>OY101440.1:138263898-140832231 GCA_956483585.1 Gymnocheta viridis
GAGCACGGTGTCGAATTGAGGTTTATGGATTGTTTTGACCACTTTCTTGAGCAGCAGTAATGTTTTCAGCCGATCTTGCAGTACGTTGTGGTACATGCTTGGGTCTATCACCTACAGACAGGGCTGGGCAGTATTTGAAATACATATTTAAAATACAAATACGTATTTTGTATTTGTATTTTAAATACATGTTCTGCAAGTATTTTATATTTTAAATACATGCAATAAATAGAAGCAGTTTGTATTTTAAATACATATGTATTCATAAAATGGCAGTATTTCTCTGTATGATTCTAAAGCCCAACTTATGATAAGTAAATACAAATTAAATGAATTCTTAGGTAAGTTACGTAAGGAGAGCACTTTCGCGGCTATAGAACTGGAATATTTAGAGGAATTCATTGTAGTTTTGAAACCTATTGCCACTGCTTTAGATTATCTTAAGGGTAACAACTGTTATTACGGGAAACTTTTGCCGACTTTAAAGTCTATTAGAACAAGATTAAGTCGGTGGAATGGAAACAATTTAAGACATTTAAGTCCTATCACTGCTAAAATAGAGCTTGGAAAAAAGATTCGATAAGTTATTTAAACTATCATCGGAAATAAATGGAGCTATTTTGGCTTCCTGTTATCATACTGGTTATAGGATGCGTTGGTTGCAGACATAACCACAGAAAATCCAAAATCTTGCAATTTATACTCTGGAGGAAAATTATAAAAAACCTAAAATGACTCCTGGAAATATCAGAAGTAGAAGCACCAGTAAAGAAGACTATGATTTTGTTGTTTTCATAGACAGGGATGATGGTGAATCTAGGACATCAAATTTGGAGTTGGAATTTGTCAGTTTCCTCAGTGACAAGAGCAAAGACATTATCACTCTTGACAGCTATCCAAATATAAAAAGAGTATTCATAGAATTTAAAACAAGTTTGTGCTCATCAGAACCTGTAGAAAGATTATTCTCTTCAGCAGGTTTTATTTATTCTCCAACAAGAAACAGTTTGTCTGATGCTACATTCAAAAATCTGTTATTTATGAATGTAAACAATTGTTTTGTTGATTCGTTTTATCTAACGTATTTTTTTGTTTGAATAAAAATGGTATATTTTGTATTTTAAAAACATTCATGACGTGGAAGTATTTTGTATTTGAAATACCGCAAACCATGTATTTTGCCCAACTTTGCCTACAAGCCCCCTTTCTTCGACATCATTCACTACACGATAAATAGGTACGTTTTGTTGGTCCGTTGATTCTCCCAAAAATTTCACGTAACTTTCTCTTCGTCACAGTAATCGATGATTGATTTTTATAAAATGTTTTAACGATTAAAACACGTTGGTTTTTTAACGAATATTTTTCCATAATAAATTTGCTACGTGTCTACTTCACGACTGCCAAAGATGAACTGTCAAGCCTAATGTTTACCAAAATGGCGGCAAAACAAAGTAGTATACCTTTCCGGCGGACACCCCGTACAAGATCCATTTGTCAACACGTTAATATGTAAATTATTATTCTTTGACTTAGAGCAAGGGGGCAAATTACGACATTCGATATCGAACGAAATCCCAAACAAAATTTTTTGAATTTCTATGGAAATTTCGTCCGATATCGAATGCCATAATTTGCCCCCTGAACAAACGAACAAATACTTACAAAACGTTAATAATGAGAAAACAAAACGGAATACAATTGTGCGTTTGCAGATATCACGATTCGAATATCTGCAATTTCGATAAAATTTTTAATTCGATTTATACAAACCTCCGGCAGCGTGTCCACATAAGCAAGTTCATCTAAAGCATCACCCGTATCACTATTTGTTGTTAAAGTATTTCTATCGTTAGTTGAGCCGTGACGTTTTTGCTGACGTATCCGACGTTTGCGTGGTGTATGTGGTGAGCCTCGTAAACGCTCATCATATTCGCTATCTGAAGAATCAGTACGGCTCTTATTTGTAGTGGTGCTAGTAGAGTGACTGGACGATGATGAACTTTTTGAACTGGGAGAATGATGAAAATACTCTGATAAGTCTGCATTAACAAAAAAACAAATACAAATTAATAAATAACTTTCAGAGCAGTTATACAAAATGTAATTCCTAATTTACCATTCACTTGTGGATCGAATATAACAAATTCTGGACGTATTTTAGAAGTACGTTTTCCTTTTAACAATGGCACAAGACCTCCCAGATACTCCAAATAAAGAGTATAACAGGTACCAGAACTTATGTTTGAATCATCATCATGACGTATCATGGTGCAATGTAAACGTGTCGAACATATTGGTGGTCGGGAAACGAATTCCCTAAGAGACTTTAAATCAGGTACACAGCACTGCAATAGGGAAATGTATACTTGAGGTTATAAACTCATTAAAAAAAAAGAAATATACAATGTAGAAACTTACTCGAATAGTTTGCGCAAATAAATTGCCAATAAGGGTTTTTATTCGTGAAGGCAAAGGCAACAGCGGTAAAAAAGTTTCTGAACCTATACTAGCTTGTATTTGTAGACGACATAGTAACTGCAAAGAGGCCACTCGCCTCGAGACCCATGCTATATGAACTTGTGTTCCTGTGGCTATAAATAAACGTTTGTCATTGTGTCCCCAAGTTAATGCCGAAACCGGTGCCGCTGTATTGGGTATGTGGATCTGGTAGAGTAAAGCTCCCGTTTCAGTGTAAAATTTCAAAACATTTTCAAACATTGTTCCATTGATGGGATCATTTATGTTAATGGTTTTGTGAGAAGTGCCGGCCACTGCCAAAAGCTCACGAGAGTTACTCCATTCCATGACCATGCCTAAAGAGCCATCTAAGCCGGTATTGATATGCGATGGTGTGACATCATCAAACGATTTAAGTAAATAAATGAAACCGTTTTGAAAACTAACGGCCAATACAAAAGAACGTTTAGCTGTGGATACAAGATGTATATATAAATAATTGTTCGATTCAAGTCTAAGTAGAAGTAAAAATCTACCAGCATTGGTTACACCCGGTTCCGATTCTTCGCCTTCTTCCATTTTAAATTTTTCACACGACCATGACATGGACGTAATGCCGACATCATTGCACAATTGTACTTGTGAAACCATAGCACCATGAACATCCATGACTATAACTTGTCCTTGGGTGGTGCCAAAGTACACCTGTTGATCATCCGGTGTCCAAATGCCACATGTAATAGTCGATTCCAAATTCAACATTGACGACCAGTAGCGCTGGCCTGCTACTGATCCAACCAACACGAAACCATCTTGATAGCAAATAAGTGCCATGCGACCATCATGTGACCACGAGAAATGTGTAACCGGTGTATTGCGATCATTTATAAGCTCTATGGACCATCTACCTTCATATTTAATCCAAACAAATATAATGCCTGAACTATCGCAGGAGGCCAATTTTTGATATGGTTCATTCCATTTGACAAGGATAACCTTCAAAATTAAAGTTTCCGTTCCATTAAAAACATACATATTTTTTTAAGCTATTGCATAGCTTTTATCGCGAGCTTTGAGCGCGGCGACCGAATCAAGAAATTCCGTAACGAAAAAAACCTAACACTAAGTTTGTTTCTTAAGTCTTCTGTATGCTATTGATTTCATTAACATACAGTATTGCTCGAACAGATTTTCACATGTAGGAAAACACAAAATGGCATAATTACGAACAACTGTGGTTGACAAAAAATGATACACACAAACAAACAAACAATTCGTAGATATTTTCCAGATATTTAGAGGATATCAAGTCTCAAACTTATGTTTCTTATTTCAGTTAACATAAACCTGTAGTTTCAATGATAAAAATTCCTGAATAACCTGCATGTATTGTAAAATAATAAAAATATTTTAAACGATATTAACTTCTCATTTATTCAATAAAAGAACAAATTTTGTTTTCTTATCGGTCACCACGCTCAAAAAGTAAAAGTGTAACTTGAATTAATATCAAAGAAAAAACTTGAATTAATATCAAAGAAAAAAAATACTGCATAAAGAAAAAAATAAATAAATAATTATAATTGCATAAGTTGATAAAAAATGCTATGCAATAGCTTTGCCGCGGCAGTCCCCGAGTGCCACACGTCTTTTTTGTATTGTCAAGGAAGTACTTACATCAGATCTGTGCCCTCTTAAATTGTAATTTGTACGTAAAGGATATTCTACATTTTTGCGACAATGAGATGTTGTAAATGTCACACCAACAATTCCTCGCACATTTCCAGTTGCCAACCAACCTTCCTGATAGTAATTGGTACGGTTTAACTTCCAGCCATCGTCCTTGAAGTACATAAAAAATATTTTTATAAATATACTTTTTGCTTACTATTTGTCTTCGAATCGCTTAATAAAAAAAATACATAATGAATTTATCCAAAAAATTATCTAATTAAAAATGAAATAAAAAAATTAGTCGGATTTGAACTTGAGCCAAATTATCAATTTGTTTTATTTTTACCGGATTCACATTTTTTGTGTATCTTTCTTTCTGCGTGCTTCAGAAGATCAGACTTGCCGCAATTTAAAATTTTATTGCATGCAAAACACTTGTATTTGAACTGTTCATCAGAGACAGCTTCCAGCCATCCTTTAAAGTTATCGTCCTTCAGCCGTTTTTTGCTGAATTTTTCTTTTCAGTACTTTTCGGTTTCCTCTAAGCACGCCGAAAAGTCTGAAGAAAACGAAGAGTTCGTTATATATACTCGTAAATATAAAAAGGCAATATTTCACAAATTTACTTTAAAATGAAAGCTGAAATGGCGGCAAGCGATCATTTAAAAAAATATGAAAAATGTTCTCACAAATCGAATAAGGTTGTAAAATTAATACATTATTGAAAAGTTCCTACATTTTAATGACTTCATTTTCTGGCTACGGCTATTTTTTGTAGAAGAAAATCCATATGAATAGGGATTCATTCGTTCGTTCGTTCACATCTGATTTCGGTCAAAGTTCATTATGTTCATTAGCTCAATTACTATATTAATTGCTACATTAGTAATATTTGTAGCTTCTATTATTAAAAAAAATTTTTGATCGAGAAAAAACATCTCCATTTGAATGTGGATTTGACCCTTAATCATCATCTCGAATTCCACTTTCTCTACGATTTTTTTTAATTGCAATTATTTTTTTAATTTTTGATGTAGAAATTGCATTAATTCTACCTATTATTTTAATAATTAAATTTTAAAATCAGTTCATTCCTGTTTTGGGGACTTAATTCCAATACTGCCAGCAGACGGTAGGAATTAAGTACCCAAAACAAGAATGAACTAAGTCCGCAAACTTTTACATGGTGTAAGATTTTTGGGGAGTTATTTTCTTTTTTGAGGACCTAATGTATGTTGAGTTTATTACGACCTAAGCCTCCAATCTCAATTAATTAAAAACTTTGGGGATTTTCGTGATCAGTATTGGCGCCCCTAATGCAATGAACTACATACATATGATCGACCTTATTTAAACAAATTAATTTTTAATAAAATTAATTCCTTCGTGACTACTATAAATAAATATTAGCTCCAGGTCGTTTCGATTGTATTGAACGTTGAAATAACAATTGAAAATGTGCATTGAAGAGCAACAGAAACATCTGTGCAAGCAGGCGTTTTGCCAAAATAATCAAATTTATGAATTTGTAGCTTTTACGGCCTAATAAAAAATATTGGGTGGAGTTTAAAGTGATCGCAGAGCTCTTAAACATCTATCTGTATCTATCTGGTGGAAGTGCCCAATAATGTTGCTACACTATTTTAAACGTTCATATCTCGGGAAGCTTTTATAGTAGAACTTTTAAACTTCAAGCCGTATAGAGATACTTTCTGTTTCGGTTTCATTAAGTTATAGTTAAGTGAAGCAAAGTTATGAGCGGGGTAAAAACAGCAAGAATAGTTTTGTGTAATATACACGCTGTGTGGCCTGGCGTACGGCAGTTATAATTACAAAATGGCCGATAGCGTCGGCCGTCGTCTATACTACAGGTTGTCCGCCGGGAAGGTATACTACTTTGTTTTGCCGCCATTTTGGTAAACATTAGTCTTGACAGTTCATATTTAGCAGTCGTGAAGTAGACACGTGGCAGATTTATTATGGAAAAATATTCGATAAAAAACCAACGTGTTTTAATCGTTAAGACATTTTATCAAAATCAATCATCGATTACTGTGACGATTTTCATGAAAAAATCATAATGAGTGACGAAGCACATTTTCATTTGAAAGGATTTGTGAATAAACAGAATAGTCGGTTCTGGGCAATGGAAAACCCTCAAATTATTCATCAGTCACCTTTGCGTCCGTTAAAAGTGACAGTCTGGTGTGCAATTTGGTCAGGAGGAATCATTGGACGTTACTTCTTTGAAAATTAAAACTGCGTGATGATAACTATGAATGGGGAGCGATATCGTGATATGATTGAAAACTTTTTAACACCACAACTGCATCCTTTGGGCTTGATTAACATGTGGTATCAACAACAAGTTATTTCAAGAAATGATGATGTTGATTGGCCTGATCGCCTGATTTGACTGCTCCGGACTTCTTTTTGTGGGGGATATCTGAAAAGCAAAGTTTATGCAAACAAACCAGAAACGCTTGAAATGTGTGAGAATGTAATGAAAAATGTGCTCAAAAGGGCTCGCATTTGTGAGGCTCACAGAGGCGGACATTTATCTGATATTGTATTCCATACATAATTGCCGACATTAAATAAAACATTTATCAATATAAGATCCATTCTCTTTCATTTAATCAAAAACCTTGTAGTATGTAATAATAAAAATAAAAAAACATGTAAGTGACGACATTTTCTTAAATGAAATCTTTAAAAATAATATTTTAGAAAAATAATTTGCTTGAAATGTTAAGGTTTTAATCGATTTTTTGTTTAATTTTAAAGAAATATGAATCAGAAAAAATCCTTTAACTTATCGGACATGTTGGATAAATCGAAACAATCCATTAAAAGGAATATTCAACCTCTCAGTCCTTTTTCTGATTTTGTCTATGCACATAAAATCTTCCATTGGGTCATTTGAGCCCTGTTTTAATATTTTTTTTAGTTCTTGACTCTTCTAATCGTTTAGGTTAATTTCTTTAGATTAAATTAAACACACAAAAAATGTGCTTAAAAAAATTACAAAATATGTAAAATTTTGTTTAAGGGGTTAATGGAGCCAAATTAACCGATTTAATCATTAATCGAAAATATTCCATCTTAAATTAAACGAGTAGTAACTAATCGGTTAACCAGTTAACGCTAAGCCAATTGAATATCCTTGTAAATATGTATGTGTATGCATAAATAAAAATACGAAATTACTTTGTCACTAACCCAATGCCTAATAAATCTAAATAAATTTGTATATTGAATGTTAAATATTTTTAGGAAAAGTCACAATTAATAAACAAGTATTGCATTCAAAGAAAATTCAATTGTTGATCGTTTTTCTTTTTTAATGAAAATTTAAACAAAATTCTAAAGTGCCCTGGAGACGATCAAAAAAACACATCAATCAGTGCTTATGTATGAGTGTCGTGTTTTTGTCGTTTAAAGGGAGACGTACAAATAAAATCGTCAATCATGATTTGTATTTTGACTTCGCCGCGCTCATTTCTAAACATGTCGTCATCGGATGATGAATTATTGTTAATTGCTCTTGTGCAATTTTGTTAAAAAAAAGAAAAAAGACAACATGAAAAGAAGAAAAAACTATGGATGAAAAGTTTGTACAAAAAAAGAAACACTTTTACACACGAAAATCTTTTAAGTTAATTGAGATTAAACTGCAGGGATGATTATGGAAATTTTTTGAGAATGGATTCTCAGACATTCGAGAAACTTTTGTGTATGGTGAAGCCCTTAATAAAAAAGCAAAACACGGTGATGCGAGAAGCAATAACATCCAGTATGCGTTTGTCAGCAACATTGAGATATTTGGTTACTGGATAACAAAACAACTGACATTTTCTATCGTCAATCACAATTGGAGACTATCAAAATAAAATATCAAAAGTTTTTGATTTTCATCAATCAGAGCCGACAACCTATAGGTGTAGCCGAAAAAGCACGACTGCACGCGCACACTTAGAACGTTGACGTGTTTTTTTATCGTCTCCAGGGCACTTTAAACTTAAATTAATAGTGATAGATTGATTGAAAATGAATTTTAGAAAATACTCAAGTTCATTTTCGCTGTAAAAACAAACGAATGTTTAATAAGGTCAATGTCAGTAGCTGAAACTAGAACAACCGGAAAAATCAGTAAAGCGAAAAAAGCATAGAAATTTCAGAAATTTGTACGTGTTGAAATCAAAGACATCATTGAAACTTCCTCTCGCCCAATCAACCGTAAACGCTATTATTGAAAAAAGTTTTTAAAATGCTCTTTATATTATTTGAATAATTGCTTGAAAGCAGAAAATTCATATTTTTTATTTTTATTTTTAATTGAAAGCAAATGAAATCTTTTGGGAAAAAAAATTCTAAAACTGAAAAAGTATAACAAAACAAATTGTTGTTTTAAAATATTTGTTTTCAATATGATTAAGTGCATTTATAAAGAAATTATAAGTTTGTATTTTACTTTGCAGAGCAAACTTAAAAGCCAAACAAAATAATTATTTCTATAAATTTTCAATAAACTCGTGGCACAACAACAATACAACAAATAAAAAATAAAATATAGTTTTTAAGTATTCTATCAAATCGCTCTATGAGCACAAAAATACGCAGTATATTTTGTTTTTCTGTTATAATTTGAAAATTTTGTCCAATACCTTTTTATGTCTTAACGAAAATTTTCTAAATCAGTTCTCGCAAAACATCAACATTAAACGTTTTGAATTGTAAAAATATTTCGGAAAATACAAAACTAAAGCAAAAAAAATATCAACAATTTTTTAAAAACTAAAAATACGCAACACACATACATATATACATATCTACTTATTATATACAAATATATTTAATAATATTTATGATCTGGTTTAGTTGAAAAAAAAACGAACAAACAAACAACAACAAAATGTCTTTTTTATCGTGTTTTCTTCCGCCTTTGCCTTTTTCCGCTTTCTTGTGTTTGGCATTTGCCTTGTGTGCAAATCTCATAGTTCAAGTGGAAAATAAATCTTTTTTTGGAATCGGTACTCGAATTATTGGCGATCAGTTGCTATTGAAAGATGTTTTACAAACGCCGCCAATTAGTTTAACGGAAGAGCCCGTCATCAAATTTCAATATGCCATTGTAGAGCCCATCACATATTTAGAAATCGAATCGGATAAGGTGAGAGTTTACATATTCTCTCAGATATTTTATATACCACATACCAGTGACGTGCGTGACTAAAGAGTTTTTAAGCCCGATAGAACTCTAAATTGTTAACCGTACTTTTTTTTAAATTTGATTGCAAATTCAAGAACTGCTTAAAAAACAGATCACTTAAAAAAAATTGCATTTTTGCAAAATAAAAAAATCAATATCAAATGGTTGTAACAAAAAGAACCAAAAGCGCCACAAAAATATTTAGAAAGCGTCATAAAATACCCTATTTGAAGAAAGGGTATTCGGAAAAAATAAAAGGGTAACGAGTCATAAAATACCCGAAAAGATTCAAAATGTCAACACTGTTATATTGTTTAACTTTTCTTTGGTGTAAACTTTTGCTTATCACTTTTTTTACAGACTGTCCATGCTAATGTAAAATTCAGTTACGAGCTTAATTTGGTTGAAGGTACCATTTCCTCTTTAACAAGCCAACACTATGCAGAAACTAGTAAACCGGAATCTTTTCACGCTCTTATACGAATTTATGGTTTCAATGAAAGTATGCTTAATGTCAATCCTGCCCATATACTAAACAAGGATCAAGAGTTTAATGGCGTTTCGAAACCAATTTATCAACAAAAAATCAATATCAATCAGTCCCTAAGCTTAAGAGATGAGGACTTAAAAGCTTTAGATGATTTAGATTATGAAGACGATGCCATTTATGACGATGGCACTGCAGATGAAGAGGATATCGATTATGAGGAAAATGATTTCAACAATAGTTATGATAAAATCATAGAACAGGGCCAAAGACAAGAAGGTAAGTGTGAGAAATCTTTTGATATATTTTTTTTGTTACACATTCTACTGATTTGTGTGAGTATGTATGTACATATTGTATTTGCTTTTATTATTTTTATAAAGGAGATTTTCTTGTTTATGAAACCAATCAAACGTCAGCCACCACAACTGAATTGCCAACAAATCATTCTGTAACATTTTATTATGTGGATATTTATTACATTACATACGTTAAGTTCATAATATACGAGGTAAGTGTAAATGATTATTTTTCAATACTTAAATATTCAAGTATGTGATGGAAAACGAGAGATTTCAAAACAATCATTTCGAAAAGCTTTGAAGTACTCTGAACAATTTTGACAATCCTTATTAAGCCAATCTCAAACTATCGATTTTGAAAAGGCCTCTTCGTAGAAGATAAAATGCAAACATTATAAATCTATGAAAGGGAATTTATAAAAGATGATAAAAAAGATGATTGGCGCTTTTAAGTCGTTGCGTTTTGAAAATCGTTTTCCATCACTTTTAGTTTTGGATTGTTGTCAACTACTTGTATAATAAGTGCTGTAATGTTTTTTTAAAGAAAATAATCAAATAGAAATAAAAGACAATTTTATTTCATTTATACATCCGATGTTTCGTTGGGATTTTGCAACATCTTCAGATACAATTTTATTTTAATACATTTCATATTTTAATATAATTTGCACCAGACATCTGCAACAACACATAATACCCGCGAGCCCACTCGCTTTTTACTAAGTAGTTTTTGGTCTCGGATACTTTTAAGCACTCGCTTTTATTGATTGTTTTTTTCGCTCGTTCTTCATATGCCGCGAGCTTCATGCATGACAATATACACAATAACTTTTTACTTCTACATATTTACTCGAAAATACACAATTTCTATTCTACATTCACTGCAGCCGCGGCTGCCAGATTTAATAACTTGTCGTAGGTTTGACGATTTTACGCGTTTTGATAATTTAGAACCTGTTTTATTATTTATTTTAAGATAAAAAGCTTGTGCAATTGGGAAATACATATATGCATGTATATGGATAGGAGCTAATAATGCTTTTTAAAAGTACGTTCTATATCCTGTTATATAATAAAACTGTTACTTTAATAACAAAGTCAAATTTTCCCCCACCTTTTTAAATGTCAAAAAATAAAAATAAGAAATAAAAGGATTGAAAAAATTTAATCGATTTTCATAAACTATATGAATGTATACTTACATTTGTATGTATGTAATACTATTAATGTACGTAAGACAAAACAATTACTATTTTTGTCCTGTTTACCATTTTTTTGAAAGCAATTATTTTTTATATGCACGTAGATTTTACGATTTTAATTTGTGGGTTTTTTTAGGATTTTAGGTTTTTTGAAGGTCAATGCGTGTGGGTTTTTTAAAAGGTAATAAAATATGTTTAAAAAAATTAGCATAAAAAATAATTTATTTGAAGCAACTTGTTCTTGAATTCCTAAAAATTATTTTGATTTATAAAAAATGAAATTAACGAATGTATAAAGAAATTGTGTTTTTAGCATTACATAAAAATCTGTCCCTTTTAAATTCATAAACCTGTGGCATTCGTAATATATTTTAACTAAAATTTTCTTATAATAGCTTTTAACAACATTTTACCACATGATGAATTTAGCTTAAATGCATATATGTACGATCATTGATTTTTTCCTAAGCCTTCTTTCTGGCAACGATGCTTTAAGTATTAATACGATGAACGAATGCTTACGAGTAATACTTATGAGCTCGGATAACTATAACTCTAGTTAATAAGCTAAATGTGTGTCTTCAAATTCATTCAGTAGCATTTCTTATGTTGTTTATCAGAAGCACGAATAAAATTGCTGAATGTTGAAAAAAATATTTACGAAACAATACTAAACAGACAACGTGTATCAAATTTATACGAGCCTGTAATAAGCTCGTATGTTGAAACACAAATTCTTACGAGTATGGCGAGCAGATACAAAAACAATATGCTGTATTAACTACATCGCAACTCTTTTTAAGGCGAATATTTCAAATCATCAAAACGGGTACTCGTTGCAGTTCTCTGATTTGCACTTCAATTTCAGCGACGTGATAACGTCGTACGTATGAAATACATAATTTAAAAATTATTGCAAAAATGATCACAAATAATATAAAATATCACAGATTAAAGTTAACTTAATTTCTTAATATCACAATTGCTGTAGCTACAGAAATTTTTTCAAATATTAAGAAAGAAAAAGTTAATTACAGTAGTTTATCGTAATTGAATGTTTCATAGTAAACGAATATAAGCCTCATTGTTCTCAAGTGTGTATTATTTGCTATATAAGTCTTTTCTATAAATAAATGTATCTTAAATAATTTATCAAAAATGCTGATTGACTTACTCTACCAACCGCTTTCAATTCTTTGCAGCACTATTTATATCATCCCTTAAATGATTATGATAACACATACGTTGTGGAATATGCACACATTTCTCCGACCACCCTTAAAGCAATTGTCACGGATCATCGTACGACAAGTTTATTTGTACACATGCAAATGTATGGCTTTCATCCAACTGCACTACCTGTTGACTACAAACCATTTTTGTCAAATAGCCAAACATCGGCAACAACAAGTCCAATATCATCACTGACACAACTTAAAATTCTTATGAATGCCCAGCAATTGACAACTAGACAACAACAGCAACAACAACAACGAGAAGAAAAACAAAATAATACAAATGGTGGCTTGCAACAGCAGCCAGAGGAATTGGGCTACAAAATATCGCCCGATAGTGAGACTAATGTCAATTGTGTGCAACAAGTTTTATCATCGCTACCGAAAACAGGCAATGACAGTCAAAGAACTTTTGCTCATCGGTCCATTTTTTGTATGTTTGTCACAATGTTTGTGACAATGATGTTTCATTTTATGTAAAGGAGATGATTTCTTCGTTAAAGGCTTTTTACTTTGTTTATCTACATATTTGTTTAGTTAATAAATGTTTTAGTAGTGTCCCGCCGAATGCATTTTTGAGAATTATCGAACAAGAACAACAACAAAAATCCGAAAACAAGGACCACCAATAAGAAAAGTGATAAAACAAAGCAAATTTTTTGTCAAGTGTGCTGTCACAAAACATGTAGGAAAAAATAATAACGAAAAAATAAATAGTAATAGAATAAATCATGGTCCAATAATAAGAGGTCTTTGCAATAATCATGATATAATAAACAAGGTAAACCCGTTGAAGCAGCCCATCATCGCTTATGATATATTTCCGGAATATCAAAATCATTTGAAGAAAACGTAAACAACATTTTTTTATGCATAGAATTCGTCTGACAGTCAGAAAATAAAAATGTTGTTGTTGTACTAACTGGTTGTTTACCTTGTTTATTATATCATGCCAATAATCCTGCTGATTTTTTGCACAAGCCATGGTAGAATAATACAGGTAGTGTGGTTAGATCTTATGAACACGACCATTATCAAATGTAAAAATCTTTTTTAAAAAATCGTAAAGAAAGTTTGAAAGTTTTCACATCCCAATTGATTAAGCTGCAGTTCTTCGTTGGCAACATTTTCAAATGCAACATGGAATTCTTTAAGAATATTTAATCGATTTTATATTAAATGTTATTTAATTTGCACTTACCTCTGGTATGTCATCTGGCACCTTTCCCATCCAGGATAATGATAATATTGTACAATCGCATTTTGTGTTTGTGTTGCGTTCAAAATGTAGATGCATTCTTTAAGCTTTTTGAATTTTTTGTTTTATTTTTCTTATGCAACTTATTTTTACTATGGTTTCCTTTACCTTATTATGTGGTTGTGTTAAGTTCTTTTTTTATTTTTTATTTTGCGAAATTTCTATTTTATAAATTCTTGTTTAACTAACTACGTTTTTATAATATATTCTTTCATAAGTTATTTTTTAAGCTTAACTTTTTTCATTCAATAACTCCCTCTTGTACATAACCATATTCATCATCTTCATGATCACAGTCATCATTATCATCGTCATCATCATCGTCATAAACATTAGTGTCAACATAATATAATCATCTACCTTTGAGTATTTAGGTGTGAAAACCCAGTGGCAAAATTCTTTCCTGCAATAAATGTTAGAAAAAAGGAAATTATTATAGAAAATACATCAAAACACAATCTACAGGAAATAATGATTTTGATGAACATATTTGTCGATGTCATCATAATAGTTTGTTTATTCAATGCATCGTGTGTGTGTGTGTGTGTGCTTGCGAGACTAAATATTTCTATAAATGACAATAAATGAATGGTTGGTTGAATTGATGCATGGTTAAGGGTTTCGATATTATCAATATCATTATTGTCATAATCATTGTCATCAATGTCGCTACTGACTGAAAGCATCACATACTTTTAGTTGTACATTTTTGCAATTTTTGTACATATTAGCCCTTATTCTGCATTTCGATTCGAATCGAAATTTTCTCCGTTTTGCAAATTTGGTATTCTGCGTTCTGTTCCCCGTATCATTTGGATTTCGTTTTCGATTGTATGTATTCTGTATTACGATCAGTGTGACCAGATTCAAAAAATTTTTGGAGCTAAATTGGCACCAAAATAGTGCTAAAAAGTGCTAAAAAAATTTTAAGTGCTAAAACATAGTGCTAAAATTTAAATATCTTAATTTTAAGCAAATATTCTCTTTGAGAGTTCATAGTTTTATCATTTATGCTTATGCTAATGTTTAAAAAGTTTAAAAACAAAACAAAAATAATAATTCAGTCCTTAAATATCACGTACTTAGGCAAATTTATTGTAGGTAGCCCCAGTAGGATTTGAATTTACAACTTTTTAATTCAGAAATATCAAAAAATGCTTAAAGAGGTTGAAAATAAAAAAAATACAAAAAATTACATATATAGTAAGTTTTGACAATTGTAGCAAACTTTACACAAACAAAAAGCATTCATTTTCAGGTAAAAGTGCTTACCAATCACCACTTTTTCGCTACAATTAATGAAACCGAAGTAGTGAAAAATTGACTGGAACACTGATGAATTTTACACGTGGTTGAGATAAGAGGGAAGTCATCCAAATTGCGGAAAATCAAGCAATGAAAGTGTACTACTTATTCTGTTCTTTTTCATCAATATAAAATAAGTCATTTAGATAACATTGTAACTTTTTAATCTAAAATTATGGCTAAATTTGCGATCCAGTGCACATGTGTACATATATACATATATAATGTCAAAAGGATCCAAGTTTAGATTTAAAATGCTAAAATGAAGGATGAATTAATAAAATAAAAAAAATATCCAAATCTTAGATTTTTTATCAAATAATGACAGAATTTTAACTTGTAGAATTTTTGGTCTTGTAAGCTACTTAGATGTACTTCTTTTGAAGTGTTGAAAGGTATTTAATGAAAAAATTAACAATTGGAAAGTGCTAAGTGCTAAATCGAAAATTTTGACGCTAAATCAACAAAAGAAGTGCTAAATCTAGCACCGAAAGTGCTAAAAAGGGCACACTGATTACGATCGCAGCCACGTTTTCGATTTTTGTTTTTGTAGTTGAAAAAAGTGTATAATTAAATAAAATGTAACTATAAAATGCTATAAAATTATTTTGTAATAAATTCATTAATTTTTTTTTGTCAGAGGCCCTGCAACACTGATCTAAAAACTAACCATCTTTCACCATCTGTCCTATCTCACTATCCCTTTCCCAAAGAAGGTAACACACCCACGGGTTGGTAGGCATACTAATTGCATGAGTGTTACTTCTCTTTCAAAAAAAAAAAATATTGCGTGTGGAAATTTTACTTATTTATTTATTATTTTCACTAAATTTAACTTTTTACAATTTAACAATTAGAATGTTTACAAAATTGCTTATTTTTTTCTGTTTCTTTTTCATACGTTTCATAGCAAAGCAGCTGGTTTTCCTTCGATTAAGTTTTTTTTTTTTGAATACCATTCTTCGATTCGAACGTAACTGAATGCGGGAACGTACTCGAAATGCAGAATAGGGGTGATTCGCAATCTTGTGCATTTGAGATTGCATATTTTTGCAATCGTAAACATTTTCCAGCAATCGTGAACGGCCTTGTTAATTTATTTTGGAATACTTTTTTGCAAAACCCGAATTTTACACTCAGCGGTGAAAAAATATTTTTTTATTTACCCAGTGAACTTTTTTCTACATACATCTTCGATTTGAGACCAATGACAATATAACCACGACCCATCCAATGTCTGTATATATATTCTATTTACATTTACACAGCGATGGCCTAGGCCGTAAGACTTATCCACCACAATATACATTGTTAGCGAAAATTGGATGGGTCCAACTTTTATAGTGAATTCGGGGTGCAATAAGATGTATCTGAATGCCATTGATCTTATAATGTTATTTTGACATTGTTATCTTTTTTCTGTCTGAATTATTAACAATCCGTCAGTATCATACCTCTGCGAGACTGGCTTGCTAGTAATTTAATAAGGCCATAAAAGAAATCTAGTTTTCAATAATTTTGCCAAAAAAAAATATTCCACTAAAAAAGCAAAATAAAATTTCAGAAAAAGTCAAGCTCGGAAAAATAAACTTCCATATAAAAATGAAAATTTCACAAAAAAAAATAATAATAATATTAATTGAAAATAACGCTAGAACAAGATTTCGCCAAAAAATTTTCACAATTCAAAATTATAACTTAAAAAGAAATTTTTTTATTCCATAAAAATTAATTTGTCTTGATATTTATTAATCATTTGAGATTGCTCGCAATTTAACAAATTTTTTAATTTATTAGATTTTGTTCAAAGCAAATTATTGTTAGGGGTAAGCTACTCTGTAAACTTACATGTTGTCTTGTGTTGTGTTGAAAAAGCTGGTAAAAAAGTTTTTTTTTAACTTAAAATATTTGTGTATTAAGTAAACATTCGGGGTTTGAAACTTTTCAAGAATATATTGAAGGTCTTCTGATGAGTTTGGTATAAGAACCAAACGAAATACATAAATGTATATGGACTATTTTACCCATAACAACACCTAATAAATTTAAGGCTTTTTTTATTTAAAACCATCAATAGAAGTATAATATAAAATATAACTTTCAATTACATACATAAATACATGTATGTATGTAAATGTAATTCTTTGAGTGTTATGTATATACATACATACTATGTATGTATGTACATATGCAGCATCGAAAAAGATAGAAAAGAAAATTCTTAGTCTTAAGTATAAATTAAAAAAATTGAAGTGTTCTTCTTTAATTGTAAATAGAAAATTTGTACCATCCACTTAACTTCTATTGTTTTTGGTCTGAAACCAAAAACTACTTAATTAAAATAAGAAGAATACATACTTGTAAAATGCTTGATGTTTCTTGGATACCTATCATTAGCTGAAATGCAAAACCACGTAACTAACAAAGTCTTTGAGTTGCAGGAATTTAAAAATAAGAGGAAATTTTAAAAATGGCGCTTAAATTTAAAACCAAATCCAACAAATGTTAATTCTATATCGCGACTGGACTTTGATAGACGGGAATTTCCGGAAAAATAAACAAATCCCCAGAAAAACGGGAATTAATTTAGAATAATCATATATCCGGTATTGCGATTTTTAATTCGCTTTTCCCGCAAGTGCAAAAGTCTGAGAAATCCCAAACTATAACCGCGACAGGCGACTAATAGGACGTTTAGACGGTGATTTTTGCAACGTCTGTTTTTCATGTCTGTTTTTTGTTTGGTTAGCGATCGGGGTAGAGAAGCAAGAGGGGTAGAAAAAAAACACATTTTGTATTTTCGATGCTGCTTTTCTTATTTCTCTTTGTGCTACATTCCTTTTATCTTGTTTGTTTTCGTACTTTGAAGTGGCATCGGAAAAATTAGAAGTTCAAAGAAAAAACAAAATAAATAAAATAGAAAAATATTATAAACTAATAGAAGAAAAATATTTTACACAAAACTGTGCAAGTAAAATAAACATATATACAAATAAATCAATATTTATTTATTTGAGTTCTTAATACGAAAAAAAAACTAAAGAAGATTGATCGATTAAACAAAAAAAAAACAATTATGGTAAAAAAAGATAAATAAAATCAAACCTGGTTACAAAAACAGACGTCTGTTACAAATCATCATGAGAATGCAAATGATTTTTGGAAGCAACTGCTAAAGAAAATTAGGAAAAACCGACGTTGCAAAGGTCTTCATGTAAATCAGGCATAAGAATCAGAAATGAAAAATAGAAATATGTAAATTTCTTTCATACACTTTGCGAAAAATAACTTTTCAAAACATATTTAAAAGTCTAAAATAATTTTTATTATGAAATGACTTATGCCACTTTCAAAATAGCCGGCTCATACAAAATGTACATATTTATACATATATATGTATGTATTTTGTCCTGTCAGAGAATATTTGTGTATGTATGCAAATGTATAAATACGTACGTACGAATATGATGTTTATTGACTGACTGCACCCTTGTTAAAATTAAAATACAATTTATTGAACACGGTGACGTATGAGCTATTCACTTGTATGTGGTTGTTGTTACTTTTTCCTTCTCAAAGACAGTTTTTTTTAATATAAAATTACGATATTTCGTATGTTTACAAATAAATTAAAGACGACCTTCCCAAAAAAAGCAACAATTTTGTGCTCTTGGCATTATTGAAAAATGTTTTTATGAAGAAATATTGCGAATACGAGCGAGTAAAAATTGTATCCAATACATATTAATGTATTTATTTTGCTGGTATATAAATACTTATACATACATATGTATTTATGTATATGTAATTCTTTTGCTTCACTACTCTTTACACAATAATATTAAATTAAATATTTATTCAGGTACATAATAAACGAAAACACAAAAATTAGCTTCAAATTTATTAACAAAATTAAAAAAGGAAAATATTTCGGTAATACTTCAGCGCCGCCGTCGCCGCAATGTTTAGGAAAATATTTTTCATTGGATTTTAACATGACATCAACAATAATTTGAAGTAAGTATTGCATGTATGTACAGTACTGTGCAGAACAAAAGCAACACAATTGTTGGAAACGTAAAAATTTATTTATTTCTTTAACAACAGATGGAAGAAAAAAATCCCATATTATCTTTTGTTTACTTGAAAAATTAGAACAGATGTGTCAGAAACGATTGATAAATTTATAAGAAGAAGAAAAATGTTTGCCTAAAATTTGATTTTTAAATTAACGGCTATACTTATCTCTCCCGATTTCATTCGGTTAATTTTTTGAGTTGCTTCATCGAAACTAATCTTAAAATTCTTTCTTTGCATTCTAAATTATACCAAAGAATTTCATTATTGGAAAGTTGCTGTAGTTTTTTTGGAAATTACAATAATTTTAGAGAGCTTATGATTGTTGCTTTTGTTATGCACGCCTCCATTTGAACGCTAAGAAGAATTTTGTTGTTACTTTTAAATTTCGTAAGTTCAACTCCATAAATGTGTACATTATTGTATAAGAAATAGTAAAATAGTATCAGTTTTCTCTAAAATAAAAAAGTACCAGAAATATTGTAAAATATTTTTTGGTGTGAGGTTTGTTGCTGTTCTTCTGCCCACTACTGTATGTATGTATGTACATATGTATGTACTAATATAAGAATATGTTACTGTGTGTTAGATGTCAGATGAAGTGTATCACCCTATGCTATGTAGTTAACAGTAAATCGTCCTGTTGTTTCAAATACCATGACAAGCATGTGGGGGATGTTGTTGGGGTTTGGATAGTCTATTAACATCAAGAAGAAAAAATAAAACAAATAAAAAGTAAATTGGAGCCTTAACATAAAAAAAACCAAAAACGAAATGAGTTAACAAGTGTTGCCAGATATGTGTACATATCGCTCCTTTATTGCAACGTAGTTATATCTCAAAAAACGTGATTTTGAGTTAAGAATGTATAATTATTCATCGTATCGTTCTTAATTTTGTGTGAAAAATTCATATGTACAAATATCTTGTTTACTCACCTCTTCAGAGGAGAATACTTTTTTATTTTTCCATTGATGTATGTACATATGTATGTATGTATGTGTAAATTAAAAACTTTAAACAAGATTTTTTAAGATATGATTACGTTGCAATAAAGGCGCGATATGTACACTCTCCCATTAACAAATTACCAAATGTAAGTTACATTGAAAAAATTTTAGAGGACAAGCAAAAAACTCTAATATGAAAATTTAAGCAACATTTTTCAGGTTTTTAGTTTAAGCTTATTTCTTATTGACGAATTAGTACAATTTTAATAAATAAAGTTTTCCAGGGACATGCATTTTGATATGGTAGATCGAAATCTACCAAGAAGTCATTTTGAATTTTTTGTAAATTTTGTAAATTTATTGATATCATATGACGATATGTATGTATGTATGTATGTTGGTGTGGAATGATTTTTTTTACCGGAGTATCGCTCCTTTAATGCAACATAGTCGTAACTAAAAAAAACAAAATTTTCCATCTATTTTCAAAAAGTGTTTCTTAATATGTTGCTTCTTTATACATATGTGAGAAGTTTTTAAAACATATAATACATACGCCAATCTAATACGAAGCTAATACCAGCCAAATACACATGTATGTACATACATACATATGTATGTACGAGTAGCTGCTAGCATAACAATAGAACCACAGCTTGAAAAACACAAAAAATGAGATTAAAGTTGTTAATTATAATTTATTAGAAAAAAAAAATAAAAATTTCCTTTGAAAAGATGCACCGTGTCAAATGAAACGAAATGTTAGATTATTATATAAGACGTCTGTAAGCGAAGAATGTAACTACACTCATACCCCGGTTTGCGTCGTTTCGAAGTTGCGTCTTTTTAAAATGTCCGCGATTTCGATGTTGCGTCTGTTTTGCTTCAGTTTGCGTGGCATGGCTTCGAAGTTCCGTCATTAATAAATGCTTGTATGTACAAAGCAAATATAGAAAAAGGGGATTTCCCGTCGACTTCTAATGCATATTTGTATGTGAAAATTGCCTTCAAGTATGTCTTCGTTGGTAGTTTCATATTCCATTTGGTAAAGTGAAGTCTTTTATTTTAATAAAAACTATTATTACACAAATAATAATCAAAAATTGGTATTTTCTATTGAAAAATTTTTTTTTTACTAAAATTATGAGTCTCGGAATGAATTAAATGAAAATTAATACAAATGTACGGAAAACTGTGATTCGGCTTGCGACGTTTCAGTTTGCGTCTCGTTTTTCCGGTCCCAATTAGCGACGCTAGCCGGGGTATGAGTGTACGTACTTACTCGTAGATTGTAATGCATGCACATATGTGCGATCGGTAAGCTTGTGGGCTGGCAGGGGCGCTTGTGCTGTTATCAGTTTCGCGGCATGTGCCTATGTCTTACCTCCACATGATGCCGACCGGTTACATCCCCTAAATGGCTGAAAGAAAAAGCTTTCAACGAAAGTATAATTCAACTTGAAGAGGTGCGCACGTCGGTGTTGTGCTTTAGTGGTACAGAGTATTTTGCAGACCTTGAGATTTTGGTCTCTGTGCTGTTATAAAATAAGTAATTTTCGACTTACATTAGTCTACTATAGGTATGTGATATTTCCGACATTACCTTTAGTCATAAAACTATAAGTTTACTACCCTACCTGTGAATTTCAGAGCAACGGGCAAGCCCATACGTATCCTTTAAGGAAATAGATAGCAGTACCTGGAACAGCAACCTCTACAAAGGTGTAGAAGTAATCGTCGGCAGGGCGGTCGAGTGGTGGGGAAGGCCACTTTGGCTGTTGACTACCTTTTCGGCAGTCTTCTGGCCGACTGGATATTCTTTCATCATAATGCGACTGTCTGGTAGAATTGTCATACTGTAAGAGTTTAGATACCTCGAACATTTAAGCAAAGTGTTTGTGCATAGAGGTTGATCTGTGTTGAAGAATTGCGACCACAAAATTGCATTTTTCGATCCACATCTGGGCGACTGTGAACGAAAAAGTTCACACAATGCATTATTAGCCACGATATATAATTAGCTCAAACCCCGTTTTTTTTACTTATGACACTGTTGTAGCAAATGCTCCATATGGACTACGTTTTAATAATGGAGCGATATGTAGCACACAGAGATTCAATATTAAACTTTTAAGCGAAAATGTAAGCAAGTCGTCAGTTTTAAACATCTAATTTTGAATAATGCCAATTTTTTATATTTGAAATATTTACAATAAAATAAAGGCCTATAACAAAAAAATATATACATACATACGAGAATGTACATATGTATGTACATATCTACAACAACAACTCCCACCCAAAAAATAAAACTTATTTCCTGGCAACTCTGCCAATAAGGAGGATAAGGAAAACAATAAAAAAAAAGAGTATGAACTTACCTTTTTATACACAAGTTGGACTTGGGGCGTAACTATCACTACCAAGTAAAATAAATTCGTCAACATTTTGAAATAATTGGCCACTTTTTTCTTTCATTTCTTCTCTTTTATATTTCTTTTTAATAAATACAATTTTTTTTATTACTTATGATGATGAAAAGTGTACACTTGAACACGTCCAAACAAACAAAACGCACATACACTTACGATGGCTTTCATGTACCAGCATACAGATTGCTCTATAAAGCTTCTTTCTATGGATTTATAATTTTCTATGCTGTACGAAAAATATTTTCTTACAAAAACACACCAAACTAACTGAATGATTTGATGGGTGACTGTTTCACAATCCAATTACATTAGCATACACTTGGCTTAAATAACAGCTGCAACAACAAGAATGTAAGAATTTTTTTTTTACAAAAAATTAAAAAGGAACTTCCGACACCAACAACTAATAATTACACATAAATTTTAGTCTACGTAACACGACCCGACACGTCTAAAAGGAGAATACTAACTAATTGTCACCAGGCTGTAACAGTAAAAATAAAAATTATCACAAGAGAACTTTAAAGAGTGCGCGCGAGAGCGGAAATGAGCTTTTTGCGAGTGTATATAAATATATGTATATACATAGCTTTTTTTGTTTTCAACAACTAACGGAATGTTGTGTGATTTTTCTGTGTTGTTTTAGCTGTTGTTATTATTTATTACTATTCTTCTCTTATTTTGTTAGGTTTGTTTTGGTTTATTATTGTTGTTTCTGCATTTTTGTTGGTTAATTTTACTTCGTTTATAATGTCTGGTGAAAATGGAAAAATCGATTTTCCAATTGTTATAACGGGCAGTGGCATTTATTTTTATGTTCGTGCTGTTTTTTATTCTTTTATATGTACATACATACATTCATACTAACATGTGTGTATGCATAAGTATGTATTTCTTAGGACGGTTTAATTCATTCATTATTATTTCTGTATAGGTATTACAATTAAAATCAACTCATTTTGATACTTTCGATGACGTTAAAAAAACTTTAGCTGTACAAGCCGTTAATACTACATATTTATAAAAATGTAAAAATTGTAATATGTATTGAATTTAATTTTAACATTGTACATATGTACCAGTGTAGTATGTACATACATACATATACATACATACATATATACATATGTATGTATTATTAAGTTAAATTTATTTTGTTGTTTGTTAGATGTTAAAATGAATGCAGAGTCTTTCTTGCGCTAAACTTAACAAAATACTGATTGATAAATTGTATAATTTACTCCTTGAACTCTCAGATTTGAAAACAAAAAGCTTTAGTTTTATATCATTTTATGTTGAATTTTCGCAGTTCTACACTGTTTCTTATATTAAATTAAAATCTTCCAAAAGCCAAATTGAAATTTTATATTCCAATATGTGTTCCAATAAGACGTTTGGTATTTAATAGTCAGCCATTTTAACAGTTGTCATGACACAACCTGTAACTACTTCACAGATGACAAGTAAGAACTACTTCATCAATAAAAATGGAACGATACACACTTCAACAACGCATTAAATTATTGAAATTCACTACATAAATGGTGAAAATTTCGCGGTTACAGTTCGTAAAACTAAAGCTTTTTTTTTGTCATCGTGAAACACCGCTAACAATAGTGAAAAGGGGGAGACCATTAAAACATATTTTTGGAAAATGTTGATATGAATCGCGTTTGTTTTCAACAAGATTTCGCTAAATGCTACATAAGTAACGATGTCATCGCTTTTTGCCTGAAAGAGGCAATCACAATCGGCCACCGAGATCTTGTGATGGTGTTGACTTTTTTCTATGGGCAGGTGAAAGATGGCCCACAATCGACTCAGAACTTCAAAGGTGAAATTCGTAAATTTATCGAGGATATACAGTTGCGAATGTGTGAATTGGTGACGCACATTTGGCTGATATTGTCTTCCTTTATTAATGACATTAATGACAGACATTATTTCGCTTAAAAATGCACTTTTTTCACAAATGAAAAGCTTTTATTGGAAGATCCTATATAAAATCAATATATCTTTAAAGTTTAAATATGAGAATTTCTTTATGACGATTGCATCAATATAGTTCCGCAAATCTTTGAAAAAGTTACTTCTTCAACATATACTTAATACCATAAGAAGCTGCAAATATTTAATTTGACTATATTTAAGTAAGCTAATAAAAAAACATTTGTTTTTTGTTTTTAATTCTACCTGCACATTTTATTGTATGATTAAATCATTTCGAATTTCAATTTATATAAACGAAAGCAAGATTAATTGTTCGAATGAATTTTTCTTTCGCATTTAGATGGCTTAATTTAATTTTTAACTAAATTTAAAATAAACAGTTCCTTATAGATTTCCTTTCAAGTTTATGTAAGCACGCCAAAACGTAGAAACAACTAATTTAATTTGCTCAGTGCTGTCAAGCTGCAAATTGAAATTTGCTTTCCAGCAGGCGCATATTGTATAAAACTTACTACTAACCCAATTTAATTTGGAATATTTCGCAAATACATGTTGACATATTTATTTCTAGTCTAGAAATTTCATAAATTTCTAACTACCTCAACCTTTTTTTAATCTAATTACAACATTTTTAAAAGAAAATTGTCTTTATCTAAGTGCTGGTTCACACACATCAAACCTACCTGATCAGATTTTGTTCACACATGGAAAAGTAGTTTCGAGTATTTTCGTTTATTGTTGATTCAAAATCAATGTCGTATACTATTACGGATACAAATGAAAAGAAAAAACTTTACTGATACGGTCAAGTCTGTACTCCTCTCCTTTCTCTTTTCATCTCTATATAAAAACCCATGATATGAAGTCAAACTTGATATGTGTAAACCAGCACTAATAAAACTTGATCGTTTTCATATACAGATTCCGTTTTTAAATGACAATAAAAATCGCTGCGTTACATTACTGGCCGCTGTCAATGGGAGAAATTAGTTCACTCACCTGAAAAGCAAAAAAACGAAAATTTCATTAAAATATATTACTAATAGCAAAATTATTGTTTTGCTAGATTTTTTTTTTAATAAAAGATATAATACATTGATCTAATTATTTGTAGTATTATTTAAAGTATTTTGTTTTGAAATAATTGACAAATCTGTTACACAATGAAAACAAAAGTCAAGTGCGTTGTCTGTGAAAAATAATGAAAGAACGGAAAAAGAGAAAGAACAAGCCATCAACATAAAAATTTCCAACCAAGAAAAAAATACAAAGACAGACTTCCAATCAATTATTTTACCAATCGGAAAAAATGCATATATGAAATTTAATTAAATAACATCTAAAATATGTTTTAAAATTTGGGCCTTAACATAACAGGAAGGGCAGACAAAATTTGACGATGTTCAAGAACAACAAAAGGCGTTTAATAATAATTTTTGTGTGAAAACTATAGTGGCATCAGCAGAAAACCATTGCTACAAAAAGACGTAATAATAATTGGATAAAAGGCAACAAACACAATAAAATGTGTGTAAATAACACACTGCAGCAGCGGCAACAACAATACGAACATCAGCAAATTAACGAAGACGACAATGGGGGAGCAGCACCAATTAAACTCAACAACAGCAACTATAGTAGCAATAGTCAAAGTACCATTAACAGTTGCACTATTACCAGGTCTAATGCAATACAATGTTTGAATCAACAGCAGCATCAGCACTATAATGTAATCACAACGACAACAACAGCATTGTCACCCGTATTAATAGCAACTGCTGCAACTTTTAATTGTAAATACAGACGGAAACATCTTTTATTGTTGTTGTTACTGTCATTCCACATTTGCTCCAGCTTTTTGACACACGTCTCAGCCTACAACTGCACAGCAACCGGTGGTCATTGTCAGAACGATGGCAAATGCAAGGAAGAGGGCAAGGACATCGGCAAGTGTGTTTGTGCGGACGGTTGGCAAGGTCCAGAATGCCAGTTTTGTGGTGGTAAAGTAAGGTAAATATCTGAAGTCATTAGTTTAATTCCATGTACATAATCTGAAGATTTTTCTTTAATTAATCTGCACAAATAAAGTTTTAAAACATATATTTTTTGTTTGAAGCAAATACATATAGAAATATGTAGTAAACTGTCAATTCCCCATATTTTTTAACCGCTTGACTTTTTTGTGTTTTTGTATAATGACGATATAATAAGCTTCAACGGATTTTTCTGTTATGTTGAGGAGTTTTATAATAGTTCACAACAACATTTATACGGATAGAAT
The DNA here is from genome assembly GCA_956483585.1 of Gymnocheta viridis. Lineage (NCBI taxonomy): Eukaryota > Metazoa > Arthropoda > Insecta > Diptera > Tachinidae > Gymnocheta > Gymnocheta viridis. The sequence continues at coordinate 138,290,724 of OY101440.1, forward strand.
GTATGGTGGTTTTAAATAGTTAAAAGAAAAAATTATTGATCTGCCGTGTATGTTGAAATTAATTGATGTTAAATTTTTCCCTTGTTCCTTTGGAATATTGTCGCATGTCCAATTATTTCTGACTAAAAATGTTTTAGCCAAAAATAATAATCACTTTGGGTTAAAAACTATTAAGAAACAACGTTGAGAACCACTCAAGATTTCTTCATATTTTCATAACGTAGTAATAATTAGTGATTTTTTGGGAATTGCTAAATTTTGTTAAAATTTATAAGAATTCCCTGATAATCCGCATTAGCAACAGTGAAAAGCGCGTGGCAATTAGCTATACCCCTTAATAAAAAAATTCAATGCAAATAGCCAAACAATTTTCTTTAGGTAAATTTTTTCTGAATAACATACATATGTGAATATTCTTGATTTGTTCACGAAAGTACTTTCAAATATTTAAAGAACTGTACTTTAATAATATTTTAGTTATCTTTACATTCATTATAATATGATAACGTGGGAATTTAAATATAAAGCATGAGGGATGAGATACATATATCTTCCCGCTTGCAGGAATAATTACTAACATTGAAAAATTTGGAAGCTGTCCAATTTATTTAATTCTTAACAATAAATATTTTGTACGGATGACTCACAAATCCGTATGTATGTGTTGGAACTTATGCACATTAGTGAAAATAATTTTTTATTTTGGTAGTTTTTAATACAGATTGTAATATTTCTAGACATTACGAAAATTGGACTTCCTTTGTTCGCATTGTCATTATTTACTTGTAGGAAACAAGTGAAGAGAATATCACTCCAAATTAAGGTTTTTGGTATGCACTAGTCATTATTATTATTCGTATTCAAAATTACCTATCTTGTAGTAGGCCATAAGATCTTATTTTCGCACTTCTAAATCGATGTTTAAACTTGACCAGTCTAGTCAACTGATCGTTTTGCTTCATTGAATAGTCCAATTTATGTACATGTGCATAAGATACAAAAATAAACTTTATATTTAAAATAAAATCGATAATACATATTACCCAAAGTAAATTTAATCAAGTATGTATATGCAACTCTTCGACATATTCGCGATGCATCGTCTGTTTGTCAAACTCCATATAAAAAAACCAGAGTTTGTTTGACAATCACACGATTTTACGTGTTTGTTGTAAAAATGCATGTACTTGAACTGTTTACTTTAAAAGTAGCGTTAATCACAACTATTACAAAAAAAAACTATTGCGTACAAGTAAAATGCGCTTTATTTGTGTGATGCACTTAACTGATAAGAAATATTTAATAAACGAATATGTCAAGGTCTAAATTATCATTTCGAAAATAAAAACGTTATTTTGTTGTTTTGAAGATCAAAGTACTCATGATTATTTTGCAAGAAAAACAAATAACGACAGGAAAACAGGTAACATGAGGCCCATGGAAGAACAATACAAGGCAGGTATACTAATTATGTAGTTCGACAGCTGATCTCTTCTTAAGGCTGTTACGGTGTTATACAGAAAGTAATGAAATCTTGTTAGAAAACCTGGAGTATAATGGTTGAAGAAATTGGCCGGATAATATATCCGGCAAAATTATATGTTGCATAAAATATTTTGCAACAAATTTTAAAAATTAAAACCCTAATCTTGCGGTTAATATTCTAAGGGACTCGAATTATTCATGGGTTAGCAACCAAAGTGAAGGTGGGCTAAGTAAGACATCAACTTCATTAATGTAAACGCTGAGATTGTGAGAGGATAACTTTTTTAAATTAAATATTCGCAAAAGCATTTGTTGGAAACTAACGAAGTCGAAGCAATTGAAGAAGTGGAAAAGGTTTTCTTTAAATGTAGACTGTATCGCAGAATTGGGTTGCTAAATGCTGGAATAGTTAAAAAATAGCAATAAGGGAAAGAGGAAATTGAATAAAACAATAACATAAAATCCTTATGTTAACTTATTCTAAATAAAATCCACCTTACTCGGAAAAAGTGCTAAGTCGATTTTTTCAAATTATTCATGAGAGTCAAAAAACTGTAAGTTTTTTTAGTAGACTTTAAAAATCTGTGAATGCAGTTTTTTTCTTTAGTCCATCCTCTTAAATTACCAGTAGTCGTAAAGTTTTTTAAATAAGGCGGTATTTTAAATTTAATCGTCTTGTAAAAAAATAGTAATGATCTCATTTTCATATAATCAAGAATATTGCAAGCAAAGAATTTATTTTCGTAAAATGAAATGTGATCATAAATATGTAGTTTATACACATATCTTAAAACACGACGTGCAATCCTTCTCAGTTTTAATTTCTCACTCATCGAGCATCCTTCCAACACTTCCAGTCGATATAATATGTGCGGCATCAGAATCGTTTTGGCAACTGTTTCTCTAACACTTGTTGAAAGATATCTATTATACAATCTTTTCAGCATGAAAGAGATTTTAGAAAAAAAAAACTATGTGTTTATTAAAACGTAAATATTAATCTAATAAAATGCCCAAACATTTCATACTCTATGCTGCCTCTAAAGAATGACCACCCATTTTAATATCTACACAGTTATCTAAGTTGCTAAACAGCATTGTCTTCGACTTCTCCAAATTAACCTTCACATTATTGTCATTGAACCAATCATGCACCCTGTTCAAAGGTCCAGAAAATAAGTGCCTGTCAATAGTAATCAGTTGTTTTAGAAAACGGGTAGACAAGCTCCAATTTTTTGGTATGGTGTTAACGTGACGTCGATGTCGCCAACTGGAATAAGGGGGATTATTTTATTTTCCCTAACTTTAAAATAATAGCTTTTCTTCCAAAGCTGAGTTTCGCGGTCTAACTTCTTTAGGCGCAAAAAATACTTATTTCTCCCCACTCTTCTCGAGTACTTGTACATCTTATAAATTTTAATTGGGGCAAAATTCTCCTCTGAATTAAAAAAAATTATTCCAGCTATTCTTCCAATTTGTTTTCCAAAAGTTGTAATTTTTTGTGGGGAGCCCCTGTAGATTAGTTAATAGCGTACTAGATTAGTTTGGGTGTCGTAGGTACGATTCCTGCCTAGACCCAGGATGTTTCTGTAGGCAAGGCAAAGTGGCTTCGCGATTTGTGTTTGTTCTTTCGATCTCTCGAACTATTTAAAAAATATTTTCCTATTTATATGTAAAAAAATTTTCTTAAAATAAATGATAATTACTTAATATAAAAATATTACTCAATAATCTTATTAAAAATAAAATAATGATATCTCTCGAGCCACTTACACCCAATTTATATAAAATTTGTGGTCTTTAGTGGAGTTTTTAAGTGACAAAATATAAAAAATTAATTTGACAACATATTTTGTAGTAATTAAAAAAACACTAATTTTTCGAATTTTTTTCGAAAATGATAACTCACGAACGAATCAATTGTATTGAGGACATTTGTAGCTATCGACGTTGTTTTTTTTTTATGGATCAGAAGAGCCGATTAGAGTTTGGATTAAAACGATATAGTAAATTCAAATTTATTTAAAAAGATTTTTTTTCCAAAAATTTAATTTACAAAACTTTTTCAAAATCGATTATGTACTTCACATTCACATGAAATGTAAGTGAGATTAAAATCTTAAGAAAGTTTGAAAATTTTTTTTTGGAGTTTTTGGTTGCGTTTATGTCCGGCAGTCTGTTTAGTTTCCAAGTAGATCTGATAAAACCTCAATTTTTGAAAATCCGTATCGAATTCATCAACTTTCCATTTTCTGATGACAGGAAGTTGAAAATAAACAATTAAAAATAAAGGCTTTATTTAATACACTTTCATAGCAATATCTGTATGTAGATTATGTAATTTGTTTTATTTTTTATAAATACTTCTTACTTTTGAAGAATGTATCATCAGAATGGCATCATACACGATGGCTGGGGTAATTATTCCGTAAGTGTAAAATGTAGTTGGCTAATTGACACGAAACATTGGAGTCACAAGCATGGCAAACCGCCTACTATTCGTATGCATTTGCGAGAATTTGCCACGGAATGCGGCTGGGATCATTTATACATTTATGATGGCGATAGTGTAGACTCTCCACTTTTAGCAGTTTTTAGGTAAAACCATCAAACTGAGAACCTGCGTCATGAAATTGTATAATATCAATATTTCTTTATTTTAAACAGCGGCCTTATGTACAGAGGCAACTTTTCCATTCGCAGTGTACCACAAGTTATTGCACGTTCGGGCACTGCTTTATTGCATTTCTTTAGTGATGATGCCTACAATATGTCCGGTTTTAATTTGTCATATCGCATGAATGCCTGCCCTAGTGATAATGAGGATATGGAATGTTCAGGTCATGGCAAATGCAAAGATGGTTTCTGTAGCTGTGATTCATTGTATACTGGCGAAGCTTGCAATGTCGCCGCCTGTCCCAGTAATTGTATGGAAGACAAAAGTCATGGTGTTTGTAGTTTGGAGGAAGAGAGGTTTGTTGTCTGAAACAATGATGATTAAATTTATATTACAATGTTTTATTTTTTTTGCAGATGTATTTGTAAGGGAGAATATGGTGGCAATGATTGTGGTCAGTTAAAAGCTCATGGTGTTTGGTCGAGTGTCAATAGTAAACAATCTTTGCCACCACCTGGTACTGCCTCGCATGCTGCTGCAGTATGGCTTGATACCATGTACATTATTGCCGGTGAATCATATGGTCGTGGTAAACTCATGACCACTTATGATTTCAATGGCAATGTGTGGGAAACTGTTCACACTGAGAAAGGCAGCACGGTGCCAGAACATCGTTATGGAATGTCTACCGTTATGTATGGCGATAAGATCTTTATGTATGGCGGTGTTGTCAAAGGAATGGGCATTACCAGTGAACTTTGGGCCTTTGATGTTTCCGCCAAGACGTGGGAAAATATCACAGTGAATGCGGAACCTTGTAATACTCTTATTACACCATATGTCATGTGCGGTCCGTTGCATGTCACGGGACACACTGCCACACTAGTGCCTGGTTTTGGGGACAAACATAGCTCTCCCTATATGGTGGTGATCTTTGGACGTTCTCCTCAATATGGCTACTTAAATACGGTGCAAGAATTTAATTTCGGCACTAGAGAATGGAAAATCGTTGAGACCACTGGTTATGTGGTCAAGGGAGGTTTTAGTCACAGTGCTGCCTATGATTTATTAACGGAAAAAATCTATGTGTATGGCGGTATTGTTTCGGAATCAGAGGCCAGCCAATATATAACGACCCGTCTATACGCTTACTCACCTTCTTCTCATACATGGACGCTTTTGTCTTCAGCGCCAAGTGCTCGACTATTACATTCGGCCAACTTTATTAATCAAGGATTAATGATGGTGTTTGGTGGCAATACTCATAATGATACAGCCGAAAGCTATGGAGCGAAATGTTATAGTCAAGATTTGTTAGTGTATGATGTTTTTTGCGACTCATGGCATAAACAAAACATTCCAATGCATTTACAAGCAGATTTAGCCAGGTAAAGCGTTTCATTAAAGTAACTAATGATAAAAACGATAAAATTTTATTTCTTTTCTTGCAGATTTGGTCATAGTTCGGTAGTTTTTGAAGATAATATTTATATTTATGGCGGTTTTAATGGCCAGCTACTTAACGATATGTTGCGATTTTCTCCCGGCTACTGTAGCTATTATACGAAGGAGGAGAAATGCACGAACTCCCGGCCGGGTGTTAAATGTATTTGGGATGTACAAAAGATGCGTTGCATACCCATCACACTAGTGCAAAAGTCAGCCATTTATGGTCGAGAACAATACGATTATATTGCTTGTCCCTCTAAAAGTCGTCTTACCATGACTTCAGAACTTTTGTTGGATGTTTCGCGCTGTCAAGAGCTAAACAACTGTCAGTCATGTGTATCGAATTCATATGGTTGCACATATTGTGGCAGTGGTGTATGCACGAAAGAACGTTGTCGAGAAACTTCTGCTTTGAGTTCGGTGTTTTATGAAACTTCTACACAACAGCAGAGTCAACATTCCAAATCTCAATCCGGTATGGCCACAAATGCACCACCGCTAAATATTAAACTTTTGGAAAACTGTCCAATAAAGGAAGATTTTCTTACTGCAGCCTTATGTGAACAACTGCATACTTGTCATGCCTGCTCAGCAAACAATGCCTGCATTTGGGAACCAGAACACAATCGCTGTCGTCCATATGTTACTCTAAACGGTAATAGAACAGTTGATGAAATCATTTGTCCACCTTCCTGTGCTTCTCTAAGTAGTTGTCACAATTGTACGGAGAATGATTGTATTTGGTGTCAAAATGAATTGCGGTGCGTTGATCGCAACTCTTATACGGCCAGTTTTCCATATGGTCAATGCAGGGAATGGACAACGCACACCTCCAAGTGTCGCACCACACCCAACAGTTTGTGGGGCAATTCGTCAGCTTTGTCATCGGCTCAGTGTGGTTTTTACAATAGTTGTTTGCACTGTCTTGATGATCCGGCTTGCGGTTGGTGTGATGATGGCACAAACACTGGTTTGGGCAAGTGTATAGAAGGTGGAGCTTTGAAACCTCATCTTGCTACCGAATGCCCTTCGAGTCAATGGTATTTTACTTCATGCCCTAAATGCAACTGCAATGGTCACTCCAAATGTTTAGATTCGGTGCACTGCGAAGAACCATGTTCGAATCTAACAATTGGAAAACATTGTGAAATGTGTGGGCCTGGCTATTGGGGAAATCCCATAAATGGCGGCCAATGTCAAAAGTGTCAATGCAATGGCCATAGTGATATTTGTCATCCAGACACGGGTAAATGTTACTGTAAAACCAAAGGCATTGTTGGGGATCACTGCGAAAAATGTGACTCCCAGAATCATTATCATGGCGATCCTATCTCTTCAACCTGTTACTATGAACTGACTATTGATTATCAATTTACCTTTAATCTATCAAAAAAAGAAGATAAGCATTTTAGTCAAATCAATTTCCGCAATTCGCCTGTTAAGCCTGAAATCGATGCTGACTTTACAATAACATGCAGTGTGCCGGCTAAAATGAACATTGTGGTTAAAGTGGCCGGCTCGCCAAACAAGTATATATTTACAAATATAAACTGTTCTACATTTCGCCATCGCTTCCCCAAGACCGAGTATCAGTTTGGACATTCGCCCGAAGACAATAGTTCGTTGACAACGTTCTATGTGTTTGTGTTTGACTTCCAACCACCCATTTGGATACAGATAGCTTTTTCGCAGTATCCCAAATTGAATTTACAACAGTTCTTTATAACATTTTCTACCTGCTTCTTGCTTCTTCTATTAATGGCTGCGATCTTGTGGAAAATTAAGCAAAAATATGATATGTTTAGACGGAGGCAACGATTGTTTGTTGAAATGGAACAAATGGCCAGTCGTCCATTTTCACAGGTATGTGTGCGTGTGTGAAGAAAATTTAAATAGAATTTCGGCTTTTATGTTTACATTTTTGTATTTCAGGTGCTAGTGGACATTGAAAATAGAGAAAACATTGATTTATCATTGACCATGGAGGGAATTGCCAACATGAGCAAGAAACGTAAAAAAGTAATAATTATTTTGTTTCAATAAAAAATTCAAAAAGTTTGACATTTTTATATCTTTTAAACTATTTCACAGGAATGTCCGAGTCCAATAGCATTAGAACCCTGCAGCGGTAATCGTGCTGCTGTTTTGTCTCTTCTAGTCCGTTTACCCACAGGTTAAATATAACAAAAGAAATTGTTTTATATTGAGATATTTTAACATTCATTCAATTTTGACAGGGGGTCTGCAGCATGCGCCTGCTGGCCAATCGGCCGGCTTAGCTGTGGCCAGCGCCTTAGTAACACTTGGTAATCCAAGACGTCCTTCAATAGAGCACTCTAAAGAGCCAAAATCCAAACGTAAACAAAGCCAGCACCCTGATAGTTGTACATAATGATTGATTATAAAGTGTGTGTGAGCGTGTTTAATTATTATTTTATTATATTTTTTATTATTACAAATTAAATTAAAACAGATTTTATTTATTTAGAAAATAAATTGTAACTTATTTTGTTAATACTTAAATTAATAACGATAAATAATGATAATATTGTACTAAAGACATTTTATCCATTAAGGTGATACCAACAACAAAAAAAAAACAAATGAAAAATTGTCATATTTAAAAAATATACAACAAAAAAGCAAACAATAACAAACAGATATACAATTAAAAAAAAAGACAAACTTAATTCATTATTATTATATTACTTTGAGATTAACTTCCTGATTCAGAAATACGAACAAGAACTGATTTGAAAATTTGTATGAAAAACACTCACTTAAATATGTTTGATTAATTTTCATACAAATTTTGCAAAGTTTTATTTCTTGATTCTCAATCAGGTCCTGATTGAAAAACAAAAAAAAATAAATAATAAAAAACAAAAATTAAAATATTATAAAGGCATAGATTGATTGTAAAATCGTGAATGTAAAACAAAATAATAACAAATGAAACATGCAAATATAAAACAACAACAAAAAACTTTAATGATTCCAAAAAAATATAAATTCTTTTTCGAAGTTTTATTTTTTCGATTAAATTTATGAGGATCTTTGTGTGTAGCACATAATTGTAACTTCTTATGTTTAGCTTAGATTCTATTTTTTTTTAATTTAAATGTATTTTTCAAGTATGCACACATCTGCGACATAATCCGATCGGTCCCACAATTCGTTCGTTTTTCTTTTACTTGCCTCATTAGTTTTTACTTTTCGTTGCCGTTCTGTACCGTTCTTTCTTCTTTCTTTCTTACTTACTTGTTCTGTGTCTGAACTTTCGAACGTGGACGATATAATTATAGGAATGAATTTTGTAAATGTTTGCAAAATGTTTTTTATTTGACAAAGATATATAAATCTTTAATAATTTGAATTAAAATAAAATATTCTGAATTTTAAAACAAAAGTTGTATTATTTCAAAACTCTTGGCTGTCACTTAACTTTCTACTCTATTTTCTACAGAATATTCCGCAACAGAACAGAACGAAAAAGTAACAACAAACCAAACATACAATTTTTCAATTGAACAGAAACAAAACAGCTGATTCGTAACAGAACAGAACATACAAACTAGTTCCGCCTTTAGACTTCGTTTATTTATTTCTATATTACGGCGCAACAATTTTTTTTTAGCTGCGAAACTTTTCGATGAGATAGGAGTCGAGGCTTCGACCGCCGAACTAATAGCCTAGTACAATATCCACTAGTCTACGTGGGCTCCCCAACATACAAAGTTTATGTTCTTTAAGTCTATTAATTAAAAGCCCTGTCGCAGAATTCCATTAAAATCCAAAGTGATTTACGCTTTAAAAAGTATAAAATTTGCATAATTTAGGCATGACATATGTATATGTAAATATTGGCTTCATAAGTTTTGCGTGAGACCTTAAGCTTTGCATGTTAATAAAAAACTCAAAGTTAGCACCGATAACTATGCTGTGCTGGCCTGCAGTTAAACTGCTGGTAGGAAAGTTTGCACTGAAAACAACGGAGTCGGGCTTCATAGAATATTGAACAAAGGTATTCTATAGTGATTAATACAAACATCCGTGCTGAAATTAAATCCTTGATAGGTGTACGTGGTCACGCGAGATTGTGTTTATTTATTTTCTTTTTTTTGTTTCAATCACATGAGTGTACATGAACGTGAGTATACAAAAATTGAGCGTGCATGAGTAGATTTTTGTCGTGATGTTTATTTATCCTTTATGTATTATATTTTTTTTCATACATTTTTTTAATTATTTTATAGTTTTTTTTCGTGAGTGTGATGGAAATCGATCGATTTTAATTCACGCGATTTAAAAAAAATTTAAAAGCTTACGTTTTTTACTGTTTTCGACATTTGGATTTTCTGTCTTTTCTAATCATAAAAAATTATGTCCATTATCTGATTCGAACCTCAAGACCATCAAAAATATGTAGTTTGTGTTGAAAAGTGTGTCGTTTTTAATAGCAGTTATTAAAAAGCTTTCAATGGGTACTTTTTATAAATGCCGGTCAACCTGGTTCTTGGAACCGGATTTTAAAAAAATATGAGACGTAGCAAAATTGAATAAATAATAGTATTCACAAAAGACTACAATTTTTAATTAAAATCACTAAGAAGGGCAAATATTAAAAATTGGCATAGTATGGTCTCATAGTCTGTAAAAACCCATAGAGAAACATGTTTTTAATTTTTCGCTGTCGTGAAAAAAAGTCACTACGAAAATTGTAAAATTTGATCTTTGTCAAGGCAGATTCGACTTGATTTTTTTTTAATTGTTGTAAAAAAGCAGAAGTTTTATTTTGTTATCTACATACACACATACATATGGATACATACATGCATAAATATTGCTCAAATAAAAAAAATTATTTAAATTTTTTTTTCTAATTTATTAGGAATATTTCCAAAAAAAATCTGATGCAAGGCCACTACTGATTTCTGATTAATAGTTACTATTTTAATGAATCAAATGGTTTTGTCTTTTAAAATAGACCCAATATTACACACATTCACAAAAATAAGTACAGTGGCTCGAATTGAAACTGCGTCAGTTTTAATATTCTCTCTTGCTTATAAAAAAGCAAATATTATATAAAGTTTTAACTTAACACTTCATATTTAAGCCTTTATTATTATACATTAAAAACGCCAAATAACAACATTAAAAGCCGTTAGCTTTTACATAAGAAAAACAACAAAAATAATTTCATGTATTATGGTAAATGTTCACACTATTAAAGTTTTCTCTCTGAAAGTGTTAGTTCGTGTTAGCGTTGCCACCTTCTGTATTATAGTACAAAAACTATACTATTTAAAAATATTTGTGTTATTTTTGTACCATGAAATTTTTGTACCTACTTTTGTAATCTACTAATTGCAGAAAAATAAAATAGCAAATTTACCAAAGTATATTTAGAATTCCTTTCATATTCTCTAGGAATTTTAGCTAATTTTAATTTAATTTTCCAATCAGAATCTCCAATGTTATAAAAAAATACTTAACATTTTATCGTCTAATTATATAAAAACAGATATTATAAAACAAAATAATTTATTTCTGATTAATCATACAATGTCGCTGCACAGGAGCCTATTTCATTTTGTTCCGAATCAGAGCAACAAAAAATGTATATCGATTCAGAAATTTTTACATTGAAGCTATTACCCAAATTAAAAAAGAATCAATTTTGATGATGACCTTTAAAAATATAGTAGATCCAAAATAGGCACAATCATTTGAAATAAAATCGTTATCAAATTTTAAAACCAGATTTCCTTTTTAATATTTTAAATTATTATTCGCACTTTTTCCCATTATTAATATTTTACTTATTCAGTAAAACATTAAGAATTTTGTTAAAAACAAATTGCAATTGATTATTGAGGGGTATAGCTTGTTCCTATGCGCATTTCACTGTTGCTAGTGCAGATCATCAGGGAACTTTACCCATATATTTCTTAGAACAACTGGAGATATTATATTAAATTTTCATTAAAACAAATGAAAAGTTTAAACAATATCAAAGTTGTAACAAGAACTCAATAATCAACCAATTATTTTTGTTTTCTTACTTTACCATTACTACCTAGGCTGACTTTTTTTCAACTCTAATTGTAGCTGTAAGAGGTTTGTAGAAAATGTAAAAACAAAATTTTGGGACCGGCTGCTTGTCAAGTTAATAATTGGTGCTTTTTATGGAAATCGCAAAATTTTAGTATTTTAAATTTTTATTCGCACAAAGCACCAATTATTAACTTGATAAGCCTTCGAACTGAATTTTATAACTTTTTGATGATGTCCCCGAATTGAGATTAATAAAGCTTTCAATTTAATTTAATATAAAAAAATAAATAATTTTTATAACTTTTTTCGCTAATGCTAGTCTATTTTAAGTTTCTTCCAGTTTCAATTTGAGCCACTGTACATTCAAATGCAGATACATATATACATACATACATAAGTATGTACATAGTTGGTATGATGGGAAAATCCCTTTAAGAAATTTTCCCAATCAAGTTCCGCATAAAACACCGAAATAAACAACTAGTTTCAATGAACTAATATTTTCGTATAATTCAACATTCATTTAATAGTTAAACGTTGAAGCAAACATGAAGTACACAATAAAAAAGAATTCAAAATAGTCGTAACTATACGAATATAGTTGTACATTATATATTTGATTATCTTAAAAATGTCTACATAAAATACTTTAATTTCTCAAATATATTAGCGAAAACACACAGAAATAAAAAACAATCGGTGTATTCGTAAATGCAGTAATTGTGCAACAAATAAAGTTTAAATTTGAAGAGTTTATAAATACAAACAATTTATAGTGCCGGAACTGGTTTCCACACAAGCTGCACAAATTCCCTACATTTTCGAATGTACTCTAAACGATAATTCTAATCCGAAAGATATTGTACAGTGCGCATTTTAGAAGCGACCTAATGTATGCCGTGTAGTAGTTGTGCTCAACAATTAAACTTGTGCCCGAAAAAAATGGAAAAATCTTGGTTAACGTGCTTACATGATTTAACTTGGACATCCCGGCGCCGGGGCATCAATAATTATTAAAAACGTTTTGCATTTTAGCCAGATATGGGAGCTTTTTTTGTGTATTTCTATTCAATTTTTTAAATTTATTTATATACATATATATATTTGTTTTTAGAGAAGTAACAACTCAGGAAAGGGATAGTGAGAAAGGCCAAATGGTGAACGAAAGAAAGCTTCATTAATTCTTTTACAACTCTGCTATTGCTAATAGTGAAGAAGGAGGGCGCTGTGATGCATAGTGGCATACAGCAGTATCAACAGCTGGCGGTATCCCTTCGTCACTTCAACAATCCAACATTAACATATAAATGCTGGATGTTATGAATTGCCTGATACTGGGCTCGAACCCACATTCTCACTTGCCACAGGCTTTGTAGTCAATAATTTATATTTACTTATTTTAATTTATTATTTATTTATATTATTCTATTATTTATTATTTATTTATATTTTATTTATAAATTATTTATTTATATTTTATTTATTAATTATTTATTTATTTTTACTTGTATTTATTTATTAATTAACACAGAGTTAATTAAAAAAAACATAATAAGGTCAAATAAAAATATACTAAACTAATAAGTATTTATTTATATTTACTTTTTTGTAACGTTCAAGTTGAATATAGAGCTTTGGTGTCTTTGAAAGCTTATAGTAGAAGTTTAGGGCAAATATTTTGTCCCCGTTCTTAAGGGCAAAAAATATAGCCCTAAAAAGGGATATATCCGGAAAAATGTTCTACAAATTATTTTTGATAAAATTTTACTATGCTGAAATAGCATTTTGAATATTTAAAAATAAATAGTTGTAATGCATTAAGTCAATACTAAATGCTAAATCTAGCAGTGAAAATACTTAATTACCAATGCTGTTTGTGAGACTTTCAAGAAATTAGTTCAGAGAGTAATTACGCACAACTGTAAAATAGAGCGGGTAGTAATAATATACACAGTTTTTTCCTTAGAAAACAGTACACAAATTAAATACACTTTAAGGCTTTTAATTGTAGGTTTTTTATACAGCAAAATATGGTAAAATATTAAAAGTTTTTAATACCAAAAATGATTAGCATTCACGAAACCCTGTTGTAATTGACAAGCAAACGAGATTTCTCATAAATCTACTTTCAATAATATATTAACATATTTCTATGTACATAATTGCTAAAGTAATGAAAATAATGCTAAATAAATTGTACCCTCTTGAAATTCGTCTCGACATGACCACTCAATGTTATGAACAAGCTGTAGGAATGCAAATCGATTTCAATATCGAAAACAATGAAGCAACTGCAGCATGAATAACGTTAAAGGTGCGACATTAAATTGATGTGATGTCGCAACAGTCATTAGATTTGTGTTAATGTGTGCATTTCTGTTAAAGAAACATGAATGACAGATTATCCAAACATTAGCTGAAAATGAAACAATAATGAGATGTAAAAAAAAAATATTACAATTAACAAAAATAAGAGTCGATTATGCTGTAAAAAATGTATTTATTTAGGTGTTTTACTTCAGTTTACGGAACAGAAGGTCATACATGGTCTGTCTGATGAACAGGGCAACCAAAAATATGATATATCATATTTTTTGCTGCATATCTTACAAACATATAACGTGGTTATTTATCCGTTTCAGAACTTTTTAAGAATTTCGGCATCGATTTGTTAGAGCATATTTTTGCATATTATGCCCATGAGAGCATATTTTAGCATATTTTACTTTTAAGAGCATACTTCACTTTTAAGATTATTTTTAAGAGCATTTTTTCGCCCAGAAAGTCATATTTTACTTTTTTAAGAGCATATATCACTTTTAAGAGCATGTTTGCGTAAAATTTTCTCTAACACTATATTCTAGCTATTTTTATATGTGATTGAAAAATTTACAACCAGATGGCACTCAACGAATCGACTGCGGCAAACTGAATTCCCCTACTGAAAATTTTTAATTTATTAATATAATTGATCATTAAATAAATCAAATTAGTTATAAATAATTTCAAATTTAATTATATATTATAAATTTAAATAAATTAAATCATATTTAATAATTTTAAAATAAAATTTTAATAAAATTAAATCATATTTAAATCAAGCGAATTTACTACAGCGAACATAACCAAAGCGCAAAGGGCGAAATTTTTTCTCAAATATGCTCCAATGAATTCAGGGGATCTAGAAAGAAGTTTTTTTTATAAAACTATTTTTAAAACCAACATCCAGAGTAGTGCTGGCAAATTCTACTACTTTTCATTACTCAATAATATTCAATACTTTTCATTTGGGTACTCAATACTAGTCGATACTTTTTAAGGATTTTTTTATTATGTAACGCATAGTTTTTATTTGCGAATTGGATTAGTTTCTTCAAAAATTAAAAATAGATCTTCAACTATTATTGGTTTTCTATGTATTCTATTATTAAATAAAAAATAAATGTAAAGCTAACTTTTAATTTAACGTTAACAACAACTTAAGAAATAATTTAATTATTCTCCAAAAAAATTATTTTGTTTTGATAGTTGTCTTTTTATACAGTGATGTATTTTTAAATAAAATTTTATAAATTTTAACAAAAAGAAAACTTTTTTTGAGCATACTTTTTACATTTTAAGAGCATTTTTTCCTGTTTTTTACAGCATTTTTTATGCGCTTAAAATCCCTTTTTTTAGAGCATATTTTTGGTTGCCCTGCTGATGAATAATATTTGATATATTAATACATAATTAATTAATGTGTATAGACATAAACCAAATTGCTTGAGACATAAGTTTTATTCATTAAATTCTGAAATTCCGATTTTTTGTTGTTTATTTTCATTCAATAAATAAATATTTTGCTTAAAAGTTCGCTTCAAACTCATACATCATTTGGTTGGTTGGTTGGTTTTGATTACGCTGTTTGTTGTTGGCGTTGCTGGTAAGTTCGGTTGTCGTGTAAAAATAAAAATTCAAAATAAAAAAAAACAAACAAATGAATGTAATAAACGGAGTTTCAAAATTATAAAAATTTTAAAGTTTTAGTTATTAGTATAACATACGCCGTCGTGCAAGTAACATGCCAATTCGATTTTGCTTGGCTTTAAACTAAAGTTTGAATCTTAAGTCTTACGTTTTGTTTATTGAAGTGGTGAATTTGTTGGTGTTCCGTTCGTTTACACTGGCACACAAGTTTGTGTCTTAAATCTTTCCTAATTTCATTAAACTAAATTTTTATTAAAATTTTAATGATTCCTTGTGTATACACGTACTATGTTTTGAAAATGCAACTAATGAAACATAATAATCAAACAAATTTCTAAAAACAAATTATTAAAAGTGAGTGATAATTAAAAAAATAAGTATATATTAAAGATGTATTATGTAACGTTCAAATATAAATTATCTTAATCAATTGAATATTTATACCAGCGACGAGCAGTTAGCAAAAATATTAGTTTCTTTTGGCCATCAAAATGTATTTGCACATTTATTTCGAAAAGGGGGCAACTAATAAAAATATATAATAAACCTAAAAACTTAAAATTTACTGAGAATACCTTTCCAAATAGTTCGTTTTTATGCCATACAAAGTATGTAGATTATTTTTTTTTTGTTTTAGTGAAAACATAAAAACATTTCATTTGGTGGAAAAGGAAAAAAAATTTCACCAAGACTTCAACACTTGAACAACAACACCTGAAATATAAAACAAAAATTTACCATTCGTGTTTTATTCATTCTACCAAATGTGTACAAAAAAAATACTTAAACTTAAAAAATTTTTTCTTTGTAATGCATCATGTCTAGAAAACAAACAAAAAATTTGGCAAAACTACTAAGAAAAATTATAAAAAAATAAAACCGCAACATAAAGTTAAATCATTATAAAAAGAAAAGCTTTTAATTAAAACACACAAACACCTAGACGCGCACACATACAAACATACATACATGCAAACACACATAGATTTCGAGTTTTAAATTACCTACATTTGGATTGAAAAAAAAAGAATCGTAACGTTGTTTTAAAATATATTATATGCAATAAAATAAAAACGGAAATGTGAAGTTTAATATTTAACAAGTTGTGTATGTGCATACGTCTGGTTTTGATTGAGCACAGTGGAACCTACACTTTATTAACTCAGCTAAATTAGCCACAAAAAATTGCAGTTTTAAGTTTAATAGATTTTAGCTAGAAGCTATACGAGCTTCAAGTAGCAACAAGTTCTAATATAACTAATACACTCACGATAAGTTGATTAGAACAGTGATGCGCAAAATTTAAACTGTGATTGTATTGTTTCTTATTAGTGTTAGTGGAGAAATCGAGTTTTCCCAGCAAACACAAAGTCAATCGTTTGAAATATGATGCCGCATTATATTTCCTTAGGTAATACTTTAAGCCTTCAAACTAAAAAAAGGCATCTTATCATAAAAAATACAATTTGTTGTTTTCCATTTTTTTTGCCGGTAAATAAGAATTATTTTTGTGTTTTATTTCTCGATCGGCCAGATTTTTTTTATATACAAACGCTTTTTTCGTTTTGTAATTTGTATGAAAAATTTTGTTTTAGAACACATTTGAGTTATTTTTCATACAAATTTGAAACTTTTAATTGAATTATTAATAATAATTATAAATGCTCTAAATATAATGTTCGATTAAAAAATATTTGATGATATAAAAGGCCTTGTATGTTATCAAATGAATTATTTATAATAAAATATTTTTGGCATATCATTAATTTAAAATGAAACGCGAGTGTTTGCTGGATAACTATTAATAAAATAATATATAAAAAAAAATAAATAAAAAAGTGTATAAGCATTCGCAGTGTGCATTCGTCGCTTTCTCATCGACGACTAAATGAAGAGCATAACAATCTGTGTGCAAAATGTGTGTGAGGTAATTTCCACAATTGTGGTATGGGCTGCGTATCAATGGATTAGAATCACTTAAGCTTCCGTTTTTAGTATGTAAAGAGAAGTAACAACTCAGGCAATTAATTAATGACTAGTATATCCAGCGGTCGACTCAATCGACCGCATTCTAGAAATTAATATTAAACATTTACAAAAATTTCCAAAAAAAAAAATTTTTTAAATTTAAAAGACTATGTCTCGTTTCTATACAACACTGGACTAACACACATGTACACTTTGTTTATTTTTCAAGTTGAAGCTGGATGCATGCATGTGTAATAAGTGTGCATGTGTTAGTAGAAACTTTAAACGCTTATAGCTTCCTATATATCGAATCGATTTAAATAAAATTGAGAATTTGCACATCTCTGTAAAACCCCGTTTAAAAGCATATAAATCTTTTCAAAATCGCTTCAGTATTACGGTCATGAAGGGGATTTAAAAAAACGTATTTGCCCATTAATAATATAGACCCCTGC
The DNA here is from genome assembly GCA_956483585.1 of Gymnocheta viridis. Lineage (NCBI taxonomy): Eukaryota > Metazoa > Arthropoda > Insecta > Diptera > Tachinidae > Gymnocheta > Gymnocheta viridis. Next base: position 138,308,727 of record OY101440.1, read on the forward strand.
TTCAGGCGAAGCAGTGGTTTTTGCTCATATTATTGTTATAATGAAAAATATTATTATTGACATATTAAACAATAAAATTATTCGTAAAGTGACATTGATTTGTTAATAACATTATTTGACTTTGAACACATAAATGATTCATATTATAATTCGAATACAACCACGTACATAATTTAATCATGGCATGTTGCTCTGTGATTGTGGCTGCTGCGATCATGTTTTTTCTTTGCTTCTGACAATCGAAAGTTATTCGCCTTTAAAAAGTGATATTTTCGATATTTTTTCTGTACTCAGTTTTCAAAAATTATTGGAAATGATGAATGGAACCATCATAGTGATATTTTAAAATTAATGTACTTGTTTGAAATTTTTTAGAGTTTTTTGTTTCTCTTTCCGTTTTGACTGTGCCATCATCAAATGTTGTAGATTTTGGAGTTTTGTTGTTGCTGGTGCTGATGCTGCAGCTTTAGCAATTGCCCATGGCTTTTTGCTAAAGTGAAAGCGACATTAACTCATAATGATGATGATGATGGTGATCATGAACGGCAGCATTGACTTTAACGGCTGAACACAAGCATACTTACTAACTTACCATCACCAACGACAGACAATCATTTGGTTTTATTACAAACGACTAACTAATTTTTTTTTTTAATTTTTTAAGTAAAATCCACTTTTTCTAGAGAAAAAAAAACGGAAAAAATGCTTTAATAAAAGAGAAAAAAGCCAAATAAAAATGGTCACTTTTATTGGCAAGCTTCATGGCGAGCATACAGACAGACGGGCCTTAAAATTTGTGCTTGTGTGAAACAGTGAGTGAGTGTGCAAGTATTTTTTCAACATTATTTATCACAAATTTATGGATCAGTTATATAAAAAAACCATTTTTATTACTCATCACAACACAATTTTTGCACTTGCCAAAATGTTAAAGAAATGAAGAAAGAAAATAATCGGACAAAAAAACAACTAAAATTTCATTTCTTAAATTATTAAAGAATAAAAAAATACTGCACTACTCGTTAAGACAAATTAGGAAACCGGTGTTGATTTGCTTAAATTTAATACTCGTATGTTTTATTTATTTACATATTTCTATTTTGCAAATGCTTGCTGCTTGCTCATAGTTAAAAAATTTTTCTTTTCAGTACCAGCTTAAGTTCGTATAAACAATTGGCCATTACCATATCTTGAAATTCAATTTCAAGTAATAGTGAAAGTTTTTATTTTCATTTCTTTCATATGGTATGAATACACGTCTGTCTGTCTGTCCGCATGCTCGTTCGTTCGTTTATTTGTTTGTTTGTTTGTTGGATCTTTACCACACTAAACACAATGTGCATTAACACACACATCGTTTATACATACATACATATGTAAGAGTATGTACATTTAATAATTTTTTTTTATATAAAGTAGGTGTGAGCTTCAAATTAAATCCCATCCCTGCATTCAGATACGTATGTATGTGCTTAAGTGCACTTACACATATTTATTTACATGCATAAAGGAAAAGATTTTTTTTATTTATCTGACTTGACTTGTAAGTAGTCGACATGATCATTTAGTCGAATATTTATTTAAAATGCATTTAGAAATAGTTAAGTATTTATAATGAAATTGATTACAGTACAACCTCGTTAATCGGGACAGATAGAGTTTCAGCTTTGGTCCGGTTTACTGAATCGTCCGGATAAGTTACACAATTTTTTTTGAAGACTAATGCCGTTTTGTTTTCTAAAAAATGGGTAACATTTATTTTACTTTTTATAAAAAAAAGCTATTCAAAGATGATACCTACAATAACTTCTAATAAACTCACTATTTCAACACATCATTAAATTGCGTGTAAGATTCGGTAGAGGGAAACCCTCTAATTTTTAACAGAATAATATTTTTCAAATTTGTTATTATAGCGGCAATATTCTCTCAGCCAATGCTTACAAGTTTGCCTAATTAAACATATGTAGATGTCGATAATAGCGTTACCGATTCAAGTTGATAGTAGCGTTCGCTATTTAACCCTAGAACCATAATGTTTGTAAATTTTACGTGCATTTTTTTATATGTACATATATGTATAAAATAAGTGTTTGATATTCTAATGGTAACTTATTATATTTAGCTATGCTCTCATCAAATGTCTTGCTATGCTTATCTGTCAAAATTAGATAAGCAAAAACAACTGATGTATATATGTACATATTTAAAAATTACAATTATTTTAATAAGAAATTAATTTAAATAAATAAATTGAATGAATTAAAATAAACAACTAAAACGAAATCCTACCGTAGATGTGCCATTTATTGCAATTTATCAAACGAAAGATATCCTAAACCTAAAATTTTCGTATTATCGTTGGTGTTAACGACTTATAAAATATCGTTATGCTTCTAGGGTTAAGTTGAACCCTAAAAAATGGAATCTGAATAAGCATAAATGATGAAACAGAACTGGGGTTGACGTTTGTTTTCCATACGATTTGACATAAAATTATGCCAGAGAATGTGGTCGTGAAATAGAATCTATTTTATTTTTACAGCGTTTTTTCTTATACTCTCAATTTTAGACACTCATTCTCTCAACAATGTTACTGTGTTTTCATGAAATCACATACATATTTCATACGAAAAATGCAAACAAAAGAAAATCAAATAATAATAAGAGAGTATTTGAAGTTACTGCCGTCGATTTTGTTATGGGCTACCAAGCGATTGTTCCTGAAGTTGCAGACTTGTTCTGTTTCATCATTAACTACCAAAACGCTGCGCATTGGAAGACATGAGTGTTTTCACTTTCGCATAAATTCATTGACAGATCGAATAATCTTTCTCTTAAAAAATTATTTTCACTGTTTCTGCTTACGCATTCGCAAATTTAGAAAACACTCTGGATATCTAATACAAAAATATGTTTCTGCATAATCCAACGCTAATTTTCGAAACCTTTAATAAGTTAATTTCCTTAATATTAAAAAGATTTAATTCCAAATGTTTGATATGCGAATCGTTAAATTATTATAATATCAAAACACCTTGTATTACCATAAATATTAATATGGGAATTTTAAGTTAAACTTATACATAGTACGTACATATGAATGTTGTACATGGCTTAAATGTGTGTTCATACTTGGAAAAATACAATGAATATTTTTATTTAAATTCCAAATAAATGCTCGAAAATAATTGTTGGTATTTAATGAAGGCCGCCAAGTTAATAATTAAAAAAAAAGAAAAAAATGTACTTAAGCCAGTATTGTTAATACTCGTGCTACACTTACAAAAAATGTTTAAAGATTATTTGCAAACTAAATAAGAAAAAAATAAACAATTAAAAAGCATCACCGTTAAGTACATGAGGATTGTGAAAGACAAACAAACGAGTTACATTAATTTTACGCAACAAAGCAAATGAATAATGAACATGCTTAAAATTCATTGTTTAATGATTTTTTTATTATTATTATTTTTATTATTATTATTTTTATTTATTTTATTTTAAGTACATAATCTAAGCAAATACTAAAATAACTGTAATTTTTATGTTTCTTTTCTTGTTTTCTTTACATGTTTGTTATGCTTTAACCCGAAACAAAGAAGAAGAAAAAAGTTAACATTTTTAAACTGTTAAAATTTTTATTTACTCACTCTCGCAAACCCATCAATACATTCATACCTGCATACATAAGTAATTATCAAGGAGAAGTTGTGAAGAAGAGCACAAATTCGTTAAGGAAAAGGAAGAAACTTTTGTTCTTGTTGTTGTCTGCAATAACAACATCAATAAATTCATAAAACATAAAGCAAGTGTTTTTTTTAAGCATAAAGGCTGAATAAAAAGAAATTAAGTTTGGAGTTTTTTGATGCGGTTCGTTTTAAAATCACATGCTTATAAATATGGCTCGATATGATGATGAACGATGGCTCAAGCTGTTCGCTTTTGGTGCTCTGGTTTTTGCATGTTTACTGGTTGCCTCCGAGGCAGGACGTTCACATGGTAAGTATATAACTTGAGTACATAGTAAGTTTGTATTAAGTCTGTTCACATTAAATGCAAAATTTATTACGTTTCAAATTAGATTTTATTAAATATGCATGTATCGCTGTTTTATTGGAGGAACGACGTAACTTAATTATACAGGGGCATTTCAAATTACAAGCGTGACTATGAAACGCTTGTAATTTGAAACTAGTTAAGATGCAACTTAAATTTAGCTACCGACTTATAATTCATTTCAATTCATAGTCGATTTCTTGACAGTTGTTAAAAAGCATCAACTTAGTTTTGCGTTAAAATATAAACAGCCCTGCTAGATATGGGAAAAAAGAAGATTGTGTCTGGAAATATCGATATCTCTTTTACGTGATGGAAAAATTTTAAAAATCGAAATTAATAATCGCATATTTAAAATCATACTTTAGTATTTAAAAAGCGGATAAAATCAAATTTTATTTCCAATTAATATCTTTCTGTCGTTTTATATGTACGAAATTTGTCTAATTTTTTTATTTTTCAATATATTCTGAAGCAATAAAACTACTTATCAATATCGTATTGTAAAAAGTCACAACTCCAGTTTGTTTTGTGCTTATTTGAAAAACTGTAAAATTATATCAATAACTAATTTTTCTGCATGCTTGTCATGCATAAAATTCTTCGTTAACCTTTTTAAATCTAAGAACCTTTATTACTTCAATATCTTTATTATTTTTTAAGCTATTGCATAGCTTTTATCGTGGGCTTTGTGCGCGGCGACCTAATTAAGAAATTCTGTAACGAAAAAAAAACCTAACACTAAGTTTGTTTCTTAAGTGCTTTGTTTTTTTTAAGTTTTTGAATCGTCTAGCGTATGTTAACCCCTAAAGTATGCTTCTGATTTCATTAACATACAGTATTGCCCGAACAGATTTTTACATGGTGTACTTACGAGCAATCCTGGTTGAAAAAAAATTATATACACACACAAACAGACAATTCGTAGGTTTTTAAGCGGTATGGGTTGTATGGGTATGGTATTTAGAGGATATCAAGTCTCAAACTTATGTTTCTTATTTCAATTAAAACAAACCTGTAGTTTCAATGCTAGAAATTCCTGAATAACCTACATGTGTTGTAAGATAATAAAAATATTTTAAACGATATTAACTTCTCATTTATTCAGTAAAAGAAAAAAAATTGTTTTCTTATCGGCCACCACGCTCAAAAAGTATAACTTGAATTAATATCAAAGAAAAAACTTGAATTAATATCAAAGAAAAGTAAAAAATACTGCATAAATAAAAAATAAATAAATAATTATAATTGCATAAGTTGATAAAAAATGTTATGCAATAGCTTTGCCGCGGCAGTCCCCGAGTTCCATTTCTTCTATACTTTTTTATTAGAACTTTTATTTTTGTGACTTATGTAAGTGATACAAATTAATGTCAGTTTCAACTGAAACTAATTTTTTACATATTTGCAATTAAGCAGATACTTAAGTCAAAACTAAACATACTATGAATAACCTTAGCAACAACAATAAGTAGCTCAGACTAAGTTGGAACGAAAATATGCGCAACAAATTATTTAGAATTTTTAATTTACTCCCATATTGAAGAACAAATTCAATAATCAGACGTGCAATTGAATGTCCTTAGTATTACAGAATATGAAAGAAAAAGCACTCCTAATTTCGACATTTACAAGGCGCCTTATCATGTGCAATGCGGAACGAACACAAAAAAGTGTCAATTACCACGATAAAACGAATGAGATAGCTAGTAATTAGAAACATTAAGGTATGTATGTTGTCGGTTCTAATTCATAGTCTATGATTAATACGATGGATCGTAAAAAGTATAAGAAAGGTTGATGAAGCATTTTCTGGCATTTCGGCAACCATTTTTTCGATATTGTTCAGACATGACTGAAAATTCTTTCGAATTTGTCCATGAAACTCCTTGAAAGTTCACATAGGTTTCTTTCAGACATATCGTAAAACTTTTACGAAATGCCTCTGACAGAAAGGTTTGATTTCTTGACAGCCACCAGCCACAGAGGATTTTCGGGACGATTTCGGATATGAATTCGGCAGCTTACAGACTTTCTGATTGAATTCGGCAAACAATTTTCATTGGGATATTTCAACTTATAGAAATTTCCGAGTTATGGTAACTGTAACTTCCCATTCGTCTAATTTCTACAACAGGCCGTTCGGCTAACGGGTAGTGTTGTAATGTATCGAACCGGGAGGTATTGATTTGATTCCCACCAAAGATTCTTGATTGCTTTACTGTAACGAGTAAAGGTCTTTGTTAAACTTAAATACAATATACGGATATCTCATTACTTTATTTTAAATAAAAATTGATAACTTCATATGGTGCGCCCCTAACGTACAGTAGAAACACATGCAGACTGTACAATAACCTTATTGAACTAACATATGTACATTAGGGGTATAACCAAATTTTGGCTCTAGCATTACGCGATAGCTAATATTGTGCTATTTACGAAAACAATTTTTTTGCGTCGTTTGAAAATAAAAAACGCACCCACAAAAGCGATTTTCTAAAATCCCAAAAGAAAAAAATTTATTAAGAAAATTTTTAATATTTTATTCATAAATGGAAAAAAAAGTTAAAAAGTTTGTTAATTATTAAAGGACATGAATAATTTCATAAAAAAGTGAGTTTTTGGCAGAATGTATATACATACATAAGTACAAATAAAAATAAAAAAAAATAATTTTCCAACTTTACCGCGTTTTGTGTGTGACCTTTTCAAAATCGCGAAAAATTAATATAACTTTTTTTTAATAGTTTTCAATGGACTATTCGATTATCCTAGGCCGATTTTGATATTTGCAAAAAATGGGAATAAGTTATACCCCTAATGTACATATACCTATTTATTATTCATATATGTACATATGTACATTGTAAACAGTGGGTTAGAAGAAGTAAATGAAATTTTAATTTTATAAGATAACATTAATCACAATCAAAATATAGGTATAACGATTTGATAAAAATTGACAGCATATTTTTATATATATGCTCAAATTCTCAAACGATTGTTGGTTTTCAAATTCATAAAAACTGAAAGTAAAGCTCGAAAGTGAAACTCTCGATAATTTGAACAGTTTCCCAGGTGCGTTGGAAAACATTCAATAAATTAAAACAAAAAGTTCGTGTAGCTTGGCCCCGTCGGTAATTTGAAATTATTTAAATTACATATTGTCGTTAAACAATTTCTAAAGTTTAGTTTTTGCTTTAAATGTAATTTCACAAAAGAACGATATCGTTCGACATCGTGTGCCTGGCAGGAACTCTCGATTATTTGAACTTTTTCTCTGGTCCCATAACTTTCAAACTATCGAAAGTCGAGTGTTTTTTTGTTTGGGCCATATGGACTGTGATACAAGTTGCTAAAAATACCGACAAAATGTTTAATTTTATAATTGATATAGTCAAACCAAAATTATTTTAAGATAATAGACCCACCGTGCATCTTCGCAAAGCCAAAGACTGCCAAAAAGCATAAGACAATAGTGAAGAAATGTCAATGACTCCAATGGTGTATTACATAAACGCAACGGAAAATAATAAAGTACATTTTGTCAATACAAGTTTAATTCAATTCGATTTCGCCAATGTTTACAAACAAACATGCATACGTATGTACATATATAGTATGTGTACATAAACATACATACTTATGTATATACTATGCATATGTATGTATGTATGCACATGTGCATGCACTTATGCATGTGAACGTATAAAAATGGTTTTATGGTCACTTTTTGGTTTATGCTGCTTGATTTTTTTACACTTAAGACAAACGTATAAAGTTAAGTATCTATTTACTGAATTGAAAAGGTTTTTTTTCAAATTTGTTGTTGTTTTTAGTTAAACTGGGGCAGTTTTAACAAAACCATAACGTTTAAGTTGTACAAATAACAGTACAACAAAACAAAAACACCGAAATTTGTGCTGTTTCCTCGTTAAGTTATTGTGTTGTTACTTTTTTTCTTTTTAATAAATACCACTTTTCTCTTTAATGTTTTAGTTTTCCAGTGAAAAATCTATTTTGCAATTTAAGCTTATTGAAAGAAAAAGCAAACAAACTATACAAACAAAAAACTAAAGACCACAAACAACAAATAACTTTATTTGTTAACTGATGAAGTTGGTCATTAACATTTTCTATACATATGTTTACTAGTTGTCTTCAACATGTTGTATTGTCAGCATGATCATTACAAAATCTGTATGATGACAACTTGTTGCAAGCCACACATTTAAAATTAAAAAAAAGGAAAAACAAAGAAAAACAAAGAAAACAACAACCACAGAAAACACATAAATTCAAGAAACTGTGTCAGTAGAATATTTTACTACTCACGTTCGCTATTTAGTTACAATAACAACAATAATGCATGGAACTATGGTGAAAAAACAGAAGAAGAAAAAAACAGCAAAAACAATCAAGTTTCAGTTTCATTCAAAGAACAATTTTCATACACACTCAACCAAACACACATCAACTGCAAACCAAAAGACTTAAGAAACATACATAAATGTTAAAAGAACAGACGAAGAAGAAGAAGAATAACAGTGGTAAAGTGGTTGTTGCCGCTTTGAAATTCTTTAAGAATAGAAGCGATAAAGCTTGAGGTAGAACATGTATGCACATATACCTATATGTTTACGATCGGTAATATTTGTTACAAGTCATTGACTTTGGTTGGGCATCTTTGTAAGCAATCTTCGGTTAAGTTTTTTTTATTAATACGAGTATTACTACACAAATTGACAATTTGCCTGCTTTACGATGGATAGATTTGTGCATGCCACTGTGTTATGTTCGCCATCAAGCCTATAGCTTGAATATTTAGCTTTTGCTTCTGTTTATTCTTTATAGGTATAATCTTTATCATTATTTTCGATTAAATAAAAATATAAAAAAAGTGTATGTACATATGTCTACCATTTCGCTTTCTATTTCTGATTTCTGTTATTGATAGATATATGTGCGTGCATTTATAGTTTTTAGATTGATACACAAACATTTATACATCCAAACATACATATGTATATGTATGTATACACTCCCGATCAGATGATTAGAACCAATTAATTTATGCTAAATTTTTTTAAATTTTGTCTACCATAGAAAAGAGCATTCAGTGGAGATCACAAAAATATCAACAACTCAAAATAAAATTCGTTTCAACGGCATTTTAAAGTCCATATTTTAGAAGAAGACGAAAAATTAACAAATATGTTTTTCTTTCATATGATTAGAACCAAAATAATATTTATTCAAGTACACATAAACTGCGGCAGCTGATTAGCAACTTATTTCACCTGAATTGTCCAATTTTGTTTATATTTTAATGTTTATTTACATGAGTTTGCTTTCAAATTAGAATTGTCAATAATTGAAAAAAAAAGAAAATGAAAATAAACAATTTCAATAATTATCATAGCGTATTTACAACAGGTGTCCTCGATAGATCAGCCAGCAGTATTGCGTATTCGCTTTTCTAAAGCTAAATCTCGAGTTTAGTTTTGTAACTTCACCCAATTTCGCTCAAAATGATCCGAATATCCTTGCGAATGATAAGCTTTTCATGTTAATTTTTCACTAATATTTATTAGAAAGCATGAAGCTGGACTCACTCATATGTTCCGAACAAAATTTTTGCCCGCTTAAATTTTTTTCATATGTAGTTTGACGCCCCTCTTCTTGAGAGAGAGAAATGATTTTGTTCGGACAACTCTCAACTCAATTGTCCGGATAAAGTGGAACTGAGCTGCCACATTATATGGTTTCAAAAGCGGGTTTCAGCTTTTTGTTCGATAAATGTCCTCGGAAATAATTGCGCTTTATTTAGCTATTAGCTACAGAAACACTTGTCTTTTACAACTTTTTCTACACAATTTGTTACAGATTTTTATATATATAATTTTTATATTTCATATGGTAGCCTTGATATTCCGGAACATTTTTTTCAAAGGAGTGAATCCTGCTGCAGAAAATTTTTAGTCAACTAAATTTTGTCCAGACTAAACTTTTGTCCGAAACAAATGGATGAATCCACCTTTATTTTTCTTCTACGAATAGTTTAGTGTACATATGTATGTACATATAAATCAATTAACGCTACTTATAGAAAAATCAAAAATGCAAAGTGGTTCTAGTTGTATAAATGAAAAAAAATAATAATTTGTGAATTATTCGTCTTTTTATGAAAAATACTGTTCAAACAAACTTTATTTTTAGTTGTTATTTTCCGATTGTAGGAAAAATTTTGCTCTCGTTGAAAAATAAAACAGAATTTTAAATGGTTCTAATCATCTGATGGGGAGTGTATATGCACGCAACGAGCTTTTATGTATTTCATTCTGTTACATAATAATAGTTTTGAAATGGTAAATAGAATCTACTATATACAGAACTGGATTTATACTCACATGTAAATACAGTGGTCAAAGAAAAAACTATTCGACATTAAAAGTAATTTCTTTAAATCACATTAGAACGTTGTTATACTTATGTGTGATTTTTGTACTTGTAGTCAATTTGTTTTGTTACGCTGTAAAAAATTCATAAAAACTCCATAATAAAAAAAAAGACGTGTGGCACTCGGGGACTGCCGCGGGAAAGCTATTGCATAGCATTTTTTTATCAACTTATGCAACTATAATTATTTATTTATTTTTTATTTATGCAGTATTTTTTTTTTTCTTTGATATTAATTCAAGTTTTTTCTTTGATAATAATTCAAGTTACACTTTTTGAGCGTGGTGGCCGATAAGAAAACAATTTTTTTTCTTTTACTGGATAAATGAGAAGTTAATATCGTTTAAAATATTTTTATTATCTTACAACACATGTAGGTTATTCAGGAATTTTGTGTTTTCTTACATGTAAAAATCTGTTCTGGCAATACTGTATGTTAATGAAATCAATAGTATACTTTAGGGGTTAACATACGCTAGGCGATTCTAATACTTAAAAAACAAACTTAGTGTTAGGTTTTTTTCGTTACGGAATTTTTTGATTCGGTCGCCGCGCTCAAAGCCCGCGATAAAAGCTATGCAATAGCTTAAAAATAATGGCACCATCTCACCAATGACACGCTAAATTTTGGATTTGAGCTCAGCAATTATTTCTGGCTTATTCTCATAAGCCGGAGATTTCACAAATATGTTGTCGTACAAGTCGAATAGTTTTTTTGGTCACTGTACATAGTACACATTCATACATAAATAAAAATTATTCATGCGCAAGCTTTAGCTTTTTTTATTTTATTATTGAAATATTATTTTCTCTATATTCTTCGGTGTACGAGTATTAATCCATCCGCATGTCTATATTTAGCTAAACTTTCGCTTTCTTTTACACTTTTGTTATTTCTATTTGCATTTTAAATTTACAAGTTTGAATTGCTTACGGGAGATGACGGGAGTAAAAAATACCACGACGATGATTTCTTAAGACAGTCGATCGAACTTGCAAGTGAAATTTAAAATTTTAATCAGAAAATAGTTTTAAGTGAATGGGAATATTCTATTAAATTAGATTTGTACGTTACCAAACAATCACACTTCTTTCTCAATCTTCATTCCTTTAAAGTTGTTACAGAATTTATATTTTTAAATGCGTTACGACGGGATGAAAAGGGGGAGGTGGCTTTGAAAATGGCAAAAAATCCTATTACGTGATATGTGAACAGCCACAAAGAAACTTTTATAAGATTTAAATCAAGATCTGAATTACTAAGTAGAAAACACAGATTTTTAGTAATTTCATTCTTTTTTAGATATTGTTCAATAATCAAAACACGTTCTGTCGTATAATCCTAGAAAGACAACTAAAACGAACGATGAATTTCGTCCAACACGACGAATTCGTCATATGAAGCACAATAACGACGCAAAAATAACAGCTGTTATAATTGATAAAGTTGTTTACTGTTTGTGCTGAATAGTGTGACCATATTAAAAAAAATACTTACAAAATCAAACATTGACAAAAACACAACTAAAACAATTTTTGTATTTATCCATTTTATATATTTATTTGAAATGCTATTAAATAAGGATAAAATAATTATTAAAGTAAACAGTAACTTTGCTTACCAAAACACTTGAAACCTAAAAACGAACATGGTCACATGGTACAGATTTGTGCGTCGTTCGCCGGCGTAAGAAATAGGAATAAATCTACTGTAGAGTTCGGCGCGCGTGGAGAATTTCGCCGACGCCATGATTGTGTGTATTTTCATATACACAGATATACATATTTTATTATTGGCGACAAATATTCGCTGCCAAAAAAATAAAAAATATCTATATTGTGGTATCAATAATATAGGAATACCGCCACGGTAGATATGACAAGGTATCAACGAATCCAATAATTAAAAATTTTGCTTCCGAACAAAAAATTCTTTCCGTAATCAAGAAACGGAATTAATAATGAGACCCACTATATTTGTATTTGAGAGGACGACTTGTTTAGAACTGCAAATTTATTTCCAGTTATTTTTACATAAACTCCCCACTGTGCGGTGTAGAGTTGTAGTACCCTGAATAATCAATTACAAGACGAAACCTCTACTCTGCAATGCGTTTGGTATTTTGGAACTCAAGCACTTTTCATAATATTTAACAATATGGAATAATCTCTATATCTCCATCTCTCTCTTTATTTATCTTTTAGAGAACTTAACAGCATGTCAACATTTACGTCGTGCAGAAGCAAGACGTTCAAAAGCCTTAAATGTAAGAGTTCGTGCACCCAGATGTGACAAGCGTGGTCAATTCGAAACAATACAATGTTCGAATGCCAGACGCAGTGAAGACTGTTGGTGCGTTGATGAGTATGGCGTAGAGATACCTGGCACCCGAAATGCCACAAAAATTACAGTGAAATGCAGAGAACCCGATAACTGTTCCGCTTCGGCTTGTCGCATGTTTTGTCCTTCGGGCTTTGCGAGAGACCCACAAACTGGATGCAGCCAATGTCGCTGTCGTGATCCCTGCAATGGCATTAACTGTCCCAACGGCCAGTCGTGTCAACTGACGGAGGTCAAATGTAAGACAGAGCCTTGTCCTCCAGTGCCCACTTGCAAAAAAGCTAGATCTTTGGCTAACTTCTGTCCAGCTGGTATGCCTTTGTCTATTGCTGATGGTAGTAACAATATGAGACCTTTCCTGTGTGGCCTAGAGCCCGGCAAGCCCCAATGTCCACCTTTGTATCAGTGCATGGTAGAAGGAGGAAATGATTATGGTGTTTGTTGTCCAAGTGCTTTCAAATTCAATAAGCCTGGTATTTGTCCCGCTCCGGAGCTGGAAAATTATACCCCAAGTACGGGATACATGTGCGGTACGCCTTGTACTCATGATCTGGAATGTCGTAATATGGAAAAATGTTGTTTCACCAAAGGCTGTCAATACAATTGTCAGCAACCCCACAATGTTACCAGCTGTCAGCAAGCAAAGGCTTTGTCTGATATCCTGGCAATTAACGAACGTGAAGGTAGAGGCTATGTGCCTGATTGCAGTGGTCCAAATGGCATGTTTACGCCCAAACAATGTTCACGTAATGGTCTAGTGTGCTGGTGTGTGGATCCAAGAACGGGACATAAGATTGTCGGTAGTATGGGTGCGGCCAATATGGTCAATTGTGAGGGTTGGGAGAACATGATCAGCAGATCACTTATGGGCCGTAGTTTCAATAAAGAGAAATGCGATACCAATATTTGTGCAGCTGTATGTGAATATGGTTTTAAGGTGAGTTTAAAGGGTTGGATTTTTAGGAAGACTTTTATCTATTTTTGATTTTCATAGAATGATCACAATAATTGTCCCAGCTGTGAATGCGCCGAACCCTGTGAAGGTTTCTTATGTCCAATCGGATCACAGTGTGAAGTAGCCACAGATCCCATGTGCAAGTCCGGATCTTCGTTGTGTGCCTCCTGGCCTATATGCAAACCCTCCATGGCTTATTCGAATCCCTGTGCAGCGGGTACCCCGCTGTCGGATAATATCACAAATGAAATAATGTACTGTTTCAATGGTAAGTTCCAATGCATCTGTATAAAGTATATAAATCTCGATTGTAGTTCCAACACAATGTGTTTTTCAGAGCGCCAAGGCCACGGCCGAGAAATAAAGTCGTTCTTCGATTCTGAAACGGATCACAAATCATCACGTGCCATGTCGAATCACATTATTTGCCCTAAAGACTACAAGTGTACAAAATTACACAAGGAGTCGGAGAGTGTTTGCTGTCCCGCCAATGTTATCGAAGATCCTAAGCCCGCGGATCGTCATCCACAAACGAGTAAGTTAAATATCAATTATTCTCAATTGAAACTGATAGTGATTAGCACGCTTTCTGTTTTAGTGTGCGAATATATAAGGGATTTTTCTGAGCGTATGGAGGGCACCGAAGAAGGCATGAAACTGGCTTTGCCCGAACCGCGTTGCACTGAGGAAGGCAACTATAGGGAACGCCAATGCCGTTTTCGCAAAATCAAAGTAACTAGAGCAGAACATCGTAAAATTTTGGAGGAAAATACCGTAAGACGCATGCGTATGTTGCTGGCCAATAACGCTGACAAGCGCTCGAAACGTAGCGCTGAACGCCTTAAGCTTTATCGGGTTGATGATAGCCTGCTTAAGGTTCAAGTAGCTGCTCCGGTAATGGGTCGTAGTGCCAAAGTCATTGACATGGACGCCAATAAGCAACAAGGTTTGGATCAATTATTTGAAACAGATTTTAAAAAGGTGGTGCCAGCACCCAAGAGACCACTCAATGATGCTGAAATTGTGGAACTAGATGTTGAGGAGTGCTGGTGTGTTGATAGCTTTGGCACGGAAATACCACAGTCGCGCGGTTTCAATATCAGCGACGAATTTTGTGTTAAGTTGCGCAAAGACATCGAATGTTTAGATCTCACTTGCCGCATGGGTTGCGAATATGGTTTCACCTTAGATCCGGTTACTCGCTGTCCTGCATGCCACTGCCGCGACCCCTGCCAAGATGTTGTGTGCGGTGAGAATGAGGAATGCCGTATTGTGGAAGTGTCGTGTGATGATGAGTACTGTCCTCCTGTACCTGCCTGTTTGGCTCGCAAGCCCGGCCAATGTCCTTATCTGGTTCCTCCGGGACCCGACAACCTAGATGCAAACGCTTGTGCGTATGAGTGTCGTACCGATTCCCACTGTGATGGAGAAAAACGTTGTTGCTCGAATGGTTGCGGCACTCAGTGCGTTTTGCCGCAAATGAAGACGGCCTGCCAACATTTACAGGCCATACAAATGCATCAGTCTTCCGAGCTGGGTATACCGGTCATGAAAATGAACATTGCCCAGTGTGATGTTGCCACCGGCGAATGGAATAAAGTGCAATGTTCACCCAATGGTGAGTGTTGGTGTGTGGATCCCTATGGCCAAGAAATGAGTGGCACTCGTGTTAAGGGCACTGATCCAGTGTGCGAGGAAAATTCGTCTTTTAAATGTAAAAAACTGAATTGCTCTAGGGAGTGTGAGGCAGGCTATCAAGTGGACGCTAATGGCTGCCAGACTTGCGAGTGTAGAGATTTTTGCGCCGAAATTAATTGTAGTAACGCTGAAGAGTGTCAATTGATTAATATAGACTGCGTGGATTCGCCGTGTCCAAAAATGCCAATTTGTGTACCTAAACGCGAATCTTTGTGTCCAGAGGGGAATCCCCTTAAGCAGAGCAATATGGTAGTGAGCTGTGGTCCGCAAAATGAGAATGAAACGTGTCCTTCCTCGCACACCTGCCAACTAAATCCAGTAACGCATCGTGGTGTGTGCTGCACAAAGAACAGTAAGTTTAGTTAATCACATTTATTACATCAGATCCAGATTCTTAGTTAGAACTACATATATATTTCTCTGCTTGTTTTTCATCTTAGGGGATGTTTGCTTTGAGTCCATGGACAATGGCTGCCTGTCAAAGACCACATCGGTTGTTAATGCGACGCGCTATCGTTTTAATCCAAAAGCAAATCGTTGTGTGGCAGTTGTTATTGATTTAAAGGAGAACAATTGTCAGACTAAAAATCTCTTCCACAATGAGATGTCTTGCAATTCGGTGTGTCCCGCTTTAACTCAGTGCGAAAGACTTAAACTAAAGAACTCTTTTGCCGCCCAAAGAACTGGACATTCCTCGGTGTGGTTTAAGCCTAGATGTGATCCTGTGACTGGCCACTGGAGTCCAGTGCAATGTTTGGGCAAACAGCCTGATTTGAATTCGGTTACAGAATCTTTAGATCAGACTCCCTCACCTTATGGCGTGTGTTGGTGTGCCGATAAGAAAGGGGCTCCCCTCAAGGGTACTCTCACAAGAGATATAGAACCTGTTTGCAACAGCAGACAAGGCCGAAAATTTAAAACCCAGGACACAAATGATTTACTAGTCATGGAAGAGCTCATACGACAAATGACGGTCTTAACTGATTTTGACAATTTTCTGGAAACCGATGCGGATAATTCTAATGAAATTGAAGCTAGAAATTTTAAAACTCAAGATATTTTGGAGACTTTGCCAGCGAATACAGCAACGAGCCCACAAACATCTTCACTGCAATTATCGGTAACAGAACGTGTTTCAGAGCTGACCAACTCCCTTTGGGACTCCAAGCTGCTAGTGGAGTCCATTAAGCCCATACACTTAAAAACTACCAGATGTCGATCTTTGGCAAAAACCGCTCCCTTTCCAATACTTTGTGATGAAAGAGGCGCCTTTAGCCCCATGCAGTGTAATAAAAAATATTGTTGGTGCGTCGATGCTGCCGGCAATCAACTGGAGTCATCACCCATGTTTGAAAAGGAACAATACAATTGCACTGTCACGCCCATTTCATCGGTCGTTGTAGAAATGCACATGCAAAACAACTCAGAGACATCCATAAATAATGTATACGATTCTGTACAATCCGAGCTTAATCAACTCCTGGGTCGTAATGTGGAAAACTTACGCGTTCAGGAAAATAGCGATGGATCAGCTCTTATACGTTTCGAACTGCACAATGATGATAAAATTGATATGGCTTTTGCCATCGAAACTTCCATAATGAGCGGCGATTTCTCATTAGCCAATGGCCATTATTCTACAGATATTACTCGTGTTCAGTTCGTACATCGCCGCGAAGAATTACCCACCTATGCCAGGGTCATAACATCACATGAGGGCACCATACAATTAGTGCTGTTCATAACGGCCAGCAGTACAGCTCTTCTGATATGCATTTTTGTGGTTTACTTCATGATGAAGCGAGGCAAGGAAAAAGGCATGACCAATCCTTATTTGTCAACTTCACCGGCACCGTATCAATCTCGTAAATGTAGTTTAACGAATGACAATGACTTCGCTTCGCCCATATTTGTGTTAAGTCCCGAACATGACTTGGAGAGTATTCGACCGCCTTATGAAACAAAAAAGGCGGAGAAGTGTTAAATATTAAGTCCTTTAAAATGGCAGCAGCAGATTCGATGTTTTTCAATAGTGCCGACTAGTTTTTTTATGAAAATAAACAGGATTTTCACTTCATCTTCTTAAGATCTTTAAGTATCAACAAATGATAAGGGGCCGCTGTTGTCTGCTCTACTTTGTGTTTTACTTTTCGCTCATTTATTATTTAATAGAATTGAAACTTAGGGACCTGTTTTGTAAATCGAGCAAGCGATTTTCAGAAAATAATAATTACCATATTGATGTTTTTTTTAAATTATTGGTACAGTGAGGAAAAAAAATTTGTACAGCAAATGCTCCCCCCTTCAACTCAAAATATCTTTGTAGTATTTTAAGATTACAAAGGTAAATTTAAAGATAAATAAACCAGCTTTCTGTATCATATTTCTTATTAAATTAAAGTTCATAAACAAAACACAAATTAACACAATTTTTCATAACAAAAAAAAGTTGTACACCAAGCTTTCCTTTAGAAGGGTGTATTAAAATGGGTACTAAAAATAATTTGTGTAGCCACCTCTGGCATTCAACACAGCCTTAAGTCTTCTTATTGAGAAGTATTTATTTATTTATTAGTACATATTCTACAAAGTAAATTTGCAGAATATAGTTGCACAGAAATTACGCCGGTAACTAGACCATATGTCCATGATGTTATTAACAGTATTTTAAAAATGTTTTTGTGACTGACTATACACGACCTAAGCCTTCACATAGGAAGTAGTAGCAACGTGGTTGCCATCCAAATTCCACAAAAGAACCGCAAGACTACGGTGCGAGCGAGACGAAAAACTCTCGAAGGCCAAACAACACACAAGCCTGACCGCACTTAAGAAATAATTACGATGACGCGAGAGCTGTTTTTCAGCCCAGAGCTGCTTAACGACTGATTATTGAGAAGTATATTAACCCAAATATCCTGAAGCGCACTTTTTGGTCTCCATATATGCCCACAGGTGCTCTATATGATTAAGGTGGGTGCTATGGGGAGGATGGGTCAGCCCTTTTTTAACATTATATAGAAGACGCTCTCTTACTATAACGGAAGAATGCTTCGGATCGTTGTCCTGAATCAGGCCATAATTACCATTTATATTTATTTTGCAGCTGATTGCGATATTTTATCTTTTAATATTTTCTAATTTTTGTTTGAAGAAGGTAAAATAAAATCGATCGAAATGAAAAATTCGTAATCAAAACCATTCTGAATAATTTCTGTGACAGGCCTGTATATTTCCGTCCCCATTGATTTTCCTTCACCATGACATTACCGCCGCCATTCTGCATCCCCTTTTTTAAAAAAAATTTTGTTATTTAATGACTGACCTTCTGTTCGCCACACAAACCGATGACCATCAGATCCAAATAAAATAAATTTGGACTCATCAGTGAAAATAATTGAGTCCCAAGAGTCGTCAGAGTGATTAATATAATCTTTTGCATATCTCAATCGCTTTGCAATTTTTTTATTTAATGAGTACGACTTATTTCGAGGTGTGTATGCTTTTAACTTGAGTGAATGCAAGAACTTTCGCACAGTATGGCGATGAATGTCTACGATTTCGGCCGGCCTCTTTAAGGTGCTTGGCGATGGATACTGCTGATATTTTAGGATCTACTTTAATAAAACGAGCTATTCTACTCTCTGCTTGGCATGTAAATATTTTTCTTGTCTACTGCTTCCTCTTGGTCTTTCTAAATTTCCATATTTTTTATTTTGGGACTAAGTATGTACTGGACAGTAGTGTGTGGATTTTTAACGACTCCGCCAATTTCTCGTGTACTTTCACCGTTTTTTAAATAGTCAATAATTAAACTTTGCGAATATTCCGATGTTCGATGCTTATTTACTTTTTTTTAATATTTCGCTTTAAATTAACGACAAAATGTAAAATTTTTCAAACAAAAATCACCGAATATCTGACAGTTGGAGAAAACAACATGGTTGCATAAATTAATGCGTTTAAAGTGTTGCCGCAGAAAATGTACAGGGGGCAAATCACGGCATTCGATATCGATTCGATATCCCATACAAATGGGATTTTCTTGATATCGAATGCCGTGATTTGCCCCCAGGTTTTTTGGTTTTATTTGTGAAAAATTGAGCTATTTTGTTTTATGTATGTTGTTAGTATTAAAATGATTTTTTTTAATTTAATCAAAGTGTTTTATAGAAAGCTGATTTATTTACCTTTAAATTGGTTTTGGTTTAAACTTAAAATCTTAAATTGCTACAGAGATATTTAGAGTTGAAGGGAGGACTGTACAATTTTTTTTTATTTTTTTTTTGTTTCATTGTATACGATAAATTAATTTCAGATATAATATTTTAAGCTTTATAAACTAGAAACCCACAAAAAATTCCAATCGAATCGGTTTACAGAACAGACCTGTTAATGTTTAATACTTTTGATTGTAATTTTAAATTTATAAATTAGACATCAAAACATTTTTTTGTTATTGTTATTTAAACTAAAAATATTATAAATGCTGGCATATTTAACTGCCTGTTCCACGGTATCGTTTTTCTGTGAAATTACATTTAAAACAAAAACAATATCTAAAATTTAATTTTTGTTTTAAATGTAATTTCGTTCGTCATCGTGGGCCAGGCAGTAAATATATTTTTATGGGGCTGTACACATATTACGTAACGCATTCGAATTCTTTAAGGAATTTAAATGTTATACTGAAAAAATTCTGAAAATTTTGTAAACGTAAAATGTAAACAGCTCCTAATACTCGTATATATTTTCGATTTCGAATATATTTGCTAATTTTTTTTGCACCATTATTCGTGACTTAATGCCTGCATTATGTGTATATTAAATCGTAAATTTATTTAAGTTCTAGTATATATTTCCATTCAATTTTCCGTTTATATTTTACAATTATTTTGTTTAACTTTTATTTTTCATTTTTTTCAATATTGGAAGTGCTAAAATGTATTGTTTATATATGTGCCTAATTATTTTTGCTCTTGAGTTATTTAGAAAGACATAAATAATTTATATTCTTTGCTTAACGTATGTATGTATGTGTGTAGCTACGTAAGTGTACATTTTTCTATTTTATTATTATTTTTTTGCTTATTTAATAATACATTTTACAAAACTAAAAATAATTGTTGTTTCATTTAAATTTTAGTGACCAGATGGTCGAAATATTGATTGAACTGCAGGAGGAAATTTTTTACCGGAGAACAAGAAAAACGTCATTTAGTTTAATGAGTTTGAATTTAACGTATACATTTCATACGTATACCCATTGTACAATTAGTAACAGTTGGGAGCAGTAAAAAAAATATGTACACATATTGTTTGCTGGGAGTTGCTGGAAGTTTTGTTACTGACTGTCACAACAACAATGTAAACTCGGTAACAAAAGTCCCAGCAAACAATATACATGTTCTTTCTATTTCACTTAGCTGGTAATAATTGTATCAAAATAAATTAAAAAAAGACGTGTGGCACTCGGGTACTGCCGTGGCAAAGCTATTGCATAACATTTTTTATCAACTTATGCAATTACAATTATTTATTTATTTTTTATTTATGCAGTATTTTTTTCTTTTCTTTGATATTAATTCAAGTTTTTTCTTTGATATTAATACAAGTTACACTTTTACTTTTTGAGCGTGGTGACCAATAAGAACACAAATTTTTTTCTTTTATTGAATAAATGAGAAGTTAATATCGCTCAAAATATTTTTATTATCTTACAACACATGTAGGTTATTCAGGAATTTTTATCATTAAAACTATAGGTTTATGTCAACTGAAATATGAAACATAAGTTTGAGACTTGATATCCTCTAAATATCTGGAAAATGCCGCTTAAAAACCTATGAATTGTCTGTTTGTTTGTGTATATCATTTTTTGTCAACCACGATTGCTCTTAAGTACGCCATTTTGTGTTTTCCTACATGTAAAAATCTGTTCTGGCAATACTGTATGTTAATGAAATCAATAGCATACTTTAAGGGTTAATATACGCTAGGCCTAAAAAACAAAAGACTTAAGAAACAAACTTAGTATTAGGTTTTTTTTCGTTACGGAATTTAATGATTTGGTCGCCGCGCTCAAAGCCCGCGATAAAAGCTATGCGATAGCTTACACAATTCATAATTATTTTTGTTTGAATGAATTTTAAACATTATTCGAATATTTGAACGAATCAAGGAGGATAAAAATTTTTATTCGAATAACTTGAAATAATTTTAATAAAAAAACGAGATTTTATTAAAATATGTGCAAACAATCTATTACAAAACGAATAACAAATAATTCATTCACAATAATATAAAACTAGTATTTCCGAAAGCCGACGCAATCAACCATCAAATATTAATATTAATGGCCTTATTGACAAACGATTAATAAAGTTAATGTGTGTATTAAACACGGTTTTCCCGTATAAAAACCCAACATTAAACCTACAATAACTTTACTATTCGTTTGTAAATAACGCCATAAACATTTACATAAATACTTACGATAAAATACAAAAACAAAAAATTTCCTAAATAAACAACTTAAAACTTAAAGAGAGCTACTCTTTGTTTACAAAGTATTTATAGAAAATGATCTGTCTCATTTCTTTGCAAAAGAATAATGCAATAACATACATGCATGCTTTGTTTATTTTTCAACTTGAAGCTGATACATGCATGTGCAATAAGTAGCATGAATTTGTAGCAAATTTGAACGCTTATAGCTCCCAAAATACTGAACCGATTTTAACAAAATATAGATTGAGCACATTTGTGAATAAATATCTTCAAAATGATATACATATGTACATAAATTTTGTTAAAATGGGCTGTGTAATATGAGCGTAACTTATAAATGTGAAAGTTTGGATGTATGGATGGATGGTAGAATAATACAGGTAGTGTCGAAGCTACAACAACACTGCTTTTAGGTTCGAAGCTGTCAAAGAGCACAAAAGAAAAATGGCAAAAAATATTATATTCACGTGTATTTGGTTGCATTTTCTGTTCTATAAAGAATTTTTTTCAGCCAGAACGGCTGAAAGGATCTGGATGAAATTTGGCACAGAGATAGATTATAGTCTCGACAAAATTATAGTCTACCGGCAAAATATATGATTCCCATGTGATAGATTTGTTTAGAGTTTTCATAGAGCAAAGGATCGACATATTTTTTTGCACAGGTAGTGCTAGTTTGGGGGTCAGAAAATGGCATAGGCTGATTATTATCATAATGATTTTTTTAACAGAAGTAACACTCAGGCAATTAGTATGCCTACCAACCCGTAGATGTGTTACCTTCTTTGGGAAAGGGATAGTGAGTGAAGGTAAAAATGTTATTAAAAATTAACTAATTTTTAAAAACACCCCGTTAAAAAATCCTTCCTCCTTAGCAGTGATCTCTTCATAATAAAGGCACGAACTTTAGGCTCATGTTAAAAGTACTTTGGATGAAAAAAAACGCAAGGCTATAATAGTTGGTGTTTCTTTTCAAGGTAGGCGTGAAAGACTTGAAAAATATTTGACGACATAATATATATTTATTCCTTTAACTCCCACTGGAGCATAGCGCGCCATAAGCGTAACCAGTATTTTTGTAAAATGTCCTTGAATTGTATATAACATTTAATAAAGCCGATTCAAATAACATAATACAGTTATATTGCATTTCTCTTTAAGAACGCTTGATGAATATTTATTCAAAACGTATGAAAGATTGTTTAAATTATTTAGTGGTTTTTCGTCAAATAGTTGTGAGGTCTGACGTCTGACTTTAGATCGTTCAAATTGTTTGTAACTTAAACGACTTCTTTAAAAATATAGCAATTTAATTCATTCTTAATGCCTTTCTAAATTCTATTAGTCATAATTTTTAAAATCATTAAAAACGCATTAAATTTTTTATAATCATAATGAAAACATTAAATTTAATTTAAAAGAAAGTTGTGACGTCTGATTTTAAGTGGTGCAAATTGGTTGTAATTTAAACGACTTCTTCAGAATTATAAGAATTTTATTCTTTATGTCTTTCTAAATTCGAATAAAGTTATAATTTTTATAATAATTTATAATCATTAAAAACACATGCAATTCTGCTACTTAATCTCTTTGAGAACATTAATTTAAAAATTACAAGAAATCCAGCTGCACGGATTTTAGATCAAATCACCTTTCGAACAAAAAAATTAAATTAAAATCGATCGAGCCGTTTGGGAGTTACAGAGCCACTGACACAGATTCAAGAGGATAAAAGTAGAATAGAAGTGACAAGTTCTTAGCGGTTTGAACGATTTCCATCTAACAAAGCTAAAAACACCCCGATCAAGTCACCTTTCAAACACAATAAAAGTAAACCAAAATTGGCCCGTTTTTTTTTCTCCGCATGAATTGGATCAGCACATTTTTTAATGCGAGCAATTTATTTGTAATCTGCCTTAAGCACATGATCTCCAATGGCCATCAATGTTAAAACCGTGCATGTTTCACTAAAATTGAATCACTTCATATACCGTGAATAAACTACGTTTTTTTCATGCAATTTTTTGCTGTGTAGCACTTCTCTTTACATCATCATCTAGATTGTTTAAAGTCCTTTTCCACTTCCTCACATTTACTTCTTATTTGTGTATGATTAAAACAACTGCGTGATTATTTTTATTTAGAGATGACTTAATAATAAGTATTCTTTATTTTTCTTTAGTAGATAAAAATCATGTTGTAATTCTTGTTATTTGCTATTTTTGTAACTAGAAAATAAACCATTTGTGTAATATTTAAATTGAGTTTTACATTTTTTCGTTTAGAAAAAGAGATTTGTAAATTTTTAAAATGTGTATATAAATTCTAAATATTTATAAAATGGTATATTTAAGTTGATGGAATTAAAAATATAATGATTAAAAGCTAAAGGTATTTTAATGGAAACAATTTAGACAGAAAGTGCAGCTGAGTTGTATATAGTTAATGTTCTTCTTTTTTTGGATTTGTGTGTAATTTATTTATGTATATAAGTATACAAATTTTATATATAATAAATAAAAGTAAATATTTTGTTATAAAATTATAAATATAATATTTGTAAAGTTTATATAAAAGCATAAAAAGAATGTATGAAAATGAATAAAATTTTGTATAAATAGCATGTATAAATTGTATCTTTAAGTTGTAATGGAATCACTTGAAAGAAATGGAGAGAATAAGATTTTTTTTTTATTTTTGGGTTAATACATACATCTAGCTAAGTTTCTACTTGTTACTCTGGTTATTGGCATTGTTGGAGCTGCCAGGAGCATCACGTCGCGTTATGGGTATAGCTGCTCTTTGATCTTCCATGCGTCCACTTTGAACTTTCATAATGAGCGAAAAGAAATCTTCATCGGGCACAGTGGTACCACTGCCACCAGTTGGCCTATTGCGGTTTTGAGCTTCAGCATCGATTAGTACGTTTGGTCGGGGCAATTCGGAACGTTGTTCTTCGAGCCGAGAACTTTGGCAACGCATTAACATGTCGAGAAAAGCATCATCGACTTGTTCGGTAGTTGTAGCACTGCGTGAGAGTGGAGGATGTGCTGCATTTGCAGCTGATGTGCTTTTGGTACTGGCTGAGTGTGTTTCTGCAATGGATTTCAGGCCAGGAAGGCAATTGACACCATTTGAAGATGTTTCATTTGAAGGAAAACTTGAATTCGTTTGTATCGAATTGTGTTGTTGTAGAGGTTTGCGTGTAGCTCCTGTGGCCACAGTGTTCATGGGATTTTTATTGATTTTAATTGAACAACGTTGATCGTCCATGCGTTTGGATTGAGATCTAGACAATAGTTCGAAGAAATCATCATCTTGTGCTTTGATTGGACGTACTTTGGCATCTTGCTTCTGGGCTCGTTTACCATCAGGAGTAATTTTTATCAAATCTAATTGTTCCATACTTTGACGACGAACGCGCACCTAAATTTTTTAAATTTTGTTTACAAATATTTTCTATTTATTTATACGAGTATCTTAAGATATTTAGTTATTTCTAAGCAACTCTTTTATTGCATTATATTTGTTAAATAGGACTGATTTCGCTAATTAAAATTATTTTCAATACAGGATAAATTAATTAATTCTGCACAACACTACAACACGAGAATCCAATACGCTGCCAGTATGTGCGGAAGCCGCTACACACCTCATCCCCATTGATAGATATTCCTAATAGACAAAATAAACAAACATATCAAGTTTGTTGAATGGGCATGGAAGCACCCGAAAAGAAGATTTTGTAGGATTCTGCTTTAAGCATAAGCATCAATGAAACGCATAGCTTACCCACAACAATGCACAATAAATTGGAAATAATCTAAAATATATGAATAAATGTTTTCAGATATAAATAACTTTTCCTGTATTCTTTTCTTTTGTGTATTCTTTCAGTTTAAATATTTAATTTTGGCCAGTGATGAATGAAAAATCGTTCGGTTTAAGTTGGACATCGATTCTCATCGTAAAAAAATATTATTATGTATAGCGAAATCGATTTTTAAGAACGATTATTGGAAAATTAAGATTTCAATGGCTTTGCGCAGAATCAAATCAAATGTATTCAAAATCATTTTGATTTGCAAACGAAACCATTTCGAATATTTGATCGCTTTGATTTTGCCATACTAAACACTAATAACCAACAAACACATAAAACAAGCTTACTTACCATTCTTCCTTGAGAGTTATCGGAATTAATAGATTGAGCATCACTAGCTTGCGAAAGATCCGTGTTACTTGAGCGTTCGTCACAATCAACAGGTGAGGGTGTCCCCTCTGGCAGTCCCAGTAATTTTCGTAAATCGCTTATATTGATCCGGGCCGTACTTTCACCCACAGGATCATGCAACTCTTTGGCTAATTGGAGATGTGTTTCGGCATAAAGCAAAGCTTTTTCATGATTTCCAATTGCCGAATAAGCATTGCCCAAAGACCAACAAGCGCGAGCTTCACCAACACGATCGCCTAATTCTTGGGCAATATCGAAATGCCGTTTATGATAATCAATAGCCGTTTCGAACTCACGCAGAAGAGTGTATGTGTTGCCTAAACTGTAGCAGGATTGAGCCTCAACCTCCCGTTCGCCTAGTTCAATGGCCAAGGCTAAAGTGCGTTTGTAATGTTCAGCGGCTTCTTCAAATTGTCCCAGGAATATGTGAGAATTACCCAAATTACTATTGGCTCTACGTTCGGCGGCTTTATCTCCAAATTCTCGAGCTATACGCAATCGTTCTTGATGATGTTCTATAGCAGCCTGGAAATCGCCTGTTGAAAAATATGAAGTGTTATGTTTTTATCCTTGTTTAGTGATGCAATGTCTTACCCAACAAATAATACGTGTTACCCAAGTTGCCACATGCTCTACCTTGAGCTCCCCGATCACCTAGTTCACGCATTAATTTAAGATTTTCCTGATAGTATTCCACAGCTTTTGTTAAGGCTTCCTTGACATCTTCACTGTAATCGCCAGGATTGCGCTGACCCATATGCTTCCCTTTGGCATGATAAACATTTCCCAGGTTATATAGAGCTCGACCCTCAGAAAGTTTATCACCCAATTGTCGAGCCAAAGTTAGATGGCGATCACAACACATCACGGCTTCATCAAATCGACCCATTACCTTAAAGGTATTACCCAAATTGCCCGATGACTTGGCTTCACCCAGTTTGTCGTTCATGGAACGTGCCAAAGTCAAATCTAATTTATGGTACTGCATAGCTTTCGAATAGTCGCCCAAATAAAAGTAGGCGTTGCCCAACTGCGAATAGATTGCACTCAAGGTGCGAAGGTCATCGGTTGTTGCTCTTATGGCTGCAAGAAAAAAAGCCACACCTGACTTACAATCGCCAGCCTTACATAAACGCTCGCCTTCCAAAGCCAGTTCCAAACACATGCTGGAACCAGCACCGTCCTGTGTATTTGAATCACCTCCGCTACCAGCTAAGGTAGCTGTGCTCCCACCTCCTCCTCTACCGGAGGATACATTTTCAGCCGATGCTGACAACGACGACATTATACGGTTGTTCTATATTTCCACACTAACACTATTGAGTTCTATGAAAATTTTTTTCAATTAGCTAAGAAAATACTAATAAACAAAAAACAACAAAAAGGAAATTGTTAGGGAGGTGTTTACGCTATTGTTGAGTTTCTGCTGTTGGAAGTTTTTGCACTAAATAATTTAGAATTCTAAATATAAATTACACTATGAACTAGCTTATTTAAATGATATAAATTCCTGTTATTTGTTCCCCGTATAATTTCAGTAAACTTTATATAAAAACGAAATAAAAATTGTGTATTAAATGAATCACAAATAAATGTTGAGAAAAAACAAACACTCGAAGAATCTCACCACTCATTAAGGGGAATTCAAAGCATATCACTAAAAAGTGATATCAAGCTGGCAGCTGACTACTAATCTTTCTCTACCTGAAACTACCGTGCTGTCAAATTGTGTACCTTGTACATGTTTCTTCTTTTCCTATTATATATGACATTAATTTCAAATTTTCCTGACAGTAAAACACAATAATTTTGTTGCACTTCTGTTTTTGCCACCTCTCGGTCTTAATAAGCAATTGCTGAAATAAAGGCAGTCTAATCAGGTAGTAACATGGAGTAAAGGCAAATGCATATAGGTAGTTTCTAAAGCATTCGCCTAGACAAACATCATTCTTGGATGTCAAATTAAGCTATTCAAGACTAATTTAAAATCAGAAAAATCTGCCAAAAAGCATATTTTGACAATAAAAGATGATAAAACACATTCACCTGGAATAAAATCGCCTAGTTATTGAAATTTCCTCTCAAGTTGTTAAAATGTTCTAGACATATTAACTATAAGGTGCTGTATTGGACCTACAACTTCATATACAAAAACAATAAGCATTTTTATTTGTATAAATCGTCAAAGCATCCAAAATAAAATATCTGAAACCACTAGCATGAAATACAGAAAAACAACAACAATTATACAACAAATATAAGTATTTTGACATATTGTTTATAAAACATAGCCAAGGACTATGAATTAGACCAAACAACTCAACCCAACATTAACACGGTTATATGAAGGATATAAAGCGTTTTAATGCTTCCAATTGGCAATCTCTTTCGTGTTATCGTGGTAATTGACACTTTAGTTTGGGGCTGTTGCATTGCACATGATAACGCGCTTTTTAAACATCAAAATAGGAATTTTAGCAACGAACTGTGATCACCCTATATCGATGCACCTTGTACAAAATTGTTAGACAAATTGCCATCGCAATTTAGTATTATGTTAATTGTAAACTACACTGAAAACATAGGTAATACTTACTGGGAGTAAAGTATAATTTAAATTAAAGACTGTTACTAAGTTTATTAAATTATTATCCTATAATACATACATATAAATAAAATTTTAGTTGATTTCTATATGAGAGAATCAATTAACTTTTTATGATGGAATACATAATTAATTTGTATTTTTGGTGAATTGCTTAGAATTGCGTGGCGAAGTTATTTATTTTGGCTAAGCACAAAGCAATTAAAAGTTAATTACAATGCACAGGAAAATAAAATGTAAAAGACTCCGTAACCAATTAATTGTCTGTGCAATAATTTTTGCTTCAGCTTATGGGAAACGTGCCCACTTATCTCAACAACTTTACAATATAAGAATACATAGTATGTCAAAAATTCCTTTTACTTTGGTCTTGAAGTCAGTAATGGCAATTGGAAAGTTGCTTGAAAATTTACTAAGCTGAATTTCCGTAAACTCTTTTACACACAGTTGCTTTAGAACGTGAATTCAGTGGATGGGGATGTAAAATAATTTGTTACGGATATTTTTTTCCAAAGTTGCTTCAGACATCTGAGAAAGTTTTTAATAAAAATCAATTTTAAATTTCTTTTGTGTGGCTTTTGGATGGAAAATCTCAATAAGACTAATTGTGGAACGTTACGTAGAGATTGCAGCTCTTACAATTATACCCACATGTTTAGATTGTGATTTTTGGTATGTGCAGCAGGAAGGAAGATTTCCCTGCATAAACTTTTTTTCGTAATATTTTGGGTTATAATCTAAAAATTTTTTTGCAATGAAACTAGCGAATCATGCATTTTATTCATTTTTTTATACGTGTAGATTCAGGGTTGAAAACGCCTTCATGACACATTAGATGATGCTAAAAATATATCATATATTTTTTATTAAATTTTTTGGTAGTGTGTTGGAGAGATGCCCACTATATATGTACATACTTATTGTAGTGTACATTTTCTTTATTTTAAAAGAGCATCCAAAAATGTCTGCCTTTGAATTTTCAAGCGGACCTAAAAGAAACGTCTTAACGGAAATGATATATAATTTAATATTTTTTTTATTTTCATTATATTATAAAGTAGTCAATACGAGGGTTCTTGCTCGTTTCTATTTTTTATAAACGGTGTAGAAATGTTTGGTATTTTTATACTTTCACTTGTCGGCACGTATTTCTGAATAGATCCCAATGTTATCGGCAAGCAATGCAGCCGAGGACCAGAAACGCTTGTTTGCCTTTATACATTTTGTGTAGTTACGGTGTTTAGTGGAAAACGCAACTCTGTCTTCATCTAGTTAAAAGTAACTCTGTTTTGGGTAGCAGGAAAAAAATGGTGACCTATCTTTCTCTGTTGTAGGTAACTCTGGCTACTCTGAAGCTATTTAATTCGCCATTATTTTATAAAACGCAGAATATAACAAGAATTTTAACAATTTAACTTTAATGAAAATTGTTAAAATTTATGAAAAAGTTTTCCCGCAAGTGCGTGCAACAATTTTTAAAGGTATTCTGTGAAAAATTTTCGATGAATAAGTAAAAATCAATTGACAGAAATTTGTGTGTGTGTGTCTCCTAGTAAGAAAAAGGAAAAAACGAAAAAAGAGTGTAGTGAAAAAATGCGAATATATTTCAGCATAAAAGGTTGATTTTGCAAAAAAATATATATACATATGTATATATTTAATAACGAAATTAAAAGATTGTTATAAAATGTTTTGTGAAAAATTTCAAGATTTATAGTAGATACAAAAAAGTGAAATTAAAGTTGAAAAAAAAACTATACGGCTGACCTAAGGTGTCAATTCTATTCGTGAAAAATCTTTTTTCATATTTTTTCACTTTTCCCCTCATCACTATTGGATTGATGTGAACTAAGAGGAAAATGCATATATAAAAATCGATTTTCCTGATGTCTCATTTTATTTAATGAAATTTGATATTAGAAAATCTCTGAACTATTTTTATTGTTAATAAAAAGTTTATTATTTTTTATTTTTTTTATTGACAATTAAAAAATATATATATATATATATATATTATAACATATACAAATTAATTCATCTAATATTTAATAGAGTCTAACACCGATTATAAAATATTCCCCGAAAATCAAATATGTACGTCTAATTTGAGCTTGTTCCGAGCATTTCTTAAAATTTAAAAATATACAACAGCAAATAAAAAAGATTAATTATTTAGTAAAATTTTGCTATAAATAACAATTTATTGTTGTTGTGTTGTTAGAAATATCATCCGTGGGAAACAGCCGCTTGGCTAAAAATCAAAATAAGAATTGGTAAGTTTAAATTTATAATTACATGGAGCTATTAAAAGTATCTGTTTTATATGCAATGCGACAGAATTTTCCAGTTTTTCTCCTAACAGAAGAATTTAAAAAAGTAATAAATATATGCACATATGCATGTCCGTTCAGCATTCGTACTTTATTTTATATTTTTCAATGCATGTTTTTAACCCAATAATTATATAAGAGTTTGTTATATTTTCAAGTTTGAAAATTAATAATTATTCTTTAATTAAAGCTGATTTATTTTTGAATGTTTTGAGACATACCTATTATATTTAAAATGCTTTCACAAAAGTTTTTCTATTTGGAATATGCACTAACAAAATGCAGTCCTTTGCTTACGTCGCTTTCTTTTATAGGGAAAACGTCAAAGTCAAAAAATTTTAATTTCGCAATTATGGAAAATAATGTTTAATGGTATCATTTATTCATAATAATCCGTTAAATGAAACTTCAAAATCAAAACAAATTTATAAGTGTGAATAAGAGAAAACCACTGACCAAAGCGATAGTGAATAAGATACAATTTTTAATGAGATTTTAAATAATGCAATAAATAATATTATTGCAAACCCCAAAGCAATAATAAGTTCTTAAATGCAGTAACTGTGCAAAAATTAAGATTTTATGCAAGAAATTGATAGCGCTGCAACATTTTATTTACTGCTGCAAGACTTTGCAGACAGAATGCTCAAATTTACTACATTGAGAAATCCGCACCAAATTAATTTAATTAATAAATAATTGTGTTGTTTCTTAAAGAGCCGGTAAGTATACATATAATATCTAAAATGTGCTCAAGAATTTTCTAAAAATACAACATACATCGATTGAAAGCGAGCAACTGCTTTCTATTAATGGGTTGCTGTATGTACCAAAAACTTTAATTTGACTTTCTGATTGTTCTATCATTATTCGATAGACCACAGCGCTCGCACTTCCATTTTCTTAACGCTTTGTCTTAAAAGCATTATAGGAAAAATTAAATTATAAATAAAAAAATTATATTCTACACATAATTTTTTGTTTTGTTTTGCTCAATTTTTTCAAATGTTTTATTTCTTTATCTTTTACTCCCTGTGACTTTTTTGGTTGTTTGCAATATTATTAAATTTGGCGAGGCTGATTCATAAAGAAAAATTTTTAATTTTTAAACAGAGATAATTTTCAATAAATAATTATATTTTCGTTATATTAATTCAGTGCTCCTTGTATATTTGCATAAATGTAATAAGAATTTAATTAGAATAAAAAAGAAAACTATTTTAAACACATTTTATGGTTTAATAATCCCAACTTAATTTTTTACCAATCATTCAAGAGAACGTTGACCGAATAACACAATAATAAAACAAAATAGAAAAAAATAAAAAAGAATAGAAAATGAATTAAAACTAATTTTAAATAAAAGTGCAAGTATTGTTAATTAATTTTATGGTACATATATAATACGTAAATTCTTATATATACATACATATGTATGTATGTACAAGCATAAGCTAATTATTTATGTACATACCATACATTCAGCCCAATTATGAATAAAAGATTCACCGGGAGATTTCCCCCTTTTCCCAAAAAGGGGCTGTTCACATATAATATGCGAACAATTAATATGTGAACATATGTATATGTGAACAGCCCATTTTTGGGAAAAGGGAAAAATAACCCGGGGAATTTTTAATCATAATTGGACTGATTATGTTCATGAATGTACGCTCTTTAGCTGTTGCATAAGAAAATCGCTTAATCAACTAATGGCCAAATAATTATCCCATCCAACCACATGATTTTTGTTAATTTCGATTTTCTTCTTAATGATTCTGCATCAATTTTATACATGAATAAACAAACTACTCATAATGTACTAAAAGAAACATCAACAGCTTTATTTGTAACAAAAAGTGAAGCTGGTATAAGAAACGAGTTGAATGCCGAAATTTAAATTATAAATCACAGTAGAATGTACTCATGACTACTTTAATGACAAATAATGTAGAAGAACTTGTTAAGAAGCAGTTATTTTTCATCTCTTAGGCTAAATTCATAGAAATTTTTCATTTCACGTAAACCTGCAACGTTTTAATATATCAAAGGAACCTAAACTATAAAAATTATCTTGAAATTTTTAGATATAACTAAGGCACATCATTAATATTAGCGAAAAGATACACCTTTTTTGAACTAGCAATATAGATATATAATATAGATATAATAAAAATATTACTACAAATGTTTCTGTTCTTACTTTCAATAAAAATTCCAGTGAATTGGAATTCAAACTGAAAAAAAATTATAAACTATAAAAAAATAAACATGAAAATATATGATGGGCGGGCTAATTAAATGAGCACCACTGTATATGTACATATACACATATTTATTTGCTACGTACCATTAATCATTCCGTAGAGATTTGTCTGACTATATTTGAATGAATATTTTCAACTGGATTGGAATTTTCTTTTGAAAGACCTTGAACATTTTTAAAATATAAAAATGAATTAAAATAAAATATGTATTTACTTAAAATATAAAAAAAAGTAAAATGAGTCTTCAGGATGCTGCTTTAATAGAATCCGAAAATAATACACCAAAAAATTGATAAAAAAAAAAACAAAATACTATGAATATGAATAGTTAAATACTTTTTTAATTATCGCATGCGATACATTTTTTATCTGTAAACCAAACTGAATTTTAACTTTATATTCAAATACATTTACTGTAGTAAACAAATCATTTCTTCAATATATTTCGCTATAAAAGTATGTTTGTTAATTGTTTAACTGATTATATTTGTGAAATTTTGTATAAATATTTGTGTGTAATTTCTTTGGCTCAAGTTCAAAATTTTACTACCAATTTCTATGCAGTACGCTTTCGGATTTTGCAACAATTTGGGCATGAAGCTGTTGCAATTTAAAGTCGGTGTCCCTTAAAAAGTTGCCTAAAAAAATTTAAAAAGTCTATGTTAATTGTTTATGTTCCTCTGCAGGTTGAAGAAAATGGAAATGTAAAGAAATATATACATAATTAATATCAAAATTTTGGAAAGGTATCCACCGTTTATATTTTTTCTTAAAATAAAGCAGCAAATCTCTTGTATCGTTATAATTTATTTACATTTAATGCTTCTAGGGTCCGTTTAAATATTACGTAACGGAATTTGAAAAAAAAATATTTTTTAATTTTTTAGACCAACAATAATAATAAAGTATTTGATTGCTTTAAAGCATGTAAAATTAATTTTATAGGTGGTGTTGATTTTACAACAATTTTACGAAAACAGGAATATAAAATTCATTTAAAATATACCTATTTTTAGCAACTTTTATCGCAATCCATATGCATCAAAGAAAAATATTTGTTTGTTTGGCTCAACATGTTTATTGTCTATAGCCAAAAAAATTATTTGAAAATGCAAATAACAAAATTTCTGAAAACTACAGTCAAACTACGGCGAAACAGTCAGATGTCCTTCAACAGTACCTGTAAATGAATTTACATTGGCTTGTAGTTCAAATGTAAATTGAAGTATGTACATATTTATGCTGAAAGAATCAAAATTTGAAAGTTCCTGTTCAAATATTGAATATTAAGTAACGCATACTGCAGGGGAGAGATTTGATAATCTGTATTTTTTTAAAGCGTTACAATGGGAGAGGTAAAAATGGAAAACAATTTCATTGAATTATACCTATGTATGTGAACAAGCCTTAAATATAGTTTTTTAAGTGCATACACACATAGTCTTTTCAATGAAAAAAATCTCGAGTATGTACTTTTCTAATAATCGATAAAAAAGGATAAAAAAATAATTTTCCAATACATGTTCATGGATACATAATATAATCCTGCTAAACAATATTGATAAATTTATTTATACATTATGTAAATATAAGTGCATATACATACATATGTACCTAATTATAATGTGCTACTCAAACACATGCAAATATAATTATTTCCATAATTTCCTCTATCTACCAACCTGATCATTTATTGGTTTCTCAACACCCATACCATGCATACCAGACCATGTCAATTCACCAACCTGACCAACATGAAATCAAGTTTTCTATTTCTTTTTGAGGCTGTTCATTTTTTATACAGAGATTGCATTTTAAACTAATTGTAGGCGCAAGCAAATTATGTATTATTACATCCATTCATTGCAATATTTTATTAACATGTAGGTACTTAACTACAGCTGATGCTGCTTCTGCCGCTGCTACCACTGCAGTCGTTGTTCCAAGCTGTTAACTTAAGTGTTGTTACATAGAAAAAATAACAAAGAAAAAAAAAACATCAAACGTACACAAAACAACAAAAAAAATGTCTCTTAAAGTATACAATAAAAATAAAGTAACAACTTAAAATACAATGCTACTAGCAACATGTCAGGTAAATTTATATTATTAACGCTTACTTATTAGCATTTATTAGTCGAACTTAAAACACATACATACCTACACTCAAACGCTCTCAGTCTTATTCTGTTTCATTTTCTTATTTTTCGTATTCTAATTTATTTTGTTCGTTCATTCATTCATACGAACTTTATTTCGACTTGCTCCCCAATAACTGTTGGCGATTACAAGAGAGCAAAATTTCAGTAACACTGCTGCCAAATACATATGTACATACATACATAAGTATGTAAATAATTTCATCTAACTATTTCAAAGTTTCTGAAGAAAATTGTTTGGAAGCGGAAAAACAAGTCGAAATTTAACTTTTATTTTTGACCGAAAAATATTGTTCGAATTTTAAAATTCCATTTTTGCAATTTTCAGAGTAATTTTCAATAATATCTTTTTCAGTAAAAATTATAAATTCCGTAACATATTTTTTATCATTCTGAAATATAAGTTCTGCTTAATGGCAACAATGTCAATTTATTTTATTGTCTTATGTTTTGTTTTTATATTCTCCACCGATTTTCTTTTATATTTGCGATTAAACTACGACTCGTTTTACATTGGCATTTGTTCTACCAACGAGAGCAGAGCAGAGAAATGTATACAAACAAAACAAAAACAACAAAATCAAGAACCGAGTACCAGACGAATGTTAACCCAGCTGCTTCTTCTGCTGCTGCTGCTTTTACGGCTACTTCAACTACTACTACTTATTTACTAACAAAAAAAAATGTGATGGTATCCACTTGGAGGAGAGAAAATTTATAAATGATTTAAATAAAGTGATGCCAAGTGATGTGTAATAAAACTGTATTATATTCAAAAACTCGATAGGTATGCATTTTCAATACAAAACGGCTTAGAAGTCTTGAATTTTTACTGAAATTGGAGGTTTTCAAAATTTCAGATTGTTTCCAAGTTGCATTTCAGGTAATCCTCTAGTATTTGAGAACTTACCAAAATTTCAGCTTACATTTCATAACTATTAAATTTTGTTAACATTATATAAAAAAGACTATACGGGTTATTTAAAGGGGGTTAAAAGTTTATTTCTATAAATACATATTTGGGCACTTTTTGCTTATTTTTAGAAAGGACTTACTTGCTGAAATTCATGGTAATAGGATTTTTTAAATGCGATTTTAAAAGTTGTCATGACAACCTGAAAGTACTTGAAAGATGAGAAGTAAAAACTACCCTATTTACAAAAATGAATTGATTTAAGAAAGCAGTGAAGTTATTAAAATATAAACCGAAAAATGGTAGAAATTTCGTGATTACAGTTCGCAAAACTAGAGTATTTTTGCGTTGTCTTAAATCATCTTCTCGGTCAGCAATTGTGAAAATTTTAGTTGTTGGTTCAAGTTAGTGAAGAATCGAACTCGAGCACGTCGCTCACGTTGTCCACAGTATTGAGAAAAACTCCGGCTTGCCCATTTCTTGCCGATGTTTCAAATTGGGCATTTCACAAACGACATTACATCGTATTTCGCATAAAGATATTGATGTGGACTACGTTTGTTTTCAACTATGCGGTGCTACGTGGCACACCAATAACTATGGCATCGCTCTATTGCGTGAAGTTCCCTGGCCGTATGATTTCTCGAAGAGACGATCACAATTTGCTCCGATATCTTGTGAATAACACCTTTAGACTTTTTTGTTTAGGGCTACGTGAAAGATTAGGTCTATTCCAATCGGCCACAATTAAATGAAATCGGTGAATATTGGGAATTTTTATTAAAAATGAACTTGCTCAGAGAGAGAGAGAGAGAGAGAAAGAGTTTTGAATTCGTACTATTTTACGCAATACAAGTATATCAACTTAAATTGGTTCTTGTGAAAATGGAATATTGAGGGTTTTAAATATAAGACGTTGAAATGTATTGAATTATAAGAACGCAAATCTTATTTTGAATAACGAAACAATCATGGTAATGCACAATCACTCAGGCCGATTTTGTTATATTAATGCTAGAACCTTCGATTAGCATTTTCAAAATCCCTGAATTGGCATCACTGGAACGAAGTAAAAGACAGTTCTATTTTGTTTTGCGGCCTTTTTGAGCAAATGAGTACATTTTAGTCGCTCAGACGCAGTACGTCTTCGTCTCCAATGTGTTAGAAAAGTAGAAAACTAAAAATTTTTAAAACGTTGCCTTTCGTCTTGTGGTGATATAGAGGCAAAGAAAAAGAACACATTAAATTTGAAACAGGAACAAATATTTTTAAAACTATTAATAGCATCTACTTTTCTTTAATTTGTCTAACAAATTTGTATGAAAATGCAAAAATAAATTTTTTTTCAAAGTGGTCAAATCCCAATTTGTAAAAAAATATATGTATTTAAAAATTAATACAATTATTAAAGCAAACACAGAAGAGATAATTTCTCGAAAAGAACATAATTTTATATTGAAATAAATAAAAGTGAAAAGCGGCCGTGATCTCGGTAAAATTACAGTAAATCGTTGTGTGTGCGTTAAATCATTATTTTTAGATTTATTGATTTTATAAGACATTGTGTGTTTAGTGTGTGGCGCTGCCAAAATGCTGCTTGCTGCGGCTAAATAAAGAAAATAATACATACGTACATACATAAATATATGTATATATGCATGTACATATTTAATTTTCATGCATACAAAGAAGTGTAGTTAAAAAAATTTTAAAACAGCAAAAATATGTGACAAGAAAAACGTCATAAAATAATGTTTCAAACAAATTACTCGGTGTTTTTCTCAGTTACGTACAAACGTGATATAAAAGATTAAGGGTCGTCCAACACCTTCACCGCAATTGGGAAGCGAAGTAGCGACCACAGACTATATAAATACCAACAATAAATTCACCACCGCACGTTCATTCATTAGCGGTGCCAACAACAACAACAACTGTATCAATATGAAACAAAAAGTATGAAGTGATAATTCTAATAAAAAGTAAAATATACCTACTTGTAGATACAAGCATGTAATAAATGTAAATCACATAAATTACTTTTTTTAATAAAAAAATAAATACCTATAGGTATATAAATAAAGAAAACTAGTATAATGTAGATAAATAGATATAAAGATATATATATATACATATACATATATGTAGATATGTATGTACTTAAATATGTCATCATTATCCAGTACTGCCAAGGTGTTTCAGTATGAAAATCGCTTAAAGTTTTTTGTAACTTCGTTGTTTTTCTCTAATATTTTCCTTGTAAAAAATATTGAATTAAAAATTTAAACCATAGTAAACCCCTCATTAATTTTTACTTTCCGCTGTCGTTGCGTGCCGTTGTTTTCTGTAGGAAATATTTCTTACTTACTTGTTCTGTGTCTGAATTTTCTGACAATGTAATTATAGGAATGAATTTAGTAAATGTTTGCAAAATGTTTTTGACAGAAATATATAAATGTTTAAACATTTTTTTGGTTTTGTTTCAAATGTAATTGTACAATAGATCGAACACGTGTGACATAGTAGGCCTGGCAGTAAATACTAAATGCCGGCCCGGAATCTTTTAATTTAAATTTAAAATTTTTTTTTAATTGAAGATTACGCAAGAATGGTTAATTATACACCTTTTGACCAAATTCGACTCGGCAATCTTTTTCGGTTTGCCCACAGGGTAAAATATTACCTCCCAGAACAAAGAGCGCGGTAGTTAAGCTTGTTTTTTATTAAACAAAATAATTAATGTTTATAAGTAATTAGTCGAACTTTTTTTATTAATATTTTATATATTGAAACAATTTTTTTATTTTTAAAATTAGAATAAATAAATGGGTAAACTCGGGTTTGAACTTGAGCCAAATTAATCGTTTCAATATATAAAATATTAATTAAACAAAATATATTTTTTGTAAATAGTTCTTGAGGATTAGAAATAATTTGACACCAGCTTAGCTTTGAAATAGTTTTCTTTTTCTTCTACGCTCATATTATAGAACAAATTTTGGAAAATGTATACCATTTTAAAGATATTTATTCACAAATGTGCACAATCTATATTTTGTCAAAATCGTTTCAGTATTTTGGGAATTATAAGCTTATAAAGTTGCTACTAATACGCAAATAAGTTTTTTAGATCCCTTTTATGTTCATATTATAGAGCCGATTTTGGAAAATATAGAATATGGTTGATTGCATCGGTCATAGGATATACTATTATGTATTAATAGACTTGGTCATATTAAGCTACCAACATGTGGAGTATCTCTTTTCTACTTGGATTAATTCGCGGAGCTGTTGAACATGCCTGGTAAAATTTACTTTGGCATTCCTACTAGGCCAACTCGTAACTTTCAGCTGATAAGTCTAAAATACTATAGATTTATTAATTGTACAAATGAAAGTATTTAAAATACTACTACTAAATAAAATAATAATGATTTACATATGCTAACAATGACCTCAACAATGAGAGCGAAAATACTTAATGTCTTTAGTCTGTAAGGACTTATAATCTATAGATCTAATCAAATACTATAAATACATAAAAGTGGAAACATAGAGCAACTATTGCATACAAAGAAATTCATTAAGTTGACAACACTTGTTGTGAATTTATAAATATTCGCAAAATGATGAGTATAAGAATATGAGTAAAAATAACATGAACTACGACAACAAAATACTACCAGAAGTGGCAGAGAAGAAGAACTTGTGTGTAAATTTTATATTGTTGAAAAAAATTACCTAATCACTAATGGAATGTATACAAAATAAATTATACATAATTTTAATATTTGAAAGTTATAAGCGTTTATAATTTAATTCACGCGATCTCGAAATTTTAAAAGTTCTCATACTATTTATAATCAACAATGTTAGTGGGACCGGGGGAATGAATGTCAACTTTTATCTTTGGTTTCCATAAATCTTTCTCTTAGCTGTAACTCGTAATTTTCACCTCAGTTAATAATTATTGATAAATCAAGAGAGTTTGTGGGGGGAACTTTAGGCAATCAAAAAATTTATATTTATTTAATTTTTCCGTGTTTAATAAGTTGTAATTTAGTTAATTTTGTACCATTTACGTACATATTTTATTTGTTGTTGGTATACATAACTATGTGTATGTTTTTACGACAGTGTTGTCGTTGTCTACGCTGTGACATGTATTGTTCTTGGCTTTGCTTTGTGCATAAATCGGTAAATATCCCAATTGGGTTTAGTTGGATGGATAGTGGTTTGTTATCTGTTCCGTTTGTTTGCTGTCGGAAAAAGAGGAAAGACAAAATGAAATGGTTGCACCCATATTATTCTATTTGTTATTGTACGTACAAAGTAGGGATGCCATATCAGATTTTTCGGGAGTAACAAATTTTGTATCCCGGGATTTATAAAAATAAATTTTTAATTTTTTTAGTTATAATGGATAATATATACAATTATTCTTACTAGAGTTAGC
This sequence comes from Gymnocheta viridis, assembly GCA_956483585.1. Classification (NCBI taxonomy): domain Eukaryota; kingdom Metazoa; phylum Arthropoda; class Insecta; order Diptera; family Tachinidae; genus Gymnocheta; species Gymnocheta viridis. Next base: position 138,349,716 of record OY101440.1, read on the forward strand.
CCAGTGGTCGAAATTCGACCGCTAGTTTAAATGTATACCTAAGTACCTATTTTAGTTTCATTCATTTAAAGAGAAAAAACTACCCAAATATCCCGTTCTCTTCCCCATGCAAAAAACAACAGCTAAATAAAACTGCATGCAAATGCTCATTTGAATACAAAAAAACATAACTCATATACAAATGCAGGTACTCTTAAACACGCTCATTGATTTACTTATGTTTTTACTCGGATCAATCCTTACATAAGTGAATGTACGTGTGTATTTTTAGCATTTGTAGTGGTGTCAACTTTAGGAGCCTTCTGCTTCTTTAATACTAAACCGGTTTAAATAGTATATACTCGGGTCACTAAAGCTCAACGATGTGTACCATTTGATAAAAGAAAGAAGAATATCGGTTGGCAAACTAAGGAGAAAAAGGTATTTGTTTAAACCGAAAGCATTTACGCAGAAATTTTCAAATACTATTTATTTATTACTTACATTTGTACGCAATTGTTGGCTGCAATATATCATAACATAAATTAATAAATATTGTTCAGATAAATACAGTCATCAATATATCAATTGTCAATTAATCAATATTGTGTAGACTTTAAGTTCGAATTGCTAAAAAGATGAAATGTCTGGGCATGTGAACCTAAATTAAACCAGCACTAGTTTTCTGACTAGACAACGGTGGACACAAAATAAAGAAGTAAAGTATTCTGAGCCTCTTTATTTCCTCTAATCTAATTCATTTATAACATTTTCCTCTGAGGGAACATTTATAAGTCGTCGAGAAACGGAAGCCTTTAATTTATGTGCGGTACAAATATACAGTCCACTTGTAACAATTAAATCTTCTAACCAATTTTAAATACTCAAGGGAATCTGTTCAGGATCTAAAAATCTATATATAATAGATAAAAGTACTCCATATTTTATAAAATCACATTCCGAATGAAAATTAAAGCTAAATTTTAAAATAGATATAAAAAATAGTAAAAATTCCAAGAATTACTGATGACATTTTTGAAAAATATGCATTGATGAATCGTCCATGCACATCTTCAAACAATTTTCAAAGAGAACCATTTCATTATATATATTTTGTTAGAAAAAAATGTTTAATTACGTCGTTTTGCATTTATCAAATAAAAACAATTGTAGTTACGTCCCTTTGTATTTTGTTATTAAAAAGCATAATTTTTGATCGCAGAAGTGTAAAATGTTGTCAAGACGTACTTAGTTTAGTGGCATTAGCTACGCCTTTTTGCATTTTAGCTAACGATATGTGAGTTTTGGTATTTAAAAATGAGGAGCTGGCTAGCCAGACTAGTCCCGTTAACTGTTTGTTTACACGACAGGCTAATAACTGAACTACCAAGATAGAGCCTTGTCTAGAAAAGTCAGTTTCGATATTTTTTTTTAAGGTTGGGTCGAAGTGGTTTTGAATGAAAATATTTGGTGACTTCATAGATGCGTCTTTGGAGAGCCCGAAAAAAACAATTAAAAGAAAAAATAACTTAATGAGGACTTGTCTGGTCTTGTTTGCCAGCTCTTCAAATATTATTAATCAATTTAAAATTGATTTGAATAAGATTTTTGTGTTTTGGTAACTTACTACATAAAATTAATTGTTATATATTCTTTTAAAAAAATATATGTTGGGTATGTACAAATAAAATACATATTTTAATTGCTTATTTACGGAAAAAAAGTTGCATACTACAGAAACACATAATAGGTATCCGAAATCCCCAAAATCCCGGTATTTTTAAAAATCAATCGCGATTGGCATCCCCATTACAAAATATTTGTCTTCTTAACAATATAATGAATATTTATTCATTCATTCAATCACCTGTCGTCTTTGAATTTTTTTCTTTTTATTTCTTTTCTCACTGGTTGTCTATAATTTTCTTTTTCTTCTATTTTGTAGACCGCTGTTGTGAGAGTGCGTTTTGTTTGACACTTGGCCGATTCGGTCCGTCGTTCAATGTTATCAACGTCGCCAGATTTATTGTACAAAGAGTTAAGCGGCTTCCATATTATTGTTTATTGTTGAGCTGCTTTCTTATTTGATTTTTACATTGTGTTTGTTTCCTTTATAACTTTGATTACATTTTTGTAAATATTGATGTCAGATTTATAAGTTTTGTAACACAATTGACGATTTCATGGCGTCTTTTTCCCCTTAAGTGCTGTTTATACAATGCGTTTGTTTAAAACGTCCAGAGAATTTATATGAAAACTGTTTTTGAGTGTTTGCAATAAAAGTCTTCTATAGGAATTGCTCACTTGGGTCACAGAAACGACACTTAAATGATTTTAATTAAAGTAAGAAATCTGAAATAATTCCTAAATTAATTTTTCTATATTGATAAACAATGTGAAATAATTATTACTCAGCTGCCGAGTATAGAAATTGTTCTTTAGAAAAACATTGTGATATTTTTTAGTTAAGAATGCAAAACTATCCGTCGTATCATGCTTCATTTTGTGAAAAAAAAATTCATACAAATATCTTGTTTACTCACCTCTTGAGGGGAGAATACATTTTTATTTCTCCATTGATGTGTGTGTAAATTAAATTCTTAACTTGTTTTCTGACGAACAAGTTTATTTTGATAAAAAACATGACGCGATTTAGTTTTCGCATGCGAAAATTTTTTGTTTATACATTTAAGTTTTTCGTATAGAATTTCAGGCTTTTTCGACCAATAATGGCACTGTAATCCAATCTGCTTCCTTACCGAACAAACCTAGTAGGAAATGAGACAATAGACAATCTTCGAATGCAAAGTATGTATTTGTAGAAATTTTTCTAATAAAAACTACTCGATATAATTACGCAGTTATTTCAAAAGTTAATTTTAAATTAGCTTTTTTTTGGAAATTATTAAATAACATTTTTTGTTGAATTTCAAAGTGCTTTCTCCCAATGTAATACATATTGTTACAAAATTTAAATGCAGATTCAAATTTAACGGACATAAAAATACAGCGGTGATTAAGCACAGTTTAAGCAACCGTGTGTATGCAAATTTGAGCACTCAAATTCAAACTAACGGAAACAGAACATTCAAGAAAGTTCTAGAAACAGCAACGAGAATCTACTAGATTGTTTTAAGAAATCTGTATTAAAAATTTTCATAGCAATTGTAAACAAAGACTAACGCACTCTATTGGAATACGGTTAAAATTGACATAAAATTGCTTAGTTGATTCATTTGCTACTGAAATCTGCACGCCGTTTCTATAACATAGCTGAATAACAACTCAGGCTTACACAAGCAAACTTATTGTCATGGTGATGATTTTTTCTACTACGTTCGAGAACCGTAGCAAGTCCAAAAGGTATATAAGCCGACACTGCCAGGCACAAAGAAGTCGGTCTTGTCTAAGCTACAGCATAGTGAACTTCGTGCATAGATTAGTTGTGATAAAGCTTTTACTTCATGTATTTTATAAAACAGTGGTATTAAAAGAAATAAAACATCATTAAGTCGAAAATAAATTTCCGTTGTGTTTTTATCGAAACGTTTACTTGTTTGAGTTCTTTTAATAAGTCAAAAATAAAAACACAACGGAAATTGATTTTCATGAATTTAAAGATGTTTTATTTCTTTTAGTACCACTGTTTAGTAAAATACACGAAATAATTTGTTTAGTTAACACTGCAAAAGCTTTTTCACAACTGATCTATACATGAAGCTCACCATGCCGTAGTTTAGACAAGACTGACTCCTTTGTGCCTTGCAGTATCGGCTTTCATACCAGTTGACCGTTTAAGGTTCTCGAACGTAGCAGAAAAATCCTGTGTAAACCCTTATTGTTATTCAGCTACGTTATTGTTGTCTTAGGTAGCATGAGAATGTATTTGAGTTACAGACGACATGTAGATGGCACTAACAAATTTATAATGTGGATGGTGAATCAAGCAAACCATTCAAAGCCATGTCAATCCAAACGCCCACAGTTGTGAACAATACCTGTCGTACAGATCTCTCGAACAATCTTGTAGATTCTCGTTGCTGTTTCTAGCGCTTTCCCTCCCAAATTTGCACACACACGGTTGATTACTATTCTTCATCATCGCTGTATTTTTATGTCTGTTAAATTTGAATCTACAATTGATATTTGTAACAATACCTATAAAGTTATTAAAAATAATTATGAACGTAGTAGACAAGTAAATTTAGAGTTTTTATTTAATTCTTTTGTTTTTATTTGTTAACTTTTACTTGTATTTTCTATTTATATTGACGTCTTCTTCAATAAAATTTGAACAGAAACTAGTTTTTGTTTGCATGTAATCGAAAAAAGGGGTTTTTTTTAAATTATGCAGATGGTACCTATTTTAATAGCCACATGTGTATGTGTATCGCTATTTTGGGGATAAATCCCCGGAACTGAACACTGACTCCTACAACAAATACAGACACATACACATACATAACTTCTATTAATTTTTTTTATCAAAACGTTTAACGAGAATACAAGTTTTCTTCGTCTGTTGTTTTAATTTTATTGCCGGCTGTTTTTTTCCTTTTTTTGCAGAATAATGAAAGAAAATAAAATGTGTGCTAAAAAACTAAAAGAAACATGAATAAAAAATCTCAAAGATTTGTAGCAAGCAGCGACTGCAGCAGCGGGGTCGCAGTAGCAGAAAAAAAGTAGATTTATTAATTTGTATCAGGGATGGAAAGTTTAGTACAATTAAATCATTAAATGTACTTCTCCATATGAAATATTTAATTAAGTACTGATTTGTAATCGAAAATCGGAATGGAAAATGCTGTTTTGGAGGATGACAACTGCTCTATGTTTTCTATTATGTATTAGAATATTTTGTAAATTCTGGAAGATCTTGATTACGCTGATGATATTTGACTTCTTAGACTTTCATGCAAGCAAAGTTGTCATCGGTTAGCGAAGCGGCATATTCCGTCTAACTCAAGATCAACATCTCCAAAACAAACGTTAAGCAAATGTTCACGATACGTAATCAACAACTCAACGATGAGAAAATTTTTTGCTACTTAGAAACCATATGTGACAAATCTGGTGCTTCAAAAGCTGACATTACTTCGTCCAGCTGAAATTTACCTGGAATTCCACACTCATATCGATGCGAACTAAAATAAGCCTATTTAACTCCAATGTGAAATCCACGTTACCGTATGGTTGTCAAACATGGAACGCGGCAATACGTGATATTCAATCCGTACAAGTTTTTGTCAACAAATGCTTACGTAAAATTCTACGTATATTCTGGCCCACAACAATATCCAATACACAATTTGTGGGAAGTAACAAACCAGCGTTCTATTTTTATATGTAAATTCGGAAGCGCCAATTCAATTTCTTCAAGCTTTAGGTCCAGAAAATAAATATAAATGATTTATTTTATCCAATATTTTTATTGGTTTGTGAAAACAATAACTGTTATTATAATTTTTTAATTAAATATATCTCTGAAGAAGCTTTCCATTGAGAAAGCGAAATATAAAATATAAAAATATATTGAATAAATTTAATAAAACCACACATTTATAGGTATGAATAAAATAGGACGACGCTATTAATTTTTTAATCAGTACAGGATATATAGAACAATTCGCTTCAACGAACAGGCCTGACAACAATTACGTTCGTTAAATCGGAAAACTACTGTGTTACGATTCGAAAGAAAACATTTTTGTATAAACTATACGAATTCGGATGATTTTTGTTTAGAATCGACATACATAACCCCATGGATTCGACACACGTTTAGCAAGCTGGTTTTTTTTCGATTTCGTGAGACAACATAACATGGAAAGAAGGTCCACAAATAATGTAAAAAATTCAAGCATAGCATATTAATTGTTTTTCCAATATCCTTAACTTGAAATCTATACTTAACATTATTCTCTCTACAATTGAATTTATTTAACGTTTGTTGATGCAAAATATTTAATATTTGTTCAACGTCGTATGTGTTGGGTAATCGTCTAATTATACAGTATTGTATTTTTGTTGTTGGTAATTTTCATATAAAATTGAGTTATAATTATACTTTTGAATCATGGTAGAATAATAACACAACAAATTTGTCTATTCACAATCACATAAACAAATATCGTCGATAAGCCATACGACTGAGCTTGCGAATTGAACAATTATTATGTATTGTAGACTGCGTGTTAAAAATAGTACTTTTTGAAATTGAAACATGCATTTTCCATGCCTGATTTATTCTCTTCCTCTCTTCCTCTTACCGTTGATTTATTGTTTTTAGATTTTGCTCCGGTATCTGTCATCTTATAAACACATGGCCCTATTGCATTATTGGGCCCAAAAAGTATCTGAAATATTTTATGTATTTTTATCAGGGGCCGTAAGTTATAAATTTTAAAACAACAACAAAAAAAAATCATTTTTAATGATTATTTTTCAAGTTCTATTTTTTGCTGAGAAAATAATAGTTATTTCTTAAGTTTTCTTTTTTGTTTAGCAAACAAAAATGCAACAAAATAAAAGCATCATAGCTTGATGCACAACTGCTACTTTCTAAGCTAAAAATAACACTAAAATATTTAATATTTTCCAAGCAAAAAATCACACAATAAAACTAAATATTATTTACTCAGAAAGTAGATTTTAAATTAAATCGGTCATGATTGATTGATTGATTTAAAAATACAAAATTGGATTGGCAGTACGCAAATTGTCAGGGTATCCCACGAATAATAGGTGCTTTAGGAATTGCCAAGCGACCTAGATTTTTTATGGTCTCCATCAGTACTGTTGTAAACGGTTGCACGCGGTAATGGTAATGTCGCTGTGGCTATTGGTATTAAAACGGCGGAAAACTTTGTTCATGACACATCTGTAAAGGTATGGTCAAATCTGACAAACATTTGCCGAAAAAAACGTAACCACAGACAAGCTAAATTTGCATTTTCTTTAATTCCAATATTTTTTTAAATGGTTCGCATTTATTAAAAATAATATAAAAATAGCATTTTGCGGCATAATTGACTTCATTTTGTGATACATATAAACACCAAGTTAAATCACACTAACCCTAAGCAAAAGTAGTGGTTACGTTGTTTTTGGGCAAAGGTTGAACTCCCATCACTATAAGGACACAAACATTTACATTTACGATACATTTACGATTTCTACGGTCAGTAAAAAATGTTGGCAGCCATTCATTCATTCACCTGATCCCTCGAGGCCATCTGTTGTGAATTCGCCTTAACATTACTGTTACATTCCGTCAACACTCCATTTCAGTCGGCTAATTAAGCCTTAAAGAGGGTTCTTGCGTCAAAAGTTGTTTATGGTTTCAAATAATTTCTCACATAAAAAAAAACAATCAAAAATAGCAACAACAAAAATTTATTGTTATATTTATATGTACTTGTATTATTACTCAAGCAGTACTTATTTCCGGTCCCTGATTTTAATTTCTATTTGATGTCAACATTATATACATATTTTGAAATACTTTCAGTTATCTAGTATAATTTATTTTACCTGAATTAAAATGCTAACACCAAAGAAATCCTAATTAATATGTATATAAATATTTTTCTTTTAATTTCGAAATTTTAAAAAGTAAAATTCCAAAGTGTAATGCAAAAGAAAAAGAAAACAATTAATAAAAAAAGCAACAAAATAATAATAAAAATAAAATTAAAAGTAAAAAATTATACTTTTGGATGCACAAACAAAATTGTTGATAAATATGAATATTTTATCTTTTCAAGTGCGATTTGTTTTTGTCGTTAATTCTATTCTTATTGTTGTTGCTGTTGCTGTTTTTATTCTCAACAATTACTTGCACTTGCAAATTTTTTTTTATTAAAATTAAGCTTTTTGTTTTTCGTTTTTATGACAAATCTATGATAAATTAAACAATTCAATGTTAATAATATTCTCAACAATATTGTGCAAAAGTGCAACAACGAAAACAACAACAATAATAAATAGTGTGCTGACTTACATATATTATTGTTTTCATTGTTGTTGGCAAATAGCAATAATAATAATAATAATAATAATGCTGATGTGCATTTAAACATATGTTCAATTTTCTCTAATAATAAATCAAAATATATAAATAAAATTACATATAAATTAATGGAATGACCGCTGAAAGACATGAATTTGCTTAATATTAAAAAGAAAATAATCTTTTTGTGTTTAATGAAACAAAATTAAAATACAGTGCACTCGCGATAATATGAACTACTCATTGACTACTCTAAAATATGAACTTAGTGCAAAAGCTTATTTTTGTTTTATCTATCTAAACACGAGTTGAATTCCAAATTAGTAACTGCATAATAATTTGGGGATTTCCCCACCTGTTTGCTTTTAAATTGTCTTCAGTTGTCAATCAAAATTTTTCACACATAAACGTTTTAGTTAGTACACACATTCAGTTGGAATTCCATATTAATTTTTTAAATACACTCATACCCCGGTTTGCGTCGTTTCGAAGTTGCGTCTTTTTAAAATTTCCGCGATTTCGATGTTGCGTCGTTTTTGCTTCAGTTTGCGTCGTTAATAAATGTTTGTATCTACAAAGAAAAAATAGAAAACGGGGATTTCCCGTCGAAGTCTAATGCAAATTTGTATGTGAAAACTGTCTACAAGTTTGTCTTCGTTGGTAGTTTGAAATTACATTTGGTAAAGTGAAGTCTTTTATTTTAATAAAAACTATTATTGCTCAAATAATAATAAAAAATTGGTATTTTGTATTGAAAAAATATTTTTTTACTAAAATTATGAGTCGGAACGAACTAAATGAAAATTAATACAAATGTATGGAAAACTGTGATTCGATTTGCGTCGTTTCAGTTTGCGTCTCGTTTTTCCGGTCCCAATGAGCGTCGCTAACGGGGGTATGAGGGTATAAATTTAACGTGAAGAGTTCTTAAAATGCATACAAAAAAAATAAGTTTTTAACTTTAAAAGAAAAATCAGACAATAAATTTGAGATGAAAAAATCTACAATATGTGGAATAAAAAAATAAATAAAAATGCTGTTATTAAATGTGTCAATAATACGTTTGCGAATAAAAGAAACAGCAAAAGAAAATCACTGATTTTTTCGCATAATTACTTTAAAGTTTTTTTTTATTATTTTTTTTTTCAAATAAATTGTTGTTTTTTAAATCCATTAAGCAATAAATAAAAAATTTACTGCCAGTCCCACGATGTCACACATATTCGTTCTTTCTAAAGTTCTGTTTTTGTTAATATATTATAAACTTTTATTTTTATGAGAAAAACGTTTGTAGATGGGAATTATATGCCATTCGCAAATACGAACAATCTCGCAAAAGTGGACTGGTCTGGTTTTAATTAGTTTATATTATCGAGAGTGCACTGTTTGTAGATATTTAAAAAAATAAGACATTCTTAAAAGTTAAGGCTTGTAATAAAAAAATAAAATTTAGGCAGTATGAAGCTAATTCAAAGCATACAACCTCTTGCATTTGTGAATTTCGGCTGCTAATAGAACATTAGGGGTCTTCACTTACTTTAGTAAAGTCTATTTGTGAGACGTTGTTAATGTTTTAATGTTTACAACACGTAAACAAAAAAATGTTTTAAACTATAATTTACTAGATCCCTAAACAATCATACTTGAGCATGTGTTTAAAATATTTCCTTATTTTATGATGTGTTTGTGATTTACGAATATGGATCGTTTGACAGCCGTAGAACGCGTAAAAATAGTTAAAACCTACTACAAATGTGGTGGTTCAAACGTGGCCACTTTACGAGCTTTTTCCCCCCTCATTAATTCTCTTGGGAGCATATGGTTTCCACAAAGCATCTCCATCTTACACGATTTTGCTGCAGTTGATTTATTATTTTTCATTCCCCAAGACGGTTTGCACTTGCGAAACGAGGAACGATAACAAAGAAACGTTTGGATCGGTCCGCAACGTTCTAATATGAATGACTCACTAGTATCGAGCAAATAAAAATAGTGGCGGCTAGCACTAAAATTAATTCACAATTTATTTCTAATATGAAGTTTTTATCGAATTTTATTTTTATTTTCAACACGCACAATTTTTCATTAAAAAAAAAAGAGTGTAAATCGAGGTACAGGTGTACACTGAATGATTTAGTTTATGGAGTGGAAGTGCATAAATGTCTGTCTTGCCGAACTGTGTCATATTAAATAAAAAGAATGATTCCATTGTTTATTTTGGTCTGTTTCGATCAAATAATAAAGGCAAAGATAATAATTAAAATAAAATAAAAAAAATGTATACTAGACAACAACAAAAGGCCTAATAATTATAAATTAGACTCAATTTTTGCGTTCATCTTATCTTTGCAACAGTTTTATGGCAATTTCCAAGTATAAAATCATAAAATGTAAAGTGCTTCTTTCTCTAAACTTTAATTGTTTTAAAATGTTTTTTAGATTTGATTAGAATACAAATTTAAATATCGTTACTATCAGTGTTTTAAAATTGCACCCATTTTTTTAAATATATTTAGGCTGATAACGAAACCTGTAGAAGAGTGATCGATTTTATTAAATTCTTTTATCTAACTTTCCTATTTTTTTTTTTTTGTTGCTTTTAAGGCATTTTTATATAAAAAAAAATTTCAAATTTCATTGTAAATTATTTATTCCACAAAATATCTACATATATGTGATGCATATACAATACTGATCACGTAATTAACGCAAAAAAAACTACATCTAATTTTACACAAGGCTGCGGCCAAGGCAGATCTACCAGTTAGTAGCGATTCTACAACAATACAAAATTTGTTGTAAAAATACCTGACTGACAAACTGTCAAAACTTGTACAAAACCGGATGTCACACATCATATAAAGCTGTATTGTTTGGCAGTTTAACATCAGCCATGCTATTATGAGTATATTATCAACAGAAATTTAATTTTACACAATTGACATCTGGTCAGGTTAATCAGCTGTGCTATCGCTACTATCTTGTTGATCTGCCTTGTACGCCGACTTAAGAAATATAAATATTTATTTATTGGTACATATTCTACAAAGTAAATTTGCAGATTATGGTTGCACAAAAATGGCGCCGGTAACTAGACCATACTTGTATGTCCATGTTGTTATTAACAGTATTTTAAAAATGTTTTTGTGACTGACAATACCCGACCTATGCCTTCACATAGGAAGTAGCCACGTGGTTGTCAACGAAATTCCACAAAAGAACCGAAAGACTATACGGTTATCCGTGGCAAATCAGTCAACTAGTGCGAGCGAGACGAAAAACTCTCGAAGGCCAAACAACACACGCAAGCCTTACCACACTTAAGAAATAATTACGATGACGCGAGAGCTGTTCTTCAGCCCAGAGCAGCTTGACGACTGATTATTGAGAAATATATTATCACAAATATCCTAAAGCGCACTTTTTGCTCTTCATATATGCCCACAGGTGCTCTATATGATTAAGGTGGTTGCTATGGTGTGGATGAGTCAGCCCTTGTTAACATTATATAGAAGACGCTCTCTTACTATTACGGAAGAATGCTTCGGCTCGTTATCCTGAATCAGGCAATAATTACCATTTATATTTATTTTGCAGCTGATTGCGATATTTTATCTTTTAATATTTTAAAATTTTTGTTTGAAGAAGGTAAAATGGGAAAATACCGTCATTCCGAAAAAGCGTTCTTTGTGAAATTTTATTGCTGCTTTTGACTATTCAATACTACTCGATACTCTTTTAACCGAGTGCTACTGATTACTGAATACTACTCAATAATTTTAATGTCTTTATTTAAAATATATAATTGTCAATATTTGATAAATTTACTGCCGGGCCCACGATGTCACACGTTTTCATTCTTTCGTAGAATTCCATTTAAAACAAAAATTAAATTTCATAATTTGTTTTTGTTTTAAATGTAATTGCACTTAAGAACGATCACGTGTGACATTGTTGGACTGGCAGTAAAAAAAATTACATATTAAATATGTTAAAAAAATGACACCATAATCAGGTCACTTATAGTGTCAATAATTGGTGCTTTTACCTTATTTATATTCTTTTAGATCGACTTTTTGAAATTTAAATTATGGCGTATCCAACGAGAACAAATTTTTTTTACAACTAAATGTTCATGCAAAATCGAATGTATTGAAGTGCAACTAATGTGGAAGGATGCCTTCATCTCACAATATGTCACATGACGATCTTGCATTACCAGTTCACGCACTGCATCGATATTTTGTGGCACAACAACCCATTTTGGACGACCTTCACGGAATTCGTCTACGACCACGATTGAATTCACTATACCAGCGATATGGTGCTTTGTTGCCATACAAAGAACTGAGTTCATCGACACATTCTTGTTGAGATAATCCACATTGAAAGTTGTGAAAAATAATACAACGAAAACCTTCTTGAAATTTCCATTTTTTTGTCAAATTGATTTTCTGAACTCAACAAACAAATAGCACTTTTACATGAAAACGTTGCGAGTACGTTTATGCTAAAAACTGTCAAACTTTATTATGAAATTGCCAGATTTTAGTTATTGACATTAGTGTTGCCAGTTCCCGAAATTTAAATAGTTCCGCTCGTACAATGAAAACCTTGCTATTGAATGAGAATGGAATATCGCTATCCTCGTCTGACTAGTGATGTTACGCGCTAGCTCTCTTTTGCTATTCCTTAAATATTTACCTTTTTTTATAGCCGGCAACTCTTATTTGGGGCCAGATTTAATTAGGCAACTGTATATCATAATAAACAGAAAAAATATTATATTTAATTTGATATACATGTAATAATAAATGTACGTTATGAACGTATGAATGCACCAAAATCAAATGTACCTGTTTACACCAGGCTGCGAAGAAGTGGGAGCAAGTGCGCAACGGCAATCGGGTTTTTTCAGAGTCTATGTATTTTGCCGTGAAGTGGACGATATTTTATTTAAAAACAAGTGAATGAAATTTTTTCCGAAAAATCAATTAATAATTTAATTAAAAATACTAGAGGCCACATTTTTCTAATCATAAATATGCTTAAAAATTTGGTTTTTACCAAATACTCGGTGAGTTCACTAATTCTGCAGCCGGATCTAGTACTATTTTTCATAAAACTTTTGCATATTTAATACCTTCGCCTTGACTTTTAAATTACTTTGTGTATAAACTAGCAAAATCAATCCATAACACACATTAGATATAATCGAGAAAAAGTTACAGTAATAAATATCGTAATTGATTTAATGAATTCAATGTGCACGCTGTATTGGATTTTTCATTCTTTAGTGATAGGAGTATTTAAGTACAGTACAACCTCCCTAATCCTGACACTCGCTAATTCGGACTATCCAGTAATCGGGACATTTACTATAGTCCGGACAAGAGTTGTTTTTTCTCAGTAAAATTTTTTTCGTTATTTTACCGCCAGACAAAATAAGTTGTGTGTTAGCTAGAGAATTAAAGAATGTGTAAAATATTTTAGTTTAATTGAGTTTGTGTGGCGAACTGTTTTCAAAAGCTATTTTAGGGGCTAAACAAACGAAAGCGACAGATAAGGATATTTTTTTAAAGAAGTTAAAAATAGAGCTGACAAATTAAATAAAGATATGTGCATTCAAACAAAAATAAATTCTTATTTTTCAAAATGATTATTTTATGTTTCTTTATGTTTTCTGTAAATTAATTAAATGCAAATGAATTCTATGTGTACTGATTGTTCTTTTTTTTAATAAAAATATAAATTATGCAGATGTGGATATATGTATGTATTACATTTAAAATTTTATTTTAATTGCAGTCCGGACGATCCACTAATCCGGACAATAGCTGAAACTATATCTGTCCGGATTATGGAGGTTGTACTGTATATCTTTTTTTCATAGGTACAATTTAATTTGTTACTTTTCTGTTGTGGTCGTTGTCATTTTGATTTTGTGTGGGTTTTTAAGAACATGTTTTTATTTTATTCATACTTTTGTTTTCTTTTAGAATGTAAATTCATTCATTTGTTTGATTCATATTTTCTGCTGCACAGAAACAGAAACATTTTTTTTATTTTGTTTTTAATAAACTCTTTAATTTTATTCCCAAATAAAAGTCTTGCTATAATATATTTTTTATTTTTATAATTACAGAACTCGGACAATATAACCTAACTTGAGTTGATTATTGATGTGATACCAGTATACACTAAAATACACAATAAAATTGTTCCAATCAAAATCGCCGGATTAATATAAAGAAAATTCTATATTAATAAAAAATACTAATCTGTATGTTTAAAAACACCGATAATCTGAAAAGTAAAAAGCGAAGAAATTTTGGTTCTTATGTGCTAAAATTGCAGACAAATTAGTTAGAAGAAAACTCATTACAAAGGAGCGTTATAGAGAGAGTGAGAAAGAAAGTAAGAGAAAGAGGGGAAGAGATTTCAAGAGAGAACAAACAACGTGCCATCATTTTCATCATCAACAACAGCAACGCCACACAAAAAATACAATACAATAAAAAAAAATCACCAACAAAACTATAAATCATGGAAGCTTAGCGAGAGTATTAAACGTTAAATAAAAACCTTAAAGATATAATCCGAAGTAGAAGAAGAATATTATAATAATTTTAAACAAATGTAATATAATAAAAAAAATTACAATCCCTCCATTAAATGCACTACAACAGCAAAAACAACAACAGCATCAGCAGCAGCAACAACAACAACAACATCAACATCAACAACAGCCACAAACTCAACTACCACTACTATTCACCATTATTCGATTTAATATTAATGAATATACCAGGTATGTTAAACAGTGAGACAATGAATTTAAGAAAAATCAATTGACAAATTTTGAAACAAAATCCCCGGTAAATTCTGTAAGAATTTGTCGACATCACCTCAATACAATATCAAAAAATTATCGTTTGGCTAGTCGTTGTCGACAATAATTGACCAGTATTGGAATAAAATTACTGTTTATAAGACATAGAAATTGGCAAGAGCCTCTCAATAGTATCTAATTGTTGTCGACGACGATTTGGCAATCGAAAATTTTTTGATATTCACCTTTATTCTGTAACTATTAGTCCACGTCACATCAAGACAACCACCCTTATTGAGCTTGGCGTTTTTGTTTCGAAAGTCGGACGTTTTTAAAAAATGGTGCCGTAGTTGGCAAAAACGCCAATATATGCGACACAAACTGTCGTTAAAACGGTAAAGTGTTTGGCTTATTTGTGTGTCAAAAGTTTCTAAAATTGTCGTTAAGAATTTTCTTCACGACATAATTCAATTTAATTAATTTAATTTTAATTAATTATTTATAAACAACCGTTTTTAAAATTTTTTGCAACAGGTTGTTTCATAAACACTTTTTTTCTTTTACAAAGATTTTACGGTCGAAAATTTGACACGACAGTTGGCGGAATGCGACTACGCCAATCACAATGAGGGTGAATTTTTTTACTACTACTAACAACCCTTACTTTTCTCTAAGGCCTACAAAATAGCAAGAGAATTTCAGAAGTAATCAACTATTGTCGACAGCAACTGAAGAAGAACTTAATTTTTAGTGATGTGACGTTGACAAATAGGCAGTCTTCCTAAACGTCTGTATGCAACGTCAAAGTAGTGTTTAAATCAAGCAATTATACTTTACAACACTTCAAATCAAATGCATTGTCATTTTAAAGCAAAGGTGCCCATTTCATTCAACAATTGTTAAATGGCTCCACCCATCACTTTCTTATGCTCTTTTAATTTAGTTGTCTGCCAGACGGTACAGGGTAGACCAGAAAAGAAACTTTGAGGTTATGTTTTGATGCAAATCAGCTCTACTTTCTCTTAAAAAGAGATATAGCAATATAATGTAGAAAGAAGGGAAAATAAACAAAATAAAAGCATTTTGCAAGTAAGAAATGATGAATTGTAATAATTCTTATTTTATTTTTATAGTTATATTACCATTAGCATTTTTATTGCTTAAATTAATATTTTTCTACAACTTTTTTTATTGAGCCAGAATTTAATAAGAATTCAAAACCACAACAAACATGAAAAATTCGTTGTTTACTACTTTCTGTGTGACAGAGTCAGCAAAACAACAACAATAGCATGCCGTTTCGTGTCACCTCTGGTCTTCTATGTGTAGACGGCAAGAAGTTCACATGCTAATTGAATGATCGTAGTTTGTTTTGAGAAACAGTGCGAAGGAAAAATGGTCGTACCATTACGAAAATTTCCCATGATTATGAATGCCTTTGGTAATGCTTAATGTGTTTTGTGTTATCAAACATTTAAAGGGTATTATGAACATGTTATTACAAGGCATTATGATTCTTTTCATAGTGATATGAAAGAAATAATGACGAGGAGAAACATAAGCCTTTTATAGAAATGAAAAATATATTTTTGAACAAATTGAAGGGATGGTTAGAAGAGGAAGAAAATATAGAAATGAAAATAGATAGAGTTTTGAGAAAAAAATTTCGAAACGTAATTAGTCTAGGTATTGCGAAGCAGACAGGATAGACTATTTCCTAATGGAGTTGTTATAAAAGAATTAAGTTAAATTTTTGCAAAATTTAATTATAACATTAATTTTGTAGAATTTGTGCCTTTGTCGCGTAATACTATTACGCGACGTGTTGCGCAATTATGAGTTTCTGTAGATTTGGCAATATGCAATAAGTGGTGTAAGATATTAAAATTTTTAAAATTATTTTCATTCTTTATATTCTGTGGGTAAGAATCGAAATTCATTCCATTTGATTTAAATTAAACAAAAATCTTTTCGTTTACTTTTTTGTTAACCTGTACCTCTAAATCTCTTAACAATTTCTCACCAATACCATAACATTTAATTTTTTTGCACCTATGTTTTAAAGCATTGCCAATTTAAATAATGCGGTAGTTGCATTTATTTGCATTTAAGCTGCGAAACAGATGACCTGAGGAATGCCATACTTTGTAAAAGTTTGCACGGTTGCGTTTGGGAATACGTGACTTTATTGAACTGCAAACCAAACTGCGTCAAGGAAGGCGGCAATAGTTACGGAATAAGGAGGATAGCCTTGACGTGACATCGACGAATTCTTGTAAAAAAGGGAGAATATATTAAGGAAGTTCGCGGTGATAATTTTGAATATTTCGGTAGATAGTGAGTGTATTTTTCTTAATTTGTTGCATTTTTAACCACTAAAGCATTTTTTTTATTTTTTGAAGAGAAGTAACGCTCACATAATTAATAATCCTACACCAACCAGAAGGTATGTTACCTTCTTTGGGAAAGGGATAGTGAGAGAGGTCAGATGGTGCAATTCGAAAGCTGAATTGTTTTTCAACTCTGATATTGCGCGTTATGTTAGCTTTTTTGTATCAGTTTTCCAGCGGATTAAATTTGTTCAAGCTGCGTAGCCATTTTATTACGGAGACCGCTGTGAACTTTTAACTATTTTTCTAAAAAAAATTAAATAAATTGTGGAAAATTTTAAAATAATTTTTTTTATTTTTTTTTGTTTTGGATATTTGAAAAGTTTTTTTTTAATTATTTGCGAAGTTTTTATTATTTTCGCGTACAAAATTGACGAACACTCAATTTTGTCAACTTAACAGTTTCTTAAATACAGAAATGTTAACTTAACATCAATAGGTAAAAACGAAGCTAACTTCACACATATTCAAAATAAACAACTTGTAATTAATAAAATCTGTTTTGTTTACTAATTACTACGGCTTTTCCACGCACACAAATGTTTTGTTTATTTTTCAATGTATTAACAACTTTAAATGCTTTAAGCTTCCAAAATACTGAAACGATCTTAATAAAATATAAATTGTGCATATCTGCTTTCTTTAAAATGGAAAATTGGTTAAGTAATGTGAACATAAAATGTATTACAAATAATTAATAGATAGATTGAACCAATTTTTCAACTTTTTACACATTTTAGAAATTTCTGCAATTTTTTGTGTGTCATAGTTTTAGCGATTTTTAAAAGATTTTTTTTAACTTGTTTATGGTTTTGGTAATTTTTCACGTTTATTTTTATTTTGGCGATATAAATCATTTCTTAAAAGTTTTTGGACTTTTGTTTTTGAAATCTTAAATTTTGTTTCCGATTTAAATTTTTTTGGCGATTTTTTTTAAGTTTTGTGATAAAAGCGGTATTTCCGACTGTATGGCCATTTCCACAGAGGGTTCTTTCGTTTATGTCATTTTTGTTCGATTTTTGTAATTTTATCGATGTGTATAATTAATTTTTCCGAGGATTTGATTTTTTTCCCAGCTTTTGCTATTTTTAATCAATTATTTTTTCGAATTATGGTGCATTTTTTCACAATTTCACATATTACGCAACGCTCTCAATGGGGGTAATGGGGTAAAGAATTTGTTACGAAATTAAAAATTTTGCTGATAAAAAATTCTTAAATGTGCTACGAAGGGGAAAAGGACGTCTAGAAACGACAAAAATATCGTTTCGTAATATGTGAACAAAATTTAAGCAGAATTAAAAAAAGCGCTAACATAAAATTATAACAAAAACTTAATATATTCTTTTTCACAATATTTCGATATCATTAAACATTGCAGTAATTTGGAAGGCAATGTTGGTTGCACTATAAAATTATTCAAGTTGCAATTATATGATACTTAAACAGCATTCTGCTTTGCCTTCTTTTATAACTTTTATTGTATCTAATTTATTGTTTCTTTCATTTTTTATATTACAGATATCGTCAAATAATATAAATAAATACACAAAAGAAATCATTTAAGCAAAATATTAGTATATATAATTAACATATGGTAAACTAACAACTACAACAATAACAACTATAAAAAAAGAAGGAAGGAAGGAAGGAACGAAAGAATCAAAACGGAAAACAAAAGAATAGAACTTGTCGGTCAGCACAAACATCAAAAACACAAGAAAAACAGAAAACATGTCATCGGGAACATTTGTTGATCGAATCGATCCATTCGCTAAACGTTCGTTAAAAAAGAAAAGCAAAAAGAGTCAAGGTTCCTCACGCTATAGAAATTCACAGGATGTGGAATTGCAACAATTGCCACCACTAAAAGGTAATTTATCATTTAGAAATTTGGTAAAGACAGTAGGGAAAGCTCTAAATAAAACTCGCTTGAACATACAAGAATTTTCTCAAGAAATTAAACATTTGAGAGCTTTTAAGAAATCCGTAGCCTTTAAGATCTTACGAAATCTATACTTTCAAAAGTTTAACAGTTGGCTATTTGTTTAATATTTCCTATTGATAGTTAAAGCTTAAAAGCCCAAAATTTCCTAAAACATCGGAATGTCTGTTGCTTAAAACATCAACTTGGGGTTTCCAATAGCCGTCAACTTGGTATGAACATCATGTCGAACATCGCCTATGGCTAATGTAGACCGCTCATTTCTATGTTTCATCCATGCTCTGACATCGATGCCCGAGCAGCATATGGCTCAGCAACTAATGTACGACATCAAATGCAATTTTTAAAGACAATTTTATCTCTTGCACAACCTGAAAAATATATGGTTTTTCAGAACATGAACATCTACACGTATCCGTCACATACAAAAACATGGACATATTAATACCGTTGCTCTGGCGGCGTCATGTTCGTGTCATGTTCAATTCGATGGCTCGTGAAGACGTCATAGGGTGAAAGAACTTTAGCAAAGAAATCTATTGCTTAAAAATTTTCTTAACCCCAAAGTTGAATTCACCGGTTTTTTTCGTACAAAATTTTTAGAAAAATCAAAACTACATATGTACCATATAAAATATGTAAATCAAAAAGATAAATCTGTTAGAATTTGTGTAAAAACGAGATAAAAGACGAGTGCTGGCTTTTGTTAATATCTAATGATCTAAATAAAGCGTATTACTTTCAAAGTTCATTTATAGGAAAAAAAAATTAAAAATAAAAAAAAATTTTGTGTGTATACCCGTTTTCAAAACTGTATGATGTGGCAACTCAGTTCAACTTTGTCCGGACAAATTTGAAAGGAGCTGCCACATTACATTGTTTTTCAAAAGTAGTTTTACGGCAATTGTTTTATTTTTTTTTATATCAATTTACTTGGCAAAAAAATTAACTTTATTTAGTTCATTAGCACGGAACATCTCTGTCATTGTCCAGTATTTTAATACCTAAGACAAACTATTCGGTCAAAGAACCCTTAGGGACAAAACTTGTCTCTCTAATATTGATTTAAACAAGATCCACTCCTTTATTGAATCAACCGGCTGGCTGCGTGAGAATATCAGCAGTCAGATAACATAGGATCCTTGGGAGACGGGGCAACATGGTAGCACAACGGGAACTAATTGATGGACCCACGTGAGCTGCGCTTGATGGAACCTAACCTAGCCTACTTCTTTAGCTTTGTTTCGCAGTGCTTCTTCCACGAACAACTTTTGTTGGATTTAACTCGTATTGGAATACCCACACTGTCGATTGGTGTCTTGTTTCCGGCTCATAACCATACATACATATATCCATAATTCGTCACCTATCACGATTATGTACATGTCTTTTGAAGCACCAAGTTTGAACTTTCTAATCACTTCCTTACACCATTTGGCGCGAGCCTTTTTTGAGAGAGATTGATAAATTATGGAGTATCCAACGAGAACAAATTTTTTTTACAACTAATTGTTCATGCAAAATCGAATATATTGAAGTGCAACTAATGTGGAAGGATGCCTTCATCTCACAATATGTCACATGACGATCTTGCATTACCAGTTCACGCACTGCATCGATATTTTGTGGCACAACAACCCATTTTGGACGACCTTCACGGAATTCGTCTACGACCACGATTTAATTCACTATACCAGCGATATGGTGCTTTGTTGCCATACAAAGAACTGAGTTCATCGACACATTCTTGTTGAGATAATCCACGTTGAAATTTGTGAAAAATAATCCAACGAAAACCTTCTTGAAATTTCCATTTTTTTGTCAAATTGATTTTCTGAACTCAACAAACAAATAGCACTTTTACATCAAAACGTCGTGAATACGTTTATGCTAAAAAAATGTCAAACTTTATTATGAAATTGCCAGATTTTAGCTATTGACATTAGTGTTGCGAGTTCCCGAAAAATAAATAGTTCCCCTCGTGTTAGGATTGATTTACAGGAAAAATTGTATTTTCAAATGAATTTTGTCCGAAACAAATGGGTGTGAATCCACATTCATTAAGTCTCTACGTTCAAAATTTATTATCAAATTCCACATTAAAATGAGACAATATTTTATAGTTTGATCTTTTTCAATATAGAATTTGACAATTACAGCAATAACAGTTGCAACGTGAACTTGTAGGGTAAAAAGCGTTCACATGCATATCGGTTAAAAACTAATTTTTTTATCTCCTCCTTAGCCGATTGTTCAAGTTTGGAGCAAGAAGAATTATTTATTCGCAAATTGCGCCAGTGTTGCGTATCATTTGATTTCATGGATCCTGTGACTGATTTGAAGGGCAAAGAAATCAAACGTGCGGCCCTAAATGATTTATCCACCTACATAACACATGGACGAGGCGTACTTACAGAAGCGGTGTATCCTGAAATTATACGCATGGTAAGCGAATTTGATTAATACTCTAAGGGCCATTATTACAACTTGCTGTTACTTAAAGGCAGGATTTTGTCTGCCCGATAAATAGCTTCGTAACTCCAATTCTTTTATTGTTATAATTATTAATAATAATAATATTTAATGGATAAAAAAAATAAGAAACGAGGGTTTTATAATGCAAACCCATTTATCGGTCCGACGAAATCCTACATTTAACTAACAGCAAGTTGCAATAATGGCCCTAAGCGTTGTTAGCATAATGTAAACTTCAATATATGTACATAATGTTTCTTTCTTTTCATTTGCAAGATTTCATTGAACTTGTTTCGTACATTGCCACCAAGTGAGAACCCTGATTTCGATCCCGAAGAAGACGATCCAACTTTAGAAGCCTCTTGGCCACACCTACAATTAGTATACGAGGTGTTTTTAAGATTTTTAGAATCCCAAGATTTCCAAGCGACTATAGGAAAACGTGTTATTGATCAAAAGTTCGTTTTACAGGTACGATTTATATGAAATAAGTAAATGAATTGTATGTTGCACAAATGTTGTTGGTGATTTCTCTACATATGTGAAAAAATTTGTATAGAAAAATGTTTATATTAAAATTATTAACAACTTTTTTATAACACACAACTCGAACAATTGGTTGAGAATTCTTTTTGTAAT
The DNA here is from genome assembly GCA_956483585.1 of Gymnocheta viridis. Classification (NCBI taxonomy): domain Eukaryota; kingdom Metazoa; phylum Arthropoda; class Insecta; order Diptera; family Tachinidae; genus Gymnocheta; species Gymnocheta viridis. Next base: position 138,371,987 of record OY101440.1, read on the forward strand.
ATATTTTGGAAGAAATTTTATAATACGTAATTGTACAAAAAATTTCTAATCTTTTTAGCTTTTGGAGCTGTTCGATTCTGAAGATCCACGTGAACGTGACTTTTTGAAAACTGTTTTGCATCGTATTTATGGAAAATTTTTAGGTTTACGAGCATTTATAAGAAAGCAAATAAATAATATATTTTTGCGTTTTATTTACGAAACGGAGCATTTTAACGGTGTAGGCGAGTTATTGGAAATTCTAGGAAGGTAAAATTCTTATCATATTTCTCCTTAAATGATTAGAAAGTAATTTTTTTCTCTCCTGCTTGTTCCTTTTAATATTTTATAGCATTATTAACGGGTTTGCTTTACCATTGAAGGCCGAACACAAACAGTTTTTAGTTAAGGTTTTGCTTCCTCTGCACAAAGTTAAATGTCTGTCGCTATATCACGCTCAGTTGGCCTATTGTATTGTACAATTTCTCGAAAAGGATCCATTTTTAACGGAACCAGTCGTACGAGGCCTTTTAAAATTCTGGCCAAAGACCTGTTCGCAGAAGGAAGTCATGTTTTTGGGCGAAATAGAGGAAATACTCGATGTAATCGATCCTCCACAATTTGTTAAAATTCAAGAACCTCTGTTTCGTCAAATCGCCAAATGTGTATCGAGTCCACACTTTCAGGTATGATACCGACATATCAAGTGATTAATATTGTATTGATTTTTATTTATTTATTTTTTGGCTTAAATAATTTCACAGGTTGCTGAACGTGCACTGTATCTGTGGAACAATGAATATGCTATGTCCTTAATCGAAGAAAATAATGCAGTCATAATGCCGATCATGTTTCCGGCATTGTATCGTATTAGCAAAGAACACTGGAACCAGACTATTGTGGCTTTAGTCTACAACGTCTTGAAGACTTTTATGGAAATGAATTCAAAATTATTTGATGAACTGACTTCCAGCTATAAAGCGGAAAGGCAAAAGTAAGTAATGCGATAGATTTAAAATGTGATTTCTTTATAAAATCTAAAGTCTAGAGACCATTTGAAACTAAATTAAGGTTAATTTAAAAAGATTGCTTATTTTGAGTGTTAAAATGTTTGAATAATCGCTCATAAATTGTGTCTTAAAGACGGCACAGTCGGTCGGTATGTGGGTGATAAGTGCTCTGACAGAATTAGAAAATAACCATTTTTTAAAATTTAAACCAATATACAGTCAGTGACAATACAATGGAAACTTTTTTAAAACTACATTACGTCATTTCTGTTTTCAATAACGAGACTTTTTTAAGGTAAATGCACATTTTCTGTGGCAAGATAGTAATCTTGAACATTTTCAAATATTAATGTTATAAAAAAAAGAATGCTTATATAGAGTAGTTATTGTTTTAGCATTGGCAAAACAATGGATACTTTTATACTGCTGTACAAAAGACGGTTAAATCAAAACAAAAATAATATAAGAAAAAATACAACATTTGATGCATTATATAATTCTTCGATAGCTTCTTTTTGTACTTATTTTTTTTTGCATAATTAGTTTTTTGAACGTTGTGAAAAAATGGCTGGAATCACGATTTGTATCTAGGTAATTCGCCCAAACTAGCAGACCTTGCGGAAAGCAAACTAAAGATAATAAACTTGTTTTTCAGGTTGGTTTAACACCGACCCTAACGGTAGGGACCAATTTCTGGATCCTAATGGTTCGGTTGCTTGCAACTGGCGGCATGTGCAACCTAACCTAACGATTTGCTACAGTAAAAAAATCACAATACTAAAACATTAATGCTGGATTGTGGCAAAAAACTATTTGCGATAGATATTCAGTCAAATAAATCGGCAGTTTCCAACCCAACATTTTAGAGGAATACCTTGTAGAACTACTCTAAAAGAAGATAATTTAACAGCAAAAGAGAGAGAGAGAGCTCCCAAATAAGAAATTAGTTCTCGAAAAGTTAATCGCGGGGCTGTTTGTTATCGCCTTATCTGAAAAAACGTATTGATTGCCAAAGCGTACATAAACTTGTCAAAACGTAAATGGAATACCTCTTTTTCCATGAATCCAAATGTAATTTGAAAAGACAGGGATGGGAGAACATTTACAACACGGCCGAAGAGAAAGCGACTAGACCGCAAGCATCTTTTGAGCATTAGCAAAGTTTGGAAGTGGCCACATTATGTGTGCGGCCATTTTTAAGGTCAAAGAATGGGTCGGATTTGATCTTAAATCGAGTTTTTTCTCAAAACCAAATCATTTTTAAATTTGAATTGCGTTAACAGAACTATTTACAGCGGAAGAAATTGAGTACAAATAACAATTTTCAACAAAGGTACTAAAAAAAACTGGCGAAAGTGTTATTTGCTGTTGGACACGAATTATATTTTAGAGGCGGTTAAAGTTTCCCAGCGTGCTCTTGCAGCATATCGATGTATAAAACAGTTTTCTTTACATCTGAGATGTACGGTATGTTTAGCAACTTTGTAGAAAATGTTATGGAAAATATTTTTGTAGAACATATTAACCCTCTAAATCCCCCTCATAACGGCATTTTTTGGCTTTATTCTAATAAATCGTGAAAAACACCCCGAAAAAGGGGAAGGGCGGGGACAAAATGTTCTACAAAAATATTGGCCATAAAATTTTTGTATGTCAGAACACACCAAAACTCAAAACTGAATACGAAACACCGAAAACCAATCAAATTCGAGTATTTTACTGTGAATCCTTCTCGTCAGAGTTGGGATGACGTATGTATATACATATGTGAAAAATAACTAAATTAACCCTTAGGGCCAGTTTATGACTTCGTATTTAAGTGTTATTTACATATATTTAAGTTCTATTTAAATACCAAATTAAGTTTTGCAGTACAAACTTAAATGAAACTTAAATAATATTTAAATGACCAACCTTGCTGATTTAAATTCTATTTAAGTTGTGCACACATACGTACACAAACATAAGGTTTTGCTACCTTGTTGTTGTTTCGCGCAACAAAGTAAAAAAAAATTTGCGGCCCTTAAAAAATCAACATCTTTCGGCGTGAAATTTGGACTTCTTTTATTATTATTATTCATTTTTGTGTTTTTTCAAATTGCTTTAAACTTTTAAAACATTGCAGCAACCTATCATTGATGTTATTTTCAGCCTGAAAAAGAATCCACATTAGAAATTTTTCTTTAATTTTGTTCAACAGCTGTTTCTCCCAAAAACTTTTCGTGATGCTGCCATATTTTTATCGTAATTAATTACAAACAATAACTTAACACTGAATAACTGCAACTGTATTTAAATGCAACTTACGCCCGATTACACCATCTTCGGGAAAATATTTGTTAAACAAAATTAACTAACTGCTGGTTTGGCTAACTGGCATTATTTAATCAACGGTTACCGATTTTTGTTTCACCATCCTTCAGTTAGTTAACAAAAGAATTTGTTGAAAATTTGGCAATACCATCAGTTTGTTTACATAAAAAACTATAGAAAATGGCGGTATTTGTAAATTTATAAAGCGAAACTTTGTGCCAATAAAGAAATGCATGCAAGTAATGATTAAAACATTCTTATACATGAATATACTTACATATGTATATGTACATACATACATATGTATATGTACATACATACATATGTATATGTACATACATACATATGTATATGTACATACATACATATGTATATGTACATACATACATATGTATGTACTGATTCATATTTCTATCCATTTTATTTGTTTTACTTTCCGATTAAAGTGCTAACCGGTAAATTTGGCCTTCGGTTAAATTTAAAATAAACATTTTTGTTAAATTGTGTCGGTTAAGAGTTAATCAATCAATCATACATTCTGTAATACAATTTAGCCAAACTTTCGGTTAAAGTTATGGTTATTTTTTAATCGAAGATGGTGAAAACGGGCGTTAAAATTAAATGAAAATTAACTTAATGCGTATTTAAATATGAAGTCATAAACTGGCCATTAGTGGGAAATCTCAAGTAAAACTCAAGTTTCCAATGCTTTGCCAATAATATACAAATATTTTATATGCAATTTGTATTTATGTATTAGTCTAAATTTGTAAAAGCTACGAACCCTAAAAGGTTTTTAGAATCAGAGCTAGTAGAATTTGACACCCTCTATATCGTGTATTTCAACATGGTTTTTCATATTTTGGACTGTTCTAAGGATTTCTTATACATCACATTTGTGATCGCTCATCAGTGGTTGCGTAGATAGAAATTTATTTATTGCGTCAGATTTCTATGATTAAAACAAAAAATATTATTTATTTTAACAGAGAGAAGAAACGTGAACGAGATCGCGAAGAACTCTGGAAGAAATTACACGAATTAGAGCTCAACCGTACAAAGAGCATTCAAGGAGGCAACTCTAATACATCAACAAACGCTAGTGGTGCCTCAACGTCAGGCGGTGGAAATTCGAATGCCAACAGTTGTCAACAACAAAACACAAATTCGCAACAATCGAATAGCACCGCAACAGCAGATCATAAGTTTGCAGCTGGTGCTAGTGGCGATAATAAAACGGTAAACGCGAATGCAGCTACAGCGAATGCCGGTGCTGCCAATCCTTTTGCCAAAATAAAAGCTGAAAAGGTTGAAAATTAATTTTCAACAATATTTTAAAACACCACCATCAGAAGCAAACATAGCAGCAACAACAACAACAACAAAAACAACAACAACATCAAACACCATAAGAAAACTTAAGGCAGACAAAAAGATCAGGAAATACAATTATTACTACCCGTATTAAAATTACAAATAATTTAAAAACAAATTTAAAGAATTGTTTTAAAAAAAACTGCAAAAGGAACAGAAAAAACAAAAATCAACATCTAGAGCAGAGCGTAGAGCGCCTGATAACGATAAAATTGAAAAAAAAATTATAAAACTAAAAACATAAATCTATATATAAATTAATAAAATTAAAAACAAAGAAAAAGAAAACGAGCTAATTACGAGGACCGTAGTCGAAAATGAGGAAAGAAAAACAAAGAAAATTAAAAATGAAAATATGGTAGAATTACATAAAAAAGATGCGTTATGAGCGACTCTAATATCTATGATTTAATTTATGCCTATTTAATTATTAATTAAAAATTTAAACAAAAACAAAAAATCTACAAATAAACTCATTTACATTTAAAATGAATAATTTTTAGAAAACAAAAAATTAAAAAAAAAGATAATATATTTATAATATTAAAAATGAAGCAGATGTTAAGATCAATGAAAAGAAGTCGAAAAATAAGATATATTAAAAATAAATGTAGATTTAAAAGAAAAGAGTTAAAACAACAAAAGCTTATTTGAACTACCACAACACAGAGTCTGAAGTCTAACAGCAGACTTGCAATTGAAAACAAGTTTAATTTAGGCTGCTTTCTTTTTGCTACTTAAAGAAGAAAAAAAAAAACAAATTATAAAATAATATCAAATTAACAAGCAGAAAAAAACATAATAACCTGGTAAAACTGTACTGTGGAACTAGTTCTTTTAGGCTTTGGAGCTTTTTAACAAATGATTTTTGTTAGAAAATGTTACTCTCATAACAGCAAATTGCTAGAGGTTGATTGATAATCCTCCGCATTTTTTTATTTATACTAGAATGATCCAATGATTTTTTTTAGAGTTTAAACTTTTTTTTTATTTACACCCGAATTAATTAATTTCCTTAACATACCTTGTATATTGGTCCAAATAATTTAAAATAATCGTTAAATTCTGCTAATATTTTTAATATTTAATTTAATTTTTTTTTAATAAGGAAAATAACTTATTTAACCAGTTCCATGAAGTTGTTTCAAAATTGTTTTGTGTAGTCTGTAGGGCCAAAGAACTGGTTCCTCATAAATATCTATCTGCAAGACACATATTTGGAAGCGACTTCTACAGTTCCACGCGAATATTGTTGTCGAAAATCCTGGATATTTTGAAAAAGATTTTCAAAAGAGTTAAGAAGAACCAACAAAAAATAATAAATTCTAAATTGTTGTATAAGTGCAAGTACATATACATACATACATATAATAATATCTTAACACATTTAATAAAAAATGGGAATGAAACTACAAAACTTTATATTTTTTAAAATGTAAAGAAGAATAATCATTCAAAATGATTGGATTTGGGATTTCCTTTTATTTTTCTAATTTTTCTTTCGTAGGCATGATCTAGAATTTAGTAATACATCAAATCAACAACAACAACCACAGCAACAAAAACTATTATATAATAGCACATACATACAAACATAAACTTAAAATAACAGGACTATTAACATCCCCCCTAACCCCGCCACTCCACCCCAATCCAAACAAAATCTATGAATTATGTAAAAAAAAGTATTTCAAATAAAAATATAAATATAAAAATATGAAAGAAAGATAATGTCGTTCGTTTCTCACTCTAAAAATCGAAAAATAAAAACAAAATAATACAAAATAAAAAATAAAAAAAATTTCCACTAAACAACAGTTGTTACATAAGATTTAATTTATAAATATAATAAAACAATTATGATAATAAGATAAAAAAACAAACGTAAAGAAATGATATAAATGTAAGAAAAAATAAAAATAAAATACAAAAATTGAATTGGAAAATAAAAATGAGCGGTTATTATTAATAAATATGGTTTATTTGTAAAAAAATCAACAATCTACTGTGTTTTCCTTTTAAAGTCCTTGTTTTTGCTATAATTCATTTAATATTTTCTTAGCCCTTAATTTTCGTTAATTTGAAAAAAATATATCTAAACTATTTTTCTTTTTTGTATTAAGTTTTTATTTACAAAAATTTCTTTGTAACAATCACTTATTATGATTAAAAAGTTAATTAAAAAAAAATAATAATAAAACTAACAAGAAAAACAAATATTCATTTCAATATTTAAAAATACTTTTACCGCATATTTTGTTAGGCAGAAATTTTCTTATCACAAGTTTCGAGATTTATTAAAAATGTATTATATTTTAGGGGCTGTTCACATACTGCGTAGCGGCTCCGGGGGCATTTAACATAAAAATCTGTAACGGAATTAAAATTTATAGATACTCTTTTTAAAATGCGTTGCGAAGGGGGGACACAAAATCAGCAAATTTGCAGTTATGTAATATGTGAACAGCCCCTTATTTACACTGCAATTACAGAGTAATCGATTAGACCTGGAGGGTGAATTTTTTTATATGCCTGTACACATCTGCTCAAAATTATAGATACACTTTTTTGTTTCTTTTAGTCAAGAATTAACAATATCTAACATTATTTTGTAAAATTTTAACATAAAAAACATTAATTTTTAAAAAATTTCTTTACGTTTTCAAGCAGAGGGAGAAGTCGTTTTAGTATTATCGGCGGCGGCGGCTTGAAGCCGGCTCAAAGCCGACTATTTTCAAAATAAGTATTCCTTTTTAATTTTTGGTATTGAAAATATATCGCTCCTTTATTGCAAAAAAAAACTCGTTCGTCAGCAAACAAGTTTGAATTTTTTAAATCAATGGAGAAATAAAAATGTATTCCCTTCTCAAGACGTGAGTAAACAAGATATTTGCATTAATTTTTCACACAATATTAAGAACGATACGATGAATTTTTCTGCATTTATAACTCAAACACTCAAGTTTTTTGAGATATGACTACGCTGCAATAAAGGAGCGGTATATTAAAAAAATAATGAAGAAAACAATTCAGTCTTTTGCTCAAAGCTAAATTACATGAAAACAAAAAATTAACAATAAATATAATTAAATAGTGTCAACAATATTATTTACATTTTTTTCATCGTCTGATTCCGAACCAGATAAAGTTGTTAATCCATTTTTTGAGCCATTTTTCTTTTAATTTTAACACTTTTTCACTTTGTAACAAACTTTTAGTTACGCGAAAATTTTAAAGGAATTTTTTGCGAAGTCGTAGAGTTTTTTTTTCATTATTGCCATATAAGGCAGATCTACCAGGTAGTAGCGATTCTACAACAATACAAAATTTGTTGTAAAAATACCCGATTAACTGTCAAAACTTGTATAACATCGGGTGGCACTTTTAGCACAGTTGAACCTCTAACAAATATCAAACATCATATAAGGCTGTGGTGTTTGGCAAGTTGTTATGAGTATATTGTCAACACAATATTAACTTTACACAATTGACAACTAGACTCGTTAATCAGCTGTACTGTCGCTACTACCTTGTTGAACTGCCTTGTTGCCATATTAGCTCAAATATAATATCAACCACGACAAAATAAATTACACAAAAGTGATTGCAATTAGAAAATTTTTGTTATATCTGATTTGATTTTAATGCAAATTGTTAATAAAGAAAGTATTAGATAACCCACAGCAAGGTAACGCCGGCTGAAATTATAAGCCGACATAATCCGCTTGCTTCGGCGGCGGCTGAGAGCAATTGAAAACTCTTCGGCGGCGGCTGTGAGTCGGCTCGAAGCCGCTCGACTTCGCCCATTGTTTTCAAGCATCCTTTCAAGATTGAAATTTAAATTTCTTTTCCAATTCCGTAACGAATTCTTTGAGCAGGCCGATTAGGTTTTAAGATTTTACGAAAAATTTTTAGCGATCTTTATGTACGAGTAAGTGTGAATTTGTTTTGAGTATTTTCTATGTTTGAAGCTGAGTCGGTGATGGACAATGTTTCAACCAATAATCGTAGAGAGCTGCTGGACTGCTTTCAATTTCATTTGTGTCAACTTTGTATGAGAGTAAATTTTTTGTTATTTTTACTCCGCTATACCAAATTGGAATATACATATGTACATACATACATATGTATCTACATATGTACATACTTATGAGCCTGTAAGTAACAAATTTATTCAACTTTGATTTTAATTTATTTTTGCAGCCAAAAAAGGGGGAATAAAATTTATAAATATCAGTTAAAAAACAATCAGAGACTGCAATAAAGGACCTTTAAATAAAAAATTAAGTGAACCTTTTTATTTCAGTACAAAAAAAAAGAAAAGGGCCACTTCTTCGGTTCGATATCACAGTTTAAATTAATTTTAATTTATGTTTAATATTAATCTTTTTTTTCTTCATTGAATACATATACAAATGTGAAAAGTGCTGTCATATAAAATGATGATTAATAAAGCTTTCTTCTGTAATGTGTTTGGCGTTTACGACCTTTTGGCAGCTAAAGCTGAATGTCCACACCACGCGTTCGTTCTACGCGCTTGCGTTTCATGTGTTTTAAGCATTTGATGCTTTAAAAACTGCAAGTTACACACCACGCTTTATATGTACATGTTTTTGCTTATCAAATTTCAAGTAAATTTTGCAAACTTTTTGTTCGCTTTTTTTAAAGTTTTATGTTCTTTAAATTGTTTTAATTTGTTTTTCATCAACTGCTTACGAAAATAGCTTTCTAATAATTAAATGTTCAATTTTAAAAATATTGTATACTCGGAACTTGGCAGTACTAACAGATGTTTTGTATACGGCGCTTGTGACGCGTAAAAGTAGAAAGCTGTTTAACTTTTCACGCGTCAAAAGCGTTACAAACTTTTGTTTTGTAACTCGCTGTATGAAAATACTCTGATTCAACTTTTTTGAGAGACGCGTAGGACGCATGACGTGTAGAACGCGTGGTGTGGACTTTCAGCTTAAGGCTCGATGTATGTATTTCGGCTTGGTTTTTATAAGTTAAAAAAAATTCGAAATCGACTTCTTGATAGATTACGATACTTCATCAATTCAAAATACGTGTTCGTGGAAAATTTTACATATTAAAATTTTATAATTTTATTAATTCCTTAATAAGAAATCGGATTAAACTGAAAAATTTTGAAAAAATATCGGTTAATTTTTCATATTAGAGAGTTTTTTGCTTGTCCTGTAAAATGTTTTCAATGCAACTTAGGGGTTTTATGAATTCATATGACGATATGTATATATGTATGTATTAAAAAATATATATGTATGTACATACATATGTAAAATCCAATTGAAGTACATACATATGTAATTCGGTGCTCATTATGTATTTTGTACATTGATGTTGAAACACAATAGTCGACGCCAAGGAAACAACAGTTTCCCACTGCTGAGATAATAACGATGAAACTTTGAAGGCACTGTCAACGTTTATCACCCCGAATCATCAATAACAAGTGAAATTTTTCGTTCCCATGAAATTTTCATTCTCCTTCACGTGATAATCGGTATCTCGAACTTCACTTGGAATTTTTTTCCCTTTCCGTGAGTGTAAATCTTAAAACATAACTAACAAACAATTAAAAACAAAAAATAAGTTTAAAAATAAAGAAACAACTTATTAAGAATTGGAATTAATATTATGTTACCAGAGGATCCGGAACAAAAACCAAATCAAATGGCGCGTCGAGGCTTGTTAGATGTTTTTAAATTCTTGGAGGAGGCAATTGCTTCTTGGTAAGTGATACTCGAATAATTCAATAAAGAAAGGTGTTGCAACGAATTGTTATTAAGAATAATAATTATACTTTTTGGTTGAGCTTTGATGCACGATGTAAATGTACACCGAACGAAAATTGCTAAATTTTCTGTGATGACTATTTTTGTATACTTTTCTATGTAAAGGTGCGTATTTGAATAAGAAAAGTATTGATGAAATCAAAAACAAAAAAATTTAATATTTCTATGTATGTATATATTTTTGCATTTTTCTAATGAATTTTTAAGAAGTTATATTATTGACAAACTTGTATTCAAATCAACGTAAAGTTTATTCGATTTTATTTTAATTAAAAAAAATCCGCTTGCTGAAAATTTACTTTTTAAATATTAATCATGATCTAATAATACAGGTCTGTTTAGTACTACAACAATAAAACAATAAAAAAACAGGCATTTTGTTTTTGTTTAAAATCGCAGGGAAGTCAAAAACATTTAAAGAAAATTGTATTTTATGTTCGTGATGGAAAATTAAATTTTTCTTCGGTACAAAAAAATATTTTAAATAGTACATTTTTGACCCCCACAGTAATAAATTGAAATCTTTGTAATTTTTTATTTATTAACTAAAAACATATAATGCATTCATTATATTTGTTTTTGCGTTTATGTTATGTTATCAAAACAAATACAATGGTTTCACCTGATAACAAACATTATTCTTAATCCCTTTTCACAACAACATAAACATTTGAGAATTTTAAAGTTTGAAATCAAATTGACGTTCACTTGAGAGTAAATCTTTGGTGCCGAGTCGAACATTTGACAGTAAAATGCCGACGGTAATGTTAAATTACGTTGATCTTCTTCAAGACTGCGAATATTTGAAAAAGTGTATTTTCCCAAATTGTAGTGTTTCTCAAACTAAAAATACATTTGAAGTGAAACTTTGTTGTTTGTGCACTAATAAGTTTACAATAAATATTTCAAAACGTTGTTCATGCGTAAAGCGACTAATTTTGGTCCTCGTTTTTGGGATACTGACCGATAGTCAAAATTTCGGACAGAAAAAGCCTATAAGTGTTAAAGTAACATATCAATCAAAAAGAGTCTTGTGCTGGAACCAAACGTTATATTAGGTCGTCCTTAGAGCATCGTAATTAATTAATCCAAAGATTTATTATTTAAAAGTATAAAAAATTCAACTATTATAGAATAATTCAATTTCAATTATATTTTAAGAACTAACACATTTCAAAAGTTGAGAAAAAACACAAACTTTTATGCAAAATCCTATTTTTCAGAAGTTACGTTTAAATGATTTTCAAATGATATAACATCCAAAGAAATATAGTTGGGAGTTATCACACTTTCATGTCTGTTATGGGGAGTTACTAACTTTTTGTGAGGCTTTTTAAATTGGGGAAATATTGGAAATGGCAGTTAATTAATTTTTGCTTGGGATTTATTTAATTTCATTGAGACTTATTTAATTTCTTTGGAAGTTATTTTATTTTTCCTAAAGTTTGTTCTTATTTCATTTCTGTTGCTACTTTCTGTACAAAGAATTCTTTCAGTTTTGTTAGAACTTCTTTCAATGGGAGATATTTAATTTCTTTTGGAATTATTGTACTAGAAATTATTAAATTTACAAATTAATTAATTTTGCACTTTAGTTATTTCATTTTTTCATTTTGCATGGAAATTATTTCATTCATTCATTCGTTCTTAATTTGAGATCGAAATTGTTTATTACTGGAATATGTAACGAGACCTGTAAAAGCATTTTTAAAGACAAGCTTAAGACGTTGTACTCTTTTAAAATACTTTCACTATTTTATACGAGTATATGTTGATATAAACTGGAAAGCGATTGTTCAACACGTAGAAGTCAAATTAGTTTGAAAGTACTAAATGAACCGGAGGAGTAAAACGGGTCAAAAAAGAACTATTTAAAATGTTTTTTTTTGTACCGAAGAAAAATTTAATTTTCCATCACTGATTTCAACACAAAACTTTTGACAATTTTACAATTTTCGGCCATTAAAAAACACAACGCTACAAAAAATCATCTGGACTATTAAACAGATTATTGGATCATGATATTAATAAAAATAGAATATAAGTAAAACTGAAAATAAATAAATGTCAAGCCAATTTCGATTTTACTTTCTGTGTGAAAATTCTTTGTACCAAACCTTATGCGTATTGTGGCAACCTTGTAAGTGTTGCCAGGTTATAGAGAAAACAATTAAATCGGCTTTTAGCATTTTGTTGAGTATTTTTTTTTTAATTAACTGCCTGTTCTTATAAAATGAAAACAAAATTGTGAGTGAGAATTTATATTGAAAACAAAAAACCATTTTTCGTATTTTATTGTTGTTTTCAATATTAATTCTCGCTCAGAATCACTCACAATTTTGTTTTAATTTTATAAAAACTGGCAGTAAGAAAAGCTTGAGACAGTTCATGAGCTAGAACACAAGTTTCGAGTTTAAAATATTAAAAAAGGGCCAAGTTTAGCCTCAAAAGGGCTAAAATTGTAACATTAGTTGTTAAAAAGTAAACAAAATGAGACAAATGATTCAAACATGATTTTATATTCAATTAATTCGGAATCAAGGCAAAAATAAGGACTGTTTGATTTCATATGAAATGCAAATCAGAATCGAGTTCAATTCCGATAAATGACAAATCTGATTTGGTTTCTATAATATTAGTCAATATTAGTGCTTTAATTAAAACTGTGGCAAGCAAATTTACTTAAACAAAAATTATTATTTAAGCTTTTACATACAGGAAATTTTTTTTAATTGCCAGTTTGTCGATATCGAAAGAAAATTTTGTTTCGTATTATTACATTTAAAACAAAAACAAAATTTTAAAAGTTGTTTTTGTTTCAAATATAATAGTTCGAAAGAAATTTTTCTTTCGACATCGGTAAGTTAAATTTAGGAAGATTTGAATTTTTTTTTAATTGGAAGGAAACATTTTGCCTGTACTGTCTCATTGTCCTGCACTAACTGCCTTATTGAAAAACAATAATTTGGAATTTAGCTTAAACATTTTCTAAGAGGATTTGAAATAGTTTTTTTTTTTAAATACGACAGTGGGTATGCGGCTTCTTCGAAACTATTAAGAAATATTTTGGAATTAATGTTTTTTTAGTGTTTGAATAATTTCGATAATGTAAATTTAGTATTATATGTATGTATATTTTTAGAGTTTAAATTTAAAACTAATGGGAACATATTGTTGGCTTAATATAGAAATGACCTATCTCGATTTTTTTCGAAACGCCGTTTTTAATTTTTTCTGGCACTGCACTTTTAAATACACAAGAAAACCTTGGAATTGCAATTAAAAATAATTGGAGATATGTTCTTTCAACGATATGTAGTTTGATGTAAACTCCTTGTTTGATAAAATTAAAACAAAATTTCGTATGGTAATTTATATTGAAAGCAACAATAAAATATGATTATTTGTTCCTGTTTCCAAAATAAATCTTCAAAAGAAATTTTGTTTTCATTTAATAAAAACAACTACAGGCTTGTGTATGTTCTTTCTTCCAAAATAACTTTCTGTTTTTATAAAATAAAAACGAAATTTCGTGTGAGAAATTATATTAAAGACAAGAACAAATTTCCGATTTTGTTTACAACCCAATTTTTCACATTCAATTTAGTTTTCATTTTACATTTGCTTTTAAATATATGAAATGAACTTTGAAATAAGATATCGAGACCTTTCTCGAATAATAAATTTAATGAAATTAACTTTATTTTGAAATTTTTTTTGCTCTTTATTTCAATATTAAGCGACTTGAAGAAAATCATTTTATAGAAAAACTACTACAACTACTATTATTAATTATTAATAATTTATTTAAATATAACTTTAAGTCGTACTACTAATAATAACAACAAAAAATTAAAAAAAATCTTAATTTTGCAAAAACTAAAATATGTAACAAACAACAAACACAAAGTGAAAAATAAAAATAATTGTTAATACATTTTAAAAGCAGTTGGCAAATTACGGCTTTCGATATCGAACGAAATCCCATAAATTTTTTTTTTAATTTGTATGGAAATTTCGTACGATATCGAATACCGTAATTTGCCCTCAAGATTTAATATTATTTATAAATAAGTAATACAAGAAAACAAGCGCTAGAAGTAGTGTAAAAAAGTATTTAATATAAAAAAAAAACAAATTGAACAAAATTGCTGACTTATGATACAAAATATATAAATTAATTAACTATACAAATTTATAGATTTCGAAACATCCGCATAAAAGTATGAAAAAGCGAAATGATAAAAAACAGGGTTTACATATTCAGCACTATTATTAACTTTCTTGCATGCGACACTGCAATATCTGTGACATGTTTTCATTTCACAACGTTCTGCTACTAGAAAAATATTTGCAGGAATATCCCACACACACGTATTTACTATAGTAGCACGTAGTAATTTTATTGTGCTACGAACATTTCTAGCAGCAATTCGATTATTTTTCTTTGTGCTACTGGCAGTAGAAGCATGATAATTGCTTCTTAGCAAATTGTTTATTGATATTTATGTATGTAAATTTATCATTGTTTTATTTAAGAATTAAAAAAAAATAAAGGCAAATGATTGCCTAATTTTTTTACGTTTGCTCAGTGAAGAATTTTCATACAAAAAAACAAGTACAAATTTATAATAATGTTAAAATTTTGTTTTTCTTCTCCATATCAGTTGCTGTCAGTAGCACAAGCCAAATAATAAAAAAATACTAATTGCTGCTAGAAATATTGGTAGCACAAGAAAATAGTTTTAATACTTATGATATTAGTTCGATAGTTAGTTCTGTTGAATAAGTATGTGCTACTATAGCACATACGTGTATGTGAAATATTCCTGCTACTAAGAATTGCAAATGCGAGTTACAATTTTAAAAGTAATACAAACATTCAAAACGCCAAAAAAAAAAATAAAACTTGTATCGATAGTAGTTCAAAAAGTTATGTACTATAGTACAAAAATATGTACTTGTCGATTATAATGTAGCCTAAACGATTTGAAAAGAAGTATTTGAGGTACAACCTCAAGTTGCAATTTCCGAAAGCAATATTGAACACCAGACCAGCGATTTTCAGTCGCAGTGTTATTCAAAAACAAAATATTTAATATATTTTTACTGATATATTATCGTATATACTGCAGAAAGTTGATATTTGCTGGATATGATAACTAGTGCAATTTTCTTTTCTAAAAAAAATTAAAATTTCTTTTACTTTTTATAAAAAAAATTGTCAGTCAAAGTTTTCTTTGAGAAAAATTTTGCCACGTAAGTGATGACACAATAATTTCTAATAAACTCACTATTTAAAAAAATCTTTATATTGAACATTTTCAATAAAAAGGGCAAAAAAGGTAATTTTTTAGAAAAGAAAACGCCATAATATCGTACCATTACCCACCCCTCTTCTCATTCACCATTTCAACATGTGTAAATTATTAAAATAAAATATTGTGTGCAATTTTTTTAAATGCAACAAATACGAGCAGCATTTTATACACCGGCAATTTTTTTTGGAATACTTTATATTTTGTACACATATTTGTTTACTAATATTAATAATCATTAATAGTAAAATGTAATCAAAGAAAAGTTAATATGTAATTAGGGAAAACAAATATCAATTGTGCTGTGCACATCTTCAGCCATTGAAATCATATTTTCGTTCAATATTTTCAGCTATTTTATTTTATTATATTTTTATTAAAGAAAACATAAACTGCGAACGAAGCCTTTTTGCAGAAACAACGTGGGCCTAGGCAGAAATAGTACACTATTCACTAAGGGGGCTCCCCTCCCATTTTTCCCCATAAACACACAAACATTTCTGTATACAAGTTCAAATTAATCTTGAATTTAGAAATGGTTCGTTCCTTATTTATTTAATATTAAACTCTTGAATGTTTATTATTGGCGTTTCCTTAGTTTATGTACATATTTATTTAATTTCAATTTTAAAAAAATATTCGTACATAAATTAGAAAATCCCCAACAAATATTTAATAGCCGCTAAGTAAAAATTATATTTTAAACCATAGATACAGATCTATTTTTTAGCGAAGTTTTTGAACTCGTTTTATTATATTTATAATTGAAACTAGTTGAATTTATGTTCGTATATGTAATTATATTGAACACTTTATTATTTTCGCATCCTCTTAAGTTATTTTCTATAGCTTATTTATATATAAAACAGTTTCAGTGTTTGTTTTGCAAGCCCGAAATAATAAAAAACGACCGGCTGTCTCTTAATTTAAATTTTTTCCTGCAGTTTTACTCCGGCGATTAGGGTTCTGTCCTCAATGTGTTTGTAAGACGACCAGTGTTGCCATATATTTTTTCAAAAATCTTGGAATCGAAGAAAAAACTTTTTTTGCTTTAAAAATCTTTTTTTTAAGATGATTTTATTGAAATCCAATTCAGTTCAAATTTATTTTAATTAAACTAAAATATTTATTGAAATGAAATTTTTATGGCTTGAGTTCAAATCTGAGTTTACCCCCATATCTTCTTAATTTAAGAAATTATTTTTGCATAAATTCATTATTTTATTTAAGAGGGTACTTTTTATTTGAAACAATTTATTCATCAGACTAGCAGAACGGATCAGTACTGATTTCGAGGTCGCTACAGCATCTCATCAGCGTTCTTTTTGTTCGATTTTACCACTTTTGACGGTGGATACTAGTGACTAGGAATATCAACTATTTAACCGTATTATTTAACGAATTAGAATACGAAAAGTGCAACTTATTCATTTCTTACAAGTTAAATCAATTTCGGTTAGTACGAAATTCCATCTCTGATTTTTAATTATTCCAAATATTCCATACTCTCCCACTTTTTTTCCAAAGCCATTGGCTTTGAGATCAAGTAGTTTTCCATTTTTGTTTACTTTATTTTTGTCTTGTAGTTGACTTTCTTTCTTCTTTCACTCGTTCACTACTCACTCGTTCGTATGCCACCTAAAACAACTAACGATAAGCTTTTTTAAATTTTATTTTAAAATTTTAATTGTATAATAGTTACTTTACTTGTAAAAAGGCATTTTATGTATCAAAAATAAACAAGGAAATTAATTTGTAAAACAAGAACAACTTTTAAGGAATTCATGAAAAAAATTAATGCAAAAGAGAAAGAAGTACTAATTGTAATTTTAGCATTTAGAGCAAAAACAAAATAAAAAGAAACAAAATTTTGTTACAACAAAAATCATTATGATATTCTTCTTCACATACATACATACTCGTACATGCATATGTACATATAAGCAAAAGCAAACACTATGGCATCATGATAACAACAACAAAAACAACAAATCGCATAGGTATGTACTAATAAAATATGATTAATAAAAATATAACAAAAAAATAAGAGAAGCATTATTACGACGAGTACATACATGTACAATAATTCAAAAAGAAAATAATACAAGATTCATTCAAATTAACCATAAAAGCATTAATAAATGTAGAAATCAAGAAAAAAAATAACCAAACAAACAAAATAATTTAAATATAAAAAGAAATACGGAAATTTTGCTGAAAGCAAATTTATTATTGTGAAAAATAAAAGAAAACACAAAATAAATGAAATATTAATAAAGAAAAACTTAAATCAATAAAAAAAATAATTGAAAAAATTATCAACAACGTTTTTTTCTTAATTAAAGTTTCCATCACGAGCGTATTCGTCTTAACAATTGTTAAAAGTGAACAATTGAAGGTCCCATGCGCCATTGGAAGTCAAGGATAACAAAAGAAGAACAATTGATGGGGGGATGTGGACTTTTAATGAAAAAAGAAAACAAATTCCTACTAAATACTCCAAGTCGATTGTTAGTTAATAGACTATCTGCCTGTTTTCATTTTATAAAATCACGCAGTATATTCACAACGAATAATAAATTTATAGTACACAGCAAGAAAAACGCCGTAATAAATTCAAGTATTTTCTATTTACTTTAAGTACAAGTCGCACTCAAAATTTTGAGCACAAATAACAATAAAATGTACTTTAATCAAACTGAAAATGGGATTACTTTAGATAACCAATCCTGGAGTTTCTTCAAATGATTACAAAATTATTTAATCACAATTAAAATCTTGAATCAACTAAAAAATTCTGAAATTAAATGGAGCATTTAAATCCGTCCGTACTTAAATTAATCTTTCTGTACTTAATTTTAGTAAATCTGGTGGGATTGCCGTATTTTATGTATCCCAATGTGTTTAAATAAATAATAGCGAATAATTAAAGTTTGTAAATTGTTTTTATTATTAAAGTAAACTTAATTCGCAAACTTAAGGGTGTTTTACATTTTATGTTTTGTATTGAAAGAAATTGTTTGGTTTAAGTTCAAGTAGGAGTTTACCAATTTCTTCTTAATTTAAGAACATTTTTTGGTAAATTCATTTTCGCTTTTGTTTTAAATTGTCTCATGTCCAATTCTTTCTGACTAAAAATGTTACGAACTTTGGCCAAAAAATAATAATCACTTTGGATTAAAAAAAACCACTAAAAACAAAATTGTTCGAAAATAATTACATTAAAGAGAAAAATTTTTTGTTTGAACATTTTTTTGAAAAATGAGGAAAGTTCATTTCAATTTGAAAACATTAATATTGTATTATTTCATTACACTATATTATATATTATTATTAGTATAATCTTATATTCAGATCTCAACAACTGATAGTTTTTTGCGGACCTTTTTGGAATTAAGCATTAAATTTAATTCTTAACTTTGTCTAAATAATAATTGCGAGTACTTAGTACAAATGAATTGTTATGTACGTTTTTAGTTAATTGTTAATAAAAAATATTTAAAAAATAAAAAGCACAATCGGACTGAAAAAAGTACACTTTTTCTTAAAACTTAGTATAATTTGAAAATTAAATTTTGCATCCCTGATTTCTCTTACCAATTTTCTCTTTTTAAATTGCTAAACACATTATTTCCCTTTAATTAAGGACAGACACTTTTAAACATACTAGATAAACAGAGAGCTTTTTTAAAAAAAAGAGCTTTTCATGCCTGCAGTACATAGATGTAAAATGGGCTTTTGTTTTTGTACCAATTACACAAAAAGTACTTTTTAGACAATGACGACACATTTAAATTTTTTTTAATAAAAACAACAATCTAATCATGCTATGAGATCAATGGCAAAACATTACTTATAACAAGATGTACACCGCATTGCTGAACTAAAAGGCAGTAAAATGCAAAAAGTAAAATTAGAGAAAACTGAAAAGTTTCATATATGTACTTCGAAGCTAAATTAATTTATAATACATAACATCATAGAAAGCCTTTTCAAGCCATAAATAAACAAGATGCCTAAACTAATTGATAGACGGCCTTTAAGTTTTGTATATTATATGTGAAGAGTCCGTTTTTGGGAAAAGTAAGAAATCTCCCGGGGAATCTTTTATATATAATTGGGCTGTATAACATTTTAAGCATTTGTGTTTTTAATTAGACGTAAATCAGGTCTTATTCAATTTTCCCTCGATATATTTTTTTCAATTTAATAATGTTAAATAATTGCGATTTTTAATTGTATCAAATATGTCGCGGTAGTACCACGTTACCAGCAAAGTCCACAATGTACCAAAATAAAAAGCTACAATGTTAACATGATTTCCATCCCTGCTAATGTGCCTTTAAATTTTCAAAGATTTCAGCAACAAAAAATAATATATTTATTTTAGTTGTTAATTAACGTTGTTTCGGTAGCGTGTTCTCCCACTATGGGGTCCATTTATAACTCAAACACACACACAAATATAAAGTGCAATCAATATTTGTTTAGATTCATTCATTAAATTTAAAAAATTTACCAATAAGACGATTGAAAATGTGCAAAAAAATCAATTAAAACAAATAAATAAATAGTTTATAAAATAGAAAATCATAAACAAAATAAATAATAGCAGTAATAATAATAATAATGAAAGAAGTTTATTGTGATTTTATGGCTGGTTGTTTTGGTGGCAAGTGGAAGTTAATATTAAATATTTATTTATTTATTAAATAAAATAATAAAAATTTATTCAAATTCAAACACTTATAAAATCATTTAACAAATGCTTTCAATTCGATGGCATTTTCACTTTCATGATGATGTAATAAATTAAAACAAATGTGCACATAATAAATTGTTGTTTAAGTTTTTTTTTTAAATGATTGGAGTTGTTGAGGCATCAGACATTTTTACTGCCGTTGACATAAATATAATTAAAATTATCCTCTTAACCATTTTTTAAGTCAAACAGTTGGTCGCTTTCTTGTTGGGCGCCTGAGATCTCTTCTTATTTATTTATTTATAAATTACTCTCTTACAAACAACAATTACAATTACGTATAGAATTATACTCTTCTTTTTACATGTGTTTGTTTAGAAGAAATATGTCTAACGGAAAATTGATGTATTTTTTTCACTGATGTAATAATCGTTTCGTTTTCATTCTTTTAATTTATTCGATTAATCAGATCAGTTGCTTACGTCAGACTAAGGTGTATTTTATAGACTGTTTCCATTGGCATGATTTCGTGAAATCATGTTGTTTTACACATGATTTATCATACATTTTTCATACGGCTAAATCACCTTGATTTATTTTTAAATCATGTCGAAAGTATTCTGGCTTTTAAAATTGCAAACTCCATGCCTGCGTCATCCATCAATGATGATCAATGAGTATTTAATTTTTATTTTTATGCCAAATTAAATGAAACGAAATTCAATTAGAACTAAATGATGAAACAGAACAAGTCTGCAACTTCAGGAACAATCGCTTGTTAGCCCATAACAAAATCGACGGCAGTAACTTCAAATGCTCTCTTATTATTATTTGATTTTCTTTTGTTTGCATTTTTCGTATGAAATATGTATGTGATTTCATGAAAACACGGTAACATTGATGAGAGAATGAGTGTCTAAAATTGAGAGTATAAGAAAAAACGCTGTAAAAATTAAATAGATTCTATTTCACGACCACATTCTCTGGCATAATTTTATGTCAAATTGTATGGAAAACAAACGTCAGACCCAGTTCTGTTTCATCTCTCACTTATGATCATGAACAGGTGTTTTGAGATATGACTACGTTACAATAAAGGAGGGACAGGCTTCTGATAAAAAATACAACAAGCCACTCATACAGTTTTTCAATTGAACAGAAACAAAACAGCGGATTCGTAACAGAACAGAACGTACCAAGGCGTATTTAACTAGGTGACAGCATTACAGGAGCTGACGATTCATTGCGAATGTCAAAATACATACAAAATACTTTTGTATTTTTTTTCTGTTTCTGTTTTCTTAAATTTTATGGGTTAAATTTTTGACATACGCAATGAAACTACACAAACAAAAATGCCTGTTGTTCTTGTATTGTTGTAATTGTTTTCCTAATGCTGTCACCTAGTTAAATACACGTTGGAACGTACAAACTATTTCTGCCTTTAGTCATAATCACGAAAACTCATGCAAACTCATGCTCACGAAATATGTATGTACTCACGAAAAAAACAAATTATTTAAAAAAAATTCAATAAATCAAAAGAAAAAAAATCACGAAACAATCACTCTAAAAATCTACTCATGCATGTTCACATGTCACGGTAATCACGTGATGGGTGCCCATCTCCAATATAAGCTAACTTCATTGAATTGACTACGAAAATTCGAATACCAAATCACTTTCACGCCGTTGGAGACACTTCGAAGTAATTCACTTTAATCTAATGGATTTCAAGTCATTATTAATGGCATCACTTGACTTGCGTAGTGCCGTTTCACACACATCAAGCT
This sequence comes from Gymnocheta viridis, assembly GCA_956483585.1. Taxonomy (NCBI): domain Eukaryota; kingdom Metazoa; phylum Arthropoda; class Insecta; order Diptera; family Tachinidae; genus Gymnocheta; species Gymnocheta viridis. Next base: position 138,394,292 of record OY101440.1, read on the forward strand.
TAGCTGATCAGCTTTTGTTCAATTTCCTTTTATGGCACTGCTACACGTTCAATATATGTGTGTTGACTGCGATGCAGTATCGCGATATTTATTGAACGTCTACTAGCGTGTAGTATTAACGCAAGAACTGATGGATCACGTAATATTTTGAAATCCCGAATATGGATCGCGATCCAAATATCACAATATATATAAATGAACGTGTAGCAGTGTCCTCAAAGTTGCCTTGATGATCACACGGAGAAATCTTTTTCAACTAAACATCAACCTGCGTCCACTCCGTATAATATTACGAATGACATACGAAAAGGAAAAAAAGTTCAAATTGACATGCACGATCAAGTCTGCACTCCTCTCCATACTAATTTCCACTCTCTTATAAAAACTCAAGACGACTTGACGAGTCAAAGCTGACATGTGTAAACCGGGACATAAAGATTTTTATATGTTCACTTGATTGTGTTTCTTTGGGACTCTTTAAGCCAATTAAATAAGCATGAACTGATTTTGGGCAAACAATTTTGGTAGTTCTTACTAATCCACATTAGTAAATATTTACTCGCGGAAAAACATAAACGTGAACATAAGCGTAAGTTCCTATTGAAGAAGTTCGCCCGTCAAAAGTACTGAGATCAAACTGAGGACCAAGTTTTAGATATACAGCTACAATCAACGCGTATTAAACAGGTGAAATCATTAGCACAACAATACAAGAACAACAGGCATTTTGTATATCGGTTCTGTCAAAATATATACAGAAAACTATAAAGGCAGCCTTTTTGACATTCAATATAGAAAGCATAAGCAAGACAAAGAAATTAGGTGCCGTAATGCTGTCACCTGGTTAATACGCCTTGGGTACAATACCATCTCGTTTGTAGGCAACCTGCTAACTTAACAATATTATTTTTCCATATTAGAAAGGTGCAAAAATATTGTCAATCTAACTATTGAAAATGTTTGTTCTGTGTATGGAAGACGATATCATGCATGAGACTGACGGCTGCGGCTGACTTCGCAGTAACTTATTTTCCAAGACTTTGCAGAGACGGTTTCGGGTTCTATCTCACGAATGTTTCGGAATATATTAGCCTTAAGTAGAGCTGTGTCGAATCGTTCATTTCAGTGATCGGTCATTTTCGTTCAATTACCAAAAATTAACCCGTTCGTTCAATATTCCAATTGAATGACAGTACGGCAACAACTCTATTTTGTTAATTCATTAGGCATTTGCTTAAGAAAATCGATTGTAAATCATAGTTAAGTTAATTTTCGAAACAATTTCTTTCTTTTTTATGGGTTGATGCTAAAAAGAAATGTATATTTAATTTTTAAAAGGACTCTGATCAATACAATTAAAACAAAAGAATACTTCATAAAAAAGATTCATGAACGAAAGTAAATTTGACATAAAAAGACACATTAACGAACGAAAACAAGTTTTAACTCATCTACCAAATCGAACGGTACACTATTGAACCAAAAGCGTGCAGTAAAATTTAACCCGTTCGTTCATGAGCTACACAGCTCTAGCCTTAAGGGTGTGGATTGTTTCTGGACTATTCGTATGGCATCGGTCTTTAATGACATTCCATACGAGAAAGTCTGCGGCCTCGAAGCGGCCAAGACGGCTGATAGTACGATTACCGAACTTTGTGCGCAAAAGTTCGATTGTTTGATAAGCTGGTCGATATGGTATTGTGCCATCCTGCTGATACCAAAGATTATCTAAGCTTATACGACTATCTTCCATTTCAGACCATAAAAACAGAGAAAGTGTAATCATGGATCTGTAGGGATACCAGTTGACTGAAATGGCATTTCCAGCAGGATTTTCGAATCCTCCAGAATCCTCTATCAGTCTCTATGGCTGCATTTGATTCTCAACAATGACGTGCGGATTTCCTGATCCCGATATTCTCTGTTGCCAGAAAATTGGAGCTAATTATGATCCGCAGAGTAATATTACTGACTGATAGTCAATAATATAATACGGAAACAATAAATTACACGTACTTGGATCACCCGCTACCATCTAAACATGTTTTCATGCATCGAATAATCGATTAATTGTCAACATAATTATTTTTCTCAATGCATGCGGCTATTTTTTTGTTGTAAATTTTTTATTTTTTATTTTCTGTTTTGGCAGATGTTTGATTATCTGAAAATAACAAGTGGCTGTAAGACACCATGAGAATTAGTTTTTAGTTGTTCATAATTCACAAAATCTAATTCGTTATTAATTAGCGAAGGAGCTGTTGCAATTTGTTAAGGGTTTTTTTTATATTCTTCGCAGGCGGAAATTAATTAAAATAAATAGTGAAAATTAAAACATATGCTTGTATTTTGGTAAATGACCCGACCGAAATAGTTTCAGAAAACTCAGATCAAAAAGAAATGTGGATCCATAAATTCTAAAGAACAAGAAATATCGGCACTGGAACGTCCATTAATAACAAAAGATGAAATTATTAAAGCACTAAGTCAATAGAAAAGCAAAAAAGGCAGTAAGTAGGTTTGTAGTGCATTAGTTTGAGATAAGACAGGATGACTTTTGGAAGTAAAACATCTGCAACTCTCTTTTATTTTTTCATTCGCGTTCAAACAGGCGAACATGTTTCTGGCAATATTTCACTATTATTGTTATTATTTTCATATTATTTGCAAAAAGCAAAGTAACTGTCAACAAAGTAAATGTGAACAAAGCGTGTCGCCGAGTACCGAACACAAAAACGATGCTCTCTTCCCCACCCGTAATATTTCATGGCAATTAAATATTGGAAAACAATTAAAACTAGTATTTCCTATTGCGTGGCCAATCGGGCATATACTAGTTATAATTAATTAAACATTAAACATAAATATACATATACGATAAAATATAAAAACAAAAAACATTAAGACTCTCTTTTTTAGCTTTCTCTTATTGCAAAGTACATCTTATAGAAAAAGCTCTGTCTCATGCAAAAGCAAATAATTGGACAAACACATGCACACTTTTGTTTATTTTTCAATAATAATAAGAATTGTGCATGGATTAGTTGCCACTTTAAACGCTTATAGATCACAAAATACTGAACCGATTTGAATAAAACTAAGATTGTGCACCTTTAAGTAGAAAAACCTTTAAAAACATATATATCTGTCCAAAATCGGTTCGGTATTACGGGCGTAAAAGGGATCTAAAAAATCGAGTTAGTCCATTACTTATATAGAAGATAGATAGATAATTTATAGCAATTAATAACATATTTTGTTTTAATTTATAGGAGCTTGCGGAGTATTTGTAGCGCATCCTTTGGACACAATTAAAACATGGCAACAGGCTTCAAATACATCAGCTCCGACGGCCATGCATCAAATTTACAAACGTAATCAAGGGGTGGGTTTTATTAATTTTATTTAAATAAAAAACTTTTGTTTGTTGAGGGTTTTTAGCTAGTCTATATACATGCATTTCATTAGTGCTAAAGCCAAAACATCAGTAGACCTTAAACCTAATTTTTAAATTTTTCAAACCTCTTTACTTATACAAAAACCTTTAAAAACTCAATGAGAGTTATAAAAATTACAATAGTATAAGCATAGTAGGCTTTGAAACTTATTCAAAAATCCCAACAAACAAATTATTATATTCGATATGAATCTATTTTATTTTCTTTACAACCTTTATACCTTTATACCTTTATAAGGGCGTCTAATTGTATAAAGGTTGTAAAGAAAATAAAATAGATTCATATCGAATATAATAATTTGTTTGTTGGGATTTTTGAATAAGTTTCAAAGCCTACTATGCTTATACTATTGTAATTTTTATAACTCTCATTGAGTTTTTAAAAGTTTTTGTATAAGTAAAGAGGTTTGCAACATTTAAAAATTAGGTTTAAGGTCTACTGATGATTTGGCTTTAGCACCAATGAGATGCATGTATATAGACTAGCTAAAATCCCTCAACAAACAAAAGTTTTTTAAATCTTTGAAAAAAGATATCGAGGCAATCTCGATTAATATAAAGTTAATATTTATTTAAATTATTTTAAATTCAAAACAAACAGCAGAATTTTACAAAACGCAAGGTTTTTTTCACAAATAAAATTCAAACAAGGCGAATTCATAACAGATGATCGCGATAGATCAGCTGACTGAACTCGCTTGTATTTCGGCTGTCAACATTTTTTTTTTACAATATTTTGTTTGTATACATAAATGCACGATTTTAAAAGGAAGAAATATTCACGTTTATTTAAAAATAAAAAGATTTTGTATATTAAATAAAATATGTCTTTCTTATAAAAAAAACTTCCTATTTTATTTACAAAATTTGTCAACCATTTTTGACACATCTGTTCATATTTTCAAGTCGAATTCGGATGTGACTAACCGATGTGAATCTGCCTTGTTGCGAATATTGTATGCATCAAGGCGAGTTTATATTACAGTTGATGTTAAAAACACAGCTGACTGTTCGCCGTAGGTGCTAGAGCTTTCAGAAATTTTTTTATTTGTGTTTTCTGGTGGTTTTCGAGGCAAATTCAAAATTTGTTTATGTTTAATATACATATATATAGTGTTTGACGTTGACTTTGACAAAGAAAGCAGGCATTTTTCAATGCGAATTGAGGCGAGTCTACCTGTTATGAATTTGCCTGTGCTTTCGAGTTCACCTGTTATGAATTCGCCTTGGAGTTTTGTATGAATAACAGTGACGCAAGTTACAAAATTTGAATTTATCAATTGTTTATTTTTATTTTATTTTTCAATAAAACTTTTTACAATATTCAATGTAAGTTTTCTAACAAAATGAAATTGATTTAATTTTAGTTTGATATTTTTTATAATTTGATTATAGATCAATGGTTTCTATAGGGGTATGCTTTTTCCATTTGTCACAACCGGTGCCATCAATTCGATTTTATTTGGAGTGTATGGGAATCATCTGAGGCAGCTGAGAATGGTGTGTCACAGTGACTATCAAAGAGAACAATTGGAGGATAAAAATATATTTGTGGCCGGTTCGGTGGCGGGTTTTGTGCAATCATTTATAGCCTGCCCGATTGAATTGATCAAAGTACGACTGCAGACCCAACATTGTAAGTACGCGGCCAATCATCCATACTGAACTTCAAATTCACTATCACAGCATACAATATAATTATAATTTTATATGTTCTTTTAGATTACAGTGATTATGTTTATGGGAAACGTAAAACGACTTTTGGCACTTTTAAAAAAATTCTAAAAAATGATGGCATATCTGGTCTTTATCGCGGCCTACTTCCCATGATGTGTCGGTAGATTTTTAAAATTATTTTCCAATTGTTTTGAGATACGAGTAAGCTTGCGTCTATCCTTTCATTGTTTTCTTACAGAGATGTGTTCCCTTATGGTATTTATATGTTGGTTTATCGGGACACCACAAAGTTCATAGATCAAACTGAATTCGTACAAAATCGGCGTCGTCTGCGTCAAAATAATGAAGGTAAAATTGATTTTGTGGTGACAACATTAGCTGGCGCCTGGGCTGGCATCTTGTCATGGGTTTGTGTGATACCTTTCGATGTTGTCAAGACCATCATGCAGTCGGAAGAAAGCAGTCAATATCGTAATATTTGGCATTGTTTGTCAAAGAATTTCAAGGTAATTGGGAAACTTTTTTTGTTATTAATTCTAAGCTCAGAGTGCAAATTGTGCTTACTAGGGCGGCGATTGCTATTCGAATATAAATTATGTATTCGATTATTCGATGACTTTCTAAATTGTTGATTCGCTTCATGGTACAATTATTGCCGGTTAGCTGCAGTACACAAAAAAACAAAAACATGTATATTGTTTGCTGGGAGTTTAATTATTCACTGTCAAAAAGAAAACTTTACATTGTTGTGTTGACAGTCTCCCAGCAAATAATGTTCATGTTTATTTTCTTACTGCAGCTACTTGGAAATAATCGCACCATGGATATTCGCATAAAGAAAACGTTTCGATTTATAATAAGAAATTATTTGATAAATTTTTGTGGAATAATCGAATATTCAAATAATAGCTTAAAACTCTTTTTAGTAGAAACTAGAAATGGGTGCGTGAGTAATTTTTCACTCACGCTCATGCATGTTTTCGAAAAAATGAACTCATACATGCTCATGATCGACTGTATATTTTTGGCTCTTTTTCATGCACGCTCACGTAAGTAGCAAAAAGTTTGTCATAATCACGAAATCTGACGGTCACGAAATACTTACGAAGAATAACAAAAATACAAGAAAACAAAAAAAATTCGACAGAAAATTTATCAAACAATTTGTTATAAATCGAAACGTTTCTGAATATAAAAAAAAACTGAGCGTGAGTGAGCGGGCATGATCTACTCACAGGGCTAGGCAGTATTTGAAATAATGACGTGCAAGTATTTTGTGTTTTAAATACATACAAAAAATGGCAGTATTTTGTATTTTAAAAACATAGTTTACAAACAACGATTTTGTTGTTTTCGTAAATAGGGATGATGGTGAATCTAGGACATCAAATTTGGATTTGGAATTTGTCAGTTTTCTCAGTGACAAGAGCAAAGACATTATCTCTCTTGACAGCTATCCAAATATTAAAAGAGTATTCGTAGAATTTAATACAAGTTTGTGATCATCAGGACCTGTAGAAAGATTATTTTCTTCAGCAGGTTTTATTTATTCTCCAACAAGAAACAGTTTGTCTGATGCTACATTCAAAAATCTGATATTTATGAAGGGAGACAATTGTTTTGTTGATTAGTTTTATCTAATTTTATATAGTTTTATCTATTTTTTGGTTTGAATAAAAAAGGCATATTTTGTATTTTAAATACACTCATACCCCGGTATATGCATCATTTGGAACTTCATCCCAGAATGCCTGCTTTCACTCAATATCATCCTCCGTTGCCGTTAAATTTGCCAGCTTTTCATATTGCTCGAAAAAGAAATTTGCAAAACGGAGAAAATTCCGATTCGAATCGAAACGCAGAATAAGAGTGATTTATTTTCTGCCTCAGACATTAATTTAAGATTTATATAGGTATGTACGAATCTAATTTATCTCTAGCTATAGGTCAATTTTTTTAAACGTTAACAAAATTTTATAAAATTTTTTTTAAATAAAATTTTGTTAACGTTTTTTAAAAAAATTTACCTATAGCTCGAGATAAATTAGATTCATTTAAAAAACAGAAGGACGAAAAAAATATATAAGAATAATATATGTATGTACCTTTAACTGTAATAGATAGTAAAGAAATAATTAATAAAACATTTTCATCTATTGTGGGTTGAGCAAGTCTACAAGAATGCGCACATAGATCAACTGTATCCTTATTGAAACTAAATCAGAAGAATATCTCGAATAATAAATTCACTTAGAACGCTTTCGCACACGCAAAGTTTAATTTGCCAAGTCTTGAATTTGAGGGACAGCAGGCAAAAAAGAATGGGAGTGTCAAAGTAAACTTTGCGTGCACAAAAGCGATCGTAGTAAATAAATATTTACCCATATTCCAGTTGGCGACATCGACGTCACGCCAACACAATACCAAAACACTGGGGCTTGTCTATCCGTTGTCGAAAACAACTGACTACTATTGACAGGCTCATGTTGTTTTCTAGACTTATAGAACAGAAGTTAATTTTCATTAGCACAAAATTGTTTTCGAGAGAGTAGACAAGCTCCAATTCTTTGGTATTGTGTTGACGTGACGTCGATGTCGCCAACTGCAATAAGGGTGATTAAATAAATGTTCTGTTTACAGCGCTATGGTTGGCGTAGATTATTCCGTGGCAGTTGGATGCTGGTAGTTCGTGCGATTCCCTTCAATGCCGCCACATTTTTAGGATATGAATATGCTTTGGAATGGTGTCATCAAGTGTGGAATGTGCAAAAATCTGCCCCTAAATTTACTTAAATTTTTAGCTTATTTTTGTATTGACGACTATTTAATTGGCTTAAAGTTCAATTGGCTGTGAAGATGAAATAAAATTTTAAAATAATAAAAATAATAAATATAAACAAATAAAAATATTAACAAATTTAAAAAAAAAAAAAATTCTCAGTAATTTATTTAATATAATTCAGAGAGACGAACAGATGAATGGAATGGAATGAAGGAGAAACATCGAACTCGAAATAAAAAACTAAAAAATTAACAACTGCACCAATATTTCAAAAAAACGACGACAAACTTGTCAATTCTGTTGAGGGATCAAAAATATAAAAATTAAAACGATTTTGATTGAGCCTTTTCTTTTCAAAGTCAAAAATAAACAGAAAAAGAAAAAAATTTCCCATACCGGGAATCGAACCCGGGCCTTCTGGGTGAAAGCCAGATATCCTAGCCACTAGACCATATGGGATATAACGGTTAATAGATTAATTTTGTATTTGCATTTATTTAAAACAACTTTTAGCGCTAGTAAGCTTTCTAGCCAATGTTGCCAAGTCATTTTTTTATCCCAAAAAAAAAAAAAAATGTTTAAAACCCCTTCAAATTTAACGTATTTTGAAAAAATTGTCATAAATGTAAAAGTTTATATGAAAATTAACTAAACTGACTTATAATTTACTTACTAATATTATTATATTAAAGAAAAAACATCCTAAAACATTTTTAAAATTTTACTGTAAATATAAAAATATTTTTATAGGTTTTTCGAATATTTTTATTTTATAAAATATCCCAAATGAGCTTTACAAACAATTTAAAAAATATTATTACACATTGTTGACTTGATAAAGAAAAGGTTAAATTGAAGAAAAACTGACACTTAAATTAGCAGGAAAAAAAAGACGTTGAATCTACATACAAATTTTGTAACAATATAAAACAATATAAACTTGAACTTATTATCATTATCATGTCTTATATGTATGGCTACGTCGCAACACAATAAAAAAAAACAAAACAAAATGACGGACCCGCGCAATATTGTTTTCTTGATTCATGAGCAGCATGGACAACAACCTACAGCCGTGCTGCCATGTTGTCGTCAAAATAATCGTTCTCATATAAACGTTTCTATTCTATTTCTGGCATTTTTTAGTCGGCAGCCTGCTGTGGTAAATGTGTTTAATTAAAAAAAGTAAGCCAGTAAGATCAGATGTCACAAATATTTGTTATAATATTTTCCGCTTAAAATAGAAACTCGATTCTTGCACGTAATGAAAACCGGGCTCGGTTCAAATTTCGAGGTTGTCGCAAGTACCGAGTATTAATTTCCCATACAAAATAAAAGGCACTTACATCTGTTTAGAATCTGAGTTTAATATTTCAATTCAAATCACTTAAGTTCAACGCATTCGTATAACAGTAGATACATATTTTATGTGGAATTAAAGAAATTTAAAACTTTTGTTTGTTTTGTACAAAGTCGATTGTTCAGTACTACACTGATTCTTATGGCCAGTTTATGACTTCATATTTAAATACGCATTTAGTTAATTTTCATTTAAATTTAAGTTGCATTTAAATATAGTTTCAGTTTTTAATTGCTTGATTTAATTGCGATAAAAATGTGGCAGCATCACCAAATTCTCTCAATTTTTTTGGAGAAACAGCTGTTGAACAAAATTAAAGAAAAATTTCTAATGAAAAAATTTGAAAAAAACATAAAAATTAATAATAATAAAAGAAGTCCAAATTTCACGCCAAAAGATGTTGATTTTTCAATGGCCGCAAATTTTTTGTTTACTTTGTTGCGCGATACAACAACAAGGTAGCAAAACCATATGTTTGTGTATGGATGTGCACAACTTAAATAGAACTTAAATCAGCAAGGTTGGTCATTTATATATTATTTAAGTTTCATTTAAGTTTGTACTGCAAAACTTAATTTCGTATTTAAATATATAAAATAAATTAAATTATTAAATACCATTTAAATACGAAGTCATAAACTGGCCCTTATAGTCTCTGGAGCATCATAATATCGTCTAATGAAGCATTGTTTTGCTCCGCCCATTCTAAGCAAATATTGAACGCTGATATAGTCTCCTCCGATGTAACTTGCTTCGTATTGAGTACCACGTCACCGGTTTCTTCACCATCAATAAGGTCATCATCGGTACACTGCTCTACGTTTTGTGCGATGAGCGTACATTTTTTCTTTGCCAGTATGACACCGCACCTCTCAATAGTCAGCTTAAAACTGATTAAAATTACATTTCATTGAATTTCCCTGTTATCGGTAAGACAGTTCTGAAATTTCAAAACGATCGGTTGTACCGTTTGGCGTCCTATAAGGAACAAACAAACATACAAACTCAGATTCATTTTTATATATGTATATTGATATAACATCTTACGAGTAAATATGATTGCATACAATTTTCACAGAAATAGTGGTTCGTACTTCTATTTTATAATTAAATTACTCTCTTATGTCTCTTTTTCAAAATAATTTTAGATTAGAACAAATATAATTATAAACACTTGAAAATATAAGAAATTCAGTTGAAAAACCTCTCACGTCGGAATTCAATTGGTATAAATACGAGTACTTGTGAAAAAAATATAAAATAATTAATTTAGTCTAGAGTTTACTTTAGAAATAGTAATTGAACGTTGAAAATTCTTGGTTCTCCATGGTTTTCAATAACAAAAAAATGAAGCTGTTCATCTTAAGTTTACTCAGCTTTTCTGTGTACAAAGAAGTGAACTCGTATTCTATAATTAACGGTGTTAAATACGAGGATATTGGAGGTAGAGAAGGAGCGCATTCTTCTTTTCTGGGCGGCGTGCGGTTCGATAAAATTGATGATACAGAAGATGCGTCATCTTTTGCTTTGATTAACGGCCTGCGATTCGGGAAAACGGCGGGTAATGAATTAACATTATTTTAAATCCATTTGAATGAAATTTTTTATAGTCTTCTTGTTTTTGCAGATAAACTTATTTGCGACAAAATAGAATGTCCCCTGAGAAGTACTGATCACTGTGTTGTTACGAAATTTAGGGGAAGAGATTCGTTAAATACTTGTTATTCCAAAGATGGTGAAATCTTAGAATCAAGAGATTCGCCTCTCGTCAATTACAACAATCAAGAAGAGCAATATACCATTTTATACCGCAGTGGATTCTGGGCTGCTACATCCGATAGTTCTCTCATCGATTTTAACAATATAAAATTCCTACAATATTTATATTGTGAATTGAAAAGCGGTCTGGCAGATGTGGAATCGTCAAAGAAAGACTTAATTGCAGAACAAGCTCAAACCCATGTTGAGTTGGGTCAGGAACTTGAAAGAGGTAAGGAGAATCTTGGATCGGCAAAGAATGACTTAAACGAGGAGCTAACACGACAAGTAGCATATTTCGATGAATTAATCAAAGAACACCCAAATGTGGGTGCTCTAAAAAAAACTAAAGAAAGCGTGATCGAGACTATAAAGGGAAATATAGAAAATTTAGAAAATAAAATTAAAAAATTCAATGCAAATATGGAAAGAACTAAAGAAAATGTGGATCAACAATTTAGGCAAAATCAAGAAAATATGGATCGTATAATGAAAAAGTTGAATAAAAATCTAAACGAAGTTAAGGAAAACTTGGGACCTGAAATGCAAAATATTCGATGCAAATCTAAGACGAAATAAAGAAAACTCGGTGGTATAATTTCTTATAATTCTGTGGAATATTTAAATAAGCACAAGTAAATATTTTATTTTATGTATAATGATTTTATATATTCTAAAATGTTTGTAAATTTAATTTCTTAAAACAATAAAAATTTATTGAAATTTTTAATCAATTTTTTTTTGTTTAATTTTTTGTAACCTTCGAAAAATATTCTTATAAACAGAAGAAATATATATATATATATGTGTGTGTGTGTGTGTTTGTGTCTTTATAACGAGGTCTTGTGTCCAAAAAAGTGAGCTATTGGCAACAGCGATGGGTTTTGAGGTATTATGGCCCATTTAAATCCGAAAATTACAATTATTTCTGAAAAATAAAAATCAAAAATTTAAAATGGGGGTTTTTAGTTGGTTTTCCGATATTATGTTTGTTTTTTTTTGGAAATAACGTTTGAATTATATATACAATATTTGCTTTTTAATATTGTTGACCTTTCTTTGTTTTTATTTTGTAATTTTCTCTTTATTGGGCTTTTAAGGTCATGATATGTAAAAATAAAAGATCATTTATTTTTTATATTTCATCCTACGTTTCGTTGGAAATTCCCAACTTCCTCAGGGATGTTTTTTATTCAATATTTAATCTTCATTTTAATTTATAATTAAATTTACTTATGTTTTTCACACTATAAAAATAAAATACAAAAAAACAAACAAAAGCAGTCAAATTAAAAATTATTTTAAAACAAAACTTTCTTACAATTATTATTTTTATATTACATATTTACATTGAGAGGTGCTAAGGCCTCCACACATTTAAGAAAAAGGTTGTGGAAATCAAACGTTTTTCAAATGCCATTGCTCAATATAAAATTTTAAAAACAGTGTTCTCTGAAGTCAATTTCGTTGCCAGCATTGGGGGAAACATTATCTTAAGTAAAGTTTGAACAGTTTTTTTTAAATAAACGCAAAAATAGCGAAACTTAAAAATATATAAAAATTTTTAAACAAATATTGCATTGTATACAAATTTTTACAAAACTTTTATTTGAGAAGAAAAACTTAAAAACTTTTAGTATCTCAAAAAAACTTGAAAAAAAGATAAATCTTACAATATGACAACGCTGGTCCTATTACATACCACTGAGCCTACGAACAACCCAACTCAGCTCAACCATTTCTTTCGCTCTTAAATTATTCTCAGCCTTGTAGTTAGGCTACCACCTCACTTGCGATCCCTTGCTTTCAAAAATTAAATACAAATATTCCAGTTCTATTCAACATGTGTTATGATTAATACAATTACAATATTAAATAATTTGTTATCTATCATTCTCATTAGATAACCAAATTAACTTGTCATACACAAATAACTAATATTTTTTATAGAAAACACAATATTTTCCTTGAATTAATGCTTTAAAATGGCTGTTTTAATACCTGCAGTTCTTACTCGGTTCATGTAACAGACCCGGCCCCAAATTTTAGAACAACTGTTATTGCACAGAGAAGCAAATTGTGTAATCCCACACTAAATAAAAGTGTATGCCCCATAAATTTTCCCCCAAAAGAAACTTTACCACCCATAAATTTAACCCTAAATTAAATCTGCGGGGAAATGACCAAGATGGCAGCTTTGCGTTTAAGTTAAAAATTTAAAGCTTTGCCACACAATGTATGAGCTTTTTCCAGGTTGAAGAACTTGCTTAAATTCGAAGCTTTTTGAATGCAAAATATTTTGAAATTATCTAAATGTGGAGAAAAATAAAATGGGAATAAAATCCACAAAAGTTTTTAGATAAATATTAAAATTTTTTCTATATATTGAAACGATTAATTTTGGCTCAAGTTCAAACCCGAATTTACCCATTTATTTATTCTAATTTTTTTTTATTTTTAATTTTTATTAGAAAATTTTTTGGATAAATTCATTATTTTTATTAAGAGAGTACTATATATAGAACAATTTTTATTATTCATCATATTAGCAGAACGGATCAGTACTGATTTCGAGGTCGCTACACCATCTCATCAGCGTTCTTTGTTCAATTTTACCACTTTTGACGGTGGATACTAGTGATAAGGAATATCAACTATTTAACCGTATTATTTAACAAATTAGGATACGAAAAGTACAAACTTATTCATTTTCACATGTCAAATCAATTTCGGTTAGTACGAAATCCCATCTATGATGAATAGCTACTCTATATATTTCAGTCTCTCTTGCTTATTCAGCGCCATTGGCTACTGAGAATAAACGGTACTTAATCATGTTGTTTGGTTTCTGTCATTTGTAGTTGAATTTCTTTTTTAGTATTCAACCAACTATGACCATGTAAACATGTAGATTTTTTTTTGACGCGTGCCATCGTTATTTATAATTAATGTATAGTACTCTCTTAATAAAAATAATGAATTTATCCAAAAAATTTTCTAATAAAAATTAAAAATAAAAAAAATTAGAATAAATAAATGGGTAAATTCGGGTTTGAACTTGATCCAAAATTAATCGTTTCAATATATAGAAAAAATATTAATAAAAGTTCGACTAATTACTTATAAAACATTAATTATAAATATTAAATTTATTATTCGACCTGTGTCTCGATAACATTTTTCAAAGTATTCAAAAAGTTTTGTTTGTTGAGGGTTTGTAAGCTACTCTATAAAGGTTGTAAAGGAAATAAAATAGATTCATATCGAATAATATAATTTGTTTGTTGGGATTTTTGAATAAGTTTCAAAGCCAACAATGCTTATTTATACTTTTGTAATTTTTGAAATTCTCATTGGTTTTTTAAAAGTTTTTATATAAGATAAGAGGTTTGAAACTTTTCAACAAGGTGGTTTAAGGTCTACTCAAGATATATTAAAAAGAGGTAGTCTTAAGTGATTATATTTGTTTATCTCCCAGAGCTGTCAAAATTTGTTTACTTTTAATACAAAATTGTTAAAGTATTTTCGTTTTTTGTACTTAACTGAATTGTGTTTCCTAAAAAGAAAAATATTAAAAATTTGCACAAGAAAAATATTAAAAATTTTCAAAAGAAAAATATTAAAAGTAAAGTCATAATTAGTTTGTACGTTCTGTGCTGTTACGAATCAGCTGTTTTGTTTCTATTCAATAGAAAAAGTGTATGTGTGGTTTGTTGTTACCATTTCGTTCTGTTCTGTTGCGGACTATTCTGTAGAAAATAGAATACAACGTTAAGTGACAGTTTGTGACATTTTTAGTTAAAAGTCAGAAATTTTAGTTGCAATTCAAAATTTTGTAAATATTTAAATATTTTTTCAATTAAAAAATAATGGAAGATGAAAAGCTAACTATTTTAGTGGAAGAGAGTGATATATTGTATAACAAATTTAATAAATTCTACAGATTGCCAGAAAAAAACCGGGCCGTATGGTCACAAATTTCTAAGGAAATGTGTTTACAGGACTGTTATTGACAGTCTTTCCTCAGGAGATATACGCTGACCAGGCTTTCTTAAAGAGGTTTTTATTAACGAAAGTAAAAGCTCGTAAACATCCTTTGTCATTCGTGTGTGTAGGAAAAAATGTTCGTCATCCATATCCTTAATTCTTTTAAACACCTTCTGGTAGTATCCTTATGATAACCAGTCATTGTTAGCAGGTCTGGCGTATCACCTCCGCTGACGACGCTTCTTCCGACACTTAATGGCTTGGTACATTTTGCACACATTTATAAAATTCATTCCCACAATTACATCGTTCACATCCGAAAGTTCAGAGTCAGAATCAAACAAAATACTCATTTTTATTTATTAATTTGTTTCTTTTTGTTTATGAAAAAAAATTTTACGAATGTAAACAATTTCAATATTTTTCTTTTGTTTTTCAAAACAGCTGACTCCTTTTACAGAACAAGTAATTCAAAAAATTTCCTACAGAAAAGAACGGCACAGAACGACAAAGAAAAGTAAAAACTAATGAGGCCTGAAGGCAATTGTTTGACATTCCTAGACTGTTTTTCCAAAAACAAAATACGTGTGGTTTTTGTAATGTTGTTTTTGTTGTTGTACCATCGAGTATATCTGTTTTTAATATATCTTGGGTCTACTGATGATTCGGCATTAGCACCAATGGAATGCATGTATGTATGTCAGACCGACTAAAACTTTTTGTTTTTAGATAAATTCAGTTTTTTTCAAATCGTCATAATGATTATTTCTAAAATATTAATTATTTTTTATTGCCAGAAAATTAAACTGATAGAATGCTGAATAGTTTCACCGAACGCCGCCACACACAGATATCAAAGATATTTCTTGTGTAAGAATTTTTATACGGAAACGGTGATACCGTGATACCGGCTGAAACGAATTAAGGTATAATTATATGGAAATGTCCAACATTGGATATGTGTATGGCAATATTACCCACAATACTCTTCATTAGGAGTATAACCAAATTTTGGCTCTAGCACTACGCGATAGCGAATATTGTGTTATTTACGAAAATAATTTTTTTGGGTCGTTTGAAAATAAAAATCTCACCCACAAAAGCGATTTTCGAAAATTCCCAAAGAAAAAAATTTATTATAAAAATTTTAAAAATTTTATTAATAAATGGACCAAAAAGTTAAAAGGTTTCTTAATTGTTAAAGGACACTAATAATTTCATAAAAAAAGTGTGAGTTTCTGACTAAATGTATATAAGTACAAATAAAAATAAAAAAAAAAATATTTACCAACTTTACCGCGTTGTGTGGGTGACATTTTATGAAAACCGCGAAAAATTAATATCATTTTTTTATAGTTTTCAATGGACTATTCGACTATGCCAGGGCCATTTTGATATTTGCAAAAAAATGGGAATAAATTATATCCCTACTCTTCATGCTTACTTTATAATCAATCGTATTCATAGCTGCAATAGCATTAATTAGCCTTATCAGCATTCAATATATTTCAAATATATATTGAAATGAAAATTTATGGCTTGAGTTCAAATCTGAGTTCATATATTTCTTCTTGATTTAAGAAATTATTTTTGGACAAATTCATATTTGAAATATATTTCACTCGACTTAACTCAGTGACTTGTTTTTCTCTTTTTTTAACAAACACAAACCGCGAAGCAATTTTGGCTTGTCTGCAGAAAAACCCAGGGTCTATGCAGGAATCGAACCTGCGACCCGTCGACTAATAGTCTAGTACGCTCTCTACTAGTCTACGGGGCTCCCCGACTTCCCTTAAACGTCTGGAAGTGATTGCTCATCTTCTCACACACCAACACTACTAAAAAAGCACGCTTGAACATTTGTTTCAAATGCAAATAAGAAAAGGAAAAGAAACTAAATTCTTTATAGAGCAGAAAATGCAACGAAACACACTTGTGAATATACAATTTTTTTGCCATTTTTCTTTTGTGCTTTTTGACAGCTTCGAACCTAAAAACAATAAAAAGCAGTGTTGTTGTAGCTTCGACACTACCTCTATTGTTCTACCATGTCATATACAAACAATTTTTATAATGACGTCTGCATTTAGCGTATTTAACTAGTGTTTAAATTAAGAATACTAGAGTACGCCTAGTGGTCGAAATTCGACCAGCAGTTCAAACGTTGCATTCATTTAAAGACAAAAAATTACATAACTTATTCCCTTCCACATGGAAAAACAATAGACGAAATAAAATTGCATACAAACATAAAAAATCATATTACTTATATGCATATGTATGTAGGTACTCTTAAAAACTCTCATTGCTTTGATTGTGTTTTTACTTGAACCAATCCTTACATAAGTGAATTCGTGTACGTGTGTATTTTTAGCATTTGTAGTGGTGTCAACTTTATGAGCCTTTTATTTCTTTAATGCTGAACCGATTTAAATAATATATAGTCGGGTCACTAACACTCAACAATTTTTACTATTTGGTAAAAGAATGAAAAAAATCGGCTGGCAAACAAAGAAGAAAAAGGGATCTAAAAATTTGCCTTGCCTATTTATATATAGATGCTAATAGGCTTTTTACACTGAACAACATCTTTGTGAAACGCATGGAAGATGTTGAAATGAAAAATGGTTTTACATTGGCACAGTGTTGCCAGTGAAATTTCGAGAAAGATACAATTTATAATAATAATTTTCAAAAAGATACATTTTCTCCCAAAAAGATACATATTGAAAAAAATGTTGAAAATCCATTTTTAACGTTTAACATATATTTAACGAATATTGTAAAGAAAATGATATCATATAAATTCATTTTTATATTTATTTAAGTCATAAATATTAGTTACGTAATTTTTAAAAATACAGTAAGCAAACTTTAAAATTAATTATAAGTAACTATCTTTGGATGTTATCAGAACAAATTCATTTTTGTAAAAATATATAAACGAGTTAAGGCGTTTATACTATGGCGGTTATATCAAAAAGGTCATATAAATTTTTTGGTAATAAAAAAGATGTTCATATTTACGCACTACTAGTAATCATCGATTTAGTTGGATCGTATGTTGAAACTTCCTTAATGTTTCCTTTCACCATTAGCAAAGCTGCTATTGTATTAGTATTGAGTCGGTTACGATGATCAGTCTTAATAAGCTTTACCTGGCTAAAAATTCTCTCCACACATGCATTCGAAAATGGAAGTAGAAATGTTAAACAAACTACTTTTTTCAAATTTTTATACATCGGCTCATTAACATTTTTTAAATTAAACACTTTTTCCCAATACTCACCAGCGGCCATGTTTAATGTTTAACCCAAGCTCTTTGTGGTTGAGGAGAGCGTGCTCACGCCATTACGATAAAATTTAACAAAGACGGAAATTTTTTTAATACAACAGTTAGATTCCTTTTCTTGAGCTTCCCTTAAATTAAACATACCAATTTATAATATTAAATATTTCATCGGTAAATACGAATTTTAAATTTATTTGCTTTCATTTCTTATGCTGATCTTCTGTTAGGGTAGCCAGCGAAGTAAAAATTTCATCTTAACACACATACACAAGAATAAGCAGACGACAGAAGAACTTAGAAAACTTAACAACAAAATACATTTTATTTTTGTATTTCGCTGTCACATTTTTGTTAGTATTCATAACGAAATGATAACTTTAAAAAACTTTGTCAGAGACGAAAAATTTCATATTTTATTTCTGTACATTTTGCGTACAGATTTAAAAGGTACGAAAAATGTCAGAAATTATATGTACATGGTACCTAAAGTCTTGAAAAGATACGAAAGATTTATCTTTCGTATCCTAATGGCATCACTGATTGGCAACATCTTTCATCTCTCATTTATTTAGCTGTCAAAAACGTAAAAGAAAACGACACATAATTTTTGTTAAAAATTAAAAATAATAAAAAATGGATTTAGAAAAAGCATTAATCATTGGAGTAGTTGTTACTCTGCAAGAACAAACCCAAATTTTAATGCAGTACATTGAAATATTGTAGTCACATTCTGGAATAAGATGACGATGAAGAAGAATTTTTGTTTATTTTCTGCAATGTCAGTTTGCTAGTGATGGCACAAAGAAAGTCGGTTTTTGCCATTTTATTAGTGGTGACATTTAAAATTACGCAAAATGTAAGGTGGAGCAAAATGAGAAAAGATAATCTTCTGTTGATGTAGAATCATGGTAGAATAATACAGGTAGTGCCGAAGTGTTAACGGATTTTTTTTTTGGGTTCGAGTCTGTCAAAATTTGATTATGTATTACTAACACACACCCACACTATTAAAATAACACACTCTAACTTTTGTTTCAAATGCAAATAAGAAAAGGAAAAGAAACAAAATTCTTTATAGAACAGAAAATGCAACCATTTTGCCATTTTTCTTTTGTGCTTTTTGACAGCTTCGAACCTAAACACAGTGTTGTTGTAGCTTCGACACTACCTGTATTATTCTACCATGTGTAGAATTTTTGCGCTGTATAATTCTTATGGGAAGGTGTTAACATCTTTGCAAATTGATGAAAGATGGAAGATGTAGGTCAGTGGAAAAAGCCTATAAGCCGAAATACGTATGTATTCAGCAAACAAATCACTCGCAGACAGATGCATAAAAGACTTTAATCTTAAATACTAATAAAGTGTTACTAAACAAAATGGAATTATTATTCTTAAATATTTCTCGTGATCTAACTGAGAATCGGAATATACGTTTTAGCAATTATAATACATATACGGCCTTCATTATTTAAAATATGGTAATATCACCCACAATACTCCTTATGCTTAGATTATAATCAAGTCTATTCACAGCTACAATGAATGGCATTAGTTAGCCTTATCAGCATTTAATAAAAGTAACATCTACGAGTATGTTCAATTTCAAATATTTTTCACTAGACTTAACTTAATATCAAATATACAAAATCTATCTAAATCTACATATCTCTGTTAGATAATCTCAGTGCTTTGACTTATAAATCACCCTCTTTGAAATTCACGGCACCACTCATCTCTAGCCGCTCATGACACTTATACAAATTTATTTACATGCTCTCGTACTGGTAAGAAACGTTGTTGCTTAGCAAATTCTTATTGATGTTTTTAGTCTTTTAAAAGTGCGTATGTATGTAATTTTTTATTGCGAATGGTATTCTTATTAAAAACAGTTTTTATAATGACGTATTTAGAGTATTTAATTAGCGTTAAATTAAGAATATACTAAACCGAAATATGTATAAGTATGTACATATTAAACCAACAAATACTCACATGCAGATGCTTCAAAGACTTTAATCTTAAAAACAAATAAAGTGTTACTAATACTATGTTTAGACGGCAAACATGAACCACTTGAATCGTTCTCTGAATCTGGATTGCGAATCATGCCGTTCATACGACACATTCGTGGTTCCTTTTGAACCAAAACTTTCCTGTGTTGTTTATTTTACACATACTTATACTCATACGTTTTGCTGTTTATTAATATTATAATTTTTGGAACTTTTACTCATTTTCAAGAAGTGTCATAAATTTTGTTAAAATGATATAAAGGTATACATTAAAAAAAGTGTCATTGACACGAAAAAGTGTCAAAAGTGATACTTTAGTATCACAAGGGCAACGTTGCTCGTACTATACAGCTATAAAAAAAATAATGCGCGCACCTACTTGGCACCAGAGGAGCTGAAACAGTGTAATATAAAATTACCAAAAACGCACAATAGCAGAGTTGTAAAATATTTAATGCAACTTTCTCACTTTCACCCACTGTCCTCTTTACACCATTCTTTTTCGCAAAGAAGGTAACACATCAAATGTTTGGTTTAATACATACGAGGGCAATTTTATAATTCCGTAACTTTTATATTTCCAAAGCACCAACTTTAAACCCCAACACTAATCCCGTTGACGGTTATCTTTTACTAGACTACTGCTTTTGACAGCCATTGAAAGTACACAACGAAAATTAAATAAAAAAAGTGTCATGGGCAGATTAAACATTAATGATGGCCTTATTCTCAAACGATTAATACAGTTATAGCAGGTTTAATGTTGGATTTCTATATGGGAAAACCGGTTTTAATGAATAATACCATAAATATTTTAAGACAAATAAAAACCATCACCGAAATCAAAGAAAGATTTCGTAAATACTCGTACTACGGGGACTCTGCAACATCAATTTAAATGATTAAAAAGTGGATTACTGAGTTTCGTCAAACGTACAGGTCGCTTTCAAAAAGGCCAGAAAAAGCCGATAAAATCCATTGAAATGGTATCGGACGATCGGAAAATGAAAGTGCGTAAATGGCTGAATCTGAAGACGAGCGAGAACATTATATTTTGCATGAATATTTGGATATGAAAAAGCTATTGGCGGGATGAGTCCCGCGATTGCTCACACTGGATTATGGTCACCGCGCTTACTATGGCAAAAATCCATGAATTCGACTACAAACTGCTACCCCATCCAGCATGCTCTTTTAAGGGTCTTGAGAAATCTTTTTATTTGGAGGTAAATGTATCAAACTGCTCAGAAATAAAACGGGTTTTTGCCAAAAATAAAAATTTATTATTTCCTGAAAGTCACGGAATCATCGAAATATGTGCCACATCTGACACTGCCTTAAGCGGCTATTAGATGGTCATACTGAGTATGTGAAAATGGTATGAAAAAAGAGAGAGAGAGAGCGTCTCGCTATTACACAATCATACCAAGTATGTCATACACCAGTACACAAGCAAACACTGAATAATGACTTTCATACAATTCAATAAACTGTTTTAAGAATACGCGCTCCTACCAAACCATCTTCAACCTTTTACTTGCAAAAGTTTAAATGAAATTTGCACTGTGTTTGACAGAATAGCTATTAAACGAGTTTGATGGTATGATGGCATACCATTCTCACATATCAAGTATGATCGTCTGATACAAACGATGTCTGTTACAACATGTTGTCGATTGCAAAAAAAGGTCTTCAACTCGTATATCCATTTTATAATGAAAACACTCTTTTATGTCTCTTTCCAAAAGAACATTAGATTAGATAAACACTTGAACAACTAAGAAGTTCCGTTGAAAAACTTTCCACGTAAGAGTCCAATTGGTATAAATACTTGCAAGAAATTTAAATAATTAGTTTAGTCTTGAATTCGGTTTAGAAATAATTGATCGCTGAAAATTCTTCGTTCTCGATGGTTCTCAATAACAAAAAAATGAAGCTGTTCATCTTAAGTTTACTCAGCTTTTCTGTGTACAAAGAAGTGAACTCGTATTCTATAATTAACGGTGTTAAATACGAGGATATTGGAGGTAGAGAAGGAGTGAATTTTTCTATTCTGGACGGTGTGCGATTCGGAAAAATTTATGGTAGCGATAATGCGCCATCTTTTGCTTTGATTAACGGCCTGCGATTCGGGAAAACGGCGGGTAATGAATTGGAAATATATTAAATTCATTTGAATGAAATTTTTTATAAAATCTCATTGTTTTTGCAGATAAACTAATTTGCGACAAAATAGAATGTCCCCTGAGTAGTACTGATCACTGTGTTGTTTCGAGATTTAGGGGAAGAGATTCGTTAAATATTTGCTATTCCAAAGATGGCGAAATCTTAAAATCAAGAGATTCGCCTCTCGTTAATTACAACGATCAAGAAGAGCAATATACCATTTTATACCGCAGTGGATTCTGGGCTGCTACATCCGATAGTTCTCTCATCGATTTTAACAATATAAAATTCCTACAATATTTATATTGTGAATTGAAAAGCGGTCTGGCAGATGTGGAATCGTCAAAGAAGGACTTAATTGCAAAACAAGCTCTCCCAAAATTTAGGCAAAATCAAGAAAATATGGATCGTATAATGAAAAAGTTGAATAAAAATCTAAACGAAGTTAAGGAACACTTGGGACCTAAAATGCAAAATATTCGATGCAAATCTAAGACGAAATAAAGAAAACTCGGTGGTATAATTTCTTATAATTCTGTGCAGTTTTAAATAAGCACAAGTAAATATTTTATTTTATGTATAATGATTTTATATATTCTAAAATGTTTATACATTTAATTTCTTAAAACAATAAAAAATTATTGAAATTTTTAATAAATTTTTTTTTGTTTAATTTTCTGTAACCTTCGAAAAATATTCTTATAAACAGAATAAATATTATATGTGTACGTGTTTGTATCTTTATCTTTGGCAACAGCGATGTGTTTTGAGGTGTTATGGACCATTTTTGGCACCATTGCATGTTGTATGGCACTGTGGCTTTCTCACATATGTATATTTGTTGCAGTTTGAGAACTACGAATATTCCCCATGACACGTTGCGAATGTCGGGTTGGAAAAAAGAATACGTAACATGATTTGTTTAATCCAGTGGGCGGGAAAAAATATATTTCTCCTCCCATAACGATCAACACATCTATTATTTCTAGTCTCCGACCGAAGGTTCGGCTTCTGTGTCGCTGTTCGGCAAAATGCCACGTCAGGTTGTTTAACATTACGTGTTTCAATTAGAGATGGGCACGCGGTATTCGTATGAAATTGATTGGTTTTTTTGTTTCAATCACGTGAGCGTGAGTGTAAAAAATGGACTGATTGTTTTGTGATTTTTTCTTTATTGTAATTTTTTAACCCTTACCGGGTTACATTTTTAAAGCACGAAAAAATACAACGTTGTCAAAACAAGGTCAGGTTCGGTGGTGTGGAAAATCGTCGGGTTACCAACTGGTAGATGCTTCGCTACTTTTTTAGCCGACAATATAATTTGTGTACCAGAAATAAATAAAGATTTCTTTGCCACACGACTTTTTTAAACAACAGACATCTGCATGAAACTAAATAATTATGTTTATGAAACCTTTAGGCCCAACCATAATATGCATAAGCTAACTTAAGCTACTGTCAAAATTGAACGAAAAGTCTGTCAAATGTTTAAGCAAATTCAAACAGACTTTTAGGTAACCATAATGTACTTAAGCGAAGTTAAGAAAAATTTGCCCATTGTTGCGAATTTAAGCAGTATTTGTATTTTTTGTGAGTAATTCAAATTGAAAAGACTAAAAATTGCAGCAGTGTTCATTATTGAATATTGAACAGCATTTAGCTTGAACTTGATGCATTAAAATTTTTGGAAAATATGCTGTTTTAGCATAATTTGTTTGAAAACAAATTGTAATTTTTATTTAACTGCCTCTTGTTTAAGCGCTCTTTTGATTTAACTTCCAAGAACTATTAATTTCTGTCACTATTCCTTAAAATCCTATACAAATTCATCTTTTCAGTTCAGTTATGTACCTGCACTTTTAAGATAAATTTCTTAAATTTGATTTCACCAAATTGACAACACTGCTACTGCGTATTAATTAATAAGAAAATGTGAGATGAGAGCGAGAACTACGAAATAAAAATCGTTTCAATGAACAATATCTTCGTGTTAACGAAGGTTAACAAATATTCTCACTCATTGACCATGAATAACGCAACAGTTTGTTTGGTGTTCTGGGGGGCAAATCACGGCATTCGATATCAAGCAAAATTTCCATATACATAAATTAAAAAAAATTTTGTATGGGATTTTACTCGATATCAATTGCCGTGATTTGCCCCCTGATTTTTATTCGAAATATAGTTTTAGTCAATGAACATATTCATTGATGACCACGTTCATGCAGCTCTATATTAAACAATTGCCCAATTCACAAACTTGTGTAGGTGTTGTAAGCAGGGCTGTCAGTAATATTTTCAGAAAATTGTCAAATTTTGTAAATAATATCGTCAAAATTGTCAGTATTTAAAAAAGTCGTCAAAAAATCGTCACTCAAAAATCTTTTTTCTGTTTTATACAACAATCTTTCATTTAAAAATTAACAATTCAATAGATTTCTTAAAAACAATAAAAGTTTTAAACATTTTATTGAATTCAAAGGAAGATTTTTTGTCGAAACAATTTATATCAGGTCTGTTCTGTAAATCACGAGATCTCAAATCACGTAATTTCTAAAAATTAAAAGCAGTTATATTAGTGCTTTGTAAATCGTTCGATTCATAGAATTCGAAGCTCGAATAAAATATTCGATTGTGAACATCTAAAACGTAAAAAACAGTAATAAAAACAACAATAATAAGAATTAATTTTTGGAAATCACGTGGTTTGAAATCACCGTGATTTCAGAACAGGCCTGTATACTTTCCAAAATAAACGTTAATTTTTTATATGACATGTTTTATATTTTAATTTAAATAAAAATTCATCGAATATACAATTATACAGTTTTTCATAAACTTTTTTTTGATTTATTCGATTTTATACGCGTACAATTATACATATTTACATATAAAGCTTAGTGCTCTATTTAAATTTGCGAAAAATGTTGATTATTTCGTTTGAAAATTTTGACAACTGATCAGTGGCGACAATACCACGATTTATAAAAAATTTATCGGTTTTATTGCTTTGAAAAGAGCAACATTATTTTTCTTATAAAAACAAAAAAAAATAGTTTATTAAAAAAAATTAAAACAAATGGACAACAAAACAATTTTAGGAGCTTGTACTGCAACGTATCAATTGATGCAAATCGTAGCTGCTGCGGAGGAGCTCATTGAAGACACACGTTCTGCAAAAAGCACTCATCTAAATTTTATATTATATTTATATTATTTTCAATTATTTTAATTATTTCTGGGCAGCAAATTTAAAATTAAAACCACAACGCCCAGAAATATCTGATCAGCTGCTGTTTGCAATTCCGCACGAAATAAGTGGTGCGGAAAAATATGTTGCAGTTGAAAAATATGTTGCCAGAAACATTTCGTATGTTTTCACAAGATGAACAGAGTACAACTTCGGCCATATTATTTTGTAATTATTTCGCATGAACTTTTTTTATATGGACTTTTGACCAGAGTAGGAAACTAAACAAAACGAAACGTTTGCTTTCGTTTTGTTTTGCTCTTTCCAATGAGTAAAACAAAAACAAAACAAAAACAATGAGAGCGATTGTCCCATTTAGTTTTGTACGGTTTTCGTTTCTGAGCACTAAAAGTACGTTAATTTAAAGGTACCCAGCTAGAAAAGAAGATAATGGGAGCAAAATTGTGAAAAGTTTCAAGAAGAAATGTCTGCAAACGAACGAAATGAAACACAAAAAACAAAAAAATACGTTTGAGCATTTGTTTTGTTCTCAATTGTACGATTGTAACGGGATATTAAAGCAAGCAGATGAGTGAAAAGCCAATAGTTTTGTTTGCGCTCTTTGTCATTTAAAAGGTATTTCCCAGCGGGAAAAGGTAATGTATAGTAAACGAGAGAGTAATGTACAGCATGCATAATTTTTCATTCCAGAATTCATTATTGGTAACACAGAACATGTCCAAAGAAAGTAATGAGTTCGCAGCGAACAAGCAAAAACAATACATTCCTTCTCCTTAGGAAGTAGTAATATACGTGGTAAGCAATGTGTAATTTTCGTGTGTGATCAAATTACCCTCCCGTTTACAAAGGATTACATTGTTTTGCTTTGGAAAATAATACATTATATCTTCCATTACATATGTAATCAATGACCAGTTTTCCCGCTGGGTTGTTTTGGGTTTGCTCATGTACAAAACTATTAAAAAAATTGTAAAAGTTTGTGTTTTCGTAGGAAACGTTTGCGAAAAGTTTTGCTTGTTTTCCCACTCTGCTTTTGACAGCAGTTCGCACAAAATTATGAACAGAGTACCATGCTTAATATGATTAAAAAAAATTTAGTTCTAGTTAAAAATAACACTTCTCGCATGGACACCCTTTAAGTATTAATGTTTTTTTTTCTTCTACATATTTATTATTATTATTATTATTATTGTTATTAAAGCTTCTGGCATTGTCGTCCCATAAGACGCCAGCCCATACGGGCCACTTGAAATTAAATCACAATTTATTTACTCTATTGCGGAACAATATTTATGTATGTATTTGTTACGGTGGGGTTTTTCTTTATTGTCATTTCATTCACATTACGGTTTTCACTCAATTAATGAGCATAAAAAGAAAATTAATGACATTATATGAAGTTCGCTTTCAGCTGAAGCATTAAAACATAAAACAGCCAATAATAAATAAACTAATAAAAAATATTACACTCACAATAAAATTATTAAATTTATTACCGTTTCGTTTTGCACAACTAAACGTTAAACGTAAAAGATGAAAAGATGCAAAAACACAATAAGCGGATTGTTCCACACTCGAACATACATAAATCAGAAATTTGTCCATGGCTCTTGGAAATAACGCCATGTGAGAAATGAAATTTAAATAACTCCCAAACATTTGCATACATAATGAGGTATAATTTCCAAATTTGATGAATTGTCTTAAGAAATTATTAATAATAATGCTTTGCTTTTATAAAACAATTATATTTTTTCATTGAAGCAAACATTATTGTTTACTCAAATTATTATTTTCATTTTTATAAGTGGGTTTTTAAAAGTGTCCGATATATCGGACGTTATGCATTACAAACTGCCGAGTGTGATTATTTGTTGATTTTTTTTTTAGATTGAAAGTGCATGAAATATTAACTTTTTTAGAATGTGAAGATGAAACAGAGTCTACAGAACGTTTAATTTATGCTGAACCACCTTTTGAGCGGAGATGTAGTTTTGAGTCTGATTGATCGCGCAGATTTGCCAAGTCAAAGTGGATTAAAAATAAACTTCGACAACTACTTCACATCATTGCCATTGATGTAAAGTAGCTCAAAGTATTAGGTTATTGTGGAACTGTGGAACAGTAAGGGCGAACCGAGTTGAAAACTGTCCTCTATTAAACGTCAATCAGTTCAAACGAGAAAAACGCGGCATGTATTATTACAGGTCACCCGAAGAAGTTTTTGTATACCGATGAAAGGACAGCAACGTTGTTACAGAAGCAACAAATTTTGAAAACTGGACGTTAACATCTGCCGCTCGTTGGTCTAATGAAAAAAAGAGAAGGCTTCTGTTCCTCAGCCTTCTTTTATTAAGTGTGTTCAAGTGCCCAAAAGTTTTAAAAAATTTTGACTGAACTTTACTGCATTTTACTAAATTGCGTTTGTTTACTCAAGTTACAGTAAATGAGAACACAAATTGAGAGCGTAAAGTGAGACAGTTCATGGCTGAGAATTTACAAATTTTTACTGCAGAAATTTCTTGTTGTAAAATTTAGTAAAAACAAAAAATATATGATTCAAAAGGTAAACAAACAAAAGTAGGAAATTAAAAAGTATACAATTTTTGAAAAAATGATTTAAAAAAAGAAAAACGGAGACAAAATAATAAAAATTAAATTAAATAAATTATTTTTAAACTATTCATTCGTTAAACATGATGTATATGCCTTTTAAAACGAAATAAATGTTGTAAAAGCCATTTACAGCCATTTTCGTTGTTATTTTGTTATGTCGTTGAAGCTGTGAAAAAAATAATCAAATACTTTTGAATAAATTTAATCAGACACAACAATCAGCATAAAAAATCCCGAGAAAGCGGTAAATTTTTAAATTGAAATTCCCGGAAATCCCGAGGCGAGAATTCCCGGGAAAAAACCCTAATATTTCACATAATCTGTTTTTGGAATTTCTTCATTGTTTACGAAAAATAGGAGGAGAAATGCTTCTTCTTAATGTAAAGTTAATGTAATTAGACTTTTCTGTATTAATTGAAATATTCCATCTTTTAAACCAGTTCGCCATACTGTCCAGGTGATTTTGAATCTGGTTTGAGGCCTCTAATGCAGAAATATTACTCGCCATGAAGGCTGTGTCATCCGCATATTATTGCAATAGTAACATTTTCATTTGACGGCATATCGGATGTAATGTATATAGTATATAGAACTGGGCCCAGTACGCTTCCCTGAGAAATACCAGCTTTTATATCACAAATATTAGAAGTTTCATCATTAATTTTTACGTAGAAATAACGATTAATATATTTTGCTCATATTAAAATATATTTTTAACACAAATAAAACCGTTTTGATTAAAAATTTTATTTATTTTTATTTATATACATTGGTGCGCTGTGTATAGCGTCCGATATATCGGACGGCTTATAAAATCTGAATTATAAGAAAATCAAAACTTTTTTTTTACAACTATGTCTTCTATATGATCCCACATATTCGTTATATGTTGTAAATATCAAAAAAAGTCGGTTAACAAACTTTATGCTGCAATGGGTTGAAACACTTTTGCCATCATATGTCAACAGTTTGTTTATTCATTCCTTCAAATTCTATTATTCTTCTAATAAATTTTTAGTTTTATCAAAATTAAGCAAATGTTTAGGAGATTTATTTTATTATTTTGCAATCTGAACTTGTTGTAGTTGTCAACGACCGACCGCTTTATGAACAAAAAAAAAAACAATCGACAATCCACCTCAAAACCAAACAACATAAAGTTTAATAAACTCTAGTTTATGGTTGATGCTTTAACATTTTAAACATTCTAAATATTGACACAATTTGGTTTTTATTGTTGCCTAAACCACATAATGTTGCTTTTAGGGGAAATATGTACGTATAGAAAGAAACAGAAAAACAGTTTTCTTTTATTGATTTTAGAGAGAACAAAAAACATGTGTGTTTCATACAAATATTGAGTTTTAATCAAACTAAATCTAATAAAATAGTATTATTTTCAAATAAATCATTTGCTCTGTTTATGTAGCTAATATTTTTATTTCTTTATGTACATAATTGTAGTGCTGCTTGTCATATCGTCAGCTCATTATTGGTTCGACGCATATGCCATTTACTACATGAATTTTTCTCAAAATTTGCTCAATAGATTTTTTTTCTTGTATTTTTACCACTTCTTGCGGCATATATTTTGAACGAAAATGTACATTTCTGTGAACTTTCATGAGTGAAGTTAAAAGTTAACATTATTTGATTGAAAATTAAGAAATATTGTTTTATGCCGCATGTGCAATTTTATTTTAAAAGCAGCATTTTGTGCTGCATACGTGGACTAAAGGCCTCTTTAGCTGAAATTTAGTAGAAATCGTAAATGTATCGTAAGTGTAAATATTTGTGTACTTATAGAGTACTGAAAATCGTGTCATGTGCTTTTGATATATACAAAAAAAATCATTTATACATATCATGATCCAATAATACAGCTCTGTTTAATAGTCCAGATGATTTTTTGTAGCGTTGTGTTTTTTAATTGCCAGAAATTGTGAAATTGTCAAAAGTTTTGCGTTGAAACCAGTGGTGGAAAATTACATGGTTCTTCGGTATAAAAAATATTTGAAATAGTTCTTTTTTGACCCGTTTTACTAGTCCGGTTCATTTAGCACTTTCAAACAAATTTGACTTCTACTTGTTGAACAATCGCTTTCCAGTATATCTCAAATTATATAACATAGTGAAAGTACTTTAAAAGAGTACAGGACTCGTTACATATTCCAGTAATAAACAATTTCGATCTCAAATTAAGAACGATTTCCAATAATGAAATTATTTCCATGCAAAATGAAAAAGGCCCAACGGGAAAAAAATGAAATAACTAAAGTACAAAATTAATCAATGGATCAATGTACAGGAATGAATGATTTCTAATACAATAATTCCAAAAGATATAAATAAATATCTCCCAATGAAGAAATTAAATATGTTCCAATGAAGAAAGTCCTTACAAAAGTGAAAGAATTCCTTATACAGAAATTCTGAACAGAAATGAAACAAGAACAAAAGAATTGCATGAACCGCAATTTTAGGACAAATAAAATAACTCCAAAGAAATTAAATAAGTTCCCAGCAAAAAATAATTAACTGCCAATTTCAATATTTCCCCAATTTAAAAAGCCTCACAAAAAGTAAATAACTCCCCATAACAGACATGAAAATGTGATAACTCCCAACTATATTTCTTTGGGTGTTTTATCATTTGAAAATCATTTGAACGTAACTTCTGAAAAATAGGATTTTGCATAAAAGTTTGTGTTTATTCTCAACTTGTGAAATGTGTTAGTTCTTAATATATAATTAAAATTAAATTATTCCATAATTGTTGAATTTATCTTAATTCCTGTAGTCGTGGAAAAAAATCAAAGTCAAGTTTTTGAAATGAGAATAAAAAATGGCTAAATTTTGACAAAAAATAGAACTTGATTGTGCGACGTTTTTCACAAAATTTGTTCAAAATTAAAATTTTTCTTTTTCATTATTTCAAAGGATTAGACTTCAAAAAAGACAGCAGTAGAAATTTTAAGTCGATTAAAGCATGCACGCTATATCCAGCATTGAACGAGTATGGAGAATTTTTTAATGAAATTCTAAGTTATTCGCTTAAGAAAACATAAAATTAAAGTTTGTAAGTAATTAATCGAACTTATATATATTGTGTATATGTAAATTGAAACGATTAATTTGACTCAAGTTCAAACCCGAGTTTACCCATTTATTTATTCAAATTTTTTTATTTTTTTATTTCATTTATTAAAATTTTTTTTTTGAATAAATTCATTATTTTTATTAAGAGAGTACTACATAAAGAACAATTTTTATTATTCATCAGACTAGCAGAACGGGTCAGTACTGATTACGAGTGTAATGAGATAGTAAGTTTCTTTCCCTGTAGCCCTTTCTACTTTTAAACAGCTGTAAAGGGTGTCAGCTAGTAAATCGGCGTTTCAAAAAGAAACTGCCCAAATTGGAGACTATAATTAATAAGGCAGGCAAGGTTATTGCCGGTTTTGCTTTATAATTTCAAATCCGACTTTATTCATAAATGTTCTAGCTTATATACTCTAAAATCTTATCTATAATTGAGTGATTTCTCTAAATCACTCAATGTGTTTCAAATTACTATTGTTTTACTATTTTAGAATAAAGTATTTAAATGTACAACGTAGTCATATTTCAAAAATGTGTCGCCAATTGACAATCACAAAGCAATCCAAAACGTATCGTAATTTTTGACCATGATACTTTTGTTCTAGTTTGCTTTGGTGGTCTTTAGCCAACTTCAACACATTTAAATGAGTGTCACCCTACTTGGTTGAAGTTGATATGCACACACTATGAATGCTGTATGACTACATGTGGTATTATGATTTATTGGGAGGTGTACTTAAAAGATGTATGTTATTTATACAACACCTCCCCTTTCCAAAAAAAAATGATCTTGCTATGGTTAAGAATAGCAAGATTATTTAAACAGAGTAAAAAGAAATTAGTGCGGTAAAGTAAATCTGATGATGCTGGAGGTTACATGTATTACTTAAAAGTACGTATATTGACTTAACTCGTTAACTTAGACTTTAAAATATAATTGTAGTGGAATTTTATAACTTATGTTAAAGATATTTTAGTATATAGTTTATAGTATATTTTTGCTAATAGTAATTTAATAGAAATTTTTTTTTGTTTATTATTATTAAAAGAAATAAATTTTAATGCTTTAGCATTAAATGACTGACATATCTTTATGTTTATGTGTTTTTACATGATTGCTTGTATTTAAATGTTGTAATGTTATTGTTTAATTTTTACTTGCTATGTTTTAACCTATCCTTATGAACTAGTATTATTTTATTATTTTCTATTCTTATTTTATAATTATTATTTTCTTCTATGCCTATTATTTTATATGGACCTTTATATACATTTGATAATTTATGACGCGCTTCGTTTTTCAAAAATACCAAATCATTTATTTTAAATTTAACGTTTTGTGTTGCTAGATCATATCTTTGTTTTTGACTCTCTTTTCGTTTTGCTAAAGTTCTGTTTGCTGACTCATAGGCTACTTGTAATTTATATTTTAATTCTTTTACATAGTCATCATAGTTGTAAATTGGATCTCTTCTGCTGTTGGTTAGTGGTTTCAGGATTTCTGGTTGTTTTCCGAAAACTAACTCGAATGGACAGTAGTCATGGGCTGTGGATGGTGTGTTATTATAGCAATATACGAAGTATGGGACCCATTGATCCCAGTCATTTAGTGACTTTGTAATATATGAGCGTATATACTCATTAAATGTTCGGTGTGATCTTTCTATTGTTCCTAGGGTTTGGTGGTGGTATGGTGTAGAATGCCTCAATTTTATGTTCATTAATTTGGTTAATTCCTGCAGCACTTCGTTCTTATATTCTGTGCCCAGGTCAGTTAATATTGTATTTACTGATCCATAAACCAAAATGAGGTGTTCAAATATGGTTTTGGCTATTGTTTTGCTGACTTATTTTCTATTGGAACGGCTATTAGGTATTTTGTTAGGTCACATATGATTGTTAATATATATTGCTTGGAAGTTTCTGTAATTGGTAATGGTCCTACCGTATCTATTACTACTGTATGGAATGGTTTGATTGGTGTGGGAGTAATGACTAAAGGTGCTTTTATATGCTTAGTTGTTTTATTGGCTTTGCAATTTACACAACTTTTAACATATTTGGTTATATCCCTTGTCATGTATTTCCAGTAATAATGTCTGCGAATTTTATTGATCATTCGAGTGATCCCTGGATGTCCTCCATAAAGTGGATCTTCATGGAATTTTTTCATTATTTTATTTTTCAATGCATCTTCTTCTATAATTTCAATTTTAGGGGTGATTGCAATCTTCAAAAATTTCAAATATTTATTGCCCTTTTCTTTTATTTCATGTATCGATACTTTCTTAAATATTTCATCATTTAAAGATAATTGTAATTCTACAATGTTATTACTACTGGCTTGTTTTTCAAGCTCTTGAAATAATTTATCTAAATAAATTTTTTCATTAGTAGTATATTGTTGTTTATTTATAGCTAATAGAGATTTTCTTCCCTTTAGTACTAAACAACCTAGATTGTTAGTTACTATTGTAGGTAATCTCCTAGCTTTGCGCGCTGAAATTTCTTCATATACTTGTATTTTATTAATGGGGCATTCGTTTTGCAATAAGTTTTTGTCACTTTTGGGTCGGGTTTTTGATCTAGTACTTACTGTGCGTATAACACAAGTTTTGATTTCATCGAATGTAATGCGAGACAATGCGTCGGCCGTTACATTATCTTTGCCTTTAACGTATTCGACTTCGAAATCATATTCTTCTAGGTCTAACCGTACTCTAGTAAGTTTTGAAGAAGGATTCTTCATTGAAAATAAATATGTTAGCGGTCTATGATCCGTCTGAATAATAAATTTTCGACCATATACATATGGTCTAAAATAGTTGATTGCCCAATGTATGGCAAGTAGTTCTTGTTCTATAGTAGCTTTATTTGATTCTCCCTTAGTGAATGATCGTGAAGCATATGCTATTGGTAACAATGTATTGTCATATTTTTGACTAAGTACAGCGCCACATGCTATTTTACTGGCGTCAGTAGTTATATAGAATAGTTTTGAAAAGTCTGGGTATTGGAGTAACGGTGGATTTATTAGTGCATTTTTTAGTTGTTTGAATGCGTTATTGCAGTCATCTGTCCAATTGAAAATTTCTTTCTTTTTGCTTAGATTATTTAAAGGTTTGCTAATAGTTGCAAAATTTTTAATGAATTTTCTGTAGTAGTTGCAAAACGCTACGAAACGTTTAGTTTCATCTTTATTTGTTGGTTTCGGATAGTTTTTAATGGCATTGTATTTATTACTGTCCGGTAGAATTCCGTTGCTGGTGCATTTGTGACCCAAAAATGTCACATCATGACAGAAAAATTTGCATTTCTCGGGATGCAATTTTAAATTGAATTTTTGGCAAGTTTCAAAAACATCTTGTAAATTTTTTATCATGTGTGCAGTTGAACAACCGACCACTATTATGTCGTCCATATACAGAAATACACTTGATGGTTTTAAGCCTGAAAATGCCATTGTCATCATTCTTTGGAATGAATTTGGGGAAACTTTTAGGCCAAATGGTAGTCTTTTGAAGCGAAATGCTCCTTTGTCCGTTGAGAATGATGTAATGTCTCTGGAGCTTTCATCCAGTTCTATTTGATGGAAACCTGACATAAGGTCTAGTGTCGAAAAATACTTTGCTTTGCCTAATTGGTCTAAAATATCATCAATGCGTGGTAGTGGAAATTTGTCTGACAGTAATTTTTTATTGACTTGGCGATAGTCGATTACTAAACGCCATCTTTTGTCTGCCGATCCTGGCAATGGTTTTTTAGGGACTAATAAAATGGGACTATTGTATGGTGAACATGATGGTTCTACTAGATCATCTGTTATTAGTTTTTCAACCTGCTTTTCTATTTCAGTCCTTTGTGTTTCCGGTATCCTATAATTTTTTATGTACACTGGTGTTTCATCACACATTCTCAACTTTTGTTTATAAAAATTATTTTTAGAAATTGGTTCCGATTCTAATCCAAAAACATCAGTATATTTTGAACATAATTTAGTTAATTCGTTTTTCGCTATGTCCGGAAAATTTGCTTTTAATTTGTCAAGTATTTCTTTTGATCTAGGTTGAATTCCATTTTTATTACCTAATTTGACAACTTTGTACTGATCTACGGATTCATAATTTAAATTTGGCATGTTGATTACCTTAGTGTTATTGGAAGTATTTACAAAACAAACTACTGGATTATTTAAGTTTGTGAGAGTATTTGCTACAAAGACCTCATCATCAATTTGTTGATGTGGAATTAATACTGACTTATTGCCTTTGGGTAGTTTAATTTCTTTAGCTACTTCTGATCTTGCTGGTAAAACAATTGTTCCACTTTTTGGTCCTCCTAGCATCGGTAATTCAATTGAACAATTGGAATATGGTCTAATTATAAATTTACTACTTGAGGGACCATAATCTATTATACAGTTATATTGACGTATGAAGTCAATACCCAAGATTCCATCACATGGGATTTGGAAATCATTTGGTACTACGTGTAAGTTATGCAAAATTGGATTGGTGTACTCTTTGAAATTAAAAGAAATTAGTGTTGTTCCTAACGCTGTTATGCTACCTTGTCCAATACCTCTAATTTTTGTTTTATGTGTTTCATCTATTTCACCATGAATAAATTTACATTTGAGGAGTGAAATATCCGCTCCAGTATCTATTAGAAATGTGATACTAGTGTTGTTAGATGTAATATTAAGTTCAATAAAGCTACATAAATTTAAGTTTAGAGTGCAAATGCTTGAGTAAATATTATTATAAATATTTTTATCACTTTTACCACTTGTGGGCTCAATGCCCCCAGTTCTTACTGGGGGACCTCGGAGTTTTCCGAAGTCTCCAATGTATGTACATTACGGTGTCCTTGTTCATTTCTATTGTTGCCATATCTGAAGTTATTATTTCTATTTATATAATTATTAGAAGCAGTGCTGTTAAATTTTGATTAAAATTAATAATCAATTAATTAATTTGTTTTTTTTTAATTTAATCGATTAATTAAAATTGACTTAATTTTTATAGATTAATAATCGATTAGGATTAAATTTAGCTCAGGATTAAAGAGGATTTATTTGGATTAATTTATTTTTAAAAGTAATCCTACGATTAATACATTTAATCTAAAATATTAATCGATTAATATTTTAGATTAATTTGGATTAAACAGGATTAATTTTTTTTGGCAACTCTATATAAAAAGTTTCATGTTTGTTTACTTAAAATAATTTGCACATGTTTGTTAACTGTTACAAGTATGGTCATTAGGGTGACCTTTAGCTATATTAAATTTTTTTTCTATTTCTTTTACTCTTAAAAACACACAGATCGGTGCCAATAAATTTAAAAAGAAATTGTATATAACAGCAAAATAAGTTTCTTATCACTTTGATAGTCCTAGTATACATAATTTACATAAAAAATATTTATAGTGCATAAATTCGGTCCTAATCAGACAAATCTAATTTTAATGTTTACAAAAACTTTTTTAAAAAAGGGGCTTGGTCAAAGGAAAACTAGCCCTATCTTGAAACAAATACGTATATCCTTTTTAACTTTTTGCTGGTAAAATTTAAATTTAAATACTTATCTCTGCGTGAGTCACCTTAAAAACGTTACGCATAACCTTTTCTTTTTATTTCAATACTCCACTCACATCATCTGCTCCAGTGGAACGGTTATTTTCTTTCGCCGGAATAGTGAATACTCCTCGCCGAAATGCCTTATC
This sequence comes from Gymnocheta viridis, assembly GCA_956483585.1. Lineage (NCBI taxonomy): Eukaryota > Metazoa > Arthropoda > Insecta > Diptera > Tachinidae > Gymnocheta > Gymnocheta viridis. The sequence continues at coordinate 138,431,445 of OY101440.1, forward strand.
TGACCTGTCATTTGAAAAGTTAGTTTTGTTAAAGTCCAATGGTTTTTGTCAAAATTAGTACATATTATTTTTGTTTGTTTATATTTATGAATTGTTCATTTTTTTTTTGTTAAATGTACCTGAACTACATGTACAAATTTTTTTTCCTGATTATAGATTAATCCTGTTTAATCCTAATTAATCTAAAATATTAATTGATTAATATTTTACATTAAATGTATTAATCGTAGGATTATTTTTAAAAAATAAATAAATTTAAATAAATCCTCATTAATCCTGACCTAAATTTAATCCTAATCGATTATTAATCCTTAATTTCAATAAATAATCTTAGTTAATCAATTAAAACAAAAACAAACAAAATTTAATTCGATTACTAATCATTAAGATTATTAATCATTAATTAACAGCTCTGATTAGAAGTATTTCTTACCCTATTATTATTATAATTGTTATTGTTGCTATAAGTCCTATTGCTAACAAATCGCTGATCATTCCTGCTTCTGTTTCTAGTGTTAGAAAATCTACTATTGTACCTATTGCGGTTTGAGAATTGTTGTAGATACCCTTGGTTTGGTTTACTCCTACAGTGTAGTATATTTGTTGCTGATGGTCCAGGCTGTGAGTTTAGTATCTTTGTAACTACTTGCTCAATGCTTGTGAAATTTCCTGCTTCTATAATTAATTTAGTACGATCCGAATTGACATTTCTTACTACAGCCTTAACCGTGGCTTGTACAGCATACTTGCTTGCGGTTTCTTCAGGCAGCCCGTCTGATATATATGCAGAGGCAAGTGATTTAGATAACGTTTCAATTTCTTGAGCGAATGCTGTAGTCGTTTTGTCAGCCTGGCGTGTAGCCATTAATTTGGACATCAATATTTCCGCCGATTCGCCTCTTATGCTTGTTTTTAGTTTTGATATTATTTCAGTGATGGTATTTAATCCATTAATCGTGGCTCGTGTGTTGCCACTAATTTTGGTGTGTATTAGCTGAACTGCTAAAAGTTCATGTGTTGCCTTTACCGTATCCAACAAGGCTAGAGCATCTAAAAATTTTTGTAGGTTTTCAAATCTTCCGTCGAATTCCGGCAAGATTTTTGAGGCCAGATCAATGAACTTCGATGAGTCCATTTTAGTGAAATTTTCTTTGGTACAAAATAATGTATTATTCAAATCAGAGGACTCTAAAATATCCTCGGCTTCTAAAGCTTTCTTATAAAATTGAAAATAACCTTTCTTGTCGAATTGAATGTCAAAGGTTGTAGATAACTTCGGTACTAATGCTTTTAATTTTTCATTTAGGAATTCAATAATTTCATATGCTTCTCGCCTATGTTGTTTAGTTAGGGTAAAGTCTATGTTATAATATGTTTGCAAAATGTTGTTGTAATGGATATGTATCAATTCTAAATGTCCTTGTATTGTGTTAGCACTTGGAATTTTGCGTTTATTAATACATTTGTATGATTTCAGAAACAAAGCTTTAGCATTTTCAAATTGAGTTTGTAAAATTTGCCAAGTGGGTGGTTCGGGTTGAGACATTAAATGAAATAGTATTTATGAAAAATATAGTTCTGTATTGTAAGTTCTGTCAAATGTTAAATTTATTAATCTTTTCCTCAAAAATTTTATTTTTGCATACCTATCACTGCTATTCTTTTGCCCATCATTTAATATATTTAATTTCTCTTATTAGTCATTACCTATATATATTTTTTTTTTTTAAATTTTACAAGTTAGTATTTTTTTTAATTTAATTGGGTCATTTTCGGTTTAATGCCCTTTTCAAAGTTGTCATTAATTGTGTTTTTAAATTTTGTATGTTTGTGTGTCGTACCATTCTTAAATTACATAAGTTCTTTTTTTTTCAAAATATTGTGCAATATGAAGTTCTTTTTTTTTTGTTTGTGTTTTAAATTAAATTACTTGCACTTTTTTACTTGGATTTTTATTTTAACATTTTTTTTTTTTTTTTTTTTTTATTATATATTTTTTTTTTTAATACAGAGTATTACGTAAGTTTGTGCAAATGTGGCTTATCATTTTTATTGTTTTTAGTACAAAATTTATTTTGTATAAAAATTGTTAAGCATGTATTAAAATAATTTTGTATTCTATATTCTTTGGTTGTTTCTTGATGAAACCTTTTTTATATACTTTAAAATAATTATTAGTATGATTAATACTACGGTGATTAATAATATAATATCGATTTTATCAATTTCATTAATTGGGTGTTCAATGCGCGGGTTTTCTGTCTTGTCATCTTTTTCCGTAGCTTTTCCGACTTCGTATCCTGCAATTATTAAAGGTATTGCAGATAAAATTTTCTTCCACCACGTCATACTGTAGATTATTGTTTGTTCTTTGATAATTTTAGTTTTCGCTTGATCGCCAATCGTTCCTTCTTGTCGCCGCATAGATTTAACTTGTTGTAGAGTATGGCTACCTCTCGCCTTTTTTGAAACCGCTTGCCAGCGCGTTTCTTTTTCTTTACGGTTTTTTGCAGGGGTTGGCTTTCTGTTTGTATTTTCTTTTGCTGTCTTCGTCTGTACTCCTCTATAGTTATTGGCTTTGGGCCGGCGTTGATAGGTAGAGGTTTGTAGACTGGTGCTGTTGTATTTGTAGGAGTTGGTATGTATTCTTCCCTAAGGTATTGTTCCCATCGGTTGAATATTTCCTCAATTTCTTCTTCCATAAAAAAAAATGTTTATTGGAATTTTGGTGAAAATGGGGAAGAGAAAAAAAATTTTTCCACGGGGGTTAAAAGATGGTCCTTTTAGGACTTCGGATGAAATGATGTTTTTTTTTCAGTTTGAAATTTTAAAACTCAACACGTCCTGTCTCGGTCGCCATGTAATGAGATAGTAAGTTTCTTTCCCTGTAGCCCTTTCTACTTTTAAACAGCTGTAAAGGGTGTCAGCTAGTAAATCGGCGTTTCAAAAAGAAACTGCCCAAATTGGAGACTATAATTAATAAGGCAGGCAAGGTTATTGCCGGTTTTGCTTTATAATTTCAAATCCGACTTTATTCATAAATGTTCTAGCTTATATACTCTAAAATCTTATCTATAATTGAGTGATTTCTAAATCACTCAATGTGTTTCAAATTACTATTGTTTTACTATTTTAGAATAAAGTATTTAAATGTACAACGTAGTCATATTTCAAAAATGTGTCGCCAATTGACAATCACAAAGCAATCCAAAACGTATCGTAATTTTTGACCATGATACTTTTGTTCTAGTTTGCTTTGGTGGTCTTTAGCCAACTTCAACACATTTAAATGAGTGTCACCCTACTTGGTTGAAGTTGATATGCACACACTATGAATGCTGTATGACTACATGTGGTATTATGATTTATTGGGAGGTGTACTTAAAAGATGTATGTTATTTATACAACACGAGGTCGCTACACCATCTCATCAGCATTCTTTGTTCAATTTTACCACTTTTCATGGTGGATACCAGTGATCAGGAATATCAACTATTTTACCGTATTATTTAATAAATTAGAATACGAAATTGTTCTATAATATACATATTATGTAGTACTCTCTTAATAAAAATAATGAATTTATCCAAAAAAAATTCTAATAAATGAAATAAAAAAAACTAAAATTTTATTAAATAATTTATTCAAGCTTTGGATCCAAAAAATATATATAAATGATTTATTTAATCCGATGTTTCGCTTTCTCAATGGAAAGCTTCTTCAGCGAAATATCGGATTAAATAAATCATTTATATTTATTTTCTGGACCTAAAGCTTGAATAAATTATTTAATAAAATTTAATAAAAAGGTCGAATAAATCAGAAGAATTAAAAAAAAAATTAGAATAAATAAATGGGTAAACTCGGATTTGAACTTGAGCCAAATTAATCGTTTCAATATACACAATAAATTATATTAGATATATTTAATACAATTAATCTGGCTTTTAATTGTTATCCGAGAGCGGATTTACTAAAAATAGTAAAACTTTCAGAAGCATTTTATTTAGCTGCATGAAAATTGTACTAAATTTAAATTGTTCTTTGTTTCTTAATTTTTTTTTTATTGAAAACTATAATAATCCTTTTCTGTTTGAAAAATGTCAACGGTATATTAAATGGTAATTGAACAAAAGAAACTGTATTCTTAATGTGATTATGCCGGAAATAAATATGACGTGATTCTTTTTACAGTTCATTGATTTTGTTTTAAAACACTGTTGTTTCATACTGTTTGTTTTTACAAAAATTTTGCAAGAACTAATAATTATTTGAAAAAAAAAAAACAATGAAAATATTTGGCACTGGGTGGTCACATTACGTTCACATTGGAGACATTTTTCTTTGAAAGCAAATAATTTTGTTTGTAAAAATTAGCCAATTTTTCTGTTTGCCCCTCAAAAATATTTTATTTATGGTCACACTACAACAAAGAAATATTTCTCGTTTTTCGTCAAATGTTTCCCCAATGTGACCGTACCTTAAGCGACCATTTTCCGCGTCGCTACACACTTCGTGCATCTTATCGCTTGGATTGTCACCTGTACATAAGAAAAAAGAAGATAAAAATATGAAAAAAGTTGCGTAAATTGAAGGATACATGTACAATTTCGTATGATCTGATGCACAATAAACAAACAGCTTCTCTTCTTCTAAATTTATTGTTCCATAAAATGTTGTTATATTTGTAATTTGTTTCAGAGACACTATAATTTAATTAATTCTTTTTTCTCAATTACTTTTCATTTCATAATTGTGTTTATTATTTGTAACAAAAGCTTTCAGTATTTTTTTAACATTAACTTAATTATTTACCTGTCATCTTTACCTTTAACAATTTTCTATTTAAATGTCTGCATTAAAATTATAATATTCCAGGAAAATACTTTTATTTCATATCGACATGATATGAAGATGGAACAGACATAAACATAAAAAATTCTATCTGGTGTACATTATGCTAGTTGCCAATTACACCATTTCCATTAAATTAAATATGAAATATTTTTATATTTGTTTGTGTTAAGAGGGCAGATCAATAAGGCTTTACAAAATCATAAAAGTGGTGCTGAAAGTGCATCGAAAACAGAAAAGGTTTCTGAAAAATATCAAGTTGCCAAAGATGACTGATACATTTCTAGGAAGTCCTATTTTTAAGTTTCTTTTTTAAAACTCCACAAATAACTGACGAAGGCGCTTATTTATGAAAAAATATATTTGGTGCTTTTTATGGAAATCGCTAAAGGGTCCGCCAGATAACTTAAAAAAAAACTACTGAATATTTTCTTAAATTTCTTTTTTTATTTGAAAGTACAATCCTTCCGGTTAATAATGAAAAATAATTTCTTTCAAATGGCTGCCTCGGCTGGCCATGCAGTAGCCTACACGATCGGTCCAATTTTTAAGCACATTATCGATTGTGTGCAGCTGTATTTCACCAATGGCTTCACGAATATTGTCCTTTAAAGCGTCAATTGTCTCCAGCTTGTCGGCGTAACACTTGTCTTTGACGGCACCCCAAAAATAATAGTCCAACGGTGTCAAATGGCAGCTACGAGGTGGCCAAACGACATCAGCTCTGCGGCTGATAATGCGATCTTCAAAAACAGGGCGCAAAACATCGAGTGTAGCTTCGGCTGTGTGGCACGTAGCGCCGTCCTGTTGAAACCAAATGTTGCCAATATCCTCCTCTTCAATTTTTGTGAACAAAAATTCGTTCAACATGACCCGATAGCGATCGCCATTGACTGTAACGGCCACTCCTTGACCATTTTCGAAGAAAAATGGCCCGTTTATGCCTCTGGACCAAAATCCGCACCAAACAGTGACTCGTTTTGGGTGCGTCGGCTTTTCAATGTATGCGTGCGGGTTTTCTGTGTACCAAATGCAACAATTTTGCTTGTTTACATTCCCGCCAAGATCAAAATGAGCTTCATCTGAAAAGATGTTTTTTTTTTGGCAAAATCGGCATCTTCTGTAAGTCGATCGCAGGCCCACTTAGCGAAGCGTTGTTCAAGCGTATACACAACCATATTCGTTCAGCGGAAGGATAAAACTAATTATCTGTCAAATCAGACATGAGCTAAATGTTACCATTCACGAAATAAGCACTAGTTGAAAAAAAAACGTTAGATGGCGGACCCTTTATAATTTAAGTATTTAAAATTTTTAATTGCACTTTTTCCAAAATTAATATTTTACATATTTAGTAAAATGTTAATAGTTTAATTAAAAACAAATTGAAACTTATTATTGAGGGATATAGCTAGTTCCTATGCTTTATCCTTAAATAATAATCAATTTCAATTTGTTTTTAATTAAACCATTAACATTTTACTAAATATGTAAAATATTAATTTTGGGAAAAAGTGCAAATAAATATTTAGAATACTAAAATTATAGCGATAAATTAGTTTTAAAATCCTGGCTTGTGTTTTATTTTCGAATATAGTGAATTATAATACATAATACCAGCACATTTAGTAATCCGAATATCTCGTTAATCCGAATCAGGGTCCACAATCATTAATTCGGATTAGCGAGCTGGCACTGTACTACGGCTAGAATAATCCCCCTTTAATTTCTCAATCAAAATTAGTGCGGCGAAAATTTATTTCATTTGATTTCGGAACAATTTTATTTTAGTTTTTTTTTTAATTATGCAGCCGAATACCATTCAATTTATTTTTCAATATTTTCAAAACACAATATTTATTTTGCTTAATTAGTATTTATTTCGTCCTTAAAATGCAATTAAAAATTTAAAAACACATTTTCCATACCAGAAAGGATATGGTTTGGTTTAACTTATGAAGGTTTTGCTGTAAAAAAAAAATTATAATACATAAGAATACCCAGGAGCACCATTTACACTTACACCGACTATTTCTTTTCTTTTCATTTCATTTCTTTTCATTTCATTTCTTCTTTTCATTAAAATTACATTTGTTTTCATATTGTGTCTCTATTTGCTAGTTAAACGGGTTGGTTGTCTGGCTACTTAAACTTTTGCGGTTATTGTACGACCACCCACACACATACAATAGCAAATTCAATTGATTCAATCTGGCTCGAACATAAATACAACCTTCAAGCATCCTTCAAGTAATTTATGATATAAAGTGATGAGATTTTAGCATAAAGAGCAACGCTATGCCCAGCCATAATGTCCAATGGCAACGTTGCATTCGAATCATGACAGGTGTGCTGCTGCACGTTGATGCTTCAAATTGACGGCAATTGCTAAAATGTTTCTCATCGGACAACATTTGTGCTGTGGCACGTGCAAATGCGGCAGAATTCTGATAGCATTTGTAACGGGCGCTATTATAGATGCAGGTCTCGTAAGCGTAACGTGCGCTAAAAGTGAAAACAAATATTATTTAAAAAAAAATAAAGAAAAAATTTGTTAAAGTCGTTGTTAAACCCAAAGGGATACAAAGTAAATAAAAGAAATTCGTTTTGCAGTCATACAAGTGGTTGTTTTAATTAATTGAATTACGTTATTTGTGACGTTGGGCGGTTCTTAAAACAAATTTCGTAATTAGATTTTGATGTGCAACAAAAAAGGGAAAGATAATAATTTAATGTTGTACTTTTTTAATTTACATTTATTTTTCAAGGATACTGCTTCATTTTATTTGTAACAAAGCAAAGTCAATTAATACTACAAAAGTCACATCAAATGTCTGGAATTAATAATGAATTAATTATTGCTAAAAAGCCTTCTTTCTAAAACTCAATTATGTATTAACAAAAGTTTTGTATTTTTCTTTTCTTCATTCGCAAAAAAAATATAAAAATTTTTTTTTAATTCTTTAGGATGAGTTATTTTTACTCTATATATTTTTTATATAGAGGGTGTTTTTTTTTAATTGTAAAAAAATAACACAACATATTTTTTATTCGAAGGAACAAACACAATGTCCAATTCTTTCTGACTAAAAATGTTACGAACTTTAGCCAAAATAATAATCACTTTGGATTAAAAAAAAATAAAACAAAAGTTGTTTTTGTTTCAAGTGTAATAAATTCGATAGAAATTATTCTTTCGATATCGACAAACAGGCAGTCAATTTCAAACAAAATTTTAGAAATTTCAACACTTTTGCTGATGAAATTATTGAAATTGCAGCTGCGGCCTGTTGATTTTCGTTAATAAAATCGCTATTTTTACACATAAATGAGCAGATTTTTGTGTGTAGACGTATTTTGTGACTAACTGTATGACAATAAAAAAAACATTTAGTCAGAAAGAAATGTACATGAGACAAAGGCCCCTGTAGCCAGTTCCTCATCTTTGTATTATTAATTTGTAAATTTGATTTACCATGTATAAATAAAAATAAATAAATATTCTAAGAAAACAAGGGAATTTAACATTAATTAATTTCAACTTACGCGGCAGAACAGAATCAATGTTTTTTTTGGAGCCGCTACACTCCCATCCATCATCAGTGTTCACGTGTGTTTCCATGTATCCGCTCGGTTGAATGTGATTTCAAATTTGTATTTATACAAATAATGACTCGAAAAAGGATGCATGGAAACACACATGAACACTGATGATGGATGGGAGTGTAGCGGCTCTCGAAAAACAACGTTGTTTATGTTCTGCCGTGAAAGTTGAAATTAAATGATATTAAATTTTCCCTTGTTCCTTTAGAATATTGTCTCATGTCCAATTCTTTCTGACTAAAACTGTTACGAACTTTAGCCAAAAATAATAATCACCACTTTGGATTAAAAACAACTAACAATCAATTTGTTCGAAAAAAATAATCGTATTAAAAAAACATGTGGCACTCGGGGACTGCCGCGGCAAAGCTATTGCATAGCATTTTTTTTTATCAACTTATGCAATTATAATTATTTATTTAATTTTTATTTATGCAGTATTTTTTTTCTTTGACATTATTTTAAGTTTTTTCTTTGATATTAATTCAAGTTACACTATTTGAGCGTGGTGACCGATAAGAAAACAATTTTTTTTCTTTTATTGAATAAATGAGAATTTAATATCGTTTAAAAACCTACGAATTGAGATTACGAATTGTGAGCGTGAGTGAACGTGAGTGAGCGTGAGTGTGCGCCCATTAGTAAATTTTTAGCGTAGTTTTTTCACTCACGCTCACTTATGCTCACCCACTCTCACTCACGCTTACTCATGTACACTCACGCTCACTCATGTTCACTCACGCTCACTCACGCTTAATTGTTTTATACTTACATTCATGCTCGCTCACGTAATTGAAAAGAAATAAAATACTTAAGAAACAAACTTAGTGTTAGGTTTTTTTCGTTACGGAATTTCTTTATTCGGTCGCCGCGATAAAAGCTATGCAATAGCATAAAAACATATATATTTTTTTTAATTTATTTGTCCCTTACGGCCTTTTAACTTTCAGCTGACGACATGCACGTATTTGACAGAGACAATGTGATAACGTCCATTAATTAACTTTAACTTACCAGCAAAATTCTAAAAACTTTTCGGTAATATTCTTTCCCGAGTGTAAACCTTCAGCTAAAATATTTTGAAAAGTTTTCGTACAATGCATCCAATCCTCCTGAATGTAGGAGAAGCATTCCTTGTGGCTTAAATAGTCTGAATGAAACAAAAGACGAAAAAGAAAGATAGAGAAAAATAAAATAGTTTATTGAATTTTTTTGTTTTTGGTATTTCTAGAGAGTTCAGAACCAATCAAACTGTTTTTCAAATGTCAAACATTCGAGAATAACTTCAAACGGCTTTGCCACAGTCAATGTTAACTTTGCAAAGTTTTAATTCAGCTGGGAGAAAGACAGAGAGACCAATATTTTCTTATTCTGACTTTCTCCCAGCTGAATTAAACTTTGGCTGTGAAAAAGCCGTCTAAGTATTTATCTTTTTATCTCTGGAAAATATTTCAACTGCTCGTTCGTACAGCTGCTGGCGGTTTTGCGAGAGAGAAGCTGCTACCTGTTCTTATTTTTCAGTTATCGGTAAAATAGTCAAGATAATAATTTTCTATGGCCAACAAATTTAAATAATACACGATGCTTATGAACGACAGCTGCATGTTTGCAAACATTGACGGCTTCTCCACAGTCAAAGTGTACTTTGCAAAGTTTAATTCAGCTGGGAGAAAAACAAAAAAGGCATTTATTCGTGTCTTTCTCCCAGCTGAATTAAAACTTTGCAAAGTGAACTTTGACTGTTGAAAAGCCGTGATTAACTCGAAATTTAAAACTGTTCAGTAAAGCAAAAACAAAAAATCTTAAAAAAAAAGTAGGGGGCGAATACTTTATATTGGCATGTTATTTATAAATATCAATAATTCGCCACAAGTGGATTGTGATTTTCGTTCAGCGGTAGACAATTTTATTTGAATTCAAAATAAAAATACATTACACTGGAAACATTACAATGGAATCATTTTCAAATATGCATTTATTCGTTCTTAAAGAATCGAAAATCCAAAATAGTTCTAAGACAATTTGCAAAATGTTTTGTACATCAATAATTCGCGCTTTGCTTTAATTGGTGTTCTAGATGCACTTTATATGCACTTTTCACTACAGGTGCATTGGCAAGACAATGGACACAGCGAACACCGTTTTCGTATTTTCAAATAATTCGACAGGCCCGTTGTTTTGAACCGACTAACTGGGCTTTTCTCCGAGTTTTCTATAAAAAAATATATAATTTTTGTTTCTTTCTGTGTTTAAACACGGTACCTCAAACGATTTTATATGCTAATATGAAAACCGGGAAGGGCGGAATAAGTAGAGGAAGCTTCGTTTATAACTAGAAATGCTTAATAAAAGAGAAAATGTTTGTGTTCCTTGTAAATCGCAAAATCCCTCTTTATCGAAAGCCAACAGTTCCAAGTGGATGACTCTGCTGCCGATGCAGAGATCCCACTTTTCTTTGGGTGGTATCACCAATTTTCGATTTTTAACCTTTAGAAATCCTTTATATTTGCAAATTCATCCATAAAATATTTTTCATATTTTCAGTTTAGAATTTTTCAATTGTAATTTGCTTCAAATATTTCTGGAATTCTTTGCTAAAAATGATCAGATTTTGACAATATTCCAGACAATTTGGTAGACTTTTTCTATACCGATCAAAAATATATAACAAAAATATCGTTAGGAAAATGAAAACGCTAAAGAAAAATATGGTTCAGCAGATCAATATTATTGCAAAAAAAAAAGACAAAATGCCCGGATTCCAACACGAAATATTTATTCCCAAACACGAAAAATATACCCGACTTGGGGACTAACGGCCTGAAGTGGGAAGGAGCCCTGTGCTGTTCAACGTATGCGTCTTCCACAAGGAAGTAGTAAAATTAGCACAATGGAGCCTCAAGCCCAACAAAAATATGTTCGTTTAAAATCAAATACACACGAACATTTTATAAGAACCGTCTAAAAGCGATTTTTTTTATTGAAATAAATCGTATTCGAAACCGGACTTTTAAGAAAGCTAATTTTCGAATAATTCGTAAAATGCTTTTAATAAAAATACGTTTTTTTTATTCTCTAGTTCTGTCCCTTTTGGTGACCCAATATTATATGGGACATGCTTTGATTTTCATTACATTGATCCAATTAATATGCCGAAATACATAAAAATTATTGAAACGGATAAATATTTCAGTTCTGCCTGCGCAGGTTGCATAAGAAAAATATATGCGATTGCATATTTGCGGTGTGCCTGTTTATGATCATAAGCAAATCATCTCCATAAATTTTATCACCCCTATCGAGAATACTTTAACCCTCGAAGTATTTCGCTTTTCTCTGTTACAATTTCATGGTACGGGCATAATCCTTAAAACTGAAAAAAGATTAAAACTTGAAAGAAAAGGATTAAGGCTTCGTATTGGTCGAAGAAAAAAAATTTATAAGAAAATTAAGACTGGATAAGAAAAGAAATATATATGTATGTAATAAAAATATGTTGGTAATAAAAAGAACGGTCGGCTTTCAAAAAATTATTATTAATGATTTTGATTTTTATTGCAACTTGTAGTAACGAAAATAAGTTAAAGAAGGTTACTTACTTTCTACTTCACTTTTGCTAAAGTTACTGTTTGCTAACATGCACTTTACAGACAACTTGTCATAAAAGCCCCCTCCTTTAAAGGAGTTCTAATAAAAACATACTTAACAGCGTATTACCTAAAAGTATGCAGCATACTTTTACTAAAAATTCAATAACTTAACCACTCGAATTCAAAGCAAATGAATGTTTTGTTTTACCAAAAACCAATATTCTCAATCGACTAAATGTGTCCATAAATGTTAATAAATCTGCTGGTTAACCAGTTAATAAACTAAAGTAATTTTGAAATACTTTCATTCACACATATATGTATGGGTGTGGGTGTGTCTGTATGCTAGCTTATTTGTTTTATTGTTGCTCGCAGTTTGTGAAGTAAATGTTGGCAAATTTCCAGCTCGCTGTTGAACAAATTTGGTGTTTTTGTACGGAGCGAATGCTTTTCGGTTTTTGTCTTTTTGTGAGTTTTTTTTGTGAATTTTTGTGGTTGCGTAATTTAAATTTTTTATTGAAATTTATATATCGCACTTGTTGTTTAACAATACCATGATAACTAAAAATTTTAAAATTTTCAGTAGAAGAAAAATACTTTTGGATCTTACATTGAAGATTATATGAAAAATAAATTTAAAATCTTCCAGTTCACTATCAAAATGTAGACTCAACAATACGAATTTTTTACAGCGCACAGAGGAGTATTTGAGCCAAAAAGCTGTGCAAAATTATTAACTTAGCGTTTTCACATGCTACTGCCAGTTCGAAAAACTCAACACAATCGCATTTTTTACTAATACACCCGTATTGGCAGCTCCGCTGACAGCTAAATTTGCATGCGAGTGAAAATTTGGCATGCCTAAAAATCAAATTTTACAGGAGATCCAAAATAAGTTATTTTTGAAGCTACGATCTCAGTATTGAAAACTATTTTTTTTAATTTTTACTACATATTTTTATATGGATCAGACCCCACAGCAATTTGAAAAGAACAAACCATTTTAGACATCGAAATTGTGTTCTAAAAAAACAAATTATGTCGATATGAATGATTGTCGCCGAACGAAAATAATGTCAGTTATGACCAGACAAAAGAAAAAACAAACACACAAGCGAATGTGACTTGTTATTAACTAAAACCAACACATTATTTCAATGTGTGTAATTTTTTAAGTCATGGATAAAAGACCAAAAAAGAACACTTTTTTTTGGGCCCCCAAAGATTTGGGGCCTCGGTGTTATTTTTGCAAAATACTGTTCATTTTCTCAGGCTCATATCTTGCAAATCGTTCGGAATTTTCATTTACATTCTGAGGCAAAGTTGTAGATCTTGTCATAAAAAACAAAAATTGTGAACATATAAAATCAAAAAACCTTCATTTTCAAGATGAAAATCGCAAAAAAATTAAAAAAAATCTATATTTTTTACCTTTTTTCCACTGTTCAGGTTCATAGGTAGCAAAACGTTAAAAATTCAAGAAAACAATCAACTACAAAAATGTACCTAAGACCTCCATAAACAACTTTCTAGAACATATGAACTTCCTAGGAATGATTCTTAATACCGTTTAGGTAGCGCTCAGGTAGCCGCAAAAGCCGATGTTTGCCAACATGCTACGTTAGTGTTGAAACTTATTTAAAAAAATACAGAAGTTGTGTTGTTGTGCTAAAAAAAAAGTGATCTAGGTCCTTATTTTTCAAAATTTTATTTTACCTATTAAAAAAGCTTTTAAATGTAACAATTTAGTATCATTAATTTGAAATGTTCTTCTGCCAATTGTTTGACTTATAAGAGGTCCTGAGTTTCCACTTTTGGTAGATTTGATTGATAGAAAAAAATTTAAGAAAAAAAAGTTCACTGAGCAAACATTCATTTGACACACTGTATATGCGAGAATATTTGGAAATGGAAATATGTGTGCGTGTGTAGCAGATGTGGATTTTTCAGTCTAAACATTTGAAGAAGAACAACTTTGTTATTGCATTTGTTTTACGTACATTTACATGTGTTCATTACACCCACACACACACACACACACACACAAACACCCAACTCACACACATGAATATTCAATTGTATCTTTATTATCCTTAATGTTTTCTTATCAAAATCATGAACATAGGATTTTTCTGAGGCAGAACATTTCATTCTTGGTCTGTCTGAATTAGAGTATTCCAAAAACCGGGTTTTTACTGAAACCAGTTTTCGAATTATTCGAAAAATTGTTTTTTTGTTTTAAAGTCCGGCATCGAATAAATTAAATTTAGTGCTCAAAAAGCACCATCTGCAATATTTTACAGTAGTTACTACACAATTGATTATATCTTCTATATTATTAATAGGCAAACACAATTTTTTAGATCCCTTTTACGGCCGTAATACTGAAACGATTTTGGAAAGATTTATATGTGTTTAAACGGGCTTTTACATAGATGTGCACAGTCTTAATTTTATTTCAATCGGTTCGATATTTAGGGAGCTATAATCGTTTAAAGTTGCTACTAACACATGCACACTTATTGCACTTATTGTATCAGCTTCAACTTGAAAAATAAACAAAGTGTGCATGTGCGTTTGTCCAATTTGCTTTTGCAAATTTTTGTTTAGAATCTTTTATGTTTTTGCATTCTATCGTATGTATTTATTTAAATGTTTAATAGTTTCTGGAATGCGGTCGATTGAGTCAACCGCTAGTATCAAATAAATACATAATTTGTTCTCCATAATGTGTTTGCCAACCGATTTGCTTCATTATTTTAGCAAATGGTAGACATTGTTGAGCTTTAGTAACCCGACTATATATTATTTAAATCGGTTCAGTATTAAAGGAATAAAAGGCTTCTAAAATTGACACCACTACAAATGCTAAAAATACACACGTACATTCACTTATGTAAGGAATGGTTCAACTGAAAACATAAGCAAAGCAATGAGAGTGTGTTAGAGTAATACGGTTTTTTTTCTTCAAATGACTGAAGTTGAAAAAGAAAATGAGAACCGATTACTTTTGACAAATTTAATGAAGTAGTGGCAACGACATTGTTTTATTTATTTGTTTATACACAAAAAACAATAAAAATATTCTCTAGCTCGTTAATATAAAAAATACGTGATCTGCTTTCCAATTTTATTTTTTCGTTTTCGTTTCCGTTTTTATTTTTATTTCATAGACCAAAAAATATGGCAACTTCAAATGCATAAAGGTAAGATGGTCTTCCCTTTAGCTTATCGATCACTTATCGATCTATCTGTCCGATAACATCCTAGCTTCAGCTATTGGCAAGATGTGATAATGGGCCTAAATCGTTTAAGGTCTCTGATGAAAAAAACTCTAAAATAATTTCGGGTGAAGAAACCGTTAAGACGGCAACGAAAAAAATTGGCCTGTGGAGTTCTTCGAAAATATAAAGTATTCGAAACCAGTAAACCGGTTTCCGGTTCTGGCTTCTGGGAATACTCTAGTCTGAATTAGTGTGAATCATGCGTAATGTTTGTTTTTTTCAGTCACACGAGAGTGAATGAACGTCAATATATGTACAAATATCGAGCGTGAGTGAGCGTTATTGTTTTTCGTGCTATTTTTTTTACCATAATTGTGGTTTTTTCCTATTATTTTGTGGTTTTTTTTGTAAGTATTTCGTGAGCGTGAGCTTACGTGACTATGACTAACTTTTTTCCACTCCCATGAGCGTGCATTAACGTTAGCCAAAAATTTAAATTCTTGCATAAGCGTGCATGAGTTAATTTTTTTATCGTGAGCGTGAGTGAAAAGTTAGCCACAATATCATCTCTAGTTTCTATTAAAAAGAATATTCGGTTATTCGACAAAAATTCATGGAATAATTTCTTATTATAAATAGAAACATTGATGAGTATAAAATAAAATTGAACGTGAGTGAGCGTGCATGAGTAGATTTTTAGCGTGATTTGTTCGTGATTTTTTTTTGCTTTCTTATAATTTTTTTTTTCATATAATTTTTTTTATTTGTTTTTAATTAATTTTTCCGTAAGTATTTCGTGAGCATGAGTTTACGTCACACTGCGAAACTTATTTTTCCCAATCACGTGAGCGTGCATGAACGGGCCCCAAAAATTTAAGGTTGAGCATGGCTGAGTTAATTTTTTTTATCGTGAGCTTACATGTGCTTGAGTGAAAATTCATTCACAGTATCATCTCCAGTCTGAATACACAACTTGTGAAAGATTTATTTTATTTTCTGAAAAATAAATAACATGTGCAGCTGTCTTCTTGTCCATTATAAAATAAATATAAATATAAAATAAAAACATGACTTATTGCAGTGTTGCGTGACTAAATAGCGAGTTATACTCACTATTATGAAATCTTTATTTTCCACTTGCAGAGCTTTATACACTATTCAGTTGCAGCAATTGTTTATGCACATATATAAATCACGCTTTGTTGTTAGTTTTGCCAGGATGTTCTTTTTAAAATTCATTTCGCATGGCTGAAGTCACGTGCACTTCTATTTGCTATTTAATTCTAAGCAAATATTTAGAAACATTTGTATTCACAGCTCTAGAGGGATGATGAAGTTTGATGATTTCTATTGTGTCATTTCTGCTAAATAATTTATATACACCCCCAGCGCGACGCAAAAGACCGTGCTTACTATCAGACACCAACACCGAATAAAACATTTTGATTTTCCTTATACATATCAGAGAACGACAAACGATAGAATAATAAATAAATTACTCTAGCATATATTGAATATTTTCAATACAAAATATTTTTCGTATCTTTTCAATTTCATAATTGTGTGTATCGGTGCACATTTTCTTTTATACCTGTATGTATTCATGCTCATATTTTTTTATATCCCTGGGTACCTATATTTATCGATAGGTACTCCAATGACTATGAGCACATTTATTTTCCAATTTTCGTTTGATAAGTATTGCCAGAAATTTAGTTTGTAGTTGTATTATGGATTTCGTTTCGTAATTATTAGGAACCATTTTTAAACAAAATGCGATAAAGTGGTATTAAAAAATTCGCGTTAACTTGGAAAGTATACAATTTTACTTTGAAGCTAATTTTTGCAAACATTTTTGAAAATAGGAAAAGCTTAAAAATGGAAGGAAACGAAAAAAGTTCAGCTGCTTTCAAAAATTTCGAAAATCCGCAAAAAATTACATAATTTGCAAACTTTTCACATTCCTTACATTTTTAAGTCTTTTTAGAAGATTTTACGCCTTTTTCAAAACTTTGCAATTTTTCGCGGACTTTCGCGTTTTTTTGCAATGTGGGTTACTTTTTCTATTTTTGATTGTTTCATCGACTTTTAAATGATATTCAACATTTTAATTTTCCCAGTGATTGGAAGTTATTGCGAATTTTCGTAATTTTTGCGGTTTTTTGCGAGTTTTTCACATTCCTTGCATTTGTAACCAGTTTTAAAAAATTTTATGGCTTTTAAAAATTTTGGAAAATTTTGCGAACTTTCGCGATTATTGCGATATGATTTATTGCTTCATTGAATTTTCAAGATTTTAAATATGAAAACAGAATATTGATCCAATATGCATGAATTTCATTGACCTTATTTTTATGCAGAAATAATTTTTACTCAAAAAGTTAATACCAAATAAAGAAGTGCAATTTTTGCCTGAAACAAATATAAGTTGAAAATAAATTGGTTTGTTTTTGTTATGGTTCTGCAAACAATTTTTTTTTTCAAACACTACAAAATTGTTTCTTATAGTCATATTTATGGATACCCATCGATACGTATCTATATTTGTACGTATTCCTAGCAATACAAAAAGTATTTTCTAATTATTTACACCTATCGATATGCGCACTTATTTATATTGTAATCCGTTGGTAGTCACTGCTTTCTGTGAACGTATTTGTTTGTACCCCTGCATTTTAATTATCCTACACTTTTGAATATCGATATGTGCTATGGATTGAAAATTGTATACCTTTGTCGTTCACTGATACATATATGATTTTTTTTTGTATTTGGATGAAAAAAAATAGTGACCTCAAGCTTAATTTAAAGAATAATATAAATATTCAAAAAAATGGTCGAAAAATTATATATTGAATTTTGTTGTTTTTTATTTTCAGTTTTTCAAAATATTATTTACACAGATTTATTTAGTTCCAAAAAATGTATTTCATTATAAAAATATTATATTAAAATTTTAATTTAAAACTGTAAATCAAAATGAAAAAAATTTCAATTTCCTGAAGAAGCCAATCAACGATATTGGCGAAATACTGATATTTTAAAAAATTAAAAAATAAATAATATAATTTTTTTTATATAAATTGACCTAAAGCTTGGAAAAATCTTTTATAATTATTAAAAAAAAGGTCGAAAAAATAAGAGAATACTATTTTATTTAGTTCCTTAAAAATGTGATTCTATATTTAAAAAAATATTTTAAGATAACTTGTCAATTATTTCTTTGCTTTTATGTCTTAAAAATCATAAAATTAAATTAAAGGAACACTGTATGAAGAAAAAGGAGTAAAATTTTCAAAAAATGTTTCATAGAAATATTAATCTTTTCGACCACCTTCAAGTTTGAAATAATACGCTGGAACGTATGTACCGTGTAAAAACAGGATTGGGTGTACTAGTAATTACGAGTATTTATATTTTCTGAGAATTATGTGAAGCTTCGCAGTAGAATGATGATACTCTTAATAGTTTATTCGTTTATATTTTAAATACATATATGTATAGAAACATACATATATGTATCCTTTAACTCTGGGTGACTCGTGGGACTTTAACGTAGTCAATTCTATTTTTGGATAATTTTTGAAATTCTTTCCAGGGGACAAATTACAACATTCGATACCGAACGAAATTTCCATACAAATTCAAAAAATATTATATGGAATTTCGTTCGATATCGAATGCCGTAATTTGCCTCTCCGGGATTTATTCGTCTGGTTTAGTTTAGATTTAGATGTTGCGTTGCCATGATGTTTTCGGTGGACCTTGGTTTCTTCATCCTTGCGGGTTCTACCGCAATGATTAACGGTAAATTTTCTTTACATCTTTTCTGAGGGTGCGATCGCCATTTTCTTCTTTTAATTTCAAGATCGATTGGAATTTCTTTAGTTGCAGCAAATAGTTGTTGATTGGAGATTGTTTGAGGCCACCAAATTTTAAAAACTTTCCTCAGACATCGGTTCCTTTTCTAATTAAGGCTGATGTTAACGCCCAAGATTTGCACCCACCCATACATGTTTAAGAGTCCAGATGATTTTTTGTAGCGTTGTGTTTTTTATAGGCCGAAAATTGTAAAATTGTCAAAAGTTTTATGTTGAGAATCAGTGATCGAAAATTAAATTTTTCTTCGGTACAATAAATAGTTCTTTTTTTGACCCGTTTTACTCCTCCGGTTCATCTAGTACTTTCAAACTAATTTGACTTCTACGTGTTGAACAATCGCTTTCCAGTTTATATAAACATATACTCGTATAAAATAGTGAAAGTATTTTAAAAGAGTACAACGTCTTAAGCTTGTCGTTAAAAATGCTTTTACAGGTCTCGTTACATATTCCAGTAATAAACAATTTCGATCTCTTTCAAGTTTCACTTGAAATGTATTTTTAGTTTGAGAAACACTACAATTTAGGAAAATATTTTTTTTGTAAGATAAATTTTTTATAGTTTTAGTGTTCTCCGTAATTAGATCTTCATATGCATACGAGTACATGTGTTTTAAAAAATATTTATTTCATTATTTTTATAAAAAAAATATTTTTTAAATTTATTAATCGATATTGCCTCGATATCTTTTTCCAAAGATTTTCAAAAATTTTGTTGAAAATATAACCAATCGGAAAGCTAAATTTGCATTTACTTTAATTCCCATAGTTTTCTAAATATGGGTTCGTATTTATTTTGTATTTAATTTAAATTGACTTCATTTTGTGATAAAAAAAAAACCAAGTTAAATCACACTAACCCTCAGTAAAAGTAGTGGTTACGTGTTTTTTTGGACAAATGTTTGTCGGATGTCACCGTACCTTAAGAAACACCTGTTAAAATGACTTCGTTTTCTAAATCGATTTCCACCACACACACCTGAATATAAAAATTCAGGGAAATTATAAAAATTAACTTCATATACAAACCGGGCTTTTCGACATACGAAAAATCAACATTTTGAAAAAACCGAGAACCGTTTTGTAACAAAAAAAAAAACAGGTTTGAAAACCGAGTCCATCACTCTAGTAACTACTTCTTGTATTTGTGTTTGTTAGTATTTCGACTCATTACTTTGCCAAAAGAAAAAGTTTTTGTTGAGCATTTGTGCACCAAAACAAAATAGCTATTTTCACTTACAACTGCTAGATTTTTGTTCCCTTCTGCTAGGAACTTTAACTATTTAGTACATGTGTTAAATAAATTTTAATAAAAAAAGAAAAACTTATGCACAGGGAAGGAATATTTTACAAGTTACTTACTGAATAACAATTTCATATCAGTATACTATTTTCATTTGCAGTGAAGTTTATACTAAAAGAAAATGAACTTTTTCCTTTAAAGATATTTTTTGTTTCTTTCACATCTGCGATTTAAATACAAGACAAACAAAAAACAAAAAAAAAACCTAAATTGTGTGCCAAAGATTTTTGCTTTTCATTTTCCATTACAAACTTTTTATCTACTCCTATCAACTTTCTAATCAGCTTAGATATTTAATACAAATTTTCCATTTTGCTATCCTTTCCATAAATCATAAATATTTGTTAGATTTCTTTGATATGTCGCTCTTCACTTACCTTGTTGAAAAGTTTTGTCTTCACAAAATTTTGTAAAGAATTTTTTGGCTCCTTCAACGTTGTTGTTGAGAATATTAATATTATTCGAGGGGATACAACGCGATGTGTAGTCATCGAAACATTTCATGCCGCGTCGGAAAACACTGTAATGGAATCGAAGAGTATTTTCTTTAATTAATTAAAAAATTAAAGTAATAGTTTCATCTTGTTAATGCGAAATATTTAATAAGAAGGCGGCTTGAAATTAATCTATTAGCTTGAGAAAATTAAGTTGAATTACATAAATGTGAGCTGTTGCTGATGCTGTTACTTAATTAGACAAAAGATAATAATTAATTAAGCAGCAAAGAAATAATGAACATAAAATCCTGACTGTAGGCGGCGCACACTGGGGATTTCGCGGAAAAAAGTCAAATTGTCAACATACTCTTTATGCAATACGCAGTGATATTTTGAAATTTTAGACTAAATGGTACAATCAAATCAAAAAGAATTACTCTGATCTGACTGCTAGTTTATTTTTATAGTGCTTGTATGTTTTACCGAACCAACTTAATTTAAACCTAAGAATTTCAAAACGAATATTATTTTATTATGTGAGCTAACGTTTTTATTTTTATTTTTTATTTAAAGTAGGGTATTTCAGTATACTGAAATTGAAAAACTCATTTAAATTATTTTGTTAGTTATGGCTTTTAACATTGTAGGTAACGATATACATTTCTCTAACTTTCTTTATTTTGATTACTTTTGTGTGTATATATATATAAATAAAACTAAATTTGTGATGAAATCACTAAATTTTTCGACAAATATATTTTTTTCCTCACCTCCATACAAAAAACCCCAGTGTACGGCGGCTGAGATAAATCATTTTTAATTGAGATGAAGGAAATACTTTTTTTGTATTCTTCTATTTATTGTTGGCAAATATTTAGTTTTTCTTTTAATTTTGCTTGAGATTTTTTATTTTTATTTTGGTACTCATTTGATAATTTAATATTTCGTTAGTTTAATATAAGGAAATATCTAAGGAACGCAGCTTTAAGCTTTTCTAATGTATTTGTAAGTGTAATGCCAGAAAGGATTATAAACGGGATTTCAAGGTACGTCCTTTGCTGTTTTTCCTTAAACTCTTCGCATTATGTCTTTAGCTGGTTTAGGTTCTCAGGCGTGTAAGCAAATCGTGTTGCATTGTATCGTACACTCAAAAGAAAAATCAATCCATACGTACTAAAATCAATCCCAGACGGTGTTAATCCCAGATTTACTAAAATCAAGTACAGAAAGATTGATTTCAGTACGGAAGGATTCAAATGCTCAATTTAATTTAAGAAATTTTTAGTTGATTTAAGATTTTTCACGTGATTAAAGAATTTCGTACCAATTTTAAGAAACTCCAGGACTGGTTATCTAAAGTAATTTCGTTTTAGACTTGATTGAAGTACATTTTATTATTATTTGTACTCAAAATTTTGAGTACGACTCGTAACACAAAGTAAGTAGAAAATATTTGAATATAGTACGGCTTTTTTCTTTCTGTGTATATGCTGCTTTTTTAAGTAAACTTACTTTCTTTTCAATTCAAACTGATTCTAACGAAGATTTGTAAAACAAAAATTGTGGTGACCGAGAGTCATTACAGTGGCCAAGGTAATTTTGAATTGTTTTTGTGTGGGTGTTTGTGTGTGTCGTTGTAATATTTTTGAGGGTGAATCTATTTTTAAAACATTTAAGCTGCCTTTGAGCAATTTTTATGTTAATTTTTTGTTTACAGAATTTAATTTTATGCATGAATTTTGTGAAAAGAAGTTGTTATAAAACCAGTTGTCAGCTTCTGAAATGGATTCAATAAGTAATCTTATTACAGAATTCAGTATTATTTCAATATTAAGTGCAATCAAATTATAAAAAATGAATAAAATAAGAGAAGCTAAAAAGTAGTGATGCTGCTCTATGAAGATACTCCAGATTAGGGCTCGCAGCAGTGGTAATGAACCCGGTGCCCTTAAAAGATCCCAAAGTAATCTGCCTTTATTTTTATTTTTTTAAGAATAAATTTTTATTCACAAATCTTATCAACAAGAGTACTAACAAGAAAAATAGTTGAGTAGTCCAAAGTGTAAATATATTTCAACACTATATTGATTTGCAATCACCTGTTTTCTTAATCTTACGAATTTTTAAAATTTTTCCGTTCGCGTATTTTTTTGTGCTAAGCTTTTTTGAGAGTAAAATCTTCAGTTTACTCAGTAATTACTCATTTACTGCATTTTACTGTAAAAGTACTCGAACACACCTAATGTGGCGAAGAAAATTTATGATGGAAAAAATGGCAGCAATACTGTGGAGCGGAACTACTCAACTCTGCGTTTCTAAGACAAATAATCAACGGTTGCACAACAGTTACGTCTTATGAACGTGATCCTAAATCTATGTTCAGACACGTTATGTCTTATTGACATGATTGCTACTTTATAGGCGAAAGAGACGAGGAGAAAAGAAACGAGTACTCAGGTTCATGTATATTAGTGTGTCCCAGAAAAATGTTTTTTTTTTCGATTTTTATAGATACACCAGCAGTTTCTGAAAGCTTATAGGATAAAGTATTTTGGTGATTTTTTTCAGATTTTGCGGAAGAAGTTTGGAGGTCGCTAAAATCGAATTTAACCCAAAAACCAAGTTTTCTCGACTTTTTTTAATTTTGCTCATTACTCGGCCCATTAGCACGATTTTCTTTGTTACTAAGTAAATTTTTTTAAAGAAAACTCTTCAAGCTTTACTTTTCTGTACATCTATTATAAGTTTCGGTTGTTTTCTGCTCATTTGTGTACCCTTTCTGAATTTTTTTTGTAAATTTAGCATAAATTTGAAAAATAATACTTTGTAACTTTAGAAATTTCTATTGAAGTTGAAAAAACTAATGATCCAATTTAAAAGGTGAATAAATTCTGAGTCATTTAAATAAAAAAATTATGAATTTGCTCCTACCTTTCCAAGGTTATAACCCGTTTTAAACTTTGTACTCATTTTGTGAAATTAAAAATATTGTAATGTGTTTGCCATTTATGTATCAGATTTGTTTTAATGTTAGATATCTAGATACTAAATATTCTTTCAAAGTATTAAATATGGGTGGTTTTTTTCTGTTGTGCAGCGTTAACTCTCAGGCGTGCCAGCACCTGACAACACTGATCTGTAGTGAACTGCAGCCTGTGAACTGTGAACTTTGGCGAATAGAAGCCATGGAATCATCAAACTTTTACATTAGTATTTTAGTAATTTAACAGGCAGTCAATCTAATAAATTATTTTATATAATTTAAAGAAATACATACGCAATGAAATGTGTTTCATTATTATCAGGACTTAAATTTAAAATTACTTTTCTAAAAAAGAAGAATATGAATTTTAATCCTTTTGCCTCATAATGCTATACAAAGCCAATTATGTGCGGCTTGTGTGTTGCTTGGAAAATTCTATTAAATTAATTTATTAATTCCTCTCAAGCATTTTTAAGCTGCTTTATGCTTCTGTTTCATTATGATTTTATACGCTTCAACACATCGTTTCTGTGCATCTAATTAATTTGAAATTTTAAATTTCCCAGTAAAAAATTAAGCGCTTTCATAGAAGCAGCTTTGCAAGAGAGAAAAAGAGAGAACATACGAGCAGCTCGCAGCTTGGAAGCAGTAGAATTAAAAAAAAAACATTTTTTTTACTTGATTTGAAAGTCTAGGAGGACGGGACTTTCAAATCAAATGCAAGAAAACATTTCAAAAGAACTAAACAGTTTTTTTGCTGGGTTATTGTTTGTCTTTAAATTGTGTTGCGTTTATTTAATTAATTCAAAAACAAACATTAATCAATTCAGTTGTATTTGCGTGTTTTTTTGCCTGTTTGACTCCTTTATTTTGCTTCCATCTTCCTGCCTTTTATTAAGAACATTAATATTGAATTTATAGCATTTCGATTTGATGAATATCAATTTGTGTACGAGTAATTGGGAACTACTCGTAATGAAAAGATATAAATAAAATGTAATAAAAATTTCACGCGAAATTGGTTGGTTGGTAAGTTGATGTGGCCGCAGTGTTCGCAAGCAGTCAAGTGTAATCCCAGTGATTTCGTTTTGACAAACTCCACTCCAGTCGTCAGTGGCAAACTGTGGGTACCCTGTTGAGGAGCTCCACTGACCTATTGTAAGCTGTGCTGAAGGCAACAATAACTTGGGCTCGTCATCAGTCAATAAAAAATGCGAAATAACGAACTTTTCACTTTAACGAATGGATCTGCCAATATATCGTTCGCTTCACCGGGCTTTGCCTGTATAAATATTATTCAATTATTAATTTGGAAATTATGTTACAGAAGCAGACTACTTCTGTACGATAAATGTTACTTTTTAATTTTTTTGCTGCTTGATTTCTTTTCATACTCGTAAAATAAACTACAAGAATTAAATTCTATAAAATTCGCCCGCCCACTGCAAGTTTTCCACAAAACAGGCATGAAAACAAAACGTGAAGCATTACACGTGAAGAGAACAAGTGGAATACGTTGGGCCTTTCGATACAGTGGGTGGCAATTGAATGTTCTATGGCGTTATTTCTGTTTTCAATAGGAGAACTTTCTTATTTTTGATTTTTTGATTCAGCTATTGGCCTACCGCGTTTTATGTAAATAAAAATGCAAGTTTTGTATGTTCACTTTTTCAAGGGATTTTTGTCTATTTTATTAAAGAGAGAAAAACATCAACAAAAATGCAATAATATAATATTTACAATTAATTATTTTTATATAAAATTGTTTATATTAATTTAATTGAATTACTAAATTTTATTTTTAAGGCACAAAATTTGTTTAATTTATTTTGAATTTTTCTACAGGGTGGGTCAAAAGTCCCGCTACCATTTTGATTGCGTATAAAAAACTTTGTTTAAAGAAAAGATAAGTAAGATTTGGTTTTCATAAACAGTTTACTTATTCTTTACATTTTTTTCGTTATGATTGGAAAATTATATCGGCGATTCACTGCGCAACTTTCGGCTCCTTTTAAGGCATTTTTCATGACATCCTGCAACATCTCAGGCTGAGTTTTTTCAATTTCTTGACGAATATTGTCTTTAAGATGTTGAATCGTTTCGATTTCGATTTAAAAAAACCCCATAAGAAAAACTCTCCTGCTGTTAAATCCGGAGATCTGACTGACCATGACGTAGTTTCCGCTGAGTGGCAATAATGGAAAGATTATTTTGAATAAATATTGTCACTACTTCTGCTCGTTCTTGTGCCGTATATTTCTCCATAATAAAATTTGGACGTCTACACAACACAATGGTTAAAGCTAAACTGAGTTAAACGTCACATAACCAAGATGGTGCGCAATCAGAATGGTAGCGGGACTTTTGACCCACCCGTTACAAAATAAATATAAACATTTCTATGGAAATTATAATCAAATATAAATAATAGTCAAATTCAAAAACTTGTGCATTTGAGATTGCAAACTTGTGCATTTGTAAACATTTTCCAGGAAATTGTGAACGTTCTTT
Organism: Gymnocheta viridis; assembly: GCA_956483585.1. Classification (NCBI taxonomy): domain Eukaryota; kingdom Metazoa; phylum Arthropoda; class Insecta; order Diptera; family Tachinidae; genus Gymnocheta; species Gymnocheta viridis. The sequence continues at coordinate 138,457,831 of OY101440.1, forward strand.
TCGGTTTATTTCGCAAGACTTCTTGCGAAACGCGTAATTCACTGCCGATTGGTGAAAATGGTGATTTATTTCCCATCAAGGCTTCTTGGCGATAATTGCGTATTTTTATTACAACTTCATTTGTGCGTTTGTTGTTGGATTTACTTTATTTAAACGTTTCTTTTTTGATTTTCCATATTTATTTTTTTTTACCAGCTAGAGATGGAACCAACTCATGTGCTTAGCGTATATCATGCGTGATCGTGATTAGTTTTTTTGGTTTGAATCTCATGAACGTACATGAACATGAGTATAAAAAAATTTTCGTGGGTAAATTTTTGGCGTGATTGTTTCGTGATTCCTTTCCTTTTTTGCTTTATTGTAATTTTTTCCCTTCACAAAATGTTAATAACAGAACAAAGTATTCTCTAAAAGTGTCGAATATGTTCTAAAAGTGTCGAATATGCTCTAAAAGTGTCGAATATGCTCTAAAAGTGTCGAATATGCTCTAAAAGTGTCGAATAGGCTTTAAAAGTGTCGAATATGCTCTAAAAGTGTCAAATATGCTCTAAAAGTGTCAAATAGGATCTAAAATTGTCGAATATGCTCTAAAAGTGTCGAATATGCTCTAAAAGTGTCGAATAGGCTCTAAAAGTGTCGAATATGCTCTAAAAGTGTCGAATATGCCCTAAAAGTGTCGAATAGGCTCTAAAAGTGTCGAATATGCTATATAAATTATAAAAATGCTATATATGCTTGCAAGACAGAAATATGCAAAACACATACAATAAATATGCAAAAATATGCACGTAAAAATCAATGCCAACATTCATAAAAATTTCTGAAACGCATAAATATTTCATCTACGCCTCCACAGTTTGCCCAAGAAAAACATGCAAATTGCATATTTTCAATTTCACCATTTACAGCAATTTTTTCTATGGAAAATTAATTATTTTTTTTTGTCTAGCGGATGCTACAACTCAGAAACTGGGCTCACAAAATTTATGGAACCGGTTAATGAACAACTTCTAAGTTTAGTTGGATGACACATATTTTTTATTTTTTCTTAGAACAGAAACTGTGATTCGATTGACTGATCGTCTAGTTAAATTGACTTACTTGCATTTCGATACAATATCCTTCTCGTTGATGGCAATTTTTGAGGTTTGTAAAAATTCCATTAAATGTGGCGGCAGATCCCTAAAACAATTGTCTGCCATTTTTTGTGTGTTGCCGCACATAAAATTGCTGTTATTAATAGATATGTTGTTGTTGTTGTCGTTATTGATATAACTGATAGAATTTAGTCCTTCTTGCGCTGGCTCGGCCTCAGCCTCTGCTGTTCCTGTTCCTGTTAAATTCCTTTCTGGTGGATTTGTTTTTAATCGATTTTCAGAATTGACAAATGTTAGGAACACCGTTGTATAAATTTGATAAATTATTATAGATTTTAGCAAATTGCGTTTGCATTGCCAATATTTCGACCAGAATATAAACATTTTTGAAACACTTAAATAATTGACACAATTTTAAATCAATCAATTATCTTACAAATATCAAAACAAAGTTGACTTTTGTACGGACAATTTTTGTTTTTTAACTGTTTCAAAATAAGGAGCTTAAAAGATTTTGTGTTGTTTTCTTAGTTGCAAATTTCTTAACACGTATTTGCAACTCGTTGACTTCACATTTGACACAACAACTTGTTGCGCTTTACTCATTTCATTGCTGCAGAAAATAAATACTTGAACTTTCGGGATATTTTCCATCAACAGGCAAATTTTTTTTTATTGTATTATATCTTTCTTTTTTTTTCTTTACTTAAACTTTAATCCTTGGAGTGAGTTTTGAAAGTTCCGCAAACAGGTTTGAAAAGTTTGAAAACATGTTAACAACTGCTGTCCAATTAAATTTATTGTTACTATTTTATACTCTTCTGTCAATAAGATGCTGAGCACGGAATAATGCTGTTATTTTAACAGATTTACTGCTAATCTTAAGTTCGTGAGAGCAACTCTCATTTTGAGAGCATGTGCATTTAAGAGACTAGCACGTGCTTTTGTTTTTATTACTTTTATAAAGATTTTCTTTTTTTGCGCTCAAATAGTCGTAAAGCAGCAACGGATTGATAAACAGTGTACACGTTATTGTTGTTATTATACATACAGTGAACTCGCGATAATATGAACTGATTAGAATCAATCGTGTTGGTATCCGGCAAATCTTACTAATGTTGTAAATATTAAATAATATATTAGAAATAGAAACACAGATCAACTCAGAAAACTGCATTAACATCAAATTGTGCAATGTTTTACCATACAGCAGATTTTGAAAACAACAGTTTTGAACACAGAAACAAACTACAAACGTCATGCTAGAAATGTTACAGATTATAAATACACCAACAGAACAAAGAATTAACTTTAAAATGGATACAGAAAATGTAGCTCAAAATTCCAGACATTTAATTTATAAAAATAAAACAGGGAATTGAATATTTTTTATATCTTTGTAATAGATTTAAGTAATTTCGTATTTTTGTGGAATTATCAAAAAAAAAATTTTTTTTACAATTTTTTATTATTTTTTCAAACAAATTTAGAATAAGTTTTTATTGGTTTGTGAAAACAATAACTGTTATTATTAATTTTTAATTAAATATATTCCTGAAGAAGCTTTCCATTGAGAAAGCGAAATATTGGATTAAATAAATCATTTATATTTATTTTCTTGACCTACAACTTTGATATTTTTTAAACTTTTCATTTGGTTTAATGAAGGTTTAATATAATATCTCCAGTTGTTCTAAGAAATATTTGGGTAAAGTTCCCTGATGATCTGCATTAGCAACAGTGAAATGCGCATAGGAACAAGCTATACCCCTCAATAATCAATTACAATCTGTTTTTAACAAAATTGTTAATGTTTTGCTGAATAAGTAAAATATTACTTTTGGGAAAAAGTGCGGATAAAAAATTAAAAATACTTAAATTTGAGAGATTCCCATAAAAAGCACCAGCTTGAATAAATTATTTAATAATATTTAATAAATAGGTCGAATAAATCAGAATATAGTTAATTAAGAATATTAATATGTATATTTTTTTAAAGGAAATTTATTGAAATTACTGGCTGGCATGGTCTTGGAGTAAGAGAAATCCAAATATGAATGAGTCGTCAAATCTTGAGTTTTTAAGAGAGTGAGGAAAGGAAAATACGAAGTTGACGCAGGTTGATATTTAGTTGAAACAAATTTCTCCCTGTGAACATTGATGTTTATGAACCACGACATAAATACCAGAGAACTGCAACAGGTACCTGTTTTTATAATTTGAAATACTCGCCCATGGTAGAATAATACACGTAGTGTGTACGCGTTAACGGAATTTTTTTTGGGGGTTCGGGTCTGTCAAAATTTAAATAAGTATTACTAACACACACCCACACTACTAAAAAAGCACACTTGAACATTTGTTTCAAATGCAAATTAGAAAAGGAAAAGAAACAAAATTCTTTATAGAACAGAAAATGCAACCATTTTGCCATTTTTCTTATGAACTTTTTGACAGCTTCGAACCTTAAAGCAGTGTTGTTGTAGCTTCGACACTACCTGTATTATCTTACCATGTACTCGCCTAAAAACGAGTTGCGGTGAAGATACATCATTATGTTTTTGTATCTGCTCGCCATACTCCTAAGTATTTGTGTTTCAACATACGAGCAAAGGCAGATCTACAAAATAGTAGGATTCTACAACAATATAAAATTTGTGGAAAAAAATTCCTGAACAACTGTCAAAACTTGTACATAATCGAGTGGCACTATTAGCACAGCTGAACCTCTAACAATTGTCAAATATCACATAAAGCTGTGGTGTTCGGCAGTTTGACTTCAGCCATGTTGTTATGAGTATATTATCAACACAAATTTAATTTTACATAATAGACATTTAGTCAGGTAAATCAGCTGTGTTACCGCTACTACCTTTTGGATCTGCCTTGATAAGAGCTTGTTACAGGCTCATACATGTTGTCTGTTTAGTATTCTTTCGTAAATATTTTTTTTAAACATTCGGGAATGGTATTCGTACTTCTCATAAACAACATAAGAAATGTTTGAGTAGGAATTTGAAGACACACATTTAGCTTATTAACTAGAGTTTTATTTCTCCGAGCTCATAAGTATTACTCTAAAGCTGAAAGTCCACAACAGGTGTTCTACGCGTCATGCGTCTTTCGCGTCTCTTAAATAAGTTGAATCAGAGTATTTTCATACAGCAAGTTACAAAACAAAATTTTGCAACGGTTGTGACGCGTAAAAAGTTAAACAGCTTTCTACTTTTACGTGTCAGGCTTGAAATTACGTATGAGAAAACAAAATGTAATGGCAGTACATGCATGATGTGTGTACTCGTTTCTTCTCCCCTCGTCGCTCTCGCCAATAAAGTAGCAATCATGTCAATAAAACATGACGTGTCTAAACACAGACTTAGTAAACAGCGAGTGGGCTCGCAAGTATAATGTATTGTTGCAGATGTCTGTTACATACACACATACTGATGCAGCATCCATTCTCTCGTTTCATGTTATCAATATTTTAGTTAATATGCTTGTATGTAAAAGCAACAGTATTTCCTCTCTTTCGTTGCGGCTGGAGGGCTGTCGTTTCAATTGTAATCAAGCCATAATAAGTATTGTGTCAATATGACTCTTGTGACATTTATTAACTTTAACAGAAGAATTAAAAAAAATAATAATAAAAACAAAAAAAAAAACAGCCTGTTGATAACAGAACTTTTATTTTGGTCTTCGTTTACAAGGAAATCGAGTTCTCTTTTACCACCCCTCGTGACTGGCAATAAATATGTTGGCAGTCAAGCAATAACGGAACTATATTACTTATTGCTTTGCTTATTGCTTTACTATGAGAAATCGTATTTATGTTAACACACAATATACAAAATTTCAAAGAGAAAAGTTCACAAACAAAGAAGAAAAAACTGAAAGACTTTTTAAATTTTCATCTGAAAAACTCATCCTGAAATAAGAAATTTTGCATTTTTATGTAGTACGAGTATATTATTCTTATATATTTTTTCGACCTATTGTTTTTTAAATTAATCTAATTTATCTCGAGCTATAGGTCAATTTGTTATTAAAAAAAATGTTTATAAAATTTTATTAGATAACCGATATTTCGCCACTTCCTTGTGTGGCTTCTTCAGGGAAATATAAAAATTTTTTACATAAAATTTTTTTTTAAAATAATCAAAAAACAAAAAATACAAAAAGTTGTCAAAATTAAAATATCAAAAAATGAACAACTTAATAAATACGTATGTAGAAAAAAAAGAATATTATAATAACCAAATATTCAATTTCCGTTTCCGTTCTTATGTAATAAATATCTATATGCATGAGCAACACTAAGCTGTATCTGCTTTAAAATTAATTATATTTCCCATTGGAACATTAATAATTTGTAGCATCTCTAACATATATCGGCGTTTGTAGTTATTTTCCGTATTTAAAACTGCTACATTGCTAAAATCAGGATTGTGATTAAAATTAACACAATGTGATACTAATGCTGTCCTTTGTGAAGAAATGTTATTTCTCTATTTTTGTTTTGATCTATGACCAGCTAATCTAGTTTTGAATTTATTTTTAGTTGTACCCTATCATTGCCACCACATGGTATCTGGTAAACTAAATTAGAGCTCTCTAATGTCTCTGTTCGATCTATTCTGTTCTTACTAAATAATTTGCTAATTGTCTGATGCATCCTATGTGCAATTCTATATTTTTCATTATTATAAATCCTAGATTTTTCTAATCTTTCCGACATTTCAGGTACATATGTTGAAGATTTATAAATTTTTGGTTCAGAAGAAACATCTGAACTTCTTTTTATATCTCTATATTGTCTTATTAATTTACAAAGCAAGTGTTTAGGAAAACTATTCTCATTCAAAATATTTTTAATTATCCTTACATTTTTCTCATGAAATTCAATATCACTCACTGTTAATATTCTCTCAATAAGGTTTTTAGCAGTATTAGTAATAACTCTCTTTGGATGTTTAGAAAAATAATTAATTATTCTACCAGAAGAAGTTGGTTTTTGGTACCAATCTATAAATAAACTATTATTTCTTCTTATTACTAATGTATATTATTAAAGATTTTCTTTTTATTTATTTATTTTTATTTATTTATTTATGTAGTGATTTATTTCCTGTACAACAAGATTTAATCTTATATTTATAGTACAGAAAATAAAAAACATTTGCAATTATTAAAAAATAAAAAGAGACAAATAAAATAGAAAAAATAAAAATCAGAAATATATATCTACATATGTATATTAGAAAATTGCACATACAATAATATAATTTAAAAGCATTACCTATTTAAAATAATTAACTACAAATTTTATTTAAAAGAATTGACTACAAATTTTTTGAAACTATAAGCGTTGCTGTTTAATTGCTGACGTAGTGGAAGATTATTCCAAAGTCTAGCGGCATGGATATAGAATTGCCATTCGGAGACTAGGTATTGATGTCGAGGTATTATAATGTTGCGGTTTCGTGGCGATTGAAAAAAAACGAATATTTTGTGTAAGAAAACCAGAGTGCGGATTTTTAATAGGTTATCGAAACTGACTTCATAAAGATTTTTAGAAACAGAGGTAACATGATCACATCTTCTCAATCCGTACACATATCGTATAATATTGTTATATAAAAGCACCAATCACGGGAATTGCTAAAATTTTAGTATTTTAAATATTTGTTCGCACTTTTTCCCAAAAATTAATATTTTACATATTTTTTACATATTTAGTAAAATATTAATAGTTTTGTTAAAAACAAATTGAAATTGACTACACAAGGGAACAAGGTGTGCGTTGTTTTTAAGGTTATTTGGGACGCTGAATCCAAATCTACACTTCATCAGCTCGACTTTTCGCGATATACAGTTATGTCCAAAATTAAGGCAGTATCACTACAAATATTGGAATAACTTGAAAACGGTTCACCGTATTCAGTTGAAAAAAAATCCAAAACTCGTCAACAATATTATCTTTAAGCACGTCCTAAATTGGCTTCGAATTTTGCCAGTAGTTTTCAAAAAAAAAAAAACAATTTAAAAAATAAAAAATTTTGTTTTTTAAAAATACAAAATTTTAATTTTTTTAGATAGAATCAAAAAAGCCGAAAAATATGTTATTACAGAACTTTCCATAACGCATTAAATTTTCACTGATTGTTATGCACATACATGTTTTAGAAAGCTACTTTAATATGATTTTTCACAAAGCTAAAAAAAGGAAAAGGAATTGGCTCTCATCCGATCAACTTTGAGCGTGAAGAATTCAAAAAATTTTAATTTAAAAAATTTAATTTTTGTTTGTTTTTTTTACTTAAACAGCCATTAGTCAGTCATTTTCAAAAATTTGATTGTTTTTAAAAGTTAACAATTACATCTTTAAGAAAAAAAAGAAATTTTGAAAATCGCTTAAAGAAAAGTACACATGATTTTTTGAAATTTTAATTTTTGGAAAAAAGTCAAAAATACTATTAGTAGCTGTAACTTAAAAACGCGATCCGATGGAGAAAAATGGAGATTATATTTGAGATCAGGGACTTCAAATGAGTGAAAAACTGCAATAAAGTTGCAGTCAAAACAAAAAAGTTTAATTTTGTTCCCTTGTGTTATTATTGAGGGGTATAGCTTTTTTACATTTGTTTTAATGAAAGTTTAATGTAAAATCTACAGTTGTAATAAGAAATATTTGGGTAAAGTTCCCTAATCAACTGCATTAGCAACAGTGAAATGCGCATAGGAACAAGCTGTGCCCCTCAAAAATTAATTTCAATTTGTTAAAAAAAAAACTATTAATATTTTACTAAATATGTAAAAAATTAATTTTAGGAAAATGTGCGAATAAGACTTTAAAATACTAAGGTTTTCTTGTAGCATGATTGCATTGCTAAACATATAGCATGAATTCATTCTTTAAAGTGCATGAATACAAATAAACCAATGAATATGGACAACAAACATCATCCGACACCTCGTGCGGTTGCATTTGAAAGGTGCGTTTGGTCATGTAAATGCTAAGCGGCCAATGAGTGACGTTTACACACACACGAACTATGTTTAACTTTGTCGCCGCCGCAGCACTTGAAATACACTTCATGTTTGTGTGATTATTCTTCGCCTTACATATCATCGGTGGGAAATACATTTATTTTGGGTTCCCGCTAAACTAATTTTAAGTAAATATAACATAACATAACATAACATAATTTTGACATTTGCTGCAATATATCGTCGGTATCCTGCAAAAAAGTCCTAAGACACATAATTGTGTTTCTGAGTTATTGGCGATTTAAAGTTTATGGCCCCCGGAAAAATTTTTAATTAGCTTAGATTTTAAAATTTATATTAGAATATAATAACTAAATAGCTTAACTTTAAAATGAAAGCAAAAAATTTAATTCAGTTTGATTTATTTAATTTTTTTTATACAAAAATCAACTGTAATACAAGATAATAGCTTGGACATAGACTTGTTTTGCATTAACAAATATTATTTTATGGACATGGACATTTTTGAAGAAAATCTTTGTATTAGTGCTGCCAAATTCTACTACTTTTCGTTACTCAATAATATTTAATACTTTTCATTTGGGTACTCAATACCACTCGATACTTTTAGCTGATTTTTTGAATTTGTAACGCATAGTTTTTATCTACAAATTGGAGTAGTTTCTTCAAAAATTAAAAATAGATCTTCAACTATTATTGGTTTTGTATGTCTTTTATTATTAAATAAAAAATAAATGTAAAGCTAACTTTTAATTTAACGTTAACAACAACTTTAGAAATAATTTAATTGTTCTCAAAAAAAAAAATTATTTAGTTTTGATTTGATTAAAGAATCATACACCCAGTTGTCTTTTTATACAGTGATGTATTTTTATGCAGTAATTTAGCCACTCAACTTGCTTAAAAATACAACTCTGAAAGTATCGAGTAACTACTTTTTAGTATTGAGTAACCAAAAAATGGAAATACCCGATACTCGGTGCCCACTACTTAATACTTTGCCAGCACTACTTTGTATTAAATTTGTACATCTTGATCTGATTCTGATTTATCATATATATCCGATTCTGGGGCCTTATTTCTGACGGTTTTGCATGCCTTCAAGCTTTGGTACCAGTGATGAAACTCCTCCGGCATGGCTCCTGATGTACAAAGATTAAGTAAATCTTTCTTCTTTTTGATACTTATGGGAAGATTGCTTTTATACACCTTTTCAATGTTGACTTTTTTCAAATTCATGGGCCCAATTTTACCAAAAACACGTATTTCTTTATAGGTTTCACTATGGGCGTATTTATACTCTATTTCACCGGGTTTAATCTTTTGGTACCTAAAAGATTTTACTTTCAACCAGTTTATTTTATTCCAATTTTCATCTAAATTTTTGCTTTTTATAAACTCTGATAAATCCAGAAAATCGGAAAACCGCATTTGAGTTATTTTATAAGGATTTCCTTTACTTCTAAATTCACTTGGGACTTTTATTGCTCTACATGTTTGGGTGCTTTGGATATAGAATAATTTGTTTTAATACAATGGCTACAAAAATATTCTAAAAAGGCATGGGATTTTTTGACAGCATGCAGGATATGACTTTTGGGACACTTCTGCATCATTAACTCCATTTCGAAAAAAGTGGACTTAGAACTTTTTTGCAGGATACCGACGATATGTTAATGAATTTATTTCCAGTCAAGACGGGGGTGTTATAGAAAATGATTAGGAATTTGTACAGTTGAATTTGTAGTTTTTTTATTTATATGTTATACAGTGAAAGCTCTACTAACGGATTGGTCCCATAGACGTGCGAATTCCATAGTTCCATGCGTTTGTTGTTATTTGTCGAAACAATCCTGTAGAAGAACGTTTCCTGCAGCCGGGCAAAACAGCCATGATGGTCGGTGTCGATGTCGGTGCACACGGGAGCATTTCACTCTAAATAGTGAATGCAAAATTTTCCCAGTTAAATGTCACAATACGAGTATCAATTTTGTTTAAAAATAATTAAATTAATTTAATTAATTTAGCAGTTTCTAAACGATTTTTATAAACATTCACATCGCATGTTTAAAAGCGGCTGCTTTATTTAATACGAACAAATATTTCTTGGCGAAGAAATAGTTTATCTACTCGTACATATAATGAATAATATAAGAAAATTAAATTTCGCTGCACATATTCTGTTCTTTAAAAACAACCTGGACGAACCAGGACAGACCGAATAAAATTATTTTACAACTTTAGAGAATTTGTATTATTGTTGATTTTGCGGTGGCTGCATAGAAAATTGTTAAGTGCTTTTAAATTGAACATGAAACCAACAAATGAATGTATAGAGAATGAAAGAAAGAAAGAAATAAATAAAGAAAGGAGATACTTGCAACATGACCACTTTGCTGCCACAAGCAACTCTTTAAATAAATTATGGGTTTCAAGCAAAAACTCATCACATGCTGTAAAGAGCAATTTATTGATTTTATGTTTGTTGTTTGCTTTCCTTCTACAAAATACTCGTACATTCCAATAACTTTAGTTGTAATCAATGTTTTTTTTTTCTTTTAGAAACAGCACGGAAACCCAATAAAAGTAAAATTAAAAATAACAAACATACGTAAATAACTGATTTTAGAAGAAAGCGGTGGTGGTTAAGTGACACAATGAAGTTGTATTAAAAACAACTTTGTTGTTTTCACTTAAAGGAAACGGAAGTTGAATGGTAGACGTATGAGCGATATCTTTATTGATGGTTTGGTGTAGTGGAAACTTATTGCTCATACGCAGACTTTAGCATGCGACACAGAAAAAAATAACCCACCACCACCAATAATGCCCAAGTTTTCAAGGCAAGATTTAAATTTTCATTTGCTGCTGAAACCAAAAAATCATTTTAAAACATATTAAAAAAATTAATTCAACGTACAAACGTGTATTTACACCTAATTCTGTCTCTACGCTATTAATATGTTTCTGGTAAACTCGTGTAAAAAGATATCGTGTAAAAAAAAGAAAAAAAGAAAGAGCATCCATATCAAATGGCGGGAATTTGTTTCACAAACACATTAAATGTCGGGTAAAATACGATAAATATGTTATTGAAATGAAATTTTTTGCCTGAGTTCAAATCTGAGTTTAACCATTTCTTCTTAATTTTTAAGAAATTGTTGTTTGATAGATTCATTATTTTATTAAAAGAGTAGCAGAACGGCGTTCTTTTTGTTCGATTTTACCACTTTTGACGTTGGATACTAGTGATCAGGAATACAACTATTTAACCGTATTATTTAACAAATTAGAATACGAAAAGTACAAACTTAAACTAGATTTACACGATTGAAGGTATTTTGAAGTCTTATCAAAATTTTGATTATTTATTTTGATGTTCTATTTACACGTTTCAAAAATTTGATCAATATATTTCAAAATCTTTTGATAAAAATTTGATCAAAATATGTTGAAGCTAATTTACACTATTGGTAAACTTTTAATATTGAAATTATTGACTTTGATCAGCTGTTTTGCTTTGTGAAATAATTTATTATAAAAAATAATTTATTATTATAAAAAAAACAATTAATAAGTATGGACGACGACACAATCATCATAGCATCAACATTTTTAATATTGGAGGAAGAAGTAGCTGATAATAATGCAAAAAAGGAAGAAAACAAAAGGAACATTGGGTTCGACTTTTTCTTTTTGGAAGGTAATGGTGTGTATGTCTCTTTTAGGGAGCGATTGAAAAGCTATTTCTGACCAGCAATTTTCCTTTTCATTTCGGTTTCTGTACCCATCAATTTTAAACTTCCAAATCGGTTCGCTAACTTCAACCATTTCGATGAACTGTCTCAGTTCATCTCCTGTCCACTTTTTCTGTTGCTTGCTTGCGATTGTTGCCCAAATTATCATTTATTGTATCACTTTTACAAATATTGATATATTATTCCTCAAATATATTGTTATAAAATATGTAATACTTTCCAACTCATATTAATTTAATAATTTTAATATTATTTTTTAGGAAATTTATTTACATTGTCACTTGCCGCAACAAACAGTTGATATGTATTGGATCAAAAGAATGAACATGCTGTCAAATTATTTATAGTTATCAATATTGTCAGAAGCGATTTTGATGCTTATTTACACGGCTTCAATAAAATCTTCAAAAGTTTTGTTCAACAAATTTTGATCAAGAAATTTTGAAGAAATGAACACAAGTTAAAAGCATTTTGAAGAGCAATTTTGAAGAAAATTTCAATCGTGTAAATTTAGCTTTATCCATTTTTACATGTTAAATCAATTTCGGTTAGTACGAAATCCCATCTCTGATGATTAATTATTCCAAATATTCCATACTCTCTTCGCTTATTCCAGAGTCATTGGCTCTGAGATTAAGCAATATTCCATTTTTTAATAATCAATATTTATGCGTAATTGTTGAACTGTTTAAGTTTTATATTGACATGAAATTTTTGGCTTGAGTTCAAATCAGAGCTTACCCATTTCTTCTAGTTCTAGTTCTGCTAGTCTGATGATTAAATTGTTTCAAATAAAAGTACGAATATTCTCTTAATAAAATAATGAATTTATCCAAAAGCTATTTCTTAAATTAAGAAGAAAAGGTTACCCACATTTGAAATCAAGCCAAAAATTTCATTTCAATATAAAACTTAAGCAGTCCAACAATTACGCATAAATATTAATGATAAATATGTTATTAAAATTCATGTTGCTTCATACACATATTTTATTCCAAAAAAAAAACACAATAGAAAAAAATTCCTTTAGAAAAAGAGATCACAAAATCCATAAAACTTAAAAATTAATAAAAATTAATTTATTTTTATCAGTATCACCATCTGATAACCGCATTCGCTTACGAGAGATATCACCTTCAGCGCTAGAAATATTTTCCAAATCATGCTCACTCAATTGGTGGCAGTGTTCGAAAATAAACGTAATACAATCAGCGTTTTTGACTGGGTGCTTCTTTAAAATCGACAAGAGAACTATCGGCTGTAGCAGCCCAGAAACCACTGCGGTAAAAATGGTATATTTCGCTTGTTGGTCGTTGTAATTAACGAGAGGCGAATCTCTTGATTGTAAGATTGCACCATCTTTGGAATAACAAGTATTTAAAGAATCTCTTCCCCTAAACCTCGAAACAACACAGTGATCAGTACACTCACAATATTATTACAGTAACGGACTGTACGTTATTCAAGAAGTAATCCGTTCAGTTATTTTTAAAAGAATAAACATTTAAAATTGTAAGCAATTTTATTTTCAACTGATTCTAACATTCATTCAAAAAACTAAGGACATATTAATGTCCGTATTTTCAAGTGCTGTTTTTTTTTCTTTGCTTGCTTTATTTGATTTGTTTAAGATTTCCTCTCCTACACAAACAAAGGAAAAATCTTTTACTTTTACGGGCTTAAGTCAATAAATTTTTTAACATTAAAAATTAAATGAACTTTTGGTTCAATTTAAATGAAAAATGAGTAAACCGGTTTTTAAGTGAACTTTCATTTGTTTTAAATTACAATTTCAGTTAATTTCACGTACAGAATATTTTGAGTGTACTACTCAGGGGACATTCTATTTTATCGCAAATAAGTTTATCTGCAAAAAGAGGAAGGGCTTATAAAAATTTCATTCAAATGGATTTAAAATAATGTTGATTCATTACCCGCCGTTTTCCCGAATCGCAGGCCGTTAATCAAAGCAAAAGATTGCGCATCTTCTGTATCATCAATTTTATCGAACCGCACGCCGCCCAGAAAAGAAGAATACGCTCCTTCTCTACCTCCAGTATCCTCGTATTTAACACCGTTAATGTTAGTTACAGTGCTGGGATTTTGGCGCTTTTCTTGTATTTTTTTGTGCTTTTTCCCTCTTCATACGCGCGAAATATTGTAAAATACCCCTTTTTTAAAAAGCGGTTATTTACAGTGCTTTTTACAATTTCTCACAGTGCCTTTTGTGTTTTTTTTTTCTACAGTTGAGAAATGTTTTTAGTATAGTCCCAGCGGGAAAACTGGTCATTGATTACATATGTATGTAATGGAAGACATAATGTATTATTTTCCAAAGCAAAACAATGTAATCCTTTGTAAGCGAGAAGGTAATTTGATCACACACAAAAATTACACATTGCTTACCACGTATATTACAACTTCTTACGAAGAAGGAATGTATTGTTTTTGCTTGTTCGCTGCGAACTCATTACTTTCCTTGGACATGTTCTGTGTTAACAATAATGAATTCTGGAAAAATTATACATGCTGTACATTACTCTCTCGTTTACTATTCATTACCTTTTCCCGCTGGGGTATAAGTACTTTTTAAGCAAACATGAATTTTTTCCGCTGAGGTTGAAAGAGCATTTAGTTTGATGAATTTGTTTAAAACAAAAATTATAAAACGGTTATCTATAAATTCAGTAAATGCCTCACTGCATATTAAATACGGTTTAAAATTTGAAAATGCATGTTGTAGCAATTTTCAACCGCATTTAACTGTTTGTAGCAAAATAAATTCGAACGAATCATACCAAAAATCTGAATATTTTATTTAAACTGTTTTGTGGCCTGATTTGCAAATATAATAAACGAAAATTAATTAACAAACGATTGAAATGCCATCATGAATTTCATTCGACTTTAAATTCGCTTTTTTTTAATCGATTCATTATTATTTAGAATATACATAAATTTGTGTACTACACATCGGGGTCCTTTAATGCAACAGGATCATATCTTAAAAAAAAAATCAAAACTTTTAATTTACTTGGAAAAAAATGATGTTGAAGGTATTTGCGGGAAATTGAATTTAAAAATATTCCGCTTTCCCGGTATTTTTCATGCGGGATCCCGGGAAATAATCGAAAAAAATTGGCAGCTTAGCGGTAAAAACGGAGCGGTCGCGTTCGGTAGCAGGGCAATTTGTTAATAAAATTAGAAATAGGCTTTCTGACAGGTCCATAAACGCTTTAAGCGTTTTAAAGAATTATTTCCTAAACCAAAAAATATGAATTATATTATTAAAGTATTTTCTTATTTTTAAAATTTATTGTTATTTTTTTTTGGAATTTAAACCTCGAGTACTTTTGTATTATTTTTTCTATATTATTTTATGTTTGTTTTTATTAACTGAATTGTTTTGTTTTTGTTTATGTTCACCTATATTTGTAAGTTTACTTTTATCTCATATAACAATAACAATAAGGGTATTCATTTCACAGTTTTTTTGGTTGGAAAAATGGAAAAATGAAAAATTACACTCTTATTGATGTGAACGGTATTTTTTTTAAATAAAAAGTACAAAAATTTTAACTGTCATTACAAACATTCTGTCAAATAATTAATATTATTCAAGATGCCGAATAAAAGTGTTAAAAGTGAATTAATTGATTATTTATTCGCTTGACGTTTTAAGCGGAAAATTACATCTTTTTATCCCGATTTTTTTACACATGGTTATAGTTTGTTAAAAATTCAACTTTTAGTGGAATTTTTTTTCCTGTGTTTGTTGTAAAAAAATTAGATTTTTACATTTTTCCAACAAAAAAAACTGAAATGAATACCTTTAATATAACAATGTTGGAAATAACCTTTAAAGAATTTAAAAACTAAAAGTTAAAAAAATAAAGTTCCTGTGTTAATACGCAATTTAAATTAACATATTAATGTATTATTAAAACATAAGTTATGTTTTAGTAAAGACCGTCATACACTATCCTACTTGGTCATGCGATCTGCAAAAAAAGTCGTGTGTGTTCAAAAAGTGTGGCCATAAAATGCACTTGTGAAGCAGATTTTTTGACAAGTCGGTCCGACTTGCATATAATTATGAAAATTTCCATAAAATTATAGATTTCTTGCGATCAGAGATGCATCTTTTTAAGAAATTCAGTCGCAACGAAAGCAAAATTAAACTAAAACTATTTATTTTATAAATCTGCAACTATTTAGGCGAAAAAAATCAATAAAATCTAAAATTGCTTGAGTGAAAAATACACATGTACGAGCACATTTTTAAATATTTTCTAGTTTAAAAAAAAGGAATTTCTAAAGTTCAAAATGGAAAATAAAGCTGAAGGTACATAGTTTATTCAAATGTTGGTGTTGGTGTATTATAAAATTTATGAATTTTTTACGATTTTCAAATTTACGTAGAGTTTTAAAATTTCGGCTCAGTTCGGCTGGCAGGCGACTAAAAATAAAGAAGATATCGATGTATATTTTTCATTTCATCACCTTTAGCCTGAATTGCGAAAATTTGTGATTTTTGAGATATTCATCTTTTTATATGCCGTACACGGTGCTCTTGAAGCAACTTTTGATCAATTATAAAAAACTTTTGGTAAACCCATTTTTTTTAATTTTTGTTTACTCAGGTTTAAGCTGGACACAAAACTCATATGATGGCTTTTGGCACACTTCGTTTTTATAAATATAGCGTTAGAAAATTTAATTTTACGAAAAAAGTTTGTTGTATATATAGAACATATGCATGAAAGGGTTAAACGGTTTTTAAACCTTAGAAATTGATCCAAACTTAAGAAGATAAGCGTAGGCTCGGTTGTAAATGCTGTTTCTTTAAAAAAAATTTAATTTTAAAATAATTTTGGCCAAATATTTGTTCTAGCGAGCCCCAGAACTCATCCGACTGACAATATTGTTACGTTTAGATGTTTTCATAAACGTTTGCTTATTCAGGTTCTTTTAGTTTCTCAAAAATAAAATTAAAACAAACTGTTTATTATCTTTATAATACATTAAAATAAAACGAAATTTTTTTATTTTTTTTTTCAAAAACATTTATTTAAGAAATTCTTGTTTTAATTTTTATATTGTATTATTTTTCTTAAATATTTAAATTTGCATAAATATTATGATTTCTTTTTAAAAATTTCCTTAAAATTGTGTTATTTATTAATGATTATAATCGTCATCTTAACTGCTTTAATTATTAATATTTTTCTATCAATTGCTTGAGTTTTTTTTTTAAATTCTTTATGTGAAGTTTGTTTAAACATAAAATCTGTTTAATATAAAACTGTCATATCATAAACTTTATTTAAAAAAGAAATTAAATACATAAAATAATAATTATGAATATTAACGGAAAATTAATGATAAAGTTTGAAATTTTATACTGAAAAAAATTGTGGTTTTTAATTTTGTTATAATTTTTCATTTTCTTAAAAACTAAAAATCTGAATTATTTTGTTTATTTTTTTTTAATTAAATTTGTTATTCGAGACATATCTCAATATCTTGTTTATTTTTTATTTTCGTTTTTATAAAATTAGTTAAATTTGCAATTTGTTACATTTTGACTTTAATAGTGCAGTAAAAGTAAATTATGAACGATTTATAAAATTAAACGAAAAACTATTTAGAAATAAATTGTTTTTATTAAAATGGTATTTCCTTTTGCCTTAAGAAAATATATAATAAGATAATAATTGCACATAATGAGTATGAGTAGTAAGTAAATGTTGTTTTTCTTTTTCTTTTTTTTTTCTTTAATTATACGAGTAAATTTTTTATAAAAATAATTAAATTTTTTTTAGGAAATGTTGGTAACGGGCGGGCTGGTTTGATGGATATTTAAAATGTTTTTTTTTAAATAATTTCGAGAATGAGAATATGTTTTTTAATTATATTGAGATTTACTGTCCGGTTCTTATGAAATGTACAAATAAAATTTCGTATAAAAAAATTTCTTCTTCTCAGGCGAAATTTTATTTATATTTTTATAAAAACAGCCAGTTGATTTTTTAGATTCATTCTATTCCCTACAGAGATTCGTTGTTATTTTAAAATTATTTCTTTAAATCAATCGCCATAGTTTTTGCAGTTTGTAATCAAATCAAATGCGAAAATTAATATTTTCAATGGTTTTTGTTTTGTTAAGTTTGGCGAAAACTCGAAATTAAACATAAATTTTCTAATACAATTTTGAATAGTTCGGCGACTTGGTTGAATAACAGCGTATGTCTTAAGATCATGTTTATTCGTATGAGCAGAGCAAGTTATTGTCGAAGTATTTGTTTATTTTCTTTTTTAACAGTCAAGTGAATCAGTCACAAAAACAAACTTTTTGGATAATAATTCCCCCTTATTACAGTTGGCGACATCGACGTCACGTCAACACACTCGCTCTTGAGAAAAATTTTGTGGTAATGAAAGTGTACTTTCTATTTTATAAATAGGCAAAGAAAAATTTTTAGATCCCTTTTTCTACTTTGTTTGCAAACCGATTTTCTTTATTCTTTTAGCAAATGGTAGATATTGTTGAGCTTTAGTGACCCGACTATATATTATATAAAGCGGTTCAGTTTTGAAGGAACAAAAGGCTCCAGAAGTTGACACCACTACAGATGCTAAAAATTCACACGTACATTCACTTAAGTAAGTATTGGTTCAAGTAAAAACATTAGCACAGCATGGAGAGTGTTAAAGAGTACATACGAGTACATATTTATATGAGTAAAAAGATTTTTTCTTTTCAAATGAGTGAAGTTGAAAAAGAAAAAGAGATTTGAATTAAATATAGATGTACATCAGCGGTGTTCAAAAATAAAAATGAGGATGTATTGCTGAGAGAGTTGCCCAGCACACATAATGTCAAACACTTAAAATAAGAAAACAAGAAAGAAAATTTAGATTAAGAATTTTTGTCAGATATAAATAACTAACTTATTAAATAAATGTAATTTAAAATTTAAGGAAAAGAAAAAATATACATTATACGACCGAAATTCTGTTAAATTTTTAAAAATTTCAATATATTCTTACTTCCTTTTTTTGTGTTCAATTGTAATTGAAAAGCGTGTGTTTACAATGCTTCAACCAACAACAATGCTTAATAAATTTCAAAAAAAAATGACGATAGTCCGCTGCCTGTGTTTTCATCGCTTGCTCATCGATGAATAAATAAAAGTATTTAAAAGAGCGTAACAATTGTAATTTTTTTCCAACAATTGTTGTATGGGACGAGCACCGCTGATGTACATATTCATTACGTATGGATGTGTTAGCTTCAAGCAAAAACTTAACAAAATAAATGTGGATGTTTGTATGCAATTTCATTTTGTTTATTGTTTTTTTTCCATGAGGAAGGTATTTTTTTCTCTTTAAATTAATGCAACTAAAACAAGTATACTATGTTTAAAATGGGGCGTCAAATTTCGACCACTAGGTGTACTCTAGTTTATGTAAATTGCAATGATAATTATAAAGTAAAAGGAAATAAACTCTGAAAGTGTTTACAAAATGAAAAAAATATAAAGTTAAAAGCCAAATAGACTTAAGCAGTAGAATTTAAGTTTCATTTGCCTCTGCAAATGTTTGTCCATTTCCAAAAAAAATAAAAAAAAAACTCAATGAAAACAAGCGCAAATCTCGCAGAACCAAGAAAAGTGTAAGATTTAGTCATAATTCTGCTTTTTCGAGCAGAAATAGTCAATCAAAGCTGTTCAAGGTATCTGAGAATCGGAAGCGTCCACAAAAATGATGTTGGTGTCAAAGAAATCAATTCCCCGTATTCCGTAGCTATTTGTCAAAATCACATAATGGCGTTTTTTTTTTTCTAAAAAAAGTGCAACAATTTTTGCCCTTTTTACTGAAAATTTGCAATATAATGATTTTTTGAAATAGTGGCTTCATTAGAAATTATTGTATTATCTCTTACAATGCAAAATTTTTGGCTTAAAAAAACTGTGAATGCAATTTTTTGATAAAAAGTAAAAGAATTGTTACACTTTTTTCAGAAAAGAAAACGGCTTAAGGCAACAGCAAAAAATAAGTTCTTCTCCACTCGCTGTCGACAACGCTTGACTACTTTTGCTATTTTCTAGGCCTTAGAGATCAATAACACATACCTCTACCCGACCCCCCCCCCCCTCTTTGCATATTTTTACAATAAATCGCCATAGGAAATCTTGAAGGCCCTACATTTTAGCTACAAGGTGTTTTCAGCCCTCTAATTGCAACACTCTACGAGTAACATTTTTGTAAAACAATTTAACCCTCTAACTCTCCGCTATATGAGTCTTTTGGGGTTTTCTTTGCGATTTGATACAAAAACTTTAAGTCTTCAAGGACCCCAAACTCAAAACTCAACTTGAACGCCAGAAATAAGTGAAAACTTAAAATGTCTAACTTAGTACGAAATTAATCATTAAACACTTTTTAAGTTTTGACTTATTTCTGGCGTTGAAATTAAATTTTCAACTTTATTGTCTCGCGAGAACTTCAGGACAGCTGCAGATATGTGCAGCAACACAATCAATTGTTTTAATAAAAAAAAAACTTTTGATGTAAAACTGCACTGTGCTGTGCAGTGGTACTTTTCGAATGCTATGCTCTCATTATTGCACACTCTTAATATTGCATTATTAAATTAAAAAAATCTTGTTCTTCGAGTTATGACGGTCTTGTTGTAAACGAGCGAAATGGTATAAAAGACGTGATTTTCTTACACTGGATTCCAAAACATAAGAATCAATAAAATCTTAAGGAAATATTCGTAAGAAAGTTATAAGACGCAATATAAAATGTTCACACCCGAAAAGGGTATTTTTTGACGCTGATCTGTCCTTCGGAATATAATATTCTGAAGGCCCAACTCTGCTTCTATTGACGTTTAAAGTTTCATTTCCATTTATTTAGCGAGTGGCTTTAAGGGATTGAAACCCGATTTTTCTAGTCAAAATTTCGGGCCAGATGCAGAAAGAAAAAAACAACTTTGTCCACAAAATTTGTAGGAAAAGCTCCAAAAAACATATTAAATTTTTTTTTCATAAAATTTAAATATTTCAATTTTTTTCAATTCATTTTAGTAATAATAATTAATTAGAAATTTAAACAGTTTTTTGAAAACAAAATTTACGATTGGCTATAAATCTGTGGCTTTCATCAATAACAGCGTATACCAACTTTTATCGCTTTTGGGTTATTGATAATAAATTGTTTTATTTCTGATGCTTCAAACTTGATTCTAATAATGGACGGAATAGCATGAACCAGATTTTTGTTTTCCTTCAACAAAAAAAACCCAGCAATTTCTATATTTATTCATATAGTGCGCAGCAATGACGAAGTATGTTTTAAGCACTTGAGTAGATACGCTGTTGTCTCTAAATATACATACATATCGCTCCTTTATTGCAACATTGTCATATCTCAACAAAAAAATGGAAAAATAAAAAAAATATTATCCTTCCAAGAGGTGAGTGAACAAAATACTTGTATAAATTCTGCATTTTTAACTCAAAAATCACGTTTTTTGAGATATGACTACGTTACAATAAATTAATGATATAAATTTTTTCCGTTTGTTGTTTTCCGTTGAGTTGTTTCTATAATTTGTTGCTCGTTTTGTTTGCAGAGGGTTGGTCGGCCGCTTCATAACGAGTTTGAGGCACAAAAATCATTGACTCTCCTGAAAAATGTTTTATAAGAAGACATACGCGTTTACTCCCGAAAACTACTGGGGGCAAATCACGGCATTTGATATCGAGTAAAATCCCAAACAAAATTTTTTGAATTTGTATGGAATTTTCGGTCGATATCGAATGCCGTGATTTGCCCCCTGAATTATAATAATAAAAAAAAAAGTTTGCCAGCAATTTTTTGCACAAACCTTTGATAAATTTCAAAAATTTTCTTTTAAAAACTACTAATTTTATTTAGCAAACCAACTAAATATGAAAACCTTAAAATGTTTTTTACATGAGTTTTGATTTCAATTCAATTTTCTATCCATTCTGATTATTTAACTGATTTTAAAAATATTTAAATTTTTTTTGTTTTTGTACCTTTTTTTTATAAATGCAATAATGAAAGCAAATCACCTGCAACATGTTTGGCGTATTTAATTCAAAAGTTGGGCGTTTAAAAAATTTATATTTTTGTTTTTTGTTAAAGACGAAAGAAACCGCTGCGAAAGTCTTTGGCCAAACAAAAAAGGGGCTGCACTATTCAGCAGTTGAAAGGGTTTGATTACAAATTAGTTAAGAGTTTAGAATTTATAGCGAAAATTCATTAAAATGCATTACACAGAGAGAAAGGAACTGGAGCTAAACGCCCAACTTTCTGTGTATTTAAATATGCCAACCGTGAAGCTGGTGAATATATATTTTTTTTTTCATTTTTTTTAATCAATTGGTGAATGGGAGCAGATATTCTTTAATAAACATAATAAGTGCTTAATGAAAAATGAGTGCAAAATTTCTTCATTGTTTTAATTTTTCACTTAAATTTAATTGTGTTTTCTTTTTATTAATTGTTTATTTTTATTTTCATTTATTTTTTCTTTAATATACAAAATATATATATTTTTAAGGTATAAAATATATTATTACGTTTTATTTAACTGTTTAATTATTTATTATGTGTTTAATTTTTATATATTTTTTTCAATATTAACAACTAAATATGGCGTTTTTGTTAAACAAAATAGTTTCTTTTTTTTCATAATTTCTTTAACATTTTTTTTTCAAAGTTTAATGTCTGTCTGTACCAATCAATAGTAACTAAAGTAAAAAATTAAATTAAAATAATTAGTTCAGAGAAGAAAAAAAGAAATAGTTTACTCTTATAACCTAAAATTTAGGTACTCAATTTTAAGTAAAGAAAAAAAATTATACCCAGCAAAAACTTTCATTAGTTCCATAAATAGTTCTAGAATGCTTGATTAGAAGAGTCGGCCGGTATAGCGGCTGTTCACCTGAACAGATAAACTATAATCTCCCTGCACAACTAGATTAACTGTAGCTGTTACGATACTTCTCATGTAGTTATTATTTGTAATTTGAGCTTTTTATAATTTGGTTTATTTGCATTTGCACTTTTGCCACACAATTTGCATTCAACAGTGAATGCCGTTACTGTTATTTCATTTTATCAAAACGATTGTGTTTTAGCTTTCGCATGCTTTAGTCAGCGGGCTTTGCCTCGCACAAGTCTATGCAGCGGTCTGGACGCTGTAACTCAAACCATGTTTTTTTTTTATTTTACCAATACAGTGGGATGCATTTCATTGTTTGCGTGTTGAATATTTTCTTAAGATTTTATTTTTTTAATTTGCTTTGTTGTAATGAATTTGCTTTGACCAAGAACTTTGTTGCAATTTCTTTTGAGTGGGACAGTAATGTGTGAAATTTTAATGTTAACGAAACGTAAGTGAATAATCAGATGTCACAAGAAGTACTTTAGTTGTAGAGAGAAAGAGAGAGAGAGATAGAGAGAGATAGTATAAGCTGTTTCTGTTTGCATTAGTTCCAGAACTAATTATTTGTAAAATTTTTCCTGGGTACAAATTGTTTTACTTAAAATATCTATACTTTTGTTTAATTTATTGGTTGTTACATCATTTTATTATCTTTTAGTTTTCTTTTACTTATTTAAAATAAAATTTTATTAAAGTATTAAGTAAATATTACACACAAGATGAAAAAAGAATTAATAAAATATAATTATTATTAAAAAATAAAATAATAAAAAAAAAACAATTATATTGATTATTTGTTATGTTTTGTTGTTAAGCTTAAATTTAAATAAAAAAAGCAATAATTTACCAAGAGATTTTACAGAATTTTAAAATAATTTAAAAATATTTGAAATTTGTTTTGTTCGTTTTGTTTTCTGTAGCAGCAAATGCCAGGAGACAGATTTTGTGGTGTTGCTAAGATATTGATTATCTTTTCTTTTTTACATTGAGATTCATTTGTTGTTGATGTGTTAATGAGACTCATTTTTTATGGATTAAAGTTGATGGATCAGGTTTGTTGTTAAAATCTTGCCGAAGTCAGTTGTAGTTTAGTTTTTTGCTTTTGTTATCCAAAACTACTCGATATTAATTTGAGAAAAAGTTGAACGAAGTTGCAGCTTTGAAACAGGAGTTTTTATATATTTTTTTCATTGTATTTTGTTATTTTTTGTCATCTACCTTTAGGCGCCTCAGTTGTTTTTTAGAGTTTTCATTTTAACGTTATTTTTTGAGTTTGAATTTATTTTTTGGGAGTATTTTTTTTTTGTTAGAGCATGTTGAAAAAAGGAGCAAAAGAAGAAAAAAATAATGGTTAAATGTTAGTAAATATTAATTGTTATTAATACATGAGTGTGTCTAAAAAAAAAATAAAGGTTAATAATAAATAATGTGTATGTATGTGCTTTATATAAGTAGTTAAAAAAATTAAAAAATTTTTTTTTTGTCGTTTCTCATTAACTTTTGTGCGATACATATTTCATACTTCCATGTGGAAATTAAGTAAAATTTTTGTTTTCAGTTTTCTCTTGGGGGAAAGATGAAAAAACAAAGAAGTAGAAGCGATTAAAAAATATAAACAAAATTTAAACTTTTTTAGTTTTAATTATAAAAACTTGTTTAGTAAATTAGTGATTTCAAAATGAAATTTTCCGACACTTAAATCTTCTATATAATGAATAGGTAAACACGTCTCTTTAGATCCCGTTTACGCTCATTCTATGCAGCCGATTTTGACAAAACTTGTATAATTTGAAGATATTTATTCACAAAGCTGCACAATCTATATTTTGTTAAAATCGGTTCAGTATTTCGAGAGCTATAAGCGTTTAAAGTTGCTACTAATTTTATTTAACACTTATTACGCATGCATGTATCAGCTTCAAGTTGAAACATAAGCAAAGTGTGCATGTGTGTTTGTTCAGTTTGCTTTTGCAAAGAAATGAGACAAAGCATTTTCTTATATGTGCTTTGTAAACAAAAGAGAGCTTTAGGAGAGCTTTAAGAGAGTTTTATGTTGTTTATTAATATTAATATTTTGCGTTTTTCTATTTTATCACACATATTTATGTAAATGATTAATATTGAATAACCAAAATACGAACGATTGCGTCGGCCATAAAAAATACTAGTACAAATTAATCGTCCTGTGACAGGATGTCAAACGTTATGGTTAACGAAACAATGCACTTATTTGCGTTTTACTAAAAGCTTATTTTATTCAATAATTTATTTATTTATTAAAAAAAATCAAAGAATAAAATAATAGTTAATTAATGCGACACAAATCATTTATTTTTTGTTTAGACTTCCAGCGAAGGATAAAGTTTGTTATTTTTTATTACAATGAATTTCCATAAAAAAAATTATGAAAATCGAAATACCATTTTCCGGATAATTTGGCTTTTAAGAGGTCCTTGAAAAAAGATAGGTACGAGTATGTAATTTTTATTAAATATTTTCAAAGAGGAAACTATTAAATCTTTCAAAGGACTCTTCTTTTGCAAAAGTAGCCAAGACGCCCTACTTTAGAGAGTTAATAAATATGAACCGTAAATTGTATCGGTCCAATAATTGTGGCCTGTTGTACACAGAAAAGATTCGCATTTAAATCAAGTCGAAGCAAGTCCTAATCAAGACCGTCGAAAAAAATTTTTAATTAATTCGCAATCTCAATTTACCGAAATTTTCAATTCGTAATTTCAATTAATTTAAGCGACTCACAACAATCTGTGCTTTATTGTGATATCGTTTCTATTTCAAAATATTTTTCAAACTTAATTTTTGAAAGAAAAACGAAACACCTGAAAAATATCAGTACGTACAGTAAAACTCGTTTATAACGAACTTCACGGGACCAGCAAAATTAGTTCGCTATAAGAAAAGTTCGTTAATTTTTATGATTTCGTTATAAAAGGAGGTATGTTAATGGGGTAGCCACCATTTATGTGCTATTCATAGAATCCAAGCAATCGAATTGAGTGAACAATTTGTATGAAAACCACTCGAATAACTGAATATTTTCTATTCAAGTCGATTGCTTGGATTCTATGAATAGAACATTAAGCGGTAATTCACTTGGGTCCGTCACTTCGGTCCCGTTGTAATATATAAAAGGGGAAAATTTTATGAAATTTACTTCATAGCACCGTAAAAAGTAGTTCGTTAAAATAAAAACAAGGATTCGTTATAAGCGTGTTCGCTATAATGAAGCCACCCAAGATGTCGGGACTTTGGAAGTAATTTGTTGTACAGTTTAATTAATATGGTAAAACGATATGTTTATGATCTATTAAAATCGGTTCAGTGGTTTGTGAGTTATAACCGTTTAAGGTTGCTACTAATCCAGATACATGCATGTATGCAGCCTTCAAGTTGAAAAACAAAACATGCATGTATGTTTGTCTGATTTGTTTTTGTCAGAGCTTTTTCTCTGCTTTAAAATGGTAGAATTGCAAAGAAAGTTATAAGAAGTAAAAGGGAATATTCAATTATTTAGCACCAACAATTTCGTTGCGTATTTTCTTCTCGCAAGGCGAAATACCGGCTGTGGTCCATATATAAATGATATTTTAATAAGTTATTTTGACACTGACCGATGTTTTCTGTCCAAAAAATTTAGTTAATTTTTGCACATTTTTAATAGTGAATCGGCATAAGAAATCTTGTAAGCGCCTTATCCTTTAGATATAAGATGTGTTCAGCAAATATATTTAAAACACCGCGAGGAACATTTTTGTGGAACATTTTAACTCTGTCGCTCTTCGCTGTATGGTTCGATTTTGCCTCTTTGAAAACAAAATCAAAAAAATTCCCCTTAAACGGTGGCATAGTGTGGCCGTTCGGAAATGTTCTACAAAAATATTTATCATG
The DNA here is from genome assembly GCA_956483585.1 of Gymnocheta viridis. Taxonomy (NCBI): domain Eukaryota; kingdom Metazoa; phylum Arthropoda; class Insecta; order Diptera; family Tachinidae; genus Gymnocheta; species Gymnocheta viridis. Next base: position 138,484,593 of record OY101440.1, read on the forward strand.
AAATTCTACGATAAACCTTCACGGACATCAAAGCGCAAAAGTCAACTTGAATGGAAGTATTTATTTCTCAAAGTCAAAAAAGAAATAAGTATAAACATGTACGAAATCAAAGCTTAAACACATTTTAAGTTTAGAATTTATTCTGGCGTTCAAGTCGGAGTCCCGGAAGAGTTATAGTAGGATCTTATAAGAATAATTTTTGCATGTAGGACATTTCAGGCCCCTGCATCGCTATTTAAGGGGAGCTCTTTTGCCCATATTGTTGAGAAAGAGACAAAAAAAGTCTTATACATCGAAAAGTTAAACAATTAAGATGTCGTCCCACAAAAATAGTTTCGTTGTTTTGAAATTCGTCTTTAAATCCGTAAATACCTCAATGTCTAAAAAATCAAACTGAACGCCAAAAAAAAAGAAGTGAAAACTTCAAAATGTGTTTAAGGGACAATTTAGTACTTATTCAGACATTTAAGTTTTGACTTATTTCTCAGCTTTAAGTTGAATTTCGTGCTTTGGTGTCAGTAAGGATTTCATTATACATATTTTTCTGGAATATTTTATTCTTCTAAAGCTGAATTCAACAATAATATTTTTGTGCGGACCACAAAGAAGACCAGAGGTCCCACGAAACGGCATGCTCTTGTTATTGTTTTGCTGACTCTGTCACACAGAAAATAGTAAAACAAAGAATTGTTCATGTTTTGTTGTGGTTTTGTATTGTTATTAATTTCTGGCTCAATAAAAAAAGTTGTAGAAAAATATTAATTTAAGCAATAAAAATGCTAATGGTAATATAACATTAAAAATAAAATAAAATAAGAATTATTTCATGATCTATAGAAGAAGTAAATTCCATTACAATTCCTCATTTCTTACTTGCAAAATGATTTACTATTGTTTTGTTAATTTTCCCTTGTTCCATTATATTGCTATCTCTTTTTAACAGAAAGTAGAGGGGAATAAAAGCTGATTTGCATCAAAACATAACCTCAAAGTTTCATCTCTGGGGTACCCTGTGGTCCGGACAAAGACGGAGAACTGATTTTGTTCGGACAACTCTCAACTGGAATTTAATTTGCATTTTTGTCCAAAGTAGCACTGAGTTGAAACACTATAGTGTTTCAAAAGCGTTTTTATAGTAGTGTTGTAAAAGTATTGAGTATTTGAGTACCGAGTACTTAATACCGTATATATCCCGGTACCTAATACCCAAAACTTATTGCTCAATACTTTCAGAGATACATTTCCATATGTAAATAAGAAAAATTTACTTGAAAATGTTTGAAATTAATACAACTCGGTTTTGAGGAAAGTTAAGCGCCTTTAAATCATTTGCAACAATTAATAGCCCTGGCCGTTTTGTTAGTCACGGTTCACACTATGAAATTTTTCTTTCTGAAAGTGTTAGTTTGTGGGTGTACGGGAAGAGAAGATTAGGAAGGAGTACACTCTTTCATGTACTTTGATATTCTCGTGTTTTTTGTTATTCGTAACTGTCAAACTGAAAATGACATCTTTTTTTATTTTCTTTTACTTTTCTTTTCTTTCATTGCGGTGAGAGCAAAAATTTGTGTACAAAAAAAAAGAATGTGAAGATAAACATGCAAAAATCTTGAATTTCATTACAAAAAAAATTCAATGTGTAGACATTAATGAAAGTTTAAAAGAGAATTAGAGAAAATTTCAGAAAGAAAATTTTCATAGTCTAAACCGGAACTTAGATATTTTTAATGGATTATTAAATTTGGTAATCCATGAATTTTTATGGAATACGTGTAATAATAAAATTGAATTTTTGCTTATTAAATATTTTTATTATTTGAATAAGAAAAAACATTTGGCCTCATTCACAAACGCTTAATAAAGTTAATCTGTACATTAAAACCGGGTTTCCCATATAAAAATTCAACATTAAACCTACAATAACTTTGTTAATCGTTTGTGAATAAGGCCATAAAAGTATTAAGTAGTATCGAGTACTCAATTGAAAAAGTATTTAGTCAAAAGTAACCGATTTTTACAACACTACTTTATAGCAATTCTTTTATTTTTTGCCTTGGAAATAATTTTGCTTTATTTAACTCATTACCTATTAACGGAACCACTTGTCTTTTAGAATTTTTTCTACATAATTTGTCACAGAGTTTATCTTTTATTTATATATGTATATTTCATATGATAGTCTGTATATTTCGCGACATTATTTTCAAATGAGTAAATCGCGTTATAGTGCATTTACACCAGCACAAAAACTACTAGATTTCAATTGAAATCTCTAGCAAAATCTATACCGTTTATACCGGGTTAATCGTGACATTTTTCAAGATTTTATATCCATACGAAAAACAATTGATTGACATTTTCCTTTTGAAGTGTCAAACTCCATACAAAAAATTATCAATCAAATGCAAAGCAGCTATCGAGCACAACTTTCAAAGAAATGTTTTTGAACTGCGTAGTATTTTTCAGTACAATTTTGGAAAAACCACAGTTGCATTATTAAGTACTACCGAGATTTTGGGTAGATTTTGTGAAAATCGAGTGACAAATTATATTTTGTTTTATATGGGAAATCTAATCAAAATCAACAAGATTTTGCTCGAAATCTTATAAGTACTAGATTTTGGTCTGCTATAAATGCCATATTACAGAAAACTCTTAGTCAATAAAATTTTGTCCGGACGAAAATTTAATCCGAAACAAATGAGTGATTCCATCATAACTCTTCAACGTATGTGTCTTTTTTTATCCCTTTTTGAAAAGGGGGCAAAACAAGGCCTTTTGTTAAAATGATCACCAAAAGTGTTGCTGGTTATGTTTTACGTAAGTCCGCTGAACACATCTTGTAATTAAATGGAAGATTTCCAAGTGCATCCTACGCCTATTCACTATAAAAATTTGCAAAGGCAAAGGGGTGGATTTGAATCATTAGACGCCCAAAACAACATAGAACCATACAACGCCGATTTAGATATATTATTGCTGTCTCTCTCTTTCTGCTCTCTTCCAGAATAGGTTATTTTGTTGTACAGTGACATAGAAAAATAAAACTATAATTAAAATAAAAAAAATGTTAAGAGAATGTCACAAAAATATATCGAAAATTTTGTTTAAAATTACATATTTTTTTAACGCTTGAAATTTCAAACATCAGCTACGAAAATAAGGAAACATTGCATCATAACACAACAAGTCAGTGAGGGTTAATATTGGATATTTCGAATATGTGATTTTGGTTAAAAACAGGGTTAAACGGACACACACACACACACGCGCGTGCGCAATGGAAACATTTAAAATAGAAAGTTTTTGAACTTTAATAAATTATTATTTTTTTTTTTGATTTTGATTATTAAATAACATACACATACATACACATGATTATTAATTAATAAACATTCATATTTCTTCGATTAGGTTAATTATTAAAAAAAATTATATATTCTTGATTCTATTTGTTTTTTGTGCAAAAATGTAAAGAAAGTTAATAATTTTTTTTTCAGTTTAATGACAAAGTTTTTGGTTTAATTTTTTTTATAAAGTAATTTACAAAGACATGAATAGATAAAAAAAATTAATAGATTTTTATTAATAAATAATTTAATAATTATTGTTTAAGATAAATTGTTTTTTAGTTAACTTGGCCTTTGGTTAGTTTCGATTTCATTTAGCAAAAAATGTAAAATTATAAACAAAATTATTATTCATAAGAATTGTTTCTGCATTTTAATATTAAATGTAATTATTATTATTATTATTATTAATTAATTAATAAAATAAAGAAAGTACTAAATAAATACTAGTTGTTTATTTGGCTATAAAAAAAACGTACAACAATTAATTAAAATTAAGAAAGTAAAAGAGTTTGATCAACAAAATATATTAATAACATTTTAGTTTATTTATGCTTAAATGGTTTTTAATTTCAAAAATAGTTTTTATTAATTATTTTATTGCATTTGATTTGTGCATTTTGTTGTTTTCGAGTTTGTTTTTTGTTTTAAGCGGGAGGAAAAGAAGAAACTAAGAAGTGGCAAAATTATTCAAAAACTTAAAACAATTGATTTTTGTAGAAAATTTTACAAGTTTTCCTTTGGCAGAATCAATTGTAAAACGAACATTTTAATGTTGCATGACACTAAGACTGTCCTGGCAAGAATATGAAATTGAACAACTCATTGGACAGTCACTTTAATGTCTCGCTGCAAGTCGTTGATTCGATACGAATCAAAGCAAAACTTGAGCAACGAAGGCTGCCTTCCTAAACGTCTGTATGCAACGTCAAAGCAGTGTTTAAATCAAGCAATTCATTTTACAACACTGCTGCAAAACAATTGCATCGTCAATTTACACTTTGCAAGTCAGCTGACGTTTAGGAGCACGTCTTTGCTTTGCATCATTAACTGCCAGTCCCACGATGTCACAAGTATTCGTGTGACATCCTGGGACGGGCAGTAAAATACAAATGGCAGCGAGCAAAATTATGTTGGATGTTGCAAACCGCTCCAGGAGTGACACAATAAATATATATGTACATTTTTTTTGTTTTAAACGTAAGCGTCTTGCACTTTTCCTACTTGAACACTATTACTTGTTTATAAAAAGCACGGCCAATTTAAATAATGCGCAAGTTGCGTTTATTTGCATTTTAGCTGCGAAACAGATGACTTTAGGAATGCCATGCTTTGTCAAAGTTTGCACGGTTGCGTTTGGGAGTACATGACATTGTTGAACTGTAAAGCCTGGTACTCTGTTCGAAGTTGTGAAAAATTTTCAGCAACATTGATTATTTCGAGTGAAAAATTTGACACGTAACAAGTGATGCTGCTGATAATACGTTTTCGGAAAAAATTTTCGATTTTATTGGTTAGAAGTTTGCAACATTGATCGACCTTTGTAAACAAAAACAATTGTTTAATTTTGCTTTTTTGTGCCATTATTAAAATTATAAACACTGAGATAGTTCCTTCTATAGTGTGCAAAAGAAAAAAATTATATTAAAGAACTTTTTGGCACAGAAAATTAAAAGCAAAAAAGCTACAGAAAAAATTGTATCAGCTGTCAGTATTTCGCGCGAAATAAATAACAGTCACATTATTTCGCAGATGGGAAGAAAATGTTGCCAGATACATTTCATAATATTTTTAACAAGTTGAACAGAGTACAACTTTTGCAACATTTTTTCATTATTATTTCATGTAAACTTTTTTTTATGAGGATTATGTCAACATTTCGCGTGAAATTTTAAACAGAGTACCAAGCTTAAAGCAACCTGCGTTAAGGAAGGCAGCCATAATTTTTGGTAAAGGTACTTTTTAATAAAGGTACTTTTTGCAGATGGTACTTTTTGATGAAGGTGCTTTTTGCCAATGATACTTTTTGATTAAGGTACTTTTTATAAAGCTACTTTTTATAAAGGTACTTCTTATAAATGCACTTTTTATAAAGGTACTTTTTATTATTACTTTGAATATTATGCCGAAGAGGAGCCTGTACCGAAAATAATTAATACTACTTGTCGTACCATGGCAAAAGGTTATTTCACTGATAATTTGGGTGATAAAAGTGATTTTATCGGGGGTGTTGTCTTTTTGCAGCTGCCATTAAAAAATGATAAATGTTCTTTCTGATAAAGGTACTTTTTGATAAAGATGCACTTTGCAAATGGTACTTTTTGATAAAGGTACTTTTTGATAAAGGTATTTTTTGGTGAAGGTGCTTTTTGATAAAGGTACTTTTTATAAAGGTAGCTTTTGATAAAGGTACTTTTTATAAAGGTAGCTTTTGATAAAGGTACTTTTTGTTGAAGGCACTTTTTGATAAAGCTACTTTTTGCAAATGGTACTTTTTGACAAAGGTAGTTGTTGATTAAATTAATTTTTGATAATGGTATTTTTTATGAACGTACTTTTTAATAAAGGTACTTTTTGTTAAAACTGCTAAAAACACTCTTGATAAAGATAAGTGATACGAGCAGTTCTTAACTTTTCGATACTAATACTTTTTGATAGACTTTTTTCCAAAAAGAATACTTCTTCTAAAAATTTAATTTTTGATAAATTAATTTTTTTTAAGTTTCATCCGCAGAAAATATATTGTTTAAAATGCAACTCTTGAAAAAATATTCTTTTGTAAAATTGACAAATATTGAAAAAATTATCTTTGCGAACAAAAGTATGTAATTAAATATAAAAAGTTTTAAAAACCAAATTTTTGAGAGATTTAAATACAAAGCAGCTGCGATAAGCAAAAAGTTTGCTTTGGAAAAAAATACATTTTAAAACGGTTGATTTTTAAAAAAAGTACCTTGCAAAAGAAATTATCATTTTACTAACTTTTTAAAAAGGTAAATTAATGTAAGTAAAGCTACTTTTGAAAAATTCAATTGAAACAGCCACTTCTTGAAAAACTACTTTTAAGAAAGCTGAAAGCTTTGAAAACAAACGACTTATTGAAAAACATTCTGCCTTGACAGAATACTTTCAAAACAAAAGAATTCCGCTGAAATTTGTGCAAAAAAAAAACACCTGAAAAGTAAAACTTTTACAATTTTTTTTTTGCAGAATTTAAGCTTTTATGAAGTTGATGTTTTATTTGAAAAAAAAAATCTAAATATAAATAATTAACTCTTGTATTCTATTTGCATTCGCTTAAATACAAGATACATCAACCAAAATGGATGGACAATTAGACGAAGAGCCTTACGGCACAGAAAATGCACATTCCCTTTGCTGGTCTAATTTAACTTTTCGTTCTTCTTTTTCATTCTTCTTTAAAAATTATCACAGGAGTTAAAAACATTTTCATTCCAAAACAAAAATAGAAATTAAAACAATGAAGTTGAACTTGACTGAAAAATTATTCACAAATTAATAGAAAAAGTTATTTTTGAAAAAAAAAATATATATATATATAAATGATATATATATAAATGATGTATATAAAGATATATATACATATATACCATATTTATGTATGCATATAGGATTTTTGTGAAGTTAGAATGAGTAAATAAAAAGAATATTATTAAAGTTTTGCCAGTGGAAAGTCAATTTGAATGAATGCATGTGTGAAGTTTTTTTTTTTTTTTAAAAGTGTGTGAGTAATACGACAGACATTTCAGGTGCCAAATGGATTTACGGAAGGGATGATTTATAGTAGAAATTTCAGAGAATTGTTAACATTTTAAGCAAACAATGCAAATGCAAGTCTCTTATCTTATACATATAGTACAACTTATAAACTAATTTTTATTTTTAAATAACTTAAATTATAAGGAAACCACAACCAGAACTAATAATAATAATAATAATGATAATATTAATTTTATAATTTGTTTAGTTTTATATTTATTGTTTAGCCTCTTGGGTTTTATTTATTAATTAATTTTGTAAGAAGAAAAATAAAAATTAGTTATGAAAATGAGGTAAATTAATAAAAATTTCTTTTCGGGTTAATCAATTATTGTATTAAAAAGGTTTGTTCGTAGTAAAAGCGTTTTTTTATTATTATTAATATTTTTCCTTTTTTTTAAATTAATTTTGGCTCAAAAGGTAGATGAAGATAACTTGAAATTTTAGAAAATATTTTAATTATTTTTTTTGTAACAAAAAAACTGGGGTACGAAGTTGTTTGATTCAAGTGGAAAAACGGCATATCCCAACGTTGCTTTAAAATCCTTCATTTTTATAGGGGAAACTTTGAAAAAAAAAATTAGTAAAATCAAAGATTTTTTTATTTATTTTTTTTAAGGAGTTAGTTTTCTATTATGAAAAATAAAATCTTTTTTATTCGCTTTCGTCTGTTGTCTCAATCATTGACCTTTATTTGTTTTGTTTTTTTCCTTTTAAAACTAAGTGTACATTTTATATATATAAAAAAAGTTTATATTAAAAAAAAAAGAAACAAAAATATTTTATTTTGTTTTAAATTTATAAATATTTTAAAGAGATTTTCACTAAACAAGACATTTACAATATATAAAATTAAAATTTATTTATAAAAATACTCTTCTAAAACTAATTTGAATTTAAATTAAAATTAAAACTAAAAATTCTTTTTGTTTTTCATATTTCTCGTGTGTTTTTTTTGTTTTTTCTTTCTTTTAAAGTTCTGCAAAGGCACAAGTCAACTCAGAAACAATTAATTGTTTTTAAATTCCTAAGATTCTTTTCTTTTAAACTGATTTTTTTTCACCAAAGAAGAAATATAAGTGTTGAAATTTGTTCTCAATTGTCATATAAAATTTTTTTTTAAAATAAATTCATATAGCGAAAAGAGATAATACGAAGTAAAAATGTTTGTTTTCTTTTTTTTAGATTTTATGAAATTCAAAAATTTATGTAAAATAAATTTCATTCAATATATTTTAAAACTCAGAAAAAGAAATATTTAACTCGCGAGTTGTATAGTTTCTTTGAGAGTTTCTCCACAGTTTAGTGAGCATAAAAATAAACAACAAAAATGCCGTTTAGTGATGAAACAGACCAAAGTCTGCAACTTCAGGAATACTCGCTGATGGCTCCTAATAAAATCGACGGCAGTAACTTCAAATACTCTCTCATTGTGTTTGGTTTTTCTTGTTTGCGTTTTTCGTATGAAAAATGTATGTGATTTCATGAAAACACGGTAACATTGTTGAGAGAATATGAGTGTCTAAAATTGAGAGTATAAGAAAAAACGCTGTAAAAATAAAATAGATTCTATTTCACGATCACATTCTCTGGCAGAATTTTATGTCAAATTGTATGGAAAACAAACGTCAGCTCCAGTTCCGTTTCAACATTCTATTTCACGATCACATTCTCTGGCAGAATTTTATGTCAAACTGTATGGAAAATATTGTTCAGCCTGAAGTTGCAGTTTGTTCTGTTTAATCATTAAACTGAAAGTCCACACCACGCGTTCTACACGTCATGCGTCCTACGCGTCTCTCAAAAAAGTTTAATCAGAGTATTTTCATAGAGCGAGTTACAAAACAACGTAACGCTTGTAACGCGTCACAAGCGCCGTATACAACATGTCAGCTAGTGCTGTCAAGTTCCGAGTGTAAAATTTTTTTGAGATCGAACATTTAATTATTAGAAAGCTATTTTCGTAAGCAGTTGATGAAAAACGAATTAAAACAATTTAAAGAATATAAGACTTAAAAAAAGCTAACAAAAAGTCTGCAAAATTTATTTAAAATTTGATTAGCAAAAACGTGCTTTAGTGTGTAACTTGCAGTTTTTAAAGCGTCAAATGCTTAAAACACATGAAACGCAAGCGCGTAGAACGCGTGGTGTGGACTTTCAGCTTTATTGATGCCAGTATGCTGGAGTAGTGTATGGTTTCTTTAACATGTGCCACCGATTTTTTTTTCATTTTGTTTTGTGATCAGGAGGTCAAAAGAAGCCAGAACACCAAAATTTATATACATAGATATCTAAACGATTTCGGGTAGTGGTACAAGACGGGTTAAAGGAAAAATAAAAAAAACATTCGCCCCTCGAGAGGTGAGTATACAAGATATTTGTATGAGATTTTCATACAAGATAAAGAACGATACCATACGATGAATAATTATGCATTCTAAATTCATAGATCACGTTTTTTGAGCTAGGACTACGTTGCAATAAAGGAGCGATATGTAGAGCTTTAAGCCGAAGAAACTACAACGAATTTGGCTAAACACTTATGACTTGGCAGCACTGTTCTTTCAGTAAAAGACTAAACAGCTGTGCTGGTAACACAACAGTGTTGTTTTTCAGCGATTTTCTTAACTCCGAACAGCTAAAAAGAGAACGGAAAATAAGAAATAAAAATTTCTCCAGAAATTGCAATTGTGGTCGCACGAGTTTCCTTTAAGTTCGACATCTCAAAGAACTTTCTTTTGAATATAATGTATTTTTTTTAAATAAATATGCATCATCTGTATTCAATACACTTTTTCAAAATGCATGCTCAAGCATGGCGCTCAATTTTAAAATAATTCTATACTCGTCGTTCGTATTATCACTTTTTGTTATATAAAAAATTAAATGGAAAAAAATATAAAATAAAATTTTAAAATAGAAAGTTTATAAAAAATAATAATAATAATAATAATTTAACACAACTAACCTGTTTTAAGCTGTAAAAATTGAGTTTTGTTTTAATTAGAAATTTGTTAAATAGATTTTTTAACGCATACAAAGTCATTTCACATCAGAGATATTTAATTATTTGGATTCAACAATCAATATGCAGGGAGGGGGCCCCTTCCTAACACAGGCTTTTGTTTTGTTTTGGTTTTTTTTCTTTTTCTTTTTAATTTATTTTAATTAATATAGCAAAAATTTGTTCGTTTGTAAGATAACACAATGATTTTGAAATTAATAGAAGTTAAAAGTTAAGAGAAAAAAAGAAGAGATTACTTTTTGACTTTCAATCTGCTACACAAGATTTGAAGAAATTTAAAAAAAAATCTAAACAATAATATCGTTTAAATAGAAATAAAAAAAAAATTCACTTTTGATGGATTTGGTATGCGACCACGACACGTAATTTTTATTAAATCTCTATAAAACCTGGCTTAGTTGGAACCCCCACAGTAGCTCTCTGATATGGATGTTCACGATTAGCCGCCAAACGTCGTTGTTTAATGGCTCCTACTAGAATACATGGGTATATAATTAATAAATTTCATATTTAACTGATATATATATACATATATATATATATGTTTGTTTGTTTGTTTTTTTTTTTAATTTATAAAAAAATATATGCAATTCAAAAATATTAAAAATAATAATATTTTGTTCAACTACTACTACTATTCTGTATTACATACTTAATTACACAATTAAAATGTAAAAAAAATAAAATATTAAATAAGAAATACATATTTGAAATCTACTGTTGTCTGCCTTAATTAACCAGATATTGCAGTTTAAAATTGCATTAAAATTTTCTTCATTTAAAAATGTTTCATAACTTTCTTTGGAATGAAACGTAGAACAGTTTTTCGTTTTGTTATTTATTTATTTATAAAAATATTTTTCGAACAAATTTTGTTAATAAAGCAAAAGTGATTTTTATTAATTTTTTTTTTCATTTTTAAGTTTTTTAACTATAAATTATACAAGGAAAATCATAAAACAAGCAAGTCTAGTCTATCAAACATGTCTGCTGTCACAGGATTTCGGACGAAAGTGAAAATATACGTATTTATTAATTCGTAAAAACACTTTTTTAAGCCTCAAGTTTTCACATGTTTTATGAAAACAAAACAACCGTCACACGCGTTATAGTGCATTTACACCTGCACAAAATCTAGTAGATTTCAAATGAAATCTCTAGCAAAATCTATGCCGTTTATACGGGCCCAACGGGAAATGTTGTACCAATAGTCCTGAACGTACATGTCCTATGGCTGGTGAAAATGGTAATGCTACAAAAAGTTCCTGAGTCGTGACTGGTAAAAAGGAGACGTTTCATCACAAAACTGGAACAAAAGTGCTTACAAAATTCCTTTATTTAAAAAAAAAATTGTACGTATTCTTTTCTATTTTTATATTATTTATGGTGATAGACTGCATTAATTAAGTCTATTATAATCTGATTAAAATAATAATGCTTCTGAACTGGTTTTGCTTGAGAATATAATATTATGAAAAAACATTCACATATCGATGGCAATTTTGGATAATTTTTGTTATTATTAAAGATTTTTTTCCTTCTTCCTAATATTGTGTGGCTGGGGAGAGCCACTGAGACTTATTCTTTTCACCTATAATTAATTCAAATTTTGTAGCTTAAGTGACTATTAAAATATTTTCCATAGATACATGTATAATTGGCCTTTTAGGCTTCCTATGCATCGGAATGAAATAAATAAATAAATAATGCATCTGTTGATTTGGACCAAAAAATTTTTTAGAAACTTATTTTAATCTAAGCCGAAGTTATACCCACTGAAAATTTAATACCTGCCATATAGAGTACATTCTGCTCTAGAATAGTTCTATTACCGGTTTTTAAGAAACCACAACATGCACTTAGGATACTGCCACCGTACAAGTATTTAAAGTTTAGGTCTAGAACCTGTCACAGAGTATCTTAATTATGGCACTTAAATATGCTTTCGATTACACTTTCGTACGAATTTGGTAGCTGTGACACGTTTCATGTTTCTGCTGGGTCGCCTAAAACGTCAGGCTTCACTATGTCATAAAGCATATCATACTTTTAGGTCGACTTAAATTCAATACATACGATTGTCAATTTTTTTTTTCTTTTTTCCAACTCTTTAACTTGTTTTATGAAACTTAAGAGAAATATTAAAAAAAAGAAAACAAATAACTTATCTTAAGGAAAATATTACAAATTACATGATTTAAAATATTCAACAATAAAAAAAAAATCAAAATAAAAAATAATAATTAAAAAGTATTATAATTAAAACTAATAATCGATACTATTCTGTTTGTTTAAGTTTCAACTGCTGACTAGTTTATTTAAATTATTTTATTGCTTAATTTGTGGACGGAAACTGTATGAGCTTTCTTTACTCTATTTAAATTTTATATTAATTTGAAACAGTAGAAAGTAGAAAGAAAAAAATATGTATCAAATAAAAAGTAATCAAGATTATAATGAAGCTTCATATTCGAGATGGGTCCAACACGTTCAGCCGCTCGTTTTAGACAAAAACCTTTGATCAAACCCATTTGAATTATACGGGTTGGATGTGAGGTTTTTGTCTAAAACGAGCGATTGAACGAATTGGACACAAGTCTATTTTAATATATTCATTTTATCAAAATATAATTTTTTATTGAAAACAAGACCTTTCGCGCTTTAATGCTTTGATACTTTTTATTTTTATATTTCAAACTCTTGATTATTTTAATATTTCAATATTTAAATTCTCTTTTTAAGAGAATTAAAAATATATAGCAATAAAATAAACTTAAAACTTATTTTTAGCACCTTTCTAGATTCAACATTTAATCAAAAGAATTGAAGAAGTCACTAAACTAAATAAATTATAAATTGAACTTATTTATTTAAAGATAAAATTAATTATTTAATAATAAAAAGATATTCTTAAATTTCTGTAATCCCCTGCTTGTTTGACTATTGTTTGGAATAAAAAATTTTATAAAAAAAAACAAAATGGCACATATTGGAAAAATCACAAACTAAACTAAAAATTAAAAAAAAAAAGAAATAAATTTGTCGAAAAACTTTTTGAGTACACTGTACAAAATCAAACACACAGATCAAGTTACAATACATATTTATGTACTTTTGATTTTTTTGTATATTTTTCATACATAACTTCCGAATTTCTACTTGACAACTGTGTGGAGTTTTGCACTTTAAAATCGGTAGGCATTTCGTGTGATGCTAAATTACACCGAGAGAGAGAGAGAGACGATCTTGTCGTTTTTACTAACTCTATCTGCGATCTAGTTCTCTATCTCTTTCTCTCTCTCTCTCTCTCTCTCAGCGTTGGATTAATTATGGCTATTTCCTTAATTCTACTTTATGAAAACTTACAAATTACCCGGTATCCCTATTAAAAAATAAAAAAATAAAACTGATAATTTATAAAAAAAAATTTCAGTTATGATGAAAGCTTTTTTCAAATACTTTAGTTTGTTCTAAAAAAATTTCTACAAAATTCTACAAATAAATATAATTTGCCAGGAAAGTTTTTGTACGTACACTGCACCGGTTCTAGTCCAGCAAAAAAATCATGGTTTGAAAATACACGACCCAAAAGAATTTTTTTTTTCAAAATTGGTGGTTTTGACAATCCGGCTCTGAGGCGTCCCTATTCGTACTAGTTTTCAGATGACCAATCGTATACTGTTTCGTTTAAAATTTTTTTATTCGAAATCAGTAGCGCAAATTTTTAACAAAGCCTTTTCCAAGCTTTTTTTTGCAATAGCGTCATTCAGTGTTTGTTTACAACCAAATTAAAAACACACAAGTTTGCACTTGCAACACCCTTGCACTTTTACTATCAGGTAAATTAAATAATTTCTGTATTGTTTATGGGATAGCAGATGGATACAAGGTGCTATGGCGCCGGGGTTTGATGGACATTATTTTAAAGAGAATAGATTTTCGATTAAATTTAAGTAAGAAATTCTAAAAAAAATTTAGCTTTTTGCAAAATTAAGAAAAACTCTGCAAAAGTAAAAAGAAATGTGCATTAAAAGTTTAATGTTAAAGTAGACCATTCATAATTTGCTTAAGCAAATTATTGACGCAGATCAAACGCACTTCAATAATTTATATTATTCGTTACGAATGACAGATGAAAGGCTCTTATTTAGATAGAATAACATCAAATATCGTCGCGTTTTTTCTTAAAACACGTAAGCGCCACCTTTTCGAAATTGATTTTTTTTTTGTTTTTATGGTAGAAAGTAACATTTGCCACCATAAAAACCAAAAAGGTCAATTTCGAAAAAATGGCGCTTACGTGTTATAAGTAGAAACGCGACGATGTAATGTTCACTAAAGAATTCATATTCAATTTAGAAATTCGCAAACAGTTTACGTGAGTCAATCTAAGAAATTGGGTAAGCGGCGGATCTTATAAACGTTTTTGGAGAACTATTCAGCTTCGAGCATGATTATTAAAGCAAAACTATTAAAAGAACTGGTTCTAAATGCGGCTCTCAAGAACTAGTTCCGAGCATGACAATATAAATAAAAATCATAACGGACAATCTCCAGCTACTACGACTACTGCGTTGTTGATTCCACAACAATCTATAGAATCAGTACAATTTTTTCCTGGCTTTGTGAATTCTCAGTTTCTTTTTATATACAAATTTAAACAAGAATTATGATAGAAATTCCAAAGTTCTCAACTAGATTATACTCATTAAATTTTATGGAAAGATTTAAAAATAATGTTTAAATAATATTGAATAAATGTAACAAAAAATATTATTTAAATAAATAAAACAGTTTGACGACAGCACACATTTCAAAGAAAATAATATAAGAAAAAATATAATTTTATATAAACACACATGCATACATACATATATGAGTATGTATGCCATTAGGGTATTCAATCGACTAACTTTTTGTTGGTTAGATTAACAAATAAACCGGTTTACTGTTGATTAACCGATTAACCGAAATTTCACATTTTTTTGCAGAATTTCTACAAGTAATTTTTAATTTTTTTTTCGCTTCATCTTATGTACTACACACAGAAAAAAAAGAAACATAAATGTAAAACCAAAATTAAACACTGTTGTGATTTTTTTTTTGCAAAAACATTGACTTTGTTGAAAGCTAAAAGATATTCATTTTGATTCAATGTTTAAAACTTCAAATTTGAACTAACAAATAGTAGATTGAACATTTTTCGTAGTTAAAATAACATTGTGCAATGTTAAATTTACACAGCTCAGCTCCGTAGTAAAATATTTACCTTTTTACGTTAAATTAACTTTGGATTTGATAAAATCAACATTGAGTAGTGTAAAGACAACATTTCTTCATTTTAAATCAGCATTGCTAATTTCAATTAAAATTTCAAAAATTACAAAAGTATTAGAAATATATAAGATAAGAGATTTGAAACTTTTCAAAAATATGTTTTAAGGTCTACAGATGATTTGGCGTTAGCACCAAATTTATGTAAATAAAATAAATATTAAAAAAGTAAATACACAATTGAAATCGTTTTTATTACATTTTTTTGTGGGCCATTTTGAACCAACAAACATTTAGTGTTATTTTAATATGATTATCGGTTTAATTTTAAAAGAATTTCGTGTAAGATCAATCATTGCATCGTATTAACTCAACATTATAATTACTTACATATTAAACGAATTTCATGCTGAAAACATATTCCATTCCATATGAAATTTATGTTGTTTCAAACTGAAATAATTTTGATTCAACAGGATTCGTCATATTATTTTGATGTGAGTACATTTTTATTCAATAAGACTCGCTTGTTATATTGACATGTGCTGTTGTTGTTTTCAAGTAAGTTATCGTAAAGTCATTTTGATTTAACACAAAATGACTTTGAAGCAAAATCATTAACGAAAAATGTAAAATCAACCTTGTTTTCGCTGGTTTTACATTGATTATTTTTCTGTGTATAAAGAATTGCGAAATTATTAATTAGATGCACTATGCAGCGTTTTTGGTATTTAATAAAATCTTAATACAACGAAATAATTTTCGCAATTTTATTTCTCTAAATCAATTAATTTATTAAAAAAAAATTATTAGATTAGTACAAAATAAGCCGATTATTAACCGATTAAGTGTATGGCCTAATTAATTATTAGCCCGATTAATCGATTAAAGCAGCAACCTGATTGATTGAATAACCTAAAACTATTCAGATATACAGTGGAATCTCTCATTACGGACATTCCCTTTAAATGGACACTGTTGTTCGGTCCTGGCAACGTCCTACAAGAAAATCATTGCAATCGCTTCCCCTTTAAGGGACGCTGTCATAAGCAGACGCGGATTCTCTCACACTCGATTGACAAAAAAAAAACAAATTTTCTTGAACGAACATTTCGTTTTTTTTGTCCGATTTTTCATATCATAATTTACAAATAAACTTGTCAGCACTCTTTTGATTTGGTCGTCTTAAAAACGAGGCTCGTTTTGTCACATTTACTACATGACATAACACAGTTTACTTTGCTAAAAGTGCATGAGACCAAGTTACTTCTGAAACAGTTCAAAACTGATTTCGAAAGACAGAGTGGAGTGGGTGGATGAGTTCACGTTTGCCAGCCCTGAATGTCCGATAGCAATTGATGTTGATTTTGAGTCTGAAGATGAGTTGCCAAGAAAAGATGATATAATTATTCGATATCGAATGTCATAATCTCAAACTAAGAAAACTCGATCGAATCAGCTCGATATCGAAAGCGACGATTAGAACCCTCTTCTTCAGCTCAGGGGGGCAAATTACGGCATTCGATATCGAACGAAATCCCATACAAAATTTTTGGAATTTCTATGGAAATTTCGTTCGATATCGAATGACGTAATTTGCCCTCAGATCTGCTTAACGACTAATAACTGTATTTTTTCCAGTTAAAGAAAACAGTGATGCAAATGAAATTCTTGTACTCGTTAGAGATTTGTTCTGTGAATTGATTTGTGTAATAAAACCGATTTTAAAAAATTTCGAGTTGTGACTGTTTACGATGTACAGAATACAACACAACGCTTCTTTATGGCAACGCAGTCATAAAATAAAATAAATCCAACTTGCGGAAATGCGATATTTTCAAAATGTTAGCTGCTCTATTAGCCCGTATTTGTGGTTACACATTTCGATTTTAATATACATAAATATTTTCGAAAAGTTTTTTACACTTAAAAAAATGTTCCTTTTCCGCAGCAACTTAAAAATTTTGATTTTTCGAATTATGACTCTGTTGCATAAATGCATAAATAAATATTCGATAGTAAATATTCTCAGTTTTCTCATGCAATACATAATATATAAAAATAAAACTACTATTTTTTGGCTAAATATGTGGTAAAAAGAAAAAAAATTAATAAAAATCACTTTTGCTTAAATAAAATATCTATACAATATTTAAATCTTTAAATATATGTATATATTCTTTTTTTTAATTAATTAATCACTCTTTGATCAGTTTTGAAAAAATCTGTTTCGAGATAAAACTAATCTTAAACTTATATTTTTAAAATACATTTAAATAACTTCTTGTTTCGAGCAATAACTCTCTTTTTTTAGTTTAAATATTTTAAGCTTTGCTGGATTTTTGTTTTTGTTGTATATTTAAGTTTGAGTTTTGTTTTTTTTTATAAAAAAAATAAATCTACATCTTGTGTTTTTGTTTGTTTAATTAAACTAAAAACTACTTTTGTGTTTTTTGTGGTTTAAAAAAAAAATATACAATTTAAATAAAACAAATTCTGTTTTTTTTTTTTGTTTAAAAGACGGAGCCAGCATGCAAATATCGACCAACTGTAAAAATGTTTTTAATAAAATAATAAAAGAAATAAAATCAACAAATTAAATATAAAAGAAAAGGTTGTGTTTTTTTAAAGGAATTTAAAGTTTGAACTAAAAAAATCATTTTTAGTTTAAAGGCTGCAAAAGGATTATTAAGCGAAGTTAGTCGATTTTAATAATTGTTACAGTGAATTTAAAAAGCTGGTTGGTTGTATGAAAATTTGGCGTTAAGTAGTTAATTTAAAAAAAAAATTATATAAAACTTTTGGTTAAAAATTACACTGTACAACAAAATTAATTTTTATCTGGTAGAGAGAGAGAGAGAGAGAGAAATAAAAATAAATATACTTGTAACGTTGTTTAGAAAGTTTATACCCGATTCTTATTTGGAAGAGAGTTAAGGTTTCCGTCTTTTTGCGCATTGTTACAGTGAATCGACAGGGGAAATCTTGTGAAAATTTTTTTAAAGTTATCCAACTTATTTTTTATATTTTTTGTTAAGGAATATTAGACTAGATATGTAATTTTATAAATAAAATAAATGTATTTCGATAATCATTAAGGCACAAATTATTACCATATTCTAACTTAACTCAGATTTTCTAATTTTATGCCAGAAATTAACACTTTTTAAGTATTCATATCATTACTTGAGTGTTAACGAAGATGGCCCGATCGAAAGACATATTTTTATACAATGAATTCACTTCACTGAAGGACAACAAATGTGGCACCGTTTTTTAGAGATCTGCTGATGAATTGGCATTATCAGCCAACGAAATGTCGGCATATAGATTAGCTAAACGCAAAAATCAATTTAACTGCTTTTAATTTATTATTAATGAAAGCATTAAAAAACGAAAACAATTCAATTAAAACAATAAAATAGGCACATACAAAATGAAAAACCAATGCCGCCGCCAAATCAGTATCGCCAGTCACCCCCTGGGATTAAATATTACTTGAAAACAATTTCCATAATATATTTTTTTTTATTTTTTGCAATGCTTTTGGATACCGCCCTTTTAGTTTTTTGTACACTGCCTCGCTGGTGACTTTTTAAGCCGTTCGAAAATTGTGGGCGCAACTTATGCCTTCTTGGATCATTCCCCCAAATATCCAGTTTTTTTGCAAATGACAAGAAAGCGCTTCTAAAACTTAGTAAATCAACTTTTTAATGGCGATTTTAAGAGGCAGTTAAGTAAATTATTTTGTATTAAAAATAAACATTGTTGACCGAAAATTTAAGGCAGTTGCCAACATTATGAACTTAAGCAAAATGCACTTACACGATTTATTTTCTAACAAAAGTTTGCCATTATACACAATATTTTGTATTTTGTGCAGCTAGACGATAAATGCAGTTAAGCGAAATGCAGCTAAATGAAAAATACTGCATAACATACGAAGGATTCTATATGCCTCGGCCGTAACTTCGTGCATTTACGTCAAATCTATGACACATTGGGTTGGGGATAATTCAGAAGTAAATTTTAATGAAGACTACTGATACAAATTAACGCTGTCGTCTGTCTACGCTATAAGAGGGTTAAAATTTTTCACAAACATTTTCTTCATTGTGTTTTACATTAAACTGCTGGACACACTTTACACCTAAATACGTGCGGCTTACAAGATTTACTATGCCGATTCCGCTGCACTATGAGAATGTGCAAAAAGTCAGGAACTGTAACTCCCCCTAAAATAAAGGAAAGACATAAAATTCTTAAAATGCGATGATACAAGTATCTTTTTTTAGGTCTCCTCTACCAGAACCACTCGTTAGGGAACCTTGATATATATCATTTTTTTGTTTTTTGTGTTGTACAGTGTACAGTATCTGTTATTGTAAATAAAGCAAAATTATTTTATAATAAATATGAATGAAGTGCAAAATGAAAAAAAAAAAACAAACAAAAATGTTCCTTGTAAACTGCCATGGCACTGGTCACAGGTATCAAATATGTTTAATAAAAAAATATATTTTTTTAAATATAAAAACTAAATAAAAATAAATAATACTTAAATACGGCGCGGCCGCATAAAAAAACTAACCTCCACCAATTATTTTTTATTTTATTCGAATTTTTTAGTGTCTTTTTTTGTTCAAGACAAACACGCACACACTGTAATGTCCGACCCAACGAACGTTCAGGCTCGGTGTCGGTTATCGGCAAAAGCTGTATGCTTGGTTGATGTTCGGCATTCGGTAAAATTTGTATAAATTGTTTGTATATTTATGTTTGAGTATCATCAGATATACGAAAAATGCAATCCTGTAAAATATTAAAGTACAACGTTGTCAAAATAAAAGGTTTTTATGTGTGTTGTTTGTTAGTTTGGTTTTTAAAATAAATAAAATAATCCCGCCGTTGCCACAACGCAAGTAACCAAAAATGCCGAAGTAACAGTCGAAAGTCTTGCAAGTCGCTTGATGGTTTAGACAGTCAAGTGAAAGATTCTTGTCAAGTTGCATGGTTGCATTTCACAGGCAGAAGGAGATAGTAATTAATTATAAATAATTAGATTTTCAAAAAACGCGTCATATTAACAGTTTGCCAGATCATCAACACCACCAATAATATAGTAAATAAAAAAATATGGTAGCATCACACATTTTATTTGCAAAAAGCTCCTTTATTTGCCAATGGTTTTCGTGACTTTTTAAGTTACAGCAAAAAAGTTATACGGCAACGCTTATCACTTTTATTTGCAAATAAGAAGTGCTTATAAACGGGATATGAGACACACTTTACATAAAATAATTAATTAATTTTTTCTACAATCCAGTAAATTTGTATGAAACTGTTTACTTGGCAGCACAGTTTATCTCTTTGACACGAAGTTGCTGCAAGTGCCAAAAAATTACTGTCTTATCTTCTAATATCTCTTGCAAGTAGAGAAAACGCGAGTGTGTTGGTAAGAAAGTGAGAAATTATCAAGTTCGAACTTGTACTCGCATGTGGCAACGATGGAAGGGGAATAAATCACAAATGTTAAAATTGTTTCTATTCAGTAATAAAAAAAATAAAATCTTTTTTAAATTCGTTCTGAAAAAATACGCTCGATCGGAGAAGACTTCTTGGCTTGTCTGGAAAGACAACAAGGATTTTGGACAGGCATCGAAACTACGACGACCCCCAACTAATAATATAGTGCCCTTGTGTACAGCGCTACTGTAATAATTTTTTTCCAACAGAAGTTATTAAATTGACAAAGTTGTACTTTTTGCACTTTAACATTTTACAGAGTTGCTTGTTTGGGTATCTGTGATCATATATAAACTAGGGGGGCATCCGATACCGATAAATCGCCGATATTTTTACTGTGGATACAACGATACTTTTTACATATTTTTAAAGTTTGTTTTTATTAATAAACATTAACAGTAGTTCAGTTCTTGCAGCTTCTCATTTGCTGCAGCATTTTACTGTAAAAGTAAACAAATGGACTAAATGCCAAGAGAAATCTGATCAGCTGTTGTTTACAATTCCGCAAGAAATAAGTGATGTTTCTTATATTAAGTGTTGTGTTTTTCTTCCTTATATTACTTCGCAGTTGGGAAATATGTTGCAAAATAAATTGCAAGTCTGGAGGGCTTCATAATAAAAAATTTTCATTTCTTGTGTTTTGCTAATTTTACTTCGAGTTCGGATTCAATAAACGCGTATTAGTATCGGTATCGTCGATGTGTTCTTTTTTTGCAGTATCGGTATCGATATCGTATCGGTGAAAAGACGAATCAATGCCTCCTTAATACAAACATATACAACAAATGTATACAAAATTCGAAGTTCGGTTCGAGCCCCAACACTAGAAATCATTCGTTCAAACCATGGTAGAATAATACAGGTAGTGTCGAAACGTTACCGTCAAAATTGGTTTATGTTTTACTAACACACACTCACAATACTAAAAAAGCACACTTGAATATTTGTTTCAAATGCAAATAAGAAAAGAAAAAGAAACAAAATTCTTTATAGAGCAGAAAATGCAACCAAATACACATGTGAATATACAATTTTTTGACATTTTTCTTTTGTGCTCTTTGACAACTTCGAACCTAGAAACAATAAAAAGCAGTGTTGTTGTAGCTTCTACACGACCTGTATTATTCTACCATAGTTCAAACGATACCGATCACGGATGTTGAAAGGTCGATTTTTATAAAATACAGTACGTTCACGTATGTCATAATTCGAAAAGGTGATTTTTACGTGATGAGTTCCACGTTCACAGATGTGACGATTCAAAAGTCCTTTTTTAAGGCGATATTTGACGGGACAAGGGACAACGTCTGTTCGTGCATGACCTGCATTTTTATACATATTGAATAATTTTGTAATTATTGGCAGAGGTGTTTCAAATAACAAAATTAAAAAAAAAATAATAATAACAAAAAAATTAAACAAATTATATAATAAAAAAAAAATAAACAACGAAATAAATAATTTAATGAAATGCAATATCAAAACAAATACTATTGAAGCTTTTTAAAATACAAATACAATTTACAACTAAATCTACGAAATTTTCCTTAAAATTTTAATATTTTGTTAAAATTTTAAAGCTAAAATTAAAAAAAAGTTATTGCGTGATCATCAAAAAAAACCTTAACCAAAAAAAAAATTTATATTAGAAAAAAAAACACAGCAAAATTTAAAAAAAAATTATATTTTTTTTTCAAAATTATAAAAAAAAATTTTTAATTTTTTAATAAATATTTTTTTTTTCAAAACTCTAAAAAAACGTTTAATTTTATTTTAAATTTGTATTGCACTGTGCTTTTAGCAAAATTTTAATTAACTTTTCTGCTTTTTAAGAAGAAAAAAATATGATTTTTTTTAACATTAGTGATGATGTGAGACCAAAAAAAAATTAAATAAAATTAATAAAAAAAGTTTTATAAATTATGTAAATAAATTAGGTAATGAAATTATTGCTCTCATATTAAATAAGTTTGTTGTTGTTGGTTTTATGTATTCGTTCTTGAAATTAATTAAATTAATAAATATTATTGTGGGTTATTTTCAATATGCCCATAAATAATGATTATGGCTGTTTTTGTTTTCTTCTTTGAAATTGAACTAATTAAAATTTGGTCAAAAACAAAATAAATATGTAAACAAATATTCGTAAAAATGACAACAAAAAAAATAAATAAAATACATAAAGAGAAGTATGTAAAATGTAAGAAATGAATAAAATTATATGAAATTTATCTAGCAAACAACCCACCGCTATGATCTGCGTATTCCGTCAGCAAAGGATTGCCAGTGAGGGCGGTGTTGTATAGACTGTAATCACCGTATGGAGCAAAAATCATGCCATGAGCAGGATTATCAAATGCATTAGCAGGCGTTGCAGTGCCCGATAATATACTCGCCGCCGATGTGGGCACTGTCATGCGCTGAGACAGTATTAAGGGAGCGCCCAGCGGTGCAGCTGTCGGGGCGCGCATTTGTGTAGCCAGGCCAGGCAGACTGGCAGGAGTTAATAGACGATTGTCAGCCGATGCAGCGGCTACAACGCGACGCCAATCTTCGTCACACACTAGTAGACAAAATATAAAAACAATAAAAAAAATTTTATATATCAAAAAATGTTTCTCCATCTTCTATTAAACAATTCAAATTAAATCATTGTTTTTTTGTTTTTGTTTTTAATAAAATTAATTAATAAAAGTTAATCAACCGATTAATATTGCTGTTGGTTTTATTAACAAGTTTTTGTTAAGTAAAATTAACTTTTAGCGAAATTAAAAGAATTGTGTTTGTTTTTTTCTTCTTGTTCTCTTAATTTCTCTTAAGAAATTAATTAATTAATTAAATTTTTGTTTTAATTAGCTTTCCTCGTTTTTGTTTCAATACATACACAACATACCTTGAGCTGCATTTTTAACGGCGGTCGTGTCCCTATAAGTGCCATTAATTATTGCTAATTCCATGAGCTGACGTTTCTTAAGTTCATCTTCGCCTTCCGCTTGCTGTTAGTTTTAGTATCGTTTTGAGTTTTTAATTTTTCATTTTAGGAATTTTGTTTTTGGGAATTTTTTTTAATGTTAAAAACATTAATTTTGTTTTTGGTAAAAATAAAACAAAATGAAAATAAAATAAAATTTGTCAATTAATAAAGAGGGTTATTTGAATTAAGACTTGTTTTATTAAAGATTAGAGAGAGATAAGAAAAAAAAATAAAAGAATATAAACAATCGAAAGGAGTTTTAAAATGCGAGAAAACATGGTAATAATGATGACATGAAGATAATTTGTATGTGCCAGGATTTAAAAGGAAAATAATCACCCTTATTCCAGTTGGCGACATCGAGGTTAAGTTAACACAATACCAAAAAATTGGAGCTTGTCTACTCTCTCTCTCTCTCTCTCGAAAACAATGTTGTGCTACTATCAGTCTATTTCTGTTCTCTAAGGTCCAGAAAATAACATGAGCCTGTCAATAGTAGTCAGTTGTATTCCACAATGGGTAGACAAACACCAGTTTTTTGGTATTGTGTTGACGTGACGTCGATGTCGCCAACTGGAATAAGGGTGAACAAGTCAATTGGGGTTGTCACCGAATCCAATGTAGTCGGAATTGGATTTGTAAAGATGACAAAAAAAAAAAATACTTTTTGTAATGAATTTCAGTATTATCGGTTTTATGTTATCGGAACTTCAAAACTTGAAATTCATCACATAAAAGTATTATTTTTTTGTCTCTTTTGAAATCCAATTCCGTTTACATTGGATTCGGTGACAACCCTAAATAAGTCTTTACAAATGCATTATTAGTGTTCGACCGAACGAGATTTTTCACACTCAATCAGAAGTCGAATTTCAACAGAAGTTCAGCTAAACCAGAATACGAAATTTTTGCTATTAAAACAAAACTATTTAATCGGATATGTGATCGAAATGAACCGATTTAAAATTTCGCGTTGCAATAAAAACTAATATGTACTGTATTCAGGCGTACATCTTAATCTCGCAATTAGTAAATTTTACACAATTAGGGTATTAATTGAGCTCAATTTACCCAACAATAAGTCAATTAAAAATTTTACAATTAGTTTCTAATTGCATCACTAATTGAGTAACATTTGAAATGCAACAACATTTGTCACAAGTATGTTTACTGAGCCAATTCACACTGGATTAATTATGCTTGTAGGCACTTTCGGTGAAGAAAGTCCTTTTTGGTTGGCATAATTTTTCAACCAGCTTCAACCCCGCATTAGCGGAACAAAACTAATACATACACAATTCAAAAAAAACACACACATGTCAAATAAATACAAAAAACACTAATACACACACAAAGCTGTGTATACGTATACAATTTTATGCCAGATGAATTAATACAGTGTGTTTTGGAAAGAACAAAAGTTAAGCGAATTAAAAATTAATCTAGTGTGAATTGGCTTACAGAGAAGAAAAAATTATGCACAACGCAAGGCACATCAACCAGGTAGCACCACTAGAGCAGCAAACTATCCCGATTGCATTGCAATTGCGTGCAATTTTGTTGTTGTATACGGATTCCGTGTGATATGGCTTTTGACACTTTCTTAAAGATTCATCTGTGCTGACAGTGACAGACGGCTTTTTGAATGTTTTGACAGCTTAATAAGATAACTTCTACAACAAATTTTGTATTGTCTGCGTTTAGACAGGAAAACATTTGGAAGTAAAACATATTTACGGATGGGGAAGAGATCATCATTCGGTGCTCCGCGACACGCTTTGTTCACCTTTTCTCTGTTGACATTTACTTTTCTTCTTCCCAATAATAACAATAATAAAAGAGAATTACAGATGATTTTTGTCAAATGTTCGCCCCTCTAAACTCTGACATTGTTGTAGAACCGCCACTGCCGGGTTGATCTGCCTGATGTCAAATGCTAAATTGAGCTGTATGAACTTTACATTTAATTGCACAATTAAAATGAAATGGCATCAGTTAAGAAGGCATGTCTGAACTTAAAATAATTCTGGTAAAAGTTATTTGCTTTTACAGAGGGGGTTTTTTCAATATTTTTGACGCTTAAAATTCTTCACGGTATTCACGGATTCGATTCAAGAAAAAACAAAATAAAAATTTCTCGGTTTACCGAACAGGAAGGAATATTTTAAATTGTGCTGTAACTACTGGGTATTAAAGCTTGTTGGCTGACAAAAATGTGATGGAAGGAAGGTTCAAATACCATTCGTGCCAGTAAACAAATTGGAAATAGAAAACCGTAACTAAAATAAATTAAATCAATGGCGTTTTCTTTTCTAGAAAAAAGTGCAACATTTCTTGCCCTTTTTATTGAAAATTTGTAATATGTGACCTTCTCCGAGAAAAGGGACCTAGAGTGTGAAAATGAAGTTTTGAGAAAAACTTTCATAACGCATTATCACTTTGAACACACCTTCAGTTGGGAGATGCGATTTGGTATGGTTATTTATGATTGGGAGCCGACTTTGGTGACGTCATGCCTTTGTGGTGACGTATTTTTTTCGCTTTTAGTGTGACAATACCTTTGCTATTGTTGCTGCTCTGTACACATTATAAAAATAACTATAAGAAAGGAAAAGAATAAAGTGACGCTTCAGTCTTGTGCCAACTGTACGAGTAGAACGAGTTGTTTCGCAATTTTGGTTCTTTTGTAATTTTATTACTAAGCTGGTGTTAATTTGAAGTAATTTTTATAAAAATTGATATTTCAGACAGTTTTGATGATGATTTAAAAAGACTAGACTCGGTTTATGATTTATTCTGCGATTAACGGCTGAGCTACCAAACGAATTACCTTCGCTCGTTAGATCGCAAATGGTATATGTATGAGAATGTCAGGATCTTATGTACTGATTCACAGAAACGGGATTTTGTAGCTCCTAAACCGAGTGAACCCAAAGCGAAAAAAATTCGAAAAATAAAGCTGAACCAGACAGCAAGAAGAAAATAATCGAAGCACCGGATCACACGAAAAATAAAGCTGAAGTCAAAGCGCCGAAAATAGAAAAAACTTGAATTGTCAAACGGAAGAAAATCGAAGTACCAGATCACGAAACACCGAAAAAAACTCCAAACTCCAAAAAAATTCGAACACTGACAAAAAAAAAACAATTTAAAACCAAAAAATCAACAAAAAATATTAAATTTCAATGGTTTTCTCATTTTTATCGATTTTCCCAAGTTCGTTTTGTACGTTTTTACGGCGGTAAATAAATTTTTATCAGAAATATAACTCATTTCATCTTATTCTACACCCTTTTAGGTACTAGGATCCCTTTTCTCGGAGAAGGTCACATATAATGATTTTTTGAAATAGTAAATTTATTAGAAATTATTGTATCATCACTTACGAGGCTTAATTTTGGTCTTAAGAAAATATTGAAGAGCAATTTTTTGATTAAAAGTAAATGTAAAAATTTCTTTTAGAAAGTAATAAAAATATTAAATAAAAAAAACCTCTGCAAACACAACTTTTTGAAATTGTTTTAAAAACAGAAATCGAGACCTGTCTCGAATAATAAATTTAATAATTCCTTAAATCAAATCTGTTCAGCACGAGAAGGATCAGTTCATAGCCAACTCATAGAGTCCGCACTATTTCTTTATGCGTCGCCAGGTAACTCATAATGATCTAATCTGTGATTAGCTGAAACTTATGCAGAGTGAGTGAGTTAATGAGTGCCGGACTCATTCGTACGATATCGCATGCTAAAACTGAAAAGCTTTATCAAGTAAAATGATGTTTTCGAATCAACTGTGACTCATCGCTGATTAATCATGGGTTATCTTAAAGATTAACTCAAATTTCGACAGGGATAATTTATTTAGTTTCACTTACTTTTTCTATTGATCGTTACTACACCAAAGATAGCTCCTCATAAATGTGCATTAATCAATAAAAACTTTTCATTAAACAACAACTTAAAACAAAAGTTGTATTTTTCTATATGATCGCATAGACTTTTTTTTGACTTCCCCTGGCATTTTAATCTTCAGAAAACACAATTAAAACCATGTTATGCGCGTTATAATGACTAATTTCAGAACTTAACTGTACTAAAGAGAAACTTATGCAAGTTGGGCGGTTTTTGCCCACAAACTATAAAATTTTGTGTACAATCTTATTCACAACTTTATTTGGCAAACAAGTAAAGATTGCAAATATGGTGCAACATGCACATTAACGCTGCGCTGGAGAGGTAAGCCCTGTTGGTCTTTCGCACAACCCCAGAATCAATTTTATACAACCAACTCACAAACCTTTCAAACTCACATCCAACTTCCTCAAGTTGTACCAACACCGGTCACAACGTGTATGCCCTGCATTATGTTAAATATTTTTTACCAAATGTGTAAAACTTTTAATTTTCTGTTGCTTCTCCACCCACTATGGCTTTAGCGACAAAAAAAAATAATCTTGGGCAGTTTGCTAATTCCGTGACTTTCTGGATAAAATGAAATGCTTTGGTGAAAAACAAATAAATTTATTTCTCAACATACACTTCTTCGTTAAGCTCTATATATTTAGTTAAAGAGTCTTTCTAGTTTCTTCCATTCCCTACAAACAGATACGATTTCTCAAGGACCCCACTAACACAAACGCAATTCAAGAATAACACCAGCCAGCGATTGAACACGCTTTTTATTATTGGCCAGCTCAGCGAATAATTTACTTGAATACTTACTAGTAAGTAGTTATATAACTACTGCAAAGTAATGCCGACGGTACGTAGTTTATGTGGAAAAGATAATAATAATTTGTTATTAATAGAAGTGATTACCAAGTTTTTGCTGGGTATTTTAAGACCGTATTCCATGTGAGTTCTTATGCCATGGGGAAAAAATTATTTAATATTTATTTATGTTGCATTGAATTTAAAAAAAAATTTTTTTTCTTTATAAGTTTTGTCAAAGCAGGCTGACAATGGAAGCCCTTATGTAAGGATTTATCCGAAGCAACAAAAATAGCACACGATTTCAGAGGTTTCGCTTTCAAAACGGGGTTTGGAAACTTGTTTTTTATGTTGGAAATTTTGCTCCTGCCAAGTGGGAATTATTTATGTAAAAGTTAGATGTTTCTCAAGCAAATTATCAGGGCACAGATTTTTTAATTTTTTTAATTTTTTAAAGAACAAACACAAACCGCGAGGCCATTTCGGGTTGTCTGCAGAAACATCCAGAGGGTCCAGGCAAGAATCGAACCTGCAACCCCCAGACTAATAGTCTAGTACGCTGTCTATTAGTCTATGGGGGATAGTGCGCAAGATTTTCGGTCTAGGGGTTCACATGTTCGATTCCTGCCAAGATCGTGGGTGTTTCCGCAGATAATCCAAAAAGACTTAAGCAGTTTGCGTTTGTTAAAATTCCTGCGAAATTCCTGCTTCTGTCGCATGCAAAATTCCAGTGGTTTCTGTTTTATACAGCGTTTCCAGTTTAGGCGATTTGCCCCTAAAATGCAGATATATTTTCCTGTTGCGGCTCTGAGGATAGAATATTTTTATTTACCATTTTTTATTTTCATATCAATATTTATGTTAAATATATTTAGACAGCATAGAAAAATAATATTTACTAAATTGGTCGAAATTTTAACGAAATTAAAATAAAAAAACTCCAGGGGACAAATTACGGCATTCGATATCGAACGAAATTTCCATATAAATTCAAAAAATTTTGCATGGGATTTCGATATCGAATGCCGTAATTCGCCCCCAGAAATGTTTGAACAAATTTGCAATTGAAAAACTCTAAACTAGAAATATGACCAAAGAATTTATTTGCTATCATTTTTATTTAGGGGGAATTTCGGGGATTACAAATCGATAATTAGGGATAGGACCTGAAAAAAATAAATATGGCAGCGCTGATTATATAATTTAATTCTTCCGATTTAACTCTTTAGTACTGTCAAGTCCACAAATTCATTCATTCAAGTTCTTTAATACTGACGTTTTTCTCTTGCTCCTTATTTCAACTAGAAATATTCATTCCACAGCTGTTAGCATTAAAATAAATTAATTTTCTTTTAAAAAGTGTATAATAATAATAAAAAATTTATATATTTGGAAAAGAGAACAAAAATCACAAAGGAATTAAATTGTTATAAAACTTCGGGGTTGTTTTAGTTAAGATTTGATTATATAATTAATAAAGTTTCAGAGTTTTAATTATGGAAAAATAATAATAATTAATTTTCAATAAATATTTTCACTTACCGGTACCAGAAGCTTTTGTACTTCAGCAACGGCTTGACTTAATTTGATTTTGGCACGATTTTCTGTATCTTCGACTGTGATCAAGACGTGTAGTTCATCTGATAAATGTTCCCAATTGGGTTTGCCTCTGTTAGCATCTTCCTGTTGATTTGTCAAATGGCAAATTGCAAAAAAAAAAAAATAAAAAATTATGTTAATTATTTAAATTAATAAAAGTATTCTTAAATGTAAAATTAATGAAATGTTTCTAAGCTTTACAAATTTGTATGAAACGTACTCGAGAATTTTTTAAAATTTAATGCCTTTTTCTTTTTTAAAAAAAATTAAACATTTCGTTTACTTTTTGCAAAAAAAAAAATAGCAGCTCAAAGTATTCTTAAGACAAAAATTTTGCCTTGGAAGTGATAATTGAATAATATCTAACAAACTAACTATTTTAAAAATCATTATATTGCAAATTTTCAATAAAAAGGGCAAAACATGTTGCAATTTTTTCTAGAAAAGAAAACGCCATAAATCTTTTCAATACAAATTTTACAAAATAAGGCCCTTATTTAATATAACTTCAAAATAAAATAAAAATATAAAAATTCCACATAACTTCAAAAACAAATAAAAATTAAAATCGTTTTGAACAAATAATTAAGCCTAGTACTCTGTTCGAATTTGCGAAAAATGTTCAACAACATTGATTTTTTCATTTGAAAATTGTGACAAGTAGCCAGTGGAGGCAACACTACGATTTAGAAGAAATTTATCGGTTTTATTGCCTTGAAGTAAGCAACATTGTTTTTATTATGTAAACAAAAACCATCTGTGAAAACAATGGACAACAAAATATTCTTTTTTTTTGAAGAACAAACACAAACCGCGAAGCCATTTCGGCTTGTCTGCAGAAACATCCAGAGGGTCAGGTCAAGGCAGGAATCGAACCTGCGGATGCCCAGACTAATAGCCTAGTACCCTATCTACTAGTCTATGGGGGCATGTGCTGCAACGTATCAATTAATGCAAATTGCAGCTGCTGCGGAGGAGCTCTTGGAAGACGCATGTTCTGCAAAAAGTCCTTACCTTCATTTTATATTATATTAAAAAAATTTTTCTATAATTTTAATTATTTGTGCACAGCACAAACTTAATGCCAAATAAAACCTGATCAGCTGTTGTTTACAATTCCGTACGAAATAAGTGATGCTTCTTATATTATTTCGCAGTTGGAAAATATGTTGTCAGAAACATTTTGTAGTTGAAAAAAATGCTGCCAGCACCATTTCGTACGTTTTCAAAAACTGGGCAGAGTAAAACTTCAACCATATTGTTTTGCAATTATTTCGCGTGAATTTTTTTTTAATATGGACTTTTAACAGCAGTTTGCACGAAATGATGAACAGAGTACCCAAGGCAGATATTGCGATCTGTCAAACGTCAGCTGTTAAAATTTCACCCAACTTCATCGATTAGTTTATTTGTTGTAGTCGTTTGAAGCCAGCAACTTTTGTGTTTCTTGAAAAATGGAAAAAAAGTGAATTTCGTTCAGTGATTAAACACTATTATTTGAAAGGGAAAACGGCGAAAGAGACAAAAGAAAAGCTCGATAAACATTACGGTGAGTCTGCTCCGTCAAATTATATAGTAAAATATTGGATTGCTGAATTTAAACGCGGCCGGACAAGCACTACAACAATAACATCAACAGGAAGGCCAAAAGAGGTGATTACTGAAGAAAATATCAAGAAAATCCTCGATATCGTTATGAATGATCGCCGAGTCAAGTTACGTGAGATTGTTGAAATGGTATTTTAAGGACCTCGAAAAATCCTATTTTTTGGAAGGGATACAAAAACTGGAGAAACGTTGGACTAAGTGTATTTAGCTAATAGGAGACTGTGTTGAGAAATAAATGGTTTTTGAAAAAAACTCGTTTTTTCCTACTTAGGTAGCTTCAATATCAATCCGCCCTCGTAGTGTTTGACGGTAGGTTTTAACAAAGAAAGCAGGTATTTTTCAAAGCGATTTGAGGCGAGTCTACCTGTTATGAATTTGCCTTGGTTGGCATGAGCAACATTTACAAGTTCGGTGTTGGGCAAACATTTTACAAAACGCTCTCTATCAACCGATCACCGAAGTTCAATACCGATCGTGAACTTTCCGTCAGATACTGATCCTTGCATTTCTTCCACCAGACATTTTTATATTTATCTTGTAGAAGAAAGTCTTGTTATTGAAAACTAATTTTCGAATTTTCAACAAACAAAATCAGGAATGTTCTACAAAAGTAGCGAAATTGAAATATGAAAAGTAAACTTTTAATTTTTGATGTTCTGGAAAAGTAGAGTATATTCGTATTGAATATTTAAATCCAAATGTAAAAGAAAGAATGCAGAAAATAAAAAGTTTTAACTGATTTCAATTGAATTCCACTTTAAAGTAAAATGTAGAACATTCCGGAATGTTTCCATAGTATTTTCGACTACTGTACATTGATATAATTAAATATTTATTCCCAGTTGCAGCTCAATTCATCTGTTGAGCTCATTCCCTCAGAGCAGGCTAAAATAGAAAATAAACTTCGATGTCAATTTAATTTTTCTATCCAGTCCTTGAAAATGCAATTACTATCGTTTTGTCATCGAATTGAAACGGAAGTTTATAAAAAAATATTTTTCCTTTTTTTACATTTAACTGCTGCTGAATTTCCCAAACTTTATATAAATCATTTGCGAAATATTTCCACGAAGAAATATCATAATTTATTTGTTAATTTGAAAATAAATTAAATTTTATTCTCTTAAGAAAATGACTTTTAGTTGGGTAAACGGCACAGAAAGTTCGAAAATATTCTTATTTTTCTAAAGAAACTCCCTCCCACCCTCTTTTTTTCTTTTTGAATGACAAAATAAAAATTAACTTTATCAAGAAAATTAAGTTTTATGAGTGCAAGGAGGAGGGAACCACCCCGCCAACCAACCAACCAAACAACAATTCTAATGTCATTTGCACTAATCACAAAAACATTTAGAAATAGAAATAAAATATTAATTATTTTTTTATTTTTACATCTGTGCGGTTAAAGAATATTTCGAAGCAGTAAAAAGTAAATTTTTCTTTTTTGGCAACTTATTTGAAATGCAAACATTTATTTCTTGCCTTCTGAAATGCACAAAATTATTTTATTTTTTGATTTTTATTAGTTTCAACACAACACACAACACACAATACATTCCCATACATAAACAACACCGTGACAATTTTTGACACTATTTCTTATGGGGCAGACAACAAAACATTTATGAAAATCGCAAAGTTTAATTAAAACAACAACTTGTGATGGGGAGTGTAATAAGAGCATGTTGTTGTTGTTGTTGTTGTTGTTGTTGTTGTTGATGTTAAGGATATTAAAATAAAACAGTGTTGCCGACATGGTATTCAAGAGAAGAAACGCTGAGACCTGAGAAAATTGTTGAGATAATTTTTGATTAACAAATTCATTGTCGAGTTTTATCTCCAAAATATTTATGTAACGCGAAACTACGGGTATAAAAAACCGACTAGAGATGTCTTGAGAAGAAGCGGTGAGAACTCTGTTACATAAATATCACAGGGGAGCACATTCACAATATTCTAGAAAGTTGTTTACTGAGATCTTACGTACATTTTTGTAATAAATAGCATAGTATGTATCTCAATGTTATTAAAAATAAACAAATAAAATGACAAAATTTTCGGGAAATTTTTCAATTTGCGGCTACCTAAGCGCTACCCAACTGTATTAAAAATCATTTCTAGGAAGTTCATATGTTCTAGAAAGTTGTTTACTGAGGTCTTAGGTACATTTTTGTAGTTGATTGTTTTCTTGAATTTTTAACGTTTTGCTACCTATGGACCTGAACAGTGGAAAAAAGATAAAAAAAAATCGATTTTTTTCTTTAATTTTTTGCAATTTTCATCTTGAAGATGAAAATTTTTTGATTTTATATGTTCACAATTTTTGTTCTTTATGACAAGATCTACAACTTGGCCTCAGAGAGTAAATCGAAATTCCGAACGATTTGCAAGAGATGAGCCTGAGAAAATGATCATTATTTTGCAAAAATGACACCTGAGGCCCCAAATCTTTGGGGGCCCATAAAAAAGTGCATGTCTTTGGGCAAAACTGGGAGGCACGGGTCTTTTATCACGTAGTAGTTTCCGTATATGGTTATTTTTCCATGACTTAAAAAATTACACACAGTGTATTTCATGTACAGTACAAACTCTTTCATGCGGACACTCGCTAGTCGGATTACTGTAATCTGGAAAGTGCGATGCTTCGAACAGTTTGTAACGTCCCCATCTACAGTCTGCACAACAGGTGGTTTTTTTTTTATCAGAAATAACTAGTGAATGGTAAGTCGATTTCGATTGCAGTCGAAAATCGATTTTCAATGCCAAAAAAGATTTTTTTGTAGTCGATTTTTCATTATCAACTTTATACTGAAATCGACTTCTACCGCCGATTATTCGAATTAAGAAAAATGCGCAAAGAATGACATTTAAGAAATAAAGCTGTGTGGCATCATACATATAAACTAATGTAAAAATTTTCTAGATAAAATTAATGGTGACCACCGCTCTACAAAGATTACAAAAACACACTTATTTCAATATCAAAAAAATGTAGTTTTTTGTGATTGTTAACACCAAAGCGAATGAATACCAGGTGACATTATCAGTCCAGACGATTATCAACTGACTACACCAAAGTGTCAAACTCTATATGAAAATAGTAAACAAAAACTTTTTATGCCTGCATTTAACATGACTGTTTGGTGATTGCCAGTTATTGTTGCATTAATAGGCCACTTCGCTTTGGCTAACACCAACAAAATAAAACCTCTGAAACAAATCTTAATTGATAGTCGTCTAATATAAACTTTACTTGAATTGTTCAAATTCTTGTGGAAACAAAATAGAGTAAAATAATAAAATTGTAAGTCGGTGTATCATAAATAAAAAAGTGAAGTCTTGTAAAAAAGATAACATTTTGTTAAAAATGCCATCGAGCCATGTTTGGCACTATTTTTACTAAAGAGTTCTGTTTTTGTGGAAGCACATCCACTTTGGCCAATCATCTACAAAAATGCCATAAAATTTCTTTTGCTAAAAAAGGAGAAACAACAAACGTATGATATGATGATATTGAAGAAATATCGGAGGAGGAGGGTAAACAAAAAAAACTAAAACAAAACAATTGATTCCGTTTTAAAAGTGGATGAAAGGTCCACTTTACTTTTATGTTAACTTATATCGCTCCTTATTTTGAAAGCGAAAGCAAAAAAAATAGTTTTTTATTGTTATTTTCAATATTAATTACGAAAAAAACTTTCTTTAGAATTTGCTGCGACAAGTAGTTAATAAATACAATTTTAAGTTTTACTTAGAATCTGAAATAAACACCAAACAAGAAATTTTATTTAAAGGAAAAAAATAAATACAAATCGGCATAAAATAATCGATTTTTGCCTGCGATTAACCGGTTAATTAATCGGAACAGAAAATGGCTGATCGAAAAGTCGAAAGGCGATTTTTCGTTGTTTTTTACTATTCACTAGTAATAACTTTTCGATATTTTAACGCCAGACAAATCACTCATTTGCGTATGAGCAAGACTAAAAAAATGCCATGGAAGAGTATTTAGTCACAAAATCCAACAAAAAAATTTCTAATATAAACATAAAAAATAAAATAAGAAAACATGTGTCTCAAACTTAAAGAGGATCAGGTGTGCACATATTTATGTTCCAAACACTTTAATAACTTCTTTATTAAGCAGTCAAGTAGAAATAAAAAAATTATTTTGGGAAAAGAAAAACGAAAATTTATTGCTTGAGTTCAAATCTGAGTTTGCCCATTTCTTCTTAATTTAAGAAATTATTTTTTGGATAAATTCTGATGAGATGGTGTAGCGACCTCGAAATCAGTACTGATGAATAAATTGTGTTAAATAAAACTAAAAGTATTCTCTTAATAAAAATAATGAATTTATCCAAAAAATAATTTCTTAAATTAAGAAGAAATGGGCAAACTCAGATTTGAACTCAAGCAATAAATTTTCATTTCAATATATACCTTAAGACAGTTCAACGAAATTACATATAAATATTAATTAGAAAGAGAAAAACTTTAGAAACAATTTGAAAATCACCAGGTGGAGGAAGCGGTGATGTCATGGCTCATTCAGCAGAGTAATTTTCATGTGCCAGTTGCGACAGTGATTACACAAAGCAAAGCAAGATATCACAATAAATAACGACTGGCTACAAATATTTGAAATTCTAAATAGAATGACAGTCCTAAAAAATGCTAGAGTAGTTTAAAAAAAGATTTGAAAGGTGTGAGAAAGAAATGGGCAAAGATCAAACGTGTATATGTAAAAATTAGAAGTTGATGTTTTATGGCCTTATTCACAAACGATTAATAAAGTTAATGTGTGCATTAAAACCGGTTTTCCCATATAAAAATCCAACATTAAACCTACAATAACTTTATTAATTGTTTGTGAATAAGACCATTAGTTTTTAGTAATAAAATTTAATAAAAATTTATTAAAATTCATAAATATTTAGGAAAAGTTTTTAATGTAGATTAAGATTTCAAGTATTATTATAATAATGTTCAAAAACAAAGTTTATTAAAATGGTACAAAAATTATTTTTAAAAAAGCGACGTCTTTAGTAATTTAACTGTTCAGGCAATTTTTAAAACAATTGGGGCATTCAAATGGTGGTCATAAAATTATAAGTTTTAATATAATAAATTGAAAAAATATGATGAGGAAGATCAAGCACTATGTACCTTCTCTCACACGCTCTCAAATTTTTACTGTTTGGATGTGACAGAAAAATAAACATACTTTAAGAAGTCTTATTATTTTATGAGCTTTTTGTTTGAAACACTATTTTTTACATATTAAGACATTATGACAATATGACTTAATAGGACACCGTTTGAATCCCCCAAATATGTTTAATTAAATTTACAACATTTAATAGTGTTTTCAACTTAAGAATTTAAAAAGAAAATTATGCAAACTTGATAATAAATCTTCATCTCAGCCACTTCATATACAATAGGTCATCTACGTAGGAGAGAAAAATTGGAATGTGGGAATGTAGCTATTTTACATACATACATATATAATGCTGATAAATCAGTGCCATTTTAGAGGGCACTTGCAGCAGCAACATGGGCTCTTAGCAGCGAAAATTCGGATCCTGGTAAAAAAAATATCAAAAGATAAAGTAAACTGCATATCCTGCACAAGCGCATCAGGATTAAGAATGATCCATGATCCAAGATTCCAGTCCTTATCAGAAATGTGAAGCAATTTCTGACTAGTACCAATAAACACTTGAAAGTCCTTAATCCACAGGGATATGAATCAAAACATGAATATTCCTCTAGAGCACATAATAAAATTTGATTATTCCAATCCTCCGCGTCAAAACTAGTTTATTCCATTTCAAAATCTGGATTTATTTAAAATATATTATTGTTCTACTTTTGAATCCTGTACAAACCAATGAATAATCCTTGTCGTCTATAATAATGCAACAAAATTTTGGGTTAAATAGTGTCATTCCCAAAAATCAATTTTCTCAAATTGTGTAAGAAAACACAAAAAGCGGAATGAATAGTCAAGTTTTGAAAAGAACCTCAACTATAATTTCTTTTAAATAAAGACTCTGGCAACACTTGAGAACACTTGTTAATAAATAGCGCAGTGTAGGTGTGTATGTGAAATGTAAGAACATGACGAAAACCAAACAACAAAAAACACACACAAAAAAACATCTAAAAATAAAAATTTGACAAGATTTTCTCTTTATGATTCAACAATAAACAAGTTGCTGACAGTTTTTCTTATTTTTAGTGCATCTAAAAAAGTTGCATGAAAAATTTGTGATTTATTTTAATTGTTTTTTTTTTAAATTCTATTAAAATGTCTGTATATCTTTACAGTCATAATTTAGATATTTCTCATTTAGTATACGAATAACATTTAAATGAACAAAAATAATGCATTATTTTATAATTAAAGGTG
The DNA here is from genome assembly GCA_956483585.1 of Gymnocheta viridis. NCBI lineage: Eukaryota > Metazoa > Arthropoda > Insecta > Diptera > Tachinidae > Gymnocheta > Gymnocheta viridis. The sequence goes on from OY101440.1 coordinate 138,522,856, forward strand.
TTTTAAAAATGAACACAACTCACACACACAAACTTGCACACTTGCACACAAAACAGCGGTTGCTTGACGACATTTTATTAATAAAAAAAAAGTTTTTTTTTTGAGCAAAAAAGGGAGTAGAAACCTGGGACCGTAAGCAGGGGCGCCAAACGTGACGATTTTACGTCATTTTGACGATTTTTTTACAGCGAATTTTACAAAATGACGTTTGACGATTTTTGTTAGTATTCTCCCTTATACTCTGACGATTTTTTGACTTCGCCACTTTTTTGCTCAACACAATCTCTACGTATGGGAAAATGTCAAGCTCTAAAAATATCTTTTTGTTGTGCGGCCAATATCGACGATATTGATGATACTGCTAAAGAAATATTTAAAAATTTGAATGACAATAACGAGCTTTACTTTTGTTTTTCTTAAATATGTGCTTAATTTGATGAATAATGTAAACAAAATTGAAGGAATTCAAATTCACAACATTCAATATGAAATGACGAAACTTTTTTAAAATGTTTTAATAAATTTTTTAAGTAGATGATTGTATAAAAAATACGCCTCTAAATCAAATTGATTTCCAAAACCGTAAAATTTTTTGTAAAAAAGGAAGAAGTTTATATTGGTGTGTATGGAAAAGAAATCTTAAGACAATAAACAATTGATGTTGAAACTTTCAATAAATTTATTGATAATTGTGTATCATTTTACTTTGAATTGTGTTATCAAATAAAAAAAAGGATTTAATTTTGATGACAAAATTATAAAAAAATTTAAATTTAATTTTAGATGGTGTACATCTGTGATTTTGAAAAAAAACTCCGAAATTCTTTGTTTATTAAAAGATTTTCCTAATCTATTGAGCAAAAATATTGAGCATGAAATAAGAGAACTAGGATTTTTGGATTTTGGAGACAGCGCATTAAATGCAGATATATTTTGGAGAAGAGGAAACTCAATTAATCTACGAAACAATAAACCTGTTTTTCCACATTTATGTGAAGTAGATTACGCCTAGTGTTCGAAATTCGACCGTTAGTTTGAACGTATACCCTACTTTATTTGCATTCATTTAAAGAGAATACACTACCTAATTACGAGTACTTATTCCATTCCCTTCCCCATGGAAAAAACAATAAACGAAATAAAATTACATACAAACCCACACATTTATATAAAAATCTCATTACTCGTACACATACATATGTATTTAAATAACCTTAAATACTCTCATTGCTCTGCGTATGTTTTTACTTGAACCAATACTTACATAAGTGAATGTGTGTACGTGTGTATTTTAAGTATTTGTAGTGGTGTCAACTTTAGGAGCCTCTTATTCCTTTAATACTGAACCGATTTAAATAATATATACTGGAGTCACTAAAGCTCAATGATGTCTACCATTTGGTAAAAGATTGAATAAAATCGCTTGGCAAACAAATCAGAAAAAGGGATCTAAAAATTTTTCTTTGCCTATTTATATATAGATATATAAATTGTAATTTATGTGAATTTGTAAATAATTTAATGACTTTGCCAAACTCTTCAGCTGATGTTGAAAGAAGATTTAGCAAAATGAATCCTAATAAAACCAAGATCCTTGAGGGGATTCTTTTTTCAAAGGAATATTTAAAAAATAATTCCTCTGAATGTTACAATGTTAGCATTACAAAAATGTAAAAAAAAACATAACAATGACATGTACGAGTTTGTATAGTATTTTTATTTCAGAATTACCCAATTAAAATCAATATCATATGTCATTTGTCCAAATTTTGAACTTTGACCATACACCGAAAAACACAAAAGTACCGTTATCTAAAAAAACGGTACTTAAAAAAAATTACAGCGTTTTTCGTGTTCAGGAGGTCCCAATTAACTTATCTAGGCATGTGGCGTTCTTGGTATCTTTTGGCTGTAAACCAGTGTAATTAACGTTTATTTTGGAAAGTATATAAAATGTTTCAACACAAAATGTCTTCAAATGTTGCTTTGAATTGAATAAAATGTTTAAAATTTTTATTGTTTTTAAGAAATCTATTGAATTGTTAATTTTTAAATGAAAGCTTGTTGTATAAAACAGAAGAAAAATTTTTGAGTGATGATTTTATGACGACTTTTTTTAAATACTGACGATTTTTACGATTTTATTTACAAAATTTGACGATTTTTCTGAAATTTGTACTGGCAGCCCTGACCGTAAGTATGTACTTATTTATGTAAGGTAGAGGAGACAAAAAAATATATGAAGGAGTATTGGGGTTTGGAAAGTTTACTTCTGAAATCTTTAAATTTCATTTAAAAAATGGTGAACATGTCGTGATGAGAGTTCGCAGGAAGTAAAATATTTTTGGGTCTTCGTAGAGCACCTTCTCGGCCAGCAAATGTGAAATTTCTGGACATGTTAGTGATATGAAGAATCAAACTCATGCACCTCACTCAAGAACAACAGAGAATATTGCTGTTCTGGCTCATAGTGTTGAGGAAAATCCAGGTTTGTCCATTTGTCGTCGTTCTTTGGAATCGGGCATTCCACAAAAGATATTACACCGTATTTTGCATTAAGATTTGAGTCTTAAGGCTTTTTTAAAGTGTTCAGTTAACAAAAAACTCACGCCCGCCGACCATCAACGGTGTCATTCATGTCTTTGCTGATGGAATCCTTGAAATGCATCAAAATGATCAGGAATTTCAGGGAGAAATCATCTTGACTGATGAGCACCATTTCACCCGTAAACTGCTTTAACAAGCAGAATTGTCGCATTTGGGGCTCGGAAAATCCAAGAATTATTTTTGAAAAACCTCTACATCCTCAATGTGTAACTGTTTGGTTCGATTTCTGGTTGGGGCAGTGACTGGACCTTACTTTTTTTTTTTTAATTAGGTTGGTGCAGCTGTTGCGGTTAATGGATTATGATATCGAACGATGATCAATGATTTTGTATGGCCGAAGTTGGAATATATTGATGTGGACGACATTTATTTGCGACAAAACGGAGCTACTTTCCACACAAGTACGTGCCATCATCGCTCTTTTGCGTTCAAAGTTTCCTGATCGTGTGATATCTCAAAGAGGAGATCACAATTGCCCTCCAAGATCTTGTGATTTAAGAGCTTTTGACTTTTTACAATTGGAATTCGTTAAGTTTTCGAGGACATAGAAACTCAAATGTGTGATGTGGTGATGGAAAATTTCTTAAAAAGAATATGATCCAGTTAAACGTAACCGTGGCGGCCATTAGGTTGATATTGTTTTCCCTTATTAATATTGTAACCTCCTCCTTACAATTAACTCAACATTCGATGATTTCGCTTAAAAATAGGCGTTTTCTTTTTGCATGTCAAAATGAAATCACCTTTTATTCAAAGAATATATGTTATCGCGAGTACACTGTATTTCAATAATTTTTTCCTTTTTCTTTTACGTTTTATGTTTTCACTTATTGAAAACTTGCTCACAGCACATAAAATCATTTTTCAACAATTGTGAGCAAAATTTAACGGTCGAAATATACCCGGAAATATTTTTAAAAATGTGTTAAAGAAATTTTCGACAATTTTTAAAATAAAATTTTTTTATTTATTTTAATTTTTATGATACAGAACAATTTTATTAATTTGCTTTTTTCTTTTTAACAAGCTCATCGAGAGTGCAGCGTGACTGCACCAAATGTGTTAATTTTACAAAGAATATCACAATTAAATTTTTTAATGGGTTCGCAAAATTTATGAAAATTTTGAAATTTTTAAAATAATAAAATAATTTTGATGGTGAATATTATTAATCCTTCGTCTGTGGGGTGTGATTTCAAGTGCAATGAAGAAGTAAAAGTAAAAAAGAATAAATAATGCAACATTAGCAAGCGCTTACTCAGTCACATTTACATGTTACAGTAGATACTGGATATAAGAACATCTTATATGAGTAAAAACGGCTTATAAGGAAGAAAAAAACTATGCCTCTTTTAATGATTTCTTTAGAAAATATAAAAATAAAACTGATACCTATGAGAAATCATTTATCAAATATTTCTCCATGACAACATTCTTTCACCTGCAAATCATTGAAAAGAAGCAACTGAAACGTTGTACCAATACAAACAAAATATATTGATTTAAGTGTTTCCTAGGAAAAGAAAACAAAAAAAAGAGCAAATAGAAGACCGAACCAATCATGACCACTCATGCACACACTTGACAAGCATAAATCCATATGAAATCATTTTGACAAAAAATAAATAAAAATAAAATGACGAAGGAAAGCAAAATGAATTCTTTTTATCTGTTTGAGTGGGTGAAAAAAAGAACAAAAATATGTGAAAATTAAGTTTTCTTGAAAGAAAAGCATTTCCAATTTAATAACTCAAACACATTAAATGCATTCAACCATTCCACTTAGTGTTACTTGAACAATTTGGCAAACATTTTCCGCTGCTAATGTTCTTTTTGCTGGCCAAAATACTGTTTTTTTTTAACAAAATACTATAACGATTGCGAATGTGATGAAGGAAAATAATAAGAAAATTAAATCAAATGATTCATAAATAGTAGAGCATACAATTAATCGGATTTCCGCTTTAATCGATTAATAGCCCAATTAATTAATCGAAATTGTGGTTGAATCGATTGTCAGCTTAAAGCACCCCATACACGTTTCAATTCGATTGTTAATTTAGTCTTTCAATTGAATTGATTCTTGACCACAACCTTCATAAACTGAATTGAAGGATTTTCATTCAAATTTATGTTTTTTTACAACTACAAAATTTAAAAACTAAAAACTTCTATTGCAATGGCTGAATGGCTTTGGCTTCTTCATTTTATTTTTGTAATCCGGACTTTTTATTTTCCAAAATGCTGGATTTTCTTCGAGAAATTGGAAATTTTTAATGACATTTTTATATTTTTTATTTAAAATTCAATGAAATTAAAGACAATAAACTACAAACAAAAATTTTGACAGCTGATCAAAAGACTCGAACACACACAGCACAATCGAATTGAAAGACTTACACTAGCCAACTTGAATAAATCAAAATCTTTTAATTTTTCTTCAACCAACTAGACAACAGCCAAACTAATCAATTGACGGAAACATAAACGTTTTGATTTGGACAACAACCGACTCAGTTGCCAATTGGATTGAAACGTGTATGTGGGGGGTGCTTAAAATACAAATTTTTAACAAATCAATTAATTTCCATAAATATAAATAAATACTTTAATTGTTTAAACAAAAAAACAATAACATGACAGACATGAGTATTCTTTAAATAAATTAGGCAGAAACCTAATTAATAAATAATGTGTATTTAAAACGACCAAGTCAAGAGATTCTTTCATAAGTTTGAAATACAAAAACTTTTACGCTTTGAGAAATTCAAAGATTCGGTTAATTTCGTTAAGATTAAATTAGACACATACAAAAAATAGAAAATGTTGTTCAATCGCCTAATCAACCCCAAATAACCGATTTAAGCTTTGAGCGAAAACAGTAAATTTTAAATTATTAGAATTGTTAATCGTTTAGCTATTAGTCGATTAACCGTTAATCGGAACACCCTAATCAATAGACATGATTAAGATTTTAAAAACTATTTTGATCATTTTTTTTAGATGTCTTTTTTAATTTAATACGGGAAACTGACTGAGTGTCAGAGAATATTTTCGAAAAATTATGCTGAATGACCTAATTTGTATTTAACATTTTTATTTATTTATTTTTTATATTTTCTTTAAATTAAATGTCGTTACGGCAACTGCAAATGCGAATTGACACATTAAAAAGGAAATCTGAAATTTTACAAAACATATTACACTAGAAATTGTAGATTATTATTTGTTTTGGTAAAAGTTCATGTGACCAAGTTGCTTCTGAAACAATTCAAAACTGATTTCGAATCGAACAATTAATATGTGAACATCCCCTTTTTGGAAATAGGGAGAAATCTCCCGGTGAATTTTAATACATAATTGGGCTGATAAAGTATATTTTGAAATTAACCACAACTACAACTCACCTTCTTTTTATCCCTCATTGATCCTTTGCCTCTGACCATAATTTTACAGCCTGTTTCTTGTTCCAACTGTTTGGCGGTCATACCGCGAGGGCCTAAAATTCTACCCACGAAATTGAACTGAAAAATAAATATAAAAAAAAATTAATTATGTTAATAAATCAATAGATTGTTTTTTAATATTTATAAATTTATTATGGCATTATTTTTATTTTTTATGTCAAAAGCCAAGAAGTTTATACCTAAAAAAATTGAATTGAATTAATTGCCGACCAACATTCCATGGAAAATTCAAGGTTTTTGATGTTTTTTTTTAACAAGTTCATAACTTAAAGACAAAATTTTAATATTCTCAACAGCAAAAGCTGTTAAAACGCAAATTGTCGAATTAACCTGTCAGAACGTAAGAAAAACAACAACCCAGAGAACGAACATACATTTCGTTTCATAGACCATTCAAAGTCGAAATTATTAATTTGCTTGTGGAAGCATGCAGTAAGATCTACTACAAAATCTAAAGTACACTTAAGGTAATTTGAAGTACAGTGAAACTTTGATATAACGAATCCAAAAAAGATCGAAAAAAAATTCGTTAAATCAGTAAGACTTTGATGTAACGAAATTTCAAGAAATACGAAAAAATCCAAATATGATCTTGCGGTATTTTGATCCATTCGGGTACAATGGCTTTCGACAGAGCATCCATACTGGTGTATTTTTAGTGCTCACCTTGCTCTCCAAAAATGCTTCAGATGGCATAGTCCATCGGATATGCTTCTAACGAATTCGAGAGGAGCCCCCGTAGACTAGTAAGTAGCGTACTGGACTATCAGTCGAGGAGTCGCAGGTTCGATTCCTGCCTAGACTCTGGGTTTTTCTACAGACAAGCCGAAATGACTTGTTGGTTTGTGTTTGTTCTTTAAAAAAAAGCAATGATTTTTTTAAACATTCTTGGTTCACACGAACTTTGTGAGACGGTTGTTGGAACGTCCATTGTTTACTACCGACATATTTGCGTGCCCACGGCTCTAAAGCGAAATTTTCACATATCTTCGCATTCTTTGCCTGGTGATTATTTGTTTTATTAAATGTTGTAATTATAAAAAGTTTTGTGAGAAAATCTCCTTCGTGCTCATAGGAAATTGTTTTTGATAGTTTTTGACTACTTGCAATATACAATATTGTTTTTGTTCCTCGTCTTTTGTGAGCATTGCGTTGTAGTCTTGCATCAATTTCACCGCTCGTTCAGCGGTATCGTTTACCACGTTAATGTCATTAATAATTTGAAGAGCAGTTTTAAAATTATTATCCGTAGCCCATGAAGTTGGATCATTTTTCAAAAATGCTGTATTGATTTTAAAGCGAAGAAAACCCATTTTTGGTCACAGAAGAAATGAACTGATCCATTTCGCCTTCGATAACCTGCATAATAACCTTGCCGTCAGCATATTTTGGAAGTCGTATTAAAAAGTGCCTTTGAAGTTAAGATGAGCAAAACCGAAAGCCCAAATGTAAAAATATTTAAACAATTTAAAAATATGCATGGGGAAATATTAACCAGAGCACGTAGGAGATTTTATCACAAAACATTTTATAATTACACCATTTAATAAAACAAATAATCACCAGGCAAAGAATGCGAAGATATGTGAAAATTTCGCTGTTATTTTTTAGTTTTTGTTTTTTCTACATTAAATATTAATGTTAAAGAAAACTGATACAGAGCAAAATTGTTCATAAGATATAGGCCTAGAATATTTGTGAATAAGGTTTTTCTCTAAAATAAATATTACTGAAGTTATAAACAGTTAAAGCGAACCATAGTGCGAAAAATTAGAATTATTAGCAAACTTTGTGGGCTGAAGGCACGCCCAATAACTATGCAAGCGATCTAAAAACTTCTATATATATATTTTTTTCTAATTTGAAATCAATCTAAGGGGTTCGCTAAGTGGAAATATGAAAAAAAAAATGTCCATATAACATGCGGTCACACTATTGAACAGTGTCCATCGGCGGTCACAGCTGCCCATACAATTACTTGAGATGAAAAATTAATTCGGGTGGCCAGTTCGAGATCTCAAATTTTTGTGAGTTCATTCAGTTAAGTAAACACGAACATTTTGAGAGTTTTTGAACTGCACAATAGGAAAATTGTTTTCATCAGAGACCACAATGTTTGGAAATTCGCCACTTTCGTGCCAGCTTAACAACTCCATTTGCTCTTTCGAGTCTAACTTTTTTTTGGCTTTGGTGTAAAATCTTGCAAGTTTTGGAACTTGAAAGGCTTTACCTTGTGCTCATTTTGGAATATGCATCGGATGCTAGGCTGGGATATTTTCAGTTCTTTGGCCATTTGATTACCATCACGAAGTGAATTTCGATAAAGTCGATCCTTCACTTTCCGCACCATTTCAAGTGATTCAAGCGGTGATTTTTTTTTGGTCCACCACCACCGTAGCGATTAACAATGTTGCCTTTATCATTAGAACGACTTATGGTGCAATATGCAAACATTTTAACCACTTTTAGATGACTGGACTCACGAACAACAGCTGGTGGTGACTTCCCGGCCATATATAACGCAATCACACTTTTACGTTTCTATTCCATTTCGCATAATTTTTGTTCTATAAATTTTAGATACAAATAATTGTGGTAACTTGTAAACAATATAAACAGCTGTCATTGGCATGAATTTGACAAAGTTGGCATTAAATGTTTTCGAGTCCCCAAAAGTTTTTACTGAAATTTACTACATTTTACTTAATTGCGTTCGTTTACTCGATTTACAGTAAATGAGAACACAAATTGAGAGCGTAAAGTTACAGTTCATAACTGAGAATTTACAAATTTTTACTGCAGAAATTTCTTGTAGTAAAATTTAGTAAAACAGAAAAACACATGATTCAAAAGGTAAACAAACAAAAGTAAGAAATTAAAAAGTATACAATTTGTGAAAAAAATTATTTTATAAAAAGAAAAACGGACAAAATAATAAAAATTCAATTAAATAAATTATTGTTAAACTATTCCTTCCTTATGCCTTTCGAAAGAAAAAATGTTGTAGAATCCATTTATGGCCATTTTCTTTGCTATTTTTTATTTCGTTGGAGTTGTGAAAATGCTAATGGTCTTATTCACAAACAATTAATAAAGTTATTGTAGGTTTAATGTTGAATTTTTATATGGGAAAATCGGTTTTAACGTACACATTAACTTTATTAAGCGTTTGTGAATAAGCCCATAAGTATATGGTTACTTAGTACTGCTCTTGCTTTTAAAGTAGTCAATAGCAAAAACAAATAATCACATACTTTTGAATAAATTTAATCAGAAACAACTTAGGAAAATCAAATAAAATGAAAATGAACACATTGAAACGATTATAGAAAATAATTTGTTTATATTTTCTTAAAATATTCGTGTTATAATAAATATTGCATCGAGTACCAACAAGAAAAAAAGCTTTTTTGAGAGTAAATTTTTCAGTTTACTCAGTAATTACTCATTTACTGCATTTTACTGCAAAAGTATTCAAACGCAGCTATTATCGGTTCGCCAGTATTGCCAAGATAAAGTTGGTAACATTTCAATCGCCAAACAATGTAGAGCATTTTTCGAGTATTTTTTATGTGAAAAACTTTCCAATTAAGAGGTTTTTCCAGAGTAAAGAGAAAACGATTCGTTATATTGAGTTTTTCGTCATGACAAAGTTTCACTGTAGTTGTACTACTTAAAGAAATTATTTAAAAAAATATATTAAAACAACTTAATTTAAATAATTCTTTAAGAAAATGTTAAAAAAGAAAAATAATGCTCCAACTTATTTTGACAATGTGCGTTACGACGATTGCCTCTTATCCTGGAATATTTGTTTCAGTGCAAAGCAAGTTCCAGCAGAATAATGTACTGAACTTATTTCAGTATAAAAATCAGAGCAGTGACATTGAATACGTACAATATTTGTCCATCGCTGCATAATATATTTCTATGAGAAGCCAACATAAAAATAAATGTTAAAACTAATCCAAATAAAACCTGCGGCTAAACGTGATGAAAAAAAAAATGCCACGATAATTTAGTTGTATGTGAATAATTTAGAACTCAAAAATAAGTCAACCAAACCCCACCAACACAATTGAAATAATAAAATTGACAGCATCAGAACGAATATCGATGACTGCAAATCAAATTCTAATTGCCTGCCACACAATCAATTAAATGCACTTGCAACACATGCAATCACAGTTCCAGCTCCAGTGCGGTGAAGTAATTGTGAAACATGTTAAACTTTTCATAATTTTTGAAAAAATAAATTAATTTGAAATTGCACTCATATAAAATAACTTCGTTTAGTTCTGCTTTTAACCTTTTTTTCTTTGATATGAAACACGCATTTTTTAATGCTTTCAAAGACACAACGAAAGATTTTTTACATCATCGAATAAAAATACAAATTCTCAATAAACATACAGACAGACAGACAGTCCAAGCAGTCCATCAGTTATGTTAAGGAATTAATTGTTGCAATACGAATATTAGAGAATGCCCAGGCTAAATATAAATAATATAAAGAATGTTTTTCAACCGCGACAGAACTTACGAAAGAATTAACTATCAAACAAAGTGTCATACTGCATACACTCTTTGACATTTGTGATCTGACGCTTGAACAATCGTATCAAATTATTCAGATTTACTTTGAAAATCAGTCATCGATTCGCGCAACTTCGTGATTTTTATTTCGCACTTAATTTTTCATCTGAATAAACCATTCGTCGAACTGTGGATAGATTTCATGACACATGTCAGATAAAACTTTTGCTTTGCGTTGCGTTCCAGATTCGCTTTAACATCTTAAGCAATAAACACATTCAAGACAGCAGGCTACCGACTACAACCTGTCAAAATTAGAATACATTTGTGTATATGAAAATGATTATTTTGATGACTACACGGCTGCAGGTTGTTGTCCAAGCTATACTTTTGTCCTGCAGTCAAATTAAACTAATTTCATTAAATAATTTATTCAAGCTTTAGGTCCAGAAAATATATATAAATCATTTATTTTATCCGATATTTCGTTTTCTCAATGGAAAGCTTCTTCAGGGATATATTTAATTAAAAATTAATCGTAACAGTTATTGTTATGGTCACAAACCAATAAAAACTTATTCTAAATTTGTTTAAAAAAAATAAAAAAAAAAAAATTTTGATAAATAAATTACACAAAAATACAAAACTACTTAAATCTATTACAAAAACATAAAAAAATATTAAATTTATATTTTATATTCTGGATTGTTCATTAAAGTGAATTGTTCGGTATATCCAGTGTTTAATTAAAAATTAATAGCGCCGACTATTTTATTCAAAACTCTAAATATGTATAATATTTATTTTATTAAAATTATATTAATTTCAAATAAATATTTCATTAAAAATATGTATGAGGAAAGGAAAAATGCATAGAAAATAATTTACTTAGAACAATTGGTCAAGCACAGTCTGATTTTTTTAAATGTATATCTCTTTTTTTTAATGGAATCTTTTTAAAGCTGTCTCGAGTTGTTTTGCTGAGCCCATTTAATAAAAATTTCGAAGTGCTTAGTGACACCTTCGTGTTTTATTTTGGGCTCTAGAATTTCTGTTTCATCAAGCTGTTCATCATTTAAAAAAATTTATCATCGCATTCATCATCGATCGGGTAAAGGTTTATTTTCAATGCATCTATTCCAACCATCAGCTGGTACATTTTACATTTGTTCGTTAAACCGAGTACAAAATAAAATATTTGTTCGTAATATAAGGTACTCAGTGTTCGTTATATACGATGTTCATTAAATCGAATGTTCGTTAAATCGGAAAGCTACTGTATTTAAATCAGCGATCGATTATTTTAACGCAATCGTACTTTGAAGCAATTATTTGTTGCTAAGTTCATCGTCGCCAACAACATGGCACCGCAAGAGATTTCCCTCGAACCGGTAGACCACATTTAATTCGCACTGCGGAAAATATTTAACGTGTAGAGCAAAGTGTTAACGAAAGTCCCGAAAACATCTGCCAGAAGGTATTTTGCTCGTACGTCACTACGCACACAATGATCGAAAATCCATTTTTTTCGGGCAATATTAATTTTTTTTATTCTCTTTTTTTTAACTTTTAAATTGTAACAATATTGAGAATATTTTTTTGGTTTTTATATATTTATATTATTTATTAAAATTTTATATATCCCTGAAGAAGCCACACAAAGAAGTTGCGAATCGATTTTTTAACAAAAATTCTGTTAACGTTTTTTCAAAAAAAATTTATCTAGTGTTCAAAATAAATTAGATTAATTAAGAAGGTCGAAAAAATATATAAGATTAATATATTATTTATTATTAAATTTATATTAATCGAGATTGCCTCAATATCTTTTTTCAATATCTTTCTTCATTTAAAAAACGTTTGTTTGTTGAGGGTTTTTAGCTAGTCTATATACATGCATTTCATTATTATTTATTATGAAAATAATTTTTTGTTTTTGGGAACCTAATGGTTAAACAAATAATTCCTTTAGTTTACTGCTGCATGTTACAATAGTTATTCATTCATTCTAGAAAAAGCATGTTACTATTTTTTGTGAAGACTTGTAACATGTCTTCTTTCATTCATTCATTCCTCCATTCATCCATTTACTCGTATGATGAATCTGCCCATCTGGCAAAGAAGTAGTTGGGTTTGCGCAGCATCTTTGGTTGAATGCATGCGGATTGTTTGCAGCCAATTTAACAATTATTATTTACATTTTGTATTCACTTGCTGCATTTTTTTGTGTGTTAAATAATCCATCATTTAACTTGCAGTTTAAAAAATATTGGCATAAAATATTCCACACACTTGACACGGCGGCATTTTGTTTTATTGAAAGTATTCATGTGATTTCAAAGCGATTAAAATTTCAAATAATTAACTGGTATTCGTATTGGAAAAAAATATAAATAAATAAATAAAACCAATAATTAAGCCATCATGATTAATTAATGGAGGGAGGGCGGGGTGTCAAAACCTCAATAGAATAAAATTAAATTAAAATAAAAATAATATACAATTTTTCACTCGCATCAACATTTTATAAATTATCGATCGTCAATATCATTAAAATTTATTAAACGAATTTTAAAGTCAAGTACAAGCCACACAACCACCCACCCACCAACTTTAAACATTTTATTTTAGCTTTTCTAATTGTTATTATAAATTTAAGAATAATTTAGTAGAAATTTAAATTGAAAACAAATAAACTTGTTTTTTTTGTATTGAAAAAAAAATATCAGAGAAAATCAAACCAATTATAAACAAAAGCTCCTCATGAAATTTGTCCCTTTAGGGAAAGGAGAAAAGGAATTCTATTAGGAATAAAAATTCCCTCCCTCATTTTACTTTTTAATCTGTTTTTATCAACCGTGTAAAAGGAAAAAAAAATAAAAAGCTAAAAAGTAGTTATTCTAAGTTACTGAGAGAACACTGAAGATGGCACATAGCCGAAACCGGTCTGTTTATCAACCAAATTTGACGTGGGATGACGGAAATTCATTCCAAATTATTCTAAATATATTTAAGTTTGACTTTTCCATAAAACAAATTAAATTTTTTCTCGAGAAAAAATTCTTTGCGAATCTACATATAAATAGGCGAAGACAGATTTTTAGATCCCATTTTCTCCTTTGTTTGCCAACCGATTTTGTTCATTCATTTACCAAAATGGTAAACATTGTTGAGGTTTAGTGACGCGATTATATATTATTTAAATCGGTTCAGTATTAAAGGAATAAAAGGCTTATAAAGTTGACACCACTACAAATGCTAAAAATACACACGTACACGCATTCACTTATTTAAGTAGTGGTTCAAGCAAAGCGATGAGGGTGGGTGTTTAAGAGTAATAAGATTTTTTTTATAAACCGCTTTTAAGCAAAATTCAATAAAGTTAAATTCATAAATGATTAATAGGCTTTTAAACGTTTAATAAAGCATCTATAAAATCTTAAATTTTTTTGTTGGTTTCACCCTTCTTTAAACCAAAAATTAAAGGACACTTTGCCATTTTGACATTTTTTTTAAAACATGTATTTACATTTTATAAAAACATTTTTTAGGAACATTATTGAAAAAGTGATTTAATTAATATTATGGATTCGATAAACACAATACACCTAATAGGAAAGTACTATTAATAAAATAAGAAAAGAACTAAAATGTTCTACAAAATTGTTTCTTGTAGTTTTACACGAGTTTGCTGAACGCTTCTTACAGATACTCGAAAATTCCCATGAATTTCCAATAACAATTCACAATAAGCATTTGCAAGAGGAGGAAACATTAACCAAACCCTCCTCCAAAACAACATAGACCCAGATGTAAATGGATAATTTTTTTGCCCTCCTCTACCAGAATCATTTGTCAGAAGCTTGCAATAATTATTGTTTTCTGTTGTGCAGTGTAATAGATTTGATTGGAACATATTCTAATTTCTTTTGTCTTATAAATTGAGATTTCTCTTTTGTGCTGTTTATTCACGGGAAAAAAAGGGAAGTTCGGTTCAATGCCTCCAACAATAATTGTCATAAAAAATTACAATCACAAAACACGAAAAAATACTCATATTTATCAAATCAGCTGAAAAAATGTTTAGACTTGCAGGCGTATTTAATATGAACGAACATGTTTATGCTCTCGAATATATTTAATCATTTAAGCGGAAACACAATAAATTAAATTTTCTTTTATGTAAATAAATATGTGCGTGAAGAATGTGTTTTACCAAGAAATTTGGCACACTTTTGCTTTCTGCAAGAATATGAGAGAGAGAGAGAGCGAGAGAGAGAAAACGGAATTTAAAATTTGTTTCCCTTTTGAAAACCTTATAATTTTCACCACGACTGTGTTCAGTTAATTGTGGGTGTTAAACAAAATGCATTTGGGGCTGACAAAAAGAAAACCTTGCGAATGCAACTAATTGAATTTTGGAGTCTTCCGTTAACACTGTTTGTTGTTGTTGTTGCTGTTGATAATTTACACACAATTTGTTGTTACGTTTCTGTTTAAAACGTTTTTTTTTTTTTGCTGAATTTTTTATTTATTTATTTTTGGCCAACAAAACTGTTATGAATTAAGTCATGGCTGTAAATTATGGTTGTTAAGTAGTGTCGATAGAATATATGTGTGTAAGTATGTGTACGCAGGTACACATTTAATATCAGTGTAAATTCAAGCTTAAAGTAATCACGCGCCTTAAACTCTACTTAATACGCGAATTCAAGCTGGTGGCAGGCAGCATAATGTAAATGGTGTTGCTGCTTGCTAAAAGAAAAAAATGCTACGTGACCAGGCCAAATGATCAAATATTTGACACAAAGTTTTGCATTAAGCACCTATTTGGTGGATGTTTTTTTTTCTTTCATTGTGTCAGAAGGTCAAGCAGAATATTGTGTCTGATTCTTAAAATATTTTCTTTGTTAGATGATGAAAAGTTTGAGTTCAGGTTTTTGATTTAATCTAAAAATGTTAAATAATAAATACTATTTATTATTAATTAAAAAGTGTAAAATATTTTCCATGTAGAAACTGAAACTTAATAATAGTTTGCATACAAAGTACTTCAATTGTCTGTAGAATTTTTTTTTTTTTGCATAAAAAACAGCAGTCAAAACATTTAATTTTTTTTTTTCTTAAGTAAACTCTATGAACGTGTGAATAATAGATAATATCTTCCAGATACACTACGTAGGAAATACAAAAAAAAAAAAAAAAAAAACAGCAACACTGAATTCAAAACAACCCAGAGATTGTGTTAAACTGTTAAATGTATTTGCAATAGAAAACTTAACAACGCCGCGGTTCAGATCAAAAACTTCAAAAACACGAATTCCAAATGTCAAATGAAATAGAAACGCTGGATGTTGTAGTATTTGCATTAGAGATGGGCAACGCTCACGTGATTAACATAGAACATAATTGTGACTAGATTTTTGTTTCAATCACATGAGCGTGCACGAACTTGGGATTAAAAATAGGGGCGGGAGTCAGCGTGCATAGCAGATTTTTGGCTTGATTTTTTCTTTGCTTGATTTTATTTTTAGTAATTTTCTTAAATGATCACTTTTTAAAAAACTTTTTTTTTATAAAAATCATCCAAATTTACTTTTTCTCGATATTTCGTTACCCTTTGGGTAACTTCTTCAGGAGGAAAATATTAATAAACAATTTAAATAACAAAAATTAACAAATTATTAGTCAACAATTTCTTTTTTGGAAAAAGAATAATACTAATATTTAAAAAAAAGGTCGAAAATTTATATATTATTTTATTTTTATTCATTTGATCTATTTTTTTGTATCTCTTAACTATTTCGTGAGCGTGAGCTTTCGTGATTGATACTAACTGTTTTGTTCCACTCACGTCAGTTTGCATGAAAGTGAGCTAAAGATATAAGGTCTTGCGTAAGTAAAATTTTTTTATCGTGAGTATGCGTGAGCGTGAGTGAAAAATCACTCACGATCCCATCTCTAATATGCATGTAAAATTTAAAAGAAAATATGAATACAAAGATTCGATTCAGCTACATAAAACAGGCATCAATATTTAATTGCATTTATTTTGTCACAAAAAAAAACTCTTAGCAAAACCCCAAAGTAAATATTGAAATGTAAAAATTTACACAGTCGTTTTGTGAAACTCAAATAAAAATTTAAATTTATAGCAACAGCAACAGCAACAACAAGTATTTAGCTGCCGAGTTTCAAGTTTAAACAAAATAAATATCAGCCTTTTTAGTTGAAGAAAATTTTCCCACATGGGTTTTCCACACAGGGCTTTTCCAATTCAGTCACTTGATCTCTGGAATCACATGTTGTGAATAATTTATTGAATCCAATGAAATTTTGGACCCAAATTTAACACATATTTAACTTTAATTCACTGTAGAGATTAAAACTAGGGATGTACGATTAATCTATTCTCGTTCTGATCAATCAAATTTAATCGATTAATTAATTTAATTAATTAATTGTTTGATTAAACAAAAAATAAAACTAACAAAAATATATTATAAAAATTAAGGCCCGTATTCATAAAAAATAAATTGTATTTGAAATGTATTTTAAGACATATTTTTCATACAAATTTTGCTTAAAATACGAGTACATTTCAAATCCAAATTATTTTTTTATGAATACGGTCGTAAGGATTTATCAAAAAACAATATTAAAATTGATGTGTGGTAAAGAAGTTAGCCCCGTTTTTAACTTTGCTGTTAAGTTAACATTTCTGTACTGTTAAGTTAACATTTTTCTACTGTTAAGATGTCTGTAACGGAGAGACTGTTAAGTTAACAGAATTGAGTGTTGGTCAAGATTTGTTCTCGAAAATAGTAAAAACTCCGCACATAATTTAAATTTAAAATATTTCTGATAAATTCTTTATTTTATTTACACGTTGAGTACCATCATACAAAATTAAAATATATTTGTAAGGTGCCAAGATATGATAACAGGTAATACATATATTACTGTGATAAAAATTGAAATTGAGAAAGCATTTTTTTGTGTATATGTGTTATTTGTACAGTTATATGTGTGATAGCCGGAGGTGCACGTGACAGACACATAGGTAATATGATTTTATTCAGGTGCCATGTGTACCTCTGGGAGAGACACAGAAAATATAAAAAGCATATTTGTACCGCCGGCGGTATACATGGCATTCAACGTGTTAAGAAAGTAATATTGAAATAATTTATTCATCAGACTAGAAGAACGGATCAGTACCGATTTCGAAGTCGCTGCACCATCTCATCAGCGTTCTTTTTTCGATTTTTAGCACTTCTGGCGGTGGATACTAGTGAATAGAAATAACAACTATTTAACCCTTTCACTACCGTACTATAAAAAGTGATTTTTAACAAGTTTAAGTGAGTTCTTTATATAGATGCGATTCTCAAAAGCGAAAAAAAAAATTAATTCTACTGTCCTTCAGGATAAAGATATGTCCTGGGATTATATGTCCCAATGGGTTTTTAAAGCACCATAAATTAGTATTGTATGTATGAAAATAAAATGCTTTTATTATTTTTTTTTATTCAATATTGGGTTGACCTATTTATGGAATTTACCAAAACATTCAAAACAAAGGGGAATATATTCGGAATCAGAAGCACTAAAGTCTCCAACATCAGAGTCACTGGAATTTATAACAGCAGATATTTCGGTTTCCTTTAGCCTAATAGATTTGTTTTTATTCATTGTGAAAACATACAAATTGTTATACTGATGCATAGCAAAGGGATAATATGTCCCATTTATGTGGAACAAACAAAATGGGATCTATTATCCCAAAAGAAAAAACACCCACATAAAATTAAATATTTACAAAATATTGTTTCTTACTCACTTAATTACAATATAAAACACCTATATTATTTGCACAAAATATTATAAGAAGAAACACTTATGCACTTTGAAAAATTTACAAAACACGTGTGCGTCTAATAGAGATTGCTGCCAAATAATGTTTATAAAAAAATATGCTCACTAAACTCACCTAAAACAGCTGATTATACACAGAAAACACCAAAACCTACCAATGGGACTTTTTCTTATTGAAATAAAGCGGTTATTGTATTTTTGTTTATTTTTTAAATTTCTCTTGGGATGCATAATCCCAATGGTAGTGAAAGGGTTAAACGTATTATTTAATATTTGCTTAATCACAGCACCACTTGAATAATCAATTAATTATTTAATGAGTGTTTTGATTAATCATAAAGTATGATTTATCAGACAACAGATCCCTATTTGAAGAGTATGAAAAAAATTGTTTTAAAATACTCATGATATTAAAATTATCATTGTTTGTTTATGCGACAGTAATTGTTTATTTAATTTACAGTGAAAAAAATCACCGAATTTGCTTTACAATTATTCTTATTCATTCAATCAAGAGTGACAAAGAAACTCAGCAGCAGAAGCAGCATCAGTAGTGACCGAGTCAGCAGAGACTTTATGTACTCGTATGACAAAGTCAACTTGATTTTATACTTCTAAATCACATTGTTTTATAACAATCACTGCGCTGTAATTACAAAAAACCACAACATTTTTTCAAATAAATAAAACGTGATACATTTATCTACTTTTGCAGCAGCATGCCAAAAACGATCAAACAAACCATTCAGTGAACCTGCCACCAAATGATGCGTCAAGTATTTGTCTCATTATGATTTCTATTTTCTTTTCATACTTTTGTTCAATGGTGTTGTACTAATTTTTTTTTTGTAAACATCATAAAGATAGAAAAAAAAGAAACCTAAAAATACTCTTTTTTTTGCCAAGTTTTAGCAACATTGTTGGCAGGTAGTTTCTATTTTTTTTTTAATTTATTTAATTTTATTAAATTTATTTAGTTGAAATAGCATCATCATCTATTATAAAATTCTTTTAAGAAAAGTGAAAATTTTTCAAATGTTACGCATACAATAAATTGCTATAATTAACTGTGAGATTTTTTGTTGTTGTTGAGAAACACAACCAACACTGAACGAAATTAGGTTGTTAAATAAGTATATTGTGTGGAAGCTAATGAATTATAAAAGACGAACTATCAAAAAATAAAAAGCCGATCATGGATAATTGCTGATTGTTAGTAGTGGGAAATTGAATTATTTTAAACTTCTAAAGGATTTTTTTGCGTGTAATAATCAAACAGATTACAAGCAAATCTGCTGTTTGACAGATACATTTCAGCAAAGTATCTCTTGTGTGTCTCTAAAAAAGATCGCAATTAAATTATGAATCATAAGAGTGAGTATGATTGTAACGAATTTGTAGCACACACACACACGCATGCACAAATTCTCCCTCTTACTTTTTTTTTAGATTAGATACTTCTAAATCTGTAATTCTAAAAGCAACAGATACAATTATAGATACCAGATACTGAAACGTGTAAATATCTGTACAATCAACAGATGCGATGATGATGGGCCAACATCGGCATCTACGAACAAACATGTATGAATACAGCGAAATGGATGAAAGAACTAACGAATGAACGAACGAACGGATGGATATTTATATACAGTACAACCTCCATAATCCGGACAGATATAGTTTCAGCTACTGTCCGGATTAGTTTATCTTCCGGAATACAGTTAAAATAAAATTTTAAACGCAATACATAAATGTACATACGAGGGCGGATTGATATTGAAGCTACCTAGCGCTAGATGGCAGCACAAACACTAAAACTTTTTTTTTTAGAAATTAAGGTCTGTCAAACGTCAGCTGTTAAAATTTCAGCCAAATTCATCGATTAGTTTATTTGTTGTAGTCGTTTGAAGTCAGCAACTTTTGTGTTTCTTGAAAAATGGAAAAAAGTGAATTTCGTGCAGTGATTATTATTTGACTATTATTTGAAAGGGAAAACGGCGAAAGAAAAACTCGATAAACATTACGGTGAGTCTGCTCCGTCAGATTACATAGTAAAATATTGGATTGCTGAATTTAAACGCGGCCGAACAAGCACTGCAACAATACCATCAACAGGAAGGCCAAAAGAGGTGGTTACTGAAGAAAATATCAAGAAAATCCTCGATATCGTTATGAATGATCGCCGAGTCAATTTCCGTGAGATTGTTGAAATGGTAAACATGTCATATGAACGTGTGTTCAACATTTTGCATGAACATTTGGATATGAAAAAGCTATCGGCAAGATGGGTGCCGCGTTTGCTCAGTGTCGAACAAAAACGAGTTCGACAGACGACCACTTCACAGCGGTGTTTGGACATGATAAAGCGTAATCCTCTTTATTTTTGGCGTCGATTAATACCTGTTGAAGAAACGAGGGTCCACCACTACCTGAAACCAAAAATCAATCGAAACAATCGGTGGAAGCTGGTGGAAGTGCTCCGAAGAAGGCGAAGGTTATAGCCACTGTATTTTGGGATGCACACGGAATATTCAACGATTATCTTGAAAAAGGATCCACAATCACAGGAAAGTATTATCGTGTGCATTATTGGATCAATTGATTGATGCAATCAAGAAAAAACGTCGACATTTAAAGAAGAAAAAAAAGCTCTTTCTTCAAGACAACGCACCGGTTCACACAGCATTGGATACGATGCTAAAATTACGTGAAATACACTTCGAATTGGTCGATCATCCACCTTATAGTCCAGATTTAGCTCCTAGTGACTTTTTCCTGTTTCCAAACTTGAAAAAGTGGCCCTCAGGAAAAAGATTCATCTCAAACGAAGAAGTGATTACCGAAACTAACGCGTATTATGAGGGGTTCCCAAAATCTTATTATTCAGATGGTATAAAAAAAGTTGGAATATCGTCTTACTGAGTGTATTGAGCTAAAAGGAGACTACGAGTATGTTGAGAAATAAATGGTTTTTGAAAAAAAAAATGTTTTTTTCCTACTTAGGTAGCTCCAATATCAATCCGCCCTCGTATATGTATTTAGTTTATTTTTATTACCGAATAGAAATATAAGAATTCATTTGTATATAATTTATTTACAGAAAACATAAAGAAACATACTAAAAGTCACCAAAAATATTCATTTTGAAAAAAAAGAATTTTGATGTAATTTGTCAGCTCTATTTTTAAAATTCTTTTAAAAATAAAATGTCCTTATCTGTCGCTTGGGTTTGTTCAGCCCATAAAAAAGCTTTTGAAAACAGTTCGACACGCAAATTTTACTAAGAAAAAAGAACACTTGTCCAGACTATAGAGGAAAATTTTCTAAACTGTCCGAAAAATTTAAATGTTCGGATTAGTGGATAGTCCGAATTAGTGAGTGTCCGGATTAGGGAGGTTGTACTGTATTTTCATTATAGAAATTTTCAATTTAATTGAGCCGTTAAATACTCTAGACACGTTGACAATTGAATATGCGATGCAATAGAATGCGACACAAAATGGCATATTTCCATGCAAACAACCCAATTGGCCAAATTATCGTACACGTACACGACATGCGTCTTTACCGGTTCATGTACGATTCATGCAAACTGTCGATTAGATTTGTAAGTCTGCGTTTAGACAGGGAAACATTTCGAACAGAAATATTTAATTTGACACCAAATTATGGGTGGGGAAGAAAGCAGCGTTTTTGTGTTCATTACTCGGCGACACGTGAACGAACATTCTTTGTTGACATTTGACATCGCTTCTCACAAACAATAAGCAACTATAGTCAAATCCCGATAATTCGTAGCCCGATAAATTGTAATTCCCGATAATTCGTAATAAACTGTTGGTCCCTTGAAAAAAATCTCGTTAATTCGCAAAATTTCCATACATTTTGGTCCCCTCGCCAATTCGTAATTTTTTTTTCAAATAAAATCTTCTTTACCTCTTATAAATTGTAATTGTTTGCTAACTACCACTTATAATTCGTAATAAAAACAACAGAAACATGAACTTAGCTGTTGCAGGCACGTTGGAAAATGACGAAATCCTAGAAGAAGTTACAGCTTTAGCAATTGTTATAGTTATAGAAAGTGATGACGACGACGATGATGGCAACAACGAAGTTCCCTTAATGACGAATAAAGAGGCAAAATTGGCAATTAATAAATTAAGATTTTATACCCCAAATCATACTGTGGACGAAGAAATTTTTAATTCCTTAACCCATTTTTCGCCGCACATAGATCCTGTCGAACAATTTCCATAAAACTTTATTTTTTACCTAATATAATGCTAATTAAGAAAATTGAAAACTTTAACTGCGATTTTTTTTTTTAGTTTTCCGGAAAATTAGTGGTGATTATAATCACCACCGGCGAAATATGTAAACAAATGAAATTTTTTTAGAAACGATAAAAAACATTTTATTTATTAATAATTTTATATATTATTATCAGTGTGGTATATTTCAAAACATTTCGTATGTAGGTGAACCTCACACATCTTGCACATAAATGGTGTATGGCCGTGGCATTGCTTACATCGACGTTTTGCCTTCCTTCTGTCTTACAATAACGTGTTGTGACAATTTTGTACGTTTTGAATTTGGTTGTTCTGATTCTGTTCGCTGATGGACTTCATCCTCAGAAAGAAGTAGAGCTCTAGCGATTTCAGACCGGAAGTCTAGTTGTGGTTTGGCTCGGGTTTTTCCAATATTACACAAAAAACAATGCATTTTCCAGGCGTTTACAATAGCGGAAGAAAAGAAAGGCCACCACCACTTCTTGCCTCTTACATTTATAGGGTAGTTCGATATGGCATTGTCTGCCATATCAACTCCTCCCATATGCAAGTTATAATTTTTTATCAAATTAGGTTCTTCAACACTAACATATTTATGACATTTTCGGTTATAACGTCGGGCAGTTGTTAAAGGATCGACGGTGTCAAAATTAGTCGCTAACGTAACAATTGCATTATCATGCCAAGTTACAATGAATATTTCATTTTTTATCTGACAGAAGACACATTAGATGAAAGGAAGTAAAAAAATTGTCAAAATAAAGGTAATGTCGTTCTGGACTCTTCACACATTCCAGCAAACTCAAGACCACATGAGCTCCAAGGCCGATTTCCTTACTATAGAGCTCCTGGGAACCAGCGTAGGGCATACAATTATACATATATCCATCAGATGAAGCAAGAACCCATAACTTAAAACCAAAACGAATGGGTTTATTCCTAATGTACATTTTGCTTGAATGCCTTCAAAAGTATGGCACCATTTGCTCATCGATTGATAAATGTTCACTAAAAACTCCAAATTGTAAAAACTTTTTGTTTAGTCCATCAAGTAAGGGTCTTATTTTCGCAAAACGATCGTTTTTATCTAAAGCGTTATCTAAAAAACTAATATGAACCGTTTATTTACCGTTAAAATACCAGCAGCATAGTGACTTCTGTTTTTAGTAGTATACATACAATTTTTGTATATATGTTTATAAAGCTCGAATTTAGGCATACCTTTTTCGCCAATGGTCATTATAATCACCACAATGTTGAATGCTCAGTTACTCGTTATAAAAAAATTTTTTTGGAAAAAAATCGATGCAGTAAGAAATCTAAATAGAAAATTTTAATGATGCATACGAAATTGATAGAAATCCTATTATTATAGCATTTAAATCATCAAATGTTTAAATGACCTTTTTGACGACTTTTTAAAATTAGTAAAAAAATCAAATATTATGCATTCAAAAAACTCAACCTAGTTAAATAAATAGATATAAGGACTTATATAAGTAATTAAAAAAATCATACGAAATAAAAAGTTTTTTCTTAAGCAGTTACAACGTCTGAAAGTGCTGGTGATTATAATCACCGGTCGGCGAAAAATGGGTTAATAAAAATAGAAAAATACCTTGAACAACCTCCGTGAGAAAAGTCTGAAGCAAATGCAAATCACTAATTTTTTTTTAAATTAATTTTCGATAATTTAAATATGTATTTAAAGTTAAGAAAATAAATTTGTCAGTTTTATTTTTGTTTCATTGTTTTTTGTTTGCTATTAAAATTACACGTATTTTACGCTGAGTAAATGATTTTCTTTAACAATTGTTTTTTACGTTTTTTTACAATTTTAGTAAATGAATTGAAAACCAACGTTAATTCGTGTTTATTTTATTTATTTTAAATCGAGACCCCGCTAAATCGAAAACTCCTATAATTCGTAAGAAGTGGCCGGTACCTTGCGATTAGGAATTATCGGGAGTTCACTGTAATAATGGAATGTTGCCGACAACATGTTCGTCTGTGTCTCTGATGATAATATTGACCTTTCAGTCAGGGTAAGGTTAAGTTATCCGACACCTCCACTGTGTGCCAGGCAAGGATTTATGCCATAGCCGAGGCTGCGTAAAGAATTCAAGGGCTCATTTCACGAGGTCAGCACTATTTATCTCTTTGTACATAGTCTGGTCGCATGTGATAAAGAAGTGGGCGCTAAGAAAGGTAACACTTAAGCGGCCTTCAATTAAACGTCTTTTCCACACACAAAGTTTACTACTTTGCAGTCTTGAGTTTGTTGGTGAGAAGGGAAAAAATAGTGGGAGTGGAGCGAGTGATATACTCGCCAAGTTGCTTTTTTCTTCGTTCCTCGTTTACACATACTTGTATTTAGTTCAGCGTTGCCACCAGCGAAATGTTAAATTACGCATGAAATTAGGAATTACACATGATTTTATTTTTTGCAAAATAACGTGCTTTGATTTGTTTAGATTAAATATTGGATGTTTTTGGTGTAATTCCTAGATTTTTTTTATCATGAACATATTTTTTCAATATTTGGGCTTTCAAGGCCTTTTAATACAAGATTATTTTTACATATTATTCCGACGTTTCGTTGGTATTTTCCAACTTCTTCAGGGATTTTTTTTTATTTTTGTAGATATATAATTTTCTATAGACCAGTTCTACAACATTCTCCTTAAAAATATCTCAGTTTTGTTTTGTGTCAAAATAATAAACTTAAAGCAAAAAAAAAAATGCCAGACAAGTTCATAAATAAATTAAAGTATCACAGCCAATCCTTATTTGTCGTCATCACAGTCGTCGTCATAACAATAAAAAAAGTAGTGCTCAAAAACGATAAAATTTTAAATTACACATGGGCTACCCATGAAAATAAAAATTACACATGATCTGTGTAATTACACATAAGGTGGCAACACTGATTTAGTTGTATGTTTGTGTGTTTGATGTGTACATTCATCCAACAAAAGAACACACAATTTGTTAAAGTGAATTTTGCGTGTACGAAAATGAAAGCATGTTCAATCGAAAATTTAAAAGACTTTGTGAAAGTAAACTTGGTGTGTGTAAAAGGGGTCTTACTGCTTACAGACTATCTAGAACTGTTAGTATACTTAGGAACAAGTAGAGCTAGGACCAAGCAGCTTCTAAGATTTGCAAAAAGTTCGCTTGCACTTCTGGTTGGAATCATCATGAGGCACTCTGTGATCGAATGTATGTTGATCTTTTTCTTCTTGCTGACAAAATAGACGACAGACAGTATCCACTGTGTAGTTATTGATAATGAGCTGAGCGACTAATTATCGCTTCTTTGAACTTACATGACCTTTGGCCCATTTGCATGAAAATCGCGTCAATGATTTGCATTGAGGTGCTCTTAGTATGTCTTTTACTACGACTTGTGTGCTGTCTTGAACGCGTCTTTAAAGACGTGGCCACCTGGGAAATGTTGAAACAACAACAAAGCAAACACATCGACAGGCACATGTAGATTTCTTTTTAAATTTATATTTTTGGGATAATTTTTATATCACACACACACACACAAAGTGGGGAGGGTGCTCTGGTGCATCAAACTGGAAGTTGTGAGTTCGATACTCTGTTCGAATTAACCACAACAATATATTTTGTAATTGTGAATGTAAGATTTAATAAATAAATATGTAAATATTGTAGTATTGATATGTCATGTGTAGCGACTGAAAAGACTCTTCTAAGTGCAACCTGATGTTTGCATTGTCTTCTTAATTTGCGTATAATTAATAATTTAACAGATGCAGTTTTAGTATTTTCACACTTTTGGGGGGAGCGGGCATAAACGGGATGAGTTTGGGGGTAGTTTTTGTTTCATTTACATGACAAATTAGACAGCGAGCAATTTGTCAGCGTACAATGTTCTCTCTAGTGATGCATCATGATGGGTCGGTTGGTCGGTCGGTTGATCGGTTGGTTAACGTGCTTAGATCGTCGACAAATTCACAAACATTGTGTCGACGACTCTTTTTATATTTCATAAATTAAAATATTTAATTAGAAACACAAAAGAAAAAATTGCCTGTAATTAAAAATTATTCGCATCATTTACGTTTCTTAAAGACAAATATTTATGACATACTCGTACTTAAATGCATAAACAAAAAATAAAATATGTATTTATAAATTTCAAGAAATTTCTTTAGTTTCTACCGAAAAAGAAAATAAAATATTGTTACCCAAAGAGATTATTATGATGCTAAAGGTAAAAGTTCAAAAAAGATTTGAAATATTCCGGTAGATGATGGAAATCAATTTTAAAAACGAAACGATTTACAACCGAAAATTATTTTCCTTTTGTCAATATTTTTCAAATGTGTTTTAATAAATTTCTAAATAATTTGTGATAAATTTCTTTTAAAATTTCCTTAACATTCTTTGTGTGTTTTATCTTCTGGGCTGCTTTCCTCATGTTAATAATTTGAGATTAACTTAAAATTGTTTCTCAAAATCATTCGAAATTCATCACACGTTTTCAAAACTATTTGTCAGGCCCACAATGTCAAACGTAATCGATCTTTCTTCGTACAATTGCATTTAAAAGAGAAACGAAATTTTCGAATTTGTTTTTGTTTTAAATGAAATTGTACGAAAGAACAAATACGTGTGACATCGTGGGCATGGCAGCAGATTTTTAAGATCGATCGATTTCACATACCTAATTGTCTCATGATCAGTTCTTTTTTCTCACTAAAAATGTTACGAACTTTGGCCTAATAATAATCAACACTTTGGATTAAAATCCAATTTATTACAAAAATAGTGACATTAAAATAGAAATTTTTATAACAATTCCGGAAAACAAAAAAAAATACCCACATAAATGGAATAAAACATAGAGAGAGAGAGAGAGACAGAGAGAGAGACAGACCAGATGGACATCGAATCCGCAACCAACCTGGAGTAAATTTAAACGAATTTTTCTCATATCCAGCGATTTGCGTAACATTTAGTGAGCAGGTGAATGAGAATATTGCAAGAGGGAGTAAGTAAACCCCTCCCTCCTTTACTCTAGAGCAAACGTTGCTGGTACAGCCAGGGCTGCCAGTAAAATTTTCAGAAAAATCGAAAAATTTTGTGAGTAAAATCGTCAGAATCGTCAGCATTTAAAAAAAGTCATCAAAAAATCGTCAGACATAAATATTTCTTCTATTTTATACAACAATCTTTCATTTAAAAATTAACAATTCAATAGATTTCTTAAAAACAATAAAAATTTTAAACAAATTATTCAATTCAAAGCAACATTTGAAGAGATTTTGTGTTGAAACATTTTATATACTTTCCAAAATAAACGTTAATTACACTGGTTTACAGCCA
Organism: Gymnocheta viridis; assembly: GCA_956483585.1. NCBI lineage: Eukaryota > Metazoa > Arthropoda > Insecta > Diptera > Tachinidae > Gymnocheta > Gymnocheta viridis. Next base: position 138,551,003 of record OY101440.1, read on the forward strand.
AAAGATACCAAGAACGCCACATGCCTAGATAAGTTAATTGGGACCTCCTGAACACGAAAAACGCTGTAATTTTTTTTCTAAGTACCGTTTTTTTTAGATAACGGTACTTTGTGTTTTTCGGTGTATGGTCAAAGTTCAAAATTTGGACAAATGACATATGATATTGATTTTAATTGGGTAATTATGAAATAAAAATACTATACAAACTCGTACATGTCATTGTTATGTTTTTTTTTTACATTTTTGTAATGCTAACATTGTAACATTCAGAGGAATTATTTTTTAAATATTCCTTTGAAAAAAGAATCCCCTCAAGGATCTTGGTTTTATTAGGATTCATTTTGCTAAATCTTCTTTCAACATCAGCTGAAGAGTTTGGCAAAGTCATTAAATTATTTACAAATTCTCATAAATTACAATTTATATATCTATATATAAATAGGCAAAGAAAAATTTTTAGATCCCTTTTTCTGATTTGTTTGCCAAGCGATTTTATTCAATCTTTTACCAAATGGTAGACATCATTGAGCTTTAGTGACTCCAGTATATATTATTTAAATCGGTTCAGTATTAAAGGAATAAGAGGCTCCTAAAGTTGACACCACTACAAATACTTAAAATACACACGTACACACATTCACTTATGTAAGTATTGATTCAAGTAAAAAACATACGCAAAGCAATGAGAGTATCTAAGGGTATTTTAATACATATGTATGTGTATGAGTAATGAGATTTTTATATAAATGTGTGGGTTTGTATGTAATTTTATTTCGTTTATTGTTTTTTCCATGGGGAAGGGAAGGGAATAAGTACTCGTAATTAGGTAGTGTATTCTCTTTAAATGAATGCAAATAAAGTAGGGTATACGTTCAAACTAACGGTCGAATTTCGAACACTAGGCGTAATCTAGTTCACATAAATTTGGAAAAACAGGTTTATTGTTTCGTAGATTAATTGAGTTTCCTCTTCTCCAAAATATATCTGCATTTAATGCGCTGTCTCCAAAATCCAAAAATCCTAGTTCTCTTATTTCATGCTCAATATTTTTGCTCAATAGATTAGGAAAATCTTTTAATAAACAAAGAATTTCGGAGTTTTTTTTCAAAATCACAGATGTACACCATCTAAAATTAAATTTAAATTTTTTTATAATTTTGTCATCAAAATTAAATCCTTTTTTTTATTTGATAACACAATTCAAAGTAAAATGATACACAATTATCAATAAATTTATTGAAAGTTTCAACATCAATTGTTTATTGTCTTAAGATTTCTTTTCCATACACACCAATATAAACTTCTTCCTTTTTTACAAAAAATTTTACGGTTTTGGAAATCAATTTGATTTAGAGGCGTATTTTTTATACAATCATCTACTTAAAAAATTTATTAAAACATTTTAAAAAAGTTTCGTCATTTCATATTGAATGTTGTGAATTTGAATTCCTTCAATTTTGTTTACATTATTCATCAAATTAAGCACACATTTAAGAAAAACAAAAGTAAAGCTTGTTATTGTCATTCAAATTTTTAAATATTTCTTTAGCAGTATCATCAATATCGTCGATATTGGCCGCACAACAAAAAGATATTTTTAGAGCTTGACATTTTCCCATACGTAGAGGTTGTGTTAAGCAAAAAGCAGCGAAGTCAAAAAATCGTCAAAGTATAAGGGAGAATACTAACAAAAATCGTCAAACGTCATTTTGTGAAATTCGCTAGAAAAAAAATCGTCGAAATGACGTAAAATCGTCACGGTTGTCACCCCTGGGTACAGCGCGACTCAGCCATTCAAGGCTAAATCGATAAAATTTTTAGTTGTTAGTGGACAATCACTCAAGAACAACGGGATCTGCTGCGGTACATGATGCTCATGAATTTTGCTAGATTTTTCGTAGTAATATTAGGCTGCTGCTCCAATTATGACAAGTCTTGAAAATTCCAAAGTGTTTATTTAAAAAAACGAACAACAAACAGTCACAATTTTAATTTCTGTATGTTTTTGACTGTTCTCACAGTGATTTAGCATCATTTCATTATTTATCTTGTCAAACGATCGCGTATGTGTCATCCGAGCAGGTGGGTGGGTGTTTGCTTTGGCATTAAAGAAAATAAATAATAATATAAAAATAATAATAATAATAATCAAAGAAAACTCATTTATTTAGCAGAAAATTGTGTTTGAAAAATAGACAAACTTAGAGCGCATTTAGGTCACCACAACCACCACATTTATTTTGTTTTATTCCACAATTTTTTTATTTTATTTTTTCATATTTTTTTTCTTGCTAATTTTGCAACCCCCACTGTATTATTTAAGTCCACCAAATTTACAAACTAATGCAAAAGCTAAAATCATTATTTTTTCTTTTTAATTTTATTAGTCATTAAATCATTAAAAGAAATAATTACCAGCTAATTGTAGGATTAACCTTAATTAGTAATTTATTTTGTTTGTGTTTTTTTTTTGTATCTCAGAACAGAACAACCTTTAAGGTTGTATTAAATCATCTTTAAAAATACAAGAAACATAAAAAGTACGGAGACAAAGAAAGAAGCTTAACAAAATTGCTTAGAAATATTTGTTTTAGTGACCGGCCTAAAGTTGTTTTTTTTTGTAACACAAATGCCGAAACCGAAACCGAATATGAAAAGTTCGTCAAACTTCATTTCAGACGCACAAAACTGAATGCAGTAGACTCGTGATAGCGGGAACCCAGGATTACTCGATGGAGGGACAGATATTTTGCATTTGCACTTTTGCAAGACCTTTTGTCTGAAACACTGGCGGTATTCAGTGTTTGCTGCAAATGGTCTTGCGAAAGAAGGGGGAAAATATAAGATATCGTAGCTTTTTTGTTGTTGTACTTTACAAAAATGCTACGATATTTTGCATTTGCACTTTCGCAAGTGCATTTGCAGTAAACACTGAATACCGCTACTGAATTATGCTATTGTACTTTTATTCCTTTAATATTTTATAGGGTTTAAATTTTGCGTATCCTTGAAAATTACTATCAACAAAAAATTATAAAAAATCAACGTTCGCCGAAATATTTATCGAGCATAGCTTTTGTTGAACTTCGACACCGAATCCGAACGATTGGGTCGGTCCAACACTAACCTTCATTGTATAAAATGGTTTCATCTTTGACGAAATAGGGGAAAGTCAATACGGTATATCGGGTCCTGGTAGAAGCCGAATCCGTTTAATCGGCCGTTCGCTCAATATATATTTCTGTCAAATAATAATTTTTTTTTTATTTTAAAATTAAAAATAAAATTTAATTCCATCTCGTTTTTTTATTTAAAGTTATAAATAAAATTTAATTCCATGTCGTGTTTTTTTAATTTAAAACTAAAAATAAAATTTAATTTTATGTTGTTGTTTATTTAAAATTAAAAACAAAATTTAATTTCATGTTGTTTTTTATTTAAAATTAAAAACAAAATTTAATTCCATGTCGTTGTTTTTTAATGTATCACAAAATTTAATGCTGCCTGGCAAGATGCCTGAGAAGCATCACAAAAATCTTACAAAGAAATGTTCTGCTATAAATTTGTCAGCGCTTTTGTTGGGGGGCCATTTTAAATTTTTTATGAAAATATTATCTTGGCGAACAAGTGTTTCTATTGCGATTTTATTTTCATTTTGTTGATGCTTTTAGTGCTTAAAAATTGCAAAAAAATGTTTTTTTTTTGCCAAACAAAGTAAACAGATTGTCTGGAAATCATTCAAATTTTTTTAACTCAGTGTTTCTCAGGGAAGGTTTTTTTCTGTTCACGACCCTCTTTTTACACCTTACTTTTCCACACAAAGTCCATATTATTTAGATTTTTTAGACATATTTCGCCACATAAAAGTTGTAACAAACAAACAACTTTTATATATTGTTGGTTCAATATTGGTTTGGCGTATATGCCAAAAAGTCGGAATGGAGGAAGCTGACAAAGAAGGTTTACATGAAGTTTTCTCAAAATATATCAGAGATAATTTTGTTGCATTTTCACCATTGCTTTTTTTAATGGTCGGTCAGTCACTCATAGACTGACGATATATATGTAACTATTATTTTTAATCTTCAACTTTTATCTTCAACTTTCTGTTGATTTTTTGACACATTCACCCTTACTCCAGTTGGCGACATCGACGTCACGTCAACACAATACCAAAAAATTGTGGCTCGTCTACCAGTTTTCGGGTCATAAGACCCATATGACTTTATTTCTAAATTAATTGCGACTTTATTACCAGTCAACTGCGGTGCAATTACGGCCTTAATTCTCAATTAACTGAGAAATAAGGCAATGTAGCTTTTTTATCTATCGCAGTGCGCCGACAAAAAACGGCCTATTGGTCCGATAGTAGGATCTGAGCTTTTACCTTAAAAATTCCTTGATGCGACAGAAGGTAAACTAAAGCTTCCACTTGCATAATTATATTCAAGAAAGAGAGATAATTTTGTGTAGATAATTAATCTTAAAAAATAATTTGCGATTTCAGAACTACTCAGAATCAAGGAGATAATAAATAAATAAAAATCAAAAACCACAGATTTCAAAAGCAAAATTGGCACATACTATTTGCAAACCGCGTTCCTGATATGAAAATCGATTCTAAAGGAGTGCAATTAATATTATTCTTTAAATTAAAAAAAAAGGTCGCAAAATTATATATTAATACAACAGGAGTGCAATTAAAAAAAATCTCATATAAATAAAGGCTGGCAAGATTTCATAATAATTTCATTTTCATGAAGATTAACGGCATAAATCAAGGCCGCACTGTAATTTGTATGTCTTTGGCATATTTAATATTAAAGCATGTTTTATATTTTATAAACATGCATGCATGTATTTATATTTAACTATTTCTTTATTTATTGAAATAATTTTGAATATTCTCTACACATAATATTCAAATTATTGCTAAAAATATTTCATGCATTTAGATTTTGATTAATAATTTTTGTGAAGACAAACAGCAGCTGGCAAAAATCAAAAAAAGAAATTGATTTCTTCGGAAAAAAATAATTACATACATATAAACAATTCAATTAAATGAAGCGGAGCAATTGGTGGTAAGATTGAACTAACAAATAATCGAAAGGTGGAAAACACATTAATAAAATAACAACAACAACAAAAAAATAAATAAAAAAAATAAATATATCAATCAAATTTTCAACGCATCCGTTCCGTAATATTTTTGTTTTTTTATCCCCACAAAAAATTCGAAACATTAAAAAAACGAAGCTAGCAAAAGATTTCAGTTGGAATATGTTAACAAATTTTAATTGTAAATTTGTTTAAACAAAATGCAATTTTATATTTAAAAATTTAATAGTATCATATACTCGCACACACATACGCAAATGAATACATATATATGTGTATGTATGCATGTGTGTATGCGAACATTTGATCCAAAAATATACAAGCAACGATACAATCAAATTTTGTTTGTTTTCTTTAAAAATATTTCATAAATAAATACAATAAACATGTGTTGCCTGCTCACAGTTTTATAAATAAATGTAAAACTTAATTGGGAACCAATAAACGTTTACAATGCAACTGCCTCCGGTGGTCGGAAAAATAGATGGAAAATACGTTAAACCGGACAACATTCGATTGAAAGCGCCCATCCGGATAATAGAGAATTCGGATTGATAAATAATACTATTGATTATATACCATTCACTAATATAAGACATTCGATTTATTTTGTTTCTACAATGAAATCATGTTTCTGATTCGATGCCATTCCATAGGAATACAATGGACTCTCGATAATCCGAAAAATATTCAATAAATTAAAAAAAATCCAAAAAGGCAAAAAACAGTTTCCTGAAAAACTACATTTTCTATTAAGTACCTTTTTTGAGGTACTTGTTGCAAAAAGAGTTTTTTTTTTAAATGAGGTTTTGAAGGGTACTTTTTTAAAATTACTTTTTATTAAAAAGTTCCTTTTAAATAAAATAAAAGTTGATTGATTGATTGAATGATGGATTGATTGAATGATTGATTGATTAATTGATTGAGTGAGCGATTGATTGATTGATTGATTAATTAATTGAGTGAGCGATAGATTTATTAATTGATGGAGTGATTGAGTGATTGATTGAGTGATTGATTGTTTGATTGATTGACTGACTGATTGATTGATTGATTGATTGTTTGATTGATTAATTGATTGATTGAATGATTGATTGATTGGTTGATTGATTGATTGATTAATTGATTGTTTAATTTTTAATGTTTCAATTTCAATATTGATCTCAAACTTTTTGCTGGATTTGACAAGCGATTGAGAGTTTCGTTTGAAATACAATTATAAAAATGTCATAATTCAAACATTTAACCAGATATTTGTTGGTCAATGCTTGTTTTCCATTTAACTTTATCCTTGCACTTTAACAAAATTCCACTTTGTGAACACAACAACAAATGTGTTGCATTAATATTGAAAAAATTTTCTTGTTTATTTACATGTTATAGCAAAAAAATGATGTTAAAATGTTCTTTATACACAATTGAAAATAAATAGTTTTTAATTTAATAAACTAATAAACTTGTTAATTAGCATTTGATTTACATGACTGATGATTGGATGGTTGGCCGGTTGGCTGGCCTTTTTTTTATTAAGTTTTTGTGATGTTTTCATTAACGAATTGACTAATTGTCATCAAGTGTTAAATCAAGCACAAGAATTGAAAAATAATTTAAACAGAATAATCGTTTGCTACAGCAGATACGTAATAAACAAAGTTCTATTCATCTCTACAATTCAATGGGCCCATTCATGGACTGATACATGACTGGCTGAAGAGCACTAAATAAATAATAAACAAAATGTTAACATGTCTTAAGAAAAGTTAAATAAAAATTAAGCAAATATGAAATAGTTTTTATGCATAAAAAAGAAACTAAATTTTTTTTATCTTGACAAATTTAAACTAAAAAAAAAGAGTTACAAAGCAAAAAATTAACTCAAAAAGAAATACAAATCACAAACAATTCTGTAGTTGGTTGTCAAACTGCGATGCATAAATTTGTATTTAAATTTGATTTGAAAAAATAAAATAGTTACCAACAACAGAAGAATCACTCACTCATTCAGTATTATTTGTCTTTAGATTTGCGTTATAAAGTGTTTGTTAGTTAAAAGCGCAACAAAAACACCAACAATAAAGAGGAAAAACAAAAAAACTAACTACGAAGACACACCTTTAAGTGATTTCCGGTGTACTAGATACTCCCTGAGCTTCATTTCGTACAATTTACAAGTTTAAACAAAAAAATGTAAAGACAATTTAGAAAAAAGAAACAAAAAGAAATAACTACATTAAAAATAAATTATTATTAAAAAAAATAAAAATTAAATACTAGAGACAAAACTTCAATTGTTTTAAGATTAAATTTTGTACACACACACGCACACACATATACATCATCTATACACATTTAAACACACACTAGTGTTACCAACACAGACGCTTGCAAGTTGTGTCACTGTCGATTTAAATTAACGGAAATTAATCGAAAATGCGATGATTATTCAGCAAAAACAACAACAATGACAACAACAATATCAGCGATTTAAAAAAACAACAACATTTGTTCTAATTTAATTTATGGAGATGTAAAATTTTTTTTAAAGACTTATAAACAAACAAAAAACACATAGAAAATAAAATTAGATAAAAATTCCTTAAATTAACATAGAAAACTATTGAACTGTAAAAGATTTAAGCAATAAACACATTCACGACAGCATGCTACACGGCTGCATGACAACAAATGCCGCTGGCTACAAATGTTGTCGCCCTGTACCCAGCTACTTAATTATTTTGAAAACGAAAGCTTCAGAGAAACTTTGTAGTCACATGATAAAATTTTCTTTAAAATTTTAATTTCTTTCTAACTCTTTTTTTTTAAACCAACACACTCACAATTTTAAAATTTGACGAGAATTTGCTTACAAATTTTCATTCCATAGGACTGATTAAAATTACAGTCAAGAGAAAACAGATGATTGCAGTTTTACAACGTCACAGCTTCCAAATTTTTGTGACTTTTAATATGCAGTATCAGTAAAAATCTTGAATGAGAATTGAAAAATAATTTGATGTTGTGACAGCAGCGTAAGCAGCTGGTTCATTCATATTTCAGTCTGCCACTTTAGATTTGTTTTGCTTTTTTAAAGTTACATTTTTTTTAAATGTACAAATCAATGAAGCAATAAAATGACAAATAATCACTCATATCGCAAAAATAACTAAAAACGCTTGACTTTTTGTCCAGAAAGTCATGGAATTAGAAAACTGCCCTCGTATTATTATATTTGCCAGAGGTTGTCTGAATTTCCGTTTCAGTGAATGCAATGCGCCATTTTGTTTTTTTTTTTTTCTTTTCACTCTTCTTAAAATGTTGATCTTTTTGTCCAAATCGCCAAAATGATTGATTTCTTAACTTTAAATTTGCAACGATGTAATAAATGTTGATCGGCAAAGTAAATTGAACGAAGTATTCCAAGAACTGTATTCGTTACTTGTGAACAAAAAATTGTGTTGACTGGTTGTCCACTTCAAATAAACTCACTTTCAGATATAATTGCTCACTCTACTCATACGAAAATCAAATAATATATTTTAAACATTTACACGCACTTGTTCTTATGAAATACAAGCAAATAATAAAATATATAAAAACTTACATCTGGGTGTTCTCTGACAGGTACATAGACTTTTTCATTTAATGTAACCGGTGCTCCTTCTGGTTCTGGCAACATTAAAGGTTCTTTTTTCACGCCATTTATTTGAAATAGTGAGGCACGAACACGGGCAATTTCTGCAAAAAAAAATTAAGGAAAAAAAGAAATTAATAAATTGTGGTAATAAAAATTGTAAAAAAAAAAACTAAAAACTAATAAGAAAAACAGCCAGAAATATCATGGCATGTCATTTGATAGAACAACTCAATTCAGCGCATCCTTTCTCTGCACAGATAAACTGACTTTTGTCAATAAAATACCTTTGAGAAGCATATAATAAATGTGTAACTTTTAAAACAGCACCGTTTAAAATATATCTTTTGAAAAAGTACTATTGAACAAGTTAAAGTACCTTTTAAGAAAGTATCTTTTGAAAAAGTACATTTTAAGAAAGAACTATTGAAGAACTAAACGTATCTTTAAAAAACACCTTTTCAGAAAGTAAAAGTATCTTTTTAAAAACCGCCGTTTAAATGATAATCTTTTAAAAAAGTACTATTGAAAAAGTAGAAGAACCTTTTAAGAAAGTATATTTTAAAAAAGTACATTTTAAGAAATTACTAACGAACAACTAAAAGTATCTTTTAAAAAAGTACACTTTAAGAAAGTACTATTGAACAACCAAAAGTATCTTTTAAAAAAGTACACTTTAAGAAAGTACTATCGAACAACCAAAAGTATCTTTTAATAAAGTACATTTGAAGAAAGTACTATTGAATAACTAGAACTAAAAGTATCTTTTAAAAAAGTACCGTTTCAGAAAGTACTATTGAAAAAGAAAAATTAGCTTTAAAAAAAGTACATTTTAAGACAGTACTATCGAACAACTAAAAGAATGTTTTAAAAAAGTACCGTTTAAGAAAGAACCTATTAAGTAAATTTTGCGAAAGTACCTTTTGAGAAAGTGCTTTTTAAGAAAGTAACTTTTAAGAAAATACTTTATAAGAAAGTTCCATTTAAGAAAGTACTTTTTAAGAAAGTATCATTTACGAACGTATCCTTTAGGAAAGTACCTTTTAGGATAGTACTTTTTACGAAAGCACTTTTGAAAGAGTACCATTAAAAAACTACCACTAAAGAAAACACCTTTAAAAAAACTATCATTCAAAAAAGTACTTTTTCAAAAAAAAATATATAAAAAGACCTTTAAACAAATTATAAAAAAGAATCTGTTAAAAAACTATCGAAACTATATCTTTTACAAAAGTTCCGCTTAAATTAGTATCGTTTATGAAAAAGGTACTATTGAGAAGTATTTTTAAAAAAGTACTTTTTGGATGTTTTAAAAAATACATTTAAAAGAATTGCCTAGCCGTGGAAAACCATCCGCAAATATGATGCCAACGGGATGAAGCCTCAGCGCACACTGCGAGGCGCATAATGGCACTTTTATGTGACATCTTTTGGTGAACGAATTATTTCGCGTACAAGCGATTTTAATTGGCCTCCGAGTTCCCCGGATTTAATCGCTCCAGACTGTTTCCATTGGGGTTATTTGAAAGAAAAAGTCTATATTTATAAGCCTAGAAACATCTAGCAAATAAAAGACAATACATGCGAGGAAAACAACATAATACCTGAAGTTTTGCGAAACGTTGTGGAAAATGATCTTTTTTGTGGGAGAAAGCACGAATATGCGAAGCAGAAAATAGCCACCACTGTATAATTTATTTGAAAGCTGAAAGCTTAGCAGCTCTTCCTATTCGCACACGCAGTTTACAAGTTTCAGATAAACACAATCAGATGCAGTTTGCAGATGCATTCAAATTTATTTTACTTTCTTTTTTGTAAAAGATCCCACTGTGCACTGTGGCATTAACTACTCAATACCAATCGATACTTAATATTGATTGTGATCATTTATGGATGTAAATGTTACAATATTTAAATATGAAATAATCTTTAAATCTAGAATTTTAAAAAATTGTAATGAAAATTTGCATTCGTAATGTTATTAAAAAAAACTCGTGCGGCGGTAATTAATTTTAGATTTATTTTATTAATTATTAAACCTTTTTTGTGCTTTTAATAAACTCTGATTTAACACAACTGAACGAGTCCGTATGCAAAATTATGACAATTAAGCAGACATGACAAAATGACTCACATTCGAAACATGTAATTTACCTCAAGACAGTTGTGTGTGTGTGTGTGTTTATGTGTGTGTGTGTGTGTGTTTATGTGTGTGTGTGTGTGTGTTTATGTGTGTGTGTGTGTGTGTGTTTATGTGTGTGTGTGTGTGTGTTTATGTGTGTGTGTGTGTGTGTTTATGTGTGTATGTATTAGTTCAGCGTCTTTTAAAGTTTGATTTCATTATTTTATTTTTACAATTGAACAGTTTAAATCATCTTTTATGGTCATGAATTTTGTAATTATTTTATACTGCCTTCTAAATGGCTTAATTCACGGAAATTTGGAATTAATTATAGCAATTATTGGAGTGAAGTTTTGCTAAAAAATATAAATAAGAAATAATTACACTGGTCGAGGAGAAGCGGTTTCATGAAAAAGTCGATAGACGAAAACCAGTATGTAAGAAAAGTGACAAAAAAAAATATTAGTTTATATGTTCACTCAAATCAATGAGCCGACATGCCAACTAATCACTTGTATTAAATTGTATGTATTAAAGTTTTCTATAAAAAAAGTTCATAAGTCAATAAGCAGTTTGCGCTGCTTGCTGCCTGCAAAATATAATTATTATTTGGTATTTTAATGCATTTTAACGCGTTAAATATTCACGCAAGATCACAAGGTGAAAATAAATAGATCTGCATTTCTGTCACAGAAACCAAATTCGTATGAATCCGTAATATTACTAAATTTATGCTCCGAGTTAAATTTCATGTCAATGATTGCAAGGATATCCTAACCTCCTATATATCCTTGATTTTAAAAATCGAATTTCACATTACAATTGTAATCAGTATTGAATAAAAATCAGGAAATGTTACTACATTTATGCTCCGAGGTAAGTTTCATGCAAGGACATCGCGACCTCCCACATATCCTTAATTTTATAATTTTAATTTTAGCTACAACTATAATCAGTATGGAATGAAAACTAGAAAATAATACTAAATTTATGTTTGGAGGTAATTTTCATGCAAGGACATCCCAACCTCCCATATATCCTTAATTTTAAAAATTTAATTTTAGCTCAATTAAAATCAGTGCGGAATAAAATCTAGAAAATCTTACTTAATTTATGCTCCGAGGTAAATTTCATGCAAGGACATCCCAACCTCCCATATATCCTTAATTTTAGAATTTTTAATTTTAGCTACAATTATAATCAGTATGGAATAAAAACTAGAAAATAGTACTAAATTTATACTCCGAGGTAAGTTTTATGCAAGGACATCCCAACATCCGATATATCCTTAATTTTGAAAATTGAACTTTAGCTATAATTATGATGAGAGCGTAACGAAAAATTTTTGCTTATGAGCTCTGTAGATAGTTTTAGTAGCAGTCAGTACAACAACAATGCGACTTCTCTCATATCCTTATTTTTTTCAATTTAATTTCAGTGATTCTTTTCTTTGTGATTTTGTGAAATGTCGGGTTTATGCGAATAAACCAGAAACAGTTACGAAGCTCAATTTCGACATCCAACGCATTATCGGTGAGATACCGACACATCTCTCTGAAAAAGTCAAAAAAAATTTCATGAAAAGACTAATGGCCTGTCATCAGAGCCAGGGGGCCATTTGACAGATATTTTATTCCATACTTAATCGAAACATGTTTTCTTTACAAGGCAATAAAAAAAATCTCAACTATCTCAAAAAATAATTGTTTTTTATTTTAAAATGGGTTGTGGTTGACCAAAAATGTTCCATTAGAGAAGTGCATATTATTCAAAAAATGCGCGGAGTCTTATTTCTGATTTAATGTGTGGATGGAATGCCACTCTGTGGCCACATGTTCCATATTTAACAAACAATTCATTATATTTTTAGAAACTTGCCAATTGTAAACACATCGGCACATTTAAAACAAAACAAAATAAAGACAACTTCATTCAAATATTGTTTCTAAGCAGCAATTATTGTGCAGCTACAAAAAGATTAATGTGTCACATTCTTTTATTCTTTTAAGCATCTGCATTATATCATGTTCAATTCTAAATACAAACACACAAATAGTTCTAGTTGAAATTATTATTATTATTATTATTTTTAATTAAACAATCTCTGCGATCATGCACGCAACTATTCTGAGTTTTCTTAGAGGAGCTTAAAAAAATCTCTTTAACACGATAAAACCGCAAATAACACGACAATGATTTCAATAAATAAGAATTTCTTTAAACAAATTCTATTTGCGGCAAACTAAATTAATTATTATTATTTTTTTCTTACGCATAAAAAATAAAAACCAAATAATAAAGTTCATTTGAATCTTCAATATGTTGTAAGATCGAATCGATCACCCGCACATTTGACCTCAAACAAACAGGGTAAAACAAGTTTATGTGTCCGATGATGCCGTCTATTGATGCGTTAAATGAATGAATGAATGAGTAACTTGAATTTAATGGAATTGAATGCTATGAAATTACCTCATTCACCCATTTGACTTACACTTCATTTATTTCACTGCAGCTTAAGTTCTCTATGTCCACTTTTCAGATTAATTGACACAAATGAGCTTGGGCCACGAACAACAACAACAACAAATACACTACACTCAAGTTCCATAATTAATTCAAACTTGTACAACATGACACATTGTAAAGTGATAATATCGATTTTGTAGAGAATTAATTTATTTTGCAAAAAAAAATTTTATGATTTATGTACAAGTATTTTATTATTTGTTGTTGAAATCTGATTTTGTTTTTGCCAGGGGTCGTATATAAAGTGTTCGGGGTTGTTACAGAATCCAATGTAGTCCGACTACGAAAAAAAAAATACTTTTGTGTGATGAATTTCAATGTTTTCGATTTTATGTTCAAAACAGATAGTAATTCTAGATTGAACATTAATTATTTAAAGAATTTTGAATTTGTTTCAAAACTCATAACGATATTAAAAAACAATAAGAAAATAGATAAGAAAAATACTTAAAATATTTTTTATCACAACATCGTGTAAGTGATTAAATTTCAATTACTCTATTGAATTTAATGATCAAATTCGCGCCTTTATAATTATTCCCAACAATATATTAAATTAAAATAGTGTTCATTTGTATAATTAATCGACATTCCTTCAAAACAAAATACAATTTGTATGTCATCATTCATTTTAAATTTAACTTTTTCTTTTGTTGTTAAATATTTAAATGACACTCAATGGGGGAGTATTTGTTACAGGTAATTGTCATTAGATCATTCAGTTACTCCACAATTCATACAAAATTTTATGATCACTTTTGTGTCGAACAAGCAGCTTCTATTTTCTACTACAGATACAATATTTCTCTCTTAAACATTTGATAAACTTAATGTATTGTAATTTATTAAATTTTTTTTTTTTTTTTGATTTAACAAAATATTTTGATGTGGGTGTCATAATGAAACTAATCAGACGGCAGGCAAACAGTAGTGGGGCGGGCACAGTTTGCGAGAAGTTGGCAAAAAGTTTTATCATATTTGCAAGTAAGAACACTTTTATGAGAGCAAAGACTTGAGCTTTTCAAGAGCCAAAAATAGCCAGATTTATGTTCATTATTTCCCTTGAAACGGCGCGATTCAAAATCATCTTTTTATCTCTTTTTATCAAGACATGGCCCACTGTACGCCATCTCAAACATGTTTTCACTCAAAAAAAAAATCAATTTCGCAGCAGCAGTGACAACTAAGCACTAAGATTTTAATACTTTCAAACTTGAAATCATTCTAATTATTTCCTACCAGAAGGACAATAAAAAAAACAATACGGCTGGCTGACTTGAACATTTCGAGATTTTGTTGCTGATAAACACGTTAACATGTTGATTGATACATAATAATTTTTGGCTGTTGCTATTATGTACTCTTGGTTAATTCTGAATTTATTTATTTATTTCTTTGCTATTGAATCACGTTTTGACATTTATTTATTTGTTTTGTTGTTTCAATCATGGTTTTACAACATATAAATAAATATTGTGTTGACATTGACACTAATCGGTCGCCAAATGCAGAGACTTTTATGGAGCGAATTTATTCGATTTTGTTGCTAAAGTATGTCAGTTTGCAGCTCAGGCCATATGGTGATTTTACTCGAAATCTGGGAGGCCAAGCAGAAAATTTGTAAAAATTTTTGACAATTTTTTAATTCCTCGGCTACCAATTATATAAAACCAAATATCTGAAGGGGTAAATAAAGTTTCATGTTCAAAACGGTAAACAAGTGTGCCATTCAAGGGTAGCGGGAGACATTAAACGAGACTGGTTTTCGTAAGTCCCTGAATTAGGAATTAAAGATTTCCAAAATACCGTGATCTGCGAAACAATAGTTAAGAACGATACCGTTAATATTCAAAGCAAGGACCGCGGGATTCCGAGACCTATGAAAGGAAACATGCACACATTTACTAATATTTAATTGCAAACAATTATGACAGCAACAATCATTTAAATTATTGAGCTCATTTTGCATCATATGCGCATCATTAATCGAATCGAATTTCATAAAAAGTTTCAAGTCGTCAGCGTATAAAAGATATTTCATTGCCGTTCTGTGTCGTTCTTTTCTGTAGAAAATATTTTGTAGTTAATTGTTCTCTGAAAGGAATCAGCTGTTTTTAAATTCAAAAGATAATCAATAGAAAAGCATTGAAATTGTGAACAAAAAATATTCGTAAAAATTTGCTGTATTTAATAAACAAAAGAAAAAACAAGGAGCAAATCATGATCCAATAATACAGATCTGTTTAATAGTCCAGATGATTTTTTGTAGCGTTGTGTTTTTTAATGGCCGAAAATTGTGAAATTGTCAAAAGTTTTGTGTGGAAATCAGTGATGGAAAATTACATTTTTCTTCGGTACAAAAAAATTTTAAATAGTATTTTTTACGCGTTTTACTACTCCGGTTTATTTAGTACTTTCAAACTAATTTGACTTCTACTTCTACATTTGAACGTATTCGTTACTTCTGAAAAATAAGATTTTAAATATAAGTTTGGGTTGTTCTCACAACTTGAGAAATGTGTTAATTCTTAATATATAATTGAAATCAAATTATTCCGAAATGAAAATTGATAGCTTCAGTTCAAATCTGAGTTTTTTCTTAATTTAAGAGATCCACGAAATTATCGATGCGTTATACTTTTTAAAAAAAATCATATTTCTGGAGAAAATTATTTCAGGAATACCACCAAATGTGCTCTTCAAAGGCCCATCCGGAACAGCATTTGTATATAGTGGAATGTCTGTGGAAGTCTCCATTTTTTTTTATAATGTGCTATTTTATCACCGAAAAAATTAAATTTTTTAAAATTACTTTTTTATATTATATTTATTATTTGTAGAATTCCCATAATCATAATTAATCTTAACTAATATCTTGGACACCATTCTCCGTTCATTGGTTAGAATGGAACTGGCCCCTGATCCTAGATTTTGCGTCCTAAATAAAGTTAATCAATTTCACTATGACTGTTAAATGTTTAACAGTGTTCTGTTAAGTGTATAAAAGTGGTCTGTTAACTGCAAAAATAGCAAGCTGCAAATTTTGATTCATGTCCCTGCGAGTTAAATTTAAATTTAGCTTTACACACACATAACCTGCGTAATATGCAAATTTATGCAAGTTATAGCAAAAATGCTTTTCTTGCGAAAAAAAAGCAAAAACCATGAAAAACTTGACCTGATTATCGGAATGAATTGAACAAATCAAGATTCGTTGTGATAAGTAGAAATTTGATGGTGAAGAAAAAAAATGTTTCAATTATTTACGATTTAATTTGTTTTTTTTTAATTTATTTTATACCAAAAAGCATGTAAATTTATAAAAATACAAATCTAGATGTTGTGCCTACTTGGTGTCATTTGTAATTATTAGTATTTAAGATTTTTTTAATTCCTGGCTTGAGTTAAAAGAATTTACAGAAAAGATTTCTTTACTTTAATATTTGCTCTTTCTTATTTTGGTACAAGGGCTAGATTTTTCAATTTAATTTAAAAAAAAATCATGCATAAATCAATTTTTTTTGAAGATTTATGACCCAACAAACGTATGAACAATCATAAATTTATATTTGTAAAAGCAATTTTTAATGTTAATTATTATTTTTTTGGTTTTGCTGCTGAATTAATATTTTTGGCAAATGTTTTATTGGCATAAATTTGACAATTTATTGACAGCAATATGCTAATTTTAAAAAATTTTTTAAGAGCTCACAACAGTTTATTTAATACTTTTTCTAAATGCATATAAAGCAACAGCAACAGATGGATGATTCAGAAAATTCGGCACACTCTCCTCTTATAGAAATGAAACCCTTTAATATTTTACTTAAGGCCAATTGAAATTGGAAAATGGAAAATAGAAAATAGATAAACGAAAAACGATAAACTACACTTGCAATGAAAGGAAATTAGAAAAATATATATAATTTTTGTAAATTATAAAATGTTTTAACACATTGTACGAAAATTATCTATTTGCCGCTCTTCCTTTTTGTGTAATGAAATAACGAATTTTGAAATATTTTATCAATACTTTTAATTTAATTACACAAATTACGTCATCTTTAAAATGAAATAAAAAAAAAGAAATAAAAAATATCTACTACATCTATAAAGATATTTTAAAGAAGACATATTATTAGCATATGCGTCATGTATTGACTATTAATTCAAATATAAATTCAATTGAAACTCATTTAAAATTGAAAACCATCATTAAAAGCCTACACAATGCTGCAGTTACTTATAATGTGGTACGCCTTATTCGGTATACTTCACCGAAAAAGGATTTGAGATACAATAATTCAAATTATAATGTTATTTATTTTTTTATTTTTTTTGTTCTCTGAATCACAAACGATTGTTTTTTTATTTATTTTTTTTTTTATATTATTCAGGGACCGTAATAATTATTCCTTTATTTCATAAAATTCAGATGATAACAGTTATTTTTTGTTTTTTATTTTTTCGACCAAAAATAACAGTTTTTCGAGAAACAATTAAAGGTATTTTTTGATTTTTATTTTTTTGAGCAAAAATAAAATTTATTTTCTAACGAAATGTACATGTTACAATAATTTAGTTAATATTAAATATTTATTATAATGTGCATAAAAAATCCACTGATCTTCACATTTTTTTTGTGATTTCTTACATTTTTGTATACTATTCTAAATCGCTGATTTGCTGAGTTACGAAGTTGTTCGATTATTTACAATTTAATTAATGAAAATGTTCGCAAAGCTTTTTATGAAATAAATTGATATTGATAACTATACAGAAAAACTAATGGATGTCGATGAGGATTTGATGGAACAGTAAGAATTGTGTACTTCCCTGGCTACGTAGACTGGTTTTTGTTGTGCATTCCGTACTTGCGACACAAGTTAGTATAGAGAGATCATTTTCAGCCCTCAAACTGATTCTAGGAGAGTTGCGGTACAATTTGTCAGTGGACAATTTGGAAGCTCTAATGATAGTAAAACTAAATTCTGATGTTTAACATATACTTGATGTTGGCTCGAAAAAATAAAAATTAAAACACAACTATCGAAAAAATTAAAATCGAAAAATAACTTTTATTTTTGCTAAAAAAAATAAAAATCAAAAAATTACTTTTATTCTTCCTCGAAATAGACTAATGCATAAGGATCAATCTGGTATCCGTTTTCCGACATTTACTTCGATATGATTTTTTTTTGTTTTAAAATTTCAAAATAACTGTTATTTTCGGTCCCTGGTATTTTTCACTTTAAAACAAATATGATTTGTTTCAGGTTGAAAACAAAAATCCATTTAAATAAATCCTCGCTATAAGTTATTAAAAAATGTTTATTTTATCTGTTAGCATGTGGATAAATTAAATATTTTGTTTTTATTGCATTTAATAAATTAAATCATGTCGTCAGCATATTATTGGTTTGACGCATATGCCAAAAAGAAGATTTAATTGAAGTTTTTTTTGTTTTGTATTTTCATTACAGCCATGTTTTCAGCAGAAATCGTCAAGTTTGTGATCTTTCATTTTTTTTATTTATTTTATGTATTTTATTTATTTATTTTCGATGTCCCATACACAAGACTCTAAGTCTCATATTACAGTATGGAACTCAATACAAGTACATACAAAAAAAAATACATTTAATAACAATTGGTTATAGTTAGATAGGTTAACAAATAGTTCTCAAGGACTATGCTATAAACAAAAAAAAGTAAAATAATCACCCTTATTCCAGTTGTCAACATGAATACAAAACGATATTGTTTTGCCTTGTTTACTGCAAATTGTTATTCCAGTTGTCATTAACGGATATTATCGATGACTGTCAACATAGAATTTGTATTCTACAAGAAAATTTGACGGCGATTTGATTGTTTTGAAACGACTTTGAATTTGTCGTCGCCATTTTTCATAACGACTTGACTTCATTTGAAATATACCTAAATTGAAAAATCGAAAAAAATTGAAAAATTTAAAATAACAACTGCAACTCAGTTTGAAAAATTAGTGAAAGAGTTGCAGAAGAATCCCTCTCTTGCAGGGGGGTTTTGCAGAGGCACTATCCCAAGTAATTTTAGAGAACAATGCGAAGAAATCGCAAAAGTTTTAAATTCTCTTGGCTCGCCGATACGTTTAGGAGATGGATGACAAAAGGTAAGGAAATGATGAGCGAAAATAGTGGAACATAAAAATAAATTTGCTTAATAGGTTTGGCGCGAATTGAAGTTTAAAGTACTCTAAAGTAACTCTCAAACCTTTTCAAAAAAAAATTATACAACCATTAATGCAATACACTGAAATTGGTGTTCACTTGCTGTCCGGTAGGTTAAAAATGTCGAATTTCTGTCTCAGAAGCTTTCGTTCGAATATGAGATTTTGTTATCTTGTATTTTCACCATAACTCGAGTCTGAATTTATATCACAAGTAAAAAAGACGTGTGGCACTCGGGTACTGCCGCTGCAAAGCTATTGCATTGCATTTATTATCAACTTATGCAATTATAATTATTTATTTATTTTTTATTTAAGCAGTATTTGTTTTCTTTTCTTTGACATTAATTCAAGTTTTTTCTTTGATATTAATTCCAATAAGAAAACAAAATTTTTTCTTTTATTGAATAAATGAAAAGTTAATATTGTTTAAAATATTTTTATTATCTTACAATATATGTAGGTTATTCGGGAATTTTTATCATTGAAACTATAGGTTTATGGTAAGTGAAATAAGAAACATAAGTTTGAGACTTGATATCCTCTAAATATCTGGAAAATACCGCTTAAAAACCTACGAATTGTCTGTTTGTTTGTGTATTTCATTTTTTGTCAACCACGATTGCTCTTAAGTACGCCATTTTGAGTTTTCCTACATGTAAAAATCTGTTCTGGCAATACTGTACGTTAATGAAATCAATAGCATACTTTAGGGGTTAACATACGCTAGACGATTCAAATACTTTAGAAAAAAAAAAGACTTAAGAAACAAACTTGGTGTTAGGTTTTATTTTCGTTACGGAATTTCTTGATTCGGTCGCCGCGCTCAAAGCCCGCGATAAAAGCTATGCAATAGCTTAAAAACAATTCAACTTTTAATAAAATTTTTGTTCAAAATTAAGAAAAATATGTTATATGTTGACATAAACGATAAATCGTGAACGTCGTCGTCATCCTGTAATAGAATGCAAAAATTTTATTGAATTAATGACGACGTTGAAACAATTTGATATTGATAATAAAATGACGGCGACATTGACGACGACAATTGAAATAAGGGTGAATAAAAAATAATTATTAAAATAAAATTAATCAAAATTTTGCCCGAAACAAACGGGTGAATCCACCTTTACACTTATCTATAATTAAATAAAATATATTTCCTTTATTATATTAATTATTTTATATTAAAAGATTTAAGATGTTTGTTTTTTGTTTCGCTGACAACACTTTGCCATTCTTTTATGCCACTTTTGTGTGAATTTCCTTTTTGTTTATAAATTCAAAAAAAGCTACTTAATTATTTAATTAGATTCGTATTTTTATAATGGAAGTCACATTATTAAAGAATTATTTTTTTTGTAAAACAATTGACAGCAACAACACGCACTTTAATTCTAATTACAGACTGTGTGCAAACAAGCATAATTTAATACATAAAAAGCCAACTGTGACCTTGATTTTAAATCCACAAACTACTCTCTAAGCGGCAACCTTTTTGAACACTAATTAATACGCCCACTTGATTTGCATTGCGATCAAAAGAAACTCAAAATAAAAATTAAAAAAAAATAAGCAGTCAGTGGCGGGGTGGGGGGAAAATATCGCAAAACAGTTATCTCCTGTTTGGCAAGAAAAATGTAATTGAGGAAATTTTTGCCAGGCATTTAAATTATTGCAAATGCTTGAACGCGACATTTTTTTAAAATTTTAAATTAAATTAATTTCAAACAACAAGTCTTTGCAATGGAGGAGGTGTCATAGAAAATAAATATTACATTAAAAACAATAGAAAATACTTGTAGACAGCCTACAGGTACAGACGAACGGACGGACGGACAGACAGACAGACAGATAGCAAGCTTTTATGAAATGACTAAATAGCGGCATAATATCACGTACGATATAAATTTAATATGTGCTCAAGATGCTGCGGGTACTTAAAACGAACGAAACAGAAAAGTTGTTATAATAAAAAGCAACATTATTTTAAGAATCAATCATTAAATAAAAAAAATTTTAACTACCTGTGGCTGGCGCAGCAACCATACATTTATAAACTTTTGTACTGACCAAATAAATCAAATCCAATCACAACAATCTACTCGTAGTAAACGG
Source organism: Gymnocheta viridis (assembly GCA_956483585.1). Classification (NCBI taxonomy): domain Eukaryota; kingdom Metazoa; phylum Arthropoda; class Insecta; order Diptera; family Tachinidae; genus Gymnocheta; species Gymnocheta viridis. The sequence continues at coordinate 138,572,735 of OY101440.1, forward strand.
TGTGTTGTTGTTGGTTTACATGTCCAAACATTACAATATTTCTCAATAGAATATTCAAGGTTCCGTTGTAAAGGGTCATCCATTTTGATGAAACTTTTCTATGTTTAATATTGATTCCTTGCGATCCTATAAGAAGCATTGATCCTCAAAAGTTTTTCCGCTCGGGGATCTTACATTTCATCTCTTTAGGGAGGCGGAATATGAGAACATTTACGAAAGCACAGCTGAAAAGCTATGTGACCCTGCACAGGTTGCGGATAGTGGAAACCCCCAACAGATAGCGGAGGGATAACTGTCAATAAAATAGGTTGAAGCAGACAATTCAGCGGCTTAAAGCAGAGGTTCTCAGAGGGCTGGAGAGGTGTAATTGATCTGTAATCTAAGAACTGCTGATGCTCTAATCGACATGGCGAATAAATGGCGTCATTCAAAAAACCAAAGTCATTGTTTGACTTGACGTAAATATCAACCTCCCCTGTCGCCAACAACCTTCGAGGTTTTGACAACCGATCATGGACGGTATAACCCCAACATCAACATTAAGGAGGAAATTCCCTGTCAAACTCATTTCCTGGAGGCGCTCTGGCAGTCCCAATTCCTTACTCGGGTAGGTAGCCCAATTAGCTGCTTAATTGAAAAAAAAAAACACGATTACTGAAACCGCTGAAAATTTTATTTCATTATAATGAGAGCTTGCAATCGTGTAAGAAATACTCGTACAAATTTTTTTTCTAAGAACAAACACAAACCGCGAAGCCATTTCGGCGTGTCTGCAGAAACACCCAGGGTAAAGGCAGGAAACGAACCTGCGACCTTCAGACTAAAAGTATAGTAGACTATCAACTAGTCTACGGGGGTCATTTAAATGACCGAAGTAGTTTTCAATCACTTTTTCGCACATTTCGAGCGGTACATCGGCGATAACTTGACTAATATTAAGCGCGTGATTAATCGCGTAGACACGGTCTTGGACGTAGTCCCACAAATATAAGTCTAACGGCGTGAAATTGCATGATATTGGTGGCCAAAACGAGAAATTACGCGTGCTGGAAACTTCTCAGGCATTAAAGCCAAAATCGATCGTGTAGTGTGGCTCGTGGCAGCGTCCTGTTAAGACGCACACATCATCCAGTTCATAGTCATCAATTGCAGTCCAAATAAAAGTCGGTCATCATACGGCCAAAGCGCTGTGAATTGACGGTAACGATTCTGCCAGCGTCACTTTTGAAAAAATACGGCCCTATGACACACCTCCACAACATAATGCGCACCAAACAATCACTTTTACCGAATGCAATGGCTTTTTCACAATCACTTCTAGGTTCCCCAAGTCCCATATGCGACAATTTGGCTTGTTGATGTAACCACCGACTGCGAAATGAGCGTCAACGCTGAAGAAAATTTTGTTCGAAAAATCAGCATTGAAAGCCTGTTGCTCTGGCTGCATCAAATCAGCATGTCTACGGCGTTGTGAATGGTCAGCCGGCATTAATTGTTGCGTTACTTGAATTTAATATTGATGGAGGTGTAATTCGAAATGAAAAATTCGCCATAATGAGCAGTAAGATGAAGCCAATTGCTGAGAACGGCGTGCATTCATAAATTCTGATTATCCGTCACACTTTCACTAACAGAAGCGATATTTGCGGCAGTGCGCACATTGCAATGATGCACAGACCACACCACATTTGTAACGCTTCCAGGCTCTTCAGATTTCTTTAAAATCTTGTCAATTCTTTTTTGACGATCATAATCAGCGGGTAATGATCGAAAAGTGGCCACGTTTGAGCGACCACATTTGTTGTAAGTTTTAACTCTTTTTAACACGTTCTTCGTTTATTAAACGTTGCATATTCGTAAATGGCAAAACTTTAACTAAATAAATGACACTTCTGGTGACAGATATTTAACAGCTGACCAGGCCTTGACAGCCTGGCTGCCGGTTTTAAAACCACTAAATGGATAACCCTGTATAACAACACTACTCTGTTGCTCGTCTGTCGTTATAATTTAAGCATGAATTGTTTTTATGACTTTGACAATTGGCATTAACTTTAAATCCAAATAAATTTTAAGAGAGACGACGACAGCAGCAGCACTATCAATAAAATCATTAATCTCACAGAGTTAAACATCAGGATTAGAGTGTTATAAGAAGCAACAACAACAGCAAAAACAACAACAGAATAAAATGTTTATTTTATTTGTATTTTGTATGTGTGTCAAATACAAATCGATTACAGTCAATGAATTGGAGTGAGTGGTAAGCGCCACTACTGTAACCCAGTGACTGTATTGGCAGACAAATGTTGAAGAAGAAAAAAAACAAATAACAAATTTAACTGCTGTTTTTTATTGGAATTGCTAAATTGGTAAAATATTAATTTTGGGAAAAAGTGTGATTAGAGATTTAAAATAATGAAAAGTAAATTTAACTTAATACTTTTTACTCTTTTACTAATGAAAATCCCACAGTGAAGAAAGAACTTTAAGCTGTAAAAACTAAGCCACAGAAAAGCTTCCATCACAGAGTTGATCAGAGATGAAATAATGAGGTTATGTTTTAGGTTAAATCAAATGTTACTACGCCTTGAGAAAATTCCACAAGAAAGTCACGGTTCACACTATGAAAATTTTCTTTCTGAAAGTGTTAGTTTAGTACGGGGAGAGAAGATCGGGAAGGGGTACACTCTTTCATGTACTTTAAAATGGCTGCAGCTTTATTTTTGATTTTCTTTTCTTTCATGTTGGTGAGAGCAAAATTGTGTGTAAAAAAAAAGAATATGACGATAAACATGCAAAAATCAATATGTAGACATTAATGAAAGTTTAAAAGAGAATTAGAGAAAATTTCAAAAAAGAAAACTTTCATAGTCTGAACCGGGACAAACCGTAGCGCGATACAGTTAGTCGAGGTAGACCATTAAACCGTGCGAGTGTGAGACGCAAAACTCTTGAAGGCCAATAAACTAACAGTGGCCTGGTTGCACTTAAAAATAATAATTGTCAACGATGCGTGTTGCTTAATTGCCCAGTGCTGCTTTACGACCGCAATCTAAACAAAAAGCAACTATCAGCTGTTAAGTCGGGTGTCAAATAAAGCAGTGTTAAAGTGTTAAACTTGGAAAAACACCCCTTAATGATTTGACCTCAACCATACACTTAAGGTCCACTCAGCCATAAATCTTTCTTTGCGTTTAGAGGTTCTACAATACAAATAAAAGTGCGTTCAAATTTAAAAAGTAACAAACAGTTCTTAAATGGGCTGTTCACATGCTACGTAAAGTGATTTTTTTCGCATTTTTAGACCGCCGCCCAACATTTAACACAATGAAAGTGTTTAATTGCACTTCATATCAATAATATTTTTGGTCCACATTTGCTTTTGGGATAAATTTATCAACAGCAGTGTAGATTTTGCTAACACCCTTCCAATTAAAAATGATTATGTCTATTGTCATAAATTAAACATATTGACATCATCTGGCTGCCAGTCATTCTAATAAAACAAAATACAAATAAAACACAAAAATATTTACTTGAAATTGGAATAAGTTAATAAACAAAATACAAATATAATGATGTTATTAGCAATATTAAGGATTCTAGCAAATGTATTGTTATTGTAATCAAATATCTACTCAAATTAATTGTTTACTTGTCATTTACATAAAATTTGTAAAGATCTAATAATAATATTATTATTCAGTTTTAACGAAGCGCACATCTTTTTTTATTTGTCTTCGAAACAGGTAAACAACAAATAAATACATTTAATTTGATTTGCACAATTTTTTTTAAAGGTGACACATTATTCCCCCAGGGGAAGATATGCCATAGGCGAATGAACCCCATGCGATTCTAAAAAACATAAAATAAAAACTAATTTCTTAGCTATTTATATATATATATATATATATGTATATATATTGTTCAGCAGGAATGGTCCGCACCTACAAGCCAAAGACAAATCGAAACAATATCGATGAGGGGAAGGCTAAACTTGCTATCAGAGATGTAGTCTCTGGGAAACTTAATATTAGTAAAGCGGCTGGTGAGTATGATTTAAAGCGCACCACATTGCGAGACCGCATTAAGAAGATACAAAAGTCTAAGCTTAATGCATTGGATGACTCTGGGCAGTCCTCTGAAGATGCACAACAGTATTCATAAAATGGCACGGAAATTTGCATTTGAATATGCCGTAATCAATAAAATTAAAATGCCACCTACTTGGTTGGATAACCAAATCGCAGGACTAGACTGGATACAAGGATCTATGAAGCGAAATCACGACCTAAGTTTGCGGAAACCTGAAAATACAAGTCTAGCACGACTCACTGCATTTAGAAAAGATGCAGTAATGACATTTTTTGATAATGCCCAGAAATTGTTCGAAAAGACACGATTTTCTCCGTCCTTTATTTATAACTTGGACAAAACAGGCATACAAACTGTGCTGCAATCACCAAAGTAATTTATCACCTTTAAATTTACATATTTCATACTCTTATTAAATGTTTTATTTCACAGGTAATTTCTACAAAGGGAAAACGGGCAGTTTCTCAAGTGGCATCTGAGAATGGTGGGAATAGTAAATGCTTCAGGTAATGCTTTGCCACCAGTCTGTGTATTTCCTCGGGTACATTTTAAAGACCACTTAATAAACGGTGAATGACAACTGAAGGATTCTTAGACGTTTTAAATCATATCAAAGTAAATACTCGATGCTCTAAAGAAAATCCCATAGTCATATTCTTAGACAATCACATTTCCCACTCCGGTTTAGGAGCTATAATTTTTTGCAGAGAAAGTGGTATACATATGGTAACTTTTCCACCGCATACGTCACATAAACTTCAACCACTAGACTTATCCGTATTTTTTCCATTCAAAAAGTACTTGTCCACTTCGTACAATGATTTTCCTGGACATCGATATTTGTTTGAATTTGCCCATTTAACAGACAAATATTTCCAGATTCAGAAATGAAACATTTGACGAACATCCAACAGCTGATACATACTACGTTTATGCGCGCACTATTTGTAAATAAAATTATTTGCAAATAAGTTAACTGACTGTTTATACGCCATAGCAAAAATACAAAAACTTGGTAGCACTTCTATAGAAAACTTCTGCAAATTTGCAAAAAAAAAAGTAGTTGAAATGTATAAAATAACAAATATTTATTTGTTTTAGTTATCATCATTCTCTTCTATCAATGTTTTTCCCGAAATATTTATCTATTTTTATTAACGAACATTTGTAAGCGTCGCAACCTCAAACATTTTATTCGCAAATAGTGCGCTAAACGTGAATAGCTTTCGTGAGTTAATAAGTCGCAATAAAACAATTATGTGGCAACAATTTACAGTTTTATTTGCAAATAACCCGTGCGCATAAACGTACTAACAGATAGGTCACCAACTCCTCAACAGGTCGAACTGGCAAGTCCACATGCCAGTGTTGAACGAGCTGTTATTCCTCCAGCTCTTCTATGAACGCCTGAACAAATTCGACCTCTTCCCAAGATTCAGAAATCGAATTTAAATAATTGAAAAGGAAAATCTCAAATTTTGACATCTACTCCATCCAAAGAAGAAAAAGAAAAGAAAGAAAAAACTAAGCAGCGAATAAAGAAAAAGCAGAAGAAAACAGCTCCTAGAGAGAAGCCAAAAAAATATGTTGCAACGTCCTCCGCATCCGATTTATCAGATTTAAGTTTCGCCGATTCCGATAAATCCGTTGGTCCCTTTGCACAAGATAAAAGCTGCATGGAAGGCGAAGTCGTATTGGTTAGATTTTGCGGCGAAAGAGAAAAGTTTTATGTTGGGAAAGTAATAGCCAAAGATATGAATTTAGTTACCGTAGACTTTCTGAGAAAAAAATATTCGTTGAACCTGATGTGTCTGATATTTTCAATGTTCCGAAAAATGATATAGTTTTGCGGTTGCCAGAACCAACTCATCCTCCAGGAACGTCCCGACCTACTAATATATATTTATTTGATGTCAATTTGTCCCAATACAAAGGTAAAGTGACAATCCTTTGATGAAGAAATAAAAAAAGTCATTTGGTGACTTCCCTTAAATGAATTAAAATTAGTGGTATATAGACAAATTGTTGTTTTATTTTATTCCTGACGTTTGTGCCCCACCCCTTTGGCGAATTGACCCCATGGGTGGGGTAGTATCGCCGTTTTGGATCAATTAGGGGTTTTGGAAAAAAAATATATAAAATGACGAGTAATCAGAGTAATAAAAATTGAAAATAGCAGATAAGGTTTTGACAGGACCCCAGTTTTGAAAAAAAAAGTGACGAATCGTCTCCCTTCTACCCCACATCCAAAATGGCAACCTGAGTATAACAAAAAATGATCTGTTGTTTTTGTGTTTCATATTACGACCACAATGCCAGACTCTACCACTGTTGGTCGTCGTCACTGACGATTTCTGCTGGAACATTCGGCAACATTTGCTTGGGCAACGTTCAGGCATGTAAACACTACAAAACCAGCAGCTAAATAACTAATCGACTTGAGTAAAGAGAAGTATTTGAGGAATAATAAAAATTGGAAAAAAATGCAGTAGCACATCTGTAAATTTTAAACGCTTTAAAGCGTAAAATTGTTTAAAGTTTAATGACAAAAAAACACACAAGGGAAAAAATCGAAAAAAGATAGAAATAGAGGCACAAAATTAGACGGGTTTGAAAAAGTCGCACACCAGGCCGTCAAAAAGGTCTGCAGTTAGCAAACGGTAGCTAATGCAGACCACATATTGTGATGTGTTGTTTGCACATGTGTAAATAATTTTTAGCATAAATGTGTGTCTGTATGTCAGTACATGCGCCATGAGAACTTAAACTGGAAAATGAATTAAATGTGAACAAAACAAAAACATCTTAAACAAACAAACAAATATTAGAAAACCTGAGTTTTTTAGCACAATTAAAAGTGAATTTGTTTGATACATCATCTACTTTTTCTTTCTTCTTTAATTTATTCATTCATTAATTTTAACCTACATTTAATTTTTTATAGTTGGTTCCCTCCCGCATTAAAATTAATTTTAAAAAATGAAAAATTTATAATACTAAAGAACAAATTAATTTGAAAAAAAATATGTACGAGTATAAAAGAACGAACAGCTTTGAACGGCTGAGGGAAGCAAGCAGCAAAGGTTTTTTTTCAAACTAATGAAAATTGTTATGGAAATTAATTTTCTTTAAACAGAAATAACAACAAGAGGAAACAAGGCAGAAAGTAATCAAATCATAGTCATGCAAGGTTAACTAAGCCAAACAGACAGACAGACAAAACTTTCGTGACGATCGTATTATTTTATTTATTTCTTTGACTTAAATAATGACAAAAAAAGGTTTCACAATTACTAATCACATACACTTTTTACAATCGTGCATACAAAAACAAGTCTTTGGGCATACCCAGCGAACCTTTTTTCGTTTTGGTGACATGTCTGATGGCAGAAATAATCTGAATTTTTCGCAAAAGTAGGTCTGCGTGTAGACACGTCATGTCTTATTAACATGATTGCTACTTTATAGGCCAGCGCGACGAGGAGATAAGAAACGAGTGCACAAATGCATGTACTGTCATTACGTTTTGCTTTCTAATTCGTAATTTTAATCAAGAAGGCATTTGCAAATAAATGTCATCGACATGACATGACTCGTGGGAAAAACAATGAAAGTTCAAAGAAGAAGAAGTAAGAATCATGTCAATAAGACATGACGCGTCTAAACACAGCCTAAGCATATTGCGTTTGGACTGGATCTCAAAGGCAGAATTAAGGCACGGTCAAATCTGACAGACATTTGTCCAAAATAAAATGTAACCAAAAAAAACGTACTTTTGCTTAGAGCTATTGTGATTTAGCTTGGTTTTTTTTATCACAAAATGAAGTCTATTATGCCGCAAAATGCTATTTTTATATTATTTTTAATAAATGCGAACCCATATTTAAAAAATATTGGAATTAAAGAAAATGCAAATTTAGCTTGACTGTTGATTACGTTTTTTTCCGCAAATGTTTGTCAGATGTGACCGTACCTTTAGTCTGTACATTCTGTTCTGCTATGGATCAGCTGTTTTTTCGTTCTTTTCGAACAAGTCTGTAGAAAATAGTATGCAAAGTTAAGTGACAGCCAAGACTGTGTATGTATTAGTTTGATGTGGTGTCAAATATTACACATTTCTTTTTAAAAGTCAGAAAATGTTGTTTTAACTTCAAATCTTGAATTGGTGTGCCAACTCCACTGACAACGCTTCTCTTGATACTTTATTGTTTGATACATTTTGCACGTTTTTAGAAAATTAATTTCTACATCGTCCACATTCGAAAGCTCAGAGTCAGAATCGTACAAAATATTCATTTTTCAATGATTAAGTAAATTGTGTTTCTTTTTTGTTTATTAAAACAAATGAATTTTTACGAAAACTTTTTGTTCACAATTTTAATGCTTTTCTTTGGATTATCTTTTGCTTGTAAACAGCTGATTCCTTTCAGAGAACAAGTAATTATAAAATATTTTCTACAGAAAAGAACGGCCCAGAACGGCAGCGAAAAGTGAAAGCTAATGGGGCCTTAACTCTATTTCAGTGTCTGCTCACAATCACTTTCTTAAGCCGATGCCAAAATTTTAAAATTCATCTAAGCCGAAACCGATTTGTTTAATAAATTCATTAAAATACATACGAGCAGCAGCCAGCAGCAGCATAAATGTTTTATGAACTAATTTAACTTATTAAACTAAATTGTTTAAATACATATTAACAAAATGTACTATAAAATTTAAATGGGCAAAAGTGTTTACCTCTTTGTCATTTAACTTTCTGGGGGTTGCTGTCTAATTCGATTCGAAAAAAAAATTGTACGAATTCGAGTAAAAGGAACTGTGCAATAAGATTATCGCAAATTTATTTACGAACGTAGGTACATATTTTTGCCCTTTTAGTACTCGCAAATCTTTCTTTCGAAAATGCAACTGTGTAATACGAAAACGAATGCCACAAACATTTCGTTCGTATTTCATTCGAAAGACATTTTGGCTGTGAAAGTGTAGAAAAATAAAAAATTACCGTGCTTTTTTAAATAAAATCATAAAATATGCTTTTAAAACAGAAATAAAAGCATTGTGTAATTTGCAGAAAACTAAACCTTGGAAAAGGAAAGTTTGAATTAAAAGAAAAATTGCTCAACTTGAATTAAAACAACAAATGTTTGAGTTAGAATCTGCAAAATATAATATATGAAAATAATTTTCAAATTGGTTTTTGAATAATGAGTTTAAAATGAGGGACCTTTTTATATAAAAAACTTATACAATTTATAGTCAATATTTCACTAATCCTTCAGGACAAAACATTAATTAAAAATAATAATATCCTTTAATTTAAATTTTATTTTTATTTTGAATTGAAATTAATTGACCTAATAAAACATTGCACGTAAAAAGTGATACCAAGTTTTTGTGTTATTTTGACGTTTAAAATAAAGTGCTGCCAAGTGATTGTTTTTAATACTTCGCTGCAAGCTATTTGAAAGTGTTACTCAGCACAATTTAATTTTCGTATCGAATATACTATTCGAATGATTTTCATTTTCGAATCGAATTACACAGTAACCTCCTGAAAACATAAAAAAATACTTTCTTGACAATTTCGTTAAAATCTGAGTTGAAAGTAAGAAAAGTATAAGGGAGATAGTGAAGAAGTGTGATGAAGTGTATTGCGACTTTGAGGCATTTACTTTCTTTCTTTTTTTACTAGGACCAGCACTCAGGGGATGACCCCTACATATGCAATGCATTGTGCTGGAACTAGGAAAATTGATTATGGGAAGGAGGATAAAGAGATTAGTGTTTGTTGATGTTCAACTTGGATCCTTACCACATTGAAACTAACTAAAGAAAAGCCTCTGTAGGAAGTTTATTCCACATACCAACTATAGTGCGATTCTCTGGCATATCAACCACATATGGATGCTGTCTTAACGAAGAAGTTCAACGATTTAATTAGAGCACATTCCATTGTAATAACGATAAAACAGTGAAACACATCTCACATTGCGTCGATGCTCCAGTGAGTCAATAGAGTTGGCTACGCTACTGTCACCGATGATCTTCTTCGCCCTCTCCTGTACCCGGTCGAGTATCTTCAAAATATACTTTGAAGCACCGGTTCATACATGAGAGTTGTATTCCATTTTCGGTTGGATATAAGTGCTATAAATATTAAGGAGATCAGATGGAGTGATATATCTCTTGCACTGTCTTAGAAAGTCGAGGCGCTTGTATGATTCTTTTGAGATCAGTCCATCGAATCACATCACATTTAATTTTCATGCATTTTCAAGAACATCAAAAGCCTCTAAATCATCAATACCCACATCACCCATTATTACATATGAAACAGCATGATTGATCGTACATCTGTGTGTAAACATACAACACTGGGTCTTACGAATTCGGAAGAAAAAATGTTTGCTGGGTTAATATCAAAACAATACTCATATGCAAACACACAGGCACATGCACACACACGAACATATTGTAGACAGAAAAGAAACCATGACAACAACAGTGATGAATGATGACACTGACAACTAAAACTCTGGGAGATTTTCAACTTGTGGATCAGGGGGGCGGTTGGGCTTAGTGACGATGCCAGATTTACTTTTAATTTTCACTATCATTAATGAGCAGAAAGATAAAAAGAAAGCATAATATGTACATATATAGAAACAATAGGTACAACAATAATAAATATTTAAACAAACGGATGTTTTTTTCTTTTCTCCAACTTAACAATAGAGAAAACCTTAAAACATGTCAAGAGTGTACACATGCAATTTATGTGCCAGAGAATTTGTAGTGTGTGTATGTGTGTGTTTACATGTGATTTGTATGCAAATTATCTGTAATAGAAAAGCCCTATTGTAAGAAAATTATTCCCTTTTACTTTCCTAATGCCACTTATTAGCTGAAATTCTGAAAATTATTAAAACAAATGATAATTATTTAAATAAAAATACATAAGCTTCAGTTTTAAATTTTAATCATTTTAAATTTTAATAATTTTCCATTTCTTAAACATTTTGTAAATATTAAATCTAATTAAAATTAAACCTGTTATTACTTAAATAATTTTGGGAACATTTTTCCTTAATATCTTTTAAAATAGTTCGCTATAATTTTGCACTCAATTGTTTCTAAAAATGTAATACTTAACCTACATACGAGTACATACAGTATCATAAACATACATATTTTTTCATATTATAAATACAATAATTATGCATGAACAAATTGTTTGTTTGGTCTAAAATTTTGGAGTGGGCGGGCGGCTGTTTTTAATTCCAACCACACTTAGTTTCTCCTTAACTTAACTTTTGTCTGTAGTTTATATAAATTATTTAAATTAATTCTTTTAACAAAAAATGCTCGTAATAACAAAACTCCAGTACGAAACTTTAAGTTGTGCATGTAGGTTTCCCAAAAAAAAATTGTTTTCTTAACGAGTCACAGCCACAATTATTTTTAAGTTTTAGTATAAATATGACGTTTTGACAATAATAACACATTTCTAAGTATTTTATTTATATTTTACTTGGTGTTTTTTTTTCAGATAAAAAAAAAACAAATTGTTAAAAAAAAATAACACAACTAACTAAGAAAGATATTAGATATCTCAATGCGACGGGTTGGATCTAGTATCAATCACTGTATCCGAGTACTTAGATACGGCTACACATAGTTTGACACCGACGAGTGCAGTGGTCCTTTCAAAAAGGAATCTTATAGATTCTACTTAAATGCCTACGTGTAGTGGGCAGCCACGTAAACCAACCAACCAACCAACTAAGAAAGAAATAATAAGCTAGACGTCACGCAATGTCAAAATAAAACTAAAAATTAAATTAACTGACGGCAAAAAATTGCTGCGCTTAAGAAAAGGAAATCATAAAAATAAAATTACACTCTTGAGCACGAAATCGAATGGATTAAAAAAAATTATACGAATCGAATGGATTTAAAAAAGAAATATTCGATTAGGATCGTTATCGGCCTTCGGCACAACTCTAAGTTCATTTGATGTTCGGTGTTCGGAAACATTTTCGGTCGACACCGAACTTTGGATAAATTACTTTACACATACATGCATACATATTTGTAGAACACCAGAGCAAGAATTAAACTTGAAAAATATCAAAGTAGCAAAAGGTACAACGTTGTCAAAATAAAAGTTTTTTTAAGGCCCATATTCTCAGTCTTTAGTTAACTAACTAACAGTGGTTTAACTAACAACTTTTCATATACATAAATGTCATTGGTTAAACGGCCATCATTAGTTAACTAAAGGTTGCAAATTCGGGCCTAACCCCCATTAACACAAAGTTAAGTTATGCAATTTTTATTCGCAAGTTTACTAACTATCAGTTAGTCAAAACTTAATTATAAACTGATAGTTAAACACTTTCGTTAACAATAAAAAAAAATTTTGTCACTATTGTGAATCACATCAACCATTTATTTTTGAGAAATGCAAAAATATGTAAATAGCACCATCAACCAAACACATCTTAAAACGATTTCTGCACAAAAATTTGCCTTTTTGAGATGAAAAAGCTTTAAGTTCTAAACACTTAGACGACAGCAGACTTCACAACTTCACGGCTTCAAATGCTGCCAACTTCAAATGCTACTCTGAAGTCAGCTTCATGATTATTTTGAAGACAGCAATAACATAATAATTTCAAACACAAACAAATTTCAGGGATGCCGGATATATATTTTATAATGAATAAAATTAAAGTTATTGATAAAAAAATGTAATAATATCACGAAAAACTATAAAAACACATAAATTTATTTCTATATTCTATTTTTGTAATGTTCATTTATGTTTAATATTAAAAAAAAGTTTTTGTTCTTATTTTTCCAATTTATATATATATAATGGCAACACTATATTTGTTTATTGCTGCCCGTCAAAATAGGAAATAGTCTAAGTTGGCAGCAGCAGCAAATGCTGTTTTGCAGTCCTGCTGCTGTGCTGCCGTCAAAATAATCGTTTTCATTTAAACACATGGATTTTATTTTTGACATATTGCTGCTTGCTGTCTGCTTTCGTGCAGAGCTTCAAGACCTATTTTTTCAAAAATTTGTGAAAAATATTTTTAAAATAAACAAGAAATAATTCATTTTTTAATGTCATAATTTTTTCCAATTAAGAAATCAAACTCAAAAATATATTTCAGTTAATTGTAAATAAAAGTTAAAACTGTGTTAATAAATTTATACTAACCAAAGTTTAAATTTCGAGTTTAATGTTAACTTCACGTTAAATTATTATTAATATTTATTATTAGTGTGTTAAATTTGATTTTATTGAAAAGAAAAAATTAAACACCAAAATTGAAATTATAGTTCTATTCAAATAAAAAAGTTCCGTTTCGAGTTCGATGTTCGGGTTCGGGGCAAAAAAAATATATCGAAGTTCGAGATATGTTTAGAGTTGAAATATTGTTTAGAGTTTAAGCCATATTTCAAAAATATATTTTTAGCTTATTTCCTTATAAAGCGAAACTATATATTCATACAAAAATTATAGATACATTGATATAAAAAATACAAATATGCACATACAATGTCGGAGATAATAATAGGGACACATGAAAGATTTAATTTTTTTTAAGTATGTAGCTTATTCGAATGAAAGGATTTTCTCCTCTATGTATAACAAACACCGCCTTCGCTAACTAAAGTTTTTTTTCATAGCCGGCCTTCGAGTATTTCCCCATTTTCTAACCCTCTATGCAATTTTTTTTGAGCTGTGTCACTAAACTGGACTTAAGCCGAAACATTAAATTCTTAACTTCTTACAATTCATCAAATTAAAAAAATATAAAAATGCAATATGGTTAAACACTTTAAAAAACAAACTTATCGTCCCTATTATTTTTACCGACAGTGTATGTAACCATGTATGTGTGATAAATCGTTAAATCATTAAATTAAATTTTAATGTTTTCATTAAATCCCATTTGCACAGATTTCTCAAGCAACTGTAATTTTTGGAGAATTTCGTATGCACACATATACATACATACACGTATATGTGTGTGTGTGTGAGTTCCCACCAAACCAAATGTTCCGATTTAGTAAAGAATTCATAAGACTGGTCGACAAAATCTTTCCATTTCGAAACCGAAACATTAACGATATCGTGATGATTTTTATATCGAAGGGTTGACATGACTTCGCAACGATGTGTAAGTACGAAATAGAAACGATATGTATGTAATCAACTCGATTAAAATTGTTCATATTGTATCAATGGTATAGATGTCTCTTCGAAAACAGATCCTAAATAAAAATGCAAGTATTTACAATAAAAATTTGTAAATTAAAATTCACCATCCGAAAGCAGCAAGCGTTTGGTGTTCAATATTTTCACAAACTCACATTAAATATGTATACCTATAGGATAGAAATTTATTTATACAAACTACCGAAATGTCTTAAAGAATTCGTCACGACAAGTCTGATTTCAGACAAACTTCCGAAATGTCTTAACGAATTCGTTACGACAAGTCTGACTTTAGAAAAAGTCGAAACATTTGGTTCGGTGGGTTGCTTTGTAAAATACAGACCAAAAAAATGTTGAAACAACCCTACAAATAGAATAAATAAAAATAGAAACAACATATGGTATTTAATAGACAACAACAACAACAACAACAACAAAAATAAATTTATATTGAACAGCTTCGAAAAGCAAGAACAACAAAAACAATTAATAAATAGCTGACATGTGCGAATGCAGCTCAAATGCATGAAACATGAATGTTTGTATGCATGTGTATGTACTCGTATGTATACACATTCGTGCTCGTATTTGTGTGATGATCTCCCTCCTCCCTAAAATCACCAAATTATGCATACATACATGTGATTATGTACGCTATTATATACATATGTATGTATGTATTAATATGTCTGCATGTAATTATTTTGTATTAAACAAAACTTGAAAATATATTGGATACAAATGAATTAAGTTAGTGAATTTTATAAAATTTGCTTCAATATACAGTGGGGAGTATCGTAAAATAATTGGTAATAAATATATGTATGTAACAGTGGTGGAATTTTTAGGGCTTTTTGGGTATTTTTTTGGTGCTTTTTGCCTCTTCTTCATTCGCACGAAATTTTGTTAAATACTCGTTTTAAAAAAGCGGGTATTTACAGTGCTTTTCACAATTTCTCACATTTTTGAACAAGAATAACGACTGAAGCCTTGGGGGTTATTATGTATTTCGATACGAAAGAAAACACTTTCGAAACACAATGCGTAAGCTAATGATTTCCGTTTCGAATCGAAAATACATAATAAGCCCCCTGGTATCATGCTGATTACATTCTCCTTCCGGACCATTCCATGTCTATTTGTAAGAGATTTCTTGAAATATCTTATTTCACCATATTTTTAATGTCAAATCCTGACTAAGTGCAGCCTCACTTTCACTATCACTCGAAATGTCAGATTTACTCAGCATATTCCAGATGATCTTCATTTTCTGAACAAGTTTCTTTCTTCTACAAGAAATAGCACACACCACAACACTTCCAAACTTTTCCAGGTTTTATTCGTTCCGTGTTTATTCAACGAGTGATATTTTACTGAGCAAACAAGAGCAACATTGTTGGTTTTCATACAAATATGAATTTGGAAATGAATTGCAATTCATTTTGAAAAATTCATTTGAATTAGGAAATGAATTGCAATTCACTTTGGCAAATTCATTTGTATTAGAAATGAATTTGAATTCACTTTGAAAAATTCAATTGAATTATGAAATGCATGGCAATTCACTTCTGCCTAATTTGTTCAAATTGATTAAAATTTTATGCAATCCATTTTTTCGCGTGAAAAGAATTAATTCAAAATTTGCTAATGCAGTGCATGAATGATTCGCAAATTAATTCAAAAATTAATGATTCATTTACAGCTCTGATACAAATAAAACGAACTACAGTGCAAATAAAGTATGTATTTATAAGTTAATACTGAATTGAAATTCAAGTAGTATTATTTTTGTTGGGGATTTTCTGGGATAACATAAATTACTTTTTGGGGAATTTCGGGGATGAAAATTTTCAAATTGGGGATGGGTCTCGAAAGAAATCCGGGAACACTGATTAGTGCTGTAAGAACACTTTTTAGAAGCCTTGTTACTTTCTCAAGCGATTTTAGCGTAATACTATATTTTTAATATACATAATTTTAAGTATTATATTAAAAACTCAAAATTACGTTGCTTTATATCACTGCAGCAAATTTAATTAAATTTTTCAAAGCTTTTAATTTTTTGATGATTTCCGTTTAAATTAACAACAATTAAAATTTATGTATGTTTTTCATTTAGTCGGCTACTTTTTGCAAGATTGTGAAATAAAACCTTTTTTTTGTTCTCTAATAAAACAAAACAAATTATTGTGTAAAATTAGAAACAATGAATTTATTTTATAATTTAAAAAGAAAAGAAAAATCGAACATGAAAAGCATTCAAAAAACACAATCAAGGAAACCACACCCTCTCTTTTGAATTCATTAAACTTTATAGATATTTGTTTTTGCTTGCAAATTCAAATTGTATCTGTTGCATTTAATTGTATTTCTAAACTTAAAAGAATTTATTTATTTATTTATTAACGACAACAACAATGACATGCTGCTGCTGTCATACAAAGTCTGTTGTAGAGAGAATTTAGTAAATAAATACTTGACATACGAGAATTTAGTTTAAAATCGAAAACTTTGTATGTTCCTTATACGGGTTAGAAATACAGTCGGCTCTCGATAATTTGAAACTAAAGAAAGATATACCAGACAACAGGTTCATATACAGGGTGTCCGCCGGCAAGGTTTTTTGTTTGTTTATAATTTTCGATTAATTCAAAGAGAATAGATCTTATATTGATAAATGTTTTATTTAATGTCGGCAATTATTCATGGAATACAATATCAGATAAATGTCCGTATTTGTTAGGCTCACAAATGCACATTTGAGCACATTTTTCATTACATTCTCAACACATTTCACGCGGTATTTCATTAATTTCATCACGAATATTTTGTTTGAGTTGCTCAAGCGTTTCTGGTTTGTTTGCATAAACTTTGGTCTTGCGGAAGAGGCTCTTGTGTCAACTGAATCTTAAATGGAAACAAATGCGAATCCTTGTGCAAAATTGTGGCCAAAGTTCTTCTTTGAAGACGAAGCTCCTAAGCACGGCGTCGAATTGAGATTAATGGATTGTTTTGAGCACTTTCTTGAGCAGCAGTAATTTTTTCAGCCGATCTTGCAGTATGTTGTGGTCCATGCTTGGGCCAATCACCTGCAGACCCTTATTCTTCGAAATCATTCAGTACACGATAAATAGTGCGTTGCGTTTTGTTGGCACCTTGTTTCTCACAAAAATTTCACGTAACTTTCCCAACGTCACAGTAATCGATGATTGATTTTGATAAAAGCATTTTAAAGATTAAAAGACGTGGGTTTGTCGGATATTTGTCCATAACAAATTTGCCATGTGTCTACTTCACGACTGCCAAATATGAACTGTCAAGACTAATGTTTACCAAAATGGCGGCAAAACAAAGTAGTATACCTTCCCAGCGGACACTCGTGTATACAATCAAGAGGGAGATGGGGAAAAAATTCAAATAAAGAAAAATTTTTATTGAAATTCCAAAAATTTTGTATGGGATTTCGTTCGATATCGAATGCCGTCATTTGCGCCCTGGTTTTTATCACAAGTCCCTGTACAGTTACAGTACGAGCCATAAGTCTACAATCAGCAAATAAATAAAAAATTTTAAATATTTTCAAAACTATCTCATTTATTTTATTGAACTTCACTTCAATATTTAGCGTAAAAAAACAAGCGTTGCAGCAGTTATTATTGATACAACGTTGAAGTGAGTTACAAGTAATTTTTCCCAAAATCATCATTGAATTTTGTATTTTAGTTTATTTATCAGAATTACTTCGTACTTCGCTTTTTTGTTTTTTAACGTATTTAATGTTGGCCATGTCTTCGAGAAGAAAAACAATTATTGTGAGGGAGAGAAATATCATTCTTAAATTTTGGCCGGAAGGAAAGTCTAACCGGGAAATTGGATGTTTGATTAGAAGATCAGTGATAAAAAGTATTAGAACAACCGGAATTATCACTTCAAAGAGTCGTTCTGATCCCCCATCGAAATTAACTCTCCGTGAAAGCCACTCGATTTTGAGCACCGTGATAAAAAAATCCACGCTTAACAGCATCTCAAATTACACAGGATGTTCTCGAAAGATTTTAGAAAAATATTTCTTCGCTTACGGAAAGTAGAATTTTGAGACGGGCTGGTTTTCATGGTTTATTTCTGTAGTAAATCGAATTAAGCGAAATAGACTTCGCAAATGAAAACATAAATATGCCAAAAGAATTCTGGAATTATGTTCTTTTCTCAAATGAAACAAAGTACTGTATTTGTGGAATCAAAGGTCGCAAATTAGTATGGCGTAAAAAAGGCGATGCATAAAACAAATCCTGTCTCTATTCTACGATGAAACATGGTGGTGGTGTCATGCTTTGGGGGCGGTGGTCCGAGAAATCTTGTGTTTGTTGAAACAACAACGGACGGAAATATTTATATACTCGACGATCGAATGCAGAAAAATTGGGATTATCAAAAAGATTTTATGTTCAACAGGACAACGATCCCAAACATACCGCAGAAGGCGTACGTACGTCTTTGGTTGTTCTATAATGCTCCCAAACTATTTTTTCATTCACTGCTTGTAGACTTATGGCTCCAACTTTATGTATGTACAAATTAATATTTTTATTAGTGTATCCAGCGGACGACTCAATCGACCGCATTCTAGAAATTAATATTAAACATTAACAGAAAAATGCATACGATAAAATACAAAAACAAAAAACATTCATTGGTGACCGTTTCATAGCACAATTGTGCAGAGAGTATTCTTATCCTCTTTCATTTAGTCGTCGATGAAACAGCGACGAATGCACATGATGTGAATGCTTATATATTTTTTTCAGCAATAATTATCCAGCAAACACACACATTTCATTTCAATATAATTATATTCTTTTAATATAATAAATTTTCTGAGTATGACATTGTTTTCAGAAAATTAATTTGTATTTTTAAACATTTAAATTAAGTATTTTTTTTTTTAATTTATTAATCGAGATTGCCTTGATATCTTCTTTCAAAGATTTGCAAAAAAATTTAAATTAAGTTTTTAATGAATATAATATTGATTTGATGGAAAAAATAGATGTTCAATTAATCCTGTTGAGCTAATACAACAATTTTAAAGATTGGTTGAAAACTTTAAACCTCTTAATTGAATCTTAATTTTTCTTAATTTAATCTTATTTTTACTTTTTCTTGTGAATTAAAACTATTTATAAAAAATATATTTTATTTCGTATGCGTAAAATATTACATAAGGAAATATAATGCAGCATTATATTTCAAACGCTTGCCTTTGTGTTTGGTGGGTAGTTTTGTCAACTCACTAATACTAATAAGCATGAATACAACCACAGTTTCAGTTGTGGTCACCGCTGTTCTAAATAAACAACTCAAAAGTGTGTCTATGCAAAAGCATATTGGACAAACACACCTGTACACTTTATTTATTTTTTAATTTGAAGCTGATACATGTATGTGTAATAACTGTGCATGTGTTAGTAGCAACTTTAAACGCTTATAGCTCCCTAAATATCGAACCGATTTAAATAAAATTACGATTGTACACATCTATGTAAGAACCTGTTTAAAAACATATAAATCATTTCAAAATCGGTTCAGTATTGCGGCCGTAAAGGGGATCTAAAAAAACTCTTTATTTTCTTTAAAATTTAATTTTTTATTTAAAAAGCAAAGGAACACAATCACATTTGAAGTAGTTCAGAATGTTATTCCTGCTATTTCACATTATCGGGGGAACAAAATTGCATTAACTTTTTTTATTTAATTTCCCAAGTATTCTTCAACAGATATGTAAAAAAAACTTCAGATTATCGATAAAAAGTCTCAAATTAGCGAGAGTCGTCTGTCCTGGAAAAGACATTCACGCATTGACACATTATCGTTTGCAACACACGCGTCTGTGTGACGACGGCAGGGCCTAAAAGCAACATCTACACAAATATTTAGAAATTTGTTTTTTGTTTTCCTATTTAAACAATTTGTTTTATTGTTTTATTGTTTTCTTGGTTTAATAAAATGTACTACACATTTGTTGCGCCAATAAAAACAAAAAACAATCAGCCAGTAGTGTTTAATTTATTATCATCACTTCAAATAATTATCATCAGATCGCACACTCATGCATTTATGTATGTATGTACACATGTGCACAGATACTCGCGGTACGCGCAACAATGGAGGCTCGGGTGTGGATAATGTAAAAAAAATAACTTAAATAAAACAAAAGAGTGTTTGTTTATAGTATAATTATTTTATTGCAGCCAGTAGAATGTACTAGAAGATAAATTATACCCGCCGCTATTTGATTTTAAAGTTTTGTACTTTGCACAGTGGGGCGTGCAACACGAAAAGAAAAAATCGTAGCTACAGATATGATTTAAAAAGGGGTTTCTTTTGTGGGTATTATTAAATTATAAGAATTGAATAACTTTCATTATATTGTAATAGATTTGAGTATTTTTGCATTTTTGTGTAATTAATTTTCCAATTTTGACAATTTTTATTTGTAAAAAATTTTTAATAAGTTTTTTATGGTTTTGTCGAAATAACAAATATTATTATTAATTTCATTTACATACATACATATATGTATACTATATATCCCTCAAGAAACTTTCCATTGAGAAAGCGAAATATTGGATTAATTAAATAAATTATATTTATATTGTTGACCTCAAGCTGGAAGAAATTTTTTAATAAATTATAAGAATTATTAAATTAATTAATTTGTTATGTGGCAAATTAATATTTGACTTATTCAGGAATATATTTAAAAATTGTGGATTAACAAGTAAGGGGAGGGGGTGCTAGAGGATTTCAGAATATTGCCTGAGAAAGGTGAAACTTCTGTAACACAGTAAAATTTGTCAGTTATGATGCGAAAAGAAAAGCTTTTCGCGACTTGTACCTTTCGTAAACAATTATAATGATTTTTTATAGTGTTGTTTTCTGTTTTATATGCGCAAATTTACGGCCCAAGATGTTGATTATACAGGGTGTCCGCTACCAAAAGAAAACTTGATATTTTTTTTCTATCTTATTCAGTTTTCTTTTCTAATATATTTAATTTTTTTATTTTATTATTATTATATCATTTTTTATTTTATTTTAAATGTTTTTAACTTCTTTCTTATTTAAAAAATAATTGTTATGTAAAGTTTTTTTAAGACAACAATTTTTGTGATGATACAATAATTTCTAATAAACTCACTATTTAAAAAAAATCATTATATTGCAAATTTTCCATAGAAAGGGCAAAAAATTTAGGACTTTTTTTTTAGAAAAGAAAATCCCAGAAGTAATCTGGCTTTTATTTTTGTAGATTGATCCTAAAGCACTGCTACACGTTCAATATATGTACATATTGACTGCGCTGCAGTATTGCGATATTTATTGAACGTCTAGTATGCAGTATTGGATCGCTATCGAAATATCACAATATATTGAACGTGTAGTGGAGCCCTTAGATTTAATATAAATGGAAAACTGGGACACTGAAAATTTTAGAAGAGGACGACAACTTGCTGAATTGTCTTTTCATGTCTGCTGAAGCTCATTTTCGATCTGAAGAGCAACGTAAGCAAACAAAATTGTCGCATATGGAGTGTTTGCAACAAAGAAATACCGCATCCAATTCGCGTCACAGTGTGGTGTCCAGTTTGTTTACGTTGTATTGTCGGGCCATATAAAATGGACACAGCGTTACGATTACTGGTGACCGTTAGCTGAGCACGCTAAAATAATTTTTCTATCCGGAACGGAAGTACGCCGAAAGAGAATTTCTTTAAACTTTGTGCGGTTTCAACAAAATGGTGCAACCGAATTGCGCAGACAGTTTTCTAACAGGCTCTTTTCAAGAAACTTAACCTTCCTTCGACCATTTTTTGTGGGGGTTATTGTAAACAGGAACTGCTCAAATCGAAATCAACAAATGTGTACAAATCAACAATCAATCCGAGCGACAATAGCTGAAAGTCCAGCCTCATCTTAATAAAATAATTCAAGCGGCTTTCAAATCAAAAAAAAAAAGTTATTCCAGTTTCTTAATGTAGCAAAATTCATCAGACCCAACCCACCCTGTACTAAATAAAAAAATTTCATTTAGGAAATATATAGACAGACATTTTTTAAATCCTTAAATATGTTTTCGCTTTATATTAAAAAGAAAAATTCTAATTCAAAACTACGAAATGTTAAGTATAAAAACGCAAAACAAATTATTTTTTTTAAGTTGAATATTTTTTAAGTCATGACATTTATATGGATGTACTCCCATTTAATTCGCCAAAGACCCCAGTGTAAATTGTGGTGGCGTATGTATGCGTATGTGCTCATATGTGTCTGTATGTAAAGTAATAAAGTAGTGTTTGATTTAATTCCTACCAATACAATCATTATTATTATTATTATATTTTTTTTAAATACCTACTTAACCAATAAGGAATGACTTGTTTTTTATATTTACCCAACTTTGATTAGATAATTAATTTAATTGCAATGGCGGCCATCAATCATTCTTACCTAGAAAGAGAAGTAAAGAAAAGAGAAGTTATTAAAGCACAAATGGTTTAAATGATTAAATGTACGCTGAAAATAATCCATGCAACAAAAAAAACTTTCACGAAAAAAGTTTTTTTTTTCGTATAATAAACGAAACTTTCGCAATATATATTAAGAAATAAATTAAAAAGTTAAAAAAAACAACGAAAAATTATCGTTTTTTTTGTAAATATGTATGTATAATACAGTCTCGCTCAACACATAAGGGACAACAATTTTTTCCTAGGTCTTTCTTTAAGGCAAGCAACGTTGCTAGTTTTTGAAGAAAAAAATACAAGGTGTGCCAAAAGAAATCACCCTATCGGAAGATGATCTTATTTTTGCAAATGGCGACCAATGTCAAATCTGTTTTGATATTTGTGAACTAGACAGATGTAGAATACAAGTGAACAAGCCAGTTAGCGATACGCTCCCCAAGAACGCGGATTAATCGTGTCTATTTTTTTGCGTAACAATTCGAGCAAAATCATAATGAGCGATGAGGCTCATTTCCACCTCAGCGGGTACGTGAACAAGCAAGACTATCGCTTCTGGGGCACCGAAAATCCACGAGTGACGCACGAGGAGCCATTACACCCTCTCAAAGTGACTGCATGGTGCGCTGTTCACGCTGGAGGAGTCATCGAGGACGCCGCTGGTCATGTTAACTGAGTTTTTTCTGTCGCAATTAAACGAATCAGGACTGGAGGACATGTGGTTCCAACCGGACGGAGCAACGGCACACTCTGCGCGAGCCACAACCGATATTCTGAAGGCGGCGTTCCCGGGTAGCCACATCTCTCGCTTTGGCGATTTACACTGGCCCGCAAGATCACCCGATTTAACCGTTCCAGACTGTTTTTGTGTGGTTTTTTAAAGTCCCGTGTGTACGTGAACAAGCCCGAGACCCTGGAAGCCCTCAAGGACAACATTCGACACGAGTGCGAGAATCTGTCGCCCGAAGTTCTTGCCGAAGTGATGAAAAATGCCATAAAACGAGTCCGTATTGCAATCAATTGTGAGTGCTTCCATTTGGACGATATCGTCTTCTCGACTCGACCAATAAATCTAAAGGTTCAAATTAATATAATCAAAAAATAGAATCGAAGTTTTTCATTTAGAAAAAAAATGAGAGCCAAACAACATCGGATGACTTCTTTTGGGCCACCTTGTACTTATCATACAAGAAGTTTCAGCACTGCTTTAAATGTTTCATATTTTGCACTTTAAATTTAGAAAATTTACAAAATAAGAAGGAAAATCTGCAAACCAAACGACAACACATATTGCATAAAATCGGCTAAGTATAAAAGAAATGTTTCTTTCGATATCGACGAACAGGCTGTAAATGTTTTTAAATTTGAAAAAAAAATTGTTGGTATTTTTCACACAATTTTGCAGCGTTTTATTTCACCAATAAAAAAAAGCTAAATAAAACTCTATTTTTACCATTTTCACAATATTTCAACTGCATTTTCATTACAATTTTTCCACACAATTGCTCGTTTTGAAAAATATATTTAGTATGTCTATTTTTTGGAAAATGTTGTCTGGCCGCTGGTAAAATCACAACAAAGAAATTGAAAAGAAAAAAAATACGACATTAAATGGCGTCTTAAAGTCCGCCATTAAATAACAGAAGCAGAAGAAAAATTATTTTATTTATTGACTTTTACAACTTTTATGCCAAACAAAAATAAATCCACCGTTTATGGCCAAAAACAGTCTTCTTTTTTATTACATATTTTGATTTTGATTTTTTGTATAAAAATTTTTTATAAATAAATAACCAGAAAAAAATACTATTTATGTACAAATAAAATGTTGAATGGGTTTAAAAAAAACGTGGATAGAAAATATTTAAAAAATATATATGTACATACATATTTATATGTACACTGCAGATAATATTGGACCACGTGGTCGATTATAGCTGAAACGGACTATTGACAACGTGGTCCGATGTAAAGCAGTCATGGAATATGTCATTTTCAAACTAAAACTTATTGCTATACGATAACTGATCGTGCTTTCACGATAGTATTCGTGCCGAATAAACTTTTTGTGAGTGGTCCATTTTTAATGACATGGAGTAGTTTTTTGGGTTAGTCCGATGTAATGCAAACCCGGACCATATGGTCCAGCCCAAGGATATCGCAATGTTAAATAGAGCATGTTTTCTTCATACAGTTGGGTTATTTGCTGAGTTGGCACTAGACAGCATAGATGGTATATGGTATAGCCAGAAATAAGATAATTTTCTTTTTAAAATTATTAATCAAATTCGAGTCTTTTTGTGAATCTTATTCTAACCAATTGAGGGAATCATTTTCATTAGAAGTTTCTTTCTGGTTTTCATTTTTGATTAAAATTTGTTGTTTTTATTATTATTAATAATTATTGAATATTTTTAATTATGCAGATGCTTCCAATTCATCAACGGCATTGTATCCTTGTGCACCAACATCGCTATTATCACCGTGTTCTCCGTCTCCTGAACCGAGTACGTCAACGCATCAGCTCGGCGTTTCTAGTACATTGTAATATTAATTTCCTTTTTAAATAGGAATTGATTACCATTTTTGTATTTTTCAAAACAAATTTCAACGACCAAAATAACAACAATATTATTTTCTATCTTTCAAATGATTATTGAGTAAGATAAATTTAGTATATCTGAACCAAGGCGTATTTAACCAGGTGACGACAGCATTACAGCAGCTGGCTATTCGTTACGAATGTCAAAATACATACAAAATACTTTTGTATTTTTTTATTTATTTTTCTGTATCTGTTTTCTTTGTTTTATGGATTAGGTTTTTGACATACGCAATGAAAATACACAAACAAAAATGACTGTTGTTCTGTATTGTTGTTGTAATTGTGTTCCTAATGCTGTCACCTAGTTAAATATACCTTGATCTGAATATTAAAAAATTTTGTCAACAAACCGAATATTGACTCAATCAATAATGCATGTCTGAACACAGTATTAGTATTCTTTGAATAAAAATAAGTTGAAAAATTATTTGAAAAATTTAAAGAATTATTTGAAAAATTATTTAAAAAATTATTTGAAAAATTATTTTAAAAATTATTTTAAAAATTATTTAAAAAATTATTTGAAAAATTATTTAAAAAATTATTTGAAAAATTATTTAAAAAATTATTTCAAAAATTATTTAAAAAATTATTTAAAAAATTATTTTAAAAATTATTTGAAAAATTATATTAAAAATTATTTGAAAAATTATTTAAAAAAGTATTTGAAAAATTATTTAAAAAATTATTTTAAAAATTATTTAAAAAATTATTTGAAAAATTATTTAAAAAATTATTTGAAAAATTATTTAAAAAATTATTTAAAAAATTATTTTAAAAATTATTTGAAAAATTATATTAAAAATTATTTGAAAAATTATTTGAAAAATTATTTAAAAAAGTATTTGAAAAATTATTTAAAAAATTATTTCAAAAATTATTTAAAAAATTATTTAAAAAATTATTTTAAAAATTATTTGAAAAATTATTTGACAAATTATTTAAAAAAGTATTTGAAAAATTATTTAAAAAGTTATTTAAAAAAATTATAATTCGTGAACATGGAGGGGAACTTATGAGCCAAACCGATGGAAATTCATAAAAATAATAATAGCTCTGTTCATTTACTAAAAATTTGTAAAAATTTATAACAATTGTTACTAGAAAGCGCTCATTAACCCAAAAAATTTGCAACGAGAGAGCGTCGAAAGAGCGTAAAAAATTGAGAGACAGAAAAATTCTTGCAAGTTTTTACAATTAAAATTTTTACTTGCAATAATTATTCAAACAGCTGTTTTGTGTTTGTGTTTACAAAACAATATTTCTGAATTGAGTTGAAAATAAAAATACATTGGTAAATTTAAGAAATTGTAAGTAAATGTAAACTTTTAAAACGATGAACAGTATTAAAAAGATAACAAATTTATTTTTGTGTAACTTAGGAACAACAGAAGCAAAATAAGATGTCTAATGGAAGTGAATTAAGCAACTCAGTATCTGGTACATCAGTGGCAAAGGATGTTCCGGCAAATTTTCACACACCAGCTCTTATTTTTAGTGTTGTAAATATTATGAGTAGCTAGCTACTCGGTTCAATTAGTTCAGATATATATTTGCAAATAAATTTTAATTAACACATAATTTATTAAATTATTATACCATTCACCAAAAAATTTGGAAATGGGATATATATGTTTGTTATTCCGTATGTAATTTCTTCATTATCAATTTAAGACCCCATAAAGTATATATATTCTGGATCATTATAGATAGAGAAGTCGAATGAGCGATGTCCGTCTGTCCGTCTGTCCGTCTGCTACATTTTGGTGTATTTAGAATTAAGGCCAAAACACAACATAGAGACATAAATTTTATACCATTTTTTCATAAAATTGTTCGGTTTGAAAATAACAAAACTCGGTCCAATAATTAATGAGATATAGCCAAAAGACTTTTTTGTTATATTTCCTATTCTGTTGTTTTTTTATGGCCCCGACTGTCAATTTTATGAAGCAGATTTTTGTTTTTTTACTGCTTTTGGGGTTTGTTGCTGGCAGTAACTTGATATTTTATTTTGGATAAAGCTTCTTAATACAATGAAAATGAAAATTGCTTAAATTTATTTCCATAAAAAAATATATTTAACCCGTTTTTCACCGGCTGTTTAATATTTTATTTATTAAGTCAATTAATTAGCTAATCACCCTTATCGTGTTTAGCGTATTTCGACTACGTCTAGTACTAGATTAAATAAAATTGCAAAACTTTCCATTATTCTATTACAAGCCGTACTCGAAAAACGCCGGTCATGACAATGCTAAATATAAATGACCATAATCACATTATTTTTATAATAATATACATATATGTATGTATAATTTGTCAAAAAATATAGGGGTACTTATTGAGTACTCATATATATCTGTACATTACAACACTACTTTAAATTGCAAATTTTTGCTAGTAAAGTGTTCATTTACTTTTTCACATTTTTGAGAGTAATTTTGGGAAATTTCTTGTCATTCTCTCGTTGCTAATTTTCACTAGTAAAGTAAATGAACACACCTAATGTTACACAAAGTATTTTATATTCGCGCAAAACATATGTAAATGTGAAAAAAAGTGTCAATAAAAAAAAACGGCCGTGAAAAGTACTGCGGACTAAGTTTTGGATAAGTACAAGTACCATACCATCTCATCTCTATGCAACCTTCTGGAGTAAGGCATTAGCCTAGTTATTAGAGCACTAGACTGACTATCAGTCTAGAAGGACCTGGGTTCCATTCATACCAAAAAAAAATCAGCTAATTTTAAGAAAAACGAATCTTCAATCTTAATTACTGCGAGAGTATATGATCGATGAATTAAGTCAAAATATGATTTGTCGTTTTCTTATTTTATTTTATTATTGCAACAATTAGTAAATAAATCATATTAACAAAAGGTTTATCTTTTTTTTGTTCGAGTTGCTAAGACAAATTGAAAAACCAACAATCATTTGATCATGTTTGCAACTTAAACAGACTTCAGGAGATCCCTGCCTTAAACAACTGCTCAATTAAGATTTATATTTCTGTGTAGAATAATTGAGAAGATACTCACTCGTATTTCTAGAAGCTTTAATTTAACCATCTGACATTTTGATTAACCTCTTAAAACGTTTGTGTATTCTTTAATTATACACCATTCAAAGTGAATTTTTTGCATAATGAAATAATAATAAGTACTGCCATCAATAACTGACATTCTGAGGCCTCAATATTATTTAATGTTTAATAAACTGCAATGATATTTGTTTTAATGGCCAGTTTTAAAAATACATTAACGAATTATTATAAAATAAATTTTACTTTTAACGAACCAGTTTTTTCTCTTTTTTTTTTAATTCATTTCAAGAACAAAATTCTCAAATTGTGTTGGCTTGAATTAAATAAGAAGGAAGAAGGGAGGGGCGAAATCGAAAGAAAATGTAATAAAAGAAAAATGTGTTGGGTTTCCAGTGGGATTTTCTCAATGTTTTAAGCAATTTCGTTATCATTAAAAAGACATTTTTTTGAAAACATGATTACTACATTGTGGATGGCATTGAAAACAATTTACAATATTGCAGCCCACTGCTACACAAACAAAAAAAAGTGAATAATATTTTTAAAAAATAGTTTCAATTTTCAACTTGAGAGAGGAAAAAAATGCAGTTGAAAACTATAAACCACAAAAATAGCAATTGTCCAGTGGAATGGAAATACAATGAATAGTTTTTTACTTATTTTTTATATAAATAAATTTTAGGTAGGCGCCAATAAAATATTTTTTTATTCATAAAAAAACACTTAAAGCCAGCCAGCCATCAAGTTGATTAGTGACAATAAAATTAAACTGCAATTTTGTTTATTTTTTTTTTTTTATTACTTTTTAAAACTTGACTTCAATACCTGCCTTTTATTAAACATACACCTCTAAATAATTCTTAATTTGAATATCAGAAAAAGTAAAAATACAAAGAAACTTGCGTGGTTAAAAATTTTTCATTTTTAATTTCTAGTAATAAATATTTATTCAAGTAAGGTGAGGAGTATTTTTCCTTTTTAAAATGCCAAAATAGATACGGTAGGTAGGTGTAACACAAACCAATTGACTTGATTTATTTTATAGAAAAAAATTTGTTTAAGTTTGAGAAGTACTTTAAACAAAAGAAAAAAAAGAACAAACAGTAACAAAAAACAATACAGAAAATATTTATTTCATCGTGGGCTAAAACTTTATCTTATAAATACAAGTATTCAAAAATGAATTAAAGAGAAACTATTAAAAAGTTATTTACACATCGCTCATTTACTGCAAGACCATCATAACTTGAAGGAACACACACTGTTTGTATTTAATAATGCGGAATTAAACGTTATATCGGTTTTCAATTTATATATAATGAAATATTCACCCTTAAAAATGGTATTTTGTTTATCATTTCGTGCGAGCTGCTGTCATAAGTCCATATAAAAAAATATAAAAATTTAAGAGAAATAATTGAAAATAAGTAAATCCTGCTCAAGTTGTACTCTGTTCATTTTGTAAAAACGTAAGAAATGTTTCTGGCAACACATTTTCCAACTGCGAAATAATATTGGCATCACTGGCAGGGCTGCCAGTAAAATTTTCAGAAAAATCGAAAAAAATTTGTAAATAAAATCGTCAAAATCGACAGTATTTAGAAAAAAAGTCGTCAAAAAATCGTCATTACAAAATCTTCTATTTTATACAATAATCTTTCATTTAGACTTGTGCCATCTTAGTTCCTTTAAGTGATCGATCATTTTAGTTCAATCCTTAAAATTGAACTATGTCGTTCAGTTAGTTCAATCGCTCTTTTTAACGTTGAAGTGATTGCATAATCTTTGTCGAGCCATATGAAAACTTGGTAACCTTAAATGCTCCGGTTATTTTTGAAGGAATAACAAAGTTTGTTTACATTTCATTGTTTATAACTAATTAATATCTGATTTCAATAAAAATAAATTAATGTGACTTGTTTCGTATTTTGTTTAGAAAAAAACAAAGATAACAGTGTTTGTGTAGATTAATTAACAAGCTTTGATTTTTCCGCCTTGTATTTCTCAGCTACGGAAACAGGAAACAATGTTAAGTCTACAGACATGTCTTCATCACAAGCGCACTTCATACGAAGTGGTAAAGGATAATGAAGTTGGATTATATTCTGAAAGTTATTTCCACTGCTGTACTATGGCCAAGGGTGTCAGTTATCCTTGGGTAGATGAGTGATCGAATTGTAGTTTAATCTTTTTAATTATCTGTCGATTTGCATACTATTGACGTGATGATGGCGGTAAAATCCAGTGAGTTTTAGGAATGATTGTTGGTAGAACGGAATGTAACTACTATTTATTAGCAATTTTACTGACGTTAATCAAACACACGAACAAGGAAAATTTCGGTTAAAATAAAATATTGATTAAATAATGTAAAAGAGCATAAACTTATAAAAAGTACTTCAATTGTTACCTTAAGTGTGTATATGATTTTAAATTGAATCTTTAATAATGGCAAAATCGTTCATTTGGTTCACATTAAAGTGCTTATGGTGGTATGGCACCAAACCAACGAATCGCGGCCATCTAAACCCGCTTAGCCCCCGCAAAACCAAGCATTTATATTGTAACTAAAATTATATTTTTTAATTCTCCAATCAAATCATAGTTCAGCATATTTCGGATAATCGCAGAACGATTAATCTACCTATTTTACTTTAAATACATGCAACAAAAAGCTACTTGTAACGAGAACTTTAGTATTATTAGAAATTTTATTCTATAATAATTACTGGGCCCATGATTTCCATATAAATACATGGTTTATGTCGTTTGTCTAAATTCACCGAAAACAAAATTTCTTTACGAATCATATTTTTTGTTTAATTTATATTATTAAAATTCATATCTTAAATTTTATAGACGAATATTTGCACAATACAAATTTATTAAATTTCTTATAATTTTAGTAAGATTTAGTTCTTTTCATATAAAAATTGCCAGAAAAACATTTTTAAATGCCAAGCCGAGTTAAACAAGTGGTTGTGTACGGGGCATCATAGTTCAAAACTGAACTATTTAAAATGAAAATTTCATCTAGTTCGCCTAGTTGAATTGATTGAATCGTTCCATTGATTGAATCGTTCAATTGAACTAGTTCGTTCGTGAACTGCCCAAGACCACTTTCATTTAAAAATTAACAATTGAACAGATTTCTTAAAAACAACAAAAACTAAACATTTTATTGAATTCAAAGCAAGATTTAAAGAGATTTTGTGTTGAAACATTTTATTATAAACTTTTCAAAATAAACGCTAATTTCGTTAATTATTTATATGATATGTTTTATATTTTAATTTAAATAGAAATTCATCGAATATACAATTATACAGATTTTCATAAACTGGTAATTCATTTGTAGATTCGAATTAATTTTTTTTATTTATTCGATTTTATACGCGTACAAACATACACATTTACATATAATGTACGAAAGAAGGACACATCGTCGTTCCAAAGTTATCTTCACGTGTGTCACAAAAACAAAAAACATGCGACAAGACCGCTGATACATGCATTTGCAATAAGTGTGCATGTATTAGTAGCAACTTCAAACGCTTATAGCTCGCGAAATACTGAACCGATTTCATCGAAATATAGATTGTGCATGTATGTGAATAAATATCTTCAACGTGATATAAGTTTTGACAAAATCTGCTGTATAATATAAGCGTAAAAGGGATCTCAAAAAACGTGTTTGCCTATTAATTATATAGATTATTTTTTCTAGAGTTACGTACGACAAACATGAAGTAAATGAGGAAGGTCTTACTTCTGTATACCAAATGCATGAGGCGTACCTCAAACAATTTTATTCAAATTTTTATTTTTTTAAGACTTATGCCGATCATGAAGTAAATGAGTAATATTAACAAATATTGAACGATTTAAATGTTGAAAATTCATACAAACATAATCAACAAAGTAAAAGACTTTGAACAATCAAATAGTAATAAACACACGACAAAAAAGTCTACATTTTTTTAAATTAAAAATGTTGGAGTTGCTTTATTTTTTTATATATATTGTTATAAATAATTCCGTGCTCACCCCCGAAGATTTGCTTTCCATGACATTTTTTTTTTATGACTACTTTTAATTGTGTTATACAAAATGCCTTGATAATTTGTCAGAAAACATTACGGACACGTTTATGTTAATTCCAATAATAATTTTTTGGTTTTTACTTTTCATAAACTTTTTTCACAACTAAATGAAAACAATCATTCACAAAATTATTTGCGCTTCATGTTGAAAAGTACTCGTATTCATGGCAGAATTGTTGTCACGAAAAAGCATTTGCGGCTCTACACCAATAGAAAATAAAATTAATAAAACTTTAAAAATATAAATGCGTGAAAATACAAAAATACCGTAACTTCCGTTTAAATTAAAAAATGTGTAAATAATAAATGATAAATAACACTGTTCGACAAATCTCAAATTCTTTTTAACACAGAAACACTGACATATGATGGCTAACATTTTAGAATTTTTCAAAAATTACTTTTTAATAATTATTATTATAATACTAAAAGGTGCATTTTTAAAAAATAACTCGCCAGAAAGTGTTTTTTGAAAGGGTTTTTTAATATACTCGTAATTTCGAAAAGAAACTTTTTTAACAAGTAATTTTTTTAAAAGCTACATTTTATTGTGACACTAGAAGGTGAATTTTTTAAAACTAACTCGTTAGAAAGTGTTTTTTGAAAAGGTATATTTTAATATAATTTTATAAAAGGAACTTTTTAAGAGGTACTTTTTTAAAAGGTACTTCTTGTAAAAGGTAATTTTTTAAAAGGAATTTTTTAAGGGGGTTTTTTTAATGTACTTTTTTAAAACGTACTTTTTTAAAAGGTACTTTTTTAAAATGTACTTTTTTAAAAGGTACTGTTTTAAAAGGTACTTTGTAAAATGTACTTTTTAAAAGGTACTTTTTTGGGGTACTTTTTGGGGGTACCTTTTAGGGGTACTTTTTGAAAGGTACTTTTTTTAACGGGTAAATGTACTTTTAAAAAGTTCTTTTTTAATTGGTTAAAGGTAATTAAAATAATTTTTTTTAAATATTCTTTAGTTTTTTTTTTAGAAACGTATTTTTATATATAATTTCTAAATGGTACTTTTTAAGAGGTACTTTTTTAAGGATTAGTTTTAAAATATATACTTATCAAAAGGAACTCTTTCAAGTACTATTTTAAATAAAATTTTTGTAAATGGACCCTTTCTAATAAAGGGATTTTGTAAGAGTACCTTTATAAAAGGTACACTTTTAACAGCTACTTTTTAAAATGTACTTTTCGACAGGCACTTTTTTAACAGTTACAGTTATATTTTATTTAAAGGGTACTTTTTTAAAAATCATTTATTTAAAGGTACTTTTGTAAAATGCACTTTTCCAAAAAGTATTTTTTTAAGTTAATAGAGGGTACTTTTTTAATAAGTAATTTTCACGAAGTGTATTTTTTTAATAATACTTTTTCAATAGATATTTTTCTAAAAAATAATTTCTTAAACAAAATTTTTTTTGAAGTAAATTTTTCAAATGGTTGTTTTTAAAAAAAAAGTACTTAAAGGGTATTTAAAGGGTACTTTTTTAAAAAGCATTTCCCTAAAGTACTTTTGTAAAATACACTTTTCCAGAAATTATTCTTAAATGGTATATTTTAAAAGTTAATAAAGAGCGCTTTTAGAAAAGACACTTTTTCAATAGGTACTTTGCCGCCAGGGTTTTTTTTAGTAATACTTTTTTCAATAAATAATTTTCTAATAAATAATTTTTTAAACCGAATATTTTTTAGAAGTAAATTTTTCAAAAGTTACTTTTGAAAAAGTACTTTTTGAATAAGCTATTAAACACAACACTTACTATATTATTTTTTAATTATTTTAAGCAGGATAATGATCCCTTCCAAGGACTTTGACAGAAGTGTAAAATCATGGTTTGAGCAAAATCAAATGGCCGTTATGATTTGAATCACATGGAAGGAATACTGTACCTGTGGCATAAGATTCAGCAAACTGGGTATTTCATTCCCCGGAGTACACCTGCGCCAATCTTGTGAGTTCTTTGAAGCGACGATGAGAGAAAGTAATTAAAATGAAAGAAGCTTCTGCCAAATATCGAAATAATATTTGGATTAGATAACAAAAACGAAGTTTGTTTTCTAAACGTGAAATTGCGCTATTATTTTTTTTAGTCATCTTATTTTAAATACATTAATTTTTCGAATACAGCAGGAGTGGATTTTTTTTTTAATTTTTGATATAGGCAAATTGTATACCTTTAGTTTAATATATATATTTCATTTCTTTAATATAAAACTAAATAAAAATTTAAGAAAATGTTAAAAACTGTGTATGCCCTTATTACTATTGCGTACACTGTATGTAGCACTTACTTAACAATTAGAAAGATGATTTAAAATTTTACCGCACGCCAAACAGCTACCGAACGAACACACGACCCTTTTCGAAGTCATTTTTCAAGACTCATTTTTTAAATGTACATTTTGTAAACCCCCCACCCCCCTTTTTTCACAACACTCAAATCATTTACAAATTCTAACAAATAATTATACATTTCGGTTATTGACATGAACAAATTGCTTAAAACGCACACAAAATCATATAAAAAATCTTCGAGAAACCATATTTAAGTTAAAAATTTCCAGTAGCCAACATTATTTGAACACATTCCAGCAACCAAATGCAATTTTTCAACAAAACATTCGGAAACGCTTTTAAATTTTTACACAGGAAAGAAGCACATTTTCCAGTGTTTTTTTGGCCCAATTTAGCCCAAAAAAAAAATAAAACAATCCCTAAAAGAAATAATTGAAAATTGAAAAAAAATTGAAAATTGATAAAGAAAAATGTTCAACCAACAACAAAAGAACGATGATTGTAAACAGAAGCAGATAAATGAATTTTTTCAAAAAAAATTTTAATTACAAAAAATTATATCCAGCAGCTGTCAATATCGCAAAAATTTGGTGCAAACTATAAACAATAAAAATTAAAGCAGGCAACAGAACAGATTCAGTGAAGCCAACTTTTTGGGAGCATAAAGAATACATACAGGGTGGCACAAAATTGCCGAAGGGTTTTGAGTTCATTATAAATTTTTATTTAAGTCGTAATTATGATTTATTTTTTAAATACCGTATAGTAATGGAGAGAATCTTTTTAATTTAATAATTATGAAAAATTATATCTCGCAAGTGGTGGCCATTTTCGGCTTCGCATATTCGTCCTCTTTCCAAGAAAAGAGATAATTTTCCATAAAGTCTCGCAAAATTACAGGTGTTAAGTTGTTGATGTCGTCGCGTATTTTGTGTTTTAATTGCTGGTTGGTTCCAGACTTATTAATATAAACTTTTCCTTTCCGAAAACAGATAAAATCACTAACTTCCTTAACATCATCCACAATTGGCCAGATTATGTCAATGCATTACGATGGCTCGCTTGAGGGTTGGGTAAACCCTTTTCAACACAAAACACTACTATGATGGTTCTGATCCCCCTAGATGTCCTCATTACAATACTTATTTGAGCATTCCTCACATACTTACGGAATGTCCACAGTCCAGACAGAACGAACCTTTGGACGTTATATTAAATTGCGCTACTGAATCTAATTGGGCTAAAATCAGAAGATGTCTGAAGCTGAAGCACAACATCCGAGATATATGACCCTTTTGCTACTGATTCTATTATTTTCTATTTTATTTTTTCTGAAAATATTATTTAATTTCTTTTATACATCTTGAATTCTAATGTATAATTTTTAACATCATTTGTATCTTTCTCGGGCGCTAATGGTCTAGTTACCCGCGCCATTTTATATATTTTTTTAATTTATTTATAGTGTATATTTTTCATAAATAAATAAATAAACAAACTTTTCCTTTCAAATAACCCCAAAGGAAACAGTCCAGAGCGATTAAATACTTCGAAAGCGGAGGCAAATAAAAATCGTTTGTACGCGAAATAATTCGTTCATCAAAGATGTTGTGTAAAAAGGCCATTGTGTTCCTCGCAGTGTGCGCTGTGGCTCCATCCTGTTAAAATCACGGCTGCCCTTCAAAATTTTCCAAATTTTTCGGTGAATCCACCGACAGGTCACTACTTTAGGCGACACTCAGTGATCGAGAGATAAATAGAACGAATCGTTCTTGGAATATTAGAGGAAATTGCACGGTCTCGAGAGCCTTGACATAGCAAAATCCAATCAGCTATTAGGGATGGATAGAAACCCCTTAAGAGTCCCGACAGGAGTTTTGATTGGTCACTGCTCGATTAGGGCGATGACGGACAAACGGAAGATCGATACCTCCGAACTTTTGCAGGCTATGCGAAGATGAGGAGAAAACCATGGAGCATATTACCTGCTGTTGCTCGAGATTGCAGCACTGCAGGATGAGATAACCGTATAGTAGTTACTTTAAGGGGCTTAACGTTGTCGCGCATTGCGAACTTTGATACTCGTAATATCAACGGCTTCGTCATGGGAATAAGTTGGCTACTGGCAGTTAGATGGTGCTTTGTTTATTCGGATCAGGGTTGGCGTTCACCAGACTAAAGTCGCAATTTTACCCTTTTTTAGCGGTCTGCGACTTTGTTTTTATTAGCGACTTTTGCGACTTTTTTAATTTTGTTGCGTCTTTTTACCCTTTTTTTGTGTTTCTCACAAAAAAACATTTAATTTGCACTAAATTTATAAAAAAAATTCGTCAAATATAAAAGCAAATTTCAGATTATTGTTTCATTGTTGGGAACAATTTTATCACTTTTTTGCAACCTTGTCATGTGCACAAAATATTCAAGAAATTGTTCACAAATTTTCGGTAAATGTATCAAAGAACAATTTTAGAAAAAAAAACTTTTTAAATTAAGAAATTGTGGGTTTTGAAGTGCTTATTTTACAAAATTTGTCGTAAAACATGAACATTGTTTAAAATAAGATTTCTTGTTAAAACGAAAAGAAAGTCTGAAAACGAAAGAAAAAATAAAGTTAGAAATACGTGTTTGGAGGCAGAAGAGACCACGGAGTCTGAGAGAAATAACGTTAACAACGCTGCAGGTCCTTCCAAGAAACGTAATAATTCGCAATACTGTTCGAGAGACTGGGAACTGAAGTGTAAATAGATTAAGCAAGACATGGAGTCAAAGTGCCCTTTTTGCCCTTTTAGTGAACCAAAACAATCATCTTTCTCTTGGCTTGGTTTTTAACAGAAGTCATACTCCTTTCACCTTGACAGAATACGACAGCCAAAGTTTATTAAACTTAACTAAACTTGTTCAGCATACATGAACACATGTATAGAAGAATATTTATATAATGCAACTGCATGTTTTATAAAATATGATAAAAATGGATTGTGTTATAAGCTTTTTGTTTTTTTCAATTGTTTTTTTTTATTTGGTTATGATTTTTATTGATAAGAAAAAGTTAAAAAAAATGTGCGACTTTTATTTTCTCAAACGACTTTTTTGTGCGACTTTATTTCTTTAAAACGACCTTTTGTACGACTTTTCAAAAAATCCCACCGGTACCCCTGATTGGGATCCCTGGATGTGGTACGAGTAGTCTCGCTCCTTTTTTTCTCTTTCTCTCTCTCTCTCTCCTTTTTTTTCTTTGCTTGGATTCGTTATCTTTTTCTCCTTTTCTGCCGCTCTGATCATGTTTTTGAACGGTTTCATAATGGATCTCCACAGGTCTCCGAGTGGAAGTGCCACAAGCACTACATTTCCTAAACTAATATAACATCCAAATTTAATAAAGCACCAATAAACGCTTTTAATTTCATTATTAAATATTGGGCAGTTATTAAGAATTAAAAACCACTAAGTTGGCTTCACTCCAGCACATTTCAATAATTTCGAAAAATAAACAAAAACAAAAAAAAAGATATTTATACCAACGAGAAAACCATTACGAATACCCCATTTCATTTACAGTTTTTCAACTCAGAAATCATTAGCACCATCACAATTGAAAAACACTTGAAAGGATGGAAGAAAGAAAGCGCTGGCAAGAGAGGGAGTGAAAGCGGAAGCTAAATTAAGAAATTCGGTAGTTAAAGTAAACACAATGTAATTATTTAAACAACATATTAAAACTGTTATAATGTTTACAAAAAATTTTTTTTTTTATTTTTACTTTTAATTTTAGATCTGCCTGCGTGCATTCAAGAGGCCAATAATTCTCTTGACATAAAACAAACATTCAACATTGTGTGGAATAAAAAGTTTAAAAAAAGAAATGGAGTCAGTCACAAGAAAACACAAGCACGTGAGTGAATTTGATTGCATTTTCATTTAAGTAAAACTAAAAAGAATAGATAAGAGAAATTTATTGTTGATTGTTTTATTTTAGAACTCAACTGCAAATGCCAGGAATGGATAATTCAATACTTTGAACATTTGAATAGAAGGCAGTAGTAGTAAATAGGCAACGAAATGAATACTATTCTGTTATACGAAATTTAGTGATGTAATTTTTTTTTGAAGATTTCAATCTGCTCGAGTTCTAGAATTTAAATTTGTCGCATGCGTTCGACTAATACCTATATTGATTTATTAATTTTGACTAGTATTTCCTAAGGCCGACGCAATCGGCCATGTTCTAGAATTATATTTAATGGCCTTATTCACAAACGATTAATAAAGTTATTGTAGGTTTAATGTTGGATTTTTATATGGGAAAACCGGTTTTAATGTACACATTAACTTTATTAATCGTTTGTAAATAAGGCCATGTGTGTATTTTACCGAAATTGTAAGTGGCAATTCTGCTTTCCGGCCACGTTGGCAGAAGCAACCTTTTTTTAAGTTCCTTACACATCCATCTGTGACATAAACTTTAATTTACGAATATTTAACCAACACACGGAGAGAAATCATGGCAACAAATTAATTAATGTTCAATTATAGTTTCAATTAAAACTGCCTGCAACCAAATTATAATAAGCAACACTCTGCCACCATATGTCTATACCACAGTAGTGAAGTATCAAAATACATATGTACATACATCCATACATACATGCATATGTTGGTATCAATAACATATTTATTTCAATTAAATAACAGATTGTTACAGAAATCTGCAGGCGTCTCTCACACTATTAGCAAAAGTAAGCTTATTAAAAACAAAAAATAACACAAAGCCTCTTTTACAAATGAACACTAATGGACAAATGATTCAATTAAATTTTTTTAAATACACACACATGCACATACACTTATTTATTTAATAAATAACCAGCACCAGAAAGTTATTTTTATTCGGTGTCCCCAAGCGCTTGTAATAGAAAACGTTTGTTTACAAACTCCTTCATTTGTTGTATGTAGCATGCACATACCTATTATATATTCATCTCACAATTTGACATGCCCCACATTTGAAATAAAAGACGCTAAAGCATAATAATTAACCTACAAAGTTTAAACTCCCCCTTAACCATCAAAACATGTACAAACATGCATACATACATACGTAACGTTATAGGTACATTTCCATTTTCAATATACATATAATACGGCAACTAAACAAGTTGAACTACTCTTAAGATTAACATTAAGAAAAATTGATTTATTTAACTTTTAAAATTTCTTATTAACTAAACAACAAAAGTAACAACAATGTATGTATGTATGTAAGTTTACCTAAAATACGACAATAAACAACTTTATAAAAGTTTGATTTAGTATGTATGCGAGTGTGTCTTTTCCCCAACATTAAATTAAAAAAAAATATAAAAATAAAAAAAATAAAAAACACAATATCCAAACAAAAAATGTCCCATCTGTATTTCTTGTTCTTATTTTCAGTAGTTTGCAGTTAAAAATCTCATTAAAGAACTCAAGTTTGTGAATTGTTTTTAAATAAATTTCTCAAATGTTAACAAGGCAAGTCAAATGGTCAGTGAAATTTGAGGAATAATTATCTAAACTTAAACGGGTGGTCGGTCAAACTCAATTTGTATTATTCATAAAGTTTACTTTGTTGTCATTGTTGTCTTCGTTGTTGTTGCTGCTGTTTAATCAATTTTGTATGAAAAACAAGCACACACTATAAAACGGGACTTATAATTAAATGTGTGTAAGTGCACATACATTTTTAAGTGTGTCATACACACATTCTTGCACAATTCAATAACTCAATACTAAAGTGGCAGGAAAAAACAAAATAAAACACAATACAACTAAACAACAATAGACAACCCACTAGTCGATTGATTTTACAAAAACAACGGCCCAAAAACAATATTCAAAAAGAAATAACAAACAAATTCACACAAACTCACACTTACAAATTAATAGTGGTGGAGAAGAGAAACAGAAAACAAAGAGTGGGCCAGATTTTCTTAAAACTCTACAAAAATAT
The DNA here is from genome assembly GCA_956483585.1 of Gymnocheta viridis. NCBI lineage: Eukaryota > Metazoa > Arthropoda > Insecta > Diptera > Tachinidae > Gymnocheta > Gymnocheta viridis. Next base: position 138,613,632 of record OY101440.1, read on the forward strand.
GTTTTTTTATAGAGCTTTTACTAAAAATGTAAATATGATTATGTAAATGATAATTCATTTTTAAATTGAATTATTTATGAAAAAATTGTGAATTAATCCTTTTTACGGGTTAAGCATGGTACTCTGTTCATCATTTCGTGCGAAGTGCTGTCAAAAGTCCATATAAAAATAATTCTTGCGAAATAATTGCAAAATAATATGGGCGAAGTTGTACTCTGTTCATCTTGTGGAAACATACGAAAAGTTTCTGGCAACACATTTTACAACTGTGAAATAAAGTAAGCAAACAACAGCTGATCAGATATTTCAGGGCGTTGTGGTTTTGATTTTAAGTTTGCTGCACAGAAATAATTAAAATAATGGAAAACAACGTAAGTACAATATAAAATGAAGGTGAGTGCTTTTTGCAGAACGTGTGTCTTCAATGAGCTCCTCCGCAGCAGCTGCGATTTGCATTAATTGATACGTTGCAGTACAAGTTCCTTTAATTATTTTATTATTAAATAAACATATTTTTTTGTTTTTATAAGAACAACAATGTTGCTCATTTCAAGGCAATAAAACCGATAAATTTGTTATAAATCGTGGTATTGTCGCAACTTATCAGTTGTCAAAATTTTCAAACGGAATAATCAATGTTGCTCAACATTTTTCGCTGTGATGGATTTTTACGAAATTGCTGCATTTTTTTAGTAAGCAATTTTCAAGATATTTTTTTCAATATTTAATATTTTAAATATTTTAGCTATTTCTAGACAATTTTAAAATTTTTTTCTGATTTTATAACAAAAGTATTTTTTTCGATAAAACGGTATTTTCTTATTGTATTTTGTATATTCAGTGACTTCTAAGAAGTCTAGAATGTAAGTTCTGGCCTCTCCAATAACATCGTAATAAAGGAGAGATATTAATGCAAAAAAAAGTTCGTTGTAAAAATAAATAAAAAATTATAAACTCAAATTAGTTATTCTAAAATTTAACACGTAGTACTAGTGATAGGTTGATAAAAACATATGGTTCTTATTCACAAACGTTTAATAAAGTTATTGTAGGTTTAATGTTGGATTTTTATGTGGGAAACCCGGTTTTAATGCACACATTAACTTTATTAATTGTTTGTGAATTAGGCGAATTATATTTATTAACTTCAAATACAGACCACAATTATTATATATGTAGATGTGTAGGTACACAATTTACCTCTTACCGATTTAAAAGTTGATTTAAAATTCTTACCTAAAAAGAAACAACCAAAAAAGAAAAGTATTAATTATTATTTCATAAGAATGGAAAAAAAATAAATTATAAAACGTAAACGTCAAACTCGTCACGTAAAAATGCACTTTTCGGATTATGACATACGTGAACGTATTGTATTTTATAAAAATCGAGATTACAAGATTACAGCGTGACGATTCGAGAAGAGTTTATTCTTTGTGGTGGCTTTTTTACAAGAAAATTTTTAATGAAACTGCATTATTTCAGAGCAATCAAGGCGATTGAACTATTGAATGCGCCCCCAGTGCACGATATTATCGTATGTTATACTTTTTTCGAAATCGACTTTTTTATGGAAATTGTTTCTAAATCCATTAATTCATCTGTTGACAAAATATTATAGCGATAAATATAAAAGCTATGAAGATATCACAATGCACATTTTATCGTATCTAACAGTTTTGTAGTATACCAGTAGACCGCATTCTAGAAATTAATATTAAACATTTACCTAAATACATACGATAAAATACAAAAACCAACAACTTAAAACTCTGTCTCACTCATTTCTATGCAAAAATTGGACTAACACACATGCACACTCTGTTTATTTTTCAAGTTGAAGCTGATACATGCAGGTGTAATAATAACTGTGCATGTGTTGGTAGCAACTTTAAACGCTTCTAGCTCCATATATATTGAACCTGTATAAATAAAATTAACATTGTGCACATCTATGTAAAACCCCGCTAAAAAACACTTAAATTTTTTCAAACTCGGACCAGCATTACGGCCGTAAAAAGGATCTAAAAAAAACTTGTTTGCCTATTAATAATATAGATAATAGTAATAAAAGTAGTAATAAAAACGTTTTCCAGTAAAATTTCGTTTTTATAACATACGATAATATCGCGCACAACTTCTTACTTGTAGTCCACACTATGAAACTTTTGTTGCAGAAACTTTGATTTTCTAGACTCGTATTCAGGGTTACAGTTGCGATTTTTTCAAAAGTCTTACAAAAGGTCGTTTTAAAAAATAAAGTCGCACAAAAAAGTCGTTTGAGAAAACAAAAGGCGCACATCTTTTTTTAAACTTTTTCTTATCAATAAAAATTAAAAAAAAAACAATTGAAACAAAACAAAAAACTTATTACACAATCCATTTTTATCATATTTTATAAAACATGCAGTTGCATTATATAAATATTCTTCTATACATGTGTTCATGTATGCTGAACAAGTTTAGTTAAGTTTAATAAACTTTGGCTGTCGTATTCTGTCAAGGTGAAAGGAGTATGACTTCTGTTAAAAACCAATCCAAGAGAAAGATGATTGTTTTGGTTCACTAAAAGGGCAAAAAGGGCACTTTGACTCCATGTCTTGCTTAATCTATTTATACTTCAGTTCCCAGTCTCTCGAACAGTATTGCGAATTATTACGTTTCTTGGAAGGACCTGCAGCGTTGTTACCGTTATTCCTCCCAGACTCCGTGGCCTCTTCTGCCTCCAAACACGTATTTCTAACTTTATTTTTTCTTTCGTTTTCAGACTTTCTTTTCGTTTTAACAAGAAATCTTATTTTAAACAATGTTCATGTTTTACGACAAATTTTGTAAAATAAGCACTTCAAAACCCACAATTTCTTAATTTAAAAAGCTTTTTTACTAAAACTGTTCTTTGAAACATTTACCAAAAATTAGTGAACAATTTCTTGAATACATTGTGCACATGACAAGGTTGCAAAAAAGTGATAAGTGTTCCCAAATGAACAAAAAACTGAAATTTGCTTTAATATTTGAGGACTTTTCTAAAATAAATTTACTGCAAATTAAATGGTTTTTGTGAGAAACAAAAAAAGACTAAAAAGACGCAACAAAATTGAAAAAGTCGCTAATAAAAAAAGTCTCACAAAAAGTCGCAGACCGCTAAAAAAAAGGGTAAAATTGCGACTTTAGTCTGGTGAACGGTCGTACTTCTATTTCATCACTCTCTACACAAAATAAAAGTTTCTGCAACAAAAGTTTCACATATTGGGGACTTCGACAAATACAGTAGTTTTCCGATTTAACGAACATTCGATTTAATGAACATCGTATATAACGAACACTGAGTACCTTATATTACGAACAAATATTTTATTTCGTACTCGGTTTAACGAACAAATGTAAAATGTACCAGCTGATGGTTGGAATAGATGCATTGAAAATAAACCTTTACCCGATCGATGATGAATGCGATGATAAATTTTTTAAAATGATGAACAGCTTGACGAAACAGAAATTCTAAAGACCAAAATAAAACACGAAGATGTCATTAAGCACTTATAAGTTTATATTAAATCGGCTTAGCAAAACAATATTAGTAGCAAAAATTTAATGCTTTTGAGAGAGTTTCAATAAGACATCCATTCCAAGAAAACAGACTGTGTGTGTAAACAATTTAAAAAAAAAATTACTTTTGTAATGGAGTTTTTTTTTATGAATTTTTTATTTTCTTTATACATATTTTTAATGAAATATGTATTTATTTCAAATTACTATAATTTTAATAATATATAAAAAAATACTGTACATATTTCGAGTTTTGAATGAAATAGACGTTACTATTTATTTTTAATTCAGTGCTGGATATAACGAACAATTCACTTTAACGAACGAGGCTGACAGCAATTAAGTTCCTTAAATCGAAAAACTACTGTACGTACATACGACAAAGGAGAGTCTTAGTCATTGCCGTTGCCATTTCTTTGACATTTACTGTTGCAAAACCCTATTGCACTAGTGTTCTTCAACTGTCGATATAAGCAAAAACATTTTTCTGTTGCAGTTATTCTGCCGACTTTGTTGCTTGTGAAGACTAGAGTCAAATATTATCTCACAACTCCTCACAATATATGAACATACAAACCACACCACAAATTTCTCAAATTTCTTGAAATTTTTAACTTAAATATTTGCTTGAAGTTATTTTTTTGTTTTAGACTATTTTGAACATTTGTGTTTATTTTTGTTATACTCGTATGTAAGTTTAATTAAAATTTAATCTAAAGTTTTAAAATTTTTCAATTGATTTCGTAAAAAGATCCACAGATAGAACATGGTAAAGAAGGCCACAGCAATGCTTTCATAAAAAAAACTATTAGATTCCGACCGATCGACCATATGTTCTGTTTATTTTGCTTGATTTATTTTTTTATTTATTTTTTTTATTTTTTTTTCATATATTTTTTTATACATTTTTATATACTTATATATATTTCCCCAATATGTATGAAATTTGTATTATGGCATCATCTTTAGTTGAATTGTTGCTTTAGTATTGAATCACTTGTTAAATGAAATGGCACAAACAGACAGACAGACAGCAAAGAGGCAAAAATGTCGAATTAATGGTTCGTTCATTTATATAGTTTGTTTCGTTTGGCTCGATTTGTATGGTCAATTTCAACTCCTGATACTTCGTTACAAAAAACAAATACATACATACATACATGTGTATACATATGTATGTATATGGGTTTTTTTCTGCCAGCAGCAATCACCAATCAGCCTGCAATATGCTAGAAGGCACGCGTAAAACATGCAACCGCAACAAAACCAATTTTATTATGACGAACAAAATTCAGTGCATTTATTAATGGATACTACAGGGTATTTTTCTCGAGAGGGACAGAGTTTTAAATTGTAAATAAAACGAGAATGCTCATTATTTATTAGAAGTGTACATCCAATTTTTATAACCCCTTTGCAGTAAATCCCTGTGAGCTTCCGCAATAATAGGTGCGTTCGATTATCCAAAAGTTTTTTTTTTAATTTTTGCTGAACTTTACTGCATTGTACTAAATTGCATTCGTTTACCCAAAATACAGGAAATGAGAACACAAATTGAGAGCATAAAGTGACAGTTCATGCTTGAGTATTTATAATATTTTACTGCAGAAATTTTTACCGGTAAAATTTAACAAAACAAAACATATATATGATTCAAAAGGTAAACAAACAGAAGAACTTAAAAAGTAAAAAAATTGTGAAAAAATTATTTAAAAAACGAAAATTCGAAATAATAAAATATTAATAATAATAAGTGAATAATTATTTTTAAACTATTCGTTTGTAAATGTTTATAACAACTTTTCACTTTTCTTTTCTTTGTGTTATTTTAATTCTTTAAAGTTGTGAAAGCGCTAAGTACAGTACAACCTCCATAATCCGGACAGATATAGTTTAAGCCACTCTCCGGATTAGTGGATCGTCTGGACTACAGTTAAAATGAAATTTTAAACGCAATACGTATACATAATTTATTTTTATTACCAAAAATAAACATAAGTACACATTAAAATTCATTTGTTTTTAATTTATTTACAGAAAACATAAAGAACCCTAACAAAATAATACCAATAATATTCATTTTGAAAAATAAGAATTTATTTTTAAGTTTTATTTTTGAATTCTTTTTTAAAAATAAAATGTCCATATCTGTCGCTTTGGATTGTTCAGTCCTTAAAATAGCTTTTGAAAACAGTTCGCCACGCAAACTAAATTAAACTAAAATCTTTTTACAATTCTAAATAATTTTTTTGTCTAGAGGTAAAATAACGAAAAAAATTTACTAAGAAAAAAAGAACACTTGTCCGGACTATAGAGAAAAAATTTCTAAGCTGTCCGAAAAATGTATATGACCGAATTACTGGATAGTCCGAATTAGCGAGTGTCCGGATTAGGGAGTTTGTACTGTATATGTATGTGGCTACTTAAGGCCCTGATTCACTATCCTGCACGATCGCGCGATTCATTAAGAGGAAAATTTTACATAAGTCTGAACGAATTTTAAAAAAGCGATTCAAAATGGCATTTTAGGTGCCAAAATATTAAAGAAAAATGATGCACAAACATCTGTTTGTATTATTATAAAAAATACTTTGGTTTCGTTGTTTTAAAAATGGAAAAAGTGAACATAAAGTATTATCGAATAAAGAAAAAGTTAAAATGTTTATCATCTTTGGTGCCCCAATATTTTGGTATTGTATTGACGTCACGTCGATGTTGACATCTTGACATCTGGAATAAGAGTGATTGAATAAAATTTAAAAAATAGATATATGTATCTATATTATTAATAGGCAAACAGGTTTTTTTTATCACTTTTACAGCTTTAATAGTATACCGATTTTGGCAAGATTTATGGCTTTTTAAACCGGCTTTTACGTAGATGTGCACAATGTTAATTTTATTTATACCGGTTCAATATTTAGGGAGCTAGAAGCGTTTAAAGTTGCTACCAACACATGCACAGTTATTATTACACCTGCATGTATCAGCTTCAACTTGAAAAATAAACAGAGTGTGCATGTGTGTTAGTCCAATTTTTGCATAGAAATGAGTGAGACAGAGTTTTAAGTTGTTGGTTTTTGTATTTTATCGTATGTATTTAGGTAAATGTTTAATATTAATTTCTATACTAGTGTATTATTAATATACTAGTGTATCCAGAAAAAGGTCAAAAATTAATCTGACAACCTCGGCGGCAAATCACTCACTCGTGCTAAGTGGACTCTCACAGGAAACAGCATTAGTGTGTGGCTCATGAAAAACTATCCGCCTTCAAAATGAAACACCCGATATTGAGCAATTAATCAGTATTCAATTTACGGACAGTGTTTTAATTAAAAAGGGTTGTTCGTTGGTGGCGTTGATGCTAAGGGTCGCTGTGTTTTGCATTCTTTACAAATTTTATAATTAGACACTGGTAAAGCTTTGTAGCGGTTTTTTATAGGACTAAAATATGCGGGTATGGTTTCTTCCACTGGGTTTTTTTTATCGTTTCGTTGTTTTTTTTCATTAAGAATAATTTATATTTATACCTTTTGTTTATTAGTCATTGTTGAATTTTTCTTAAAAGTAAATAAATATTGAAATGTGTGATGAACGTAGAAAAATAATAGACTGTAACGGGTGGTCCAAATAGGGGTAAACTTAATTTTTTTCATTTATTTATTTTATTTTTTTTTTATTTTTTTTACAACTTTATCAGAAATAGCAAGTATTTCCAGTATTTATGGAACTCGGCTGGCTTCGGAATAGCTTATTTTATGTGTGTGAAGATAAATTCTCATTTTGCAGTTAACAGAGCTCTGTAAAACGGTTAACAGTGGTCGCAAATTTGATTAAAGACGAAAAATCGAGGAATTGGGACCAAGTCCATGCCAAAAGTATTATGGTAAAAATTCTCCATTATGTACCAAATGATATTTCAATAACAGAATTGGAATATATGTCCGCAGGCACTACAAAAACTGATTTAAAAAACAGGATTTTTAGTGAAATTTCTGGAAAAGATTGGTGACCATTTTGGTAAAATATAGAATTGCATACGTAGTGCATTATATAGGTAGGATAGTCCAAGGGGTACCTAATGACACCCAATTGACCGCATATGGGTACTTTCATGGTGTCGAACGTGACTGATTTTTTCAAACGAATCGCTCGGACAATATTAGCTTTAAGGATGTGGATCGTTTTTGGATTATTCGCATAGCATCGGTCGTTAACGGCAATCCAAATGAATAAAAAGTCTAACGGAAACAAATAGCAGCTCCGAGGCGGCCCATTGACATCGCCAAGACGTATGATAACATGCAGCCTTATTATGAGTCCCGTAGTCGTGTTTTCTAGCGAGGTAATACATTAAAATTGACAAGGTGATAAAGAAATTAAATTAAAAAAAATAATTTAAGAATAACCCTGTCATTGAACCTTTCAAATTTTCTAATTAAAAGTTTCGCTATTCATTGTAATTTCCAATAATATGTTAAGTGTCGCTTTATTTTCATCTTCATCTCATTAATAAGAAGACAATAGACTGCAATAAATTACTGGCAGCCTCCTCTATTGCAGATAAGGCATATTGTTTGTAGGATCCACCACCTGTCGCAAAACATTCTCGTTTGTTGTGGGCTAACTTTTTCCTTAACTTAAATTTGTAATCAGCCCACACTTTCATCCAACCTTCGCCGGTACGTGCCGGTGGTCCCAAAACATTCACTTTTGCACCAATTTTGTTCACTCCTCTTTAAATTTATTTTATTAGGGTCATTGTTAAATCCTCTGCCCAACTTCGGATTTTGTTGTAGGAGCTGAATAATCTTGTGAAATTGCTTGGAATTAGTGATTTTAATTCTGCAATCGGTTGAAATGTGGTTAAAGTTGTTAATTTTTTTTTATAAAATGTTTACATTTTGTTTTAGTCTATTTTATTTAATATTTTCATTAATTTGTTTTTTTTTGTTTTTTTTTTTTAAAGAGAAGTAACACTCAGGCAATTAGTATGCCTACCAACCCGTAGGTGTGTTACCTTCTTTGGGAAAGGGATAGTGAGAGAGGACAGATGGTGAAAGTGAGAAAGCTTAATTTTTACAACTCTGATATTGCGCGTTGTGTTAGGTTTTTAGATCAGTGTTGCAGCGCCCCTGATGTCAAGTAGACGCATTAAATGTGTTTTAAGCTGTTGTAGCCTTTTTATTAATTATTTTACTTCGCCGGCGATTTTTGCTACAATACCGACGAAGGAGGGCGCTGTGATGTCCGCTAGCTTACACCAGTATCAATTGCTGCCAGAAATGTTCAGTGACCAGTGTGCTATGCCTTCATCACTTAAACATTCCGACAACAACATATACAATGGCATACTAATGCACATTTGAAAAATGCTGGAGGATATGACTTGTCTAAAGCTGGGCTCGAACCCACGTTCTTAGACATTATTTGCTTTGTAGTCAACGCGCTAACTACTTCAGTCATCAGCACCCTTTTGTTGTCTTATTAGTCGTAAACAAAAACTTTAATGACATTTTCTTACAATATTTGACATTGATAAACGCCACTCATGGTAGCGACAAATGTAATAGAATTACAAGTAGAGTTGCATTTTTTTAATGTTGTCGTATGCATCACTCATAATTCCATCATACAAAAAGTTGTCGATTTCGACACAACAATTTTGCGACTGCGGCATTTATAATAAGGGCCAAGATTTGTCGATGATTTTTCGATCAAATTCGATGTCCGATAATAAGTCAGCAATATTTGCCAACGTTGGTCCGCTACTCATCAATATTTCGGACATAAAAAATCTATCGGAGGCAAAATAACATAATTTGAAAAGATATTGATTGGTATTTTGAGCTCTCTGTCAGTCCAGTTTTAAAAAATTTATTTAATTTACCAAAGAAAAATTCTCCCGTATTTTTCCATCAAAAGAAGGGGATATTATTTGGTCCTCGGAAAAAGTTTAATATTTTCAATGACCATTCTAAATAATGTACGAGTATGGTTATAGTGCAACACACAAACTTTACACTCGTATTGTGTAATCGAATATTAATATTAGATGCACACACACACACACAAACACACTCATAAATAAATGAGTTTCTATTATTGTTTCCTTTTCTTTTTAACTAGAAAAATAACAAACATAGTTTTGAGTTTGGTATCATATTATTTGGATTACGTTTGCAATTGATACATTTGTACTGACAGCAACAAAAACAGCAACAACAAAAACGATAACAACAATCATAATAAATATTCAAAGAATGGAATCATCATAGCAGCAGCAACAGCAACAACAATAACAAGAGGAGCAACAATACAAAACAAACTCGAATGCAAAATTTGCGATCTGTATCAAATTATTATGGAACTCACACCCATTTATAATTCAAATTTTAAATACATACTACAGTGTGTGTGTGTGTATTCGTATTTAGTTAATTGTTGCAGCATCCCAGCAAACATAAAACATTCGAATATCCTACTTTATTTAATGATACAATCTAGGTGCACGGGGGTAGTGCGCCAGGCCAAGTTCCGGCCACACATTGTGTATTATTATACGAAACCATTCGAGCTGTTTTTACCCCCCAACATAACTTTGCTCCACTTTATCATAAAATGATGAAACTGGAAACATAAGGTCCTCCCTACAGAGGTAACCTCATTGGTAAAATTTCAAAGTTCTACCGTAAAAGCTTCTCGAGATATTAAGGTGTAAAAAGTGCATATTTTAGTACATATTCACTGACTCACTGTCATCAATATTATTGGGCACTTCCAGTACAGCTACAGAGCTGAAATTTGTTATGCAGGTACGTCTTAGCGATCAATAAATCTGAAAAAGGGGGACTTTTCACCCGGGAGAGACTAGGGTGACCGCCTTTTGTATGGGGCACTTCCAGTATGGCTAGAAAGCTAAAATTTTGTATACAGATAAGTCCTGGTGATCAATAAGACTTTAAATTAAAAAAAAATAAATATATATTTATATATTATATAAACATAAATTTAAATATTTATACAAAAAAAAACCTTAGAAAAAAGAAATGAGATCCGCACAAAAACATAAATGTGAAAATAAGGCGAAGTTCCTATCCAAAAATTTCGGCCGTAAAATGTACTAAGATCTCTTTCTACAGAGCCATTTCTTTAGGTTTGGAAATAGGAAGTAGTCACTAGGGGCTTAATCCGGAGAATATGGCGGATGAGGTACCAATTCGTAGCCCAATTCATAGAGCTTTGCCATTGAGACTGCTCACATCACACGTTTACGTTTATGGTCAATTGAGAGCAAAAGCGGCACCCATCTTGCCGATAGCTTTTTCATATGCAAATGTTCATGCAAAATGTTGAACACACGTTCATATGATATGTTTACCATTTCAACAATCTCACGTAACTTGACTCGGCGATCATTCATTACGATATCGAGGATTTGCTTCATATTTTCTTCAGTAACCACCTCCTTTGGCCTTCCTGTTGATGGTATTGTTGCAGTGGTTGTTCGGCCGCCTTTAAATTCAGCAATCCAATATTTTACCATGTAATCTGACGGAGCAGACTCACCGTAATGTTTATCGAGCTTTTCTTTTGTATCTTTCGCCGTTTTCCCTTTCAAATAATAGTGTTTAATCACTGCACGAAATTCACTTTATTCCATTTTTCCAGAAACACAAAAGTTTGTTACTTCAAACGACTACAACAAATAAACTTATCGATGAATTTGGGTGAAATTTTAACAGCTGACGTTTGACAGATCGCAATTTCTAAAACAAAAAGTTTTTGTGGTTGTGCTGCCATCTAGCGCTAGGTAGCTTCAATATCAATCCGCCCTCGCACAATGCCGATGAAGGAGTTATGACGCCTGAAACTAAACTCGAGACCACGTTCTTAGTCAGTATTTGCTTTGTAGTCTCGTTTTTCTTCTGCGTCTACAAGTTAGTTTGCTTTTGCTTGTTTTTGAAGTATTTTTGACACTTTTGTTTTTGTACTCAACTTCTACTGCAGTAACTCCTTCGATTGATGATGTAACAACAAATTAAAAATTATTTTGTTTCTGAGAAAACACTCGATTTAAAATGTACTCACTTTACGAAGTGGTAGGAATTTCCCATATATTGTTGTGGCCAACCTAATCCAACTCGATTCTAACTTGAAAATGTTGGTTGGGACACAAAGCGCATATTTTTAAAGTGGTCGCATAACAATAAATTGTTAACACAAACTTGAATGACGCAATCAAATGCTTGAGTGACTTCAAAGTAGGGAATGTTCAGATATACTTTGAAATCCAAAAGGCCGCTTTATGTTAAACTGATGTTTAGCAATAATAGCAAATAAAAATAAATATAAATAAAAGGGTCTGTCTCTCTCTCTCTCTTCTCTTCTTCTGGTTGATGGAAGATGAGAGTTTGTAAAATTCTTCAAGTGACAAAACGACAGTTTATCAAGATAATCTTTTATCATGAAATTGTAAATACAGTATAACCTCGTGAAGCCAGACGACAGATATTGAGACGGGTTTTGTCTGGATTTCTGGAGTATAGGATTACAGAATATTAAAAATATTTAAAACTCAAAACAAAGTTAAAAAAAAAATTTTAAAAACAATTTTTTTTGCGATATATTTTTTTCAAATTATATTTTTTACGTCAAATTTACTTGGTATTGAACAAACTTCTGTGTATACTTTTGTTTGTCTAGTCATATGTCACAATACAAAGCGATTCAGGCTCGATCATTGATCGATCAATCGAGCGTTGATGATTTGATGAGACTCTTGTAGCACTCCCTTTTCGGCTTCCTCTTTTGGTATTGTGCTCTATTATCTATTAAAAGATTTATTTTAAAACTAAAACATTAAAACTTCATGTTTAATGGTTAAATGCCAGGCCAAGCCGCATTTGTATTAAATTTGAAATTCACTGGATGTGGTTTTGAGGCAAACAGAAACGATCAGCAAACGATACAATAGAAGAAAAATTTATTTTAAAAAAAGCAACGAATGAACATTAAGAAAAATATAAAAAATGACACAAAAAAAACGAGGGAATTAAATTTATGATACGCGTCATAAGCTTGTTTTGTTTGTTGGATTTATTTTAATTTTTATTTTTAAACATTTATGGCAACGATCTCCACCCACTTTATGTTGACTTGTTTTTAGTTTCTCAAATAAAAAAGACAAACAAAAATCCATCCATCCACAAAAGGGCATATTTCCACAATTGGAACACAAAATGAAATGAACAAAAAAACCAACCCTCCACCAAAACAATACAAAAAACAAAAGACCTTCAATCAAGCGATCATTTTTAAAAAGTGATCATTTGATTTTAATTTTTTTTTTAATTTCAAATTTAAATAAACTTTGTTGCTTCTTTCTGGCTAAATTTCCTTAAATAAAAAGAAACAAACGATTATTCTGTTTTATGTTGTTAAAAATATAAAAAGTGATTAATTTTATTCGTATTTGAACTTTTAGAAAGAAATTCTTTTGATTTTCTAAAACTTCAACCTTTCTCGTTTGTTTGATGTAAAACTGCCGATCACTTGAGTTTAAAATACATAAAATAAATATAAGATGATGGATGTACGAGGTGAAATCAAAACGTCTTTAGAAAAACTGAAAAATATTATGTTGTTGCAAAAAAAAATCCGACTGGCAGATTTTCCGGGAAAAATCAAATTCTGCTTAACGATCAATTAGAAAACATTAAGGGAACGATTGGGAGCCAAATGTGTCAGTTTATTAAGCGCACTGGCAGACTGACGGTACAGCCTAAATTACAGATTAAATGTGCTAGATTGCCAAAAACAAAGTGCTAAAATATTCTACGGCTTAAAATAAAAGTGCTAGTTTTTGTAACATTGCTTTTTAATAATATAGTTAAAAAAAATTTTACATTTTATACATCTGTACATTTTTAAAAAAATTTTTATCATTTGTATAAGGTATTGGACATTAAATTTCTTTAATTTTATTTGATATTTATTTTAGTTATCTAAATATATTTACATACAAAATTAATTTTATTTAATATAAAAACTTTTAAAGGTACTCATATTAGATCAAATTTTTGTAGTCGAAAAGCTTTAACATAATTTAATTAAAGTTGTTAAGAATATTCAAAATATCAACCATATTATTTGCATCTTCCTCGCAGGCTAACTCATTTTGTATATATATTGAACTGATTTTTTTACAATATCCTCCTGATATATGTATCTAAGACAGGGACATAACTTTTATGCCCAATATTTATTTATAAAAATCTTCAAAGAATTATTATTCAAGGCATTTTAAAATAGAAATCTCTTAATAACAGTTAAAAATGAGGAATATTTTTTTGGTCTTCTTATAACTATTATAAAAGATTTTAATTTATTTGGGTCTTTCATAACACTTATAAAAGAACTTTATTTTTGCAGCCTTCTCATAACCATTAATGAAGATTTTTATTTTTCTAGGTCTTCTCGTGACCTTTGTTTTTATTGGTCGTCTATGTCAACATATACTTAGTGTGAGCAAGCTGTAAAAAGCCCTAACTAAATAATGGCTATGCAAAGACCGAAAAAATAAAAAATTGGTAAGAGAAGACCAACATAAATAAAAAATCTTTCATAACAATTATGAGAGGAGTAAAAGATTTTTAGCTTTTTCTAATTGTTAATTCAGGACAAAAATTTTTCCAGCTATTTCTTCTTTGACCAACTGAATATTTAAAAAAAAAATAACAGCAGCTTTTTTGGGTCTCTGGTCTAAAGTATAACAGCATACATTGTCTTATTTCACGCCCTTTCTTATTCGTATAACCGGAAATAACAATTCTTTGTTACGTATATTTCAGCGATGTAAAAAAACCTGCGACAAAGTTGCAGAAAAGGTAGCATATATATTTGTACGTTTTTATACAGTGAGAGAATATATACTTAACTGAATATTATGTATATGTATGATTTTTTTAAATAATTCTGCGATCTAAAAAAGTGCTAAAAATGCTAAATAATTATAAAAATATGCTAAACTAGAATTTAGCATTTTCTTTTAAACTCTTAGTGCTAACTCAGAAAAAATAATGCTAGATCTAGCACTAAAATTGCTAAAATGGCAAGCCTGGATTTAAACAACGTGACATGCGACTTTCTTTCTTTAGTGAGAAAGACAGAAAAAGGAATACAAGATGTTTACATACATTTCTATTTCAAGACTCTCACTTAAAATGAAAATTGCATGCAACAAAGTTGCATAGTGTACGAGTAACTAACTGTCTGTTTTTAGAAAATGAAAACAAAGTTGTGAGTGAGAATTAATATTGAAAACAACAACAAGATACGAAAAACTGTTTTTGTTTTCAATATAAATTTTCACTCACAATTTTGTTTTCATTTTATAAAAACCAGCAGTTAATGAATTGAAAAAAACGCTTGTTATTATTGAAAATTTTTGAAAAAGAAGAAAAAAATTTTTCTGCTTGAGACACAAAACTCCTAAGAAAATTAAAGTTTGAGGTTGGAGGTTGGAGGAACTCCAGGGCACATTTTGATCTATTTCTAAGACTATCTGCAAATGCTGAAATTGCTTTAAAGGCGGCCGTATATCTACAAATGTTTCAAGACATCCATTTACTAAATCGTTCCTACAATTCATGATTTGGTTTTGGCTGGCCCGATAAGTTAAAGTGTCTGGAGTAGATGAGGCCACGGACCCACACCCATCAAATGGCTCCGTGATTTCAAGTTTAAGCGAAACATTTCTCACAAACATGTGAGATATAATGAAACTATACACGAAAGAGGAATCAAATAGAGTTCGATTCTTTAAAAACTTGGGAATCTGAAAAATTAACATCTCCCGAAAGGATAAATGTGTACATGTTTAATCGTATTTTAAATAATATTCATGTTTTACGTCAAATTTAGTAAAATAAGCACTTCAAAACCCACAATTTCTTACTTTAAAAAACTTTTTTGCTAAAGATGTTCTTTGAAACATTTACCGGAAATTTGTGAACAATTTCTTGAATACTTTGTGTACATGGCAAGATTGCAAGAAAGTTATAAAACTGTTCCCAAATGAACTGAACTGAGCTGAAATTTGCTTTAGTATTTAACGACTTTTTTAATAAATTTACTGCAAATTAATCTTGGGTAGTTCACGAACGAAATAGTTCAATTGAACGATTCAATCAATTGAACGATTCAATCAATTCAACTAGGCGAACTAGATGAAATTTTCATTTTAAATAGTTCAGTTTTGAACTATGATGCCCCGTACACAACAACTTGTATAAATCGGCTTGGCATTTAAAAATGTTTTTCTGGCAATTTTTATATGAAAAGAACTAAATCTTACTAAAATTATAAGAAATTTAATAAATTTGCATTGTGCAAATATAATTCGTCTATAAAATTTAAGATATGAACTTTACTAATCCAAATTGAACAAAAAATATGATTCGTAAAGATATTTTGTTTTCGGTGAATTTAGACAAACGAAATAAAACATGTATTTATATGGAAATCATGGGCCCAGTAATTACTATAGAATAAAATTTCTAATAATACTAAAGTTCTCGTTGCAAGTAGCTTTTTGTTGCATGTATTTAAAGTAAAATAGGTAGATTAATCGTTCTGCGATTATCCGAAATATGCTGATTCCCGCGATTCGTTGGTTTGGTGTCATACCACCATAAGCACTTTAATGTGAACCAAATGAACGATTTTGCCATTATTAAAGATTCAATTTAAAATCATATACACACTTAAGGTAACAATTGAAGTACTTTTTATAAGTTTATGCTCTTTTACATTATTTAATCAATATTTTATTTTAATCGTGTGTTTGATCAACTTCAATAAAATTGCTAATAAATAGTAGTTACTTTCCGTTCTACCAACAATCATTCATAAAACTCACTGGATTTTACCGCCATCATCACGTCAATAGTATGCAAATCGACAGTTTAAAAGATTAAACTACAATTCAATCACTCATCTACCCAAGGATAACTGACACCCTTGGCCATAGTACAGCAGTGGAAATAACTTTCAGAATATAATCCAACTTCATTATCCTTTACCACTTCGTATGAAGTGCGCTTGTGATGAAGACATGTCTGTAGAATTAAGATTACTTTCGTAGCTGAGAAATGCAAGGCGGAAAAATCAAGGCTTGTTAATTAATCTACACAAACACTGTTATCTTTGTTTTTTTCTAAACAAAATACGAAACAAGTCACATTAATTTATTTTTATTGAAATCAGATATTAATTAGTTATAAACAATGAAATGTAAACAAATTTTGTTATACCATCAAAAATAAAAGGAGCATTTAAGGTTACCAAGTTTTCATATGGCTCGACAAAGATTATGCAATCAGTTCATCGTTAAAAAGAGCGATTGAACTAACTGAACGACATAGTTCAATTTTAAGGCTTGAACTAAAATGATCCATCACTTAAAGGAACTAAGATGGCACAAGTCTACTGCAAATTAAATGTTTTTTGTGAGAAACACAAAGAAGAGTAAAAAGACGCAACAAAATTAAAAAAGTTGCAAAAGTCGGTAATAAAAAAAGATTTCACGTTTCACAAAAAGTCGCAGACCGCTAAGAAATGTTAAATTTGCGACTTTAGTCTGGTGAACGGTACCCCTGATTTCTATTTCTTACGCCGGCGAACGACGAACAAATCAGTACCATGTGACCATGTTCGTTTTTAGTTTTCATAAATAAAGTTTTGATAAATAAAGTTACTGTTTACTTCAATAATTGTTTTATTTCTATTTAATAGCATTTAAAATAAATATACAAAATGGATAACTGCAGCTAATTGTTTTCAGTTGTGTTTTTTTCAATGTTTAATTTTGTAAGTGTAATTTTTTATTTTTTATTTTTTTTTTTTGATATGGTCACACTACTATCCAGCACAAACAGTAAACAACTTTATCAATTACAACAGCTGTTATTTTTTCGTTGTGATTGTGCTTCATACAAAGATTTTGCACAGCGAATTTTCATCCACGAATTCGACGCGTTGGGCGAAATTTGTCATTCCTCTTAGTTGTGGTCCTTGCGAATGAATGCATTCTTTCGAAAACGGCGATCAAGCTTAAAGTTTTTCCATTCCTAAATATATTATCCATATACATACATATATATTTATGTATGTATGTACGAGTATGTATGTATGTATCGATATACATACGATTTCAAAAATATTTAGTTTAAACATTTCCAATTAAAACACACAGCAGCGCATTTGAATATTTTCCACAATAAAACAAGTAAATCCATTATTTAAACTTTTTTTTGCCAAATTAGAATACAAATGTTGTGTTTGAGTGGCGGTTGATTTTTTTTTTATTTTTTATTTATTTATTTTTTCAATTAAATTTATTATTTTTTACAAAAAAGTTTAAATTAAACAAATAAATTCCATTCATGGCAGAGCAATTAAGTGCAATAATGCATTTGAGAGATAAAAGGAAATTCCTTTAAATAAATTGTCGAAATAAATTAACATTAAAAAAATAAAAACTTTATTGGAATAATTTAAAGAAAACAAATGTAATAATAAAATAAATTAATGACATTTGCTTTGAAGTGAGTGTGCAGTTTGACAATCAAATGGGTTGCATTTGCCCCGCCAGGATGCTTGGTAGTCAGTGGCAATCAATTAATTTGGGGGCCGGCCACACGTTCAATTTTTGCCTTTCAATTCCTTTCAATTTGTAATACACTCACACTTTTTTTACTAACACAGTCTAACTTTTTAAATTGAAAACTAGATTGCTATCAATTTCACCTAATCCATTTATCTGGCAATTTTATTTTCAATTTGAAAATAATTTTTGTGCTTCTCTTCAAAAATATACAAAATAATTTGTGTTTAAAAAAAATCTTATTTTTTTTATAATTTTTCACAAATATTCTTCTGCAATTTAAAACTTCTAATAAAAATAAAATAATAATATATACTTGTGAATAAAAATAATAAGTGTAATACTGTTGTGCGATGAGTATTTTAAGGTCTTTTCTTGACGATCACATTTTGAAAAATAAAATTGCGTGCAGCTGACGTCACAGCAACCAATTTAAATGAATTGTCATAAGCGGTATGTGTGATAAACTTGAAGGAAAAAGTTGAGCGTGTGGCTGCAGTGTTATGTAATAGTTTATTAAAAAAGTTTGATTTTGACAGCGAATTTTGAAAATGTGTTGAGTTCCTGGCACCAACTAATATTATGAAAAGCAATAATAAAAGTATTTCTCAATTTACGAAATTCTTTCCAATTGTTATCGATTCGAATAATATTCAACAAATTGATGACGAATGGCGAGAATTGCTCCACTTCAAATTGAAAGAATATATTTTATTGGATGAAAAGAATATTGAAAAATTTTGGGAAATCATTTTGAATGCAAATCTTTGCGATGTCTCTGAAGTTTTTCCTTGTTTCAAAAAACTACTTTACACAGTTTTATCAACACCAGCAGGAACAGCTAACGTCGAAAGAATTCTTTCTCAAATCAATATCAATAAGAACAAACTAACAAATAAATTAGATATACTCGTACCAACATGGTGTAGTATTTGAAGGATCAAAGACTCTTTGAAAACATCTGATCGTAATTGTACAAATTTTGAACAAACAAAAGAAATGAATAGCAAGTTTAATAAAGAAATGTAAAATGTAACCATAAGAAATTTATGAATTGAATGAATTTAATAAAATAAAATTTAGGTTTTTGAAAAATAGATGTTTTGATGTTTTTCAAAACAAATTCCGTATTTCACAAATCAAGCCCAGCATTTTACAAAACAAGTTTGGCATTTTAAAAACCAAAATCAGCCCGTTTTAGATAAAATTCATTTGAAAAGGCCAGATTTTGATCTTTAAAATGCCGAATTTGGTTTGAAAAATACTGAACGTGTTTTAATTTGGACAATTCTGAATTTCTTGTAAAATACCTGAATTTGATTTGAAAAGGGTGAACTTGAAGTTAAAAATCTATATATATCTTATATGTATATGCAATAAATATTTTAGTTTAATTAAAATAAATTTGAACTGAATTTGATTTCAATAAAATCACCTTAAAAAAAGATTTTTAATGCAAAAAAAGATCGTTTTTTTTTTGTTCGATTCGAAGATTTTTGAAAAAAATATGGCAACACTGTGCACACATAAACAAGATAAACAAGACAAATGCCTACCAGGTAGTTGCAAGAGAATTTGCCTTGGTTGTCAAAATAAAACTGTTCAAGGCGAATTTTAAACCAGCAAAATGTATCAAAAATCACATTTTGTCAATGAAAAATTATAGAACGCAATAAGTCAGCTGAGCTGTCGAGTTCACCTGGACTTGCACATATGTACGAGTACATAAACAAATACTGTTGAAGGCCCTTGTTAATGGCACCTACTGATGTTAAAAAAGATTTATTGGAAAAAAATACAGAAATTCGGTTGTCGCTTTTAGCCCATTTCCGGCCGGACGTCTATCAAATATGTTGGTAATTTTTTTTCTGAAGGTAATAAATTTGTGATGGTCATTGAAAAACAAAGAAATAGAAAAAGAAACAGTTCAAATTTATTAAAATAAACATGTCAATTATAATTAAAATTTTTAAATTTATTTTATTTTCAACATGGCAAACATGAAACACAAAAGGTAGGCAGAAAGACAGACAGAGAGACAGACAGACAGACAACCCAACACATCATAATCATCAACATTTCGAATAAAATATTATTGAAAATTTACACACTCAAAAAAAAAGAAATATTCTCTTACCTACACAAATTTCAAAATCGACAAGTTGAGTTTATTTTTCATCTAAAAATTTTCCTCAAAAAAAAAAACTTCGACTTTCTTATGATGATCATAGAGAAATCATAGAATGGCCGACCGGCCGGCCCCCTTCCCCGAATGCACACTAAATTATTGTCTAGTAAATACATAAATTAAAATTAAATTTAAAAAAAATAACATGTTTTTCTTGAATTTCTTTTCTTAATCGGTATTTTAGTTTTTGTTTCTTCTCGTTTCGGGGGGAGGAAA
This sequence comes from Gymnocheta viridis, assembly GCA_956483585.1. Taxonomy (NCBI): domain Eukaryota; kingdom Metazoa; phylum Arthropoda; class Insecta; order Diptera; family Tachinidae; genus Gymnocheta; species Gymnocheta viridis. The sequence goes on from OY101440.1 coordinate 138,634,256, forward strand.
AAAACTAAAAGGTGAAAAACAAAAGTGTGTGTATTTTTTAAGGAAATAAAAAAAAAGAAAATATACTTTTGCATTTTGAGCATAAAAGAAATCTTTTGGGATTATGTACATGCATACATATGTGCTCATGTGTGAGTGGCTGGCATGTGTACGTCCGTCCATTCATCCGTAAGAACATAAAATACCACACCAAACACAACAACAACAGCAACAACAAACTGAAAAATCTAAAAATATGCGCCCACGCACAAGAATCTCGCTCGCTTTTACTTAAAAAACACACACACACATACACACCCAAACCAACAACAAATTCGAACAAAAATATGTGAACACAAAAAAGTTCACTTATAAACGAAAAAGAAAATCCTAAAAAAATGTGCTGTTTTTCATTTTATTTTCAGTTTGTCTTAAAATATTTTTTTTTAATATGTGGAGCAAAATATGCACATTTGTTAAATTAAAATATGTCTTTCTTTAAAGATCCTAATTTTTGTGCAGTTTTTATTCATTGTATTTTCATTTGGAGACGTTTGTGAACCATCATAAACCATCATATACACACACACACATCCTTGCTTTGGTCGCAACCAGCGATGCCGTAGTGACACTAAAGTATCATTGTGGTTTTAATTTTAAGTTTGTTGCTCACAAATAATTAAAATAATGTAAATATAATAAAAAATTAATATAAGGACTTTTGGCCCTGATATGTGTGTGTGTGTCTTCAAGAAGGTCCTTCCCGTAGCAGCTGCAATTTGCATTAATTGATACGTTGCACTGCACAATTTCCTAACATTATTGTACTATAAAATAGCTAGGCACCTGAAACAAATTTAGGGCGCCTACTTGACAGCGAAAGCGCTGCAACACTGATCTACAAATTATTATAACGCGCAATATCAGACTTTTAAATCAATTAAGCTCTGGATTTTCACCAGCTGTCCTCTGTCTCACTATCACTTTCCCAAAAAATGTAACACACCTACTGGTTCGTAGGCATATTAATTGCCTTACCCCAAAATTTTAAAATGTTCAATAGAAGAAAAATTTTATTAAATAATTTATTCAAGCTTTAGGTACAGAAAATAAATATAAATGATTGATTTAATCCGATATTTCGTTTTCTCGATGGAAAGCTTATTCAGGGATATATTTCATTAAAAATTAATAATAACAGTTATTGTTTTCACAAAAACTTATTCTAAATTTATTATACAAATTTGTTTGTTTCTGGACCTAAAGCTTGAATAAATTATTTAATTAAATATAATAAAAAGGTCCAATGAATCAGAATAATTTTAGAAGAAAAATTTTTTATTTTAAGCTATTGGATAGCTCTTATCGCGGGCTTTGAGCGCGGCGACCGAATCAAGAAATTCCGGAACGAAAAAAACCTAAGTATGTTTCTTAAGTCTTTCGTTTTTTTTCAATCACGTGAGCGTGCATGAATTTAAGTATAAAACAATTGAGCGCGAGTGAACGTGAGTGAACGTGAGAGAGCGTGAGTGAAAAAACTACGCTAAAAATTTACTAATGGGCGCACACTAACGCTCACTCACGTTTACCCACGCTCACTGACGTTGACTCACGTTCACTCACGTAAGCGTGAGTAAAAAAATAAGCTAAAAATTTACACACACCCACTCAAGCTCACTCACGCTCACTCACGTTCACTTACGTTCACTCACGCTCACTCATGTTCACTCACGCTCACAATTCGTAATCTTAATTCGTAGTTTTTAAACGATATTTATTATCATCTCATTTATTCAATAAAAGAAATAAATTTGTTTTCTTATCGGTCACCACGCTCAAAAAGTGTAGCTTGAATTAATATCAAAGAAAAGAAAAAAAAATACTGCTTAAATAAAATATAAATAAATAATTATAATTGCATAAGTTGATAAAAAATGCTATGCAATGGCTTTGCCGCGGCAGTCTACGAGTGCCACACATCTCTTTTTGTTTTATTAATTCAGATATGAGGGCGGATCAATAAGTCCATGACATTTCGAAGTTCCCTCGTGGTTATACGAAATGCAACACTGTTCCCATCAAGAACCACTTTTTAATAGACTACTTGAGCAAGTGTCGTCATTTACTTTACATTTAACAGCTGTTCAAAACATACAACATACAATATTTTAAGTCTTTTCGAAAACTTCTTTTATTTCCAGTGTTGTCACCTTATCTGTAATTACACATATCATGTGTAATTTTTATTTTCATGTGTAACTCATGTGTAATTTAAAATTTTATCGTTTTTGAGCACTACTTTTTTTATTGTGATGACGACTGTGATGACATTTTAACAGTTCAACATTTCGTTGGTGGCAACGCTGTTTATTTCTGCCACAAAATGTGTTGACGTGTGTGTTTTTTGGTCGCCCTTTACTTTTTGTACTATTTATATGGTTGCATTTTCTATCAGTTCATTTACGAGAACATCCACTTACGAGTTGCAATTTTAGAGTTTGTTTGATCTTTGAAACGATTTCCGATTGTGTGCGTATGGTAAAACGGCTTCGATCCAGAAATTCGCCAATCTCTGTAAAGGATTTATCCTGGTTATGCAAGTGAAGAATTATTTTACGCTGTGTTTCTGTAGTCTCACTTTGTTTTGGACTCATTTTTGAGAAAAATTCTTCTTGCTTTTAAATGTTTGCAAAATTGAATATGGAAAAAATTATAAAAATTCGGCCAGATTAGCAAAATTTCGCTCAACAAAAATTAAAGACTTTGCAAAGTAAACTTTGCCTGCGGGAAAGCGGTATAAATTTGTTAAATCTACTTTGAAAACTAAAGTTGTTATGATTCTTCCAAGCAAAGTTTTTAAATTTTTCATTTTTCCATCCCGCAAAACCTATCCACTACAAATTCTAAAAAAAATAGTTAAAATTAAATCAAAAGAAAAACAAATAAAACTAAAACGCCAGCAACAAGTACAAATTTCAAACAATAAAATTTCATTGTATTGTCTCATGAATTGTGAACGAATGCGTAAGAAGTTGGTTATATTTTACACAACAAAAACAACAACAACAACAACAGCGACAACATTTGCATAAACATCTAATAGTTGTTGTATCAGATCCAACTGATATGGAATATGTGAAATACGTATTAAGATTTGCCCAGTAAGCAGACAAAACAATAAAGCAGAGTTAAACAATTCAAAAAAAAAAAACTCGAAAAATGTAACATAAACACATCACATTCGTAACGTGATTAAATGTTTTTTTTTTTTTTGGTTTATTTTCACTTTATACTCGTAGTTTTGTTTATACGAGTATTCGAGAAAAAAAGGTAAGAACTACAAAACAACAGAAATTGATTGATAAAATATAATTAATTTCAAAAAATAAAATTAAAATAAAATCACGAAAAACCACGTTTTGATGGACCACTTTAATCCTCCAACCGTTCGCTGTAGGGGTCTTTCTTGCTCCGTTTTCTTGAAGAAAAAAAAACGGAGCAATGTTGAGGGCTGAAATGTGCCAACAAAATATTTGCCATTTATTGTACTTACAATTGGAACATTTAATCCAGTTTAGCTTTACAAAATTTAGAGTTGTGATTTTTATTTGTACACCTAAAACATCTTGACTCTCTCAATAAAATGCGCTTTTTATCCTCAATAGACAAAGTTGCTTTAATGATGAAACAGAACAAGTCTGCAACTTCAGGAACAATCGCTTGGTGGCCCATAACAAAATCGACGGCAGTAACTTCAAATACTCTCTTATTATTGTTTGATTTTCTTTTCTTTGCATTTTTCGTATGAAAAATGTATGTGATTTCATGAAAACACGGTAACATTGTTGAAAGAATTAGTGTCTAAAATTGAGATCATAAGAAAAAACGCTGTAAAAATGAAATAGATTCAATTCCACAACCACATTCTGTGCCATAATTTTATGTCAAATTGTATGGAAAACAAACGTCAGCCCCAGTTCTGTTTCATCATTTACAGTTTTTCGTGGCGTGATTATTTCGTTTGCAAAAAATACAAACGTTGTTGGCATCATTGACGTTAATAAACAATCCGGTCGCGGTAATAAAATTCGATTGGACATCTCTTCTCGCTGTACGCTTTTCAGACACTTATGCCTTTTCTAACGCTTCTACTTCAACTTTAATGAAATCAAATAAACTCTTTAAGCTCTTGGTTTTATTGTCATTCGTCCATTTCTAGTCCATCTACTATTGTTCTAGAAAGAGCCACGGTACGGGGTATTGCTAACCAATTCTACTACTTTTCATTACCCAATAATATTCAATACTTTTCATTTGGGTACTCAATACTACTCAATACTTTTAACGGATTTTTTTAATTTGTAACGAATAGTTTTTATCTGCAAATTGGAGTAGTTTCTTCAAAAATTAAAAATAGATCTTCAACTATTATTGGTTTTGTATGTCTTTTATTATTAAATAAAAAATAAGCGTACGGCTATCTTTTAATTTAACGTTAACAACAACTTAAGAAATAATTTAATTGTTCTCAAAAAAAAAAAATTATTTACTTTTGATTTGATTACAGAATATCACACCTCTAATTGTCTTTTTATACAGTGATGTATTTTTATGCACTATTTTAGCCACTCAACTTGCTTAAAAATACAACTCTGATAGTATCGAGTAACTACTTCTGAGTATTGAGTAACCAAAAAAGAGGAAATACTCAATATTCGGTACCCACTACTCAATACTTTGTTTTTTTCAAAAACCATTTATTTAGCTTGTAAGAACAAACAAATAAAAATAAAGATCAGATAATAAACAGACGTAATAAGAACAAAACGTTGTTTTATTGTCAAAAAAAAAACTATACACTCATACCCCGGTTAGCGTCGCTAATTGGGACCGGAAAAACGAGACGCAAACTGAAAAGACACAAACCGAATCACAGTTTTCCATACATTTGTATTAATTTTCATTTAATTCGTTCCGAGACTCATAATTTTAGTAAAAAAAATATTTTTTAATAGAAAATACTAATATTTTATTTTTGGTTGTCTGATAATAGTTTTTATTAAAATGAAATACTTCACTTTTCCAAATGTAATTTAAAACTACCAACAAAGACAAACTTGTAGACAATTTTCACATACAAATTTGCGTTAGACTTCGACGGGAAATCCCCTTTTTCTATTTTTGCTTTCTACATGCAAACATTTATTAACGACGCAAATCGAATCACTAAAGACGCATCTTTGAAACTAAAGCAAAAACGACGCAGTATCGAAATCGCGGAAATTTTAAAAAGACGCAACTCCGAAACGACGCACACCGGGATATGAGTGTATTAATCACGATCATGCCTGATCAAGCTAATTAAAAAATGAAATGAAAAATATAATAAAGCAAAAGAAAAATCACGAAACATTCAGGCCAAAAATCTACTCGTGTACGCTTACTCATATGCCATCTGTTTTACACTCACGTGCATGAACAAAAAATTAATCACGATCACGCGCGATCACAAAAACTCTTGTGTTGCTGAACGCAAGTGCTTATTTAAAATGTAGCACATGTCAAAAAATTCTGAAAGTTTTACTCATTTCGTCAATTATTTTTGAACTCTCAGATCGTGTTCGTAACTTCGAAGCACATTCCAATACACATTTAACGCAAGATCAAAGAAGATCAAAGAATTGTTACTATAAATATAAAAAAAATCTTTCTAAACTAAAAACAAATTTATATTAAATTCATCCGGCTGCTTCTTAGATACTTTGCGCTTTATAAATAGATTTGTTTACTAATTTAAAAAAAAGGGATTTTTTTTTTATTGGAAAGATCTAACAATTCATTGATGACGACTTCATTATTCACATTTTTAAAATAATAAATAACTACATGAATGTGTAATTTTAATTTTAAGTATTTCTCTTTTGTTGCAATTAAGTCATATTGAATTTCTTTGTACCATTTCAACAAGTCGCAAACATCTTGAGTTTCTTTAATGTCGAAACAATTTCAAAATAAGCTCATTACCGGTTCTACCAGCCCCAAAGCCATTCTATAATAATAATTCAATCAATCAGCTTCTACGAGTAGTCAGTCTACCAACTCAGTCCATAAGTTGGTCACTCAGTTAAAAATTGTATTTATAAATAATTAATTAACTGGTTTCGTTTTTGTTCACTTTGCGTGTGTGTGTGTGTGTGTGTCTTTCAGCAGTATTTTATTGTTAAAGATAACAATTGATTATTTCCTTTTTATTTATTTATTTTCAGTTTCTTTCCCATTTGGATTGAACAAAAAATTTGAAAAAAAAGTAAAAGAAACATTTTGTCAAGACTTCATTCTTCCTCCGCTACAACTATTTTAATTCATAGAAACTTTATTGACAACAACAAAAGCAACAAAAACAACAACAAAACTCGAAACTTTCTCTTTTCAATTGCCAGCCAGTGTTGCTTGAGGCAGCCGTTGAAGTTAAGTTGTTGATGGTTAATGTTTTGCAACAAGATGTTGCTGCTGTTACTTGCTTTTTGTTGTTGCTAAGACCTAATGGGTTTTTTTTGTCTGTCACAGTTTTTGTTATGTTTTGTAAAGAAAAAAACATAAATACTTGAAAAAAAATTATTTTTTAAATATTGACCATGAATTGTTTCACTTTTTGTGTGTTTCCTTTCGATTCTCTTGTTGTTGTTTTTTGTGCTATTTTAGTTTTAAATTTTAATTTTTTTTTTGCTGACAAACTACTAACACTTCAAATCAATTTGAACACAAAAGAGTTCAAGCGATATTGTTGACGATCACAACCTTTCGCTACTGATCTAAATTATTTAGTGTTTAACCCATTTTGTGCAAGCTTGTATTGTTATTTTCTTTTCAACTATAAAATAATGACAGTTAAAATCACTTTGATCGAAAAAGCGTGCAACACGAGATAGTGGTGACTTTAACTAGTGATCCACATAATTTCTGATGCACCCGTAACTAAAATACTGACAGCTAAAATTAAAATCACTTTGACCAAACAGAGTCTAAAGCTAAGATCCCACTATCGGCGCAAACAGCACAATCTGCGACAATTGAGCTACATATCGTCATATGAATTCATAAAAGTCCTAAGTTACATTGAAAAAATAATATGAAAATTTAAGCAACATTTTTCAAAATTTTTTTAGTTTAAGCTTATTTCTTATTGACGAATTAGTACAATTTTAATAAATAAAATTTTCCACGGACATGCATTTTGATATGGTGGATCGAAATTAATAAAGAAATCGTTTTTGAATTTCTTGTAACTTAGGGCTTTATTGAAATTATATGACGACATGTACATACATATATCGGCACTCATGTAAAAACATTGCACAATTTATTTGTGTTCGGTCCCATTATCGTCGCTTATTGCGACATTTTTTTCGGTTCATTTTGGCCAAATCGCAATTGCGACAATAATCGGTACAGTGCGATCACACCACGCTATCGTGCTTTTTTTATTTTTTTTATTTATTTATTTGGTCAATAGATTTTTACACTCTTAAGCTATGTACAGACGATTGGCAGATCTTACAATATTGCCAGAAAAATGTTCAGAAAATGTCTGACAACCATCTGAACTTACAATTTTTGTCTTACAACGTTGCCAGAAAAAGCATTGTCAGTTCATTGTAAGACAATAATATTGTCAGACATCTCACAATCGTGAGAACACTCTACTTTGCCATTGTCAGATAATTGTCAGACATTGTAAGCTCTCGTTTTATTGGCAGATGTGTTTAATTTAATACATCTGACAATGGCACCATTGTCAGATAATTTTTTTAGTGGCAACGCTGTCCATAAATAATAAATGACAAAGTTTAACAACACATCTGGCAATTTTTCCACACAACAATCTGACAACCGTGAAAACTGACAATTTTTGTTGGCAGATAAATTTATTGGCTGACAATTGTCTGGCAATGAAATTGTAAGGTTTTCTTACAATCGTATGAACTGACAATTTACCATTTGGTAAAAATTTTTCATTGTCAGTACGTTGTCAGCATATTGCCATATCTTACAATATTGTAAGATCTGCAAATCGTCTGTACATAGCTTTATACTGAGTAATTACGAATAACAAATACACTCACACCCAGGTATGCGTTGTTTCGGTTTTCGTCGTTTGGAAGTTGCGTTTTTTTAAAACTTCCACAATTTCGATTTTGCGTCGTTTTTGCTTCAGTTTACGTCGCATGGCTTCGAAGTTGCCAAAATAGTAAAAATATAAAAAGGGTATTTCCCGTCGAAGTCTAATACAAATTTGTATGTGAAAATTGTCTACAAATTTGTCTTCGTTTGTAGTTTTAAATTACATTCGGGAAAGTGAAGTCTTTTATTTTAATAAAAACTATTATCAGACAAATAATAATAAAAAATTGGTATTTTCTATTAAAAAATATTTTTTTTACTAAAATTATGAGTCTCGAAACGAATTAAATGAAAATTAATACAAATGTACGGAAAACTGTGATTCGGTTTACGTCGTTTCAGTTTCAGTTTGTTTTTCGTTAGCGACGCTAACCGGGGTATGATTGTATTTTGTTTCAATCACGTGAGCGTGCATGAACGCGAGTGAGCGTGCATGAACGTGAGTGAGCTTGCATGAACGTAAGTGAGCGAGAATGAACGTGAGTGAGCGTGCATGAGTATATTTTTAGCGTGATTGTTTCATGAATTTTTTTTGGCTTCATTAAAATATTTAACAATAAAACAAACAAAAAATAACTCAAGTTTTTATGCTTCACGTTCATGTACGCTCACGTGATTGAAACAAAAAACTTATTACGATTGCGCATGATTCACGCTAAAGGAAGTGTACATGTATATGTCGGCGTTCGGCGTGGGAAATCTAATATTTATTGATAGTTTGATGAAAAAACCGACTACTTGAATATCTTAAAAGAAAATTTGGAACCCAGCGTAAGAAAGTTAAACCTTGACTAAACATTTATCTTCTAACAGGACAACGATCCTAAGCATACCTCCAAAATTATCAAAGAATGGTTGCTGTATCGTCGACCAAAACAGCTGGAGCACCCCAAACGGTCACCGGACCTTAATCTCATTGCACATCTGTGGGAGCATTTAGATAGACAGATCAGGAAAGGAAATATTACCAGTAAGGACTCTCTAAAGGATATCTTCCTTAAAAGTGGTGCAAGATCTCAACAGAAGTAGCACCAAAATTGGCAGAGTCAATGCCAAGGAGGCAGCAGTTTTAAAAAACAAGGAATGTCAAAAAAAATATTAGACACTATTTCTTTTTAACTTTCGAATAAACTGTACACTTTCTTTTGACGCGTAAAAAATGGAGTATATTTGATTTTGTTGTTACTGTATTTGATGCTTTTGAATTAATTTTTTTTTCTGTTTATATATTGTAAGAGCACAATACAAACTTTTGTTAATGATGCTAGAAGTGGAAAAAAGTTAAGTTTTTAATATGTAAATAAAGTGGTCTGTATGTGAAAAGAAAGTGAACACCCTCACTGTCTTTTGACACTGACAGTATATCCGTCTTAAGAGCGCATTTGCAACATTTTTTTAAATTAAAAAAGCACTATCTGTATTAGAAAAGTTATTGACATTTTTTTTTTAATTCCCACAAACGACGCGACACGACGCGACGAAACCAAAAAATCTGTTTTAAATTCAGATCAATAGATGGCATTTTTTTTGTATCTATCCGTTGAAACGTATTCTTTCGTCCTCTACTCGTACATCTCATTTGCAGTCAAAATTTTTTTGGAACCAAAGCAGTTTTAAAATATAAATGTTAAGGAAGTGTTATGTTACATGTTATGTGGTGCAGTGCATGATCGGTATTCGCGACCACCCATTATCGCAATGATCCGGTTATCGCGACGGCTTGATTTTTATAATTACAGATTCTATAATCGCGACAGTTTGAGAAAAACGGGTTCTATTTTCGCGACTTTTATCTGTTTTTTTTTTAATTTGATTACAATTTTTATAACCAAAAAAAGGGAAATTACGTCTTTTGGTATTTTAACCTTTTTGCATGATTTTGATCTTCAATTTTGTCAGTTTATTCGTGTAATTTGTTGGGTAAATACATTTCTCAGCATGGAAAAAGTTCCAAATATTTTAAAGCCAACGATTTCTTAAAAATTAGAGACTTAAAAATTGAAAAGTGGAGATTCCATAAATTCAATTTGTGTGAATTAAAAGTTGCATAAGTCTTCGGTTTACCGCATTATAAAGCAAGAAAATTTATTAAAAAAGTTCGTACGTACATACATCAGAAAGGTGGCCCTGACAAACGGTGCGCACCTTAAAGAAAGCTGAGTACCCAATAATCGAAAAGATGCTTTATAAGTGGTTTGTAACACAAAGGGGGAAAAACATGTTCCAATATCAGCATCGATTTTACGATCAAAAGCCAAAGCAATTAAACAAAATTAAAGTGGTCGATTCTATAACATCGATTGGAAAATGATAAGCCGGCAACTGTATATGTTTAATTCATTTTATTGAAGAAAAAAAAAAGAAAAACAACAATTATATTTTTATATTTGATGTAAAAATATATGTATAAAATTAAGGGCCAGTTTAATTGTTATTTATATTTAAGTTCTATTTAAATACGAAATTAAGTTTTGCAGTACAAACTTAAATGAAACTTAAATAATATTTAAATGGCCAACCTTGCTGATTTAAGTTCTATTTAAGTTGTGAACACATACATACACAAACATATGGTTTTGCTACCTTGTTGTTGTTTCGCGCAACAAAGTAAACAAAAAATTTGCGGCCATTGAAAAATCAACATCTTTTGGGGTGCAATGTGGACTTCTTTTATTAATATTATTCTATTATATCTTCTTTCTTAATTGTTTTACACTTTTAAAACATTACAGCAACCTATTAATGTGGTTATTTTCAGCCTGAAAAAGAATTCACATTAGAAATTTTTCTTTAATTTTGTTCAACAGCTGTTTCTCCAAAAAAAAATTGAGAGAATTTCGTGATGCTGCCACATTTTTATCGTAATTAAATACAAACAATTATTTAACACTGAAAAACTGAAACTGTATTTAAATGCAACTTAAATTTAAATGAAAATTAACTAAATGCGTATTTAAATATGAAGTCATAAACTGGCCATAAAAGTAACAACATTTAATTCATCACATTCAGAGATCATAGCTAATTATTTAATTACATATATTTATGTATTAGTTGTACATATTCTAATTAAATTTAGTTTCCATTTCTTCTGTTTGTACAAAATTTGTACAATTGAAATTATTATTTTTTATTTAATTCCACATACGAGTAGGAATATCTGAATTATTTATTTAAATTAATTTGAGAAAATATCCTCTCAACGTTGGCTGTCGACACTGGTAGTGACAAAACTGCATAAACTATTTTTTTTTTAATTCGGAAATGGTTCAGAACCATCGCAACATTGTGTGCTAAAGATTACCTGCTAAAAGCGTTCAATACTTTTTTCTTCTAACAAATTATAGTATTGAAAATCAAAGTGCAATAATTTGCGAATATCAAGATTGCATAAAAAAGGATTGAGAAAAAAATAAATAACACAGTGATGCTTTTAAAAGGAAGTACAAATAATATCATTGTTGTATTAGAATATATGTTCGTTAATAACAAGGCGAATTCTATACCAGGTGGCCTCAGTAGCCAATTGGCGATCAATTGTTTTATTCTTGTACTGTTGTAGGGAAATGGCCACCTGGTATTGAATTCGCCTTGGTTAATAATATTGTAATTGAATGCTTCTTTGTTTTATTCGAATAAAATTGGAAAAACTGCACTGATTTGAAAAAACTGTTTTTTAGTAAAAACCTGGAAGCCTGTTTTGCACTCAGCAAAACTGCAAAAAACAGATAAATCTGCACATTTGGTAACGCTGCTTGCAGTGTAAAAACTATTGTTATTGAAAACTCTAATAACGTTATAGAGGTTTTAATAAAAGTTTCGATATTACTATAATAGGGACACCCTAAAAAAACTTAATAATTTTGTTGTATTTTAACTGTTAAAAAAAACTCACTTAATAAAACAAAAGTCGACGCGACGCAATTTGCAAAGATATTTTGTGTCTTTTATGACCAAAAAAACAAAATTCAGAAAAAATACACAAAAGCCGAAGTGATATCATACACAACTCGTCTTTATTCGAACTTGTTAAGGCGTTTTAGCAGCTCCAGCCACCAGAAGACATCATTAACAGTTCGGCTGCCCATCTAAGCCAACTAACCGACCAACCACCACACAAAGAAATATTTAAATATTAATAAATACATATTTTCGATTTTTAAATCAAACAAAAATCCATCACATCTGTTGGCATTACGATTTTTTATTTTATTTTTTTTTTCGCCCATTTTATTTCAAATTTTACTTTCGTCAAGTTATTTATTTTATTTTGAATTTTTTGTTATTATAAAACAATTAGTATTTAGATTAATTAACGAGAATATAAAAAACAATGTGTATGTGATTTAAATTCTTGTTTTTATTGATCTCATATTGTTTTATTTAAATAATTGTTAAAACGTTTTCGGAACGAACGGCAAATGCAAATTTCGAACTATTCAAAACTTGCTTTGCTATTTAAAAATTTATTAAGTGAACGACTTTTAATTCTTAATTTCTTAATGCATTATTTTATAGTCATCGAATTAAAATTCTGAAAAGAGGAGCTAGAAAATAAATCGATCTCGGGGTTGCGTTTAAAATTGATAACTTTTAATCAGAGAAAAAGAGTCTTCAAAACAAGTATGTACATACTTAACTTTTACGTTTTGAAATACATAACAGTGGAACTTCCATAACTCGAACTTTTTTAACTCGAATTGTCTATAACTCGAATTTTCTCAAACTCGAACTAATTTGGTTGGCAGTAGCGTTCAAAGAACAAATCACATACAAGTTTCCTTCCGTAACTCGAACTTCTATAACTCGAAGTTCTCTATAACTCGAACAAAAAATATACACATAAACTTTATACTCGTAACTCGAAGAATTTAGCTTGTGCCCATGATTTTTTTTTTTGTTTGCGAAGTATCACTTCTATGAAAATCGAGTTTTTTACTATTATGGCAACTAAACGTGTTTTAAAATGCTTACCGATTGAAGAAAAATATAAACCTTTAAAAGAAGTCAAAGATGGATTAGAGGAAAAGGAGGCAGCTGGAGGCACGGTCTCAAAAATTTTCAAAAATAAAGAAACAATTACCAATCGAGGTAGATAATAAGCTCTCTACAACTGGCAACAGATGCATAATTGCCTCGAATTAGAGGTTCCAATCTTAAGCGGAACGGAGAGTGATGTCGAAAGTTCGGTAGAAGAAACTTCTCAAAAGCCATCAAGAAATGATGTAGAAAGTTCTTGCCGAACACTAAATTATTATTTGCAGACAAATGACACAACAACTGATGAGCACTACAAAGCTTTTATTTTAATTAAGCACATTGGAGTTATTTTTTACTGAAAATAACAACAACAACAAAAGTAAATTTTCAGTCACTTGATGATTTGTAAGAAAAAAGATTTTAGGCCGAAAAAAGTCTTTTACTCAGAAATTTTAAGATTTACAAAAAAAAAATATGACAGCACTGGCTCTGTTAAACGTTTAACGTGCTCTGTTAAATGTATACAACTGCTCTGTTAACTGCAAAAAATAGCACAAATTTTGCTTCATGTCTATTTAAAAAAAACGCAGTAAATCAAAAATTCATACCAAATTAAAAATCCAACAAAAGTGGTTCGTTCGCACTCGCATCTATTTGATACACAAATGGTCGCCTGTTATTTCTTCCGTCAATTGGGAATGTTATTCATTTAACGGCTGTTAGTCTTTCGAACACACAACAAAAGTATTTCCGTGTAAAACGATTTTTGTCAGATCAAATAAAAAAAAAAATTTGTAATTATCGTCAGTAGAATGAAAAATAATCTATGTCAGTCAGGTTCGATCGCATAAAGAAGAATATTTTCTTAATCAACAGAGAAATTTTCAGTGAAAAAAATTAACTGTTCTTTGCCAAGTAGTACCCCCAATCCCCTCAAGCAGGCTAACAAATATGTAGATGTTGGAATCTCATTAAAATAAAAATTATGTGGCACTTTAGATGCCATTAAAAGATTATCAAAATATAAATATTAAAGATTGTATGTAATACATTAGCAGAGAATAGTAAACAGAAGTACGAACGGTATACACAGAAAAAGGTGAATCAACATTTAATACTTCGTTGGGTTAACTTTATTTATAACAACGTACTGGGTCTGTTCAGAGTACTTAATGAAATTGTTCGTGTAGTCGCTGCTGTCATATAAATTTACAATTCTATTTTAGTCTAGAAATAACAGAGCATTACAGACCACAGCAGAAATTCCTCCAGTTTAGTTTGTGGCCCCCACTTTACTCTTCCATTAAACGAAACACGCGCGCACACACACACGCAGATACACACACACACATACGCAATACATTGTGCCGTTCGTTAATTTCAAGATGTTTTTAAGCAGTTTATCGTAAAATAAATAGAAACACGAAAATTTTTAAGATAAAAAAATAATACAATAAAACCGGCAGCAGCCGGAAAATTGTGAAAAAAGTAAAATAAAAATATATATATATACAGCTACGGACAGAGAAATAGCCAACTTGAAAAGTGCAGTAGAACACCCATTCATCATCTCTTCAAAACTGAAACTCTGGGGACTAATCGTCGCTTACGATCTCGAGCTGATTCGATCGAGCTTTGAATTAATTAGGATTTCATTCAATCACAATTAAGTGCGCTATTTCTTTGTCTATGACTGTACACATAGATTTATTTTCCAATTCTACCCCATACTCGGGCTGAAATATGAATTTCATTTCAAATGTAGATATTTGTTAAAATGGGATAAATAAAAATACATATTATACTGGATCAATAAACATTTACATTACAAAAAATATTAATGCAATGAAATTAAATGAAACACTTAGAATTCTGTTAAAATTGTTAAATTCATTTCAGGAAGTTCAGGGGAAGAAAGTAAGAGATTCATGCAACAAGCAAATTTACACGACAAAAATGCATGTATTAAACAAAAGTTTTAAAAACATGACCATGAAATATGAATATATGATTATTTTGGAGCTCTGCCGGATTGTTTCTTAGGCTGTAAAGGGTTTTTTTAATCCCGATTAAACTTTGACAACTGACAGTTGCCTTGTGGTTGGTGTTTGATTTGCCATTTTATTATGTATAGATTCGCGCTAGACCGACGCTTATAAATTGTTGTAATCGCAAAATACTCAAAAAATACTGACAAAAATGTACAAAATTATATGTTTTAGTCACGATCCAGTTCACGATCAAAATGGTAACGTTTTTTATCTTCATACAAGCTGAGCCGCTCCAATGTACATGAATGTGTCAAAAAAAAGCCGAACGGCTCTCAACAGCCACCGATTTAATGGTTTCGCATCTGCTCAAAACCAACCGTCGAGTTTCTTTTATTTTGTTCACGACAGGGCCGAAAATGTATGTACTCTTTGTTATTTTATTTTCATACCAACTCTTACACAAAATATTTATAAGATATCGAGCTGCGGAATATCCGCCGCAACTTAAAAGTTTTCCTAGAAATTAAATGATATTTTATCTATCTAGAACTTTGTCCATTTGTTTATCTCAATACTTTTAATAGCCAAAGTTTTTGGATAATAAACCTGGCCTTGTTATTCATATTCATGTTTTTAGCGGATCTGACTTTTTTAAATTTTCTTTATAGAAGTTTTGTGTACTCTAAATTTGACTCTTCTAATTAGTTGTACACCAAGACCTACCTGTACACCAATTCCACCATTATATTGATGAGTCAGTACACTTTTACACCTTCATATCCCGGAAACCTTTGAAATTTAACATAAAAAGTTATCTTTATATGCTCAACTTGTGTTCATCAAAATTGTATAATTTTATAACAAAGGGAAGCAAAGTTATGAGGAGCTAAAAAAGTTTCGTGTACTATTAACACTGTGTGCATTGGCCTGGCACACTACCGTGCTTCTAGATACCATTCCGATGTTATTATCAAATATACATACATATCTCACATGCATATCTACATGCGCAACAGAGATGCATGAAGATATTCATCCGTTTTCTCTACACAATTTTTAAGTGACTTCACTCAATCTTTACAATTTCCCGTATAACACACGTAATAAATATTTATAGCAACTTTCGTCTTTAGCATACATAAACTATTTTCATCTGTTAAATATATTAGCTTGCTATTAAATTTTTTACCGGTAATATATTCGAATTTCAATTGTTCCATTTTCACTTGTTATTATTTTTATGTTAGCAGGTCAACAGCTTAAAATCAACTCAGTAATGATAAAAAATATCAATTTCGTAGATTTTACAACATTCACCGTCAATTTTACACATCAATTCAAGAATTTTTGCAAACTTTAATTATGAAACATCGCCCAAAATTGTGGGTGATATTTCATAAATATTTTTGGGTGTTTTTTCATAACCAGAAAAATACAAAATGAAAATACACCCAAAAAAATATGACTGAAATTTGTATGCAAATATGTTGGGCGATATTTCATAAACTTTTTTGGGCGTTTTTGTTTTGGGCGATTTTTCATGCAGCCTTTTTTAAATTCAGTGGTCGAAAAATTACTTTTCCGCCGCAAAAACAATTATGAGCGCCGCTGACCTAAAAACTGACCAGCCGCCGCCGATAATTTTCTCACGGCCTGTAGCTCAAGCAAATAAGAGTTTTTTTTAAGTTGAAAAGACAATTGAGTACCTTAGAATTCTGTTAAAGAAAGTACAAACAAATATATGTACATATGTACGGATGTAAATACTTACATACATATGTATGCATGCAGTGTGTATTAATTAAAAATTATTATCTCTTGCCCCAAAGAGAAGGTGGAATGAACTAAAAATTATTGTTTTTATTGCGATTGCCTTGAAATGCAAATAAACAACAGCAACAGGAGAAAAATAATAAGGTTTTCATTTTCTTTTTAGCTGTTTAAGCATTTTTTTACTTTATTACTATTCGCATTGCTGCTGTTGCATTTGTATGATGTCGCGAAAGATATTGAATTTTGAATGCTTTCACACATCTACATACATACATACATACTCACAAATATTATTATTATACACTTGCATACCCCGCAAACATTTGAAGTTAGAAAATAAATACGGAAGAAGTGGAAGTTGGTGTAAAATTTTTTATTAAACTTCCCGTTATCAAAATATGGGAAGTTACTGATTTCATTCAGCTTTTCAAAGCACGTGTTGTCGTCAAATCTCGATGTTTTGACGAGCTAATTAGCTATACCGATCGAATATAAAATCTATCAGACTTCAACGCGTAACAAACAATTCTATGCAAAGATCACTTTTTTTATAAAGGTCTAAATATATATAATCAATTACCTATGCATAAAAAAAATGAAAGAAATATTAATGTATTTAGAAGACAAATTGTACAATTTATAAATAACACTTAAAGATCAATGTTCAAAATATGAAATGTATCTGTATTTATAAAGTATGTTACATACTACTAAATAAACCAATAATAATAATAATAATAATAATAATATATTATTTTGTTAAATTTTGATTTTAAGAATAATAATTTCTGCTTTAAAACTGATCATTTTTAAAATGCTATTGATGTTTTTTAAGTTATAAATAGTTTTCAAAAGTATTTTAAGAAAAAAATTCAAAAAAATCAATTGAATTTTTAAAATAATTATTTAAATTTAATTAATAAATTTTTAAAATGTATTAGAACATTTTCATAATATAATTTGAAAATATAGTGGGCAGTTATGAAATAGTTAAAAATGGTGCAGCATTGGTACATAATTCGTTTATTCAAACCAACATTAATATCATTGAGCATTCACAGACGAGAACAATTTTTAAGCCGCACAATTTTTGTTCTTTTCATAACACAGAAGACTAATTCGTCTGGCATAAAATGTATACGTATACACAGCTTTGTTTGTATTAGTGTTTTTTGTCTTCATTTGACATGTGTTTTTTTTAATTGTGTATAGATTAGTTTTGTGCAGCTAATGCGGGATTGTAACTGGTTGAAAAATTATGCCAACCAAAAACCATTCCCTTCACCGAATTCGCCCACAAGATGCCATGTTATGCCAGCATAAATATGCCCGTGTGTGACAGGCAATTCGAAAAACGACGTTTAATTTGTGCTTTTGATCACGTTAGTAACTTAAGATACTATTTATAGTCCGAGAAGATCTATATTCATATGTATGTATGTTTGTATATATATTGCCTTTTGAAAGAAATGCAAAATTTTTCGTTACGTTCTCAGAGTTTTTAATATGTTTTCCGTTTTTAGTACCTTATTTTTAAAAAATATGTGATATATTGAATTAAAAGTTATGTCACCGTTCTTAAAATGTTTTTATGTCTTTTATTGACTTATTTGAAACAAAAATTTGACGTATTGAAGTAAAAGTTATGTTATAAATAAAGAAGAAAATGTACTGTTTTGTTTTAAAAAGTACTGTTTTTTCTAAATGTACTTTTTTTTGCTTTTCAAATATGGCAACCCTAGATCCGTTGGAGAGTTAGACCATTACTTTGGAATCGTCTGGTTTACTACAAATTCATAGTAAGTGAAAATTTAAAGTCATCCGCTTTTACAAAAAAACCTCCGAAATTATAAAGTTTGCAGTATTTTAATATACATTTTTAATAAAATCCTCATTGCTAGTTAATTAGTAAATCTCAAATTGGTATTAACAATATTTCATGGAAACTCCACCACAATTAAGCATTTTCCCATGCAGGAGCGAGCGGCTCAATTTTAATTTCGATGTTCAATGACTCGTTTTTGTTAATGCCATCATTGTGGAAAAATTGCTAAATTAAAGCCAAATAATAATGAAAATGTCTAATGGATAAATTCACTTCTTTCGGGCCGAACAGCATGAAATGAAAATGGCTACATTTGGGCATAAAACTACTCCAATAGGGGAACTCCGCCTTATAACCAACAAATACAACACACATGCTTCCTTTTTTTCTTACCGAATGAGTTAAATCTTGATTTTCAATAGAAAATGTTTGCGGGGTATACAGGGACACACTCATACACATTGTAAGTAGAAAATACTACACATTATTTGTATACATGTGTGATTGTATTAGTGCATTAAATTCTTTATCGTATCTGCTTCTCAGCTTAATAAATATTCAATATGTGTGCCATTGCATACATGGAAAATAGCCAGCGGTATAATGCAGGAGCAAACAGGCCTTCTAGAAGGCCTTATTTGGCAGACACAATGACATCCATCAGGTACCATTCTATATATAGTGAAGTTGGTGATTTTAAAATCAATCTTGCGACTTTATCTAAACTAGTGTACCCAGCGGTCGACTTAATCGACCGCATTATAGAAATTAATGTTCATCATTTACAGAAATACATACGATAAAATACAAAAATAAAAAATATTCTAAATAAACAACTTAAAACTCTGTCTCATTTCTGTGCAAAAGCAAATTGGACTTTTCAATTTGAGACTGAAGCATGCATGTATAATGAGTATGCATGTGTTAGTAGCAACTTTAAACGCTTATGGCTCCGCAAATATTGAACCGATTTAAAATTAAGATTGTGGACATGTATATAAGCTCCGTTTATGATATAAATCTTTCTAAAATCGGTACAGCATTATGGCCATAAAAGGGATCTAAAAAACGAGTTTGCCTATTAATGGCTTATATTTAACTAAGAAAGCTACTGTTTATGACACAGCGTTGAGGCCAAGGCAAATTCATAACAGGTAGACTCGCCTCAGTTCGCTTTGAAAAATACCTGCTTTCTTTGTCAAAATCAACGTCAAACTACATTTAAATCAAACATAAACAAATTTTGACAAACAAAACATATCAAAATGCAAGGAGATGTAAGGAGCAAAAAATAATCAGCTGAGCTGTCGACACCACCTGTTATGAATTCGCCTTGGTTGACGCTCTTGCTTAAGTAAGTCATTTCAGCGTTATAGCTAATCGCTGGAAAACTCTAAGCTTGACGTGCTAATTTTGGTGGGTCTGTAAATCAATTTTTGTTTTTAGTTCTATTTTATTTTTTTATTTCTTTCTCGAATACCACTTGATTTTGTAATAGCTTTTGCATTCTTTTGTTGTTGTTACTGACAACATAAAACTAAAGAAAAGAAAACTACTTTCACCTTTACTTGCAATAGAAATAAAGTTGTAATCTGTTTCGGATCTATTTGAAGGAAGAGGTTAGGCCTTTTATAAGTTACCCTTTGGAAGACAAGAAACAAATCTTAATTGGATTAAAAAATTAGGTATTGCGGTCCTTGAAGATGGGCAAGAATTTTAAGGCCTTTTGAATTTTACCGCTGGGTATGTACGAGTATTTATGACTGTGTGCAAGGAGTAGGCAGACAGACAGACATGCGGCGGCATGCAGGAGAAACAACAAATAATTTGTAGGTGAATATTAGTTTTATATATGTATACATATACAGGTTCGTATGTGTGTGTGTGTGTGTGAGTCAGTGCGTGAGTACTTTATATGAAGTACATACATACATATATGTACATATTTCAACTATATTGTATGTAAATGATGTTCTTTTTATTATCATTTTTTTTCTTTTTAATATTTTTTTATTAGTATTATTAACGTATCATACATACGTACGACTACAATATGGTTTTCTACAATGGACTTGCATACTAATTAGCAATTGATAATAATATACAACAAAAAAAACAAATTTCTAACCAAAAAATATGTATGGATGTACGTACGTATGCATGTACATTGTACATACGTATGTATGTATATGTGTGTATGGATTTATATTCATTAAAAATGGCGTAGAGATTTATAAATTACATTACAATTATTTCAAGATAGTTACAACGCCGCCCTTTCTATAAACCAAATCCTATAAAATTTTCCTTTTAAAACGAATCCACTGTATTCCTGCATTCGCTGTTTTAACCAACATCACATAATTTTACATCGATATCGAACGAAATCCCATACAAAATACCTACATGTTTTGAATTTGTATGGAAATTTCGTTCGATATCGAATGCCGTAATTTGCCCCCTGGTCGAAGGCAAATCGAATGTAGTTTTTTACCCCGAGAATGTTTTATTAAATT
The DNA here is from genome assembly GCA_956483585.1 of Gymnocheta viridis. Taxonomy (NCBI): domain Eukaryota; kingdom Metazoa; phylum Arthropoda; class Insecta; order Diptera; family Tachinidae; genus Gymnocheta; species Gymnocheta viridis. The sequence goes on from OY101440.1 coordinate 138,655,501, forward strand.
TATTAAAAAAAATATCAATTTGTATTCAAAATTCTATATTCAAATATCTTCCAAAAAGGCTTCCAAAATAATTCATATTCACCGCAAACATGATTAAAAATACATAAAATGAAATAAGACAATTTTCAATTTTATTTATTATTTTTGTTCTGCTGCATCTGCAAATAATTTGCTTCCGCATGTTTTTAAAATGTTTTTTGACGTGTAAATTTCTTATCTTTAATAGATTCCTAACTGCTGTAAATCGTTCAATTTACGGAATACCAAATTCAAAATTGTTTTTTTTAAGATCGATTCAGTTTACTACTGAACATGAGACAGTCGCACATAATTTTAAAACATTAAAGTGCCTTTGGTTTTTATATGCAAATGTTTATTATAAAAATTAATCTTTTAGTATGAAATATTCAAACATTAAATGCATATAAACGGAAAAGTGTAGGGTATTATGCAAGCAAAATATCTGACGATAATTTCTTTTTCCCCAACTTATCAGATCTGGATCATACAGTCGTCAATGTAACAATCAATTTAGTTGCATTGTTGGAACAAAAACCTTTTTTTTTGTAATTATTTTAATTTAATTAACGAAATTTTCTCTGCTGCCATATAAAAATAAAAAATGAACTGAATAATTCGATTAGCAACAAAAAAAGTGTTTTGAAATTAAAATTATTATCGACAGGCATTTAATACAAATATGTATTCCGATTGGCCTGTTGACAGTTAACCTTCGATACTAATTAGTAACGAAATCTAAAATATGTTTTGGCATTCGAATATGTTAAAGCTAATCTGCAACTAACTACCTTGATTTGTTCGACACAAAAATAGTTTCCAAGCCAAACACTTTTTTTGTTGTTTCAATTGCATATTTGGATAAAAAAATGCAAATACAAAAGAGGCTTAACTGCTGCTGAATGTGTTCACAGAGATAATTAAGAAATATAATATGTATAAACAAAGATCACTAATAAATTTAATTGGTAGTTAATTAAAAACTCATAAAGAGATTTTATATTTTATAGATAGCCAATTGTAAATGACCGACAAAATTAATATTTATCTATGTAGTTTAAATAAAAAATATATATACATAAAATGTTTAATAAATGTACGATAAATGTAATAAATAATTAAATAAAAGTGCATTGATAATCAGTAAAATTGTACTTTTTAGATGTATTTCTATAGGAAAGAGTACAAGAGTAGTAAATGAAGGCTTATCAAGTCTTAAAAAATACGATAAATACTTTGGATAATATGACTGATGGATGGACCCTTTCAAAATTAAATATTTTCAGCGGATTATTAACAGCGGTATAGCTAAGTTCTATTCTGGGTAAAAAAAATTAAGCACAAAGAGATTCTGGTGTTCTTGATATAGAAGATGAAACACAGTTTCCTTTTCATCGTGACAACAACTTGTAATACAAAATATGTTTACAATTTCTCATAGCACAGTTGACTACATTCCAGTGTGGCGTTACTACTGATATTTGTAGGCGTATTTAAATCTTTTGATATTTGTAGGCGTATTCAAACCTTTTGCAGCCTAAATAAATGGCGTGTGCCACTCGGCAGGTATCTTTGTCGTTGCAAGTGCACACAATTTGGACTGAATCAACAACTTACAGCGAGCTAGACGGATGCCAGTAAAGTAACTGATAATGTCAGCCCCCTGTATACCAACACAAATTAATGTTCTCCTCGAACGTCACTATTGCAAGTGGATCATAACAAAATGAAGAAAATGGTTCACCAAAGTAAGGTTATGATGCGTAAGTCAATATTGTAATAGATTCTCTAGTTGAGCATGGACAATTAGGGTTTAGCCTGACCGCGGAGGTGTGTAATTATTTGCCTGCTTTACCAATTTTTTTTAATACAGTAAAAATTCGATAATCCGGATAATTGATTGCAGACCCCAATCCGGAGTAGCGAATTATCCGGATTACTACGAATGTATGTATTTATTAAAAATTATAATAATTCATAGCAAAATTAAACATAAATACATAAATATTAATTTGTACAGCTCAGTTAAAATATATAAAGTTCACTGAAGGCATCTTGCAGCAATACTAAACTAAAAACACATGTGCAACGTTCCAAAACATACTCATATCACACTATTCTAACTGTATTTTTCAAAGCATGCTTTGATTTGAATAAAAAATAAATAAAAACGGTTGTTACTTAATCCGAACTATAGAATACGCAATGAGCTGCAAACATAAATATAGAATAAAAAAATTAATAAAAACGGGTGTTATTCAATCCGGACTATACGCAATGAGCTGCAAGATTCTGTCCGGATTACCGAATATTCCGGATTAGTGGAGTCCAGATTATCGAATTTACACTGTACCCGTATATAAAAATCACGCGTCACTATTTTCATACAGCCTAGTTTCCGCTATTGAATCAACACCAAGAAATGGTCCATGAATTCAGATAAGCCTCCTTAAATGCTGTAACTATTGCAACAGTAAATAAAACTGTGCTGTAGTTGGGTTTTTGATGCCAAAAAGACAGTCGTTGTCCTTCTGCGTTAGTGAATGGTGGTAAGTCAATTTCGATTGTAGTCGAAAATCGATTTTCAACTCCAAAACACGATTTTTTTGTCGTCGATTTGTAGTCGATTCTCCTACTAATTTTGGTTTTTATTTACTTCCAACACGGTTTAGTAACGGAGTAATAACGTTTTTTTTTTGTCTCCTGAAAAGTACAAAAAAACATGTTAAGAGTTGTCAACCTGTGACCCACGATATGCTTTTTTCTATCGGAGAGTGGCGAAATAGGAATAACTATAGGTACATAAATATAATTTGTGGGTATGCATGAATGTAAGCTTGAAAGATATCGATATTTTTAGATGAGACAGGTAACACTGTTGTTGAGATCTAAAATTATCTTTATCTTGTTCGTACCTATAATTTTTTTGTAAGATACAAGAAGCAAAAGGTCAATCTAAGGTGCACCATTTTTTATATGTATGTATGTATATGTACAGACTTAAGTAAGCAAAACTCCTGTGAGTTGCTTAATCTTTGACAAATCGGATCCAGAATATTTAATTTTTGTTTATTATTTTTGAACAATAAGAATATTAATTTTATAAAGACAAAATCTAAAATAAAGTTTCTTCTGATTGCTTAAAATGTTCAATAAATATTAGATTCCACAAGTGCTACTGCAACGCATATGAAAACTGTAGTAGCACAAATCCTGTTGCTTTAACTCTAAAATCAACCAAACTCAGCAAAGTATCTATTTGGCAATTTGACAATTTTTCTGTTTTTTATTTTTATTTAAAACCAACTCACCTTCATCGAGTAAACGTTCGACATGATTGAAAACATTTGGGAATGCAGCCAACTGTTTGCGATCCTTAAGTAGCTGAGCCAAGTAATCAGCAATACTTTGCGTACTTTGCTGTTGAAGTTGTTGTTGCTGTTGTGGAGCCGGTTGTAGATGCTGTGGCTGAATTTGCTGCTGATGTTGTTGAACAACTGAGTTGTTATTTTCACACACACTCATTGTGACAAAAATTTTGATTTTGTTTTTATTTGCAGTTTAAAACAAGAAAAATATATAATTCTTAGTTATCGTTAAACGATTTAGTTGCGTAAATATGCAATTGGCTTAAAAATTTGTTTAGTTAACAAGAAAACTTAATGAAACTAATATTTAGTTTCGTTTTTCTTTAGTAGATTAACAATTAATTTTTGATTTGTTATTATTGCACAATTTGTTTTCTTAAATGTTGATATTTAAAATGAAATCCTTAAACAAATCATAAAAATTTCAGCTTAAAACACTTTTTCGTCTTTACTTTGTGTTTAATTAAACACGTTTTTTGGGTAGATATGTATGTATGTAAATAATTTTTTTTATTTTAAGAGATATTGCAAGGCTAGAATTTGAAAATAGTTAATTTTGTAAATAACTTCTTTTACCAAATGATTTTATTAATGCAATTTATGTACCAGTAGATGCTAAATTGCTTTTAAAAGAAAAACTAAATCTGGAACTTTTAATAATAAAAACTAACCGAAAAAACACCCACTATCCTCACACTATAAATATGTATGGATGTATGTATGTGCTACCTTTCTACTAAACCCCTATTAATAAACACATACACACACTCTCAAGTAAAAACAACTAAGATCATTTTCTTAAAACAGCAAAATTAAGATTTGGAAAATTACCTACATATATTGGAATTTTTCTCAAAGGGATTTGGTGTTCTTGTTTTAAGAAACGAAGAAAATCAAAAGAGAAATTAAATAAGAAACGCGATCTAAAAATAAAAATTGATTTAATATTGAAGAAAATAAATTGTAAAATAAATGATTAATCCACTTTATAAATACATAAAATAAAACAACAAATCTACACAAATGCACGCACACACACAAAAGAATATGTAACAGAACAACAGTGGTGAAAAAGAGAACAAAAAATATAAATAAGGGGCCAAAAGTCAAAAGTAAAGAAAGAGAAAATAAGATGGGCTTGTTTGTAAAAAAAAGAATCAAAACAAAATTCTTGCTGTTACAACGAATGAAAACGAAAAAGAGAAATACAAGACCGAAATAGCATCCTTTTCAATAAATATTTGCTGGAGGAAATTTTAATCAAAATTATAATTTTTATTAAAAACTCTTTTTAAATAAGATATAATTTTATTTCATTTCATCTTCCAAACTGCCTGCTACATCAGATGTGTATCTATATTAATTTTTCCGCATTATTTAAACGTGCACACGCAGCAGTACGTATTACTACGAATACAAACAACAAGCCTTAAACGAATTAGGAAAATGAAAGATGTACAAAAAAAAAAAAGAATTGACAAATTTGTATCAAAAGAATTTCACTTGATTGTATTTTTTCTTATATTTTTAATATCCAACAACAAAAGGAAAAGTATTTCTACCATTTATTTTCTCGAGAAACTTTTCTTTTTACTTTGTGGGTGTTCGGTTTCTAATTTAACATTTTAACTTGCACTACTTTTTTGGTTTTTCATAATTACATTATCTATCTCACAATTTCATACGTACAATACTTTTTGTATTTCTGCTTAAATTTCATTTGCAAGATTAGTATTCAAAATTCATAAATTGTTTTGTATATTTTTAATTTGCTTTTTAATTCATTCCTTTTTAGATATATCAGTTTGAATTTCCTACTTTTATTCGTATCCACGTTTATTAACCGATCCAAGAGAGTTGAAAAATAAAACTGAAAAGATATGAGCTAAAAATTTCGCTTTCATGTACGATCATTTTTTTTAATTTTTTTATTTCTTCACTATATGCTTTTCTTCTTGTCTTTCGTCAGTGTAGCATTTTGTCCCTCTTACTCACGCGAAAACTGCCGTCTAGAAAGAAGCAATTAATTTTAGTAATACGTTACTAGCAGTGCTGTCAATGAGGCGTTTTTGAGTACGTTTTTTGTATTTACAAATAAACAAAAAGTTAAAAAGTCATGAAACAGTTAATTTTAACTCTTCGCTAAAAACGATTTCATATATACATACATTTTTAAAACAATTTTGTAATTTTCATTTTATATTGAATTTATGAAATTACAAAGGAAAATTTATCGCACATTTAAAACACAGTTGTTGGGGTTAATGACCTTCCATGCGTAGACATAAATAAATTACGCAGTCAAAGAATGAACTTACAAAGAATGCTAGCAAATCGAATTAATGTTACAAGGTGCCAGCATTGTAATTAATCTTAGAACACAAGCTTACCCCGCATTAAATATGCTCTTTGAAGCTGTGAAGCGTCTCTGGGCAAGTTAACATTACGCGTCATTGGAAATTATATCTCAATTGCAATCACGCCTCTATTTTTTATCGGCCCTCGATAGTTTTGTATCTCACCCTCAGGCATAAAGATAATGAAGTCAGCTAACTGTACCGAGAACGGTTTTCTATTAATCACATACGAATATATTAATATAAGTATGTTTTAAAGTAATCAACATCAATGCAGCCAATTCAATAGTGTGCTGCACCATTACTCATGGGGTCGCAGGTTCGATTCTTACTTGGATGCTGGGTGTTTCTAAAGACAGCCCTAAAAGGCTTTGCAGTTTGTGTTTTTTTGGTAAAATTTTTTTTGTGGAATTGTGAATAATTGTTAGTTCCATTACATACTGTTTTTATGCTATTTGTTTGGTCATTTGATACTGTCTTGCAATCAACTTTAGTCTTCAAGGATTAAAAATCTATTGACTTGAATTAATTAAAAAGAAATATTGCATCAGCCAAATAAATCTCCTATCCTTCGGTATGGGTTTAAAGTAATTTCTAGCTAAAAAAAAGTAAATAAAAAAGCCGGCTATGATAAATTATTTTCTATAAAAAGTTAAGCTAAGGATTCACACACAAGTACCAGACAAAATTTTTATCCGCAGAAATTATGTTTCCTATGTAGTTTGACAACTCTCAATTTAAATTGGTTTAATTTTAAGTTTTGTTCGCACAAAGTTAAGCTGCGTTGGCACATTATAAAGTTTCAAAGCGGAAGAATTGTTTTGCTCGATTTTAAGATCCGCCTTGCATCCGTGCAACACCTTAAACCTCAAATCTGTAATTCGTAAGGCCGTACGTGCTATTTTATCTTTCTCATTACATGCAAGCAAAAAGAAAAATTCACTAGTAAATTTGCAGTGTGTGGATAGGATTAGAATTCATAAGAAAAATTTAAAGAAAATTGCTCAAACAAAAATGCATCTCTGGACGGTTTTTAATAATATTAAAAATGGAGAATTCATTTTTTCCCCATTCATTTGAATATGAAAAGCATATAACTTCGTTTTGAACTTGAAGCAATGAGAATATATTAAAGTTTTTTGCTAAGTGAATATAGAAATATAATACAAATACGAATCCATTTTTCGCAGTATTTTGTCCGTATCTAATTTACTAATCTCTTCAAAGAAGGATATTATTTTATTTTTCACAGATGTGCAAGTACATTAAGAACTTTGAATTAATTTTTTCTGGAGTTATGGCGATCTTTGAATAAATAAGAGATAAGCAAAGAAAAAACGCCAGTTGACAGTACTGCTCCATTAAATAAGCTCATAAGGCAAAACAGTTCCTCAGGTAAGACAGTGCACATATCCGTAACCTTTGTGCAATTTACAATTATATTTTGACATAAAGTTTATCAAAACTAAAAGCAAATCACTAAGGGCCACAGAGAATGTATAAACGAAATTTGAATTGCTATTGGCCTCACAGTTGGTACTGAGTTATGCTTATTTAAGAGTTTTTTTTTTATAAAAGCTGCGTAGGATGCTTGGATCACTAACTATACACACACACAAAACCAGATTATAAAGTAATCGCCATACTTTGAACAGCATAGTCTAATATTCATTAGAGGTTTTACCTAAAAATTATGTTAATTGTAATTTAGCAAAAAATAAATTAAATGAATGGAAAAAAACTAAATCACCCAATTAGGAAAATGATTTGTCACACACCGTAGTGTCACTGCTTTCTCAATAAAAGGCAACTTAATAAAATGAAGTTAAAAAAGTATGCTTTTATTTGTCGAAAAGTATTTATTGAAAAACATTAAAGTCTATTTATAATAATTTGTACAATTTTTACAATGAATGAAAAAGATTTTAATTAGTCTATTGCTGCAGAGATCATAACCGATAAAACCTACTTAGAGGAAGCCATTTTGGAATTTGTCCTAAACTGGAGCTCTAATTTTCACACACTCTTTGCAGCAAGTGCTCAATTGCATCTGGCTTACCAGAGTAGATGAATGACTTTCCAAAGAAAATAGCCTAATTTCGCCAAATTTCACAAACGATGTGACCATTCCACAGGTCCCTTACGTAAAATTATTGTTTCTCCAGTGCGTCAGTTACATATAAGACCACGATTTAAACCGATTTGCATTGACATTGTTTGACCCAATTGCATGCAAATTTCTCTGCCATAAATCAATAAAAGATTTTATAATTGTTAAAACAAACAAAAAACACATATTTATTAATAAAATAATATACAAATTGAGCTGAATAATTTACATACAAAAGTAAATTTCCATGGTAAATATAACGGTAGTGAAAAAAACATCCTGTGCTACCTTTCAACCTGCTTTTCCCTTGACCAGACATGGAAAGTTAACATTTGAAAATGACACTGAACTTTTATCAACTTGAACATGCATTTTTGGTCAGAGTTGTATTTTTGCTTTTAATCTTTCATTTTACTAATTTTTTGTGTTGTTCAATATGACAATAAAAATGTCGATAGAAAGCTAAATTCAGTGGGTAAAAAATATTTGGCTTTGATTATGATTGTTATACAATTTACTTTAAATACATATATTGATACCCCCGTGGAATATATTTGCTATGGTTATGTTACACAGTCTGTCAGTTGCTGGCAGTCTGAGGAAGAAGCTGTGACGAGATGTTACCACACTCTTCGAGAATGCTTACTGACAAGTTTAAAATGTCGGTGGTATAGTGGTTTGGGATCAGTCGAATATAGTTGTATAAAAATCGCCGAGAGTAAATCAGTGAGCCTTGTGTGAAATTTAACTGCGTAAATTTCGATAAGCAAGGACCATTATTTATTTAGTAAGTTTATTTATTATTGTAGCAAGTAAATAAATAGTATTGTACATGAATAAATCTGTGTTTATTTATATTTTTGACCCATTAAAAGAACCTGAATAAGTAAACGTTTAAGGAAAGTTCGGATCATAAGGCACCGTATAAGCTGTTATGTAATTTTCTTAATGCGAGTAGTTAAGAGTCAAAGATTTAGTACTAAAAATACTATAATAAGTGTGTATTTTGTATGGGAAGCACCAATAGGTTATGTACGTTGATTAGAAACTTCACCTGACTAGTCAACTTTGTGACTCATATGTAATAGTTTGACTGTCAACAGTTTTATTTTACAAGAAATGCATAACATTGCAAAACCTGCATGTCCAATTATGTCTAATCTAGTTTCTATTTGCTTACGACTGGTGAGCTGCAGATATCCAAGATTTGTTTGTGCCACAGAAGTACTCGACTCACAAATTTCCTTATGTTTTTCTTTTCTAAATCGGATGATGAATTATTGTTAATTGCCTCTTGTGCAATTTTGTTTAAAAAAAATAAAACATGAAAAGAAGAAATAAACAAAAAAAGAAACACGTAGGTAATTTTCAATAAATTTTAAAATAAATTTTTTTTCGGCCGCACATCTATCCATGATTCAAACTATTTTTTAATAAGTACATAGATGGCAGCTTAACAGCAATAAATAGCAAAATAAGATAATGCCTACCAAAAAATGAAAAAAATACATATGTTTGACACTTTTTATACACAAAACTACCAATCCAAAAAATTAACAAGTGTCCCTGTGCTGCCACCTTTCTACTTCAATAACAAAACAACTGACATTTTCTATCGTCAATCACAATTTAAGTCTATCAAAATAATTATACGTCAAAATAAAATATCAAAAGTTTTTGATTTTCATCAATCAGAGCCGACAACCTATAAGTATACTGCACGCACACACACACTTAGAACCGTTGACGTGTTTTGTTGATCGTGTCCAGGGCACTTAAGATCGCTTTTAAACATTATGAAACATTTGTTGCAAAAACTTTTATTTTGTTTGCGACTGATGCAATGCAAATACATATACATATACCACTTGTATTTCTCTCTTTCTCACTAGAAAATCAAAGTTTCGGGAACAAAAGGTTCATACTGTGAATTACGACTTTGCAAAGAAAATACTTGTTTTGTATGTAGTTTAAACCTAAAGTTGACAGGAATTTTGTATTTGTTGTTGTATTTCGACAAAATTTGTACAACTAAACTTTTTGTGTGCAAACATCAAAGAAAGTTTGAAAGGTAATTAAAAAAAAAATTGGCAAAGTAAACTTTCCTTGCATAAAAGTGGGGGTTGGGGGTCTTATTTGTGATAATTGTTACTGAAAAGTATTCACGTAATCGATAGCGAACAGGAAAATTTTAAATTTTAAATTTTCTTATGTCGTGAAAAGTTACAATACTACTGAATTATCCAGCCCTGAGCCAGACCATGTTAGCCCAAGCCGGGCAAGAAAGAATTCAATACAAAATCGCACTCGCATTTGTTTTAAAGTTTTTTGCTTAAAATAAATGTGGTTGCCATTGTAATGCCATCAAAGGAAATTGACAGTTTGTCACAGCAGTTGGGCCGTCCAACACCAACACATAAAATTTTAAATTAAAAAAAAAACTTTTTATGTTTGTTAAAAAAATAAACAAGTACGAGGTACTAGCAGAATTAAAATTGTAAAAATATATCCATTTTCAAACAAAACATTCAGTTATTTATGCTGGAAATAATATAAGGTGTTAATTCGAAATAAATTGTTTTTATTTTATTTTTGTTTATTATATAAAATATTTTATTTATTCTATCTATCATTACAATGTTGAAAAATTGCAGCCAGCCGTGTTGAGCACATTCAAAATTCTCAAAAATTTTCATCGTTACTTTTTTTGCTGTTGTTGTATTTACGTATGTATGTATGTATGCGTGTGTAATAATCGTCTAATGCGTGCGTCTGTCGCCACCATGTGTAAAATAATATTTATTTAATTTTTAATGAATATACCAAACATTTTTATTATTTGTTTGTTAGTTTGTGTTTTTTTTTTTTTCTCTAAAATATTTGCCATTATGTTGGAGTTGATGAAATGTATGTGGGAAACATATTTTCTTCACCATTTCCATTTATTTTTAATATACTTTTTTTCCAATGTGTTGTTGCTTTTTTCTATTGCAGCTTATGTTTGTTGTTTCATTAAGTTTTCAATAAATAATTTTGTTTTCGTTAACAAATGATTACCAACACTCATTATGCCAAAAATGTTCGATCAACTTTTACTTTTTATTTGTATTTCTTCTTTCAAATGGCCAAAGTGAACAGAAACGCTGGCAATGCGGTAAATACACTTAAAAAAATTCGATTTAGAGGTTTTAGCATAATTTTAATTTATACATGCGACTGTCGACAGGCAACACTTAAGGGTCGTTTATGTATGGCAAACTTCTTCAATTGCAAATAAAAAATAAGCGGTAAAAAGTATTATTTCGACAAATCAGCAGCAATAAAAAATTGCCAATAAGCGAAAATTTTAACATAAAAAAAACAATAAGTGTAAAGTGAGTTTGAAAATTAAGTGAATTTAGGGAAAAAAATTATTAATTAAGCCTTTATTTATAGAGATGTATATTGAAGAAGATGCACAAAACGCGGCATATATTAGAAGAAAGGGAATCAAAACTCTTTGCCATTCGTCTGGTGTACGCGTTTGTGGGATCTAGCTATTAAATTTCTGTAATTCACTTTCAAACGTATTCACGAAAAGTCCGCTCACCAGGAGCAATATTTGGGTTGGCGGTCTTGTGGTCAATAAAACAAACAAAAAGTGTACAAACGCGTGAACAAAATTTTAATACAGTAAAAATTCGATAATCCGGATATTTGATTGCAGACCCCAATCCGGAGTAGCGAATTATCCGGATTACTACGCATGTATGTATTTATTAAAAATTGTAATAATCCATAGCAAAATTAAACATACATAAAAACATAAATATTAATTTGTACAGTTCAGTTAAAATAGATAAAGTCTTGTGTGCTCTCTTCACTGAAGGCATCATGCATCAATACTAAACCAAAAACGCATGTGCAACTTTCCAAAACATACTCATATCACACTATTCTAACTGTATTTTTAATAAAAAAATAAATAAAAACGGTAGTTATTCAATCCGGACTATAGAGTTGCAATCAATCCGGATTATAGAACACGCAATGAGCTGCAAAATTCTGTCGGATTACCGAATATTCCGGATTAGTGGAGTCCGGATTATCGAATTTACACTGTATAGGAAATCTGAATAATTTGATAATTTAAATAAATAAATAATTTGGGAGCATTCGCAGAATAGTAGATAGCGTACTAGACTATTAGTTGGGGAGTCGCAGGTTCGATTCCTGCCTAGATCCTGGGTGTTTCCGCAGACAAGCCAAAATGGCTTCGCGGTTTGTGTTTGTTCTTAAAAAAAACATATCACTCTTTATTTCTTTGTAAAAACTTGGACTCTGCCCCGCCAATTTAAATGATTAAAAAGTGATTTACTGAGTTTCGTTGTGGCCGTGACAGCATTGGACGGTCGGATAATGAAAGTGTGTGAGATGGCTGAGGCTGTAGGCATCTGAACCGAGCGTGTACATCATATTTTACATAAATATATGGATATGGAAAAAATACTGAAATTTTATGTATAATCTGACAAAGATGGAAATGGAACATGATTATGCTTGCAGACCGTGCTCGAAAGACGTCTGAGATGTAGGGTGAATGTTCTAACTGGACTGGCATTAAATTGGGAACAACATTGTATTTTCAATATGAATGACATGGGGACTGGAATAGAAATTGTTTTGACTGAAAAGAGAGAGATGGACAATGGCGGCTAAAATGAGAGTGTTGATTTCAATCTTTTAACTTCCGTTAGGAATGAATCTGCCGCCGAAGATTCCAAGTTTATGTCGATCATGTAGAAACATGAGTAGCTAAGACGAAAACGTACTGAAGTAATCATCGTTAGTGACAGGATAGAGACTTTAGATATCATTTAGATAAGATGAGGCTTTTAGACTGTACGCCTGGTAGAAGCTGAGCCAGTAGCACACGTTGTGTGTGAATGTCCAGCTTCGGCTGGCATTAGAGTCTAATGATTAGACTGATGAACAATTTCCAATACATTTAGATGTGTGGGCGATGTTCAAACTCAGTCTAAGTCAGTAAGCGATTACTAAGGACTCAATGATGACAATGGAAGTCAATAATTACCAGTCAACTATCAGTTATCACTAAAATCTAGAGGATACGCTGCGTATTCTTAGGAAGTTCTCGAAATACCACCTGCTGAGAATTGTACAGAAGTTTTTTAAGAGTCCCGGCCACCTTCGTCAGCTTCCACTGTTAACTATATTCGGCAACTCAACCCGGGCACATGGATTTCCCCATGTGAGCCAAAGAATCGGTTCGATCTTGAACATGGATCGAACCGATTCTTAGGAATCTACCGGTCATCTTGTCTCCACGTGTTAGCCTGCAAAAATAACTGTCCTGATGCGATGTCTTTTGCCTGATTTACATGAAGACTTTTGCAACGTCTGTTTTTCTTAATTTTCTTTAGCAATTGCTTTCAAAAATCATTTACGTTCACATGATGATTTTTAACAGACGTCTGTTTTTTGTAACCAGAGTTGATTTTATTTTTCTTTTTGTACCATAATTGTTTTTAATTATTAATTTATTTGTATATATGTTTATTTTACTTGCACTGTTATGTGCAAAATTTTTTACTTTTATTAGTTTATAATTTTTTTCTAACTTATTTATTTTGTTTTTTCTTTGAACTTAAAATTTTTCCGATGCACAGAGGTTGTGCCACTTCAAAGTACGGAAACAAATAAGAAAAAAAGAATGTAGCATAAAGAGAAATACAAAACGTGATTTTTTGTCTACCCGTCTTGCTTCTCTACCCCGCTCGCTATCAAACAAAAAACTGACAGACGTTGCAAAAATCACCGTCTAAACGTCCTATTTCATGCAGACGCAACCGAATTCACTTTGAATTCGATATCATTGAATCGAAAGCCCTGATTGCTAAAAAGAATGCTGCATAAATTGCAAATTGCCACAGGATTTTTTTGTTTAATTCCGCTATTAAAAAATACCATTAAACCGTTTCCCGTTCGGCTCATTTCATGGAAGTTTCAATTTCTTTCAATGTAAATGGCATTTGTTTGGTTGACAGCATATCGCAAATATGCCACAACTGGATTTTTAAGTTTTGTGACCATAAAACACCCCCATTGGAATTTCATTAAAGCCTATTTATTATGGCATATCGTCATGTTAGTTGTCTTCACGCAGTTCATCGATTCAGGAATGGATATAATCACAAATTTAATGGAACTTATAAGACATTTTTAATATCAGCTAAAAAATGTGTACTCAACTATGCACGTGAAAGTGGGTACAAGTATCTTTTAATTAAAAAAGGAGAAAAAACACTTTAACTGATACAAAAATGCTGTTTTAAAGGTTTTGTGATTGAGATATTTTTTAACAACCAAAAGGAAACCCCATATAAAAAATTTGTTAAAAAGAGCAGAAGAAAAAAAAAAGAAACATTAAGCCAGACTGAATGAATTTATAAATAAATCATGAAAAGTGAGTGAGACAAGCTTCAACTGAATAAGAATTTTTTTATGTAGATCATCTTATAAATTTTGTTTCCTTGCAAAAGATTTTGGCTAAAAATATGGCATGACATCAATTTGTCTATCTCTATTTTTCTCTTTGTTTGTTCGTGTCCACACATGTGTGTGTGTGTGTGTGTGTCTGCTAGATTCTATAAGGTAAAATATTCAGGTGGGCTGTGTTCATACGTACTTCCATACATACACACATAGATGATATGCCTGAGTGTGTGAGTGAGTTTGTGTTGTCTAATGCGCGTTCTAACCACCTACTTAAACTTCCAAAAGACTGGTTGACTGACTATTTCAACTGTTTTAATTCTTACAATTTTATCATGTTCACAAATGTTTTAAACTTGATTTGATATTTTTTTAAAAGCCGTACTTAAGACACAGCCTGGTACATTTCCTAAGTTTATTAAGGGAGTTTCTTGTTTGTTACACGTCATTCTATTATTTAATGTGTGTGTGGGTTACGAAACTTAACTTTCTCTATTAAAAATAAATAAAACAGAAAACATTTGTGAAATTCACTAAGCAAATTGTGTTTTCAATTAAAAAAAAATTTTAATTTCATTTAATATTTTGGAAGATCACTTACGTAATTGGCGTTTATATCCATTTAACAGCGTAGCCCTAGGGCCTAAAGTCTAGGCTAATTCGGGAAAGGGACATTTATTGGGAAATAGGAAAAACAATAAATAGAGAATATTATTTATCTTTATTGACACGGTCAAAGTTTACTTTGCAAAGTCTTCTGTTTGATAGCGATAAGGGAAAGAAGAAAGGAGGTGAGTACCAGTAATGTTATATAATTTTTTAAGAGGTCTGTACGCAGCCCGAATTAAATCCCTATTTTCCCTACGCGTTAAAAAAAAATTTTATTTACAAAAATCTCTACAACTTTTAAATGATGTATACGTATAAATTTTATTTAAATATAAACACTTTTATGTATGTGAATCAGTTTTTTTTCAAAAGTGGCCGACGATTTGTAACGCCACATCAAGGTCAGCGAAAAACAACTGACTCGCTGCTTTTCTTTTTTAAAAAATTATCAATTTGTTTATTTTTACAGAATTCAAATTTTTTGTGTATCTTTCTTTCTGCGTGCTTCAGAAGATCAGACTTGCCACAATTTAAAATTTTATTGCAAGCAAAACAGTTGTATTTGAACGGTTCAGCGGGGACAGCTTTCAGCCAGCCTTTAAAGTTATCGTCAGCGTTGCCACGACCGAAAAATATTTGTAACCAAAAGTTCTTAAAAAAGTAACCAAATACGAAAATAAATAATCAACATTTTATTTTCTTGTAATATATTTAAAATAGTATTTTTTGTACTTTAAACGTATTCGGTTAAGCGATGACCGTTTAATAGAAAAAATCGCCTGATTGTAATGAAATATTCTCAATTCTTACTTTGTGGTAATTTCAAGGGAATATATCGCACTTGTTTAACAATACCGTATTAACCCCAAATTTGAGTTTATGAGTTTATCACTTTATGCGAAAAATAGACATCTAACATACACATCTAATAGGTGTAAAAATGTCGGATTTTTATGACTGTTTCTTTACCACCAAAAAAAGGAACAAAACATCTTTTATTCGTATGTGTCATGAACTTTTTTAAATCTTGAGTTAATACAGTATTGGTAAATAAGTAGGATATGCTTCAGCAAAAGATCTCTCAATTGCAACGCATTTCCTTGGTAAAGGTTCACATTTTAGTCAGACAATGCCGCTCAAAGGAAAAACTAGGAATTAAAGTTTCGAAAACATTTTAGAAAGACAATTCTGAAACATTGAATTAAATAAATTATCATAAATAATCAAAAAATTTACAGCGATGGAACCAAGGACAAGTTTAATATAATTTGGTTTTTTACAAAGGAACACTATTTATATGTGAGCAATTCGCTTAAACGAAATGGTTTTAAGTAATTTTCGGTTTTCGTTTAACCAAATTTCACTGTATGTCCTTATCAATACTTACATGCAATAAAGAAAATCTGATCAATCGAAATATTTTATCATTCTAATTCAATATGTACATTGTACAAAATAACCAAAATGAAAAAAAGTACACAAGTACACAATGGAAATAAAAGTAACCAATTTTGGTTAAAAGTAACCAAAGTGTCAACGCTGGTTATCGTCCTTCAGCCATTTTTTGCTGAATTTTTGTTTTCAGTACCTTTCGGTTCTGCCTAAGCACGCCGAAAAGTCTGAAGAACACGAAGAGTTCATTATATATAAATATAAAAAAGGCAATATTTCACAAATTTACTTTAAAATGAAAGCTGAAATGGCGACAAGCGATCATTTAAAAAAAATATATGACAATTTGTAATATTCTCGCATTAAAAATTTCGTCAGTATGATGTCACAAATCGAATAAGGTTGCAAAATTAATACATTTTTGCCACATTATTGAAAAGTCCCTACATTTTAATGACTTAAATATATGTCATTTTCTCCCTATGGCCATTTTTTATAGAAGAAAATCCCTACGAATAGGAATTTGTCCCTACGTATAACATCACTGGTGAGTACACACTTTGATGTACTCGCAAAGTTTCTTTCTACTTCGTTTACACATCTGTACATACTTGTATTTGGTTGCATGTGTGTGTTTGGTTTGCATGTTCATCCAACAAAGGAACACAAAATTTTTCAAAGTAAACTTTGCGTGTGGAGAAGCGAAACAAAGTTGAAACGAAAATCAAAAAGACTTTGTCAAAGCAAACTTTTACGATGTCCCAAGTTTGGACCATATGGTCCAGATTTGCATTACATCGGACTAACCCAAAAACTACTCCATGTCATTAAAAATGGATAAATATCGCAGCACAAGTGTATTTAAACTTTGTATTGATACGTTTTTGAAGTCAGCCTGTTACATTTAAAACGTTCCCCTTCTAAATAATAAGCTGGACCCACGCCTGGTATGTATTAAAAAAAAACTAATAAAAAGAAAGGAAATGCGTTGTATGGGTTTGACTTTTTTCTGTAGAAAAGTTGTTGCAACTTAACTTTCATAAATGCTAGTAATAAAAATTATTGTTTTTATGAGAAATACGAGTACATATGGTCGGATGTAATGATTCCATCATCATCATCACCACCAAAGTGACCTTGTGACACATAATCAATAGATTCACTACAGAAACCAAAAATAATAATCAAATACACACACATGCATGCATCCATACAAAGTATACGAATACACCCAAGCAACATTTTTTCGACATGTCTAATGCCAAAAAAATATCGGAAACAGACAATCAACTGAGTTGTGTAAAATTCCATTCAGCAGACCTAAAACTTGCAATATGCACAATAATATTGCCAATATATATACATACATACATATGTATGTATGTCACATTAAAAGTTTATATGCATACGTATGCTAGTACTTCCCATGGCCGACGCAATTGACCATATTCTAGTAATTAAATTAAGCATTTTCATAAAATAAAACACTCTTTAAATAAGTCTGCGTTTAGACGCGTCTTGTCTTATTGACATGATTCTTAATTTTTCTTCTTTGAACTTTCGTTGTTGTTCACACAAGTCATGTCATGTTGACGACAATTACTTGCAAATATCTTCAAGCTTAAAATTACGAATGAGAAAACAAAACGTAATGACAGTACATGTATGTGTGTACTCATTTCCTCTCCCCTCGTCTCTCTCGTCTATAATGTAGCAATCATGTCAATAAGACATGGCGTGTGTGAACGCAGACTAAACAACTTAAAACTTATTAACTCTCTTTTGTATACAAAGTATTTATAGAAAATACTCTGTCCATGGTAGAATAATGCAGGTAGTGTCGAAACGTTGACGGACTTTTTTTTTGCGATTCGCATCTGTCAAAATTTATTTATGTTGGACATTTTTTTTAATGGCAAATAAGAAAAGGAAAAGAAACAAAATTCTTTATAGAACAGAAAATACAGCCAAACACACATATGAAATTTTTTCCCATTTTTTTTTTGTGCTTTTTGACAACTTCGAACCTAAAAACTATAAAAAGCAGCGTTTTTATAGCTCGACACTACCTGTATTATTCTACCATGACTCTGTCGAATTTCTTTGCAGAAGCAAATTGGACAAACACACACACATGTAATAGTTGCAATTTTAAACGCTTATAGCTTCCAAAATACTGAACCGATTTTAGCATAATATCGATTGTGCACATTGGTGAATAAATATCTTCAAAATGATATAAGTCTTGTCAAAATCGGTTGTATAATTTGATTTTCTTTTATATAAAATTATTTGTATGGAAAGTATAGAAAAAGACATGGTGTTTTTGGTCCACTTTCTTACAAGCCGTTTTTTGCGATGTGCTTATATCCGGTATCTACTGTATTCAATAATATTTTATAATATATGGCCCACTTTAGACTATTTTCTGGTACGCCATTTCTGTACATTTTCTGTAATATTACCCAAATAATATCAGACTAGTCCGCACATTGTCGAAAGGAAAGTTAATTTCTTTCAAATATTAATCAGGAAAGTGTGACCGTTTCTGCTAATTTTATATAAAAAGATACGAAATTTTTGAGGCGTATCCGTATTTAGTAGAATGTTTTTTTTCTAGTATTAAAACAAAAATGTACTATTTTCTAAACTGTTTTATAAATCAGCTTCGAATTTTCTATATTGTCTCGTTTTAGTTATCAAAGTAATTCTCATTTATTTCTAGAGAGTTCGAAATTTTTAACTGTTATAAAATATGGATAAATGTTTCTTTATGAGCTTGCATAAGCACCAGAAAAATGCGTGGCACAAGAAGAGTCAGAGAAGTCTGATAATTTCTTGATTTTATGTGAGAAATTTATTATTAATGCGAATTGTCGTAAAAAGGGTCAGATATTGCTGACAAATTGCTAAGTTGATGTTCAACTTTTCTCCAAGATTAATACGACCGGTTGTAAGAAGTATCTAATATAATAGTCAGAAAATGATTCGATTTTTTTCCGACATTTTTATGACATTGTTCAGACATGTCAAAAATTTCTTCAAGATGTTTTCAGAAAATTCATTTGCAAGTAGGGAAGCTTTCTCTAGGTTACATCGTAAAAGTTTACAGAATAGTTCCGATTTCTTGTCATTCAATCACTCATATAATTTGCTGACTGAATTCGGATACAAATTCGTTAAGTTGTGCAGTTTCTGAATGAATTCGGCAAAAAATGTTTGCTGGGTGAATGCATAGTACATATTCGCACTTAGTGAGCGGGTTCTTTTACAATCATACACACTTACATATATACATACGTTCATACATATGTACATGCAAATGTATGTAAGTGCGAATAGCATGCGTCAAATGCAACAAATTTGAATGTCAAATTTAGTTGTGCGTGTTTTAGTGTGCGTGCGCGTGTACTTAATTAAAATTTAAAAATTATATTAACACATTTAACAGCAGCGTCAGCAGAACCACTTTGAACGGAACAAGAAGCGTAGGTGCAACCCACAGGTGTTTATTTCTTGTTGGTAAACCGATTATGTGTTGTTTCTTTTTTTTAGCTTCAACAATATAGACTTTTATTCCACCAAATAAGTTGTAACAACTTGATGTTTCTTTTTCAGGCTTTTTAATTTTAATGAGACATACACACATACATAAATATGTACATATGTATATGTATATAAACACGAAAACTCACACTTCTGTACACAAAATAAATACTCGTGTAATATAAAAAACAAATTCATATACATACATATGTATAATTTCAAATGTTTGTTTTTGTTTTCCTCAATGGAACAAATCTAAAAGAAATCTGAAACACCCACATACATATGTATGTATGTACATAAGTATGTACATAAATATGTATGTAAGTATGTACCTAAAATTTGACATAATACTTGAGTTTATGTTATTAATGAGGACATTTGTATTTTAAATTGAATAAAAAAAATATTTTTTTTATTATTTAGCAGAAGTTTAAATAAAAGTTTCCAAGACTTTTTTATTAGTCATATTGCCAAATATTGCATACAATTTCATCATATGAAAATGTTTAATTATTACAAATTTAAAGAGTAAATAAACAGTTACCAAATATGGGTTTTATCCCAGAATGTTATACAGTACAACCTCCATAATCCGGACAGATATAGTTTCAGCCACTCTCCGGATTAGTGGATCGTCTGGACTACAGTTAAAATGAAATTTTAAACGCAATACGTATACATAATTTATTTTTATTACCGAAAACAAAAATAAGTACACATAAGAATTCATTTGTATTTAATAAATTTACAGAAAACATAAAGAAACATACTTAAAGTGACAAAAAAATTCATTTTGAAAAATAAGAATTTATTTTTGTTTGGATGCACCTACATATCTTTATTTAATTTGTCAGCTCTATTTTTAACTTCTTTCAAAAATAAAATATCCTTATCTGGCGCTTTGGTTTGTTCAGCCCCTTAAATAGCTTTTGAACACAGTTCGCCACACAAACTTAATAAACTAAAAGCACCGGTCACAAAATTTTGTTTGACATCACTCTTCTATATTTCTGTTAAGAAAGTGCTGTCAAATCAATCCGTACACTGAATTATATCAATAGGCTAAATATTTTATCGCAAAAATACTAGAATATTAATTCTTGAAACGCCATCGAAACATTGCATTTTATTTCGATTTTAAATGGAGTATCATTTCATTGTTGATGAAAGAAATGAAAGTCATAGGATTTCGAAACATCGAACCTACTTTCAGAAAGTTAAGATTAAAGTACATACATATGTATGTATGTATGTACATACGTATTGGGCCGTATTCCGATTATCGAGTTTTCGACTTCGACAAGTTGTATGATATTAACATTCCCTCTTATTACAGTTGGCGACATCGACGTCACGTCAACACAATACCAAAAAATTGGAGCTTGTCTACTCGCTCTTGAGAAAAATTTTGTGTTAATGAAAGTGTACTTCTGTTCTAAAAGGTCTAGAAAATAACATGAACCTGTCAATAGTAGTCAGTTGTTTTCAACAACGAGTAGACAAGACCCAATTTTTTGGTATTGTGTTGACGTGACATCGATGTCGCCAACTGTACTAAGGGTGATTATTCTTTAATCTAATTAATACACACTCTGGGAATCGAAGACGAAAAATCTACAACTGTAATAAGAGGCAGATTGTATAAACCAAATTGAGGATCTAATCAAACATTTAGATCTTTACAGCTACAAAGAGTATCATATAAAGCTTTTCAAATTTGATTGCAGACAACAGACATGTGAGGGATTTTAATTCAGACTTATAAACTTGTTTGGTGCTCCAAGGGAAACTTCAACACTATTAATTCAAATAATATTTGTTCTAGTGGGTGTTTAGTATGTACATATATTTTGTTGTATTAATTTATTGGTTACAAATAATTATAAAACTTTTTTTGCTCATGGCTTAAAAAAACAAAAGAACGAATAAATGATCGATTTCATTCACAACTTCGAATGCATTTTGTAAAATATCACACATGGACAATACAACAGTGCTACCGAAACTAGTTCGCCAGTTTGTTAATACTCAATTGCATACAAACATACATACGAGTATGTATGTAGATATATACGAGGGCGGATCAATAAGTCCGTCACTTTTTGAATGAAACACAGTTTTTTTTCCAAAACAAAAATTTATTTTTCAACATAATCTTCCCCGGAGCCGCGGTAGACTAGTAGATAGCGTACTAGAATATTAGTCGAGGAGTCGCAGGTTCGATTCCTGCCTAGACCCTGGGTGTTTCTGCAGACAAGCCGAAATGGCTTCACGGTTTGTGTTTGTTCTTTTTTTTAACTCAATACACTTAGTCCAGTTTTTTTATCCCTTCCAAAAAATAGGATTTTTCGAGGTCCTTAAAATAGGCATTTGTGTGGTCAATAATTTCATCGTTGGAGCTAAATCTCTTTCCACCGAGCCATTTCTTTAGGTTTGGAAATAGGAAGGGGCTTAGTACAGATAATATGGCGGCTGAGGTACCAATTCGTAGCCCAATTCATAGAGCTTTGCCATTGAGACTGCACACGTCACTTGTTTACGTTTATGGTCAATTGAGAGCAAATGCGGCACCCATCTTACAGACAACTTCCTTAAACCCAGCTGATCACTTAAAATCGAAACCAGACTGCCATATGAAATGCCTATTCCATCAACCACCTCACGCACTTTTAATCTTCGATCGGCGAACACCATATCGTAAATTTTTTTTCGACATTTTCGGGTGTACTGACCTCAATTGGCCGCCCAGAACGTTCAGCGTCATTTGTACTTGTGCGACCACAACGAAAGTCAGTAAATCACTTTTTTACCATTGAAATCGAAGGTGCATTGTCCCCATAGTATTTATCGAGCTTTTACTTGGTTTGATTGACGGTTTTTTTCGCAAAAAATAATATTTAATGAGCACTCGAAATTCACTTTTTTCCCATTTTTAGAAAAAATACACGAGGTTGTATGTTTTGAACAGCTGTTAAACGCAAAGTAAATGACGACACATACTCAAAATTTGACAGTAGTCTATTAACAAGCCTGTGTTTAGACACGTCATGTCTTATTGACATGATTGCTACTTTACATGCGAGAGCGACGAGGGGAAAAGAAACGAGTACACACATGCATGTACTGTCATAACGTTTTGTTTTATCATTCGTAATTTTAAGCCTAAAGGTATTTGCAAGTAAATCTCGTCACCATGACATGACTTGTATAAACAACAATGAAAGTTCAAAGAAAAAGTGAGAATCATATCAAAAAGACATGACGCGTCTAAACACAATCCAGGTGGTACTTGATGGGAACAGTGTTGCATTTCATATAACTATGAGGAAAGTTCAAAATTTCACGGATTTATTGATCCGCCCTCGTATTGTACATGTATGTAAATGTAAAAAAAAATTGTGGTAATAGTGTCAGGCAACAGAACAATCAACAACCACTTTGCATTCGAATTTATGAATGAATTTATTTATGTAATCATAATATGTGCCGTCATGTTAAACCGGTATGGAAATTGAGCTTTAATTATATACAAACTCAAGTAGATAATTGAAATCGCCTGCCTATCCATGTTGTGGTTTAATTTTTGTTCAACAATTTGATGCAAACTCTTTGATGGTGCGCGCAAGAGTCATAACATGCGCTTTTAAAAGAAAACAGAACACAATCAGGCTCCCCCATTCGTCCTTGAGAGCCACAATCCGTTCGTTTTTGTCTGTCTTCCTTTTAATTTTCGCTCCAACTGATACCATACGTGCTATAACGGATCGAGATAAGCTGACTGTGGTGGAATTTCAAGCACGTGTGGGCAATTGTAAGTTACATACATATGTACTTATGTACTTGGAGTCATTATTTTGATAAAAGTAAAAATCATTTGCTAGACCCAGTTTTTTTGTGTAGACATTAAACATTTCAAAAATATGGTTTAAGGTCTACTGGTGATTTGGCATTAGCACCAATGAAATTCATGTATATAGACTAGCTAAAAAAACCCTCAACAAACAAAAAATTTTTTAAAATAATTTAAAAAATGTTGGCAGCCAAAATTCAAGCGAATTCGAAGACACCCTTCAATAATATGAAGATTGCCTGCCCCACCAGCTGAAAATTTATTTGAAAATACATTTCAGATATATTTTATTTTTTGCGGTGTTAATATATTTAAATAAGTAAAGAAAAAATAATAATCACTCGGTAACTGTTTATTTGTAAATTCATAAAATTATCCAATTTTTTTAATTTTTTTTAAGTTATTGTATAGCTTTTATCGCGGGCTTTGAGCGCGTCGACCGAATCAAGAAATTCCGTAACGAAAAAAAACCTAACACTAAGTTTGTTTCTTAAGTCTTTTGTTTTTTTAAGTATTTTAATCGCCTAGCGTATGTTAACCTCTAAAGTATGCTATTGATTTCATTGGCATACAGTATTGCCAGAACAGATTTTTACATGTAGGAAAACACTAAATGGCGTACTTACGAGCAATCTTGGTTGACAAAAAATGATATACACAAATAAACAGACAATTCGTTTGCAGCAAAGTGAAGCATTTATACTCAAAAAAAAAAACGTGGCGAACGTGGGTTCAAATCGCCCTTGCGTTAGTGAATATGTGAACAGACCCTAACAAACCATTGTCGCAATTCATAATAATAATTTGTTTTATTTCTGCAAAGTAGCCGGTTACTGCTAGTATGAAATACACACACAAAGTTCGGCAAACTTTATCTTTAATATTATATTTAAAAATAAATGTTTGTCATCGATTGCCATAGAAACAGAAATACTTATTTATATATTTTTACATATTTGCATGGTTTACTAACAGCATGTCAATGATATTCTTTATGGATTAATAGAAAAATTTTAAACAGCATGTATCCAAAATCAAGTTATATTGAACTGTGTCATACAAAACCAATTCACAAATAACAAGTTTTTCATTTATTTAAGCAAGAAGTAATAAAAATCCGTAAAATATACGTTTTTTAATAACATTTCAAATTAAAAAAAAGGAAATAATAATCACAACGCTTTAATTAACATGTACTTACGTATGTACATATGTATGTTGTTTTAATTTTCAAGTTTTTTTAAATTAATTTCTAAACTTAATATTAAAACAACTACAAGAAACGGCGTAAAATTATTAAAAAAGGAAAAAAAACAATAACTCTATTAATGGCCAACTGCGTTAAGCTGCGTTGGTTTTGGTTGTGTTAATAAAATGTTAAAACAAGAAACTCCAACTGCCAACGAGGAGTTGCAATAAAAACTTTAAATTGTTTAAGCTTTAAATTATCAATAGACTGCTAAAGTGTGTAGTAACACAGATGGGTGGGAGTCGTCTAATAGAATTGCCTTGAAAAACATTGAGAGTAATGTTTAAACAATTGACAAAACAATTGAATTTTGTTATATTATGGAGTATAAATTATTTGTTGGTTTAATTTCAATTTATTACAAATTTTTTTAAAACAAAAGTGGGTGTAATCAGATTAAGAGTATTCATGGGTAAAAATGTGTAAAAACATTAATTGGTTTAATTTATATTGTGCGTTAACTTCTTAATGATCAAAATTAAAAACTTAAATTCAATTTAACTTGCATTTTATATCAAAATTATCTTCCCCATTAAAGTAAAATTGATATTTTAAAAATTTCAAATGAATTTACTTACTTTCATACACGATTAGTTTATGGTGTTTGTGACTCAAGCCATTCCATTTAGTTTATTTATGTGGGTGGTTGAATTGCTTAACACGATAATAAATATGATGGCCACTTAAGTCTGTTTTTTTTATCGTTCGACATTTAATTGAGAACAAAACTTGGCGAAATTTTTCTTAATGCTGCATTAAAGATCATTCGAGTTTCTTTCAAATTGTCTTCCTCTTCTTTTTTTGGCAAAATCATTTCATTTTCTTCTTTACTTTTTTATTTATCTATTTTTTATAGATTTTGAATTCTAATACAAAAATTAGAATTTAGAAAAACAATTGAAAATAATAACTACAGCCTAATACGAGTATAATAAAATATTTCATTATCTCATGAAATTTTTACCTTTCTTTTGCAATTGCTCACGACTTATTTGTTTGAAGTTGCGTTGCTTATTTTTATCGTCGTTCATGTTCTTGTAGTAACCAAAACCTCCACCACCAACTCGTTTTTCAGGTCGTTGTCTCTTGGCCGCGCCAACTTTAAGATCCACTACTGGTGGAACCAGAAAACCAAAACTCTTTGCGACTGCTTGCAAATCCAAGGTGTTGACATCAAATATAGTCTTTAGCTGATGCGAATCATAGGCACGAACGTATGATTTAAAAGCGGCTTTGGCCGATTGATTTAGAAAGTAGTTTTTCGTAATTAGTTTTTCCAGCTAAAAAATATATGCAAATAAATTCTATAGTTAATATTCCATTCATTTGTTCATTTTTCAAATTTTATAATTAATATAACGATTAAAAAATGTAGGAATATTCATATATATATTTTTTTGGTGCCATGGAACTTTAAGTTGGCAATAGAATCATGGAAAAAACAAGGTTTCATTCAAGGAACAGGGATTATTTTACTTAGTGATGAATAGGATATTCCATTTATCAGTTTGTTTTAATCCGGTTTGAACATCAATCGATTAGTAATGGATTAAAAAAAAAGAACCACAAAAATTATAAATATTTAACGTTTCGGAGATCGCACAGAGGAGTATTTGAGCCAAACAGTTGGCCAAAATTATTAAACGTGTTTTTTAATTGAAAGATTGAGTTGTTTTTGATACTTTGTAATTTGACACGCTGTAATTTGATATAAAAAATCTAGTGGCAGTTTTTTGGATGTTTTTACAACAACAAAAAAACAATTGTTTGCGTGTAAAAGAATGGAAATAAAACAAATAATTTTAAATGATTAAAAATGAGAAAAACTCTCGATATATTTATTAAATATTACCTTTTTGCGTAAGAATGGCGATTTCTAGTGAATACCAATTGGCGTTTAAAGCAACGATAGAATATAACAAGTTAAAACGAAAAGTAGCAAGGTGACGAATGCCAAGATGAGAAGAATACCGTTCTAGGTTTATTCGTTAGAATTTATGTAAAAAAAAACCTCCCACCCAAGGGTGAATAAAAAAGGAGTGCTATAAATCCTAGCGACACCATAAAATTATTAAACGAAACGCATTAAATATAAGATCTGACTTAAACAACAATTTCAAGTCAATAGTTCTAGCCTCAGATTCCTTTACTATTTGGAATAACTGTAATCTAGTGTAAACTTTTTCCGTGTAATCTCTGAAATTACAAAACGGTTCTGATAAAAATTGTATGCAATAACCCATATACGGATATGTATTCTTATACTTATGTTCTTATGCGATAGTTAGTGAGTACTCTGGTACCTGGGTGACCCTTGTATGTTTAATGTACCTATATTTACTTTTTTTAATCTAATTTTTGTTGAATTTAAATTAATGCTTTTAAAAATTACTTTATATAGGTGTGTAAATATATATTTTTCTAAAAAATAATGTTATATAGAGCGCAAAAAACTGTTTTATTGGGGTGGGGCACTCTCTTATAACTATTACCGATAATAACTATATTTATAGACAGGTGATTACATTGTGAAGTGCTAAAAGTGATATGGCCAAGATTTAAAATCAATAATTCAACAGACACAAAAGATTATGATGTCAAAAAAGTATTTGAAGAAGTGACTGATGCGAAAAAAATAAAAAAAAAAATTGAAAATTTACTGTCTGTTTGCCGATATCGAAAGAAAATTTGGCTGCATTCCTAAACGCATGTTGCTTTGCAGTGCGACAATGTCACGTATTCCCAAACGCAACCGCGCAAACTTTGACAAAGTATAGCATTCCTAAAGTCAACTGTTTCGCAGCTGATAACCAAATAAACGCAACTATCGCATTGATTAAATTGGCAATGCTTTTTATAGACAATGCATTCGATTTGCAGTGTTATAAAGTATAAATGCTTGATTTTAACACAACTTTGACGTTGCATACAGACGTTTAGGAAAGCAGCATTTCTTTCGTATAGTTACATTTAAAACACAAACAAAATTTTAAAAGTTGTTTTGGTTTCAAAAGTAACAATTCGAAAGAAAATTTTCTTTCGATATCGTCGAACAGGCAGTTAATAAAATCGTTAAAAATAATGACGGAAACTTGCGCAAAATTTTTTGGGCCGAAAATAAGAGGTTCTAAATTTTATTGTGGTATAAAACTTAATTTACACATTTGCTACCTTCACTTTTAAACCCCTTTTCTTTTTTTTTACAAAAAAAGTGTATAAATTGATTTTTTTACGATTTTTTTCAACATAAATATTCAAGATTATTTCTTTTTTAAATACCAAAAATAGCTTTTGATCACCCCTTTCAGCTAAAAAAAATCAATGTAATGCCTTTATTCGGTTAGCCACAAAAAATGTATCATATAAACATCTTGAAACAGAAAAAAACCATTAAAAACGAATGTAGTTTTCTTCACTTTCCTGACTTCAGCAGTGCCTCAAGGCTACAAATCGCAACATAAAGTCTTAAAAATTTACAATATGAGTAAAATTTTGTTGAGTATCGACCTGCGTATTTATTTCTTAAGATATCTTAAAAATTCATTTTTGCCTTCTTGGCCAGATTTTTGGCACAAATACTCCTCTATGGATCGTATGAAGAATAAATTAAACTCATGAAGTGAAAAGTTAAATTAACTTGAAGAAATATCCAGTTATGTGAAGGAAATCGATTTTAAAAAGCAAGCGATTTAGAACCGCAAGGGGTTTTGCCCATTATTTTAATATATGTCTTTTCAATCATTTTATATATATTTACCAAATTTGAATTACTTTGTTTATATTTTATACTCAAAATAACTTACTTGTAGTTGAATATCAGCTATTTTACTCCAAGAGAATTCAAATTCATTTAAAGGTACTTTGGCCGCCTTTAAATAGCGTAAGAAACCAAGTTCTTCTGGACGTAACATTAATAAGGCATGGCCAGAACTGCCGCTGCCACGAGCTGTGCGACCAACGCGATGTATGTATTCCTGCAAAAAAATATAATAAAATAAACAACAAAAAAATGCTTGTGTTCCGCTAATTTACTTTTGGATCATCTGGTGGATCGAATTGTACAATCCAATCTACTTGGGGAATGTCCAAGCCTCGAGCAGCTACATCAGTGCAAAGTAGAATACCCTCAGCAGCATTACAAAATTGAAAGAAAGTCGTAGTACGTTTTGTTTGTTTTTGTTTGCCCTAATGAATACAAATGTGTTTGAATTTAATAAAATAATATATCGTTCAGTAGATCAAAAAGGGTCACAACTCAAAAAAATTAAATATTCAGGAGTGGCAAAAGCTGTTAATGCTGCACAAGCGGAGCAAGTAATATAATATAAAACAGGCATAAAAGTATTTTTCCAATTAAAAAACACTTTGATTTGTTCTGGTTTATGAAAAAAATAATATAAAAAAATGTTGACAAATTTTGAATTGTGAGCGAACTTGTTTGATTTAGGGAGTGATATGTATGTATGGGTGTAACTATTTAATTATTATATTTAACTTACATGTATGGAAGTAACTGGCAAATCTATATAATTCAACAATTCATGATGATATTTGACAGACATACAAGACGAAAAGAAAACCATAACCTTCTTCTTACGGTTTTTCTTTAGGAAAGTAAACAGCACTAACAAACGTTTTTCAGAGGGGCAAACAATATAACCTTGCTCTAAGCCACTTACAGTAGCTGTATCCTTATTATCGTCTACACCCACATAAATGGGTTCCTTTTTCAAAGCTAACTTGGATAAAGCGTCGATTTTTTCTGTTTGTGTGGCTGAAAACAACATTGTCTGGCGACGTTCTAAGAGTATAAAATTTGTAAAAAATATAGTTTGGTTATTATAATAAACAAAGAAAACTTACTGGGCAATAGATTGACTATTTGTTTAAGTTCTTCCTCGAAACCAATTTCCAAAATACGATCAACTTCATCGATAACCAAACATTGCAGATTCTTATACAAGAATTCAGGAGAGTTTTGCAAATGATCTAATAAACGTCCTGGTGTAGCCACCAAAATGTTTACACCTTTGCTTAACTTATCGCTTTCCACTTGACGATTTGAACCACCCATTACTAAACCATACGTATGATTATGATGATTCATTAACTCTTTCAGGACGCCAAACGTTTGCATAGACAATTCTCTGGTGGGAGAGATAATTATAACACCAGTGCCATTCCTGGGCATAAACCTAAGTTTGTAAATCAATTCAACAGCAGGGATTAAAAATGCTAGCGTTTTGCCAGAGCCAGTTTGAGCAGCACCTACCAAATCACGACCCTGCAATAGAGGAGGCAGTGATTTGGCTTGAATTTCAGTCATCTTCGTGAAACCCATTTCAGCAATAGCCTTTAAGGTAGCATCGGAAATAATGCCTTTGAGTGAAGCAAAAGAAAGATCTGTAATATCTCGCTGTTCTAAAGCTGCTGCAGCTGCGGAAGGATCAAGGTCTTCTAAAGTTTGTTCCTCCTTAAATTTTTTGCTTTGCTTTTGATTCTGGTTAATCATTTTCTTTGCAGGGACTTTTGGCTCCTCATCCTCACTATCAGATAGTTCACTGCAATCTTCATTGTCTACCTCTAGAAAATTGTATTTAAAAACTTATGTTAATATATTATTACAATACTTGAATTATTTTAATTAATCTGTGCATCAGTTTATTTTTAAATATGTATTTCATTTTGTCTAACTACAATTGACTTTAACTTGTCCGGTAGCAGTTATACCTCAAATTCGCCTTTAAATCATCAATAAAATATTACAATACTGAAAATTGAATGTCCAAAAGCTTTACCTTCCTCTTCCTGACCACTTTGATCTTCTTCACTATCATCCATTTCATCCTCCTCGTCTTCTTCCGCATTTTCATCGTCATCACTCTCAGAATCCGAGTTTACAACTTGCATTTGTTGCAGCTTTCTTTTCTTTTGGGGTTTACCATTTTTAATAATTTTTTGAGGCATTTCTTGGAAATCGTCGTCCATGTCATCTATTTTATGCAAATTAAATACATAACATCACTCCATATCTGTTTATTTTCTGATTCTTACCCTCTTTCATTGGAGCTGCATGTTTCATACGTTGTTTTGATGACGCCTGCTGCTTACCTTTCTTTTGGGCCAATTCTTTCTTCATTTTCTCACGTTTCTTTATCTTTTTCATTAAAAGTTTTTCACGTATAGACATTTCAAACTATTTTTTATAATAACTATTTATTTAAAACTATTTTGCACAAAAATATTAATTCCGTCCCGCACGTGTTGAACTGATTACCTAAATAGTAAGTAAAACATTCACAATATCATAACAAAAACATGTGGCAGCGCAATAGCTTTTGTGGAGACTCTGAACTTAAGTTGGCAAGCCGAAATCAACATGATTAAATTTTTTATTGAACACCGAATCCAGGCAACCGAATTTGTATATCACAATCAAGTTGTAAAATAATGGTATCATGTACATACTCAGAGAGACAGACCTCTATTGCTTTAAATAATAAATAGGAAAGGTTTTTATTTCCGTTCTTTTTTTTATTTAACGAAAAGTATTTACCTATGTCGTTTAAGAATTTTTTATCAATTATATTTACACACATATGTATGTAAGTATGTAGAAAAAATTATAATTTTTTGTTGAATCGACAATTTTATTCCATTTTTGTTTGGAAAATTTATTGTTTTTATTAGATAAATCTTTCAAGCACTAATTGTAAAAATGTATATTGTAAATATGTAACAACTTTAGTTTTCCATTTTTGCAAAACTTAAACTAATCAAATAAATCACGACTTTTACCGGACGCTGCCGAAGTATCCCAACCAATGGAACGTTCAATCGCCATCTTCCATTTGTGGTAACGTATATCTCTTTCGTTTTCCGATATAATTGGTTTATATTCAGCACGTTCCGCACCAACGGACAAAACAACATCGATATTAAATGATGGTTCCACGGCTCGATAAGCCGCCAATGCTACACCCAAGGCCGTAGTTTCAGCTATTTTCGAACGAATTACATTTATACCAACCAAATCTGATTGCAGTTGTAAGAACAAAGTATTAACTGTCATACCACCATCAACCATAAGTTTAGCTAAAGGTATTCCGCAATCTTTTTTCATGGAATCCAATATATCGCGCACTTGAAAGCATATTGATTCTAAAGTGGCACGAACAATGTGCTCACTAGTGGTATCTTCACTTAAACCACATATCACCCTAAAATGTTACAAACCGTATATTTAATATATTGTATATGTATATAATCTTTGCAATACTACTTACCCTCTAGCTTCTTGATTCCAATAGGGCGCATAAAGACCACTAAATGCCGGCACAAAACAGACATCTAACGAATTATCCACTAAACGAGCCATAGCCTCAACTTGACCCAAAGATGAAAACAGACCCAAATTATCACGTAACCATGTTAAAGCTGCTCCAGCTATAGCCACACTACCTTCTAAAGCATATACTGGATGAGAATCCCTTCCGAACTGATATCCCACTGTGGTAAGCAAACCATGGGAAGATGTTACTATAGCGTTGCCTGTATTATACAGAAGAAAACAACCAGTGCCATAGGTAGCCTTAGCTTGTCCCCTATGCAAACATTGCTGACCAACCAGCGCAGCTTGTTGGTCGCCCAAACAAGCTGTTATGGATGTACCTTTAATATCAGTGTCCTTTATAGTGCCATAAATTTCCGAACTAGAAATAATTTTTGGAAGAATGGAAGTGGGTAAGCCAAAGAATTTTAACAAATGGGGGTCCCACATTAACGTTTCAATATTCATTAGCATGGTACGCGATGCATTTGTAACATCGGTCAAATGAAAACCACCGCTTTGAGCACCACCGGTTAAATTGTAAATGAGCCAAGAATCTGAAATATTTTTAAGAATTGAGAAACAAATGTTTTTTTTCTTCTGAATCGTAAAATAGTTTTACTAATTGTTAATTAGTTTTACCTATTGTGCCAAATAATGCATCACCATTGTCCATCGCTTTTTTAACAGACGGTACATTGTCACGCAACCAACGTAGCTTTAGAGCCGAAAAGTAAGGTGACAATGGTAAACCACACAGTGGTTTTAAGTAGTTAATATTTTTTGAGTTGTTTGGTATTGACTCAATCAAATCATCTACCGTTGTAGTGGTGCGATTATCTAACCATATAATGGCATTATGCAAAGGCTCACCGGTATGACGATTCCAAATTATAACTGATTCCCGTTGATTGGTCACACCAACGGCTACAATATTCTAAAATTATTAAGAAGTATAAATAAGCCTTGAATAACATCAATAAAATAATATAATAGAGATATATAAAAAATTACAATATCATATTATTATATACATACATAGTAAATAAATTGCTACATGAAATATTCAACAATTATATTTTTGTTACATATTTCAATAAAATAGCTGTTATATCTCGAATTTTTTACATTGACAGTTATTGTGAATGATTCCGTTCTTCTATGTTTACCCTAATTTTATTTTAAGTTCCCAGATTTTAAACAAATTACAAATTACCGGCAACTCTTTTCAATAATATGAGGAAACGATAAAAATAAAATTTTTGCAAACAAACACAGAAAGGACAATGATAAACAAAATAGTATACGACTAGAAAGGTAGTAGAGAATAAAAATAAAATAACCAATGTTGATCCAAAGTTATTTAATCAGCTCAATTGTCAGAGAAAACGTACATTATAAATACTTATCAAGTCTTATAAAACTACGACAAATGTCTTCTAGCGAAGGTGAAACACAAAAAAAATCTCTGATAGCTATAACACAAATGCGTAGTACCAGCGATAAAGCCGAAAACTTACATCAAGTCGAAACACTAATTCAACAAGCCAAAGAACAATCTGCCGCTTTTGTTTTCTTACCAGAATGTTGCGATTTTGTGGGTGAACATCGTGAGCAAACATTGGATTTGTCGGAGCCTTTGACTGGTCCTTTAATGCAGCATTATCAGACATTAGCCAAAGAGAACAATATTTGGCTATCATTGGGAGGCTTCCATGAGTCAGTGCTTGATTCGTATGAACGCAAAACAAATAAAATCTATAATTCTCATGTAATTTTAAATAGTAATGGTGAACTAGTAACTGTATATCGAAAATTACATTTATTTGATGTTGTAACTCCAGAATTTACATTCCAAGAATCCAAAGTGGTGTTGCCGGGTCAGCGACTGGTTTCACCAATTGATACACCGGTAGGAAAATTGGGTTTGCAAATTTGTTACGATATGCGTTTCGCCGAAAGTAGCCTTTTATTAAGAAAAGAAGGCGCAGAAATTTTAACGTACCCTTCGGCTTTTGCCTTCAACACGGGCAAGGCGCATTGGGAAGTTTTATTAAGAGCTCGTGCAATAGAAAATCAATGTTTTGTTTTGGCGCCAGCACAACTGGGCTATCATAATGCAAAACGTCGCAGTTGGGGTCATGGTATGGCTGTTAACCCTTGGGGGAAGATTTTGACTGACCTTGGTGATAAAGATGAGCTAAAAGTGGCAGTCATAGAAATTGATTTACACACGGTGCAACCAATAAGAGCAGCAATGCCCTGTTTTAGTCACAGACGTGATGATATTTACAGCTTAAGTGCTTATGGGCATGGGACAACCGACCCTAAAGAAGACCTCATGTTTGCTACAAATGTTATCAATAAAGACACAATATTCTTCGAGTCATCATATTGTTTTGCTTTCACTAATTTGTGCTGTGTTGTGAGAGGCCATGTCCTAGTATCGACTAAACGCCCTGTGCAAAGACTTAACGCTTTGAATTCTGCAGAAATTAGTGATCTTTTCAATACTGTGTGTCGTGTTCAGCGAATGTTAGAATCAATTTACGAAACAACTGCAGCGACAGTTACTGTCCAGGATGGCGCAGATGCTGGTCAAACCGTGCCTCATGTTCATTTTCATGTAATGCCACGTCGCCCTGGCGACTTTAAACATAATGATCAAATTTATCTTAAGTTAGAGGACCAAGTTGACAATCAAAAAATGCGCACAATTGAGGAACGCATACAAGAAGCCCGAAAATATCGTGAAGTCATGAAAACTTTTAAGTCATAATTCAAAATACATAGTACATCGTGATTATAAATAAAAATTACTGGACTTCTATGAACTTATGTATTGAAAATGTTTATAACATATAAAAATATAGTAATCAATTCTTTTAAAGAAAAGTAAATCATTTTTTAATAATTTGCTAAATATTTATTACACTTTTATGGTTAAGGATGCAGAAATATTTGTTTACTCACCTCTTGAGGGGGAATATTTTTTAACTTTTTCATTGATGTGTGTGTAAATTAAAAACTTTAAATTCGTTTTCTTCCGAAAGAGTTTTTTAAGATATGAAAAAGAAGCAATATGGAATTAAACAGAAGGTCAAAGTGCGAACACGTATTTTTAAAATTTGTATAGGTACATACATTACAATTATGTACAATTAAACATTTTGTTGGCTTGAATTACACATGATCGTTATCATTTTTTCCTCTTCAATCGTATGAGCGTATGCGATAGTTTTGAAAAATTTTAAAATAATTGGAACCTTAGAATGTGCCCCGGAAAATTGATTTATGCTGTAAGCGTGCATGATCATGACAAGTGAGAGGTTTCGCACTATATCTAATATTTAGCTCTCACAATCATATTAATTATTTTTTAACTGACCTTAACATTACCGCCAAGCTTCTCCAGTTTTTTAACGCTTTCATCGATACAGGTCTTGACAATATCGTAGATGAGAACCGGGTCTTGTTCCACCCAACCCTCTTGAGGATATATAGAAGGCACTTCAATTTGATGGTAGCAAACTATGTCATCAGTACCAGCTTTAAAAATAATAAAACGGGCGGATGAAGTACCCTCATCAATCGCTCCAACATATTTCACTTGATCCATTGTTTTCTGGGTCCCAACAGAAATGTTATTTATTTATGTGTATGTATGTAATCTTTGCTCTTATCTTTTTCTTTATTCCTTTTTATCAAAATTCGTCCAACTCTTGTTAATGTCAAGGACTTTGATCTCGTAAAAACTATCGCATGCAGAAATAAATTAGTGCCGTTTGCTTTATTCGGAAGTGTTGAATTCACTAGTCAGCATTTATTAGAGAAAGGAATTTTGTTTATCTGCGTGTAAATGCAGAAATAATTAAATTTTCCGCTAACATCTGTTATTGTTTTTAAATAAAAACAGAATTCACAATAGTACCGGGGATGCCATTATACATATATTTTAGGGATTATTAATCAATTGTCGCTCAAAACTAGAAATACAAAATTTCTTAAAAATGAATTGGTAATTTTATAAAAATTATGGCCAAAATTATTAAACGTGTTTTTTTTATTGAAAGATTGAATTTTTTGATAGTTCTAGGTGTAATTTATTACAAAAAATCTAGTGGCGGTTTTTTATGCTGTTTTTACAACACGCACGTAGTTTTCTGCACTTTGCTGACTTCAGCAGTGTCTCAGAGCTTCAAAACGAAAGTCTTAAAAATTTACAATATGAAGTAGAATTTTGTTGTATGTCGATCTGCGTACTTAGTTTTTAGAATTTCTTTAAATTCATTTTTGCGTTTTTGGCCAGCTTTTTTGGCTCAAGCTCAAGTACTCCTCCAATTTTTTAATGTGATGATTTTTCGAACAAATTGGTTGTTAGTGGTTTTTAATCCTAAGTGATTTGGACATGTCCAATTCTTTCTGACTAAAAACGTTACGAACTTTAGCCAAAATAATAATCAGTTTTTTTCGCAATATCTTATTTCCATTGAAAATAACGTATTGAGAAAATTTAATATAACATTCTTCGGTAAAATTAATAATTTCAGTGTACGAGTACTATAGTCTACTTCAACATACATATGTAATGCCCAAGAAATTAATTTGCACAATATTATAGCCCGAGGCACATAGAATCCGTCGTACATTATATGTACGTTGCTTTTTTCAACAGACATTAAAAGTATCGGCGGAGGAGGTTGACACAATGCGTACTTTGTTGACGGACATTAAATCAGCTGGATCTGATTAAAGTACACGTGTTTGCAATGGAATTCGAGGATATTCTGGAGTTTCTTTTAATTGTAATTTTTATTTAATTTAGTTTTGTCGCCACGCAACACAAAAAGCTGTCAAAGTACTCAACGTACGTTAAAAGTTGCCCAACTTTAGTACTTTGCGTTGACGGAGACGTACGGAATGTGACAAATCTCATAAGACAGCAAAAATGCAAAAATTTTACCGATAATTTTCGGACAAAAATAAAACTTGACATTTGATATTTTTAGGTCATTTTAGGTCAAAAATTACAATTAAAATTTTACTTATTTTTCAATCAAAGACAAAAGTTAGCGTTGACCGAAATTTTTCGATAAAAGTAAAAGTTAAAATTGGAATAATTTTTCCCAAAAAAACGTTAAAATTTTATGTATTTCTCCGGTCCAAAAAAATCAGTCACATTTAATATTTTCTATTTGAATGAAAAAATAACTGTAATATTTAAACTGTTATTTTTTATCGAAAAAAATAAGTAAAATTTGAAAATAAGTACAATATTTTAACTGTATATACACCTTTTCAGAAATCACGGTGATTTTAAGCCACGTGATTTCCAAAAATTAATTCTTATTATTGCTGTTTTTATTACCGTTTTTTACATTTTTGGTGTTCACAATGGAATATTTCATTCGAGCTTGGAATGTCATGAATCGTACGATTTACAAAGCACTAATATAACTGCTTTCAATTTTTAGAAAGCACGTGATTTGAGATCTCGTGATTTACAGAACAGGCCTGATATTAAACGAAAAAATTCGAGTAAAATAAAAATTTTTTAAATTTTTCGACTTTTATTAATATTTTATTAAAAAACTTTTTCGAGCTTAAGGTCAACAATAATAATACAAAAGCTTTTTTCAACTAAACAATTCTTATTATTAATTTTATTTATAGCTCTGAAGAAGTTTTCCATATTGGATATTGGAATTTTGCTTTCTCGAAAAACATAGTTTTACATTGTTATTGTTGACCTTAAGCTTTTTTTACTTGAAAAAATATCGATAAAAAATGTAGATTTCTTTTTTGAAAAAGGTTTTAAATTACCTATGAAATGAAAGATTAATTTTTAGGTTCATTTTGTTTTTTTATTTATTTATTTTTATTTTGAATGTGATTTTATTAATATAAATACAGAATATTTACAACAAAATAAAAAATATAAAAGGAAATAATAAAATAATATGAACAACAACTATAATAAAATTTTAGTCAATATTTTTTCAGTTTATTTTAAGATATTATATTTGTAACCTTTTTTTTACAGAATATATATAAACTTAATTTTACGATTGAAAATTTTGAAACAATAAACATGTAATTAATTAATTTTACATTTTAATATTTTAAGTTTCAGCATTTTTTTCTTATTTATAATTTTAAGGGACTAAGTTATTATTTATTATGTATGTATAAATTACTAAAAATTTACTAAATTTATAATTTATGAGCTGAAGTTATTAAGCTAAGTTAACGATGAAAATTAGTCATAATAGAATTGGGAGAGTAATGAATGAGTGCAAGACAGGTAGAAAATTATTAAAAACATAAAAACAAACATTTGTTATGAGCGTCATTAATTTTATTTAGTAAGTCGTTTAAATTAATATTTTCAAAAGATAAACTCAATTATATGTATATATTTTTTTATTTGTTACGTAATTTTACGTAATTTGTTTCGACCTGTATTGGTTTAATTGAAAATTATTAATCTACTAGCTCGAGTTCGTGGACTGAATTTGATAAATTTAGTTAATAATTTGTTTTCAAATTATTATTATTAAGAAAGGAATAATAAGCTAATTGCACTAGCAGATCGGAACAGCTCGGGTGTTGACGGTCGCTACACCGTCACCTTCAGCGTTCATATGTTTGGTTTTACTACTTTCGAGGTGGATGCTAGATGAGGTGGAATATGTAAAAATTTCTTTTTTAATAATAATAAATTAAGCAAATATTAACTAAATTTAAGAAATTCCGTTTTCGAACTCCAGCCATATTAATAACTTTCAACTTTTTTATTATTTTAAATAATTGTGGCAATTATGGTACACACAGAGTAATAAATATAATATATAAGTATGTTTTTAATTTTTATATATTAAAGGCGTTTCAAAGTTTTAATTATCAATGGGGTATGAAAAATTTTTTATACTTCTAATAAATTTATATATATTTCAATCTGAAAAAGGCTTGTCAGTAGATATTGTTAAATTATACATACTTTATTTTTTATGTTAATTATTTAGCATTACTTTTAGTGTTGCACTTTTTCACAATCCTTTTCTTTTTAATGCACTATTTTTAGCTTTCTGCTAATAAAAAATATTTATTATAACCAGGGCTGTCAAACGTGACGATTTTACGTCATTTTGTCGATTTTTGTTAGTGTCCTCCCTTATACCACAGGGTAGACCAGAGATGAAACTTTGAGGTTATGTTTTGGTGCAAATCAGCTTTTTTCCCCCTCTACTTAC
The DNA here is from genome assembly GCA_956483585.1 of Gymnocheta viridis. Taxonomy (NCBI): domain Eukaryota; kingdom Metazoa; phylum Arthropoda; class Insecta; order Diptera; family Tachinidae; genus Gymnocheta; species Gymnocheta viridis. Next base: position 138,695,081 of record OY101440.1, read on the forward strand.
TGTTAAAAAGAGATAGCACTATAATGCAGGAATAAGGGAAAATAAACAAAACAAAAGTAAAGCACTTTGCAAGTAAGAAATGATGAATTGTAATGGAATTTACTTCTTCTATAGATCATGAAATAATTCTTATTTTATTTTTAATGTTATATTACCATTAGCATTTTTATTGCTTAAATTAATATTTTTCTACAACTTTTTTTATTGAGCCAGATATTAATAATACAAAAACACAACAAAACATGAAAAATTCTTTGTTAACTACTTTCTGTGTGACAGTCAGCAAAACAACAATAGCATTCCTCTTCGTGGGACCTCTGGTCTTCTTTGTGGTGATTGCTTGACCAATTATTGCCTATCAATCTGCTGTCATTTCAGTTGCCATTTCTCTTTTCTGTAGTCAGTGCATTTGCGAATTTTAATGTTAAAACTAAAAACTGCACATTTATTTTAAAAAAAACCTAATGGAGTGAAAACCCGAAGAAATATTTAAAATTAAAAATTTATATCAACAATTCCCAAGCTTATGGGACTATCGAAGTATATAAAATTATAAACATATTTACACAACCTCTCACTTTGAAAATTTTACAGACACCGACTTGTCGACTTGTCAAATGACAAACGTAAAACTCTACAACAAAAAAAAATATATTTTATTTTATACATAAGAGTATGTTCGGGTTCTGTGGTATATATATGTACATACATATATTTTTTTCTACAATAACATTTTATTCGATCTTAAAATTTTCAGTAAAATACGCTACAATTGTTAGGATCACATAAAGTTTGCGAAAAAATTTTTAAACGCAAAATTTCAGATCTTCAAAAAATATAGCAAAACCCATAAACGAGGCATTAACTGCCAGTCCCACGATGTCACACGTATTCTTTCTTTCGTACAATTACATTTAAAACAAAAACATATTTTTAGAATTTGTTTTTGTTTTAATTGGCTGTGTAATTTGATCCATCATATTCTTCTAATGCTTTATAATAGCGTTTGTAGCGTATTGTGATTTGTTTTAATGGAAATATGATCGTAACAATTGATCCTCGGGTAAATCAAAAATAATGCCTCCATTTTGTTTCTGTAATTAAACTGATATATGGTATAGCAAAGCTTAGCTGCTAAGAGTACTTCAACGAATTTATCGCTTCATAAGGATTCTAAATTTGTTTAAAGGTAAATGAGAATTACCTATTATACCACAATACCCAAAGTTACTCTACGTACATACGTACTATGTATGTAAGGCGTTTAACGCTCACCATAATATAAATTCATCGGGTGCAAACACAGTGTTAAAAAATACGAATACAGTCGTCGGCACAATTATAACTTACTTATTTTTTTAAACTTCAAAAATGCTTGTTTATTGAAAATACGGAAAAAATTTTATTACTAACAGACTGATAATTTGAAGCATGATGAAATAAACAGGTGTCATTATTAGGGCTACAACTACAACAATACAAACAAAAATTCCTTTTTGTGTAAAGTCTAACCCTTTGTCAAAAATTATTGTAAACAAAAATTAAATAAAATAAGTTAACAGAAACCATTGAATTTTTGGACGCCACTAATGAGCAATTAAGGAAGCGTGGATTACTTTGAAAGTATTGCGGTCCATATAGAAGGTAGTGGCACTCACAAAACAAGCACAAATGTATAAGTACCTAAAAGAAATTATTGCAAAATTTAAATTACAAAATAAACAGAAATTGAACGAACAAAAGCTTGGATAATTTGTAAATATAAACTGGAGATGGGATGGTGAGTGATTTCTCACTCACGCTCACGATAAAAAATTTTACTCATGCACGACCTTATATTTTTGGCTCCCGTTCATGTATGCTCACGTGAGTAGGAAAAAAAGTTACGCACAATCACGAAAACTCACACTCACGAAATATTCACGAAATAAAATTAAATAATTAAAACAAAAAACTTACAAAATTTAATTAAAAAAATATTATTATTATCACCGATCCATTCTGCCAGTCTGATGACTACTTTCTTAATAAAAATAATTTTAGTTTATCGAAAAAATTTCTAAAATGAATAAAAAAATGAGTAAAGTAAAATTAAACTTGAGCCAAACAATTCCTTTCAATATAAACTTAAAACAATTTAAGTAATTACGTAAAAATATTAATTAAAAATGTTTACGAAAAAATAACAATATAGCAAAAAAAATCACGAAGCAATAACGTCAAAAATCTACTTATGCAAGCTCAATTTCTTTGTACTCGCGTTTATGCATGCTCACGTAATTGAAACAAAAAATTAATTACGATGACTCACGCTAATCACGTGAACAGTGCCCATCTCTAATATAAACAAAACTGACATAAGACTGGAAAAATAATGCTAGAGCAAAAAACTATCATATGACGTTACATGATTTTACATAAGTGTTGTTGTTGATGTGCACTTTGTTTTGAGCAAGGCTGAGGTAACGGTAACAAAGAAAACAATTTGTCAAAATAATTGTGCCGACGACTGTATACCTGACAAATATGTCAATTATATAAAAAGGAAAAACAAAAAACAGAGTGACAGATCTTAAAGTATGTATGTATGTATTGAAAAAATAAAGTACGAGCGAGTATTAAACCTCTTGCTACTTATGTATGTATGTATGTATGTGTGGTTGGCTCTCGAGTTATTTTATAAGACCAGCTTATATGGCTAGCTTAAGCATGATAAATATTTCTTTTAAACATTTGTTTCTTGTTATAGTATATGAAGAGATGTATATAAAAAATAATTAATTATAAATTTTATTTATAAATAATATGTATAGTAAAATTTAAGATTTGTTTAAATATTTGGTTTCAATATTCAAAATTTGCATTATAATTATGATAAATATAGTATTCGTATATATTTTTGCTTTAACCAATTGTTTAATTTTCTTTTTCATTCTTTTTTTTTCTATCCAGCCTGCTGAAATAGATTTTTATATGAGTTATATATTTTTTTTTTGTTTTTTTTCTAAATTCGTATAAATTTTTATTTGAATGCATATTGACCAAACGTTGTTCTTTTTCTTTTTGCAAGCACCAAAATAAAAATATAGTTATATAACCAAGCATTTAGTTTTATACATAAAATGATTAAAATGTAAGCGATTGTTAAAGATGTTGAGATAAAGTTTTTTTTTTATTAATTTAATATACACTCACTCAAGAGTTTTTGTTTTCATAACAATGTAATAATAGTTGTTTTATATAAAAATTCATTTTATAATATTTAGTAAAAAATAAATACAGTAGTGGCCATATACACATGTACATTAGGATATAACTTATTCCCATTTTTTGCAAATACCAAAATGGCCCCAGCGTAGTCGAATAGTCCATTGAAAACTATTAAAAAAATGATACTAATTATTGGCGGTTTTCAAAAAAGACCACCCACAAAAGCTATAAAGTTGGAAAACTATTTTTTTTTTATTTTTATTTCTACTTATATTTTAGCCAAAAACTCAGTTTTTTTTATGAAATTATTCATGTCCTTTAATAATTAGGAAACTTTTTAACTTTTTTTTCATTTATTAATAAAATATTAAACATTTTTTTAATAAATTTTTTGTAAGGTTTCGTTTAGAAGGTTTCGCAAAGAAAAGCCACACACAGTAATTAGTGAAATTCCCGGGAATTCCCTTACTAACTTCGCGGTATTTCGGGATTGAAAACTTTTGGGAATTCTCGTGAAAAACTGTAGTGTAAACAACATGTGTTGTAATTTTTTCTACATTATAGATAAAAAATCGTTTTCCCTAACGCATATTTATAATGTCGTCAGTTCATTATTGGTTCATCCATTAAAAAAAAATTGGGTTACAAGTGGAGTATACATACATATACATACATATATATTTTGAATACCCCCTTTCTGAATCCAAAACCCATTTCTCGAAGTGGTTTATGGTTTCTGAGATATGAAGCATTAATTTTCCGCCATTTTCACCATTTTAAAGTTTAATAAGTATTGTTTTTGCTGTGTACGCTAGTGTTTGACGGTTCAGAAAATGTACAAAATAAATTTCACTCTTGATTTGCTTCATTTCCATAGCAAACAATAAAAAAACAGAAAGATTTAACAAAAATTCAACGGCGACGGCTAAGCAAGTAGCAGCCGCCGGTTAAATGTTATAATATAAAATTATTAAATACTTGAAAATAAAAATAAAGGAAATCTGTTTTATTTAATTATACATAAGTATAACATAAGTTACTTAATTCCGTTCTTAATTGTAAATACACTTATGTATTTGTTTTTCTTGCATAAGCTTAGCGGCGGAACGATATATGAAAAGATTACGGCGGCAAATCCTTGCCGACTCGTTTCCCGGTACTGTAAGAAAATTAATTTAAACACAGCAAGTTCAATTTTTGTGCAAAAAATATGCCGAAAGCAGTGGAGAAAATACAAAAAAATACGCTATATCAAATATTTCGAGAAAATTGCATGTCAACTGTTTTTTGTCGTTTTTCTCCAATCTAATTTTGGCGTATTCGCCAAACCAATAATGAGCTGACGATGTATGAGGCAATCCACACTAGATGAATTCTGCTGGCATAACAAGGCAGCTTGTAGGCATTTTCGGTGAAGAGAGTCGTTCTTGGTTGGCATAATTTTTCAACCAGCTTCAACCCCACATTAGCAGAACAAAACCAATACACACACAATTAAAAAAAACAACATTTAAATGTCAAATGAATACAAAAACACTAATAGACACAAAGCTGTTTATACGTACACATTTTATGCCAGATGAATTAATCCAGTGTGTTTTGAAAAGAACAAAAGTTAAGCGGAATAAAAATTAGTCTAATGTGAATTGGCTCTATGAAAACAGTAGTGCTTTTACCTGCGTATTAACTGCTAAAGTGATGCATTTGGAAACAAAACACGTTGTAAAAATGTTTTTAAGTACATTTAGAAACATAATAATACGATGTATTACTACGAAGTTACATGCGTTTAGGAAAACAACCACCATGGACTCTTAGACTATTTGCATGTTTTATTTACTTTGTGAGGAATTGAATTCGCCGTGCAAGCGGGACTATCAAACAATAAAATTTAATTTACTATTTAGCTTTTCTCCTGTAAGACATTTTAGCAACATCGCGTCTACCTATTTAGCATTCTAACAGTTTCATTTTCTGACAACACTGATAACGAGCTTATACATGCCAGTGCAATAAGTGTGCACGTGTTAGTAGCAATTTTAAACGCTTGTAGCTCTCTAAATATCGAACCGATTTAAATAAAATTAAGATTGTGCACATCTATGTAAAACACCGTTTAAAAACATATAAATCTTTCCAAAATCGGCTCAGTACAACGGCCGTAAAAGGGACCTAAAAACCCGTTTGCCTATTAAATATGGGTTCGCATTTATTAAAAAATAATATAAAAATAACATTTTGCGGTATAATTGACTTCATTTTGTGATATAAAAACGAAGTTAAATCACACTAACCCCAAGCAAAAGTAGTGGTTGCGTTTTTTTTGGCAAATGTTTGCCAAGTGTGACCGTACCTTTAGACTATTGTAATATTATATAAAAACATCCAAGAGATATATTTTTTGATCATTTTGTTACAAAAATTCTGCAAAGCATTCTTATGAAAATATATCGCTAAAATTTCCAAACACAGTTTAGAAAATTAAAAGCAAGAGGGATAATAGTAATGTTTCAATTATATAGCCACCACTGTATATACATATATACATACATATGTATATATAGTTCAGTTCATTAAAAAAAATTAAATAAAAAATAATTAAATGTTTTCAAAATATAAAGTGGCACTTTGGTATTTTTTTTTTTAAATAAAATATTAGTTTGGCGAAATTAAAAGATACAATTTAAAATATAATTCGTAAAAAATATTTTTACCAAAATTTTATATAAATTCTTAATGATGAAACAGAACAAATATGCAACTTCAGGAACAATCGCTGATGGTCCATAATAAAATCGAAAGTAGTTACTTCAAATTCTCTCTTATTGTTTGATTTTCTTCTGTTTGCATTTTTCGAATGAAACATGTGTGTGATTTCATGAAAACATTGTAACATTGTTGAGAGAATGAGTGTCTAAAATTGAGAGTATAAGCAAAAAACGCTGTAAAAATAAAATAGATTCTATTTCATGACCACATTCTCTGGCAAAATTTTATGTCAAACTGTATCGAAAATATTGTTCAGCCTGAAGTTGCAGTTTGATCTGTTTCATCGTTTAATTACTCGTAAAACAATACACTTCCTATACGTTCGTTCAAATAGTTTCAAATAATTTGATTATTTGAAATGAAAGAGATTTTTAACTTACAAAATACAATAGTAAACTAAATCAAAACTATTTTCCTAGCATAACTACAGATACTATCATCTTCTTTTTAAGTATTTATTTTAATCGAATGAAAACATTTAATTACATTTTAAATAAATTTTTGAGTTTCGTGTAATCCACCAATTTAACAGTTGTTTATTTATGTATGTATATTAAAGAAAAATATTATAAAGTATTAATTTTGCTTTTAAACATTCTTCATTATATATTATTAATATTTTTTTTGGCAAACATTTTAACTAAATTTATAAATTACTGTAGAACGAACTTATTTATTATTACTATAGTAGTTCCATTAAGAAAATTTCAATGAGTTTGATATACCACCTTCTTTCTTTCTTTCTCTAAGGATTCAAATTAAATTTACGGTGGGGCGATGGAGACAATGACTCAAGTTCATACTTGTTCAAGCATGCATGTTTGTGTTTTTTTTTTTATATAAAAAAAGAGGGCTAACTAATTATAACGTAAGTATATATATATATATGTATATGAGCATATTATTCTTATACAATTACATACATATTTGCTTTATATGCAGATATGTTTTTTTTGTATTAAATGATATGGATAGTATAAAGTTAAATAAAAACTTTAAAAATTGTTTAAATTAAATTGACTATGCATTTGATTTGTTCTTTTTGTTTTTTACTAATAAACTTTAAAAATATTTATAAACTCCATAACACGTTTGTTGACCACAACACATAAACACTTACATGATTGAACTTTTTTTTACACATATACCGGCGACTGATCATCCATTATATCAGGATTAAGTTTATCATCAAAAAAGCGACGAAATGTGAATTCGAAGAAGCCATGAAAGGGCTTGTCTGTATCATTAAATTCATCGCTGCTCATATTTGAATCAGAGCGTAGTTTTTCTGGATCAATTGGATCGAAGTTCGAAGTGTCTGTCGGATGCTCAATTTTTGGAATATAGGGTGCAATTTGACGACGCATATCAGCGAAATCGACACCTTTAAAAAAATCATGAGCCTTCACTTCATCGGCTTTTTTACCCAAACGTTTGTCAGCTGATGAGCAAAGTCTTAAAATAAGATCTGTAGCTTCTCTTGTTAGTTTGGCCTGTGGTGGTATATGTAGCGTCTTTTCCCAATTAATAACCTATACATTGAACGGCAAGCGGCCGCATTAATAAGATTTTTGGCTTTAGTTGCGACAGTGATGCCAAGAGTAGGGAATTTTCCCTTTTTGTAGGGAATTCATTGGAAAATTTCAAGGGAAGGGATAAAAGGACAGATTTCTAATTTTAAGGAAAAAATAGAGAATTTTTAAAATGTTGTCTTTCTTCGTTTTATATTGCGGTGTAATTGCGTAAAACAGCTCACAAAAGTGATAATACATATAGAAATCTAAATGTAAAATTTTATTACAGTATTACGAGAGATATTTCTTACGAGAGAAAACATCTTTTGGTAAATAATATATAGAGGCAATGAAAGCAAAGAAACGTCCGATTTTCTTGGGAATAGAATTTGTATGAAAAATAAAAACAAATTTGTAAATGTTGGAATTTTTTTTGATAATGGAAAGCCATCTATCGTCCAACAAAATCCTGTCTTAAGACTTTTTAAAAATATATATTAAGCTACTTTAAATATTCAAATGCGCTCTTTAAAAAAATAATAATAACTCATTCTTTCCATCCCGATTCACATTTTTTTTAACTTGAATAAAATTTTATTAAGAATTCAGAATTAAAACTTTGATTACCTTCTAAGATCTCACCACCTTTATTTTAAAAATTTAAGAAATCTATATTAGCAATAAATGCGAAGAATTATTAAAAATGTGTGCAACTTAAGAGAAGTTAATCCAAAGACTTCCTTAAAAATTAAATAATTTTTGAAGAAATGTAATTAGTACAGACGTTAGAGAACTATAATGGCACAAAGGCAGATAGATATTGGAGGGTTTTAAAATTACAAATTTATATGATCTTTTATTATTATTTAATTTTCTGCCTGGCAGTATAAATATACGAAATTTTAAAAACCTAAATAGTGTTCTTTTTTCCTAAAATCAATAAATTTTAAGAGTAGGGAAAAATGTAGGGAACTCTTTTTTGCGTGTAGGGAAAAAGGGGGAATTTTTTGGAGACATGCAGGGATTTTGTTAAATTTCAGCTGGCATCACTGATTTGCGAATGTGAAATTGAGTGATTACCTTTTGTTGCGTTTCAACAGGAGTATTGGCTAAAAATGGTGGCTGTCCTACTAACATTTCATAAAGTATGACACCAACACTCCACCAATCACACAGTTGAGTGTAACCACTGCGTTCCAATACTTCAGGGGCGATATAATTAGGTGTCCCTACAAGTGAATGTGCCAAAACTCTTTGGTGATCACGCATCCTTCGCCTTTAAATATAAAATTGTAATGTTATTAGACTTATCTATTTATTTCGTTATATGTATGCATATTCTTAAATTTTACCTCTCCAAAACGGTAGGCTTAGTTCCGTTATCAGAGAAATCTTCCCAAGGTTCCATTGAATCCTGTCTGGCATGATTACCTTAAAAAAATCATTTGAAATTATTGTCAATTCCATGATCTAATAATACAGGTCTGTTTAGTACTACAACAATAAAACAATAAAAAAACAACAGACATTTTGTTTTTGTTTAAAATCGCAGGAAAGTCAAAAACAGTTGAAGAAAATTGTATTTTATATGTTAGTGATGGAAAATTAAATTTTTCTTCGGTACAAAAAAAAAATATTTTAAATAATACTTTTTTGATCCCCGCAGTACTAAATTGAAATATTTGTAATTTTATCTTTATTAACTAAAAATATATAATGAATTGTATTTGTTCTTGCGTTTATGTTATGTTATCGAAGCAAATACAATGGTTTCACCTGATAACAAACATTATTCTTAATCCCTTTACACACCAAGTTAAAGGTTTGAGATTAAAGTTTGAAATCAAATTGACGTTCAGTTGAGAGTAAATGTTTGGTGCCAAGTCGGACATTTAAGAGTAAAATGCCGACCTTAATGTCAAACTACATTGATCTTCTTCAAGACTGCGAATATTAAAAAAAGTTTATTTTCCTAAATTGTAGTGTTTCTCAAACTAAAAATACATTTCAGCGTAAAACTTTTTTGTTTGTACGCTAATAAGTTTACAATATTTCAAAACGTTGTTCATGCGTAAAGCGACTAGTTTTGGTCCTCGTTTTTGTGATACTAACCGATAGTAAATATTTTGGACAGAAAAAACCTATTGGCGTTTTCTTTTCCAAAACAAAGCGCAATCAATATTTTTTGCCCTTTTTATTGAAAATTTGCAATATAATGATTTTTTTTAATATTGAGTTTATTAGAAATTGTTGTATCATCACTTAAGATGCAAAATTTTTGTCTTAAGAAAATTTTGAATAGCAATTTTCTGATAAAAAGTAAAAGAAATGTTACATATTTTTTCAGAAAAGAAAAGTAACATATCAAACAAAAGGTGGCTTTTACTTGAACCATTCGTTATTTTAGGTCGTCCTTAGAGTATCGTAATTAATTAATCCAAAGATTTATTATTTAGAAGTATGAACAATTTAACTATTATGGAATAATTCAATTTCAAATATATTTTAAGAACTAACACATTTCTGAAGTTGAGAAAAACCCTAACTTTTATGCAAAATCCTATTTTTCAGATGTAACGTTCAAATGATTTTCAAATAATGTAACACCCAAAGAAATATAGTTGGGAGTTATCACATTTTCATGTCTGTTATGGGAGTTTATTTACTTTTTGTGAAACTTTTTAAATTGGGGAAATATTGGAATTGGCAGTTAATTAATTTTCGCTTGGGACTTATTTAATTTCATTGAGACTTACGAGTATTTAATTTCTTTGAGAGTTATTTTATTTGTCCTAAAATTGTGGTTCACACAATTCTTTTGTTCCTATTTCAATTTAATTTCTGTTGAGACTTTCTGTATGTGGAATACTTTCAGTCTTGTTAGAACTTCTTTCATTGGGAGATATTAAATTTCTTTTGGAATTATTGTATTAGAAATCATGCAATTTACAAATTAATTAATTTTGCATTTTAATCATTTAATATTTTCCCCGTTGGCCCTTTTTCATTTTGGTTGGAAATTATTTCATTTGAGAGCTGTTAATGCAAATCGTTCTTAATTTGCGATTTACAGCGAGAGCTGTAAAAGGATTCTTAAAGACAAGCTTAAGACTTTTTACTCTTTTAAAATACTTTCACTATGTTATACGAGTATATGTTGAGATATACTGGAAAGCGATTGTTCAACAAGTAGAAGTCAAATTAGTTTAAAAGTACTAAATGAACTGGAGGAGTAAAACGGGTCAAAAAAGAACTATTTAAAATGTTTTTTGTACCGAAAAAAATTTAATTTTCCATAACCGATTTAACACAAAACTTTTGACAATTTCACAATTTTCGGCCATTAAAAAACTCAGCGCTACAAAAAATCATCTGGACTATTAAACAGACCTGTAGTATTGGATCATGGTCAATTCATAAAATTTGGCTTAGTAGTCTATTCTATCAGCATATTTACCATTCTCCTGATAGTATTTCGAATTGTGAGTCCATCTAAAGCCAGTACATAATCCGAAATCGGTCAACTTTATGTGGCCATCACGATCAATTAAAATATTGTCTGGTTTAATATCTCTGCAATATAAGCATACACCAAGTAGGGAATTGACTCCATTATCTACTGTTTTTGTAACTATTACTGACTAACCTGTGAATAAAACCCATCTTGTGTACACTTTCTACAGCACACGTAAGTTCTGCAATGTAAAATCGGGCTAAGGGTTCTTCGAAAATACCCTTTTTAATTAAGAGTGACATCAAATCGCCGCCTAAAAAGTAAAAATATTATTTTTTATTGTAAGTTAAACTTGAATTATTGTCGTTTGTTTTATATTTTTGAACAAATCGGATTTCAATGGCATTAATAATCGGTGACTTTTTAATCATACCCGGTATGTAGTCCATGACAAAATATAGATTGTCTTTATCCTGAAAACTGTAGTATAGTTTGACTACCCAATTGTTATCAGCTTCAGCTAAAATATCACGTTCTGCTTTCACATGAGCTACTTGATTGCGCTTGAGTACGTCCGCTTTGCGTAATGTTTTCATTGCATACAAATGGTTGGTGGTATCGATTTTACGCACCAATGTTACCTCACCGAATGCGCCAACACCAATGGGCTTTATCTTGACGAACATACTCTTATCCATTTTGGCTCGTTTGAGACGTATATAATTGCTCTCTTTTTGATTCAACATTTTTCTCATTTCGACTTGTGTTTGCGTCGACAGACCGATTTTTAGCATCTCCTTTTCCAGCTGATTTTTGCGGAATGTTCTCTGTTTATAGGATTTGAGAACATTTTCAATGTGCTGTTCCATGTAGAATTTGAAAGCCTGCGGAGAATATTGTCTTATGCGGCACTCCTTGCGCTCTTCTTCCTTTTCTTTGGACACTTTTTTGCGTTCGGGTATGGGAGAGGCATGCTTAATTTTCTTAACATTGTCAGGTGGGGCGGATTTGCTACTACTAGACGCTGCCGCTCCGGAAGAGGACGATGCTATAGAATCCCCACCACTTCCATTGCTGCCACCATTATTATTCATATTTTTAGATGGAGGTATTGGGGGCGTTGAAGATAAATTACTATTTGTAATTTGATTATTGCTTAATCCATTTCCTCCTGCTCCTCCTCCTCCACCGCCAGCACTGTTCAATCTTGAGTCAAGCATATTATTGTTTGGATTCATTTCGTGTGGCGAAGACGTAGAAGGAGGCGGTGGAACTGCTGTCGCTGATCGTGTGCTTTGATATGGAGGTGGCGGAGGCAGTTGCCGACCTCCAACTACAGGCACTGCAGCAGGTGGCTTTTGTTGAGCCAGCACTGCAGCTGCTCTTAGCTGGGCTTGAATTTGTTGTTGCTGTTGTTGCTGCATGGCAGCCACCTGCTGATGTTGCTGATGATGTTGAGCTGCTTTGGCTTGCATACTTTTAGCATACGAAGGTGGCTCTACGCAGGGCGATTTAGTCATAACGGTTCCATTTAAGGCATTTGCAATTAAGGGAGGTGTTGTTGGAGTCGGTGGTGTGGGCTTACTAACTACAGTTGGTACACCGCTTGCTAATAGTGGCGACTGCTGCTGCTGCTGCTGTTGAACGGCAGCTGGGATTTTTTGTGGATATGATGGAGGAGCTGGCAGAATATGAACTGGTGAATTGCATGCTGAGGCAGTCACCGGCGATTGTGGTGCAACAGCCGTTTGCAATACAGGCTTCTGGACTTGCGTTGACTTAACACTCTGCATAATAATCGGCTGTTGAGTGCGTGTTGGATAAACACGAGGTTGCGGACGCGCCACGGACGATGATTGAAGCGGTGGAGGAATTGCACTGCTTGTCACTGTAATTGGACTGGGTGATCCTGCGGAAGTGGCCGAATAAATGCCACTGCTCGGCGATTTGCGATAATCCGATTGAGACTGTGTAGGAGATTGCCTCGATTGCATTGAGGCTGAGTAACTTGGTGGTGGAGCTGATGTGGGTACCATTACGGTGTTTAAGGGATATGGTGGGGGAGGCTCAACAGCACTTCCTCCACCCGCCTGATATAGGCTAAGGGCCTTCATTTGTTGCGACAACTGCTGCTGAGCTTTGATACCATTTTGCGGTATGACTGGCGATGTGCCACGTGTTGGATTGGGCGTTATGGCCGCAGGCCGTGTTGTAGCTGGCGAACGCCGTTTATAATGTTGATTTGACGGCGGTGGTGGAGGGGGTGTGGCAGAATTACTAGATGTAGGATTGCGTGGCGGGGGTGCTGGCGGAGCCACATCACTAAAACTCGATGGTGATGGCGAATATTGTCCGGTACTTGCACGACTAGCACACGTCATTTGTTGATGTGAGTGTGGACTGTCTGAACGTGAACTCCCAGCTCCGGAATCCATGGCCGGACTGCATCGCAGGTAATTTAAAGGAAGCTCGCGTTCTATACTTGCCTTTCGATTAAGTTTGGGTGGGATTATTGATTGTGGCAAAACTTTTGGCACGTGGCCATTAAGTTGTGTTGAAATTTGTATCGCAGGTGATGGTGATGCCGATGAAGGTGGTTCCATCGGCGGTTTGACATGATGATACTCAGGCGCATCGGAGCGGCCATTGATCGCAGAATATCGTAGATGATTAAAGTTCTGAAAAGTAACAATAAATTTTTTTATAAATCTTCGAATTTATGTATGTACATACATATGTATGTACATAAAAATGTGTTTAATAATTCTTGAAAAATAAAGTTCAATACAACGAACGAAAAGTCCACAGCAAAAAAAATAAAAAATTTAACAAAATGCGCTAATCTGTCATTATGCTTTCATATAAAATTAAATGTTTGGAAATTGATTTATAAATGACGAGAGTTCTGGGTGAGGAAATATAAAAATTGCAAAAGAATGTATAACTTTCTCCTTTTATTTAATAAGCAAATTACGCTACTCAATAACGATCTTAAATTAGTATTATGGAAGATTAAAAAAACACAATAAGCGCCGTATCTTTAGTTAAAGCTTTTGTTGTTGTTGGGGGAAACTGCCGCATTCGATATTGATTGAAATTTTCATTGAAGTTCTATTGAAATTTAGTTCTAATCAAAAATCGAACATGGAATGGATATAATGTACATATTTCCACTTTATTAAGTATCCATGGACACTATTAACTTGGATGTTATTGTATGCCATCACTTAAATACACATGTACATATGTATGTACATACAAGGTGGCGCAAAATTAATCATCCAATTTAGTTTTTGAATATATATTTTTTTTTAATAAAAAAAATAATTTTAAGTGATGGAAGTCCGCATTTGGACCTTTAACGTCGCTTCTGTTAAGCGGAAAAGATGATATCCGCCAAGTAGCTGCCGTCAGTGTTCATACACATTTGTGTCCGTTTTATTGCATTTTCCATTTTCTGCTAAATTTCCAATAATAACTGTTCGCATTCCTGCCGAATATTATCCTTAGGGGCAGTGATTGTTTAGGACTTGTTGGCATAAGACCGCGACTTCAAGTAGTCCTAAAGAAAGAAGTCTGGGATGGTTAAATTGGGTGATCTTACTGGCCATTCCGAATCGTCAAAACGGGAGATTATGCGTACAGAAAAGGTTCGACACAATTCTTCCACGGTCCTGCGGAGTATAGCGCTCCATTGCTTGTCTGTTTGTATTCTGCAGCTGTCTAATTCACAAATGTCAAATATGATTGACGTACGACGCCATTTGCAAAAATTATAACATCTTCGGATAGGCTGAGTAATTTTGCGCCACCCAGTATAAACAAATCAAATAATCAAATCGAACTGTTAGAGATCAGTAGACCCCAACACGCTTTTCATTTACACGCCACGTGATTAAGCAAATTTTGTTTAATATTCAAAATTTTAGACAAATAGATGATCATTTTAAATTCCAAAAGAAAAATATTCTGAGAATATTTTTGTATATTTGGAGAACACACACAAAGAATAATTCGTATAAATGAATACAAATTAAATTGTGTTCGTATCAGCAAACAATATCCGTAACAATAGTCTCTAGCGAAATCAAGGCAGACAGAATGTCATCATCGTATAAGTATTTGTATACAAAATCCATTATTCTCTGATTTAAAATGTAATTTTTTTGGCGTTGAAATTTATTTTCCCTACCAGAGTTCTTATTTAATCAAGATATCAGTAATTTACATAAAAGTAAATTTAGATTGATTTCTACAAATTTCAAAACTAAGAACTGAACACATTTTTAATTTTATAAGAACAAAAATAACTTGAGATGAAGACAAAGGATAAATAAAGCGAAGGTGGCAAACCAGACCTGCTAATAAGCTTTTTCATCGTCCATTGTTTTTTATTTGACAAAAATATTTATAAAAATCTTTTAAAAAAATCTTGAATTAATACAAAATTTTTTTATTTTTAACAAAAAATGTGTAATATTTGACAACACGTCAAACTAATGCGTACGCACTGAACTCTAAATTTCTTGTAATTTTAGAAAGATTAGAATGTTTTATAACAACTAAGTTTTTAAAAAGAATCTAAAAGTGTCATAAATTTGCCACGGTCAGTACCATCCTTGGTAAAATGCAGCCATATGTCGCTAAATTTTTTTCCAGGCATATATGTATATATTTATAATTTTTTTTTTATATTTTTTGTTTAATTATTAGTATTATAATTAAAATATTTTTATATGTATATTAAAATACGTTTTGAGTGGACTTTGGAATCTACCCAAAAAACTGTTTCAAATTCAAATCACAGAATATTCCCTGTATATTTATACAGATACGCGCATTAGATAAAATACTCACCAGCTGTTTTCAGTTTGGCAAGAACTTCACAGTAAAAGTCATTTGACTTTGGATAGCATAATAATTTTTTAAGCTCAATTTTGACAAATTTCATAGAGATGTAAACAATTATTGTTATAATAAATATACTTGCATCCGTTGCCTTTGATTCAAATTAAAAAAAAGGAGAATGGCAACATTAGCACAGCGATGACAAGCCGATTTATACAAGTTGTTGTGTACGGGGCATCATAGTTCAAAACTGAACTATTTAAAATGAAAATTTCATCTAGTTCGACTAGTTCAATTGATTGAATCGGTCAATTGAACTACCCAAGACTAGTACAAACTAAGTCTGCCTTTAATTTTAATTTGCACGTTATACAGTGGATGTCAAACTCCAATTTTGTTTATATTTTTGCTTCACATTTTGTATGGGGTTTAACATGCATCGTATATCCATAACAACTGTTGTTTTTGTATTGTAATATTTCTAGCTGTCGCGCTAACTTATAATAACTCTGCTATTATTCTGACAGTTACTGTAAGTTTATGTACATAAGTATGTATGTACTCGTATTTATTCTAAATGCTATTTTATTATGCTGTTGCTGTTGTTGCAAATTGTATTTTGTGTCAACTTTTAAAAAATGAAGAACTCATACTTCGAATTCCTTAAAGGCAGGCGCAACCATAAAGAATCTCCAGCAAAGTATTAAATAAAACAAAAGGCAATTCGATAGATAGCAATGATGACGACAACAACAAAGGCCAATGCAACAGCCAGATGTGAAATGTGTTTGTGTAAAGTTTATTGTGTATACAATTTGTTAAAAACTATTTTAACAAAACTTGGGGGGTGCAAATTACATTTTCTCTGCAATTAGATTACTAACAATTTTTTTCATTTACATATTTTTTGCAATTGTAATTAAAATGTTGATGACATACGAGGGCGGATTGATATTGAAGCTACCTAGCGCTAGATGGCAGCACAAACACAAAAGCTTTTTTTTAGAAATTGCGATCTGTCAAACGACAGCTGTTAAAATTTCAGCCAAATTCATCGATTAGTTTATTTGTTGTAGTCGTTTGAAGTAAGCAACTTTTGTGTTTCTTGAAAAATGGAAAAAAGTGAATTTCGTGCAGTGATTAAACACTATTATTATTTGAAAGGGAAAACGACGAAAGAGACAAAAGAAAAACTCGATAAACATTACGGTGAGTCTGCTCCGTCAGATTACATGGTAAAATATTGGATTGCTGAATTTAAAGGCGGCCGATTAACTACTGCAACAATACCATCAACAGGAAGGCCGAAAGAGGTGGTTACTGAAGAAAATATCAAGTAAATCCTCGATATCGTTATGAATGATCGCCGAGTCAAGTTACGTGAGATTGTTGAAATTGTAAACATATCATATGAACGTGTACTCAACATTTTGCATGAACATTTGCATATGAAAAAGCTATCGGCAAGATGGGTGCCGCGGTTGCTCTCAATTGACCAAACGTGTGATGTGAGCAGTCTCAATGGCAAAGCTCTATGAATTGGGCTACGAATTGGTACCTCAGCCGCCATATTATCTGTACTAAGCCCCTTCCTATTTCCAAACCTAAAGAAATGGCTCGGTGGAAAGAGATTTAGCTCCAACGATGAAATTATTGACCAATCCAATGCCTATTTTAAGGACCTCGAAAAATCCTATTTTTTGGAAGGGATACAAAAACTTGAGAAACGTTGGACTAAGTGTATTGAGCTAAAAGGAGACTATGTTGAGAAAGAAATGGTTTTTGAAAAAAAAAGAAATGTTTTTTTCATACTTAAGTAGCTTCAATACCAATCCGCCCTCGTACATATGTAGTTGCTGCTGGTCCGAGGTAAATTCTTTTCAACGATTTGTGAGATTATGGTCGCCAAAATTGTATTAACGATATAAATCTCTTTTGATGTACTCTACAATTCGAATCGTAGAAAATGGTGAAAATAAAATTGTTTCATATCGAATAATATAATTTGTTTGTTGGGATTTTTGAATAAGTTTCAAAGCCGACTATGCTTATTTATACTTTGGTAATTTTTGAAATTCTCATTGGTTTTTTAAAAGTTTTTGTATAAGATAAGAGGTTTCAAACATTTGAAAAATATGGTTTAAGGTCTACGGATGAAATGCATGTATATAGACCAGCTAAAAAAACCCTCAACAAACAAAAGTTTTTGAAAATCTTTGAAAAAAGATATCGAGGCAATCTCGATTAATAAATTCAAAAAAGTACATTATTTTTATAAATACAAATTTGAAATCACATTCAACCGAGCCACCTAAACAGTGGCGGATACATGGAAACACACATGAACACTGATGATGGGAGTGTAGCGGCTCCCGAAAACCCTATTACTTTGGAATATTGTCTCATGTCCAATTCTTTCTGACTAAAAATGTTATGAACTTTAGCCAAAACAATAATAATCATTTTGGATTAAAAAACCACTAAAAACAAAATTGTTCAAAAAATAATCTGGCTCACGCGGGACCATGCATGCTTAGCACGGATAATCGAAAAACACGGTTAATAAAGATCATATAGAAACACAAAAAGTCCTTATTATTTTTATGAAACATGAAATTTTAGAGTACAAGTGTCTTAAATATATCCGTATATATATTTTTATTTGTAATACAAAGATTCATTTATTTGAAATGTTCTTTTAAAGTAGTTTGCCTTTTTGCTTTTAATTGATATTTAATCAAATGAGCTTGTATGCAATATACCATTTTATCTGGCTCTGAACTATAATAACCATAACGAAAAATGGGAATCACCGAATTTTAATTCTGTGTCTAAATAATTAACTGGAAAAAATTTTGTTGAACGGATAATAGAGGTAAAGCACGGATAATAGAGGTATAAAAAAGCACGGATTATAGAGGCTGTAAAACAAAGCTGGGAGCAAGCCGGTCAATAGAGGCCCGGATAACCGAGGTTCAACTGTATTTAATTTAGTTAGCCATGTGAGTTCTTTTTAACTTTTTATAAACTATAAATTTTTGCAATCAACAAAAAACTATACAAGTGGGTGTTTTACAGCTTGACATTCTTCAAATTCGCCGTGCTTCTTATATAACATTCTAAAAACTTATTGGCTTCCCCTCGTAATATAAAATAATATGATTTATGTTTTTTTGTAGTTATTAATCAATTTGTGTAGTGTGAAAAATATAAAACATTTTGCATTTCAAATTGTATTTGTTTATGTATTTGTTTTTCGTTAAATTATCTTGAAAACTATTTATATGAAGCGTTAACTATAATCACAAACATTCTTATATGAATGCATTTTCAAGAAAAATATGTAAAACTTTTTGAAAGAAATTTCAGTTTTAAAGCCGGAAAAAATAAATCGATTTTTGTGATTTTAGAACAGTTTACGGTTATTTTAATTTAAAAACGAACAGTTAGTAAAATAAATATCAAGCAAACAAATTTTGGTGTAAATTCGTAATTTTCTGGTCAGATATTTTATTTATTTATTCATTTAATTGTTTCAGTGTATGAACAAAAAAATCCTTAAAGACAATGAGTTACAAAAACACTTACAAAACTAATGGTTATAAATATTAAATATAAAATAAATATGGATTAAAAAAGCAAAAATATATGCACCAAGGCGAATTTACAACAGGTGGCCTCGAGGGATCAGGTGACTAAATTCGCTTGAATTTTGGCTGCCAAATTTTTTTAATTATTTTGTTTATTTACATAAGAAAGAATTTATTTTAATACTTAAAAGATATTTTATTAGAAATAACATTTTTCGTATAAAAAAATTCTTACATTGTGCTCTTTTATAAATTATATATTTGCCGTTGCTTATCAATACCAGCCGACTATAGAGCTAAGGCAGTACCACCAACCAGCGTACCACTAATAGTACGAATCGACGTATTTCGTACTGGTATGGCTAGAACTGTAGCAGCTGCAACTTCTGCTTCTGCCATCTGGCGTGATTTATTGGTAACACATTTCACACTATTTGTGCCTTTCCAGATACGGTTCGTGATGTCTACTACGAAATACAGTTTTCCTTAATCTCTTTATATATTTACATTTTCCCAAGACATACATAAATATTTTTTATGAATTTGTCAACCGTTTTTGACACATCTGTTCTAATTTTTAAGGCGAATTCGGATGAGACTACCTGATATAAATCTGCCTTGATATGTACTTACTCGTACATAAAAAAAATTGCCATAAAAATAGTTATTTTACAATACAGTTTTATCAATGCTGAATTCAATAACGACTTATGATGTTTCTGCAAGCTAAAATTGATTTCATTGAGCTGATCATTACGCGCATAGTTAGTCCGATGAAAAGGTATATCGAAAAGCTTAGCCAACCTAAGATTCCTAGGTGGAATATAAAATGGTACAATGTTAAGCAAGTCAGGGCAATCAATGCAACCGTTGATAATATCGTAAACCAGTAAAGCTGATTGGAGTTTTCTACGCAATTCTAAAGTGCGGAGGCCTATAAACAGACATTTGGACTCGTAAGGAGCGGAGGATAAATTTGTAAGCGAGCGTGTAGCAAATTTAATGAACATGCGCTTGAGTCGCTCGATACGTGAAATATGAATAGCAACATGATGATTCCATATCACAGCAGCATATTCTAAGTTAGACCTTACGAAGGAGGTATAAATATACTTCAGTGTATAAGGGTTAGCAAATTCGGAACAACTCCTCTTCAAAGAGCCAAGCATTTCATAAGCTTTAGAAATAAGATGCTCAACATGGGAAACAAATGATAGAGATCTATCAAATACCATCCCTAAGACAAGCTTCGAATCCGACGTGTTCAAAACGATACCATTAATATTAAAAGCAAGGACCGTGCGATTCCGAGATCTATGAAAGGAAACATGCACACATTTATTAATATTTAATTGCAAACAATTATGACTGCACCACCAATCATTTAAATTATTGAGCTCATTTTGCATAATTTTGCGCATCATTAATCGAATCGAATTTCATAAAAAGTTTCAAATCGTCAGCGTATAAAAGATATTTCAACTTGGAAGAACAACAACCAATATCATTAATAAATAAATTAAACAATAATGGCCCAAGTATGCTACCCTGAGGTACTCGTACACCCGACGTTTGCAAATACGGTTTAGAGAGAAAACCTTCAACATGCACCGAACAAATTCTATTAGAAAGGTAGGACTTAATCCATTTTAAGAAATTAGAATGGAAGCCCATTAAGTCCAACTTAGACAAAAGCAAGCTATGCGATAACTTATCAAACGCTTTAGAAAAATCAGTATAAATTACTTCTACCTGACTGCCATGTCCAACAGCATCTAAAGAAAATTCACTGAAGAGGTTTCAATTTGTTACCGTAGACACAACAGCGTAAAAACCCTGCTGATAAAGGGCCTTTCACACTATAATGTCGCAGTTTAATTACTGTCTTGAAGTTTACACTGGAACCTTATTGGGTAATTTGCACCGTATTGAGGGTATATTAAGAAAAATTTTTTGATATGTATATAATATTCGATTAAGAGAACATGATCTTGTCTCTATCCGTCTAACTGAATTTCTTGGTGTCCATTTCGAAAACCACATTAAGCTACGGCTTCTAATTCAATTTTACATATTGATGAGTAGTGGTCAGCCTCTCTCTCTCTCTCTTGCCGCTACTTTTTCGAAATCGACTCGCAATATTAAAATTTTCACACCTCTCATATGTACATCTATCTGTTTTTGAAAGATCCTTTTTGATAAGAATTTGTCGTATTTGGAATGGTTTACCTACCAGCTACTCTAAAAAGGTTCTCTCATTCCTATAATACTTATAAAAGGATGGTTTTAGTCTCACTCACATCAACATAATGTATCAAGGAAATGCTATTTCCAATGGTAATTTTATTTTTCATTTATTTACCTTTTATCTCTGGTCACGGTTTCCTTTTTTTATAAATGCTTCGAAGTAATGTTTATATGGCTGGGGAGCCAACTAGTTAAGTATGATAAGTATTAACTTTAATAGAATAATACAACTGAATTATATTAGGTGTGTTCGAGTACTTTTACAGTTAAATGCAGTAAATGAGTAATTACTGAGTAAACTGAAGATTTTACTCTCAAAAAAAGCTGTAGCACAAAAAAGTACGCGAACGGAAAAATTGTAAAATTTAGTAAGATTTAAGGAAACAGGTGGTTGCAAAACAATATAGTGTTAAAATATATTTACACTTTGGACTACTCAACTCTTTTTCTTGTTGCTACTCGATCCAATATTTATTATAACACAAATATTTTAAGAAAATATAAACATTTTATTTTCTATAATCGTTTCCATGTCTTTATTTTCATTTTATTTGATTTTCCTAATTTGTGTCTGATTAGATTTATTCAAAAGTATTCGATTATTTGTTTTTGCTATTGACTACCTTAAAAGCAAGTGCAGTACTAAGTAACCATATACTTGGCATTTTCACAGCTCCAACGAAATAACAAAATAATAACGAAAATGGCTGTAAATGGCTTTTACAACATTTATTTCGTTTTAAAAGGCATATAGATTCATATTTAATGAACGAATAGTTTAAAAATAATTGTTCACTTATTATTTTTTATTATTTTGTTTGAGTTTTTCTTTTTTTTAATAATTTTTTTCACAAATTGTATACATAATTTATTTTCTTACTTTTGTTTGTTCACCTTTCGAATCATATGTTTTTTTGGTTTTACTAAATTTTACTACAAGAAATTTCTGCAGTAAAAATTAGTAAATTCTCAGAAAAGAACTGTCACTTTACGCTCTCAATTTGTGTTCTCATTTACTGTAACTTGAGTAAACGAACGCAATTTTGTAAAATTCAGTAAAAATTTTTAAAAACTTTTGGGTACTCGAACACACTTATTATAATATATACACTTTTCTTTGTTGTTAATCTACAGTACATGCATTATAGGCCGTATGGGCTTCCTATGTACTGGAATAAATAAATAAATAATAATACTTTGTATTAAGACTTGTCAAAAACTATAATAATACGTGCAAGTTTGATAGTGTGAAAGCAAAATGTTATCAAAATGACAAATAATACGATAATAAATTTGACATACCATAAGACTTTGCCATTTTTAGAAATTTTTTTTAAACGATAAGATTTTTCATTTGATCAGGGTTAAATTTTTATAAAAGCAAATTGAACAAGTCGATTGTTTCGCCGCCGATAGCGAGCCGTCTCAAAATTAATGAAATTTTGTGTTATTTAATGTTGTACTTTGATATATAGTATATATATATATACTTTAACTGCTAAAAAATTTTAAAAGGCCGGCACGTTCGCCGGCTACATGAAACTGCTCAGTCGCCGCTTATTTTCTACTCATATTTTTCATTTTACTTGAGATCTGATAGTATGAAAACAAATTGTAATGGTACGTTAGATTTTTTGACAGTCGCAAAAAATCTCGTTAGATTTCATTCACACAAAATCCAATGAAAATCTTAAGACTTGTATGATAGTGTGAAAGGCCCTTAAGGGGATATCCGCGACTTAGTTTGAAAAAACAATTTTTTGTGAATAATTTCAAACATAAAAATAAATCAAAATTGGTCAAAGGTGTTGGGAGTGACGCAAACACTTATAACACAGGGGGTGTTATAAGTGTTTTGGCAAGGAGTTAAAAACAAAATCAATTAAAATAATTACATACTTTTACTATTACAATTGGCAAAAGCAAATATGTACTTAGATATAAAATCCATATGTAATTCATGAAAACAAAAATTGGATTTACAACAAAACAGTTCAAATCTATCAAACCGTCAATTAAAAGTCTCTCAACTTTTTATTGTACATGTTCTTTGTGTCAAGTAAGACTAAATAAATAATCTTTGCTTTTGGAAAATAAAGCCAATTAAAGCAATTTAAGGTAATTGCTGCATTTGAACAAAAAATAACACACAATGTCAATAGGTTAGTGTGGAAAAACCAATATTATATATTGGGCTTCTCCGATAGCAGTGGAATAATTGTTTTGTGGTCATTCAAATATTGATCTACTTATTTATTTGTGTACTTATTTATTTGTAAACAAATGAATTTGTTAAATTCTCTCAATTTATATTGTGGGTGTTTTAATGTATATATTCATTTATTTACCTGTTGTATGCCATTATCTTTTTGAACTTGAAATCTGGTTAAATCCTGTTTTATAGTCTCAAGTGCTTCAGCTGTATATTTATTTTTGGGGCGACCACTTTTTCCGCCCGCTTGATGCATTCTTGCAATATTTTGCAGTCATATCACAAAATTAATAACAGTTAAAAGAAATTTTTAAAGCCAACAATTGTAATATAAAATATTAACAATATTTTTAAACGTTAATTTGTTAATTGGGCGTAGATATTATTGAAACCAAGGTCTTTTGTCGGATTGACATTGTATTTTGACCTGAAAAGAAAAATGTTCACTTTAATATAAAACATAAAAATGTAAATTTAAATTTATTAAAAACTGTAAACATTAAATCATATTTATTTGCTGCTTTTTCTAAAAAAAAACTTTTTTTAAGGATCAGTTTCTCCAAACGCAAAATAAAATTCCATTCGAACGGTTGTATTTATTAAAATAAAAAAAATCCTAAAATTTTGTTCGAATGAAATATTCTTTCGCATTTACAGACACATGGCCTTATTCAGAAACTCTTAATAAAGTTAATGTGTACATTAACACCGGGTTTCCCATATCAAAATCCAACATTAAACCTACAATAACTTTATTAAAGGTTTGTGAATAAGGCCAACAGTACCTAACTAATAGTAAAGCAAGCACTTTTTGGCACACCAGCAGTCATATTCTGTAATTCCCATAGCTAAAGCTAAATCTCGATCGCTAAAATGCTGAATGAATAAAATAAAGTAAAGAATTTTAATGATGACATCAAACGTTAAAATTATGGTGAATTGAAGTTTTAAGACATTGCAAAATTAAGTAATGCAATTCGGTTTATGGCCACGCCAATACGTCGGCGGCATATTCCAAGCAGAGTTGGGTAGTTCATGAACGAACTAGTTCAATTTAACAACTCACACACACAAGTGAACGAAGTGAGCAGCTCGTAACAGTGAGCTCTTTCAGCTCCTTATTTCATGTTTCCTTCACATTCATATTTCTTTTTTGTTCGTATTTCTTTTAATTTTCTTTTTCTCCTATTGGTAGTAATAATATTGAACGTACAGATACATTTGTTATGCTATTAAAAAATAATAAATCCTCTGGCCTAGATGGCATCAATAGTATTATCCTAAAAAATATGCACGATTGCTTTTATGAAATTCTAGATAAAATATTTAATATTTGCTTAAATAATGACTTCTTTCATCGAACTTTCAAAAAATCGAAAGTAATACCGATTCATAAAAAGGGAAAAGATCCCAAACTATCCACCAGCTATAGGCCGATAAGCATCTTAAGTTTACTGGACAAGGTCTTTGAAAAAATTATTCATAAAAGATTAGTTGATTTTGCAGGTCAAAATAATATTATTAACCAGCAACAGTTTGGATACCGTAAGGAACACTCTACCGTACACTAAATAAAGCGAGTTATGAATTATATCGAAGTTAACAAAAGAAATCGCAAGAGTACTGGCGTTGTTTTTCTCGATATAGAAAAAGCTTTTGACACCATCTGGCACAATGGAATGTTATACAAGCTCATTGCATTAGGTTTCCCATTGTATATGCAAAAAATTATACAAAGTTTTCTAAAGAAGCGTACATTTATTGTGTTTGTTGACGGGGAATTCTCAATAGAAAGAACAATCCCAGCGGGATTGCCACAAGGGTCAGTATTGTCACCTACACTCTACTCCTTGTATACGTTTGATGTTGAGATGCACAGAAATCCGGAAGCAGATTTTCATGCTGATGATAGTGCTTTTATATGCCGTGGAAAACTTTCAAATGCAATAATCAAGAGAATGCAAGCGAGCCTTACCACAAGCCAAAAATATTTTAATAAGTGGAAAATCAAAGTAAATGATAATAAAACGCAGGCCATAATATTTTCAGATAACAAGTCGCCAAAACTAGTTGTCTGAAACAATCGATAGCGCTATCAATACTATCGATCGTTTTTTACTATCGTATCACCATCGATAGTTTTTAATACTATCGATAGTTTTTTATAGTTTTTGTTTTTCTCAAATTATAGTTTTATCGTTTATTGTCACTTTTCATGCGCGTTTGACAGTAAAGGCCTCATTAGTTTTTACTTTTCGTTGCCGTTCTGTGCCGTTCTTTTCTGTAGAAAATATTTTTGAATTAGTTGTTCTGTAAAAGGAATCAGCTGTTTTGAAAAATAAAAGAAAAACATTGGAATTGTTAACAAAGATTTTTCGTGAAGTTTTTTGTTTTATAAACCAAAAGAAACAAATTAATAAGTAAAAAAAATAGTATTTTGTTTGATTCTGACTCTGAACTTTCGGATTTGAGCGATGTAGTTGCTTTACAGAATTCTTTAAAAGTTTGTACTGTTTCCACAAACAATTTGTCAGTATCATCAATTGCTTTTTGTTTCTCCGCCCTTTTGTTGCTTCAGAAACCGGCCCATGACTTTCTAATTGTTCTACTTCTGTATCCAAAAAATTTTTATTTTGTATTGGCGACTCAGGTGTCAAGGGTTTAACTAATTTAAAACTGCTGTCATTTTCTTCAACAATATTTTCCGTAGAACGCACGCTAAAAGATAAAAAGATTTGAATGCATTTCATGCTTGTAAATATGAACGTTTGTACATATAAATGGAATCAAATGAATTAAATAAAAACTTACGGACGCGGAGATATATGAGGTATCAAAAACTCTAACTGGATCATCAAATGCCAACGATGTCTAAACGTTGGCCACTACCGACTCTTCCATTGTTTTTTATTTAAAAAAATACAAAATCTTGAATTGAAACAAAATTTTCTGACTTTTAACAAAAAATTTATAATATTTTACACCACAACAAACTGTCACTTAACGTTCTATTCTATTTTCTACAGAATAGTCCGCAAGAGAACAGAATGAAAAAGTAACAAACCACTCATACCGATCTTCAATTGAACAGAAACAAAACAGCTGATTCGTAACAGAACAGCACGTACAAACTAATTCTACCTTAACACATTTGGCAGCACCTTTTAATAAAAAATGGTATTATATTACGATAATATAAGGTGCATGCATCTCTACAGCAAATACAAGTCTAAGTATCCTATCATATGAAGTTTTTGTTTGTTAAAAGTCTCTTGCTAATTTTGTAAGCAATGTTTTGTATTTTGTAAGAAATATTGTTTAATATTGTTTAAAATACTATCGAAAACTATCGATAGTTATCGATGGTTTCCCAGTAACTATCGCATACTATCGATAGTGTCAACTATCTATAGTTTCAGACCACTAACCATAAAACCTATTCCTACTAAAATTTCGTACTGTCGAGGAAACGTGATCCCCATCAAAGACGACATTAAATATTTAGGTATCACTTTAGATAAAAAAAAACTTTAATTCAAACATGTGAATTACATCTGTAATAAAGCTATAAAATATGGACGTGCTCTATACCCCATGCTTAATAGAAGGTCTAAGCTCAACTTTAAAAATAAGATATTGTTGTATATATGATATGTGTTTTAGACCGATAATGACTTACGGCTGTCCTGCCTGCCTGGTTTCACAGAACTGCTAAGACACACACAAAAAGACTGCAGGTTATTCAAAATAAAAATGTAAAAATAATTTATAATCTTCCCCCTAGATTCCCCACGGACTTACTACACAATATATTTAAATATAAAAAGATAAACGGTTTCGCCAACGATTTGACGCTGTCATTTAATAAAAAATGCAGATTGTCTAATTTTGAAACAATAAGAAATTTACTAAACAGTCGCTGAGAATCTTTTGTTAAAAAGAATCTTACTAGCGATTGTTTTACCAAATTTCATTACATTTTTAAAGTTTGTAAGAGGTTTTTTTTTGCATATTTTCCTCAAGACGGTATTATTAATAGTTTCCTTATTCAATGATAAGAAAAATACAAAATTAATTAAATCTACTACTACAATATCATAAAAATTCAATTTCCTGTTTTATTTTTATAAATTAAATGTCTATAGTTTTGAGCTACATTATATATACATACGAGTAATATACCTATTTAAAGTTCATTCTTTGTTCTATTGCACAATGTGATGTTGATGCGGTTTTATGAGATGATCTGTAATTGCATTTCTGACCAGATCTATGTCCGCCTAATCTAATTTTTAATTTTTTTTTTTTCGTGGTACTTTATTACACCTTGAATTATTATTTACCTTATATGGTATTCTGTCTAACCTTTCCGTCCTATCTTTCATTTTACTGAATAAACCTCCTAATGTGACGTTGCAGTCTTGTTGGAACGTTCATGGCCTACGACTGAAATGTTTGCTTGCGCACGCCTAAAAAACATTTTCCCGATAATAAGTCGCAGGTAGTCTTAAACACTCGCATTGCTTTTCTTATATTTTTATATCACTTACTTATGTAAATAAATGTAGGTGTGTACTTCAAAATTTGTAGTAGTGCCAACTTTAGGCGGCTTTTATTTCTTTAATAATGAACCGATTTAAATAATATATAGTTGGGTGACTAAATCTCAACAATAACTACCATTTAATAAAAGAATGAAGAAAAATAGATACAAAATTTTGAAAAATGCAGATTGTCTAATTTTGATACAATAAAAAATTTACTAAAGAGTCGCTGAGAATCTTTTGTTAAAAAGAATCTTACTACCAATTGTTTTAACAAATTTCAATATAATATCTTTTTTAAAAACTTGAATTCGATTTGGAAATGGCCAAATTTGGAGTTAATAGCCTATAATAAGAGTAATAACGTATTTAAATTAAATTCATACAGTTTTTTATGGTTACATTATAAATTTCTTTATTAATCTTTATATTCATTTCTTTTGTTTGTTCAATATTTGTACAACAATTACGATCAGATTTTTTCGAAAAGTCGTAGGTCCTTAAAATGCCATACAATGCATTTATTTCTTAATTTATTTCTTAGTTTGCTTTTATTGGTATTGATTGGCGAAAAAATTCTTTCCACGTTTGCTTTTGCTACTGGTACTGAACAAAACTGTGTAAACAAATATTTTCAAACAAGGAAAAGTTTCAGAGTTATTGCAACGATTTGCATTCAAAATGATTTCCCAAAATGCTTCAATATTCTTTTCATTCAATAAAGTAAGTACATACATACATCTTTAAAGTTGAAGTGGAGCATTTCTCGCCATTCGTCGTCAATTTGTTTAAAATTATTCGAATCGATAACATTTGGAAAGAATTTCGTTAATTGGGAAATACTTTTTAGGTGCCAGGAACACATTTTGAAAATTTAAAGAATAAAGAAGCAAATATGTAGTTTAGTTAACAGGAATCTCAAATAATAGGCTAAAAATGCAAAATATCATATATTAAAAAATCTTTTTTTTAGCTAAAAAAACCCTCAACAAACAAAAGTTTTTGAAAATCTTTGAGGCAATCTCGATTAATAAATTTAAAAATATACTTAATCTTTTTATCTTTTATTCACATTTGGTAACATTGAAGGGAACTAAAAATTTCACTTGTTATTCACGATAAGGATGAATTTCGTTATCGAATAAAAGACTCCGGATAGGGTAGGATACCATTTTCTCCCCAGAAAATAATCATTTATGATCAGAAAATGAGCTCATACCTATATGCCTATTTTAATCGCGCAGAGGAGTCATAAATGACTCGAATCTGTTAAATTTTATCATAAAATGCTTGCAGGGATCACTGAAATTTTTCTTAAACTCTTAAAGCTCCTTGCAAGATTTTCTAAGGACTTGTTGATCTCGCCGTATACCCTGCAGCTAAATTTGTAACTAGTAAAGCTTTGGGACAATTATAATAATACAGTTGCAATCAGACTATTCTGTTTATGAGAATGAAAACATAAATAGAAAATATAAAAAAATAACAAATATAAATATTTTTTAAATTGATTTCTAAATTACATATTTTCCTTTGACGCCGGATGAAATGCTCAGAGATTTGAAGAAAAATCAGCGCTGACAACCTCGATATATGCACACGTAAGTAAAAAATCTGTTTACTATCTATTATACATATATATTTACATATATTATTTTAATGTTACATGAATTTAGGTCTCTACAATGAGCAGACTATGTAGGAACTGCATTGGAACATTGTTATGCAGTATAACATTGACGGAACGCATGGAAAATTGCGTTTAAAAAACTATACAAAGCACTGATTGGTAAATTGTTGATATATTAGCTATACAATTTGAATTATTGACGAATTTCAGACTCCATTGTAAGATTAATAAGTGTGGAACAGAAGGATCAAAGAACAATGTTACGCCAAGCAATGCAGCTATGAAAAAAGAGAATTTCGATTTATACCAATATGTGTTCCTATGAATTCTCCTAGAAAGAAATTTTTGTTAAATAAATATATTGTAAAAGAAACTAGTGTAGTATACTTTAATAAGTACTAGTAGAAGACAATAATTACGAGCCAATTCAATGTTACAGCTAATAATAGCTAGTGACTTTACTAGTATAGCATGGAATGATATATATTTGTAAAAAACTTATAAAACTGACTCAAATAATACTAGTAGTTGAACTAGTATATGACTATACACGAATGAACTAGTTGGGCTCCTATGACAACCTAATGTTAAAATCGATAGTTCGATATATGAAAAAAAAGACAGTCAGGCAACCAGTCTGAAGATGAAAGCAACTAAAGGGTCCGCCATCTAACGTTTTTTTTCAACTAGTGCTTATTTCATGAATGGTAACACTTAGCTCATGTCTGATTTGACAGCTAATTAGTTTTATCCTTCCGCTGAACGAATATGGTTGTGTATACGCTTGAAAAACGCTGGGAAATATTGCGATATTACTTTGAAAATCATGGTAATGTTGCAGAATGTGTGCGAAAATTGCGTACGGATTTTGGAAGAAGAGAAGCACCGTCAGCTCCGTATGTTCGTTATCTCGTGAAAAAAGTGAAAGAAACTGGCATCCTCATCGATAAACCAAAGCGTGAAAAGCCAAAAACAGTGCGTACCTCCGATAATATTGCTGCTGTGGCAGAAAGTCGTTCTCAACCATTGAACATTTCGGAGACATCATTGAGACGAATTTTGCATAAAGACCTTGGTATGACGCCATACAAAGTCCAATTGGTTCAGGAGTTGAAGCCAACTGACCATCCAATGCGTTTTCGCTTCGCTAAGTGGGCCTGCGATCGACTTACAGAAGATGCAGATTTTGCCAAAAAAAATCATCTTTTCAGATGAACCTCATTTTGATCTTGTCGGGTATGGAAACAAGCAAAATTGTCGCATTTGGGGCACAGAAAACCCGCAAGCATACATTGAAAAGCCGACGCACCCAAAACGAGTCACTGTTTGGTGCGGATTTTGGTCCAGAGGCATAATTGGGCCATTTTTCTTCGAAAATGAGCAAGGACTGGCCGTTACAGTCAATGGAGATCGTTATTGGGCCATGTTGAGAGAATTTTTTGTTCACAGAAATTGAAGAGGAGGATATTGGCAACATTTGGCTTCAACAGGTCGGCGCTACGTGCCACACAGCCGAAGCTACACTCGATGTTTTGCGCCCTGTTTTTGAAAATCGCATTATCAGCCGCAGAGCTGATGTCGTTTGGCCACCTCGGAGCTGCGATTTGACACCGTTGGACTATTATTTGTGGGGTGCCGTCAAAGATAAGTGTTACGCCGACAAGCCAGAGACAATTGACTCTTTAAAGGACAATATTCGTGAAGCCATTGGTGAAATATAGCTGCACACAATCGATAATGTGCTTAAAAATTGAACCGATGGTGTAGGCTACTGCATGGCCAGCCGAGGCAGCCATTTGAATGAAATTATTTTTCATTATTAACCGGAAGGATTGTACTTTCAAATAAAAAAAGAAATTTGAGAAAATATTCAGTAGTTTTATTTTTATAGCATTTTCAAAAAAAAAAGTTATCTGACGGACCTTTTAGTATAATTATAGCCACATACTCTAGATATTTTGTCTGCAGGGTAGGTATACATACATACATATGTACATATGTATGTATGTAAAATTAATAGTACCTACATACTTGAAAAATAATCGTCTTAGGTATTCCTCTTTTAGTTCAATGAACCCATGCTGTAAAAGTTATTTTGCAGTGGCTTTCTCACGCAACCTACGTAATACAATTTGCTAAAGAATTCCATCGTTAATAATTCTAATTTGTTATTATTTTCAATTTTAAATGTTTATTTTCTGTAGGCTGGTCTCATGCTTCCATTCTATAGTAAATATATACATACATACATATACATACATATATGTATAAGCGTTTGTATGTAGTTAAAAACTCACACCACTAGCTTCTATATGTATTGTACATTTTTCCAACTTGCTGGTGTCTGTCTGAATGTCTTCTCTTAAAGAAAATCAAAGCCAATTCAACTACAATAAAACACTAAATAAAGTATGAGTGGTAGTTAAGTAATCTTTCGTTATTTTATAGCCACTGTGTGTATGTATGTATTCATGTATTTTTCGAAGTTAAAGCTGTTGTGCATGCACGAGTTTCTTCGTTGCTGAATACCCAGTTTGAATGCGCCTCCTTTGTCGTCACTCACCCGCAGTATGAATCCACTCGGATTGCAAGCTGGAATGTGAATGGAATTCAAAATATTTCATCGCTTTACCAAAAGGCGGCGATCAATTTATACTACAACAAAACAATAAACATGTTGGTATTATTTTTTTTCTTTTTTTTGTGGCAGGGGTTGTATGGGTTGAATTAGCTGAGTGAATAAATGTGCATGTCCATATGCACACACACGCAGTGACTCAATCACAATATACAAAATAAATGTTTAAATCTTTTGTTCTATTTGAAATTGTTCGGTATGTATTAGTGTTTTTATAATTTTTGATATGAAAAGAATTTTTATTTGGGAATCATTGTTGATACGCCTTTTTGCCGATGCGATACCTAAGTAAATTTAAATTGAAGGCAAAATAATTAAAACTCAAGTAGCTTTAGGGCTGCAGTACACGTACAATATACATACATATGTACATACATACGAGATCGGAGCACAAACACGAAAACTTTTTTTTTAGAAATTGCGATCTGTCAAACATCAGTTGTTAAAATTACACCCAAATTCATCGATTAGTTCATTTGTTGTAGTTTTTTGAAGTAACAAACTTTTGTGTTTCTTGAAAAATCGAAAAAAGTGAATTTCGTGCAGTGATTTCGCGCAGTGATTAAACGCTATTATTTATAAGGGAAAACGGCGAAAGAGACAAAAGAAAAGCTCGATAAACATTACGGTGAGTCTGCTCCGTCAGACAACGTGGTAAAATATTGGGTTGCTGAATTTAAACGCGACCGAACAAGCACTGCAACAATACCATCAGCAGGAAGGCCAAAAGAGGTGCTTACTGAAGAAAATTACATGAAAATCCTCGATATCGTTATGAATGATGGCCGAGTCAAGTTACGTGAGATTGTTGAAATGGTAAACATATCATATGAACGTGGTTTCAACATTTTGCATGAATATTTGCATATTAAAAAGCTATCGGCAAGATGGGTGCCGCGTTTGCTCAGTGTCGAACAAAAACGAATTCGACAGACCACTTCACAGCGGTGTTTGGACATGATAAAGCGTAATCCTGTTGATTTTTGGCAACGAATAATAACTGTTGATGAAGCTTGGGTCCACCACTACACACCTGAAACCAAAAATCAATCGAAACAAATGGGTGGAAGCTGGTGGAAGTGCTCCGAAGAAAGCGAAGACAGTGAAATCGGCTGGCACGGTTATGGCCACTGCACGGAAAGTATTATAGTGCATTATTGGATCAATTGATTGACATTCGTGTGAGTCAGCCCTCAATATGGCGATTACATCGTGGAAAGAAGCAGTGTCGGAGAAAAA
The DNA here is from genome assembly GCA_956483585.1 of Gymnocheta viridis. Lineage (NCBI taxonomy): Eukaryota > Metazoa > Arthropoda > Insecta > Diptera > Tachinidae > Gymnocheta > Gymnocheta viridis. The sequence goes on from OY101440.1 coordinate 138,728,976, forward strand.
AGTTGTAATGTGTGTATTCTTAGATTTCAAACGTGCATTCGAAACGATCGATAGGGATATATTGATAAATAAGCTGGAAAATATGGAATTGGCACAAATGCGTTGAAATGGTTTAAGAACTATTTTTCTGGAAGGACTCAAAAAACAAGAATACAGGACGTCTTTTCCACATCGTAGTCAGTAGAACTTGGTGTTCCTCTAGGATCAATTTTGGGACCGTTACTGTTTGCAATATATGATAATGACATGTGCCAAGTTGTTAATAATGTAAAGTTGGCCCTATTTGCGAATGATGCGTTGGTGTTCGTAGAAGCAGAGTCGGCGGAGGAATGTAGACAAATGATGCAGATCGAACTAGAACTAGCTGAAAACTAACAAATTAAAATTAAATGTGGATAAAACAAAATGTATGTTTATAAACAGTAAGACAAATTATAATTTAAAAATTGAAATTGAACACATAGAAAATGTGTGTGAAATAAAATATCTGGGTGTAAAATTAGATCATAAGTTACGTTTTGATACGCATGTTCAATATGTAGTAAAAAAAGTTGCGAAAAAAATGGGATTTTTCAGAAGAATAAAAAAGTGTACAAGTTATAATACTGCTGTTAAAATATACAATGTAATGATAAAACCTCATTTTGAATATTGCTCTACAAGATTATTTCTGTCTAGTCAAAGTGCCTTAGAGTCACTACAAAAAAAACCAAAATAAAACAATGAGAATTATTTTAAGATGTAATATATTAACACCTATAAGAGTTATGCTTAACTTGTCAATGTGGTTGAGTGTAAAGCAAAGAATATATTTCAATGTATTAGTTTTCGTATATAAAATAAAAAATAATATCTTACCTACATATTTAACTGGATATGTAAAAATAGTAAGGGATGTGCAATCCTATAATTTAAGAAATAATGAAGATTTTAGAATAGTGTCATTTAGAAGTGCACCAGCACAGAACAATTTAATTTATAAAGGATTTGCTCTATTTAATGAATTACCTGTGTGGATGGATAAAGTATGAACAGAATTTTAACAAATTTAAACAATCAGCTTTTGAGTATATTAAAGAAAATTTATAAAATATACTGTATTTAAATAGTTACAATTAACTAAATAAATATTTAAAATAAAAAAAATAAAAAATAAAATAAATAAAAAAAACTGATGCAGTCGAGAAAAAATACCACATTTAAAGAAGAAAAAAGTGTTCTTTCTTCAAGACAACCAACCGGTTCACACAGCATTAGATACGATGCTAAAATTACTTCGAATTGGTTGATCATCCACCTTATAGTCCAGATTTAGCTCCTAGTGACTTTTTCCTGTTTCCAAACTTGAAAAAGTGGCTCGCAAGAAAAAGATTCATCTCAAACGAAGAAGTGATTACCGAAACTAACGCGTATTTTGAGGGGTTCCCAAAATCGTATTATTCAGATGGTATGAAAAAGTTGGTACATATATCGTCTTACTAAGTGTATTGAGCTAAAAGGAGACTACGAGTATGTTGAGAAATAAAAGGCTTTTGAAAAAAATGTTTTTGTTCCTACTTAAGTAGCTTCAATATCAATCCGCCCACGTATCTAAGGAGTTTGATAATGTTGGTCATGCTATTTTAATTCGTAAACTTTCCACATATTTTGATTTTTCTTTATCTGTATGCAGATTAATTTTTTCTTATCTGTCTGGCCGTACTCAATATGTCCACAATCGTAACCTAAGTTCGAGGTGCATTCCGGTAACCAGTGGGATCCCACAAGGTTCTGTTATAGGCTCTTTACTATTTATAATCTATATGAATGACTTCTTTGCCTTAGTGGACAGTTTCGAATGTGAATCTTTTGTCTTTGCAGACGATATACAATTATTATTTAAGGGTCATCGCCAGCTCCTGGATGTATTCGAATATGATATCAATACTTTATTGTATAATGTGTCACGTTGGATGAGAAAGTATAATTTTCGTATTAACTCTTCGAAGACTAAGGCATTAATTTTTAAACCGCCAAACACTACGATTGATCTAAAATCATCGATGGCCAAGCTATTGCCTTTGCAGATCGTATGAAATGTCTTGGTGTGTTATTAGACAATAATCTGATTTCAGTTCCATATTAGTGGATTAATTTCTAAAATCTAAGGAAACTATATGAATTGAATTTATATTTACCCCTTCATATCAGAAAGATCGTAGCTCACTCCCTACTGATGTCTAATTTATTGTATTGTAAAGAGGTATTTTCTTGTTGTAGTGCTGAAGACTTAAATAGGTGTATCTTACTTGTTAACAGAATAATTCGTTTTTTTTACAATTTATAGATTCATGATCATGTTTCAATACACATATGTGAATGATTTTTTGGGCTGTAGCTTTGAGCTTCATAAATATTAGACCACTTCTATTCTTTTATAAAGTTATGGTCTCAGATTGCCCAGAGTATGTTCGGAAACATTTTGTATATTTGCAGACTGATAGAAACCCACAGCTTTTATTCCCAGTTAGAAATCGCGTTATATGTGTATGTCAGATCCTTTCATGTACGAGTTGCCAAGTGTTGGAATTCTTTATCACGCTCATTAAGAGTATTTAACTTTAATCGTAATTCATTCCAAGCTTGTTGAATATTTTTCCTTGCAGTTGAACTGATCTAATGCAAGATCAAATGTACGCGCAAAATAGAAACTTTGTATATTTTTAATATTATTTTTTGTTTTAATTTTTTTTACTTTTTACTATTTTTAATTTGCTATATATTATGATTAATAGTTTATAAGTTGTTGCCTATATATGAATTAAGTCTTGTAGACCAATAGCTATGTAAGGCCCTAAGGGCTCGGCTGTTTACTTTAATAAATTAAAAAACAAAAACAAAAAAATTCCTCCTAAACAAAAGGCGGCTAAATCAAAACTACTGTATACTTAAATATAACTTCGGAACGACGATATGCCAACCCAACAATTGAACACACTCAAATTTATTAGAAAAAAAAAAAAAACATATTCCCCTCAATACTTGTGTGACCAAATCGAATATATTGGAAAAGTACAACCATATTGCCTTAGAAATTTACAATACGTTTGTCCTCCGAGAGTTTAAACAACCGCAATGCAGCGATCATTATTCTACAAAGGATTGAACCTATAGAATATGCTACCCAATGATTAAAAAAAATTTGAGAAATATTAATACTTTCAATAGAAAAATCACAAGATTTGTGAGAAATAATTAAACATAAAATAAATATTAACATTGTGTAATTAATACAATTTCTAATAAGAATCGAAAGTTGTTTTAAATCTTTGAAAAAAGATATCGAGGCAATCTCGATTAATATAAATTTCATAATACTAAATAAATATAATAAATAAATAAAAATACATATATGTTTCAGTATTTGTTAAACCATCAAATCGTTCTTTAAAAAAAGCGAATGATGCTGAAGTTCTTATTTTTAGGGCTAATTTCGCCTTCCATTCTCAGAAGTGAGTCCCGAATCACTGAGCTGTGAAATATTGTACTGTGTAAGATAAGAGGTTTAAAACTTTTCAAGAATATGGTTTAAGGTCTAATGATGATTTGGCATAAGCACAATGAAATTCTTGTATATGGGCGTGACGAACGCTATATGCGTACGCGTTCTCACATTAATATATAAAAATGAGGTACCTTCAACTTACGCATAGTGTTTAGTGGGATATAAATGTACTTTCGAATAGCATAAAAATAATTTTTTGCAGATATTTGTTGCAAAATAATTGATCACAATGTTTTTTTAGCGAATTTTGCATAATAAAGCACACAAAATCTAGTTCATAAAAAAGAGATGAATAGGTACATTTATATAATTTTTTTTGTTGAAAATTAGTGATTTGATTGTGATGACGTCTAATCACAATTGTAGTTTTGTAGGTAGTAGTAAGTATATAATTTAAAAAAAAATTAGTAAAATAATTACAATTTTTAATAACATTTAGACGTTTGCATACTTTCGCTGAAATAATTAGGGCACACTGACGCATGTCGTTTTTAAATGTAAATGAATGCAGTACAATAAAAATCAATGAAGTTTTATAAAAATTCATTACAAATTATTAAGTACGCGAACAAAGCCAATATAAATATATGTATGTACATATGTTTACATGCATACATATCTATATAAAAATTTAAGTTATTTTGGAAATACCTTTCATGTTTAGCAACACTGGCAGTTCTATTAGCGCACAGATGCAAACACAATTATATTTCACATTCGTACATGGATGTATGAATGTTGTATATATGTATGTATAGCGTTTTTTATTATTCTTATTGGTTCTCTTACACAAGACGTTCTTACGTTTTGTGATATATTTTGTTCTTTTTTTGTTTAGCTTTTTATTATCATTTTTATGCAATTTAACTTATCATATTTCTTTCATCATTAAAAAATTTTGGCAACTTTGTAAATGAAAATCTATTTTTCTTGTTTTTGTTAATTATTACGAAAATTAAAGCACTAAAGAATACGAAATAAAGAATTGAAAAAAAATATTGGAACGACAGAAAATACAAAAATTCTTTTCTATTGAGTGGACAAGAATAGAGCGATATTAAAATCAAAAAACATGCGATATAAATCGAGGAATTTCACGAACTTTTCTTCAAAATTTTAGCACCAATGAAAATTGTTTCTTAGCATTCTTATACGGATTGATTATTAAAATATTTTGTTTTCATATAAACTTTGTTTTTTTTTAGAATAGAACTTTGAACAAGATTTTTTAGCAAACAAGAAAAACTGCAATGGCATTTCTTTAAGTTCTTTTCTTACACATTTTCTCTGCTGTTTTAGTTAATCATATTCTTCAGTTTTCAATAAATTGTAACATTTTTATTTTTACATTTATATATTTCTTTTTGTTTTATTATGTCAATTTACTTGGCGACGAGCAAATTTTTTTTACGTTTAGCGATTCACTAGTTATTTTTCTTGTTAGAGAGCAACGAATGATCTTTAATTTCTTATTGCCTGAACGAACTCGACTCGTTACTTTAAGTAATGTGAAGAAAAATATGAAAAATTTCAACTTGAAAACACTTCAAAATCCGCAATTTCCGAAAGAATTTTCGCAATTTCATATAATTGCGTTCAATGTAACATTTATTTTCCACTTTTTCCTTAAATTTATACGTTACAAACTGATATTTTATAAAAATTTCAGCACAACTTTTTTCACATACGTCTAACTAACAAACAAACATTGTCACGAATAAGATGCAGCGCTACCGTTGTGTTTCTTTAATTCTAATCTTTGTTGCTGTAAAAATATGATTTATCAGCGAGTGTTGTCGGAGTACCTTTACAACCAACTACGCTGGTTCCTACAACAATAAAACCAACAAGCATTTTATTGTTGTTTCTCCTAAATTGTCAGTTCAAACACCAAACAATAGCTTTTCCTCTGAAGAAGTTAGTGCAAGTCTACAAAAACTCATTAGTTATACATCGTCTTGTTGTCAAAATCCATATAAAAAAGATGAATTTTTATATATATGAGTTTTCTTGAGACTCAGACGAATTTTCAAGTTCATTGTAGAGATGCATAGATATACAGTTCATTGTAGAGATGCATAGATATACCAAGTTACATTAATACTTTTTAATCTACCTTGCATCGAACTATTCTGCCCAATGATGCCACATGGAATGTAAATAATATTTGACATTTCCCTATTCAAACTGTCAACATTTGGAAATATTTGGTTATATAGTATTAAATAAATTCATTTTTACAAAAAATGTCAATGAAATTCTAAAGAAATGGGAAAAGTAATGTCTGTAATTTCGAGGAAAATTAATCGCTTCAATGTGGAGAATCGAGCGCATCGTATACTGGAAAGAGAAAAGCCTGTTGCGGCTCCTAAATATGAGGCAAATTTAAGGGATATGGAAAGAACTATGGAATGTAAGTATGATAGGTATATTACTATGGCCTTCTAAGAACGTGCGTAAATAATTTTAGTGGATCCTAAATTTTTGGATAAGCTCAATAAAAAGGATAGTGGTTTGGACGAAAGACTTAAAAATGTTTATGTAACGTCACAGGACAGTTTTGTAAGTGGTTTAAATGTCTTAATTAATTGCATATAGGATTGTATAATTTGGATTTCTTGCAGATTGATTACAAACTACAACGAAGCCAAGAGTCAGCAGAAAAATCATTGCCATTGGATCGCCATACTCCCGAAGATTTTGAATTCGGCTACATGGAACCACGAAAAGTAACCGTGGGTCGTTGTACATTAAGACAGGCCTTAAAATTTATAACTGACCATCAGTCAGAACCGGAAAAATGGACATCAGGCAAAATTGCCGAGGATTATAAAATGAAACCAGAATTAGTTGGTAAGAAAACATTTATTTCAATCTCATGCTTATACAAATAAATATATGCTTATTTTCAGAATACATATTAAACTATTTCCGAAGCTATAACGTTTATATACCAGATCAGAGAAGTAAGGATTCAATATTGACACAAGCCAAACAGCATCTTCTGACAGACAAAGGCAAAGATGTCTAAAAATTTATTTGAATTTCCTAAATAACTTTGTTGTAAATAAAAGATGGATAAATGATCCAATAAATTCAACTATGTCTAAAAGACGTGCGCGTGGTTACATTTAAAAAATTACGATCTAGCTTTTATACACTAATAGTATTAAAAACTTAATAAATTTTCCGTTGAAAAATAAAATTAAATTTAAGTGATATGAATTGGAAAATAACTACAAAAATTATGTTTGGTTTATTTAGTACCAGTAAATTGTATAAATGTAAATTATTTTTTTTATTAAATTCAGTGGAACATCTGTTTTAAATCAAATGGATAAAACATTCTGAAACTTCTTTGTTTCATTCACAAAGCAGTTTATTTTACTGAAAAAGTGTTTAAAACTACATATGTATGTATAAAATTTCATGATTTTTCCATCGCAAGAATTTTAATATATGCGGTGCCTTCGACAAATACATCGGTAAGCGTGTTACCCTAAGTTCTAAAATATTTATAGGCCGATTACGGACAGCTACCAAACTTCAATTTAAATTCATGGTTGGGAAAAAATCACTAACTAGCGACATAAGTCGAAAAAACTAAGTTCTAGTCCGCATTACCGTTTTCAGCAACTAGTTTTCTATCCGAGGGTCGTTTACTATCCATAGCCGACCTAGTATTCAAAATAACCAAATTACATACATATGTACATCCAAAAAAAATCGAATTTTACATACTCTGGGTGAAGACCATAATTTTTGCGTCTTTCAAAAATATTTAGCGCACCCAGCATGCTGCAGCCGATTAATAGGCTTTATGATTTGGAAAATCCGCAATTCAAACAACTTTGGTTTATGGATAGAGTTCGTAAAAAATTATTAACCACCTCAACTTACATATGTATTTGTCAAATAAAAAACGGTACATATATTTTCTTTTCATACGACAATATTGGGGGGACAATTATAAAGATTTAAAGACTTATCCTCTGATACCGAAACAACTTTATCATTTCCAGGACTATATCTAACACCCCATGCTTGATCGTTATGGTCATTAAATGTGTGCATACATTTACGTTCAGCAAAATCCCATATTTTTACAGTACAGTCACTAGATGATGATGCGAAATGTTTACCATCTTCCGAAAATGAGACGCACAGCACCCATGAAGCATGACCCGATAAAGTACCGGCGACATCCGAGTGAGCCCTAAGAAAATAACGGTAAGAAATGTTCAAGTCATGTCAAAAGGATGCTTACACATCATATAACTTCATATGACCATCATCCGAAGCCGTCAGCAGCATTTGTGAGTTGGGAGAGAAACATAAACTGCGCACTGGCATAGCGTGACCCTCAAGTGTTTGTGCTACCTTACCGGCAGCCACATCAAATATTGTGATGATGCCGTCAATAGCACCACAAGCAATATATTTTCCATCGGGGCTCTATATAAAAATTAACAACTAATTAATTTTGATTATGCAAGCTTATATGAATTCTTACTAACGTAAGCTATGCTCAAAGTGAATTTTCCATTTTGTGGATCGAGTACTTGTTCCACTTTGCCAGATTCCACGCTGTACATAGAAATTTTTCCGTCATTAGAGCCTGATATCACATATTTATCGCATGGCGAAAAAGCAACAGCCCACAAATCTACTGGGCCAAATGATAATAAATGTTGTTGTTGGCCACTCTGAGAATCCCAGAAACATAGGCTCGAGTCTAAAGAGCTACTAGCAATGGCTTAAGCAGAAATAATGACTTTTAAAGTATTTCACACATTTACAAGCATACTCACTTTTTCCATCCGAGCTTACAGCTACAGACACAACGCCCAAAGAATGCCCTTTCAGTTGATGCCTTAGTTTTAATGTATTATCTTCTCGTATGTCCCAAATTTTAACCAAATCATCCAACCCTCCGGTGACTATAAAATCAACTGGTGCGGGATCTTGTTTATCATCTTTTATAATAAATTCTCTATTCCTTTCCGGATCTTTTTCTGTTGGCTCTTCTTCAACCGGTTTTTCTGGCTGGGTTCGCCCCCAAGCACAAGACCAAATACCATCCTCATGGGCGGCTTCTTCTTTATGTAACACGGAAAACTATAATGAGTAACAATTGAAAAATCATTATTTATTATAATGTTCAATTATACATACCATTTTAAGATGAAGCAAACAAAATAAGTATTTAACTTAAATAAATACTCCTTGCTTGAATGTAAAAAATAGAAAACAATAAATGCGGATTTATTTACACGCTATTCACGATAGGATGATAACAAAATAGAGTGAATAAAGCAATCCAGGAATTACCATCAAGAATATATATCCAAAACCGCTTGCTTCTAATATATTAAAAACAGCAGGATTTTTGTTATTTTCACCACTGTAATCGAAAACAACACAAAAAAAATATTTTTTACAAGAGCAATCAAAATACAAGAAATTTAAAAATCGGTTATGAATATAATTATACTTATATGTATACAAACAGGGTAGAATAATACACGTAGCGTTAACGGACTTTATTTTGGGTTCAGGTCTGTCAAAATTTGATAATGTATTACTAACACACACTCACACGCTACTAAAGAAGTACACTTTAACATTTGTTTCAAATGCTAATAAGAAAAGGAAACGAAACAAAATTGTTTATAGAAGTGAAAATGCAACCATTTTGCCATTTTTCTTTTGTGCTTTTTGACAACTTCGAACCTAAAAGCAGTGTTGTTGTAACTTCAACACTACCTGTTTTAAAATTTGGTTTTTTTAATCAAAAGACGGGTTTTCACGTAAATATCACTTAGGTGGCGTGATTTGAAAAATTAGGTCATTCATTATTTTTTTCAATTTGAAGCGTTTTGTTTAGAACATATATTCTTATTATAATTTCACTAAGCTAAAGGGTATAATGCGCAAAGTCTTATCCTTTTTAGTTGTTTTGTATTCGTTTTTTGTGTAAGAAACTTATTGTGACTATAATTTAATTGCAAGTATAAAGTAAAACTTGTTAATTCTAAGATTTAAACCATGTTTTAAAGAAAGTTAGATAACTTTCAATTTATGTCTTTTACTCTTATTTGGCAATTTTTTTTATATTTAATTTCGCTTGTTGGCTGGCAGCGCGGATTTGTTTTATGTTTATCTTTCGAATAAAGACAAATTCATGGCAATTACCGCAGCTTTCTGGTCTAAATTTTTATTTAGAGTGCTATCGGGCTTGAAAAAGCACCGTTTGTATACATTGAATCATCAAAAGTTTTCAATAGTTATCTCTTATATGATCTCCTCCAATGTCCAATCAGTTATAATTTATCTTCGCCAAGGTATTCAAATCTCATAATTATTCGCCGAGTTCGTAAAATTTCCTATCTATCTAATGTGTTATACATCAACTTACATATATGAAATTTTAAATAATACTACAAACAAGTCGAATAGGTATAGTCAGCTGTTCGAGCGAGCCTACCTGATACAAATGAGACCACCGATGAGTGCTGCCGTGCTTTATTACCAATTCTTATTAATACTCTCATAATACAACTGCTTGAATTTGATGCAACATAATTTTTTTCAGTTCGAGAGTTAATTTCAATTAGTGTGAACGTGCTTGCGCAAAACGAAATAGTAGAACCAACTAATTTAACCATTGCTATAATTAAACATTTTTCTTAAACTTCAATAAAAAAAGCATCTCGTTAAGTGAAAAAATAGAATTATATAAAAAGCAATGAGTACTCACAATGAAAAATTCTTTTTAAGAGCCTAGTACGCGTAAAATCAAGATTTAATTTTTTTCCAAAAAGTAGATGTAAGAAAGAAACAAATTTTTGTTTAATTAATCGTGTTGTTGTGTATTAAGAAAATTAAAAATTACATTATTTCATATAAAACTTAAATATGAAATAAATTGATAACAAAAAGTCTATTCCAAAACTTAACAAATGAAATAAGTAAAATATACAATATGTGTGTATGCACATATTTTAACTATTAACAAAGAAGAATGAAAGAATATGAATATGAGAATATAAATGTAAATGGTAGAATATAAAATGATAAAGTAAAAAAGCATGGAATGACGTGAATTTACTTTATGTTGTTGTTTTAATATGACTGAATGGACAACGACAACAACAAATTTATGTAGTTGCTAGTGTGCTTCCATGAAAGTTGCAGTGTGTGTAATATAGTTAAAAATGATTTTAAATTTCTTGCTGGCATGTGTGACTAAATTTTTCACGCAATAAATGTTATCCGAATTTTTGGCCAACAAAATAAATCAATTTCTTTTTTTGCAATATCCATTTGTCGTGCAATGATCTTAAGATGACTTCGGTTTGGAGATAATTCTTGTAAAAGTTTTTTTTGCATAAGTATATAAACATACTCATTATTATTTGATGTATTTACTAGTGGAAGATCTTTAACTTTTTTTGGGGGCTGTGTAATATTGTTAGCATCATTTATGTACATATGTACATAGTTCTTTTTTATTATTCTTGTAAACAATTCAACCAAAGGGTGGGGCCTCCCAAAATAAAAATAAAAACTATAAAAAAATTAAATAAGATTTTCTTATATATACATTACATATGTGGTTTACTTTATCTAAAAATGTTTTCTTTTGTAAGAATTTCTGAAAATGTTCTTTGTCTTGTGAAGTTTTTTCAACCCCAACTGTTGTTGTTGTTCTTTGGTCATTCACATTATTTTTTTTTATTTCTCTATAACCGAATCTCTTTCCTTCTTGATTTAAATGCTAACATGTTTTTACTAGAGAAAATAGAACATATTTGAATTTAATTATAAACTGATTGATACTAAGGGGCTGTTCACAAATTACGTAATGACATTTTTTCAAAAGGGCTTATTTTGTTTGAAAATGTTTGCTTGGTCTCTGTTTGACTGGCTCTTTTTATTGCAGCCGGGTTTTTGCCAGTGTTATTTAATATCTTTTACAGTGTTGCCACCAACGAAATGTTAAATTACACAAGCATCATGCCAAAAATTACACATGAAATTAGGAATTACACATGTTTTTTATATATTTTTTGGAAATAAAGTTCTTTGATTTGTTTATATTAACTATCTGACGTTTTTGGAGTAAATCCAAAAAATTTGTTATCAATATTTAATAAAAGCTTACTGTTTAAATAGTATCCGACTTTTCTTTAGTATTTTCCAACTTCTTCAGGGATTTATTTTTTATATATGTAGATGCATAATCTTCTTTAGACCAATTCTACATCATTCTCCTCAAAAATATCACAGTTTTGTTTTTTGTTCAGCAAAAAATGGGCTGGAGAACGATAACTTTAAAGGCTGACTGGAAGTTGTCTCTGATGAACCGCTCAAATACAAGTGTTTTGCATGCAATAAAATTTTAAATTGCGGCAAGTTTGATCTTCTGAAGCACGCAGAAAAGAAGAATCACAAAAAAAATGTGAATTCTGTAAAAAAAGACAAACAAATTGATAATTTTTGTTTTTAATTTTGTAATGTTTTTTGTTGAGCAAATCATCGACAACTTTTGAAAAAAACGTAGAAGTGTTTATATTTAAATATAATTTGTACGTATAAATACATCAATTAAAAGTTGTAGTGATTTTTGTAGACAATTTTTTGAACGCGTAGAGACTTCTCAAAAATATATAACATCACTGCAGTCATCCCTTGAATGGCTTGTCACCCCCGCCAAGATTTGAATTTTTCACTTTATATACATTGGTACATATTTTTTTCAAAGGGTGTTAAATGTTTAGCTCTCTGACAAAAAACGTAGCTACGCATATGTGCTCTAATTATTTTCGTTTAAAAATTGTTTATTCTTGAATTTACAAAATTTTATACGTACATTCATACGTAATTAGAATCTCGATTTAAAAAAAAAATTAGAAATCTCTCGGTAAACAGAATTAGTTAATTCAATAAAGTTATTAAACGAAAATTCAGGGCTCGAATCGTCACATCCGTGAACGTAAAACTCGTTACGTAGAAATACACTTTTCGGATTATGACATACGTGAACGTATTGTATTTTGTAAAAATCGAGATTACAACATCCGTTATTGTATGTACGATTGTAAGAGTCTTACGAATTATCATCCGTTAGCAAAAAATTGTATGCAAAATTTAAATTTATTAAAAATATTGCGAGCAAATGAAATTTTCTTAAAATTATTTTGATTCAAGAACTAGTTACAACAAATAAACAATAAATACAAAGCAAAATTATTCGCAAGGAAAAGATAAACTGAACCGGTCTCAATGCCTTAGGTTTTATTCCTTCTTACATTCGTACGACTCATTTGCCTCACTTTATATTTTACAAAGTGTACTCAGAACTAGTGAAACTCTTGTTGCATTTGAGAGTCTTTGGTCAAACGTAATCGTTTTTTACAAATCTGTAAGGAATATTGATGAAGAAATCTTCCTCGCTATCACTTGAATTTAAAAAAACGAGTAGTGTTTGTAGGACACCCGCTTAGAACTATCTTCCTGAGCTCTATGCATTAATATTATCAGCCCAACTATGAATAAAAATTCCCTGGGAGATTTCTCCCTTTTCTCAAAAAGGGGCTGTTCACATATATGTTGTCATATTAATTCTTCGCATATTATATGTGAACAGCAACTTTTTGGGAAAAGGGTGAAATCTCCCGGGGAATTTTTTATTCATAATTGGGCTGTATATGTATTAAATAAGAATGCAATTTAATTCACCAATTGGAACATTTTATCACAATATCTTCTGCCAACACTCATAAAGAAAATATAAAATGAGCACCCCTAAAGTATGCTTTGAAAATTTTCACCAACAATTACGATCCGCTTTCAATCGTAAGCATCATGTGATTCAGTTCATACGATTGACGTATCATGTAATCTTTCGTACGACTGCCGATACGATCACGGATGTGACGATTCGAGCCCAGGTTTGATGTGTAAATCGAGTGATTTCAAATCGAACGATGGATCATAAAAACAATCAAGCCGAAAAAGTGATTACCTTAGATAAGCAAATCAATTCTGGAGTTTCTTAAAATGAGTACAAAATTCTTTAATCACGTGAAAAATCTTGAATCGACTAAAAAATTCTTAAATTAAATTGAGCATTTTAGTCCGTCCGTCCGTCCGTCCGTCCGTTTAAGTAGTTGATTTTAGTAAATCTGTGATTAACGTACTTTCAACACCGCTTGGGATTGATTTTAGTATGGATGTATTGATTTTTCATTTGAATGTAGGGACTGCTAACATATTATTAATCCTATTTATTTATTCAATGTATTTAACACATGTAGCCCCGAGGCCAATAAAAAATAATACAACTAACAACTCCCACGTAACAAAGTAGTAAACAACTTATAGAAAAACTTAGAGAAAACCCAAATAATTAGTGACTCAGTTAGATGAATTTGTAAAAAATCAAGAAGTATCCTCTTGATAGTAGCCAGAGACAAAGTAAAAAAGACGCAATTCTCTTGGCGATGAGTTCCATGTATGAGCCGCTCGTACAACAAATGAGAGCTCATAAATAGAATAACAAATACGATAAATAAATATTTGCTGATTTCCAAAGGATCTGGTGAAAGATATCATCTGAACAATACGTAGCGGGTTTTGAGATTTGATCATTTTATAAATATAAATAAATATTACGTAGCGCATCTTACATAGAAAATAAAAACGTTTAGAATTTGCTTTTGTTAAACAAATTTTTAAATTGTTACTGCCGTATTCATAAAAAATTTATTTAGGTTTGAAATTTATTTTAAAGAAAATTTGTATGAAAAATTTGTCTTAATTAAATACATTTCAAATACAAATTATTTTTTATAAATATGGTCGTTAGTGTTTCGGATGTGTTCTATAAATCGATTTATTTTTATTTAAATAAATTAATAAATTTCGATATTGTTGATAATAATTTAAAAAAAAATATAGAAATTATTTCTTTAATTATACATTTTCATATTGTGTTTGATTTTCTTTTTATACATTATTTTTGTGAGATTTCGCAACACGTCTAAAAACCTGCAATCTGTATTGTTTTAGCCGAACATATGTATGCATGAATATTTCTTCCCATAGACGTGAATAAATGGATACTAAAACTATACACACACAGGCAATAATAGATACAGACTCAAACACATACACAAGCAGCTACATATGTATTTACCTTTAAATCGTTGCCCCTGAACTATTCGTATTGTAAAATAAACCGGCATCTAGTACAAATTGTACATACACAAGCACACGCGCCGAAAAAAAATATATTTATATTCTAAATGTTCGTTGTATGTGGTATGTGCGTGCTTGTGTATATCGTATCTATAAAATTGATTAAAATTTTTCAGTTTAAACAATTTGATTTAAATTTTTTGTTAACATTAAAAATAGAATTATATAAAATAAATAGGTTTTAGCTACAAGAGGCTTAATCAAATAATTTAAGTTAAAATAAAATCAACTTTAACAACTTTTGGTAGCGGTTAAAATCAGGTAAGAGTTATTGAATATTTTTAAATTGTATTCCTAATTAAAATTGCAAAAAAAAAATTTAGAACTTTTCAAAAATTTTAAGCTCTGCAATAAGAATAAACCAGCCAAGTGCGAGTCCGACTCTCGCATGTTCCGAACTTGTTGGTATAGGGACAATCTCTAATTTTTTACTTAATTATATATTTCATATTTGTTATTAAAGTAGCAATACGCATCCTTTCAGAATTTCTAATATTTACATGTTTGCTGGCTCTGAGATGTTTATTTTGAACACTCACATAACTCCCAGATGTTATAAAATACCAAACAAAGAAAAATGAAACAAAACTTCTAACATGACAATAGAAATATATTGAAAGCAATTCAATATCTCGATACTTACTTATTGAATGCTGAACGATGGATCGCTTATTATTTTGAAATCTTTTAAAATGTATCGCGATCCAGATATCGAATTTACCCTTATTTTGTTTGTCGAATTTCGCCTTCGACTACGACATTTTGTAATAGATTAAAATAAAATATTACATGCATTCTTTAATCTAGTACAAAATGTCGAAGAAAATGGCGAAATTCGATAAACAAAATAAAGCTCATTATTTATGCTTCATGTAGCAGTACCACAGTTGCCAGATGAAATCGGAGAAAATTCGTCAAATTTAGAGCGAAAAATCGACAATATCGTCAAAATAATTATCAGAAAACGTAAAAAATTCGTTCAAAATAAAACAAACACTTTTTTTAAATTAATTATCTATTTTATTTAACGAAAACTTAACACAGCAAATAAATTCATAGTTTTTTTTTATAAACTAAAACAAATTCTTATCAATAAAGAGATCCAACAGATTAATTAGTAGATGTTTAGTGTATTTTTAGCAAAATAATACACAAATAAACATTAATGAAAATATTTCAAAACAGCTGCAATCGAATCCTTTATATAAATATTGCTTCATTAATGTAGCAGAATGTAACAACCATATCTCAAAAAAAGGAAAATTTATAATTTCATTAAGTAAAATTCAACATTAAAACCATCTTTATAAGTATGTAATTTTTTTTAAGAAACATATCTTAACACAAACCGAAGTTTTAACCATTAATAAGCTAATAACGGACAAATACATACTTCCTAATATTTTTAAAACATTAAACGCATTTTATAAAATTCACTTTTTTGGATATATGACTACGTTGCAATAAAGGAACGGTATGTACATATTTGTGTTTGTATATAAAAATAAGATAAAATTCAAAAATGTAAAGATATGATATTCTTCATATTAATACACATTTGTATATACAGTCGAAGCCCGGTATAACGAATGATATAATGTCAGACACATTTGTTAAACAGGGAGATTCGCTTTACCGAACAAGAGTCCTTTGGTATTGAATTCAAAATTTTAATTTTATTTATCTCAACAAACGTACTTGTAAATTAAAACATATCAATTATTTAAAAAAAAAACTGTAATTAATGACTTTTTATATGTTGTTGATAAACTTTTTTAATTGCTTCTTAAAATTTTTGTCAATTCTAACGAGTTTTTTTAAAAGCTGTAGCTTACACATATACATATGTGGATAATGCTCTAGCCATTGTATTCTGAAATCCTATAATAAATAAAATAAATATTCTAGTCACAAACTTAAAGAAATAAAGAAATTAATTCACGGCCCTCTCTTAAAATAAATTTATAAATTCACTTCAGCGCCACAATTAATAACAACGTGCATACGAGTATTTATGTTTGTGTAGATATTCGTTGTTAATTCACTTATTTGCTCTCACTTGTTGGCTGGTTTTCTTAACGTGTTTATTTAATTTTTCTTTTTTCGAACATTTTTAGTCACAAAACAATTTTTGTCAGCAGTTGTCTTTCACACACAACAGTAAACAGACAAACAAAAAACAAACAGGCTGGCTGATGATAGGCTGTTAGGCAGGCAGGCAGGCAGAGGCAGGCTGCAGTAATTAAAAACCAAATAAAAAAAGTGTTAGCTACAACAACAACAACTACTATAAGAAATGTGAAATAACTTTCATTGGCATACAACAACTCACTTTTTCGACTTATTTGTGCCATTATTTGTGGTTGCAAACTGAAATCTCGAGATATTTTTTTAACGTTTTTATTTTGAACGAGTAATTTTACAATATTTATGTATTTGGTTTTTATTTTATTACAAACATTGAACTTTTTGTTTTGTTTTGTTTGGTTTTGTTTACAGCAACATGATGTTTTTCTAGTTTTTATTTTCTTATTATTATTATCTTTTGAACTGTGTTTATATTGCGGTTGTTCATAACTTATCGTCTTGTATGGAGATATCAAGGTTTTTATAAAATTTAACTAAAACGCAGTCAATTATTTATTTATTTTTTTAAATGTTACAATACAATTACATATATGCACATACATACACACATACATGTAAGTATCCACATATTCGAACTTGTTAACAAAGTAATTCACACCGTTTTAGTAGAGATAAAAGAGTAGCAGTTGTGTGAAATTGAACCCAAAGTCGCTGACCTGGCAAATCGTAAAAAGGAAAAAATTAACAATTGACTGAATCAAAGAATATATCACCAGGGCAGCCGACCCATTTCTCTAATATATATTTTACTTGTCCACAAGTGAATTACGTAAAAAAAAACGAAAAATTTTAAAATTGTTTTTCGTATGTATTTTACGAGGGCGGATTGATATTGAAGCTACCTAAGTAGAAAAAAAACATTATTATTTATTATTTCTCAACATAGTCTCCTTTTAGGCAATACACTTAGTCCAACGTTTCTCCAATTTTTGTATCCCTTCCAAAAAATAGAATTTTTCGAGGTCCTTAAAATAGGCATTTGATTGGTCCATAATTTCATCGTTGGACCTAATCTGTTTCCACCGAGCCATGTCTTTAGGTTTGGAAATAGGAAGGGGCTTAATACAGATAATATGACGGATGAGGTACCAATTCGTAGCCCAATTGAGAGCAAACGCGGCACCCATCTTGGCGATAGCTTTTTCATATGCAAATGTTCATGCAAAATGAACACACGTTCAACAATCTCACGTAACTTGACTCGGCGATCATTCATAACGATATCGCGGATTTTCTTAAGCAATCCAATATTTTACCATGTAATCTGACGGAGCAGACTCACCGTAATGTTTATCGAGTTTTTCTTTTGTCTCTTTCGCCGTTTTCTCTTTCAAATAATAGTGTTTAATCACTGAACGAAATTCACTTTTTTCCATTTTTCAAGAAACACAAAAGTTGCTGACTTCAAACGACTACAACAAATAAACTAATCGATGAATTTGGGTGAAATTTTAACACCTGACGTTTGACAGATCCCAATTTCTAAAAAAAAGGTTTTTGTGTTTGTGCTGCGATCTAGCGCTACGTAACTTCAATATCGATCCGCCCTCGTACATGTCGATTTCAAATCAAAATTAGCTTCGACAAGTTCAATGTCTCTTTTTTAATCAAGCAACGTTAAAAGCAGATGGTGTCATAAACCCAGCTGATTATTCTTTATCTCAATTTGTTTTCGAAAGTATTTTTTTCTAATTATATAAGAGTATATATTATCTATATATAAATAGGCAAAGACGAATTTTTAGATCCCTTTTTCTCCTGAGTTTTTTTAGCCGATTTTCTTGATTCTTTCACCAAATGGTAGGACATTGTTGAGCTTTAGTGACCCGGCTATATATTATTTAAATCGGTCCAGTATTAAAGGAATAAAAGGCTTCTAAAGTTGACACCACTACAAATGCTAAAAATACTCACGTACACGTGGGGAAGGGAATGAGTAATGAGTGGTTTTTTCTCTTTAAATGAATTCAACTATAATAGGAGAACGTTTAAACTGGCGGTCGAATTTCGACCACTAGGCGTACTCTACTAACTTTAAAGTTGTTAACTATACGATGCATTTTCATTTTTAATGACTTAATAAAATAATTGTGCTAAAATCTCGTTCTTATTTCATTATTTTCTTTTAACTTATTCGAATAAAACTTTTTATTATTTATTCGTTTGAATATTCGAATAATATAAAAAATTTATTCGTTTATTCGAACAAAAAGAATTATAAACTTTTGTTCGAACAATTTAAATTCAAATAATATTTAATCGAAATATCATCCTAGCAATATGTGGTCAATTAGCATGGACTGAATGAGCCTGGAGCATTTTCTTGGCTGACTACCTCCACATAATAAATATGTAAATCTTTTTTGTTTAATGTTTTTTTTTTTCACTTAAATTGCTGTGATTTTCTGTGTTCTATTTTATTGGCGACCTTATTAGCAAAATTATATAAAAGCACATGCATATTCAATATAAAACACTAAACAAAAATGATATAAATTTATAATTTTTATGCATAATATCTGTGTGTATAAATGAACACACACACACAGATATGTGTCCATAAAAAAATTGTTTACATCATACGAAGATGCGTTAACATTTGAACGCAAACTTTATTGTGACATTAATACATGTACGTACACATTTTCCCACCAAACACCAATTCAAATATTTCAAATATACGGGTTTGGGTGTGTGCCAATCGGTAGCAAAGTGCTATGGTGAAAAAATATTTATTTGTGGGCATGGTAGAATAATACAGCTTTTAGGTTCGAAGCTGTCAAAAAGCACAAAAGAAAAATGGCGAATTGGTTGCATTTTCTGTTCTATAAAGAATTTTGTTTCTTTTCCTTTTCTTATATGCCTTTGAAACAAATGTTAAAGTGTGTTTTTTGAGTAGTGTGGGTGTGTGTTAATACATAATGAAATTTTGACAGACCCGAACCCAAAAAAAGTCGGTTAACGCTTCGACACTACCTGTATTATTCTACCATGCGTGTGAGGAAAAAATTTCATGTTTCTGCTGTGCCAAAGAACTTTTTTATACGCATTACATAGCGTCCACAACTGCGATAAACTCTGATATAACATGAGAGAGAACGTCGGCAGAATAGCAAAACCAAATTGTCAAAATTTATCTTCATGTCTGACAAAAATCTTATAACAAAAATAAAAATACGTGTTATTTTTGTTATAAGATTGCATTATGTGCAATTACTCATTGAGTAAACATGTACCATATCTCAAAAACTAGCCAATTTGTTTAACAATATTTATTAACAAATAACATAAAAAACAATGAATTTTAGTTATTTATATACGCACATACATACTCGTATTCACTCATATATTCTCATGTACATGTACGTTTTTTTGACATTTCATCTCATAAGATTGTTGTGATAAGATTTATTATAACAACGCTCTCATAATACTTATTATAACACTGCAATAACACTAATTCTGCACGTAAGATAAGTTCCAATATTACAATATTAACAGCAAAACGTATGAATATATACATATGTAAAATAAACAACGCAGGAAAGTTTTGGTTCGAGATAGGAAATTTGAAAAGTAGATTTGATGAAAATATACCTTCAAATTTATATGAATTCGTTACATATAGTATATTTACTTTGCCTCATAGTGCTTCCGTTGAACGAATTTTTTCAAAACTGATTACTGATTAAAAATAAACTTACAATCAAACTTAAAATAGAAACTTGTGAGTCAATGCTTTCCTCCCTCTATTTGCTCGAATCGGAGCTGGAAGAATGGACCTCAAGCGAAGAATTAATTACAAAATATGTAATAAGCATTTCTAAAAAGTGATAAACATTATCAAAAGTTTTTGTAATATTTATTTCCTTTTTTGATAATATGACTAATATTGGAATATCCCTGAGAATTGTTTTTTAGTTTTAACATTAATTTATAATTCAAGTATGTGTAATTACTTTTATTTAAGCCTAATGTATTTGATTGATTGTTAAAACTCGTTTTTGTGTTTTTTTAATTGAAATAAAAATTTCTTTTAGTTCGCAAAAAACTATACCCTATTTTACCCTTTTTTGATCCTTTTTTTCATAAATACCCTTTTTATGAGACTTTTTCGAGATTCCAAAGGCAACGCTGATTGGGGTTTATACCAAAAGAAGAGATTAAAGGCCCCGTTAGCCGAGCGTTGCTGTACCCGTACCGTACCGTACTGTTAGCACGTTGGTCCACTTATAGAACATTTAAAAACGTACGTTTGTTTCATATTGTTTGTTTTATTGCCAGGAAAATTGAACAGCTGTTTACAACACAGTGATGGGTAATTAAAATTTTCAATTGGTGACTTGTGCAGAAAAAGTACCTAAGATATTTAAATGATATCAGAACTTTATTTTGTATATGTATGTATATAAAAATTATTTATTATTTCACATTTATATTATAAAATTATAATATAAAATATAAACAACAAATTAGTGTAAAATTGATACCATTTAAATTATTTTATATGTATATACGTACATATCACATTTATATAATGTATGTATTTGCCTGTTATATACATCTAAACATGTATATCTACATTATAACAAAATTTTCACTAGAGATAAAAAACTTAATAAAAAGCAAACTATTGTGATAACAAATATTGTCTTTTTCAGCATAGTATCATTAATACCGATTATGTTAATGATACTACCTAGAAAAAATGGCTTTTGTGATCACAATAGTTTGCTTTTTAAGCTTATTGTCCCCCCAGAAAAATTAAAAAAAATAGGCAGGCTGTTTTGCATTTTATATGACGATATGTATGTACATATATATGCAAATATACATTATTTTAAGTTGTTTTGTCAAAAGTACACAAATATTATTATCAAAAAGTACCAACAAATAAGAGCGGAAATACCCCCTTAACTTGTGCCAAAGAAACAGCCCATCACTGGCTTACAAATGTCACGTAACAACGTTAGAAATTTCTATTTTATACAGGTTTGTACGTTGCAACTACGGTACATTTAAATTCGGTAAGCTTTTGTATTGCTTTTCCCATAACATAGACGAACAGCTGATACAGTACGGTACGGGTGCGCTCCGCTAATTCTGCCTTTAGCTTCATTTTCTTCTTGAAGTTAATCATACTCAAACATTCGCCAATTGAGAAAGAAATCTTTCTCAATTTCAATTCTAAACCGTCTGTTTGCTGGTTTATTTTCTGTTATACATTATTTTTTGTTTTTGTTATTATTGTTATTCTTTTCCTCGTTTAATAAATTTAATGTTAACCTAGTATGAGTTTAAAAATTATTTAGAATGAATATACATACATACATATGTATGTATTCAAGTGTGTTTTGTTATGTATACTTAGCCTGACTAATATTGTATGACAAATCGCCAAAAAGGAAGCAGTATGAGAAGAGAAAATGAAATTGTTAGAAATCCTTTGGACTTTATGACGCCTGACAGACTGACTGTGTAGCATGATGTTGGCTGTTCTAATAAAAATATAAGAGTTAGAAAGAAACAATTTAAAAAGGTCGTATGTATGGATGTATATATGTACAGTATAACCTCCCTAATCCGGACACTCGCTAATTCGGACTATTCAGTAATCCGGACATTTAAGTTTTTCGGAAAGCTTAGAAATTTTTCTTCTATAGTCTGGACAATTGTTCTTTTTTTCTCAGTAAATTTTTTTCGTTATTTTACCGCTACACAAAATAAGTATTTAAAATGTAAAAGATTTTAGTTTAATTGAGTTTGCGTGGCGAAGTGTTTTCAAAAGCTATTTTATGAGCTGAACAAACCAAAGCGACAGATAAGGATATTTTAGCAAACAAAAGTTTTTTTTTTAAATCTTTGAAAGAAGATATCGGAGGAAATCTCGATTAATAAATTTAAAAAAAAATATATATTTTATTTTTAAAATAATTTAAAAATAAAGCTGGCAAATTACATAAAGATTTGTGTATTCAAACAAAAATAAATTCTTATTTTTCAAAATTAATATTTTTGGTCACTTTTATTATGGTTTATTATTATGTTTTCTGTAAATTAATCAAATATAAATGAATTCTTATGTGTACTTATTTTTGTTTTCGGTAATAAAAAAAATTAATTATACGTAGATATTGCGTTTAAAATTTCATTTTAACTGTAGTGCGGACGATCCACTAATCCGGACAGTAGCTGAAACTGTATCTGTCCGGATTATGAAGGTTGTACTGTATTTTTATGATGTCATGCAAAAGAAATACACACACACACACTTGTGTAATTATACAGTCAACGACAAGAAAGTTTTTTTAATATTTATACGCATGCTTACACATAGCAAGCAATCCTTTGCAAAGTTATCAGAATATAGAACATGATGGGGTTTGTAAAAGTAGGTTTACTTTCGTTACACATGCAATACACATACACATGTAGGTATGTGTGTACACATTACACATGCACATAAAATGTTATATCCTTTTCTTTCATGTTGTTACATTTAATGTTGTTGGAAAAGCCATAATAATATTGTTTTCCCATTATAATTATGAAAGCTAAATTTAATTTCACAATCTTAAACATTTGATTGACACGTCTGCCTTCATTCTCCGATGTTGCATTGTGCGGCGCAGTGTCATTTCTTCCGGACACATTGAACACAATGAAGGAGCTCACAATACACGGGGAACGACCAGAAAATGTCTGTCTCATGCAGTAAGGTAGGGTAGCTCGAAGGTAGCATATAGAGTTTGGGAAACAGGATTCCCGATGGGAAAGACACTAATATTTCTGGGAAAACGGAAATTTTCTCGGGTAAACGGAAAATCAAGAGTACAGTGTAATCTCATCAATCTGGACTGATATAGTTTCAGCATTTGTCCGGCTTACTGAATTGTTCGGACTACAATTAGAAAAAAATAAAACGCAAAACAGAGCTAAAAAAGCAGAAGGAAAGATGGAGAAACCCTACCTAAAACTGCCCGCTAAGCGGATCTGAAAGCCCTCATAATCCTTCTTATTCCGTAACTATTTGTCAACGTCACATTAAGGCAACACCAAAAATTAAGTTCTCATCCTCGCACTATCGACAACAGTTGACTATTTTTATTAAAAGAAAGCGCTTTTTTCGAATTTTTTCTTCAACTATAACAATAACACTTGATGCTATGAAAAACATTTTTCCAAAAATGTTATTTTCGAAATTCTCGAAATTACCGAGTTAAATCGACATCTCACGACATCTAAGTGAGCTAATGCCTTTTGAATGCACCAAATTTGGTTCCGATCTGTTAAAGTTTAACAGTGTTAAACCATTCCTAAATTATGAGATGTTAACATACATATACGCACACAATCATATACATACACACACACATCACCGCGAAATTAGTTTGAATCCACTGCCAGGACCTCAAAAAATGGAAATCTAATAAAAACGCGATTTTCGAAAATTGGGGTAAAATCAGTAACTTTCTATAGCGGGAAGTTAAAAGTTATTGTTTGAAATACGAATTTATTTTTGTTGGAGTACAGAAAACTCAAAAGTTAAGGTATTACAAATGTTTGTCAGATCTTACAATATTGTACTAAACAATGAAAAATTGTTAGCAAAAGGTAAATTAAGAGTTCAGACGATTGTAAGAAAACCCTACAATTTCATTGCCAGACAATAAATTTATATGCGAACAAAAATTGTCAGTTCACATGGTTGTCAGATTGTTGTGTAGCAAGTGTTGCCAGATTTACTGTTAGACACTCTCACAGTACAGTGTCTCTAATATTCTCGGAGTAAAGGCCGAGGCACAGAGAATCCGTCGTACCTTATACGTCGCTTTTTTCAACTAACAAATAAGTTGAAATACAGCTTTTCTTATGAGCTTTGTCCCATTCTATATGTCTCCGTCAACTAAAAGTATTAAAGTTGGGCAATTTTTAACTCCAGAATATCCTAGAATTCCATTGAAAATGTGTACTTTATAACGTACGACGGATTCTATGTGCCTCGGCCTTAAAGACTAGTATACATAGTTTATCAGGTAGGAGAGGAAAGGTTTGCATACACACTATGGTGACCGGCACGGTTATTCAACCGGTTCTTAAACCGTTTTTTTTATTTTTACAATATGGTTGCCGGTATTTTACAGTAAAGCAAAAAAATCACGAACCAATCACGTCAAAAATCTACTCGTGCACGCCCAATTTTTTATACTCACAAAACTAATCACGCATGATTATAGTTTTTTTTTTTTTCGTAAGTATTTCGTGAGTTTTCGTAATTGTGACAATCTTCCACTTTCTTTACGAATGTCCAGCTTTACATCTCTCGAGACATAAGTTTTTAGTCAGTCATGTTCCAGAGGACCTTTCAGATTTATCAGAGATAGGGCTGAGTGATCTTATCAGATATCTCAATGCGACGGATTGGATTTAGTACCAATCACTATCCGAGTACTTAGATACGGTTAGACATATCGACCCCTGTGCGCGAAATTATCTATCGTATGTTACACTTTTTCCGAAATCGAGTTTTTTATGTAAATCAGTTCCAAATCCATTAATTAATCTGTTGACAAAATAATATAGCAATAAATATAATAGATATGGAGATACCACAATGCATATTTTATCGTATGTAAAATTTTTGTGGTATAAATAGTAATAAAAATATGTAATAAAAGCGGTCGCCTGTAAAATTTAGTTTTTGTAACATACGATAATATCGCGCACAGGGGTCGATATGTAGTGGTCCTTTCAAAAAGGAATCATCTAGATTCTACTTGAATGCCTACGTCTAGAGGGCAGCCACGTAAACCAACCAACCAACCAAAAAAAATTTTTTATCGTGAGCTTGCATGAGCGTGAGTGAAAAGTCACTCACGATCCCATCTCTAATCTATCACTTTGATTCTAGAAATGCAAATTTCATAAGAAAACCCAAAAAAGTCAACAGAGCGTTTAAAAGCGCGAACAAAAGATAAAATGAACAATTAATTGACCACATGAATACATTCTTGTGGTCATTAACTACAAACAAGACGGACATCAGGTGTTAAAACTAAACTCTGGTCGTAATATAATTAAAACATAATACTCGTATACTAGTATGTTAAATAGGCATGAAAAGGGGCGGACATTGCACCCTAAAATGCCTTCTGCGCCTTCTTATATTTTGTATATTTAAAAGAATTGTATTCAAAATTTGGAAGCATTATCTAAGGTTTTTCGATAAGAGAGTAGAGTTTTTCCCCTTTTTGTAGGGAATTTATTGGAAAATTGTTAATATTTACATACTATGTTTCCGTTTGAATATATTACGGTGTAATTGCGTGAATCACCACGCAAAAGTGATAATATACACATACATAAATCTAAATTTCAAATGTTGTTACAGTATTATGCGCGATATTTCATACAGACAGAAAATATCTTTTGGTAAATAATATATGTACGTCAATTGCTTTGTCTTTGAACAAAATGTACAAAACATTGCCAATGTATATCCTTTCAAAACGCCGTCGAAAAGTGTTAGTAACGCAGTAAAATAGCAATTAGGGCGTCGCACAGTGGACCATTTCGTGAGAAGGCGGTCAAAAATCTACAACTTTTGGTTGGATTGGAATTTCGATACGCGGTTTTTTTATTCCCTAGGTGCTTCTATGCTTATTTCCTATAGGCTTCAAGTTTAAGTTATAAAACTTTAAAATCGACCGGTTAGAAAAATAGTTATGATGGGTTTAAAAAGCATTTTAAGTTTGAGCTGATTTTTGGTGCAAAAGAGAAGTATTAAAACTTGTTAAAAAAGTTTCTTTTACACAAAGTCTTATATTTTGAGTCACGCTTACAACTTTTAATTATTAAAAACTTAAATTTTGAAAGTGCCAAACTTTGGCCCCAATGATATTTTCAATACGAATGGCCAAAAGTTGGTTTTTTGAAGCAGATTGGGTTAAAAATTAGTTTATTAAGTAGCGAAAATACAAACTGCAAACATTGGTTCAAATTTACTTTAGATAAAGAGGTCTTAATGAAGAAGACGTAGGTTTCTATTAAAGTCCAAAATAGAAATTATAAATATTATAATGTAAACTTTTATTATAAATTTGTAAATTTAAAGTTGATTAATGTACATAAAATGTCAAAACGATAAAATAACGATACCTCGAGTGTTTTGAAAAATTACTATTAATTAAACAGTTTTAGTAAATATTTCTTCTAAATAGTCTTAATTTTCATATTCTAGAAGTAGTTTAGCTTCTACGTCTAATTCAAAAGAGTTAGTTTTCCATTTTTGTCTAATATTGGACATATAGGGATCTGATGTGCATAATAAAATAGTAATCAGGTCTTCATTAGTACAAATCTGGAAATTTTTCTTGTGTTGTGCTCGCGAAAGAATCTATAGTCTTTGTTTCTTTTTTCTTGCGCTTCTTCAGATAGATCTCCCATTGGTAGCATATTGTGTTGAATTATTTAATCTCCATGGTTGCAAAATGGCATATATCTCCAAGAATATTTTTCGTTATAAAGTATAGTTGTTTTGTACTCTCCAAATATTCTTGCATTTATCTTTCTGCTGCATGCTAGCAGTTGTAATATAATGTTGAATCGCCTTATTAGTACCAAATCTACACCTGTGATAGATGCTGCAGTTTCTGGATCTGAGAAAAATATCCTTGCAGTATTTCCATCATTTGTGCTTCCTTCTCCTTGCTTTAGCTGATTGAATCATTAGGTCCAGTTCTAAATAATTGGGGTATCCTTTTGATTTTGTACTTCTACCTGTATGAGCGCTTGTTACATATCAATGTGTCAGAAAAATTGTTCTGGTGCTTAGGGCCGTGTCGGGATTGGTATACAAAGGGGTATAGGAGTGTAGAAAAGAGTTTGGACTACAAAAGGGTGCTAATGCCTTTTTGAACTTTTGCGAACTTTAGAAGTTATGCTCTAATAAGTGGGAGAGTTTAGGAAAATTTGGGCCTTAAAAAAAATCTATTTCTAAAAGTATAAACCATGCACCCCCACCGCCTTCTTGTATCTGAATGGCATTACTTTATACATGCGTCACGCCTTTGGAATTGTCTTCCTCAAGCTCAGAAACTTAATAGCAACGCAAGTAGTTTTAAGAATTTCTTATTTAATTATTTTGCACCATAGTAAATTATCACTGGTCGCGTTCATTTTTTCCATCATAAATTATTTTCGCTACATTTAGTCAACATGTTGTGTTTAGCTCCACAGCTGATCAAGAGAGTTCTGTGCTTTCATATTATAATGCAATGCTGTTTTGTTAGGTGGCGACCGCAAATTAGTTTGTTAAATTTTGCATTACAAATGCGATAAAGTAATGAAAATAAAGCAATAAAATTAAAATACTAATTTCATTAAATGTACGTAGGTTTATTATGGTGTCTATTTATATTAATTATATAATTAGTTCAATATAAGTTTCAAAGATTTTTTTGAACACAGCGCCGGTTTAGCGTTGAAATAAAAATAATGTCGGCGCAGGGTTATCATTTCATTGGAATATTTTGCTGTGCATTTTTATGTTGTGAATATTAAATTTGTGGTGCTGATTTTATATTAAAATTGGAAAATTCCTGCCAAGAAAAACTTCTTTGCAAATTGTGTTGTCCATACTTTTTAGTATAAGCCAAACTAATTAATTTTACAAATTTAAATTATTTCTTGCGCAGCATTTTTATTTCTTTTCAATTGTTTACATTAATCAGCTGTTCATTATCCAATTATTCATCATGCCGTTTCTAAGACGTAACTGTTGAGCTCAATAGTTGACAACAGTTTCACAACAGTTGATCTCAACAGCTACGTCTCACTGTGGCTGAAAATCGTTTTTCATTGGCCAAAAGTCAAATTTTTTTTTGTCACCGATTTTTAAAATTTTTACGCCCTTTTGCAGCTAATATATCCAGATTAAGGTAGCCAAAAAATTAGGTTAAACTATTGATAATTGTGAGCGTGGCATGCTGTCAAACTCAACGGTTTTTTTAATTTCAGAAAAAGGTGTTTTTCTTTTGTTTTTTATAAAAAATAAATGGTTACTACTCGCAAGCTATCATCGATAATGGCCTGCGGTCTTTTTTATAATGTTGGTAGGATTATAGTCTTTAGTTTTTGTAAGTGGTCAGAGCTCTAGCGTTTAATATTAAGGGCGTTACGGAATATTTATGAAACTACTATATTTTTCTCAAATTTAAACTTTAGTGGAATAGAACTTCTAGGGAACAAAAGGGAACAAGAAATGTATACCACCCGGAGAAAGGTGAAAGTGTCCTCTTTAACGCTATATATACTTTTGCACCCGCGACGAGCCGTCTGTAGAACACTTTTTTCATTTTAATGAAATTACTCCAAACTACTCGTATACAATGGTGTATATAATTTTCACTTTTTTGCCTAAAAATTTATGTTTTTTTACTTTAGACTACGTAAAACTAAAAAGATTAAATATAATACCTGCGAAAGGGTTTAATGGCTTTGTTTTGATCAGCCAAAAATTGGTAATAAAATGATCACAATAGGTTCTACAGTAAACATATGATCTCTTTCTAAATTTACCTGTTATCAAATGTTAGAGTCAACCAAAGTCATAAACAATTTTATAACAATAATCGCGACATTAAACCACTAAAAATAAAAAAATAAACCAACAACAACAACAAATATTAGCGAGATACTAATCAGTTTTACCTGATATTAAGGTCTGGACAACATGTGCAGTTTTGTGCAATTTAAGCACTACCTGCTATGAAATTAAAGATCAATGTGTGAATAACATGTATCTAGATGTAGGAAATAACATGTAGGAAATGCGTTAAAGAAATATGGGAACACAAAGTTAATTATTTTTTGTAAATGGGGATGTGATAGTTCTTCGGGACAAAAGCAATACAAACAAGTTGTATGTGAAAATATTTCGGACTCGGATATGTTCATGGTATCATTTGTACCATTGCGATTGAAAAAGATTTTGGAAGATTCAGAGCCTTCGACTAGTACAACGCAAACAATGAATATTTGGAAAAATGAGACACCATCTTCTACGAAATACTGCAGGCCAATCAAATTTAAATTCAAAAAAGAAACTCATGATGCCATTAACAAAGAAGTTAGTGATATCAAGACCCAAATTGCAACACTACAGCCATTACAATTACAGTTGGATGGGCAGCAAATTGAAGTAAGCTACCAATTAGTGCTGACAATGATAGATGGAAAAGTAGGTCAGGCTTTGACTAGCACGAAGGCTGCATCCAGCTGCATTATATGCCAAGCAACATCAACCCAATTAAACCAAGTCCCGACAAAATCATTAGATAATACCGATGCATATGAATTTGAATTATCACCACTACATGCAAGAATACGACTTATGGAACACATACTAAAAATCAGCTATGATTTGGATTTCGGGTCTTCAGGATCAATAAGAAACAACGAAACCAACAAAGAGTTAAGAAGTGCAAAAAAGAAACATGTTCAAGATGAATATCGCAAATTAGGATTGATTATAGTTCAGCCAAAACAAGGGTCAGGCAATACAAATGATGGCAATACCGTAAGAAGATTCTTTTCAGATCCAGAAACAGCATCTGAAATAACAGGAGTGGATTTTAACCTCATTTTCAGATTTAAAATAATCCTAGAAGTACTTGCGTGCAATGAAGAAATGGACTCTAGAAAATTTGGAGATTATGCTAAGGAAACTGCAAAAATATATACAACCAACTACCCATGGAGAAATATGTCTGCAACAGTTCACAAAATCCTTTATCATGGAGAAGATGTCATTAAATATCATTTGGTGCCACTTGGAGATCTATCAGAGGAGGCTCAGGAAAAAAGGAACAAGGATTACAGATTTTATAGAGAGCACAATACTAGAAAAATTTCAAGAAATTCAACAAATGAAGATCTATTTAATATATTATTGGCAACGTCAGATCCGTTCATCTCCAGTATTCGAAATCAATGGAAAGTGGAACATCGGGATTTAGATGAAGAAGCCAAAAAACTACTAAAGAACAGAAATAGCACAGAACAAAATATGGAATATTTGCAATCAATATTTGAGTCAAATGAATAATAATTATAATTGCCTTTCATTGTTATTTAAGTACGAAAAACATAATATTAGTAAAAAATAATAATAAACAGAACCTACCATTGTTGCAAATGCTATTAAAATTTATTGCAGTTTTTATTTTTAAAATGTTTTTAAAATTATCAAATTTGACAGCAAAAAATAATAAATATTTCTGTAGTAATAGTAATATTTTTAGATAATATTATTAACGTGTTTTTTTTTAAGTGTAACTATTCTTTGAGTGTAAACAAATTTGCAAATTTGTCAGCAAAAAATTTTCAATTTTTCTGTAATAGCAAAATCTCCAGTTGATTTTACTATTTTTTTCAGTGTAAAATTTTTTTTAAGTGTAACATTAAAAAAATTCCATTATTACAAAAAATATTTATAATTATTATTAATTTCCAAATATTCAATTTTTTAATAAATAAAAAAATAATAAACCCATATTTCACTCTAAAAGTAAAAAAAATTCAAAAGTTCAACTTTGACCTAGAATTCCTTAAAAAGTCCTTAATCAATTTTAATGAAATTTAAACTGAGTCAAGCTGAACTAAATATCTATCCAATAAAATAAACATTACTTCAATATTTTGATCGGTTCAAAAGTTACAGAATTTTGGCCAATGAAAAACGATTTTCAGCCACTGTGCGTCTTATGAACGCGACCACTGTTGAAATTTTAATAATTTATTGTTTAATTTAACTTCATCTATAAAAATGTGTGATCTTCTAATGTAACTTATAATCATTGCTTTCTTGTACTTTAAATATAAGATTAAATCTTGTTGTACAGGAATAGTATATATAATAAACTTAATTTTTCTAGTACTAATAGCTAACAAATTAAGCAAATAAACAAAATTTATCTCGTTTCAAAAATTTTCAAAACAAAAAAGTTATAGATGTTTAAAAATCAAAAGCGGAATACTGAAAATGACCATTTCGAATAACCCTTTTCACTGTGATATATTTGAAATAAAGTTTTAATTTTTTGCCTCTCGAGGTATACGAGTGTCTACTTTCGAATGAACTTTAATATTTTACCATCGGTGACCATAAAAAAAAATTAGTTTTGGCCTCCATCTCGTAAAATGGTCCACAGTGCGCCGCCTCGTGGTCACAAAATGCCAAGAACAGAAAAGGAAAATTTATTTAAAATGTTATAAACCCCTACTAACCACTATTGAGAATCATACAAGTTAAATATTTATAAATAATTTTTTTTCTTTCTTAACAATTTCAGATTTTCTTTGTTTCGTGGAGACGAAACAACTATTAAGCAGCACAGAAAGAAAGAACTATTGTTGTTTGCGTCAGTTGTTCTGTATAGATGATTTCATTAGTGAATCAACTCGTGTAAAGGTAAGATTTTTAGTTAATTTTTATTTTCAAATATTAAGCATGACGAATATTAATAAAATAATAAAGAGATTTATATTTTAATTAAATAGATAAAAATACATACAAATCAATAACTTAATTTTAAATACGAAATATGTATGTATGCAGTTGGCTTAAAATGTATATTACAAAAGCTCTACACATCTTCATTTCATTTCATTTTATTCCTACTCTCTTTTGCCTCCTGTAGTGTCCATCCGTCATACTGGCAGTTGGCCAAATAGAAATTGAAAGAGTAGAAAAAGTAACATGAAAAAAAGTGAAAAAGAAACAGCAACTGAAAGTGCAAAGTTTATTCGGCCAAAAACAATAGATAGAATCTGTTGGGATGGATGGATGGCTGCTGTTTCTTTTAAACAAATTGAAAAATTTTGCAAAAAAGTAACAGAAGAAATAAATAGAATTATACAGTATATATAGTTTTTTTTGGTCTCTACACACCTAATTAAATAGCCAAAGTTATTTTTAATTTTTCATTACAATTACATTTGCAATTAAAACGTTATCAATTCAATCCAATTGCATTTCATTCAATACATTGACAATTGCAAGTATTTTTAAACATTTCTAAACAATTTGAGGGGTGTTTTGTACTCCTCCTCCTCCACCTCGTCCTCTGTTTTATTTTGTAACCAACAACCTTTAACAGAAAACTTTCGATGTTCTCGAGTGCATACGTCCGTCGCTTGTCTAGCAATCGAGTTTAATTTCTATTTATCAAAAATTTCTTTTGTGTTTTTATTTACGATCTTGCAATATTTTCTTTTTTTCTTGCTTTGCATTGATTGGAATTGTTCTTAACACTTTGAATTTTTCCAACACTTGCAATAAAGAATGTTAAATTTAATGATTCTTTCTTTTCGTCGTTGTGTGCGCAAAGCGCTAAATTTAAAGCCCCCTTCCCCCCACCAAAAAAAAAAAAATAAAAATTTCATAAAACTAAAATGTTGTGCTGTTTCCTGTATTTAATAAAAATTTCAAAATCAAGCAGCTTGAAAATACGTATGTATGTACACATGTGTGTACGTAAATAAGTTTTATCTATTTTTTATTGTGCAATTGTATGTACGAGCACATCATATGCAGTTTTTCCTTTTTGGGCTGTTTTTTTTTTGTTTGTTTATTGATAGAAAATGTTGTAATTATTTTGTAATTATTTAGTTTGATTTCGTTATTTAGTTATTTGCTTCTCATTTTGTATTTTATTGGCAAATTTGGAAAGTCAATGCGGTTTTTTTGTTTAAGTGGATACTTATTGTAGAATAAGTTTTAAATTGCGACCTTGGCAAAATTCTCTGTTTCCTTAAAAATTAATTAATTCCCTGTTTACACTAGGCAACTTTGTTGCATGCGATTTTAAGTTTGAGTGAGTGTTGAAAAAGGAATGCACATACTCGTACATACATATGTATAATAAGACGCTCTTCACATATTAAGGTAACGCCAATTTTGTCCAAGCTGCATGCTTATGCGTTTAAATTACTTATTTTTTATATTTCAATTCATTGCCACACACATACTTACATCTCTAATTAATTAAAGTGATTATCTAAATGGCAATTTAAATTATCGTGACATTTTTCACAATAATAAATATAGCATTGCAACTCTAATAAAGAAATTTCACATTCACTCAAATTAATTTATATCTAATATAATATAAAATACAATTAAATCATCGGAGGACATTATCAAGCTGAATGTCATTATTTTATAAATTAATAAATGTATGTATATACAGTTTGTAAAAAAAAATCTTTGCCCATTAACATCCAAATATAATTAGCCTTGAATAAAACTAAAAGCAAAGTTATCAGCTGCACTATCAAGTCCACCTGTTATGAATTCGCCTTTATTGTGAGTGTGAAAAACAACAATAAAATACCAAAATATAAATAGCCTATTTCTGATTTAAGAAAGTAAACTTAAGCGAATGAAAAGCACTCGCTCGAATTCGAACCAATTTGGATTTCTCATTGGCACTCACTTTCATTCGCATTAGCGAATAAAATAATAAATAAAATAAAATAATAAAAAATTGTAATAAATTTTTTTTAATGTTTTCTTCCTTATTGTGGATTTAACTGATACATTTGAACCTGCTGCTGTTTTTCAAAGGCGTTAGCCATCTTCTTTGCTGATTCTTTGCACCTCAGCAGCATCAGCCATTCTTTTTAATGAATTAGCTTTTTCTGTAGTTGTCGCCGCATTTTTCTTCGCAACTTGTAGCTGTCTGCGGATTTTGCCTTTTTTGCCGAACGGGAGATTGGTTGCTCACTGTCAATTAAGAAATTTTGCTTAAGTTTTGTTGTTGTAGCATTTTTTACTTTTTTGTTTTTTGGATATTTGC
This sequence comes from Gymnocheta viridis, assembly GCA_956483585.1. Lineage (NCBI taxonomy): Eukaryota > Metazoa > Arthropoda > Insecta > Diptera > Tachinidae > Gymnocheta > Gymnocheta viridis. Next base: position 138,763,794 of record OY101440.1, read on the forward strand.
TGGCCATTTGGGGTGAAAAGCATTCATTTTTACACACTTTATTTTGGTCCTAGGAAGTTTCCTGGTTTGTATTTGGAGTACCCACTGCAACAACTTTAATGCAACTAGCTGTTTACTCCACCAGTGAAAAAAGACAATCATCAATTGATTGGGGCTTTAAACCAAATACTTTACCCCCGGGTGCTACAGTTGACTCTAGAAAAAGCGGCTTGTATAAGCCCGTGTTTTGTCAAAAAACCTACTCCAGCACATTACTCGCATATACCACAATACCTGAACTTACTCTATAGATAAAATGTTCAATAGGTTTCTTCTGTAGCATACAAACAAACGTACTAACCTTTTTCTATTCAAAAATAGTACGAGTGGGAGGCCCAAGCGAATTTAACATGTTGGACTGCTTTTTTCAGCTAATTTTTAAATGATCTTTATTTTTATTAAACTCAAAAATTTTGTTGCGAAAGCAAAACCACAAGTGACTGATTTTAACATTTCATTCTCAATGTTAACGACACATTCGTAGCACAGAAATCGGATTTTATATGAAAACATTTACGTTTTCATTCGAGTTGTCTTTCGAGTCACTTTTCGTTTAGAAATAATGTAGAGAAATTGAAATTAATTTTCTTTCTCATAGAATGCGAATGAAGGTGTTCTTAAATCAGAAATAGGCTAAAATTCTCACTTACAATTTTGTTTTCATTTTCCAAAAACCGGCAGTTATTTTCTCAAAACAGTCGGTGATAAATGAAGATGGTGTTTGACACTAACTTCAGCTGATCGTTCATGCGGTATTTCCTGAGTGTCAAACTCGTTACGAAAAAACACAAACAATATTTTTTATGTATGGAAGTTGTACAGTACGAAAATATAAAAAAAAATATAAGTAAATCTTGTACTCCTTGTTTATTGTATCATGGGGATTCATGTGGGGATTCATACAGTGTGCCACCTTTTTGTTTGTTTTGACAGAGATTTCAAATGCTGTTGGCTGAAGTAGTTAGCGCATTGACTACAAAGCAAATAATGGCTAAGAACGTGGGTTCGAGCCCAGCTTCAGACAAGTCATAATATTGAGCATTTTTTCAAATGTGCATTAGTATGCCATTGTATTTGTTGTTGTCGGACTGTTTAAGTGATAAAGGCGTAGCACTGGTCACTGAACAGTACTGGCAGCAATTGATACTGGTGTATGCTAGCGGACATCACAGCGCCCTCCTTCGTCGGTATTGTAGCAAAATCGCCGGCGAAGTAAAATAATTAATAAAATGGCTACAACAGCTTAAAACACATTTAATGCGCCTACTTGACATCAGGGGCACTGCAACACTGATCTAAAAATCTAACACAACGCGCAATATCAGAGTTGTAAAAATTAAGCTTTCTCACTTTCACCATCTGTCCTCTCTCACTATCCCTATCACAAAGAAGGTAACACACCTACGGGTTGGTAGGTATACTAATTGCCTGAGTGTTACTTCTCTTTTAAGAAAAAAAAAATAGGTTTCGCTCAGGTGCAAATTAGGAATACCGCTCACGTGATTAGTTTTTTGTTTCAATCCCGTGAGCGTGCATGAACGTGAGTATAGAAAAAGTGAACGTGCACGAGTTTAGTTATTTTTATAATACTAAAAAGAAATTTAACTACAAAAGACAAAAAACCATGTAACATGATGAAAAATAGTTTATTTCTCAGCAGCCAATGCCGCTGAATAAGCGAGATAGACTGGAACATATGGAGTAGTTATTCATCAGAGATGGGATTTCGTACTAACCGAAATTGATTAAACATTTGCACTTTTCGTATTCTAATTCCTTAAATTATACGGTTAAATAGTTGATATTCCTAATCATTAGTATCCACCATCAAAAGTGGTAAAATTGAACAAAGAACGCTGACGAGATGGTGTAGCGACCTCGAAATCAGTACTCATCCGTTCTGCTAGTCTGATATATAATAAAATTGTTTCCATATATAGTACTCTCTTAATAAAAAAAAAATTATGAATTTATCCTTAAAAATTTTCTAATTAAATGAAATAAAAAAATTTAGAAAAAATAAATGGGTAAACTCGGATTTGAACTTGAGCCAAACTATTCGTTTCAATATAAATACATATATGTGACCTTCTCCGAGAAAAGGGACCTAGTGTGTCAAAAAAGGGTTTTGGACTTAAGAGTGGATTCTGCTACCTAAAAGGGTGTAGAATAAGATGAAATGAGTTAGATTTCTGATAAAAATTTATTTACCCCATAAAAACGTACAAAAAGAACTTGTAAAAATCGATAAAAATGAGAAAAACATTAAAATTAAACGTTATCAACGCCATAAACCGAGTCAAGTCTTTTAAAATCATCATTAAAACTGTCAGAAATAACCATTTTTTATAAAAATTACTTCAAATTAACATCAGCTTAGTAACAAAATTACAAAAGAACCAAAATTGCGAAACAACTCGTTCTACTCGTACAGTTGGCACAAGACTGAAGCGTCACTTCATTTTTTTTCCTTTCTTATATTTATTTTTACAATGTGTACAGAGCAGGAACGATAGCAAAGGTATTGTCACACTAAAAGTGAAAAAAATACGTCATCACAAAGTCATGACGTCACCAAAGTCGGCTCCCAATCATAACTAATCATACCAAATCGCATCTCCCAACTGAAGGTGTGTTCAAAGTGATAATGCGTTATGAAGCGTTTTTCTCGGAGAAGGTCACATATACAATTTATTATTATTATTTGATAGCTTTTTTGTAAATATTTCGTGAGCGTGAGTTTTTGTGATTGTGACTAACTTTTTTTTCATTCAAGTGGGAGTGCATGAACTTGTGCCAAAAATATAAGGGGTTGCATGAGCGTGCATAAATAAAATTTTTCTATCGTGCGTTTGCATGAGCGTGAGTGAAAAGTTATTCACGATCCCATCTTTAGTGTTGCAAAATTTTGGTTTTTGGTAGATTTGAAAGAAAATTTAGGTGGGAAGAAATTTTCCTTAGTGGCACCCCTGATTGTGGGCCACATTTCTCGCATGTTTTATGCGCATTTGACAGAAAAATTGCTCCAACAAAATTCTTACTTTGGTAATTTTTTAATATTTTTTTAGAACATTCGAAATTTTCTGTTGTGTATGAGTTTTTTGTCGGGGTCGCTTATATTCTTACCCCCCTTCTCTATATTTTTTAAAATTAATATCATTCGAAATTTTGTTGCGCTTGATTCATTTCATAAACAAACTTGACAAATGTGCTTGCTCTTCTGCTATTTTTACTGACTGACTGGGTTTTTGAAATGTTCTTTTCGCTGCTGTCTTTTTTTTCTTGTTTGAAAATAAAAAATCAATATCCAGACATTTTGACAGTTTAAATGTTGGTGTGCTGGTGCTTTATTGGAATTTTTTCTATTCTATTTTAAATGTTGATTTTCAGTAAAAAATATAAAAAATCCAAATAGCAACAAACAGCTATCTCCATGTGAGAAACAAAGGGCAATCGAAATTAAAAACAATGTTTATATATTTCTCATCAGTATGACACCCTTTTCCGGTAGTGTTTGTATCTGTTGCTGTTGTTGTTGTTATTGTTGTTGATGTTGTTGTTTTTGCTATTCTTACCATAAAAACTGAAATTGTTGCTTTAATGCATATTAAAAATGTTCATGGGAGGAAATACATTTTATTTGTTGTTTTTTTCTACAATAACTTTTTATAAAAACGAATTAAAAAAAATCAATATTTAAGCAATATGTATTTTGTTGTTGTCTTTAAATCAAATTTGCATATTCAATAATTAAGTATGGACTGTTTAATTGTTTTTATTTATCTTCCGTATTGCCGGATAAGCACATAAATGTTGTGACTCTCAAGTAGGAATGCAGAAGTAGGAGATGTAATTGTTTGTAGTTATTAAATATTGTAAAATATGTACATATGCACATCTTTATGCAAGGCTCGTGGACCGTAGACAACTAGCAGAATGGAATATTTTGTCAGTGCTGCTGCACTTTTCGTCAGCATTGTTTGTTTGTGTGGTTCACACTATAATTTGCTTCGGAGGAGCATGTTTAAACTAGTGATGGGCATCGCTCACGTGATTAGCGTGAATCATGCGTGATCATGGTTTTCAATTTTGTCATGAAGACATAAAACATTGTGCCGGTATGCATTAATGCACTCATGTGAATGAACGAGTCAAAGTAGGAGTACAAGTCCGAGTTTCGACTTGTTTTTTCATTCGCACAGACGAACAAGACCTAGAAATTTTAAGTTTTTGAAAAAAAACTAAAGATCTTCCAATTCTGCAAAAATTGGCTAAACAAATACTGTGTGTACCATCCAGCGCAGCCACAAGCGAAGGAGTTTTTTCAACGCCAGGAAGAATACTTGAAGAGATGTTTAACAGACTTCTCGGGAAAAATGTTGAAAAAATTTTATTTCTGCATAAATATATTTATCTATTACCTATTAACGCTAAAGTACAAGATCCTTCTTAATATTTTACACAGATTTCTTATGAGCTAGAAAATGAATGATTTTAATCAAAATATTTTAAATGTGTACGTACATACGAGGGCGGATTGATATTGAAGCTAAGTAGGAAAAAAACATTTTTTTTCAAAAACCATTTATTTCTCAACATACTCGTAGTCTCCTTTTAGCTCAATACACTTAGTCCAACGTTTCTCCAGTTTTTGTATCCCTTCCAAAAAATAGGATTTTTCGAGGTCCTTAAAATAGGCATTGGATTGGTCAATACTTTCATCGTTGGAGTTAAATCTCTTTCCATCGAGCCATTTCTTTAGGTTTAGAAATAGGAAGTAATCACTAGGGGATCCAGAGAATATGGCGGATGAGGTACCAATTCGTAGCCCAATTAATATAGCTTTGCCATTGAGACTGCACACGTTTACGTTTATGGTCAATTGAGAGCAACCGCGGCACTCATCTTGCCGATAGCTTTTTCATATCCAAATGTTCATGCAAAATGTTGAACACACGTTCATATGACATGTTTACCATTTCAACAATCTCACGTAACTTGACTCGGCGATCGTTCATAATGATATCGAGGATTTTCTTGATATTTTCTTCAGTAACCACCTCTTTTGGCCTTCCTGTTGATGGTATTGCTGCAGTAGTTAATCGGCCGCCTTTAAATTCAGCAATCCAATATTTTACCATGTAATCTGACGGAGCAGACTCACCGTAATGTTAATCGAGCTTTTCTTTTGTCTCTTTCACCGTTTTCTCTTTCAAATAATAGTGTTATTCACTAAACGAAATTCACCTTTATCCATTTTTCAAGAAACACAAAAGTTGTTTACTTCAAACGACTACAACAAATAAACTAATCGATGAATTTGGCTGAAATTTTAACAGCTGTCGTTTGACAGATCGCAATTTCCAAAAAAAAAGTTCTTGTGTTTGTGCGGCCATCTAGCGCTAGGTATTTTCGATATCAATCCGCCCTCGTACATAAAGTCGGTTAAAAAATTCATTTTTTCATGTTTTCCAACGGCTTTTTTGGGCACAAAAGTCACTTTCCGTTTCACTGTTTTGAGTTTTCCTTTATCTTTGATATGAAGCTTTGAATTTATCATACGTCTTCGATTATCGAACTAAATGCTGTGAAACATTTTCAACATTCACACGACATATTATTTGCGTCATTTTGAGCAACAGGGCAATCAAGTTCGGTCATGCTCCTTAAAAAAGCTTGAGCTTGTTCACTTTCTTTTTGAAGCAATATTTATTATCGACCTTTTTCTAACATTCAAATGAAAAATAAGCAAAATTGTTTTGTTTTTGTTTAACATATTATTCGTTACCATTCTATATGGATAGTATTTATACTTGATTTATCGATATTGATTTATTAATATGAACAAAAAAAAACTACAAAACAAAGTGCAACAGCAATTTTACAATTGAAGGTTAGACTGATTTTTATGATAAAAAAACAAAAAATATCGCAATAAAACTGCAATTCAACAAAGTTTTTAATGATGTTTTTGCTTCTTTGCTCTAATTGTATTAAACATTTTGTATCACAAATAATTGATTTCATTTTCAACAGCAAATATTTATGTGTAAAAAATAAAATAGATTTAGTAAATTTATTCGTGTTGTAAGATTTGAATTGTTGCATAGAAATGGCATTCTTGTTCAAGTTTTCTTTTTTCTTTTTTTTTATAATTAGTATTTTGATAAATGTTTAGTTTTGATTCAAAAGATTTTTCTGTTTTTTTTTAAATTAATTTAACTTAATCGTTTCTTTTCATATAGATTTTGTTTAACAACCTTGAAAAATTATTTATTCACACAATTGTTTTGATGTTTGTTTTTATAATTTCAAACTTTTGTAGAAAATAAAAAGAGAAAATAAACTTGAAACAACTTCAAGGAAAATGGTAAAGAAAACAAAGAATAAAATTGTTATTTTGTTAAAAATAAAAGAAGTTAAAACACAATTTTCTATACGCATTTTTAGCACCCAACACTTGGATTTCATAAATCATACTCGTTCGTATTCTTTAATCGTTTTAATTTCTTTTTAATTGTGAAAGTGCTGAAAAAGAAATTCGGTATAATTAAATAAATTTAATATAATGGTTTTTGCAAAAAACCAACACATTGAAAAAATATACAGACATGCGGACATGGCATCCGAAATGAAAAATTTAACTAATCTGGAAGTTCTATATACAAAGGAAAATAATATTTTTTCAATTTTGTTTATAGCCCAGTTTGCTTATTTTTTTAAATATTTGCTACGGTTTATGTTATTTTTATTTTTCACAATGGACACTTTATGGGTCTGCAAGTGTAAGTGCCACAGGCTCTACCCTTCCTAGCCTTTTGATGGAAAAAGATGCTTGATAACTTTGAAACTAGAACCTGCAATTATTTCTCAGTAAACAAAAATAATTACAAAAGTCTTACGAAAATGCTAAAAATCGTGGAAACCCAAAGTATACTTTGAGCACCTGGTCAAAAACACGCTCACCCATTAGAGAATAAGATTAGAAATTTTTTCTATTTTAATTTTTTTTTTTATTTTAACGATTTTGGTTATTGAGCCGGTTCCTCTCGAATCACTTATTAGAGGGTACAACTAATACGTATTATGTTCAGACATACACAAGATTTACGCAATTACAAAATCTTAAACAATTAAGGCCTTAATTTAATTAAATTTGGCATACAATTGGGGTATTCACACGGTCGTCATAAAGTCATATGTCTTAAAATAATAACACGAAAAAATATGACTGCTGTGAACAACCCCTCATTTAAAAATATGTCGAGGAAGAACAAGCAGTATGTAATTTCTCTCACACTCTCTCAAATTTCTGCTGTTTAGTTATGACAAAACAAAAACACAGCATAAATGGTCTTATTATTTTAGGATTTTTTTTAAGCACAACAAAAATTTTTTAAGACGTCATAAAATAATAAGACATTATGACAATATGACATGATAGGACACCGTGTGAATACCCCAAATAAGTCACTAATTGAGTAAAATTCGATATGCAAATTGCTACAAGCATGTTTAGTGCGAAGAAACAATTCTATACAATACACGCCAGATCATCTAGGTAGTTTTAGTGGAACAGCAAACTAACCTGTGTTCATTGCAACTGCGTGAAATGTTGTTGTTGTATACGTGATTCCGTGTTATGGGGTGTTTGACATTTTCCTTGAAGATTCATCTGAGCCACCCGGATTTTTATTTGTTCTGACATTTAGTAAGGTACAACAAATTTTGGTGTCAAATTGAGAGATATGGACACTAAATTTAATTGCTCAATTAAAAGTAAATTTTCTTAATTAAGAATGCATGTCTGAAAATAGTATTAGATTTAGATATAACTAAGATTTTTTTATTAGACATAAAGAAGGTATTAAGAAACGCAATAAAAATTTTTACTTAAGAGAGAGAGAGAGAGAGAAGCCACACTTCCGCTTACAAATCTGAATTTTTTTTATGATTTTTATATGGAGAATTCACAATCAACCCAATTATGAATACAAAATTTCCCGGGAGATTTCTTTCTTTTCCCAAAAAGGGGCTGTTCACATATTAATTGTTCGAATATTATATGTGAACAGCCCCTTTTAGGGAAAAGGGAGAAATCTCCCGAGGAATTTTTTATTCATAATTGGGCTGAATACAATTTAAAAATCCAATTTCTAGCTATCGATTTGAAAGTCTCCAATACAAAGTGCTTCCTGTAAGCGAGAGATGTAGGCACAAAGACTTAAAAAGGATTAACATAAATCCGTTCTCCATTACCTGCTGGGAAAAATTTAAAATACTTTTTTTTAACGACTGTACCAAACATTTATTGCTTTAAATGTTTAAATTAGCTTTAAAATGTATTTTGAACTTTAGCTGAAAATTTTTGTTAGGGCATTTATTTCATTGCGTTTATTTTGGAAAACAATTTATACGAAAAGGTTACTTCTGTTAAATATGCACATAATACACGAGTGCATACTACATAAATATGTATGTATGTATGTACATATATGCAATTGAATAAATACTTTTTAGTTTTTGTGTATTTCAAAATGTTGGAAAAACATCTTTCATGATGAACAACTTTTGCATGTGTTTTATGCAGAAATGAAATTAATTTAGTTGTTCAAACAATTAAATTACAAGTAAACAAAGTACAAAAGCTTTATGAAAATTACATCGTAATGAAATTGCAGTAGTTGATTGATTAATGGATTTTGAGAATTGTAATTGAAATCTGAGATTTATAATTGCAGAGAATTTTGTTTTCCTTTGAAAAGAAATTTGAAATAGGTATGGAGTTTGTTTTTCAAGAAAATGGAATTAAGATCTTATTTGGACGGTAAGAATAACTGTATTAATTCGTTTTCTTTTAGCAAGAACATAGTAAGTGGGTTTACACACACATACACAATCATGCTGGGTTTATTTTTCAACTTGATTAGATGATTGGACCCAAGGTGAATTTAACTAGGTGGCAGTATTAGTAAAACAATTACAACAATACAAGAACAACAGGTATTTCTGTTTGTTTAGTTTAATTGCACCTAACCCATAAAACAAAGAAAACAGTTACAGAAAAAAAATTAAATACGCCTCGAATCGACCTGACTGCAGCAGTAGTTTAAAAAAAAATCTTGTGGCCGAAAAGTGGCAACCTTATAAAACATTTTTTAAGTTTCAAGGTGTTTCACGTTGTTTAATATTTTTTGGAGTTATCAAAACGATCTTGTGAATTTGTAAACATGGAAAAAATTTGTCATTGTTATGTAATTCACTACTTTCATTTAAAAGGTCTGCATTCAAACAATATTAAAGCCGAGCTAGATCATCTTCTTCGTCAAAAAAGTTTTTGTAGAAACTCTGGAGGCCTTCTAAAACACTGATGCACAAAACGTATTGAGTCCAAGATTAAAATTTATGTAATACTTCTCATATTAAATCACAAATTTTATTCAATTTTATTTTAAATTTATTTATCACAATTTAATTTTATTTGTTTTACATTTTTCTTTTACCTTATGTCCTACATTTTTCTTCTTATTTAATTTGTCAACCGCTTTTAACACATCTGTTCTAATTTTCAAGGCGAAGTCGGATGAGAATACCTGATGTGATTCTGACTTGTTTATAAACTATCCGAAACATTGTACTGTCCGGATTTCCGGACTAATGAATAGTTGGGACTATCAGTTGACCGGATTATAATAATTTATCCTATTTGTTTTGTGCGTCTTGTTTTTTGCTAATGAGAAGATTTTTATCAAGTTTTTAATCAATGAATGTAGACACAAATATCATCAACATTTTATTGGACAATCAATTTCTATTCTTTAGGAAATATTTTTGGGTGTTTTGCCTGAATGATCTTACAGTCGTTGGCAAGTATCCAGAAATTATTTCGACCCATCGTTTGTCAAATAAAAAACTTATTAAAGAAGAATTTATTACAAAGGAGAAGGTAAATTGTAATATAACCAGAAGACTATGAAATGTTAATGTGTCTTTTACGTCAATAAAGATTAAAAAATTAATTAATTTTCTGTACAGATTCTGGCAATCTGTAGATGTTTATAAACTCCGGCAACCTTGATATAAAATCAGTATAATTAAAAAAAAAATAATAAACCGTTGAAATATTTCTACTAATCTAATCGAATGTACACTCACTCATGTGTTAGTTATTTTTTTATCAATAATATTTTCTTGTTTTACAAATATTTATTAATAACAAATTATTTTGTATTTATTATCAATTTAATTCAACCAAATAAAATTAAATTTATTAAAGTAAACAATTTAATCAATAATGTCTACATTGATGATTATTCAACAATAAGTACACATGTGTGTATGTATGCATGCAGGCGCGCATGCAGTGCAGGAAAAAGGGGATATTTAACCTGCCAAAACGAATAAAATATCCCGAATTTCTGTTGTGTTCAGTGTTGTCGATATTTTTTTTTTTGGAATCTTAAAATTTCTGATTAAAAAGCTTTTTTTCGGCCTAAAATTTTTTTTCTTACAAATAATTAAAAAGAAGTATAAATGTGTATGTTTTAGTTTTATTTTATTAATAAAAACCATTTATTTCTGAACATAGTCTTCTTTTAGCTCAATACACTTAGTCCAACGTTTCTCCAGTTTTTGTATCCCTTTCAAAAAATAGGATTTTTAGAGGTCCTTAAATAGGCATTTGATTGGTCAATAATTTCATCGTTGGAGCTAAATCTCTTTCCACCGAGCCATTTCTTTAGGTTTGGAAATAGGAAGTAGTCACTAGGGTATTAATCCGGAGAATATGGCGGATGAGGGACCAATTCGTAGCCCAATTCATAGAGCTTTGCCATTGAGACTGCACACGTGTGCACCCGTTCATTATGGTCAATTGAGAGCAAACGCGGCACCCATCTTGGCGATAGCTTTTTCATATGCAAATGTTCATGCAAAATGAACACACGTTCAACAATCTCACGTAACTTGACTCGGCGATCATTCATAACGATATCGAGGATTTTCTCGATATTTTCTTCAGTAGCCACCTCTTTTGGTATTGTTGCAGTGCTTGTTCGGGCGCGTTTAAATTCAGCAAGCCAATATTTTACCATGTAATCTGACGGACCAGACTCACCGTAATGTTTATCGAGCTTTTCTTTTGTCTCCTTCGCCGTTTTCCCTTTCAAATAATAGTGTTTAATCACTAAACGAAATTCACCTTTATCCATTTTTCAAGAAACACAAAAGTTGTTTACTTCAAACGACTACAACAAATAAACTAATCGATGAATTTGGGTGAAATTTTAACAGCTGACTTTTGACAGATCGCAATTTCCAAAAAAAAGTTCTTGTGTTTGTGCTGCCATCTAGCGCTAGGTAGCTTCAATATCAATCCGCCCTCGTATATGTATGTACATATGTATGGTATTATTTTCGTCGTTCATTATTTTACTAAATTTTAAATTCATTTATTTGAAGTTTGTACAAATTGCTATTATTTATTTTGTAAAAAGTCTTTAGTTCTTATAATGCACATAATCTTGAAATTTTTAATTTATTTCTTATTTTACTTTTATTTAAATTAATTTGCGAAAATATTCGCTCTTCGTTGGCTGTGGATATAGGAACCGTCAGAACCGCATAAACTATTAAAAAATATGAAAAACTTTCTCCCCAAAACTTTTCAATGTTTCGCTCTTTCAACAGATTATTTTTCGAAAAGTCAAAGTAAAGAAGTTCGAGCCATTCATTATCTTTTTTTTTTGAATATTTTGTATATTAATTACATTTGGCAGAGAACCACACAAATATACATTTGTTTTTTTATATTATTTACATTGGCAGGTGCTAAGGCCTCCTCCACACATTTAAGAAAAAGGTTGTGGAAATCAAACCTTTTTAAAATGCCATTGCAGAGCTCAATATAAAATTTTAAACAGTGTTCTCTGAAATCAATTTCGTTGCCGGCATTGGGGGAAACAATATCTTAAGTAAAGTTTGAAATTTAAAATATTAAAGTTTGAACAGTTTTGGAAATAAACGAAAAATAGCGAAGCTTTAAAAAAAAATATAAAAATTATTTTAAACAAATTATGTGAGGTATACAAATTTTCCAAAAACTTTTATTTGAGAAGAAAAACTTAAAAACTTTTGGCATCTCAAAAAACTTGCAAAAAAGATAAATCTTACAATATGACAACGGTGGTTGTGTTATAATATTCTTCGCTTTTTCGATCTTCAAATGCGACAAATCTGTTTTTAACGCTGCCGATAAGGAGCTTCACGACGATCCAAAAATGCTTTAGTTTTGTGAATTGTAACGCGAATTTATAGTGAATTTTAATAATTTAAATGCGTTGTTGAAGCGTACATAAGTATATCTTTCCATTTTAAGTAATGGCGTAGAGTGATTAATATAATCTTTAGCATGTCTCAATCGCTTTGCAATGTTTTTATTTGATAAGAAGTTGAGTGAATGCGAGAAGTTCCGCACACTCTGGGGATGAACGTCTACGATTTCGGCCGGCCTCTTTAAGCTGCTTGGCGATGGACACTCTTGATGTTTTAGGATACTCGTTGATTACAGAAGCTATTCTTCTCTTTGCTTGGGATGTACATATTTGGTCGACTTGGTTTTTCTAAATATATTTTATTTTGTATTTTGAGATTATGTATGTGTGGTTTTTTAACGATTTCCAAGAATTCTAATAGTCAATAATTAAATTTTGCAAATCTTTCGATGTTCGAAGCTTATTCATCATTTTTTTTAATATTTTGCTTTAAATTAACGACAAAATTCTAAATTTTTTTCAACAAAAAACACCGAACTTATTAAATGCATTTGGCAGTTGGGGAAAAGAACATGGTTGCATAATTTAGTGCATTTAAAGTGTTGCCGCAGAAAATGTACAATTTTTTTTTATTGTTGATTGTGAAAGATGGAGTTATTTTGTTCTATGTATATTTTTAGTATTAAAATAAATTTGTTTAATTCAATCAAAATATTTTATAGAAAGCTGATTAATTTGCCTTAAATTGGTTTTGGTTTAAAGCTTAAAATCTTAAATTGCTACAGAGATATTTTGAGTTGAAGGGAGGGGCGTCTGCTCTGCAAATTTGTTTTTGCTTCACTGTGTATTGTACATATTTATATTCATTACTATTTATTTTGCTATCGACCCCACAGTGCATAACACTATAAATGTAAATAAGAAATAAAAAAAGAAATTGTTTGTTAACAAATTTCGATTGATAACTTAATTATCAATAAAAATACTTAAACTTGAATTTCTTGAGAAAACTTTAAAAACTGTTTTAATGGTTTTGCGTTATTTTTTGTTTAATCGAAACTATTTTATGACCCAGTGAAATAAAACAAAAACAGAGGAAAACAATATGTTAACTTTAAAAAACGACCCCATCTTGAATTTGGAAAAAGTCATCAATTTCACCAAAAGCGGGCTGCTGAAACATGCAGCAGCAGCACTCATATTTTTTAATTTTGAATTTTGTTGAAAACCATCTGAAAATATATTTTTTTGATGTAGAAAAAAAAAGCCTTTCGCGATTTCCTTTTCTAATTCACGCTAAGAACGCACAGCTGTTTGGTGGGTTGGTTGGCTTGTTATTTTATCGACACATGTTTTTTCCTTTTTATAAGTTCGCAGTGGGGGATTTTATGTTTGTTTTTGTTATAGGAAAACCATTTAAAAGTTTTTTTTAATGGATCTTTAAAAGTAAGAAAAATATAGTTTCCTCAATTACGAGGGCGGTTCCAAAATTAGCCAACCTGAAGTATAGAAAGCGGTTGAATTTAAAAAAAATACTTTAGTGAAAAGTGACAACCTTATAGAACATATTTATGTTTTAAGTTTCAAGGCGCCACGTCGTTGAGTATTTTTTTTGAGCCCTCAAAAGTAAACGATCTTGGTAAATTGTAAACATGAAAAAATTTGCTTTTATTTGAATGGTCTCCGTCCAACCAATATTAAAGGCGTGCTAGACTTTAATCTGAGGGGAAACTGCTCCTTCGTTTACGACGATAAAATATTGAGTGACAGAGTTTAAGCGGTCCTGTACGAGCTGTCCACACGAACACCGTAGGGGTCGACCAATTCAGCTGTCCACAGCAGAAACGTTTAAGAAAATCCTCAAAATAAGGGTATCGACGCTATTGATTAGTGCTGGGAAAAATGTATCGATCTAAAAGCAGATTATGTTGAGAAATAAAAAAAAGTAGGGCACAACATTTTTTTTGTATTTTCTTTGTTAGGTCGGCTAATTTTGGGAACGCCCTCATAGCTTTCAGTAAGAATTGAGCAAATATGCCCAAGAAACACGATAGCTTAATTATTAATAATTCCATGTTTTTAAGTTGCAATTTTTGGTGGCATACATTTTCTTAAGAGACTTAATTCCTTATTTACCACTTCAAAAGCTCTTTAGGCAGACACCTATTACATTATACCTATATACTATATATATGCGAGTACCATATACCACAAAACTTACATAATCTTACGCAGTAACTAGTAAATTATGCCATTTTTAATTTATAACTTTTTATGCTTAAATTATTCATAAAAGTAAAAGCAGATTAGACTAAACACACAAACAAACTTTGTGATTATACAGTCGAACTTCCCTATAATGATCCCGCATGGGACCGGAACATCGCTTCATTATATAGAAAGTTTATTATACAGAAATTACATATTTGCACTTTCATTTTAATGCCTTTAAAATATTTGATAAAGTGCTAGGAAGAATCCCAAACTGCTTTGTTTTTCTCCATCTTCCACTTTATTAATTAATAATAACTAGTGTATCCAGCGGTCGACTCAATCAACCGCATTCTAGAAATTAATGTATAACATTTACAAAAATACGTACGATAAAATAAAAAACAAAAACCATTCTAGAATTTAAAATCTAAATCAAAAAAACTAAAACTTATTAGCTCTCTTACTTAGCTCTACCTCTATGTTGCTCTCTCTCTCTCTTATTACAAAGTACATATAGAAAAGGCTCTGTTTCATTTCTATGCAAAAGCAAATTGGTCAAACACACATGTTCATTTTGTTTATTTTTCAAGTTGAAGCTTATACATGTATGTGTAATAAGTATGCATGTGTTAGTAGCAGCTTTAAACACTTACAGCTCCCTAAATATCGCACCGATTTAAATTTAAAATTAAGATTGTGCACATCTATGTAAAAACCTGTTTAGGAACATATTAAACTTTCCAAAATCGCTTCAGTATTACGGCTGTAAAAGGGATCTCAAAAAACGTGTTTGCCTATTAATAAAAGGCAGCGACAACTCTTGTCAAAATTGTTAATGATGGGGCTTTTTTCTTTCTTTTCGTTGTTATGTTTTTTATATTACTTTATTCTCGTCACACAGTGTTGTTAGTATGCGTAACGGAAACTTTTTTGAAATAATTCATTATATGGAGACAAACGCGCAAGAAACTCATATTTACATGTGAAAAATTGCTTCATTGTAAAGAAAAATTCACTGTATAGAAATTCACTATTAGGAGATGAAAATACGCAAACATTGAACGTGAAAGCTGTGTTTTTGAAATGAATTCATAGTGGGAAGAGCTTCTTTGTATAGAAGTTCATTATAGAGAAGTTCGACTGTAATATAATAATAGATAAAATAGAAAAAAATTGCATAAATTAAGCTTTTCGTTATCACTCACTATGAATTTCTTGCTTTTACAATTTGCAATTAAAAAAATATGCAAATCGTAGTAAACATGTTTTAAAAAAATATATATACTCGTTCGTACATATTTATTTATATATGAGGATAATCTAAAAAAGAAATGCAAGTGTGGACCAGTAATGTTAACCGGAAATCTATCTTGGATTAGAGATAATTTCCAACAAATCTTACCTTGAAATGGAGATAGATCACCCACTTTTGGTTTGTGGTAGTCTAGACACCTTGAAATAATAGTACTTTTGATTTATTTTCATTTTAGATAAGAAATATTTTATGAGGTAATAATTATGATATCATCTAATTAATCTTAAATGTTTTAAGAGAAAAATATTAATGAGAAACAAAAACATGGATATATATATATAATTAGATGCAGCGTGACCGTTGAGAAATTTCGAAAAGTGGCACAAAAAGGGGATTTTTATAAAAAAGGGGCAACCATTTAAAATGCGAAAATTCAAGGTAAAAACACGACTTTAAGTTTATATTGTTCTTTTTATTAAAGAATAAATAACTTTTATTTACAAGTAATAATTCCAAAAAATGTGGAAAACATTCATCAACAAATTAATTGTTGTGACATCTTCTATAAGGTTTTATTAAAAATTTATAGATAAAAAAAATGAAATAACAATTCATGAATATATAATAAAATCAGATATTTTGGAACTTTGTTTTTAATTTCAATTATAGAATGCTCCGAGAGTTTTTCAGCATATATTTTGCTTCATACATATTGTATGAGCATGAGAATTGCTGACAGAACGCTTGACGCGTTGATTTAGGTTTGACTGTTAAGCAGGGTACTCTGTTCGTCATTTCGTGCGAACTGCTGTCAAAAGTCCATATAAAAGAAATTAATGCGAAATAATTGCAAAATAATATGGCCGAAGTTGTACTCTGTTCATCTTGTGGAAATATACGAAATGTTTCTGGCAGCATTATTTTTTCAACCAAAAAATGTTTCTGGCAACATATTTTCCAACTGCGAAATAATGTAAGCACCACTTATTTCGTACGGAATTTCAAACAACAGCTGAATAAATTAGGAAATTACTCTTACATCTGAAGCAAACCTTCCTTTATCATTTCTATCCTGAAGGTAGGGCCTTTTTGCAGAGCGTGTGTCTTCAAAGAGCTCCTCCATAGATGCTGCAATTTGCATTAATTGACACGTTGCAGCGCAAGCTCCTAATATTATTATGTTGTCCATTTTCCAATTTTTTTTAAATTAATCACTTCAAATATAAACATATGGTTTTTGTTTACATAAGAAAAACAATGGTGCTTACTTCCAGGCAATAATACCGATAAATTTGTTGTCAATCGTGGTATTCTCACCACTGATCAGTTGTCAAAACTTTCAAACGAAATAATCAATGTTGCTCAACATTTTTCGCAAATTCAAACAGAGTACTAAGCTTTAAGCATGGTACTCTGTCCATGTAAAAAAATGCATGTGAAATAAATGGGAAATAATGTTGCTGTTTATTTTGTGAAAACATACGAAATGTTTCTGGCAGCATTTTTGTTTTCAAATACAAAATGTTTCTGGCAACATATTTTTTAACTGCGAAATATTATAAGCATCACTTATTTCGTACGGAATTGTAAACAACATCTGATTAGGTTTTATTTGGCATTAAGTTGTTGCGCACAAATAATTAAAATAATTGAAAATGTAAATGTAGTATAAAATTGAGGTAAGGGCTTTTTGCAAAACGTGCGTCTTGTCCATTTGTTTTCACACATGGTTTTTGTTTATATAAGAAAAACAATGTTGCTTACTTCAACGAAATAAAACCTATAAATTTCTTTTAAATTGTAGAGTTGTCACCACTGACTAATTGTCAAAATTTCCACACGAAATAATTAATGTTGCTCAACATTTTTCGCAGATTTGAACAGAGTACTAAGCTTTAGCTTTCGTAAAGGCTGAAATGAAAAAAAGCTGTCATAAGAAAGAATACTTCCACAAGCAGATTGTTGAGAAAAAAATGAATGCAAATGATAGTATTTCTTAAAAAGGGTCATAAAGGGGAAGTGTGTAACAAAAACTAGCAGATTTAGCACATTTTAAAATAGTGGCACCAAAAGTGGAAAGAAGGTCAGAAAAGTAGCAAATTGATACTTCAGTCGCACAGACGGTCACACTGGTTAGATGATGTCTTTTTATTATTTTAATGTTGTAAAAAATACATAATTTTGTTAAGTCTGTAGTATTCTTTTCCCACAATTTGGAATATTGTTGGCCCTAGTGAATTTTATATTTTACGAGGTCGATAATTTTTTTAATTTTTCCTCTCACTTCAACTCATTTTAAAATTTAAATTTATTTATGAATTATATTCAATTGTTTATAAAAGCAATAAAAATATACATTCTGTGTCGGCTGCACTTAAACATTTTTTGTCAGGTGATCTATTGAAGTGGATTAGTTTAAACAATTACACACAGCAATACTTTAGAATTTTTTTCTTTGAATAACTAAAAAAACGAGTTAGATTTGATTTGCAGCGTAATAATTTGAGTGAAGTACCTTCAAGAGAACAAAAGTGGTAGAGTGTATGCTCACTGTTGTAGACTGAGAATTATTTATGAAACAACTAGGATCGCCCGGTCGTCTTTGTATTTATTTCGCCACAAAAGTTGTGCATATGTGTATTTAGATGTGCAGAAACATGTTAGGTGTGTTCATTTACTTTACTAGTAAAAATTAGCAACGAGAGAGTAACAAGAAATTTTCCAAAATTACTCTCAAAAATGTGAGAAAGTAAATAAACACTACTAGATAAAATTTGAAAGTTAAAGTAGTGTTGTAATGTATTGGTATATATGAGTGCTCAACTATATTTTTAACTATATTTTTTGGACAAATTATACATATGTACATATATGTATGTATAATAATGTGATTATGGTCATCATTTATATTCAGCATTGTCGTGACTGGCGTTTTTCGAGTACGCCTTGTAATAGAATAATGAAAAGTTTTGCAATTTTATTCAATCTAGTACCAGGCGTAGTCGAAATACGCTAAATATGATAAAGATAATTAGCTACTTTTGAATAAAATGAATGAATAAAATATATATTTTTAATTAGTTTATACATTATAACAGCCTGCCTACAAATTGCACTTTTATTTCAAACATCGGAAATAACGGAAAACGGGTTAAATATATTTTTTAAAGGAAACAAATATAAGGAATTTTCATTGTAATAAGAAACTTTATCCAAAATAAAATATCATGTTGCTCCCAGCATTAAACCCCAAAAGCAGTAAAAAAGTAATTTAATAAATTATGCTTTAATTTAAATTTATTTTCAAATATATATCTGAAGTAATTGAATTATTTGCCTGCTTAGTGTAAATTACCGAGTAGCTAGGTACTCATAATATTTACAACACTAAAAATAATAGCTGGTGCGTGAAAATTAAAGAAAAAAAAAACATTTCAGAGGCTGTTAAAACTAGAAAAATATTAATATAATTAAAAATGGAAGGATCTATGTGTCAATTTAATTTAATACTTTTGTTTATATTTACTTACAATTTCTTAAATTTTCCAAAATATTTTTATATTCAACGTAATTTAAAAATATTATTTTGTAAACACAAACACCAAACAGCTGTTTGAATAATTATTGCAAGTAAAAATTTTACTTGTAAAAACTTGCAAGCAATTTTCTGTCTCTCAATTTTTTAAGCTCTTTCGACGCTCTCTCGTTGCAAATTTTTTTTGCTTAATGAATGCTTTCTAGTAACTATTGTTACAAATTTTTAAAAAAATTTTAGTAAATGAACACATTGATAGTGGTAAAGCAGTGTTTACTGTAAAAACAACTAATAATACAAATAACTCTCGTATGCTTTTTCTAGACATTATTTGTATAAATACAAATTTGAAATCACATTCAACCGAGCCACCTAAACAGTGGCGGATACATGGAAACACACGTGAACACTGATGATGGATGGGAGTGTAGCGGCTCCCGAAAAACAACATTGTTTCTGTTCTGCCGTGTAAGTTGAAATTAATTTGTGTTAAAATTTTCCTTGTTCCTTTGGAATAATGTCTCATGTCCAATTCTTTCTGACTAAAAACGTTACGAACATTAGCCATAAAATAATAATCACTTTGGATTAAAAACTACGAACACAACTTATTTTACAGAATTTATAATTTATACAAAAATTTGTTTTAAATGTTTTACGAAGCGTGGAGGCTTATAAAACGTCAAGAATTAAGTTGCGTAATATGTGAACAGCCCCTAACGATTTTTTGCGCATGAGCTCGCGCATGCAGCTTCATGACTTTAGCGCGTTTATTTGTTCAATATTTTTCTCTTAATTTTTTTTTATTTTTGGCTAAAGCCACATAATTACATTCATATAAATATGATTGTGATGTATGTATCGATTACATGTTATGTCTGCAGGTTACACATTGTTTCCTATTACCTTTCATAAACATAAACATTAATTTAGTTTTGTTTTAAGGTTTTGTTACATATTGCTTTTGCATTTGTTTATGTTTTTTGTTCATACATACGAGTACATATGTACGTTAGTATGTATTAGTTTACTTCAGTTTAATTATTTCATTGTTAATGACCTTATACGCTCTCATATGCTGGCTGCAAGGACGTTATAACTGAAAAACTAGTTTTACAGAAAACGAGTTCAAAGTTTTCAATTAACTCACAGTTTTATGAATTTTTTTACACAATATCAAGTACCATATGATTATTAATTCGGCATTATTAACGGAATAATATAAGTTTTTAAGTTATGACGTTCTAGCGGCAAGTGAGCGTTATGAGGTTTTAGTGTCTTTTTTGATTTCTGTTTTTTTTTCTTTTAAATTCACATGGTGTCATTAAAAGCATCATGCTCATCATAGTTTAACTTTTAGAGAAACTTATTTTTTTTCTTACCACAATGCTATTTATTAAAATGTCAATTTAAAGAAATAAACAAGTATAATAAGGCATGCAAATTATAATTAAATAAATGATTTTGGCTTTAAGCATGCTGTGTGCAATAGGGTGGCATATATTTTCATTTCTTATTTAACAATTTTACAATTAAAAAAATTTTTTTAATGTTGTGTATCAGGGTTTTTGTATACTGTTGTATGCAATTTAAGATGATCGATTATTCGACATTTTCTAGAAACCGGTTTTCGAATATGTAGTTCGAAAATTTGAACTTTTGAAAAACAGGGTTACGTAAATTTTTTTGTTTCACTACTAAGATACAATATTAAAATATTCAAAACTTTTAAGCGACGTTTATTTATTCGTTTTTTTTTAACATTCAACTAAATCTTGAGACAATGAATTTTGAATTTTTTAAACTGTTTTAATGAAAAAGAAGAAAATTTGAATTTTTGAATAACTGATTGACAGCAATTTTTAACGATTCATGAGTGTCATTTAACTCTGATAAAATGTTAATTTCATTTTCAGAAAATGGGGTTAGTCTCAAGTCAATAAGTACTGATCATTGAATTATAAGTTTTAATATAGTAAAAACTAATGTTATTGGAAATATGTATGTATATGTAAATCAAAAAGTATTCCATTTAATTATAAAATACCCGGACTATTCGACAACCGAAAAATCAAAGTTTTGAAAAAACCGGCAACCGTATTGTAAAACCCCGGTTCAAAAAACCGGCAACCGTATTGTAAAAACCCGGTTTAAAAAACCGGTTGCAAAAACCGTGTCGATCACCCTAATGTAAATGCGCATATTTTAATAATTTTTGAATGAATCAATAAAGAAAAATTTTCAAATTTTCTTTAATGACGAGTTTTGTATACATATATTTGATAAACAAAATTGTATATCGTCAGCTAAAATCCAAAACCACGTAACTAACATTTTTATTATTTTTCAGTAGAAACAAAATATGTTATATGTTGAAGAATAAATACAATTTTTCTCGGTTTAAATATTGAGTAATTGCCCTCCTTCAATGTTGCCATAAAGTTAGGAAAGGAAACTTGTTGACTATTTCCAAGAAACAAGTATGTAGTTATGTACGTGCTTTTGATTTGTATAATAATTGCACTTCCAGTTACGTACTTTCGGTTTTCGCTTATAAAATGTATAATTTTTATTATATGAGAGTAAAAATTTGTGGGGGCAGGGATGTTGATGATATGCTTTATAATCAATCAAAATCCCGATATCTTATTTTTTGTTAGTTACGTGGTTTTGAATTTTAGCTAACGATATGTGTGCTTATTGAAAATATTTTCATATTTTCCTAATGAATTTCTAAAAAGTGATATTTTTAAATCAATGCAGACCTTATTTGGTTTTATTTTTATTTACAAAAACAAACAAAAAATACGATTTCTAAAAATTTACTTTTTTCTGTGTATTCGCGCATTCCTACAACAATGACGATTTTTTTTGCAAAATAATTTCCTGTTTTCTGTCAAGTTTTTTTTAGAACAAAAGAACCACTTTTGGTAACAGAAAATGAATCAGCTAATGCCAATTTAGCTAATGCGATTACCTGATATCACAAGATTTGCACAAGGTGTCTTACAATGTCAAAAAGTTCTAATATTTTAAGAATGTTAAAATTTAAAGATACGAGGGCAGTTTAATAGTTCCGCGACTTTATATATTTTTAAAGCACTAATCTTAAATCCAACACTGGTCCTGATAACTATTAGTTTGCTTTTGACAGTCATTGAAAGTAGACAACCTCGTTAATTTTAACGAAAATGGACAAAATTTAATTTTGTGTGCTGATTAAAAATAATTTTTTACTTAAAACATCCAAAGAAAGGCTTGATTGATAAATACTATGGGTAGTCGCACAGGTCGCCCAGAAAAGGTTGCCAAGCCTGGATGATATCCATTGAAATGGTATTGGGCTATCGGAACATGAAAGTTCGTGAGATGACCGAGCGAGTATATCACATTTCGCATGAATATTTGGATATGTAAAGCCATGCGCGCGATGAGTGCCGCGATTGCTTACACTGGACCATAAACGCAACCGCGCGATTATAGCAAAAATCCATCAATGAGGCTACGAACTGCTATCCCATCCAGCATACTCTTTGCACTTAGACCCTTGTGATTATTTCCTGTTTACAAATTTTAAGAAACTGCTGGCTGGCAAGAGATTTAGGTCAAACGAAAGCGGTATCATTGCAATAAACGCGTATTTTGAGGGACTTGAGAAATCGTATTCACCCCCATCGCGAATCTCAAGGGAATAAATTCTAGGGAATAATTTATTTAATCCCATGAACAATAAATTGGCATCGCCAATTGCTAGGGAATAAAATAAAAATCTGTGGTAAGTCGAACATTCTGTTGTGAATTGATGTACTTTTATTTTTACGAGTATTTTTAAAATTTTCTAAAAAAATTGTTATTATTCAGTAAAATGCATAATAGTATTTCGCTCCGATTTATGTTATTAGAAGATTGAGTTTCTAACTCATCCATTAGCAAATCTGTTGTAGTTTTTCTTGCAAGGCTGCTTTATATTTGAGTTTGCTGGTGTATTATCGTCGTCCACACCTTCACCGTAATGACCATAAGGTTTTTTCTTCCATTAGCAAAAACCTGTTGTATTTGTTTTAGTTTTCTTGCAAAGCTGATTTATATTTAAGTTTGCAGGTGAGTCATCGTCGTCCACGGCAATATCACATAATTCTTCAGCATTACGTTTTTCACTTGTTTTTTGCAACCCGAAAACTTGAGATTCCTTTACGGCTTCAACACTCTCGTTTAGAGATAGCAAACTATACATTGCCTCTTCTGTATTCCTTGTTTGGGCCGCCGCCAGTTTTTCTTCGATTTTGCGTGTTTTGAACGGTTTTCTTTTTAACATAGCGCTTCTGATCACCCCAAACCTATTAATATACCAGAACAATAATTGAATATTATTATGAACATGTAACACAGCCCAGTTATGAATAAAAAATTCCCCGGGAGATTTCTCCCTTTTCCCAAAAAGGGGCTGTTCACATATAATATGCGAACAATTAATATGTCAACACATATGTGAACAGCTCCTTTTTGGACGTTGTTTTAATTTGATGACGGTTGATGGATATTCTTGTATATTTGACTAATTGTATCGAGCTTAAAGAAAAGTACATATATTGAGAATTTTATTTTATCCATAAAATCACGAAATTATCAAACCGCCCTCATATTTTATTATTGTTGCGTCTTAAGCAAAAACATCATAAAATAAAAAATTAAATGTGAAATACAATTAGCTGCTACATTTCTTAACTTCTGTTCAGTTGTAATTCAGATATATACAAATTTATTAATTTAGTGCCCCACTATTGTTGTTGATTCATTTCGTTTGCTATCATTTACCACTTCATTTCATTTACATACAACATTTTTTTCCATTTGGTCATAATTATAGATTTAGAAATGCCTCATGACAACAAATGTGTATTCAGTCCCACAACCCACATCAATTCTGACTTCCATTAGAATCTTACACATAATGAAAAACGGTTCACTTAAATTTAGAACGCCCGAAGATACATTCAAAAGTACAAAATTTCAACAAAAATAAATTTTTAATATAAATTTTCAAATAATAAAAAAAACTTAATTGAAAAAAATTGTCGTGTTAGGTGGATTCATCCATTTGTTTCCGACAAAATTTCGTTGACTGAGAGTGTTGTGTAACACGATACGAAAATGTATTTCTCTTTTCAATACAAATTCTAACTCAAAATTTTGTTTTCATTTTCTAATAACAGACAGTTAATCTCGAATTGGAGTTTCGAATAAAAATGGTAACGTTTTATTTTTAAGAAAATTTTTTGCTCTTGAATGCAAGTGAAAGCGTTAAAACACATTATTTTCGTTTCATTTTATTGTTTGCACATGATCAAATTAATTTGAAAATATGTACATAAGTATTTACAGCAAACAACTAAAAGCACTACTTACTTATTTTAATGTATCCAATGTACCTTTAAAAAGTAAAAACATGCTTTGCAGCAACTGCGGCGACATTATATTCAATCAACGAATAACAAGCAACTCATCTAAGCAAATTCAAAGTAATGCAACCTTTCTAATGTGCCACCGGCAGGCAGGCAGGCAGGCAGTTCAGTGCAATTTGACTCTAAACTAGTTTCCAACTTTTGCACTTGTCTCTTACGATTTGTCTCCTTAAAATGTGGTGAGAAACGAAAAAAACAAAAACATCAGGGATGGACAGACTCACACTTGTAAAAAATTAGCACAGGGTGTTTTAATATTTTTAGTTTTTGACAGTGTTGGCACATTGTTTTCCAATTGCCTACGGAATTAAAGTTTATACTTTTTAAAATTAGCATATTGTCTACTTTCAAGTGACTAATGAATTGAAATTAACCTTTTCGTGGGCACTGACGTGTATGGACGTCAAAAGTTTTCTGGTGGGACATGACGTACATAGACGTCATAAAATTTCATGTTCGTAAAATTTGTATGGCTGAAGAATTTCGATATTATATTAACCTATGTCTTAGATACATACACAAAATCTTCAAATATTTTAATACACAAAAATCTCATCTTAGAACCGTCTTCTAATAGCTTAAAAGCTGATAGAGATTCAGGAAGTTCAATTTGTGGTAATAAAGCAAGTTTGGATGAAACAGAAATAAATGCAGGAGACACGGAAGACGATATTTGGAATTCAGACTCTGAAAGCATTCCCGATTTTTCGTTTGATAGCAGTCAATCATGTGTACGTTTTAACCCTTTTAGAGTTCTACATTTGCCTAGACGTATATGTATACCCGTCTGACGTCTAAACAACGTCATGACCCGGCACATCATCACTAAATAAAAAAAAGAGTCATGATGTAATTATACGTCAAAAAATCCTGTTTTTATCCATTATATAGTTTCTATTTTTAATTTCTAGTAGTTTGGTATTTTCAGAATTTTCCTATCTTGCCTAATAACGGAGATACATACAGCAAGTATACCACGGGAAACCCTTCTCCGAAGATCGTGTCCGCGAAAGGGTTAAGGCAGCTTTTGTTGCTCACTTTTTTTTAATGATTGGTGCATGTTGTTGTCTATTTCATAATCAATTGGCGCTTAAAATTTAATAAGATGCATTACTAATTTATGTATGTCATTTAATAAAAATCGCAATTAAAAATCTATTCAGTGTAATAACTAGTTTAAACGTTGCATTTTGCTCCTGCCTTTTTCAAATCTCTTTTGGTTTTGCTACTCGGCTGAACTCATTTTTCCCCCTTTTGTCCTTAAACTTTACAAAAGTCAGGTGTAAAACGCAACTTGTAAACAAGATCCGCACAAATACATTAATGTGTAAATAATGCCAAATTTCTATCTAAAAATTACGGCCACTTTCTTGATATATACAATATAAACATAATCTCATTTCTACATCATCCAGATCGGTTTGTAAATGGCAGAGATATCAAGTACTCCCCGTAACAAACAACAACAATTTTTTTCAAAAGGAATGATGATCACGCTTATTATTTTGTGAAATATTTTTTCTGGTTGATCGATTGACGTAGCTAGACATTTTGGATTTTGGCATTAGAAGTTTTGTATAGAAAAAATATGCAGTGAAATTTTGCAAACAGTGGTGGGCAGAAATATCAACCCCAGATTGACCTTTTTACCGCCCTTGTTTAGCGGATGTATGTATGTATGTACACAAATTAAATCTCTTCAAATTCATGCATGCTTACAACAGAGATGTATAATAGTCTGAATTTCAAACAAACTTCATACATACGAGTATATAACAAAATTTTGTTGATTTTTTCTATAACACTGGGCAACAAATTTCGGGTCATCGCTGCCAGCCTCAACAACTCCATTGGGAAATGAAACTTCACCATTAACTTCACAAATATTTTTTTATATATGCGTTTTTTTAATTTTCACTCAGTGCAAAAAATGGCCCAACTTCAAGAGGTCATATAATTTAATTTGGAGCTAACTTTTTAAACCCCTTTGGCAGTTCTGTTTACTTAATGGTCTACTTTCATTTTCCATTGGAGTTGTTGAGACTGGTTTTTCTTGTTGCACTGTGTAATATGCATATCGTTACCGTAATGTAGGAGGGCCGTCAGTATTTTTTTTCAAAATCGAGTGGTTAACCTATTTTGATAAGATATCTTTGAATTTATTGAAATATGCAAACAAAATTTTTGAAAAAAAAAACTGTTAGGCCCTTTTATATTAAGGTAAAGACACATATATTATACTTTACTTCTACTTTTTATTCGCATATGTGATTAAAAATTTTGTTATTCAATAAAAAAAATCATGAATTCCTTAGATCGTTTTTTATAGTGAAAAGTTTTCTATTATACGAGTACATTCGACTTTTTTGAAAAACACATATCTACAATTGTCATGTGCAATCATTTTTTCTTTGGGTAATTTTGCCAAGATATCTTTTTCAAATTTACATTGTTACATAAATTAAAAGAAAGTCGATAAAAAAATATATTGTCTCACGCTAATTGAGCTTTTTGTTCTGTAGAGAGAAAAGTTCGGCCCTTATTCACGAGAATGGTAATTTTTTCCTTTTTTTCTTATTTTTACAAAAAAATTTAATTTTTCTGTTCACAATGAAGCAGGTCGAAAGGACTCCTAAAACCATAATTAGCAGCTTCTAAATTAAAACGCACTGGCAACCTTTATTTGTTGTGTACATGCAGCAGTGATGTTATATACTTTTTTGAAAAGTCCTTATGCGGCCTGAAAAATTCCTTTTTTTCCCTACGCGTTCAAACAAATTGTCTCTACAAAAATCCCTACTACTTTTAAATTATAATATGTAGTATATCAATGCAAATAAACCCTTTTATTTAATGTATACATATAAATTTTATTTAAAGTTGTTATATGTACATGCATACACATTAACAATCACTTTTATGTATATTGACAAGTTTTTTTTTCATGTGCAACGGCACATCGTGAAGAGTTTTGTATAAAAATCTTTTGCTGCTCACTCGATGCTTTTCTTTTTAAAAATTATCTATTTTTCTTTTGTCTTTTTCAAAAAATTCACATTGTTTTGTGTATCTTTCTTTCTGCGTGCTTCAGAAGATCAGACTTGCAGCAATTTAAAATTTTATTGCATGCAGAATACTTGCATTTGAACGGTTCATCAGAGAGTTTCCAGGCAGCCTTTAAAGTTGTCGTCCTGCAGCCATTTTTTGCTGAATTGTTTTTCGGTACTTTTGGGTTTACTCTAAACACACCGAAGAGTCTGAAGAGGACAAAGACTTTATTCTGCAGAATATATGTACATAATAATTATATATGTATGTATATGTAAATATAAAAAGACAATATTTCACAAATTTACCTTAAAATCAAAGCTGAAATGGAGGCAAGCGATCATTCAAAGAAATATGACAATTTGTAATGTTGCCGTATTAACAATTTTGTTAGTATGTTGTCACAAATCGAAAAAGTTTGCAAAATTAATATATTTTTACCACATTATTGAAAAGTCCCTACATTTCAATGATTTCAATAAATCTGTCATTTTTTCCCCATGGCCATTTTTTTTAAAGAAAATCCCTACGAATAGAGATTTTTCCCTACGTATAATATCACTGACTTGCAGTGATGTTAAACGCAATTATGAAAATCTTTTTATTTTAGGTAAACAATTGAAATAAAATAAATATATTGCAAAAAAGCACTTCATAAGAGCAAACAAAAACGGACATACATACATATCATATAAAACTAAATTTGGTGCATTTACAACGTTTTGAAATTGTTGAGAATGAAAAACCACGTGATTTTTTTAATAAAATACTTAAGTACATAAATATGTATGCAATGTACATGCATACATGCATGTAGACGTAATCAAAAATAAATGGTAGCACATTCCTCTGATTTTCGTAGAAGTGGGGTTTCTCTTTCTCTGAGCTGCTTGGCTGACGTAGCTAGTTTGATCGCTCCTTGTTCCCACATTAAGTAAGTAAGTATGGTCATACTGCAACTTCTACTTTAGTGCTGCAATGTGTTGTTTTACTGTTGTTTATAATTTGTATTTTTAGGACCCCCTCAGGTTGTAATGATGATGATGTTGATAGGTTGGTTTGCGTTGCACGTCGTCAGTTATTTAATTTGTTTTGGTGTTTTTTTATGATTACAGTAGTTTTCCGATTTAACGAACCTTATTGTTGTCAGGCCTCTTTGTTAAAGTGAATTGTTCGTTATATCCAGTACTGAATTAAAAATGAATAGTATCGTCTATTTTATTCAAAACTCGAAATATGTACAGTATTTTTTAATATTTTATTAAAATTATAGTAATTTAAATAAATACATATTTTATTAAATAAAAATATGTAGGTATAAAGAAAATTAAAAATGCATAAAAACACTGTAATGCAAAAGTAATTTTTTTTTTAATTGTTTACACACACACATACAGTCTGTTTTCTTGGAATAGATGTCTTATTGAAACTCTCTCAAAAGCATTAAATTTTTGCTACTAATATTGTTTTGCTAAGCCGATTTAATAAAAACTTCTAAGTGCTTAATGACATCTTCGTGTTTTATTTTTGCTCTAGAATTTCTGTTCCATCAAGCTGTTCATCATTTTAAAAATTTTATTATCACATTCATCATCGGGTAAAGGTTTATTTTCAATGCATCTATTCAAATCATCAGCTAATATATTTTACATTTGTTCGTTAAACCGAGTACAAATTAAAATATTTGTTCGTAATATAAGGTAGAAAATATTTGAGTGTTCGTTATATACGATGTTCATTAAATCGAATGTTTGCTAAATCGGAAAACTACTGTATATGGAATTTATTTGACAGTAAGAGAATATAATTGTTTTTGTTGTACGAACGAGCTTACCGTGTTTATTGTATCGTGTTCGTTAATAATCTCTTATAACTCGTATTTCTTATTTTTGAGTAAAAGCAAACTTCGAAGCCTTTTTGGCTTATCTGCAGAAACGGGCAGTTTCTAGGCAGGAATTAAACCTGCGACTCCGAAAAATAATAGTCTAGCACACTATCCACTATTTATATTGCTTTTTCATTCTAATTCAAATATTCCGTTTATTCGTATTATGTAGCTTAGCCTCGTTAAATCGAAATGTCGTTATTGGGATAAGTGCATTAAAAATGGCGTGTCCCTTGCAATTAGGAATTAACGGGATTCTACTGTATTTGCAATGACTCATAAATATTTATTTTAACACAATTTCCACAAAAAAAAATCAATTATATATGTATAATGATTTAGATATTTCTGATTCATTTAAAAATTTAACATACAACTAATTTTATATTATTTTTTTAATTTGCAGATAAAAACGGCCTTTATGTGCTGCCTATCAATTTTGTCATCGACTAAAAAAAGTAAGTACGATTCAAGATTTAAAAAAAGCATTTCCTTAAAAAAAACACATAACATAAAAACGATTTGGTCATAAAATAAAACAAAACAATAGCATTTCCTAAACATTGACGATTAATAAAAACTAATCACTATCTTTAACGAGTGGATGGTACATCACGCAGAACAATTTTCGCCGACATGTCTGTTGTCTGCGAATGCTGGCAAGTCACACTATTCAAATGATTATTGACCAGTTTATTTGTACGACACTCACACATATGCAAAGATTGACGTGTTTATTTGGTCGTCTCCAGGGTAGTTTAAAATTAACACTGATTGTCGTGAAAAAACTCGGCCATTTCTGAAATATTTCATATTTTATGCCAGACTTTGCTCCGACATTAATACGACAGGTGGTGAAAATTATGACAAAATGTCGGAACATTCTGATGTTTTTGCCAGACATTTCGGAAATTCCCCACAAAATTCATACTGAATTCTTTGGAAAATATGGTGAAAGTTTTTAGAATTTCTACAGAAAAACGTGACCGTTTGCCTGTTCACCGTTCATACGATTTTCGTTACATTTTCTGACCGACTTCGGGTACGAATTCGGTAAAGTGCATTCGGGGAAAATTGTTCAGAGGGATGCAGTGTTGCCAATAAAACACAATATCTATGCTTAACAACTATTTAATTATTATTTATTATTTCAAATAAAGGCAAAGTTTATTATATTTTAATTTTAATAAAAGACTAGCAAACTTCAGCTGTAGCTGGAAATATTACTTTTGATATCAGTTTTTTTTTTTTGGTCTGTCGACATTCGTTGAAGGGTTACCAGAAGATCAACCATCTTTATGATTGCAGGATTCTGGTGCTGCCACATACTTTTGTCTTTTTTCACTTTTTTTCTGTATCTGTTTTCTTTGTTTTATGGGTTATGTTTTTGACGTACGCAATGAAACTACACAAACAAAAATGCCTGTTGTTCTTGTATTGTTGTAATTGTTTTACTAATACTGCCACATAGTTAAATACACCTTGCTGGCTACATACTTTTTGCTTCAGAATTGTGTCAATGTGGCAATATCTGTGGTTGCGGAATAGATCAAAATATTTTTAATGGCATGGTTCGATCTTCAAATATTTCGCTGCCATTAAGAGAGGTGGTTGTTGGTAACGAATGCGAATTGCTTTCATTTGATCGCTTTAGAAGAACTTCAAAAAAGACTCACTGAATACAAAAAATTTTGGACGGCGGTGGCTTACTTGGTTTTGTGATACCATGCTTGTAATTTGCTACTTGTCAAAAATTTACAAGGTCTGTCAAAAATTCTACTAGCCCTCAGGGTTAGTGAAATTTAATTCACCTCAACAGTGTCAAAAATTTCCATACCAGAGTACTTTGCTACCGATTCGCACACCCCAGAATAAATAATTTGATGAATTTCCTTAAAACGTTAAACTCTGATGTTGTAAGCAGACACAAAGAAAGAAGCTCGAGTGCATTGATATTATAAGCATAAAAAGTTCTTTTTGTAATCTTAAATATTTTTGTTACATTAAAAATGTAATCTGTATTTCCAAGCTCTCTGCCAGACTTAGGAGCAGTTATAGTTGGTTATTTACCACATAAATGTACTTTTAAGTAGCTCAACTTTATAATGTGGGTTTTCTGTTTTGGTTTTTGTTTAATTTTTTCAATTCCTTTGTATTTTTATTGTGACTCAATAATATGGCTTTTATACGAGAATTCCTTAGGAACAAAAGACTCTTGTTGTTATCATTTGAATCACAATCGTCATTATCGCTTAATTCAACTTTTAAGTGAATGTAGTGTGAATGTGTTACAATGAAATGAAATAAGACATGTATTTTTTTTAATAATTACCCTCCAGCATGTAACAGTCATTTGCTTTTAAGTTTGTGTCATGCTGCTACTCGTCTTAATGAAACATTATTGCAATTTAAATAATTATTTTATTAATTAATTAAATTATATATGAATGAAAAGGTTAAGGAAATTAACATTCAATTTTTGTAAGGGCTTTTGCATAAAAGACATGATTTAATTTATAATTTATTCGTGCCGCTTAAAACATATAGTGTTGCGTTAAACTGTAACGCAAGCTGTTGAGGTTCCAACAAAACCTCTGTAGCAGATGCCACGAACAATAGGTGCGTTTGAGTACCCAAAAGTTTTTAAAATTTTTTACTGAAATTTACTGTATTTTACAAAATTGCATTCGCTTACACAAAATACAGTAAATGGGAGTGCAAATTGGGAGCGTAAAAGTGACAGTTCATGACTGGAGTATTTACAAATTCTTACTGCAGAAAATTTTTTAAAATTTTGTAAAACAATGATTATTTTATTTAATAAATTAATTAGTTATTATTATTATAAAGTTAGCATTTAGCTACAAGCTACAATATGATTGAAAAGGTAAACAAACAAAAGTAAAGGCAGAATTAGTTTGTATGTTCTGTTCGGTTATGGATCAGCTAGCTGTTTTCTTTCTGTTTATTTGAAAAACTGTATGTGTTACTTTTTGATTCTGTTCTGTTGCGTACTAATGTGTAGAAAATGAAATGCAACCTAATGTGATGGATTATTTTGTTGTGGTGTCATATATGTATGTATATTATACATTTATTGTTAAGTCAGATTATTTTGTTTTCATTCAAGATTTTTTAGAGATTTGAACATATAGTTTTGAATGTGTGTGAAGATAAATATGCCGAGTTAAATATGTTTGACGTAAGAGGTTACGTAAAACATATTTAACTTTATAGTTAAATATGTTTTGAAGCGCCAACACTGACATATTTAATTTTGTCATATTTAGGAAAAGTTAAAACTACAAGTAAATTTAAGATCAAAATTAAAAATTAATACCAATTTCATATTTGTATTTGTGAATTTTTTTACAAGAATTTCAAAATCGAATTTAGTGAATTTTTGTGTGATCTTTGGCAGATTTTGGCCATTTTTGGGCTACAAATTTGAAAAAAAATTATTTTCATATTTTATATTTTGCAGATTCTAACTCAAACATTTGTTGTTTTAATTCAAGTTAAGCCATTTTCCTCTTAGTTTTTTTTCAATTCTATATATTTTTTTTAATTCAAACTTTCCTTTTGCAAGGTTTGGGTTGCTGCAAATTACGCAATGCTTTTATTTCTGTTTTAAAGCATTTTTTAATTTTATATATGACACTGTAATTTTTTATTTTTCTACACTTTCACTGCCAAAATGGCTTTCGAATGAAATACGAACAGTTGTAACGTTTTTCGCATTCGTTTTCGTATTACACAGTTACATTTTCGAAAGAAAGATTTGCGAATACGAAAAGAATAAAACAGATTAACTCAACATCTTAAAGAGATAACTTGGCACAGAGCGTCAAGAAATTGGGTTTGGATGTATATATATATATATATATATATATATGTATAACATTATAGCAAGCGAAAATTCATGCTTTAATTTTGTCCGATTCTGTGACACTGTGCGTACAGTACATGTCATTCATTTTGCATAAAATTGTGAATTTTCACTTATTTATTTTTCTTTAATTGTTGTTGATTTTTTTTATTTTTACATCACACATAAAGCTGCAACTAAAAAAAATGTGTTTTGCAGTAGCTGCAACAGTGGCAGAACAAACAACACAAATGTTCACTCATTCATAAAGAGAAGTAAATGAACATTTTTACCTGTTTCATAAATTTAATAAATTCACAATTATTGTTATTTTGTGTTCACGATTTGAGAAATAAAAATAAAATAAAAAAAAATCTTTTTGTGTTATTTTTTTCTTAAAACACAATAATGATTACACACAAACAACTAAACCGAATATTGTTTAGTTAAAATTATAAAAATATTTATTCCACATTCACACACTCAGCAAAAGATGAAATGTAGAACGAGCTAAGGTCTGAGCTCAGCCAGACTAGAAATTGTATAAAATAGTTTTTTATTAGAGTTCAAAGGTCAGTTAGTTCTCTTAGCTCAAGTAGGAGCTTATCAATTTTTTTTGGAATCGTATCATACAATCAATATCATGTACTTTCTTAAAGCTAAATAAAATTAATAATTAATTAGTTCAAAAAACATTTAAAAAAAATCTCAATAGTTCAATGAAAATTAAAAACATACTGCTCCAATGTGCATGCAGATGAAAGTAAATATGTGACATCGCATAGAGAAAGGGACCTAAGGGTAAAAAAAATCAATTTTCACTTTTTTTGATGTGGACAACATCTGAGCATCGAATGAGACCGAGCCCACGCCCCAAAAGCGTTTTATGAAATTGAAGTATACCAAAGATACACGTATTTAAATCTTTAAAATGGCTCTCCTGAACAAAACCGGTTTTTACCCTTAGGTCCCTTTCTATTTTGCGCGTCACATATAACATTTTTGGGTCTGATGGGAGAATAAGTATTTGAAGAAAATCTAATGAAGAAATAAATCCAAAGCATGGTGTTCTTGGTCATGGTGGCCATGTGATGGTCTGGGGCAGCGATGCCAGCAGAAATTTAACAAAATCCCTACATGTCTCGAAAAAATTCCCCCTTTTTCCGTACATACAAAAAAAGTTCCCTAAATTTTGCCCTCTTCTAAAAATTCATTGATTTTAAGAAAAAAAACATGTTATTTATGTTTTTAAAATTTTGTACATTTATATCGGGAGACAAAAAATTAAATAATACTAAAAAAAGTAACGAAAATTTGTAATTTTAACAACTTCCAATATTTACCATCATAGTCCTGAAACGACTGTACTAATTTCATTTCTTCAAAAATTATTTAATTTTTAGTAAAGTCCTTGGACTACGAGTACCTTAAGAGCTGTTGCAATATTGGTTTTTATAATTCTCCGCATTTATTGCTAATATAGATTTCTTAAATTTTTAAAATAAGGATGCGCAGATCTTAGAAGGTCATCAAAATCTTAATTCTGACTTGTTAATAAAATTTTGTCCTAGTTAAAAAAAACAATCTGACCCGGAATGGAAAGAATAAAAGTTAATTTTTTTCTAAGAGCACATTCGAATATTTAAAATAGCTTAATATATATTTTTAAAAAGTCTTAATTTATATATTCAATCGAAAAAAAAATTCCAAAAGTTTAAAATTTGTTTTTATTTTTCATACAAATTCCATTCCAAAGAAAACCAGACATTTCTTTGCCTTTCGTTGTCTCTATATATTATTTGCCAAAAGATGTTTTCTCTCTGTATGAAATATCTCTAGTAATACTGTAACAAAATTTGGAATTTAGATTTTTATATGTATTATGACTTTTGTGGGATGTTTTGCGCAATTACACCGCAATATACCAGGAAGAAAAACAAAGTTTTAAAAATTCCCTACATTTTCCTTAAAATGAGAAATCTGTCCTTTTTTTTCTTCCCTTGAAATTTTCCAATGAATTCCCTACAAAAAGGGAAAATTCCCTACTTCTGGCATCACTGGTCTGGGATAACTTAGTACTTAATTAAATGTTTTAAAAAATAACCTTAAATAAAGTGCTGAAAAGCTTGGGATAAAAGACTTCTTCCATTTTTATCAGGATAATGATCCAAAACACACGGACCGAGTTGTTAAGGAATACCTGTTATATAATTGTCCCATAATGATCAAAACTCCACCCAAATCACTGGAGTTGAACATACTAAAAAAATTTGTGGCAGAAACTTGAAATGGAAATAAGAAAACTTTACAGTTTTTAATCAAAATGACCCGAAAAAGTCCCTGTTGGGGGAGTGGGAAAAATAAGACCCGAATATGCAAACTAAAACTGGTTGTATCTATTTCTAATCGCCTAAAATCGTTTATACGTCAGAAAGGATGCCCAAAAATTTTGTATAATTAATAGGCAAACACCTTTTTTAAGATCCCTTTTACGCCCGTATTACTGAACCGATTTTGGAAAGATTTATAGGTTTTTTTTTAAATAGATGTGCACAGTCTTAATTTTATTTAAAACTTTTCAGTATTTTGTGAGGTGGCAGTATTAGTAAATCAATTACAATACAAGAACAACAGGCATTTTTGTTTGTGTAGTTTCATTGCGTATGTCAAAACCACAATCCATAAAACAAAGAATACCGATACAGAAAAAAAGTTAAAAAAGACGAAAGTATTTTGTATGTATTTTGACATTCGCAACGTAAAACATAAGCAAAGCAAAAAATAGTCAGCTGCTGTAATGCTGTCACCTGGTTAAATACGCCTTGGTTCAACCATGGTTTGGGCGCGAACCATGAATTAGAGAGCGAACCTCAAATTTTGCTGTCCGTGTGAACATGGTATTAGCAAAAGTCTTTTCTGTCACTTAACTTATGTAAATCCAAACAAAATTTACTCTCCATGGTTTTTCCCATAACAAATTTCTCAAGTTTTACTTTCATAAAATTTCTTTAGTTTAAAAATTTTTTTGTTGTTATTTAAACAAAAAAAATCTTTGATTTTGCAAAACATTTTGTTACAAGAACACTTGTAAGCTATAACTTTCAAATGACTGTACTTATGTGCATTTAGTTCATGGCGTTTGTAAGTAAGAAAGAAAGACACACGCATGACATAATCTCGTACATGAGTTTTTAAATGGTTGCTGGCACTGTTCTTTCTGTTGGATTCATTTTACGAATTTTTCTAGTGCTCTCTCTATTTTTTTTGTTTTGTGTTTTTCTTTCTTCTTAGATTTATTTTTGCATAAATACTTTAATGCAGACTCGGCAGTTGCACTGACACTCGCTACAAATTGTTTTTGACGTTATTTTGTAGGTTTTGCGGATTTGTGCAAATTTTTGGTGAAAACAAAAGAGGAGAAACAAATTACACATAATTGCATATCTACTTAAATTGTTAGACATTTAATTTTTATTTTTACAAAAATTTATAGTTTTTAACAATAAAATAAAAAATTAAATAAATATATTATTTATATTTCATTTAATAAAAACCATTGCAACTGCAAACCCTATTCCTGGCACCACATTTGCCAGTCATTCAACTATTTATTGCAATTTGCAATGATAAATAAACTTTTACATTCTTGCTAAAATAAATATTTTTCTTTTTTATTTTTAAATTCTTCAGTCTTATTTTCGTATGAACAAATTTGGGTCATTTGAAATGGCTGAACGACAAAAATTGTGAATGAAAAATTAATTGTAGGTCTAAAAGCAATCTCATTCACTCCTTTTTATTCTTCCTCTACCATTTCAATTAATGTTTTTTTTAGGTGAACTATAATGTTAAATCATTGACAAGAAAGAATAATAATGGATTTTTAAAAATTCATATTTAGTTGAACCCATTTGTTAGATTGGCCGCATTTTATTGTAAAAAGATATACGTAAATATAATATAATACATACATACATGTTTACTAGAGTTCTAAAACGGGAAATAATTCCCAGTATTTATTTCCGCTAAAACCCCGGGAAATTTTCATAAGCAATTTAAATATGTATTTAGTTCAAGGTGGTTTTAACCAGGTGGGATCGCCACAACTGCTCTGCTATAATTTAACCAAGAAATATCCAAATACATGACTTTGTTATTTGCATTTGTGTTTTTGTTGATCTTTTTCCGTATTTAGTGCAGAAGAACTTCAAAAGCAGAAAAGTGTATTCATCTGCTAAATCGTTCAATTTAAGGCAGATCAACCGGTAGGCACCGTCGCACAGTGGTTCTAATTGGACAAAAGGGTAATAAATCTGTATATTTCAAACTTGCAATCCAATTATAAAACGATGTATGTAAAAATCATAGAAGAGGATAAAAGTAGGTAGTTTTTCCCGGGAATTATCGGTAATTTCAATCTAAAATTTCCCGTTTTCCCGGGATTTTCATGCGGGCTCCCGGGAAATAATAAACGCTTTACGTACCGACCGCAATAACGCCGGCAGAATTACGCTGTCATATTGCTAATATTGAACTTTGTATCTCGAGTGGCGAATCTTTCGAAAGGAGTTTTTTTTATAATTATATAATTTAAATAATTTTGCACTTTTTAGCGGTCATAACTTTAGTTTAAATATTTGCTTTTGCTATTGTTTATAACTAAAATTTTAATTTTAATAATTTTCGTCTTTTGTTCGTACATTAGTGTCGTTAAATTTGTTTCCTATTTGCACAAAATATATACATATGTTAATCAAATGTCAATTGAATTTGACAGTTTGTGTTAAAAGATTATTGCTCAGCAATATATTCTGGCAATGATTCCTAAACATGTGTTTGAACACATATTCGGGCGGTCCACACGCAAATATCTTGTGTCGGCAATCGATTTTGGCAGTTGCCACGGCAATAATTGCCAATCAGATTGCTAGTGTGGAAGGGTAGTAACAGAGGGTCTTCAAGTTCAATTGCCAACACAATATGTTCACGTGTGGACCGCACAAACATTTATTTGCACATGTATTGCGAAATAGTTGTTCAAACTTATTTTTAAACAATTATGTTGGAAATAAACTGTCAAACTTGACTGTCATTTCTTTGACATTTATTTTTTTGCTTTGCTCATGTTTTACGTTGCAATTGTCAAAATACATACAAAATACATTTGTCTTTTTAAACTTCATTTCTGTATCT
Source organism: Gymnocheta viridis (assembly GCA_956483585.1). Taxonomy (NCBI): domain Eukaryota; kingdom Metazoa; phylum Arthropoda; class Insecta; order Diptera; family Tachinidae; genus Gymnocheta; species Gymnocheta viridis. The sequence goes on from OY101440.1 coordinate 138,802,565, forward strand.
GTTTTCTTTGTTTTATGGGTTAGGTTTTTGACATACGCAATGAAACTACACAAACAAAAATGGTTGTTCTTGTATTATTGCAATTGTTTTACTAATACTGGTGGGTTACTCCCTATTGCGATGCGAAAGAAAAATGGTACAAAATAAAACTATTTATACACTGAAATTGCTTTCGCATCGCAATAGAGAGTAACCCCCCTGCTACCTGCCAGCGTCAATCACAATTCAGCAAGATAATGACCCAAAACATTAAAGGTGTGTCTTGCTTATAATACGACACATGTTTTACCACGCCCGCTGCAGTCCCCAGGCCTGAATGCCATTAAACATTTGTAAGAAGAGTTAGGAAGAAGAATCCGGGAACGTGCAATTTCTAACAAAAATTACCTTAAAGCGGCTTTAATGAAATTAATACGTCTTAATCGGAGAAAATGTTACAAAGAAGTTAGTGCTTGCTGTGACAAATAGACTTAAGGTATCTATTAAAACAAAAGAAATGCCAACTAAGTGTTTGGGAAACAATTTTCATAAATTTTTACGTCTGTAGAAAAGCATGTCTCGTCTATACTTTTGTTCAGGAAAAAAAATTGCTGTTTAAAAAATTTTTTAATTATTTTTTTTCGGGGTTGTCACAGAATTTTTTTGTCACCTTTTCAAATCCAATTCCGCCGATATTGGATTCTGTGACAACTAGCGTTTTTTCCCGGGAATTCTCAGCTTTAGCTTTTTGAACACAAATGCTATCGGCGCAGGTTTATTATTTTATTGGAGTATTTTGCTGTGTATTTTTATGTTGTAAATATTAAATTTGTGGTGCAGATTTTAAAATAAAAATGGAAAATTCCTGCCAAGAAAAACTTCATTGCAAATTCTGTGTTGTCCATACTTTTTAGTATGTAATTTAGTAATAAATTTAGCAAATTTAAATTATTTCTTACGCAACATTTTTATTTCTTTTCAATTGAACAGCTGATTAGTTCATTATCCAATTATTCATCAAGCCTTTTCTAAAACGTAAGTGTTGGGCTCAAAAGTTGACAACAGTTGAGCTCAACAGCTACGTCTTATGAACGCGACCATTGCGTGAATTGCGTGAAGTTTTTGTTGTTGTATACGTATTCCGTGTAATATGATGTTTCACATTTTGTTCAAGAATCATCTGTGCTGTCAGTGTCAACCGGATTTTTGTTTGTTATGACAGCTTTTAAAGTATTTTCTACAATAAATTTTGTATTGTTGTAGAACCGCTATCGGTGAATCGGTGAATCCTATTTTTATGAACACAACTGTATATATGTATAGTATATATGCATTTCATACGTATTCCACAAATTCACTGTGCTCTCTTAAGGTCACAGGTGGAAAAACTCTGGCCAACCAACCCGTTTTAATGATTGTAATGAACGTTTAAAAACTTTTTGTTTTTAGTATTATTAAGTAATTAATGTGTTTTAAGTAATTAATGTATTTAATTTCTTTGTTTAGTTATTGTGCTGTCATTCACTCAGCGACAGAATAAATGTATTTGTTCGATGATCTTTGTGTCCTACAATTCATCTACAGCATTGCTCACATTAATCATGATGCTACACTAAAATCTTTATCTTAAAATTTCCTACCATACTGCATTTACAGAATATACAAACTTTGCTTCGTTAATTTTTTATCAAAAAGCAAAAATGGAAAAAGATTATTAATTCGTATTTGAAAATCTGAGTTGCTTTATTAAACGTTTAATAAGCTTTCTAATGCATGTAATTAAGTTCAAATCCGTTAAGAACTGCTTGAGTTAGAGGCAAATTACCAAAGCACGATTTTTTCATTTTTTGAAAAAAGGAATTTTTCCTAAAAAAAACAAAAAGAAAACGATTTGGGAGATCACTTCCCGTTCATAAATATTTAAGTGTTATACAACAAAATTCTTGGTTTTTAGAGTAGATTAAGAAAATCCATGTTCATGAAGGAATTTCGAAAAAAAAAATGTAAAGTGAGACGGTCTAATGTATGTACATATTGTGCGTCTGTCTGTCTGTCTGCCTATGAGACAGTCTAATTAACCAAGAAACCGACTATCAGACGCTTTCGATTTAGTTGATTTTATCGACCCACTTGAAGTTTATTTCTGGTTTTATTATTTATTATGCGATATTATTTTTTATAATTTTTTGTTTGTTTTTGCAATCAACCTCAAGAATAAATAAAGAAAAAAGTGTGAATTATTTGTTGGCGTTAACATCAGGCCACCACGACCTCTTTTTTGTCTGGTTCATATGGTTGATTATTGTTTGTGAAGCAAAATTTAAATACGTGACAGACTGAAAGCTAAGTGGAGCTTAATATATGGAAAACCTTCCAATATTTAGAAATTTTGTTAAAATTTAAATTTCTAATATTCCGATTTATTGTTTTTCCATATGCTGGCAACACTTACTAAGTTGCCTCAGCACAAATAAGAAATAATTTTCGTAATGAAAATAAAATCGGAATAACATGATAGTAGTATACAGTATAACCTCGTTAATCCCAACAGGTAGATTTTCGGCCTTTTTCCAGATTACCGAATCGTCCGTACTGTAGTAAAAAAAAAAAAAGAAAAGACGTGCGGCATATTTGCATAGAATTTTTTATCAACTTATGCAATTATAGTTATTTATTTATTTTTTTATCTATGCAGTATTTTTTTTCTTTGATATTAATTCAAGTTACACTTTTTGAGCGTGAAAGAAAACAATTTTTTTCTTTTATTGAATAAATGAGAAGTTAATATCGTTTAAAATATTTTTATTATCTTACAATACATGTAGGTTATTCAGGAATTTTTATCATTGAAACTATAGGTTTATGGTAACTGAAATAAGAAACATAAGTTTGGGACTTGATATCCTCCAAATATCTGGAAGATGCCGCTTAAAAACCCACGAATTGTGTATATAAAATTTTTTGTCAACCACGATTGCTCGTAAGTGCGCCATTTTGTGTTTTCGTACATGTAAAAATCTGTTCTGGCAATACTGCATGTTAATGAAATCAATAGCATACTTTAGGGGTTAACATACGCTAGGCGATTCAAATACTTTAAAAAAACAAAAGACTTAAGAAACAAACTTAGTTTTAGGTTTTTTTCGTTACGGAATTTCTTGATTCGGTCGCCGCGCTCAAAGCCCGAGATAAAAGCTATGCAATAGCTTAATTAAAACTCAAAACAGATTTTTAAAAGAAGCATGTAAGAACCAAAAATAAAAGTGTTTTAAAGAATTTATTTTTTGAAATGTGAACTTTTTTTGTTTGAATACATAAACAAAACTCGAAAGTTAGGATCTGTATTAAAATAGTTTTTCCATCCAGCATGATCGGTGCCACGCATACAACACATGTTCTCTAATACCACCGTAATGATTGAACTTTTGTAAATGCAATTTAATTTATTGTTGTAGCTTTGTGTAAATAAGTATGACCTGCCTGCCGCACTACTCACCGTGTGCGTCGTCGTAATGCACTTGAACTGATATGTAAAGAAAGAAAATCATTTTGACAACTGCAGACATAAATTAATTCTGTCAAATGAAACATAATAAATTGATCATCTTGACTGTCTATTTTCTTTTTAATATTCTTTGTAAATTATTAATAAAATACAATTTACATAAAGAAAATATTGTGGGTTCATTGACTCATTTTTCTTTTCACCATAAATGAATACATTTTAAAACATTATTTTCCTTTCTTTATTTGAATATATAAATTCAGTTAAAGGATTTGCGACTGCCATTATTAAACAAGTGTTCGAAACGAATAGAAACAATTAACGATATCATTTTAATTCGGAAACTTTGTAGTTATTCAATTATGTTAGATGAAAATTGTTGCATTTATTATGTGTGCACAGTAAAATGGTAATTTAAACTTAAATAAAATATGTGTCGGGTGCTTTTATTTTTTGAGGCGAAGAACATGAAGTTGTCAACTCTGTAGTTCTGTTTGTAGTCTGGCAATGATACAATAAACAAGGTAAATCCGTTAAAAAATTATACAACAAAAATGATAAATGTATTTTCCTACTGTCAAACAAATTCTATATATGTATGAAAGATTTTGTTTAAGGTTTTTTCCATATGGAGTTTGACAGCCAGGAAATGTAACATGAAATTACCGGTTTTAGCTGTTTGTTGTATTATGGGCTCATTAACTTTTAAACTTGTTTGAAAGTTTTTATTTCATTTATTTATTTTGTCTATAGATATATCCTTACAGACAGTTAAACAATATAATTACATATAGTAAATACAAATAAAATACAAAATTATTGATTATTTAACAGGACGATAATAACAGGACGATAAGTTTAATAACATTTGCGTTTAAAGAAAAATCTATAATTTTATATAATTTATTTAATTGACTGCACATTCTTCTAAATGGATCAGCATTTGCGTAATTTGATCTGAAGAATTTAATTGCTAGCAATTCAAAGTGTCGAGATGGACGATGAGGAACATTAAACGAAATGTTATCGAGCAGGAAATTAGAACAAATATCACCATTAATTAAATTTAATATAAACGACATATTCAACATAGTCCTTCGGCTTTTAAGACTTGTAAGTTTGACGGTTGGAGCAAGACGGCTGGTGTATTACGGAGGATCTAATGGGTTCCACTGTAGACCACGAAGGCAGAATAACAAAAATAGATTTTGTACGGATTCAATGTAGATGCATATTCTAAGACAGGTCTGACGAGGGAAACATAAAGTTGCTTTGTAACATCTGGGTCCCTAAATTCTTTTGCCCATCTTTTGATAAGACCAAGAACACAACGTGCTTTATTTACAGTTATGGAAATATGATTAATAAAGTTCAACTTAGCATCCAACAAAACTCCAAGATCCAATACTGTAACACAATTTTCTAGCTGGTGGTTCCCCAAAAAATAATTTACTTTTTATATGATTTCCTCTGTAGAAGGACATATGTTTACATTTTTTCAAGCCTTGGGTAGTTCACGAACGAACTAGTTCAATTGAACGATTCAATCAATTGAACTAGTCGAACTAGATGGAATTTTCATTTTAAATAGTTCAGTTTTGAACTATGATGCCCCGTACACAACAACTTGTATAAATCGGCTTGTCATCGCTGTGCTAATGTTGCCATTCTCGTTTTTTGAATTTGAATCAAAGGGAACGGATGCAACTATGTATATTTATTAAAACAATAATTGTTTACATCTCCATGAGATTTGTCAAAATTGAGCTTAAAAAATTCTTATGGTATCCAAAGTCGAATGACTTATACTTTGAATTTCTTGTCAAACAGAAAACGTCTGGTGAGTATTTCATCTAATGCGCGTACCTGTATAAATATACAAGGAATATTCTGTGATTTGAATTTGAAACAGTTTTTTTGGGTAGATTCCAAAGTCCACCCAAAACGGATTTTAATATACATATAAAAATATTTTAATTATAATACTAATAATTGAACAAAAAAATATTTAAAAAAAAAACAAATTTATATATGGCTGAAAAAAAATAAAGTGATATATGGCTGCATTTTACAGAGGATGGTACTGATCATATTTTTAAAAATATGATTTTCTGGAAATTTTTATACGAAAACAACTAAATCTTACTAAAATTATTAGAAATTTAATAAATTTGTATTGTGCAAATTTCATTCGTCTATAAAATTGAAAATTGAAGACAATAAATATGCAACAAGTTGTTCAAATTGAAATTTTTTATTAAACCGCATTTATTTCTTTTCAGCATGAGTCGATCAGCTTATCAACGCCAACAGCAAAAGCTGCAAATGCAGCAGCAGCAGCTGTTGGCGCAACAGATGGCGGATAATGAGGCAGCTGCTGCTGCAGCCGAGATGTTTGATTTGTTTTGTCTCGCCACCACTATGCGTCAAATACTCGGCTTACATCGTCAAATGTGTGATATTGTTGGCCTGCGTCCCGCCCCTCTGAATGAATTCTATCCAAAGCTTAAAACCAAAGTGCGCTCATGGAAAGCTCAGGCTTTATGGAAGAAATTTGATGCCAGAGCTGCTCACCGAACATATGCCAAAGGCACAGCTTGCACTGGTGCACGAGTGCTGGTTATTGGTGCCGGTCCGTGTGGTCTGCGTACGGCAATCGAAGCTCAATTGCTTGGCGCCAAAGTGGTGGTTGTCGAGAAGAGGGATCGTATTTCTCGCAACAATGTTTTGCATTTGTGGCCCTTCGTTATAACGGATCTACGGAATTTGGGCGCAAAGAAGTTTTATGGCAAATTCTGTGCTGGTTCCATAGATCATATATCGATCAGACAGTTGCAATGTATTTTACTTAAAGTTGCATTACTCTTGGGCGTAGAAATTCACGAGGGAGTCTCGTTTGAAAGCACAATAGAACCAAGCGGTGATGGTTGCGGTTGGAGGGCATCGGTTGCACCAGCCGATCATGCGGTATCGCATTATGAATTTGATGTGCTAATAGGAGCAGACGGTAAACGTAACACTTTAGAAGCTTTCAAGCGTAAAGAATTTCGAGGAAAGCTGGCCATAGCGATCACGGCAAATTTCATTAATAAAAAAACCGAAGCTGAAGCTAAAGCGGAAGAGATAAGCGGTGTAGCGTTTATATTCAATCAATCGTTCTTTAAAGAGTTGTACCACACAACTGGCATAGATTTGGAAAACATTGTTTATTATAAGGATGAAACACATTACTTTGTTATGACTGCCAAAAAACATAGTCTGATAGACAAAGGAGTTATTTTACAAGTACGTGAACAAAAAATAAGTATACATATCGTCATATTAAATGCAAACGGACGTAACTACACAAAATTTTGAAATTGAGTTTTTTTTATCAATTATGGTTTGTTTTATTAAAATACATGTTCGTGCAAAATTTTAGATTCCTACGATCAAAAATGGCGATTTTGTTAACGAAATTCAAACGGACGTAACTACAAGTGCGTGTATTTCTAAATGCAAGAACACGGAACTCCACATTTATATGAAAATCTTACATACAAACTAATTTGTTGTTTATAAGAATCCTTATATTTCGATCCTGAAAATTATATTATTTTCGGGATTTAAGAAATCCCAAATCACAGGATTTGCCAAAAACGGTACATTTTTTCTTTTTTGTTTTCTATGTTCTTTCATTCACAAAATTCTAATAAACTTTAAATTCGAATACGCACTTTGCGTAAAAATTATCATTGGAATTAATTTCTACAAGTGCTCTTAGTTTTAGTGATACATACTCGTATGTACTCGTATAACAATTAATAAAAAGTTAAAAAAAAAGAAAAATGAATTCCTATTGAGAAAATAGTTCTGAAAATAATTTAGTAATTTGTGAGAGTGAGTGAGAGTTTATAAAAATAAGAGACTTTCAAATAAAATAAAGGGAATGAATGGAATTAAATATGAAGTGAAGTCTTAAAAAAAGGAAATGTTGCCTGTGAAAGAATGCCGAGAAAGATGGGAGAAACTTGTAAATCTATCTTTTGCCTAAGAAGTTCAGTTAGACATTGCGCATTATTTTCTGAAGACACACGTAAGGAAATATTTTCACTTTTCTGGAAGATGACCTGGGAACAGAAGAAGCTCTATGTAATAAATCTGATTGAAAGCTTAAATAGAAAACGTATTTGTGCAGAATGCTCAAGACGATTGAAAACGAAGCGTTATCATTTAAAGCTCAATACTAATTGAGTATAAATTTGTAGTAAAATGTTTTTCTCAACTCTAGGTCTATCGGAAAAAATGGTAAGAGGCTGGATTAATTCCAGTGGATTGCATTGTATCCATATAAGTCCTGAAAATCGAAGATCAGTAAGATCAAACCGCAAAAAAATAGAACAACATTCCCAACATGAAAAACGACTCAGCTTTTTTTTTAAATGGTTAACAGGGATTCCAAAATTGGAGTCACATTATCGTCAACAGTACACAAATAAAATATATTTTGATATACACATTAAGTCTTATTATCTTATTATTATTGTTATTATTATTTTCCGTCTTACCAGAAAATATTTATTAACCAAAAAATTTGCCAAAAAGTGCAACCAAATTTTTTTTTAAGTCAAACATCTCTTAAACTGTAAGAGACTAGAATACTAGTATATAGTGAGCATGTTTTTTTCTTAACCTTTCACAAGTAGTTTTCGAAAATTCTAAATTATTTTTAATCGGAAAGTTATACGGACCAATATATCTTATATACCCGATTGTCAACTTTGTTCCACTCTAAAATTCAGTGTGCTAGAAATACACACGTACTAAAACATCGCTTTCAGAGACTAACATCTCTTCTGCTGAGTCTCTCCAAATTTCGTCAAAATCAGTAGTTTAGAAGTTAATAAATTAATACCAAAAAGGAAACCTTTCACCCACTACTGTGACTTGTTGTAGTTACGTCTTTTGGTTAAAAAAAAGTAGAAAGTCAAATGTACGTAACTAACATAAAAACTTAAATGTTGGAAAAAAAAATTAAAAATATCTTCACCAATAAATAAATCTCCACAATTTAAGTACAATTTAAAAAATTTGCAAATAAACCATAATGTTTGTGTATTTTAGAAGGTTTTTTGCTTCTTCTGTAAAAAAACAAAAAGTCTAGTTACGTCCGTTTGCATTTAATATGACGTTATAATTAAAGTTTACGAGTAGCGAAATTCTAAATATTTTTTCTTTTATAGGACTTTGCTGATCCTGCTGAGTTGCTGGCTCCTGTGAATGTAAATACCGAAAAACTCTTAGACTATGCTCGCGAAGCTGCTGAATTTTCAACAAAATATCAAATGCCAAATTTGGAATTTGCTGTCAATCATTATGGCAAACCCGACGTGGCCATGTTTGATTTTACCTCCATGTTTGCTGCCGAGTCTTCCTGTCGGGTCATAGTACGCAAGGGCTTCCGACTCTTGCAATGCCTGGTGGGTGACAGTTTGCTAGAGCCATTTTGGCCTACAGGTTCTGGTTGTGCGCGTGGTTTCCTGTCCAGCATGGATGCTGCATATGCCATAAAACTATGGTCCCATTCCGGTAATAGCACTTTGGGAGTTGTGGCCCAACGGGAAAGTATTTATAGGTATAAATATACTTTTGAAATAAATTCAAACCAATCTGTTTTAATGACTCTTTTTATAGACTTTTGGGACAAACTACTCCGGAAAATTTGCAGCGTGATATTGGCAGTTATACCGTCGATCCTGCCACACGTTATCCCAATTTGAATCGTACATCGGTAAATGTTTGGCAGGTTAAACATTTAATCGATACAGATGACAACGGCGTGCTAGAACAAACCTTTATGGATACAAATGCTTTGCAAGCTACTCAGGTCGATACACCTGTTCGCAGGAAACGTCGTAGTGCAGGTACTCGTATATTGTAATTTTCATATATAAAATCCAACAAAAATTCATGAGAATTTATTTTAATCTCTTTCTTAGATACCATGTCTTTGAGTACAGTGTTGTTAAGATGGATCTGTGCTCAATTGCACACCTACGAATTCAGCAAGGAACTTAAAGAGGTTTCGGATGTTTTTGTTAATGGCAAAGTTCTATGTGCTTTAATAAACCGGTAATAATTGAAAAACTCGTTGTTAATGTTAAACTATAAAATTTACTTGTATTTCTGTTGTTGTTGTTGTTATTTGTGTTTAGTTATCGGCCGGATCTAGTCGACTTTAATAACGTTAAAAATTTAACTGCTGTGGAACAAAATGATCTCGCTTTTAAAATAATAGAAAAAGAATTACTTATTCCGCGCATAATGAGTGGCAAAGACTCCTTGCAATTAAACAATTTAGAATCAAAGGTGTGGCTTAATTATTTGGAACAAATTTGTGAAGTTTTTCGTGGCGAAATACCGCATGTTAAACACCCCAAAATTGATTTCTCCGATCTACGTGAGAAATACAAAGTCAATAATGCTCATGCTCAACCGGACTTTTCAAAACTTTTACAACTTTCTACAAAGCAAAAGGCCAAGTCACCAATACAAGATCTGGTAGACGTACCACAAGTGGTACAAAGGCGCTCTATATTGGATGAGGAGAAACTAAAACGGCAGCGTCGTTATGAACAGCAGTTTGTTGGTAATGCCACGGCTGCAGGCAATGCAGGTAAAATTGCTCTTTGAATTTGTAATTGTCGAAAAAATAATCTATATTTTAATTAATTAATTTCCTTTAGCACAAACTGATACCCCTCGGCGTGCCAAAAAACGACGTAGTGCCGATAAAGCTGCCAATATTGTGAGTAGAATTTCTGGATTTTTCTCGAATGTTATATCTCATGTAATATATAGGCGTTGAAAAGTGATCTTCGATTAGTTTCCTTTTTGAACCATTGAATGGTGTATACACATTGCTTTGATTATTTCCTATTTACGTTTATCATTTTTATTGTTATTTTGAAATTATTTTTGCTTTTGTATTTTAAGTTAAAATTATCATTTAATATGATCCTCATTGTTATGTTTAAAACAAAAATTATAGTTAAACTTATGCGATCACTTTTCAAACAAACATGATCCGATACTCTGCTACATTATAATGTATTGAACGATATTGCTCATGAACATTAAATCGTTATTTTTGAATTATAAAGGTTCATTTCATAATAAATCACTATCATGAAAATACACACATACTGGGTAATGACATTATAACATCTTCCTCATATGATCAGGTATTTCTTTAATTGTCTTTGTATTGTTTCGTATTTAAATCATCTGAAATTGTTTCAAATTGCCCCCCTAAAAAAAACAAAAGAAAACCTCTCGTTTTAATAAAAACATACCAATCATTTTTGATACTAAGAATTAATAAGAGAAAAGCTTTTAAAAGATTGTGTTTAAACAAATGTTTAAATGTACGCGTGTAATAATAAAAAAAAGGTAATCAATCATTAACCATTCCTTAAACAATTTTATATGTATGTACTTGTGTTGCAAAACGAAATCAGGAGGAACGACAAAAACGTTTGCAAGAAATCGAACAGAATCGTCAAGACCGCCAAAGCAAGCGTCGTCAGCAACGTTATCAACAGACTCAAAATTTTTACAAGTCCCTGCATATGCTACAGGCCAACACTTTGTTGCGTGAAGCCGATGAAAATACTCCCTTCGAGGATTATTCGATATTTTTATATCGCCAGCAGGCACCCGAATTCAACGATCGTGTCAAAGATTTGGAAAGAAAATTATTGTATCCTGTAAGAGATGATGTTCTATGATGGTTGATGACGCATGTGCCATGAATTAAAAAAAAATGCTTGCTTTTGTTTTTAAAATAAAATTAAAAAAAAGAAATGTTTTCATGTTTTCTAACAGCTGACCTTAAATAATACACAATAATTATTACAATGTTTTTTTTTAACAAATTAAGTTCAAAAATAGAAATTGTAAAAGAAAAACATACATATGTACATATATATTTTCTATAACTATTTGCTATTGTCGTTCGCTTTGTTATCGTGATTTCTGATAAATAAACAACCCTTTTGCAGTCTTTTACTGCCGTTCCAGCGTTCAACTTTGCTAACATCGAAGATCGGGTAACCGAACTCAACTCTGCCGTTTTACCTATGGTTTATAACGCCTTTTGATCAATTTTTATTTTATTTTTAATTAAACTTAAATACAAAAGTTGTTCCGCTTTAACGTGCTCAAAAATGTAAACAAAAAGCCACAAAGACACCGTCAAAATACTTATGCCACTCAAAAATTTGTTGTCTCCATGGATTATTATTAGCAGAAAGAGAATCCAAAAGGAAACAATATAAAATTTCGTAGCAAAAGAGCTAAAAATAGATTCTTTGTTTTGGGCATCGTTTTCGCACCGTTATTTGACGCCACTAAAGACCTCATTAGTTTTTACTTTTCGTTGCCGTTCTGTGCCGTTCTTTTCTGTAAAAAATATTTCTTACTTACTTGTTCTGTGTCTGAACTTTTGGATGTGGACGATATAATTATAGGATTGAATTTTGTAAATGTTTGCAGAATGTTTTTTACTTGACAAAAATATATAAATCTTTATTAATTTGAATTAAAATAAAATATTCTGACATTTAAAACAAAATTTGTAATATTTTATTCCACAAAAAACTAATACATACAAACTCTTGGCTGTCACTTAACGTTGAATTCCATTTTCTACAGAATAGTCCGCAACAGAACAGAAGGAAAAAACGACAACAAACCACACATGCAGTTTTTCAATTAAACAGAAACAAAACAGCTGATTCGTAACAGAACAGAACGTACAAACTAATTCTGCCTTAAGCTAAGCTAGGTTCAACAGTCAGAAAAATGTTTCGTCAAAATACTTATGCCGCATAGTGTAAATGTGATTTAAAAAAAAAAATATTGTCTTAAATACGAACTTCGAACTTATTTTTGTGTGAATACCCAAAACAGAACTCGTAAGTTGGCATCAAATAAGGGATTTCAATTGCACTCTACTCAGTTTTTTACATTTTATTTTTGTACTTTCGTTGAGTCATCTGTTTACACCGTAGGAAATGTCAGAAAATATATCAAAAAATTAAAATTTTTGTACAATATGTGTGATGTCATGTGTGTGAACATGAGTTGTATGTCACGGATATTTCTCGGTGTAAGGTGTCCTTTAGAGTTATGAATGCGAGCATTTACAGAAAAAAGTAAATTTTCAATAAAAAGTTGGTCTTAAAAATTTTTTTTGATATTAAAAATACCATTTGAAAAATTTGATCAAATTAATTCTGTTACGAAATTTATAAATCTTCAAAAGCAGACCACCGCGCTTTAAGGAATTTATGTCGTTTTCTTTTCTAAAAGAAATTTTACATTTTTATTCTTTTTATAAAAAAATTTGCCTTATTAGTGATAATAGAATAATTTCTAATAAAATCTGTATTTGAAAAAAATCATTATATTGCAAATTTTCAATAAAAAGTGCCAAAAATGTTGCACTTTTTTCTAGAATTGCTTTGAATTTTTTTATTAAACCAAATAAACCAAACTAATATCTTCAGTGTGTTGTGTTGTTCAGTAATTTTAATTAATTTAATTAATTTTAATTTTTAATTGTTTAACTTTCGTTCTGTTCTTAAAAAAAAGTTTATTGATTTTATTTTAATTACAACTAAATTTTCTTTATTTTTTTCTTTTCGTTCCTTTGTAATTCCTCACTTTTTAACCGAATTAAAACATTTTTGTTTCCTCTAATTTCCTAAATTTAAACAAATAAACCCACAATATTAAACATATTACACTTACATATAAACCAACATGAACACAATTTCCAATCATTTACACTTATGCCTCTACCTTTTTAATCCTATTTCCAAAACATATAAACTCCTGGACATAAAATAAATATGTGTATATAAAAATCAAAAACCAAACAATTCAAAATTCGTCACCCAATTCAATTGCCCCCCCCCCACAAAAAACTATAAAAACAATAGGATCGTGAACGTAGTGATATACCGTCAGCTGTGCCTCGCAACGTAGACGAACATTTTAGCGATCGTATTAGGTCTATGGAACAACGTATTACATCACGCAACGCTTATGGCAGCGATAAGAAACCGAAAGACTTAATGCGTGCCATAGGAAAAATTGACAGCAGCGATTGGAATGTGCGAGAAATCGAAAAGAAAATTGAACAATCTAAAAAGACTGAAGTTCAAGGTCCTAAAGGTCGCGAAAAAGTGCCAAAATGGAGTAGAGAACAGTTTCAGGCAAGACAAAACAAAATGGCTAAACCCAATCGTCAAGATTCGGGCGAAGAGAAATTTAAAGAAATAGATCAGACCCTTAGAAATCTGGACAAACAGTTGAAAGAGGGTAATGTGTTGGAAGTAGGTAAAGTTGCTTCCATAGCGGGGCAATTCGTAAAACGTGACGATACATCGGAAGAAAAGAATCCTCCTACTGTAGTACCAAAATCCGTGAGTACCATCATCATCTTTCCAATCATTAAAAAAAACGCACTAAATAAAATACACCACTATCTTCTTATTAGTTTTTATATTCAGTTTTTCTTCTTCATTTCTTTATTATGGCCCAATCTTTATCTCATTATTTAAGTTTAAAGTGAATCACACTGCTTATCGCAAATATATTCGTAGTATCAAATATCGTTTCATAATTTAAGCCACAACAAATAGTATTCAGGCACTAACAAACAAGCAGATCATTAACATTAAAATATTAGAAAATCGTGTTTTGAAAACCTCAAATTCTGAATAATAGTAATTCTCTAAAATCTTAACCTTCTCAGAGTACCAAAGTTGCGTTGGCGTTTAAAAAACAAGCTGCCTCCGAAAAGTGTCATTTCTGCAAACAAACGGTGTATCTTATGGAAAAATTGCAGACTGAAAATTTAGTTATGCATCGTGGCTGCCTTAAATGTCACCATTGTCACACAAATCTACGATTGGGAGCGTATGCTTTCGATCGTGACGATCCGAATGGTCGTTTTTACTGTACTCAACACTTTAGGTTACCTGCTAAAGCAATACGACCGGTGGTACGCAAACCAGGACAACGGGTATGTTTGTAAATAAATTTGAAATGTTGAATTTTGTATTCATGTATGTAAATATTTTCCTACATAGAAATCCGCACAACAACAGCAAAACGAGGTAAATGCTATTGCAGAAGCCAAGACACCAGTGCCCGCCTTTATTAACAGTGAATCAGGCGATGAGTGCAGAACACCAGACAAGCGAGGCGCCGTTGATAATGTGGCGAAATTAGATCTTTTGGAACGTGGTCAAACACCGGAGCGCATAGAATTTGAGAATACGGATGCCATGACTGATGGCGAACCGTCTGAAGAGCACATTATAGATGAACGTGAATGGTCCGGGCGTAACTTCTTACCTGACTCGAATAATGATTCAGAATCAGATCTATCAAGTTCGGATGAGTCGGATTCCGATTCGGACTCGGATATGTTTGAAGAAGCTAATGATTCACCTTTGGGCGTTCAAACTCTGCAGCTGGCTTCGGAATGGATTGGCAAACAGAATTATTCAGATAGTGATGACTCGGATGAGTTTTATGACTCCAGTGAGGGTATGGCAGGTATGTGTGTGTTTGTAAATATTTCACATTTTCGTACCACTCTAATATATACATAGTTGAAGAACTGGGTACATACATATTTATATGACCTTTGGTCATAATTTTATTCTTTTATATGTTTTTGCCTAATTGATTCATTCGTTTGTACTTATATCTTTTGTGTTTATTCCCGATTTGTATATTTTTTTTGGAAAGGACATACTGTCAGGTCTGCCATATTTGTCGATTTATCGGCATTTCGTCGTTTTTTTTGCCTCAAAATTCCTATTTGCCGATTTTTTTATAAACACTCAAAACACAGTAACTTTGTTTTATCAATATACATTAGGTGTGTTCGAGTACTTTTACAGTAAAATGCAGTAAGTGAGTAATTACTGAGTAATCTGAAGATTTACTCTCAAAAAAGCTGTTGGCCAAAAAAGTACGCGCACGGAAAAATTGTAAAAATTCGTAAGATTAAGCTTATTGCAAATACATGTAGTATTGAAATATATTTACACTATGGACTACTCAACTCTTTTTCTTGTTGGTACTCGATGCAATATTTTAATTATAACACGAATATTTAGAAAATATAAACAAATTATTTTCTATAATCGTTTCCATGTGTTTATTTTTATTTTATTTGATTCTCCTAAGTTGTTTCTGAATAAATTTATTCAAAAGTATGTGATTATATGTTTTGCTATTGACTACCTTAAAAGCAAGTGCGGTACTAAGTAACCATATACTTAGCATTTTCACAACTCCAAAGAAATAACAAAATAAGAACTTTTGTTTGTTTACCTTTTGAATCATATGTTTTTCTGTTTTACTAAATTTTACTACAAGAAATTTCTGCAGTAAAAATTAGTAAATTCTCAGCCAAGAACTGTCACTTTACGATCTCAATTTGTGTTCTCATTTACTGTAACTAGAGTAAACGAACGCAATTTCGTAAAATGCAGTAACAATTTGTAAAAACTTTTGGGTACTCGAACACACTTATTATTATTAAAATGTTTTATTTAAGAATCTTTTAAGCTAAACAAATAAGGTACAATGTTATGAGATTTTACTTAAGCGTACTACAACAATTAAATCTTATAATTGACTAAGGAAACTATTAATAATACTGTCTTGAGGAAAATTTGTCACAAAAACCTCTTACAAACTTTGAAAATGTTGTAATGAAATTTTGTAAAACAATCTGTAGTGATTCTTTTTAACAAAATATTCTCAGCGACTGTTTAGTAAATTTCTTATTGTTTCAAAATTAGACAGTCTGCATTTTTCATTAAATGACAGCGTCAGATCATAGGCGAACGCGTTTAACTTTTTATGTTTAAATCTATTGTGCAGTAAGTCAGTGGGGATTCTAGGCGGAAGATTATAAATTATTTTTTAATTTTTGTTCTGCATAATCTAAAGCTTTTTTGTATGGGTCTTAGCAGTTTTGTGAAACTATGCTGGACTTTCGTAAGTCAGTATCGGATTAATACACATATTGTACAATAATATCATATTTTTGAGGTTGAGCTTAGACCTCCTGTTAAGTAAGGGGTATATATAGTATAGGACACGTCCACATTTTATAACTTTATTACAGATGTAATTTAAATGTTGTTTAAATTTAAGTTTTTTATCTAAAGTGATACCTAAATATATAATATCATCTTCGATGGGGATCACGTTTCCCCGACGTTACATAATTTTAGTAGGAATATGTTTTCGTGATTTATTATATGGGAATATAATGGCCTGCGTTTTATTATCATTTACTTTTATTTTCCAGTTATTAAAATATTTCTGGCTTGTGGTAAGGCTCTCTTGCATTCTCTTGATTATTGCATTTGAAAGTTTTCCACTGCATATAAAAGCACTGTCATGAGCATAAAATGCTGCTTCCTGATTTCTGTGCACCTCAACATCAGATGTATACAATGAATAGAGTGTAGGTGATAGTACTGACCCTTGTGGCAATCCCGCTGGGATTGTTCTTTCTGTTGAGAATTCCCCGTCAACACACAACAAATGTGCGGTTCTTTAACAACTTTGTATAATTTTTAGTAAATACAATGGGAAAGCTAAAGAATTGAGCATTCCATCGTGCCAGATGGTGTCAAAAGCCTTTTCTATATCGAGAAAAACAACGCCAGTACTCTTGCGATTTCTTTTGCTAACTTCGATATAATTCACAACTCGCTTTATTTGGTGTACGGTAGAGTGTTCCTTACGGAATCCAAACTGTTGGTGTTTAATAATATTATTTTGACCTGCAAAATCAACTAATCTTTTATGAATAATTTTTTCAAAGACCTTGTCCAGTAAACTTAAGATGCTTATCTTTTTAATGTGCATCCCGTAAGGTCTGCGACTTAAAGTCGAATTACCTAGATATGGGCATTGACAGAGGAGGAGCTTGACAGTTTCTTCCTTTTGACAACTTCTGTAGAAGTCGCTGTAAGGAAGATTAATTTAATCTTCTTGCGTGGGCACCTATGAAACAGTGTCCTGTTAGGACTGCCACGAGTATTAATAGCTGATGTCGAGAGATATCCAGTATGATGGAAGTTTTTGCTCGATCTTATCGTGGCCAGGTAGATCTGGAGACCGCACATATGGTTTCGTTGGACCATCTGGATTGTGCTATCCCTATTAGATTCTGCTGTATACATACATACTTTACAGCTTCTTAATGGGACTCGTACTAGCCGGTCGGTGTCCCGTTCTGTCAAACGAGAACCTTGATTTCAAAGAGAAAAATTGCAGCGATAAAAGTTGCATAATGTAAATTGTTTGAACGAGACCTGCCTGGAAAATAGTCTCTCAAATGTGACAGAACTCATTTGGATTTAATTTGCAACCACAAACGTATTGTCAGTGAAATTTCGAGAAAGATACATTTCAGTTTCCAAAAAGATAAATTTTTTCCCAAAAAGATACATTTTGAAAAAAATTTTAAAATCTATTTTTAACGTTTAACATTTACTAACAAAATTTTTATTTCATATTTAATGAATATTGCAAAGAAAATGATATATATAAATAAAAATTTATTTTTATATTTATTTAAGTCATAAATATTAGGAATATTTTTAAATACGGAAAGCAAACTTTAAAATTAATTATATGTAACTATCTTTGGATGTTATCAAATCAAATTCATTTTTGTAAAAATTAATATACGAGTTAAGGCGTTTATACGACTTGAAAATAAATATAATATATATATATATATATATGTAGAATAATATTTGCAGTCAAATATTTTAGTTTTCTGTTTTTGTTAATTTCGGGATTGAAATTGTTTTATTTTATAAAACTATTACACAAAAAAGGGTCTGAAATTATTAACTGTAAAGATCGTTATTGTTTTCTTCTAAAATTTCATATTAACACACACACATATTAAAATGGCATAGCAGTACGCAAATTGCCAGGGTATCCCACGAATAGGGGCTTTCCTTAGGAACTGCCAAGCGACCTATACCTTCGTATAGAAAGTGGAATTCCTAAGATCCACTCCTAGAGTTTTTATGGTCTCCACCAGTATAGTTAAAAACAATTGCACGCGGTAATGAAAATTCCACAAAGAACCTTAGCGCGATACAATTAGTCGAGGTAGACCATTAACACGTGCGAGAGTGAGACGCAAAACTCTCGAAGGCCAATAAACTAACGATGGCCTGGTTGCACTTAAAAAATAATTGCCAACGACGCGTGTTGTTTACTCGCCCAGAGCTGCTTTACGACTGACTTAGAAAACTTAACAACAAAACACATGTTATTCTTGTATTTAGTTGTCACTGTTTCTTTTAGTATTCATAACGAAATGATAACTTTAAAAAACTTTGTCAGAGACAGGAAGTTTAATATTTTATTTCTGTACATTTTGCGTACATATTCAAAAGATACGAAAAATGTCAGAATTATACATGGTACCTGAAGTCGTGAAAAGATACGAAAAATGTATCTTTCGTATCCTAATGGCATCACTGAACCACAACTATGTAGCTCCCGGCTGACAACGTAAACGAGATTCTGTTGCCAGCCATAATTAACCCATTAGTTGCGGCAAGACTGTCCTAGTTAAATAGTTTATTGCTTAAAATTTTTAAATCACTTACGCCTCATATCCTATGTATTTTGTTTTGATTCTTTTTTAAAGAAAATAATTTACTTTTCAGACGACGGAAAAGATGATACTGAAGGTGAGGAGTTTGCAAAGGCTCGAGAGTTACGGCGAGAAGAAGTTCGATTACCACCTTTACCACCCAATTTACCCACAGACACCGAAACAGAGGCAAGTGCACATAACATTATTAAATGATTAATATTTTATTATTAAATTTACTTTAAATTTTTTTTCTTTAAATCATACGCACATTATCATTTTTAAACCCCCAAACATACCTCACCCCTCCACAAAAAAAATTGTAACAAAATATATATTTTCGTATCATTTAACATAAAATTATAATGTTGGTTTGATGTGCAAAACTTTCCGAATGAATAACGGAATAAATTTAGGTCATGTCAACTAGTGAAATTCCAACACACAATTGCAAAGATGTCAACAAGAATGAACAAAATGAGAAACTGACAGCTGAAAGAGAAAATAATAGAAAAAACATCAAACTTGAAGAGAAAGATAATCGTAATGAGCGGAAAGATTCTATTTTGTCCAACGCATCTGATCAATCTTTCAAATCTATTTCTTCGCTAACGAATGGTAATAAAACTGCGACAGTTCCCACTAAAATAGACATTGAAAAATTAGAACAAAATTCGGAACATAAATTTACCGCTGATATTGATGCAATCAGTGAAAAATTGTATCGCTTAAATAGTGTTGTTAAAATGAACAAGGACATAGAGACGATTGCAAAGGAGAATTTAATTCACAGTGATATTCTGAAAAAGCTAACCATGAAGGAGAAATGGTTGGCCGATAATAAAATGGCATCGAAAGCGAGGTTTGAAGAAAAGGTGGATAATTTTTTAAAACCTTTATCGAAATTTAAAGATGAGTTTTTTTCGCCACCAGCACAAATTAAAGATGAGAAAAATGGAGAAAAGATTCTAGCAAACTCGCAAGATGCCTTTGGTGATCCTTTTAAACCGAAATCTAAATTTAACGATAATTTAGCACAACCAAATGATCATGATAAAGGACAAAAATCATTAACGGCTGAGACTTTGGTAACGAAACCTAAATTTAAAACGGAGGCTGAGAAAAATGCCGCCATTTTAGAAATATTAAAAGATTTGAAAAATAAAGAAAATCACCACGATGCGAAACCGGAAGTAAAACTCGCTAATCGATCCAATAGCTTTAAAAGTCAACAGAACAAAGTCAATACAGAAACAGGAGAGACGACACAAGTAAAGAATGATGCAGTCGGCCAAACAAATAATGTTAAGAGTTTGTCGGCGTCCTCTAGTCCTTTGGTTAAAGCAAAAAGTTCAATTGTTGCGAAAACTTCCAACTCGGAGAGTAAACTGGAACTTGCAAACGTTTTGAATACAGTTAAGAAAATTGATCTCTCAAAATCCGAGGCAAACGTAAATTCGAAAAGCAAAGATATGGGTCATATGTTGTACAAAATCGAAAGTAAATTTTCTCCTAAGCCCAACAAGAAAATGGTAGATAAACTAAAGGAAATTGAAGCCAAAAGTTTTTCGGGAACTTTGGATTCTATAAAATCTCAAATGGAAACTCCCACTATTAGTGCTCAGATAGTACCCTCCAATGTGGATCTTGCAAAATATTTTCCCAATCAAAAACCGGAGAAAAATGCCTCAAATGCCACCAACAAAAATCAAAAGACCCTTAACGAAGTAGATCTGGCAAAGTATTTTCCGATTAGTCCGGTAGCCCAAAGAAAATCATCTGTTGTTACTGTGGCAGATAAACTGAAAAAGTCTCAGACTGATAAATCGTTAGTAACGCCGGATGGTGGTACTGCAGCAGGCACGAAATCATCCACATCAAAAAATACAGCGACCAACCGTCCAGGCTCTTTAGGATCATCAGACTATAGTTTAAAAGATCATCAATTGGATGGTGCTATAGATATTGTAAAAAAGAAGCCAACTGTTAAGGTAGTTAGCACAACTGTCGTGGCAAACTCGGGAAAGAAGGGAAACGTTAAGGTAATAAGGAAAATAATTCCGAAAGGCGGCAACAAATCCAAGAAAAATCTGAATACGAAAAAAGCGCAATCATCGACAAATGACGATGATCGTTTGTTAGATGAAATTTTAGAGAGCGGCAGTGAAGCCCAACGATCTCCCAGCTTGGAATACCAACAGCTATTCCAAGAGGAGAAGTCTCCCAGTGAAGATATTTCTGATAAAATAGAACGTATTTTAGAAGAAACTGGCATAGATCTGGACGTGGCTAAGAAAACCACATCCAGCACAACTGAGAAGAAAAAATTACTTAAAACCAAGTCGAATGGCGAAGGGGACGAATCCGAGCGCAGAAGTAGTATGATTCTCGATAGCCGTATAGATCCGGAAATAGCAGCAACAAAAGAAGAGGGTGATCGTCCTTGGGGCGTACAAAATATTCTCAAACGTTTCGAATCCTTGAGTTCGGTGTCTTCATCCGACCATGCTTTCAAATTGAGACGCATGGAATCAACTACAAGTAATTTAAACAAATCCAAGGAATCGTTAGCATCACGAGAGTCTGATAGTTTAAGTGATTTGGAAAAGACCATGGAATATTTAAGAACAGAATGGCGCAGTGAAGCCACAAATTTCTTGCAAAAGAAAAGAAACGATTTCCACAATAAAAATCAGTCCAAAGAAAATTATGAAGAACCCGCCGAAAAATATCTTTTCAATGAATTGCCTGTGCAATATAGAGAGTCTAAAATTTCGAAATTTTTCGGAATCAAACCAAGAAGTCCCGAAAAAAGAAAGTCGCCGATTAAAAAGAAAAAGTCGCCAGAGAAGAAAAGATCTCCCGAAAAGAAAACACAAAACTCAAGTGCCAACAAAACATCAGCTATATACACATCGTTGGAGGAATTGGCTTTAATAAGCGCCAGCAGGCAACCGAATCAACAAGTTAAAGTTCCCACGACAATCGCATCTTCGCTACGGAACGACCCAAGCGCCGGTGAGACAAGGATTGCAGTTAATTTAGCAACAGCTGTATCAAGTTTTCCCCACACTGAAAAACCGACAGCAGCACATCTGTTACAACAACAACAACAATCTAAAGTAGCAACGCCGTATGAAATGGAAAGCACAGTTGAAAGTAAAGACGCCGTTAATGTAAAGAATGTGACGCAAGACAAAACGAATGAAGAACTTTCGTTAAAACCAGCAACGAACAGTAATCAAAACGCAAATCAGGAAGTTCCACTCAGCGTACGTCCTTTGATAGAAGATATTAAGAATTTACCAAAAACTGGTTGTGACAAATCCCTGAGTAGTTCGCGACGAGGCTCACAGACAAGTCTGCAGTCACGCAGATTATCAAACGCCTCGCTTACTGAGAAACTAGAACTTGCTGCGACAGATTTGGAAAAGCACGTCTTAGTGGAAGATGTACAGATAGATAACAATTTAAATAAAGCAATTTTAAATGCCGCCGATAACTATGATACCGATTCCTTGTGCACTTCGATAAGTAAGAGTCCCAGTGTTGCTCCAATTACAATACAAATGCGAGGTTCTTCAGAGGATGAAAGTATAGAGAAATTATTTAGTCAATTTTCCGATGAAATGCTAGTTAATGTCGAGTTTGACTCTAACGATGAGTTAATATCTATAACACCCAGAAGATCACCTGTGAAACAGGAGGAACAATCAGATCAAGATATACTAGATAGAGTGCAATCTTTGGAAAGAGATGACGATAAAGAGCCGTCTTTGGAGACAAATAAAATACCCATTAAAACTTCTATCAGCGATTTCAGCTTTCCCACTAGGCCACAGCGCAAACAAAAAAGCCACTCATCATCTAGTGATTCCACAACACCTTTGGCTCCACAGAGAATTAAAAAGAAATTGTCAAAACTATCGCCCGCAAATATGCCCCCATCTGTGCAGGACTTAATGTTTGCTGTGGCCAAAACTGAATTTTTTGGCAATATCGAGAATAATGAGGCCGAAAACAGTACGAAACCTTTAAAGTTTCCCAGAATTATTGATGAAGATGATGTCTTATTAGATGAATTTCAAAGTCCTTACAAATATTTTATACAAGACCAAACATCAGCAGTTAAAGGAAAAGGAGAACAGCCTTTGAGTGTTGTGACGAAATCAGTAAATGATGGTTTTCAAAATACTAATAAATTACCCGAGAACGTTAAGGAGTTTACCAAGGTTCTTAGACCCATTTCACAGTCCCGAGAATCGTCGTTTGACAAAGAAGTTGTAGAGAAAAGTATAAACGAAAATCGAAATGAAAACCCAGAAAATATTTCCTTGGAAAATTTGCAGCCGCAATCCAAGCAGACGGAGCCTGCACTCGAGTGGAACATGGAAATGATACCCAACAGTCCTATGCCGCCAAAACGTAGAGTATCGACAAATACCAAACAAAATTTAGGACAACCAGGATCAGTGGAAAGTTTAAATAGTTTATTGAAGAAGGAATCTGCTGTAAACGACGAAATTAATAAAATTTCAGATGAGAAAATAAAAGCAAATACACAAGAGGAACATTTCTTAGAAATGTCAAAGGATAACGCAACTAGTTTGCAAAATAAGTCGCAACGACAAGGTTTTCTTGCCAGCGATTCACCTAAAAATCCAGATTCTATATCCTTGACTTCTTCAAATGCCAGTGAAAATTTTGTTAATTTGAGAGAAAAATCTCCAACAATTTCAATTAAACAGCTTAATAATATCGATAGCAATACCGAAGCTTCCCAAAAACGCTTGATAGAGGAATTTGAGATAGAACGAAGGCAGGCATTAATTCAACGTGATAAAGACTATCAAGTTATGGAAAAGCCGAACTTAAAGCAATCTTCCTCAATGGCCGGTTCTCAGAGTAGCTCGAAAAAGTCAACGCCATTAGTTACTCCTTGTAAACAAAGTCCTCGAGATTCCAGGCGGGGTTCAATACAAAGTTCTACAACCCATAGAGGTGGAACACCTCCCATGATGAAAGCTCTTGAGATACCCGGATCTCCCTCCTCACAAACTTCTAGACGTGGCTCATTTGCATTTATAGAATTGTTAGATAATAAACCGGTTATAGCGCCAATGCCAAAGAAATTAGACCTTCCTAAAATAGAAGATGTGCCCCTTAAGCCCGAAAACATTAACCAACCCTTGACCGATGAAGTTAAGAAAAGACCTTGGCCCAAGTTGCAAGAAGAGGATGATGATGTTACTGACGATGACAATGAAAATGAAAACTCCAAAAAGCTGGCCTTGGAAAAAGTGGAATATGCAAATATTTCTTCACACTACGGTCCTAAGCGAGATTGGCCCGATGGCAAGAGAGTGTTCAGTGAAAAAGATAAATTTAGTTACAAGCCACGTTCCGAGACGCCCGAAACAAATAATAGTGGTGCTTATGATGCTGCTGTGGCACTAGAAAGAGCCAGGCCCTGCTCCAAATCAATAACAGACTTACGAAAACTACAATCACCATATAATTCCAACTATTCCTTGGCCACAAACGGTCAAACCAGTAATGATAGCGGTGAAGTTTCTAATCGCAATCCCTCAACCTCCGATTATTTGCACTCAGCACCACAGCGACCAACTCGTAATGTTGGGAATGCCAAATCAGTCACGTCAAGAAGCGACGATGACGTTAGTACTCAGATGTTATTGGAACGCAGCCAGCGTTTACATAATCGTAAAAGAGATTTTGTAAATGAGCGTGTTGTCGAACGTAATCCGTACATGAAAGATGTCATAAACGAGGAGAGGCGCAAATCGGGCCATATTAAGGGTATGGAAGTTGATGCTGTTACCACAACATATCGCCCAAAACATTACATCTCCAGCTCTGCAAATACCAGTAGATTCCCTTCATCTCGGTCATTAGGCAGATCTAATGTTTCAACTTTACACAATTACGAGCATATTGTACCATCTTATGAAAGTTCCTCTTACAGCTCTAGGCGTTTGCCCACGGTAACCGGTTTGCCATCCGCTTATAAGAATTTGTCGTCATCATTAAGAAGCAACAACAACAACAACTATTACTATAAACCTCATACTTCAGCGTCACTTGGTCATACTAAAGGCCGATCATCATACCTTTCCGATTATTCTAGGCAATCACCTTCACAGCTGAGAGATCGAGGGGATCTTTCTAAAGATTCTTGCGTTTTATGTTAACAAAAATCTCTTTAAAATCCAAAATTCAAATTCGTTTAATTCAATTTAATTATTTGGCGAACAATTAAAGCAACTTATCACAAAATACAGCCAACGATCATAGATAAAATTATGTTAAATATCAACTCCAAGTAACAAACAAACCAATGCTTCATGCTCAATGCTTAATTCCATACAAAAATCAAGTTCTTTAACAAAAAACCAGCTAAACAATCCAAAACACCCAACACTTTCCGTCTGCTAGCCCAGCCTCTCTCTCACTCTCCGCTCTCGGTGTGCATCAATGATAATTAACTAATTATCCAACCTCTTTCTCTTGGTGTTTACCACCCTCAAAAGAAAATATTACATAAATTACAAGCGAAATACTGTAATAGAGAAATAGAAATGTTTAAAAACAAATTTAACTACTCTGGGTACGATCTGAAAAGGTAAAATAAAATAACATTGTTCATCTGCCAAACGCTGCATATAAAATGTTTCTTTACTGTTGTTGTTGTTGTTCTTTTTTATTGCAACGCTATATGGAATTAACCCACCCCCGCGAAAATGTGTAAAAACTGAATTTAGGAAGGCTGCTAAAAATACCTCTAACCTCTGCTCTTGTGTTTTATTTATTGTTTTTCTTTTATTTTTGCCATTCGAAAAAGATGTGTCGTTTACAATAGTAAAATATGTATCACTATTATTATTATAAAAGAGTGTTCTGTAAAATGCGGGATTTGAAATATTGCGATTTCCAAAAACGAAAATATATTCGAAGCTAAGTTCGGATTAAATAGCTTAATGATGAAACAGAACAAGTCTGCAACTTCAGGAACAAACGCTGATGGCCCATAATAAAATCGACGGCAGTAACTTCAAATTCTATCTTATTATTGTTTGATTTTCTTTTGCGTGCATTTTTCGTATGAAAAATGTATGTGACTTCATGAAAACACGGTAACATTGTTGAGAGAATGAGTGTCTAAAATTGATAGTATAAGAAAAAACGTTGTAAAAATAAAATAGATTCTATTTCACACCGCTTTCTCTGGCAAAATTTTATGTCAAATTGTATGGAAAACAAACGTCAGCCCGAATTCTGTTTCATCATATAATATTAATTTGTGCAAAGTGGTTTAAG
Source organism: Gymnocheta viridis (assembly GCA_956483585.1). Classification (NCBI taxonomy): domain Eukaryota; kingdom Metazoa; phylum Arthropoda; class Insecta; order Diptera; family Tachinidae; genus Gymnocheta; species Gymnocheta viridis. Next base: position 138,829,096 of record OY101440.1, read on the forward strand.
GAAACAGTCGATGTTGCTTTCTTTTTTCTCTTTCGTATAATATTGGCCAGGTCTGCCACCTGATTTGCATTGTTATTGTTTTTAAAAAGTGGCCAAATTGCCAATTTAGTGAACAAAAATTCTAACTCTTTAGAGCTGCACTAAAACTGGTAACTGAAACCTAGCGGTTAACTTTTATGCGAGTCGACTTTTTCGAGATTCTTCTGTATTATTCCTTTAGAACTTTTTTGAAATTGTTTTGATCCTTTATTTCAGCAAACTTTCACTATTCTTATTTTCTGCCTGAAAAAGAATGCACATTAGAAATTGTTCTCCAGTTTTGTTCAACAGCTGTTTTTTGATAGGCTGCCATATTTTTATCGCAATTAAATAAGAACACTTATTTGAGATTGTAAAAATAAAACGGTCTTTAAGTGCAACTTCAATTAAAAAAAAACTAATAAAAAAGTGGACGCAAGCTTTATTTAGACATGTAAAATTAAAAACCGATTAAAAAAGCATCAGCATGATAAATTTTTAGTTGAATTCTTTCATAGAAATTAGACGATTTCAAATGTCGCGTTTTAGAGAACACTTCCAATTATATATTTTTTACATTATTTATTATCTATCCCACGATGTCGTAAGAATTCTTTTATATAATTACAAAAAAAGAAAATAATTCTTTCCTTATCGTGGGACAGAACTTTATTACTTTTTTTTAACCCTTTAATGCTGTTGTTGTTTTAAACCTTTCTGGATCGTACCTAAAAAGTCCTTTCTTTTTAACACGACTCTTTTTGTTGTTCTTTTTTTTTCTTTCTTATTTTTTTGCATGTTTTATTGAACAATTTTGTTACTTGATTTAATTTATATCGATGTTTTATTTTTCATATTGCTTCATATCTATTTTTAAGTGATCTTAAATTAAAAAAATAAATTAAAAATTTCAGGTGCAAAGTGAATCGGAAACGTCGTCACCGGATGAAGTTGAACTTAATTCAGCTACGGAAATCTCAACAGATTCCGAATTCGATCAAGATGAAATGATACGCGAAACTCCAAAAATATTCATCGACGATACCCATTTGAGGAAACCAACCAAAGTGCAGGTATGAATAATCAATCAAATACCTTAACGTAATGTCCGCATGTCCTTTAAAATAGTATAAATTATGTTTTTTTTGCTTTGAAATCATTTGAAGACAATCCCTTTGGTTCAGCGATTTTATAATCCAATCCGCGATAAAAAATAAAGTTAATCTTTTCAGCCTCGATATTGCTTGAATAACTGCGCTTATGTACTGGCCTTTTAGTTTTTTTAACACAAAATATTACATACTTCTCAAACGTATGAGAAAAATAAAACTACTGAGAATGCAAATAATTTTTTAATTTCTCTTTCGTCGCAAATAAAGCATACATATATAGTCCGTTCTGTCGCCTTTTACGCTGAAATGAGTTAAACAGTAATGTTAACTTATCTATCTATATAGTAATTAATAGGCAAACAGGGGGGTTATTATGTATTTCCATTTGAAAGAAAACACTTCCGAAACACAATGAATAAGCTATAAAAATTCGAAAGATTTCCGTTTCGAATCGAAATACATAATAACCAGCCAGGTTTTTTAGACCCTTTTTAAGCTCATATTGTACAGTCGATTTTGACAAGATTTATATCATTTTGAAGATATTTATTCACAAATGTGCACAAGCTTAATTTTAGTTGAATCGGTTCCTTATTTTGGTAGCTACAAGCGTTTAAAATTTCTACTAACACATGCATGCACATTAATTACGCATGCATGTATCAGCTTCAAGTTGAAAAATAAACAAAACATTCATGTGTGTTTGTCCAATTTGCTTTTTGCATAGAAATGGAAATGTTAGTCTTGCTTAATAGAACAAAATATAAATAGAATATAAAACTCCTAGGTTGACCTATAACTAACTAAGTTGCCATTACATTGTATCAATAACAAAAGAAAACAGTTTTTTAATAACCAACTTCATTACTTAACGCGCTGTTAAAATCGGATTTTCCAATTGCAAAGCGTTGACGCTGTGCTATTTGGATTCGTTTCATACATTTTGTATGAGCATTAGAATTTTTGAAAGATAAACAACGCTTGACGCGCTGATTTAGATTTGGCTGTAATAAGAACTAATTGGGTTTGAAATCGAACCTTTGGCTCAGTTGAAACCACGAGCGAACAAACCACAACGACATAAGTCTAAAATCCAATGATCCAATCAACTTATCGAATACCATAAATTTATTAGTTTTTATTTATATAAAGATAAATTAAATAGATGTCATTTAATATTGTTATACATTTTTTATTTTTCTCTGTAATTTTTCAGATTAAGTCTGCTGTTATTCCGCCATCTATAAACCAAAAATACAATAACACCTCTGGCATTCAACAGGCTAAAAGTGGCACGTACTTAACAAAGTACCAAACACAAACGCAGCAACCCGCAACGCCACAATTTAAACCACTAGTCCAAGTCGATCCCTCGTTATTGAATACAAATCGCGCACCCCTGAAAAATCCACGTCCGGGAGATTATTTACTAAATAAGACGGCTAGCACCGAAGGCATAGCGTCGAAAAAGAGTTTAGAGTTGAAAAAGCGTTATTTGCTCGGAGAGCAAGCTAATGGTAATAAGATACAAAAGTCAGGTTCAACATCCGTCTTAGATTCACGTATACGTAGCTTTCAGTCGAATATATCCGAGTGTCAAAAGCTTTTGAATCCGAGCAACGAAATAAGTTCTAGCATGAAAACTTTTTTGGATCGCACTAAACTGGGTGGAAATGAATTGATGAAATCGGCTACAAATAATATACTCAACGATCTTAAGGTCGAAATAACAATACAAAAGGCATCATCAGCTGCGTCTACGGATAATGAAAAAGAAAATGTTTTTGTAAATAGTAAAAATGAGCTAAACAAGTGCTTGGAGTACTCAGAGAGCGTTAATAACACCCTATTGGATGCCTTGAACAGAAAGTCGTCGACCCCAACGACACCAACTAACAATAAAAATATCATTGAGACGATTGATTTAGTGACACCGGAGAAGGAAAGTACATTGGACACGTCGGATAGTAATAAAGTGATTGATTTAACAGCCGATTCGCCGTTAAAAAGTAACCGAACAATTATAGAAGCTGCGGTCAAACCAGATTTGTCGCTCCATGTCAAGCAGTGCATACCAGACATTTTGGGTCACATTGAGAAAAAAGATGAGGGAAGCAAATCCAAAGAGTGTACACCAACAATGGAAAAGAAAAAAGAAGAGGAGGATGATGAGATCAATTTAATTGATAATAATATGGAAAAAGTGGATGTGCCTGAGAAAGTAGCGGCCATTTATGACAACGAAATGGAAGATGTTCAAATTCAAGTACCCAACATAGCTTGGAATCCCAAAACCGATCATCTTAGTTCCAGCAGTAATTCGAGTTGTTCATCACATTCTTCCAGTTTAGAGGACATAGAGCATTATATATTGGAATCAACTACTAGTCCCGAAACCCACAATAGTGGCGGTATCATGACATCTACAGGAAGTAATCATCAGGTGCCTAGACTAGAAATACATGATACATCCGGCACTCTAATGCAAATTGATAGTTTGATGATTATCGATGGCAGATACGTGGGAGATTTGGAAGATTTAAAATTTATTCAATTGCCCGAAGGCATAATAGTTCCCGAAGTGCCAGCTATTAAAACTTCAGAAGTAGAGGACGAGCATGAGCTGGATGTAGAACCAGTCACAGCCACACCTGAACCCGCCGAAACAACCGTTATTGAGGCGAAAACAGTTGATGCATTAGATCAAATACAAGCCGTAGCGGAAACAGTTGAAGAGGAACTGCCACCACTGCCTGAAATGGGGCCGCCACTGCCGGAAAAAGGACCACCTAAAATTAAGCTTTCTAATCTAAAGTTTGACACTAAAAACGAAAATAAAATCGAGAGTTTGAAAAATCTACCACTTATTGTGGATGCCTCTTCCAAGGACTATAAGCAGGCCGTAAAACCCATTACCTTAAATCTTTCAAGCGCACAAAAAACTCCAGATACGCCTACAAACCCCAAGGGAAATTTTCTACAAACACCCACTTCCCCCGCAATCGATATGGATAAAACTCCCACTGGTGAATCAAGAGGATCAGATTCTGAAACTGAACCGACAGGGACCGCACAAATTCTCACTGAGACTGAGTTATCCGACTGGACAGCCGACGATTGTATTTCAGAAAACTTCATTGACATGGAATTCGTGCATCACTCAAATAAAACGAAATTAAAGGGCGGCAAACGGGAAAAGAAAAAGAATAGTGTCGCCACAAGGGGTTTGCCAACGAGCAATGAGGTCTTACAAGAAGTTGCCAAAACAGCACCAGTTGCAGAATTTGAAGGTATACTGAAATCCATTGACATCGATGACATTGAATTTATGGATACAGGTTCGGATGGCTCGGGAACAGAGCCTCTTTCCGCCACTAATACAGCACTGTTACGTAATCGCGGCTATATGGAATTTGTAGACACCTCGCCTAAATCAAACAAATCTCAAACTGCAGCACAAAGTGCAATATTTGCTGCCGCTTCCACAAAAGAACCATACAAATCTATACAGACAACAAAAAGAGATGAAAAGTTGGGAATCGATTACATAGAACAAGGATCTTATATACTGCATGACGACATGAATAAAACTCCGGTCAATGAAGGTGCTAAAAGTGTTCCTTTCACACAAATGACTCATTCACTTACAGACTCAATCACCATCAATGATGTAGAAGATGAGAGCGTGTGTGTTTTATTGTCACAAATTCAACTTACCTCAGTTGATACCAGTACAACATCCAAGCCAACACTGCAAAACACTACCACAGAAGAAAGCGAAGCTTTAACTGTGGTCACTAGTCCATTTGATTCTTCGTCACCTCATACACAAAACTCAAACTATTTGAAAAATAAAAGCATCTCTGATATTGTCAATTTCCAAGAAAAGGACGATAGTTCAACACCCAGTAGCTCGGATAGGGCACCTAAAACGTCACAATCAACTTCGTGCACCAACTCGGCTCCCTCCTCCAGCAAAAATACTCCTCCACGTCAACCATCCAAAGATCCCTTAATGGCTGTCGATAATTCGTTTTTGCGAAAATCAAACGATGAACTGTCATATGAAGAATATGTACGCGCTCTCCAGCAGAAGATTGTACAAATCTCAACAACTGCTCGAGGAGATTCTTTGGAATCTCGCAAACAACGAAGGAAAAGCTCAAAAGGAGAGGCTCCGATAGCCTTAACGAATCCTAACCAAACTGTGATAGAATCTACACCAACAACAACAACAATAACATTAACTGCAACTAATTTAAGATTTCATAAGGATGCTGATGAAGCCAATCCAAACTGTCATACAGCTTCGCCAACAGCAGCAAACTTCACAAATGCGCCGATTGCTGCAACAGTATTACCCACACAACTGAATAAAGTACCTGAAATTCCCACACTTACTAGCAAGCTTGAGGAGATCACCAAAGAACGCACCAAACAAAAGGACCTCATACATGATTTGGTCATGGATAAACTACAATCGAAAAAACAATTAAATGCCGAAAAACGTTTGCACCGCAGTCGTCAACGTACGTTGATGACAAGTGGTGGTGGTGGTTGTGGTCTGGGAGGTGGCGGTTATTCATCTGGTTCTAGTCTTAGTCCGACACCAAAATTGGCGGCAGCTAACTCTACCACCGATACAAATTGCACAAATCAAGCTCACTATCATGTTTCCACAGCAGCCGAAATAGCGCCATCTTCCTCTTGCAACCGTGCACCAGTGCCACTTCCTCTGAATACGAGTTCCAGCTTTAAGGAAAACAAACCTTCGACTTCATATATATCAGCTTATGGTCTCGAGGCCTTATCGCCCACGCGTGCCAAAACCTATAAACAGCGTCCATTTAGCGAACACTTGGAAGGAGATTCCCTAAAATCATTGGAACAACGCTATAACATCAACAAAGCTCCATCATTTTCATACGTCACAACTAGGAAACAACAACAACATCCCTTGACACAGCAAACATCATACTCTGAACTTTCTTCGCCAGTTGCTGCACTACGGCAACAGCGAAATGCTGACACTGTTGCAGCAACACCAACATCAACAACTAAAGACTCTAATTTCTCGGCGTCAACGGAGAATCTTAGAAGTGAAGCAAGAACACGCGCACGCTTGAAATCAAACTCCGAACTGGGACTTAGTCCCGAAGAGAAAATGCAATTATTACGCAAACGTTTACAATTGGAATACAGCAGCAACGTTGGCAAAAATCCGAAGCCCTTGAAAACGACCCAACAAACCTCTAATGAACGTCAATTTCTTAACAATAAGAGAGAAAATAAAATGAGCAGCTCAAAGAGTGTTAACGATCTAAACTGTTTGAGCCAATCATCACACAACCAAAACTCCAATATTGTCATCATATCGGATAGTTCTTCGAAAGCTTGTGATTTTACCTCAGATCCAAATCTTTTACAGTCATCCAGCCACACAGCGACTGCAACTGAGAGCAGCAAAGAATTAAAATCGAAATCCGGACGCAGAATTAAAGATCCTGAACGTCGTAAATCATTGATACAATCGTTATCAAGTTTCTTCTACAAAGGTCAACAGAATAAGGAGAATAAAGAGCACAAAGATGTCACTGCTGCAACTAGTGATGGCAACTCTGCACAGCCAGAGCGTCCTGGTACTGGTGGTGGTGGTGGTAGTAGCAGCACATCGACATCTCAGACAGTTTCTTCAGGTATTGATGGTGTTCTAAGCCGTTTTCGTATATCGCCAAAATCCAAAGAGAAATCGAGAGTAAGTTTTATTTTTTCTTTCCTTATACGTACATATTTATTCGCATATATTTTCACCAACAATTTACTACACATTTACTATTTATATATTTATTACATCTTGTAAATAACTTTATTAATTTATGTACGTAATTATAATATTTGGGTTCTGATTTGTGTACAAATATTTGATTCATAAAATACTAATTTGGGTTGGGTTTATTTAACATACGACTTTCACTTATGGAAGGTGGAACAAAATGAGAAAAGATCATCTTTAATAGATGTAGAAAGATATAGAACTTTTGCCCTGTACAATTCTTATTTTTCAAGATTTCTTATCCATACCAAAAACAATTGCTTGTAGTTTTCTTTTTCAAGTGTCAAACTCCGTACAAAAAATTACCTTTCAATTGCAAAACATCTGACGAGAAAACCTTTCAAAGTAATATTATTGAACAGTGCATTATTTTTCAGTATAATATGGGAAAAGCCATAGTTGCATCACTAAATACTACGAGATTTTAGGTAGATTTTGTCAAAATGTAGTGCAGTAGATTTTGTTTTGTATGGGAAATCTAGTAGAAGTCAACTAGATTTTTCCCAAAATTTCATAACTACTAGATTTCGGTGCAATGTAAATATGGTGTTAACAAAAGTAAACACGTGTTCTTTTTGTATGACATGAAGAGAAGTTTTGACAATCTAGTGTTGCTATTCTGCCGACGTTCTCCCTCCGAGTTGTTGTAGACGCCTTTCACAAGCGAAAGAAATCTTTAGAAATTGATAAACCCAAATTGATTCAAAATTATGAAACAGAACAAAGTGCAACTTCAGGCTGAACGATATTTTCCATACAGTTTGACATAAAATTTTGCCAGAGAATGTGGTCATGAAATAATATATATTTTATTTTTACAACGTTTTTTCTTATACTCTCAATTTTAGACACTCATTCTCTCAACAATGTTACCGTGTTTTCATGAAATCACATTCATGTTTCATACGAAAAACGCAAACAAAAGAAAATCAAACAATAATAAGAGAGAATTTGAAGTTACTGCCATCGATTTTTTTATGGGCCATCAGCGTTTGTTCCCGAAGTTGCAGATTTGTTCTGTTTCATCATAAACTCTAGTGACTTATCTTTATTTCGATTAGGCTTTCTTTCGATATCGATAAACATATTAGCGTCGTATTTTCCAGAATTGGAAAATTTAATCCAGAAAACCTATTCAGATATTTTGAGTGTAAAATGCTGCTAATCCTATTAGTGCCGACACTTTCCTCAAACACAATCATTTATTCTACCACATTCTTACGCCCGTTTTCACCATCTTCGATTAATAAATAGCCATAACTTTAACCGAAAGTTTGGCTAAATTGTATTACACAATGTATGATTAACTCTTAACCGACACAATTTAACAAAAAAGTTTATTTTAAATGCAACCGAAGCAAATTTGCCGGTTAGCACTTTAATCGGAAAATAAACAAATAAAATGTATAGAAATATGAATCAGCATTTACGTTTTTGTAATATTTTTCAATTAAAAAAATCATTTCGCGAAAAAAAAAATGATGACACCACTCTAATATAACTGATGAACTCAAACAGACACATACATACATAAGTATAAAGTATCAAAATCGTCTGAGAACACACAGAAAACAACAAAAAAATTACATTATTTAATATTCATACAAATATTGTACATGAACATAATGTAAGTATATGTATGTATGTATATTGATGTATAATAATGCTTTAATCATTACTTGCATGCATTTTTCTATTGGCACAAAGTTTCGCTACATAAATATACAAATACCGCCATTTTCTATAGTTTTTTATGTAAACAAACTGATGATATTGCCACATTTTCATCAAATACTTTTGTTAACTAACTGAAGGATGGTGAAACGTAAAGCGGTAACCGTTGATTAAATAATACCCGTTAGCCAAACCAGCAGTTAGTTAATTTTTTTTTAACAAATATTTTACCGAGAATGGTGAAATCGGGCGTTAAACTATTAGTTATAATGGGAAAACTTACATTTTGTGTGTTTCTAAATATTTTCAGTCATGCATTGAGCTCAGGAATTTCGGTGTTGGTGTAAGCTCCATTTAAATTGTATATATGTTTCGTTGTTGTATATTGCATAAACTTTTATAATTTGTTTGATTTTTTATTTAAAAAAATAACAGTTACGTTTTTTGTTCTATATTTTGCATTAACAATTGCTCGGCCTGCTTCTCTTCATTTACCCTGCAGCCACACGGTAAAGTTTTTCTTTCAAGTTTTTCACATGTGCTGTTTATCGAAATTCATTTGAATTGATACCTGTGACGTAGGCTGCACGCAATTTTATTTGAAGCTGTTCTCTTGACGATGTCATCTTGAAAAACGAAATTGCTTTAATTGCGTGCAGCCTACGTCACAGGTATCGATTCAAATAAATTTTGATTAACAGTATGTTTGAAGAACTTGAAAGAGAAACTTGAACGTGTGGCTGTATTTTTAGATACAATATATGTATATACAGTACTGTGGAAAACAATAGCAACAAACCGCACTACCAAAAAATATTTCTTAAGGCCCTGATTCACTATCCTACACGATCGCACGATTCATTCATAGGAAAATTTTACATAAGTCTGACCGAATTTAAAAAAATTGCTTCGAAATGGCGTTTTAAGCCAAATTTGCGAAAAATGTAAAGCAACGTTGATTATTTCGTTCGAAAATTTTGACAACTGATCAGTGGCGACAATTCCACTTTATAACAAATTTATTGGTTGTATTGCCTTGAAATGAGCAACATTGTTTTTCTTATAATAACAAAAAATGTGCTTATTTAAAAAAAATGGACAACAAAGTAATTTTAGGAGCTTGTACTGCAACCTATCAATTAATGCAAATCGCGGCTGCTGCGGAGGATCTCATTGAAGACACACGTTCTGCAAAAAGCACTCACCTTCATTTTATATTATATTTACATTATTTTCCATTATTTTAATTATTTCTGGGCAGCAAACTTAAAATTGAAACCACAACGCCAAGAAATATCTGATCAGCTATTGTTTGCAATTCCGCACGAAATAAGTGATGCTTACATAGTGTTTATACCTGATATAATATTAAATATATTTCTATCAGCAAATATATTTCTATTATTAAAGAAATAAATAAATTTTTAAGTTTCCACTCATTTTGTTGCATTTGTTATGCACAGCACTGTATTTACACGCATGTATGTACATTTTATAGAAAATAGTTGTTAACCTGGTTTAAACAAAAAAAGCTAGATTTCAAATAATGCGCAACCCGGTTTCTTAAAAAGATGTTTTTTTGCGTACTCTACTTTTTACTAAGGGAAACATGCATATCCGTCATATTCTATATATTATATACTGTACTGCAATGCTTAATACAAAAAAGTGGTTCTTAATGGTTTAGAGACTTTCCTAACATTTTTTGTTTGTTTTTTATTTCTTTTTTCCCTTTTTGCCTTTTTTTGCAGAACGATTAACTTTTATTTTTATTTTTAACGATATTACTCCCGTCAGTCAGTCTTATGATGAAATCCAGTCGTCCTTAATGTTTTTGTTTAGTATTTAATAATAAAAATAAAAAAAACAACGAAGATATTTAATTTATTGTAACTTTGTATTATGATTTCGTTTTTAATTATTATTATAATTATAGTTTTTTGTTTTCCTTTTTTTATAAACTTACTTTTAAATCAACTATTATTTTGTATTTTTTCTAAACTATTTTCTTTTTTGGGTAATATACAGTTGAGTTTAAAACTATGAAAAACGTCTTGGAATGTTATAAAATTTTACTTAAAAATTTTTTTAAGTACTTGGAAGATTTTTTTAAATAAACTTTTCACTCAACTCTGTAGAAATCAAATTAACTTTAATTATTACTAATTTGTTTATGGTTATGGTTTTTTGAGAACTCTTCTGGTGATCTTTTGGAAATCTTTTGCCTTTCTCCTGCTCACAGCTTTCAATAAAAAAAAGAATCCACGTTTCCACGCCATCCTTTTATTGTTAAATAAATTATAGATTTGTAAAAGTATAAAGAATTTTCAAAAACTTTATTAGCAATTCATCGTGATTGGCAAAAGTCAAAGGCGCTATAAAAAATAACACTATTTTATGCCATGAATCAAGAAAATAAGGTTCGTTCGTTATTTTATTTTGTGGTTTTTGTTGTGTTGTTGTGACGTAGACATAGAATATGTGTTGCATACAAAAGTACATTTGTGTATGGAAAATAAGGGAAATGTAAAGCTACCCTGCAGGAAATGTCAATAGTGAAATTATACTGATTATCTATTGACGATGTTACCAGTACTACTGACAAATTATACGACAACTAATGCTATCTACTATTGACATTTAACACAGGCTTGTCCTACGAAATCTATCATTAGACCGCGTCAATACTGACTAGGTAGTTCTTGCGGTACCATATGGAGAAAATGTCAATAGTAACATTGTACTTGACTTACAATTGACGATATCCCCACACTGTGGGAAATGTAGTAGTAAAACTATGCTGATTCACTATAGGCGCTGTCACCACCTGCAGGAAATGTCAATAATAAAATTATACTGACGATGTCACCAGTACTATTTTATTTTAATTAAGTTCAAACGGGTACAAGTATTTATTTCAATAAATATTTAATATTTATAATATTTTACAGTATATAATATTTTACAGTCATCGTTTTAAATTAATGATTTGTTTTTAACCGTCAAACATGTTTTCTACCTATCAAAAACAAAAGACAAAAAAAATTTTTTTGTCAGTGTCACCAAGAAGACACCATAATTGTTGACAAAAATATTCACATGGATACACTTAACCCCATGCTTCCTTCAGAGTAAGTTTAGATGATATGTTGAATCAGCATATGTATGCTAACACTCATATGCTTGAAAATAATAACAAATGCCTCTATCAGCATATTCAATATGTTTGGCGTCTACATGATATGTTGAAAGTAGCAAATTTTTTTATGTCAGCATATGTAATACGGCTTCTTCACAGTCAAAGTTTAATTCAGCTGGGAGAAAGACAGAATAAATAAATATTCGACTCCCTTTCCTTCTCTCAGCTGAATTAAAACTTTCCAAAGTAAAGTTTGACTGTGGAAAAGCAGTCTAAGCAAATGAAATGTCAACATAAGAGTTAGCATACGATTTTTGTGTTTATACGACATGTTGATTTTATTTGGTGGTACATATGCTGAGTCATATAAACATTTGCTTGTGAAGTTAGTGAGTTTGACAGCACTTCTTAATTATTATTCAACTTATGTAGTTATATGTACGTATAATTTTTGCAACAAAATTTATTACTATAAATAAAAAATAAAAAAATATAAATGATGTCGGAGGGAATATCTCTTAACTATTGCAAAACTTACCAAGTACAAAATCGAGATAAATTAAGATATAAACACATTCACGACAGCAGGCTACATGGGTACGTGGCTACAAATTTCTCTGGCTTTTTAAAAAATGTTCAACTTTTTGCGGGATTTCGCGTTTTTCGCAATGTGGGTGACTTTTTCTATTTTTTATTATTTCATCGACTTTTAAATGATATTAAACATTTCAATTTTCCCAACGATCGGGCTTTGACATGACGCGCATATGCATACGAATTTGGCATATGCTGAAAAGCTTGCATACGCCTTTCAACAAATAACGTACATATAGTATGTCAGCATATGCATGAAATTTGTTAAACATTTTGTTTGTTGGTATTGTTAGCAAAGTGTTAGCAAATGCTTTTAAACATACGTATGCTGAAAAAATTTTGCGTTCACACGATATGCAAGCACTTGCAACAAATTTTTCAGCATAAATATGCTGATTCAACATATCGTCTAAACTTAGCTTAAAACTTTGGTACCCTGAGGAAGCTCTTCTTCAAATAGCTTCATGCCCAAACTCAAAAATTTTACTCGAATGCATCTCTTTTCTGTCCATTTAATATTTGGTTCAAATCGATGCATCCGTTTCGAAGTTATTTAGTTATTTCCAGTTGTGCGCCAAAAATCTCTTGCACTTTTTACAACAAACACTCATTTGTATTCTATGATGACGTCGATGCGCTGTAGAGAATTTTTTGTACGACTAAGTGCGAAATCTTGTTTTCTTGATTCATTGTTTTATACTATTTTTTATGTACTTATGAACTTTGACTCATGCTCGTCTAAGGCGGTGTGCAAATAATTTCATAAGAGCCCAATTCACAATGTTGTGCAAATGGTCTTGCACCGTAGCAGTTGCAAAGTGATGTAGCATATTTGTAGTCTACACTAACAAAATAGCAAGATATGCACTTGCTACTCTTGTATAAATAAACAACACAAAAACCTTTAGTTTATATTTACACTTCATTTTGCAACAACCAATTGAGAGAATTCAAAGAATATATAAAATATATAAAAAATTAAGAGAGGAATTTCATGTTTTGCTGCAACATGTTTTTAGAAAACAGCGTTCAGAATTAATTGTAAATATTTACAATTGCATAAATTTGCAATCTCAAATGCACAACATTGCACAGAATTGGGCTAATTTGTTCTCTTTAAATCTCCCCATTAAAAATAGAGCTTTCGTCCAATTGAACACAATTTAAAAGCATGTGCACATACATACATAGATTCCTTAAAATAGTTTTGAGAATAAATCTAATAAAAAGTTAGAAATTTTTATAATCGATTTGTTTTCTTATTTTTCCTCCCCCATTTTATACATGCTGCTCCCTCTGGCTGCTTGCAATTCCAATCAAAAAACACAAAACCAAATACATATTACATTTTTCCAACATTTTTTTTCTTTTTTTTTCAAATAAAATTAAACCTTTGTAAATTTTAAATTGTTTTACTCTTTTATACAAAATAACAAACAAACAAACAAAAAACATTTTTACAAACATAAAAATTTATAAATAACCCAGGATAAGGAGGATTATTTATTCAATATGGCCAATTATACTGGTGGCAGTCCAAGAAGACGTTTAAGAACATCCTCAGCTTCTATGGCCATGACATCTGAACGTCAAAATAATCCCGATTTTCTAAGCACAACACAATTAACGCGAACACCGTACAGTCATTCACAAATAAATAATATAAACCACAACAACAACAATAACAACAATAGTAGCAGCAGCCACAAAGATAACAACAGTCGGCATCGTCATTATGAACAACATAAACATCAGCAACAGTCAACAACAGCACATCACAATCAAAACTTATCACACACTCCTACCAAGAAATCATCATCCTCATCAGCCCTAGCGTTTTCATCATCCAATCCGCAATTGTGTGTGAATAAATCGCAGTCAATGACAAACACAAGTGCGGCTGCAGCCGCCGCTTATGACGATCAGACACCGCCTCCCATACCGCCTCTGCCACTGAATTATCAAAGATCTGATGGTTGGTTTTGTTTAAATTTTAATTTGTTGCATTTTTAAACTTGCACATTTGAGTTTTTTTTTCTTTTGTTATTTCATACAGAAATTAAATACATAATAACACATACCTTTTGATTTTGTTTTTCTTCTTTTAAATATTCGCTTTCTATTAGACGAAAGTTACGCTACCGAGACTCGCGATCAAAAGAAACAGCGTGCAATATCGAAGGCTGTTCGTCAAGCTGAACTTAAGCGATTAAGAATCGCTCAGGAAATCCAGCGTGAACAAGAGGAAATCGAAGTGCAATTAAAAGAATTAGAAACACGTGGGGTACTAATTGAAAAGGCTTTACGTGGCGAGGAGCAAAATTACGATAAGTCAGTTGTCCACTTAACATACATATCTATCTTATTTTACTTTATTCTTTTAATTCTATTATCGTTTGCTTTCCAGTCCGGATTCTACGATCAATGTTGGTTGCAGTGATGAGAAACAATTAAAGGAACTTTTAGAAATATGGCGTAATATAACACAACTTAAGTAAGAGTTATGTAGCTGTGGTGTGTCGACCGACACCTCCCAATTAAACTTTGCTAAGTCTGATAAGTGAGTTTTTCAATAGAAGCTGTTCAAGTTAATGCAATATTTCGTCGTTAACTGTCGTTTTTTTTTCTGCTAAATTTCGAGTGAACTAGCGGACTAGTAGCAAAGTATCAAATTTGAACAGCATATAAATTATAGAAAAAATAATTTAAATCATGCATTCTGACTACTATAGTTTAGTTTGGAGATGTCAATACACAAATATGTATGTACATGTATTTTTTAATTCAAAAATAAATTTTTAATTTGCAGAAAACGCGATGAAGAGCTTGGAATACGTCAACAGGAACTACAATTAGAACATCGACATGCTCAGCTTAAAGAGGAACTAAATTTGCGTTTGTCTTGCAATAGTAAGTTCTTTACAATTCGATTACATTAAATAGCACTAAATAGCAGTTATTTTCGAAATTTCGAAATTTAAAATGACAAACGGAAATAATTTGTCTATTCGATATTTGAATATAGCAATCAAGATATATTAAAAACAGGTAGTCGTTAAGTGATCAGGGGGTTACTGTGTAATTCGAGTCGAAAAAAAAAATTGTGCAATAAGATTATCGGAAATTTATTTCCGAACGTACGTACATTGTTTTCCCTTTTCGTATTCGCAAATCCTTTCGAAAATGCAACTGTGTAATACGAAAACAAATGCCAAAAACGTTACAACTGTTCGTATTTCATTGGAAAGACATTTTGGAAGTGATAGTGTAGAAAAATAAAAAATTACCGAGTTTTTTTTATATAAAATCATAAAAAATGCTTTTAAAACAGAAATAAAAGCATTGCGTAATTTGCTGCAAACTAAACCTTGCAAAAGGAAAGTTTGAATTAAAAAAATATAGAATTGGAAAAAACTAATAGAAAAATGGCTCAACTTGAATTAAAACAATAAATGTTTGAGTTAGAATCTGCAAAATATAAAATATAAAAATTATTTTTTTTCAAATTGGTTTTTAACTAATGAGGATAAAATGAGGGACCTTTTTTATATAAAAAACTTATACAATTTATTGTCAATGTTTTACTAACACTTCAGGACAAAACATAAATTAAAAATAATATTTACATAACAATTGCATATTTTTTATTTGTAAATATATAGTATCTATAAAATGTTAATACAGTGTAAATTCGATAATCCGGACTCCACTAATCCGGAATATTCGGTAATCCGTACAGAATGTCGCAGCAAATTGCGTATTCTACAATCCGGATTGATTGCAACTCTATAGTCCGGATTGAATAACACCCGTTTTTATTTATATTTTTATTCAAATCACAGCATGCTTTGAAAAATACAGTTAGAATAGTGTGATATGAGTATGTTTTAGAACTTATTTTTTTATTTTAACTGAAGTGTACAAATTAATATTTGTTTTTATGTTTAATTTTGCTATGAATTATTGTAATTTTTAATTCGCTACTCCGGATTGGGGTCTGCAATTAATTATCCGGATTATTGAATTTTTACTGTATGTCTATATAATTTGATTTTCCTTTGAAAAATTTTGTTGAACTGTTTTTTAAATATTAATATTTTTTTCATTATTTGAAGAAGCTACACGAAGAGTTGGTAAAATATTAGCAATCAAATTTATAACGTTTTTTATATAAAAAACGACCTCAAGGTTTGAATAACTTTTTTTTAATTTAATTATGTATGTGTTAATTTATCTTTTGAATTGTGCACATCTTATTTTTATTTTGAATTGAAGTTAATTTCCCTAATAAAATTAAAACTTTGCACGTAAAACGTGATGCCAAGTTTTTGTGTTTTTCTTCGTTATATTGACATTTAATATAAAGTGCTACCAAGAAATAGTTATTTTTTTCCAATACATATTAATACTTCGCTGCAAGCTATTTGAAAGTGCTACGCAGTATAATTTAATTTTCGTATCAAATATACCATTCGAATGATTTTCATTAATCCCCCAGGTGATTATAATTATTTACCTGCCAGAGCTGTCAAAATTTGTTTACTTTTAATACAAAATTGTTAAAACAATTTTAGTTTGGTGTTTAGTTAACTAAATTGTGTTTTATAAAAAGAAAAATATTCAAAATTTTCAAAAAAAATTGTTTAAAAAATTTTCTGTATTTTAAATTTGTATTTATATTTTTTTATTTATATTATTTTTATTTTTTTTTATTTTCCCATAATTACTATTTTACTTACATATATAGTAAAATATGAATACTTTTATTAAAAACAAATTGAAATTGATTATTGAGGGGTATAGCCAGTTCCTATGCGCATTTCACTGTTGCTAATGCAGATCATCAGGGAACTTTACCCAAATCTTAGAATAACTGGAGATACTATATTAAACTTTCATTAAAGCAAATGAAAAGTTTAAACAATATCAAAGTTGTAACAAGAACTCAATAATCAACCAATTGTTTTTGTTTTCTGACTTTACCATTACTACCTATGCTGACTTTTTTCAACTCTAATTGTAGTTGTAAGAGATTTGTAGAAAAACAACAACAGCTATACATTTAGTATAGTGTTGCCAAACGAAGAGTTTTTTTTTACCGGGTGCTGTCAAGTTAATAATTGGTGCTTTTTAAAGAAATTGCTAAAATTTTCTGTATTTTAAATTTTTCATCGCACTATTTCCCATAATTAATATTTTACCTACATATGTAGAAAACTATTAACACATTTATTAAAAACAACGTGTGGTTTTTGTAATTTTGTTGTTGTACTATCGAGTATAACTGTTTTTAATACATCATGATAGCAATGTAATGCATGTCCAATCGCCCATCTGTGTTACTTTAGATTTGTCCAGGGGTTAACGTTTATTCCGTCAAATAATAACCCAGTCTCCAATAAATGTTTTATTGAGTACATTTTTGAAAATTTAACTATAACACGCTACTTCTGTATGTAATTGTCATTAGATACAAGTCTAAATTGTGTTGATTTTTTATCATTTTAGAATTGGACAAGACTTCGGCGGATGTTGCAGCTGAGGGAGCCATTTTAAATGAAATGTTAGAAATTGTAGCCAAACGCGCCGCTTTGCGACCATCAACATCTAACCACGACCAGGCCGAAAACTCTGAACTTTTAAGAGTTGGAGAAAAAACTGCAGTTTCACCGAGTAAATTGCAATTGAGTTCGAACCGTGGACAACCAAATGATAACGAGGAATCAAATGTACGTATCCATATATTCCACTAAAGTCCTTACAATTCACTTTACTTGTTTTATTTATTCCAGATTTGAGATTCTGATATATTTTGGAAAATACTCGCCATAGAAATTTTGATGGACATTTTAAAACTATTCTTATAAATTCCAAACTATTTACTATAAAAAATACAAATTTTTAAAACCAATGATGCAATAAGATATACGTGGGCCACACAAGCGGAAAATAAACTTGAAAAATGAAAATCATTCAAATGAAAGCCTTCTTGAAATGCCTCATCGAAATCAATTAGTAAACTAACTTGATACAATTTTAATATAAATTATTATAAATATCGATTTTAACAGCAAATAAAAAATGGAAAACTATAAATTTATTATGAACATAAAAAAAATATAAAACTACATATTAGCTTCTGATTCTCAATTTCACTCCATTTGCAAAGCGTTATGCCAAATATGTAATGAAAACTTTTTGGATTTATTATAAACAAAAAAAAAAAACAATAAAACAATAAAGTAATTTTAATTCAAAATTTATTTAAATTTAGTTTTTCACAAATGTATGTATTATTTAATTGTATTGTCTATTAAACACAATGTGTTTTTTGTACTTTTGCATGAACGTTGCAAGAAAAATATCCATAAAGATGATAACTACTATTATTTCCTCAACTATAAATGTAATTTTAAATGCAAATGATTGTGCTATTTTTGTATTTTTTGCTTTTATTGATGTCTGTATGTGTTTTTATTATTATTATTATATATTTTATTTATATGTATGTGTATATGTGAATTCATTTTCATTTTAAGTGTTTTAATTAATTAAATTTGTTCATGTACTATTCTTAAATGTTTTGTATGAAGTGTGTAACTCCATATGATGTCATTGAAATTGCAATACATCTGGAGCAAACATATTGTTTATCGCAATACACACAAAGATCAAAAGCACTTAACTATATATTTTAATGTATCTTTATCAAATTAAAAACGAATTTATTGGTATTATTCTTTATTTTTTTATTTTATTTAAAACGGTCAATAAATAATTTAGTAACAAGTTAAATTTTTTACTTTTAAAATATTACCCCTCATTCTGTAATTATTCGACGATTTCAATAACCCAACCCAACTCAAAAAAAAGTATGAACTTTACTACTCGGTCACAGGGTAGAGCAGAGATGATACTTTGAGGTTATGTTTTAGCCCAAATCACCATTTTCCCCGATCTACTTTTTGGTTAAAAAGAGATAGCAGTATTAAGTAGGAATAAGGGAAAATAAACAAAATTTATGCATTTTGCAAGTAACAAATGATGAATTTTAGTTATAAATTGTAAAGGAATTTACTTCTTCTATATATCAAGAAATAATACTTAAAATTTCTATATTTAATGTTATATTACCATTAGCATTTTTATTGCTTAAATTAATATATTTCTACAACGTTTTTTTTGTGCCAGAACTTAGTTAGAATACAAAACCACAACAAAACATGACAAATTTTTTGTTTACTACTTTTTGTGGGACAGAGTCAGCAAAACAACAACAATAGCACGCCGTCTCGTGTCACCTCTGTTCTTCTTTTGTTACTCGGTGTCAAAATTTTATTATGTGTTACTAACACACACCCACACTGCTAAAAAAGCACACTTTCAGCCCAATTATGAATAAAAATTCCCCGGGAGATTTCTCCCTTTTCCAAAAAAGGGGCTGTTCACATATATGTTCGCATATTATATGTGAATTTTTCATTCATAATTGGGCTGTTTAACATCATTTGTTTCAAATGTAAATAAGAAAAGAAAAAGAAACAAAAGTCTTTATAGAACAGAAAATGCAACCATTTTGTAGCTTCGACACAACCTGTATTATTCATGCAGGAGATTCTCGATAGTAATTTTCCCTTCAAGGGGAATAAAAATTTCATGGGAACAAAAATTCCACTTGTTATTCACGATAGAGGTGAATGTATAGTCTTTGCGAACCCTAGACTAATAGACAATAGCGACCACCAGTATTCTCATTATTTAAAAACTTTCTAATAAATTATTGAAAAAATGTTTAATAAATTATTTATTTCCAATTTAATGTATACATACATATGTACATCATACTATATTCATAAGTTCTTGTCACAAAACTATGCGCATTGTTGATTGCATCCAATATTATCTACTAATCATACAATATTAAAGTCTTTTTACGTCAGTTATTTTTCTTGCGATGTTGGCCATTTTGTGGTTTACAATTAATATTACCGTTATTAGCTATAGTAGTATATTTTGAATTTTGTTGTTGGCTATAATTCTTTTCTGTTATCTCGTATTCATCGCTGCTTGAAAAAGGTTGTTCTGGTTGTATAAGTTCTACAACACATCGTCTGGGAAACCAACCGCGCAATGGTCTTTTTTCATAGTAACTATATTCCTTTCTATCGTCAACAACTAGTTCACCAAATAGCCAATGTGGGCGAAAGCGTGTTACCTTAATTACGTCTTCGGTATCCAAGCGCAAACGTGGCTCATCAGTGCAGGGAAGTGACAAACACACACGAAAGCCTTGTGAGAATAGTGGTAAATAGCTTCCCGTAGCTTTACGTATGCACTTGTAGGTACGAGTACGGGCACGTTTTTCACATTTTTGTTCAATTTGTTCACACTAAATAACGAAAAGAATTCTTCATTTTATGGGGTTCCGTCTTGCTAATTAACATTAAAGAACTCACCGTCAAAGTGTACTGGCTACAACCATCTCTAACAGGCCATTCGATTCCACATCCTTTGCTAACATTAGCGTTTATAAAAACTTGTTTAATATTTGGCCACCAGCCTAAATCATACGGATAGTCGAAATTATCCAAGTCTGGATTATGCACGCGTCTGTACATGGCCTTTTCAACAATCCACATCTCAATGCCAGTTTGATTTTTAACGATTGATTTTAGCTAAAATTGACAAGAAATTTCGCTTTTAATAATTTTAACTGAATAAAAATATACGTATTTGGGATTGCTGCTAAGCCTATTTTATTTTATTCTTTATGGAATGAAAAAAATTATCAAAATTTCGGACAGATTTTAATTATGAAATTTATATTAATCGAGATTGCCTCGATTTTAAGAAAATAAAAAATTACAACAACCTTTCATTACATTTATTTAATACGCAATACATATTTTTAATTTAGAAAAATATGGATCCATATTATCTCCACTGAGTTGCTGGACCTCGAACAGCATCCTCATTTACGGCTTTCGGCTGTACGCAAGTTTTTTTTCATTCCGAAACTAGTATCGCTGAATTAACTTTTCTTGTATAAAACAAAAAATTATCAGCTCTTTTGAATTTACATAAATAGATGTTGAAAATCAGAAAATAAATACAAAATTAAAATAAGGGGTTCATTATTAAAAATTAATCTATGATAATAGCTGTGTTCGAGTACTTTTACAGTAAAATGCAGTAAATGAGTAATTACTGAGTAAACTGAAAAATTTACTCTCAAAAAAAAGCTGTTGCCCAAAAAAGTACGCGAACGGAAAAATTGTAAAAATTAGTACGATTAAGGAAACAGGTGATTGCAAATCCATATAGTGTTGAAATATATTTACACTTTGGGCTACTCAACTCTTTTTCTTGTTGGTACTCGATTATAACACAAATATTTTAAGAAATATAAAAAAAATATTTTCTATAATCGTTCCATGTGTTTATTTTCATTTTATTTGATTTGTATCTGATTAAATGTATTCAAAAGTATGTGATAATTTGTTTTTGCTATTGACTACTTTAAAAGCAAGAGCAGTACTAAGTAACCATATACTTATCATTTTCACAACTCCAAGGAAATAACAAAATAACAACGAAAATGGCTGTAAATGGTTTCTACAAAAATTTTAAAAGGCATATACATACATGTTTAACGAACGAATAGTTTAAAAATAATTTATTTAGTTTAATTTTTATTATTATGTCGCAGTTTTTAATTTTTTAAATTATTTTTTCACAAATTGTATACTTTTTAATTTCTTACTTTTGTTTGTTTACCTTTGAATCATATGTTTTTCTGTTTTACTACAAGAAATTTCTGCAATAAAAATTTGTAAATTCTCAGACATGAACTGTCACTTTACGCTCTCAATTTCTGTTCTCATTTACTGTAACTTGAGTAAACGAACGCAATTTAGTAAAATGCAGTAAAGTTCAGTAAAAATTTGTAAAAACTTTTGGGTACTCGAACACACTTAAGGCCGAGGCACATAGAATCCGTCGTACGTTATACGTTGCTTTTTCAACTGTCATTAAATTATCGGCGGAGCAGGTTGACACAATGAGTACTTTGTTAAACGGACATTAAATCAGCATTTGATTAAAGTTCACATTTTCAATAGAATTAGAGGATATTCTGGTTATTTTTTTAATTTTAATTTAATTTAATTTTGTCACCACCCAACACAAAAAGCTCAATAAAAACAAAGCAAAACAAAATTATATTTTTCAAAGTACCAACCAACGTACGTTAAAAGTTGCCCAAGTACTTTGCGTTGACGGAGACGTACCGAATGTAACAAAGCTCATAAGAAAACCTTTATTTCAACTTAGTTGTCAGTTGAAAAAAGCAATGTATAAAGCACGACGGATTCTATGTGCCTCGGGCTTTAATTTTAGTTTTTGCGAGTGATGTATGTATATGCTTCGTTTGCAATAAACGCATTATTTCAAGACTTTTAAAGCGAGTAAAATCTCTAAGCTCAACTTCAAAATTAAAAAGTTAGCACCAATAAAATTATTTAGGCCATTCAAACTAGACTAATTATGCTGGCATAACATGGCAGCTTGTAGGCATTTTCGGTCGTTTTTGGTTGGCATAATTTTTCAACCAGCTTCAACCCCGCATTAGCAGAAAAAACCAATATATACACTTATGGAAACACAGGTTCTGCGTTTTCTTTTTTGAAGATCGTGTTTTAGTCTTTAGTTTTCCATCGTCGTGTAAATATGAATTTGAAAGCAGAGGGTGGTTGGTCGCGCCAATAAATAAATTATATGAAAATTACATGAGTGGGACATTATTATTTTATTATAACTGAATTCAAGTCTTAATAATATTTTGCAGAAAAACAGGTTTAAAAAATATTCCAAAATAAGTTTAATTTTAATCGTTAATAACAGATTTGTTTGTTATTGGTTAAGAATGTCTTTATGCATTTGGTTTGTGCTTATGACACATCTTCAGAAGATTTTAAGCAATATTTTCTTGAAAAAATTTAAACATCTCATGTTTCTATAACAACTCTCAATTTACTGGGAATTACTAGATATACAAGTATAAATATTTTAAAATCTTTATCAGGAAACAAAACAAACATGATATTCTTAAATCCTTTATACAATTAAACCAAATGGATTTGAAATAAAATATATAAATTGGTTTGTTTTGTTTCCTGATAAAGTTATTTATGCTTGTATATTTAGCAATTCTCACTAATTCCAGCCATATTTCCGCTAAGTTTGTTCCGAAATGTATGTGTACAGCGAACAAAAAACAAACTCAAATAAATAAAAAATACTAACACACACAAAGCTGTGTATACGTATACAATTTTATGCCAGATGAATTAATCCAGTGTGTTTTGGAAAGAACAAAAGTTAAGCGGACTAAAAATTAGTCTAGTGTGAATTGGCTCATTGGATTTAACGTTCCAGTAGTTTTGGATAATTTTTTCCAAACTTTCCCGAAGTCTTCTGGAACAGACATACTGTAATTAATAATATAACAATTTATTTACTTACTGCTCAGGCCATTTTTAGCGTTTAATTTTATGAAAACTTAATTCATATAAGAAAATGAAAAATTACCCCGACTCCGAGATGATTTTGAAAACAAACAAAAATCACGAAAATGAAAACAGAAAAGTTGTTCCAAAGGAAATTAAAAAAAACGACCCCCAAAATATCTTGTTGTTGTCAATAATGAAATTTTTAGGATATTTTCATGAAACCAATTACTTACATAGAAATTTTATTAAAAAATATGTACACTTACCTGAAAATATAGAAGCATTCCTAAAGCCATCACCACACCGATGGCTAATCCCATTGAAAATATGCATAAAATAATGCTATACATGGAGAATTGTACGGTAGCCAAGTGGGAGAGGCCTCGCGATAAATACCAATAACGATGAATGCCTTTATAAAATGTAATGCACAGAATGATGGCACCATGCAAACTACCGATAATCGAAAACGCTAAAAAATATGTGAAATAGGCATGATTGGCCCAACCAACACAATGATTAATCCAGGGGCAGTGATGATCCATTTTCTTAATGCAACGATTACCTGAGAATCAATTAAAATACAAATTTATTTAGCACCTTAGCGTACAATTACAAACTCATGTTTTGCAAACTTACATTTTCGACAATGATGAGATCTTGGTGCTTTATAACCTGCACATACTTTACAGTATTGTAACATTTCAGCAGCCTTTGGGTCCTTAAAAGAAAAAAATATACACATACATACATACATATATGTATATTCGATTGTTAGTTTAATGATTATAAATTAATCACAAGAAAGAAGTAGCATGTACACATGTGAGCAATAAAATAGGTAACATATACACAATTATCAAAAACACAAGTTTTTCGAATCGAAGCATATAAAACGTAATTTCAGGGGCCAAATTACGGCATTCGATATCGAACGAAATCGCATAAATTTTTTTTTTTGAATTTGTAGGGAAATTTCGTTCGATATCGAATGAAGTAATTTGACCCCTGCTTAATTTTTTTTTTTTTTTTGAAAAATAAAATAGGTTTTGCGAATAGGAAATTTATATAAAAGAATAATTTTTCATTGAAGACTACTGCTGCTGCTGCATCAGAAGCCACTATGTTCACACCATTATTTGTAATAAGTTTATTTATGCTGTTCGGCATACATGGATAAAATAATTATACGACAGGTTTCAACAGGAGTTTCATACCATATTTCCTGAACTGTTTTTATCTGAATATTTTGTTTTCCCAGCCTCATCAAAATAACTAATAACTTCACGTACTTTCTCAATTCAAGTTCCTTTTTAATTTAGGAAGATGTTTTTGCGCTTTAAAATAATAGTAGCCTTTTCCACAAACGATTAATAAAGTTAATGTGTGCATTAAAACTGATTTTCCCATACAAAAATCCAACGTTAAACCTTTCGAATTTGACAAAATATTAAAGAATTTATTACAAAGTAATTTTATAGCATTTTACATATAAATTTTACTTAATTATACACATTTTTCGAAAACTTTCCGTTAGTAAACAAAGAACTTGCAAAAACGTAGCTACATACAAACCAATCGAAAATGAAATCGAAATGATACGGGTAACGGAACTCAGAATACCAAATTTACAAAACGGAGAAAATTTCGATTCAAAACGAAATGTAGAAAAGGTATGTGATTAAAATATTATCAATAATAATTATTCCCAACTATTGCCCTATAAATTTGTGTACGTTATAATATTGGTAACTCTAGTAAAAATTGAGGCAAAATTAACTCATGGAAGTTGAAGTACAGCAATTTTTGCATAGTAGAATAATACAGGTAGTGTCGAAGCTACACAACACTGCTTTTAGGTTCGAAGCTGTCAAAAAGCACAAAAGAAAAATGGCAAAAAATTTTATATTCACATGTGTGTTTGGTTGCATTTTCTGTTCTATAAAGAATTTTGTTTCTTTTTCTTATCTTATTTTTGCATTTGAAACAAATGTTAGTGTCCTTGCTTAGTGCAGAATAAAATTTTGACAGTTGCAAACTCAAAAAAAATATCCTTTAACGCTTTGCTACTACCTGTATTATTCTACCATGAATTTTTGCAACTCTTCGCTTCGACGATAGTTTTAAAATCTTTCATGTGAAAACGAATACGAAATTTTCATGAAAGTCGTTAGTTCGTTAAAATTTTTATTTATAATACGTATACAAATATTTCAAGGAAGTACCTTCATGTGTAAAGGCAACGTCAAGTGACCGAAAAATGTTATACATATGTAGCTGTCCGCAACGTTTGTGTACCCGCCACATTTGCGTATGAGTAATTCAAATATCGAAACGACCAAGGCGAGTTCATAACAGGCGAATTATAGTTGGATGTCAAAATTTATTTATTTCTTTTGTTTACATTCAAGTTGAAAATTTACAAAAAATAAAAAATTTAATTGTGAAAGCAAAGAAAAGATTAAAACATATAAAACTAAATTCATATCACAGCAGTAGCAGCTGCAGTTAATGAACAAAATTCTGAAGAAGCAACGTGCTTTGGCCATGTGTAGTGATACGATTTATAAACAATAGGTTTCAATCATATGATGTTTCTTAAATTAAATTACAGCGAAAAATAAAACTAATTTCCGATTCAGCATCCACAGCCATGAAAGCACTTTGTTCCTCAATGGAATTTCAATTACACCCGCGGAAATTTTTTGGGTGGGTGGTGAGACAATCACCGATTGGCAACGACTGGTCGGCATTTCCGACGGCAGGAGCCAATAACTGATCAGCGGATCTTTAAAACATTTCCACACAACAGATTTCTCAAACAAAATAATATTTGTTAAATATTTCAAGGGATTTATAAAAAAACAACCCTTAAAAACAAAACTTTTTGAAATAATAATTTTAAATATTTTTTTTTAAGAACAAACACAAACCGCGAAGCCATTTTGGCTTATCTGCAGATACACCCAGGGTCTAGGCAGGAATCGAACCTGTGACCCCCAGACTAATAGGCTAGTACGCAATCTACTATTCTTCGGGGCTCGCCTCAGTAAAATATTTTTGACAATGTACTATGATTTTACAAAAACAAAATGCTTGTGGTTTTTGTAGTGTTGTACTTGTTGTAGTATTAAGTTCACCTGTTATGAATTCGCCTTGGAAACGACAAATACTTTACGTTTGACGTTTTGTATTGAAATCCCGAAAAGAATTATTATTTTCGGTCCCTGTTTTATTTTATTCACGCTCGTGATATATAACGACATTTTATATGTAAATAGCTTTCAAAACTGCGTGCTAAATGAGTGTAATTTATATGCAAGCACATTTTTTATTAGTAACTTAGCATGTGTTTACCAAGAAATCTAAATAATTTGCAACAAAAAATTTAAAAAGAAAAATATTTGTTAAATAAGTTGTTACTGTTTGAAAGTGTTTTCCCCCATATTGCATATGCAACCATTAGAAAAACACAGTTTAGGTGATTTGATTGCCTTTGGCAATCGCGATAACTATGAAAAATAACACAAGAAAATGTAAAAGGAAATTGTAAGTAAATACAAAAAAATATTATAAGTAACGTTAAAGTTCACACGCAGACTTTCAGCTTGACTTTCAACTTTGGGAGTTGACTGGCGAAAGCAAAAAATCAGAGTTGGAGTAGCGCAGGAAAGAACTGAGTTTGCTAAAGAAATTAAAAAAGTATGACAAGCATTTATTTACTATCTAAATATTTGTTAATTCATCTTTAACATCCTGTATGAACGTTCATGGATGAAGGGGGTTGGACATTTTTAACGGAGTTTATTTAATAATCCAAAACCAAAACAATGAACGTTAGCGTTTATTTTATCAGCACAGTTTATTGCTTGTGGTAACAATACATTAATTCTGAAACTCGATTTTAATAACTTTGTTAAAATTTTCAATCTGATGGCATCTTTAACTATTTAAGCAGCAGAGACACGAATCAAAGTTTTTAATATAGCTCTGTAAAACGCTTAACAGTAGTCGCAAAAAATTCTGCATTAGTTACCTAATGATATTACAATAACAGAATATGGGTTATATGTTGGCAGCAGTGATGTTATACGTAGGAAAAAATCCCTATTTATAGGGATTTTATTCTACAAAATATGGCCGTAGGGAGAAAATTACAGATTTATTGAAGTCATTAAAAAGTAGGGACTTTTCAATAATGCGGCAAAAATGTATTAATTTTGCAACCTTATTGGATTTGTGACAATATATTAACGAAATTTTTAATACGTGAATATTATAAATTGTCATATTTTTTTAAATGATCGCTTGCCACCATTTCAGCTCTCATTTTAAAGTAAATTTGTGAAACATTGCCTTTTTTATATTTACGAGTATATATAATGAACTCTTCGTTTTCTTCAGACTTTTCGGCGTGCTTAGAGGAAACCGAAAAGAACTGAAAACAAAAATTCAGCAAATGTTCTTTCTTAATCGCGGTTGGTTGCTTTTATATTCAAATCCTGGTATAAAGCGACTCTATACAAACAATTTCATTTCAAAATCCTTAATCGCTTTTCTTCTAAACATGACTGTACAAATACAAGCCACCATTTATTTAAACTAAATTTTATCACGCAAATTAGTGGTAATAAGGAAATGTATACAAAACGAACAATTTATTATTGTTGTTCATCACAAAGGAATTATTAACCAGCTTAGATGACCGCTAATTATACATTTACAATTTTTAAATGTAATAAAAAATAAAATTAAACGTTTAACAAGTTGTTAATTAAACAAGGGTGAACGACCATATAATAAAATCCTTAATTCGTAATACTTTTGTTTTATGAAACTGATTTTGTTTGGAAATTTGTTTTATAAGCTACATATTAATATGCCAACACGTTTTTTTAGATCCCTTTTACGGCCGCAACACTGAACTGATTTTGGAAAGATTTAGATATTTTTAAACGGGTTTTTATATAGATGTGCACAATGTTAATTTTATTTAAATCGGTTCGATATTTAGGGAACTATAAGCGCTTAAAGCTGCTACTAATACATGCACACTTATTCCACATGCATGTATCAGCTTCAACTTGAAAAATAAACAAAATGTGCATGTGTTTGTCCAATTTGCTTTTGCATAGAAATGAGACAGTTTTAAGTTGTTTATTTATGTTTTTTGTTTTTGGATTTTAATATTGATTTCTAGAATGCGGTCGATACAGTCGACCGCTGTATACACTAGTAATTATTAACCTTTTGTTTTCTTACATACCTGAGGTTTCCAGTTTTTTGGCAAAATACCGGGTCCTGTCAATGTCGCCATTACATAATTGAATGTAGCCATTGAAGAAAACATTAAAAATATAGCTTGATTAAGGAAGCCCCCAAAGGACTGATTGGGTGGCCACCACATGGAGTTCATGTACAATGTCGTCAAAGTTATACATTTTATTATACCTAAAAAAAAAAAAAGAGATTGTATATTTGACGGTGAATTCCACGAAAATAAAGTTTATATTATTTTGCTTAAATACAATCAATTATTATTATCATTTCAACTCAACTCTACTTCAGTTGTATTACTCCTCCAAATTAAAGATCAGTTTGTTTTATAAGCATTCGCAAAACATTCCGAGATATTGGTATTCTTTACTATTTTAACGTTTTTAAATTTTTCCTTAGATGCAAGGTAAACTGATCGCAGGTGAGGAGGCAATTCATTAGCCTAAACATAGATAGCCTGAACTGGAGTGGATGGACACAAGCCGAGATATCTTCTTAGACTGGAATTCTGGAGTCTGAATTTTACTGTCGATATACATTGGCGCATGAGCAGAAATTGATCTAGCATATTCAATCTTGCCCCTTATAAAGGAACGATAGAAATTTAAACTAATATTAGGTCTCAGACCACCCCTGATATTGGTCAATCTCTTAAAAAGGTTAGTAGCAGAAGTTTAACAGGTCATGTTGAAAAAACAGCTGACTATTTCACCTTAGCAGTTGTAGGCTTCAGAATATTTTTCGGACCTGTTCTATAAATCACAAAAGATCAAATCACATGATTTCAAAAAGTAAACGAGTTTTTGCTCGGCATTTACAATATAACATTTTATTCGATCCTTGAATGCAATAAGTTGTGCGATCTCTACAACCCTGAATTGTTAATTTTAGTAAATCATCTGATTTGATCTTTTGTGATTTACGGAACAGGCCTGTTTATGTTTTCTGGTGTTTTCAAATGATTTTTTGACTATAGGCAGTAATATGTTCCGCTAAGGAAATAATTTTTATTATTTGGAGCATATAGTGAGAAAAGTTGCTTAATATACATTAAAATAAAATAAATTGTACTCAAATCGATGACTATCTACTCAAATTTAAAATGTTTCCTCAAATATGTCATGTTATTGTTAAATTTTTTATTATATGAATAGATCTTAGTTATTATAATGATAATACATTGAAAACTATTCCATATCATGGTACACATTATTATAAGAAGGTTCTTGTTTTTCCATTGATTGTAGCGCTAATTTTTCTTTAAGTTCCAACTCCCTCATGGCGATTCTCTCTTTCATTTGCAATTCCATTATTTTCAATCTTTCCCGGGAATCAATTTCTT
This sequence comes from Gymnocheta viridis, assembly GCA_956483585.1. Lineage (NCBI taxonomy): Eukaryota > Metazoa > Arthropoda > Insecta > Diptera > Tachinidae > Gymnocheta > Gymnocheta viridis. Next base: position 138,859,595 of record OY101440.1, read on the forward strand.
TTTCTTTTAATCTTATTTCTTGGCGAAAACGCTCTTTTTCAAAAATGAATTTTTCTTTAGCCAATTCGTGTTCTTGTTGTTTTGTGGTTGTATCATCGTCAAATTTTTGTCTTTTGTAACTAAATTTTCCCATCTGAACAGCCAATATATCTCTTTCTATGCTCTTGGGTAAATAGCCCACTGTTGGTTGTTCGTTTAGACATTGTTCGTTAATATGTGTACTTGAACTATTTAAATTATCATTAATAGAAGCTGATTCTTGATTTGATGATTCATCGCCAGAAGAAAATTCTTTTGGTATTGGGTTTGCATAATTGTCCATGTCATTAGGAAATAAAACATCGAAATCATCTATATACCAGCATATTTTTAATACTATGCCTGCAATTAATCCATCAAATATGAAGTCATATTATGTACATGCAAATATCAGGTATAAACTTTATTTACTTACTTCTTATTTCTTCACTATCCGTATCATTGCAATCTTTTTTATTTATTTGATATTCCTTCGCTCTGCGATATACGGTGCGCATATTGCGCACTTTATACGCCAGAAGTTTCCAATAAATGTCCATTCCATATTCTTCCATAAATTTTGTGTAATACACTCGTGCAGTTGGATTCTGAAATTTTTTTTAGCAAATAGTAATTAGTTTTAGTTTCTATGATATTTTACTCTCTTTGAACTTTTCCTTAACTATACCTACATAGTTTTTTTTAATTATTAAAGCTTAGGTCAATTTTTAAATATTATTATTATCAATATTTCGATACTGCAGTGCGTATCATACTACAAAAAATACAATTTCCCTTGTCATATGACTTCGTCGTCAATTTCCTTGACTTATTTTTGGGAATAACTTAAAATATGTCTAAATAGGTTTGCTGGGTAAAACCTTTAAAATCGGGTTTAATTTAGCTTCCCGACAAGCTAGTCCATATGTTTTAGGTGCCATTCACATGTGTTACGTAACGCTATATTTTTCATTTAATTTTAATACTGTTTTATGACTCAAGTATTATCCTAAGCTATTGAAGGTTGCAGTGGATACAATGTTTCCTAAAATAGACAAGGAACACGGAAAAGTGGCCATATATATCAATATAAACTAGAGTTCTAAGGCCTGACACATTTCCTGGTATTATTTTTCTAACAAAACCCGGAAAAATTTCTTTGGGAATTTAAAGTTTAACATAATTTAAACCTGGATGATATACTTATTTTCGGATTGCTGCTTTATGAAATCACAAACAATGCAAATTTAAATAAATCTTCATAGTTATAATTATTCATTACTTTTTAAATTAAATAAAACCAAGAAAATACTGAATAATACACAGGGCTTTTTAAATGGATGAAAGGATTTGAATAACGAGTCTATCTTAGTTTTGAATATTCATTACCCTCTATAACATGGCTAAATGACTTAATACTCGTACATATTTTTCAATTACCTCAAAATCGGTATTTCGTTTTAAAAAACTAATTATATTAGTCTCATCGTCATGAGTCCATCTTTTAATACTTCTTGGCCTTGAGCGTGCTTTCTAAAATAAAAAATATTACGTTTTTTTATTAAGTATTTACGGAGTACATGAAATCATTTGAATTATTCATACAAACCTTTTCCTTAGGAATATACGATCTCATTGACATACAAAAATATTTACAATTGCAATTCGATTACTTCTTAAATGGTCTTAACCGAATGCCATACACAATCACTTTATTAAACACAAGAAATTAGAACAATACAATGGAAAATGTATACTATTGTTTGTATGCAGTTAATTACTTGTTTTTACAACAATTGAAGTTGTATGTTTTATTAATGGTTAAATGCTAATTAAAATAAAAGTACAACGCCAACACTTTTTGTTATTGTAAAGAACTCGAAGCTGTTATCATTTTCTTTTCTAAAAGACAAACAACTTAAACGGCAGATGTTTTCTTTCCTTTCTTGTTTAAGTCATTCACCAAAGATGAATACAATTCAAAGAAAAATGGATTACATACCACAAACAAATGTTAATACATACATACATACATGTTCTATTGTGTGTATTGTAGATATTTTTAGATATTTATCTTCTTTTTACTACAATATAAATCACTGTAGATTGATGCATCGGTCATTAGTTGTACAAGGCGTATTTACTTTAATGTATGTAAGGTGAGTGCAGTAGATGTTTTTGACATTTAAAATCTACTGCACGAAGGCATATTTTACAAGGTACAAAGTGTAATAGCCGTTTTTAACATTTAAAATACATGCATATAATTGTTTTATATGAAGTTTGACATCGAAAATACGAAGAGCTCATACATAGTCAGCTGTTAAATTTAATTTACATGATAAATACATATGAAACAGAATTCCAAAATCCTGTTATAATCATGATAAAAAAAACAGGTGGCATTATCAGGGGTACAACTACAACAATACAACAAAAAAATAGGATTTTTTTGTGTAGTCTAACCTTTTGTCAAAAATTATCGTAAACAAAAATTAAATAAAATAACTTAGCAGAAACCATTGAATTTTTTGGACGCTACAAATGAGCAAGACAAGGAAGTATGGAAACACAAATTGAACAAACAAAAGGTTGGATATTTTGTAAATATAAGCTAGAGATGGGATCGTGAGTGATTTCTCACTCACGCTCACGATAAAAAGTTTTACTCATGCCCTTCCTTATATTTTTGGCTCCCGTTCATGCATGCTCACTTGAGTAAGAAAAAGAGTTACGCATAATCACGAAAACTCACACTCACGAAATATTCACGAAAAAAAAAATAATTAAAAAAATATTATCACTGATCCATTCTGCTAGTCTGATGAATAGACTGTTCCAATAATACTTTCTTAATAAAAATAATTTTAGTTTATCAACAAAATTTCTAAAATTAATAAAGAAATGAGTAAAGTAAGATTTGAACTTGAGGCAAACAATTCCTTTCAACATAAACTTAAAACAATTTAAGTAATTACGTAGAAATAATAAATAAAGTGTACGAAAAAAATAGCAATATAGCAAAAAAATCACGAATCAATCACGTCAAAAATCTACTTGTAAACGCGCACGTAATTAAAAAAAATTAATTACGTTGACTCACGCTAATCACGTGAGCGGTGCCCATAACTGACATAAGGTTGGGAAAACAATGCTAGAGCAAAAAATTATCATATGGCGTAGTAATTCACCATAGTTATAATGTGTAATGTAACAAACGCAAAATTATCAAATGCCACGATGAACCGAAAGAGGGCTAATTGGAAAATTTTACGTTTGCTATTTCTTTCACATAAACGTGGTAAAGCTGTGTTCAGTTATCGGGTCTAATTCATAGTCTATGAGAATTATGTTGAACTATGTTCAAATCATAGACTGAATTGGACCCGACAAATAGGCTGCCTTAGTAAACGTCTGTATGCAACATCAAAGCAGCGCTTAAATCAAGTAATTATATCAATTTAGTATTTTTTAAAATGTACTAATAGAGATTGCCTCGATATCTTTTTTCAAAGATTTTCACAAACTTTTGTTTGATGAGGGTTTTTTTAGCTAGTCTATATACATGCATTTCATTGCTGCTAATGCCAAATTATCAGTAGACCTTAAACCATATTTTTGAAATGTTTCAAACCTCTTATCTTATACAAAAACTTTAAAAAAACCAATGAGAATATCAAAAATTACAAAAGTATAAGCATGGTAGGCTTTCAAACTTATTCAAAAATCCCAACAAACATCTTTTTTCTTAAAATTATTTATTTGCTTAAAAATACTTGCCTATCTTTTTCCGCCATTGTCTATAAAAAGTATAGATGAAGATTGTGCACTTCATAATGTAAAATGAAAATGAATATATTTAAAAATCTTCACGGTGACTTTATATTTGTAAATGGAAACTTTAAGTATACAAACGTCAAATAGCTAAAATGACATTTGATATCAAGATGAAAATAGCATAACATGAGGTATTATGAACCTATCATAGCGCTGCTATTAAATTAATAAATTAATTTTATACCAAAAAGATGCTAAGTTCACTTAGACAGCAAGGTAATAAATTTCTGTGCATGCTAAAGTATTCTAAGTCACTTTTTAAAAACTAGCTATTTTCACTTAGCATGGTTTAGATTGTAGCCGTCGAAATGGAGCAAGTAGAATTCAAATGGTAAAAAGGTCTAATTCAGTACCAAGTGGGCTCGTTAGTCTAGATGATTATCAGCGGACTGTACCAAACTGTCAAGCTCCATATAAAAATATGTAAATAAAATTATTTTGATTTGTGGTTTGAGCATAACTGTTTGGACAAATTCAAATTGCTGTTGTAATAATTATTCCATCTGACTTTGGCTGCAAGACTCCTCAGTGTGTGGCCAAGCCCTATGTTTTAACCACGAAATGTCGTCAAATATGTATATGTATTTGGTTTGTTTACAAATAATTAGAATATTTTGTATATAGTTGTTGCTTTTGTTCCTTATATCACGACAGATATTTTGTATATTTCTTTGCGATTTCCGAAAACAAAAATACTTGTTCTTATTATATTATTTCAGTTGTAACTCTAATGCTGACACCTTATAGTAAATAGGTTTTCTTGTCAATATTTTATCAAATTTCGTTTAAATTGCAGATACATGTAAATTTCGCACAAGGTGGCTATACTGAGTCCTTTGAAATCCTTCATTGCGGAATAGTACAACTGGTTATAATATCACATTTGAGTATTATATTGCCATGGAACTAGTTATTTCATTCGGGCACAAACCAGAATATATGGGTTGAAATTAGAGTTGGATTGAACTCGTTCAGTATATCGTTTTAGATACAAAAATTTGATTTGTGACTTGCAGCATGAACGAATTCATTGGTAGTTGGATTGGTATCGCTTAACTTCAACTATGAATGAAATTTATTTAATGAATGAAGCTTCATAATTTGCTCAGATCCATCAAGTATTCGAAAGCCGAAATATCTACCATTTATAAGAAAATCAGGATGAAAAATGTCTTCCTTCGACAAAATTAAAACTTAAGAACATTTTTTGCACGTCATATTTGTGTGCCAAATAAACATGAAACATATATTATTATGTATAAACAATTTTTTATTACACTATAAAAAGTTACACGCACTCGAACATAGTTGTTGCATGTTACGCATTGCCCTACAATAAGACTATAAAATTTTTGTTTCATTACAATTTCGGCCGCCTATTGTTAGTTGTTGACTAATTACCTTTGGAAATACATTTAACATAACACTTATTACAAATAAAATGCTGACTGTGTACTAATGTAATCATATTTATAAATTAATCGCTTAATTTGTTATAAAATTATTTGAAACAGTCGAATGTTAACATCCGGAATTTACATATGGAACGGAAATGTAGTGGGAGTTAATGTTGAGCACAACACATTTACAAACAAAGCAAAGTGTTTTGTGACTTTAAGCCACAAGAACTTTTGTTTTGTTTAGAAATTGTTGTCCCCCGAACACTACGAATTGTTAATTTTAATAAACCCATTTCCTCCCAAATCAAATCAACTTCTTTTCCACCACTGATGAAAACATTATTTAGTTATACAAACTTACTTAAGGCTGTAATGGGCCCCCAATGCAGAAATCGCTTCAGTTCTGCAATTCCATTCGCCATGTTTGCTTTACACTTTGTTTATTAAATTATTATTTTAAAAAAAAATTTATGCCTTTTGTTTTTATATCACATTAAGCCTGAGAGACACAAAATACGCTTGCCCGTTGAAATGAATGACCATAAATAAACTAAAAAAAAAGAAAACTGAAGAAAAACATTTCACATTGTTGTATTTTTATTAAAGTGCTGCCGTCTCGCTACGATTGGACCAAAGAAATGTGAATTCACATACAGGTGGTAGCACCGCTGCAACAATAGCCAATTTACAAATTACCATTTGAGATAATTAAATTGATTCGTATTTGAGCAGCTGAAAACGGAAAGAAATAATTTTATTCAAAGCATATACAATTTTAGCCAATTTTTTTTAATTGAATAAGCATGGTATTAATCAGCTTAAATTCGAGAGGTTTCACCATACATATACGCGAGTTGCTAATCACTTCAAATTGGCATCATTTAAACCTAAACATTTCGTTAATCTCATAAAGTCGCGGGAACATACCTCACAGCTCGTGGTGTAGAATCGATCACACAAAAATACATGAGTGTAGCAACGCGTCACGTCTTTACACTCATTTATAGTCGTTATTTCGAACAGAGAAAATCTATGTGTATGTATATACATACATACATTTTATACATTTTATTAATTTATTTTTGATAATAAATTGAGTTTACTGATTGAGTTCTGTAACTATCATGGTCACAAATTTATACATAAACATTTACAATTCGTACATTCAATTTATGTCAAGTTATGATAAATATTATTATAAGAATTCTCAGGCTTTTGAGTTGACCTCAGTGCTTGCATTTCCTCAATTTCCAATTTCTTAAGGGCAATTCTTTCCTTCATTTGAAATTCCATTACCTTTAGTCTTTCTTCATTTTCGATTTCTTTTTCTTTTAACCTAATTTCTTGGCGAAATTTTTCTTTTTCAAAATTTAATTTCTCCTTGGCCAGCTCAAGTTCTTGTTGTTTCAAGCTTTTATCTTCATCTCGTTTTTGCTTTTTTAAATTAAGAAAATTATTTTGTACTGTGAATATACTTTCATCCACGCTATTAGACAATGAAGAACACGTTGAATCATCTTCAAATAAACTTTTTCTTTTTAAATTTTTACTTGAGTTGTTAACATTATTAAACGGCTCATTTTTGGAAAAATCATCGGTTGAGTTAAGATCAGGATTTTGGTATAATTGTAAACATGCAGAATTGTCCATGTCGTTGGGAAAGAGATCATCGAAGTCATCCACAAACCAACATAATTTTAAAATTTGACCTTTAAAAAGTTTTTAGTGTATGATGTGTATGCACAAATATGCATAAGTATTTGAAATTAAATTGTTTTCTCAACTTACTTCTCAACACCCGAATGTTACAGTTGTTAGAGTCAACTTCTTTAATTTCGTGTTCTTTAGCTTTACGATATGTTACACGCATATTACGTACTTTACTCCTTACATTTTTCCATCCAGCATCGATCCCTCTTTCAACAAGAAATTGTGTGTAATATATTCGTGCATTTGGATGCTGTAATCGAAAAAAAACCAAATAAGTTCAAAAATTATACATTTACACACAAAAATATGTTTATCCTTTTTAACTTTCGGCTATTTAAAATATAAAATTTTTGTTTTTCTTTGAATATACGACTGCAAATGTATAAATTTACATTTAATTTGACGCTGTTATTTGATTTTCGGCATCCATTTAATGATATATTATTGATTTGTTTTTGATTTCTACTAATTGAGTTACTAATAAATAATAAAAATAAAAACGTTAATAGAAAAAATAAAAACAAAAGGAATTATTAGAATGACCTACCTACATATCTGCAGTGTGTGATTAAATGTACGTGACAGTTTTTCTAAACTACTTCCCTGTTCTTAGGTTTTTTTTAGTTTCTAAAAATTCAAAGTTACATAAAGAAGTATAATAAAATGAAATGAATTTAGAAGGGCGTATCCCACAGAACTTGCAAGAACAATAGTTACTTTGTGCCAACAAATAAACTCTTTAATTTATTTGGATGGCATCGTGAAGAAATCATATTTATAATTGCAATACTTTTTATTAGTTTTGTGTGTCTTCTGCGAAGTCATAAAAAGGAAAATTGGCCTTTTTGTATTTCAGATTACACATATGATCATTAAAATAGGTAATCTTGGTACAATAAGGTGCACACACTTGGACATCTGATATTTCCTCAATTGTTAAATTATCTTGACAATTGAAAAAATATATATAAAATTTGATAAAATAAAAGAAATAGGAAAAATTATTAATTTTATTGTTTATAAAATTTTATTGGAAACAGTCGATAGAAAGAGAATTTAAAAAGCAAGTTCTTATCAAGTTTTAAAAGTATGATTGTATTAATAAAAAAATGTGAGTATATTGAAACTTGATAGACAAAACTTGATCGTGTAACCCCTAAGTATTTCGTTGATTTGTTAAATTTAAATTATTTTTTTCCGTCTTCAGCAATAAAAATTAATCAGATATATATATTTTTTTGCATCCAATCGAAGAACTTGCATTTTTGATAATTATGAAGATGGTACCTATTTTATTGGCTACATGTGTATTTATTTATATTGATTGATTGATATTGATTGATATTGATTATATATGTATGTACATTTAATAAACAAATTTTCTTTTAATTACAAAAGTTCAAATCCCATGATTCCCAAATAAAGTATTTTATAAATCGCACGAATTATAGCATTCAAGGATCAAATAAAATTTTGTATTTTAAATGCCAAACGCGAAATATAAACAATAAAAAGCAGTAACAAGTCACAATTTACTTTAGGAAATCATGTGTTTTGGACTTTTTTAATTTACGAAATCGGCATTTAAAGTTTCTTAAATTAAAGAGAAAATTTATCTCTGGGCTACTGCTAACGGACTCTGTCTGAATACGCGCAAATCTAAATGCATAATAATAAAATTTAAATTGTTAACACAGCGAAAAATCTTGGGTTAATTTTCAACAACAACTTGACATGAAATAATCACATGAACTCTCTGGTTGGTCAAACTTATGTAAAGTTAAGAGCTCTATGGTCCACACAGTATCTCTCTCCATTAAGAATAAGGATCTTAATTGCCAAGACGTACCTGATTCCTTCCTTACTATATCGATCCCTGTGCGCGATATTATCGTATGTTACAAAAACTAAAATTTACAGGAGGCCGTTTTTATTACTATTTCTATTGCTATTATATACTACAAAACTGTTACATATGATAAAATGTGGATTGTATTATCTGCATAATTATTATATTTATCGCTATAATATTTTGTCAACAGATTAATTAAGACTTTTGCATAAAAAATCGATTTCATAAAAAGTGTAAGATACGATAATTTCGCGCACAGGGGTCGTTATGGGTGCGTGTCCTCAGCGTCTAATAATCTTTACGGAGTCTCTCTTGAAAGCCTGTTAAAAATTCGCACATTTATCTTTTTGCACAAAATCATAAACAATCAAACACCCAAATATATTTTTGACATAATACGAGATTTCCAATCGCAACGAAGCCGAAACATTGCAATCACCCTTATTGTGCTTGGCGTTTTTGTCGCGAAAGTCGGACGTATTTAAAAATGGTGCCGTAGTTGGCAATAACGCCAATATATACGACACAATCTGTCGTTAAAACGGTAAAGTGTTTGGCGTATTTGTGTGTCAAAAGTTTCTAAAATTGTCGTTAAGAATTTTCTTCACGACATAATTCAATTTAAATTAAATAATTATTTATAAACAGCTGTTTTTGAAATTTTTTGCAACAGGTTGTTTCATACATTTTTTTTTAAATTTTACGGTCGGAAATTTTACACCGTAACATAAGATTTTAAATTCGACATCAACTGCGACAGTTGGCGTAATGCGACTACAGCAATCACAATAAGGATGATTACCTCGACATCAATGTCTAGTTTCTGAATGGCAGTTCTATGTACATGCCGCCCCTCTTTGGAACAATCTTCCACAAACTCAACAACTTAATAGCAATGCTAATACTTAGTTTCAAAACATTTTTATTGAAATTCTTGACATTACCTGGTTATAAACATTATTATATACTAGTATTTTTTTCTTTGAATTAAGCTGTATTATTTATTAATCGTAAAAAATGTGTAACGTTATGCGTTCCTGTACTCTAAATATAAAATTCAGCCTTGTTGTACAGGAAATGAAAATAAAGTAAATAAATAAATTACCTACCTCAAAATCACGATTTTCTTTTAAATAACTTATTAAAGCAACTTCTTCATTACGCCGCCATTTTCTTATAGGATTGGTTCTATTGCGAAATGGAGTTTTCTGAAATTGTAACGTAATAATTTTAATAGAATAAATAAATATAAATGTAAGAACAATTATTTTTTTATTTATACCTCGGCTTCGACTTCCAGTTCTTTTAAACTCGTGTCTTTTTCACAATTTGATTTGTCGGTGGCTTTATCAGGTTCTTGATGTTTGATAATTGTATCTTCATCTTGCTTTTCTTTTTTTATATTTAACATATTTTTTTGGACTGTTATTAAATCGTCGTTTATGCTTTTGGATAATGAACTGGCTGTGGATTCTTCTTCAGGGGAAAAATTGACTTTAATATTTTCACTTCTTTTATCTTCATTGCAATACGATTCATCTTTGGAAAACTCATCATCAAAGATGGGATCAAAGTGTTTGTCAATTCCATTATCCATTAAGTTGGGAAAGAGAGCATCAAATTCATCCGCAAACCAACACATTTTAATAATTTTAACTGCAAACCGATTTCAATTAATATTTTTCAAATTGAATTGGTATGGTTACTTACTTCGCAATTCATCAATATTGTAATTATTAGATTCTACTTGACCGATTTCATATTCTTTGGCTCGACGATATGAAACACGCATATTGCGTACTTTACATCTTACAAGCTTCCAATCGACATCTATTCCACTTTCAAAAATGAATTTCGTATAATAAATTCTTGCACAGGGCTTCTGAAAAAGAAAGTATGCACATATTCGCAAATAAACAAAAATTGTGGCCGTAGGTCATTCGAATAAGATTAATGATTTTTCAATTTAACATTTTTGTTATTTGTCGAATCATTTAAGTAGGTGTTCACCCTTATTCCAATTGTCAACATCAACGTCACGTCAATACAAACCGAAAATTTCAAGTTTGTCTATTCGCTCTCGACAACAATTTTGTGCCACTCTGTTCTCTAAGATCTAGAAAGTAATATGAGCCTGAATGAATAGTAGACAGTTACTTTCCCAATTTTTTGGTATTAACGTGACGTCGATGTTGCCAACTGGAATAAGGGAGATTGTAACGAAATAACTCTTTGCAGATAATTTTGTTTCTTGTTATCTGTAATTCTTAGAATATCTTGGCATCTTTTCGAAATATAATTTTGTTTGATATTTAATATATTTGCCAAATAAACCCCGGTTCACACACTTCAACTTTTGTTGATCAACTCGAAATTCAGCTGTAAGAAAAAAAGAGATATTTGTATTTCTATCTCCGTCTTTCTTACAGCTGAATTACGAGTTGGGCAGCAAAAGTTGAAATGTGTAAACCGCGGCTAACTTGAATAACTTTTATTCATTCACTTTCAAAAACTATTTTTAATAATTTGTAATAAAATCACATGCTCTTATATTTGACAACTTTTTGCAAACAGCCATATTTATCTAAGTTTTTTCGTAAATTTAGATCAATCAGTATACTATTTTTAATTACCTCAAAATTGCTATTTTTCTTAATAAAATCTATTAAAGCAAGTTCTTCTTTGCGTTTCCATTTTTTGTTATGAGTGGACCTAACACGAAATGGATTTTGCTGAAAGTAAAAACCAGAGTTAATTTTGTCCTTACACGTACAAAAATTATTTATCTTCATACCTTTTCTCCCCGCGCAACACCACTCATTTTAAAGTTTTATTATAATTGATTTTATTCTTCTAAGCAATATATCGAAATAGAAATACATATAAAGGCAAATTAACTAATTAATTAATCAATTCTCTGAAACGAATAAAATTTATTTGCATTTACTTTAAATAATTTTCACTAAATTGTAATCAGTGTGGTAAACAGTTTTCTTGTGAAAAATTGAAATGAAAAGTGAGAACGATAACAATCTAATGGGATAATTTTATTTTAAGAAAAAAAAAATTGGCGTGTGAATAAATTCTGTCGTATGCAGCGGAGTTCCGAAATTGCAAACCGTCTTGAGGAATCATTAACTTTTTCTGATAAATGTCAAAGTCAGTATGAAAAGTCAACAGAAATTTTATATTATTTTTTTATGACGGGCTTACGAGCAAATCGTTGACTCATCAATAATGTTTGTTACAATTATTTCGTTCACACATTCTGTACACTTAGAACAACTTTGACTTTTTGTATAGAGATCAGAGATGATGCCGACTTAATAAATTAAAGCACTTATAGAACTTTTTTATTATAGCAAGAAAATGAAAACACACAATAACAAATGTTTGTTGACGTTTTCACTCGTTCCTACACTGTTCAAAGTAAAAAAAGGAACGACCTAGTTCCTTTCATCTTTTGGATCGGTCGGAACGATTCCACAAAAGGATCGATGTGCCCAACTCTACTATATATTATGGTTTTCATTTTTTTTTCTTTTGATATGGGATTAAAATACGCTATTCTAAATGAGAATAATGTTAGTTAACACTTAATTAATCAATATCAGTGCAGGTAGATATTTGGAATTAAATCTAACATGATCCATTCAGCAGTTTCAATTATAGATGATGCATCTGGGAGTTTATTTCTCAATGCATGTCGAGGTTTGGAACCATTGGAAATGTCATGAAGTGACATTCGGCCTTTTCTGTAAATCGAATGATTTTCAGAAATGGACCCTTAATTATATGTATATACGGTAAAAAGGCTTTAAATATATTTCAACCCCTAAGACTCAAAAGAAGTCGATTTAAATAGCCCCTATACATTCAAGGGCGCCTTACAACTGAATCATTTGTAGCCGCTGTGCCAGGTTGTGTTCCCATTACAAAAAGTTGTATTTACAATACTTAATTGTAATAGCATTAAACTTTGATATGACGTACGCCTCATCTTCAAAAACCGTTACTGAAAAAGTTCCCCAATGAATTATTTGTTGTTTTCTATCATTGCAGTGTATGTAATATATTTACATAAGTACGTACATATGTATGTATGTATGGAAGATGGAATCTAACGTGATGTGCCATTTATAACTTGTTTAAAATTTGTATGTTCATAACAACTTACATACATATGCATGTATGGCATCGTTAACGCTTTTTATTTAATTTTATGAAATATGTATATATGTACATACTTTACTTTCCCCACAATTTCCAAATTATTGCACATACTTTTGGTGAATACTTTATAGAAATTTGCATGAAAAGTATTTTAATTAAATAGTAAATTGTTACAGGTATTGTTATGTTTGTAAATTGTATTCTTTATATCACATATGCATTTTTAAGAGTGTTCATTCTTGGATTTTTCTCAGCGGAACTATTTAAACAAACACAAATTCAAGTCCTCCAGCAAGCATTTGACCCAAGTGCACAACAAATTACATGAACAATTGCTTTTTGCAATAGTTTTGTAATAAAATTTTGATTATTGTATGTTGTACTTACTAAGGGTGTAACCACAATGTAATTCACTGGAAAATTTTTAATTATATTTTAACACAATTGTTTTGTTTACAAATGTAACACGACAAAGTGAGAAAACAGCAAAATTCAGAAATGTGAAAACAAAACTTGATGAATAGGTGATGATGAAGAAGACGATTTATAGTTTAGAGCTACCAGATCTAATTGCTTCCACAGACTTTTAAAATTTTTAAAAACGCCCTGTTAAATTAAATAAGCACTACACATAGCAAAATTTTAACTTAATTCCTGATGTAATATTTCGTACATTCAGTTTAATAATAGCATTACTTAAACGAGTTACATTGTTCAATAATTGGCATCGACTATCTGTTGTGCTTTATGGAGTTTGAAATTGAATTTACAAAAAAAATTACAAATAGACAGCTTGATCAGAGGTCGAATCGTCGCTTTCTAACAGGTATTGTACAATTCGATCACGTGTTTAAAATGTAAGCACATTGCACGATAGCGAATGCCATAAGATCAAACTAAAAATACGTGATCGAACCAGCTCGTTATCAAAAGCGACGATTAGGCCCTTGATCTATCAGGCACAATACAAAACACCAAATACGATGCCGTTGTAATAACGATCTTGTAGATATGTCGTTTTTTGCTAACAACGCCACCATTAAAAAAAATTACGAGTTTTTGCATTAATTAAACATACAGTTAAAAGTTTAAATCATAATGCAATGTACCGTTATTAATAATCCTTAAGGTATGCTTTGAAAATTTCCACAAAGAGTTAAATTTTATAAAATTATTAATACATGAAATAAGTTTGAGTGTAAATAAGAAACATACCCAGCTAGCATAGGATGTTTGCTAGACGATTGTGTTTAATATACGACTCCTAAAAGAATCTTCTGATGATGATCTGACGAGTAACAATAAGAAAAACATCAATTTTTTCTATTACTACTTTTTTTTTACATATTTCCTAACACGCTCGTCTGTTAATCTTGGAATGTTTAATATGCAAGTCGTAAAAAAATCTTCTAATGATTATTTGAAGAGTATGAAAACAACAATGCTACACTTTGTTTAACTATACAAATCTCAAACGATTCCCTCTACGATTAATATAAGCGTTTTTCGCTGTGCTATTGAAGAATCCCAGGGAAGAATCAGATCGTGTAACAGTTTCTCCCGTTCAAGGAATCTTCTATGATTAAAAATGCGCTCGTCGACGAACAAAAATGCTCTTCATGAGATTTCCAGTAAGCTCTTTCACGATTGAAAATGCTGGCTGGGTAGCAATAACCGGATATCCCCAAGGCACCTTCCCCTTTTTTAAAAAGGTAAAACGTATGAGGATTAAAATATATGGTTTTCAAATCCTTTTTAGAAAAATATTGTGAAACTTACTCGTACATCAATAAAAATAAAACTCAAAAGATAATTCCATATTTAATAACAGTAATTTATAAAAGGTTTTATAATTCTAAACTCCAGTTACTAAAAATTAAGCAAAAAAAGATACAAGTAAAAACAGAATTGTTGTGTTGCGAATGTTTCAATTATTTTGATCCAACGTAAACAAATGCGTTTATTTTATTAAAAATATTAAAAAAAAACTTTAAAAATACCAACTTTAAATAAAGAAGCTAGTTATTGTATTCTATGGTAATTACTTTTGAATTTGGTGAATTTCAACTAGATCTTTGAGTTCTACGATTTAGCTCAAATTTTCACTCCCACATACATACATATATACATAACTATATATTTTATTAGTTTTGAATTCATTTTTAATAATACATTTAGTTTACGTATTGAGTTCTGTAACTGTCATGGTCACAAAATCATACATAAACAATTACAATTCGTTACAATTGAAATTATGCCATGTTATGATAAATATTATTATAAGAATTCTCAGGCTTTTGTGTTGACCTCAGTGCTTGCATTTTCTCAATTTCCAATTTCTTAAGGGCAATTCTTTCCTTCATTTGAAATTCCATTACCTTTAGTTTTTCTTCATTTTCGATTTCTTTTTCTTTTAACCTAATTTCTTGGCGAAATTTTTCTTTTTCAAACTTTAATTTCTCTTTGGCCAGCTCAAGTTCTTGTTGTTTCAAGCTTTTATCTTCATCTCGTTTTTGCTTTTTTAAGTTAAGAAAATTATTTTGTACTCTGAATATACTTTCATCAATGCTATTAGACAATGAACTCGTTGTTAAATCTCCTTCAAGTAAAAAATCGTTATTCAAATTTTCACTTGAGTTGTTAACATTATTAAAGGGTTCTTCTTTGGAAAACCCATCGTCTGAGATTCGATCAGGGGTTTTGGGCATATGTAAATGCGCAAAATTATTCATTTCGTTGGGAAAAAGATCATCGAAGTCATCCACAAACCAACATATTTTTATAATTTGACCTTTAAATAGTTTTTAGTATATACATATACATATATACATGTATATATATATATATATTTTTTCGTATATATATAAGTATTTGAAGTTAAATTATTTTCTCAACTTACTTCTTAAAGCCCGTGCATTATAATTCTTAGAGTCTACTTCTTTCATTTCATGTTTTTTAGCTTTACGGTATGATAGACGCATATTACGTACTTTGCCCCTTACACTTTTCCATTGGGCGACAATCCCACTTTTACTAAGAAATTTTCTGTAATAAATCCGTGCATTTGGATGCTGTAATCGAAAAAAACAAATATTTTTGTGATATTTCAAATGAATTAATCCAAGAATAATAGGCACAAACATCCAAAAATTTTAAATTTTTAAAATCGCGCTAAAATTGTGCGATTTTCTATTTTTGCTTTGAAGCCAAACAAAATAAGTGATATGATTTATAAAGAAATTATTGTGCCTTATTAAGGTTGACGAATTTTCGTCTTCGACAGAGCGGAGTAAATTGAGTATGTGTGTGCTTCTCTAATCTAGTACAACTTGTCGAAGTCGAAAATTCTATGAAACTAATAATAAGCCCATTATTTATGGATATTATAGTGCTTTATTTAGAGCGAATAATATTTAATTCTTAAATACCTATAAGATGTTTTGCCACAGGTATGTACATTTGTATCTTAAACCTCAAATACAAAATATCAAGAAAATAAAATAAAAATACATATAAAAGCAGAGTGGGAAAACAAACAAAACTTTTCGCAAACGTTTCCTATGAAAACACAAACTTTTAAAATTTGTTCAATCGTTTTGTACATGAGCAAAACCAAAACAAATACCTTTTAAATGACAAAGAGCGCAAGCAAAACTATTGGCTTTTCACTCATCTGCTTGCTTTAATATCCCGTTACAATCGTACAATTGAGAACAAAACAAATGCTCAAACGTATTTTTCTGAGTGTTTCATTTCGTTCGTCATTGTAAAATGAGCAAATCAATCAGCAAACGTTTGCAAACATTTCTTCTTAAAACTTTTCAATTTTGCTCCCAATTTTCGGAGCGCTCCTAAATATGATGATTAAAAGACTCATTTTTCTAAAGGGGTTTATGATTACCCTCCTAATTTATGAACATTTATGATTGATTTCGGAGCCTGCAGAATTCAGGACTCCGAAAAGACTCATTTTTATAAGCAATTTAGGAGCACCCTCCTAAAAAACTCTTATTTATGAGGGTTTTCTGAGGGGCAACGGTAGTTTGTTTTCTTTTTCTTGATAATTTCAATATTTGCGTTTGTCTGTCATTATTGTGATAATTTTGCGCTGTTCGGTTGTAGTTTTGATAAAATCTTTGAGAAATTGTGCAAAAAGTAAGTATATTTCTGTTTTTAAATAAAAAGAGAAAATGTATCCAACAACGAGTATATGCGCTGAAGAAATTCTTATTAGGGCCGTTAACAATAAAAAAATTAACTAGAAGTTAACACAAAATTCATTAACACGAAGCTCTGTTAAGATTTAACTTTTAAATAAAATTAACTGAAATACTTTCTGAGTTTAAATTTTTAACTTGAAAAAAATATGGCATTTAAAAATTTTGTTTATTTTAAAAATATTTTTCATAAATTCTTAAAAACAAATTGAGATTTAAGCTTTACCATAAAGTTTAAATTTTTTTTCGTTTCGCATTTAAAACTAAGGAAATGTACAAATTTGGAAAAATTAATTATTTCCATGCACAAAACATATATTAATAAAACTTTTCCATTAAAAGCTAAAAAGCACAAATTTACAAATAAAATGAAAACTCTAATTTCAATAAAAAGAAACACTCCTATATCACTCGTTTTTGGCTCCGTAAATCCCTGTTTTATGACTCTTTTAAAAGGCCTGTTATGATTGATTTGTGACCAAAAGGCTCACAATTCTCTATATAAATCGTTAAATTTAGGATATATTTGAGGGTTTTAGGAGCTTTTTTCTGAGGGAGTTGCTCATAAAAAGGAGTCCTAAAAGAGTCTTTTAGGACTCACATTGTTTGCTGGGAATGTACATTTAGTGCTCACAAACAAAAACAGTACAAAATTAAATGGGACAATCGTTATCATTGTTTTTGTTTAACTCATTGAGGCAATTCAGACTAGACTAATTTTTAGTCCGCTTAACTTTTGTTCTTTCCAAAACACACTGGATTAATTCATCTGGCATAAAATTGTATACGTATACACAGCTTTGTGTGTATTCATTTGAGGTGCGTAAGTGGTTTTGTGCTGCTAATGCGGGGTTGAAGCTGGTTGAAAAATTATGCCAACCAAAAACGAATCTCTTCACCGAAAATGCCTACAAGCTGCCATGTTATGCCAGCATAATTAATCTAGTGTAAATTGCCTCATTGGAAAGAGCAAAACAAAACGAAAGCAAACGTTTTGTTCTGTTTATTTTCCTACTCTGTATAAAAGCCTAAATCACGTGATATGCTAAGGCCATATTTTTGTAAAACGCAACGCTGAGTGTTGACAAATGTTTTGCTTTGGGAAATAATACAGTTTTCCCGCTGGGAAAGAATGTGAAGATAAAAAATTTCAATTTGTAGACAATAATGAAAGTTCAAAAGAGAATTATGTAAAATTTCAGAAAGAAAACTCTCATAGTTCTTTTTTAAATCTATGGACAGTAATTACACTGTTAGAAAAATTTGAATTGAAGGTATTATTTTGTTTATACAACTTGGCTGTAAAAAATCTCTATTTTTAAAAAATTCCAGTCACCCTCTTCATTGAAGATTGGCTTTTACCATCATTTCTATATCTTTTCACGTAAAAATAAACGAATTCTTCTACAAAATTGTATGGTACGGCAGACACATATTAGAACTCTCATAAATAGTATTTATGTACACACATGCATATGAATATAAATATTGATTGATTGATTATATTTAATAACAAATAAGAATTGATGGATGACAGTGTTTGTTTTAAAATTACCTCAAAATTGCGATTTTGTTTTAAATAACTTATTAAAGAAACTTCTTCATTATGTCGCCATTTTTTTATAGGAACGGTTCTATCTCGGTATGGAGTTTGCTGCGACTGCAACGTAATAATTTTGTTAAAATTAGTAAATATTTGCAAATAAAATTGTTTTTTATACCTTGGTTTCGCTTTCCAATTCTTTAAATCTTGTGCTTTGAAGAAATTTCTCTTTTTCACAAATTGATATATCTTTGACTTTATCAGGTTCTTGTTGTTTCAAGCTTGTATTTTCAACTGGTTTTTGCTTTTTTAAGTTACGAAAATTCTTTGGAACTGTTAATATATTTCCTTCCATTATATTTGACAATGAAGTCGTTGATGAATATTCTTCATGTAAAAAATCGTTATTTAAATTTTTACTTGAGTTGTTAACATTATTAAATGGCTCGTCTTTGGAAAAATCATCGTCTAAGATAAGATCAGGGTTTTTGTATATGTGTAAGCACGCAGAATTATCCATTTCGTTGGGAAAGAGAATATCGAAGTCATCCACAAACCAACATATTCTTAAAATTTGACCTTTAAATAGTATTTGGAGTTTAGTTTGAAATGAAATTAATTGTTTTCTCAACTTACTTCTCAAGACCCGAATATCACAGTGGCTAGAGTCAACTTCTTTTATTTCGTGCTCTTTAGCTCTACGATATGTTACACGCATATTGCGAATTTTACTCTTTACATTTTTCCATTCGACATCGATCCCACTTTCAAAAAGAAATTTTGTGTAATAAGTCCGGGAATTTGGAAGCTGTAATTGAAAACACAAATAAGTACGTACAAAAATTATACAATAATGCTCAAAATTATTTTTGTGATATGTAAAATTGCAGGACGAGTTCATACTTAGTGAACTCAATGCTTTGCGTCATTGTTCATTATCAAAATTAGCTTTTTGGTAAATTTTTGTGCTTTTAAATTAGCCTTGAACTGTTTGTTTTGACATCCAAGAATGATAGTTTAAAAGGCGAATTCAATTGCGACTACCTGTATGCATTTGCCTTGCCGAAATCAAGGCAAACTCATAACAGGTAGACCCCTCTCAATTCGCTTTGAAAAATATCTGCTTTCTTTGTAAAAAATCAGTTGCAAGGCAAACGTCAAACACTATATATAAATCAAATATAAATAAATTTTGACAAACAAAACAGATCAAAGGAGATGCAAGGAGAAAAAAATAATCACCTGAGCTGTCAAGACCACCTGTTATGAATTCGCCTTGGCCGAAATTGTATATATTTTATTTTTAGTCAGAGGCAAGGCGTACTAACCAGGTCTCAGCATTACAACAGCTGATTTCTTTGTCTTGCTTATGCTTTCTATTTTGAATGTCAAAAAGGGTGCCTGTTGTTCTTGTATTGTTGTATTAATAATTTCGCCTGTTTAATACGCGTTGGTCTGAGGCAACTTTTCATGTAGCGAATTAAAATAAGTCTGTTCACATTATGAGTTTTTCTTTCTGAATTTCAAACTTTCATTTTTGTCTACACACTGAAATATTTTGTAATGAAATTCAACATTTTCAAGTTTACCTTCCCATTTTCTTTTGTACACAAATTTTTGCTGTCGCCGCCACGAAAGAAAAGAAAATCTACAACCTGCTCAGAAGCTCCTGTGCCCTAGTATTGGATTTTTGTTGCCATTACGTCATGTAATTGCGTTTTCGCCGACTCTGCAAGGAAAGTTTTGTTTATGAAATCGTCAAATACAACTTCGTACGGTTATCGATTTGTATTGTAGCATGAGCTACATAAGTGACCATTGGCCCGCACCTTTCTGTTAGGGGATCCGTGTGTCGAATATCTGTGGCATTGATTTACGATCCCACGAAAAAGATTTTGCTTACGGTGAAGGTGACGAAAATGCAGGGCATAAGAACGCCAATTGAAGACGTCTCTGATTGCGTCAAGGAACAATTTCCTTGGTTTGATTACGCGGACCCGACTTTTTATCATGCGGATCAGGTTGCACAAGTGCTTGGGCAAGTGATGCCGGGAAGAAGTTTTACGAGCCCGGGTTCTCTTTTGGCTTAGTATATATTGTTTGGCTGGGTATTATCCGGACAATCACCCATTTAAATCTGTGCCGTTTTTAAAATACAGTTCATGGATCTGTCAAAAACCATCAGTTGATGGATCTGTCGTAAAAAACATTAAAACCATTAAAACATTAAACAGTTGTTGGATCTGTTGTAACAACCATCTCCTTCGTGAATTTTTTATATATATTTGTATTATATAAAGTACAACCTCCGTAATCCGGACAGATATAGTTTCAGCTACTGTCCGGATTAGTGGATCGTCCGGATTACAGTTTAAAAAAATTTTAAGCGCAAGACATAAATGTACATATAAATAATTTATTTTTGTTATCGAAAAGAAAAGTAACAATTCATTTGTATATAATTTATTTACAGAAAAGAAAGAAAACTACTAAAAAATTCTTTTAAATATAAAATATCTTTAGATGTTGCTATGGCTTGTTCAGCCCATAAAATAGCTTTTGAAAACAGTTCGCCACGCAAATTTTACTGAGAAAAAAGAACGCTTGTCCAGACTATAGAGGAAAAATTTCTAAACTGTCCGAAAAATTTAAATATCCGGATTACTGAATAGTCCGAATTAGCGAGTATCCGGCTTAGGGAGGTTGTACTGTAATATAATATGATAAATTGTCGTATGCATATGTACAAATTTTTATCTTTATTACAACTAATTGTGTTATTGCAAAGTGGCCGGCAATGCTTAATTTGAAATTTACTTATTTTAATTTTTTTATTCTTCAATTTTCTTTTGTAAGTAAACTACCCTGTTAGGACCTAAACTTTACTCCTGTTTCTAACAACTTTGTATTTCGGTGTAATTAGTGATCCAATTCACACTAGACTAATTTTTGGTCCGCTTAACTTTAGTTCTTTCCAAAACACACTGGATTAATTCATCTGGCATAAAATTGTATACGTATACACGTATTAGTGTTTTTTGTATTCATTTGATATGTGTATTTTTTTAAATTGTGTATGTATTAGTTATGTTCTGCTAATGCGGGGTTGAAGCTGGTTGAAAAATTATGCCAACCAAAAACAACTCTCTTCACCGAAAAATGCTTATAAGCTGCCATGTTATGCCAGCATAATCAATTGTGAATTGCCTCACTTAGATTCTAACGAGTAAAACCGCTAACGGTTAACAAAAACTTGCTTTCCCCATTTTCAACTTGTTGTAAGATAATTACTTGTCTTGTACAACCTGAACGACATACTTCTTGTTATACACATTTTTCAATAAGGTAATATTTTTAAATAAAGTTTCATTAAACCATTGTGTTTTTATTTTCATCTGCTTTTACACGCAAACAGCCATATTTAACTAAGCTTTTTCGTAAATTTAGATCAATCAGTATATTATTTTTAATTACCTCAAAATTGCTATTATTCTTAATAAAATCTATTAATGCAAGTTCCTCTTTGCGTTTCCATTTTTTGTTATGAGTGGACCTAGCACGATATGAATTTTGCTGAAAGTAAAAACCAAAGTTAGTTTTGTCCTTACACGTACAAAAATTATTTATCTTCATACCTTTTCTCCCCGCGCAACACCACTCATTTTAAAGTTTTATTATAATTGATTTTATTCTTCTAAGCAATGTATCGAAATAGAAATACATATAAAGGCAAATTAACTAATTAATTAATCAATTCTCTGAAACGAATAAAATTTATTTGCATTTACTTTAAATAATTTTTACTAAATTGTAATCAGTGTGGTAAACAGTATTCTTGTGAAAAACTGAAATGAAAAGTGAGAACGATAACAATCTAATGGGATAATTTTATTTTACGGAAAAAAATTGGGGTGTGAATAAATTGTGTCGTATGCAGCGGAGTTCCGAAATTGCAAACCGTCTTGAGGAATCATTAACTTTTTCTGATAAATGTCAAAGTCAGTATGAAAAGTCAACAGAAATTTTATATTATTTTTTTATGACGGACTTACGAGCAAATCATTGACTCATCAATATTGTTTGTTACAATTATTTCGTTCACACAATAAATAAAAGCACATATAGAACTTTTTTAGTATAGCAAGAAAATGAAAACAAACAATAAAAATGTTTGTTGACAGAGAACTGCACTCGTTCATACACTGTTCTATGAAAAAAAGGAACGACCTAGTTCCTTTCACCTTTTGGATCGGTCGATTCCACAAAAGGATCGATGTACCCAACTCTACTATATATTAAGGTTTTAATTTTTTTTCTCTTGATATAGGATTAAATACACTATTCTGACGATTCAACTATAAATGAGAATAATGTTAGTTAACATTTAATTAATCAATCTCAATGCAGGTATATATTTGGAATTAAAACTTACATGATCCATTCTACATTTTCAGTTATAGATGATGCATCTGGGAGTTTAATTCCCAATGCATGTCGAGTTTTGGAACCATTGCAAATGTCATGAAATGGCATTCGGCCTTTTCTGTAAATCGAATGATTTTCAGAAATGGACCCCTAATTACATACATATGTATGTATATACCGTAAAAAAGCTTTATATATATTTCAACCCCTAAGACTCAAATGGAGTCGATTTAAATAGCCCCTATGCATTCAAGGGCGCCTTACAACTGACTCATTTGTAGCCGCTGCGCCAGGTTGTGTTCCCATTACAAAAAGTTGTATTTACAATACTTAACTGTAATAGCATTAAACTTTAATATGACGTACGCCTCATCTTCAAAAACCGTTACTGAAAAAGTTCCCCAATGAATTATTTGCTGTTTTCTATCATTGCAGTGTGTGTAATATATTTACATAAGTACGTACATATGTATGCAAGTTTGAATCTAACGTGATGTGCCATTTATAACTTGTTTAAAATTTGTATGTTCATAACAACTTACATACATATGCATGTATGGCATCGTCAACGCTTTTCATTTAATTTTATGAAATATGTACATATATATGTACATACTTTACTTTCCCTACAATTTCCAAATTCTTGCACATACTTTTGGTGAATACTTTATAGAAATTTGCATGAAAAGTATTTTATTTAAATAGTAAATTGTTACAGGTGTTGTTATGTTTGTAAATTGTATTCTTTATATCACAAATGCATTTTTAATAGTGTTCATTCTTGAATTTTTCTCAGCGGAACTATTTAAACAAACACGAATTCAAGTCCTCCAGCAAGCAAGTTCTATGCATTTGCCCCAAGTGCAAAACAAATTACATGAAGAATTTCAATTTGAAATAGTTTTGTAATAAAATTTTGATTATTTTATGTGGTACTTACTAAGGGTGTAACCACAATGTAATTCACTGGAAAATTGTTAATTTTACTTTATTAACACAATTGTTTTGTTTACAAATGTAACACGACAAATTGAGAAAACAGCAGAATGTGAAAACAAAACTAGATGGATAGATGATGTGAAGATAATTTATAGTTCAGAGCTGCCAGATTTAATTGCTTCCACAAACTTTGAAAACTTTTAAAAACGCCCTGTTAAATTACATAAGCACTACACATAGCAAAATTTTAACTTAATTCCCGATGTAATATTTCGTACATCCAGTTCAAAAATAGTATTACTTAATGAGTTACATTGTTCAATAATTGGCATCGACTATCTGTTGTGCTTTATGGAATTTGTCATTGAAAATACAAGAAATTTACAAATAGACAGCTTGATCAGTACCAAGGCGGACGTCGATTCGTCGCTTTCCATAACGAGCTAGTCGAACAAGTATTCTACGATTCGATCACGTGTTTAAAATGTAAACACATTGCATGATTGCGAATGCCACTCACGGTTTCAAGGGCTGTCTAACTGAGTTTCGCACTACAGCTGAGTAATTTGTGACATCAGTGCCAGTCTGTATTCCCATAATAGAGTAGATTTACTCAGTATGTTGAAAAATAAATACAATTTTCTCGGTTTAAATAATGAGTAATTGCCTTCCTTCAACGTTGCCATAAAATTAGGAAAGGAAACTTGGTGACTATTTCCAAGAAACAAGTATGTAGTTGTACCCTAGTAAAAGTAAAACTAGATCCCATGACACAATAAAAAAGGTTATGTACATAACAAATATGTATTGTTTGTTTTTCAAACTGAGTTTGCAATTCAGGAAATATATCATAAGGAGTAACAGAATTAAAAATTTCATACCCATATTAAACGCTCATTATATCTCATTTTTGACCATCTATCAAAGAAAAATAAACTTTTTTTTCTGTTTTTCACAACCAATCACACCCCTGAAATCCCATTTCCCCGCGAGAAATTGATATAGATATATATGGGGGAATTCATAACGGACGACAGCATAAACTCTACTGTGTACTAAATTTTTTCATAGTTGTATAAATCCTGTAGTAAATAATATAAGAAAAATGTGTTTTCTATTCGATAAAATCGATCAATTTTGCTTAGAATTAAAAAATAAACGGCTTATAATGCATATAATTTCCTAGATTTTCTATCTAACTATTAATTTTTAATGTGTAATACTATTTACGATTGAGGATCGTTTCACATCACACTACATTATTTGCTTTGTTGCTACTATTTAAGCAACTACGCCCGATAATATTTTTGCCACATTTCAAAGCATAATATTAGGTAAAATTAGTCTACTAGAATAGATCGATTAAAAATAATAATTTTCAGGAGAAATGCCCACTTATTTGTGAAAAATAATTAGTAATTATGTGTACAAAACAACTGTTCATTTAATTTCTAATAATTTAAATGTTTCTTTAACAAATCGATCTATAAGAAAAGTTACTCCTAAATATTGTTGTGTGTTGTATGTATTTATGTGTGCGGTGTGTAAAATATTCGGCAATATAAATCAAGAAGTGAACAAAAATTTTTATCTAATCTATAAACGAAAAAAAAAATCAAATACCGTCTAATTTTAAAGTGAACTTAAATTAATATATTAATAAATATGAAAAGTATGCAATTAGTATAAGAAATAGATTTTACTTGAAAGCGATTTTTTTGTATTTAGGTGAGCTTGATCAAGAAAAAAACTTGTTGCATGTTTTGACGGTTTCCCATTTCCCAGAGAGAAATACATATATACATATGTATAAAGAAATATTTTCTCTTGTAGGGCTTATAAATTTAATTGAACATTGAGATGCACTTGTATACGCCGCCATCTTATCATTGATTGCTACGCTTTGTGTTTTTAGGCGTAGTTGTTAATATTATTTTGGTATTTGACCCGCATTTTTATTTACAATTAGAAATTTAAAGAATTGTACAATTAACAAGAACTTTATATGATTGCCTAAAAGTTTGCTTTCTTTTTAACACTATAGTAGTTTATCCTTGTTTATTTTTTTAGTCGTCCGCAATGAGTTTGAAAAAAGAACCTCAAAAATCCCAAACTAGACGTTCTAGTTTGGGGATTAAAATACTGAATGACGAAAAAGTATGCGCACCATTGCCTTTAAAAATACCAGTGATGACTTCAGTGCCGCTATCGCCACCTAAACAAATCACATTGTCCATTGCCAAACCAAAAAAAGATTTGAAGCAAAAAAACATGGATCATTATGTTCTGAAAACGGTCAAAGCGGAGAAAAGTACTGATAATGGCATTGAAGAAAGTGAAACGATTGATTTCGTATTGACCGAAAATAATGAGGACGAATCGTCAAAGCCATGTGGAGAAATAACCGAAGAATTACATTTAAGTGAAGATGATGATCGTGATACCACCTTAATCGGATCGGAATCTGTTGAGCATGTTTGTGGAAAATGCTTTAAAACTTTTAGACGCGTGAAGGTAATTGAAATTTTTTTCAGCTCAGATTTATAGGTTTCATATTTTTTAATTATACCAATCACATTAAACCAAAGAATGATATGATAACGAAAATGTTATCGTTCATTCAATTGGTATATTCCAATATCAATTTTTATTTTCTCAAAATCAGTTAGTTTTAGTTTTTTTATTTTCAATTTATCATCATTTTTTTTTGCACAATATCAATTAAGATATTTTATTATTCATTTTTATCTCCTCAATATCAATTTGGATTTCTTATTATTAATTGATATATTTTCAATTTCAAATTAAAAATACGGTAAAAAGTGTAAATGTACAAATTATTTATTGCAAAATGGAGCAATATTTCGACAAAATAGGTAATCGATTAAAAATCCTACAAATTGAGAAACTTATGCCGTTTTCTTTTCTAAAAATAAAAAGGCAAAAAAGTTGCACTTTTTTTTAGAAAAGAAAACGCCATTACTACACTTTCAACTTAAATTCCTAAACTATACAAAAAAAAAATTAAATAGTCACTTAAGGCCGTGCCCACTATCAGATTTAGATCTGTCAAATAACTCTTGCTTGCTTCATAAGTATGATGGTGTGGCTTAAAACTAAATATGTGTGACAGATCTGTCCGATTTGCTAATTGTATGAAAAAATTTCACTAAATTGTATTTTCTATACGATCCGAGTTGAATTTTTTAAGAAGTCGGCACTTTTGAAAGGGCCACTTTTTGACTTTGATATTAGAGATTAAATTAACCTTAATCTTTATATGTGGTTTTTGGGTAGTCGATTATGTGGTTTTGCTTGCTACTTTAAGCGGCCAATCGTGGTTTAATCTTAAACTAGAACTGTCAACATACACATGCTTAAACCAATAAAAACAACAAAAAATACGGAATTTTAAGAAATCCAAATAAAAATGGATTATTCTAGTGCAGAGGAAGATTTTAGTGATTCCGAAATATATAAAAACCTTATTCCACCTCTGTAGTTGTGTAATTCGCCGATATTTTTGAATCCACATTCATATCACATAAAAATCAACACTAAAATTGTAAATATGATCAAATTCGCGCATTTTTTTTCTTCTGTAAAAAAACCGCTGTTGCTTTGATAATAAGTTTGAAAGCTGAAACAAAATGTTGCTATTTATTGTTATTCAATATGGTAATACTACAGGGCTTAAACCACCACCCAAAAATATTATATTCATTTGATACTAGATTAATTTAATTGTCAGATTAGCTAATTAGAGAATAAAATTAGGTTTAATCTCAAAGTAAAAAATTGCCTTTAAGTCAGTTGACGATAGAGATAAAATAACGTAAGTTTTCCCTAATCACGCGTTATTTTTTTGATAATTTTTTTGCTTGAATGTGTGGCAGCCGCAACACACTTTGTGGTTATTTTTTTAAGTCTGTCAGGTTTTTCTCAGTGAATCAGGGTCTTTACATAAATGTACATTAAAAAAATTATAAAAAAGTATATAAAAATCGTTAATATTAGAACAATAATTAGAAATAGGCGAAACGTATCGAACCGCAACGTATCGCAGAAAAGATGAGTATGTAAGTACTCAGTTACAAAACTCGAACTTAAGAAAATACAATTTTGGTTAAAATTCAGTAGCGCTTTTCTGATACCGAGTTTGCGTGACGTCGATAAATATGGGTCTATTCTGGTAAATCGATTCGATTTAAATTAGGCGATTTTCATAAATGACTAATGTCCCCATTGATATTTTTTCAATTCTGTATGATAAATTAAGTTCAGATATAATTGAAGATCTAAAAAATAGAAAACTACAAAAAAGTCTGTACAAATTTGGTTATTTTGTATAATAATTATATATTTTGCAACAACTTTAATGGGATATTGATACATATGCATGTACATTCATTTCAGAGTTTAAAAAAACATTTAGACTATTGCCGTTTCGATAGCGGTTATAACGCACGTAAAGCGGAAATGTTAAAAAACTTGGAGAAAATTGAAAAGGATGCTATCATTATGGAAAACAAAGATGTGTGCTTTTGTTGTGGAGAAAGTTATGATACATTCCATGTAAGTTTTTAATAAACCACATATACATATGAATACATACATATGTATCGTTTTCATAGAACTAATTTCGCTCGTATTTCCTTTAGCTGGGTCATATTAGTTGTCCTGATTGTCCCAAATCATTTAAAACACAAATGAGCTATGAACGTCATATATTCATATCACATTCAGAGTTTGATAATTATCCCTGTAGTATTTGTAATGCTAAATTGCGCAGTGCAAATTTGCAAAAATTACACGAAGAACAACATCGTAACCGAGGAAAACCATTCGCTTGCAAGATTTGTGGCAAGGATTTTACTCGTTCTTATCATCTGAGTCGTCATCAAAAGTATTCGTCCTGTTCGGCAAATGAAAATGATACCATGCAATGTAAAGTCTGCAATAAAGCGTTCTATCGTTTGGACAATTTAAGACAACATCTAAAGCAGCATTTGGGTACTCAGCAAACAAAGAAATCGGAGTACATGTGCCCAATATGCAAAAAGTGCTTTTACAGTTTGTCAACTTTAAAGTGAGTCATAATAAATTTATAACTCTAAAATTATAAAAGAAGATTGCAAATAAGATCGAACTTCAGCCAGCAGGCGATCGGAAGAAACACATTTTTTTAAGCAATCATAATACATCAAGGAATAAGTATGTTGGCTAAAGAAATTAGACCAAGGCTTAAAGTGTATTTGTGAAAAGGTTAATTATTTTTTTTGGGTTTTTTTGTTTGTAAAGGTTGATTATTATATCATCCAAAAATTTTCAATGATATTTTTTAACAATATCCACATAAGTTTCGTACCAGTAACAAAATATCCTCATTTCCATATCGAATCATTTTTTTTTAGTTTTAGGCTTAGGAAAAAGTATTGGACTCTAACAAGAAACAACAAGAAACAACAATATAAAAAATAAAAAATTTTAAAGTCTCACAGAAACACTATTTGGCAGGAGAGAGGGAGAGAAATCGCTGACTATCAGTTGTAAAAATTCTAGAAAAGATTGTAGTTTTACAGAGCAGGAAATACGCTAGATCGACTGCGCAACAAGAAAAAATATTTTCCAAAAATTAGCAATAACGCGGAGTATTTATTTTGACGAGTAATATCCAGCGGTTGACGGCGAATCGCACACATTCTAGTAATTAAATATTAACCATTTACATAAATTTATACGGTAAAATACAAAAACAAAAAACATTTCTAAATAAATAACTGAAAATTCTCTTACTTAACTCTCTCTCTCTCGCTCTCTTTACAAAATACATACATATAGAAAAAACTGTCCCATTTCTACTCAAAGCAAATTGGACAAACACACATACACACTTTGTATGTGCAATAAGTATGCATGTATTGTTAGCAACTTCAAACGCTTATAGCTCCCAAAATACTAAACCGATTTACATAAAATTAAGATTGTGCACATCTATCTAAAATCCCAATTGAAAACATATAAATCTTTCCGAAATCGGTTCAGTACTACGGCTCTAAAAGCAATCTCAAAAAACGTGTTTGCCTATTAATAATATACATATGTACATAGATTATTCGACACTATTCGCAACATAAGCAAAATTATAAGAACTATTTCAACTTAACTTGTTAAATAGATATTGCATTTTTTTACATGTCACTCTTCTTCTGCTGGCCAAAGAACTTTCAACTGCAAATTTATAAGGAAACCCAAATTTTTCTTGTTCGTACTATCAATTAATATCGATTTCGTTTGGTTTGGCGAAGCTAAAAAAGATACATGACCCTTTATTTAATGTGACTATTTTTCGAACAAATTGTTCGTTAATGGTTTTTTAATCCAAAGTGATCATAATTTTATCTAAAGTTAGTAACATTTTTAGTCAGAAACAATTGGACATGAGACAATATTCCAAAGGAACATGGGACAATTTTAACATTAATTAATTTCAACTTACACGACAGAACAGAAACAACGTTGTTTTTCGGGAGCCGCTACACTCCCTTCATCAGTGTTCATGTGTGTTTCCATGCATCCGCCACTGTTTAGGTGGCTCGGTTGAATGTGATTTCATATTTGTATTTATACAAATAATGACTCGAAAAAGCATACGAGAGTTATTTGTATTGTGGAAGGTATTATTAATTGTTTTTACGGCAAACACAACTTCACCACTATCAATATTCAAATTTTACCATCACCCATTAATCTTAACTAAGGCAATACATTCCTTGATGTTTGTAGTATGATTGCTAAAACAAATGTTTCTTAGGTGACCTTTTAGACTATGAATGTTAATATTAATGAGTTTCTTTTTAAGTATTCATACACGTACCCATACGGGAGAAAGACCGTTTGATTGTGATTTATGTGAGAAAAAGTTTCCATCACTGGTTGCTTTGAAAAAGCACAGACGTTATCATACAGGAGAAAAACCTTACACTTGTTCAGTGGTAAGTGGTTTTTGAGAAATTAATTTCGTGTAATTCATATACATTTGTAGCTTGTTTTGTGTTTTTTTAGTGTAAACAATCGTTTGCTGTCAAGGAAGTTTTAAATCGTCATATGAAACGGCATACGGGCGAAAGACCTCATGTATGCAGTGAATGTGGCAAAAGTTTTATCCAAGGTACTCAACTTCGCACACATCTCAAGTCCCATTTAAGGCCGAATGTATGCAATCAATGTCCGCAAAAATTTAAAACTGAGAAGCAGTAAGTTTTTTTTATTAAGATGAACTTACATAAGTATGTACTCGTACACATGATTGGTTAAATATAGAAACGGCGGGATTTCAATATTTTCTGATATATTTGGAAGTGGTTTTTTTAATCCAAAGTGATTATTATTATTTTGGCTAAAGTTCGTAACATTTATAGTCATTTTTTTAACCGTCTAAAGGCCGTAGTGAAGGCAAAAGGTGGCCTCATGGAACTAAAGTGGATGGTAGTAGTTTTTAATCCAAAGTGATTATTATTTTGGCTATCGTTCGTCAGAAAGAATTGGACATGAGACACTTATTCCAAAGTAACAAGGGAAAATGTTAACACTAATTAATTTCAACTTACACGGCAGAACAGAAACAACATTGTTTTTCGGGAGCCGCTACACTCCCATTATCAGTGCTCATGGGTGTTTCCATGTATCCGCCATTGTTTAGGTGGCTCGGTTGAATGTGATTTCAAATTTGTATTCATACAAATAATGACTAGAAAAAACATACGAGAGTTATTTGTATTTGGAAGTGTCGTCTTTTCTATATTATCCCAACGATATGTACTTCGGAATGTATTTATTTTGTTTTTGTGGGAAATATATCATTTTCTTACAATTGCTTATTAGATTAGCGAAACACATGAAAGAACACAATACATTAAAACGGAAGGGGCGCGCACCGATGGCAAATAAATGTACGATATGTAAGATAGGCTTTAAAACAGAATTGGACTTTAACAAACACATGCAGATGGGTAGACATTGCAGTAAGTATTTATATTCTATATAGTTTTTGGGTAATCTTACTTTAAGAAATATTGGAAAAATTTTAGCACCTGCGCAAAGACGTAAACTAAAGACTCGAACGGATTGTGCAGTTTGCAAAGAAAACTTTGAATCTGTGCACAGTCTTCAATTCCATATACTTAAAGTTCATCAAGAAGATCCCGAAACGTTCGTTAATGAGGACCCCTTTGAGACTACTTCGCATGTTGAGAACAATGATTCATTATTGATGCCAGCTCCAAAAGTAATTAAAATCGAGGATGCACAAGGTCAACGTATAGAATTCGTTACCACTAACAGTGAAGGTAAAATTTTGAATACGAACGTGCGAGGTTTGAATGAGGAAGAAATCTTAAGTCCAGAGAGCAAAGTAAGAGAATCAAATAAAGTGCGCATTTTAGAGCAGTATATATTCGATGATAGTCCTTCAACATCATTGAGTGCTGGTGGCAAACAGACTATATTCCTATCCAATGAAGCGTTCACTGTAATACCCTTGGAGTCGGATGGTGGCTTAATAGAACCCATTACCACAACCACATTGCCAAATAATGTTATAAGTCCTGAATCCAAGAAAGAACAACGTAAATCTTTGGCTGAAAGCTTGGCAGCGGCTATAGCCGACGAAGAAGAAAGTGTCTCTAATGCGTTTAAAGAGCCAGAATATTCAGAAGAAGACTTTAAGCTTAAAAATAATGTAAGCAAACTCTTAGACATGCTGGTGGATAGTTGTACACTTAAGAAATTTGGTTGGCCAAATATTTCAGAGGAAACTGTAAGTATTCTATTTAATTTGCAGCAAATTAATATTAAGGAATCGATATGTTTTTAATAGGTGCTTTGTAAAGTTATTGAAAATTGCGGTCACGATTTATTTAAAGACCAATATAACTATGGCAGTTGGGATTACGCCAGCCGTATGCGTGAATATGTAAAGTTACTTTTCACTGTTGTGATTCACAATGATTCCATAAAAGAATTACTCAATAATTATCCAATTGACGAAGTAATTGAATATGTTTTAGGAAATGACGATGACGATGATGAGGACGACGAGGACGACAATGCGAATGAAGTAAAAGAAAATGATAATAAATCAATTCTGAAAACCATAAAATGCGAAAATGAAGATTAAATTAACTTCTAATTCCTGTCGAAAAAGGACAATATTATGCGTTAATTTAACAACACTACTCGATAAATTTATACTTTTTGCAGAACCTCCCTGACCCGTGTAATTTTATTAAACTTTTTTCAACTCTTAAAAAAGTAACACGTATTGTTAAAGTATATTTTTATATACATACATACCTACCGTAATTTAATTTGTAGTAATCCATTATGCCTTATTTGAAATAAAATAGTTCGATAGTTACAAGGCGTATTTAACCAGCTGGCAGCATTATAGCAGCTCACTATTTTTTGCTTTGCTTATGTTTTACGTTGCAAATGTCAAAACACATACGAAATACTTTTGTCTTTTTAACTTTTTTTCTGCATCTGTTTTCTTTGTTTTATACGTTATGTTTTTGACATACGCAATGAAACTACACAAACAAAAATGCCTGTTGTTCTTGTATTGTTGTAATTGTTTTACTAATACTGCCACCTAGTTAAATACATCTTGGATAGTTATGTATTATAAAAATGTAAAAATTTTTTAAAATCTCATAGTTATTGAATGTTTTTGAAAAAACTGTTTTTTTTAAATAAAATTTTATAATTAAAATTATATGAAAACATATAAAAAAAATTACGTTTTTTGTCCATTTAAATTCATGAAAATATGGCAACTCTTGGGAAACCGTTAAAATTATGTTGCCCTGGACAACGGATGGCACAACATAACATTTATCAAACATTTTTAATTCCACAACTAATTTGTTCTCGATCGGTTTAAGGTAAAAAATATTATCAACAAGAAATAAATATGTCTGATGAGTTGAATTCAGCCATAATTAAACGCACCCAAGATACACTTGGAAAATATGTCAAGAAACCCAACTTAACGGATAAGCTTCTGAAAAAGCCCCCATTTCGTTTCTTGCATGATGTTTTTAGTGCTGTAAGGAATTTGTTATTTTCTTTTTAATTTCCCATAAAATTCTTAAGTTTATTTACGCAGATTATACGTGATACAAAATGTTTTGTGGGTCTATACACTGCGGAAGAGTTAACGTACGAGAATATAAAAGATCGTGATGATAAAATGAAATTTTTACAAAAAATTATCGATGTGGTTAGTAAGTATCAAGAATGTTTTTTTTTTACGTATGTACATACATTAAATATTACTAGAGTACACGTAGTGGTCGAAATTCGACCGCCAGTTAGAATGTACACCTATTTTAGTTGCATTCATTTAAAGAGAAAAAGTTAATTAATTACTTATTCCCTTCCCCATGGGAAAAACAATGTAAGAAATAAAATTGCATACAAACACGCACATTTATAAAAAATTTTATTACTTATGTACATAAATATGTATGTATATAGTTACTCTTAAACACCAGTAGACTGCGTCAATACTGACCAGGTAGTTCTTATGATACCATATGGAGAAAATGTCAATAGTAAGATTGTACTGACTTACTATTGACGATATCACCACACTGTGCGAAATTTCCGTGGTAAAAATGTACTGATTCACTAAGACGCTGTCACCACCTGCAGGAAAAGTCAATATTATAATTATACTGACGATGTCACCAATACTAAGTAAAATAACGTATAAAATATTTTACAGTCTTTTCTGAGGTATACTTTTTATTGAACTTCGTTTTGTTTTAAATTAATGATTTATCACAAACAAAAACAAACAAAAAAACAGTTTGTTGACAGTGTCACCAAAAAGACACCATAGTTGTTGACAAGAATATTGACATGGATACAATTAACCCCATACTTCCTTCAGGGTTTTTACTTGTTAAACCCAATGTTTAACATTTGGTAAAAGACTGAAGAAAATCGGTTGCAAAACAAAGGAGAAAAAAGGGTCTAAAAATTTTTATTTGCCTATTTATATACAGATACTTGAGTAGTGCAGCAAGTGGTAAAAGAGTTTGCTTTTCTGATGCATAATCGCAGTGATGCATTTCCAAACAGTCCCTCCGTTCTGTAAAGGAATATATGGCGAACACTTATTTTCATTAAATATTTTTTTAGAATTAACTACAGGCTCGTCTTTGTCCATAAAAACATCAAAAATAGTTGCTGGCCACGAACCAGAAAAGACAAATGAGCTTCTTCAATTAATTGGGGAAATAATTGAGAATAAATTAGATTGGCCGACTGCAGTTGAACAAGTCCTTTCGGGAAAAACAGCAAACAAAGAAGCGCAAAGAAACCCCAAAGGTTCTACGAACAAACAAACTAAAGAAACGAAATCTAAAGATAAATATAACGAGAAATCAAAGGAAAAATTGTCGAGAACAATCGAACCAAGCAAATCTAAATTGCCTGCAAGCAAAATGGCAACAACAACCAAAGATGATAAAATCAAAATAAGCAAAACTAAAGATAACATCTCGAAACAGGTGACAACAAAAGAGAAAACCTTAAAACGAAGCAAAGATACAGAAAAAACTATTAAAAAGTCGGACAATGGATCGTCTAATATAAAACCGAAATTAAGAAAATCAGAGTCACATTCAAGCAATAAAAGTTCACCTTCACCAAAAGCTCAAGAGCCCGAGCAGGATGTGAAATCTATACAAAATGAAACAGATTGCAAACATGAAGAGGAGATAAAACAACAGAATGAAAAAGCTAAAGATTTCACATCGCCAATAAAATTATCCAGCAGCAGTGTTAGCAATGAACTTCTTAACGCAAATGAAGTTTCTATTGGAAATCAAAAGGATTCGCTGCCGCACTTAATTCATTTAGAAGCTGAAAACTTATCAACGGAAACCCACAAGAAATCTTCAGCTAAGCCTAAGAAATCAAGTGCAGGTAAATCAGCCGAAGGCTTTGGAGAACTTGTTGACGACAGAGAACAGCAAAATAACTTGGAAACGGCTAAATTGCTTATACAATCACATGATAAATCTGAAATATCCGCAGCTGGAACTACGCCGTCTTTTAAACAAGATTCAACTGTATCAACTACAAAACCTGAGCAGCACCAATTCCAAAAGACTTTGAATAAAAATCTGCAAGAACCAGTGTCTTCTGTGCTCCAAAAACCAGTTGAAAATCCGCTACAACCTTCTCCTTCCACCAATTTAAACAACGAATTGAAACGGGAATCTACATTCACGCGTGAAAACTCTATAGATTCTATTAGAAGCACCTTAGCAAATCGTCCAAGAACTTCATTAAGACCACCCAGTGCCCGTCCACCATCTGCACGTCCAGGTGCGCCCAGGCGACGTGATAAAAATATTGAAATTATATTACAACCAAATGACCAAATAAAAATGTCTGGCATACAAGTAAAGTTGGAGACATTCGGTGACTTAGATGACGATGAGAATTTAGTTATCATTGAGAATCCTAATGCAAACGATGTTACGATTGATCATCAATCAAATTTAACGGAAAGCGAAAAAATGATGCAAGATGAAACAATCGAGCAGGGCCATTTGGTGCAACAGATTCTGGAGACACAAAAAGAGTTAGTGCAACAGCAAAATGAGGCAAGCAACCAGCAAAAAAAGGATAAGGTAAGAAGTTTTTATTGTTTTTATATATGTACATACATATTTATTTTACAATATATATATCACAGTACAACACATGATTTTGGGAGTCAATTCTGAGAATAGAATTGCACGTGAAAGTAGCCCCAAAAATAAGAACTTCTGCATCATTCGTTTTGACAAGTTGGCTGCATTAATAATTTAATGGACATACGATTTTTTTTGTTCAAGGTGGATTTTTATCACTTTTTTTATGTTTTTGTGGTCACAAACGAATTTTGTGTACTATCGTGATTATCAAAAAAGGCTTTACTTTTTCCTCAAACTCCCAATTTCTCTAGCCTAATTTTTGTTCTAGATATTAAAAAAACATATTGACTTACATATGTAATTATCTTTGAGCTCTCTCAACATTAAGTGTGTTAGAGTACCAAAAAGTTTTTAAAAACTTTTACTGCATTTTACTAAATTGCGTTCGTTTACTCGTGTTACAGTAAATGAGAACACAAATTGAGAGCGTCCATGGCTGAGAACCTAAAAATTTTTACTGCAGAAATTTGTATTAAAATTTAGTAAAACAGAAAAACATATGATTCAAAAGCTAAACAAACAAAAGTAAGAAATTAAAAAGTATACAATTTGTGAAAAAATTATTTAAAAAAAGAAAAACTAAATCAAAATAAAAAAAATTCAATTAAATAAATTATTTTTAAGCCATTCGTTTGTTAACATGTATGTATATGCCTTTTAAAACGAAATAAATGTTGTAAAAGCCATTTACAGCCATTTTCGTTGTTATTTTGTTATTTCGTTGGAGCTGTGAAAATGCTAAGTATATAGTTACTTGGTACTGCACTTGCTTTTAAGGTAGTCAATAGCAAAAACAAATAATCAACATACTTTTGAATAAATTCAATCATAAACAACTTAGGAAAGTCAAATAAAATGAAAATAAGCACATTTAAACGATTATAGGAAATAATTTGTTCATATTTTCTTAAAATATTTGTGTTATAATAAAGATTGCATCGAGTACCAACAAGAAAAAGAGTTGAGTAGTCTAAAGTGTAAATATATTTCAACACTATATTGTTTTGCAATCACCTGTGTCCTTAATCTTACTAATTTTTACAATTTTTCCGTTTGCAACAGCTTTTTTTGAGAGTAAATTTTTCAGTTTACTCAGTAATTACTCATTTACTGCATTTTACTGTAAAAGTACTCGAACGCAGCTATTTTCTCTTAGGCACTTAATTGAATCTGCAGCACTCAGAATCACAAATGTACATACATACATACATATGTACATATGTATGTACATACATATATCGGTATGTGATGGAAATCTATCGATTTCAAATCGCTCGATTTCAAGAATCGAATTCTACTAAAAGCAAATTGATTGATAATTACTTATTGTTTTCAACGTTTAGAACATTTTTTTAGAACTTAAAGTCCACTCCACTACATGGTCCGATTTACAGCACACGAATTCGGCAATGATTCGCTTTACAATACCGACGAAGGCCGCTAGCATACACCAGTATCAATTACTGCCGGTACTGTTCAGTGACCAGTGTGCTATGCCTTCATCACTTAAACAGTCCGACGACAACAAATACAATGGCATACTAATGCACATCTGAAAAAATGCTGGTTGTTATGACTTGCCTGAAGCTGGGCTCGAACCCACGTTATTAGACATTATTTGCTTTGTAGTCAACGCGCTAGATACTTCAGCATATTGCTTGCGCAATGTCGAAGACGGCGAAAGATATGTACATATTATTTTGTGAAAGATTTCGCTCGTGAGGTGTTTTTGTTAAATAATTTTTGCCTATATTCTTAACTGTGCTATTAACTTTTCATGTAATCAATAACTTACATACATACATACATCTGTACATATTTACAGGACTCTGCCAACAATTCTTTGATGCGGCAAACGTCTGCTCGTCATATGAACAATTTGCGCGACGTCATACAAAATATAACAAAATCCGTGAATCCATTGGGTAAACTTATGGATTTCATACCGGAAGATATAGACGCCATGCAATTGGAATTTACTTTATGGAGAGACACTTACACACAAGCAGCCAATGAGTTAAAAAGGGAAAAGAGGTATGTATGGATGTACATATGTAAATACGAGGATAGTTTGATAATTCCGTGACTTTCTGGATAAAATAAAAAATTTTTTCTGCAAAAAAGCATTTTATATATATTAACATTTTAGTGAAGCGTTTTGCTAGTTTTTATCTTTAATACCTCCAAATAATAAGATTTCTCAAAACCCTCAAAATAGACTGTTGCTTTAATGACAACTTTTTCGTTTGACCCAAATCTGTTACCAGCCAGCCACGCTAAATCTGAAAAGTATGACTCATGGATTTTTGCCAAAGTGACTGCATAAGTGTGCACCCGTGTGTTCTCCTAATGCAACAATAATTTTGTCTTCGATAGATGATGTCGCTTTTGCTTCAAATCCATATTGAATCTGACCAAAAGCTCTTGATATTAATATTCGCCGGTAATCGTAACGTTTTTGAATGGCAGAACCTTCTTTGATGCACATTCACCACCAGAAGAAATCCACTGTTTCGATCAGTGATGCCAAAAGTAGGGAATTTTCCCTTTTTCATTGGAAAATTTCAAGGGAAAGGAAAAAAGGGACAGATTTCTCATTTTAAGGAAAATGTAGTGAATTTTTAAAACTTTGTTTTTCTTCCTGGTATATTGCGGTGTAATTGCGTAAAACATCCCACAAAAGTCATAATACATGTAAAAATATAAATTCCAAATTTTGATACAGTATTACGAGAGATATTTCATACAGAGAGAAAACATCTTCTGGTAAATAATATGTAGAGACAACGAAATGTCCGGTTTTCTTGGGAATAGAATTTGTATGAAAAATAAAAACAAATTTGAAAATTTTTGAATTTCTTTCGGTTGACTATATATAAAAATGCTTTTTAAAAATATATATTAAGCTATTTTATATATTCGAATGCGCTCTTAGAAAAAAATTAACTTTTATTCTTTCCATTCCGGGTCACATTTTTTTAACTTGGACAAATTTCATTAAGAATTAAGATTTTTATGACCTTCTAAGATCTGCGCATCCATATTTTAAAAATTTAAGAAATCTATATTGCAATGAATGCGAAGAATCATAAAAAAATATTGCAACAGCTCTTAAGGTACTCGTAATCCAAAGACTTTACTAAAAATTATATAATTTTTGAAGAAATGAAATTAGTGGAGGTTGTTAAAATTACAAATTTATGTTATTTTTTTGGTGTTATTTAATTTTTTGTCAGCCGATATAAATGTACAAAATTTTAAAAACCTAAATAAATAAATTCCAAAAATTTTGTATGGGATTTCGTTCGATATCGAATGCCGTAATTTGCCCCCTG
Organism: Gymnocheta viridis; assembly: GCA_956483585.1. Lineage (NCBI taxonomy): Eukaryota > Metazoa > Arthropoda > Insecta > Diptera > Tachinidae > Gymnocheta > Gymnocheta viridis. Next base: position 138,899,820 of record OY101440.1, read on the forward strand.
TTCTTTTTTCCTAAAATCAATGAATTTTTAGAGTAGGGAAAAATGTAGGGAACATTTTTTTGTGTGTAGAGAAAAGGGGGAATTTTTTCGAGACATGTAGGGATTTAAATTTCTGCTGACATCGATTTCTCTTTGATCTCTGGTGTATTGTGTGGAATCTATCCCTATTTCCTTCACAGTTACTTGCTCGGATTGCCCTTGAACCTCGTTAAATAGTCCTTTGAAATGGCCACACGGCTGGGCTTATGGTTGAGCTTTTTCGTATCTCAAATATTCATGCAAAACGCGATCTACTCGCTCTACAGCGTTAGCCATCTCACTCACTTTACTTCTCCGATCATGAAATGGTATTTTATGGATTTTATAATTTTTTTCTGGAGTGACGACCTCCTTTTGGCGACATGTACTTACGTTTGGAGTCAAAAAGAACAGAAAACAGAAACAAAGTCTCAGCCATCTCTTTCATTCATTTCAATGTATTTTATCGGCTGTTTCTGGATGGACGACCTCTTTTTGGCGACCTGTACGTTTGACACCGTTTGTGCTGGTACGACCACAACGAAATTCAGTAAACCACTTTTTAACCATTGAAATTGATGGTGCAGAAGAATACCCTTAATATTTATTACATTTTTCTTTGGTTTCGGTGATTTTTTTTACATAAAAATTCATGTTAAATCTGCCCGAGAAATACACTTTTTTATTTTCGTTGAAATTAACGAAGTTGTGTAGTTTTAATGACTGTCAAAAGCAAACTAATAGACGCAGTTTCCTCTACAGTAGTGTAGTAATAAATAACCGTTAACGGGACCAGTGTTGGGTTTAATGTTGGAGCTTTGGAAATATAAAAAGTCACAAAATTATCAAACCGCCCGCGTACATACATGCATAATAATTTATTCAACATTTTATTTGCATCGTTTGATGACTTTCTTTAGCCTCACGGAATCTGCCACTGAACCCATGAAAAATCAACTAGTGCAAATTGAGGCGAATATAGGGGAATATATGGAAATGATTAATGCTAGTCGCGTTAAAATTTTACAAAATTCGGAAAAAATTATCAAAATGCTAACAACGTAATTGAACCAACAACAACAAATTAATGGATAATGCAAACCATAGATGTCAACACGTCGTCCCGAAGTTATCTTCACGTATATCACAAAATCAAAAAACATGAGACACGACCTCCTTCTCCTAAAAACTCAAGACTTAACGAGTCAATCCTGATCATCGGATCATGTAATAGTTTTTTTTTTGTATATAATATTGAAACTCTAAACTTAACTTTCCAACGAAAAAGTTTATGGAGGTACGTGAAGATAACTTCGGGAGGACGAACTGTCACTACCTCTATTATTCTACTTTCTTAAAGGTCGAGAATCCAAAATAATTATTAAGCAATTTGCAAAATGTCTATGGCCTCATTCATAAACGTTTAATAAAGTTATAGTAGGTTTACTATAGGATTTTTATATGGGAAAATCGGTTTTAATGCAGTCATTAATTTTTTTATATCTTGCAAAAGGAAATAGTAGCTTTGTATTTCTCATAAAGAAATGTGCATATATGTACATATTTAACTTTAAAAAAAATATTTATTGAAAACTGAAATAACAAAAAGTTTCCATCTTATTGTCACGCACTGTAACTTATTAGTTTCGTAACAAATTTTCAAATCCATTCCCCTCCTGTAACGTAATATGTGAACAGCCTCTTAGAGAAAAAAATCATCAAAATCATAAATTAAATTGCTGTCCGTGTGAACATGGTATAAAACCCCATTTCGAAGCGATTTTTTAAAGTCGGTCGGTCAGACTTACATATGTAAAATTTTCCTGTGAATGAATCGTGCGATCGTGTAGGATAGTGAATCAGGGCCTTAATAAGCGATGAAGCATATTTTAACCTTGATGGCTTTGTTAATCGCCGAAATTCTGAGAACCCTCACGCGATTTTTCGAAAAACAAATGCATCCACAACGTGTCACTGTTTGCTGTGGAGTTTGGGCTGGAGGCACAATTGGACCATACTTTTTGGATCATAATTTGCCCTATGGGGGCCAATCGTGTGATTTAACACCATTATATATTTTTTTATCGAGCTATTTTAAATCACATGTCTATGTCAATAAGCCCACAACCATCCGAGCTTCATCAATGCAATTCAGCGACATTTGTGCAAAATGGTCATGGAAAATTTCGACAAACGTACATACGTACGTACGTAAGTATGTGCATGCAAAGCACATACATGGCCCTTTTTTTTACTTTATGTTTTAATAAAAAAAAAATAATCACAAGACTAAAAACTGTTTTTTATACATATTTAATTCGAATCTTGCGTTAATTTGGGACACCCTTTATATATGTACTATATATGTTTCAGTTGTTAAGCAGCTCTGGGCTGAAGAACAGCTCTCGCGTCATCGTATTTATTTCTTAATTGCGGTCAGGCTTGCGTGTGTTGTTTGGCCTTCGAGAGTTTTTCGTCTCGCTCGCATAGTCTTGCGGTTCTTTTGTGGAATATCGTTGACAATCACGTTGCTACTTCCTATGTGAAGGTGTAGTTCGAGTACAGACAGTCACAAGAACATCTTTAAGAATACTGTTAATAATATCATGGACATACATACATATGGTCTAGTTACTTTATAGATCATTGTAGTATATGTAACTCAAGGTAAAATGTCGGCTATAAAAAGGGCATTTAACTGGTAAAGGTACAACAGGATATACGGACAGGATATTCGAATATGTACCGACATCAAGGCTGCACTGAACTCTCTATCTAGTGTTGATACAACATCTGAGCTGGTAAAGGAATATCAGACTTCCCTAAACGAAATAGCGTCCAACCTGGAGGTCATCTGGGTAACAGGCCACGCAGGTGTGCCCGGCAACATAACTGCGAACAAGCTAGCAAGAGAAAGTTCCGTTTGCAAAAACAGAAGACCGACCGGCTCGTAGGAGTCCCACTAAAAAGCTGTAAACTACTTATACAGCAGAAATTATTAGGGATAGCAAAATCCAGATGTTTCAACGTAATCACATGTGCGGACTCTAGATCTACCTGGCCCCGATTTTTCATACGAAAAATGCAAACACAAGAAAATCAAACAATAATAAGAGAGAATTTGAAGTTACTGCCGTCGATTTTATTATGGGCCATCAGCGTTTGTTCCTGAAGTTGCAGATTTGTTCTGTTTCATCATTGAAGTTGCAGTTTGTTCTGTTTAATCATTAATTTTCAATATTTTATTTTTTCGCCTGCTACAGGTAGTCGCAATAGGATTCGCCTTGGGAAACATCATTCTTTGATGTCAAAATAAACTGGTCAAAGCAAATTTAAAACCAGAAAATGTACCAAAAAGCACATTTTGACAATGAGCAATGATACAACGCAGTGATTCAGCTGTGCTTTCGAGTTCACTTGTGAATTCGCCTTGGTTGTACTTGTTGCAGTATTAAGTTCACCTGTTCAGGCCAATTATGAATAAAATTCCCCGGGATATTTCTCCCTTTTCCCAAAAAGGGGCTGTTCACATACATGTTCGCATATTAATTGTTCGCATATAATATGTAAACAGCCCCTTTTTGGGGAAAGGGAGAAATCTCTCGGGGAATTGTTTATACATAATTGGGCTGAACCAGCCCAATACCAATCGCCTTGAAAATATACAAACGAATTGATTGATAACCCCATGCGTTTTACGAAGTCAATTAATAAATAAAACCACTGTAACGTATATAACAAAATTTAATAATACTTTATTTAAATAAAAAAAAATAATAAATGGAAAGGAAATGTATTTATGAATATGAAAGGTACTCATGTAGTTTGACAAAGGAAATGTTTAGGGATTTTGATGAAAATATCATAAGTGCATTATAGTATTTTATATTTATACACAAGTTTAAACTAAAATAGTACAAAGTAAAAAACTAAAATGTAAATTATTTTTTAAATGTAGATACATACACATACATATGTATATATGTATGTATGCATATCTATTAAATTAAACTAGTTAATAATATATAAAATAAAAACGATTCCAAGTTAAAAAAAAAGCTGCAAGTCAAATTCATAACGTATTATACAATTATTTCTTCGGTTCTTTACATCAGAATATGTACTCGAAAATATAAGAGAAGACTTTTAATTATTAAATTTAATATTTCATATTTTTTAACACAAAATGTGGCTGGCTTTCATTTATCTAAATACAAATACTGCCGTCATATAATTAAAATTTATTCCAATTAATAATCTTTTTTGCGATATCAAATCAAAACAATAATAAAGTAAGTAAGTATACGATCGATCGGCTTTTTTCAAGTCGTAAAACAGAAAAGACATTGAATGAATTATTTACAATAAAAAAAAAACTCCCAACAGTTAAAAGTTGATGGATGTTGTGTGTTTGTGTTACTTAAATTAGCTGTAGGTAAACTGGTGCTTCACAATTGTTTGTATCTACTTGATTAATAATATGATTATGTTATTTTAAAACAAATTTATAAGTACACATAATTAAATAAAATATAAAAAAAATCTTAAAATGGTATTTGATTTACTACAGTATTAATATTTCAATATTGTTGGCGATGTTGTCGGTTGTAGTAGTATTGACTGTGTGCTCAGTTTTAGCAGAAGAATTATGCTACAATTCAAAAAAGTCATCTTGCTGCTTCTCTAATTTCTTTAAGGAGTTCTGAACTTTTCTTAGCTGTGTCGTGTTTAATAATTGGGCGGTATCGGAATTACTGCCAGTCGAACTGTGACGTATGTGATGAGGCTGTGGATTTTGTTGTTTTTTATAGGAATCATTTAAATTGTTCTGGCGTCGACGTGGCACAACATCAGAGGATACAAACAGAACGTCATCAGTCTGGTTAGAAATTGTTCTGTAAGAAATTTTTTTTAAGAAAAGTATATGTAGTATAGAAATTAATTAAAAAGATTTTTATTAAAATAAAGGCGAATTCATGCAATACTTTCGGTCACAAATTTGTTGACTGATAGATTTCTGCAGCACAATTCACTCAATCATTTGCAAACAAAATTTTCCGAAAATGAAAAAGAAATATCCGTGACAAATTGTATAGGAAAAAGCTTTTTTCCTTTTCTTCTGCTTCTGTTAAAAGTTAATTTACTCAATAAAGCAAAGTACTTAAAAAAAATTAAGAGAAAAATTTATACCTATAAAACTGATATTGAAATAAATGGGTGAAATCCACCTTAAGAGAATATTTTGCTTTTATCTTTTTAAATAGCCTTCTTTTGGAAGAAAACGAAAACTTGTTTAGCAGAAAACAAAAACAATTTTACGTTTTCATTCACATTCTACATAAAAAAACTGGAAATGAAATTTTGACAAGATCCAACCTTAAAACAGGGCACGGACAGACAGGCATTTATTCCGAAATACTAAACGGATGCAATGGGAAAGTAAATCCTTCCAAATAAATCAAACATTATTCTAATCGGTTCATAAATGGTAGAGTTTTGAAGGAAAAAATATAAAAAAATACAAGTTAAGTTTATTTGAGACTTCAACAACAAACATTACTAAATAATTAAAATTAGTATTATAAAGCAAACTTAAATCTATAATTTTTTAAATTTATTAATCGAGATTGCCACGATATCTTTTTTCAAAGATTTTCAATAACTTTTGTTTGTTGTGGGTATTTTATATAGACTAGCTAAAAAACCCTCAACAAACAAAAGTTTTTAAAAATCTTTAAATCTATAATGATTTGATATAATGAATTAATGTTAGACAGTAACAATCTTATCAATTTGTGTGGATATACCTATATAATAACAATTTTTGTAAATTAAGTGCTTGCTCCCGGCACAATACAGATCAGTTATATAAAAAAGAATGGACATAAATACTATACTTAGAACTAAAAGAAACGGAAAGATACATAAAATAATAATAAAAAAATTAGCCCCTGTGGGCACCCGGAATTTTCGATACGTAAAATTTAGGCAATAAACTATTCACACAAGCAATTTCGTTTTCAACATAGCCCAAGGGAGAGTAGTAGCTAGTAGCCAATTAAACCCAGCTTGATTATCAATGATGTTCTGAGTTAAAACATTGTCCAGTGTGTACAAAGAATTAATGAATCTTTTCATTAAATCAAATGCTGTCAAAAGCTTTTTCTATATCAAGAGAAAACCGCTATTGTACAACGTTTTTTCCTCATAATAATTCACAACATCATCCCGAAATTTAAGCAAAGCATGATTTGTTGAATAAAATTTTTTAAAACAAAATTGATAATCTGGAATACATGAATTTTCCATATTGTCATCCATCCTAATTCGAATAACTTTTTCAAATAGTTTTCCCAAATTAGATAAAAGTGATATTGGTCTTACATTATTCAAATCAAAAGAGTTCTGTTTTTTTGGAACAGGAAACATTTTTGCCTCTTTCCAAGAAATAGAAAAATAACAATTAATACAGTTACTATAAATAATAACTAAATAATCAAAAGCAATTAAGGAAATGCAAATTAATTGATTATCTTCTCCTTTTTTAATGTCAATTAAAAATTTTTAAACAAAATAGACATTAAATAGTTTTTGCGGTAAAATTTAAGGAACGAAGAATAAATATTGGCTTTCATTAGTTTTGCCAGTTAAAAAGGTGAAAAATATTGCCTTGTAAATTTTTTTTTATAAGAAGCAAAAACAAAATATTACGAATCGAAACATGTGGATATTTTCCCCTTCGAATAAATTTTGTGACAGACCTGAGTATCATCATAGTTGCCAGATCCTGAATTGGTATAAAGTCGTTAAATTTTACATAACAATTGTCAGAACAGATTTTATTTTTTTATTTGTTATGAATCAAGGCGAATTCACAACAGGTGATCCCGACAGCTCAGCTGATTATTTTTTGCTCCTTGCATCTCCTTGTATTTTGTTTTGTTTGTCAAAAATTTATGTTTGAGCAGGTATTTATCAAAGCGAATTGAGGCGAGTCTACCTGTTATGAATTTGCCTAGGTTGTGATTGAAACATTGATACCAAGTAATCGCATTAGTTAAAACTTCCATAACCTCAATTTGACGCGCAGACGAAAAGAAGCTTTTGATGTTGTTTATCTCTTCTTGATTTGTTCATTTTTATTCAATCTGTATTGAATATAAAACAATCGAACAGAATTTGGAAATCATCAAGAATTCAATGTACAATCACCAGTGCTCACAGTTTTTTTTTCATTCTTATCCTCTAGTTTTTGATATTTCACCCCCGCGGAAAGTTTAGAACAGTTTAATTTATTTTTTTTAAAACATTTCAGAAGTTTTAACTTAAAATTATTGAAATTTTAGAAATATATACTATACAAATTTTGTATGAAAACAAAACAGTATCAAGGCGAATTCACAACAGGTGGCCTCGAGAGATCAAGTGACTCAATTCGCTTGTATTTCGGTGTCAAAATTTGTTTACTCTATTTTGTTTGTTTAAAAAAATACTAAATAAAATAATAAAAACTAAAAAGAAGTTTTAGAAAGCGAAGCCGCTGTTCGAAATAAGAGAGGAAACGACCACATTAAATTCGTAACTAACCTAAAGCGGTGATAAACAATGTATACATTAATTTCATCGAAATGCTTTTTATGTAATGTATTATTTGCGAAAGTATTTAATGGATAATACTTTCAAGTCTTAAAAATCGAAACTTACTCTTTTGACTTTTCCACGTATTTGCGTGACTCCGAAATTGTATTATCAATTTTACTTAAAAATTCATTTATGCTGCGTCTACTTTCTTCTTCCGGCGTCATTCCGGCGGCAACTGAATCCAACGATTTACTTTGTTTGTTATTGCTGTTGTTGCAATTGCTCAAAGTGGAACCGTTCTCATTGTTCTGCACTAATAATTCGCCAGCTATCGAATAGGGTCGTGTGGGTAATGCTGCAGGACGTGGATTACTATCGCTACACATGGACGACGAAGAGGCAGAAGCTGATGATAAAGTAGAAGATGATGTACAATTTAAAGGATCTCCGTCGCTCACAACATTTTCCATGATGTTGTGTAAGTTATTTTCATTTTCACTTGTTGAAATTGTGGAGGCATTTGGATAATAGGGAGAAGATTTTTCAACAGGTATTAATAAAAATTGACGCAAAAATAAACTGTCGGAGGCAAATAAACGATTGGCTCGGCGTATTTGTTCTGTCTGAAAAAGAAGAAAAAAAAAACAAACACTTTTTAATATGAAATTTAATGTGTTTTTAGTAATTTAATTAATTCTGGCGGTAATACCATAACAATAAACATATTATTTATTATTGACATCAAAACTGATTGATGGCTGACTGTTTGAAACTTCAAGTATCATATTGAAAATCTATTGAAATAAATACAAATTTAATTTATCGTTTATCAACTTTCTGCAAGTCAATTAATAAATCATACCTTAAATAGAAATAAAATATGTGCATGTGAATGTATTTATTCCTAAAATAATATACTATTGTGTTTAAAGTTTTAATATTTTGTTTTAATAAAATCAATAATAAAAAAAATTTCATTTCAACTTTAATTTAAACGATCATCAAAAAAATAAAATTGAAATAAAGATTTATTTTATTTGCTTTATTTTTTCTTTAATTATTAAAAAGAAATTTGTTTAACGAATTCCTCATTTTGGATACAGAGTTTTTTTTACGCGTGATTGAAATGTATTTACTCTACAAATCTTATCTTATTAATTAGAATAGTTAACTAAGAAAAGTGTTTTTGTAGTTCAACAAATGCCATCTTGAATTGTTCTTAGCTTATTTTATTAGATTAAAAATTTGTTATGCAAGTGTTCTTTAACAAATTACAAATGGCGTATTTATTACTGTGAGATAAATAACGTGTCTAAAAAAATAAATTTTTTTAAATGAATATGATTAATTATTAAAACTTTTAATGAAGTAAATACACACTTCAATCAGAGATACATATCGCCAGCTTAATATGGCTTTGGCGCAACGAGCATTTTGAAACCAAAAAATTTAGTTCGGAATGGGTTTTATATATACTTATATTGAATACCCTCTTTATGTGATATAATTTTGATTCATATCAACAATTTTAATATTTAATAAGTATTATTTTGTTATACACGACACTTTTTGCAGATTGCAGTTCTTGGAACTACATTAGCATGTGTATAAGTATGTATATTGCATAAATTATTTAAATAAAACTTCAATGTATCAGATAGATTTTCATTGCAAAATAAAAACTGCTGATTATTTTTTATGAAAAAAATATTTTTAGCAAGATAATATTTTAAATTAAAGCAAATAAAGTAAGAACGTTTGTTCTTGAAATAACCAATTATTTTTTTAGATAATGTACACACAGCGGGGATGGAAGATCACATTTTCAAAATGTACAATTTATCCATCCTCTTTTTCTTGTTTCTTAACAAAATCAAAATAAAATAAAATAAAAGGGCTTCACCATATCTTTCCCGCGGACTCTGTTTCTAGCTGTATCTGTTTTTTGGTCCCACCATTCAAAATGTTATAACGATATGATTACTAAATGTCAAAATTATGCTCTTCATACAAGACTCGAATGATCTTCAATTTTAACAAATTTTAAAGCGACGATTCTTTAAAAAATAATTTTTAATTTTTGGCGCGTATGTATGTATTTATTATATCGAAGAATTAGAATAGATATACTAAAAACTATCAGCATTGCTATCTATCTATCTATGATTTGAAGAAGATAATATTGATATAGACGTGAGAATTAAGATAGTTTATTTGTAAAAGAACCATGAAAATCGATGTACTACATACAAAGTAAGAAAATTATACGATGATTTCTTTAGAGATATTAATACGTGGCAAGTAAACATACTTACATACGTATTTGAAAAGTAAATAATACTAACTAAACTTTAAGATAAAAAGATAAAACAAATAACAATACTTAACAAAAACATAATTTAACAATAACAGAAATATGCGCTTATGTACATACGTATGTATATATAAAATGAATATTACAGAAAATATAATAAAAACAAATTAAATACATGAGTTTAAACAAACAATAAATCAACCGGAGACAATTAAATTGATACCCTCTTCTACAAATATTATAAAAAAACCCCAGGCAATCGCTTATTATAAATTTATAATTGCTTTTGTTAATAAAATTATCATAACAAAACTTTGAAAAAGGCTGCTACTTACAGTGCATCCATATTTTAGAGCAATGCCCTGTAATGTGTCGGTTTTGTCGACATCATGTCGCACCAGTGTCTCATTGTTGCGCATCTGGTGATTACAGCAAGTGCTGCCGTATTTCTTTAGAGAACGCGCAGATTCACGTATTGATTGTTTTTCATTAAACACAAATTCATCATCCATATCGGGAACAATTTCATGGAACTGCAAAGAAGCACACAAAAGAGAAAGCCACAATTTAATTAAAACTACATATGAATAAGATATTTAGCTGCTACAATATGAGTGTACGTATTTATCAAGTAAATGAAAAAGGAAATAATGTATGTAAACGATGAAATATACATATTTATAATGAAAAGCTATACAAAATATCATTAATTTGTGATGTCATGTGACTGCGCATTTTTTAATAATATTTTAAGTTACAATTGTTTAAATGTGAATTTTTATTTTAGTTAAAAATCATATAATTATTTTTTATAGCCAAGTTTACAACTAGAGTGTGCTTTTATAGTAATCAGAAAAAATATTTATGTTGATTTACAACAAATATGAATGAACTCATACACTTTTCCCTGTAATATTCCCCACCCCAGGCTGTTAACAAGAAATTCACTATTTTTCTCTACTTACACACTTCAATAAAGCAAATATCTTTACATGCAATAACTTTTTCTTTTATATAAAAAATATATTTTGAAAAACGTTTTTTATCGTTTGAATTAGTTTTCTTATTTAACTAGATATATTTTCCTCTTGGCCAGAAATCAAAACAAAATTCCTTCGCTTAAAACTGAAGAAAAAAATCCGACTGACGTCTGACATTTGGTACATGAAAAGATAAACAGCTGCGACAGTAATGCCAGATGATGAAATAAATGCATTTGAAGGTAAAAGTAGTGCCAAGTTTTAGTGAAATTAATTGCAATACACAAAATCTAACGGATATTTCTGGTGTTTAAATTTGCCTTAAGCAACTTGTTTTTTACATGCAATTTAAATTTAAGTGATTGGAAATTAAATATAGACTAGATCAACCCACAAGACATGAATATTTTTTTAAATTAAATTGGAAAAACTCTCGACTAATAAATTTTTTAAATTCATAATTTCTATTAAAAAGTAAATATAGTATTGTTTACTTTCACGTGATCTTCATCTTGATAAAACCTGTTTAAAGCAAAATTCATTTCTAAAACGGAGTTTTGTGCCAGTGGTATGTTTTACTTTTTATGCTATAATTCGGTTATAAGTACAAGTTTTCTATTAAACACAATTTATACTGCAGACAACATTCATTCACTATTGCAAGATAATTTAAGAGAATTTCTTTCCGAAATAAATTTTTGTTTATTGGACATAATACTGCAATTGCTCGTTGATTTTAAATACATGTCATATTATTCTTTATGTAAACAGCTTTTATATTGTCTGTTTTTATCTCCGTTAAAAGTTTAAATTTTATTTAGAAAAACAAACATTTCTTTTTTCTTGAAATCTACTAAATTAATAAGAACTTAATTTACGTCATATCAAATAGATTTAACTTTTCAAAGAAGTCAGAAAATATTAATAATCATAAGGTATAAATTTTCATCAATGTTAGATAGTAAATTTTAAACAAATTGAAAAGTTAAGCCCTCTTCGGATTTTAAAATATGAGACAATATATTTACATACATACACAAACTTGTCTTATCAACAACAAACAATACAACTCAAAGGCATGACTATGTATGCATGTACATACATTTAGTATTAAGTTAAATTAAATTTAATAAAACACGGTGGCGTCTTAAAATTTGCCTTTGTTTTTAATTTTATTTAATTTAAATTTATACTAGAAAGCAACAATTACAAAAAAAATTAAATTAAGCCCCACTATAAATGAAAAGGTATTAATGTATTTATCGCACTTGTATAGTATTAACTCACATATGCATACAAAAAAATTTGAAAATTTCAATTGGTGAGGATTTAATTGTTTATACAAAAATTTATATTTATGTTAGAATTTAATTTGAAATTGTTTATAATATTATGTGTTTGTTTAATAAATGTTGAGAAATTTATTACAATTGCACGTATAATAAAAATATGAATACATTTTAGTTTACATTAAAAAATGAATATATAAAATAAAACAATACCTTTTTTCATAATTACAGTAAAACACGTTTACAACAAACCCGAATTAACCGATATTTCTAGTTTGTTAAAACGTACATATGTAATGAATGTAAGTAGTTAATTGCATCTGCATTAATAAAATAAATAAAAAATATTCATTTCATTATACCTAGTTGAACTTTTTCTCATAATAATTAAATGAGTAATTTTTAGTCAGGTTCCCGTTCGTTTCTCAATTCTCTATTAGCACTGAACATTTTTCTATTCCATGAGTTTGTTCAGCCAGGCTGTTACCTTGGACTTATCAGATTAAGCGCTAAGTTTTTTAAAGAATTGGTTTGCTACAATTTCTTGGAATTTTTTTATTTTTGACTTAATATTTTTAAACATAGAATCTACAACAATATCTCAGTAAAAAATTTCTTAATAATTAATTCACAAAAATCTTACTTAAAAATCATAGAAATCCAAAGTAAACTGTCTTTGGTTCCCTGGTAAAAAGGTATCATCTTACCCATTATGAAATAACACACATCTTAAAATTTTATATATTGGCATATCATCAAACTCGCTTTCCATGTACATAAACGCTATGTTAGTGACATCTACCCGGCGCGGATTCAGGAGACGGGGGAAAGGCAAATTCCCCCAGCAAACGTATAAAATATCCCTCATTTGTATTGCGTTGCTAAAATTGAGTCTTAAAAATATTGTTTCGCATAAAATGTATTTCCTCTCGCACAAACTTAAGCTGAATTCGCGCATGACGCTTACTAACATCGTGGTTTACAGCGAAGTTGTTGTATTGAACTTTATACTGGAGACAGATTACGGCATTTCATATCGATCGAATTCGAACTTGAATTCTATTGAAATTTCGATCGACATCGTAGTCTGCCCCTGATTTAAAAAAATCTATTTAACACGACCGTGTATAAATACTATGGGGACTCTGCACCATCGATTTCAATGGTAAAAAAATGGTTTACTGACTTTCGTTGTGGTCGCACAAGTAAAAATGATGCTGAACGTTCTGGACGGCCAATTGAGGTCAGTCCAGTCGAAAAAATCCACGATATGGTGTTGGCCGATCGAACTGTAAAAGTGCGTGATATTGTTGATGCCATAGGCATTTCAAATGGTATGACCGTTTAATAGCCGCTTAAGAATTCATTTCCAATTGACACAAATATCATGGGAGTATCTTATACACACATACATATGTACATATGTAAATAGGTAGGCTACAGGTTTTTTTGTGGTACACGTTTCAGTATGTTATTGTACACCAATATCGATGAAACATATACATATGTATGGTTTAAGAGGTTCTTTCCTCTAGATATGCACAATATGAACATCTTTTTTCAAAATGCAGTCCATAAAAGTGGTAAAAAGCGTTTTAAATTTGCTAGAAAAACTACATCATATTTATGCACATCTTAATACACATGTACAGAACTTTTGTGTTATTCTTTCCTTTATTTTAATAATACTAACACTAAATTGAAGAATGAATTGCATTCACGTCCAAGTCAAGTGGTCGCATTTCGATCAGCGGGCGATACTAGTAAGTATAAAAGTAAGGATCCGCCGGTTTGAGACGGTAATCGAAATCGTTAGGGCGAATGTCAGTGAAAACGCTCGAACCATTTACGAGAATCATATCCTATTTATAAAAAACACTTTCTATTACAATTCAATTTAAACTTAAGTTGAAACATGTTTGTAAACATGCTTACGTGATTTAATATTTTTGCAACTATGTATGTACATATATACATACATATGTACGAACGCAAATATTTTTTCCTTTGTGTTCGATTCTTTGTTTATATAAAAAATATCGGCAGTTATTTCCGTATTGGAAATTATTTACGAAGCATAAATTAGTTGAGTGTAGGAGAAAGACAGGGAGGGGGTGGGTAAAATGTGTGTGTTTGCCCCAATTGAGTTAATGTCATTGAAGTACCGGTTGTTTTCTCATAATCAAAAGAACTCTAAGAAGCAATAAATCAACAAATATGTACACATGAGGTCATTCAAATAGGTACCACCTGTACATAGTACAAGCATACATAGTTGGGCAAAATACATGGTTTGGGGTATTTAAAATACAAAATACTTCCATTTATTGTACGTATTTCAAATACAAAATACTTCCACGTCATGTATGTATTTAAAATACAAAATACACCATTTTTATTCAAATCAAAAAATACATTAGATAAAACTAATCAAGAAAACAATTGTTTCCTTTCATAAATATCAGATTTTTGAATGCAGCATCAGACAAACTGTTTCTTGTTGGAGAATAAATAAAACCTGCTGAAGAAAATAATTTTTCTACAGTTCCTGATGAGCACAAACTTGTATTAATTTCTACTCTTTTTATATTTGGATAGCTGTCAAGAGGGATAATGTCTTTGCTCTTGTCACTGAGGAAACTGACAAATTCCAACTCCAAATTTGATGTCTTAGATTCACCATCATCCCTATCTACGAAAACAACAAAATCATCGTCTTCTACTTCTGATATTTCAAGATGTCATTGTATTTTAAATACATGTATTTCAAATACTACCCAGCCCTGCATGCATATATACATATGTATGTATGTATGCGCAGTAGTTTCCCGATTTAACGAACCTATTGTTGTCAGGATTCTTTTTTAAAGTGAGGATGCTGTTTTCTGAATTAGTTAGCGCGTGACTATAAATTCAGTAATGACTGGATGTTCTCCAGCATTTTTCAGATGTGCATCATTGTGCCATTGTATTAGTTGTTGTTGGACTGTTTAAGTGACGGAGGCATAGTTCTGGTCACTTAACAGTATCGGCAGCAATCAATAGCGGGGGCAAATTACGGCATTCGAAATCGAACGAAATCCCATAAAAAATTATTTGAATTTGTATAAATATTTCGTTCGATATCAAATGTCGTAATTTGCCCCCCGCTCTCTGCTAATGTACAACTCAGCAAAATCGTCGACAAAGTAAAATATTTAATAATGCACCTACATGACACCAAAAGAGCAGCAGCATTCCTATAAAATATCAGACGATTCTATGGATATCTATTCTTTTGTACACGTCGTTAAACGTGTATTAAAAAACGTGACCAACTGGGATATTTTAGCACCATGTCGTAGAAATACAATATACATTTGTAGTATGTAAGTATGTGTATACAACCTTGAAGATGAATAAAATAAATTTGTTTAATATTTCATCAAATTTATTACATTGGCTTATATAAAAATTTAGGAAACTTGAAAAAAGTAATTATCAAAGTTAAATTTAATAACAATTACCGGTTTGATAAAACTTTCAATATCGCAATTTGCATTAAAAAAAAAGTACATATAAATATGAAAAATAAAAAGCGGTTTCTAAATTTTGTTTTTATTATTTACTAGAAAATTTGTTTCAATGTTTGTCTCAGACCTTAAAAAAAAAACAAATGTTGAGATTAAATCAATAATCGTCAAAAACGTCAGACGAATATGACCAATCGCTCTCTCTCTCTCTCTCTCTCTCTAAGTATTGCACCATGCCCCTTATACGTGCATAACATTTTTTTGGCGACGGAAAGCTTAAAGTTGAAATAAAATTCACAAATATTATCCAAATACTCGTATCCATGAGATTGGCTTTACTTCACCTACAGTGGGTCACAATACAATGAAAACTTTTTTGAAAAATCTTATGTTATTTGAGTTTTCAATAACTTTCTGTTGGCAAGTTAGTAACTTTGGTCATTTAAAGAGTGGTTATTATTTTAGTATTGGCAAAACAATGGATACTTTTATTCTTCAACGCGTAAGATGATTTAAGCACAAAAGAATAGATGGAAACACAATGAAAAATGTATGATGTTACTCATTTTTTGAAGAACGATTTTCTTGAGTTAAGTCGTTGTTTCAGTAAATGAGCGAGATCGATTCAATAATTGCTTTAAATGCAACAATTCTGCTTATTGCCAAAGTCATTTAACCGAAAGTATCCTGCATTACCGGCACTACGTGATGCCGGATGAGTTTCTTGTGTTGAATTGCAAACTTTGTTCCGAGGAAATTATATATGTAGGATTTGTACATCTGTGGCAATAAGTAAAAAGTGTTTAGGTCATATTTTACCTTTTATAGGAAAGCACGTTTTAACTTTTAAATGGACTTTAAGAAATATGATCATATTGTAGATAAAGTTGCCAGATTCGTTTCTAATTTCTTCTAATTTACGATTAAATTGTTCTACACTCCATAACTAAAGTGACCATATTTTTTTACCTGAAAACGGGACATCGCATAATTCTGATGGGTTCGATTATATGAAATGGAAATGCATAGATAATATAATATTTCATTTGTCCATAGTTTATTATTATTTATATTACGTTACACTACGAAAAAAATTGTTTATACATTGTTATATTTTTCAGAGGCACAAATTTGTTTGAAAAGTTTAGGTGATGATTTCAAATATGTGTGGAACTCTTGGCAGGATTTTTAAATATTAACTTTAATAGTTAACACAGTCTTAAGCATTGATACCCTTAATTGAGTTTTATCTTCGGTCCACAACTTGTTCATCAAAGAAAATACACGTTCAACCGGCGCATTTGCATCAGGCAAACATAAAATATATTCAACTATAATTTGAAAATTTGCATGGCTTAGGTAATTGCTTTTAAAATGTTTTTAAAGTGCTTTTAAAACGATTTTCCGTAGAAATATTTTGTTGATTCCATTCATCAATTCTACGTATTTAGATACCAGTGAATATTCATCGAATACTTTCGTATCTTTATTGCAATCGATATGTTCTTTTATGATCAATATATCTAGAACTTTTTGAACATCTTCCCACTGTGGTACTACTCAAATTTGCCCAATTAAGTTTTTCTAAATCGTTGTTATAATCAACTAGTTTTATAAAATTCTTTTGCCTTAATTTTCACGAAATTCTCGTCAATATCGGTGTAACCATCTTCTTTTAATTTTTCAAGTAAAACGCGGACTGAATATAGAAGAAAGTGAGTTGTCTCTTTCTGAAACAAATTCTCTTTTAATTTGTTAATTTCACTTGCTGCTTCAATTCCCGAAGATTAATTTTGTATTGCTGCATTTCCGGTTAACAAAGCAAATTTATAGAACTATTTTTTGAAATTTTTTTTGTTTTATTTTGATTATTAGTTTGACGGGCGACGTAAAAGTAAAATGCATGCAGCGTAGTCTTATTTTGAGAGGGGGTTAATTTTTTTTTATTTTTTGCCTTTTAAGAACACTAATTTAAGTTTATGTACCATAAATTGATTCACCCAAATTCATAAGAAACTCAGTTAAATCGTTTACAATATTTTTTAGATGCAATTATTTTTCGCTAAAGTTGTGATGTATTTTAACATACATACATACATATATTAAAAAAAAAAACTATCTTTGACGAATTTGAAGATTTATAGCCTATTTCTGATATAAGAAAGAACACCTTCATTCGCATTCTATGAGAAAGAACATTGATTTCGATTTCTCTACATTATTTCCAAACGAAAAGTGACTCGAAAGACAACTCGAATGAAAACGTAAATGTTTTCATATAAAATCCGATTTCTGTGCTACGAATGTGTCGTTAACATTGAGAATGAAATGTTAAAATCAGTCACTTGTGGTTTTGCTTTCCCAACAAAATTGTTGAGTTTAATAAAAATAAAACTCATTTAAAAATTAGCTGGAAAAAGCAGTTAAATTCGGTTGGGCCTCCCACTCGTACTATTTTTGAATGGAAAAAGGTTAGTACGTTTGTTTGTATGCTACAGAAGAAACCTATTTAACATTTTATCTATAGAGTAAGTTCGGGTATTGTGGTATAGGCGAGTAATGTGCTGGAGTAGGTTTTTTGACAAAACACGGGCTTATACAAGCCGCTTTTTCTATCGTCAACTGTAGCACCCGGGGGTAAAGTATTTGGTGTAAAGCCTCAATCAATTGATGATTGTTTTTTTGTACTGGTGGAGTCACCATCTAGTTGCATTAAAGTTGTTGCAGTGGTAACTCCAAATACAAGCTCGGAAACTTCCCAGGACCAAAATAAACTATGTAAAAATGAATGCTATTCACCCCAAAATGGCCATCAAATATCCAAAAAACAAAAAAATAAAAAATGCCAAACCGACAAAACTTAAGCAGAACTGCTTAAGTAACAGTGAGCAACCAATCTCCCGTTCGGCGAAAAAGGCAAAATCCGCAGACAGCTAAGAGTTGCGAAGAAAAATACGGCGACAGCTACAGAAAAAGCTAATTCATTAAAAAAAAATGGCTGATGCTGCTGAGGTGCACTGAATTAGCAAAAAGGATGTCTATCGCCTTTGAAACAACATCAGCAGGTTTAAATATATTAGTTAAATCCACAATAAGGAAAAAAATATTAAAAAAAATTTATTAAATTTTTTTATTATTTTATTTTATTTATTATTTTATTGACATACATATGTACATATGTACTAGTACATACGTAAGCTAATGAGAATGGAAGTGAGTGCCAATAAGAAATCCAAATTGGTTCGAGTTCCAGCGAGTGCCTTTCATTCGCTTAAGTTTACTTTCTTACATTTTTGAACAAATCAATTATCTCTTTTTTCGTATTTCTGAAAACGGGACAACGGTACAAAGTAGTTGAAAACGGGACGGGGTCCCGTTCAAAACAGGACGTATGGTCACGCTATTCATAACTAATAGGTATATTTAATTTGAAATATACACAATTATATTTTATAAGTTATTCCATATGATAATCTCATATAGTTGGAAAAATATAAAAAGCAATTCATTACGCTACAACTTCTTGAAAAAATCATGTAACATAATTGAAACTTTTCCGAGATTTACTTTTAAGTATGGAGTTTACAAAGGAAGTATTAATTCAAATTTAGCTTATGTCGATTTAAGCATTTATTACTTTTTGGCACAGATATAATGAAATACATAAACAAACTAACAACAAAAAAAAACAGAAGATGTCAAATCGGTCACAGGAATCAATGTAGAAACAGTGTATCTGTATCCGCCTCAAAAAAAACCCACACACATACCCGAACAATATCATTCATGGCTTTCATTCTTTTTTGGGGGCGGTAAAAATATATTTTTCTTTGATTTCTTTTATCATGAGTATATAAAAAGTGCATACATACATACATATATGTATGTATGTAATGTATGTATCTACTATATAATATAATTAATATATTTTTTCTTAATATGTACATATGTATGTATTTATATGAAGATTAGTATGTTTCAAGAATAACGAAGTATCTGTTATTTTTTCTAAGCCTTGAAATTGTCTAGTGCTATTATTATTATTTTTTTGCTTTTGCTAATATTCAGCATATAATTGAATACATAAATAAGTGATTAAGAGAAAAAAATATTACAATTTATGTATCCCAGCGAGCATTTTCGATCGTAGAAGAATCTTCCGCGAGCACGCAAGTTCAACTGTATCAAGATGGCGACTCTTCCATATAAGCCGTCTACGATGCGTCAGTTGAATCGTGTAAGAGCCTTGAATAAATCGTCGTAATGAGTGTTCTGCGATATTTGGAAAAGGATCGTGGAAGAACCTTTTAAATAAAAAGTATTTTTTTGTGTTTTATATTTTTTAATAATCACCCTTATTCTGCATTTCGATTACGTTCCCGCATTCAGTTACTTTCGAATCGAAAAATGGTATTCCAAAAAAAAAAACTTAATCGAAAGAAAAAGAAGAAGAGTATGTTTAAACCAGCTGCTTTGCTATGAAGCGTATGAAATAGATTTTTTAAACATTCTAATTGTTAAATTGCAAACAGTTAAATTTAGTGAAAATAACAGTGAGAAATATATAAAAAATAAATGTTGTGGCCGGAGGTGATATTTTCAATTTATAAGCATCATTCAGAACTTCATCTCAGAATGCCTGCACTTCTTCCTTGGGATGCTTCTGATATCCACACGCAATATCATCCTTCGATGCCATTAAATTTGCCAGCTTCTCATATCGCTCATGTGTTGTGTTTTTCGGCATGCAATAAATTAAATAAAGCTTTCAAATTTGACAAAAAATTAAAGAATTTATTACAAAATAATTTTATAGCATTTTATAGTTACATTTTATTCAATTATAAAATTTTTTCAACTTCAAAAAAATCGAAATCTTTCCGTTAGCAAACAAAGTACTTGCAAAAACGTAGCTACGATCGTAATGCAGAATAGATACAATCGAAATGATACGGGGAACGGAACGCATAATACAAAATTTGCAAAACGGATGAAATTTCGATTCGAATCGAAATGCAGAATAGGGGTCAATAAATAACAAGAAATATGTATTTTAATTAAAAAATCAATTTAATTTAAAAAACACTTGACAGAAAAACACTTTAAAAGGAAACACTTTAATCACTCTCCATGCCTAACTATCGCCAGAATGCGTAAACGGCGATTTTGAAGTCACATAAGCAACAAAAACTCTCGTTAAAGCAACATTTACAAAAGTAATATACGATTTCGGTGAAATAACAATCGTACAATGGTCGTCGGAATACTTAAACGACGATTGTGGAATAACACAAAAAAAACACTCGTTCAACAATTATCAAAATCATCGCCAAGATGCGTAAACGACAATTAACTCAACCAACAATCGACAGAATGACTCGCAAAAGTATCATTTGGGAGAGTAAAAAGTAATTTTATTAAAACAATCGTCTGAACCATTGAAAAAAGAGTGGCGAAATTAACGCACTCGTCAAGTCATCTTCCAAATGTTTGCTGGGATGTACGTGTACATACTCGTACCTAACGCCATTTTGTCGTCTTGTCTATCAATTGTCAATTGTATTGTAGATACAAATTGCAAGTAATGAATTTAATATTAAACCATCAACGTAGGATGTTTTAAACAAAATCATCAAATAGATAATTAAAGACGAATTTGCTGACATTGAATTTGCATGAACTTTAAAATTTTTTCCATGAAATTGCAAAGCTTAATAAATAATTTATAATTAATTATAATTATAAATTTGCAAATTGCACGTGTAAAATAGCAGAAAAAAATACATTTAATAAGTCTCATTGTTATTTATTTACATACATATCTTATACTTTTCATTATAATAATTAATTTTTAAATAACCGACTTGTTTAACACATTTTTTGTAAACAAATTTTCTGTTTTACACAGACAATTTTAATTAAATTTGTGGTTAAATTTAAACAAAATTTATTTTATTTACAATTTTGAATCTGAGCTTAATTATAAATTAACGCTCTGTAACTGACGTGTAATAATTTTAACAATATAGCTGACGTGGGGTCCAGCAGACCACATCTAGATGGTTACACTTATGTATGCTGATGCGTTCGTTGCCACTGATCCCTCTTGAACAGAAAAGGTAAGTCTCTGTTTAGACGCGTCATGTCTTATTGACATCATTCTTACTTTTTCTTCTTTGAACTTGAATTGTTGTCACACGGGTAATGTCATTTACTTTCAAATACCTTCATGCTTAAAATTACGAATGAGAAAGCAAAACGTAATGACAATACATGCATGTGTGTACTCGTTTCTTCTCCCCTCGTCGCTCCCGCCTATAAAGTAGCAATCATGTCAATAAGACATGACGTGTGTAAACGCAAACTCAGGAGAGCGTACAGATCGTGAATTCGGATTTTACAAAGTTACGCAGTTTTGCTTTGCGGTGTCTGTCCGACTACCAGACCAACCTAAATTAGCGCTTTAAGTATAGCGTTTTCCAGCGCCTAAATTTTACGCTGAAATGTGTTACTTAAACAGCCCTTAAATGATGAAACAGAACAAGTCTGCAACTTCAGGAACAATCGCTTGGTGGCCCATAACAAAATCGACGGCAGTAACTTCAAATACTCTCTTATAACTGTTTGATTTTTTTTGTTTGCATTTTTCATATGAAAAATGTATGTGATTTCATGAAAACACGGTAACATTTTTAAGAGAATGAGTGTCTAAAATTGAGAGTATAAGAAATAACGCTGCAAAAATAAAATAGATTATATTTCACGACCACATTCTCTGGCATAATTTTATGTCAAATTGTATGGAAAACAAACGTCAGCCCCAGTTCTGTTTCATCATTAATTGTTGCAATTAACCTTCTATTACAATCAGTCTCAAGCAAGTGTCTTATTTCGCGTTCGACTGCGATATGAAATGAAAGTTCTATCCCAGTACCCATGTTCTATAACTTTGGCGAGAATTTCTCGTGTCGAAAAGATGTGAAGCAAAAAATTCCACCGTTTCTCGAAAAGTGAGAAAAAAGTGTGTCTGTAACTCATGTCGAAAACTATCAAAAGAGCTTACGACGTTACGTTAGAAATGTCATTATATACAACTCGAAGCTGAAGTGAAATTTTATACGTTGAGAATGCTATTCACAAATATCGTTAACGGCGACTAAAATCTACTAACATTAAAAAAATTTCAATGACGGCGGCGAAAATATAACCGTCGTCTGTACAAAATCATTTATGGCGCGACTTTAATGTTTGTTGCTTACAAAATATCTGAAAATAAATAAAAACTAAATTTTTGGTGTATAAAAATAAAAGATATTTGTGCGTTTAAAAATAAAATAAAGAAGTTTATGTTTTTTTCTGTATTATTATTCATTACATTTTCCACTTTGAATATGTTTTGTATTTTTTAAATTTTATCTCACCGCGTTTTTGTTGCGAGTATATTTGACAGTTGAAAGCGGCAGTTTTTCTCACAAATATTTTACAGACACAGTTTTTCTGTAAATTGGCGAGTTGACCTCTCGTCATCTGACTTTGTTAAAAGTGGATTGTGCAATAAATGCAGTATAGCTCTTAAGCTCAACACTATAAATAAACGCTGTGTCTTAAACAGAAATGTTAACTTATCTTACTTGAGACAAGAACGCTAGATTGACCTAAAAATAGCTAAATTGGCATTACTTTGTATCAATAACGAATAAAAGGGGTTTTAACGCCCAACTTCACTATTAGCGCGCTGTCATTGAAGCCGCTCTATTTGGGTTTGCTCCATACATTTTGTATGAGCATAAGAATTTTTGACAGAAAACGCTAATTTAGGTTGGTCTGTACGAAGTCAGTTGCAGAGGTTTAAGTTTATTAAATACTAAAAATGCAAATATAAATTACATTACAGCTTAATTAATGGCCTTCAGTGAAGCAGAGCAGAGTCTTCGATGGTAGTCGAAGCCACAGCGAGCTGACAGATACGCCAGCACAATACCCACGAAAAATGTTCTGCTAATAACATTGTATTTCTTATAGTGAAAGGTTAAGGCCCCGTATTCATAAAATTTAATTTGTATTTGAAATGTATTTTAAGAAAATTTTTGCGTTAAAATACATTTCAAACTCAAATTATTTTTTTAAAAATACGGCAAGATTTGAATTTTACGAAGATATGTATTTTCTTTATTGGTCTTTAAAAACTGCAAACATCATTAAAATATTTAAGCAGAAAACACAATATTTTTCCTCCCAACTTAAAATTAAATAACTTAACACCGGACTTTAACAGTAACAAATAGGAAGTGACTGGCAACAAACAGCTGCTGCCACAAAAAATAAAAACGGAACAAACAATTAAGAAGGCTTATTTTGCAATTGATTGATTGGAAAAAAATATTATGATGATATATTTAATAACCTGCAAACTTCCATATAAAAATATATTTTATAAGCATTCCACAACTTCGACGGTTATTTATTTTTAGCTTATGACAAAGATTTCATTGCTCATTTTTTTATCGTATAAAAGTTTTAATAACCAACTCTTAAGTGGTGTTCTTATTTTCTATATTTTTATACCTAAACAATTGATTGATAACAATATTTATAAACAAACGAAACAAAAAAAGGTGATCGATCATAAGAACAGTCGGTCACTAAATTAAATAGTGTTCCTTATTTAAGTTGATACAACTATCAGCTAGGTGGATTGTTATGAGGCTTACTTATATATGCTGCCTTCACACACTATGCATTTTACAGTGGCGGTATTCAGAGTTTGGTGCAAATGCTCTTGCGAAAAAACAAATGCAAAATATCATACCTTTTTTGTGAAATTTAACGGCAACTCTGTGTATTTTGTTGTTGGATTTTACGAAAAAGCTACGATATTTTGCATTTGCTTTTTCGCAAGAGCATTTGCACCAAACACTGAATACCGCCAGTGTGTTTGTCAGCTTGAAAATGCATCTGTAATTGCGTATGTTTGCCAAAATTGTACATTTACAGACGGTTTATAATTTTTGCTTTTACACTTGAGTTTTTAATTTCATTTGACGTAACCTATTATAGATTACAACAGTATGAACAATTGTATCTAAGTAATTAAAAATATTGTTTTTTTAAATATACATACATATGTATAAAATTTTTAAACTATTGCCTAGCTTTTATCGCGGGCTTTGAGCGCGGCGACCGAATCGAGAAATTCCGTAACGAAAATAAAACCTAACACTAAGTTTGTTTCTTAAGTCTTTTGTTTTTTTAATATATTTGAATCGCCTAGCGTATGTTAACCCCTAAAGTATGCTATTGATTTCATTAACATACGGTATTGCCAGAACAGATTTTTACATGTAGGAAAACATAAAATGGCGTACTTACGAGCAATCGTGGTTGACAATCGTGGTACACAAACAAACAGACAATTCGTAAGTTCTTAAGCGGTATTTTCCAGATATTTAGAGGATATCAAGTCTCAAACTTATGTTTCCTATTTCAGTTACCATAAACCTATAGTTTCAATAATAAAAATTCCTGAATAAGCTGCATATATTGTAAGATAATAAAAATATTTTAAACGATATTAACTTCTCATTTATTCAATAAAAGAAAAAATTTTGTTTTCTTATCGGTCACCGCGCTCAAAAAGTGTAACTTGAATTAAGGCCTCATTAGTTTTTACTTTTCGTTGCCGTTCTGTGCCGTTCTTTTCTGTAGAAAATATTTCTTACTTACTTGTTCTGTGTCTGAACTTTCGAATGTGGACGATATAATTATAGGAATGAATTTTGTAAATATTTCCAAAATGATTTTTACTTGAATTAAATTAAATTAAAATAAAATATTTTGACTTTTAAAACAAAATTTGTAATATTTCATTCCACAAAAAACTAATCCATACAAACTCTTGGCTGTCACTTAACGTTGTATTCTATTTTCTACAGAATAGTCCGCAACAGAACAGAACAAAAAAGCAACAACAAACCACACATACAGTTTTTCAATTGAACAGAAACAAAACAGCTGATTCGTAACAGAACAGAACGTAAAAACTAATTCTGCCTTTAATATCAAAGAAAAAACTTGCATAAATAAAAAATAAATAAATAATTAAAATTGCATATGTTGATAAAAAAAATGCTATGCAATAGCTTTGCCGCGGCAGTCCCCGAGTACCCCACGTCTTTTTACTTATTTTTTTTAAAAGCGTTAATTAAAAATTTTCAATTTTATCGCGGAAGTGGATGATTTGGAGAATTCAATAATTATATTTCAAACGATTGATGGTTTGAAATTTTGTTTCTAATCAATACGTTTTCATATACAATTAAATGTACAGAAACAAATTAAATAAACAAATAAATAATGTCTCTTACTCGAATGACGACCAGTGTAGTTTATTAGAAAATATTATAGAATTTTATTTCTCTAATAAAAAATAATAGCTTTTAAGCGCGTCTTAATACAAGTAAGTTTTTTTTATAAAACTCTATAATTTTATATTTAACCTTGAATAATAAATTAGTTTCCATTTTTTTTCTTCTTTGTATTAATCACCTGTTAAGGGTTTTTTTAATTTGTTTTAAATCTTGAAAATTTAAAATTTCTTCTCATTTTGGATAACCAATTTCTAATCAATTCAGAATTGTAAAGAGCAACGACAATCTTATCATCTTAACACTGCATAATAAATAAATTTAATTAATATACAAATTTATGCACATGCGAAGTCACACAAGCAGGGGTTTACCAAACTTTGGGCTAAACCATGTTACTAATGGTTTTTTTATTTTAAAATCTTTCAAACAGAAATGATAAAGCACTTTAGATTTAACGGATATTTTTGTATGAATAAATAAATTAGCAATTAATAAGTTCTGAATGTTGTGTCTGAAGATATATAAAGATTGTGATTTTTCAAGTACAGCTTTCCTTGGTTTTACACGGTACTCGTTTTACACGTTTTCGGTTTTAAGGCCTCCAAACACGTTCAATATGCTTGCTAAGGGGACTTTCACACTATCATACAAGTCTTAAGGCTTTCATTGGATTTTGTGTGAAAGAAATCTAACGAGATTTGTTGCGATTGTCAAAAAATCATGGTACGTTGGATTTTATTTTCACATCATCAGATCTCAAGTAAAATGGAAAATATGAGTAGAAAATAAGCGGCGGCTGAACAGTTTCATGTAGCCGGTGAACGTGCCGGCCTTTTAAAATGTTTAGTAGTTAAAGTATACACTATATATCAATGCAGTTATACTATATATCACAATACAACATTAAATAACATTAAGACATAGTGTGGTATACATTCCAAATTTTGAGCCTGTGTACGACAAAACACCCCATTACAGACAATACGCTATCGCCAGCGAAACAATCGACTGTTCAATTTGCTTTTATGAAAATTCAACCCTGACAAAATGAAAAATCTTATCGTTTAGAAAAGTTTCTAAAAATGGCAAAGAGTTATGGTCTGTCAAATTTATTATCATATTTTTTGACATTTTAATAAAATTTAGCTTTCACACTATCCCACTTCCATGTATTATTACAGTTTTTGACAAGTCTTAATACATTGTATTAAGTGCGCTGGAGACGATAAAAAAACACGTCAACGTTCTAAGTGTGTGCGCGCAGTCGTTCTTTTTCGGGTTGTCGGCTCTGATTGATGAAAATCGAAAACTTTTGATATTTTATTTTGACGTATAATTATTTTGATAGTATCCAATTGTGATTGACGATAGAAAATGTCATTTTTTTTTGTTATCCAGTAGCCAAATATCTCAATGTTGCTGACAAACGCATATTGAATGTTATTGTTTCTCGCATCACCGTGTTCTGTTTTTCTATTAAGGGCTTCACCATACCCAAAAGATTTTTGGCATGCTTGCTGTCAGTTGCTTGAACATGTATAGTGCTAACCCTTCAAGCACGAACAACTTTTTAGTATAATTATATTTTCATTGTGAAAATTTGTCAAAAAAATCGTAATTAAAAGAAAATTAGAAAAATTACTCGTACAAAAAAAGTGTTAGAATTAAAAGAAAAACCAAGAAATGACTGATAAAGAAAAGAGAAGTGTTAGAACTTATTAAATAACATTTTTGTTATTAGCATTTCATTATTTAGCGACATTGTTATATTTTTTTAGCTAAACGAACGGCACAAAATCAAAGTAAAAAATGAATGCTTGGTGGGTCATCAAGCGTGGCAACATCAAGCCAGCAAGCACACGTACACGAACTTGACAGCAAGCATTTCGAACGTATCTGAGGCCCTTTACACTGTTTATTGTTTCAAGCTAAAAATAATATAATAATTTAATATGATTCCCAAATTTTACGTTCAAAAAATAAGCACAAGTACGGCTTTTCTTTTCGCTCTACACGAATGTAGCTCTAGCCTGTTAATCGGAGTATAGGTGTATTCGTAAGCAAGTATTTTGTTTATCTTTTTGTTAATAGTTTCTTTAAAACATTAAAAAAATAAGATTTGCAAATCATCTAAAACTTGTAAAAGAATACACTTTTGACTTTAGAGTTCTTTTTTCATTTGTGTTATTAGTCACTTAATGGGATGTCGTAGTTTAAGTTGATCTTACATAATTTACATAAAACTTAAAACTTTTTTTTTAGATTTCATCAGCTCAAAAAATAGTGATTGTGGTGAAAATAATTTTTATGTATTTTTAAACATATCGCTGGTGAAAATATTAAAGTTCTACTCAATTATAGTAATTTTCCCTGTTCTGTATTTCAAGTAGAGATGGAATTATGAGTAACTTTTCACTCAAAATCATGAACGCCCAGGAGCGGAAAAAAATTTTACTGATGGGTGCAACTAAAATTTAATCATGATCACAATATAGTACTGCGATTAATATCATTCTTATGTTTTCCGGATTACAAAATATTAAGCGATCCATTAACAATTGTGTCAATAGTGCATGCTAAACGTTCAATAAATATCGCGATACTGGTTAATATACATATGTACATAAATTATACATACGTGTGGCAGTGTAAAAATTTTCGGAATCCATAATCAATTTTTGGTACAGACACGCAAATACAAAATCTTGTTCCAACAATTTTAGAAATTGCACGTACATATTTTTAAAGTTTTTTATTGATGTTGCAAAAATGCGTTCGCTCGCATTCTAAGCAAAATAACACCGTAAATTCGGTGCAATGGTGCAATTTTCCGTGAAGTTTAGCTTTGTTGCCATAAAAATGCAAAATCTCTTATTTCAGGATAAGTTTTTCAGACGAAAATTTAAAAAGTATTTCAGTTTCTTCTTCATTATCGAACCTTTCTGTTTGAAATTTTGTAAATTGTGTGTTAATATAAATACGATTACCCATAGCAAAGCAATAAGTGATAATGTTCCGTTATTCCGGCGGCGTTATTGTCAACATATTTATTGCCAATCAAGACGAGGCGTAATTATTGTTGATACACACAAATCGATTCGAGTTCTAGATACTCGCTTAGAATTTTTTCCATATCTATTATATAAATAGGCAAAGACAAAATTTTGGATCCCTTTTCTCCTTTGCTTGCCAACCGATTTTCTTCATTCTTTTGCCAAATGGTAGACATTTTTAAGCTTTAGTGACCTCCTATATATATATATAAATCGGTTCAGTATTAAAGGAATAAGAGGCTCTGAAAGTTGACACCACTACAAATGCTAAAAATTCACTTATTGGTTCTAGTAAAAACATAAGCAAAGCAATGAGAGTGTTTAAGAGTACCAACATACATACGTACTTAAAAATTAAACATTAACAAAAACACAACTAAAACCAATTTTTTAAGTTAACTATTTTATATATTTATTATAAATACTACAAAATAACTATAAAACAATTAATAGAGCAATAAGAAACTTTATTTATCAAAACACTTGATAACTACAAACGGAAATGGTCACATGGAACTGATTTGTTCGTCATTCGCCGGCATAAGAAATAGAAATAAATCTATTGCAGAGTTCGACGCGTATGACGAATTTCGCCATCGCCATGATTGTGTGTATTTTCATATACAAAAGTGTATTTTAATTTTGTCGGTGAATATTCGCGACCAAAAATTCGTCGTTCGTCTCAGTTGTGTTACTAGCATAAGATGAAGAACGATACAGAGAATAATTCTGCATTCTTAACTCGAAACTCACGTTTTTGAGTTATGACTCTTCTGCAGTAAATGAGCGATTTTTTCTTTTTTTTTTGCGTGGAAGATGAGCGTGTATAATATGTACATACATAAGTTTCAACCTCTTACCTGTGAATGCAGTTTCCAATCTTTATATGCTTTGACAATGTAATCCATGGTGTTATTGCTGTTGCTTTTATATTATATTTACTTATGTATGTATTTGAGTATTTCTTCAAATATAAAAATATATTTTTAGCACAAAATTTCGCTTTTTTCTTGTCCTTTTTTATATTCTTGATATAAAGTTTCTTTTGTTGGTGGGGTTTCTGAAGAAGAGAAAGAACTCTTTTTTTTTAGTTGAGCAAATTTGGTTGACTAACAAGTTGTTATTGTTGTTGTGACTTTTAACATTTGCGAGTCGTGTGTTGTTAGTGTTATTTCTAGTTATTAACGAAAAATCCAATAAGACTGCTAAAACTGTTATGATGATGATGATGTTGTTGTTGTTGGAGGACTTGGCTCGTTTGTTGGGTTAGTTGAATGACTCCAAGCTTTTTCTTTGGTTTTGGGATTTATTTATTATCTTCTTCTTTTTCAATATTATAAAAATTAACACGATGATTAATAATAATGCAGCAAAAAGAAATTGTTTTAATTTTAATTTGTTCTCATTTGCGTTTAATGTTTGTAATTAAATTTAACTGTTACTTGGTGAAAGAGCTCGTTTTTTTGTTGACATTTAAATTATTTTTAGTAGAGTTAACGGTTCTTTTACTTATTTCGTTGAGTGTCAATTTTGTTATTGTGATTTTATAATATAAAATTTATAATCCGATTTAAAGGTGTGTATGTATGTTTGTATGTATGTACATGCTTATGTATGTACATATGCAAGTATATATGTACATATAAGATTTGATTATTTTATTCTGTTCGTATTTTACTTAGGTATCAAAGAAAAACGTGATTTTTTGTGAATTTCTTAAACAAAATGCACAGAATTTAAAATTAATACCAAATTTTACACGTATGAAATTGAAAAAAAAACACCAACCGCTCTATTTAATTCAATGTTATTGAATAAAATTTTTGTTTTGGCATTTACTATTAAAATATTTTGCACTTGACACTATTTTCACTTCTTCGCATCATCTAAGCATGTGTGTATTTCCAGCTAAGTTGATGTAGTATTTCTAACTACAGCTAATAATTTTTCCATTTAATTGTAATTTCCAAAAAAATTATACATTCGTTTAATATCTTTTTTATTTATTACATGTGTACTGTGCACATTGTATGTTTTACAAACAGCAATTCCCGGTACGTATTGTTTATTGCAGTAAATAAAATAGAGTTCATTATTATATCTTTTGTTTCTCCTTGAGTGTATTCGACCGACGTGTCTCTGAAATGTTTGGGGGCAGTAGAACGTTACAATTATTTTGTAAATGGAAGGAGATTTTCTAACTGTCTCGCCACAGTACAACGAATGTCTTCAATAAATAAAACTGCAAATTTATAAAATGACAACTTTTAAGAAATTTTTCATTCGATATTTTTAGCGCGCACAGCTTTAACTTCCATTCGCGTACTTATTCTGACTGATGTTAAGAAAGAAAAAAAAAACAACTAACACAGCTGTTAAATGTTTTTACTCGAATTTATTTGTTTGCACAATGTTTGGCTAGGTTGCTGGGTTAGTTCGCTGAGCAACTGATATATGTATGTATGTATATTTAAACGTACATACATCCATATTAGCTAGTTAAAAGACTTGTCGGCTTGCTAGCTCTAGTTACGTATGCTAGTAACAGTGCTGCCAGGAGAGCTATAGAAATCAGCAACTCAAATCAGCTTATTAAAAATGCTAGAGAAGCAAAACCATTAAAAACTAAACGTATTAACGTTCTGGCTAAATAAACCGACTTTAAAACAAAGTGACAAAGACTTTGAAATAAAAAAAAATTGAGAATCTGTCCATAGACGGCGATAATTACTATTTTGGGCAGCCATTTTGTCCGTCCGATTTCTAGGCTAGCGTGAGTGTAAAGAAAATTTTATCAGCAGCACGTAAACTCACATTTGTTTATTTAATTAATAAGTAATCAAATATAGAAATATGTAAATAAAACACGTACAGTTGTTTAAATTTAGCTGCCTTTTGTTTAAGAGCACTTTTGACTTAACTGCACAAAATTCAAATTTCAATCAAAATCCCATACAAATAGGTATATTTAATTAAAAATTAATAATTAATTAATTAATAGTAATAGTCATTGTTTTCACAAAGCAATAAAAACTTATTTACTTATACAAAAACAAATTTAGAATAAGTTTTTATTGGTTTGTGAAAACATTAACTGTTACTATTAATTTTTAATTAAATATATAGCCCTGAAGAAGCTTTCCATTGAGAAAGCGAAATATCGGATAAATTAAATCATTTATATTTATTTTCTGGACCTAAAGCTTGAATAAATTATTAAATAAAATAACATTTTTTTTATAAACGTGCGTGTATGCAATAAACCAAATATATTTACATATTTGGTTCATATTTTTTTTCGCGGGGAAGGGAATAAGTAATTAGGTAGTTCTTTCTCTCTAAACGAATGCAACTAAAATAGGTATACGTTTAAACTGTCGGTCGAATTTCGACCAGTAGGCGTACTCTAGTTTTATTAAATAAAATAAAAGCTTGTCTCGAAAGGCCAAGACTGGCAACGCTGGCTTGTATTTTGTATGGCACAATTTTTTGAATTTTGCGGCAATAGTAGTGGTAAATTAATCAAGAATAACACCAACAAACGTTAGCAATTTTTATTATTATGATGGTATTAGTGGCAGTGATTCTAACTTGTTGAAAACAAAAAACGCATAAAAGATTAAAAAACGCACTAAAATGCTTAAACGTCATAAGGTACATAATATTATTTTCATTTCCATAACATGTTTTTTTTTGAAAATAATTATTTATCTATAGCTTTGAAGTTTATATTATTTAACCAACACTTTAAGTACCCATTGTTATAATTTGGTGTCAATTGAAGGCATTATTTTATCGTACGGATAAACAGTTTTTAATTATTGCAGCATTACTTTACCTCTACATTTACACATGAATGTACTATCTTGAAATTTCTGTATACGATTTATAAATAAGAATTTCAAGGAAATAGAGTACTTTCCTGAAAATTTCCAGTTTGTTTACATAGGAAAGTGAAAGTTTATTTTAAAAATGTCGTTGAAGTGAAGAGTTGCAAAAATTGCTCTGCTTCTACTTCTGCCTCCATTTTTGATTATTTTGTTTACTACCGCATTAGAGTTGCCAAGAATATCGCATACACAAATTTATAAGGCACAATTATTATTGTTAATTTTTTAATGAGATTCTAACTATCTATTATATAAATATGCAAAAACAATTTTCGGATCGCTTTTTCTCCTTCGTTTGCCAACCGATTTTTTTCTAATGGTAGACATTATTTTACTAAATGGTAGACATTGTTGAGCTTTAGCGAACCCCCTATATATTATATAAATCGGTTCAGTAATAAAGTAATAAAAGGCTCCCAAAGTTGACACCACTAAAATGCTAAACTTATATATGTATGTAAAATACATTAACTTATACATATATGTATGTAAGGATTGGTTCAAATAAAAACATAAGCAAAGCAATGAGAGTGGTTAAGAGTACCTACTTGCAGATAATATTGGATTACGTGGTCCGTTACAACGGAAAGGGACTACCCTGCAGGAAATGTTAATGGTGAAACTGTACTGATTTACTATTGACACAATCAGCAGTACTAGTGAATTATAATACCCCAGACAATGCTATTTACTATAGACATTTAACATGTGCGTGTCATTGAAAATCCACTACTGACATTGGTACTATTGACTAGGTAGTTCTTTTGGGACCATATATAAACATTGGAACCAATGATTCACTAGTAGGTTTTACAAATTCTAATGTACGATTTGGGTACTTTTCTCAAGTAGATGTCAATAATGAAAATGTTACTTTTATTAACTTTTGGAGTTCAATTAAAAAATAAATAAACGACTAAAATGCGCTAATTCATAACAGTAGTTTGAAAAATATTGGTACTAAATATAAGGTACTAATTCATTTCAGTCTTTTTAAAGTGTTCTTATAGTGACAATGACGCCAAATAATCACCAAATTGGAAGACAGAAGTGGTGACTTGGGGAAACAAGCCCCCACGTTTCCTTCAGGGTAGTTACAACATGGTCCTATGTAATGCAGTTATGGACTATGTAATTTTCAAACAAGAATTTATTGCGATACTGCAATTGTTCGTGCATTCACGATAGTACTCGTGCCGAACAAACTACTTGTGAGTGGTCCATTTTTAATGACATGGAGTAGTTTTTGGGTTGGTCCGATGTAATGCAAACCTGGACCATATGGTCCAGCCCTAGGTCATCCTAATGTTAAATAGACCATGTTTTTTTCACACATTTGGGTTGCTAGTCCTAGTCCTTTATGGAGTATACTTTACATGCGTGCTTGGACTAGTCGCGTTATCTGCAGGGTACATATCGTTATATGGATTCATAAAAGCCCTAAGTTACATTGAAAAAAATTTAGAGGACAAGCAAAAAACTCTCTAATATGAAAATTTAAGCAATATTTTCAACATTTTTTTAGTTTAAGTTTATTTCTTATTGACGAAGAATGTATAATATACACATGTACATATTTACATATGTAGCTTGGCATATTATATGTACATACATATGTATATAAATGGCTAAGAAACTTATGTTGTTCTAACCGTGTTGTTTTCTTCTTCGAAATGTAATTAAAATAATGCTTAAGGTTATTTAGTAATTAAATTTTGTAATGACTCTAAATATGTAGTTTTTTTAAATCAAAACTTTTTCTACTTGTAGTTTTGTAAAAAATTTAATACATATGGAATTTAAATTATAATTAATTCAAATAATTTCGTAATTAAAACTATTTTTTTCCTGTATTTATTATTTTAAATTCAAACAAATTTTAGCGTTTTATTCTTGTTTTTCTTACTGAAATTCGTGATTTCTTAGATTTTCGTGTTTCGTTTTATAGTTAAGTAGCAAAATGAATACAATGGAAGAAAGAGAATAACAATCGTGAGAAGAGCGTGGATTTTAATGAGTTAGAATAAATAAATGATTGATAACAATTGTTTTTTTTTTGTATGTATGTATGTATGTAAGTCAATACATATGTATGTAGTTTGAATTTGTTGTGAAAACTGATATCAGTTGGTTAGTCTATTTAATAGAGCAACAAGTGCCACAGACACTGGCGGTACCACCACTTCCAAGTATTGCCAGCAAACCTTGAACTCATTGCGAATGGCATAGCTAGATCATTTTTATATGCGAGACACTTAACCAATCGATTTGTGCAAATTTTCGAGACTTGCTTTACGAATTGTTGTGCAAAGGCGGCTTACATACTACGTAACGCACTTACGGAGAGGGTATTGAAAATTTGCTACGGAACTTATTACACATATGTACATACACATACATATGTATGTACATAAACGCACTTGATCAACAAGAGGGCATTAACTAGAAATTTTAAAACAGAATCAAAATACATACTTTTACTTGTACTTTACTTTACGATATTTTAAATTTTAAATGCTTTACTAAGGGTAGTTTATTTATAAACGTCTTCATAGCTTTTTAAGAGTTTTTGTAATATTCCGCTTTAATATTTTTACAGACAAATTTGCAAAGGTCAAATAGGTATTTCAGTGGCGGAAGAAGAATCTTGAAACATAGAATTTTTTCTTTTCGAATTCCAAAAATCAGTGCACGATACAATAAACAAGGTAAGACCATTATTAAACCAAAAAACATTTGGGGTATTAACACGGTGTCCTATCATGTCATATTTTCATAATTGGGGTGTTCACACTGTGGTCATATCAGTCATATTGTCATAATGTCTTATTATTTTACAATGGTTTAAAAAAGTTGTTGTTGTGCTTCAAGCAAAAGAGTGCTAAAATAAGAAGACTATTTATGCTGTGTTTTTGTTTTGTCATAACTAAACAGTAGTGTAGTTTTTGCACAAACTAGCTATTATTTTCGTTTTTTCACTTGTTTTCGGCATTCTAATATAAAATTTTTAATGATTGTAACGATTGTCCTTTTTATTATTGTTTTTTTATCAGCTGACTCAAATTTGAAATAGCACACTAATTTATGAGGGTTTTTTCACAGCAGTCATATTTTTTCGTGTTATTATTTTAAGACATATGACTTTATGACTACCTTGTGAATACCCCAATTATACTTCTTTCCTCTTTGCTGTCAAAAAAATTCACAGATAAAAAATGTTGCTTACATTTTTTCATATCCAGTTTGACACTCAGGAAATAGATATAACAGCAACGATCAGTTATTTAAAAAAAATATTTAAAAATACAAGTGTGCATTGATTTCCAAAAAAAACGTTTTCAAAAAATACCCACATTTTTGGAAAATTAAAATACTATGGCCCGTATTCTAATAAATAATGTGTATTTGAAATGTATTTTAAGACATATTTTTCATACAAATTTTCCTTAAAATACATTTGAAACCCAAATTATTTGTTTATGAATACGACCGGATGTATGTATGTAGGTCTACGCCCGATTTTCCATACGTTCTATTTTAGTGGCAAAAATCTGCATGTAGGGATTTTCTCCAACTTCTGGCAACACTGCTAAAAGATAGAATAATTTTTGGACTCTAGAAGCCTAGTTCTAACATTTGTTTCAAAGGATGTGTTTTTGTTCTTAGATTAGTAAGCCAAAGAGGCCCAATCTTTCACCCCATACTCTATTTAAAATATTTCAGACGGGTTGCGGCTGAACACCGTGTGCCCGTGCTAATAAGAAGAGAAAAATATTTATTTAGATATCCATAGATATGTACATACATACGTATACCTAATACTTCACCTTTCAGGACGGCCTAACTCAACACCAATTTTTGATTGGTGGAATTGGTGAGCGGTGGTGTAAAAAAAGAAGAGGTGAAGCAACGGTATGTTTTAATATGTGTGTGTGTTTGTAGGCCAATATTTAACATTTATTGAAGACAGATCAAAATCTACATACATGCATATGAATGAATATAAGTAAGTATGTACATATGTACATACATATGTATGTACGAGAATGTAAGTATGTATAGTTTAGACAATTAACAAGTGCCGCATATGTTTTATTCGTTGGTTGTTTATTTGTTTAACATATTTAAGTTGGTTGATATCAAAACAAACAAATTGTCACTGAGTGCTAATGATAAAAGAGTATAGGTACCTATTATTATTATATATGTATTTTTTCCATGCAGTTTTGTTCTATTAGTCACTCAGTAGTTGTGTGTCTGTTTGCCGATTCAAATAATTTTTCCTCTCAAAATTGAAGAAGGCGAAAATCCATTAAATTTTACTTCAATCACTCGCTCGCTTTTATGAGTTGGCATTTTATTTGTCAGACTTGTGATGTTAAGGTTACAATAATATTAAGAAATTTTAGCTGCTCGTAAAAATGATTTATAGGGCGGAAAAAAATTAGAATATGGGTAATCAATATGTAAATAAACTTTAATAAATACTTACATGAACAAGTTAAATATTTTCATACAATCACATTTACTTACATACATATGTACATATGCACCTTATAAGCCAGTCATTAAATGACATGAGGAATATTTGTTCCTTTCTTTCAATAAAGTCCCCTTGTAAAAACAAATCAATTTGGCATCTAGTAAATGCTATGCTACAATTGGCATACAGGTGCGACAGAAATACATCGATACGTCTTTATGCCGATACGATGCTCAAAAATATACCTACATATATCAACGATACCGATACGCGATTTGAATTTGAGATAAAAGTAACAAAACGCAGCAAGTAGAGAGAGAGAGAAATTTTTAAGCTATTGCATAGCTTTCATCGCGGGCTTTGAGCGCGGCGACCGAATCAAGAAATTCCGTATCGAAAAAACCTAACAATAAGTTTGTTTCTTAAGTCTTTTGTTTTTTTAAAGTATTTGAATCGCCAAGTGTATGTTAACCCCTAAAGTATGCTATTGATTTCATTAACATACAGTATTGCTAGAACAGATTTTTACATGTAGGAAAACACAAAATGGCGTACTTACGACCAATCGTGTTTGACAAAAAATTATATACACAAGCAAACAGACAATTCGTGGGTTTTTAAGCGGTATTTTCCAGATATTTAGAGGATACCAAGTCTCAAACTTATGTTTCTTATTTCAGTTACCATAAATCTATAGTTTCAATGATAAAAATCCCTGATTGCTGATGATTGCCGCGGCAGTCCCCGAGTGCCACACCTCTTTTTTTATTAAAATTACAGCGTAAAGGTGGACTCACCCATTTGTTTCGGACAAAATTTTGTTGAATGAGAGTTTTCTGTATTTTCATTTCACCTGAAAAAAGTTTCAAAACATATTTTTTATAATTTCTTACACATTTTTGGTTAAGAAAATATATCGAAAAAATTAAATTTGTATTTAATGCATTTTGTGTAAACGAATCCTGTCCAGTAAAGTTCGGTAAAAGTAGTAAAACTTGTTGGATACTGGAGAGACCAATTATTAGATAAGATAATAATATTATGTACTT
Organism: Gymnocheta viridis; assembly: GCA_956483585.1. Lineage (NCBI taxonomy): Eukaryota > Metazoa > Arthropoda > Insecta > Diptera > Tachinidae > Gymnocheta > Gymnocheta viridis. The sequence continues at coordinate 138,938,356 of OY101440.1, forward strand.
CATTATTGTATAGATACAATAAATGGAAATCCCTTAAAAATAAGATTTTGTCCTCTGAAATTTCACTTAAAAACCTATTGGCCAATAGTGATATTTTTTTTTATTCGGATTTTAGCAGTTCCTTTCCGAATTTTGATAATTTTTGCGTTAAAGTAATATTTTTCCTTATTATTAGTATAGTTAGTGACTTCTAAATAATTTTAGAACTTTTTCAGACTTCATTTTTATTAATTTATCCCGAATTTCGGCGATATTTGTTCTAAAATTATTATTTTTCTTTTTACATTTTATGACGAAATCAACAGTATTATAAAACAAAAGCAAGATGAACGAATTTCCCTTAAAAACGATGAAAAAGTAACAAAATATGCTGCTATATGCAAAATAGGCAAAAATATGCTCTAAAATTTATACTTAAAAGTTTTGGAAATCGATTAATAACGACTTCACATGTTAATACGACATACGGGGAAAAAGTAACAATTTGCATATTTTTGGTTGCCCTGCTAATAATACAGCACGAAGATGTGAACATGTAAAGCAAACTGATAAAGAATCTATTTTAATACAAAATGTCGATCTGTAATAAAAATGTTTAATCACAGATGAGCTTAAACTCAAAGTTTAAGCAAAATATAAATGGGAGAGAAAATATCATTCGAACATTTATGGTCTCATTTCGTAAAATCAAACGTTTATTTTTGTAGTTTTCTGCAAACAAATAAAATATAATAGTTCCGGTTAATTTCGTTAGATTAAATTAAACACAAAAAATACGTTCTAAAATACTAAAAACTGATAAGAAATATTATTTAATCGGTTAATCGATCCAAATTAATCGATTTAATGGTAAATTTTAAATTAATCGAACACTTAATCGTTTGGTCTTCTGAATACCCGGATGTTTATACAACATACAACTCATAGACTAGTTTGTGAGCTGAACAATTATTTTTGCGGCATACAATTTATTTGCAATAAAAATCTGATCATTATTTTCTTACTTTTCAATTTAATATTTGTATTTAAATAATAATCTAAATAATTTTCCTATTAATTATAAAATGTATAATTTAGAATTTCAAGTTACTGTGATTATTTGCTTTTGCAGTCACAGAGTAAAACGAAACAAATAGAAATTTCAGGCGACAATAAATTAATTTTATCTTAAATAAATATGTCAGTAAATTTTTCTCTTAAGCTTTAAATTAAAGTATTAATTTTGCTTTTCGTGATAATATTTAAATAAATATAACTTATAAATTTTATTTAGTGAATTGACAACTTGAAGGTTTTTGGGAACTTTGTAGTTACGTGGCGGCATAATAGATTCACATGACAAATTTTTATTAGCAGTGTTGGCCAACCACAATGTATGTAGATGTGGCCTATTTCATAAAATTGTCACCAAAACATCTGATCCTAAATAATAAATAATCTTTTATATGCTTTGCAGCCGAATAATCAATGTGCTAAACGAAATACAATGCAGCGATCGGCTCTAACTTCAACTAACTACTATATTGAGACAAATGTATTGTGTTAATTAAATTAACACATTTTTTTCTACTAGATTTTGAATTGCCAAGCTGGCAGATATTATTACTCATTTAATTACGTTTATTATTCATATTGAGTTTTGATTTTCCTACGCCAAGTCACGCAAATTAATAAAAAATTATGATTAATTTAAATTTCACTTTTTATTATTTTCACACATTATGCTCCATGCAACAATGCTGCCAGTTACATATTTTGTTTGTAATTTCTATTTGCATGTTTGGAACTATGCGAAACCTCGTGACATTCGAAATGCCGGGACATTTGGAAAATGCCGAAAATATGAACAATTACTATAACATACACTCTGTACTATACATTCTTCAGTTCATATACAATTTTAAATATTCTCGTTTTAGAACACCAACAATTTTTTTTATTGTGGCACAACTAAACTCCCAGCAAACGACATACCAGTTTTTTTAAAACTTGCTCATACCGGGTAATAATCGTATCATGAGTGGTGCAAGTAGGGATGCCAATCGGTATCGATTTTTAAAAATCCCGGTATTAGGGATTTTGGAAATCCCGATCCCGAAATCCCGGTATTTTCGGGATCCCGAGATTTTCCGGTATTCCGCGATCTCGGGATCAGTGTGTTTCTTTAATATACTATTTTTTTAATTACTTCACTTTACTCATTTATTTATGAATTTTTTAATGGTTTTATATAAATAACATATATTTTTAAAAAAGAAAACATAAAATAATTCATTTTATATAAAAAAGAAAGACTTGTGGCGCTCGGGGACTGCCGCGGCAAAGCTATTGCATAGCATTTTTTATCATCTTATGCAATTATAATTATTTGTTTATTTGTTTTTTATTTATGCAGTATTTTTTTGTCTTTGATATTAATTAAAATTTTTTCTTTGATATTAATTCAAGTTACACTTTTTGAGCGTGGTGACCGATAAGAAAACAAATTTTTTTCTTTTATTGAATAAATGAGAAGTTAATATCGTTTAAAATATTTTTATTATCTTACAATACGAGTACATGTAGGTTATTCAGGAATTTTTATCATTGAAACTATAGGTTTATGGTAACTGAAATAAGAAACATAAGTTTGAGACATGATATCCTATAAATATCTGGAAAATACCGATTTAAAACCTACGAATTGTCTGTTTGTTTGTGTATATCATTTTTTGTCAGCCACGATTGCTCGTAAGTACGCCATTTTGTGTTTTCCTACATATAAAAATCTGTTCTGGCAATACTGTATGTTAATGAAATCAATAGCATACTTTAGGGGTTAACATACGCTAGGCGATTCAAATACTTAAAAAAACAAAAGACTTAAGAAACAAACTTAGTGTTAGGTTTTATTTTCGTTACGGAATTTCTTGATTCGGTCGCCGCGCTTAGAGCCCGCGATAAAAGCTATGCAATCGCTTTAAAATGTTTTTTTTGCCTCTACTGGAAATTGTAAAATTTTTAGTTGACTCTCTTTAGAGGAACCAGAGCGATATGTGAAATATGTAATCAGAAAATTAAGCTCTGCTGAATTTTTACACATAGCATCATTAAATTTACTTACATACATATGTACATACACACATTTGCTTGTGTGGAACTTATATATAAATATAAAAGTATATAAATCCATTTCGCACTTTTTTAAAAATGGTGTAAAGTCGAAATTATATATAAAAACAAGTTTTAAATTATCGTCATAATACAATTATTACAGCGGATAGATATGAGTATTACATTTAGAATGATCCTATCTCAAATTCGAATTAAAAAAAACAGGGGACTTCTATCTATTGCGATGCCACAGAAAAATCGTATGAAATCGAACTATTGATACACTGAAATTGCTTTCACATCGCAATAGGTTACCCTCTATTACGCCAGATCCAAAGATATGAATTAGGCTAAAATATATTATAAGAAAAAAATTACGCAAAAAATGTTTAGTAAGCGATGGTGTAAGATGGTGTTGGAAATTCAATAGAGTAGAACATTTTTGCGCCCGGCAGAATACTGGAAATGCAGAATTACTTATATGTTGTTAGAAAACCCTTGCGAGCGGCCGAAGGCCGAATATGCAGAAATGCTTCAGCAAGCGAAGCCAGATTATAAAATCCTTGCACCCGGCTGATTGCTGGCAATGTAGAAAAGCTTTAGTAAATTAAATATTTAAGATATTTTTGAGAAACTGCAAAATTAAAGAAAGCGAAAAAATATAAAACTCAATGATTTAGCTGAGCTGTCGAGTTCAGCTGAAATGAAATCACCTTGAGCGAAATAAAATAATTAAAAAAATTATCCTTTATATATTTTCGACTTAATGTTTTTTTAAATTAATCTAATTTATTTTGAGCAATAGGTAAATTAAAAAAACTCCGATATTTCCCTGAAGAAGCCACACAAAGAAGTGGCGATATATCGGTGTTTTTAAATAAACATTTTTTAAAAAATTAACCTATTGCTCAAAATAAATTATATTAATTTATAATTTAAAAAAATAATTATTCCAACAAAAAAAAAAGATTCTAAAAATTTGGCAATTATTTCATAACGATGTATGCAAATTTTTTGGAAGTTATTTCATTATTTTATTGGACGTTATTTCATAGAGCCGTATTTCAAAGGTACCTTTTTCAAAGGCATTTACAAAATATTTTCTTGCAAAGGCGCCACTTTGAATTTAAGAAAAATTTACCAAATTTAAAAAAAAAAGCTATAGTTTCTGATAGTAATTTCCTGTAACAAAGAGCCTGCAAGTCCTTATTGTGAATATTCTTTTTGTGGCGAAAGGCGGGCGTTTCTAAAAAAACCATACCGTGGTTGCCAAAACCGCTAATAAAAACTCACTGATCGTTCTGAATATTTTCGCAGACGTTTTCTATTTTTGCAGATTAACAGAAGCGCACAGCTTTTATATTCTTTTAGAAGTCATGTTATTTTGAGAGATCTTTCCATGTACATTTCGCATCGTGTTGGAACTTTTACTATGATCTTAGAGAGTATTGCACTTGACTCCGATACATGATTTCAAGAGAAGACTTGTAGAATATGCCACCAAACATGGCAGAATAATATACATACATACATATGTATGTATGTACTTATGTATGTACGTACGTATTTAGTGTTAATATTACAATAAAGTAAAACCAATTAAACCCACCATGGGGTTTAATTGTTGCTTTGGTTAACAGGTATGTCAAAAGCACCTCGCACTGGCTGAAACATTTGTAGACATGAACTAAATAGTATCAATAATAATTAAATTAATTCGGCTTGATTTATGCAAACAAATAGATAAGATGTGCTCTCAACACAACAACACCGATCTGGTTAATGGATCTGACCTCTACCAATGATAATTAATTTACAGTTTGTTTTCTATATTCACCCTTATTCCAGTTGGCGACATCAATGTCACGTCAACACAATAACAAAAACTTGGAGCTTGTCTACCCGTTTTCGAAAACAACTGACTACTATTGACAGGCTCATGTTATTTTCTGGACCTTAGAGAACAGAAATAGACTGCCAGTAGCACAAAATTGTTTTGTTTTCGAGAGAGAATAAACAAGCTCCAATTTTTTGGTATTGTGTTAACGTGACGACGATAACAAACAGCGAAATACGTTTCACATATCATTCTTGTAGATTATTTTATGTTCAGTGTCTTTACTAGTTACTGCCTACATATTCATACATACATATATGTATGTATTTATAATTGTTAATCCACCAAGTGCATATATCCGTAGGACCTCGGCGTTTTTTTGTTAATAAATAATTAAATAAAAACAGATTTTTCTCCAATCCAATGTTAGTCTCGCTACAAAAGCGCCAACTACAATAAGGCTGATTATTCCTGTTACTTTAAACGTTGATCAAAAAAATATTGCTTTAACAAATATGTACATAGGTATGCATGTAAATATTTTATTTATAAAAGCTTATATTATAAAGAAGTAATATTCAGGGTATATTTTAGCAATCACAAATGTACAAACATCGTTCAAAACGTATGAAACCAATATGAATTGCAATCATAAAATTATTATCAATAATGAATAAATAAACATTAACTAATTGAATTCTCCACTTTTTCCGTCACAGGCAACAATTTTCACTTTGTCCACTTTGGCGAATTCATGCACTTCACGAAATTCCACCTCGTTCAACATCAGAGTCCAGACATTATCACAAAAACGATACGTATTTAGTTTGTTGGCCTTAAAGGTGACACGAGCCTTGACACGTTGGCTTAGAGCGTTATTAATGCATTTATCGAATTGCAGTAGAACTTTGAAAGCCAGTGCAGGAGTAATTTGGCCATACTAAGTGGTGGAAAAACCAGAAGTATAATGACATACAAACATAAAAGAAAAAATAAAGTAGATGTACCTGTATCAATTCATCCAGACTTTCTTGCAGTGTGTTACCTAGGGTAGTGTTGCGGTACAGTTGGTAGGACATTTTTTACCTTTCAGTTCAACTAATTTCAAAAAGCTTTAAATTAATTTAAAATCAATTATTTTTTATCTCTATTTTCCTTATGTTCAAAGAAGAAAAGAAGACACGAAATGAAACATGAATGAAAAAAGTTCCGACTGTCAACAATTTGTTTTCAGGCCTGCCACCCAGTTAGATTTAAACATGTAAACTCTTTAGCAGAGTTGATTGTATGTGGATGATAAAAAAGGCTGTCAAATTCAATATAAAAGTAGAATAAAATGTTACCATAGATGTCAAAGTCTATACAAAAACAACCCTATAATTTTGCGTACTTATTCTTTGTTTGCCATATTTCTTTTATATTTCTAATTGTAATAGAGTACTTCAGCTTGCCATACTCATGATATTGATAGAGTAGCCGTAGGAAAATTAGGACTTCACTGAACAAGCGTAGTGGTTACTTTTATCTCCAGTTCAATTTTATTCATTTCGTTGTGTGGATGCGTTTTTCTGTCCATTTGTTGAGAAAAAGTGAATTAAATAGCATTTAAAAATTTAATTTTATAACTTATAAAGATTATCGGATGAAATAAATGCAAATATCCCTTATCTCTGAGAAAAATAGATAAAAGTGAATAATAGGTGGTTTTCCAAATAAAAGATGGAGTGTAAATGATTAAACTCAATGTTGAAACTTTTTTTGTTTCCCTGTTTTTGTGTATAAAAAAGCAAAAGTATAAAAATTTTAAGAAGAAAAGTTTATATGGATGTATGTATGTATTACAAATTTACATGAAATTTTAACATAAAAACGAAAATACCTTTGTATAAAAATAAAATGAAAAGGCTTATAAAATTAAAAAAAAAATTTGTAATGCATACTGGAAAAAAACCTTTAAAGGCAGGCTCTTTCTTCTGCCCTTTTAAAGAAATTTACTTTAATATTTTCTTTGTTTTTGCTTTAGAAAAAGCCGTATATAAATATTTAAAATTATACGTATTAAAATTAATGTGGAAGTAAAACTAGTAAAAATATTTTCAGTATTTTTTTTTTTTTTGTAAATATAATGGAAGGAAGAACACACAAAGAATGTGAATTTGATATGTACATCATCATAATTATCAACATCATATAAAATCGTCATTTTCCTTATGGAGTACTTTGTTGTTGTTTTTGTTGAAATTGTTAGAGCAGTGTGTGTGCACAGTTTTTCTTCAGCGGGGCTGGGTATTTTTTTCTGTTGTTGGTTATTTGAATGCATGATTAAGCCACCATTAAACTCCGGAACACTCACTCACACGCTCTCACTTTAATTCAAATTCATATGTCAAAACAACGTCATATAAAAACAATAACAAAAACAACTAATGCAATTTTATTAATAGACAATATTTAAGTTTCCCCAAAAAAAATTAAGTTATTTCGCGAGTGCAAAAGTATTTCTTTTTTGTTTTATTTATTAGTTACATCTTTATATTTTATGTATGTAGGTATTTAATACTTTTTTAAACTTTCAGTTAGAGCTTGAGCTATAGCAAAAAGAACTAATTGCAAATAAACAAATTTGGTGTATTAACTATTTTTTATCAAATCAAAATTAATTTTCGTCGCATAAAGATTTTCTCAAAACTGGATTATAACAAATCCGTCGATATTGGATCTTTACAGGAAAATAATTCAGGCATAACCAACAAAATGGTTAAGCGGTAAGTTATTTTATTTTATAGTTCAACAATTCTTTACATTGTAGGTAAATTTGCATGCGATTTACAGTTTAAATATGACTTCACTTTCATATATTCTTTATTGGATATTAATCATTTATTTGAAACGCATTAACTCGACATAATCCATACCAGACCATAACGACACAAGACTAAAATTGTACCTGAAAAAAAGGGTATTTTAAAAAGGATATATGTATTTATATTTAAGCAGTTAGTTTTATTTCATTTTCTTATACATATATAACATAAATAATGATAATTATGAAATTTATATTAATCGAGATTGCCTCGATATCTTTTTTCAAAGATTTGAAACATTTAAAAATTAGGTTTAAGGTCTACTGATGATTTGGCTTTAGCACCAATGAAATGCATGTATATAGACTAGCTAAAAACCCTCAACAAACAAAAGTTTTTTAAATCTTTGAAAATAAATAATAATGTTATAATTATAAAAAAAATATTAGATAACTAAATAAATAATAATAAATATCTGAATTAATTGGAAAACAAAAAAATAAAATAAAATATGTAACAATAAAATTTAAAAAGAAACTAATAATTCATAATGATTTGATAAAATTTTTTAAAACTTGTTTCATGATCTTAATGTTAAACTACATTGATCTTCTATTTCGGACAGAAAAAACTTTATAAGTGTTAAATTAACATATCAATCAAAAAGTGACTTGAACTTGAACCATCCGTTTATAATAGATCGTCCTTAGAGTATCGTAATTAATTAATCCAAAGACTTATTACTTAAAAGTATGAAAAAATAAACTATTGTGGAATAATTTAATTTCAATTACATATTAAGAAATAATAATAAATTTTTCAAGTTGAGAAAAACCCAAACTTTTATGCAAAATCATATTTTTCAGAAGTTACCTTCAAATGATTTTCAATTGATATAACACCCAAAGAAATATAATTGGAAGTTATCACATTTTCATATCTGTTATAATGAGTTATTTACTTTTTGTGAGGCTTTTTAAATTGGGGAAATATTGGAATTGACAGCTAATTAATTTTTGCTTGGAAGTTATTTAATTTCATTGAGACTTATTTAATTTCTTTGAGAGTTATTTTATTTGTCCTAAAATAGCGGTTCATACAATTCTTTTGTTCTTATTTCATTTCTGTTGAGACGTTCTGTATAAGGAATTCTTTCACTTTTGTAAGGACTTCTTTCATTGGGAGATATTTAATTTCTTTTGAAATTGTTGTATTAGAAATCATTCAATTTGCAAATTAATTAATTTTGCAATTAAGTCATTTCATTTTTTTCCCGTTGGCCCATTTTTCATTTTGCATGGAAGTTATTTCATTTGCGAGCTGTTATTGCAAATCGTTCGTAATATGAGATTGAAATTGTTTAGTACTTGAATATGAACACGATACCTGTAAAAGGATTTTCAAAGACAAGCTTACAAAGTTGTGCTCTTTTAAAATATTTTCATTATGTTGTATATGTTGAGACATACTGGAAAGCGATTGTTCAACAAGTAGAAGTCAAATTAGTTTGAAATTACTAAATGAACCGGAGGAGTAAAACGGAACTCAAAAAAGAACTATCTGTAATGTTTTTTGTACCGAAGAAAAATTTTATTTTCCATCACTGATTTCAAAATACAAAACTTTTCACGATTTCACAATTTTCGGCCATTAAAAACACAACGCTATAAAAAAATCATCTGGACTATTAAGCAGACCTGTATTATTGGATCATGACTTGTTTCTTATTTGTTTGTCAATAACGAAAGATATTTTGTTATCTTTTAGAAATGATGGGTCGATCGCACGTGCCTACGTTTAGTCTACTCGAAAGTTTATTTTTTAGTTGCTTTAATTTTGAAAATAACGAGCTCTTTGCGAAAGCACTGATAATGCGAGTAAAAAAATTCAACTCTATGACATATTATCTTCAGGCTCGTGTCCTGGCTAATTAATGCATCCTATTAAACTGTTATTTGGGAGTTTAGTTTCTCAAATTATTTGAGTGAATAAGTCATTTGAATTTTAGATGCATTTTAAGAAAATTATCACTTATTCAATTAATATTATTTTAAATAAATTAATTAAATTAATAATTTTATCTTAAATAGTATATAATTTTGGTTGATTATTTTGATGAAGAATAAAATACAAATCATTGTTGAGCCAAACGAGTTAACACCCGAACTAAATTGGTATTTTTTCTCTTTAAGTAAATGCAACTAAAATAGTCATAAATTTGAACTGACGGTCGAATTTCGACCAGTAAGCGTACTCTAGTGTATATAAATTTACTTATTTTTCAACTTGTTTGTAAAAAGTAATGCATTTTATAAGAACATACTCGTAGTAAAAAAGTAAACTGTTAATGAAGACATTTGAGATTGAGTTCAGCTTTAAAAGTGCAATACAAAAATGTCTATGACATGTTATTAGGAAGGAATATGTCGTCCCTATTATTATTTCTGACACTGTAAGTGAATATGTGTGTGTGTGTGTATGTTTGTATGCATGTAAATGATTTCGCAAAATATTCGTAAATAATTTTTACGGCTTTGTTAAAAAAAAGAACACCGCAAAACTAATGCATCACAAAAATATTATTAAAAAAATAACGTTAATTTATTGTTAAATCGTAGATTTTTTCTATCAAACCACAAACACGTTTTACAAGTCGAAAACCTCTTAACCAAACAAAGTCTCCTTAATTTGGCACTAAAAAAAAACAACAAAAAAACACGTACAAAAAAAAGTGTTACAAATTATGACGTTTTCTACAAGTTCAATAATTCGATAAACTCGCACTAATTAAAAAAATAAATAAACAAAAACGGTATCGATGGTCATTATATTGATTGCAGAGGCTAATTATAGAGAGCTGCCTTGTTTCGCTAACTGATTTGATTTGTATGTTTTTGTGTTTGTACATTTCTTTCAGTATTTTAAATTCTCTTGACAATAATAATAATGTTTAACGCTTAACAAAGCTAAATAAGTTTATTGAACTTTAATCATGTTGATTTTTGATATCGATATTTGGTGATTGATCGATCGTTTGATATGAGGAAGACTGATGCAATTGCTCTGCTGTTAAGAATTGTGATAAAGAATTGTATGTCGTTAAACTTTGATTTGTAAAAATTGATATACATAATTGCAATCAGAAGAAGTTGTTCGTTTGAAAACCATGAACAATTATTTGAATGGCCTGACTGTTTAAATATTTTGAAAATTACATATCGATTGTCGCAAGTAGAAAGGAAATAAGTCGTACTTTTACGAAATTTACTTATCCAATACATTTCACACAAATATGTACAACTTGTTACAAAAATTTATTACAATCAGGGCTGGGCCGTATTTGAAATACATGTATGTATTTGAAATACGTATTTAAAATACAAATACATACGTATTTTGTATTTGTATTTTAAAGTAAAAGTAAGAGTCTGTCATTTTGAATATCCAAAGCGTAATTTTCAAGAAATAAGACATCTTCTTTGTCCAAGATAGTAACAGCTTCTTCGTCGTCATATCACTGAAATCGCCAAGTAAAAGTTGTTCGATTTGCTGTGGTCGAAGGAAAAAGAAACGGATCTAGGGCTGGTCCACTTATTTTAAATTTTAAAACAGTATACAAATTTCCTTCACTTTTCTATACAGACTGATGCAAATAGTGCATTCGTTTAAAATTTCAAATAAGGACTGTCAAAATACTTACATGTGTTCATATGTATGAATTGTAATTTTGTGATTCTCCGTTTTCGTTTCAATATATGAACGTAAAATAATACTATACACCGACATGCTTAGCCAGTGTTTAACGTTAGTGAAAAAAACGCTCAACAGTTTCAACCTTAATTTCAATTTAGAGGTTATAATTTGATTAACTGCAGCCTGGATTTTACACAAACTTGTCCCATTATATTTTTTTTGATAGATAAATGCTGAATCCAGAACATAATTGACTGTCATACCTTTGCGCCGTATTTTTACCCCGTAGCAGCCCTCGTCATAAATACTTTTTTTTTTGCCAAATTCGGAGCCTCGTAGGGAACAAGTGGTCCCCGATAAGGACTTGCCCTCAGCTACAGTCTTGTTGCCCTAATTTGTCAAATTTCCTGTATCTGTTACCACCTGGACAAATATATAGGCTTAAGAACCCCGGGCAAGCATACTTGCCCTATGGTCGTCAAAGGGTTAAAGAAACTTAAAATGTATAAAAGTAAACAATTTTAAATAAATGTGTGTGAAGTTAGTTAGCTGCGTTTTTACCATTTCGTTTAAGTTAACATTTCTGTATCCCAGAGACTGTTAAGTTAACAGAATTGAGTCTTCGTTTAAATATTTACGCGAAAATAACAAAAATTCAGCACATAAGTTGAGGAAAAAGAAAATTAAAAAAAGATACATGTTTCAAAAACCAATTTTTTTTAAATCTAAAAATTTTACAATTTATTTAAATTTTATTTAAATATTTTTTTCTAGAAAAAAAAAGTAAAAATTTTCCGAAAATCCAAAAATAGACACATAATTTTTGTAAATTTTAAATAGTACATATATTTCAAATATAGAAAAATTATAGATACGCGTTTTTTAAAATTTTCCAGCCATTGTAGATTTCAGAGGCCCATAACTCGGGAACTATACGTTTCCCCCAATTTTTTGTTTAACATTTTCTTCTTATTTCACCATTTCCTACACTCCGATATATATATATATATATATATATATATATATATATATATATGTAAAGGACAACATCTGACCATCGAATGAGACCGATCCCATGCCCCAAAAGTGTTCCCTCCCAGAGATATGCGCGTTTTATGAACTTGATGGTACACCAAAGATACACGTATTTAAATCTTTAAAATGGCTCTCCTGAACAAAACCGGTTTTTACCCTTTAGTCCCTTTCTATTTTGCGCGTCACATATACTTTTTTTAAGCTGTGTCACTAAACTAGACTTGTTCCCAAAGTATTTTATGTCTGAGTAAAAGTGTTCTTAATAGAAAGTCGGTTAGGAAAGCGGAATACCCTCCTGCCGAAAAAGCACTTTGCAATTGTTTTTTAAGGCAACGCGCTGGAAAGCTGCCTGCTAGTGGAAAAATTTCAAGGAAAAAGCGAAGAAACTTTATGGGCTGCTACAAGAAGTGTGGTTTTAATGCCTGCGCGGGTTGGCTGCTGGATTTCCATGCACGATATGGAATGGGTATAAATATTAAATAAATCTGTATTTCTTTTTTTTTTGCATAATAATAATGTTTTTTTAGAATCTCTTTAAAGTGAACTTTTTGAATAGAGTGAATGAATAGGCCTTGTACGAATTAGCTTATGCTAAGAACACAACTGAGACGAACGACAAATTTCGCCCAACGCGACGAATTCGTCGGTGAAAATTCGCTGTGTAAATTCGTCGTAAGAAGCACAATAACGACGAAAAAAGTAACAGCTGTTATAATTGATAGTTATTGTGCACTTTTTAAGGAAAATAAAAACATGAATCAAATAATTTCAAATTTTGCGATATTATAAATATCATATTTTTAAATATGTATATGCTATATACATATGTATGTAACGCAATGAAACATATCACGACTTTTGGAAAAGTAAACAGTATAGTTTCAATTGTATCGGATGTGTTTTTTTATGTAGGGAGAATGCTCCTAAAGTCGGCATGCAGCAATGGGCGGCACGTTTGAGTTAAAAGTCAAATAAATAAGAATATCTGTAGTTTTAACCAAAAGTAGGATTAAGATTTAATTCAAAATATTCTCATTTATGTTTATGTAATACTTAAAAGTTGATGCAATGAGTATTTTGATCTTCAATAGTCTTCATTCAGTGACCACCTTTGAATGCGTGCGTTAAATGTAAAAGTTTGCTTATTTATTGTTCCTAAAAATAAATTTTTTATAAAAAATATTTTTTTAAATAATTTTAGTGACTGCCGACATTAGGAACACAATTTTTCTTGATTTCCAATAGGTGGTGCCGACTTTGGTCAATACACTTTTTTCTCTCAAACTCCAGAAATTTATTCATTTCTCTTCTCTCTTTGAAATTGTTATAAAAAAAGTTATTTAAAATTATTTTAGCCAATAGTCGGCATAGTTTTTGTTGAGTATTTTAAGAACCACCGACTATAGGTGCACGAGAATCCTGAAGTCGGCAGCAGCTATTACTGTTTTTCTTAACAAAAATCCAATGCCGACAACTGGGTCATAAAATGCCGAACTTAGAAAATAGATGCCGACTACAGGTTCAAATCGTATGTTTAAAAGAAAACGAAATTTTCTGAAATGAAATAAAAATGAACATAAAAACAGTTAAATGAGTTTAAAACTATACCAATCACTCGGCAACAAAAACCATTGAGAATCCAACATCATATTTATACTCATAAGAGCATCAATTTCAAAGTAAAAAAAAAGTTAAACTGCCGACTACTGGAGCATTCACCCTATAGACCTTTTTTTAATAAAACAAATTCATTGAAATGACAGGTGTTTCGCCAGTTCCTTCAAAAACTCCATCCTCCGTGGCATTAGTAGACGAAAAATATTGGTCAAAACAAATTCGAGCACACTTTCTTGAAATTCTTATACGGAATCGGTTGGAGGTTCTGTACATAATATAAATATTTATATGGATAGCTTTTTGAAGAAATGAAACTAAGCAAATAATTCTTTTATATTTTCACCAAAAATTTTTCTTAGTTTTATTTCGTTTGCTTGTTTTGTATAACAGCTGATAGTGTGACCGTACTAAAGAAAATAATTCATATTTAAAAATGAAACATTAACAAAAACACAACCAAAACCAATTTTTTAAGTTAACTATTTTATATATTTATTGTAAATACTACAAAAATAACTATAAAACAATTAATAGAGCAATAAGAAACTTTATTTATCAAAACACTTGAAAACTATAAACGGAAATGGTCACATGGAACTGATTTGTTTGTCATTCGCCGGCATAAGAAATAGAAATAAATCTATTACAGAGTTCGCCGCGTACGACGAATTTCGTCATCGCCATGATTGTTTGTATTTTCATATACAAAAGTGTATTTTAATTTTGTCGGCGGATATTCGCTATCAAAAATTCGTCGTTCGTCTCAGTTGTGTTCCTAGCATTACACTTCCGATTCCACTGTACATAGAAAATCTGGATGTTGTATAAACAAAAATACGTAACAAAATGTTTTATGTACATGTATGCTAGTGGATACTCGTAATCTGTATTTAGTCAGATTATCGCTGTTAAAATTTTTTTTCATTAACCCTTCATCCTCCCATCTTACAAACTATTATAGACAATTGTTGTTTTTCTTTTAATAGGACAATAACTCTGCTACAATATCTATCTCCAAACTACGGAATCATTGCTTGGCAAAATATTGAATATGCTACGTTAAAATGAACTTAATTTAAGTAGATCTTATTATTAAAACAATGTTGCCGTAGTGCAATTTTTTTTATAAAATTATTGGTTTTCGAACGTTTTAATTCTGTAAAATATTTAGGCGTCTAATGATTCCTTCTTATATGTAACTTAAATATTGAGCTTCAAAGTCAATTTGAATTTGAAGTTTTTATTACTAAGATATTTGACCTTCTTCCCATCTGCTGCTTCTACCAATTTTCCCCTCAATAAATTCAATTTTTCAAAAATTGCTGTTGGCTGAAGCGCGTTGACTACAAAGCAAATAATGTCTAAGAACGTGGGTTCGAGCCCAGCTTCAGACAAGTCATAACCTCCAGCATTTTTCAGATGTGCATTAGTATCACATTGTATTTGTTGTTGTTGGACTGTTTAAATGACGGGGGCATAGCACTGGTCACTAAACAGTACCGGAATGATTTGATACTGGTGTATGCTAGCGGACATCACAGCGCCCTCCTTCGTCGGTATTGTAGCAAAAATCGCCGGCGAAGTAAAATAATTAATAAAATGGCTACAGCAGCTTAAAACACATTTAATGCGCCTACTTGACACCAGAGGCGCTGCAACACTGATCTAAAAACATACTAATTGCCTGAGTGTTACTTCTCTTTAAAGAAAAAAGCTTCTAGAATCAAAAAAATATATGTGCATATCTATGCAAAATATTGGGCTGTAAAGGGTTAATCTATGTATGTTCGAACATGTTCTATAAAATTGCATAATTTTGATTTACATATCGTCGGTCACAGGTTGACAACTTTTAACATGTTTTTTTGTACTTTTCAGGAGACAAAAACAAAACGTTATCACTCTGTTTACTAAACCGTGTTGGAATTTAACTTCCAAAAAACCAAAATTTGTAGGAGAAGTAGGGAAGGACATTTTTTAAAAATATAAATGAAACGTACTAACATGCAGAAGGACAATTACAGTCTTTTGGCATCAAAAACCCGATTCCATTTTTTTGCGAGTTCAGAGTTGTCAACCTGTGACCGACGATATGTTCATATTTTGAAATCTATTTTCAAAAATATTCTATCCAACTTCTCTTAAAACAATTTTTGTTGTTGTTGCTATTATATTTTGTAAAAAATGTTCAAAATAAAATCACCTCCTCGAAGCAAATATTTTCAGTACTTGTTTCTTTTTTTGTTTTTGTTGTTCCTTTTTGTCGTAGATATTTTATTTTTAAAACAAATTTAACACGCATGCGTTTCTCTAATGAATGAAAATGTAAAATCGGAAAGCCTTAATTGTATTAATGCAACGATTTTTCTCAATTTTTTCTTTACAATGGTTTATGTTTTTATTAAATTATTCTTTGCATTTGATCTGCTGGAACCAAAAAAAAATAAAAATATGAACACTTTAAAGGGGCAAGTAAGTGAGTAAGGGACAGGGAAATATATCAAAGTGCAAAGACGTGGTCGTATCGTCATTGTTTCTCATTAAGGAAAATAACGACTGTAAAATAAAACTGTGAAGTATTGTTACTGGAAAATTATTTACTTTGGAACTTTTTTTTAACACTCATACGAGTACACAATCCCACAGGTACTGCCAATGTGGGAACGTATCATACAGTCAAGTCTAAGCAGGGATGATAAATTATATTTTCAAAATTGTACTTTATTGCTGCTAATTGTTCTGAAAAATTTTTGTAGTAGTTTTATTTCTGGACTACACACATTTTTGTAGATATCACGAAACCAAAACAAAAGTAAAAAAAAATTATGCATTAAAATGAACAATTCCAAATGGGAAGGAATAAAAAATGTGTGAAGGAAATCAAGTATTAAAATCCTTGATTTCGCTTCCCAAGATGCATCTTCAATATTCGAATATTACAAACACTAATACAGTAGAAACTCGATTCTTGCACGTAATGAAAACAGGGCTCGGTGCAAGTTTCGAGGTTGTCGCAAGCACCGAGTATTAATTTCCCATACAAAATGAAAGGCACATACATCTGTTTAGTATCTAAGCTCAATATTTCAATTCAAAACACTTAAGTTCAACGCATTCGTATAACAGTAGATACATATTTTATGTGGAATTAAAGAAATTGAAAATTTTTGTTTGTTTTGTACAAAGTCGCTTGTTCAGTACTACACTGCTTCTTAGTCTCTGGAGCATCATAATATCGTCTAATGAAGCATTGTTTTGCTCCGCCCATTCTAAGCAAATGTTGAACGCTGATATAGTCTCCTCCGATGTAACTTGCTTCGTAATGAGTACCACATCACCGGTTTCTTCACCATCAGTAAGGTCATCATCGGTACACTGCTCTATCATTGTGTGATATTTGCTGCAATGGTTCTACTTTTTGAAGCAAAGTTGCAATGTATTGAATATTGAATGCATCGTCAGGTAGCTGAAAACGTAACTCTGAAAGAGAAATGAGATCTTCATTATCCTAGTCGGATGATTTATTAAACAGTTTTTGAAATGATGACCGAATTGAATGGTTTAATAGAATCACTCTTATTTGAATATGTGGGGAATATTTTGAGTCTTCGGATTCCATGTCTTTTTTTAAAGTTTGCAACCCAACCATTGCTAGCTTTTCCTGAATTTTGGCATGGAATAACTTTGCCTTTTCCTTGAGCATATCAGATATGATTGGTAAATTCTTTGCTCTTTGATTTGCAAACCATTTAAACAATGCTCTTTCCATTTTTGGAAACTCCGAGGGCTTAAGCGTCTTTCTTCTCCCAGGGCCGGATTCAGAATGCGCCACAGATTTCTTTATGGTATTTTCATTTCTCTTAACACGAGTTATTGTTGATCTATGCACATGAAAACTTTTGTCTAAGGAATTGGTGGAAAACCCAGCACTTAATTTCTTTAAAATCTCAGCTTTGTCTTTAATTGTCAGCAACGCAAATTTTTTCCTTGCCATTATGACACCGCACCTCTCAAGAGTCAGCTTAAAACTGATTCAAATTATAACATTTCATCAGCAGCATAAAACGACGGGGATTTCCCGAAATGTATTCAGTCTTAGAAAACGTAAACAAAGCAGCACGCAAGAGTAATACAAAAATGTTGCAAGTTTCGGATGTCGCAAGTACTGAGTGCGTAATGAAAAATATTTCTATGTTGCAAGTATCAAGTATATGCAAGAATCGAGTTACTACTGTATACCCTTATACACCGTTTGGCTTGATTAATTTGGACCGGAAAAATGCCATGAAAAAAGAAACACTCACAACCTATTTGTTCAATTATTGTTACAATATTCTTAGTTATTGCAGAACTTAAACCTAATGAAATAAACAATTAAATTATTTTAAATAAGTTTTCTGGAAGTGTACTAGTTATATTATTGCAGAATTGGGAGATCTTTAGTTTGTGTTCGTCTGTGTGAACGCGAATGAAAAAACGAAAAAGAATTGCAGATGTTTTTCTTCCAAATGTTCGCCAGTCGAAACTCGGACTTATACTGCTACTTTGACTCGTTCATTCACGTCAGTACATTAATACATACCGGCACAACGTTTTATGTCTTCATGACAAAATTGAAAACTACGTACCTATTATCTTTGCAAATTGATGAAAGATGAAAGATGTAGTTCAGTGAAAAAAGCCTATAAGAGGAATTAGTTCGATATGGAAAAGGTTACAGAAAATAATTTGTTTATACAATGTACTCTCTCGTAACGGACACCACTCTTAATCGGATATTTCCTATAAACGGATAATTTTTTTAGTCCCAAAAAATCCTTAGGGATTAAAAAACTTTTTCTCTCTTGAGCGGACAACCCTCCCATAACCGGTCGCGGACACTTTTTTCCCACCCTTTGGGCATTTCAGTTTCCCATAACCGGACAGTAACACTGTTTTTCCTTTTATTCTTTTCCTTTATTCGTCCGCTTAAGAGAGAGTACACTGTATTTCCTTAAAATATTCGTGTTATAATAAATATTGCATCGAGTACCAAAAAAAAAAAAGATTTTAGTAGTCCAAAGTGTAAATATATTTCAACCCTATATTTATTTGCAATCGGCGTTTTCCTTAAATTTACTAATTTTTTTACTGATTTACTGCATTTTACAGTAAAAGTACTGAACGCACCTATTTTGAATCAATATGCAGCGAAAATATAAATAAGCAGGCGAAGGCCCTCCTAGCAGTCAGTCCTTTTCTCTATATACATTTTCTGTAAATTAAATTTGCATTAAATAAATATTAATATTAATAAATAAGCACTGATACGAAAATTCTTCGCTTTATCGTGTATTTTCTTATTTTCCAATCTCAGGTCAAGTGGGTATATGCACGTTTTGTATTTATTATTGTATGCCAGTGGGCCTGATTATCGTTTTCTAATATACTCTTTGTATTACGGTTCACTCTATTTGTCGGTTGTCTATTTTCCTGCTTCTTTGTTGCACTTTCCCAGCTGGTTTTTCCAATTGCTTTTATTTTATGTTGTTTAGTTTTTCGCTTGTTTATTCCCATTTTCTGTATTTGTTGTTATAATTTTGTCGTTGTTATTATTGCTGTGGTTGTTTTCAAGTTATTTGCAGCAAAACAGACTAAAACAAGACCCCTCTGGTGGTGGAAGGAAGACCGTAAATACTGAAATACACTGTGTAAATATGTATGTAAGTACTTAATGTATGTATGTATGGACGTTTAGACATTCAGTCACTGACTGGCACATTCCCCACAAAACTGGTTGTTTTTGTTGTAGTATGTATGGATGTAAATATATATATACATACATACATACTTGTGTAGCAGGCCAAAGAAAAAAAGGGGTTGTAAATAAAAATTTCACTCTTTGTTAAAGTTAACTTTTTCCAAATTTAAAGTTGCAACTTTAAACTAAAGTCTTTGAAATCGCTCTTGGTTATTCTATTCAACGACGATCTGTCATCCCCTGTCCCTATTTTAATCTTTAAAATTATTGTAACTTTTACTATTTAAGCAACGTAATATTTAGTTGACACTCTTTTACATACATACATATGTACAGTGGCACTTCCATAACTCGTATCACCATTATCCCAAAAATATCTTTGACTTACGGAGGCTTCGAGTTATAGAATTTATTTGTTAAAAGTAAACTATTGCTATTACGTCCGTATATTAAATGATGGATATGTTTTTTTTTAAACATATGGGTACTTACCAGAGAACGACAAACGATAGAATAATAAATAAATTGCTCTAGCATTTATTGAATATTTTCAATACAAAATATTTTGCGAATCTGTTCACTTTCATAATTGTACAGGGTGGCCCAAAATGAACGTAGGGGTTTGAATTGCTTATAACTTTTTTATTTAAGACATAATTATAAAATTTTTTTTCATACAGAATATAAATGGGGAATATTTTATGTTTAGTTATGAAAAATAATATCTCGCAAGTGGTGGCGCGTATTGCTTTTTAATTGCTGGATGGTTCTGGGCTTATTAGTGTAGACTTTTCCTTTCAAATAACCCCAAAGAAAACAGTCTGGAGCGGTTGAATCCGGTGAACGCGGAGGCCAATTAAAATCATTTGTACGCGAAATAATTCGTTCACCAAAGATGTCTCGTAAAATAGCTATTGCGTCCCTTGCAGTGTGCGCTGTGGCTCCATCTTGTTGGAACCATACTTGCGGATTGTTTTCCACGGCTGACCTTAAAAAATTTTCCAAATTGTCCGATATCTGACACCATTAACGGAAACGGTGACCCCGTGTTCATTTTCAAAAAAATAAGGACCAATTATCCTTTCCGACGGAACACCGCACCAAATCGTACACTGCCAGCACCAGGAAGGTTCCTTACTGCCCCTTGTTTACTGCCGAAAATTTACAACCAGACGGTTTATTGTTGACTCTGAGGGTCCAACCCGCACATTAAAATTAAGACGATATGCACGCTGAGTCAAAACAATGGATCGTTGATTTGAAAAATAAAGCTCAACAATTTGGGCACGTTGTTCAATTGAGTATTGCTCTATTTTAAATTCCCCAACTCTTCTTTACGAAATACTGAAAAGAAAAGAAAAAAAATTAAAATAAAAAAGTTATAAGCAATTCAAACCCCTTCGTTAATTTTGGGCAACCCTGTATGTATCGGTGCGCATTTTGTTTTGTTATACCTGTATGCTCATATTTTTTTATATCCTTGGGCACCTACATATATCGATAGGCACCCCAATGACTACATTTATTTTCCAATTTTTGTTTTATAAGTATTGCCAGAAATTTTTTCTGTAGTTGTATTATGGATTTCGTTTCGTAATTATTAGGAATAATTTTTAAACTAAATGCGATAAAGTGGTATTAAAAAATTCGCATTAACTTGGAAAGTATACAATTTTACTTTGAAGCAATTTTTTTTTTCAAACATTTTTGAAAATAGGAAAAAAATAGGAAAAAATGGAAGGAAACGAAGAAAGGTAAGCTGCTTGCAAAAATTTCGAAAATCCGCAAAAAATTGCATAATTTGCAAATTTTTCACATTCCTTACATTTTTAAGTCTTTTTCGAAGATTTTACGGCTTTTTCAAAACTTTGGAACGTTTTGCGGGATTTCGCGTTTTTTGCAATTTGGGTTACTTTTTCTATTTTTTATTGTTTCATCGACTTTTACATGATTTATTTTTTTTTATTTTCTCAATGATTGGAAGTTATTGCGAATTCTCGTAATTTTTGCAGTTTTTTTTGAGAGTTTTTCACATTCCTTGCATTTGTAGCCCGTTTTGGAAGATTTTACGACTTCTTCTAAATTTTGGAAAATTTTGCGATCTTTCGCGATTATCGCGATATGATTTATAGGTTCATTGAATTTTTAATATTTTAAATATGAACACAGAATATTGATCCAATATGCATGGTTTTCATTGACCTTATTTTTATGCAAAAACTATTTTTACTCAAAAAGCTAATGCCAAATAAAGAACTGCAATTTTTGCCTAAAACAAATATAAGTTGAAAATAAATTGTTTCTTTTTGTTATAGTTCTGCAAACAATTTTTTTCAAACGCTACAACATTGTCTCTTATAGTCATATTCATGGATACCCATCGATACGTTTCTATATTTGTACGTATTCCTAGCAATACAAAAAGCATTTTCTATTTATTTATGCTACACCTCTCGATATGCGCACTTATTTATAATGGAACCCGTTGGTGGTCAATGCTTTCTGTGAACGTATTTGTTTGTACTCCAACATTTTAATTATCCTACACTTTTGAATATCGATATGTGGTATGTATTGAAAATTGTATACCTTTGTCGTTCACTGGTACTTACTCAAAAAATATTATTACTCTAAATTGTTTAAAGCCTTAAGGCAGAATTAGCGGATCGCACCCGTAACGTACTGTATCAGCTGTTCGTCTATGTTATGGAAAAAGCAATACAAAAGCTTACCGAATTTAAATGTACCGTAGTTGCAACGTACCAATCTGTATAAAATAGAAATTTTTAACGTTGTTACGTGACATTTGTAAGCCAGTGATGGGCTGTTTCTTTGGTACAAGTTAAGGGGGTATTTCCGCTCTTATTTTTTGGTACTTTTTGATAATAACATTTGTGTGCTTTTGACAAAACAACTTAAAATAATGTGTATTTGCATATGTATGTACATACGATATCTTCATATAAAATGCAAAACGGCCTATCTATTTTTTCAATAATTTTTCTGTAGAGACAAAAAGCTTAATAAAAAGCAAACTATTGTGATCATAAAAACTATTTTTTCTAGGTATTATCATTAATAAAATCGGAATTAATGATACTATGCTGAAAAAGATAATATTTGTTATCACAATAGTTTGCTTTTTATTAAGTTTTTATCTCTAGTGAAAATTTTGTTATAATATAGATAGGCCTTTTTTGCATTTGATAAGACGATATATATGTTTAGATGTATATAATAAACAAATGCATATATTATATAAATGTGATATGTACGCATGTACATATAAAATAATTTAAATGGTATACATTTTTTTGTATGCACATAAAAACACTAATTTGTTGTTTATATTTTATATTATAATTTTATAATATAAATGTGAAATAATAAATAATTTTTATATACATAAACAAAATATAGTTCTGATATCATTTAAATATCTTAGGTACTTTTTCTGCACAAGTCACCAATTGAAAATTTTTAATACCCATCACTTTGTTGTAAACAGCTGTTCCTTTTTCCTGGCAATAAAACAAACAATAGAAAACAAACGTATGTTTTTAAATGTTCTATAAGTGGACCAACGTGCTAACAGTACGGTACGGTACGGTACGGGTTCAGCAACGCTCGGCTAACGGGGCCTTTATAGTACTCATCCGTTGCAGTTTACAAATATAAATTTAATGTTCAACAAAAAAATTTTTACATCATTTCTGGAGGGCTACTAAAAAGTCTTTTCACTCACCGTCCCAATTATAATGTGTATGCAATAAACCAGCTGATAATTAAGCAAATCAATTCGACTTATAGAATTCATATGCATGTAATTTCGTTCGAGTTATGGAGAACTTCGAGTTATAGAAGTTCGATTTACAGAAGCAGAACTGCAAGTTAAATTATCTTTTAACGCTACTGCCAATTGAATTCGATCGAGTTAGAGAAAATTCGAGTTATAGAAGTTCGAGTTATAGAAGTTCGAGTTATAGAAGTTCGATTTATAGAAGTTCGAGTTATGCAAGTTCGACTGTATTTCTCTTCGTACTTTCATTTGTGCATTTTGAGATTTCCACTAGTGAAAGAGTGATTGGGGGAAGAGACAGAGAAAAAGCACAAACTAATACAACTCACTGACATAGAATAAATCACTTTCATTGTTACTGACAGATTTTCATTTTTTTGTTCGGCTGGGTCCTGCTTTTTTTATACGAACATTCAAATAAATTTTCCTGTTGTGTTTGTATTTGTTTTATTGTGAATCTATTACGGTTTTTTTTATGAATTTGTGGATTCACTTTCATTTTGATTTATTAAGTCCAAGGCAGATCAATAAGGTAGTAGCACTTGAATCTGACTAAACTGAGTATGTACATAGTACATATCGACCCCTGTGCGCGATATGATCGTATGTTACAAAAACTAAATTTTACAGGAGTGCGTTTTTTTTTCTAAATATTTTTATTACTATTATCTTTATACCAGAGTGGGAAAACAAACAAAACTTTTCGTAAACGTTTCCTACGAAAACACAAACTTTTAAAATATTTTCAATCGTTTTGTATATGAGCAAAACCAAAACAAATACATTTTAAATGACAAATACATTTTAAATAGGCAAAAATACGCATAAACAAATCGATGCCAAAATTCATAAAAATTTCTAAAACGTATAAATATTTTATCTCCGCCTTCAGATGTGTTCCACAAGAAAAAAAAAACATGCGATTGCATATTTTTCGGTTTCCCAGTTAATAAGTTATGAAGAAGAGACAAAGTGTAATGACTGTTTCATACTTCTTTTTTATTGCTTTGACGACAACAACTGCTACTGCCGTGGATCATTTGATTTAATTTCTTTCTTCTTTGTCCTGGTATCATCGCACGCACACAAATCTCATAGAAATTTTAACCTCTCAATGTGCGCTTGACTTTTCTTTTTCCATGATTTTTTTTATTTTTTAATTTATTTATTTTTTATTTTTTAATTTAACCACAATATGAATACAAAATAACAAAAGCGCCTGGATACAAAAAATAGATAAAGAAAGCAATCATCGCCGTTCATGACTTTAATTAATTGTTTAGCCAGGGAGGCAGGTAGACCAGACATTTAACCCATCTCCAGTTAGTCAAACGAATGCGTTATATTTTCATCATGTATGCAATCAATTCACCAGACAACTGTTTGTAGTTGTGCATCTGTGGGGAGTGCAAATGACTTGAGTTGAATGAAATAAAACGAGTTCAATTGTTTTGAGTGTCACGTATGTGATCACATGCTCTAATTTGTTGTTGTTGTTGTTGTTTGTTTGTTTGTTTGCTTGTTTTCATTTTTGTTTCACTTTTGTGTTGTGTATTTATTTACATTGTCATTAGATTAAAAATGCATAAAAATAACAACAACAACACAACAATAAAAAAATATTATCACAACAAAATTATAATTTCAGCGTCAAAATGTCAAAATGCAATGACAGCAATACAGTGTTACCGCAGTTATTTAGTTTCCTAAAACACAATTTTCTAGTTGAAGTAGAAAAAAAGAAGTTGTACTATCGGCTAAATAATCAATTAATATCTCAGCAATTGAACGGGGTTCACACTGGGCAATTTTTGTTGCCCAACTTTTTTCTTTTTCGCTATGCCACGTGGTTGTAGTTTGACTGACATAAAAAAGGTCAAATTTCGGATTTTGAAGAACAAGATATTCCAACTTTTTTATACCATCTGAATTATACGATTTTGGGAACCCCTCAAAATACGCGGTAGTTTCGGTAATCACTTCTTCGTTTGAGATGAATCTTTTTCCTGCGAGCCATTTTTTCAAGTTTGGAAACCGGAAAAAGTCACTAGGAGCTAAATCTGGACTATAAGAGGGATGATCAACCAATTCGAAATGTATTTCACGTAATTTTAGCATCGTATCTAATGCTGTGTGAACCGGTGCGTTGTCTTGAAGAAAGAACACTTTTTTCTTCTTTGAATGTGGTCGTTTTTTCTTGATTGCATCAATCAATTGATCCAATAATGCACGATAATACTTTCCTGTGATTGTGGATCCTTTTTCAAGATAATCGATGAGCAATATTCCGTGTGCATCCCAAAATACAGTGGCCATAACCTTGCCAGGCGATTTCACTGTCTTCGACTTCTTCGGAGCACTTCCACCAGCTTGCACCCATTTGTTTCGATTGATTTTTAGTTTCAGGTGTGTAGTGGTGGACCCACGTTTCATCAACAGTTATTAATCGTCGCCAAAAATCAACAGGATTACGCTTTATCATGTCCAAACACCGCTGTGAAGTGGTCTGTCGAACTCGTTTTTGTTCGACACTGAGCAAACGCGGCACCCATCTTGCCGATAGCTTTTTCATATGCAAATGTTCATGCAAAATGTTGAACACACTTTCACATGACATGTTTACCATTTCAACAATCTCACGTAACTTGACTCGGCGATCATTCATAAAGTTATCGAGGATTTTCTTGATATTTTCTTCAGTAACCACCTCTTTTGGCCTTCTTGTTGATGGTATTGTTGCAGTGCTTGTTCGGCCGCGCTTAAATTCAGCAATCTAATATTTTACCGTGTAATCTGACGGAGCAGACTCGCCGTAATGTTTATCGAGCTTTTCTTTTGTCTCTTTCGCCATTTTCCCTTTCAAATAATAGTGTTTAATCACTGCACGAAATTCACTTTTTTCCATTTTTCAAGAAACACAAAATTTTTTTACTTCAAACGACTACAACAAATACACTAATCGATGAATTTGGGTGAAATATTAACAACTGACGTTTGACAGATCGCAATTTCTAAAAAAAAAAGTTTTTGTGTTTGTGCAGCCATCTAGCGCTAGTTAGCTTCAATATTAATCCGCCCTCGTATCTCTGAAGAGTAGATCCAAAGATGAGTTACATTACAAAATTAATTTATAGACAAGTTTTATAATTAGTGAAAGCCCTTCTAATTCAAAGTGTTCTTAAAAATATGAAACATACTTTATACAGTGTTCATTTTATTTAATTATTTTTTTTCATATTTGAATAAAAACACTGCAATTTTTAATATTTTCAATAAACAGTTTATATTTTATCCAAAAAAAAAAATTAATAAATAATTAAAATCGTAAACAATTATACAAATGTAAGCAACAGCTGATTCGAATATCGGTTTTATTTGCTTTCGAAGATAACAAAACCGAATTGGTTTCACGACACCAAATGAAACTAATATTGGTTTGCAAAACCGGCAAACATCCAAACCGACTTGGATTCTATGACAGCCCTGATGATTAACTTTTTTCCACTCACATGAGATCCTGCATGTGCACGCTTGAGTACAATTGTTTTGTTATCGTGAGCGCACATGAGCGTTAGCGAAAAGTTACTCACGATATCATTTCTAATTATTAGCATCAGTAATTAATAACTGAAAACAACTTTTGAAATATCAGATTTTTGGGCGTGACTTTTTAAATGCGGTATTTTAGGGATTTATTTATATTTTTTTTTTGGGTAAAATAGATAAAAAATATGTGGCAATCTTGACAAGTATCTTCTCATTAATCTGTATGTCTGTCTGATGACAGACTTCATCATCTTTTAAGTATTTTAAGATTAAAAATAAAAAGAGAAAAAAGGCACATTGGGGTCAATGAAATGGTCCGTCCCATATTTACGTGCAAGCGATTTCGTGTTTTGTTTTGTGTTCGTTTTTTTTGTTCTCGATCAAGATATTTCAAATGTAAAGATTTAAAATCGCTTTTTGGCCGGATATTTTGCTATATTTAGTTGGGCAAACCTGACTAGATTAATATAGAAATCAATATAAATGCATACGAGTTCATAAGTAATATAAATGCACATACATATCGAGCTCTAAACGGGAAAATAACGTAACTGCTATAGTTTGCGAAATTGACTTGTTGATGCAGAATTGTTCTGCAGCCTCCAATACGTCGTCTGGTAAAATATTGAAGCGATAATAATAATAATTAGTGAAATAGAATTCATTCAGTTTTAACATAAACGAAATCCAAATTTTCAAAAGAAATATTTATTTAATAGAAATAAAACACACAGTTGAATAAATCGTTATAATTGTGTTGAAACAGAAATATGGAAAAGATTATGATCAAGTTTTTGCACCTGTGGTTAAACAATCAAATTTAATACTTTTTGTGTGACCAGAAAAATAACGTAATTGATATAAAAAATATGTGAAGTTCACCAGAGAGAGTAAGTGAATGTAATGAATACAAATGAATTAAAGGACGATCAATATTTACATATTTACATATAAGTAAGTAAGTAGCAGCTCTGCAACACCCCTGTAGGAAATAAAATAATCGGTTGATAAAAAACACTAACTATAAACTAACTATTTTGCAAATTGGTTTAAATCTTATGCAGATATCAAACAAACAAATTGAATAGAAACACACGTAAGAAATAAATAAAAGCAAAAATAAGTAAATGAAAAGAAAATAAGAGAACAAAAGAAGCATGCCATGAGCTTTTTTGGGAAGATGATGTGGAAAATAATTATTTTAGTTTGCATCCAAAAAAGCAATCCTTACGCAAACAATTAGGAGAGTGGTATCATAGAAATAAGCCGTCGCGTAAATGTTTTGATGAACTCTTGGCAATTTTAAAAGGAGAATGCATAGATGTGCCATTAAGTGCTAATGCACTTTTCCCAGAAAAGTGATTGTTTAATCGTATCAAAAATCGTCCCAGGGTTATATACTCATTTTGGAATTTTCAGACAATTAGAAAGGGTTTCGCATTCACTTAAATATTGTGACGAAATTTTGGTTGACATTAATATTGGCGGCCTTCCATTGTTCAAAAGCCCAATTGTGGCTAATTTTCATGAAGATCGTCAATATTACAATCTTATCTGTTTTTCATGTAGGATTTTTTTTAAGGGCGAAGCAAACCCAACAATATTGAAGCATTAATCGATGAGTTTATTCCTGAACTAGACATTTTGTTGTGAAATGGACTAAAATTTTTATGAAGCAAAAAGTCCATTTAAGAAGATGCCTTATTTTTATATTATAATAATTATTTGAATATAAAAATATATTAAAATTAAATTGTTTAAAATTAATTTAAAAAAAATGGTTTTTAAATAATTTAGTACAAATCAACTACAAATTGGTTGAAAAATAATTAATTAGTAGTCAAGTAAAAAGTCATGCAGAGATGGCCAATTGACTAATGCCTATGACTTTTCTATGTTAAAATAATGTGTCGGCGACAAGGAAAAAAGTAACTTAATCCACTATTAAAAAACCAGTTTGAAGTTATTTAAAAATGTGTTTGGCTTCCTATAGGGACGAAACAAATAATACTAGTGTTTGGATTTGTTTTTTTTTTGCTCACATCCATGTAGGCTTAAGCTCAACTGAATGTAATGAAAAATTAACCACAATCGCAAAACTCATGTTCACGGGATACTCACGGAAAAAAATCAAATTAACGAAATCATTTCTAATTTTTTGCTAGAGATGGGACCCTGAGCAAAATTTCACTTACGCTCATGCGCACTCACGATAAAAGAATTTTGCTCATGCACGAACTTACACTTTTAGCTCATGTTCACCACGAGGTGTATTCGTGTGAAATATATTAGAATCGCTGAAAAGCGAAATTTCTTAAAAAATACTAGTTAGGGCCTTTCTACTTGAGACCATCGATATCTACATACACCCAATCCTGTTTTTACACGATCTTTTTTTTACACGATTTAGAAAAAACACGGTTAACAAAGATAATTCTTTCCTGTTTTTACACGATCTTTTTTTACACGGGTAAAAATATTTTTGGAGTATTTTCAGTTTTGGTAGGACAAACAAGAGCTTGATGAAACATACTTAAAAAAACTTATTATGTGGTAACATAATTCTTTTTGTTATTAATAACAAATTTTTCGATTACGATTTTCTAATTAATTAACAAGCTTGATGTCACTTTTATATAAAAAAAACATCTAAATTTATTATCGATATTTCGTTACTCCTTTGATAGCTTCCTTAGGATAAAAATCGTTTTACTCATACTCCGGTTAGCGTCGCTAATTGGGTCCGGAAAAACGAGACGCAAACGGAAACGACGCAAGCCGAATCACAGTTTTCCACATACATTTGTATTAGTTTTCATTTAATTCGTTGCGAGACTCATAATTTTAGTAAAAGAAATTTATTTTGCAATAGAAAACAACAATTTTTCTTATTATTTGTGTATTAAATTATTATAAATAATTATTAAAATAAAACACTTCACTTTACCAAATGTAATTTGAAACTGCCAACGTAGACAAACTTGTAGACAATTTTGACATACAAATTTGTATTGGACTTCGACGGGAAACCCCATTTTTCTATGTTTGCTTTGTACATACAAACATTTACTAACAACTCAAATCGAAGCACTAACGACGCAACTTGGAAGCGATGCGAAGCAAACTGAAGCAAAAACGACGCAACATCGAAATCGCGGAAGTTTGAAAAAGACGCAACTTCGAGACGACGCAAACGGGGGTATGAGTGTAGTATAAATGAATGTATGGCTCAATACCAGGATCTACACAAAGAGATATCCAAACTAGGATGGATACCTTCCATAGCTGAATTCGCTGTTAAAATAATTAAACCACTGGGTCCTGAAAATGCAGACGTACTAAGCATAAGACCGTGCTTACTATCAGACACTAAACACTGAATAAAACATTTTTATTTTCTTTTTATATACTCGTATATACCGTCATATAAAATGCAAAATAACGTAACATCACTTTTCATAAGTTTACAGGAGAAACAAAAAAACTGTATAATAGGGAAACTGTTTGAGATATTGAAATCTTATTTTCACGGTTTTTAGCACTCTCTAGCGAATTTTAAGCAAAAGGACAGCATATTTTTTATGTAAATAGTTGACAACACTGATGGCGATACGTTTTTTTGTTGAAATATGTTAATTATTTTCTTCGACCTTAAAATTTGTAAATATTTGTTATTTGTTTCAGGCTCTAGGTCATACCAATTATTTAAATAAAACTCTTTTTATGTTTTATTAAATTTGTTGTATAAATTTAGTCAATTTATTTTTTTTTCTTTTTTTTTTTAAATTTCGATAGAGCCTGAAACAAATAACAAATATTTAGAAGCTTGAAATTTTACACACACACATTTTTAATATGATGTAGTAAATCGTAAT
Source organism: Gymnocheta viridis (assembly GCA_956483585.1). Lineage (NCBI taxonomy): Eukaryota > Metazoa > Arthropoda > Insecta > Diptera > Tachinidae > Gymnocheta > Gymnocheta viridis. Next base: position 138,969,395 of record OY101440.1, read on the forward strand.
CAATAAAAAACTCAAATATAAATTTTTTTGATGTTACGTTGTTTTGCATTTTAGGTGACGATATGCATCTTTTTGTTTTTTTTTTATTTTTATTTTTTCAAAATATTATTTCTACAGAGTTATTTAGTTCCTTAAAAGTGTGATTCTTTATTAAAAAAAATATTTTACGATATTTTGTGAATTATTTCTTTATTTTTGTGACTTAAAAATCATAAAATTAAATAAAAGAAAAACTGTATGAAGAAAAAGAAGTAAAATTTTTGTGTTTCATAGAAATATTAATCTTTTAGATCACCATCAAATATAACTTTTTTTGTACGATTTCGTTTTACACGGTGTTCCCTGGAACGTATGTGCAGTGTAAAAACAGGCTTGGGTGTATATACATATGTATATGAATTTGCATACATATTTATTTACACACGTATATGTACATGTGTATTGTGGGCTAATGACTTACTTTGTTTGCATTCTGCTTTGTCGATATGACAAACTTCCGTAAACTTTACTTTATTACATCCTTGTAACACTTACTGCTTTTTATTATAACTTTCTTCTTTATATGCACTTTTAACACATATGTGCACACATACATACATACATTTGTATATATTCATATTACAGTTTTGCATTTTTTCTTACTTGAAAAAATAAAGGAAGCAGACACACTATTTATTGTTTCCAATTCATTTTGCATAACCCCCACCCCCCTTCAAAAATAAATAATAAAAATAACATACATATTTGTGTTTGCGATTAATCCTTCATCAACATTTTGTATGTGTCCGGTCGACATAATAAATATTTTTCACGAGAATACAAAATTATAGAAAATTAATAATAAAAAAAACTGAGGGTAACAATTGCTTGAATCCGCAATGGCAAACACATTTTTTTAGATCCCTTTTACGGCCGTAATACTGAACCGAGTTTGGAAAGATTTACATGTTTTTAAAGGGGCTTTTTTACATAGATGTGCGCAATCTTAATTTTATTCAAATCGGTTCAGTATTTTGAGACCTATAAGCGTTTAAAGTTGCTACTAGTACATGTACACTTATTACACACATGCATGTATCAGCATCACTGTTGCCACCAACGAAATGTTAAGTTACACATGCATCATGCCAAAATTACAAATGAAATTAGGAATTACACATGCTTTCTTTTTTTTTGCAAAATAACGTGATTTGATTTGTTTAGATTAAATATTTGACATTTTCGGTGTAATTCCAAAATGTTTTCGATTATAAAAATATTTTCAATATTTCGGGTTTAAAAGTGATTTAATAAAGATAATTTTTTTACATATTATTCCGACGTTTAGTTGGTATTTTCCAACTTCTTCAGGGATTTTTTTTATTTTTGTAGATATATAATCTTCTTTAGATCATTCTCCTTAAAAATATCACAGTTTTGTTTTGTTTTGTTTAAAAAGGACAATCATAAACAAAAACTAATGGCGTTTTCTTTTCTAAAAAAAAGTGGAACATATTTTGCCTCTTTTATTGAAAATTTGCAATATAATGATTTTCTGAAATAGTGAGTTTTGTAGAAATTATTACATGGCAAAAATTTTGTCGTCAAAAGTCTTGTGAATAGCAATTTTTTGATAAAAAGTAAAAGAAATGTTACATTATTTTTAGAAAAGAAAACGGCATTAATAAATATAAAGAAAAAAATGCAAAAAACATTCATAATTAAATTAGAATATCACAGCCAAGCCTTATTTGTCCTCATCACTGTCGTCATCACAATAAAAAAATGTAGTGCTAAAGAACGATAAAATTTTAAATTATACATGCGTTACACATGCAGCCAATTGCACATGGGCTACACATGAAAATAAAAATTACACATGATATGTGTAATTACACACAAGTTGACAACACTGATCATTATGTACTTTTTAATAAAAGGCCCTTCACACTATAATATTTCGTATTAAGTCTTGTCAAAAACTGTAATAACACATGCAAGTGTGATAGTGTGAAAGCAAAATGTTATTAAAATGACAAATAATACGATAATAAATTTGATAGATCATAAGACTTTGCCATTTCAAGAAATTTTTCTAAACGATAAGATTTTTCATTTGATCTGAGTTGAGTTTTCATAAAAGCTAATAGAACAGTCGATTGTTTCGCCGCCGACAGCGTGCCGTCTCTGATGTTTTTTTTGTCATACAAAGGCTAAAAATTTGGAATATGTATCACACTATGTCTCAAAATTAAAGAAAGTTTGTGTTATTTCGACCCCTGTGCGCGATATTATCGTATGTTACAAGAACTAAAATTTACAGGAGACCTTTTTTATTACTATTTGTATTGCTATTATATACTACAAAACTGTTACTTACGATAAAATGTGCATTGTATTATCTCCATAACTATTATATTTATCGCTATAATATTTTGTCAACAGATTAATTAATGGATTTAGAACCGATTTGCATAAAAAACTCTATTTCATAAAAAGTGTAACATGTTGTACTTTGATATATAGTAAATATCAAGGTGTATTTAACTGGGTGACAGCATTAGGAAAACAATTACAACAATAAAAGAACAACAGGCATTTTTGTTTGTGTAGTTTCATTGCGTATGTCAAAAACTTAACCCATAAAACAAAGAAAACAGAGACAGAAAAAAATACAAAATTTGCCTTTTGTATGTATTTTGACATTCGCAACGAATAATCAGCTGCTGTAATGCTGTCACCTGGTTAAAGACGCCTTGGTATATATTATACTTTAACTGATAAACATTTTAAAAGCCCGGCACATTCGCCGGCTACATGAAACTGTTCAGCCACCGCTAATTTTCTACTCAAAATTTTTCATTTTACATGAGATTTGATCAGCGTTGCCACTTTGGTTACTTTTAACCAAAATTGGTTACTTTTATTTTCATTGTGTACTTGTGTATTTTTTTCATTTTGTTTATTTTTTTTTTCAACCCAACAATTTTTAATTTTATTTTTTATATTGACATGTTAAATTTGTACAGTGTACATAATGAATTAGAATGATAAAATATTTCGTTGATCAGATTTTCTTTATTGCATATAAGTATTGATAAGGATATACAGTGAAATTTGGTTAAACGAAAACGGAAAATTACTTAAAATCATTTCGTTTAAGCGAATTGCTTACAGTTAAATATTGTTATATATTATTATTATTATTATATTACTCTGGTCCTTGGTTCCATCGCTGTAAATTTTTTGATTATTTATGATAATTTATTTAATTCAATGTTTCAGAATTGTCTTTCTAAAATGTTTTTGAAACTTTAATTCCTAGTTTTTCCTTTGAGCTGCATTTGTCTGACTAAAATGTGAGCCTTTACCAAGAAAATACGTTGCAATTGAGAGATCTTTCGCTGAAGTTCATGACACATACGAATAAAAGATGTTTTGTTCCATTTTTGGTCGTAAAGGAACAGTCATAAAAATCCGACATTTTTACACCAAGTACGAGTAGATGTGTATGTTAGATGTCCATTTTTCGCATAAAGTGATAAACTGAAATTTCGGTTAAATACGGTATTGTTAAACAAGTGCGATATATTCCCTTAAGCTAACTGAAAACCCTTGAAATTATCACAAAGTAAGAATTGAGAATATTTCAGTACAATCAGGCGATTGTATCTGCTATCGCTTATCCGAATACGTTTAAAGTACAAAAAACACTATTTTAAATATATTAAAAGAAAAGAAAATTTTGGTTATTTATTTTCTCATTTGGTTACTTTTTTAAGAACTTTTGGTTACAAATATTTTTCGATCGTGGCAGCGCTGGATATGATGGTCTGAAAACAAAATGTGATGGTACGTTAGATTTTTTGACAGTCGCAACAAATCTCGTTACATTTCTTTCACACAAAATCCAATGAAAATCTTAAGACTTGTATGATAGTGTGAAAGGCCCTTTAAGTAAGAGAGCTAATACGTTTTAAGTTGTTTATTAAGAATGTTATTTGTTTTTGTGTATTATCGTATGTATTTATTTAAATGTTTATGTCTTTATTTACAAACGATTAATAAAGTTATAGTAGGTTTAATGCTGAATTTTAATATGGGAAACCCGATTTTAATGCACACATTAACTTTATTAATCGTTTGTGAATAAGCCCCTTAAAATTTAATTTTTAGACACAATCGCCCATAGGAAATACTATTTATGCACTGCGGTGTTGTTGAGTTCTCCAACAGATGACACTAAAGTTAAGACTATGCAGTTGCATTGAAAATATGGTACAATTATTACAGGTGTTAGCGATGCTAGAACAAATTAAAACACCAAAAAAACACACACATTTTGTTGGTAGAAACGTACAAATGTTTATGTCAAAATCTGCTGTCTGTGTGTCGCACACTTTCTAAAATTTACTAAAGTCAGTTGTGCTATTAGAATTCTATGCCTGTATTATTGTACCATGATTGAAAAAGTAACCAGACATATATGACACTGACACAACAGCTTTATTATTTTTTTTTTTAGTTTTTTTGTTTATAAATTCCGATCCATATCAAAAAGAAATTTAAAATTGAGATTGTTAAAACTTATTTATTTTTATTTTATTTATTTATTTATTTGTCTTGTTTTGATTATCATAAATAGTTTTGGTTTTTTAATCAAGAATTGGAGAACACGCGAAATTAAAAAATCAATAAATGTCATGGTCCTGAAAGGGTTAAGTGTGCCAGTATGTGGCAAATCTTATAAACAGTATATACAATGTCATCCCAACAGTACTTGTGTATGTGTTCTTTTTTCAAGTAGTATTCTTTGTTGTTTTTGGTAATACCTACACGCTGGCATGCATAAATACCCTGAAGGAAACTTGAGGTCAAGTGTCTCTAAGTCAATACTTTTGTCTACTATTTTGGAGACATTGTCTTTAATGAGAAAAAAATTTTTGACGGCGGAAGAAGACTGATAATGAGTCGGCGTCACAATGATTTTAAATCATAAATTATTTTGTCAAATGTGCTAGAATAGATATTCACAATATTTATATTTTTAATTTGCGAAAGTATAATAAAAAAAACCATTTAACGTTTTACTGTCAGTTAAATGTATTAAAAAATAAGAGCGGCGGCGGCTTAATCAAAAAGAAGGGCGCCGGCTACTCTCAGATAACCTCAAGCTACAAAAATTGGAGCTCTGTGGCAAAACTGTGCTTCTTCTTCATTTTTTATGAATTTTTGCCATTTAATTCGTTCTTAATAAAATTTCAAAAGCTAACAAAATAAGCATATTAATTATCGACATCTACTTTAGAAAAGTACTAAAAGTGTAGACTACAATTACTAAAATGTAGTAGTGAATCACTGGTTCCAATGTCTAAATATGGTACCAAAAGAACTATCTAGTCAATGGTAGCAATGTCAGTAGTGGATTTTCAATGACACGCAAATGTCTAATGTGTATAGTAAATAGTAGTGAATGGTAAGTCGATTTCGATTGTAGTCGAAAATCGACTTTCAATGCCAAAAAACGATTTTTTTGTAGGTGATTTTTCGTTACCAACTTTATACTGAAATCAACTTTTGGCGCCGATTAATCGAATTAAGAAAAACGCGCATAGAATGACGTTTAACAAATAAAGCTGTGTTGCATCATGTACGTAATCTAATGTAAATACTTCATTTGATAGATAAAATTAATAGTGGGACCGCTCTAAAAAGATTACAAAAACACATTTATTTCAATACCCCGAAAAAATATTTTTGGTTTTGTAATTATTATCACCAAGGCGAATTGATATCAGGTGACATAATTAGTCCAGATGATTATCAAATCACTACACCGACGTGTCAAACTCTATATGAAAAAATTAAACTAAAACTTTTTATGCATGCATGACAGTTTGGTGACTGTCAGTTGTAGTTGCACTAATAAGTCACTTGGTATTAATTCGCTGTGGCCAACACTGAAAGAAATCTTAATTGATAGTCGTCTGACATAAACCGATCTTGAATTGTTCAAATTCTTGTGAAAATAGAATAAAGTAAAATAATAAAATTGTAAGTCGTTGTATCATAAATAAAAAATTTAAGTCTCGTGAAAAAGATAACTTTTATATATATTCATATAACATTTTGCTAAAAATGCCACCGAGCCATGCTGGGCACTACTCTAAAAAATTTTAAAATGGAAAAAAGTGCAGGTGCTCTATTTGTACTAAAGAGTTCTGTTTTTGTGGGCGCACATCCACTTTGGCCAATCCTCAATAAAAATTCCATAAAATTTCTTTTGCTAAAAATGGAGAAATAGCAAACGTATGATATGATGATATTGAAGAAATATCGGATGAGGAGTGTGAACAAAACAAAACAATTGATTCCGTTTTAAAAGTGGATGAAAGGTCCACTTTAATTTCATGTTAACTTATATCGCTCCTTATATAGAAAACAAAAAATAAATGTTTTTTTCAATATTAATTATGAAAGAAACTTTCTTTAGAATTTACTGGGACAGGCCAGTCATTAAATAAAATTTTAAGTTTTACTTAGAATCTGAAATAAACACTAAACAAGAAATTTTATTTAAAGGAAAGAAAAAATACAAATCGAATATAAAATAATCGATTTTTGCCTACGATTAATCGGTTATTTAATCGGAACTGAAAATGGTTGATCGAAAAGTCGAAAGTCGATTTTCTGTTTTTTTACCATTCACTAGTAAATAGCATTCTCTGGGGTATTATAAGTCACTGGTACTGGTATTTGTGTCAATAGTAAGCTAGTACAGTTTCACTATTGACATTTCCTACAGGGCATGTATAAAAATTCCATCAAACTGACTGATTGCTTGCCACCATCATGAGAATTTACTTGGTAGGGCTTCTTTGCGGCAATATTTAGTGCCAAACAAACCGATCGATCAGCCGCCAGCGAGCCAACAACTAATAATTACAGATTTGTTTTTTTTGTGTTTGACTGCATTCATAAAACAACAAACTAAATAAGTACTAATTAAATAAAGAACAAAAAAACTATTTAAAACAATTATTTAGACATTCTACTCGTATTTGGACTTGTTGTAGCAAAACATGTCTTGTTTTTATTTAACACTTTTATTTGTTCTTGCTGCAGAGGTCTCAAAATGACAATTATATTATCCTTGCAGTCAAAAGCCACAACAGCCAATCATGAAAAAGAGTCATAAGTGCCGTGCTGGCCATTTGGCGGATATTATACTTCATACTTAATCGCAACGTGTCTTCTTTGTCGCGGTTCAGACTATGAAAGTTTTCTTTCCGCAATTTTCTCTAATTCTCTTTTGAACTTACCTTAATGTCTACACGTTGAAATTTTTTGTAATGAAATTCAAAATTTTTGCATGTTTATCTTCACATTCTTTTTTTTGTACACAAACTTTTGCTCGCACCACCATGAAAGAAAAGAAAAGTAAAAGTAAATCAAAAATAAAGCTGCAGCCATTTTCAGTTCGACAGTTACGAATAACAGAACACAAGAGAATTTCAAAGTACATGAAAGAGTGTACCCCTGCCCAATCTTCTCACCCCGCACACCAACAAACTAACACTTTGAGAAAGAAAAATTTCATAGTGTGAACCGCTACTTTACAATCAAATAAAAAATCAGAAATATTTCAAAAAATATGTACGTGTTTTTATTTTAAAATGAAAAAGTGTATTCTTACTGAGACACCCTTTATATTCCAGATAAAAGCATAGGGTGTTTTTTATAGAGTGATACAAGTTTAAATCATAATAAAACATAGTAATATATTTTAGATATCAATGAAACGGTCTTTATTGCATAGAAAATTTTATGACATTAATGTTTAAATATGATTTCGGACATGTGGCCGCCACGGCTGGCGCGTACATACAAGGCGCAATCTGGAACACCAATTTTCACAAACTTTTCGCAGCATTTGTGGCCGTATCTCGCCGATAACTCCGCCAGCCCATTAAGCGCACCAAACAGTAATTTTCTGTGGATCTAATGGTGTTTCGACAAAAGCTTGTGGATTCTCCTCACTCCAAATGCGACAATTCTGTTTATTTACGTACCCATTCAACCATACGCCATAAAATGGACGAAGTGCACGATACGTTTGACGAACAGAACAATTATTTTGATTAAAAATTTCCACAATTTGCACGCGTTGCTCTGGTGTAAGTCGATCCATAATGAAATGTCAAAGCAAACTAAACAAAATGCAACTATCAGGTGTTAAATGGGTGGTCAAATAAAGCAGTGATGCCAACTCAAAGTTGTATCACTCTACCAATTGTGAGAAAAGGACCAAAGTCCTTTCTGACGGTTTTTTCTGAAATCTTTTATAAATTCTGAAAAAACGCACTGTAAGGACTTCTGACTATTGGATATTCATCTAGACACGACTATAAATCTTCCCCAAAAAATATTTTTCGCCCATCTCCTACCATTTGTAAGAAAAGGACAAAGTTCCTTTTATAATGTATAATATATTTTAGAAAACACTTGTTGTTAATACGATATTTTAGTTTTTCTGGTTCATTTTGTTTAAAAATGTGGTAATTTTTCAATTGTTAATGCAAAAGGACAATTTTTTTATGTTTAACAGAGTTTTGTTAGTATGTTAACAGAGTCCTGTTAACCTCTATGGTTTGTGTCTAGGGTGATAAATTTTAAAATTTATCTTCACGCACATTTTGCATATTTTATATTTTGCAGATTCTAACTCAAACATTTGTGGTTTTAATTCAAGTTGAGCCATCTTTCTCTTAGTTTTTTTCCAATCAATCTATTCTTTTTAACTCAAACTTTTCTTTTGTCAGCATTAAGCTGAAAGTCCACACCACGCGTTCTACGCGTCTTGCGCCCTACGCGTCTCTCAAAAAAGTTAAGTCAGAGTATTTTCATGCAGCGAGTTACAAAACAAAAGTTTTTAACTCTTGTGACGCGTAAAAAGTTAAACAGCTTTCTACTTTTACGCGTCACATGCGCCGCATACAAAACGAATCAAAACAATTTAAAGAATATAAAACTTAAAAAAATATAACAAAAAGTCTGTAAAAATTACTTGAAATTTGATATGCAAAAATGTGTGTAAAGCGTCAAAAGCTTAAAACGCATGATGGTGTGATGATGGTGTGGACTTTCAGCTTTAGTTTGCTGCAAATTACACGCAAAATGCTTTTATTTTTGTTTTAAAAGCATTTTTTTTTATTTTATATAAAAAAATACGTACATTTTTTGTTTTTCTTCACTTTCACTGTCAAAATGTCTTTCGAATGAAATACGAACAGCTGTAACGTTTTCGGCATTTGTTTTCGTATTATACAGTTGCATTTTCGAAAGGGAGTTTTGCGAATACGAAAAGTGCAAAAAAAAATGTATGTACGTTCGGAAATAAATTTGCGATAATCTTATTTCACAGTTCCTTTTGCTCGCATTCGCACAATTTTTTTTCGAATCTAATTACACAGTAAAGCCCCCCCCCCCCCCCCAGAAAGAATTTGACTTTAAATCATCACTATCATTTTGAGATCAGACCTCGCGTGTTTGCTGGGTATGCATGTTTCTTTACATCTTGTTGTTCTTCAGTGCTATTTTTTTATTTATTTGTATTTTTTTTTTCATTATCGATTAAACAATAATATTGACGGCAAACCATAACAAAACTAAAACTAAAATCAGAAAAAAAAAAACTTTCACACGACACTCTTAAATGTTGTCGATAATAATATGATGAAAAAAATAACAAAAAAATAATATGTGTTAGATAAACTACAAAATATTGCCTGAGAAAAATAAAAATAAAAACAAGTTTGTGACATTGCAGAAATGTTAGATGGAAAAACCCCCCCGAGTGCACTTCATAATTGCAATTTTTCATAAATTTTTTTTATTTATTTGAAGCCGGTAAGAGACTGTTTGATGTGTTTGTTTCTTTTTTGGGATTCTACAGCCAAACAAACACATGTGGACGTCGTCGGTCTGGTCTCGTGGTTGCACTCGTTTTGTTCACATTAAATTTGGATTTAATGCTGCTCTGGGTTTGTCTTTCTAAACATGTTTTGTTTTTAATGTTTCAATCTCAGCAATTTTTTTTGGCATTAAATTCAATGCTTCAAATACCAGATTTAGTGGGAATAACTATTTAATTATTTTCTCTTAGTAGGTACGTATTATTTTTGTCTGTTTTTCCCGCGTTGTCGCGCATTTTCTTCATAACATTATTGCACAATTATATCTGCTTTTTTTTGTTATTTTTTGTAATGTGTGTAATAATTAATTGTCTTTGCTTTTCAGTCATTCAAAGTCTACCGATATACATACATATTTTTAATTCTCTTTCAAATTTGTCGGCCACATTTAGTGGCTGCCAGATACTTGTTTAGTTATTATATCTGTCTGTTATTACTCATGCGGATTTCTAACATTGAAAAAAGAAAAAAAATATATATATGTTTTAAGTTAGTTGTTGCAACAACTTTTGCTTTTAAATGATTTGATCACAAAATATTTATTTTGCTTGCACATGCACACACATTCACTTTACACGCAATTTAAAATGATTTAATATGAGGAATACAACAACTAGTAAATGGTAAAAAAAACAGAAAATCGACTTTCGACTTTTCGATCAATCATTTTCTGTTCCGATTAATTAACCGATTAATTGTAGGCAAAAATCGATTATTTTATATTCGATTTGTATTTTTTCTTTCCTTTAAATAAAATTTCCTGTTTGGTGTTTATTTCAGATTCTAACACCCAATTCATACGCTGATTTAAAAATCATGTTTTATTTTTAATTCTCTTTAAAAGTTGCTTCCGAAAACTTTACAGATTCATACGATGATTTTTTCCCATGTTTTTTTTTGTCCGTAATCGGTTATTCTTCTTTAATTGCTTATTTGGATAAAAATAAATTAAAGTCGTTATAATTAAACAAAAATAATGATATATTATATTTAAAAAACTTTTGTTTGTTGAGGGTTTTTAGCTAGTCTATATACATGCATTTCATTGAAAAAAGATATCGAGGCAATCTCGATTAATATAAATTTCATAATTACCTAGTTAACATTTTATTTTCCGTTTTGCCTTGTTAAAAACTTTTATTGTCACCCAAAGGGCGTCTAATTGTAAAAATGGTTGTAAAGAAAATAAAATAGATTCATATCGAATATAATAATTTGTTTGTTGGGATTTTTGAATAAGTTTCAAAGCATACTATGCTTATACTATTGTAATTTTTATAACTCTCATTGAGTTTTTAAAGGTTTTTGTATAAGTAAAGAGGTTTGAAACATTTAAAAATTAGGTTTAAGGTCTACTGATGATTTGGCTTAAGCACCAATGAAATGCATGTATATAGACTAGCTAAAAACCCTCAACAAACAAAAGTTTTTTAAATCTTTGAAAAAAGATATCGAGGCAATCTCGATTAATATAAATTTCATGATATATTATATTATTCACATTATTTTTGGTAATAAGATTTCTTGTTTTTATATTTAAAAGTATTATTTACTTTTCTGTTTAAAATTTTTCTTTTATAAAAATATCAAAAATGCTCTTATTTCATGAAAAATGTTTTCGTATTGCCGCATTGAAACGAAAAATAAAATAAAGCAACATAACAAAAAAAAACGAATGTGTGGAAAGAAAAATATGAAAAAAATCACCGAGAACTTTTTGCTTCTCCAACCCTTTCGCCTACATACACCAAAAATCATGTTTTAAAAATCATCGTATGAATTGGGTGTAAGTAAAACTTAAAATTGTGTCTATTAACTGCCTGTCCCAGTAAATTCTAAAGAAAGTTTCTTTCGTAATTAATATTGAAAAGAACAATAAAAAAAACATCTATTTTTTGTTTTCTATATAAGGAGCGATATAAGTTAACATAAAATTAAAGTGGACCTTTCATCCACTTTTAAAACGGAATCAACTGCTTTGTTTTGTTCACAATCCTCATCCGATATTTCTTCAATATCAATGTTTGTTATTTTTCCTTTTTTAGCAAAAAAAAATTTTAATTTATTTACAGATGATCGGCCAAAGTGGATGTGCGTCCACAAAAACAGAACTCTTTAGTACAAATAGAGCACCTGCACTTTTTTCCATTTTAAATTTTTTTAAAGTAGTGCCAAACATGACTCGGTGGCATTTTTAGCAAAATGTTATATGAATATATATAAAAGTTATCTTTTTCACGAGACTTAAATTTTTTATTTATGATACAACGACTTACAATTTTATTATTTTACTTTATTTTGTTTTCACAAGAATTTGAACAATTCAAGATCGGTTTATGTCAGACGACTATCAATTAAGATTTCTTTCAGTGTTGGCCACAGCGAATTAATACCAAGTGACTTATTAGTGCAACTACAACTGACAGTCACCAAACTGTCATGCATGCATAAAAAGTTTTTGTTTAATTTTTTCATATAGAGTTTGACACGTCGGTGTAGTCATTTGATAATCATCTGGACTAATAATGTCACCTGATATCAATTCGCCTTGGTGATAATAATTACAAAAACAAACGTCATTCTCTGCGCGTTTTTCTTAATTCGATTAATCGGCGCCAAAAGTCGATTTCAGTATAAAGTTGGTAATGAAAAATCGACTACAAAAAAATCGTTTTTGGCATTGAAAATCGATTTTCGACCACAAATGAAATCGACTTACCATTCACCAACAACAACATTATACGTGCCTTTTTAAAAACTTACCAAAATTTTAAAAGAAAATTTAAAAATATATTTGGGATTCATCTTATTTAAAAATATAAAAACGATTAAAATCTAAAACATAAAATTAAATTCATACTTAGATTTACAGATCTTTAAAAAAATATCCATACATCTAAATATCTAATCTAACTAATAATAAAGGGTCCGCCAGATAACGTTTTTTTTGAAAATGCTATAAAAAAAACTACTGAATATTTTCTCAAATTTCTTTTTTTATTTGAAAGTATAATCCTTCCGGTTAATAATGAAAAATAATTTCATTCAAATGGCTGCCTCGGCTGGCCATGCAGTAGCCTACACGATCGGTCCAATTTTTAAGCACATTATCGATTGTGTGCAGCTGTATTTCACCAATGGCTTCACGAATATTGTCCTTTAAAGCGTCAATTGTCTCTGGCTTGTCGGCGTAACACTTATCTTTGACGGCAGCTTACAAATAATAGTCCAACGGTGTCAAATCGCAGCTCCGAGGTGGCCAAACGACATCAGCTCTGCGGCTGATAATGCGATCTTCAAAAACAAGGCGCAAAACATCGAGTGTAGCTTCGGCTGTGTGGCACGTAGCGCCGTGCTCTTGAAACCAAATGTTGCCAATATCCTCCTCTTCAATTTTTGTAAACGAAAATTCTTTCAACATGGCCCGATAACGATCACCATTGACTGTAACGGCCACTCCTTGCTCATTTTCGAAGAAAAATGGCCCAATTATGCCTCTGGACCAAAATCCGCACCAAACAGTAACTCGTTTTGGGTGTTTCGGCTTTTCAATGTATGCGTGCGGGATTTCTGTGCCCCAAATGCGACAATTTTGCTTGTTTCCATACCCGCCAAGATTAAAATGAGCTTCATCTTTTTTTTGGCAAAATCGGCATCTGTAAGTCGATCGCCGGCCCACTTAGCGAAGCGTTGTTCAAGCGTATACACAACCATTATTCGTTCAACGGAAGGATAAAACTAATTATCTGTCAAATCAGACATGAGCTAAGTGTTACCATTCACGAAATAAGCACTAGTTGAAAAAAAACGTTAGATGGCGGACCCTTTAGATGTGAAAATTTGGATGGATGGGTGGAAGGATGTTTGTTACTCAATCACGCCAGAACGGCTGAACGGATGTTGATAAAATTTGGTAAAGAGATAGATTATAGTCTGGAATAGCATATAGGCTACTTTTTATCCCGCTAAATGTGTTGTTATCGTCGGTTAGGGATATAGAAAAGGATATAGAGGCGACAGGCGTAGTTACCAAGTTATAAAACTTTTACAAATACAAATCATCCCGGAAAGGAATAGTACATAATTTTTGAATAGCGGGTAACACTGAGGATCACAGTGAATCAAATTTAGAAGAGTTTTAAAGAGTATTTTAAACTAAAGATGAGCTGTGCGATTAATCAATTATTCAAACATTTTGATTAATCAAAAAATTTAATTGCTCAAATTCATGATTAATTAAGTGCACATGTAATTTTAATAAAAAAAAATAAATAAATGACAGATGATTGTTCAATGAAAAAAAATATGTATGTATGTATATAAAATATATGTATGTATGTACATTGTAACAGTGACAAAATGTATATATGTATGTAATTAGTAATACTTTTATAAAAATAGAATTTGAATAATATTTTGTTGTTGTTGTGTTATTTTAAAAGTAGGCCAAATTTCCACATCATCTTAAACAAAATTAACAAAAAATAACAACCACACACACTTAAATTGAATACTAAACAGGGATGGGACATGACATTTTTAATCGGCACAAATATGACAGAAAATTATACCCAAAAAAAAGAAATGTGTCGGAAGATAGAACGCAAGTATTGTGCTAGAGAGCCCAGCTAAATTAAGAGTCAACCCATGGTAGAATAATACAGGTAGTGGCGAAGCGTTAACGCACTTATTTTCTTGGGTTCGCAGCTGTCAAAATTTGATTATGTGCTAAAAAAAACACACTTTAACATTTGTTTCAAATGCAAATAAGAAATGGAAAAGAAACAAAATTCTTTACAGAACAGAAAATGCAACCAAACACTCATGTGAATGTACAATTTTTTGTCATTTTTCTTTTGTTCTTTTTGACAGCGTCGAACCTAAAAGCACTACCTGTATTATTCTACCATGACTAAAACTTGATGTGTGTGCATCAGCAAATAGACGGCTTTTACACAGTCAAAGTTTAGTTTGCAAAGACGTCTTTGCCACAGTCAAAGTTTAATTCAACTGGGAGAAAGATAGAAAACGAAAATATTTGTCTCTGTCTTCCTTCCAGCTGAATTAAAACTTTGCAAAGTAAACTTTTCCCCATTTCACACACTTCAACTTTTGCTGCTAAACTCGTAATTCAGCTGTAAGAAAGACGGAGAAGGAAATACAAATATCTCTTCTTTTCTTACAGCTGAATTACGAGTTGAGCAGCAAAAGATGAAGTGTGTGAACCGGGACATTGACTGTGTAAAAGTTGACTTAGCTTTGTTTTTAAAAGCTCTTTCTTAGTTTATATTAGAGATGGGCACCGTTCACGCAATCAGCGAGAATCATGTGTGATCACGCGTGATCGTGAGCGTGCACAAGCGTAAGTGAAAAGACTGCGAAGTTAAAAAATTTAAAGACTGTTAAGTTAAAAGTTTAAAGACTGTTAAGTTAACAGAATTGATATTCTATAACATTTTAATATATAGACATTTCTTGGGAGTAAACAAATCGGACAAAATCGAATTGTTGGGGATAAAGTAGATAATAGGGTGAAAGCACAAGGCATCATAAGATGCAGAACTGAAGAGATTTTATTCAGAATCTTTATAGAATTCGAGAAATTTCGTTTTGAAGAAAGGAAAAAAAAGTAAAAAATCGACCAAAACCGAAATGGTGGGAATAAAGTGGATAGTAGGATGGATCAGTGAATTTGACCAACTGAATACAGTTGATATAAATAAAAATAAATAAAGTATTTGATTTGAAACTCTGTGTTTTTTTGTATGCAAAATAAATTCTTGAATATGTAAATTTAACTTGCGTTATAAATTAATGAATTATTAAAAAATTTAAAAATAATTTTTAAATTTTTTTATTTGTAAATGTTTGTTCTTTTTTTTTTTTTCATTTACAAATTCTAAGGTCGAAGAAAATAATTAACATATTTTTTTATTTGTTTTAATCAAAAAAATATGCATTCAGAATTAAATTAACATAAAAGACAAAACCGGCTATTCGAACCTTTTTTTTACTTTAATAATTAATTAATATGGGAATGTGTTGAATATTTTAAAGCTCTTAATTTCAATATTACTTTTATATACATACTGACATGTGCAGGCTTATGTTCGTTAATTTGCAATTGCGTGTCAAGTCTTCAATTAAGATAACAAACTGCATTTTTCCTAATTGACTTGTAAGTAAATCAGGCTAACATTTAGATCGCTTACAAAAATTAATACATACACTTATTTATTAATTAAATACAAATTTTTAATTGTGAAAAAGTGCACAAAATTTGAAACCATTAGCAGGCATTGATCATGTGTTAATTTGTGAAAAAAAAATCTGAAATATTTGTAAAGCTTGCGAGATGAATTGAATTTATCCGTTTGTATTATAAGCCTACTCTCATCACTAAAGTAGATGTAAAATAAAATAAAATATTAAATTTAAATTTATTGAATGTAGGCTTGCAATATCATGATCAAGTGTGGGATGAAAACTAAAAACTAACAATGATTTAATTTCAATTTATTACCAAAATTTTTCTGAGTAGAACTTTTAATAAATTCTTTAAAAAAAAGAAAAATTTTAACTGGCTTTGAAAAAAGTTGACTTTTTGTTGTTCAACCAAGCAAACATTTTAATCGGGTAAGGAATTTAAAAAGTTAAAAAGTTTGGATTTACAATAAGTTAGTTTTGTTATATTTTGAAGGATTTCCAATAAGATAATTGGTCCTATTATGTTTGTGTAAATAAAATTTTTTTTACATCTAACGTTTCGTCAATTATTTGTTGACTTATTCAGGAATTTTTTTGAGCAATTATATATTAATTTATCAAATAAAATGCGTGTGATTCGTTTTTTACAGCCCTGTCTTAGTTTATAATGTAAACTTTACATACATCGCGCTCAGAGACTATGAATTAAAAAAAATCTCATTTAAAGGATGTTAAGTTAACATGATTAATATTCTATAACATTTTAATATATAGAAATATTTGAGAGTAAAAAATCGGCCAAAATCGAAATGGTAGGGAAAAGTGGCTTGAGTTTCGTCTCTTATGTTTAACAAATATATTGTAGTGTTGTCATTTGTTCATACTTGTATTTTTTTTAATAAAATATTCAATTCACCTTTAAAGAAATTTTTTATAAATATTTCAATTGAAGTTTTCATTGAATTTTTATAAATATGTATTTCAATTTAATTAATTATTTAATAGAATTTTTATAAATATTTCAATGAATATTTTAATAAAATTTTTGGAAATATTTCAATAAATACTTTAATTCAATTTTTATAAATACTTCAATAAATACTTTAATTGAATTTTTATAAATATTTCAATAAATACTTTAATTGAATTTTTATGAATATTTCAATTAATTATTTAATTGTATTTTTGTAAATATTTCAATGAATAATTTAATTGAATTTTTATAAATATTTCAATAAATACTTTAATTGAATTTTTATGAATATTTCAATGAATTATTTAATTGAATTTTTGTAAATATTTCAACGAATAATTTAATTGAATTATTATAAATATTTCAATGAATACTTTAATTGAATTTTTATAAGTATTTCAATGAACAATATAATTGAATTTTCACAAATATTTTAATTAAAACGTTAATTGAATTTTTATGAATATTTCAATGAATACTTTCACTGAATTTTTATAAATATTTGAATGAATATTTTAATTGAATTTTTATGAATATTTCAATGAATACTTTCACTGAATTTTTATAAATATTTTAATTAATACGTTAATTGAATTTTTATGAATATTTCAATTAATTATTCAAGTGAATTTTTGTAAATAATTCAATGAATAATTTAATTAAATTTTTATAAATATTTCAATGAATAATTTAAATGAACTTTTATAAATATTTCAATTAATTATTTAATTGAATTTTTGTAATTATTTCAATGAATAATTTAATTGAATTTTTATAAATATTTCAATTAACTTTGAATTAAATTTCTATGAATATTTCAGTGACTATATTAATTGAGTTTTATATAAACTTTTCAATTAATCTTTTAATTGAAATTTGTTTAAATATTTTACTTAATATTTTATTAAAAAACTTCTTCAAGTTTAAGGTCACCAGATAACAATAATAACAACAAAAGCACTAACACTGCTTCGGTACATTCGTTGATCTAACGCTAAAAGTGTCTTTCTTTTTATTGTTACGCGCTTGTTTTTCGTTACCATATCATTCACAATGGTTTATATGTACATATTGGTTCCTGTCGTTCCTATAAGGAGCATAGGGCCCCCACAATGGATTGATAGTTTTAAAAATTTATCGAAACGATTTATATCGAAATGAGAATTCCAATATCTAGATTGATATTTTTGTAGTGGATCTGAGAAAAGCTTTTTCTGGAAATCAATGAATGAATTGACGTTCTACTAATAATCTTACTTACATAGTTTCAAATAAGTCATCAATACAATGTATAATGGTCACGCTTATTTCCTTTAGTTCTTATTATAAATTTTATATTAAACTGTATTTCAATTTAAAAGGACATTTTCTTATTTTATATTTGTTTCTTTAGCCTCATTCTCGAATATCTTTAATTAAGTGCATCCTTGAGAAATAAATTTAAAATTGTTTTACATTTTATTTATTTAGTATGTTTTCAGTATCCCTGTGAATGTCAAAGTATCGCCATTAAACATTAAACAACGTTGACGGCTGCCACTTTACTTGTTTTCTCTTCTTTTTCTCCTTTAAAAATGCTTTAAACGTCTTTTTTATTGTGCAGTAAAATGAAATTAAACTAAAAATGTATTTTTTTTATAGATTTTGCGACTGACAAATGATTATTTCATTACTTGTTATTGAAAATGGTCTTGAGGAGGGAATCAAATATTTTTGAAAATTCGTAAAAA
This sequence comes from Gymnocheta viridis, assembly GCA_956483585.1. Taxonomy (NCBI): domain Eukaryota; kingdom Metazoa; phylum Arthropoda; class Insecta; order Diptera; family Tachinidae; genus Gymnocheta; species Gymnocheta viridis. Next base: position 138,988,258 of record OY101440.1, read on the forward strand.
GAAAATTTAAGCAGAGACCTTTGGACAAACTGCTTATTTTAATAAAAAAAGTGCTGGTGAAATTATGCGAATTCGGTTTAGAGAGCAAATTACAAATATACGTATGTGGATTCATTTTAAAATGTGAAATTTTGTCGGATTCGGTTTACTGAACCAGGGGAGGGGTATTACTCGCAGCTTTCTCTGCCAAAATTGTGGCAGGACACTTTTCCTAACATTACAGATTTACACTAAGCAACTTTGTTGCATGTAATTTTTATTTTAAGCGTGAGTATTGAAATTAGAGATGGTATCGTGAGTAACTTTTCACTCACGCTCACTATAAAAAATTTTACTCATGTACACTAAAGCACGACCTTACATTTTTGGCTTACGTTCGTGCATGCTCACGTGAGCGAAAAAAATGTTAGTCATAATCACGAAATTTCACTCTCACGGAATACTTAAAAAACTAAAATGAAATAAAAAAAAATTGCCATAAAGCCAAAAAAATCACGCCAAAAATCTACTCATGCACGCTCAATCACAATTTTGGCATAGTCACGATCATGCATGCTCACGTGAGTAGAAAAACACATTAGTCATAATCACGTAAAGTCAAGCTCACGAAATACTTACGAGAACGCAAATGTAAAATAACTTAAAAAAAATGTAATCAACTGAAAAAACAAGAAACAATTAAGACAATTAAAAAAATAAATAAAATTAAAAAAATTGCCATAAAGCAAAGAAAAAAAATTACGAAACAATCACGCCAAGAATCTACTCATGCACGGTCAATCACAATTTTGTCATAGTTACGATCATGCATGCTCACATGAGTGTAATAACACGTTATTCATAATCACGTAAACTCACGCTAACGAAATACTTATAAGAAAACAAATGTAAAATAATTTAAAAAAATGTAATGAAATGAAAAAAAACCACGAAACAATCACGCTAAAAATCTGCTTATGCACACTCAATCATGCTCCATTTTGTTATGTTCGTGCACGCTCACGTGATTGAAACAAAAAACTAATTACGATCACTTAAATCACGTGTGCGTTGCCCTTCTCTAGTTGATATAGAAACGAATACATTTTGTGTATCTTTTCCTGTCTTTCCTTCCCACTGAAGAAAGAAACTCGGATGCAGCAAAGTTGCGTAGTGTAAATATTGAAATAGTCCCATTTTAAAATCAATGATGGAATTGTTTTAATTATTTATTTTTTATGGAAATAAATAAATAAATAAAAACGTGCAATAAAATTTGTTAACAAGAGAGCATTGCGTTTTCTTAAAATTAAATAACGAATCAAAATTTCTAATACATATTAATTGGTTTTTCATAATTAACTCATTAAATATGCATTTGTGTAAATTTATGATTTCCAGCCATTTAAAATCGTAATAATAGTTAAAAAAAACAGAAATTGTTTTCTTTAATATTCGTAAAAAATTTCATATAATTTTATATACAGTATAACCTCCCTAATCCGGACAGTCGCTAATTTGGACTATCCAGTAATCCGGACATTTAAATTTTTCGGACAGTTTAGCAGTTTTCCCTCTATAGTCTAGACAATTATTCTTTTTTCTCAGTAAAATTTGCTTGGCGAACTGTTTTCAAAAGCTATTTTATGGGCTGAACAAACAAAAGCGACAGATAAGGATATTTTAATTTTAAAAGAATTTAAAAATAGAGCTGACAAATTACATAAAAATTCTTATTTTTCAAAGTGAATATTTTTGATCACTTTTAGTATGTTTCTTTATGTTTTCTGTAAATAAATTATACACAAATGAATTTTTATTTTTCTTTTCGGTTATATATACTCGTATGTTCAAACTACTTTTGAACACACTTCCTATAAAATAAAAACAACCAACCATAACGTACTTTCCTATTATTTTATAAAGGCATAAATATTGACAAATTTGTAGTGTAGAAACGTCAAGTTTATCCGATATAGTCTTTTATATTAAAACCGAAGTATTCTGAGATCTGTATACTTAAATTTATAAGTACTTTGCGTTTTATCTTCAACCAGTTCACTTGTCCTTTACCTAATTATACATACTAATGCATCCAGCGGACGACTCGATCGACCGCATTCTAGAAATTAATAAAAACATTTACATAAGTACATACGATAAAATACAAAAACAAAAAGCATTCTTAACACTGGGTCTTCACGTAGCAATATACATTGCAGCAATTGCCAAAATTGATTGCGTTCATGAAAATTGCTAAGTGTGGACCGCGATTTCCATAAGTGGCAATCCATTGCGCAATAATTGCTCACGTGATTGCTTGAGCAATTATTGCCTCTCAATCTGCTGTCATTTTTCTTTTCTGTAGTCAGTGCATTTACGAATTTGAATTTAAAAAACTAGAAACTGTATATTTATTTAAAAAAAAACGAAAAGGAGTAGAAAACCGAAGAAATATTTAAAATTATAAACTTTTATCAACAATTCTCATGTTTATGTATATAAAATTATAACATATATATAAAACCCCTCACTTGTGATAATTTAAATTTATGACGAAGCAATTTTACATGTTCAGCAATCAAATTATCAAAACTCTGCTGACGTTTTTGATTGTTCTCAGCAATTAAATTGCAACGTGAAGACCCAGTGTTATAAACAATTTAAAACTCTTTCTCATTTCTATTGAAAAGCAAATAGGACAAACACGCATGCACATTTTGTTTATTCTTCAAGTTGAAGCTGATACATGCATGTGCAATAAGAGCGCATGTGTTAGTAGCCACTTTAAACGCTTATAGCTCCCCAAATATCGAACCGATTTAAATAAAGTTAAGATTGTGCACATCTATGTAAAAACCCGTTTCAAAACATATAAATCTTTCCCAAATCGGTTCAGTATTACGGCCGTAAAAGGGATCTAAAAACGTGTTTGCCTATTAATAATATAGAAGATACATTCATAAATACTTACCAAATTTAATTACATACTTTGAATTATATTCACACATGCGTATGCATGGCTTAAATCGATTGATTGAATTGGAATAACTCAATAAGCTGTTTAAATCATCTGACTACATCCATTTGTGTATATTTAAATTAAAATGTTGGAATTGAATTCAAATAAAATTGGAAGAAATAAATACCGCCCGCTAGTTTAATTGGAAATCTTCAACTTTCACAAAAAAGGTATTTTTTAAACACAAATGAGTTCAATATATGTAAATTTATGTACAGCGTTTAAAATTTTATTTTAACTGTAGTCCGGACGATCCACTAATCCGGACAGCAGCTGAAACTATATCTGTTCGGATTGTGGAGGCTGTACTGTACTTGAATTAAATAATGAAGTCATTATTATTAATCCTTTTTGTATACTTTTTTTTAAATATTATTTTACATCACATTTCTAAACTTTTACTTTGGCGTAGAAAAATTGTGTTTTTCTTTTTCGAACGAATGCATGCATGAGCTGTTTGTTAGTCAGGCAATTAAACAAATAAAACCTCACACACATACACACACACACATCTACATATATATTTTTTTATTTACTCGTATTATAAAATAAAGCATTAATAATAAAAAATAATTTTAAAATTATGGCAGTATAAATAAATAAAATTAATTTGAAATGAATGCATGAAAGAAAGTTTTCATACTTATCCAACACACTTTACACAACAATTGTGTGTGTGCGCAGGCAAATGATTACAAATTCTTGGAAGAAATCAAAAGAATCTTGAAATTCAACAACATTAACAACAACAACAACAACTTGGTTTATTGTGCTTTTGAATATTTTACCCAACATCAACATACACACATCAACATGCTGCACACAAACGTTTTGCATTTTAGTTTTTATATAATTCACACTCGTAAATTACGACACACATTTTCTCTAGCAAAGAACACACAAAAGAATAAATATCCATGTAGTTCTCTCGGATTATTACAAACAATTATTTTTATGTGGAACTAATTGATGCAATCAATTTCGTAAGTGCTTGTGGGAGCGAGTGAATGAATGAATCACTATACATCATATAAATTTTTGGAATTCTGTGCAGAGTGATTTTTTAAGAGCTTTTGGATTTGATTAAAAAACAACACACACACATACAATTTAGAGAAATTTATGAAATCTTTATTTGAGTCGATAGAACGATCTATATAATTCAATATTTAAAGATGATTTCATTTAAATGTTGACCGCTGCTACGCCACAAAGCTTAAGCTGGGCCCAATTTTTTTCCTACGCTCTTTAACATATCGGACGGTATCTCACGAAAAAATTCTTCAATATTGGCTTGCAGAGTGTCAACAAATGTCGTTGTCCCTATAGACATGAGCTTTAACATAGCCCATGTCGAACGACTGAAAAGATTCAGCGAATAACACTTCTTCACTCTTATAGTAGTACACATATGTGACAGCGCATAGAGAAAGGGACCTAAGGGTAAAAAAAATCAATTTTAACATCTGAGCATCGAATGATGCCCCAAAAGTGTTCCCTGCCAGAGATATGCGCGTTTTATGAAATTGATGGTACACCATCAATTTTGCTGTAGCAAAATAAATTCGAACGAATCATACCAAAAATCTCAATATTTTATTACAACTGTTTTGTGGCCTGATTGCGACAACGAAATGTATATTTTTATATCAAAATAAACGATTGAAATGCTATCATGAATTTCATTCGACTTTGAATTCCCTTTTTTAACCGATTCTATGGTTTTTAGAAATTACAAAAATTTTTATATGTACTACACATCGCTCCTTTAATGCAACACGATCAGATCTTAAAAACCCAAATCTTTTAAGTTACTTAGAAAAAAATTATGTTGAAGGTATTTATCCAAATCAAATGTATACCCACTAAAAAGCCAATACAGGCCATATACATCATATGTACATACCATGTGGGTGAAGTTAAATATGCTAAGTTAAATATGTTTCCTTATAACATCGAATATTTCCCAAAAATGGCTTTGCATTTGGGACATTTTTGGGACAAAATTTTACATGATTTAAATTGGGATATTTTATCTCCTAGGAATACCAAACAAGATTACGGAACGAAACATATCTCAAATTGAAGGTGACTCATCCTGCTTCCGTAATCCTCCAAAAAATTTTACAAAAAATAAAGTTTGTTTAACAAAAAAGCTTAATTACCGAACACTTGATTTTGGGAAGGATTTTTTAAGTTGTGGGCAAACTAAAATAGATTACGGAGTGGAACTTGGTCAAATCGTGTGTCCTTGGTCATTCTTCCGTAATCTTCAAGAATTTTTTCAAAAAGTTAAATTTTGTTTAACAAATTTATAATTTTTGTTAAACAAAAAATCTTAATGCTTGAATTCTTGATTCTGGGAAGGATTTTTTAAGTTGTGGGCAAACTAAAATAGATTACGGAGTGGAACTTGGTCAAATCGTGTGTCCTTGGTCATTCTTCCGTAATCTTCAAGAATTTTTTCAAAAAGTTAAATTTTGTTTAACAAATTTATAATTTTTGTTAAACAAAAAATCTTAATGATTGAATTCTTGATTCTGGGAAGGATTTTTTAAGTTGTGGGCAAACTAAAATAGATTACGGAGTGGAACTTGGTCAAATCGTGTGTCCTTGGTCATTCTTCCGTAATCTTCAAGAATTTTTTCAAAAAGTTAAATTTTGTTTAACAAATTTATAATTTTTGTTAAACAAAAAATCTTAATGATTGAATTCTTGATTCTGGGAAGGATTTTTTAAGTTGTGGGCAAAATAAAATAGATTACGGAGTGGAACTTGGTCAAATCGTGTGTCCTTGGTCATTCTTCCGTAATCTTCAAGAATTTTTTCAAAAAGTTAAATTTTGTTTAACAAATTTATAATTTTTGTTAAACAAAAAATCTTAATGATTGAATTCTTGATTCTGGGAAGGATTTTTTAAGTTGTGGGCAAACTTCCTTCCCAAAATCAAGTGTTCGGTAATTAAGCTTTTTTGTTAAACAAACTTTATTTTTTGTAAAATTTTTTGGAGGATTACGGAAGCAGGATGAGTCACCTTCAATTTGAGATATGTTTCGTTCCGTAATCTTGTTTGGTGTTCCTAGGAGATAAAATATCCCAATTTAAATCATGTAAAATTTTGTCCCAAAAATGTCCCAAATGCAAAGCCATTTTTGGGAAATATTCGATGTCATAAGGAAACATATTTAACTTGGCATATTTAACTTCACCCACATGTACATACCTGGTAACATTTTTAGTATTTCACTTGTGATAAATCACTATGGTGCAGTAAAGGAGCGATATGTACATAAATGCATACATATGCTTTTAAGTTTTGTCTAAACAAATTATTTTATTTGTTTTTTTTTACTTATGTTTTTGATTTGTTACTTTTTTTACTTCTATTAAATGGATTTTGATTTTATTTTAATAAATATGTTAATACATTCTGCTATTTGTCAAGTCCTTTGTGTATTTTGAAGCAAAAACTTTAAATTGTATATTGATATAGAAGATAGATTAACAGTTTTAACTAAAAAAAAACAATAAAATAAAAATAAAAAAATATCTATGATACTTTAAATTCAGTCGTAAAGTGCTAAATGTAAGTTGTACCTATACTTTACTCTACTCGCTCTAACATCAGCTGAATGGAATACCTCTAATCTTCGGCTTGAGTACCAAAAATCAAAATTAAAAAATACATAAATTACTCGATATTCATTACTTTAGCAACACTATTAAATATATGCAAAGAATTCCATCCATCCACAGCCTTATTCTTTGCTTTGGTCATCAGAAGTATTAGGCGCAGTACACGCCAACAGACGACAGTTTTATTTTATCATAATTTTATGTTATTTATTGGCACATTTTTGGGATGTACTCCACTCACCGGGAAAACTCGTTAAAAGACAACAAGACATGTATGTCTTCAACTGACAAACTTAGCGCGCGTTAAGGTGTAAATCGTGTTAAGTGCGCGCATCGCACCGTTCGTTTTCGCAAAATGTGTGTCATGTATGACAAGTTGTTCGTTCGTTCATTCACATTGTTTGTCCAACGATGAAATAAAATAAAAATAAGACAATATAATAATATTTATTGCCACCACAAATAGTTTTCGTAACAAACAGAAAAATAATAAAAATTGTTTCTTTTTTATTTCTTTTTAGAATAGAAGAATAAAAGCTAAATAAATAGTTTTACACTCGAATATTTTTGTGTCAATAATCACAAATACAAGAAGGTGTTGTGCCATTTGAAATTCATTTGGTTTTTTATTTTTAAATTTGTAGTTAAATTTTAATAGCCGGAAATTAAAATTCATATCTTCTATGTGACTAAAATTTTATTCGTTTTGTTTTTTTTCTTCTTTATTCCATTTTTAATTTTTATTTATTTTTGATTGAACGTTGCTGCTGCTTGTTTTGTGTGTTTGTAAATCAATATACAAGTATCAAGGATTGAGAGCAGTCAATCAATCAATCAATCGGTCTGATTTATGAGCCGAGAATTTTTGTTTATTACAGAAATCGTGGCGGTTATTTAATTTCGTGTTTGGAGATGTGTGTTTGTGTGTGTGTGAAGTTAAATTTAACTAGCAGAGACATGAACAGCGTTGCCACGACCGAAAAATATTTGTAACCAAAAGTTCTTAAAAAAGTAACCAAATACGAAAATAAATAACCAACATTTTATTTTCTTCTAATATATCTAAAATTTATTTTTTGTACCTTAAACGTATTCGGATAAGCGATGGCCGTTTAATAGAAAAAATCGCCTGATTGTTCTGAAATATTCTCAATTCTTACTTTGTGATAATTTCAAGGGTTTTCAGTTAGCTTAAGGGAATATATCGCACTTGTTTAACAATACCGTATTCAACCGAAATTTCAGTTTATCACTTTATGCGAAAAATGGACATCTAACATACACATCTACTCGTACTTGGTGTAAAAATGTCGGATGTTTATGACCAAAAATGGAACAAAACATCTTTTATTCGTATGTGTCATGAACTTCAGCGAAAGATCTCTCAATTGCAACGTATTTTCTTGGTAAAGGCTCACATTTTAGTCAGACAAATGCAGCTCAAAGGAAAAACTAGGAATTAAAGTTTCAAAAACATTTTAGAAAGACAATTCTGAAACATTGCATTAAATAAATTATCATAAATAATCAAAAAATTTACAGCGATGGAACCAAGGACCAGAGTAATATAATAATAATAATAATATAGAACAATATTTAACTGTAAGCAATTCGCTTAAACGAAATGGTTAAGTAATTTTCCGTTTTCGTTTAACCAAATTTCACTGTATATCCTTATCAATACTTATATGCAATAAAGAAAATCTGATCAACGAAATATTTTATCATTCTAATTCATTATGTACACTGTACAAATTTAACATGTCAATATAAAAAATAAAATTAAAAATTGTTGGGTTGAAAAAAAAAATAAACAAAATGAAAAAAATACACAAGTACACAATGAAAATAAAAGTAACCAATTTTGGTTAAAAGTAACCAAAGTGGCAACGCTGGACATGAACCAAAATTTTTAGTTGTGGTATTTATTTTTGCAATTATCAGAGCGCTTTGATACCTTTAACAGAGCACTTTTATTCCTTTAACAGAGTACTGTTAAACATTTAACAGTTCACGACGGAAGTCATGTAGTGCGTTTGTCTGCCCTGGACTTGCGCTTTTCTACATCCTTTCGTTTTACAAAATAACACCCACATATTTTTCTTTCCTTAAAAAGTAGTTTGTCCGTACCAGTTGAACTGGTCTCAGTCCTCACACACTTACTTGTCTTTACAGCCAATTATTATAAAATCAAAATAAGTTTTGTTTATTTTTTTATGTGTCATTGAAGGCTAAAGAAAAAAGGTTTCATAAGTTATTGGAAAGAAAATTATTACATCATATACAAATATGAGCATTAAAATAGGTACGTACCACGGTTACAGCATTCGAATTTCAGCTGCACTATTTTTTAAAAATGATTAAGTTTTGTTAAATGTTTACTTTGATTGAATTGTCGAAACTGTTTTCTTTTTAGAAAGAAATTCTATAAAAAAAAGTAGCTTGGGGCCACGCATGAGCGTAAGTTAAAGTTCACTAATAAGAAAATTTACACCAGACCAAAATCTGGTACTTACGCGATTACGAGCAAATCTTGTTGATTTCGATTAGATTTACCATATAAAACAAAATCTGCGTCAAAATGTGTTCCTACAAAATACTGACAGATACCAAAAAATTTAAAATGTTCTTTAATACAATTAGCAGAAATGACAGAAAACCGGTCAGACTGACTGCTGTAATTAATATCTGAAGGAATTCAAATTTTTTTCCGACAAGGTGCACACTGGTCTGATATTATTCGGATAATATTTTAGAAAACATCAAGATGGGTTATTTATAAAATTGACAACTGTTCTGCCAAATATCTAGAGAGTATTTTAGACAATCCGATTTTTTTTTTCAAAGATCAGACGTGATGTTGGTAAAGTGTGTGCACTAAGAACGTCTATCAGAGAAGTGCCAATAATCACGTTTTTCCTAGTTTAATCATACATTAAGTTTTGTTATTCACTTTTGATCATGCATCAGCATTGCAGTAGTGGTGAACGCTTCATTTAAGTAAAAGTCAGTCGAGTGATCAAACATGTTTTAATCAAATCATTCATCATACATCAAAATGTTTGCTCATGAAGTAATTAATTAAAGGTACGGTCACATCTGACAAACATTTGCTGAAGAAAAAACGTGACCAACAGACAAGCTAAATTTGCATTTTCTTTAATTCCAATATTTTTTTTAAATATGGGTTTGCATTTATTAAAAATAATATAAAAATAGCATTTTGCGGCATAATTAACTTCATTTTGTGACATAAAAATGAAGTTAAATTACACTAACCCTAAGCAAAAGTTGTGGTTACGTTTTTTTTGGGCAAATGTTTGTCATGTGTAACCATACCTTAACTTAAGTGGGTTTTGCCAAATTGTTCAACAGTTTGTTTTAATAATTAGTACAAAGTTTAAGCCCCTTTTTCTATCCTTAATATGAACCATGAAAACTAATACATACCTATACAATATTGCTAAATACATAATAACATTATTATATGCATACACGTTCATACGCGCTAAGTTTTGCCTTTTGTATTTCATTCATCATCAAAATAATCATTGATATTCTAGCCATAATTGAAGAATTGAAGCATTTACATAAAAAAAAATTCTTCATCCATATTTAATTCTCATTTCTTTCAATTCTGATCTGTTTTTGGCTTTCAACTTCACTCAATTAAAGAGAAAAAAATCTTGTTATTCATATAAATTAGTCTTGGGTAGTTCACGAACGAACTAGTTCAATTAAACGATTCAATCAATTTAACTAATCGAACTAGATGAAATTTTCTTTTTAAATACTCGTAATTCAGTTTTGAATTACGAGTATGATGCCCCGTACACAACAACTTGTGTAAATCGGATTGACATCGCAAATAACAATGGTCGCGTTCATAAGACGTAACTGTTGCGCAACCGTTGAGTATATGCTGCCATTTTTTCCATCATAAATTTTTTTCGCTACATTTAGTCAACATGTTGTGTTTAGCCCCGCAGCTGATCAAGAGAGTTTTGCGCTTTTATATTCTAATGCAACGCCGTTTTGTTAGGTGACGACAGCAAATTAATTTGTTAAATTTTGCATTTCAAATGCGATAAAGTAACAAAAACAAAGAAATAAAATTATAATACTAATTTAATTAAATAGACGTTTGTTTATTACGGTGTTTATTCATATTCATTGCCAAATTAGTTCAATATAAGGTTTACAAATTTTTTGAACAAAGTGCCGGTTTAGCGTTGAAATATAAATACTATCGGCGCAGGTTTATCATTTTATTGGAGTATTTTGCTGTGCATTTTTATGTTGTGAATATTAAGTTTGCGGTGTAGTTTTTACATTAAATTGAAAAATTCCTGCCAAGAAAAACTTCATTGCAAGTTCTGTGTTCTCCATACTTTTAGTATAAGCCAAACTAATTAATTTAGCAAATTTAAATTATTTCTTTTGCAGCACTTCATTTATTTCTTTTCGATTGTTTACATTAGTCAGCTGTTGATTATCCGATTATTCATCAAACCGTTGCTATAGAAGTAACTGTTGGGCTCAACAGTTGGCAACAGTTTCACAACAGTTGAGCTCAACAGCTACGTCTTATGAACGCGACCATTCTTATGCTATCCAAAGTCAAATGACTTTTACTTTGAATTTCTTGCCAAACTAAAAATAGCTGGTGAGTATTCTATCTAATGCGAGTACCTGCATAAATAAATATACAGTGAACATTCTGTGATTTGAATTTGAAACAGTTTTTTTGCGTAAATTTCAAAGTGCACTCAAAACGTTTTTTAGTATACATACATATAAAAATATTTTAATAATAATACCAAAATAATTAAACAAAAAAAAAAAATTATATGTGTCTGGCAAAAAATATAGCGACATATGGCTGCATTTCGCCAAAGATGATACTGATCGTGTGCTAATTTATGACACTTTTACATTCTTTTTAGAAATATGTTTTTCTGGAAATTTTTATACGAAAACAACTAAATCTTAATACAATTACAAGAAATTTAATAAATTTGTTGTAGTGCAAAATTTCATTCGTCTATAAAATTGAAAATATGACTTTTACTAATCCAAATTAAACAATTAAATTAAACAAAAAATGTGATTCGTGAAGATATTTTGTTTTCGGCAAATTTAGACAAACGACATAAAACATGTATTTACACGGAAATCAAAGCCCCAGTAATTACTATAGAATAAAATTTCTAATAATACTTGCTAAAGTTCTCGTTGCAAGTAGCTTTTTGTTGCATGTATTTAAAATCAAATAGGTAGATTGATTAATCGTTCTGCGATTACCCGAAATATGCTGAACTATGATTTAATTAGAAAATTGAACAATTTAATTTTAGCTACAATATAAATGTTTGGCTTTGCGTGGGCTAAGCGGGTTTAGATGGCCGCGATTCGTTGGTTTGGTGTCATACCACAATAAGCACTTTAATGTGAAACAAATGAACAAGTTTGCCATTATTAAAGATTCATTTAAAATCATGTACAAACTTAAGGGAACATTTGAAGAACTTTTTATAAGTTCATGCTCTTTTACATTATTTAATTTATATTTTATTTTAATCGAAATTTTCCTTGTTCGTGTGTTTGATTAACATCAATAAAATTGCTAATAAATAGTATTTCCTTTCCGTTCTACCAACAATTATTCCTAAAACTCACTTACAGCCTTGGCCACAGTGCAGCAGCGGAAATAACTTTTATAATATAATTCAACTTCATTATCCTTTACCATTTCGTATGAAGTGCGCTTGTGGTGAAGACATGTCTGTAGACTTAAGATTGTTTTCGTAGCTGAGAAATACAAGGCGGAAAACTCAAGGTTTGTTAATCAACCTACACAAACAGAGTTATCTTTGTTTTTTTTCTAAACAAAATACGAAACAAGTCACATTAATTTATTTTTATTGAATTCAGATATTAATTAGTTATAAACAATGATATTGAAATGTAAACAAACTTTGCCATACCATCAAAAATCGCCGGAGCATTTAAGGTTACGAAGTTTTCATATGACTCGACAAAGATTATGCATGCAGTTCAACGTTAAAAAGAGCGATTGAACTAACTGAATGACATAGTTCAAATTTAAGGATTGAACTAAAATGATCGATCACTAAAAGGAACTAAGATGGCACAAGTCTAATATAAATATGTAAGTACTCTTTTATACACTCTCTTTGCTTTGCTTATGTTTTTACTTGAACCAATACTTACATAAGTGTATGGGCGGAGATGTGAATTTTTAGCATTTGTAGTGGTGTCAACTTTAGGAGCATTTTATTCCTTTAATACTGAACCGATTTAAATAACATATAGTTGGGTCACTAAAGCTCAAGAATGTCTAGAAGTTGATAAAAGAATGAAGAAAATCGGTTGACAAACACAGAAGATAAAGGAATCGAAAAATTTTTCTTTGCCTATTTATATAATACGTATAGTTTATGTAGATGCTACCTATTTTATTGGTCACATTTGTACATACATACATATTTACATACTTACACATATTTAATTAAACTATAACTTTCTTTTGAAGCAACAGCTTAAATTTAGGGAATTTCTATTAATGAATGTAACAAAAATTTTATTGACACTTAAAAGCAATTTTATTGTCTAAAATATTTAACAGTTTTGTTAACATTTGTCTGACATGTTTATGTGTGTATGTGCATATAATTTTTTTGTACTTACATACGTGCATACATACATACATACATACATACATACGTACATATATATATATATATATATATATATATATATATATATGCATAAATGTTGGTTGAATAAAATGTTTAATTTAAACTGTAATATAAACGTAAATAATTTTATTTTGAAAATAACTCATTTGCAACAATTTATTCAAGTATTTTAATATTTTTTTTCAAAATAGTTTTGAGAGCGCTTTTTATATCTTCTTAAAGAAAGATTTATATTATATTGTTGAAATTGTTTAAACATAAAAAGATTGCTAAGTTTTTTTCAATAAATAGCAAAGAAATAAAAATTAAAAAATGAAAGTTGTTAGAATTTTCAAGCAAGTAAATGAAATGCTTTTATAAATTTGACTATTTTTAGTAAATCTGCTGTCCTGGTTACATTTTTGAGCGGAGTACTAATAATTAATTATGCCAGTTAATTATATTAAATTAATCTAATATAATTTCTAAAGAAATTTAAAAAAATCGGTGGGGGTTTTAAGCGATTAATTTATAATTTCGTAGAAAAATTTATCGTATTCGTTTAATGTTGGATATAGCGTGCATGCTTTAATTCACATAAAATTTCCACTGCAGTCTTTTTTAAAGTCCATTCTTTGGAAATGAAAAATTTTCTGCTTTGAAAAAATTTTGAGAAAAACGTATATTTTTGTGAAAATTTTGCCATTTTTCTTCTCTCTCATTTAAAAGATTTGACTTAAATTTTATTTTCGCGACTACATGAATTGAAATAATTAATAATTTCTTTCTCTCTGTATATTATCAAGGATTGCGTTCAAAATCATATTAGCCCTATTCACACTCTTGTGCATTTGTGATTGCATATTTTTGCAATTGTTAAATTTTCCATTAATCGTGAACAATTTTGTTGGTTTAGTTTACAATAATTTCTTTGCAAAACACAAAATTCACACTGAAAAAACATTTTTAAGCTTTTGCATAGCTTTTATCGCGGGCCTTGGTCGTGGCGACCGAATCAAGAAATTCCGTAACGAAAATAAAACCTAATACTAAGTTTGTTTCTTAAGTCTTTTGTTTTTTAAGTATATCAATCGCCTAGCGTATGTTAACCCTTAAAGTATGCTATTGATTTCATTAACATACAGTATTGCCAGAACAGATTTTTACATGTAAGAAATCACAAAATGGCGTACTTACGAGCAATCGTGGTTGACAAAAAATGATTTACACAAACAAACAGACAATGCGTAGGTTTTTAAGCTATTGCATAGCTTTTATCGCGGGCTTTGAGCGCGGCGACCGAATCAAGAAATTCACCACTCTCAAAAAGTGTAACTTGAATTAATATCAAAGAAAAAAACAAATACTGCATGAATAAATAAATAATTATAATTGCATTGAGGGTGCTGTTGGCTGAAGTAGTTAGCGCGTTGACTACAAAGCAAGTAATGTCTAAGAACGTGGGTTCGAGCCCAGCTTCAGACAAGTCATAACCTCCAGCATGCTTATTGTATTTGTTGTTGTCGGAGTGTTTAAGTGATGAAGGCATAGCACACTGGTTACTGAACAGTACCGGCAGCAATTGATACTGGTGTATGTTAGCGGACATTACAGCACCCTCCTTCGTCGGTATTGTAGCAAAATCGCCGGCGAAGTAAAATAATTAATAAAATGGCTACAACAGTTTAAAAAACACATTTAATGCGCCTACTTGACATCAGAGGCGCTGCATCTAAAAACTAACACAACGCGCAATATCAGAGTTGTAAAAATTAAGCTTTCTCTCTTTCACCATCTGTCCTCTCTATCCCTCATTATCCCTTTCCTAAAGAAGGTAACACACCTACGAGTTGGTAGGCATACTAATTGCCTGAGTGTTACTTCTCTTTAAAAAAAAAGTTGATAAAAAATGATTTGCAATAGCTTTGCCGCGGCAGTCCCCGAGTGTCACACGTCTTTTTTTATTTATTTATATTTACAGATACAAATGCATGAATGAGCAGCGGGAGAACATTTCGGTATTCTGGTTGGCAATTAAGTGTTGCATAAAAAAAGTATGTGCTACTATAGTGATTATCTATTGACGATGTCACCAGTACTACTGAAAAATTATACCCTAACTATTGCTATCTACTATTGACATTTAACACAGGCTTATCCTACGAAATCTACCAGTAGACTGCTTCAATACCGACTAGATAGTTCTTGTGGGATGGAGAAAATGTCAACTGTAAGATTATACTGACTTACTGTTGACGATATCACCACACTGTGAGAAATGTCCGTAGTAAATCTATATTGATTCTCTATAGACACTGTCACCACCAGCAAGAAATTTCAATGGTAAAATTATATTGATTACCTATCGACGATGTCACCAATACTATTTTAATTTAGTTCAAACAGCTCCGAATATTTATTTAAAAAAATAATTAAAATTAAAATAAGGTACAAAATATTGAGATAAACTTTTCTTATTACTAAATAACACAAAAGGAACTTCATTTCGTTTTAAATTAAACAAAATATATACATTTATAAGCTCATTTTTTCGTGCCTGGCTGTACCTTTTAGACACTTAAGTTTATGGTTTAACATCTATTATTCAGACGATTTAAAAGGAAATACGAGTATATGTACATGTATGTCTGTAAAATAAAAATTCCCACACTGTGCCTTTGAGTCGATTTCAATAAAAACCCGCCGATTTTGAGCCCATCAAATTGATGATTTGTTTTTAACCGTCAAATATTTTCTCTACCAAAAACAAAAGACAAAGAAAAAAACAGTTTGTTGACAGTGTCACCAAAAAGACACCATAATTGTTGACAGAAATATTGACATGGATACACTTAATCCCATGCTTCTTTCAGGGATACAAGAGTAGCAAGTGCATATCTTTGTATTTTGTTAGTGTAGAGTAAAAGTATGCAAATGCTACGATGCAAGACCATTTGCACAAGACTGTGAATTGTATTTTTTTCTTTAATTTTGATTGCGCTATTACCGGAGATATTCACGAAATTGTGTGCAAAGTCGAGGCCAAAAATTAAAATTTAAAGCCAAAAATATCTTTGAAAATATTAACTGACTGCCTGGACCACGATTGTTCTTTTGTGAAAATTCTTATTTTTGTTTTAAATGCAATTTCACAAAAGAACGATACTTTTCCAGGCATAGTTGGGCAAAAAACATGGTTTGCGGTATTTAAAATACAAAATACTTCCATTTATTTTACGCATTTCAAAATACAAAATACTTTCACGTCATGTATGTATTTAAAATACAAAATACACCATTTTTATTCAAACCAAAAATTACATTAGATAAAACTAATCATCGAAACAATTGTTTCCTTTCATAAATATCAGATTTTTGAATGTAGCATCAGACAAACTGTTTCTTGTTGGAGAATAAATAAAGAAAATAATCTTTCTGCAGGTCCTGATGAGCACAAACTTGTATTAAATTCTATGAATACTTTTTTTATAAAGGGTCCGCCATCTAACGTTTTTTTTTCAACTAGTGCTTATTTCGTGAATGGTAACACTTAGCTCATGCCTGATTTGACAGATAATTAGTTTTATCCTTCCGCTGAACGAATAATGGTTGTGTATACGCTTGAACAACGCTTCGCTAAGTGAGCCGGCGATCGACTTACAGAAGATGCCGATTTTGCCAAAAAAAAAATCATCTTTTCAGATGAAGCTCATTTTGATCTTGGCGGGTATGGAAACAAGCAAAATTGTCGTATTTGGGGCACAGAAAACCCGCACGCATACATTGAAAAGCCGACGCACCCAAAACGAGTCACTGTTTGGTGCGGATTTTGGCCCAGAGGCATAATTGGGCCATTTTTCTCTGAAAATGAGAAAGGAGTGGTCGTTACAGTCAATGGCGATCGTTATTGGGCCATGTTGAACGAATTTTTGTTCACAAAAATTGATGATCGCATTATCAGCCGCAGCTGATGTCGTTTGGCCACCTCGGAGCTGCGATTTGACACCGTTGGACTATTATTTGTAAGCTGCCGTCAAAGATAAGTGTTACGCCGACAAGCCAGAGACAATTGACGCTTTAAAGGACAATATTCGTGAAGCCATTGGTGAAATACAGCTGCACACAATCGATAATGTGCCGAGGCAGCCATTTGAATGAAATTATTTTTCATTATTAACCGGAAGGATTATACTTTCAAATAAAAAAAGAAATTTGAGAAAATATTCAGTAGTTTTTTTTATAGCAAAAAAAAAGTTATCTAGCGGACCCCTTATTTGGATAGCTGTCAAGAGTGATAATGTCTTTGCTCTTGTCACTGAGGAAACTGACAAATTCCAACTCCAAATATGATGTCCTAGATTCACCATCATCCCTATCTACGAAAACAACAAAATCATCGTCTCCTTCACTGGTGCTTCTACTTCTGATATTTTTATTTCTGATATATTTTAAGTTTTTTGTAATTTTCCTCCAGAGTATAAACTGCAAGATTTTGGATTCTTTGCCTTTCTTCTGTCGTGATGTTTTCTGGCAGCCAACGCATCTTATAACCAGGATGATAATAGGAAACCAAAATAGCTCTATTTATTTCCGGTGAAAGTTTAAAAAATTTACTTTAAAAAAAACTGTAATTTTTTGTATGTATTTAAAATATAAAATACTTGCACGTCATGTATTTAAAATACAAATACAAAATACGTATTTGTATTTTAAATACGTATTTCAAATACTGCCCAGCCCTGGTTCCAGGCAGTAAATATGATTTTATGAAAGAAAAAGTTGTATCTTTATCCCATAAAAAAGCTTTTCCAAGGAGCATTAAAATCGAATAGTATTTGTAGAAGCTGTGGGATCGACAAGGTTTTCCATTAGTGTTGTAAAAGTATTGAGTACTCGTATTTGAGTACCGAGTACTCAATAAGGTATATATTTCCCGGTACTCAATACCCAAAACTAATTACTCAATACTTTCAGAGCTGCATTTCCATATGTAAACACGAAAATGTTAATTAAAATTGTTTTAAATTAATACAACTCGACTCGGTTTTGAAGAAAGTTAAGCGCAAATAAGTAATAAGTCTGGCCGTTTAATTAGATATTTTTAATGGATTATTAAATTTGATAATCCATGAATTATTATGGAGTACATACGTGTAATAATAAAATCGAATTTTAACCTATTAAATACTTTTATTTTGAAATAAAAAAATAAAAATATGCCTAAAAGTGTTGATTAGTATTGAGTACTAAACACTATTTTCCATGCTCGAGGTAGTTAACTCTGACACCCACCGTATGTTTCTACAGGATGATTCAAATTTCAAAATTTTTAAAGATTAAGTACTCCTCTATGATTTGTACCTACAACGTTTTGTGATTGTATCACAAGTTTCGAGGAGACAGATTTATTAACCCTTCTTTTCCCCATTGGTGAAACCACAGTGTGTCGTCATATTTTCGATCAGGGTTATTATTTTTAGCACAATTGTATAAATTACACATGTGTACTGCTATTTAGTTATATGGCCTAATTTTCTTTTTACGGAAATTTAGAAATCATACAATTGTAACCAACAACAACAATAATAATAATAGACAAACGCCAACGAAAAAATGTTGGCAATTTTTTTTAACCACAATTTGAGTATTTTTCTTTATATTTTTGTACAGCAAAATCGCACATTGTTTGTTTAAAAAAAATATAAAACGATATTTTTTCATTAAGTTTTTATTTATTGTTTTTTTTTTCTTTTTTTTTTGTAAAGACAAAGTAAAAAGAATCACGCACCACTGTTGTCAAGTAATAGAAAAAAGGGAAACAAAAATATACTTAAAGTGGAGTGTTAAAAAAAATAAACGAGTTAAAAATAAGAGTCACTAGGCCTTAACAAGTTGGAAAATACACGTAATAATTTGTTTGTTACGTTTCTTTTCAAATAATAATATTAAAATGAAAAAAAAAATAAAAAAATTAAATAGAAAAAAACTACTCGTATAAACAAAGTTTTTGTAAAATTTAGTAAACCTTGTGGTTTTCATATGATGGGATTTTCTATGAAAACAAGTACAGTGCAAGCAGACGTGGACTATATTTTCTTATCAATGTATTCATATGACATCTATCTACGAGGGCGGATTGATATTGAAGCTACCTAAGTGGGAAAAAACAGTTTTTTTTTTCAAAAACCATTTATTTCTCAACAAAGTCAGTCTCGTTTTAGTTCAATACACTTAGAAAGACGATATTCCAACTTTTTCATATCATCTGAATAATACGATTTTGGGAACCCCTCAAAATTCGCGTTAGTTTCGGTAATCACTTCTTCGTTTGAGATGAATCTTTTTTCTGCGGGTCATTTTTTCAAGTTTGGAAACAGAAAAGAGTCACTAGGAGCTAAATCTGGACTATAAGATGGATGATCAACCAATCCGAACTGTATTTCACGTAATTTTAGCATCGTATCTAATGCTGTGTGAACCTGTGCGTTGTCTTGAAGAGCACTTTTTTCTTCTTTAAATGTGGTCGTTTTTTCTTCATTGCATCAATCAATTGAGCCAATAATGCACGATAATACTTTCCTGTGATTGTGGATCCTTTTTCATGACAATCGATGAGCAATATTCCGTATGTGTGTGAAGATAAATTTCGAAATTTATAACCCTAGACACAAACCATTCGCATTAACAGAGCTATGTTACAATGTTAACATAGCGCTGTTAAGCATAGAAAAACTGAGGGTATCTATTCCAAATGGAATTATGACCACATTTTTTGACCAAATGGACAAAAAATAGAAGGTACAAGCAGCTAATTCTATTGTTTTTATAAAACAATAAACATTAAACACAAGCATGTATCGAAACTATACTTTCTGACACACACAAAAACTATTATATTCTTTAAAGGAAGAATCTGAATTCCCAGCTACTGGACATACCTGGGCGAGAAAAAATTAATGGATTTTATAGATTTTATGCTCCCCTAAGACACCCAATTGTCAGAAATCTTAACAGTTGGATTTTTAAAGAAAAATTTGGATTTTAGTGAATTTCCAAATTTGGAATTTCTCTAAAGGATGAATTCCCAGCTACTGGACATACCTGGGCGAGAAATAATGAATGGATTTTATAGATTTTATGCTCCCCTAAGACACCCAATTGTCAGAAATCTTAACAGTTGGATTTTTAAAGAAAAATTTGGATTTTAGTGAATTTCCAAATTTGGAATTTCTCTAAAGGATGAATTCCCAGCTACTGGACATACCTGGGCGAGAAAAAATGAATGGATTTTATAGATTTTATGCTCCCCTAAGACACCCAATTGTCAGAAATGTTAACAGTTGGATTTTTAATAAAAAAAATTTGGATTTTAGTGAATTTCCAAATTTGGAATTTCTCTAAAGGATGAATTCCCAGCTACTGGACATACCTGGGCGAGAAATAATGAATGGATTTTATAGATTTTATGCTCCCCTAAGACACCCAATTGTCAGAGATCTTAACAGTTGGATTTTTAATAAAAAAAATTTGGATTTTAGTGAATTTCCAAATTTGGAATTTCTCTAAAGGATGAATTCCCAGCTACTGGACATACCTGGGCGAGAAAAAATGAATGGATTTTATAGATTTTATGCTCCCCTAAGACACCCAATTGTCAGAAATCTTAACAGTTGGATTTTTAAAGAAAAATTTGGATTTTAGTGAATTTCCAAATTTGGAATTTCTCTAAAGGATGAATTCCCAGCTACTGGACATACCTGGGCGAGAAAAAATGAATGGATTTTATAGATTTTATGCTCCCCTAAGATACCCAATTGTCAGAAATCTTAACAGTTGGATTTTTAAAGAAAAATTTGGATTTTAGTGAATTTCCAAATTTGGAATTTCTCTAAAGGATGAATTCCCAGCTACTGGACATACCTGGGCGAGAAAAAATGAATGGATTTTATAGATTTTATGCTCCCCTAAGATACCCAATTGTCAGAAATCTTAACAGTTGGATTTTTAAAGAAAAATTTGGATTTTAGTGAATTTCCAAATTTGGAATTTCTCTAAAGGATGAATTCCCAGCTACTGGACATACCTGGGCGAGAAAAAATGAATGGATTTTATAGATTTTATGCTCCCCTAAGATACCCAATTGTCAGAAATCTTAACAGTTGGATTTTTAAAGAAAAATTTGGATTTTAGTGAATTTCCAAATTTGGAATTTCTCTAAAGGATGAATTCCCAGCTACTGGACATACCTGGGCGAGAAAAAATGAATGGATTTTATAGATTTTATGCTCCCCTAAGACACCCAATTGTCAGAAATCTTAACAGTTGGATTTTTAAAGAAAAATTTGGATTTTAGTGAATTTCCAAATTTGGAATTTCTCTAAAGGATGAATTCCCAGCTACTGGACATACCTGGGCGAGAAAAAATGAATGGATTTTATAGATTTTATGCTCCCGTAAGACACCCAATTGTCAGAAATCTTAACAGTTGGATTTTTAAAGAAAAATTTGGATTTTAGTGAATTTCCAAATTTGGAATTTCTCTAAAGGATGAATTCCCAGCTACTGGACATACCTGGGCGAGAAAAAATGAATGGATTTTATAGATTTTATGCTCCCCTAAGACACCCAATTGTCAGAAATCTTAACAGTTGGATTTTTAAAGAAAAATTTGGATTTTAGTGAATTTCCAAATTTGGAATTTCTCTAAAGGATGAATTCCCAGCTACTGGACATACCTGGGCGAGAAAAAATGAATGGATTTTATAGATTTTATGCTCCCGTAAGACACCCAATTGTCAGAAATCTTAACAGTTGGATTTTTAAAGAAAAATTTGGATTTTAGTGAATTTCCAAATTTGGAATTTCTCTAAAGGATGAATTCCCAGCTACTGGACATACCTGGGCGAGAAAAAATGAATGGATTTTATAGATTTTATGCTCCCCTAAGATACCCAATTGTCAGAAATCTTAACAGTTGGATTTTTAAAGAAAAATTTGGATTTTAGTGAATTTCCAAATTTGGAATTTCTCTAAAGGATGAATTCCCAGCTACTGGACATACCTGGGCGAGAAAAAATGAATGGATTTTATAGATTTTATGCTCCCCTAAGACACCCAATTGTCAGAAATCTTAACAGTTGGATTTTTAAAGAAAAATTTGGATTTTAGTGAATTTCCAAATTTGGAATTTCTCTAAAGGATGAATTCCCAGCTACTGGACATACCTGGGCGAGAAAAAATGAATGGATTTTATAGATTTTATGCTCCCGTAAGACACCCAATTGTCAGAAATCTTAACAGTTGGATTTTTAAAGAAAAATTTGGATTTTAGTGAATTTCCAAATTTGGAATTTCTCTAAAGGATGAATTCCCAGCTACTGGACATACCTGGGCGAGAAAAAATGAATGGATTTTATAGATTTTATGCTCCCCTAAGATACCCAATTGTCAGAAATCTTAACAGTTGGATTTTTAAAGAAAAATTTGGATTTTAGTGAATTTCCAAATTTGGAATTTCTCTAAAGGATGAATTCCCAGCTACTGGACATACCTGGGCGAGAAAAAATGAATGGATTTTATAGATTTTATTTTTATTTTATTTAATCTATAAAATCCATTCATTTTTTCTCGCCCAGGTATGTCCAGTAGCTGGGAATTCATCCTTTAGAGAAATTCCAAATTTGGAAATTCACTAAAATCCAAATTTTTCTTTAAAAATCCAACTGTTAAGATTTCTGACAATTGGGTGTCTTAGGGGAGCATAAAATCTATAAAATCCATTCATTATTTCTCGCCCAGGTATGTCCAGTAGCTGGGAATTCATCCTTTAGAGAAATTCCAAATTTGGAAATTCACTAAAATCCAAATTTTTCTTTAAAAATCCAACTGTTAAGATTTCTGACAATTGGGTGTCTTAGGGGAGCATAAAATCTATAAAATCCATTCATTTTTTCTCGCCCAGGTATGTCCAGTAGCTGGGAATTCATCCTTTAGAGAAATTCCAAATTTGGAAATTCACTAAAATCCAAATTTTTCTTTAAAAATCCAATTGTTAAGATTTCTGACAATTGGGTGTCTTAGGGGAGCATAAAATCTATAAAATCCATTCATTTTTTCTCGCCCAGGTATGTCCAGTAGCTGGGAATTCATCCTTTAGAGAAATTCCAAATTTGGAAATTCACTAAAATCCAAATTTTTCTTTAAAAATCCAACTGTTAAGATTTCTGACAATTGGGTGTCTTAGGGGAGCATAAAATCTATAAAATCCATTCATTTTTTCTCGCCCAGGTATGTCCAGTAGCTGGGAATTCATCCTTTAGAGAAATTCCAAATTTGGAAATTCACTAAAATCCAAATTTTTCTTTAAAAATCCAACTGTTAAGATTTCTGACAATTGGGTGTCTTAGGGGAGCATAAAATCTATAAAATCCAATCATTTTTTCTCGCCCAGGTATGTCCAGTAGCTGGGAATTCATCCTTTAGAGAAATTCCAAATTTGGAAATTCACTAAAATCCAAATTTTTTTATTAAAAATCCAACTGTTAACATTTCTGACAATTGGGTGTCTTAGGGGAGCATAAAATCTATAAAATCCATTCATTATTTCTCGCCCAGGTATGTCCAGTAGCTGGGAATTCATCCTTTAGAGAAATTCCAAATTTGGAAATTCACTAAAATCCAAATTTTTTTTATTAAAAATCCAACTGTTAACATTTCTGACAATTGGGTGTCTTAGGGGAGCATAAAATCTATAAAATCCATTCATTTTTTCTCGCCCAGGTATGTCCAGTAGCTGGGAATTCATCCTTTAGAGAAATTCCAAATTTGGAAATTCACTAAAATCCAAATTTTTCTTTAAAAATCCAACTGTTAAGATTTCTGACAATTGGGTGTCTTAGGGGAGCATAAAATCTATAAAATCCATTCATTATTTCTCGCCCAGGTATGTCCAGTAGCTGGGAATTCATCCTTTAGAGAAATTCCAAATTTGGAAATTCACTAAAATCCAAATTTTTCTTTAAAAATCCAACTGTTAAGATTTCTGACAATTGGGTGTCTTAGGGGAGCATAAAATCTATAAAATCCATTCATTTTTTCTCGCCCAGGTATGTCCAGTAGCTGGGAATTCAGATTCTTCCTTTAAAGAATATAATAGTTTTTGTGTGTGTCAGAAAGTATAGTTTCGATACATGCTTGTGTTTAATGTTTATTGTTTTATAAAAACAATAGAATTAGCTGCTTGTACCTTCTATTTTTTGTCCATTTGGTCAAAAAATGTGGTCATAATTCCATTTGGAATAGATACCCTCAGTTTTTCTATGCTTAACAGCGCTATATTAACATTGTAACATAGCTCTGTTAATGCGAATGGTTTGTGTCTAGGGTTATAAATTTCGAAATTTATCTTCACACACATATATTCCGTGTGCATCCCAAAATACAGTGGCCATAACCTTGCCAGCCGATTTCACTGTCTTCGACTTCTTCGGAGCACTTCCACCAGCTTCCACCCATTTGTTTCGATTGATTTTTGGTTTCAGGTGTGTAGTGGTGGACCCACGTTTCATCAACAGTTATTAATCGTCGCCAAAAATCAACAGGATTACGCTTTATCATGTCCAAACACCGCTGTGAAGTGGTCTGTCGAACTCGTTTTTGTTCGACACTGAGCAAACGCGGCACCCATCTTGCCGATAGCTTTTCCGTATACAAATGTTGAACACACGTTCACATGACATGTTTACCATTTCAACAATCTCACGTAACTTTACTCGGCGATCATTCATAACGTTATCGAGGATTTTCTTGATATTTTTTTCAGTAACCACCTCTTTTGGCATTCCTGTTGATGGTATTGTTGCAGTGCTTGTTCGGCCGCGTTTAAATTCAGCAATCCAATATTTTACCATGTAATCTGACGGAGCAGACTCACGCGTAATGTTTATCGAGCTTTTCTTTTGTCTTTTTCGCCGTTTTCCCTTTCAAATGATAATAGTGTTTAATCACTGCACGAAATTCACTTTTTTCCGTTTTTCAAGAAACACAAAAGTTGTTTACTTCAAACGCCTACAACTAATAAACTGATCGATGGATTTGGGTGAAATTTTAACAGCTGAGGTTTGACAGATCGCAATTTCTGAAAAAAAAAGTTTTTGTTTGTGCTGCCATCTAGCGCTAGATAGCTTCAATATCAATCCGCCCTCGTATATTATTAATAGGCAAACACGTTTTTTATATCCCTTTTACGGCCGTATTACTGAACCGATTTTGGAAAGATTTATATGTCCTTAAACGGGTTTTTACATAGATGTGCTCAAACTTAATTTTATTTAAATCGGTTCAATATTTAGGAGGCTAAAAGCGTGTAAAGTTGCTGCTAACACATGCACACTTATTACACCTGCATGTATCAGCTTCAACTTGAAAAATACACAAAGTTTGAATGTGTATTTGTTCAATTCTCTTTCGCATGAAACAAAGTTTTAAGTTGTTTATTTAGAATGTTTTTTGTTTTCGTATTTTATCGTATGTTTTTATGTAAATGTTAAATATTTATTTCTAGAATGCGGCCGATTGAGTCGACCGCTGGATACACTATAATGGGTTATAATCAGTGTGACCATATTAGCTTTTTTTGAGCTATATTTAGCTTTATTTTCTTAATGTTTAGCTTGAAACCTTTCATTTAACTCTTAGCTTTTTTTCAGCTTTTACCAATAATGGATTTAGCTTTTTCTTTGATTTAAATTTCGTGTTAATAAATCAAATAAAACAGGTTACAAAAATAAATTCATGTGCGGTAACCATATAAAGATGTTAAATAATAATAATAACAAACTGGAAATAAGTCGTTGAAAGTCCAACTGTTAAAGAATCCATTTATGAACAACAACAGAGGAACACTTTGTCTTCAAATCCCATTCAGTTTTTTCTGCCCACGTTGAATCCTTCCGAAAATAATTCTATTTCTAAAGCATTAAATAAGATTTTATATGTGTACAGAGTCATGTTAATGCTAACATAACTCTGTTAAACTCGGTGGTTTGTGTCTAGGGTGTTATATATTAAAACTTAACTTCACACACATTATTTATATTCACCCTTATTCCAGTTGTCAATATCGACAAGTCACATCAATCTAATACCAAAAAATTGGGGCTTGTTTACTCGCTCTCGGGAACAATTTTGAGCTACTGACAATCTATTTCAATTCAATTCTAAGGTCTAGAAAGTAACATAAATGAATGGTCAGCTGTTTGTGACAACGAGCAGGCAAACCCCAATGTTTTGGTTTCCCCTTCCAGGTCCTAGAAAAAACTGGGTATTCCCTGTTTTTGTTTGTTTTTTGAACTTTTATAAAAGGTGCTGAACACCTTAACAAACCCTCTACTGCACGTCACTGTGTACGTTTTTTTTTTTTTTTTTTTTTGTAAAATAAAGTATCGAAGTATGAAAATGTGCAAATTTTAAAGGGTTTCTTATTTCATTTCAAACGAAACACCAACAATGCAAATGCTGACGAATGAGCCACATTTTTCTCATATTCCTACTCCTGTAAAAAAAACAAAAACATTTTTCCTTTTATTTGCTCTCTCTCTCTCTCTCTCTCTCTGTACGTCAGGGATGCAAAATGAAATTTTCAAATTGTAGTAAGTTTTAAGAAAAAGTGTACTTTCCGATTGTACTTTTTATTTAAAAAAATATTCTTTATTATCAATTGACTAAAAACGCACATAAAAATTATTTTGTACATATATGTACATATGTGTGTCTGTAAAAAACTTAACAATTAACAAAAAGTTACATTGAAATTCATTTGTACCAAGATATATTAAAAACAGGTAGTCATAAGTGATCAGGTGGTTATATTTGTTTATCTCCCAGAGCTGTCAAAATTTGTTTACTTTCAATACAAAATTGTTAAAATAATTTTCGTTTTGTGTTTACTTAAGGTCCTGATTCACTTTCCTACACGATCGCACGATTCATTCACAGGAAAATTTTAGATAAGTCTGACCGACTTTAAAAGATCGCTTCGAAGTGGCGTTTTAGGTGCAACACTATTCAACCATAATAACGCACAAACATCTCTTTGTTATTTGTGTACATACTACTCGTATATATGTACATGAAATCCATTACATATTATAAAAAATACTTTACTTTCGTTGTTTTAAAAATAGAAAAAGTGAATATAAAATGTTAACGAATGAAGAAAAGTTTCAAATATTATCATAATTGGTGCTGTTTAATAATAAATACTACTCTGATCGTACGAAAACTATAAACGCCCTTTAATTGTGTTTTGCTAAAATGAAAAATATTAAAAAATTAAAAAAAAAATAGTAAAAATAAAGCAATTGTTTGACATTCCTAGACGGTGTTTGCAAAAACAAAATGCGTGTGGTTTTTGAAATGTTGTTGTTGTACTATCGAGTATACCTGTTTTTAATATATATTGATTTGTATTAAGTACTTATATATACATTATGTAGCAAAGTTAACAATTAAATTTAATGTTTAATTCCAAAAGGCACATAAAACACTACCAGTTGTTGAGATCTGAGTACAAAATTATACTTTATGATAATCTTCTTGCTTATTAGTCATTTAGATGACTTCAGCAAATCCTTTTTTTATTAGATTAGAGATAGTCGAAACAAACAACTTTGTTTTTATTAAATTTTGAAACGAAAGTAGCCTTTCCACATTTCCATCAGAATTTGGGATGTATAATATTCCTCTATCAATTCTTGAAATATCAGTAAACATCGGTTCATTTAGTTCATTTTTCATATCTGATACCTTCGTCCAAAATAAGGTGTATTTAAAAAGCTGTTCTACTTTTTCCCCAAATTAGAGGATTTTATGTCAAAATTTGTATATGTTAACAATATAATTCCGCCTCGTGTAATGAAATAAAATTAGGAAAATTATGAAATAGTGCTAAATTAGGCATGGGGTGCTATTGTACTTTTTACTTTAAAATAGTGCTAAAAAAAGTACAATTGTACCAACTTTTGCATCCCTGCTGTACGTGTTTATTTGTACATTCGCATTGAAATGCAGGTGCAGATGTTCAGTCTGGGTTCCTAAAGCCTCCAAGAAACAAACCAAAAAAAATAAAATAAAAAAAATAAAACAGATTGAAAAAATGAATGAAGAAGATTAACTCATCCTCTGAAAATTGAGTTACATTTTTCGTAAATAAACAGATTTATTTCTTGAAAAAGGAAATATCAAATACATACATACATATGTGTGTGTGTATGTGCACGCACACACACATGCATGCATACATTAAAATTTCTAAAAAAGGAAAGGTGTTTTTTTATAAACTTTTTTCTTATGTCTTTTTATGTTGGTTGAACAGAACATGTTTAAAAAACAAGAGATTTAAATAAACAAAAAAGAATCTGTTTTTTTCAAGATCAAATTTCTTAAAGTAAAATTTCTTTATTTACAATAATTTTTTTGCTTTTTCCACAATTCGGTTATTCAAATTTCATGATTTCTTTATCTGGGAACTCGTAAAGGAAATCTTTAATATTTAAAAAATATGGAATATCAGCTGCCATCCGTTGTGCGTCGCTACCCTGTTTAAAGTTATGGGAAATAAAATTAACTTGTTGTTTACTTTACTGGCTTCGATAATCGCCAGACCAACTCAAAAGTGAGTTCTTTTTCTTCCCACTTTTCAGCTGGATGCCCAGTCAGTTGTTAGGAATTCCTATCAATTATTTAACAAAAAAATTACGTATTCATAAAGGTTAAGGTATCAATATATCGGGGTTTTCAATAAGGACTTGACAAATACAATCACAACATTTATGAATGGTACTCCACTTTGTTCATATGTACGTCGGTAGCGGTCGATTCGTTGGACCCAATTTTCAATAACTCGGTCACACATTTCGCTATTTCGCGTTCAATGTTGGCTCGGAGTTCTTCCAACATCGTCGGATTGTTGGCATTCACCAATGATTTGACGTAGCCCCAAAGAAAAAAGTCTAGAGGCTTTAAATCGCACGAACGAGTTGGCCAATTGACTGCTCCATTTCTTGAGATTACACGCTCACCAAACTTGCTCTTCAATAAATCGATTGTAGCGTTTGCTGTGTGGCTTGTGGCACCATCCTGTTGAAACCACATGTCGTCCAAGTCCATGTTGTCCAATTCGGGCCAAAAAAATTGGTAATAATGGCGCGATAGCGATCGGCATTCACAGTAACGTGGCGATCGTTATTGTCGACGAAAAAAATATGGACCAATGATGCCGCCGGCATGCAAACGGCACCAAACAGTTATTTTTTTTATAGATGAAGTGGTGATTCATGAAGCACATGTGGATTTTCACCAGACCAATAACGCATATTTTGCTTATTGTCGAACCCATTGAGACAAAAATGAGCTTCGTTGCTCAAGATGATTTTGCGATGAAATTCAGCATCTTGGCGCATCTTCTCCAGTGCTTCAATTCCTGAGTCAGCTTGATTTTGTATGGGTGTAAACCAGGATCTTTATGCAAAATTCAGCCCGAATTCCGATTTGTGCACTATGTTCCTTCATATAGAAGTATATAAGTTGCAATCAGAATCGGTAAAATTTTACTACAACAAACCAAATACAGTGCTACCTCGCTAATCCGAAGGCATGTAATCCGAATTATCCAGTAATCCGAATTGAATTTATGACGTATTAAATACTCTATAGTCCGAATTGGTTGCAAGCTCGTTAAACCGAATTTTTATTATTTTTATTTTTCTGCTTTTTTGTCTGTTATTTTTTACAAAACGATCTGTGGAATTTTAAAACTAACGGGAGGGACATCATTGAGATGCAGAGCCTTCTATGATTGATATTGTATGTATGTAAGTTGTTATAAGTACATACATATGTATGTATGTTTTATGTCTTGTTTCAATTCTTCTATACATTCTTGTTGGAAGCATATTCATCCTCAGAGGTGGGCTTCAGATGATAACATCCCACTATCATTGTTACAACAAGAATTGCCTGAGAATGATTGTGTTGAAGAAACAGAAGATTTTCGAATAACGAACTAATTTCACCGCAATAATGACGTGCGAATTTCTGAAGATGAAATTATTCTTAGCTGGATTATTAACTCTGACAATACTTCGTGTAGTAGTTCCTGAGTCAGACACAGAAAATTTGGAATCTCAGCATTTAATTATAAAATACGTTAGAAATCAAGAAGCTGTGCAGGCCTTAAATAGTTCAATAGATTCGGCAAAAGAACGAGGCATGCAAACAAATTACATATTGATGCTAAAAGAATTGAGGAACAAGGCTTTGGAAGCATGTGCAAAGAAAGAGAAGCAAACCGACATTACAAATTTTGTTAAAAAAATATATTATTTAAAAAAATCTTTAATTTTTTCATTCTTGATTAATAAAAATAAAATAAATTAGTTTTGAAATCCTGGCTTGCGTCTTATTTTCGAATATAGTGAATTATAATACATAATACGAGCACATCCAGTATTCCGAATATATCATTAATCCGAATCAGGGTCTGCAATCATTAATTCGGATTAGCGAGCTTGCACTGTATATAAAATATTTATCATATAAAAATTTCGGTACCCTTTATCACCAATAATATTGAATTTATATTAAAATTCCTGTTGAAGTATCCTTTCCTTATCCCGAAATGCTCACACAACAAAATTGTCTTTTAGACACCAATATTACATGAAAATTTCCAACCGCTCAACTCAATTTTTCAATATTAAATGATAATTTGCTTTCCAACTCATTGACAAAATAAATTTGTAAATCAATGTTTATATGAAAATAAAAAAAATAAATCCAAGTTGTACAGTGTATAAAATCCTACACCCATAAAAAAAATTAGTGAACTGAAATGCAATCAATAGAATAGGTCACCATCACAGCATCTTATGTATATTTAGCTACCACTTCTATTCATAGTCGATTTTTTGTTAGTTTTTAAATAGTTTCGACTTTAGTCACAGCTACGAAACGTGTAAAATACGAAGAGGCTCGTTAAATGAAAGCTTTCATTCCATCTAAGCAAATATCCATTAAATCTAGAGCGAAATCGTGCAAAAATGCAGTCAAATCCAGAGAGGAAGCATTCAGTATATGGCGTAATAACAAAAATGCCGATACTGATTTGCTACGCACAAGCGCGAGAGCTTCATGTGCCAAAGTATTAAGGCGCGAAAAAGTTTTGTACGAGCAGCATCTTCGTGCCCCTCGGGGTAGTAAGAGTAATCGAAATCGCGGAAATTTTATAAAGATACAACTTCGAAACGACGCAAACCGGGGTATGAGTGTAGTTGTATTTAACCTTTAACCTTCATGCAAACCATTAACTCTGACAATTTATTATATTATTTACTACTTTGCAGACGTACAATATTTTTTTTTTTAAAGTGCAAAAGAGGAAGCCCAACCTTTCCATTGCTAGACTGTCTGCCAAAAACGGCGGATTAAAACTTTTAATTTGTTGGCTTTTAGTACAAGTTAAAAGAAACTGCTGCGCCTTTTTTTTTTTTGAATATGAAATTGTTTTATTTATGTATTTTGGTTTTATTTAAACTTAAAATAAAATGTAACGATTCAAAAGACACACAAAAATAAATATCAAATGACATTGAACGAATATTTAAAATATTGAACAATAAAAAATAATGATAATAAAAATGTGACATGCAGATGTGTAAAGAAATTTTACATGAAAAACACTTTAAGTTGCTTTAAGCTGATTTATTTTACTTTTTTTAATTAAGGATAAACAAATACTAAACTTCAATTGACATGCGATACTAATGTTAAAATAAAATTGAAAAAAAAACAACTAATAGATGTTTGATTTGAAAATTTTCCATAGAGTTTTTTTTCATTTTTTTTTTAGCTGCATTTAACAGAATTGGTTCAAGTCCAAACTACTTTTAACCATTATACATACACCCAATCCTGTTTTTACACGGTACATACGTTCCAGCGACCGCCGTGTAAAAAAAGTCGTGCAAAAAAAACTTATATTTGATTATTTAAAACTTGAGGGTGATCAAAAGGATTAATATTTCTATGAAACAACAAAATTTTACTTCTTTTTTTTCTTACAGATTTGCTTTAATTTAATTTTATGATTTTTAATACATAAAAGCAAATTAATAGTTGACAAGTTATCTTAAAATATCTTTTTTTTTAAATAAAGAATCACATTTTTAAGGTCTAAATCACTCTGTATAAATAATATTTTGAAAAACTGAAAATTAAAAGCAAAAAAAATTCAAAATATAATTTTTCGACCTTTTTTTAAATATTTATATTCACCCTTATTCCAATTGTCGTAGTCAACGTCGCTGTTATTTTATTGTCAATATCATTTTGTTTCAACGTCGTCATCAATTCAATAACACTTTTTCGTTCTATAACAGTATGACGACGACGTTGACGATTTATCGTTTATGTCAACATATCAAACACACATCTCTAAATTTTTTAAACAGCTGTGCGGTTTTTTTTTTTGTTAATTTTGAACAAAAATTTTATTAAAATTTTAAATGTTTTTACTTGTGATATAAATTCACACTCGAGTGATGATAAAAATACAAGAAAACAAAATCTCATAGTAGAACGAAAGCTTCTGTGACAGAAATTCGACATATTTAACCTACCCGGACAGCAAGTGAACAAAAATTTCAAAAATTTTAATTATTGTATAATTTCTTTTTAAAGTTACTTTAGAGTACTTTAAACTTTAATTTTCGCCAAACCTATTAAGAAATTTTATTTTTATATTCCACTATTATTGCTCATTATTTCCTTAACTTTTGTCATCCATCTCCTAAACGTATCGGCGAGTCAAGCGAATTTAAAACTCTAGCGATTTCTTCCCATTGTTCTCTAAAATTACTTGGAAGAGTGCCTCTGCAAAATCCCACTGCAACAGAGGGATTCTTCTGCAAGTCTTCCACTAATTTTTCAAACTGATTTGCGTTTATTTAAAATTTTTCAGTTTATTCCTTTTTTCAATTTAGATATATTTCAAATAAAGTCAAGTCGTTATGAAAAATGGCGACGACAAATTCAAAGTCGTTGCAAAACAATATCGCCGTCAAATTTTCTTGTAGAATACAAATTCTATGTTGACAGTCATCGATAATATCCGATAACGACAACTGGAATAGCAATTTGGAGTAAACAAGGCAAAACAATATCGTTTTGTATTCATGTTGACAACTGGAATAAGGGTGAATATTTGTTAAAGTTATTATTAGAGACAGGTCTCGATATTCTATTTCAAAGGATTTCAGAACAAAAACCCTTAACAAACAAAACAGGAAAAGATTATTTTTGTTAACCGTGTTATTTGAAAATCGTGTAAAAACCGGATTGGGTGTACATATCTTTATTTATTGCAGTATTATCGATTTGTCACCACACTCACTCATATGATGAAGAACATTTGTGGGTAGAATATTTTTTATTTTATTATTTGTTTCGTACACTAAGAAAATCGACATGAAAATTATAATTTAGTTAAGTGGTTTCATTTCATTTTACATGCCATGTGAAATTAATTGAATTTTATGCGAAAATAGTTTTAAAATCATGCTGGCATTAAATGCAAAAAAAAAGGGGGGACACATTTGAAACGCAACTTAAAAATTTAGATGAATAAGTAGTACTTAACACAACAACAACCCCTAAAAAGTTGTATGCAAATTAAGGAAGGCAAATTAAGGAAGTTACTGCCGTCGATTTTATTATGGGCCATCAGCGTTTGTTCCTGAAGTTGCAAATTTGTTCTGTTTCATCATTATATATATTTTTAAAATTATTTTTCCAGATTATAAAATATAAAAAATGGAATTTTTTTTAGACTCAGTATAGAAAATAATGTCTTTTAAATGGCCCCCGATTTCAGTTTCGCATTTATGAACATTTTACATAACTTTCATAAATTTTTCAAAATCGGTGGCTGTAACGCTGCAACAAAGTTGGGGTAGAGTTCAAGGATTGACTCGGCCTTCTTCAAATAACCCCCTAAAGATAGTAGTCGAGTGCTGACAAATCTGATGAACGCGCTGGCCAATTATTTGCCACATTTCTGGGAATTATTCGCTCTCCAAAAATTTGACATAAAAGTAGAATTGTGTGTCGGGCTGTGTGGGCAGTGGCTCTATCCTGCTATACGAGTAAGTTGCTTTATTTTTGCGGCTGACATATGACACCAGTGTCGAAATGTCACAGAAAGCAAACGTAGACTTGTATAAAGGGAGTTGTTTTACATTCAGCAGCTTTGGAGGAATGAATGTTTTATTTTGGCGCACTGTGCCTACATACGTAAGTTTCCTTTCAAGTAATTTTTTCACTAAATCAAAAGAAGAAAAGAAATTGTCGGCTGTTATATTTAGCCCCTTTAATCCTTCCGTCAACTCCAACACAACTCGCTGTCCTTGGTTCTGTTCATCAGGCTTTGCATTTTTAGCTTTTCCAAGATATGGCTGTATTTTCCAGAAAGTCAGTCCTTGAATCTACCGATAACAAAAATTTCAAACCACATTTTGCAGGTTTTGTTGACATAAACTCGTCAATAGGGACATTTTCGTGGCAGTTATAAAACATTGAAAGAAGCAGCAAATTTGTCGCTACTGCGAATTTGTCTTCGACTCAAAACGTTATCGAAACAAGTCGCGCTTGTGATCATGTGGAAAGTACTTTCAGGCATGATTGAAGGGAAAAATTGTTTTTCATAGCAAAATGGCAAAAGAGGACTCCCACAACAAAACCTATTCGAGAGTCAGCTCTGTTATTAACCTGACCTTTTAAAATAAATACGCCGCGATATATATTGCAATGTGTTTACGATGGGTTAAAACATGTTGTATGGACCAAATGGTCTTCTAATGGATTCGTATATATTTTCTAATCTAACATCAAGGTTAAATATCACATGTGTGGCAATACGAAGGGTGTTCACACGATTATCAGGATGTCTGTCTTGCAATATTGTTGTCAGCTGGCAGTCTTCCACTGGACTGACAATGCTTTTGCTGACAAAAAAAACTGTCAGACAAAAATGCACATTTCACACGATTGTAATATATTTTGAACACATTTTACTGACAATATTGTAAGATCTGACCAGCGTTGCCATTTGCAAAGTTTTTCATTTTTTTGCAAGTTTTTTGAAATGCAAAAAAGTTTTTAATTAACTGGCTGAAAAAACAAGTTTTTTTAAATATATGCAGTTTTTAAAGTTTTTTTTAATTATTTAAAGTTTGGAATATATTTTATGAATATATGCATTGACGATACAATGCACATTATACAATGAAACGACCTTATATTTTTCACTCCCTTTTTATACAACAATGTTGATTTGTTTTTACTCCCACAAAAAAC
Source organism: Gymnocheta viridis (assembly GCA_956483585.1). Classification (NCBI taxonomy): domain Eukaryota; kingdom Metazoa; phylum Arthropoda; class Insecta; order Diptera; family Tachinidae; genus Gymnocheta; species Gymnocheta viridis. The sequence goes on from OY101440.1 coordinate 139,024,006, forward strand.
AACGACGCTGTTATTATAAATTGAAAGTTTGCAACTTATGCGTTGTGTAGGAAATTGAACTGAAGTTTTTTTTTAAAAGAACATGGATAAATACTTAATGAAAAACGCTAAGATTATTGTACTATTTACAATCATTTGTAAAAAATTATTTAGTTTAGGAACGTCGTGCACAGGATGTAAGGAAACTACCAAAGACGATGTAGCAGGCGCAGACGAGATCCAAAGTTGTTCAACAAAATCCTTATTTAAAAGAAATAGTTTATTCAATTATATCTACAGCAAACGTAGAACGCATTTTTTCAAAAATTATTTTAAACAAAAATAATATTAGAAACAAATTAGAAATTCCCACTTTATGCGGTATTTTGAGAGCAAAAGACTTTTTGAAAAAAAAAATAAGTTTGTACAAACTTTAAGCAATCTAAAGAAATGGTTTTGAAGTTTAATAAAACAATGTACAAATAATAAAATAAATACATGTATGTGATATTATCACACAATATTAAATGACATTATAGAATAATCTAAAAAGAAATTTTAGTAAATATTTAAAATTTCTTCTAAACCACAAATTAGATCTCCAAAAATTATTTGATTTTATGTTTTATTATTATTTATTAAAAAAAGTTTTTTTTATTCAAAAAAGTTTTTTTTATTAAAAAAAGTTTTTTTTTCTGGAATGGCAAGTTTAAAAAAAAAAATATGGTAACGCTGGATCTGACAATCGTCTGTAAAGATCGCTTTCGCTCTACAATATTTATAATTCATAGATATTCCTTTAAAAAAAATTACGTTTTTATATTTCTTCTTTGTTCTCAATCATTTTAGTTTCAATAATGAGAATAATAAACGAAATACGCGCCAATATGTGTGGATCGTAGGCCTCTCCTCCAACGTCATAAGTGGGTAAATCAACGTGATCAAATTGTATCACAAGTTGCAACATGTAGGGTTCGCAAAACAAACAAAAAAAAAAACGAAACAACATTAGATAATTTTATTGAAAAGGCGCCATCAACAAGATGTTGAACTAAATTCATAAAATTTATAATATCATAAAATTAAATTGTAAGTGGAATTAATTTAATTATATTATGTGCATTGCACATGCCACTTCTCTCTCCCTCCAACAAGTATTCCAATTGGTGCTTGACATTTTTCTATTACAATGCGCTCATGTAAATAAGATACTCTGCTTTCGTGTTGCTCGTCGTCCGTCTCCATCGTCAGAAATCAATCATCCATCGCATTGAGTTGCAGACAATTGAATGTGTGTTTAGCAAGTACATCACAGTTGGTGTTATTTGATCTGATTAGTTTGGATATACGAGCATGATAAGCAGTGTGCATATTATTTAAAAACATACGAGTAAATGCTTACTAACATAAGCAAATATGCACTCCTATATTCGTTTCATTTGTTTCATTATGTGTGTATTGAATATTTATTATTTTTATCTTTGTGTTTTATTTCCCCCCCGCTTTTTAATGTAGTTTTTGCATAAAATTATTTTCAGGCAGCTGAGTGTCGCGTTTCCCAGCAAACGTAAATGTTTGTGCTCTAATTTGAACGGAGGCTAAAGAAAAAATGTATTATTTAAAAATATATTTTTAGGAAAAGCTTGCACCGATCCTTTTTCGTATAATAATGGTCTTGATTACAGTGTCTGTCTTTTATTTTGAATTCAAATTACAAAAACCATCATATTTGAAACTCTTATCGGCGTGTGTTTGTTGGTTTGAAAGAGAGAGGGAGAGAAAGAGACATACTTTTTATAGCCAGGAAAAAGAAACAAAACTCTTTAGAGAAGAACTTATAAAATTTAATATTCTGGCGGATGCTGTTGTACTCAGGGGTGCCAAACGTGACGATTTTACGTCACTTAGGCTTCTTTTTATAGCGAATTTCACAAAATCACGATTGACGATTTTTGTTTAGTATCCCTTATACACTGACGATTTTAGTGACCACTACTTTTTGCTCAACATAACCTGTACGTGTGGCAAAATGTCAATCCCGATAAAAAAAATATTTATATTGAAATGAATTGTTGGGCTTGAGTTCAAATCTGAGTTTACCCATTACTTTTTAATTTTTAAGAAATTGTTTTTGGATAAATTCATAATTTAATTAAGAGATTTACTTTTTATTTGAAACAATTTATTCATCAGACCACAGAACGGAACAGTACTGATTTTGAGGTCGCCAAAACATCTCATCAGCGGTCTTTGCTTGATTTTACCACTTTTGACGGTGGATACTAGTGACTAGGAATATCAACTACTTCACCGTATTATTTATTTTTTGGGGAAATCTAGACACGACTACAAATCTTCCCCAAAAAATATTTTTCGGCCATCTCCTACCATTTGTAAGAAAAGGACAAAGTACCTTTCCAAAGTGTTTTTGTACGTGACGTAGTTCGAAATAAGTAGTTTTGATAAATATATTTTTGAAAACGCTTGTTGTTAATACGATATTTTAGTTTTTCTGGTTCATTTTGTTTAAAAATGTGGTAATTTTTTTAATTTTTAATGCAAAAGGAGAGTTTTTTTTATGTTCAACAGAGTTCTGTTGGTGTGTTAACGGAGTCCTATTAACCTCTATGGCTTGTGTCTAGGGTGATAAATTTTAAAATTTATCTTCACGCACATTACAAATTTTAGGGAAGTTTGAAAAACTAAAAAATTAAAGTTTATTTTTTTGTTCAAACATGATAACAAAACTTTAAACTTTTTCCATCAAAAATAAAATTGACATCGTTGAAGAAAAAGTATTTAAAATTCTTTTGCAAGTTGGTCGAACTCGTTTATTTCTTTGTTTCTCTTATAAATTTTTATTAAAGTTTTGTTTTTCTTTTCATTCTTTTAAAAAGTTTCTTTGTCTTCAGTCTTGCGGTGTGTGTGGTCTGATGGGGTTTGGTGTTGCGAGGGTCTTTATTTGCAACACAATGCAAAATGGTTCACACGTACTCAATCATTGTTCATTTTCTACGTTTTTTTTTGCTTTCTTTTAACTATTATGAATGAATTTATACGACTTCATTCATTAAATGTGGTTAAAGACATTAAAATATTGTAAAATAATAAGTAAATTTAATATCTTCATAATAAGAATTACAAAATTTAAAAAAAAATTATTTGTTGTCTTCTTTGTAGCACTGACGGCTCAGAATCCCCCACATTAGCGGAATCAGATGCAGATGGTCATGAAAAACCACGTGTTAAATATGGAGAGTTAGTTATATTAGGGTAAGTGGAATATGTATGTAAAAAAATAAAGTAATCAATAACATAAAGCACAGAGATGAGAGGGTGAGCAAACAAGGCAGTACCGTGTTGTCTTTTCGTACACACTTTTGAGTGATTGTAAAATATTTAATCACAATAGCGAAAACTCACGCACATTTATTAGTGATGAAAAAATAAATAAATTAAATCTACGAAATCAAATCTTTATTTTCACTACATATTAAATTTTATAAAAAATTTTCCACAGATTTTTACCAAAATTCATTGATATACAAATTTTTAAAATTAGTTTTTTAAAACTCTAAATAACGTTTTCAAAATTGGGAATTGATTTACAGAAATTTTCAATTATATTTTAAAATAATATTACTGCCAATACTGACCGACCACGTCCATCGGCGTTCTGAAAGTTTACACCTGAGTCCTATTTTGAAAGGAGTTCTGGCATTCTCCTTTTGACACGCACATAGTTATAGTAAATCGCCATAGATATATGTAAGTCCCAACTTACAATATCTGCATTCTTAGCTTGATGATAAAACTAAAATTATAACAAATACAAAATTTTCAGTGAAAAAAAACTTGTAAGACAAATGCTCCTCCCTTCAGCTCAAAATATCTCCGTAGCAATTTAAGATTTTAAGCTTAAACCAGAACCAATTTAAGGGTAACTTAATCAGCTTTCTACGAAATATTTTGATTAAATTAAACAAATACTGTATATAAAAACTACAGGAGATGGTTTCTGGTTCCTCAGCATTATTTTCGAAAAAATATGGACCGATAATTTTATCAGTCATAATTCCACACCAAACCATACATCTGAGAGGGTGTAAGCTTCTTATCATGCTTACACTGGGAGCTGTTGCAGTATTAAAATGCTGACGGTATTTTCTTTGTCTTATAACAATTGATCGTACGAAAACATAATAAAATTTAAAAATTTCTACACGTTCTTGCGATTAGTATGATGATATAAAATTTTATTAAATTGTTTGTTACCTGCCAAAAAAAATTAAAATAAAAAAATGTAAACATCAAAAAGTTAGAAGCATTTCATCAAATCAGCCAGTCGAACTTGGCCCGCCCTGTATGGTTCTTTTTATTTATTTCTATTTTGAATTTAAAATTTTTATGCGGACGATCGCGAAACTATAATTGTTCGTATTAGCGAAGTCATACTGTACTGTGATTTTGAATGTATCTGGGGTGGAATAAAAAATTACGAATAATACCGTAGTGGAAACACTCCATAAACCCCAAAATAGTTTTTTTTAATTACGAAACAATCACGTGATTGCATGAAAGAGCTACTGACGTTCATGAACGCTGTCCATCTCCAAATAAATAACAATAAATAAAAAATAAAACCTTGTTAAATGATTAATATCTTTGAGTGGCCTATTTCTTCATCTTTCTTGTGGTTATCGCTCTTAAGCTTTTTTTCTTCTTCTTCTTCTTCTTACGAAACTTACACAAACAACTTTTTGTTTGTTTTGTAAATTTTAAATTTTAAACAAATTTCATTTTCATTTAAAAAAAAATCTAATAAATAATAAAATAATACTTGCACTAAAAAAATCAATACTTTTTGTTTTTGTGTACAGACAATACTGACAGCTGCACGTGTGTGTCTTCTCTCCTGCTTTATGAACTAAACGAATACCAGGGAATTGTAACTAATTGAACTCTGGACAAAGACCAGCAGACAGACACTTCCACGGACATACGAGTACATGTCATACGAGTATGTGCATATAAAGAAATCGAAAAAAACTACTTAGGAGTAATAACAAAAGAATAACTAATAGACAGTCCAACTGACCGTCGGAATGGCAGACAGACAGACAGACATTACGCACTTTAGCTGATACACAAACATTTATGTCTTAAAATTAGAGAAGGGATCGTGAGTAACTTTTCACTCATGCTTATGCACGTGAGTGGATAAAAAAAGTCACAATCACGAAAACTCACGCTCACGAAATACTCACGAAAAAATCACAACCTATAAGTATTTAGACATTAGAATTTCTGAATGCAAATAGAAAAATCTAATATATAATTAAAAAATTCTGCAATAAAAGAGGAAAATTATGTTTAACTGAGAAATATATTTTTCTGAAGCAATTTGTTAGTTTTGAAATACAATTTTTCGATTTTGATATATGGATAAGCCCCAGAAACAGTCCACAAACAAAATTTTTTGATAGTGATCCAACTAATTTTTTATTTTTTTATGGAACATTAGATTAGATATATAATTTTATAAATAAAATAAATGTATTTCGACGGTCATTAATGGACAAATTATAATTAATCTTCTAATTTCATACCAGAAATGAACCATTTTTTGGTATTCATATCATCACTTTAGCGTTAGTGAAGATGGCCCCATCGAAAGCCACATATTTATGCATTGAAGTCACTTAAATTTTAGCAAAAAAATTCTGTATTTCCTATTTTCGAAAGATTGAAATTATGTAGGTATGAAATTTCATAATAGACAAAAAAATGTAACATGAGTCACGTAGGCTGTGGCACAAAGGGTTCATGTCTTCTGACAAAAAACGACAAAATTTTTTGGCTGCAAATAAGTTATTTTAGAATTTTCTTGCATTCATCTTTCTTTTAGGAACTAAATTTTGTGTATTTTATTATGCGAAATTCGCTAAAAATTACGAAAACACACTTTAACTTTCAAAGTTACTTCCGTTTTTTGTAGCGTGCGTCACAAAACGTTGTGATCAATTATTTCGCTACAACTACCTGCTAAAAATTTTTTTATGCCATTCGAAAGTACACTTATATCTCACTAAGCACCATCCATAAGTTGAAGGTACTTCTTTCTTTTGAAAGACCAAAAAATTTTTATATATTAATTTGAAAACGCGTACGAATGTAGGGTTCGTCACGCAGGATTTACACATCCATATGAACGAGAACGTATATACATACATATGTATCATGCGATGTCAAGCTTTGTACAGTAAAACTTCGATAATCCGGATAATTGATTGCAAACCCCAACCCGCAGTAGCGAATTATCCGTATTACTACACATGTATGTATTTATTACAAATTATAATAATTCATAGCAAAATTAAATATAAAAATATAAATATTAATTTGTACAGTTCAGTCAAAATCAAAAAAATACGTTCCAAAACATACTCATATCAAAATATTCTAACTGTATTTTTCAAAGCATGCTGTGATTTGAATAAAAAAATAAATATAAACGGTTGTTATTCAATCCGGATTATAGAATACGAAATGAGCTGCAAAATTCTATCCGGATTACCGAATATTCCGGATTAGTGGAGTCCGGATTATCGAATTTACACTGTACTTAAAATTAAATTTTACAATTAAATACAATTGAAAATTCTTAAAGAAAATAAAAATTTTCTTTTATTTTAAAGTTTTTAAGTGAAATTTAAAATTATGTTTGTATGTACATTAGGAGTATAACTTATTCCCATTTTTCGCAAATATCAAAACGGCCCTAGCATAGTCGAATAGTCCATTGAAAACGATTAAAAAAAATTATATTAATTTTTCGCGGTTTTCAAAAAAGGTCACCCACAAAACGCGGTAAGTTGGAAATTTTTTTTTTTTATTTGTACTTGTACATTTAGACAAAAACTCACAGTTTTTTATGAAATTGTTCATGTCCTTTAATAACACAGCTTTACAAATTTTTAATTTGGAAAAATACCAAGAACGCCACATGCCTAGATAAGTTAATTGGGACCTCCTGAACACGAAAAACGTTCAAAGGTAATTGAATGCCTTTTCCGTCGATATGCTGCAAATTTCTATATGACAAGAAATGTTATGGCACCTCAATGTTCAAAATTTTTCTAAAAAGGAAAAGAAAATTCATTCAATTACCTTTCCAACGATTTACCATTTTTCTCGATCGGACTTTTCGGTTGGGTTCCACAAGGGTTCGAGTGCGACCATTCACCGAAAAACACAAAAGTACCGTTATCTAAAAAACGGTACTTAGAAAAAAAAATACAGCGGTTTTCGTGTTTAGGTGGTCCCAATTAACTTATCTAGGCATGTGGCGTTCTTGGTATTTTTTGGCTGTAAACCAGTGTAATTAAGAAACTTTTTAATTTTTTTTCCATTTATCAATAAAATATTAAACATTTTCTCAATAAATTTTTTTCTTTAGGGATTTTAGATAATCGCTTTTGCGGGTGAGGTTTTTGTTTTCAAATGACCCAAAAAATTGTTTTCGTAAATAACACAATATTCGCTATCGCGTAGTGCTGGGGCCAAAATTTGGTTATACCCCTGATGTACATATTTAAAATATTTTGATTAAAATCATTCATTTTCTAGCTCATAAGCAATCTGTGTAAAATATTAAAATTAAGTGGGATCTTGTACTTTAGCGTTAATAGATAATAAATAAATAGATTTATGCAGAAATAAAATTCTGTCAACATTTTTCCCGAGAAGTCTGTTTCACATCTCTTCAAGTATTCTTCGTGGCGTTGAAAAAATTCATTCGCTTGTAGCTGAGCTGGATGGTACACACAGTAATTGTTTAGCCAATTTTTGCAGAATTGGAAGATCTTTAGCTTTTTTTCAAAAACTTAAAACTTCTAGATCTTGTTCGTCTGTGTGAACGCGAATGAAAAAACGAAAAAGAATTGCAGATGTTTTCCTTCCAAATGTTCGACAGTCGAAACTCGGACTTATACTGCTACTTTGACTCGTTCATTCACGTCAGTACATTAATACATACCGGCACAACGTTTTATGTCTTCATGACAAAATTGAAAACCACATACCTATTAAAAATATGAAAAAAAAATTCCAAAATAGAAAAAATTACAAAACAATCACGCAAAAAATCTACTCATGCACGCTCACTCATGTTAAGTTTTTTTATACTCACGCTCATGCACGCTCACGTGATTGAAACAAAAAACTGCTCACGATCATGCATGATCACGCATGATTCACGCTAATCACGTGAGCGTGGCCCATCTCTACTTAAAATACATTAACACGAACATAAACTATTAGGCCGCACCAACATTTATTTGTTACAATGTACTAAACATTTTATAAGTTACAAACAACAAAAGCACTTTCAACAGCAACAACAACAACAACAACATCGAAAATAACAACAATGAAGTATAAACTGACAGCAAGAAAGAATGAACGCACGAAGGAACGAATGAACCGGACACCTTTTCAAATCGATTTGAATACATTGACATTTAAGGGGCCAGCGTAATTACAAATAAGATTAAGTTCAGAACAACAACTTTTTTTGTATTTAATGTTGTATTTAGGGTGGTAGGTGGGGGTTTTGTCAAACGTGTAAATAATGATTGTTTGTACAAAATGTACAATTATTTATGTTAAATAGAGAGAAATATTTTTGTCGTAACTTAATTTAAATGATATTGTGACAACTTGAAATTAAGTCGTTTGAAGGCAAGGACAGATTACAAAGAAAAATAAAATGTTCTACTTAAAACGAATTAAAAAAACTAATTGGTAGTTTTAACAAACTTTTGAAAATAATAATAAGAATATGCAAAACTTTCCTGCCAGGCAACAGTCTTCCCTTTAAATTTGCCAATTCCAGTTATTAAGGCGCATGGTAGTGCGCCAGGCCGGTCAAGTTCAGTCACACAGTTTGTATGTTTTCGACACTACTTGTATTATTAATGGCGAGAATTGCTCCACTTCAACTTTAAAGAATATAATTTATTGGATGAAAAGAATATTGAAACATTTTGGGAAATCATTTTGAATGCAAATCGTTGTGATGGCTCTGAAGCTTTTCCTTGTTTGAGAAAATTAGTTTACACAGTTTTGTCAATACCAGCAGCAACAGCTAACTTCGAAAGAATTTTTTCTCAAGTCAATATCAATAAGAACCAACTAAGAAATAAATTAGATATACCAACATTGTGTGGTAATTTAAGGACTAAAGACCTTTTGAAAAAAATCTAACCGTAATTGGACAAATTTTGAACTAACAAAAGAATAGCAAGTTTAATAAAGAAATGTATAATGTAACCATAACAAATGTATGAATTTAATTTAATTACGTTATTACTCTAACTATAGGCTTTTACCTTCAAAATTTGGCCTTTTCCAAATGAAATTGAGTTTTTTAAAAAAGATGTTTTGAATTTTTCAAAACAAATTCCGAGTTTTACAAATCAAACCCAACATTTTTCGAATCAAGTTCGCCATTTTAAAAACCAAAATCAGCCCGATTTTGATAAAATTCATTTGAAAAAGCCTGGGGGCAAATTACGGCATTCGATATCGAATGAAATTTCCATACAAATAAAAAAAATTTTTGTAAGGGATTTTGTTCGATATCGAATGCCATAATTTGCCCCCTGATTTTGATCTTTAATATGCCGAATTTGGTTTGAAAAATACTGAATGTGTTTTAATTTGGACAATTAGTAATACATAATCAAATTTTGACAGACTCGAACCCAAAAAAAAGTCCGTTAACGCTTCGACACTACCTATATTATTCTACCATTTGCAATACTCTTGACGTTTAGAAAAACTTCTTTGCTTTGCATCATTAAAATAAAAAATGGCAATGTGAAAAATTATGTTACTAAAGTTTTTTTAAATTTATGACATAAATTTTATGTTGTGAAAACCGCTCCAGGAGCCACATAATAAATAATGGTCGCTTTCATAAGACATAACTGTTGCGCAACCGTTGAGTATTTGTCTAAGAAACACAAAGTTGAGTAGTTCCGCTCCACACAAAAGTTAAGTATTTGCTGCCATTTTTCCACCATAATTTTTTTTCGCTACATTTAATGATTAAACAGATCAAGTCTGCAACTTCAGGAACAATCGCTTGGTGGCTCATAACAAAATCGACGGCAGTAACTTCAAATACTCTCTTATTATTGTTTGATTTTCTTTTGTTTGCATTTTTCGTATGAAAAATGTATGTGATTTCATGAAAACACGGTAACATTGTTGAGAGAATGAGTGTCTAAAATTGAGAGTGTAAGAAAGAACGCTGCAAAAATAAAATAGATTATATTTCAGGACCACATTCTCTGGCATAATTTTATGTCAAATTGTATGGAAAACAAAAGGCAGCCCCAGTTCTGTTTCATCATTTAGTCAACATGTTGTGTTTCGCTCCGCAGCTGGTCAAAGAGAGTTATGCGCCCTTATATTCTAATGCAACGCCGTTTTTTTTAGGTGGCGACTGCAAATTAATTTGCTAAATTTTGTGGTACAAATGAGATAAAGTAACAAAAATAAAGAAATAAAATTAAAATACAAATTTCATTAAATGTACGTCGGTTTATTATGGTGTCTATTTATATTAAATACATAATTAGTTCAATAAAAGGTTTAAAGATTTTTTTAAAAACACAGTGCCGGCTTAGCGTTGAAATATAAATACTATCGGCACAGGTTTATCATTTTATTTATTTTTATTTATTAGAATATGGTTGCACAAAAATGGCGCCGGTAACTAGACCGACCGACCATATGTCCATGGTGTTATTAACAGTATTTTAAAAAAGTTTTGTGACTGACTGTACCCGACCTATGCCTTCACATAGGAAGTAGCAACGTGGTTGTCAACGAAATTCCACAAAAGAACCGTAAGACTATACGGTTATCCGTGGCAAATCAGTCAACCAGTGCGAGCGAGACGAAAAACTCTCGAAGGCCAAACAATACACACAAGCCTGACCGCACTTAAGAAATACTTACGATGACGCGAGAGCTGTTCTTCAGCCCAGAGCTGCTTAACGACTGTTTATCATTTTATTGGAGTATTTTGCTTTGAATTTCTATGTTGTGAATATTAAATTTGTGGTGCAGATTTTAAATTAAAAGTGGAAATTCCTGTCAAGATAAACTCCATTGCAAATTCTGTGTTGTCCATACTTTTTAGTATAAGCCAGACTAATTAATTTAGCAAATTTAAATTGAACTTTTATTTCTTATCGATTGTTTACATTAGTCAGCTGTTCATTATCCGATTATTCATCAAACAGTTGCTATAGAAGTAACTGTCGGGCTCAACAGTTGAGCGAAATAGGTGACTTTAGGAATGCCATACTTTGACAAAGTTTGCGTTTGGGAATACGTGAAATTGTTGAACTGCAAAGCAACCTGCGTTTGGTGTTACTGGTTCCTATTGGAGAACACTTTAGATGTCATTAGCAAAATAGTTCATTATTTCTAAACTTCAATGCCAAACTTGCTGTCACGAAGTTTTTACACAATTCTTCATGTGATTTAAATAGAATTTATTCGTTTTATTTTTGTTTTTCATTATTTTCCATACTCATTGAAGCAAAATATAAAAGTGTCATAAATCTCTGGGACACAAAATGTCACAAACAGATCGTTATTGTCAACCAACTTTGATTGTTAAAGTTTTTGAATTTATGGATATTGATGTTGCTTTAAAATTGTGACAATGTAAAATGTCATAAATTCGGTCATGAAAATATTAATTTTATTTTTTTTTTGTTTAACAACGAAATTATCCTAATATAGTGACACAAAGGAGTGTTGATTCAGCGGTGACCAAACAATGCATGCATGCTTCTATTGAAATCAGTTTTAATAAAATAACAAAACACGCCAGACATGGATTAATCATCATTTAATTTGGAGAAGCAGCCATTGAATTTGTAGACACTGAAAAATAAAATACAGTGGCCAAAAAAAACTATTCGACATGTAGCACACAATTTTTATTTATGTAAATAAAAAACGATAAACTATTTGATTTAAAAGAATGGCGTTTTAAATCGTTTTATTACGAACTAAGAATTCTACACAATTAAAAAAATGAGATACTGTAAAAAAATTCATAAAAAATGGCGTGAGTAAAAAGTGTCTGATTAAGAATGCACTTTTTAAATTAACTATTGGATTTTTTTTTGTGCAAGTGGCAATGACTTATGTTTATTCCGATCATTAAAAATGGAGCGCTTTCCGAAAGAACAACGCATTATAATTGTGAAAACCAATTACAAAAATTTAGAAAGTTGTGCTGAGACCGCTCGCAAACTTAGAAGAATTTTCAGTCGAGAAAGTGCAGCTAATGTGTCAACAATTCGAAGAGTGGTCAAGAAAATTTAAATGAAACTGGGTCGCTTCATTGTAAAACTTCTGTGCTTCATTGTACTGGGCGATCTCTTGGAAACATTGCTACTGTAAGTGGAACGGCCGAAATAGCAGTGACCGTGAAGGGCATTCGTTACATGAACATGGTAACGATGCTCTGGACCACATGTGGTTTCGGCAAAACAACGCTACAGTGAGCATGAAAATATAGATTTATTTTAACAACGATTTCCAGAACAAATTATCTTAAGAAATTGTGATGTCAACTTGCCACCAAGATCATGCGATTTAACGCTGTGCGAATCTTTTCTTTGAGAATTTGTGAAATCTCGGTCGAATGCGAATAAACCAGAAGCAATTCTTGAGCTCAAATCCGAGATAAAACGCGTCATCGGTGAGATACAGCCACATCTCTGCGTGAAAAAGCCATAGAAAATTTCATGGAAACGACTAATGGCCTGTCATCAGACCCGTGGCCTGTCATCAGACATTTGACGGATATTTTATCGTATACTTAATCTTCTTTACAATCCAATAAAAAAATCACAGCTATTTTAAAAACTTTGTGCTTTTATTTTAAAATATAAAAGTGCATTCTTGCTGAGACACTATTTATAAAAACGTTCTAAAGTCAGAATTAGTTTATACGTTCTGTTCAGTTACGAATCAGCTGTTTTGATTCTGTTCAATTGAAAATCTGTATGTGTGGTTTGTTGTTACTTTTTCGTTCTGTTCTGTTGCGGACTATTCCGTAGAAAATAGAAAACAACGTTAAGTGACAGCCAAGAGTTTGTATGCATTAGTTTTTGTGTGGAATGAAATATTACAAATTTTGTTTTAAAAGTCAGAATATTTTATTTTACACCCAATTCATACACTGATTTAAAAATCATGTTTTATTTTTAATTCTCTTTAAAAGTTGTTTCCGAAAACTTTACAGATTCATACGATGATTTTTTCCCATGTTTTTACGGTTGATTTTTTTGTCCGTAATCGGTTATTCTTCTTTAATTGCTTATTTATATAAAAACAAGTAAAAGTCCTTATAATTAAACAAAATAATGATATTATATTATATTATTCACATTATTTTTGGTAATAATATTTCTTGTTTTTATATTTAAAAGTATTATTTACTTTTCAGTTTTAAATTTTTCTTTTATAAAAATATAAAAAATTTTCTTCTTATTTCATCAAAAATGCTTTTGTATTGCCACATTGAAACGAAAAATTAAAATAAAGCAACATAACAAAAAAAAAACGATTGTGTGGAAAGAAAAATATGAAAAAAAATCTCCGAGAACTGAAAATGTGATTTTTTTTCTTTACCCCGTTTGCTTCTCCAACCCTTTCGCCTACATACACCAAAAATCATGTTTTAAAAATCATTGAAAAAATCATCGTATTGGGTGTTATTTCAAATTATTAAAGATTTATATGTTTTTGTCAAGTAAAAATATTTTGCAAACATTTACAAAATTCATTCCTATAATTATATCGTCCACATCCGAAAGAAATATTTTCTAGAGAAAAGAATTGCACAGAACGGCAACGAAAAGGAAAAACTAATGAGTCCTTAATGTGATTTAAGGAAACAACTTTAAAGTCGAATAGTTTATTTGACCACTGTATGTATTTCTGCCATGTCATAGATAACATAAGAAAATAGTTTCAAATATAAAATCAATGGTCTAATTAGAGCCAAACTACCAATTAGACAGCTCAAGCTGAAAATTAAAAAAAAAAGTTGTACAATATTTTATGCTCCTTCTGATTTCTACCAATAAGCATTCAAAATATAAGTAGGTATCTACTTTATAGATTCGCAAATAAACGTTGTAAAAATTGCAAACAGAAGGACAATCTCATAAATTTCCTTCCCACCTGTTGTGAAGATAAAAAAAAGAAAAGAAGAATCGCATTTAAACATTCGTCTCTTGCACTTCAACTTATTTAAGCAGAAGCAAAATTTAATAATAGGTAGTTGCTTCTTAAGTCATGGCCGAAGAGCTTTTAATCGTGTTTTTATTTTGATTTAAATATAAAGAAGATCTTGATTATTAATTGCAGCAATTAACTGCTGTTTAATACACGCGTACTTTAATTTTTTATACACTTCATACAACTTCATCGACTTGATATGAAAAGAATGGCCAACAAAGCTTTTTTTCTTTTTTTGTTGAACACACACTCATAAATAAATGCCGACTAGAGTATCCAGAAAATCGGCTTTTTTTAAGAAACCGGGTTTCGGATTAGTCGAAAAATAAAATCGGTTTCGAATACAGAATACAGTAAAAATCCAGGGGCCGAATCGTCGCTTTTGATATCGAGCTGATTCGATCGAGTTTTCTTAGCTGCGATTTGTCCCCAAGTCGGAGATATTTTTCGTGTTTGGGAATAATATTATCTTGTTAAGATCCGGGGATTTTTTTGAGGATAAAGATTGTTCTGCTGACCCTTAATTTTCTTTATCCTTTTTCTTTTTATTTTCATAACGATAATTTAATGATATGTATTTTTAATCAGCATTGGAAAAAAAAACTCCTAAATTGATCGGAATTCTGCCAAAATTTCACTATTTTAAATCAAAACTTCAGCAATATTTGAGACAAATTACAATTGAAAAATTCCAAACCAAAAATATTAAGAATATTTTATAAATTAATTTATTTTAAAGATAAGCAATAAGCAATTGCAAATTGGGAGACCTGGATCAGCAGCCGAATACACTCATACCCCGGTTAGCGTCGCTAATTGGGACCGGAAAAACGAGACGCAAACTGAAACGACGCAAAGCGAATCACAGTTTTCCATATAAATTTGTATTAAATTTCATTTAATTCGTTCCGAGACTCATAATTCTAGTAAAAAAAATATTTTTCAATAGAAAATACCAATTTTTATTATTATTTGTGTAATAAATTATTACAAATAATTATTAAAATAAAAGACTTCACTTTACCAAATGTAATTTGAAACTGCCAACGTAGACAAACTTGTAGACAATTTTCACATACAAATTTGTATTGGACTTCGACGGGAAATCCCCTTTTTCTAGTTTTGCTTTGTACATACAAACATTTATTAACGACACAAATCGAAGCACTAAGGACGCAATTTCGAAGCCATGCGACGCAAACTGAAGCATAAACGAGGCAATATCGAAATCGCGGAAATTTTAAAAAGACGCAACTTTGAAACGACGCAAACCGGGTTATGAGTGTACTTAAAATATTTCGCATAAATAACCAAGAATTGCTAAATATTTGTGGGATGGATACAATTGATGCTGAGATCAGGCGTAGAAAATGGATTGGACATACGCAAAGAAAGAACAATACAGACATTGCCAGGGTGCACTTCCAATGGAACCCACAAGGCTTTAGAAGTAGAGGATGCCCACGCACCATGGCGTAGATCGGTTGAAGCTAAACTGATTCATTCATTAGGGAATATTTTATTGAAACATCGTTACTATATAAGTTAGCTTTCAAAGAAGAAAGAACGACAAACATTTCTTCGTTCATCAAGCATTTTTAGTGAACGAAGCTTCCGCAACTCATTCTGCCTCTCCCATTTTTCATGTTATCACATAAAATCGTTTGAGGCACCCCGTTTAAACCCAGGAAACATTTTTAGTTATGAACGAAGCTTCCTCTACTTATTCTATCTTTCCCGATTTCCATATTATCGCAGGAAGTTACAAAAACATTTTTTTATTACATTTAAATCTTAAAAATTATATCTTATGAAAAAACCGCTAAACCAGCACCAATAAAAGACCCGTCGAATTATTCGAAAATATAAATTATTCGAAACCGGTTAATTTGTTTAAGAATAAAAACCGATAAACCGGCTTTTTGAATACTTTACTACCAACATCATATTTGCTGACTGAAAGCGGTATTCTTGTTGTACAAAAGAAGTCTATAAAAACCCCAGCTGAAAACCCGCTGAACATCAGTTCAAATACAAAAAGTACTTCTTAAAATAAAAACTTCAACTTGGTTTTAAAATAAAAGATGATGAAAAAATATATTATTACGGCCACACTGATGTTAAACTTAAATGACGTCATTTAGGGATTTAAATAAAATGTTTGGCTTTTTTTTAAATTCCCCAGATTGACAATTCCTCCTTAAATATTCAAGGGAATTGAAATAAATATTAATGACGCGAAGTTATTAACTTAATGTAAACTTTGATAAAAAAAATATGTATAAATAAAACATTTAATGCAGTAGCTGTGCAATATTCCTAATGAACAATTTATGTACAGGGTGATTTCTCAGAGGCGGGTAACATAGTACATTTAATATTTATTTTAAATGTTAAAAATTTGTTGCTACAAATTGTATTGCTTTTTAATATAAGGAGCGTAGCATCATAGAATAGATTAGATCTTCACTCATTGTAGTGAAACCGAGTAGTCGTTGTTGGGAATTAAACTCACAATCCCCAAACTACCCATTAGTCTGTCACTTCAACGAAATTGAAATAAATAACAGAACACATTTTGTAATATCCATCAAATATCATTTATATAATGAGGCGAATATTGGCCTCCGAGTGCGCAATTGTTCGTATGTATGTATGTACTCGTATTTACGTAGGAGAAAATCCCTCCTACAAATGAATAAAAACTTATAATATTTTTAAGGGTTTGTTTCGTACTTCTTCAGACTTATTTAAGTTTAATATTGTGCAGCTTTGATGGCTTATGCTTTAAACACATAGACGACAGCAGGCTACCGACTACAATCTGACAAAATTAGAATATAGACGTTTTGTGTCGCGGCTACACGACCACCGTTCTTGCTGTCGTCAACTTAGGACAGATTTCTATTTTCGTTAGCGAAAATGAATACTCGTATACGCAGTGCTTTCAATTCGACATGGGATCGTGAGTATCTTTTCGCTCATGTTTATGTACGCTCACGATAAAAAAATTTTACTCATGCGCGACTTTATATTTTTAGATCACGTTCATGCACGAAAAAAACCTATAAAATAATTCAAAAGTTATATTAAAAAACAAATACTATAACACAAAAAATTCACGAAAGAATCACTTACGCTCATGCACGCTCATGTGCGTGATCCCAATCATGCGTATTCACTCATATTTCACTGGTGTCACCCAATATGATGTGTTCTGTAGTGTGTTGTAGTCAGTAAAATCTAATTCAATAATATTTGATGATCCAAGGTCTTTTGAGATTCTCATAACACAATTTGCGCCCGTTATAATGTTTTTTGCCAAAAACTGTTGTCCCAAAATCTGGACACTTCCGAGAATCATTCCAATAAAGAAATCACACTCTGAATACAAAATATACCAATAGTAGTCCTACTGTTCCGCACAAAAGTAATCAAATCAAATCGCGTAGAAAAAGAATGAAAAAACATTTTCGAAACGCTTTAAATGAAATTCTCGCAAAAAAGTTGGTGAAATTACAGAATTGAAAATAAATGAAAATAATTTCAAAATTACACTGAAATACGCATTTCCACAACAAAACAGCTTTTACAGTCTGTCGCTTTCATTATAATTAAGTAGCTGACTACAGTGCGACTAATGCAACCAACGGCGTTTGTAGTCTTGCAGCTGTGCCGTCTTCTATGTGTTTAATGCATTAGACTATTAATTACATTTCAAATGCAACGAATAAATAAACAAAGGAAGAGTGGAATTGGATACCATTATTAGTTTTGAGTGCTGATAGAATATCATAGAGCACAGAGTTGCATTTTTTTTCGCTACTTGATTTTATTAATTTTACTATTGGATGCCAATATTTTATATTCAAAGGAATTAACAGAATGTATCGTTTATTTTGCAATGAAAAGTGTTAATTACTAGTGTTAAGGTTAATGTCGAAATATCGCAACAACAACAAAATTTTCATATAGCAATTACAACACTACAAATACACGTGTACACATACAGGGTGGCGCAAAATTAACGTTGTGGTGTTTTATAACTAATTTATGTACAATTTATTTGTTTCTTTTGTTTAAGTTCTGTGCAAAGAAGATTTGGAAGATTTAATATCGAATAGTACACAATATATTTTTTGGATAAAGTTCGTAAAATTGTTTTAGTCAGATAGAATTGTATATGAGACAATATTCCAAAGGAATATTAGTGAAAAATTAATGTCAATTAATTAACATGGCAAAACAGAAACAACCTTTTTTTCGGAAGCCGCTGTACTGCTCCCCTCAACAGTGTTCATGTGTGTTTCCATGTATCCGCCACTGGTTAGGTGGGTCGGTCTTAAGTAAAACAATTGTAAAGGAAAATGGTACAAGAGTTAAAACCAACGTGTAACAATAGGTTAATTATTATTAATTAACGTCTAATTAGTGCTGGTAAGTCCGCTTTCACATATCGGCAATTGAAAGACAGACAGAAGAAGTTTGTGGAAGAAGGGGCGAAGATGCAGAGTGTATAGTACACGACCCTCTGTACCGGACATTTTTTGTTTCTCTTTGTTATTTTTGCAATTTTCATTTTGTTGCTTTATATCATATTTCTCAAGCCTAAGTCGTCTTCTTCGGGAGAATCTTTTAATGCCAATTTTGTAAAAAATTGTTTTATATGTTTTGGTAATTTTAAACTACGGAATAAAATAAATATGTAATAATAAGTTAACAAACTGCGCAAATGGATGAAAAACGAATATGAAAATTTTTCTGTCTGTCTAATAATTTCCAATATGGATGTAAAAGTGTCAGGCATGAACAAAAGCGAATTTAAAAATTGTCCGTCAAGAAATGTCGCACATGTGAAAGGGGACTAACATTTCTATATTGATCATGGTGAAACTGTGTTTGCTTTAAAAACAATTAATAACACCTACCACAATGCAAATAAGTCTCGTATTCTTTTTTTGGGTCATAATCTATATTATCAATAGGCAAACACGTTTTTTTAGATCCCTTTTGCGGCCGTAATACCGAACCGATTTGTTTTGAAACGGGGTTTTACATAGATGTGCACAATCTTAACTTTATTTAAATCGGTTCGATATTTAGGGAGCTATAAGCATTTAAAGTTGCTACTAACACATGCACACTTATAGCACACATGCATGTGTCAGCTTCAACTTGAAAAATACACAAAGTGTGCTTGTGTGTTTGTCCAATTTGCTTTTGCATAGAAAGGGGGCAGAGTTTTAAGTTGTTTATTTAGAATGTTTTTGTATTTTTTCGTATGTATTTATGAAAATATTTGGTATTCAGTTTTGGAATGCGGTCAATTTAGTCGACCGCTGGATACACTAGTTTATATAAATAACGAGTTGAAGTCACATTCAACAGAGACACCTAAACAGCGAGGGAGATATGGAATATTACGTAGCGTGAGAGGTGGACGGCTGTACAGAAGATGTGCATCTTGCAAAGTAAGATCCAAATAATACGGTTGTGCTTCTTTTTCAAACAGTTTTCTATCGGTACCCATTTTTTCGTTTTAAATTATAAATTGTTTTATTTAAATTCTTCGGTTCTCTCCTAAAACATATTAAGAAAACTTTTTGGACGAATAATAATCACATTAAATAAAAAAAACAATTTAATTTTATTTTTATATTATTTTATTTTCTGACGCAGCGTGCTTATCGTCGACATTTTAGTGTGCTGAGTGGATCTCCTTAAGATCCACAATGAATCGGCTGGTAAGAAGTCTCCCTAGTGTCTGAAGAATACGTACGGTGCTCACTACCGTAAATATTCAACGTGTACTCGAGACTGTGGAAAAACATCTACAAACATCAAGTAGAACACGTTCTGCCCAAATTGTTCCATTTTAAATTTCCGTACTGTTGCATTTTAAATATTCGCAAGTCTTCTTTCTACAAATCGTATATAACAGAAAAAAAATTATGCATCACAACATTAATTTTGCGCCACCCTGTACATATTAGCAATTTTTCATTTTTATCATTATTATTGTTCTTTCTGTGTGAAATTTCATTATATTCTATAAAAATTAGAATTACAAAGTCAGATTCAACTGATAATTACATATAATAGAGTATACCAGAGTATTATTAATATTAAGTGTACATACATATGTATGCACTTGAGATGGGATCGTGGCTAACTTTTCACTCACGCTCACGATAAAAAAGTTTACTCATGCACGATCTTATATTTTTTGGCTCACGTGAGTGAAAAATATTTGAGTCACAATCAGGAAAACTCACGCTATATAGTATAGCGTACTCACGAAAAAAAATAATTAAAAGAAATTTAAAATTAAATGAAAAAAAATTAAAATAAACCAAAAAAAAAATCACGAAACAATCACGTCAAAAAACTACTCATGCACCCTCACTCACGCTCAATTAATTAAATTCACATTCATGCACGCTCACGTGAGTAAGAAAAAACTAAAATAATTGAAAAATATTAAATGAAAAAAATTAAAATTAACCAAATAAAAAATCATGAAACAATCACGTCAAAAATCTACTCATGCACCATTACTCACGCTCAATTAATTATACTCACATTCATACACGCTCACGTGAGCAAAAAAAAATTATAAAATAATTGAAAAATATTAAATGAAAAAAAAAAAAAAACTGCCATAAAGCAAAAAAAAATTCACAAAACAATCACTCGAAAAATGTACTAATGCACGCTCACTCACGGTAAATTTTTTTATGCCCACATTCATGCACGCTCATATGATTGGAACTATAAACTAATCACGATCGTTCATGATCGCGCGTGATGACAGCATGATTCACGCTGATCACGTGAGCGGTGCCCATCCCTAGCATGTACGTATTAATGTATTAATTTAAACAATATGAACGAATGTGAATTAAATACATAATAAATACAACGCAAACAATACTTATTGTATGTTAATATAAAATTGTGCTGCTTCCTCTTAGAATTTTCTTGTTGTTTTTGTTGTTGTTGCTTTTAATATGCTGCTGTTATTCGTAGTTATAAACTAATTTATTTGTTTAAGACACAAAAAACAACAAAATTAAAAATTAAGAAAATTTCGAAACTACTTTAAAAACTTGACCCACATTCTGGCAAAAAAAAATAAAGAAGAATTTCAAATACTTATTTATATTTTAGTTACAATTTCAATTAATATATAATAAAAAATAATTACTACAACTTGTGTTTTTGTTATATTTGCAGTTACAATGGTTATTTGCCTCAAGGTGATCGTGGTCGCAGACGTTCAAAATTTGTATTATACAAACGCTGTGAACCCAGCGGTGTTAAACGTTCCAAACATTATATTGTCCAATCACCACAAACATCTAAAGCCATACTCGATGCCAATCAACACTCAATATCATACACATTATCACGGAATCAGGCTGTTATAGTCGAATACAAAGAGGATACAGAAACTGATATGTTTCAGGTTGGTTATTAAAAAAAAAAAAAAACATCATATTATAAACTAAAGAATACATTTTTGGATATTTTGGACGACTTTGTTTTGCTGAGCATTAGAACTAGTGAGAACGCTAAGATATCGTCACTGCTTGTTTCCCTTGACTAAACTAAGGCTTTTATTGCCATTTGTTACCCCACTATGGTCTTAAAATTAAGAGATAAGTTTGGATTTAGTGCTTCCGTTGAACGAATTTTTTCAAATCCATCACCGATTAAAAATAAACTTACAAACAAACTTAAAATAGAAACTGGTGAGTTTAGGCTTTTCCTCTCTGCCCTCGAATTGGAGCTGAAAGAATGGACTCCAAGTGAAGAATTAATTACAAAATATAGAATAAGTATTTCTAAAAAGTGATGAAAGTTTTTGTAAAGTAACTTCTTTTTTTGATAATATGAGTACCATTGGAATGTAAATTTTAACATCCATTTATATTTCAAGTATGTATAATTAATTACTTTCATTTTAGTCTAATGTATTTAATTAATTGTTGAAATTCGTTTTTGGTATTTTTGTTATTGAAATAATAATACTTTTTTGCTCACAAAAAGCTTGCCCCTAATTTACTTTAAAATATCCTTGTTTGACCCTTTTTTTCTCGATTCCCATACAAAAACATTTTTTTATTACATTCAAATCGGATAAACCGGCCTGTCGAATAATTCGAAACCGGGTCTGGTTTTTAGAATACTTTACGACACAAGGAATAATATAATTTTAAACAACTTGAAAAAGTTAAGATCGATATAAATTGAAAAATCCCGAGATTTCCGGGGAATAGCAAACAAATATTTTTGTTTTCTCGAAAGGCAAAAAAGTCTGGGAATTTGAGAACTCTGCCACGATTAAATATTCAGTGGTTGCCTGCCACCTTTTCTACAATCTTTTAAAATCCAAATTTTTTCTGATCTATCAACAGGTGATGCAACGCAAACATCATCCCAAATATCTCAGACTAAACGTACAAAAATGCCTTAGCGCCTGTTTTTTTTTTTCGTATAAATGGGATCCAAGAGAGAAAAATTTTTGTATAGCGCTGCTTAAAATATGCAAAAAAAAGTGTTTCATTGTGCAAACATTTACTTGACAAACTGTATCTACTTGTATCCAGCCAAGATTTTTATACCACAACATGCAACTATTTTTCATAATAACAAAGAGAAAAGTGGAATAAAGAAAAATCAAATTACGTTAATAGCGTTCATGACGAAATGCTGGTGGCACCAGAACTTTCAACAAAAAGAATGCATAATATAATGAACTTGTCGTACGAGACTTGAAACATTTTAGCCAGTTTATTTTGTACTCGATTTATTGTTATTATGTGTACTAATATGAATTCCATGTACTGTGAATTCTAAACAAAACCGTCTAATGTTTCTTCATAATTATAATGTTGTTGTTTTCTCTGCAGGTTGGACGCTCCTCCGAGTCGCCGATTGATTTTGTTGTAATGGATACGCTGCCTGGCGATAAGAAAGACGCAAAAGTAATGCAGAGTACAATATCACGTTTTGCATGTCGTATCTTGGTCAACAGATGTGAACCCTCAAAGGCGAGAATATTTGCAGCCGGTTTTGATTCGAGTAGGAATATATTCTTGGGCGTAAGTTTTTTTTTATACAAATTTTGTTTTTTACATATCGCTACATGAACGGACAATAGTTCTTATTAATTACTTCAAACTAGAGATGGGCAGCGCTCACGTGATTAGTATGCATTATGCGTGATCACGCATTATTGTGATTCGTATATTGTTTCAATCACGTGAGCGTGCAAGAACGTGAGTAAAAAAAAGTTGACTGTAAGTGAGCGTGCATGAGTAGATTTTTCACGTGATTGTTTCGAGATTTTTTTTGCTTTATTGTAATTTTTTTAAAATTATTTTATAGTTACTTTTTCGTGAGTACTTCGTGACTGTGACTAACTTTTTTTTCACTTACGTCAGCGAAAAAGCTCGTGTATGAATACATTTTTTTATTTATATTGAAATGAAATTTTTGGCTTGAGTTCAAATCTGAGTTTACCCATTTCTTTTCAATTTTTAAGAAATTATTTTTTTGGATAAGTTCATTATTTTATTAAGAGAGTACTTTTTTATTTGAAACAATTTATTCATCAGACTAGCAGAACGGATCAGTACTGATTTCGAGGTCGCTACACCATCTCATCAGCGTTATTTGTTCGATTTTACCACTTTTGACGGTGGTTACTAGTGTCTAGGAATATTAACTATTTAATATTATTTAACGAATTAAAATACGAAAAGTTAAATCAATTTCGATTAGTACGAAATTCCATCTCTGATGATTAATTATTCCAAATACTCCATACTCTCTCGCTTTTTCCAGAGTCATTAGCTCTGAGATCAAGCAATTTTCCATTTTTTGTTTATTTAATTTATCTCTTTCGTAGTTAGGGTTGCCATATTTGAAAAGCAACAAAAAAGTACATTGAGAGAAAAAAAAGCAGTACTTTTCAAACCAAAACAGTACATTTTTTTCTTTATTGATGACATAACTTTTACTTTAATACGTCAAATTCTTATTTCAAATAAGTCAATAAGAAACATAAAAGCATTTTAAGACTGGCAGAACAGTGACAGAACTTTTAATTCAACTTATCACATATTTTTTAAAAATAAGGTAATAAAAATAGAAAACATATTAAAAACTGAGAACGTAACGAAAAATTTTTGCAAAAGTCAATACATATATACTCGTAGATAGATCTTCTCGGACTATAAATAGTATCTTAAGTTTCTAACGTGATCAAAAGCACAAATTAAACGTCGTTTTTCGAATGACATTAATGTTGGTTTGAATAAACGAATTATTAATGCTGCACCATTTTTCACTGTATTTCATAACTACCCATTATATTTTCAAATTATATTTTGAAAGCGATGTAATACATTTCAAAATTTATTAATTAAATTTAAAAAATTGTGAATATCATTTTAAAACTAAAAATTGAATTTAAAAAACTACGAATTGAATTTTAAAATTACTTTAATATGTATGTACGAGGGCAGATTGATATTGAAGCTACCTAAGTAGGAAAAATACACATTTTTTTCAAAAACCATTTATTTCTCAACATAGTCAGTCTTCTTTTAGCTCAATACACTTAGAAAGACGATATTCCAACTTTTTCATCCATCTGAATAATACGATTTTGGGAACCCCTCAAAATACGCGTTAGTTTCGGTAATCACTTCTTCGTTTGAGATGAATCTTTTTCCTGCGAGCCACTTTTTCAAGTTTGGAAACAGGAAAAAGTCACTAGGAGCTAAATCTGGACTATAAGGTGGATGATCAACCAATTCGAACTGTATTTCACGTAATTTTAGCATCATATCTAATGCTGTGTGAACCGGTGCGTTGTCTTGAAGAAAGAGCACTTTTTCTTCTTTAAATGTGGTCGTTTTTTCTTGATTGCATCGATCAATTGATCCAATAATGAACGATAATACTTTCCTGTGATTGCGGATCCTTTTTCAAGATAATCGATGAGAAATATTCCGTGTGCATCCCAAAATACAGTGGCCATAACCTTGCCAGCCGATTTCACTGTCTTCGACTTCTTCGGAGCACTTCCACCAGCTTCCACCCATTGTTTCGATTGATTTTTGGTTTCAGGTGTGTAGTGGTGGACCCACATTTCATCAACAGTTATTAATCGACGCCAAAAATCAATAGGATTACGCTTTATCATGTCCAAACACCGCTGTGAAGTGGTCTGTCGAACTCGTTTTTGTTCGACACTGAGCAAACGCGGCACCCATCTTGCCGATAGCTTTTTCTTAAGCAAATGTTCATGCAAAATGTTGAACACACGATCATATGATAAGTTTAACATTTCAACAATCTCACGTAACTTGACTCGGTGATCATTCATAACGATATCGAGGATTTTCTTCAGTAACCACCTCTTTTGGCCTTCCTGTTGATGGTATTATTGCAGTGCTTGTTCGGCCGCGTTTAAATTCAGCAATCCAATATTTTACCATGTAATCTGACGGAGCAGACTCACGCGTAATGTTTATCGAGCTTTTCTTTTGTCTTTTTCGCCGTTTTCCCTTTCAAATAATAATAGTGTTTAATCACTGCACGAAATTCACTTTTTTCCATTTTTCAAGAAACACAAAAGTTGTTTACTTCAAACGCCTACAACAAATAAACTTATCGATGAATTTGGGTGAAATTTTAACAGTTGATGTTTGACAGATCGCAGTTTCTTTGTGCTGCCATCTACCGCTAGCTATCGTCAATATCAATCCGCCCTCGTATGTCTTTTAAAAATTCAATTGAGTTTTGTTTTAACTTTTTTCTTAAAACTACAATAATATTGAATTAATACTTTTGAAAACTATTTATAACTTAGAAAAACATCAATAGCATTTTAAAAATGATCAATTTTAAAGCAGACTTTTACTTTATTATCCATAGAAATTATTATTCTACTTAAAATCAAAATTTAACCAAAAATTAAATTATATATTATTATTATTTACTCAAATTCGACTTAAGCAGTTATTCCTTTTTGCCACAGATTTATCTTTTGTCTTATACTGAGTGTGTCATTCACAAGACAAGTATTTAGTTACATCATCAATTTACATAAATATCTATCATAACATTTTGTTTTTCTTGTATAGTTTCGGTTAATTTATGTGTACAATATGAGCTCTCGTATGAGATGAGATGATGAGATTAATTTAAATCAATAAATGTTTTCAACTTTAAATACAATTTGAACGGAATTAATGCAATAAATGGAGAAAGAAAGAAAAAATTTTTAAGAAAAACATGTGTGTTGCATGTGCTTGTTGTTTTGTGAATAAATTAAAGAACAAACAGCAGAGCTGCATTAAGTATACTACACTATTTCCAATGGAATTTATGCATATTTTAAAAATTCTGTTTTCTCTTCGTTACAATTTTCAGAAGGTAAATTCATAACAGGTAGACTCGACTCAATTCGCTTTGAAAAATATCTGCTTTCTTTATCAAAATCAACGTCAAACACTATATACATATGTATAAATCAAATATAAACAAATTTTAACAAACAAAACAGATCAAAATACCACCGTCAAAAGTGGTAAAATATCAAACAAAGAACGCTAATGAGATGGTGTAGCGACCTCGAAATCAGTACTGATCCGTTCTGTTAGTCTGATGAATAAATTGTTTCAAATAAAAAAGTACTCTCTTAATAAAATAATGAATTTATCCAAAAATAATTTTCTTAAAGATTAAGAAGAAATGGGTAAACTTAGATTTGAACTCAAGCCATAAATTTTCATTTCAATATATACCTTAAACAGTTCAACAATTACGTATAAATATTATTGGTTAATTTATCCTCTAATCTCAAAGTCAAAAAGTGACCCTTAATAATTACTTTTGAACCAACTCAACACTTGATTTATTTTTGCAAGAGTGTAAAAAATACATGCACTTGTATTTACTGCCTTTTGAATTGCTGTAACAAAGGGTGTGTTTTTGATCGTAGGAGTCTAAAATCAATCAAACACTCTATTTCGAAGATACGTGTAGTTACATCCGTTTGCATTTAAGGTGACGATAGGAAACTAATTTTTATGTTTAACCTTTAGTTTTTATATTATTTTATGGTATTTATTTGAACTGTTAACTCTTTTTTTAATAAAGCAAATTAAAATTAAAACTTGTAAATACAATAATTTGGTTAAGAAAAACCCGGTTTTTCCTGAATTTTAAAAACCGGAACCGGGTTTTGCAAAATTTTAAATACAGTAAAAATTCTATTCGGAGTAGCGAATTATGCGGATTACTACGTATGTATGTATTTATTAAAAATTATAATAATTCATAGCAAAATTAAACATAAAAACATAAATATTAATTTGTACAGTTCAGTTAAAATAAAAAATACATTCCAAAACATACTCATATCAAACTATTCTAACGGTATTTTTTCAAAGCGATTTGAATAAAAAAATAAATAAAAACGGGTGTTATTCAATCCGGACTATAGAGTTGCAATCAATCCAAAACATAGAATACGCAATTAGCTGCAAAATTCTGTCCGGATTACCGAATATTCCGGATTAGTGGAGTCCGGATTATCAAATTTAACACTGTATTCGAAAACCGGTTTCTCGAAAATGTCGAATAATCGATCACCCTTGTTCCAACGCTGAGCTGGAGATTTCCCTTAAATGCTTTAACAAAATAAATTTGTTCACTTTCATTTTTGAAAGTATGATTTTGTATTTTCTTAGTTTTTCTGTTTGTTTGCTAATTTTGCTATCAACCAAAATCCTCAAAAAATAGTGCATGAAATTGTAAATGGTTTAAGCTAAAATTTATTTACTTTAAAGCAATTTGCTAACAACATCAACCACAACCAACAGCTTAACAAAGCAAAAAAGAAATTCATATTAGTCGCCATTGCAAAGAAACAAACAAACAAACAAAAAAAGTAGTGTGATGGCGTTTTTATATACTTTGGCCCCATAAAAATGTGGGTCATTGTTACGGTGTCCATAATTTACAAGAGGCTTTTGTGCGGTACAAGTTTGTATGGGCAGATTTCTAATGGTACTTGCAGCTTATTTGCAATTGCCACAAGTACTTTGAATATGCCACAAGTACTCGTATGTGTGATGTGCTTGTTGTTATATTTGTTTCTTGTTCGGCATAATCTCCAACACTTAATCTATAATTAAATTTAAATGCATTGAAATTGAATATTTTTTTTTTCTTCTACATATTATTTTCATTTAACATTTGTAACCTACTCTCGCCCTCTCGAAAAAAAGAAAAAACAAAAAACAACCAAATTATATTTATTGGCATTTAAACATTTCATTACAATTAATTTCATGTTTTTATTTTTTTTTCTTCTTGCAAAAAAAAAAAAAAAGGAAAAAGCCACAAAATGGCAAGATAATGTGGAAATAGATGGCCTGACAACAAATGGCGTTTTAATCATGCATCCAAAGGGTCAGTTTTGTGGTGGCACTGCCAAATGTGGTTTTTGGCGTGAATGTTCGGTGGGTGGCGATGTCTTTAGTTTGCGTGAATCACGCTCGGCTCAACAAAAAGGGCAACCGGTAATTAATATTTATATATTCTTTCCTTTTTTTCTTGTTGTCAATAAATAAATTTCGAAAACTCTTATCTCCATGCAGATTTATGATGAATCGAATATTTTACAAGATGGAACTTTAATTGATTTATGCGGTGCTACTTTATTATGGCGTTCATCAGATGGTCTACAACATTCACCGGTATTTTAGTAGAATTTTTTCATATTGCAGTAATTTTATTTAAATTCGTATTCATTTTATTGTAGACAAAACGCGACTTAGAGAAACTAATCGATGAAGTCAATGCTGGTCGCCCTCAATGTCCTGTTGGCCTTAACACTTTAGTTATACCCCGTAAAGTTAACATTGGTGATCAAATTAATCAGCCTTATGTGTACTTAAATTGTGGTCACGTTCAAGGTGAGTTTAAATGGAAATATTTTTTTGTAAACTATTGTTCAATTCACAAGCTCGTATTAACGTCGTATGTGTTGTGTAATCGTCTAATTATACAGTTATGTATTTTTGTTGTTAATAATTTGCATACAAAAGTGTGTTATAATAATACGTTTGAATTTTATATGTTTTATAAATGGCTGTATTGAGAGGCCGGGTAATGAAAAATTCTATTTGTTAGATTAATTTGTAAAAATCTTTTAAATATGTGATAAGTAAACCCAGAAAATACATTCTTCTTAATGATAAATATATTCTTGATTCATTTCAATTTAATTTGCTAAACATTTTAATCAAAATTGTTTGTGGCGAAAAAGTTATTAACTATTTCGCGTAAAATTAGAATTCCCATATCTGGTTTAATTTCATGGTATCAACTGAATTGAGTGTCGACTACTGTGGAAGAAGAAGAAGATTTTTATGAAAACAAAATTTAAGAAGAAGTAAATAAATAAAAATTTAATAATACAAATGGAAGCAAACTCTTCAATTGTGGTAAGATTTCAAAGTTATATGCATGTGTACGTATATACTTATGTAATTTCATTGAGTTTGTTGTTCGACATAAATTATTTACTCACAATGAATTGACTACATTGAATTGACATTTAAAATACAGCAAAATGACGATACAACAAATTTGTCTGTCCACAAGCACATAAACAAATATCGTATTTTTTTAAACGATAAGCCAGCCATACGACTGAGCTTGTGAATTGAATATATGTATATTGTATAATAATAGTACATGCAGTAGGCGATAGTTAAACGTGCTAAAAGAGATCTTATCTTAGGCGATTTTCCTACAAATTGTTGCTTATTTATTGAATATTATTGCAAATAGTTGTCAATTATTTGCTTCAGCATAAAAATCTTAATTTCGATCGGGAATGGTTACCGTAATTAATACCGACCCCTATTAAATACCGTTTAACTTGAATACCGGTATCTCCGCTTTCGTATAAAAAATGTTTCAAATAAAATTCTCAAATCAATTGTTTTTGCCATCTGTGTGTGTGGAGGTGATGGGGCACAAGGCTACAAAAAATTACTTACAAGTCATTATCTCACATTCAAATACGTACTTTACATCTCTTTCTATATACAGTGAACTCACGAAAACGTGAACCCTCGAAAGTGTGAACGTCTCAGAAACGTGAACAAATTTATTTTTCCATAGAGTATTCTAAAACGTGAACAAAATCTGAAAGCTCGAAAAAGTGAACACTTTTTTTTAATTGTTTTCTAATCTATTTTTAAATTGGGAAATTCCCGAATTACAGGTTATTTGTTTGTTTACTTATGTTTAAACGTTTTTTTTTTTCGTTTATGTACAGTCTGTCAATAATGAGTTTGAACATTAAAAATAAACACGGTTTAGTTAAATTGTTAGCAATTAAATTATACTTTCTGTTCAACAGCTACGTCTTATGAACGCGACCAATGTAAATTAAATTATTAATTGCAGTCAACTTGACAAATTGAATGATGCAGAAAGTTTTTATATTTGGGGCTACTTTCACGTGCAATTCTCAGAATTGAGTCCCAAATCATTGAGCTGAAAAATGCTGTACTGTTTTAAATCCGACGATGTTATGGCAGTGACTTTAGAAAGTCGTACACAAACACTTCGAATGGATTGTAAAAAAGATTTAGGTTCTGTTTGTTGAATTACGAAATAAAACATTAATTAAAAAAAAGTTGTGTTCTTACTGATTACTCAATGACATTACAAATTTAAGTTTTTAGGCAAATTTCGTAAAAAACACTTTTATTTTTTTTAATTTCTTACATGTGAGTTTAGATGTCCCTCGGCGAGAACTGGGTTTTGAATTTAGACTCGATAGTTTCTTGTAGAAATTTTCTTAGAATTTTTCGTAGATTACGTTTTGGCGGAACGCCCCCACCCTCCTAGTGTACACCCACCCACCCTAATGTGCATGCATAGAGATGATTTCAAAATCAAGTGTTTTGCTTTAATTTTTATTTCCTTTAGTAGTCTTTTCTTAAATTAAATTAATTGAAAAAATGTTCATACTCTCCTGCTTTCAGGACATCATGATTGGGGCCAAGACAAAAGTACTGGTGCCCGACGTTGTCCCATGTGTCTGGAAGTTGGGCCGGTTGTTACATTGTGCATGGGCCTAGAGCCAGCGTTTTATGTAGATATTGGTCCACCAACATATGCATTTAATCCATGTGGTCACATGGCAACTGAAAAAACGGTCAAGTGAGTTTCTCGCGGAAGCACAGCATCTAAACTTCTATAAATTTAATATTTTCTTGAAATATTTACAGGTATTGGGCTAATGTTGATATACCACATGGTACAAATGGATTTCAAGCTGTCTGTCCATTTTGTGCGACGCCCCTTGACGGTAATTCCGGTTATATAAAATTAATTTTTCAAGATAATTTAGATTAAAAACAAAATTATGTATTATAACAATAAAACAAGTAAGTAAAATTGCTAAAAAAAACAAATTGAAAAATGAAAAACAAATAATCAATAGGCTTTATTTTTCTAAAAACGTAATTATTATTATTATGAAAAAAAAGAAGAAAAAAAAACAAATAACAACAAATCCAAAAACAAAAATTTAAAACAATAATGAATTATTATTAATAATATTTACAAATTATTTTTTAAATTATAAAAAAAACAAAGTTCTATTTATATATACATACATACCATGCATACAACATACTTACATACAAAATTATGTAGTAACAAAGAAATATAAATACATACATACATACACGCATACATTTAGGAAATACATAAATATAAAAAATAAATTGCATACATTCATGCGAAAATCTTTAAATATTAAAATTACAAAGCTGTAATTTATAATTAATTACAAAATACTTGAGTAAATAAATTTTTCCTTTTTGCATGTGTGCATGTGAATGTATTAAAAACAAAATACGTTTAAAATTTTTGAAATATTTAAAAGATTCGTTGCCAAAAACTTGCATTTTCAGACACAAAATGGCAAAATTGTTGCATTTTCTGTTCTATAAAGAATTTTGTTTCCTTTTCTTATTTGCATTTGAAACAAATGTGTGTTTTTTAGTACATAATCAAATTTTGACAGCTGCGAACCCAGGATAAAAAGTCCGTTAACGCTTCGCCACTACCTCTATTATTCTACCATGGTTTGACTCTTTAAGTCTTAATTCAGCTGGGAGAAAGATAGAGAGCACAATACTTGTGTTCTATCTTCCGACACATTTTTTTTTTGTTGGTACAAATTTCTGTCATATTTGTGCCAATTAAAAATGTAATATCCCATCCCTGTAAAATATTCAAAAAAAAATATGTTAAAGTGTGTGTTTAGTAGTGTGGGTGTGTGTTAGTAATACATACTCAAATTTTGACAGACCCGAACCCAAAAAAAAAGTCCGTTAACGCTTCGACACTACCTCTATTATTCTACCATGCCTTTTTCTTTAAGGTTTTCTGTCAAAGTTAGAAACATCGCGCAAAGCGATTAAATTGTATCGGACACGCCCTTAAGTCTGCGTTCACATGCATCGTGTCTTATTGACAAGATTCTTACTTTTTCTTCTTTGGACTACTTTCATTGATGTTCACACAATTCATGTCTTGTAGACGGCACTAAATTGCAAATACTTTCAGGCTTAAAATTAAGATTGAGAAAGCAAAACGTAATGACAGTACATGCATCTGAGTACTCGTTTCTTTTCCCCTCGTATCTCTCGCCTATAAAATAGCAATCATGTCAAAAACACATGAAATGTGTGAACGTAGACCAAGGCTAAAGCCGATGACAGAGTGACCGCTCTGGAAGCTATAATATAAACCACTGCTTGTGTTTTATTATGTGATCGCTCAAAAAATGTCGGAGTGCGAGCGAAGCTAGACCCGAGTGTGTGCTACAAAGCCGGTTGTGTTATGATTTCTGGCACGTTATAGTTTCTTCCCGCACAGCTGTATGGTATTTTTTTTTATAAGATTTCTCCAGTTTTTTTTTCTCCTATAAAATTTTCTAAAAATTGTTAAAAAAAATTAATATGGGTATTCATTTCAGTTTTTTTTTGTTGGAAAAATGTAAAAATTTTTTTTTTTTACAACAAACACAGGAAAGAAAATTCCGCTAATTAATTAATTAATTCACTTTTAACACTTTTATTCGCAATCTTGAATAATATTAATTATTTGCGAGAATTATTTGACAGAATGTTTGTAATGACTGTTAAAATTTTTGTACTTTTTATTTAAAAAAAATACCGTTCACATCAATAAGAATGTAATTTTTCATTTTTCCATTTTTCCAACCAAAAAAACTGTGAAATGAATACCTTTTATATAAATTTTGTAATTTCAATTGTAAAGAAATAAAATCAAATCGATTTATAGATCCCTGCAAGCATTTTATGAAAAAATTTATCATATTCGAGTCATTTATGACTCCTCTGCACATATGAGCGCATTTTCTGATCATAAATGATTGTTTTCTCGGTAGAAAATGGTACCCTACCCGCTACTCTTCTTGAGGAGTCTTTTATTGCCCGCTTTTCTGATCAGTTTCGAATCATTTACGACTCATATTTCTATTTATTTGCGAGTCTTTTTCGGGTAATTTTTTAACTTCATTTCTAATTATTTTCGAGTCTTTTTCGACTCATTTTTTAGTCGTATTTTTGATCGTCTAAGAGTATTTTTGGACTAATTTTTTAGTCCTATTTCTAATCGTTTGCGAATCATTTATGAGTCATTTTTTAGTCGTATTTCTGATCGTTTGCGAGTCTTTTTTGACACTTCTTTCAGTCATATTTGTAATCGATTACAAAAAGAAATATTTTTCGTTTTAAATTATTAATTACTTCAGTTTATGAAAATTGTATAAATTAAATTATTATTAAATTATATAATAAATTAAATTATTATTAAATTCTATAATAAATGAAATTCTATAAGCTTAACTGCGATGACCTCTTCAGTCAATTTGGTTAATGATCGCTTATTTCCGTCCTTCAATTCTTTAATATCCTTTTTCATATCCGAGATTTCAGACTTCAAAGGTTTAACTTTTTCGAGCAATTGAAGTACAAAATTCTGATGGTTATCGGTGTGAGGAACATAAACATTTTGCACTAGAAAAATAATTATTTTGTTTAAATGAAAAAAACAATTGATTTGATTTTTTACTTACAAGTTGTTAAATTACTATTTGGGGTGTACTGAAACTCTCCAGAGTTAAATACGTTATTCTGCAACATTTTTAAGCAACTAAATTTTTGTTTAATAAACTCAAATTTACAATATTCTAATATTTTACGCTGGCTTCAAAGCTAACTAGTTACAATTAAAAATGACAGAATTAAAATCAGTTTTTCATCATCTCGATGAGCAAAATATTATTCATAAATAACTTCAAAACAGTCATATTTCAAATACCTGTATGATCCATTTTCGATTGGTGTATGTTTTGTTAATGTATTTTCAATAAATTACTTTTTAAGCACGAATCATTTTCGAGTCTTTTTTTTTTCAAGCGCGCAAGTGATTAATCAGTTTTTAATCGTCAAAAGTACTCGAGGAAGACTTAATTAGGGGATTTTTGATAAAACAATCTTCCAAATGCTAGTAGGGATATTTTATTAAAAAAATAAATAAATTATAAAATACATAAAATTATTCTGATTTATGCAATCTTTTTATTAAATTTTATTAAATAATTTATTCAAACTTTAGGTCCAGAAAATAAATATAAATGTTTTTTTTATTCGATATTTCGCTTTCTCAATGGAAAATAATGGATAAAATAAATCATTTATATTTATTTTCTGGACCTAAAGCTTGAAAAAATTATTTAATAAAATATAAAATATGTACATACATATTCATAAATTTACTCACATACAAATAAACACATACAGACGTTTTTAAAATGTAGAAAAATAAAATGAAATTATACTTTTAAGCAGTTGATAAGATATAAACTTGCTGATGGGAGGGGAAAAAAGTAAGATAGTACAGTTTTGCTAATTAGCATAAGTATGATAATAATATACATATATATTTTTTTGCAATTTCTCTTATTTCAAATTGAAAGAAAATACAACAAGAAATAATAAAGCTATTCAGCAGGGTGTGCTAACATTTGTATTGTTTGTATGTAGTTGTGCTTTTTTATATATATATAATCGATACAACAATTAGTACATCCTTGCGAAAGCCTTTAATAATAAAAACGAAATGCCTTGAAGAATTTTTTTGTAAAATTTTTACGTTTATTTCGAAACTAAATTTACCCAACCACAAATTCTTTAAATTTTAGTTTTTTTTTCTTCAAATTTTATTATAAAAAAGAGAATGATAATGAAACAAATAAAATATGTATTTGTTGCTATAAACAAACAAAAAATAACACAACCAAAGTAATCCTTTATTGAGTGTAAATCGTTTAAATATTAATTAATTTTTGTCTGCTATTAAATAAAAAAAACACAAATATTAAATGAATGTTATTAAGCCTAAATAAGAAAATTGTCAAAATAAAAACAAAAATTAACCGAAAATCCTTTTAAGCGTTCGATATAAACGACAAAAAAAAAACAAACTAAAAATTTGTTTTATTTAAGAAAAATAAAAAACAAAAAACAAAAGAACAACATTAATGCGTGTTATATTTTTAATCGTAAATATTTCTTATTATTATTTATAAATGATACACAAATTAAACCAGAAAAAAGTCAACAATTAAAATATTTGTTTTAAAACATTAAAAATAAAAACCGAAAAGCTTAAATATTTTGTTTAAAGAATTCTTTTTGTTCATTAACTTTAAGTTTTTTTTTATTATAATGAAATTTTGTTAAACTTATTTTATTTAAAAGTAGCAACTTTGCTTTAACGTTTTTCAGCAATTCCAACGTTTGCTGTAAAGAACTCTGGGGCCAAATTACGGCATTCGATATCGAACGAAATTTCCATTTCAATTGTATTGAAATTTCGATCGATATCGAATGCTGTAATTTGCTCTCTGTTGGTTGTATATTTATGAATGGATAAGTTAATTGATTGACTTATCGCACTTGTTTAACAATACTGTATTAACTCGAAATTTTAAAATTTTCCATGGAAGAAAATACTTTTTCAATTTACATTGAAGATTTATGAAAAAGAATTTTTAAAACTTTCATTTTGCTACGAAAATCTTAGACAAAATAATACGAATTTTTTACAGCGGTTAGATATAAATATTATCTGTCAATTTTTCATAAAAAGTGAAGAAGTAAAAATTTCGAGTTAATACACTATTGGTGAACAAATATTCAATGTAGAAAGTTGAAGTGAAATGGAAATATGAAAAGTAAACTTTTCATTTTTCATGTTCTGGAAAAGTAGAGTATATTTGTATTGAATATTGAAATTCAAATGTACAAAAAAAAAATTTCAATTGAATTGCACTTCAAAGTGGAACAAGTGTAGAACATACCGGTATACCTCAAGTAAAAGCTTAAAATGTCATCTATCGAACAAATAGATTATCGGCAGCATTCTCGCGAAATGAACCGCATTGCGGCGAAGTAATTGCACTCTTGTGCATTCCAGTTGGCGACATCGACGTCACGTCAACACAATACCAAAAAATTTAAGTTTGTCTACTCGATCTCGAGAACAATTTTGTGCTAATGAAAGTGTACTGCTGCTCTGTAAGGTCTAGAAAATAACAAGTGGTATTTGTGTTGACGTGTCGTCGATGTCGCCAACTGAAATAAGGGTAAATATTTCAATGTCTGCGAAGCTTCATGAATGACACCTAATAAGGCTTCTTCCAGCAAGGTGCTATTACCTACCAGCATCTTTCCAATCCCCTCTCCCCAACCCCCTTCACACCACTTCCTTCCCTTTTAATAACCCATTCTAAAAATATACTTTCCGCATGAGTTCCCAGCTATCGAATTCGGCCACTGTGGAAAAACGCTGAAGTAAAATTTCTACACTTTAATACAATAAATACATTTTTGCCTTAAATCTTTTAAAAAGTTTAATTGTTTATGTTTAATTTTAATTTTAAGTTATTAATTTCAAAAAAAAAAACAAATCAAAGTTTTAATTTTTAAGCTTTTAATTAATTCCTTTTTATAAAATTATTTTATATTAAAATTTTATTTATACAATTTAAAATCACAAACAAACGAAAGAAATCCTCTTATTATAATTTTATTTCTGTTTTGTTCTTTCTTTTCTTTTTTTTTTTTGAAATAGGCCATAAATGTTTAAATTGAATAAAAATGTAAAATATATAAATTTCCATGTATCGAAATATATTTAAAAAAATATTAAAAATATATATTCTAATTCTAAATCATTTATACAAACCCATTTTATGATCAACAACATGTTTTCTATTTTCTGTTTTCTTTTCCTTCAAATAAATAATTGTCTATTTTCGAAAAACTGTTGCTTTACCACGAATATAAAAAGAAAAGAAATTATATTGATAATAAAACAAAACAAGAGAAAACTCTAAATAATTTATATTCACAAACGATTTATATATAAATTTATGAACAAAAAAAATATACAAATAATATATAAATATAAATAAATATATATAAATATATATATGTATATACATATATATAATATTAATAAATTAATGAACAAAAATTAAAATAAAATAAACATCCTTATAATGAAATATCGTTAGTAATAGTAATTGTAATTAATAATTTAAAAAAGAAAATTATGGAATTATAAAATTAAAATCAAATGAACTGAAATAAAGTAAAGTAAAACAAAATAAATATATTATAAAAAATAAACTTGTTATAAATTTACAAGGGAGAGAGATAGAGAGATAAAGAGATACATAAGTTATGCAGATAATCAAAAATTTTATATTAAATGACGATCCGTAACTATTTGTCAACGTCACATCGAGACAAAGCCAAAAGATAACCTCGCTCTTACCTAATCCCTGTCGAAAACGAAACTATTTACTATTACTAGTGTAGCACGCTTGCTGTCGACTCAATCGACCGCATTCTAGAAATATAAACGACGTGTGGCACTCGGGAACTGCCGCGGCAAAGCTATTGCATAGATTTTTTTTATCAATTTATGCAATTATAATTACTTATTTATCTTTTTTATTTATGCAGTATTTTTTTTTCTTTGATATTAATTCAAGTTACACTTTTTGAGCGTGGTGACCGATAAGAAAACAATTTTTTTTTTCTTTTATTGAATAAATGAGAAGTTAATATCGTTTAAAAACCTATTAATTAAGATTACGAATTGAGTGAGTGAGCGTGAGTGAACGTGAGTGTGCGTCCATTAGTAAATTTTTAGCGTAGTTTTTTCACTCACGCTCAATTGTTTTATACTTACATACATGCACGCGCACGTGATTGAAAAAAAAAACAAAAGACTTAAGAAACAAACATGGTGTTCGGTTTTTTTTCGTTACGGAATTTCTTGATTCGGTCGCCGCGCTCAAAGCTCGCGATAAAAGCTATGCAATAGCTTAATATTAATGTCCTTATTCACGAACGATTGATAAAATTAATTGTGTGCATTAAAATCGGGTTTCCCATAACAAAAATCCACCATTAAACCTGCTATAACTTTATTAATCGTTTGTGAATAATGCCATACATTTAAGCGGCTATTAAACGATCATTTATTTGGTATGTGAGAATGATAAGACATCATACCATCATACTCGTGTAATAGCAAAAATTTCGTGTATGTCAGTTTAATATCTCCAAATAATTCAAATCCTTAATAAAAGTTTAATCAAGTTTTGGAACTAATACTATCTAAGTTATATATATGTTTAATATATACTTTATAGTTTTATAAAAAAGAAAAAATCCAAAATATTTCATACAAAATGCAAGAATATTTCTGAATTAGAATTATGACAATAATTCCACGTAGTCTATATTTTTCTTAAAATAAAATTTACTCCCCGATTTTGTGTTTCGATTACGTTTCCGCCTACAGTTACGTTTCGGATCGAAAAATGGTTGAAAAAAACCTATATCGAAAGATTAGCAATGAGTTCAAGTTTACTAAAATCAATAGAGATGATATGTACACAGCTCGGCGGTACCCTGGTAAATTTCTGGAGCAACGAATTTGCAAAGTAAATTTCAAATAAGGAGGTGGTTCTGTACTTATGTGGACCTGTTTCTCGGCTAACAAAGTTTTGTCCCTTTCATCAAATTGATGGAGTAATGGACCTTTTCAAGTACACATAGAGATATACTCGTACTAGAAATCCAAATGCTGCCACCTGCCGAATGGAATATGACACTTCGATGTGTGTTTCAACACGACAATGATCCGAAACACACATCGAAGTTGGTAAAGGACTTCATAAAATATAATGGGATTCAAGTGCTTGATTGACCAGCATAATATCCCAACTTAAATATCGTTGAAAACATATTTGGGATACTAAACAGAATCGTCGCCGGGAAACGGTTCAAAAATTTAACTGAATTATTTCAAACCTTAAAATCTCGTAGATGTGGAAATTATTGATATGTAGTAGCTTTAGTTATGCGCAACTTTACTTTGTAAAATAAATAAAAAAAATTGTTTTTTACGAACTAATAATTTACTATATATAATTTTGTTCATATATAATTTATGGCGTTTTCTTTCCCTACATTTCCGCAATCTTTCGACATAAATCCCATTGAAAATATGTTTGGAATACTAAAGAGAAGTGTCGCGACTCTTCGGCGGAAAACGGTTCAAGAATATAACTAAACTATTTCAAATATCAAAATCTGAGTGGAAACATATTCGACAATCTACAATTAACAACGTAGTTGAGTCTATGACTCGTAGATGTGCAGATGTTATTAGACACAAGAGGGCTCTTATACAAAATATTTATATGTTGCTTTAGTTATGCACACTTAACTTTGCAAAACAAAGAAAAAATTTGTTTATTTTTTACTAACTAATAATTTACTATATATAATTTAGTTTTCAATAGTCAACAAATTTATTCTCCATCTATTGCTAAATAAATAAATAAATTTTTTAATTTTCCACCCATCTTGTTGCTTTTGTTCTGCACAGTACTATAATATAGATTCCCTTATTGACCAACCAACCAACAAATTTTTTTTAGTGTAAATAGAAAAAGCAAGCGCCAGTCGTCAATTTTCAAAATGCCCTTTTTAATACCAGGCGAACAGCATCAAGTAGCAGGGTGCATTTCACATTATTATATATACATGAGTTAGCCTGTAGCTTAAAACGGAATTACTGGCATATTTATAGGCGCTGGCATAAATAAAATATTTAGGCCACTCACAGATTACCACCATTGATTTTCTACAATTTCACAGAGCCTTTGAAATTCTTAATTTTAAGATATTGGCTTAACTTACCTTTTTGTTAAATTCAAATTCTTTAAAATCAAACTCTTTCATTTTTTTAATTAGTTGAAAACAATGTATTATTTCTTTTAAAGTTTATTTGAATTTTTTGTTTGTTTTTCATTTGTCTTTTCACATGAGATTTTGTCAAAATTTAGTTTGTTTGCGTTTTTAATTATTTCAAAGTTGAATGAACAATTTTATTGATTTGAAATTGAATATTTTAATAATAAATTTTAAAGTTTTTGCAAGTGTTTTATGAAAATGTTTATATGTTTATTTATTTATGTGTTTCTGTATGTGTTGGAATAGTTAATTCTTTTATTATAATATAAGAGTATGACCAATTTATTTATTTTCTCTTTTAACAATTTGTTAATTTTGTTTCGTTTTTCATTTTAATGCCAAAAATTTCAGTTTCTTTAAATTTAATTACAAAAAAAATTAAATATTTTTTGTAACATTTAAGACAAAAACACCATTAACTAATAAATCAGGAGCCAAAGTGTAAACTATTTCAAATGCATAAATATATATTTTTTAATTGTTCTTTATTGCTGAGCGAAAACATTTTGCTGAAAAAAATTAAAGAAAAAAATAATCGGACAGAAGGAGCAATAGTGTTTTATTTTTCATTTTCTTTTCTTTAAATTAAATGAAATTTTAAAGTGTAAAATGCATGCGAATTTTAATGCTTTAACGATTATTTGAAATGTAATTTGTTCACAATTAATTAATTATTGATATTGATTTTGTATGTATTGATTTTGTTACAGTGAAAAATGTTTCTATCTAAAAGGTTTTTGTTATTTATTTTGATGTTTTATTTGTTTTATAAGTAAATGTTTAGAAGAAGTGAGTTTTATTTTATGAATAATATTTAACATTTTCTTTTAGCAAATAGAATATTGGTTTTTCTTATAGTTTGTACATTAAAAATATAATTTTGTTATTATCTTTTAAATTACTAATAATAATCACAGGTTTGTATTATATTTATTTGTTTTATGTTACTCGTATTAACTTTACTGAAAATAAATTAACTTACGCCTGAGAGTTGTCGACTTTCTTTCTTTCCTTTTGTTTTAAAACCGATGCCTTGGTTTCTTTTTTACTGCGTTACTAATACTTGTCGACGGCGTTTTAAAAGGTTATACAATGTCAGTGTTTTGTATTGCGACGTTATGAAGCACTATATTTTGTTCGAAGACACAGCAATTGACGTTTTGGAAGTCACGCGAACGTTCAGTAGGCAGCCCAGGTTTTTTTTTGTAATTCGCGGACGACATTTGAACTTTTTTTTAAAGCGAGTCCAGACGTATTACTTTGAGAAATGTTGAGCACTTACAAAAAAGGGTGGCAGTAATGCCTAAAGCTCTGTTTCTTCTTATTTTGTAAACATTATGAGGGATTCGTAAATGCAGTATGTTTGTGCAACTGGGCTGCACAGTGTTGCAACAGTAAATAAAACGTTAAGATAGCTGCAGAAATGTGCGACAGACAGCACTGTTAATTGTTGACATAAAGAATGTTTTCACGACAAAAATTTCTGGCAAATGGGAATTCTCGAATGCTAAAGTTTCATTATTGCACAATTACTGCGTTTACGAACATACACTTTTTCGTTGGCATATATAATGTTTTCCACGCGTCTTTATGGACCTCTTATGGACCCTCTGGTATTCCCGCTCCACCACATTGATCGAAAACATTAAATACAAGTTTGGAAAACTTGTCAATCATAAAAATCTTCTGAGTTTGTCAAACAAAACTGTGATTACTATTAATATTTTCTCTTTACAGAGTGTTATCAATATAGCGTTTTATATTAACGTTTTTTGTGCGTTTATTTTAAGCATTTTTTATTGTATTTCTTATTGATAAGAAGGAAAAAATTTATATGCTTATCAAGTAGTAGGAAATAATTAAAAAAGATACATCGAAGCTGGTATATTTTTACAAAAAAATAAATAAAAAAAAACTCCTGTACTTGCTGTTTACAAAACCAGAGAGCAGAGAAAGGTGTGTAAAAGAACAGCATAAGTACAAATATACATTTTAACTTAAAGTTTCAAATAATTACCTTCTAATATTCGCTATCCAAAACAAAGTTTTAATGATTTTAATAAAAAAAAATATTTGTGTTTACAAGTTTTTTTTTTGTTTTTTTTTTCAATTCTTTTAAATGACTTTTGTTAATTCTGTTTTTTTTTTGTTAATACATATTGTTTATATTTTTCTAAAAAAAATGTTTATCTAAAACAAGTACAAAATAGTTACATAAACATTACAAACTATTTACTTTTTAATTATTGTTTTATTTTAAATATTGTCATCTTTAATCGATTCGTCTTCATTTTGTTGCAATTATTGTCCAACATTTTAATCGTTTTTTATTGTCTTTTCACATTTCTTTTTATTTTTTTTATTATTTTTATTTTCATATTCATAATTGTAAACATCAAGTTTGAACATTTGTTTGAAACAAATGTGGAAGTTTATAAACAAATTAAAAATTATTATGCCAAAAGCTAATTAATTTTCTTTCGATTAGGTTGTTTTTTCTGAATACCATTTTTCGACTCAAACGTAACTAAAAGGGATTATATACAAAAAAAAAAGAATTATTAGATTATCCGAATTCGCACAACTTCATGTGCACAAGTTCAGGATCGTAGAACCGGTTCACACACACGTCAGGTTTGACACACACGTTAAGTCTTGAGTTTTTAGGAGAAAATGAGAAAGACCATTTTTTTTTTGATAGTATGCGAAGATAAATCCGGGGCGACGATGTGTATGCAGGGTTACCGTTGGGATTTTTTGAAAAGTCGCACAAAAGGTCGTAATAAAAAAATGAAGTCGCACAAAAAAGTCGTTTGAGCAAATAAAAGTCGCACATCATTTTTTAAACTTTTTCTTATCAATAAAAACCATAATAAAATAAAAAAAAACAATTGAAACAAAACAAAAAGCTTATTACA
This sequence comes from Gymnocheta viridis, assembly GCA_956483585.1. NCBI lineage: Eukaryota > Metazoa > Arthropoda > Insecta > Diptera > Tachinidae > Gymnocheta > Gymnocheta viridis. The sequence continues at coordinate 139,067,735 of OY101440.1, forward strand.
GAATCCATTTTTATCATATTTCGTAACATATGCAGTTGCATTGTATAGTCTTCTGTAAATGTTTTCATGTATACTGAACAAGTTTAGTTAAATTTAATAAACTTGGCTGTCGTATGCTGCCAAAGTGAAAGGAGTATGACTTCTGTTGAGAACCAAGCCAAGAGAAAGAATATTGTTTTGGTTCACTAAAAGGGCAAAAAGAGCGCTTGACACCGTTTTGCTTAAGCTATTTATAATTCAGTTTCCAGCCTCTCGAACAGTATTGCGAAATATTACGTTTCTTGGAAGGACCTGCAGCGTTGTTAACGTTATCTCTCTCAGACTCCGTGGTCTCTTCTGCCTCTAAACACGTATTTCTAGCTTCATTTTCTTTTTCATTTTCAGACTTTCTTTTCGTTTTAACACGAAATCTTATTTTAAAGAATGTTCGTGTTTTACGACAAATTTTGTAAAATAAGCACTTTAAAACCCACAATTTCTTACTTTAAAAAGCTTTTTTTGCTAAAATTGTTCTTTGGAACATTTACCGAAATTTTTTAAACAATTTCTTGAACACATTGTGTACATGACCAGGTTGCAAAAAAGTGATAAAAGTGTTCCCAACAATAAACAATAATCTGATATTTCCTTTTATATATGATGACTTTGTTTTTTATAAATTTACTGCAAATTAAATGTTTTTTTAATAAACAAAAAAAAAGGGGTAAAAAATTAAAAAAGCTGCAAAAGTCTCACAAAAAGTAGCAAGCCGCGAAAAAAAGGGTAAAATGGCGACTTTAGTCTGGTGCACGGTAACCCTGTGTGTATGTGTGTAGTTTTATTACTAAGATTTTTTGGGATTTTCGGATATCAGGAGAGATATTTTGGAGATTAGTGGAGATGACAATTTCCAATATTAAGGATAAAGGGCTGCTCACATATTACGCCACCCTTCTTGGAGGACTTGGAAAAAGTGTTACGGAATTAATTATTTAGATAAAATTTTATTTAAAGACGTTAGGAAAAGGGAGTGAAGTTTGAAAACGGCAAAAAAGCGTTACGTAGTATGTGAACAACCCCTGAGGTACAGTGATGTTATACGTAGGGAAAAATCCCTATTCGTAGGAATTTTCTTCCACAAAAAATGTCCGTAGGGAGAAAATTACAGATTTATTGAAGTCATTAAAATGTAGAGATTTTTAAATAATGTGGCAAAAATGTATTAATTTTGCAAACTTATTCGATTTGTGACATCATACTAAGGAAATTTTTAATACGGGAATATTACAAATTGTCACACTTTTTTAAATGATCGCTTGTCGCCATTTCAGCTTTCATTTTAAAGTAAATTTGTGATATATTGCCTTTTTATATTTACGAGTATATCTATATATAAATAGGCGAAGACACATTTTTAGATCCCTATTTCTTCTATGTTCGCAAACCGATTTTCTTTATTCTTTTACTAAATGGTAGACATAGTTGAGCTTCAGTAACCCGATTATATATCATTTAAATCGGTTCAGTGATAAAGGAATAAAAGGTACATAAAGTTGACACCACTACAAATGCTAAAAATGCACACGTACACGCATTCACATATGTAAGTATTGGTTTAAGCAAAGCGATAAGAGTGTTTAAGGGCACCTAGATACAAAGATTTTTTTATAAATATGCGTGTTTGTTTGCAATTTTATTTGGTTTATTGTTTTTTCCATGGGGAAGCGAATAAGTAATTAGAGAATAAGTAATTTCTTCTGTTTAAATGAATGCAACAAAAATAGATATACATTTAAACTGGCGATCGAATTTGGACCACTAGGCGTACTCTTGTATAATGAAAAATTCGTTTTCTTCAGACTTTTCGGCGTGCTTAGAAGAAACCTTAAAGTACTGAAAACAAAACTTCAGCAAAAAATAGCTGGAGGGCAATAACTTTAAAGGCTGGCTGGAAGCTGTCTCTGATGAACCGTTCAAATGCAAGTTTTTTGCATGCAATACAATTTTAAATTGCGCCAAGTCTGATCTTCTGAAGCACGCAGAAAGAACGATACACAAAAAAAAAATTTGAATTCTGTAAAATAAAAAAACAAATTGATAATTTTTTAAAAAAGAAAAGCAGCGAGTCAGCTGTTTTTCGATGAGCACGATGTGGCATTACAAATCGTCAACCACTTTTGAAAAAAAAGAAAGAAAGAAGATTCACGTACGTAAAAGTGTTTATATTTAAATAAAATTTATACGTCTACATCATTTAAAAGTTGTAGGGATTTTTGTAGGGAAAAATAGGGATTTTATTCGGGCTGCGTGAAGACTTCTCAAAAAAGTATATAACATCACTGCTGAGGTATAACAAAAAATTCAAGGGAAAAAGTGAATGAGAGATAGTAAAGAATATCTATTTTGCTTTAGCTTTTGAAGTAATTTTTAACAAATTTTAATAAGTTTTTAATAACATTTTTTTTTGATTTCATAAAATACTTAAATACACAATTGAGCACAATTTATTATTATTTTTTATTATTCTAAAATGGTATGAATGCATCAAATTGAAAAAAAAAATTTCTTCAATTTTAAATTTAAATCAATTATTTTTATTGATTATTGTGCATAATTAGTTCTTTTTTTTTGGCTAATTATTGTTTTATTGTCAGTTTTTTTTGCCTTCATTTATTGTCAATTATTTACATAAAAGTTAATTAGTTCTGAAGTAAGTAAACAGCTTACAATTTGTTTTATATATCTTTTCTTTTTAATATTTAAATTACTTACTAAGTTTATTAATATTAATTATATATAAAGAAAAAACAGTTAAATATATTTATATAAAAAAGAACAAGTTGTTTTACAAATAATATTTATTAAAAAAGAAATAATTGAGTTTTAAACACAACAAAAAATATAAAAAACGAAAACAACTTACATGCGGAAGTTTACAATTAGAAAAAAATATGTATATATTTCTTAAAGCCCTCAGTTAAACTTTCATATATAAAATTACAATTAAGGTGACCAACACAAATAAAAAAAACGGGAGGTGTCTTGGGTACACCCGGTTAGAAATATATTCCTATCTGCACATATCGCTCATTTACTCAAACAACGTAATAACTCAAAAAACCTCGTTCTTTAGAAAACGAGTTTCAAGTTTTCTAATTACACACACCTCAATGGAATAACGAAAAAATATTCTCCTCTCAAGATATGAGTAAACAAGAGATTTGTAGGAAATTTTTAAACAATATAAAGAACGAATCGAAGATTAAATAATGAAACAGAACAGAGATCTGCAACTTCAGGAACAATCGCTGATGGCCCATAATAAAATCGACGGCAGTAACTTCAAATTCTCTCTTATTATTGTTTGATTTTCTTTTCTTTACATTTTTCGTAATAAACATGTTTGAGATTTCATGAAAACACGGTAACATTGTTGAGAGAATGAGTGTCTAAAATTGAGAGCATAAGAAAAAACGCTGTAAAAATAAAATAAATTCTATTTCATGGCCGTATTTTCTGGCAAAATTTTATGTCAAATTGTATGGAAAACAAACGTCAGCCCCAGTTCTGTTTAATCATTCAGGCTGAACAATATTTTCCATACAGTTTGACAAAATTTTGGCGATGATTAAAAATTAAATCTAGAAATTCATCAAAGGAGTTAATAGCATTTTAAGTTTGTATTCAAATAAATTAATGTGCATTATTTATTTATGAGAATATATTAATCGTAGATGCCCCAATGAGCTCGATTAAATGAGGTTATTTTCTACGCTTCGGCGGATAAAAACATAGCCCAGATCAACAATGACCGAAGGCAGACTGAATGTCTTAAGGGCCCCATACACTACACCAGCATGCACGCACAATCAAGTGTTGGTACCAGTGATTTGGTCGTGTATGGGCATTTTGTGTGATTTTACGCTTTGCTGTAGCGATATCAAACAGAATTCGATATTTTGCTGATGACGCCAGTTTGTGGTATTTTAAGCGTGTTCGTTTCTGTTCAATTGAAAACCAGTATGTGTGGTTTGTTGTTGCTTTTTCGATCTGTTCTGTTGCGGACTATTCTGTAGAAAATAGAATGCAACGTTAAGTGACAGCCAAGAGTTTTGTATGTATGTATTAGTTTATTGTGGTGTGAAATATTACAAATTTTGTTTTAAAAGTCAGAATATTTTTTTTAAATTCAAATTATTAAAGATTTATATGTTTTTGTCAAGTAAAAAACATTTTGCAAACATTTACAAAATTCATTCCTATAATTATATCGTCCACATCCGAAAGATCAGACACAGAACAAGTAAGTAAGAAATATTTTCTACAGAAAAGAACGGCACAGAACGGCAACGAAAAGGAAAAACTAATGAGGCCTTAAATGAGAACACAAATTGAGAGCGTAAAGTGACGGTTCATGGCTGAGAATTTATAAATTTTTACTGCAGAAATTTCTTTAATTAATATTAATTTTCAATCGCCTGTTTCCTAAATCTTACGAATTTTCAAAATTTTTTCGTTCGCGTACTTTTTTGAGCAACAGATTTTTTTAAGAGTAAATTTTTCAGTTTACTCAGTAATTACTCATTTACTGCATTTTACTGCAAAAGTACTCGAACACAGCTTGTGTATGGTGAATTTGGCTCAGTTGGGAAAAGTTGTCAAAGAGTAAACACCAGGGAACAATACTTTAAAAAAGCATTGTTTGTAGAAAAACAAATTATTACTGCAACATTATTAATTGCCGCACAACCTGTGTCATTATTCATTACCACTGTACAATTAAAATACGAATTTTCTTTAATTACTATTTTTGAAATAATATCAATAATAAATGCGATGCGCATCGGTTGCAACAATTCACCCGTACAAAAATTTTAAAGAAATGAATATTGCACCAGTATGCTTGTATGGTATGTGTTTCGAGCACGATTCAACATCAGTTGTTTGTGCCAGTATACTGGAGTAATTGTATGCCCTGTTTTGGCCATGACGCCCATTCATCATGCAATTGAAATCGATCCTAATCTGCCGTGCAAGGAAATCATAAATTACTTGGTCGATGCATGGCTGTAAATTGAATCCTTTGCATTTCCCTAACTATGAATGAGACAAATACTGGGTTTGTGTTAAGCTAGAAAGGCTAAATTAGATTTGTAAAAGTAGAAAATATTGAATAAAATAGACTTTGCATTGTTTTCCTTATTCGTCTCATGAATCTTTTGGCAGTTCTTTTGAATGCCTAAGTTCCAGCTGCACCCTTTTCAGCTGTACACTCATACCCCGGTTTACGTCGTTTCGGTTTGCGTCGTTTCAAAATGCCGTCGTTTTAAAATTTCCGCGATTTCGATGTTGCCTCGTTTATGCTTCAGTTTGCGTCGCATGGCTTCGAAATTGCGTCCTTAGTGCTTCGATTTGCGTTGTTAATAAATGTTTGAATGTACAAAGCAAAAATAGAAAAAGGGGATTTCCCGTCGAAGTCCAATACAAATTTGTATGTGAAAATTGTCTACAAGTTTGTCTACGTTGGCAGTTTCAAATTACATTTGGTAAAGTGAAGTTTTTTATTTTAATAATTATTTGTAATAATTTATTACACAAATAATAATAAAAATTGGTATTTTCTATTGAAAAATAATTTTTTTAAATAAAATTATGAGTCTCGGAACGAATTAAATAATAATTAATACAAATTTATGGAAAACTGTGATTCGGTTTGCGTCGTTTCAGTTTGCGTGTCGTTTTTCCGGTCCCAATTAGCGACACTAACCGGGGTATGAGTGTATTTAAATATATACGAGGAGTATGGGGAAACACTTAACAATATGTGCCTCCAACATTACAATAGTATTTTTTTTTCTTAATAAACTTCTAAACACAAAATGTTAACCTTTTTTGTATCATCAAGAACTTGTGGTTGTTGGTCGGTCGCCTTAATTGTAATCCATCTCTATTTGTGCATTCCTTATTTTAATTATTATCTTTTCAATTTAATTTATTATTTTTTTTTCTTTTTGTATCAGAATAAAACTGATCTTAAAATTATTGTCAAGATATGTTTTTTCTAGATGATATTTAGCCTGGTTGTTTTATTATTATGTATTTAGTTGGTTATTCGTTTTATTTATTTGTCTTTAATTTTCAACATTGAATCAAAAAAATATATAAAAAAATCATAAAAATTACAATAATAATTTATCAAGGTTTTGCTGTAAAAGTATTTAAATTAAATTAACAACTAAATTAATTACAAAATGATATGTGTATAAAAATTGTTATGATATTAACATTCAGAATATGTAGGAATTTTTAAATGTATTCATTTCGATACTGATATATCTTTTATAATTTTTTTTTTAATTTTTTTTTTTTGGATTTCCAAAAGTTTAAAGATCAATTTTAATTTTCTGCCTAAAAATCTAATAATTGATGCGAGTTGCTCTTGTTATTAAGATATCAATTTAATTTTAGTTTTTCATTTGGGTGTTAATTTTTGTTTGTTTTTTTTCATTGTTTAGTTAATGGCTTTAGGATTTTGAAGTTTTTTGTTTTTGGGGTTTTCATTTCATTTAATAAGAATATTAGATTTTATTATTTATTTAAAACAATTTGCTATCTAATTTTTATCTCTTTGCAATGGATTTGTTTTTATATGTATATATATTTTTATTTATATATATAAATATATATATTTTTGGTGATTTTTAGAAAACCTTGATAAATTATTTTTATTTGGAAACTTTTTTTTGAATCTTAATTTTATAATTTTTTTATTTTAGTTTTTATTTTTAGTTTTTTGTTTTAATTACTATCAGGCAATCAATTGTATTTGACTGTATGTCTTTCTTACAACCAGGCTAATGATTATTGTCAACAAACAGTGTATTATTGTATAAGTAACAGAGGAATGGTGTAAAGAACCCGCTGATCCTCTTTGATCAACAACATTGATCTTCCAGCCCAAATTATTGTGGGTAAAACACTATTTGCATGTAATTTTTACAAGTAGATTTCTTTTTACATTTTGTTTTTTATAAATAGATTTGTGTTTTTGACTTACCTGATAGTAGAGCAGATCGGGCGCATCCATAGGCACCGTCCAATTAAGGTAGCCCGGATCACCGTCTTCACACACCAGCCTTAGCGTTTTCATATACTCTTCAAATGTTTCAATTTCGGCAGAACGATCTATAGATATATGAGTCCACTCACAATAGCGGCCGGCTAAAAAATAAAAAAATAATTAAAATTATTATCATTTCAGAAAATTTTCATTTGTTGTGGGTTGAGTTAGTCTATGAGCCAGCATTTTATTGGAGATTACGCCAAGCCATAAGCAGACCTTAAACCAGCACCCGTTAACATCGCCCGCCGTCATTTTACTGTCCACATCTCACTTTGTTTCAACGTCAAAAACAATTCAATAACAAATTTAATATTCTATAAAAATATTGCGACGACGTTGACTGAAGTACTAATTTTTGCTACACCCACAAAAAAATCATTGTATAATCAACTAAAACAAGGTTGATTCAACTAGTTTTTTTTCATAAGCGTTTCATGTTAATTCAATATGATATTAAGGTCAAATAAAAGTTATAGTTATCCACTTTGAAACAAATAGAAATCATGTTGAATTGACATTGTACGCCAATTGAATCAAAGAGATTGTGGTGTAAAAATAGCGTTAAGATGCTTATTAAAACAGTATTAAGAAAATTTATAGCAACATGAATTTCAAGTTGAATCAAAATAAATTTAATGTCGAATCAACTATTAAGCCATTTAGAATTAATGTTACAGCCATATTGAAATAACATGAAAAGATGTTAAAATTACAGAACATTTATAAACACATACACATACATTTAGGTTTACAAATATTTGTTTCATAAATATATTTTACTATAATTAATTGGAAAAACATGCAAAGATGGGCTTGGGAATCTTGTGTCGTCTTTTGAACAACTGGAATGTTTGCTATAATATTTCGTCACTAACAAGATTAATATATTCTCCTTCGGTTGCTAAATTTTCCATAAAGCCTGTTAAATTAATATTATTATTGTTAGCTGCAGACATAATGAAATTTAAAGAATTTAATTCACTTAAAATTTATAACACTGCACTTCTGATGCGATAGAATGCAAATTGTTGTTTCTTTAATGCTGTAAAGCAGTGCAGTACTTTTTGATATTTTTCTCTTTTATCATGAATTTATTTCATTTCAACATGTTTCACGTAGTTTCAACATGTTTCATGTTTTTTTAACATACAGCCATTTTATTTTAATATTATTCCAGTTATTTTTAGTATTTCACAAATTTTATTTAACTTTTTTAACCCGTTGATTTAACATTAGCCAACGTTTGTTAATATATAAAATTGACAAAAGTTTTTCCAATATCATTTTTTAAGTTTATAACAATGTTGATTTTACAATAGTTAATAGTTAATTTCACATGAAAAACTGTAATTATTACTACAAAAAAGGAAATTACAAAATTAAACATTGATTAATGTTATTTTAACTCTGTAAAAGGTAAAATTTAAAATGTACAATGTTATTTCAATGTGATTAATTTTAAATCAATATATTTCTAAACCAAATTAACGATTTTAAACATTGATTTAACTTGAAACAATGTAAAAAGTAAATTCAATTGGATTTTTTCACATATTAACAATGACTTGATATCAACATTTCTTCATGTTGATTTTACATTGGGTTTATTTCTGTGTGTAATTAATTTGAATTAATTCAAAAACAATTCAATTCAAATGAAATGGAAATGAATTGCAATTCATTTGACAAATTTTTTTGAATTAGAAAATTCATTTCTGCCTAATTCGTTTAAATTGATTCAAATTTCATTAAATTTTTTTTTTCGCGTGAAAAGAATTAATTCAAAATTTGCTAATTCTGTGCATGAATGATTCGCGAATTATTAAAAAAAATGAATGATTCACTTACAGCTCAGACTCGTACCTATACAGAGAATGAAATGTACGACGCACACTGATGCCAATTAGAAAAAAGAGTAATAAATCTGCATCTTTGAAATTTGTTACAAAACAATGTATGTAAGAATCATAGAGAAGGACCTATGCTTTAAGGATTTTTTAATCTGAAGCACCCTGTTGAAACATACGGTGTGCTACAGAGTGTCAAAGTTGACTACCTCGGGCATGTAAAATTTTGTTGGCTTCATAGCTTTTACAAATATTATTTGATTTTAACAAATTTATGCTTTTCGTAAAGCTTTTTAATAGATGAAGAACATTTAGTTGGAACTTTCTTTAATATTTTCAAAGATATTTGGCTTTGAATTTTTAAATTTTGACTTTTCGCCTTGACTTTGTTCGCAATTTTGTCAATATCTCCGGTAATAACAAAGATAAAATTAAAAGGAAAATATTATATGATTTCCAACACAATTCTTAATAATATGCAGAAAATTTTTTTAATTGATCAAAAAAAAAGCAAAAATTTGGCAAAAATAGAGCTTGTTCGACATTTTTCTCAAAATTTTTTTTTTTAAACCAAAATGTTTTTCTTTCAATGTATCAAAAGATTAGACTTCATAAAAACTGCAGTAGAAATTTTATGTCGATTAAAGCATGCACGCTATATCCAGCATTGGCCGAATATGGATAATTTTTTAACGAAATTCTAAATTAATCGCTGGAGAAAAAATAACGCCCATCGAGTCTTTAAATTTTTTTTATAAATTATATGTAATATATTTAAAACAGTGAATCTGACTTTTTATTGTTACCCGCCTGGTCAAAAATGTGGCGTGGAGAGCAGATTTACTAAAAATAGTCAAATTTTCAGTAGCATTTTATATACCAGCATGAAAATTATACTAAATTTAATTTTTTAATTTTTTATTCTTCATTAATTATTAAAAAACATAGCAATCCTCTTATAATAGTAAAAAAATGCAACGATATTTAAAATGGATTTTTTTTATGAATTTTCAAATCCAAAAAAAAAATATGTGAAAAAATGCGAATGGCTAATTTCTTAGTGTTATCAATCAAATGCCTTATGTATTTTTAAAAATGATATAAGTTCCTACTAAATATAAAAATAAAGTTATCTACCTGTCCATTAGTATATAACACATGTATATTTATGATTTAGAATACTAAATAAAACTGTCACAAACCAGGCATCTCGTGTGAAATTTTGCTAAAGTGTACTATTTTCAAGTGTTTTTACTACACAAATACAAAGTGCATAGTCTACCTTAAATCTAATAGGCCTACGTGTTTCAATGTGCCAGAAAGTTTTTGCAGATTGTGTTTGTATTTAAAAAAAAATATAAAAAATAAAAAATTCTATGGGATGATGGTAAATTTGAACAGTTTTCCTTATTGCAGCGTTTTACTAAGGAGTTCAAGTTTTTCTTTCTTCATTAATAATTTAAGACTTTAGATTTTCAATTGCCTCTACGAAATCCCACTACAAAAGAAAAATTCTTTTGCAACTCGAAGTCTAAAATCTTCGATAACTACAACTGGAATAACAATTTGATGTAGACAACGCAAGATAACATCGCGTTTTGCATCGATGTTGATAACTAAAATAAGGATGCGCGTATTCTTAAATGGTTTCAAAACTCTTGGCTTATAAAACTTTTCAAGAATCTAATTTACCAAGCACAAAATGTTTTTAAAAAAAATCAACTGGTTTTGAAAAAAAGTTCTTGAAAAGTTTTGTTTTTCGTGCGTCTTTTTTTTAATGATGTTTGTTTAGAATTGTACTTTTCGAATTCCTTTTCAAAAGATATTTATTTCTAAACTAAAATCTATGTATTAAATATTCTCAAATCAAATTTGAAAAACTTGACCTGCTATCTCAATTCGCTTAATTTTTATTGCACTAAAGAAGTTTTTAGAACTCACCAGCAGTGGGTATGGGACTGCCATCTTCATCGTATTCAACGCCAGCGTAGGCTTTTTGTTTAGTCAATTCCAAACCAGTCTTTTGTCCAATTCCTCCTTCAGGAGAATCGGTAATATAAAATGGATGGTATCTGGCAAAAATAACACGAGTTTTAGTTTTTTTTAATATATTTTTCTTAAGAAAATATTAAATAGTTCTTACCTGGCAGGTTGGCTGGGATTATCACCACCTTCCACAAAGAATTCATAAGTCTTACCACGCTCCACGGTTATTTCGGGTATCAGTAAATCGTTAATATACCAAGCAATGCCCCAGGAAGGTACTCCAGTTATGGGTGTGTAACCACGTTTGCCACCCGTCGGACCAATTTTGGCAGTAAACGTGCTCTCATTGTCGATTTTACGTGTCGGCCAAGCCACCGGACCACTCTCATCTTTAACGCTGTACAATGAAGTTTTGCAGGTGTTGTCATTCTAAGAAGACGATAAATTAAATAAAAGTAATAAAAACAAGAACTAAAAGTTCATCATCAGATGAGGAAAATTACCCTGGAGGAAAAGTTGATGCGTATATCATCGACATTATGATCGCTGGCGGTGTGAGAATGAGCATTTGCCTCTTTGCGGCTATTCAAGGGACCAATGGCCGCTATAACAGATACCTCACGATCTGTGGGTATGGGAGCATCGTAGATGGCCTCATTTGTTTGCAAAAGCCGTTTATATCTAATGGTGGTAACGCCATTTTTACGATCACCGCTCACTGTGATTTCAAATAAAAGACGGAACGGATTAAGGAAATATTGTTTGGGCAAAAGTCAAATCAAATAATCACGCTTATCGTGAATAAGATTCGAAACATTTTGTCACGTGAAATAGTTACCAGGAACAAAAAATGGTGAAATAAAAACAACAACAAAAAAAATCTACATAAAAACAACAACAATACGAAATTGGCGATCTCAATTTTAGGAGGACGAAAAGGGAACCCCTTTCACGTGAACTATTATTCGCGATAAGGCAACGTCAAAAAATAAGCTCTTGCCAACTCGCTGTCGGCAAACTATTTACTACTATTGACAGCCTGTTACTGTTCTCGAACCCGACGTCTTCACGAGCCATCGACTTGAACATGAAGCCCGCATATAATTTTCAGGTTGTGCAATTAGAGATAAAATTTCTCTTTTGACGCCGTCAGATTAGCGATATTAATATGTCCATGTTTTTGTGTGTGGCGAATACGTGCAGATGTTCATGTTCATGTTCTGCCATTTCATACACTGGTGCATATTCCTATAAACACATGTACATGTTTCTTTTCTTTACGTTGTATATTTGCCATTATCAACACTAAACGAAGTTGACTGACTGAAATGAGTAGCAAAGTAACCAAGGCGAATTCATAACAGGTAAACTTAATATTACAACAACCACACACACACTACAAAAACTACAAGCATTTTGTTTTTGTAAAATCAAAGTACATTAACTGCGTTCGAGTACTTTTACAGTAAAATGCAGTAAATGAGTAATTACAGAGTAAACTGAAAAATTTACTCTCAAAAAAAGCTGTTGCCCAAAAAAGTACGCGAACGGAAAAATTGTAAAAATTAGTAAGATTAAGGAAACAGGTGATTGTAAATCAATATAGTGTTGAAATATATTTACACTTTGGACTACTCAACTCTTTTTGTTGTTGGTACTTGATGCAATATTTATTATGACACGAATATTTTAAGAAAATATAAACAAATTATTATCTATAATCGTTTCAATGTGTTTATTTTAATTTTATTTTATTCTTCTAATTTGCGTCTGATTAAATTTATTCAAAAGTATGTGATTATTTGTTTTGCTAGTAACCATTTTCGCATTTTCGCAACTCCAAGGAAATAACAAAATAACAACGAAAATGGCTGTAAATGGTTTCTACAACACTTTTTTTCTTTTAAAAGGAATATACATACATTCATACATATGTACATGTTTGATGAACGAAAAGTTTAAAAATAATTTTTCACTTATTTTGTTTGAGTTTTTCTTTTTTTTAATAATTTTTTCACAAATTGTATACTTTTCAATTTCCTACTTTTGTTTGTTTACCTTTTGAATCATATGTTTTTCTGTTTTACTAAATTTTACTACAGGAAATTTCTGCAGTAAAAAGTTGTAAATTCTCAGCCATGAACTGCCACTTTACGCTCTCAATTTGTGTTCTCATTTACTGTAACTTGAGTAAACGAACGCAATTTAGTAAAATGCAGTAAAATTCAGTAAAAAATTTGTAAAAACTTTTGGGTACTCGAACACACTTAATAGTGGGTAGACGATCCGTTCGTTGATTTCACTAATTTTTTCATTAACTGCCTGTTTTTAATAAATGAAAACAAAATTGTGAGTGAGAATTAATATTGAAAACAACAATAAAATACGAAAATTTGTTTTTGTTTTCAATATAAATTCTCACTCACAATTTTGTTTTCATTTTATAAAAACAAGCAGTAAAAATGAAGTCATAAACTATTTTCAAAATTATTATATAGATCAAATGAATCTAATTTATCTCGAGCTATATGTAAATTTTTTTTTTATAAAAAACGTTTATAAAATTTTATTAGATAACCGATAAACGTTTCTTATAAGAAAAAAATTGACCTATAGCTCGAGATAAATTAGATTCATTTAAAAAATAAAAGGTCGAAAAAATATATAAGAATATATTATATAGATTTTTAATTATATTTAAGTTTCGTCCTTGCAGAGTTGTTTCAAACAAGTGATGTGCGTTTATAGGAATATGTACCAGTGTATAATTAATTTTCAGGTTGTGCAATTAGAGATAAAATTTCTCTTTTTGCGCTGTCTCTTTTACTCTCCTTTAAAAATTACATTTTATGTCGGACATAAGTAGTTGCTGTCGGACATATGCTCGAGCATCGGTGTCAGATCATGAATGAAACGTGGACATGAGCGGTCTACATTAACCATATGCGATGTTCGACATGATCTTCATACCAAGTTGATGGCTAATGGAGACGTGAATCAAGAAAACCAAATTGCGCATTGTGCAAGTCCGTGATTTGGTTGAGTGTGATTGCGTTGTATTGTGACGTAGACATAGAATATGTATTGTAAACAAAAGTACATTTGTGTATGGAAGCAGACCGAAATGTCAAACTTTGATAGCTCGAGGAAGCTCCTCTACAAATAGCTTCCAGCCCAAACTCAAAAGTTTTACTCGAATGCATCTCTTTTTTGTCCATTTAAAATTTTATTCAAATCGAAATCGATGGCGTTGCCTTGACAAATAGTTAGCCCTGGTTCACACACTTCAAATTTTGTTGCTCAACTCGTAATTCAGCTGTAAGAAAGACGGTGAAGGAAATACAAAGATCCCTTTTTTTCTTACAGCTGAATTACAAGTTGAGCAGCAAAAGTTGAAGTGTGTGAACCGGAGCTTACGGAATAAGGGGAAATAATATAAGTATGTACTTACGAACTACCACATCATTACGTGCTCCTATTCTCTCATCCGGACAGGCGCCATTTTGTCCATCGCATTGCGATAAGTCGGAAAGGAAATAATCCTCTGCCCGAAATACACGCGCTGTAGTATCATAGAATGCCACCACTACATCCGATTGAGACATTTGTGCCCGGCCATTGGCTCCCGATAAGCCAAATGCCATGTATTGGTCCTCATTAATGCGCCCATAAAGATCTATTTGTATATACTCGCCTTGCAGCTCCCATTTCACTTGCAGCTTGTTGGGCAGCAATTCGCGGCAGTTGGAGTAGGTCGGACGTGGAGTAGTTGTGGTCTGGAATACAAAAAATTAAAGAAAAAATAATCAATTAGTTTTAATGATTGTTGGAGTGGAATACATACATATATAAAGTTGTGGTGGTTGTATTCGATAATGAGAGCTCTATTAGTCTGAGGTTGAGGTGTGTGTGTGTGAGTGGTATGTGCGTGTGTTTGTGTATGAGAGTGCGTGTGTTTAGCTGTTAAACTATTGATTGATCGTAGAATAAATGCCAAGAAGCGAAGTTGAGGAGTGAGTGCTCTTTAGTCCCGGTTTACACACTTTAACTTATGCTGCTCAACTCGTAATTCAGCTGTAAGAATGATGGAGAAGGAAATAAAAATATCTCTTTTTTATTCTTCAGCTGAATTACGAGTTGATCAACAAAAGTTGAAGTGTGTGAAACGTGACTGAGCTGCAACTGCAGCATTTGATATTCGCTTCCTGCTAATTATTCTAATGCTAAGAACTAGTACTTACAGGAGAATACCACCATGGAGGCTAATGAGTTATTTATATTTGGTTGTTTATTGATGACAAAAGATAAAAATACATAATGTTTGGTTACGAAATGTAAAAATGTTGTAAATGAATTTCGTAAGAGAGAAAAAAATTATACAATAATATTTGCAATTACAAACATCGTTGTTACACTTACAGGGAAAGAGGATGTTAATATTTATTAACTAAAGCATAAACTCATAAAAAGCGGGTTCTAATTGATTTCACAGTACAACACGAAAAAAATAACCATATACGGACACCACTGCGTGAGAAAAGACCAAAAAAAGAAGAGCCGTGTCTCCCAGTTTTCCCCAAAATCATGCACTTTTTTTATGGGGCCTCATAACGGTTTGTTTGTTTTTGTTTGGACCTGAACGGAAAAAAGGTAAAAAAAATCTAATTTTTTTAAATTTTTTGCAATTTTCATCTTTTATATGAAGATTTTTTGATTTTATGTATTCACAATTTTTGTTCTTTATGACAAGATCTACAACTTTGCCTCAGAGAGTAGATCAAAATTCCGAACGATTTGCAAGATATCAGCCTGAGAAAATGATCATTATTTTGCAAAAATGACACCGAGGCCCCAAATCTTTGCGGGCCCGTAAAAGAAAAAGTGCATGACTTTGGGCGAAACTGCGAGACACGGGTCTTCTTTGTTTTTGGTCTTTGATCACGTAGTGGTATCCGTATATGGTTATTTTTCCATGACTTAAAAAATTACAGACAGTGTTTTAGAACACCTCACACGAAATCACTTTTTGTTTAACAAAATTTTTATTTGTTCACCTTTCAATAAGCAATTATAAATAATATTTCAAGTTACAGTATTCTACAAGGAATATTTCTGTAACTTTGAATTCTGTTCTTTCCTGTGAGTGTGAGGTGCTCTACTTAATTTTGATTTATTATTATTTTATTTTTTTTAACAAAAATAACTTTACTTACAGTAATTTTAGTTTGCCCCAAAGCTGGCGGCACATCCAAATCTTTGGGTATGAAAACATGACCGAAATTATGTCTATACTCAACGCACCAAACCGCCAGCCAGTCAATATCATAAACTGTCAGAGTGCCAGGTAATTGAATTTCAATATCTTCTCCCTGATAGCCACGCAAAGGTTCGAGAGAACCGATTTCATTCGGTACCTGGGGAAAAGTTTTCAAAATTTTCAAATACATACGCTTAAAAGGAATGCTCTTTTAATATTAATCAACCAAATCTACTAACTTTAATACCCATAATATTTGGTTCTGTGCCATTGCCCACCCAGAAGTAAGCATCTGGGCCGGCACCATCATAGTGAAGATTCGGTATATAAAATGTTTTGGCATCCAAGACACTAATATTACTGGATCTTAAGCCATGAGCTAAACGTTTAAACTCTGGCAAAACTCTTGGCTTTGGTACATCTATGCCCGGTGGGATGAAAACTTCACCAAAATCAACCTGAAAAAAATAAATGAAGAAAAAATAAATAAATATTTTGTTTATGGAAACTAAAAGCAGACTTAAAATAATATTTTTTGAATAAAAAAAACTGATAGCAAGTACAAAATAATATCGGAGAATCAGTGATCAACATGGTTGCAGAACATCTGCAAATTGTGAGAACTCTGCACATCGAGACATTTTAAATAATTATATTAGACTTACGGACTTTCGGATTTATATGAAATTAAAAAAGGAAAAATTTAAGTTTCTTGTTACTCATCCTGGTTTTATAGGATGATAACAATTTCGTTGCATCCCATTATTTATTTATTTATTTCAAAAAATAAAATTAACTCAGAAAATAACAATTATTTCTGAAAAAAAAACACAAAAATCAAAAATTATGCCAGTATTTTGAACAAGAACGCGGAATAATCGTGTCTAGTTTTTTGCGTAACAATTCGTCTACGGTGTTGGCGCAGCGCGAATTACGTCGCCGATTCCCCGGTCGTCCGGTACCGACTGCGCAAACACTGCGCCGTTTGACCACCAACCTTGAAGAGTATGGGACCACACGAGACGCTGCCAAGAGTGGCCGGCCCCGTAGCGCCGTGCCTCGCAACTAGCCATCAGCCGATCGTCCCTAAGGCGAATTTCGGTCAAAGATATGCGCATGGTCCTGTACAAAGTCCAGTCCGTGCATCATCTGTCGACCGCCAAACGCTTGTAACCTACGGCCAAGCCATCCTCAATCTCGAGGACGAAAATCATAATGAGCGATGAGGCTCATTTCCACCTCAGCGAGTACGTGAACAAGCAAACCAATCGCTTCTGGGGCACCGAAAATCCACGAGTGATGCACGAGGAGCCATTACACCCGCTCAAAGTGACTGCATGGTGCGCTGTTCACGCTGGAGGAGTCATCGGGCCATGTTACTGGACTGGACGAATTAGGACTGGAGGGCATGTGGTTCCAACAGGACGGAGCAACGGCACACACTGCGCGAGCCACAACCGATATTCTGAAGGCGGCGTTCCCGGGTCTCCTCATTTCTCGTTTTGGCGATTTACACTGGCCCCCAAGATCGACAGATTTAACCGTTCCAGACCCTTTTTTTGAAGTCCCGTGTTTACGTGAACAAGCCCAAGACCCTAGAGGCCCTCAAGGACAACATTCGACACGAGTGCGAAAATCTGTCGCCCGAAGTTCACGCCGAAGTGATGAAAAATGCCATAAAACGAGACCGTATAGCAATCAATTGTGACGTCGCCCATTTGGCCGATATCATCTCTTGACTTGACCAATAAAATTCTAAAGGTTCAAATGACCATAATCAAAAGAATCTAAGTTTTTTATTTAGAAAAAAAATGAGAGCCAAACAACATCGGATGACTTCTTTTGGCCCACCTTGTACATATGTACATACATACGAGTATGTATGTACATACTTATTTATTATTACTTCTTCAGCTCTAAGAAAACACCCGCTATATACTTATGTACATCTGTAAATACTATATTTATGTACACATCCATAAATGCAAGTGTGTATGTATAGAAACTTTCAGTTGCATTTGTATTAAATAAACTTGAATGGATTCAAGGAGACATAAATATACATACATACATAAAACAATAAAAAAACACAATGCGCGCGCATTTTTGGTCAAAACTTACGGGAAGTGAAAAAAAACAATTTCAAATATTCAGACCTATACGTGTGTTTGTGCAAAAGAAGAAATGCATACAAAATAAAATATGGAAACAGTTGTTTTGTCGAGCTTTTAATACTGTTT
The DNA here is from genome assembly GCA_956483585.1 of Gymnocheta viridis. Lineage (NCBI taxonomy): Eukaryota > Metazoa > Arthropoda > Insecta > Diptera > Tachinidae > Gymnocheta > Gymnocheta viridis. Next base: position 139,086,167 of record OY101440.1, read on the forward strand.
ATGAAGATGTGTATTCTCAACACTAGTGGTGAAATTGTGATTACTCTCTGATTCTTTGTTAATGTACATAAGTATGCATGCATGTGTTCGCGAGCAAAGGAATTTGCAGTGTTGTCAGCTATTTATAACCAAAAACTCTGAATTTAATTCAAATAGAGAAATAATAACAAATCGTATGTGAAATAACAACTAAGAAAATAATAAAAATAATAAATAATAATAAAAAATAAGTGGCTGAAGCTTAAACAGTATAGTGTACATTTTCCTTATTTTCGAATATGTACAGGGTGTCCGCCGGGAAGGTATACTACTTTCTGTTGCCGCCATTTTGGTAAACAGTAGTCTTGGCGATTTACATATATTTGGCAGTCGCGAATAGAGATGGGCACCGCTCACGTGATTAGCGTGAATCATGCGTGATCGTGAGCAGTTTTTTGTTTCAATCACGTGAGCGTGCATGAACGTGCGTAGAAAAAAACTTAACTTAAAATAAGTCCGTTCACACTACCAGTATTATTCTACCATGGTTTTGGCAAAATCACTACATCTAGCGGAAAACGTGATGAACTGGCAACGCTGGCAATTTGTTACATGTTTGTGTATTAAATGCCGCTGAGCTTTTTTCTTTTTAAGTGTGTGAGTGGTAATAGTATTTCTTTCTTTAATACAGCAACATTTTTTTTAACAATTCACACATGTACACACACTACACAAACATATTTATATACATATGCCTGTATATGTATGTATGTATATAATATATTGTAAATATATACAAAAACGTAAATTAGTATTTATAAATATACATATATTTGTATATACATACATATACATATGTGTGTATGTATGTGTATTTTTTTGTTTATTTAAATATGTAAATGTATGCATGTATATATGCTTGTATATATGTAAGTATGTCAATATATGAATTAGTGAACGGGTGTATGTATTTGTTTTATACATTTTAAGTACCTACTTATTGTATGTAGTACTTGTGTTAATCAAAAATGTCTGCCGTAAATTTTATTACTACTTCAACCAAATTGATGTTCAGGAGGAGTACGAGAATAGCCAGACGCCATCTTTAAAATGTTTTTTTGCCCGATGCTCCCGTTTACTTTTTATGCTTAAACAAATACATATACACAAGCACACAAGCACATCTGCATACATACATACATATGTATGTATATGTATAAATAAATATACAAGTATTGTCGCTTCGTTCTCTCTCAAAAAATAAAAAAATAAATGGATACATTTGTACTCCTGCTTAATTATTCGTAAATAATTCCATGTAAGTTTTTGATTTTATTTTTGTTTATGTCTATTGCTATTTTACAAATTTGTGCTGCCCAAGGATACTTGTACGTTTGTATGTATACATTACCTACATACATTCGCTTGCATGTGTAAACTTTTTCTAAACATTTAAATTTTTGTTGAAATACATACATACATACAAACATTTTAAAAAATATATGTACATACGTATGTATGTAAATAAAAAAGAAATTAAACAAAAGCCGCAAAGATCTGACTGATGATTACTTTGCTTAAATTTTTGTTTATTTAGTCTCTTTTCTCTTTTTATAATAATTTTTTTTTAATATTTTTTAGTTTTTGTGGTAAAATTAAATTGCGGTTGTTTGTTTTACTTTTTGACTTTATAAGCATTCGCATTAAATATTTACATATTAATATTTATTTTGCAATACACATTTTAAAGACAACAACTTTTGTTGTGTTAGGCGCGGCTGCATACTTTTGCGAGTATTTTCCATATTAAATAAGTTCATTTTTCCCATTTTATAATGAATTATTCGTTGCAAGTTTCCTTTTTTTTGTGTTAATTAGGAGTAGTAAAATTGGTGATAGCAGTTTCTTTTTTCGTTTCATTTAATTTCAAATGAAGAAGCCGTAACACAACATTCTACAGTTTAAGATTTGCTTTATATGACTATAAAGAGTTATTAAATTGTGAGATCCTGATCAATGATTACAATAACATATTTTCGTCGAAAATTTAAAAGTGCTCGTACTTTACATCCTTTGTTCTAATTTTACAGGAGAAGCAAAAAACGCTATAAAATAAAAAATACAAATGATGGAATATGAATTATAAATATAAAAACATTATTTTTGGTCGCAAAAATCTTAGAATCAGTTGAGGCATGTCGACGACGATATGTACGAGGGCAGATTGATATTGAAGCTACCTAAATAGGAAAAAACACATTTTTTTTTCAAAAACCATTTATTTCTCTTTTTAGCTCAATACACTTAGAAAGACGATATTCCAACTTTTTCATACCATCTGAATAACACGATTTTGGGAACCCCTCAAAATACGCGTTAGTTTCGATAATCACTTCTTCGTTTGAGATGAATCTTTTTCCTGCGAGCCATTTGTTGAAGTTTGGAAACAGGAAAAAGTCACTAGCAGCTAAATCTGGACTATAAGATGGATGATCAACCAATTCGAAGTGTATTTCACGTAATTTTAGCATCGTATCTAATGCTGTGTGAACCGTCGCGTTGTCTTGAAGAAAGAACACTTTTTTCTTCTTTAAATGTGGTCGTTTTTTCTTGATTGCATCAATCAATTGATCCAATAATGAACGATAATACTTTACTGTGATTGTGGATCCTTTTTCATGACAATCGATGAGCAATATTCCGTGTGCATCCCAAAATACAGTGGACATAACCTTGCCAGCCGATTTCACTGTCTTCGACTTCTTCGGAGCACTTCCACCAGCTTCCACCCATTTGTTTCGATTGATTTTTGGTTTCAGGTGTGTAGTGGTGGACCCATCAATAGTTATTGATCAACGCCAAAAATCAACAGGATTACGCTTTATCATGTCCAAACACCGCTGTAGAAGTGGTCTATCGAACTCGTTTTTGTTCGACACTGAGCAAACGCGGCACCCATCTTGCCGATAGCTTTTCCGTATACAAATGTTGAACACACGTTCATTTGACATGTTTACCATTTCAACAATCTCACGTAACTTGACTCGGCGATCATTCATAACGATATCGAGGATTTTCTTCAGTAACCACCTCTTTTGGCCTCCCCGTTGATGGTATTGTTGCAGTGCTTGTTTGGCTGCGTTTAAATTCAGCAATCCAATATTTTACCGTGTAATCTGACGGAGCAGACTCACCGTAATGTTTATCGAGCTTTTCTTTTGTCTCTTTCGCCGTTTTCCCTTTCAAATAATATTGTTTAATCACTGCACGAAATTCACTTTTTTCCATTTTTCAAGAAACACAAAAGTTTTTTACTTCAAACGACTACAAAAACAAATAAACTAATCGAATGAATTTGGGTGAAATTTTAACAGCTGACGTTTGACAGATCGCAATTTCTAAAAAAAAGTTTTTGTGTTTGTGCTGCCATCCAGCGCTAGGTAGCTTAAATATCAATCCGCCCTCGTACATGTGTATATATTTGTGAGAAAATCCGCTTTCCAATATTCTTTAGTAGAATTATACTGTCCAACCCGTCCCGTACTATTGTAGTGCCATCACTATTTACTCCTAACATATACAACCCTACACTATTGTGAATACTTTAACCTGTAACATTTAAGTAAGAATAATAAAATAAAGGACAAAGTCGATTAAGATCAGTAACCAAGATGTTTTCTTTAAAATTATAAAGATTTTAATGTTTCATGCCAATTGAAGTCATATTTGACGCGATAAAAAAGTGTTTTAGTAAAAAATTTTACCGAGATGCAGCAATTGTGCGTGTGTCCTGAAAATCCTTTAAGGATATAAAAATGATAAAACATTAACATTGATTATATTTTTATACGATATAGAGACCATATATTCCAAAAATCCCAGTATTTTAGCGTCAGGTCTGAAAGGTGTATGGATCTTGCAAGTCACACAGATGCCTTGCTCGATCTCCATTGGGACGGATGCGAAGGAAGAACTTCACAAGGTATTGGCGAAATGCATTCACACATCAATATTTGATTCGCTTTCGTTGCCCTCAAAAACAGCGAATTCTACACTTTTTGCAGACTTTTACGGAATGCATTCACACATCAATGAACACGGTGGACTAAGGCCGAAAGTTAGATTCCCAACTTAAACCCAATGCAATCTGTCCCCACTTCTGATGATATTTATTTGCCTTTTCTTCATATTCTTTGTTAGCAGGTATTCTAATAGAAACTGTCAACATGTTCACGATATAATTTGTATAATAGTCTCTGAGTCGCGATACTCAGGATTTTGGGAGATTGAGTCTACGATTGCTTGCACATCAAAAGAGGTATCATGTAGTCAGATACAGAGGTGGGAGGGTCCTTTTTTAAACGCCAAAGTATCCGTATACATCCCACCAGATACCGAGTACTTGCAGCAGAAGTGCCTTGAATCTCTCGCAGGCTTCCTGCTTCAAAGTCATGTGCAGAATAGAATCCAGGGAACAGTTAGCGATTGCCGTGATCTGTTCTAATTATTCGATATTTACAAAAAGTAACTTCAGTACATGCGACTTTCTTGCTGGAGTGGGAAAGGCAAAACAGACATACAGAATTTATACATTTCTATTTAAACACTTTCACACAAAATTAAAGTTGCATGCAACACAGCGGCGCATTGTAAACCAAAGGAATTAAAGGTAAAAAATTATAATCATCAATTGTTAGCATTTTGCGAAATTTAAAACTGAATTTGTTTTGCGAACAAAATAACATTTTATCAAATAGATAAAAACAAATATAAATTTTCCTTAAACGTACTGAACGTGTGTGTGTGTGTTCTGTTGTCCTTAAAAAATAGTCGTAGTAAAAACTTCATAATAAAAAAGAAAACAGTAATAATGTTTGTTGTAGCGATGCTGCTAGAGAGAACCACAACAATGGCATTTAACTTACCGTGAAGCGTCTACACCATACTGAGAGCCATCTTATATCCTTAATCCTTTTTCCCATAGGCAGACGCAGTATGATGTCCGTATTGTTATGAGCCTTTAATATGGGTGGATCGCTGAAAAATAAAGAAACAACAAAGGGCAAATGTTAGAAGAGAGTCTTTAAAATTTATATTTATGCAAAGAAATGAATCGTTTTCGAGTTTTAATTGTAATTTATAGCACAAAAGAAATTAATTGTAATTAAGCAGGATTAGGGATGAGTTTAAAAATTTACATATTCAACCGAAAAAAGGGTGATTTGAAAGGGAACTCTGCTACCACTTAAGCAAATGATAAAACTACCCGGCAGGAAATGTCAATAGTGAAATTATACTGATTATCTATTGACGATGTCACCAGTACTGCTGACAAATTATACCTCAACTAGTGCTATCTACTATTGACATTTAACGCAGGCTTGTCCTATGAAATCTAATAGTAGACTGTAGCTGTGTTCATTTACTAAAAATTTGTACAAATTTATAACAATTGTTACTAGAAAGCGTTCATTAACCCAACAAATTTTCAACGAGAGAGCGTCGAAAGAGCGTAAAAAATTGAGAGACAGAAAAATTCTTGCAAGTTTTTACAATTAAAATTTTTACTTGCAATAATTATTAAAACAGCTGTTTTGTGTTTGTGTTTGCAAAATAATATTTCTAAATTAAGTTGAAAATAAAAATATTTTGGAAAATTTAAGAAATTGTAATTAAATGTAAACTTTTACGATAAAAAGTATTAAAAAGATAACAAATTTATTTTTGTGTAACTTAGGAACAACAGAAGCAAAATAAGATGTCTAATGGAATTGAACTAAGCAACACAGTATCTGGTACCTCAGTGGCAAAGGATGTTCCGGCAAACAGAGAGACCAGCTGTTATTTTTAGTGTTGTAAATATTATGAGTACCTAGCTACTCGGTAATTTACACTAAGCAGGCAAATAATTCAATTAGTTCCGATATATATTTGCAAATAAATTTAAATTAACATATAATTTATTAAATTACTTTTTTGCTGCTTTTGGGGTTTAATGCTGGCAGCAACGTGATATTTTATTTTGGATAAAGCTTTTTTATTTCAATGAAAATGAAAATTGCTTAAATTTGTTTCCTTTAAAAAATATATTTAACCCGTTTTTCGTTATTTCCGATGTTTGAAATAAAAGTGCTATGTGTGTAGGCAGGCTGTTATAACGTATAAACTAATTAAAAATAGATATTTTATTCATTAATTTTATTCAAAAGCAGCTAATCACCCTTATCGTGTTTAGCGTATTTCGACTACGCCTAATACTAGATTAAATAAAATTGCAAAACCTTTCATTATTCTATTACAAGCCGTACTCGAAAAACGCCAGTCACGACAATGCTGAATATAATCGACCATAATCACATTATTTTTATAATAATAAACATATATGTATGTATAATTTGTCCAAAAACTCTAGGGGTAGTTATTGAGTACTCATATATACCTATACATTACAACACTACTTTAACTTGCAAATTTTTGCTAGTAAAGTGTTCATTTACTTCTTCACATTTTTGAGAGTAATTTTGGAAAATATCTTGTTACTCTCTCGTTGCTAATTTTTACTAGTAAAGTAAATGAACACACTTTGTGTCAATACTGACTAGGTAGTTCTTGTGGTACCATATGAAGAGGATGTCAATTGTAAGATTGTACTGATTTATCATTGACGAAATCCCCACACTGCAGGAAATGTCTATAATAAAACTGTATTGATTCAAAGAAAATATTTGCTTAAAATTAGGACATTGAAATTTTAGCACACTGATTATGGGTTAAAAGCAAAGAGAATACTCTTCATAAAAAATGTGTTGTCCAAATTCACAAAAATAACGTTTGACGATTTTTGTTTAGTATCCCTTTTGCTACTTTTTGCTCAACATAACCTCTACGTATGGCAAAACGTCAAGCTCTGAAAATATATTTTTGTTTTGCTGCCAATGTCGATGATATTGTTACTGGTAAAAAAATATATATAAATTTTTTATTGACTTTAATCTAAACAAAATTGAAGGAATTCAAATTCACAACATGCACTATGAAATGACGAAACTTTTTTAAAATGTTTTCATAAATTCTTTAGTACATGATTGTATAAAAAATACGCCTCTAAATCAAATTGATTTCCATAATTGTAAAAATTTTTTTAAAAAGTCCAGTGCAAATCTGTCACTGAAAACATTCTGAGACTCAACGATGAATTGGATCGAATCCACTGTTGGGCCACGGCAAATGGACTTTGTTTAAACCCTCGTAAGTCCAAGTGCATTATAATTCATAAGGAATACATGCTGCTAATATCGGTCTTGATATTTTAATAAACGGAGAAAGAATCAATTCTGCAAATGCTTCCAAAAACTTTGGGCTGATTTTCAATAATAGCCTTACTTGGACAAATCATGTTGATACACTCGTCGGTCAAACTTATATAAAGCTGAGGTGTTTTTGGTCGACGCAATACTATACTCCTTTAAATATTAGACAAATGATTGCAAAATCTCATCTTCTGCCAGGTTTAATGTATGTTTGTGAACTTTTCGCAAATTGCGATTCTGTTAGCAAAAGGAAGCTGAACGTTTTATATAATAATATTGTACGATATGTGTATGGCCTGAGAATATATGATCATGTGTCACATGTCTCCTCAAAACTATACGGCGTTTCATTTAACAATCTTTTAAATATTCGTGTACTCTTACTATTGCATAAAATTATTTATTCCGAGATTCCACGATATCTTAGTGATAAAATTAGGTTTGCAAGATCACTTAGAGGGAAAAAGATCATAATTCCCATGCACCGCCTTGTTGTTTCTGAATGGCATTTCTTTATACATGCGTCACGCCTTTGGAATTGTCTTCCTCAAGCTCAGCAACTTAATAGAAACGCAAGTAGTTTTAAGAATTTCTTATTTAATTATTTTACACCATTGTAAATCATCACTGTTACAATGTTAATAATTTATAGTTTAATTTAATTTCATATATACATATGTGTGATCTTCTAATGTAAGTTATTATCATTGCTTTCTTGTACTTTAAATATAAGTTTAAATCTTGTTGTACAGGAATTGGATATATAATAAATAAAATAAATCACGTTTATGAGCAAAAGGAAGAAGTTTATATTCATGTGTATGTAAAAGAAATGTTAAGACAATAAAGAATTGATGTTGAACCTTTCAATCAATTTATTAATAATTGTGTATCATTTTACGTTGAATTGTGTTATCAAATAAAAAAAAGATTTGATTTCGATGATAAAATTATACAAAATTCTAATTTAATTACACCATCTGTGATTTTGAAAAAAAATAACTCCAAAATTCTTCCTTTATTAAAAGGTTTCCCTAATCTAGTTTCTAAAGAAAAATATCAAGATATTGAGCATGAAATAAGAGACCTCAGATTTTTGGATTTTGGAGACAGCGCATTAAATGTAGATATATTTTGGAAAACAGGAAAATCAATTAATCGACGAAACAATAAACCTTTTTTTCCTAATTTATGTGAATTTGCAAATAACTTAATGGCTTTGCCAAACTCTTCAGCAAATGTTGAAAGAAGATTTAGCAAAATGAATCTTAATAAAGCCAAGATAAGAAATTCATTGCAAACAGGAACCCTTGAGGGGATTCTTTTTTCATAAGATTATTTAAAAAAATAATTCCTCTAAATGTTACAATGTTAGCATTACAAAAAATATTATAAAAAAGCATTACTACTCGTAGATATGATTTGTATGTACAAGGTGGACCAAAAGAAATCTCCCTATTGGAAGTTGCATTCTTATTAATTAAATTGTTTAAGTTAAAAAACAAAAGGAAAATTTTTATAAATCGACATTATAACAACTTCTAAATATTCATTAAGGAACGGTCTGCAAACATTTGCCAAAAAAAAAACGTAACCACTACTTTTGCTTTGGTTTACTTTGATTTAACTTGGTTTTTATATTACAAAATGACGTCAATTATGCGAAAAAATTCAATTTTTCATTATTTTTAATAAATGCGGACCCATATTTAAAAAAATATTGTAATTAAAGAAAATGCAAAATTAGCTTGTCTGTTGGTCACGTTCTTTTTTTGGCAAATGTTTGTCAGATGTGACCGTACCTTTAGCATCAGCTTTGATACAACTCTTATAAAACCATACATCACAATATACAAAAACTTATGAATTGCAAAATAATGCAATGAAGATGGTGATTTAAGCAATTTTTATGTTATTTGCGAAAGAGGGCAAGTTACTTCTTAATATTGACATAAAGCATCATTATACTCGTGGACTTGAACATTATTAAAGACACTTTTTATTATTTCTTTTATTTTTTTTTAATTATACGAACATTTACCAAAAATCATAATCATACACAACCCTCACAAAAAAAACTAATAAAAATAAATAACAAAACGTCCACAAACATAAATGATTATTAAATAACTTTTTTTTTGCAGAAGCAGACAGATACGATTCAAGTGCTTGGTACCCAACCTGAACAAATCAACAATATATTTTTTATTTATTTTGTTGCCATAAATATATGAACGATTCAATTTCAATATCAATCATTCTTCACGGGGATGCCCAACGGCAAAAATGTTTAAGAAGTGATTTGGAAACTTGAAATTTCGTATTGAAAATTTAATGTGTTCGCAGGGGAGTTTGCTTGATTAAAATAAATTTACCCTTGAAATGTCTATGTTTGCTGTAACGTTGTTATGATGTTATGTTTCATCTATTCAGCCGGTTGGACTTATTAGACAAACATTTCATATTTGTAGTGCTATTGAAATTGATGAATGTTTATTTTTTTTTGTTCTTTAGATATTTGATTTTTTCGTAAAGTGACTTTTATAGCTGCGAATGGTTGGTTGATAGCAGGTATAAAAATTTAATTTATAAAAAAATTTTAAAAATCTCACACAGAATCTCGGTATTTCTTTAAGAGCTCAACTTTTGAAATTTTAAAGTCAATACATTTTTCAAAAACTAGTTTTTTCGCAGCTTTTAACTTTATCGATTAAATCTAGTGTGATCAACTCGGTTTTTCAACCGGTTTTTTACAATACGGTTGTCGGTTTTTTCAAAATGTTTGAATAGTCTGGTTTAATCATAGTTATAAAATCGGCTCAGTCGAATAGTTTTAATGTATATACAGTGTAACCTTGGTGAACGCAACCAATAGAAACTTTGGGATGATGCGATAACTGAGTTGTTGCGCAAACCAAGTCACAAATTTCTAGTCATATTTTTCTATTTAAAAGCTTATTTTAAGACAATAAAAAATTAATAAAATACACATTCATATGTATGTTAATTTTTACTGATGGTTGTTATCGAGTTAAAGATTCATGTTTTTAAGGGAAAAATTCTGAAATTTTTGACTGATTTTTTGTGCCTGTGATCTGCAATTTCACGAATCTTTGGAAATACCATCATTATATCCTCCAAAGATTAGTTTTGAATTTATTTATAAAAAACCAAACTAAAAAAAAACAAAAAAGCCTTAATTGTTTTGCAAAGTTGCGTTAATTGAGGCTTTGTTTTTTGAAAAGTTGCTTTTACAGAGTTACCAATATTAAGAAATTGGATGTTGCGCACATCGAGGATTGCGTTCAACGAGGCTACACTGTATTTCTCCAAGAAAACTAGTTTTTACTAAATTAAAACTTAGAATTCAATGATCAGTACTAAATCAATTTTCTCCAAATGAAATTAACGTTTTATCAGAACTGAATGACACTCTTAAGCCGTTAGAAGTCGTTGTCAATCAGTTACTCCAAAATTGAACAACTTTGTTAGAAACTGATGGAATTTTCTTCTTCTGAATTAAAACACTTTCAAAATTCCTTATCTCAAGATTTAGTTGAATGTGAATAAAAAACGAATTAATGAACGACGCTTAGTCAGTACTGCAAATTTCACCAAAAGCGAGAATTTTATTAAATACTTTTTCATATACGAAACAAAGGAATTCAACTCTCTGTTATATGGTTGCCTATTCGATAACATGGGGGACTTGCCTTCAGAAGCCTATCAAGAGCTAGACTCGGAAGACTCGAACAAAACTTTGGAGGATGAATTAACAATTAACAGTATTTATCGCTTATATGCATGTCGGTTATTTGCATTTAACGTTTATATGCATCCCAACATTAGTAATTTTCTCTTCGTATATAAAAAACCATAATTATTTTTTGCATTTGCATTTCACTTACATGCATGTATTACGGCCGTAAAAGGCACGATTTTAAGTAATTTTTAAACACAAAATTTGAGGTTTTAGTAGTTTTTTTTATACATGCACCACTAAAGCATATAAGCGAGTTTTTTTTTATAAGCACTGCCGATGCATATAAGCAACTTTTTATAATTACATTTCTAACTTATAAGCACAAATGCATATAAGCGATAAATACTGTACAATCAATAATATGCAAAATCCAAAAAGCAACATTAAATGTCATGAAGGCATTTTGATTGATTTCATGTATTTACAGAAATGCCAAAAAATAAGAACCCACTTTTTAAATTTAGTGTTAAATTTTTTCTGTGCAGTTGCAATTCTGAAATTCGGCAACTGTCACTTATTTTTATTCCGATTATTAAAAATGGACCGCCTTACGAAAGAATAACGCGTTATAATAGTGAAAGTTTATTAAAAAAATTTGGAAAGTTATGCTGAGAACGCTTGCAAGCTTCGAAGAATTTTCAGTCGAGAAAGTGCAGCCAATGTGTCAACCATTCGGAGAGTGGTCAAAAAATGTGGGTCAGTTACGGGTAGTAATGGCGTTTTCTTTTCTAAAAAGAGTGCAACATTTTCTGCTCTTTTTATTGAAAATTTGCAATATAATGATTTTTTGAAATAGTGAGTTTATTAGAAATTATTGTACATATTATCACTGACGGTTCAAAATTTTTGTCTTAAGAAAACTTTGAATAGCAATTTTTTATACAAAGTAAAGAAATGTTAAATTTTTTTCAGAAAAGAAAACTCTTGGAAACATTGCTACTCGTACTTCGTTACAGGAACATGTTAACGGTGTTCTTATGGTCTCAACTGGACGGCATGGATCTGGACGACGGGTGGTTTCAGCACGACAGCGCGCATGAAAAAATCGATTTATTTTAGCAACGATTTCCAGAACACATTATCTCAAGAAATACCTATGTCAACTGCAGTGACCATGGTCACCAAGATCATGCGATTTAACGAAATGTGATTTTTTTCTTTGGGGATTTGTGAAATCTCGGGCTTATGCGAATAAGCCGGAAAGAATTCCTGAGCTTAAATCCGAGATCCAACGCTTAATGAGTGAGATATAGCCACATCTCTGTGTGAAAAAGTCATGGAAAATTTCGTGGAAAAGAGTAATGGCCTGTCAACAGATCCGTGTAGGCCATTTGATGGATATTTTATTCCAAACTTAATCGAAACATGTCTTCTTTACAATCCAATATAAAAATCACAACTATCTCAACAGATACATGTTTTTATTTTAAAATGAAAAAGTGCATTCTTAATGAGACACCCTTTTTTAATATGTTTACGAGTACATATCGTCGCGATTCTTCTTAAAACACGTAAGCGCAATTTTTTCGAAATTGACTTTTTTGGTTTTTATGGTGGTGGCAAATGCTATTGTCTACCATAAAAACCAAAAAAGGGAATTTCGAAAAAGAAACGCGAAGATATTTTAGGCATAAATTTTATTTAGATTTTCTCTGGAAACCATTTTTTAGGCAGCGGTGATAGCGAACAAAATAGTTTTAAATTTTTCGCAAAAAATAAAAGTAACAACAACAGCAATAACAATGCATCACTAACTGCATTCATCTAACAACAAAAGTGTCGGTGTTTTTATTGTTACACGTTTTTCTCCGCGCCCTTATTCAAAACATCTCATACATGATTCTAAAAGTCATTTAAAGTAGCTTTAACTTTAAGTAGCATACAAAATATTTTGAATTTGTATGGAAATTTCGCTAGATATCGAATGCCGTGATTCGCCCCCAGATGATTTCAAAAAGTATATTGTGACGTATTGCTGGTTTTTATTGTTTCTTTTCTTGTGCGCTTGGCATTTACATGCTAACATTTTATTCGATCCTCGAATGCTATAATTCGTGCGATTTACAAAACACCAACTTTACTATTATTAATTATTGGGAAACGTGTGATTTAAACTTTTGTGATTTACAGAACAAACCCAAAATCGGTTTGGCGAAAGGCTCTTTGAGCTAATAATCTGTTTTAAGGAATTTCGCTTAACAACGGTTTGTGTGTAAGCCTGTTTTAAGTTTCTATGAATACGGCTAACAGTGTATATACACACATGACTACATCCATACATATGTATATGTGCATGTATGTGCTTTTATATCCGCTTTTATATGGGTTAATCGAAATATTTTCAATGCTGAGTTAGAACAAGACATGTGTGTCATGCCGATAACGTGAATGAATGTGTAAACAAATAATAGTTGACACTTTTATATTTCTTCAATTGAGTCCTTTGGGAGGATATTTGCCAAGTTTTCCAAAAATAGTTGTTTACATTTCTATGCACACTCACACATGCACAAACATACCAACAAACAAACATCAATATGTGCTATTAAAAATTACAACAACAAAGAAAGAAAAAAAAAACGCTACTTGGTCTAATCTCTATTGTTCTTCTATTGGGTTTGTTTTTGTTTTTGTTTTCATTTATTTATTTATTTTGTATCTTATTTGATATTGAAAGGAAAAATAATGAAAATGAAGAAAAAAATTAAAAAAAAATAAATAAATAAAAATAAAATCATTTAGTTGTGATTTTCCTTTCTGCTGTTTTATCTTTTGCCCCATCATTCTATCTGCGTTATTGATTTCTAGTTTAGTTCATTTTATTAACATTTTATTTTTAATATTATTTTTTAGTTTGACATCATTTCAGGTTAAAGCCTGAATTTCAGATTCAAAAGTTTGCATTTATTTCTGCACGAGAGAAAAAATCATTTAGACGACATGTCCAAAATTGTTTTCTTGAATTTTCATAAATTAAATTATTTTCATGAAATTCAACGCCTACCACCAGAGATCCGAAATAACTGTTATTATTTTTTAAATAAGCAATAGGTTATGGAAAAAAACCGGAAAAAAATTGGTCCTGTAATATCAACTATAAATTACTCAGAAAATTGTAGTCCTGCCATAAACATTATGAAAGATTATTATTATTTTATTTTTGGTCTTTGGTAATTATTATGAAAGATTTTTATTTTTTCTGTCATCTATAACCAGGCAACAGTTCGTGTCTTAAAATATTTTTTATAAAATTTTGCACACCGACTGCTATTTGCACAAGGACGAACTTTTTTTAATTGATTTTGGTTAAGAGCTGCAAAATTTTTTTGATTCAGTTTTAGACTATTTTTTACAGAAATCAGTATTTTAACAAAATAATTTTTTTATCCAAATTTTACCAATAGTTTAACTAATTGTTTCTTCTAATTTTTAGTAAATTATAGTTCTCAGCAGTGATGTCAAAAGAAGGGAATTTCCCCTTTTTGTAGGGAATTTATTGGAAAATTGCAAGAGAAGGGAAAAGAGGACAGATTTTTCATTTTGAGGAAAATGTAGGGAATTTTTAACACTTTGCTTTTTCTTCCTTTTTATTACGGTGTAATTGCGTTAAAACACCACACAAAAGTGTAAATATTATACATATAAAAATTTAAACTTAAATTTTTGTTACAGAAAATATATTTCGGTAAATAATAACTGGAGACAACGAAAGGAAAAGAAATGTCTGATTTTCCTGATTTGATTATTGTTATGTTTAATATCAAAATTAAAACTTTTTAAAATTATATATTAAGTATTTTTTTTTAATTTATTAATCGAAATTGCCTTGATAAGTTTTTTTTTAAAGATTTTCAAAAACGAAAATTTTTGGCTTGAGTTCAAATCTGATTTTACCCATTTCTTCTTAATTTAAGAAATTATTTTTTGGATAAATTCATTATTTATTTGAGATAAAGAAAATAAAAAGACTGGTTAAAGTCTTAAATTCAAATTTAAAGGTGATAATAGTGATAAAAGTGCTAATTTGAGAAACAGTTATTTATTTTTTGTGCACGGTAAAAATAATTTAAAATAACAAGAGAAAATGCCTTCATGCAGGCACTGGAAATTTTATTGTTCATCTTCTTCGTCAAAAAAGTATTTGTAGAAATTTTGGAAGCCTTTGAAAACACTAATGCACAAATCGTATTGAGTCCAAGATTAAAATTCATGTAATACTTCTCCTATTAAAGCACAAATTCTGTTCACTTTTATTTTAATTTTATTTAGCAGAATTTTATTTTATTTTGATTTTGTACGTTTTTCTTTTACATTATACCAAATATTTTTCTTCTTCTTATAAATTTGTCAACCGTTTTTGACACATCTGTTCTAATTTTCAAGGCGAAGTCGGATGAATCTGCCTTGAATCCAATATTATTGGAATTGGATTTAAAAAGGCGACAAAAAAGAATTTGTATGATGAATTTCAATGTTATGGGTTTTATGTTCAATCTATAATTACTATCTGTTTTTAACATAAAACCGATAACAATGAAATTCATCACACTAAAGTTCTTTTTTTTTCGTATTTTCAAATCCAATTCTGACAACATTGGATTCTGTGACAACCCCGAATATCTCCAAAACTAAGTGAGGTAGAGCAAGACTGACCGAATTTCTAATAATCCTTCCTCATATATGAGTCCTTATAAGCCAACTATATTTCCAAAAATGAATACGGATATGGAAGACCGAAGAAAGAAATAAAAATCTTTCATAATAGTTACGGAAGACAAAAAATAAATAAAATAAAATCTCTTGTAATAGTTACGGAAGACCAAAAAAAAAGGAAAAAACAAACTATAATGGTTATCCCAGATCAAAAAAATATTGGTTATTTGTAACTATTATTCAGAGAGCAGTTTTAAAAATTCGTGATAAATTATTAATTCAGGATTTTTTCAAATATTGGTTATAACAGTTGTGTATGTCCCTGCGATCAACAGTTAAAATTTAATTAAAAAGCAAGGCAAATGCATAGAGGTAGTCGCGGATAGAATTCGCCTCATGAAATATAATTTTTGGATGTCAAAATAAACTGTTCAAGGCGAATGTAAAGGCCTCATTAGTTTTTTACTTTTCGTTGCCGTTCGTTTCTGTAGAAAATATTTTTGAATTACTTGTTCTGTGTCTGAACTTTTGGATGAGGACGATATAATTATAGGATTGAATTATGTAAATGTTTGCCAAATGTTTTTTACTTAACAAAAATATATAAATCTTTATTTGAATTAAAATAAAATATTCTGACTTTTAAAACAAAATTTGTAATATTTCATTCCACAAAAAAACTAATACATAAAAACTCTTCGCTGTCCGCAACAGAACAGAACGGAAAAGAAACAACAAACCATTCATACAGTTTTTCAATTGAAAATAAACAAACCAGCTGATTCGTAACAGAACAGAACGTACAAACTAAAGGCTGAATTAGCGGAGCGCACCCGTACCGTACTGTATCAGCTGTTCGTCTATGTTATGGGAAAAGCAATACAAAAGCTTACCGAATTTAAAAGTACCGTAGTTGCAACGTACCAATCTGTATAAAATAGAAATTGTTAACGTTGTTACGTGACATTTGTAAGCCAGTGATGGGCTGTTTGTTTGGTACAAGTTAAGGGGATATTTCCGCTCCTTTTTTTTGGTACTTTTTGATAATAATATTTGTGTACTTTTAACAAAACAACTTAAAATAATGTATATTTGCATGTATATGTACATACATATCGTCATATAACATGCAAAACGGCCTATCAAAGGAGAGACAAAAAACTTAATAAAAAGCAAACTATTGTGATCATAAAAACTATTTTTATAGGTAGTATCATTAATAAAATCGGAATTAATGAAACTATGCTGAAAAAGACAATATTTGTTATCACAATATTTTTTATTTTTATTTTTATTAGTGAAAATTTTGTTATAATGTAGATAGGCCCTTTTTTGCATTTGATAAGACAATATACATGTTTAGATGTATATAATAAACAAATGCATATATTATATAAATGTGATATGTACGCATGTATGTACATATAAAATAATTTAAATGGTATACATTTTTTTGTATACACATAAAAACACTAATTTGTTGTTTATATTTTATATTATAATTTTATAATATAAATGTGAAATAATAAATAATTTTTATATACATAAACAAAATATAGTTCTGATATCATTTAAATATCTTAGGTACTTTTTCTGCACAAGACACCAATTGAAAATTTTTAATACCCATCACTGTGTTGTAAACAGCTGTTCCTTTTTCCTGGCAATAAAACAAACAATAGAAAACAAACGTACGTTTTTAAATGTTCTATAAGTGGACCAACGTGCTAACAGTACGGTACGGTACGGGTACAGCAACGCTCGGCTATCGGGTCCTTAATTCTGCCTTAAGATCTGAAAAATGTCACAAAAAAAGACATACATTTTGACAATGAATAATGATAAATCATAATCATGAGACAGCTGTGCTTTCGAGTTCACAGGTAGTCGTATCCGAATTCCCCTTAAAAATATGAAACGGTTGACAAATTTATAAGAAAAATTAAAATAATTACTTATTTAGGGTTTTCACGATCAAGTTTCAATACACTCACACTTTTTTACTAAACACTAATACTTTTAAAACTTGATACGAAATTGCTTTTTCCAGTCGACTGTTTCAATTTACTGCCAAGAAAATATTTTTTGGTTTGTTTTTTTTACAAATATTATTCTGCAATTTAAAACTACTGATTAAAATGAAATATTCAAATATGTTTGTGAAAAAAAGTACATAGTAATAAGTGTAATAATGATGTTTGAAGTTGTTTTCTTGACGATATCATGTACAAAAGTAAAATAGCAGCTCTTGAGCAAGTCCTAGTCAAAGGATTTCATAACCGCAATCAGATGGTCTCGCTAAAACAACTTTTTCAGCCCAGTGCGTATGTGGGATCCCATGAGCTCAATAATTATTAATAACAAAATTAGTTTACAATTTACAAGACTATAAATAAAAACTTTTCCAAATTGTACCTCATTTTGTTAAAAAAAAATAAAAATTAAAATACTAAAATAAAATATTAAAAAGTTATTTATGAATCTTTAACTTTGTGATGCCAACAATTGTAATTATCACGCCATAAAATATTATTTCAGGTACATTTTCATTATCATCAACATAAAATGTTTTACAATGTTGATGCAGCAAGCAGCAAGTAGCAAGAACAACAACAACAACTATTCGTACAATTAAATATGAAATTTTTATCGCATTCAGTCAGTCAAGCAAACCAGTCGCAGCTCATTAGTGGTTCGTTCATTAGTTATTTCACTAATCACTACGAGCAGTAACTTTCGTAAGTGCTCGAGAACTAGAATGTACTGCTGCTACGTTGGTATTATGCGCAGGCAGGCAGTACACCCGTTCCGGAGGAAGGAGTAGAACTATAAAATAAAGAAAAGGGGTGGGTGCCAACGCAAATAACTTTTATATTTGAATTCCCCCTTCTACTCGCATAACTGACGCTTTCAATAAATGGGAGTGAATATAAATGTTTAATGTTTCCGAAAATACTGTAGTAGACAATTAAAAAAAATAAATAAAAATAACAAAATAAGTAGTTATAATTATAAGTTTAGCTGGTATTAACTAAACTAAATATTGAGTTTTGTTAAACGTGACTTCTTTATTTATACAAATAGTTTTCAGCACTAATGACATAAATAAATTTGTCGAAAACGTTTGCCTCCTCTAAAGCTCTAAACACAATCGCGACGGCAGGCGACATTTGTAGTCATGTAACTGTGTAGCCTTTTTTTTTAAGAGAAGTAACACTCAGGCAATTAGTATGCCTACCAACCCGTAGGTGTGTTACCTTCTTTGGGAAAGGGATAGTGAGAGAGGACAGATGGTGAAAGAGAGAAAGCTTAATGTTTGCAACTCTGATATTGCGCGCTGTGTTAGTTTTTAGATGCAGCGCCTCTGATGTCAAGTAGGCGCATTAAATGTGTTTTTTAAACTGTTGTAGCCGTTTTATTCATTATTTTACTTCGCCGGCGATTTTGCTACAATACCGACGAAGGAGGGCGCTGTGATGTCAGCTAGCATACACCAGTATCAATTGCTACCAGAAATGTTCAGTGACCAGTGTGCTATGCCTTCATCACTTAAACACTCCGATAACAACAAATACAATGGCATACTCTAATGCACATCTGAAAAATGATGGATGTTATGACTTGTCTGAAGCTGGGCTCGAACCAACGTTCTTAGACATTATTTGCTTTGCAGTCAACGCGCTAACTACTTCAGCCAAGAGCAGCCTGCTGTCGTGCATGTCTTTAGAGCACCGATATTCCAGTGAATCGATAGATTTAGCTACTGTAATGTCACCGATGCCCTCTCCTGCATGCGGTCGACTAAATTCAAAACAGACTTTGAAGCACCGGCCCATACATGAGAGTTGTTGGAATCATTCGATCGAATATAGTTGGTGGAAAATAGTGAGATCAGATGGTGGGAAGTAACTCTTCCATCGTCTTGAATGCTTCTTTTGAGACCCTGGAAAATGTGGTCTGTCCATCGAACTTCACACTCGATCTTCATGCCAAGAACATCAAGAGCATCCGATTCCTTAAAATCCATACCAAAAATAATTACAGGTTCAGCAACATGTTCGGTTATACATCTTTGCGTGAGCATGCAACTCTGGGTCCTACGAGCGTTAATATCAATCCCATTCGCATGCAGTGATGCCAGCAGAAATTTAACAAAATCCCTACATGTCTCGTAAAAATTCCCCCTTTTTCACTACACACACAAAAAAGTTCCCTACATTTTTCCCTACTCGAATAATTCATTGAATTTATGAAAAAAAACCTTTTTTTTAAGTTTTAAATTTTTTACATTTATATCGCCAGACAAAAGATTAAATAATAATAAAGAAATAATATAAATTTGTAATTTTAACAACCTCCAAAATCATAATAGTCCTCAAACGACTATACGAGGGCGGATTGATATTGAAGCTACCTAAGTGGGAAAAAAACATTTTTTGTTTTCAAAAACCATTTATTTCTCAACATAGTCAGTCTCCTTTTAGCTCAATACACTTAGAAAGACGATATTCCAACTTTTTTATACCATCTGAATAATACGATTTCGGGAACCCCACAAAATACGCGTTAGTTTCGGTAATCACTTCTTCGTTTGAGATGAATATTTTTCCTGCGAGCCACTTTTTCAAGTTTGGAAACAGGAAAAAGTCACTAGGACTATAAGATGGATGATCAACCAATTCGAAGTGTATTTCACGCAATTTTAGCATCGTATCTAATGCTGTGTGAACCGGTGCGTTGTCTTGAAGAAAGAGCACTTTTTTTCTTCTTTAAATGTGGTCGTTTTTTCTTGATTGCATCAATCAATTGATCCAATAATGCACGATAATACTTTACTGTGATTGTGGATCCTTTTTCATGACAATCGATGAGCAATATTCCGTGTGCATCCCAAAATACAGTGGACATAACCTTGCCAGCCGATTTCACTGTCTTCGACTTCTTCGGAGCACTTCCACCAGCTTGCACCCATTTTTTCGATTGATTTTTGGTTTCAGGTGTGTAGTGGTGGACCCACATTTCATCAACAGTTACTAATCGATGCCAATAATCAACAGGATTATGCTTTATCATGTCCAAACACCGCTGTAGAAGTGGTCTATCGAACTCGTTTTTGTTCGACACTGAGCAAACGCGGCACCCATCTTGCCGATAGCTTTTCCGTATACAAATGTTGAACAAACGTTCATTTGACATGTTTACCATTTCAACAATCTCACGTAACTTGACTCGGCGATCATTCATAACGATATCAAGGATTTTCTTGATATTTTCTTCAGGAACCACCTCTTTCGGCCTTCGTGTTAATGGTATTGTTGCAGTGCTTGTTTGGCTGCGTTTAAATTCAGCAATCCAATATTTTACCGTGTAATCTGACGGAGCAGACTCGCCGTAATGTTTATCGAGCTTTTCTTTTGTCTTTTTCGCCGTTTTCCCTTTCAAATAATATTGTTTAATCACTGCACGAAATTCACTTTTTTCCATTTTTCAAGAAACACAAAAGTTTTTTACTTCAAACGACTACAACAAATAAACTAATCGATGAATTTGGGTGAAATTTTAACAGCTGACGTTTGACAGATCGCAATTTCTAAAAAAAGTTGTTGTTGTGTTTGTTTTTATTTGTCATACAAATTCTATTCCCAAGAAAAGCGGGCATTTCATTGCCTTTCGTTGTCTCTATATATTATTTACCAAAAGATGTTTTCTGTCCGTATGAAATAAATTCTGCAACAAAATTTGAAAAGTAGTTTTTTATATGTACGAGTATTATCACTTTTGTGGAGTGTTTTATGGAATTACACTGCAATATAAAAGGAAGAAAAACCAAGTTTTAGAAATTCCCTACATTTTCCTTAAAATAAGAAATCTTACCTTTTTACCCTTCCCTTGAAATGTTCCAATGAATTTCCTACAAAAAGGGAAAATTCCCTAATCTTGGCCTCACTGTTCGCATGACCCCATTCAGAGATTGTTGCAAGATCGTGATTGAGTGCATCATTCATGTTCACCCACTTTGCTTCAATCTCCAACAGGCTGAGCCTGCGACTGAATACTGATTGAATATGAATGACAAAAGCTGAGTTGGACACTCAGAAAATGTTGCATAAACGATCAGCTGCTTTAACGGTTTCACCTTATTTATTGGATCATGTAAGAAATATCGTCATCTTTTTTTTCAAATTTAAAGTTCTCCCTCTCTGAGAAAAAAAAACACCCGATTATATTTTCAAAAAAAGGCGAAACCCGTGAATACTCTTAAAGAATTAATAAAAAATATTTTCTAAAACTTTAAAATTCAAGAACAAAAACCTCCATTAAACTAATTAAATTAGGATTTCTAAAATGTAATAAAAATTATTTGCTGCGAAAATTTCAAACGAGATTTTCTTAACAAATGTTTCTCTAATTCAGTTTTCAATTCAGAAAGGCAACAAGACAGAAAATTTTTGCTGCTTTTTTCTTCAAACAAAGAAAAAAATTTTGAAAAAAAAGTAATTTTTTTACTGAACAAATTCATGCCTGTTGCTGACTTTAAAACTCCAACACACACACAATCTTTTTTAGAATTCTTCTGGTCTTTGAGTGGTTGTGAGGTGTTTTGCTCTCTCACTGTCATCATCATTCAAACATGACGTATCATTGACATGTTAAAGGGAACGTGGTGTTTCAGTACCAACCAGTACATGGATTGCGTTGCGTGTTATTTTTCCAAGGGTGTCATTTTATTCATCTAAACATACATATGTACGCACGTAGTAAATACATAAATACGACCCTTTTATTTCGTTAAAAGCGAGAAAGTGGCTAAATATGTTGTGTGAGTGCTCGCAATCTTGTTGTTGTTTTTGATGATGCCTCATCGTCCTCAGCAGCGAGTTAATAAACTCATTCGTAATAATAAATTATTATATATGGTGTGTCACCCTCCTCATAATTGTGTGAATTTTTATGCTGATGATGACAAAAAAAAGTGCCATGACAGTTGTATGTCTGTCACCCACTCACTCTACCGCAAGTCATCAGTCATGCTTGCTGCTGGCAAGAATCACCATTGCAAGTACTAAAGTAGTTTGTAATTAATTTTTCAAAATAATTTGGTCATTATTTATATCTTATTATGCGACATCACAATCACACACACAAATACATATTAGAGATGGGGAACGTTCACGTGACTAGCGTGAATAATGCGTAATCACGCATGATCGTGATTAGTTTTTTTTGCATCAATCATGTGAACGGGAATGAACATGAGTGCAAAAAAATTGAGCGTGAGTGAACGTGCATGAATAGATTTTTGGCGTAATTGTTTCGAGATTTATTTTGCTTTATGGAAAACTTTTTAATTACATACATTTTTTTAAATTATTCTTATATATTTTTTCGACCTTTGTTTTTTAAATTAATCTAATTTATCTCGAGCCAAAGGTCAATTTTTTATAAAAAACGTTTACAAAATTTTATTAGAAAACAGATATTTCGCCACTTCTTTGTATTTCCTTGAAGAAGCCACACAAAGAAGTCGCGAAATATCGGTTTTCTAATAAAATTTTGTAAACGTTTTTTATAAAAAACTGAGCCCGAGAAAATTAGATTTTTTTTAATTGTTAAATTTTTTTCCACTCACGTGAGTCTGCATAACGTGAGTATAAAAAAATTGAGCGTGAGTGAGCGTGAGTGAATGTGCAAGACTAGATTTTTAGCGTGATTGTTTTGTTATTTTTTTTGCTTTTTTATTTGTTTTCAATAATTTTTTAGTATTTTTTTGTAGCTTTTATTTTATAAGTATTTCGTGAGCATGAGTTGTCGTGATTGCGTCCAACTTTTTTTCCACTCACGTGAGCGCGCTCGTGCCTGAGTAGGATTCCGTCGTGATTGTTTCGTCATGTTTTTTGTTTTTTATTTGTTTTCAATTATTTTTTTGTAGCTTTTCTTCTGTAAGTATTTCGTGAGCGTGTGTTGTCGTGATTGCGCCCAACTTTTTTTCTACCCACGTGAACGTGCATAAGCGCGAGCGAAAACAGAAGCCGTGCATGAGCAATTTTTTTTATCATCAGTGTAAATGAAAAGTCACTCATGATCCCATCTCTAACACATCCTTCTAATATTATAAATAAAAAAGTTTCTATGTTTGATCACGTGATAACCGCTCAATGGATTTGAATGAAATTCGTTAGACAGATATAGCTGAGACTAGAGGCACACATAGGCTGCATCGTTTTTAAAAATAAGACCTCGAATGGGTTAAGCGGCAATTTCTCACACAGAAATAAACATGAATGTAAAACCAAAATTAAACAATGTTGATTTCATGTCATGTTATTTTCTTGCAAAAATATTGACTTTGTTGAAAGCTAACATACATAAATTTATATTGATTCAATGTTTCAAACTTTAAACTTGAACTAACAAATAGTAGACTAAACATTTTTCGTAGTTAAAATAACATTGTGCAATGTTGAATCTACACAACTCAGCTTTGTAGTAAAATAAAAAAATTATTACGATAAATTAACTTTGGATTTGCTAAAATCAACAGTAAGTAGTGTAAAGATAACATTTCTACATTTTAAATCAACATGGCCAATAAGTGTTCCATGAATTTCAATGAGAATTTCAAAAATTACAAAAGTATAAGAAATAATATTCTCTTATTTTTCGACCTCTTTTTTAATAATTATTTAAGTGATTATTCAAGCCTTAGGTCAGTTTATATAAAAAACGTATATGATTTATTTTTTAAATCGATATTTCGCCAATATCATTGATTGGCTTCTTCAGGAAATAAAAATTTTTTCATTATGATTTACATTATTTAAAAATTTTTACATTTGAAAATAAACAAATATTGTCAAATTAAGAAATGAAAAAATTAAAAAAAATCCAAAAAACAAACAAACAAAATATGGATACAGTATTTTTTTATTTTCTGTTTCCGTTTTTATATAATAAATATCTATAACTCTGTGCAACATTTGCCGTATCTGCCCTAAAATTCATCCTTGAATTATCACTTAAATAAAGTATAAGAAATTCTCATCGATTTTTTAAAAGTTTTCGTATAAGATAAAAGGTTTGAAACTTTTCAAAAATATTAGAGCTATAAACACATTCACTACAGCAGGCTACCGACTACCACCTGTCAAAAATGAATACATGTGTTTATATGAAAATGATTATTTTCACGACTGCACGCCTACATGACTGCAGGTTGTTGTCCATGCTACTTTTGTCGTGTAGTCAAATTAAACTAATTTCTATTTTTGTTGGCTACGAAAAAAAAAAAAATTAACAATACGAGTATAACAAAATATGTAAAGCAAATTATTTCCTAAAAAATATTTTCTTAACGTAAAACAAAATAAAATGCAAAAATTACATTTCTTTTCCTGGTATTAACTTTTTGTGTAAAAATAATTCCTGCATATTAGATTTATATTCTGTGTTCATCTTTTTATAAAATTTTAATATTTCAATGAAGCAATAAAAAGGCCAATAGTCAATTATATCGCGATAATCGCGATGATGCGCGAAATTTTTCAATATTTGGAAAAAGCCGTAAAATCTTCTGAAACGAGCTGTAAATGCAAGGAATGTGAAGAACTCGCAACAAACTGCAAAAACGACGGAAATTCGCAATAACTTTTTAATCATTGGGGGAAAAAATGTTCAATATCATTTAAAAGTCTCGATAAAACAATAAAACCAAAACGCGAAATTCCGCGAAATGTTGCAAAATTTAGATATGCTGTAAAGTGTCCTAAAAAGAACTGCAAATGCAAGGAATGTAAAAAACTCGCAAAAAAACAACTAAATTGACGAAAATTCTCAATAACTTCTAATCATTGGGAAAACAAAAATGTTTAATATCATTACAAAATCAATAAAACAATAAAAAATTGAAAAAATCGCGAAAATTGCGAAATTCGCAAAAAGTTGCAACGTTTTAAAAAACTCGTAAAATCTTCTAAAAAGACGTAAAAATTTAAGGAATGTGAATGCATATCACATTCTTTAAGTTTTTATCTGCATTTAGGAAGCTTTACGCCTATTTAAACATTTTTCATATTTTCGCGGTTTTTTAGCTATTTTTGCGATATAAGTGATTCTTGGTTATTTTATTGCTTCATTGAATTGTACTTTTTGAAAAGACGTAACTTAAAAAAAAGCAAAAAATCTAAAGTGGCACCTCTGAAATAAAAATAAATCGGCTGCTTGTCGTTTTCAAAATAATTAAGTAGCTGGCAGCAAGGCCACATTTGTAGCCAACGACATTTGTAGTCATGTAGCCGTGGAGCCTGCTGTCGTGAATGTGTTTATAGCTTATGGTTTAAGATCTACCGATGATTTGGCGTTAACACCAAATTTATGTAAATAAAATAAATATTAAAAAAGTAAATAGATAATAGAAATCGTTTTTACTAAATTTTTTGTGTGTTATTTAATCAATCATTTTGAACCAACAAGCATTTTGTGTTATTTTAATATGACTATCGCTTTAATTTTAAAAGATTTTCGTGTTAGATCAATCATTGAATCGTATTAAATTAACTTTATAAAGACTTACACATTAAATGAATTTCATTCTGAAAACATATTCCATTCAATATGTAATTTATGTTGTTTCAAACTGAAATAATTTTGATTCCACAGGATTCGTTATATTATTTTAATGTGGGATACATTTTCATTCAATTAGACTCGCATGTTATATTGACATGTGCTGCTGTTGTTTGCAAGTTATCGTAAAGTAAAGTGATGATTTAACATGAAACGACCATGAAGCAAAATCATTAATGTAAATAAATATAAATAAATGTAAAATCAACCTTGTTTTCGGTGGTTTTACATTGTGTATTTTTCTGTGTGCTTCTTCTCTGAAACTATCTAAACAATTTTAGTGAAATTTTAAACGTCGATAGAACTGAGTCTGGAGAGACACATACGTATTAATTTGTTTCAAAAATAGGAACACGTGGAGAGAGGAGGTGGCTTTTGCCGCTGAATTTCACGTGAACGAGGTCACGAGTAAAAGTTTGTATAAAATAAATTAAGTAATTTTTTCATAACGAATGAATAATTATTATATTTACTTTAAGCAACTCGAACATTTTAAAGCAGAACTTTTTCTGCAGTGTATTTTCGTAACTATTTAAATGCAATTTATATGTGTACACGAATCAGTCATTTTTTGTATTGAATTTAAAATTTCAGAAATAAAATTCAATTTAAAATGTAAATTTTCCAAAACGAGAAAAAAAATTGAAAAACTTGACAAAAAAAACAGCCAGAAACATAAACTGGCAACGAAGTGAACAATTAAAATCTTCTCAATATTCATGGGGAGTAAACATGAAACGCAGCCATGACAACTTTGCGTCTCTAAAGCTGGATGATACAACATTCATTATGTACTTTATCATGTTGTTGTTGTTGTTGTCGCTGTCGCTATTGGAGAGTAGTAAAATTCTAATTTAATTATTTAAGCCGAGTGCATCTATTGTCACGTTGCTACACACGTTTTGCACTTGTACAACCATCTAAACAGTCATTCATACACAAACACACACACACAACAAGCTATTAAATATTCAAAAGCAGCAACAAAAGGATATTTTGTCTAATAAAAATTCAAACAAACAAATAAACCATAAAATTTCATCAAGCACAAAGAGACACTCTCACTCGTACACAGATAAACACATCAAGGATGATGATACCATAACAATTCTTTTGTACATGCGACGACCAAGGAAATATTTTATTTCTTTCTTTCTTTTATTTTACAAAATTTGCTGTTTTTGCTCTTTTTTTTCAAATGCAAATTATATTTCCAACAACATCGTTTTTTATTGAATAAAAAAAAGGCAGTTTTAGACGGTTTTTTTTTCTTCAAATAAAATATGTTAATTAAACATGACAAATGCAAATGCAAATGCGAGTCTGTCGGTTTTTAAGTGAATTGCAATTTAATTGAGTAGATAGGTTTTGAAATAATTATAATAAAGAATCGGCCTGAAAATAGAAACTTAAAAAAAGAAATTTTGTAAAGAAAATAAAATAGATTCATGTCGAATAATATAATTTGTTTGTTGAGATTTTTGAATAAGTTTCAAAGCCTACTATGTTTATTTATACTTTTGTAATTTTTGAAATTCTCATTGGATTTCCAAAAGTTTTTGTATAAGATAAGAGGTTTGAAACATTTCAAAAATATGGTTTAAGGTCTACTGATGATTTGGCGTTAGCACCAATGAAATGCAAACAAAAGTTTTTTTGAAAATCTTTGAAAGAAGATATCGAGGCAATCTCGATTAATAAATTAAAAAAAAATATACTTTATCTCTAATATATATATATATATATATATATATATATATATATACATATATATATGTATGTATATATATCCCTAAAGAAGCCACACAAAGAAGTGGCAAAATATCGGTTTTTTAATAAAATTTTGTTAACGTTTAAAAAAAAATTCCCTACAGGTCGAGAAAAATTAGATTCATCTAAATTAAAAAAAAATCAAATCATGTATAACATTTTTTTAGGATACAAATCATGTTCGATGAATGAATATATATGACAAGTTCACAAAACTTTTAATTTATTTATTTATTTATTCCAGTACATAGGAAGCCCCTATAATGCATGTACTGTAGATGTACTATTCTATTAAAGTTAATACTTATCATCAGGGACAGGGGTTTCATGCAATAAAAAAGGGGTTTTAGGCGCCTAAAATATGCCATAAAAAACGCAAAATATGCATTAAAAAGAAAAAACTATGCACTGATTTTAAAATTTTTATTTATATAAAATAATAAAAAACTGAACATTTTAATTCAGTCTCATTGGATATGTATGTAAAGTAGTCAAAAATACAAAAAATTTATAAATTTATACATATATATATATAATTATATAATTTATACATATATATATTACAAAATTTGTTTATTTATTTAAATGCAAAAATAAAATTTGCTTTATGTTTTCAAAAGTAAAGTTCAATCTATTTGGTCTCAGAAAATTTTTGTACATTGAAAAAGACCTCTCAACATCTGCCGATGCGATTGAAGCATAGTTAAATGATTCCAGTTCTTTTATAGAATATCTTTCTTTAACACGTTGACTGCCAACTCCGAGATAACTCGTAGATTGATTTCCCTTCAAGAAAGCCAACTACGAGTTATCTCGTACTATCTAAAACTGCCACTTTTTGTGTAGGTACGAGTAAAACCGTATTATATCAGTGTTGATAAATGGCTTCTGGGAAAAGAAAAAAAATAGTTTTGGCTTGCGTGAGCTGAACATTTATTAAAAAAAAATTTATAATAATGATAATTATAACAATAAATTTAGAGAATGTTTATAAATCTAAAAAGAAAGAAAATAATAATAAAATTATAATAAATTATAATAACTATAAAACAAAATATTATAGGAAGCAAATATGATTTTTTTTTTAGGAGAAAAAGGACCTACGAATTAACTCGTATTTGGCTTTTGCGTAGCGATTTCTGTCACAGAAGCCAACTACGAGATAATTCGTAAGTGCTTTTTCTCCTAAAAAAAACATAATATTTGCTTTTTCATGATACCTATCATCTAGAAATAGAGTTTTTAGTAATATAATGTGAAAAAATCAAAATGTTATTTTTGGCCAGTTTTCTGAAAATGGCCTTGGCAGTCAACGTGTTAATCGCATCATCACAAGGTGATTTTTTTTAGGAAGTTTGACTTGCTAAATTCCATTGCAATAAGGTATGTACTAACTGGGCAGATTTTGTTGTTGCAGACTTGACACCACCTGGTACATGAATTCGCTTTGTACTCTGTCTTCAGTTGAAATTTAAAGCCGTTATTAACACATACACAAGCAAACGTCACGATGAAATATTGAAAACTAAATTTATTTATAAATTTGTAAGAATGCCTGCGTATGGATTGAATAATGCCAGACTAAATTCAAAGTCGTATTTTTACGCAAAAATCGTCAACTGTAAAAATTTTCGTCCTAAAATCGTAGAAATCACAATTTATTTCAAATCGGGTAGCTGCGTACTTGTATAGTGTTTATCTTAGGATTCGTCTAGACAAGACAAAATATTATAAAGACAAACTTCATAAAAATAAGAAAATATTAATAATTAAAAAATAACTTTTTTTTTCTTTTTAATTTAAATTTTTATCAAAATATAAAAATATGCATTTATAGCAAAAATATGAAAAAACATGCATTTTCATCAAAATATGCAAAAATGTGCTCTAACAAATCGATGCCATTTTTATGCAAATTCACTGTTTCGAAAAGCTATTTTGGTTTTACAATTATCAGGCCTATGAAAAAAAACATGCATTTCCAAACCCCTGTCCCTGCTTATCATACTTAAACTATTTGGCTCCCCACTCATATAAACATTACTTCGAAGTATTTATAAAAAGAAAAAAAAGAGAAAAAATTAAACCATGACCAGAGGTAAAAGGTAAATTAAATGAAAAAGAAAATTACCATTGGAAATAGCATTTCTTGATATATTATGTTGATGGGAGTGAGACTGAAACCATTCTTTTATAAGTATTATAGGAATGAGAGAACCTTTTTAGAGTAAGCCATTCCAAATACGACAAATTCTTATTAAAAAGGATCGTTCAAAAACAAATAGATGTATGAGAGGTGTGAAAATTTGAATATTGCGAGTAGAGTTCATAAACGAAAAACTAGCGGCAAGAGAGAGAGAGAGAGAGCGATTTGTAAAATTGAAGTAGAAGTCGTAGCTTAATGTAGTTTTCGAAATTAACACCAAGAAATTCAGTTAGACGGCTAGAGACATGATCATGTTCCCTTAATCGAATATTATATACATATCTAACAATTTTTCTTAATATACCCTCCACAATACGGTGCACATTACCCAATAAGGTACTAGTGTAAACATCAAGACAGTAATTAAACTGCGACATTAATAACGAGTGCGCTAGTCGCTTCCTAACATGACATGGCGTGCATATGCCTTTAATGAGTATAGTCTTCTTAAATTGAAACATATTTTTTTTGTGACCGCATTAATATGGAGTCAATAGTAACCCCAAGACACTTGAGCTCACTCACATATTGAATTCTTTTCCCACTAATATACAACTATGGAAGATGATAAGACGAGTTAAGATTACCAAAAGAAATAGCTCTCGTTTTATCCGGATTTATTTCAAGGCGATTTAGTGACATCCAGTCGGATATCAACTCCAAATGGTTATTAAGACATGTTTGCAATCCGTTGTATTGAATATTACTAACTTTATATAAAATAATAATGTCATCAGCAAATACATATATTTCACAAAAGTTAATAGTAACAAATGATAAGCAATCGTTTAAATATAATTGGAACAGAAGAGCTCCCAAGACAGATCCTTGGGGAACTCCAGTAGAAAAAAGACCAACAGTAGATTTGATGCTACCAAGTGAAACGAATTGAGATCTAAAGAATTTGCTATGAAGTTTTCTAATAAGACAAACATGGTCTACTCGATCAAACGCTTCAGTAAGATCTAACGAAACCATTTCACATTTAGAGTGCTCATCCAAATTGAGCCTTATACATTCAGTAAGAGACAGTAATAGCGATGCCGTACTATGATTACGCCGAAAGGCATATTGTTTAGGACTCAGTAGTAATCTATTATGTGAATAATATTGTATAATTCAATAAGTTCTCAACCATTTTTGATACAGCTGGTAAGATGGTTATTGGCCTAAGATTATTAATATCATACTTGTTTAGAATTACAAAAACATACGCTGTTATTTGATCATATGTTGTTGATACAATTTCAACAATTATGTAAACTGAGAACTGAAGATATATCCATCCGTAACTACTGCACGCTCTGATTCCATTTTCATAATACACACACATAAATACGTATTGATTTTATCAATTTTGTTAAATATCCTTCTTACACATACTTATACATCATTTAATTATTCTTATCTTTAAATGTGTGTTACTGTTTTTTTTCATTTACAAATTTCCATTATATTAATCATATTTGATTTGAATCTAATAAATATAGACAGACGGACAGACAGACAGATAGTCACCCTTGCTACACTGGCATTCTGTAGAGAATGAGAATAAAAGCAACAACTACAAAAACAACAAAATAAAGGAATTAACAAATATGAAATTTAATAACAAAAGCAAAGAATAAATATATACATGAAAACAAAAAAATACATTTATAAACGTAACATGTCCTTTCAACAAAAAAAAACTATAGAAATCCTGTTGCCATTCGAGTCATTGTTAATGTATGCTTTTTCTTCTAGAAGGAATAAACTTAAAAATAATGAAGCAACAGAAACAACAACAACAGAAACAATAATACTCGTAGTATAAAGTAGACGCGGTTGTATTATTTGTTGGCATGATAATACCGATGACGCGTAATGCATGTAAAAGCGTAAAAGCGTGCAATCATCAATCGCCAAACGCCTGCCCGACGAACGTTTACATGTATTTATGCATGTATGTATGTGTAAATGTTTGTGTATCTCAAAAGTCCGTCTACCATTCATTTATTTATCCCATGCGAAACCAACAACCGCCCATTTTTGGGTGTTTTTCATGTTCTCGCCTGACACAAGAATTACAGACTATGAACAAACTAATAAAGCCCGACACGTGGCATTAACAATGGAACGCATTAAAGTCGTTTATTTTAGACAACAAACAGCAGTAGCAACAGCAACAGCAACTCCAACAACAACAACAAAAGCTAATAGTACAACTACGTTAACAACAACATCAATCCAATGCAGCACCAAAAAAAAAAAACAAAAAATTTCAGGCTTTTGTTCCGCATATCCTTTATTTTGATATTTTAGCATTTGTCTAGGAATTAACTGAATGAAAAAGAATTTTCGCTAACTCCATTAACAGAAATATGTACATATCATGCTTTATATTTATTTAAAAAGTCCTATTTATAAATATGTATGTATGTAAGTGTGCAGCGTGTCATGTTATTTTGGAATTGGGGTTGCGAAAGTAAATTTTAAAAAATATATATAAATATTAACATTTTTAATAAGTTTTTCTCAAAAATTAAAAAAAAAACTTTTTTAATTTTTAACCGTCTGCTTTGCCTGCTCTTCGTAAAGATTTATCTACTGTCTTTGATTTGAACCAGTTAGCGGAAATTATAATTATTTTAAAATTTTCAAAGGAAAACAGCAACCGCAAGAAAATATCAAGTCAAGCTTTCGTTTGATCGTTTTTAAATATATTTTCATAAAATCATATGCTTTTTAAATTTTGGAATTTTATTTTTTTGGCAGAAATAATTGTTATTTCTTGATTTTTTTCTTTGCAGAATAACATCGACCGCTAGTTTGCACTGTGCCAATATTTTAGTGCGGCACTGTACACACGAATTACTAGTGCTTTTTGTGTTTTTTTATTTCTTTAATAAGTAAAATATTTAACGCAAAGAAAATTAAATACGATTATCAAAAACAGTTTAGTTTATCGTAAGAAAATAAAAATTAATAACAAGAGATTTTCTTATAATTATATTTACGAGTCAGTCGTTAAGCAGCTCTGGGCTGCAGAACAGCTCTCGCGTCATCGTAAGTATTTCTTAAGTGCGGTCAGGCTTGCGTGTGTTGTTTGGCCTTCGAGAGTTTTTCGTCTCGCTCGCACTGGTTGAGTGATTTGCCACGGATAACCGTATCGTCTTGCGGTTCCTACTTCCTATGTGAAGGCATAGGTCGGGTACAGTCAGTCACAAAAACATTTTAAAAATACTGTTAATAACATCATGGACATAAGATCTTGTTACCGGCGCGATTTTTGTGCAACCATATTCTTCAAATTTACTTTGTAGAATATGTACCAATAAATAAATAAATATTTACGCCTTCTCTGTCGTTTGCTCTAGAAAACTTTAAAATCATTCGAATTATTTAATTTCTCACATCTACAGTCGAGAAATTTCTAGAAGCTGAACAGATTTTTTACATATTTCGCCTATTGATAACGAGGACATTAACATATTAGGAGATCTTCCACTTTTACCTGAATTCTACAGACATAAAAATCATATCGGTCATCGTGGATGATGGCGGGAGGGTATTTTGTTTCTTTTTGTATACATAAATAATAATATGATACAATGAACGGGATGGACCCGTTAGACCCATTAAGGCACAAATGGGCGCCTGAGCACCCTAAGAACACCTGGCGTAGAACAGTCCATAAGAACTTAATATCCAAAACAAATCGGTTGACGGAATAAAAGTTGTATGTAATGACAGAATAAATTAGAGTTTTCCCAAGTGCAATGAATAAAGGAAAATAAAATGCTTTTTTTTTATTTATTTGTATTTGTATTGAGTTTAAGGTAACAAGAAGTAACATTTAAAAAAAATGAATGTCAACTGCTGGCAAAATAAAGCAAAATGTCATACACTGTCATATTAATCCTTCGGATTAAGCCAAATGAATGCATTTAAACTTAACGAAAAGAAACACAACAAGTGATAAAGAACGGATTAAAATATAAGACATTTTTTTTGCTTCTTAAAAAGAGAAGAAGAAGAAAAAACCAATTCGGAAAATCATGTAACAAGAAAAACAAATAGCTGCAACAAATCCTCAAACTATAAATTCAAGCAGATGCTCATTATAAATCTGTGTAACATACAGTGGTGGAAAAAATAATAGAAACAAACTGCAAAAAAAAAGACGTGTGGCACTCGGGAACTGCCGCGGCAAAGCTATTGCATAGCATTTTTTTATCAACTTATGCAATATAATTATTTATTTATTTTTTATTTATGCAGTATTTTTTTCTTCGATATTAATTCAAGTTAATAACGTTTAAAATATTTTTATTATCTTACAATACGAGTACGTGCAGGTTATTCGGGAATTTTAATCATTGAAACTCTAAGTTTATGGTAACTGAAATAAGAAACATAAGTTTGAGACTTAATATCCTCTAAATATCTGGAAAATACCGCTTAAAACCATACGAATTGTCTGTTTGTTTGTGTATATCATTTTTTGTCAGCCACGATTGCTCGTAAGTACGCCATTTTGTGTTTTCCTACATGTAAAAATCTGTTCTGGCAATACTGTATGTTAATGAAATCAATAGCATACTTTAGGGGTTAATATACGCTAAGCGATTCAAATTTAAAAAAAACTAAAGACTTAAGAAACAAACTTAGTGTTAGGTTTTATTTTCGTTGCTGCGCTCAAAGCCCGCGATAAAAGCTATGCAATAGCTTAACTGCTATGAAACAAGTTCAGTTTGATGTATAATTTAACCATGACTCGACTTACAAACGAGCAAAGCTTGCAAATTATTGAATTTCATTATCAAAATGGTATCGTGCAATTCTTATTTTTTGGTCAGTTTGGGCGACCTTCTGGGCTGCTGACTATTCGGAATCTTGTGACAAAATTTCGCACCACATGTACATTATTGCACATTAAAGCATCAACACGAATGCGTAAAGTGCTGACAGAGAAAAATATCACAGATGTGTCCGTCAGTGTTGTTGATGACCGTGAATTATCGATTCGGCGCAGTTTGCAGCAATTGGGCCTCTTTTTGTTTTGCCCAAAATGGAAGAGGTGGTCTTGGCTGGCAGGTGGTTTCAACAAAACAGTGCCACATGCCACAGAGCACGCGAACAAAGGCCGAATATTGAAAGGCGAGTTCGGTGAACAGTTTATTTCACATTTGGGTCCGGTCAATTGGCCGCCTAGATCGTGCGATTTAACGCTTTTAGACTAAATTTTGTGTTGCCATGTTAAGGCTTATGTCTATAGGGGCAACCCCGCAACGGTTGACGCACTGGAAGCCAATATTTAAGAATCCTGTGCTATAATTATAAGACAATAAGCCTTGTTGTTGTATGGAAATGCGAATAAATAAATAAATTATATGCATCACAGGATTTTTTATCGTGATTTGAGTGAAATCACATCAAACTTTTGGGAGACGTAAGTAGTCTTACTATTTACTACACGGTTTGTGCTATTATTTTGATCGCAGCTGTGTGTATGCATGCATATGTCTGATTTACTTGATGAAAGGTCCTTTTAAGATTCTTATAGGGTGTATGGGAAAGCATATAAAATTATGTGTATGTGTGTGTGTGTGTGTGTGGTTGTGATTGTGTGCGTTTGTGTGTATACGGGCAATTTAAAAAACAAATGATGACAATTAACTAGTTAGCTAAAGGATTAAGAACATCTTTATGTGTCTCTTAAACTCGTACACACTTGAATTTGTTTAAATACACATCACAGTACATGACATGCATACATACATACACATGTGCACACGAGTACTTGTTTGTGTATGTTCATACAAATAAATGGCCTTGAGTTAAATTTACAACAAAAGGTTCGAAAATAAGTGCAACAATTAAGACATAAAAATGAGATACAAAAAGCATTTTAAAAATACAAAAATGAAAAACAGAAAACTATTACAAAATGAAACTTTGGTGTGAGAACCATCTTTAAGAAGTTTAATAGAAAAAAAGTCAAGAAAAGGTTTAACGGGCCCATTAGAAGGAATTAGAACGAGTTAGTAGCCTTCTATTGGGTTTTGAGGTCCCTTAAAAAGGCACTAAATGATAGATTTTCCTTAATACATTTATTTGTACTAGAAACGCTCTGGTAGGTGGTGCTGAAAGGTACTTTTCCTGGTCACATCCTTATGATTTATAAATGGACTTGAGTTCCAATATTCAAATGTATCTGTACTTCGAGAATTTAAAGCTTCACTCAAATTCATTTTGGTTTCTTTCTGAACAACATTTTCGTTCTATTCTGCTTGGACTTCTACATGTGATGCTGTATCATGTCACTGTGTGGAATTTTTAAAGTCATGGAATGTGAAGATTTTTTGATTTGATATGTTCACAATTTTTGTTCCTTATCACAAGATCTACAACTTTGCCTCAGAGATTAAATCAAAATTCTGAACGATTTGCAAGATATCAGCCTGAGAAAATGATCAGAATTTTGCAAAAATGACATCGAGGCCCCAAATCTTTGGGGGGCCCATAAAAGAAAAAGTGCATGACTTTGGGCAAAACTGGGAGACACGGATCTTCTTTTTTTTGGTCTCTTATCACGTAGTGGTGTCTATATATGGTTATTTTTTTCGTGTTGCACTGTGTGTTGTATTTTTTCGTGCTTATATGAATAATATATAATTTTATTATTTTCGTATTATTTTAATATGCACACATGATAATCCAGGAGAATTCGTGATAGGTGGGGCCTCGACAGATCAGGTGATTATTTTTGCTGACGTGTTTTTCAGTACGTATTTTTGACATCGAAAGTGGGTATTTTTCGAAGCGAATTAAAGAGAGTCTAACTGTTATGAATTTTCCTTGCTTGATAATAAATATGTAGTTTCATAAAAAAGTTCGGTATTCGGTAAAGTTCGGTAAAAATTTTGCCGAACACCGAACATTGGCCGAACACAATTTTTATTATTACTCTTATCAATGTGTAGGTACTGTTAAACTTTCATTGCATTGCTTATGGTTCTACTTGAACCAATCAATACTTACATAAGAGAATGTTCGTGTGTATTTTTAACATTTGTAGTGGTGTGAACTTTAGGAGCCTTTTATTCCTTTAACACTGAACCGATTCAAATAATATATAGTCGGGTCACTAAAGCTCAACAATATCTACCACCATTTCGTAAAAGAATGCAGAGAAGGAGAGAAAGGGATCTAAAAATTTGTCTTTGCCTATTTATATAGCAGATGATTTTACAAATAGTTTTTGACTGCCGTAGAAATAATGGGCTCAAATCAGAAATTAAATTTATTATTTTCATTAAGAATTTCAACCAGTTTAAATTATTTTTGATTAAGAAAGTAATATTGCAACATTTTAATCACTAGAGTTTGAAGAACGGATCAGTATGGATTAAAGATAATATTATATATAATAATTAATAATAAAAAAATTAAAAAAACCCTAAAAATCTACTTATGCACGCTCACTCACGCTCCTTTTTTGTATACGCTCGTTCATGTACGCTCATATGATTGTAATAAAATATTAATCACGATCATGCGTGATTACGCGTGTTTCATGCTAATCACATAAGCGGTGTCCATCTCTACTCTAAGCTGAAGCGTTCGTACTTAAAAAAAAAGGTTTTTTCTTCACATTCAACTTCATCAATTTTCGTTACTATAATGATGAATCAAAATGAAAACTTTAGGCATTGAAAAATTATATGATTTTATAAATGTGTGTGTTCGGAAGAAGTGTGTAAGTATGTACTCGCACGAGTATATTTGTAAGTAAGTATGTATCTGAAAACACATTCGAACAAGTATTATTAACTGTAATGTGAACATGAAAAATGCTTTTTAATTTTTAAAAGTGGTTTTGATTGTTAACCGTGCGTAGCACGCTGTATAAGTGGGGAGTGCTGTTGCAACAAGAAGAATGACAGACCGAATGAATGAATGAATGAATGAATAATAGCCGTATCACACATTTAGATCTGTCACATTTGCAACACATAACGAGTCTTACGTACATACATCTACTCACTTATTCAAGAGCAAGTTGATTTTTGCACAAACTTAAAAAAAATCCATTAAACCGTACACAGTCGTTTAAAATAGTGGGCTTTTTTACAACATTTATGTTTGATTTTAAATTTACTCATTTTTTACACACAAAGAATCACACAACTTTAAAACTTGTATCTTTTGAGATACAATAATCGTGTTGCATTAAAGAAGCGATATTTATGATGGACTACAGTCCAAAATAATGTTTGGATTTGGTTTGACGATAGTCGCCCCTGGCGATAGTTCGCTTTAAAACTATCCATTTTATTGATGGTATCTAACTCCTAGAAGACTGCTAGTTTTAAATATTGATGGGATCGTGAGTAAATGTTCACTCACGCTTATGCACGCTAACGATAAAAAGGTACTCTCACGATAAAATTTTACTCTTGCATGCTCATGCACGACCTTATATTTTTGGCTTTGCACGCTCACCCTAATGCACGACAAATTTACTCAAGCATGCTTCTGTAAGACTTGACATTTTGTTGGCTCACGTTATTGCACGCTCACGTAAGTGGTAAAAAAGTTAGTCACAACCACAAAAACTATAGGATAATAATAAAAAAATATTTTATGGAATCAGGAAAAATTAAAAGAAGGCAAAACACAAATCACGCAACAACCACGATCAATTTTTTATACTCACGTTCATGCACGCTCACGTGAGTGGAAAAAAAGTACGTCACAATTACGAAGTCTATAAAATAATGAAAAATATATATAATTTTTTTATGCTCACGTTCATGCATGCTCACGTCAGTTGAAAAAAAGTTTGTCACAAAACCATAAAATAATAAAAAAAAGATTTCATACGTAATGAAAAAAAAATAAAAGAATTCGGAAAATGAATCACGCAGCAATCACGATGCAATCATGTTCATGCACGCTCACGTGACTAGAAAAAAATGTTTTTCACAACCACAAAAACCATAAAATAATGAAAAAAAAATAATATTTTTTATTGCTCACGTGAGTGGAAAAAATGTTTGTCACGATTATGAAAACTATACTATATAAAATAATAAAAAAAAATTAATTATTTTTTTATGCTCACGTTCATGAACGCTCACGTGAGTGGAGCAAATGTTTATCACAATCACAAAATCTATAAAATAATGAAAAAAATGTTTTTTATGCCCACGTGAGTGGAAAAAAATTAACTCATAGCCACGAAAACTATAAAATAATAAAAATAAAATGAATTGTATATAATGAAAAAATTACAAAAAAAAACAAAAATCAAATCACACAACAATCTCGCTAAAAATCTAATCATGCAAGATCGCTCACGTTCATGCACGGTCTCGTGATTGAAACAAAAAATTTACTTATGATCATCACGTGAGCAGCGCATATCACTAGTTTTAACTACGCAAAAATCAGGCAATATTTTATTTCAAAGACACCGTCGACTACTTCTTACTGACTTTGATTTTACTTTGTTCAAATAACTTTTTTTGGGGGGAAAATAACAATAGTTTAAAAATAAAATAAATAAAACGATCGTTTGCTTTGCAGTGCTATTGGAAGGCTTCCGTATAGACAAGTAAATAAAGTGCTACACTATTTGTCTGGGAGTCGCAGATGCGACTCCTGCCAAGACGCTGAGATTTTGAAATAGTCTTAAGGCAGAGTACAATAAACAGGAAAACGCATTCTTTTAAATGTATGCAGTTACAATGTTTCTTGTACACTTGACTAAAGTATAAATTGGACGGAAAGAAAATGCTTTTTTTAAGTATGTATGTGTGCATGTGTGTATGTTTACGATTTTACGTTTTAGTTTATTAAACTTTTTCTTTTAAAGTGAAAAAGAATAAAAATATTTTTGTTTTGCCACAAAAATTAAAAACCACATACTGGGACAATACAAATGAACAACAGCCCATACCCCACATCTCATCCAACAACACTTCGCCTAAAAATTTTTTTATTTAAAAAAAAATTATTTCCACTTTTTATGGATATTTTTATTTTTTATTTTTTGAACACTTTTAAGGCCTGCAAACAATTTTTTATAAAAAAATAAAAGAAATAAAGAACGGAAATGCGCGTCAACTCCAACATAATGGAAAGTGCATTAAAATACACACACACATAGACACACAGACACACTTTTGTAGAAAAGTAACGAAGGAAAAAATCTCTTAGGACGCTTACTGTGCAGGCACACTCAAACTTACATACAGCTGCGCTAAAAAATATAGCACTATCGAGAAACTTACTTTCATCTTCACAACTCCTGAGGAGTTCTTTTAAGTAAACAAATTGCGGTTGTGACACTTTGTCGCACTGTGGCGCCTTTTCCCAAAATTCGTGGCAAAAATACAAAATTTGAAGAAAAAATTTTTTCAAATGAATGAACACATCGTAAAGAGCTTCTTACTGATCCCAATTCAAAAACGTTTTTCTTAATTGGATAAAAATTATAACTGGTGGAGCTCCTTAAAGTCGACATTTTTTTAGAAAGCCAAAAAATTTATAATTAAAAAGAATCTTTAGAATTGAAGTGTCCGAAAAATTGCAGTTTGATCATTATTTTTTTGGTATGTTTATTTTTTATTTAAAAGAAGTAACAAAATGTTCATCAGATACCCTACTTTTTCGGCAGTTGCCGTTTTTCAGACACCCTATATTTAGATAATTTTTACAAATAAAATAGAACATATCTAAAAATGCCCAAAAATGGTCCCGCCCATATTTTCTGAGCACATTTGCTAAATAATACTTTAAATAATTTAACTAAATTTAGACACAGTAAATGTCAGGTTTTCTTGAATATGAAGAAAGCTGTTACAATCTCATGGCGAAAACGAAAATAAAGTACTCGTATGTAACAAAGATGTATTCTAAATGTAAAAAAGAAATATATAATATAAAAGACTCTCCAAAATTGTTTTCACTGCAGCACTTACGAGTACTTGTGACATATTTTTATTGGTTCTCGTTAATACGGGATTTACTGAAGGACTTTTCCCCTTGCATTTATCTTAAATCCTCTTTTATGCGCAGGTAGTTTTAAAACTTTTTTTATAATGAGTAAAAAAATTGCAGTTGTATTGAGGCCTCGATTTCTGTTTAAAAAAATCAGGTAATTTGAACCTTTTTGTTTTTCTGGGCATAAATTAAACCGCAATTGCGCAATGCAGCCAGTTAAGTTTTTACTTTGTGAAAGTAGTGATCAGTACCAGAACTTATACAATTTTACTTTAAAGTGCGATAATGTCATTTCAGAATTTCGTAATTGTTCGAGTTATTCAGAAACTCACATAATGAAAATGTATTTAAATTAACTATTAGGGAGAAATTACACGATTTACCAGGATACCACGAAGAGGATGTTAAAATTAAAATTCACTCAAACTGTACGACAAAAACCTTTATGGAAAATAACTCAGACTGACTAAATGGAGTAACAACTTTTGAAAACATCGAAGAACCGCATACATCTTCTGACAGCAGAAGAGGAAGACTTGCAAAAACTATAAACGAGTGTTCGGAGTAGTGCTGGCAAAGTATTGAGTAGTGGGTACCGAGTATCGAGTATTTCCTTTTTTTTGGTTACTCAATGCTCAAAAGTAGTTACTCGATACTTTCAGAGTTGCATTTTTAAGCAAGTTGAGTGGCTAATATAGTGGATAAAAATACATCACTGTATAAAAAGACAACTGGGTGTAAGATTATTTACATTTATTTTTTATTTAATAATAAAAGACATACAAAACCAATAATAGTTGAAGATCTATTTTAAATTTTTGAAGAAACTAATTCAATTTGCAGATAAAAACTAAGCGTTACAAATTCAAAAAATCCGTTATAAGTATCGAGTAGTATTGAGTACCCAAATGAAAATTATTGAATATTATTGAATAATGAAAAGTAGTAGAATTTGCTAGCACTAGTTCGGAGTACACAAAAAAAAACGTAAACTTCAAAATGCCACAAATGATATATCTAAATTGCATCTTTCAGAAGCATTATATCCTAAGAATGCAAAAGATAAATCAAGATCTAACATTAAAAAAGCTGTGGCGCTTGCAAGCCCAGATCGACTGCAGGGAATTAAAAAGAGTTTTCCAACTCCTCCAAATTTTTTACCCACAAGTACAGCATAGAAGAAGCCTTAGCGTTATTTATGGACTTGGGATTGTCAAAGGAAAAATATTCTAGTATTTTAAATTCTTATTCGCACTTTTTCCCAAAATTAATATTTTACTTATTCA
Source organism: Gymnocheta viridis (assembly GCA_956483585.1). Taxonomy (NCBI): domain Eukaryota; kingdom Metazoa; phylum Arthropoda; class Insecta; order Diptera; family Tachinidae; genus Gymnocheta; species Gymnocheta viridis. Next base: position 139,128,752 of record OY101440.1, read on the forward strand.
GTAAAACATTAACCATTTTGTTAAGATATATTGAATTTTACGAAGAATCATAATGTGAATTACTTTTATACAACGGAAATGTTTGTTTCATTCTTATTCGTCGTCCCGAAGTTATCTTCAAGTATCAAGTATCAAGCATATGAAACACCGGTGTCTCGAAAATATCAAACGTAATTTCTTTCAAATTGAAGAAAATGTTTGAGTAATTTTAAATACTAGTTTTTGATTGTCACATTAATGTGGTGTTCATAGAATCCAAGCAATCGAATTGAGTGAAAAATTTGTTATGAAAACCATTCAGTTATTCGAGTGCTACTTTTTATCGATCGATTTTACGTTTCACTCAAAAAACTACTTCATCCGAAAACATAGCTTGATGTTATTAAAATTAACATAATTTTCCTTTTAAGGACACATTTATAGTGTAACGAAAAGGAATAACAAAATACAGATGGAACAACTATTGCATAAACACCATCATGCCTATTAAGCACAGTGCTATTATTTTTACAGGCACTGTACATACATACACACACACAAACACACATTAATATTTGTAATTATATCTCTAAGAAAAAATATGTTAAATTTAAATTGCACTCTTTTTCTACTTACATTCCTATATAATCCTCTGGATAGGGAATGATGAATCCCTCTGGACTTGGACGTGGTGTTTTGCCAACCCAAAAGAATGCATCCGGTCCCATGCCATCGTAAGCAAACGACTTGATGAATAATGTTGATTCATCCACGGCATAAATGGAACCCTTAAAATGTTAAAATTATTTTGTTGTTATTATAATTATTTTTGATCGGGTGATTTGGGCGAACTTACTTTTATGCCATGAGCAAAGTTTGTGAATTGTCCGATGAAACGACCATAATAGGGCTCAGGTGGAGCACGCCCATCAGCTGAAAATATTAATAAAAAATAAAAAACATATCTTAGCAGTTCAATTAAATATTATGGGAGAATAAATTGTTTATTTGTTAAGTTTTTGGGAGTTTTAAAAAACTGATATTCGTAGCTCGTACATTTATGAAAAATAAAATTGGTAGAAGAACATTAAGAACAATATACTTTTCAACACAAACTGCATACCGCTTGCATTACTTTAAAAGAGTTATATAACTACTTATTAGTAAATGAACGAAAGAATAAGTCAATTAAGGAAATTCGTTCGGAACATGATGTCCTCTCTTTGCGAGATTCTATCAATGGAATATCAACTTGCTGTTCGCTAAATAATTTATCTTTAAATACAAAAACATAAATGTTATCAAATGACTTTTTGTTAACCAACAGGATTAGACGATTGAAGTGTTGCCTATTGAAACGCCCATATTTTTTTTTTGTGGGAAATTATTAATTATTGATTCAAATTACAAAATGTGTGGAAATAATTAAAATTTCAGAGTGCAGCCGCTTTAGCTCGATGTGGCCACCTTTTGTCTTGACTGTGGCCTTCAACCGAATAAAAAATGAGTTGCATGCTGCACAAATGTGATATTGCGGTGTTTTGGCTCATTCGTGCTCATTTCGCTCTCCAAAATATAAAAAATATTGCAAGCACAAGAAAAATTCGGTCTGGCCAGACCAAGATGGTAATTCTGGGGTTAAAAACATTCTTAAATTAATTAAATTAAATCTGTAACGTTGAATAAATTAAATAAATCTTAGAGTGGCGCACAAGTAGAGGTGGAGCATGCATCGCTTATCATGCAGATGATCGACTGTTTAACTCCAGCTGAAGGCATGTGTTTTGTGTTCTTTTTCCATTGTGTGTGTGTTTTAAGGCTCAATAAAATAATTATGCAACAGATCAGCGAGTAAAACACTTCACCATCAATTACAACAATTCCTTTAAAAGCCCGAGTTCAATACTCGCAACAGACATTTTACTTTAAAAGTTTTCTTGTGTTCTCAATGAGTTCCAAGTATTGACATTTTGTAATCATTATTTGTAATCCAGAAAGGTAAGTACTCGGCTCCACTGACATCGTCATTTTGAAGTAAGTAAGTAAGTAAGTAAGTAAGTAAGTAAGTAAGTAAGTAAGTAAGTAAGTAAGTAAGTAAGTAAGTAAGTAAGTAAGTAAGTAAGTAAGTAAGTAAGTAAGTAAGTAAGTAAGTAAGTAAGTAAGTAAGTAAGTAAGTAAGTAAGTAAGTAAGTAAGTAAGTAAGTAAGTAAGTAAGTAAGTAAGTAAGTAAGTAAGTAAGTAAGTAAGTAAGTAAGTAAGTAAGTAAGTAAGTAAGTAAGTAAGTAAGTAAGTAAGTAAGTAAGTAAGTAAGTAAGTAAGTAAGTAAGTAAGTAAGTAAGTAAGTAAGTAAGTAAGTAAGTAAGTAAGTAAGTAAGTAAGTAAGTAAGTAAGTAAGTAAGTAAGTAAGTAAGTAAGTAAGTAAGTAAGTAAGTAAGTAAGTAAGTAAGTAAGTAAGTAAGTAAGTAAGTAAGTAAGTAAGTAAGTAAGTAAGTAAGTAAGTAAGTAAGTAAGTAAGTAAGTAAGTAAGTAAGTAAGTAAGTAAGTAAGTAAGTAAGTAAGTAAGTAAGTAAGTAAGTAAGTAAGTAAGTAAGTAAGTAAGTAAGTAAGTAAGTAAGTAAGTAAGTAAGTAAGTAAGCAAGTAAGTAAGTAAGTAATGAGTTAAAACGCCAAAGTGGAAGTAGTGAAAAGTATGTACTTCATACGTTTGCCAGCATTTAGAGTCGTAACTTTGCCAACACAGTTTTGCTTGGGTTTCTTTAGAATTCAACAATTTTCTACAGTTCAAACAAGCGGCACCGCTTTTACTTTTTGTAAAAGTGATTTTAAATCACAAGAAAGGTGTTCCGCACACAACAATTTTTGAATTTTTGTGATTTCAAACCGGTCAGCTAAATGTCTGCCGATTTAAGGTGGAGGTACATAACACGCGTCGCAAGCGTTAGCGCGTTGTACACTTCTGTCAAAAAAGTTGAACTAGAGTATTTTCAAATAACAAGGTACATATAAAAGTCGGCAACGCGTCTAACGCAAAAAGTTGGTTAACTTTCAACCTTTCACGCGTCATGTTTAATATGGCGGCTACTCAGCTGACATTTGTTTACATACTTTATTTGTTGTCTGGTCAACCGCCGAGAAAATCGCTCGGCGCAGGTCTCTGCTGGTCATCAATTGATTTAGTATAATTAAAAAAGTTAAACAATGGAAACTTAAAGCGAAAAAACCAGCAACATCCCTCTCCAAGTATATTTCTCGTGACCAAAATCTTCTTTTACTCATTCTTTGCATATTGTAAGTATGTACTACAATTAATATTAACTCAATAAAGTCAAAGAAATTCATAAAATCTTGGAGCAAACTTATTTTGGTGTCCATTTTTATGAAATATTTATACAAAAATTAAGCAAACATTGTTATCAGCTGATTGAGTATGAACGTCTATAAAGCGTGCTGTGTAACTTGAAGCGTCTAACACATAAAAAGTTTACAAAGCGTATAACGCACGCACGCCTCAACGCGTGTTATGTACCTCCACCTTTAGAATCACTTGGTTTTTTCCAGTAACTTAATTTTGAACTTCGCAATAAATTAATTAAATGAATTCATTAAAATGTTTTTTTATTGATTTTTATAGTAAAACTAGCAATTTTTCACCAAATAATTTATAAAATAATGAAGAAAATTAAGACAGTTTATATTGCAAGAAATGTTGTCATTTGATTTGTGATTTTGAATTTGCTTTTTAGTTGTCAGCTGTTTTTTTTTCTTTCTTCGAAAATACATCGGTGCTTGGCCAGAGTAGCTGAATATTTCAATCAACGAGAAATATATTTGATTTTTTTAAATAAACAAGCTACTTCCAATAAAATTTAATTATTTTTGTAAGATTATATTCAAAATAGTTATTAACTTTTAATTGTTTGCTTCTTTTTAAAAATAATTACGCATAAAGTAATAGCAAATGGCAACAATAAGTAATTGCAAACAGTGGCAGCTTCCGTGCGAACTCTTGAAACTTCTTTAATGCAATATAAAATAAAAGTTGAATAAAATACTTTTTTATTAGGGGACAACTTAAAAATATCCAATGGGTTCGACAAGTCTCGAAAACACCTTTTTTTAACTCGTTCATCTCTTAATTGTTTTCTTTTTAAATCTATTATTGACAACAATACAGCTCCAGGCATTTCAATTCGTTTTTAATATATATAAAAACAATAATTTTAGTTTACTTTCGCTTGATATTTTGATCAAAACACTAATTAATTTTCAATACACAAAAAATGTCATCAAATCTAAACAAATAATCAGCTGTTTTCTTGTGTTTTCGAAAGAATAAAATCACACCGAAAAGTTAAAACTTGTGATTTTCAGAACATGCCTGTGTAATTAACTCTAGCGACCTCATTCGGCAGGATTTCTAAAGTTTTTAGTACTGAATCATCGAAGACAACACAAGTCGATAAGCAAATTTTGTTAGTGTTTGTTTAATATATTATTCGAGTGAATATAATATAATTGTCGTAACCATGTCACAACTATGTTTCACTTTTCGTATACATTAATGATGACAGTTATAAAAGGCTTCGGAAAGCAGTCCGGATGGCTGGATGGCATGAATCATCTGACAAATCTAAAAAAAAAATCCCGGTTTTGGTTACACTTCAGTGATTCCAAAAATTAAATACTGAAATACTTGACAGTGTTACGAATACTGATAACTTAAAACAAAATAAGCAATAAAGAAGTGAAAGCATCATTGAGTGACATACACAGCAGTAAGTATTTATGTAAAGGGTTTTCCAACGAGGATAGGTCGTGCACTCTGTTTGAATTATTTATCATTGACCTGTAGCGCTTGTAGTTGGCGGTTATGCCATCAACGCTGCCTCGGCATACTTTCACATGCAGCGGCGTGTTCTCGGCAGATTGCAAACTGATAGATAATTTAATGTGCAGTTCAGTTTTGATGCTCTTTTCTTCAAAAATAAATATCCTTTGACACACGGCTGTACCGCCATCTCGCATCTCGAATTTGCCGGGCTGATTTGGCATCAGAAGCGAATTGTCGTGTCATCGACACGCTCTCACTAGAAAGCCCTTTAATACGAAATAAATATAAAGAAACAAATACAGACACGACGACGATAATAATAATAATAATTTGCTTTAAATCGACTAATACCTCGTCGTCGTGATGTGCTGGATCAAACTAGCACGTGCCTTTACGTGCTCCAGGATATTTATTTAAACAAAAAGCCATTCTCCACTCACAACTGACTGACATCGAATAAACACACTATTGAAAAAAGTAATATTGCATATCGTCACGTTGTTATTGTTGTTATGGCAACAAAAACAACAAGTGTTGTTATATTAACAACAACAAGAAACGAAAATACATGTGATGAAATAAAACCTGAAGGATAAAACCGAAAACGAAGTTCTTTTGTAATCGCATCCACCCATCACATTCAAAATGACAAAAGAAGAATTACGATAAAATAAAATGGTTACAATTTATTTTTAAAGATTGATAAAAATGAATTCAACTCATCTTCATGATGAAGTTGTTGACAGGCACGATGATGATAGAAATCTTAAAGGACATGTTGCAGCAACTGACTTAATTCTGCTCTACAGTTCGCTTTAATTTATTGGAAATGCAGGAAAGCGTTAAAAATTAGTGATCATATTTATTCGAATATAAGTTTATCAAACTAAAAGAAGCAGAGCAAAAAGTGAAAACGAGATTCAATGAAAAACAAAATTAATGATTCAAGAGAAACATTCATTTTACGTTATTTTTTTAATTTCAAAAATAGTATATTAACTAAAAATTTAATTGAAATATTTTTAAAAAATTCAAAACAGAATTTAATTTACATAAATATTTTGAAAAATTCAAATGAAAAATTTTATTGAAAAATATTTTAAATTACAATCGAAATATTGATTAAAACATTTTTCTAAATTTCAATTAAAAAAATAATTGAAACATTTGGCAAGATTCATTCGATTAAAATTTAATTAAAATAAAAAACTAATTGAAATATTTTTAAAAAATTCAAAACAGAATTTATTTTACATAAATATTTTGAAAAATTCAAATGAAAAATTTTATTGAAAAATATTTTAAATTACAATCGAAATATTGATTAAAACATTTTTCTAAATTTCAATTAAAAAAATAATTGAAACATTTGGCAAGATTCATTCGATTAAAATTTAATTAAAATAAAAAACTAATTGAAATATTTTGAAAAAATTCAAAACAGATATTCAAACAGATTCAAAATTAATATAAATATTTTGATAAATTCATACGAAAAAATTTTATTAAAATATCGAAAAATTAATCAAAATATTTTTCAAAAGAATAATTGTTAGATTTGCCAAGATTTATTTGTTTAAATTAACGTTTTTCAGAATGCAATAAAAAAATTAAATAAAACATTTGCCCAGACTGAACTAGAAAATAATTGAAATATCTTTCAAAATCCAATTAAAAAATTCATTAAAATATTTTTCAAAATTCAATTAGAAAATTCAATGAAAAAAATAAATAAAAGAATTTCCAAAATTGAACTAGAAATTAGTTGAAATACTTTTAAAAATTGAAAATTAATTGAAATGTTTTTCGAGATTCAATTAGAAAATCAATTGTAATGTTTCTCAGAATTCAATTACAAAAATAATTGAAAAATTTGCCAAGGCTTAACTAAAAATTAATTGAAATATTTTTCAAACTGCAAAAGAAAAAATTAATTGAAATATTTTTCAAAATTCAGTTAGAAAATTTATTGAAATATTTTTTAAAATTCAATTAGAAAATTTTTTGAAATATTTTTCAAAATTCAATTAGAAAACTCTTTGAAATATTTTTCAAAGTTGAATGAAAAAAAACATTTGCCCAAGATTCAGCTAGATATTAATTGAAATGTTTTCCAAAATTCGATTTTAAAATTTATTGAAATATTTTTTAAAATTCAATTAGAAAATTTTTTGAAATATTTTTCAAAATTCAATTAAAAAAATAAATAAAACATTTGCCAAGACTGAACTAGAAATTAATTGAACTGTTTTCCAAAATTCGATTAGAAAATTAATTATAATGTTTATCATAATTCAATTAAAAAAATAATTGAAAGATTTGCCAAAGTTGAACTGAAAATCAATTGAGGTATTTTTCAAACTGCAATCTAAAGTTAATTGAAATAATTTTCAAAGTTCAATTAGAATATTAAGAAAAATACATAATGTTTGATAGTTGATCCAATTACCGATTTCTTTTTACTTCAAAATAATAAAAATTTTATAATATTCCCGACATCTGTGTTTGATCCATCGTAGTTACCCGACAACAGATCGGATCTTCTGGATTGAAAGCTCTGTACGAGCACTCGTAATCAAATAGTCTTTTTGAAAGAAATCAAATAAAATATTTCAAAATTGCTCGAGTCGTTTGGGAGCTACCATGCCTCGGACAGATAGGCAGGCAGTAAGACAGATCCACACATCAAACCTATTGCCATCCCTTTTCGTGGGAGCTGGAAGAGGGGAAGGAGAACTTTCTTTAATATACAGGGTGTTGCAATAATCCGATTTATTTTCAATAGCCCGCCTTTTTGACAAGTGTCATGACTCGAACAGAGGCTGCTTGACAAAAAGAACGACATACGCTTCACAATAACGCAAAAAAAAATTTTTTAAATTCACTAAAAAAAATTGTGAAAATTTCGCGGTTTCAGTGTACAAAACTATAAAGTTTTGGGTCGTCGTGCAGCATCTTCTCGGCCAGCAATTGTGAAATTGTTGAACAAATTTTAGCTGTTGGAACAAGTTAGTGATGTGAAGAATCAAACTCGTGCACGTCTCTCAAGACAACTGAAAATTGTGTTGTTGTAGCTTAGAGTTGCGGAAATCCTAGGTTTGTGCATTTCTCGTCGATCTTTGGATCGAATGATAATTAATGATTTTGTAGGGCCGCAACTGGAAGATATTCATGTAAACGACGCTACGTGCCACACAATTGGCCGCCGAAATCTTTTGATTTCACACCTTTCGACCCGTATTCATAAAAAATATTTTGTATTTGAAATGTATTTTAAAACTAATTTTTCATACAAATTTTCCTTAAAATGGATTTCAAACCCAAATTATTTTTTTATGAAAACGGCAATTAGACTTTATTCTTAGCGGTTACATGAAAGACAAGATCTCTGTTACTGATTCACAATTGATTCAAGACCTCTAAGACATAATACGTGAAGCTATCGAGGCCATGTGGGAACTGGTGATGGAAAATTTCATAAAAAGAATAAAATCCTGCAAGTGTAGCTACGGTGGCCATTTGCCTGATATTGTTTTCCATTATTAATGGCGCGTACCCTCCTCCGTACAATTAATTAAACACCCGATGAATTCGCTTAAAAATATTCCTTTTTTTCACATTAAAATTGTTGCACCCCATATTATTAATTATGATGGCGGATGCTAATCCTGATGCATGTTGTGCCCAATAAAGTGACCCAAAACAAAGTCTTTCATGTCTCCCGCTGCACACACTTTAACGCATTCTGATAGCATTTGGATATAAAATCATTTAACAAATATGTTTTCTTCCAAGGACGAAAAAAAAGAACTTTCTCATCATGACTCATTTCTACAAATTAACAAAAATAATATGACGAAACTGATTAAATAAATAGACCAACGACAAGTACGCATGGAGAATTCTTTGCAATTAATCGCATTAAAGTATTATGACATTTTGTTAATAATCCAAAGTAAAATGACAATGAAATCCAAAGGGAAAATAAGGATGGATGGAAGGAAGAAAGAGTTTGAAAGCTGTTGGTAGGACACAAGAGAACTGACTGACTGGTAACTATGGTTTTGTAATTATTGTATGCGTCGTAGCTGCTGTCCTTCCTAGACGTTCACTTTTTATGGACTTAAAGCAAATGATATTGCAATGCAAGTGGCGTGCAACAGTGTTGAGCAAAACAGTAACAAGTAACAAGTAATGGAAAGGACTGTTGATGGAATGTTACAGCATGATTATGCAACGTAAAAACTTGTCATATGTCGAACAATTTCTCTCGAAATTTGTCTTTTCTTAAGCTTGGTACTCTGTTCGAAGTTGTGAAAAACTTTCAGCAACATTTATTATTACGCGTGAAAAATTTGACACGTAACAAGTGATGCCCATATTACTTTTTCGGAAAATATTTTCGTTTTTATAAATTAGAAGTATGCAACATTTATCGACTTTTGTCAACACAAACAAATGTTTCATTTTGCTTGTTTCTGTCATTGAGTGTGTTCGAGTACCCAAAAGTTTTTACAAATTTTTACTGAACTTTACTGCATTTTACTAAATTGGGTTCGTTTACTCCAGTTACAGTAAAAGAAATTGAGAGCGTAAAGTGACAGTTCATGGCTGAGAATTTAATAATTTTTGCTGCAGAAATTTCTTGTAGTAAAATTAAGTAAAACAGAAAAACATTTGATTCAAAAGGTAAACAAACAAAAGTAAGAAATTAAAAAGTATACAATTTGTGAAAAAATTATTTAAAAAAAAGAAAAACTGGGACAAAATAATAAAAATTAAATTAAATAAATTATTTTTAAACTATTCGTGCGGTAAACATGTGCGTATATGCCTTTTAAAAGAAAAAAATGTTGTAGAAACCATTTACAGTCATTTTCGTTCTTATTTTGTTATTTCTTTAGAGTTGAGAAAATGCTAATTACTCGTATATGGTTACTTACTACTGCACTTGCTTTTAAGGTAGTCAATAGCAAAAAGAAATAATCACATACTTTTGAGTAAATTTAATCAGACGGAAATTAGGAAAATCAAATAAAACTAAAATAAACTCATTAAAACGATTATAGAAAATAATTTGTTTATATTTTCTTAAAATATTCGTGTCATAATAAATATTGCATCGAGTACCAACAAGAAAAAGAGTTGAGTAGTCCAAAGTGTAAATATATTTCGACACTATATTGATTTGCAATCATCTGTTTCCTTAATCTTACAAATTTTTACAATTTTTCCGTTCGCGTACTTTTTTGGGCAACAGATTTTTTTGAGAGTAAATTTTTCAGTTTACTCAGTAATTACTCATTTACTGCATTTTACTATAAAAGTACTCGAACGCAGCTATTATTAAAATTATAAACACTGAGATATTTCCTTCTATAGTTTGTAAAAGAAAACAAAATTATATTAAAGAAATTTTTTCGCACAGAAAATTAAAAGTAAAAAAAATACAGAAAAAATTGTATCAACTGTCAAAATTTCGCGCGAAATAAATGCCAGTCACATTATTTCACAGACGGCAAGCAAATATTGCCAGATACAGTTCATAAATTTTTCACGAGTTGAACAGAGTACAACTTTTGCAACATTTTTTCATGTAAATTTTTTTTATGTCAACATTTCGAGTGAAATTTTAAACAGAGTACCAAGCTTTATTGGCAAAATCTGGACTAATTTTGTTGTACAAGCAGTCGTTGGGTTCTACTAATAAAACAAACTGCCCGTCATTCAATTTAGCGTGCATTTTTTATAGGAATTTTTACTTATTTTACATTTTGCGCATATTGTTTTTTTCCAATTTATATTTAATATGGCCGCTGATTGTATTCAGCTGGGCGGTCGTATAACTTCAAACCAGACTTTGAACCACCGGCCGCATACATGACAGTTACATTCCATTGCCGTGTAACCACAGTGGCAGACTAGAGATGAAACAATGCGGTTATGTTTTGATTTCCCCATCAGATTATAAAAAGAAAGTGATAGCAATATCATGTATCATGTAATATCAAACTATTGTGCGATAGAGATAGAAGAACAACAACTATAACTAAAATAGCTTGCAGCATGGCAGAATAATACAGGCACATGGAAGGCAACAGCTGATAATTTGTGCTTTATCTTGAGTCGTCAAACTTTATATAAAAACAAATTAACAACCTCTCTTAGGTATCGTGTTTATTTGACATTCCCAGATGTTGACTTTTTTGTTGCAGAGATGCATTTATGTACCTGTATTATCCCGCCACGCTGCATGCACTATCGTGTCATCTCTGGTTTCCATTGTGGTGTATCAATAAGTTGTTGAGTAAGTAAAAGTTGTAAGCATATTGTAGTCATAACAGTTTCACTACAATGGACCATGTAGTCCAAAAAGTTGTTATGCTTTTGGACTACACCTGGTCCCTTGTGGGGTACATTTGACACGCGTGCATGAACGAACTAGTCCGCAGGATAAGAACAACTTTCATTACATCAATTTCTTCACTAGAGCTTTTAAAATAACAACAACCAGGAAATCGACCACACCAACCCTTTTTTACGAGCACAACGACACAACACACACACACACGCACATATACATATAATGTAATAAATAATAAGACAAAACAGGAGGAATGAGTGGGTGGGTAAATAGATAAAAATTTATGTCTTTATCCCAACCGAATCAAATGAAACTACATAAAGCGAAGCATCTCGTTTATTGCTTTTATCTCTTCATCAGACCTCCCCCTCCACACTTGGAAACGGTCTTTTAATAAACTAAATGGTTCAAAATTGAGGGTTGTTTGATTAGAGAACACAATAATACCGGAACGAAATTAAAGTGGAGTTGTTAAACAGAAGGAATATTGGAACGTATGTGCGTATGTGTTAAGGCGCAGATTTGAGATTTGTACCATGATGATCATGATGACGATGATGAGGATAATAATGAGGATAATGATGACGATGATGAAGTGTGTGAGGAAAATATTGAAATGTTTTAAATAAATATTTATTCAAATGTATTTGCTTTCTTTTTTTCAAGTATCTTTTTCAAGACAACACGCATGTTGTGTACTCGTTCGTATTGGCTGGCATCATTATTATTTTTATGTTCTGTTGTTTATTGTGTGTGTTTGTTTTGCTTGTTGTTCGGGACTTAATGCACATATAATCCTTTAATTACAGGTTTAAAATAAAAAAAAGATAAACAAATTGAGAAAGCGGCAAAGTTTTTAATTTTTTTTCTAAAAAGATTGTTTGTTTTTAGAGGCGGGTAACTTGAAATGGAAATGTTACGCAGGAAAATATTGTTAATTAATTATTTGTACGAGTATGTTATTAATTTTTTTGTATGAATGATATCGGTGTGCGGCCACTGTCAGGGTCGCCTTTGAGTATACCGGGGCCTCCGGGCACTCTGGGGCCCCCATTTAAAATACAAACTAATGAAAAGCGAAAATATTTACATTTTTCTTGAAACATTGTTGTTTGTAACTCATTTTTTATTTTCCGAAGGTGTGAAAATTAACGCTCTCCACTACAATTAGTAATCAATAATAGTGTTGTAAAAGTACTGAGTCTTTGAGTACCGAGTACTCAATACCCAAAATTAACTCTTCAATACTTTCAGAGATGCATTTTCATATGTAAATATGAAAATTATACTTGAGAATATTTTAAATTAATACAACTCGGTTTTGAGGAAACTTAAGCGCCTTTAAATCATTTGAAACAATTAATAAGTCTGACCGTTTAATTAGATATTTTTAATGGATTATTAAATTTGCTAATCCATGAATTATTATGGAATATATGTAATAATAAAACTGAATTTTAACCTATTTTAAATATTTTTATTTGTAAATAAGAAAAAACGTTAAAAGTATTGAGTAGTATCGAGTACTCAATTGAAAAAGTATTGAGTAGTCAAAAGTAACCGCTTTTTGCAACACTAATCATTAAGCAACTTCAACATTTGCAAAAGTTTTTTTTTCTAAATTTGTTTTTTTAAAACCTTGAATATAATTTGCAAAGGACAGAATTTGATAGTAAAAACTTTTAAATCTTTTTCAGAAATTAAAGAAATAATTTATAAAAAATTGCCGGAAATACAAAAAAAATTAAAAATTAACTGCCAGTCCCACGATGTCACAAGTATTCGTTCTTTCGCACAAATACTTTTAAAACAAAAACAATGGCCACTAATCTTCTCCAGAAATATGACTTTTTTTAATTCAATTTTCTAAAGTTCAAAAATTATTTCAGAAATACCACGAAATCTGTTCCTTAAAGACCTATCCGGAGCACCATTTGTATATAGTGGGAAATCTGTACTGTTCACAATTTTTCCATAATGGCCAATTTTATTTCCGAAAAAAATAATTTTCTTAAATTAGTTTTTCATATTATATTTGTTATTTGTAGAATTCCCATTATTATAATAATCTTAAGCAATATCTTGGACACCATTTTTCGTTAATTGCTTAGTACGGAACTGGCCCCTGTACCTAGATTTGGCGTCCTAAATAAAGTTAACCCTAACACTGACACTATTTACATATGTAAATATTTCAATTTTTCAATGGCTAGAAATTTGATGTTTTTGGCACGATTTGAATAAAATTTTTACTCAGTGGCTAATTTTTTATGCTCTTTCTAAAAAAAAAAAAAAATTTAAAAATTTTATAGTATACCGTTATTTTTTTTAAATTTTTGACTTTTTCTTCATAATCTGACCCTATTTACATTTGTAAATAAATTAAATTGGTGGGTTTATTTGGGGATAATTCATGTTTTTATTATAGATTTTCTTTGAAAATATTAATTATTGTATAAAATTATATAATCAGTCTGTACAACAACCATTACATTTCGTTTGAGTTTTGCTATGCTCGACACAAATTGGCTTCTTACACTGAACACATATTTTCCGTGTTGAGCGTTTTCTCTTACTTTCTTCGTGATAGCACATATAGCAAGCACCTTTTATTGTTGAATGTCCGCGATCGTCTTCATCTGGAATAAAATCCACAGATGTGGAGCTATTCAAGGAATGAATCGGCTTACCAATTATGCATTCAATTGCATTTTTTGTTGGAAAATATGAGACAACCCTTGGAATGCTTTACCTCTTCAATATCGTTGGCATACACAATTGTTCCGCCAATTCTTCTAGAAACAATCGGCGTCCACCTATTATAAAAAAATAAATAAAATTAATACATAATCCAACTTAGCTCTCAGCAAATATGTAAATATAATTACCTTTTCTACATGTAAAACGTGACGGATTATTTTCCGAATATATTATATACGCAGCAAGAGCAGATATGTCGATCATATTATAAAAAACAGCAAGAGGCCAACGATTTGTTTTGCGTTTCGTGGTATATTGCCCCAACATATGATCCATTACATCTACTCCACCTTTTGTATTATTGTAAAATAATATTATATTCGGTTTTTGTTTTACGTCGGAAATTGTGTTGTCACATGGCATTGTTGAAAGTAAAACGACTGCCTTGTTTTTTTTGGTACATAAGAACAAATTGTTCTGTTTTCTCCATAGCCGAATATTGTTGAATGTTCTGCTCGTTGCGGCGAGGATTTAAACTCTGAGGGCAAACATGCTTTATTCTTTTTCATTGTTCCAACCATAGATAGTCGCCATTTTGTGAGTGCATCTGCCAATGAAAGACTTGTGAAGAAATTATCGCATGTCACATTTCGTCCGGTGTTTTTATACTGTTCAACTAGGTCTTTCACGACTCGCTCTCCTTGATTTTGCATCGCATACCCACCACAGCTTTATACCACATTTTGCAGGTTTCGACGGAATATACTGCGTAAACTTGGTACGTCCTCTAAAAGGAAAAAGCTGTTCATCGACAGTGATGTTTTCCCGAGGTCTGTAGTTTTGACGCAAATTTGCATTTAGCATTTCAAAAATTTCCGATATTGGAGCTGCTTTGTCAGTTGCGCATCTTTTTTCTCTTGAAGCTTGCTGATCAAAGCGAATATACCTTGAAATATCTGAGAAGCGTTTTAGGGACATAGCTGCTCGGTACAAAGGAAATGAATTTTTTTGCCAAAGCGACGCAAGTATCTCAGAGTTGGAGTTATGACTACCCATTGCTATAAGTATGCCAAAGTATGCACAGAGCTCTTCCTCAGTTATATCCAACCAATCATATTTTCTGAAGAATTTTGGAAAGGTTATATTAGAAGCAAGATCACAGGAAATATCACTTTTACTTACTTTGTGTTTTTTTCCACAATTCGACCACAAAAACGCAACAACAACAATTAAAACATATCGCACAAAAAATATTTCCATGCAAAATGTATGAAAATAAATATATTTACAAATGTAAATAGGGTCAGTATTCGAAGAAAAAAATTGGTGTCAGGGCTAGGGTTAATCAATTTTGTTATGGCTGTTAAAAGTTTAACAGCGCTGTGTTAAGTGTATGAAAGTGCTCTGTTAATTGTAAAAATAGCACGCTAAAAATTTTGGCTCATGTCTCTGCTACTTAAAATTAAATTTATCTTCACACGCATACAAAATTTCCACTTGTTATTCACGATAGGTGTGAATAAATTTACTCAATATTTTTATAAAACACACATAAAAGTGGTAAAAGTTAATTTTACATTTTTCTTTTGGTTTCTTTTTTTGTACTGTTAAGTTAACTTTCCAATGTTTGTAACTAAGATCAGGGCAATTCGGTAATCCGGACACAGGCTGAAACTATATATCTGTTGGATTTAACGAGGTCATACTGTATTTTGCAACAGAGCTTATATCTCATTTTGGAACACATAATTTAATAAAATTTCCATAAGAACTTCATTATTTCCTTTTTGGATAATTAAATTCGTTATAATCTTTGAGTAATTTATATTATCATTTCCATCTCCATTAACAACGGTGACAATAGTTCGTTTACACACAACCATAACATACACACGCGCGAGTGCCACCACCACATAAACAAGAAACTGATTAAGTCGTTGTTGTCGTCGTCGTCATCGTCATTGTCAATGATATTAAAAAGTTCATTATTTCCGACAAAGCATCGAGCAAATAATACTTAGAAGAGAAAAAAAAAATAGAAAAAATCCAAAAAATAAAAAAACAGGAACAAAAGTAAAACTCAACCTGGAACATGATGATGTTTGTATCTTGTTCCCTTTAGAGCATCGCATCGATGGATACGAAAATAACAAAAAACAACAATCTACTTAAATTTAAAGCATCAAGGCTTCATCATATGAATACGTTATTTATTATATTTTCTCTTTAATAACAGGACTGCAACAAAAAGTTATTCCTTCCACCACCCTCCTTAACAAATCCCTGAACATCTATTTGCTAAAATGCATGCTTAGCTATTAGTGTGTGGGAATCAAGGACGTTAAGGGTGAGAGGGGGAAAAAATTAAGAAAAATAAGACACAAAAAATCAGGAACTCACACTAACAACAAGTCCTGGCACAAACACACACACACGCGCACACTCGCACACACACTTGCACACACACACAATAATTTATACAAAAGGATGCTGAAACAGGAAAATGAAGCGACAAGTTAAATCGAATAAAATTTTAGCTGACTCAATCAAAATCAAAAAGCATTAATGCCAACAACGTTTATGAATTTAACTTTAATCGACCGTTTAAATATTGAAAACACAAAAATTTTACATACAAAGAAAAGAAAGTGAAGGGCGAACAACATTTTTGCCTCCTTCTAGTATTCAGTTCTGCCGCCTTCACTGAACTGAAATTGTTTTTTTTTCATATGACTGATAATCTGTGTAATGATGATATTTCGAAATAGCTGCACAACATTAAATTCTTGATTCCAATTGTTAAGCCAATTTTCTTATACGTTTTTCGATACTGGGGATCCTTTTCGGATTGGCTTTACTCCTGAGAAATATACTTGAAAGAAAATGAGAATTTCGCTTGGCAAAAACAAAAAAGAAAAATATTCCTTTTTTGCTACGATTCTATTCTTCTAATCTGTACAAATGTTTAAGAAGTTTCCCACCTAAAGCGATCAGTGATCGAAAAAAAAAACTATTTTTGAAATTTCAAAATCAAAAAATCCAACGGAAAGAATTTGTTTGTGCGACATTAGCCATGATTCAATAATACAGACCTGTTTAATAATCCAGCTGATTTTTTGTAGCCTTGTGTTTTTTAATGGTCGAAAATTGTGAAATTGTCAAAAGTTTTGTGTTGAAATCCGTGATAGAAAATTAAAGTTTTCTTTGGTACAAAAAAAAAAATATTTTAAATAGTTCTTTTTTGATCCGTTTTACTCCTCCGGTTCATTTAGTACTTTCAAACTAATTTCACTTCTACTTCTGAAAAATAGGATTTCCATAAAAGTTTGGTTTTTTTCTCAACTTGAGAAATGTGTTAATTCTTAATACGTAATTGAAATAGTTTATTTTTCGTACTTTTAAATAATAAATCATTGGATTAATTAATTACGATTTAACATTTATAGGTTTTTTTCTGTCCGAAATATTGATTATCGGTCAGTATCAAAAAAACGGGGATCAAAATTAGTCGCTTTGCGCATGAAGAATGTTTTGAAATATTTGTTCAATTCACAAGCTGGTATTAACGTCGTATGTGTTGTGTAATCGTCTAACTATACAATATTGTATTTTTGTGGTTGTTAATTTCCACACAAAAGTGTGTTATAATTATATGTTTGAATTTTATATGTTTTATAAATGGTTGTATTGAGGACAGGCATGGAAAAATTCTATTTGTAACCCGAAATTCCGCCAAAAGTAACAAAATTTAGAAGAATTCATAAAATCTTCTAAAATAGAGATAGAACTGCAAGGAATGTGAAAAACTCGCAAAAAATTACAAAAATGGCGAAAATTCGCAATAATTTCCAATCATTGGGAAGATTAAAATGTTTGATATTTAAAAGTCGATGAAACAATAAAAATAGAAAAAGTAACCATTATTGTTCTGTGGTGATATTCTTCATACCAGTCCCATTAATGGTTTCTTAAAAACTGACAATAGAACTATCCCAGAGTAATCTGTCCAAGTCCTCAATAAATATGCCACAGAATAGTTCCTTAAAGCCTCGTATAAAATCCAGTCCTTCGATGAACTGTCACCGAACTAGTTTCAAAGTTTCACAACAATAAATCAAAATGTAAAAAATGTGTTTAAGAAATAAAAATATCAATTTTTAAAATTTTTTATAGGGTACAATCGTAAATACAATAAATTTGTGCAACCGCGAGATGGTGGTTTCCGAACGCTAAGCATCGATTATTTCACAATTACTGCATCATTTAAGAATGTGCTCTATATGGCTGGTATTAGCTTTCCAGTCGGTGTAACTTCGGTTTAGATTAAGAGAAGTTTCACCAAATGCATTATTGTTTTAATCAGATATCTTAATCAGAGTGGGAAAACAAACAAAACTTTTCGCAAACGTTTCCTATGAAAACACAAACTTTTAAAATTTTTTCAATCGTTTTGTACATGAGCAAAACCAAAACAAATACCTTTTAAATAACAAAGAGCGCAAACAATACTATTGGCTTTTCACTCACCTGCTTTATTTAATATCCCGTTACAATCGTACAATTGAGAACAAAACAAATGCTCAAAGCTATTTTTTTAAGTGTTTCATTTCGTTCGTCATTGTATAATGTGAAAATCAATCAGCAAACGTTTGTTCTTAAAACTTTTCAATTTTGCTCACATTATTTTCTTTTCTAGCTGCGTACGTTTAAATTAATGTACATTTAGTGCTCACAAATTTAGATGGGACAATCGTTCTCAGAGTTGTTGTTTTGCTTTTGTTTTACTCATCGGAAAGAGCAAAACGAAAGCAAACGTTTCGTTTTGTTTATTTTCCTACTCTGATCTTAATTAATGTAATCTACGATCATAAATATAAAAAAATAGAAAAAGATATTTAAAAGTTTTTGCTCCCGAAAAATTTTAAAAATAAAATGTAAATCTTCCGATGTTGCGCAGAGTGAGGAAAATTTGTAAGCCCTTTTGTTATACGAACTTTTGTAAGAACTTTTTGTACGATTTTAATTTTCACAAGTCATAGGACAGATACGTTCAGGACAAATGAAAGGAATTTCGAGTTATTCGAATAATTTTTATTCGAACGACAACCCTAGTAGATAGACAAAAGTTGTGCATATTTTAAAGCTTTTATACTAAGTTCATATTTTAGAGTGATCAATCGAATTAAGGAAGTGTTCATATTATCGCGAGTGCACTGTATGTAAAATACTCGTCCAACGGTTCACATTTAAGCCGGAATAATGCGTTAAGAATAACTTTAGTTGAAGAACAGATTAAAAATTTGCTTTCAAGCAAAACAACCTGCGAATTTGTAAAAAGTATTGGATTTTCGCAGAAAAGCGTTAAGTGTTGAAGCAACATGAACAGGGAAGTTGTACGAAATGAATAAATATATGAGTGCCCGCACAAGGGTAGTTTCTTTTTTTTATTTGCCTTCGTTTTACTTTTTTTTAATTTTTGTTCTTGCTTAATAAATGAATGTTGTTAGAAACCACAAGTGTGAGGGTGTATGGGGGGAGGGGGTTGTGTATGGAATTCACTCAGCCACCAGTTTATTAAAACCGCAACACAGCAATAAAATAATAGACGGCATGTCTATATGCGAAATCAGCGCTGGCAAATTGTGAACATTTGGGGGTTTTTTTGTACTTCTTGGCTTGAGATTTTTAACGTATTACACTGTCCGGCTGCACAATCTCAAAACCTTTTAAGTCACAAATTTTTTGAAATCGTTTTTTTTTGTATTTTTAGTTTCACTGAACCCGTGTCGATACAATTCGGCAAATGTTTCATGAAAATTTTATTTTGCTTCATATCAATATTTATTTATTTTCGAAAAATCAAGTAAAGATTAATTCACTTATTTGTTTCACTTGTCTGAGAGTTTTCTATAGAAAGGATTGTTTGAGCAAAGTATCTTTTTCTGCCAAAAAAATATTAATAATAATTGCATTAATTTTCGTACACACTTTGCATTCGAATTTAAAATACCATGCAAGTTGCCATCCCTGTGTTGAACACAACCTAAAAATATGTTTGGCAAACCCCACTCGTAAACATTATTATTCTTTTTATTCGGGTTTTCATACACGTATGTATTAATTTGATTTACTTTTTTTTTAACTTGTAGATTTTACAGATACCACTCTGCCTCCAACCAACCACTCCACTCCACTCATCCATCTTCGTACATACGTCCTGTGCTGTGCTGTCTAGTGTAGGAAGACGATGATGATGACGTATGAATAAAAGTTTATGGCATTTACAGTTTGCTCCTTATTTGCCAGACGAAGAACATAATACTTGGGCTAATTTAATCTTAGCAAATTGTTTGACAATCTGTACAGGATTAGTACAAACATGTATGAGTATGAAAAAATATCTAAATTGTTACTGTTCGCACTTGATACGGCCGAAAAGAAACGTGTACGCATCGAAGGGGGGAGCAGTATGCGACCATAAACGCTCCATTGATTTAAAGGCTGACTGACTTTACACCCGCTGTTTTATGGCTGTCAGGATTAAATATGGGTGGATTCTATTTGATAACTAAACGTAAACGTTGGGACGTGTAACCAGATTAAATTCGTATTGTTACAAAATCATTTATAATTTATATTTATTTCAATATTTTTATTTGGTTGGCGTATTATTTAATTTGTTGCTGCCGTTTAACGATAAAAGTTTTGGCAATTTAAGCCAGGATACTACAACTACTTTTAGTTGAATGCAAACATTTTTCGTTTCCCCCTTTTGAAATAATTATCATATTTATTGTGAAAAAAAGGAAAGAGATGGAGAAAATGATTTTTTTTTAAAACAAAAACCGATAATGAATGATGCAGGATATCTAAGTATATACACACACACACACATAAATAATATTTTAGTTAAAACTTTTACAAGCCAAAAAGTAAAAACTGATGGCAAAAATTTTTCTTTTCAAAGGATCTAGTTCATATTGGCGAATATGTTAAGGCAGCTTTTGCTTATGCAAAGTTTACTTTGACAAAGTCTGTTCAATTGTCCTTTAAGCTTTCTATCGCTGCTGCTCACGCTAAGTTTACTTTGACAAACCAAATACTATTGCGTATAAACGACCATCAACCAGGGATGCCAATCATGACAATTTGACGTCATTTTGACGATTTTTTATAGCGAATTTCACAAAATTACGTTTTACTATTTTTGTTAGTATCCTTCCTTATACTTTGTCGATTTTGTGACTTCGCTACTTTTTGCTCAACACAACCTCTACGTGTGGCAAAATGTCAACCTCTAAAAATATATTTTTGTTTTGCGGCCAATATCGATGATATTGTTACTGCTAAAGAAATATATATAAATTTTTTATTGACTTTAATCTAAACAAAATTGAAGGAATTCAAATTCACAACATGCACTATGAAATGACGAAACTTTTTTAAAATGTTTTCATAAATTCTTTAGTACATGATTGTATAAAAAATACGCCTCTAAATCAAATTGATTTCCATAATTGTAAAAATTTTTTTAAAAAGTCCAGTGCAAATCTGTCACTGAAAGCATTCTGAGACTCAACGATGAATTGGATCGAATCCACTGTTGGGCCACGGCAAATGGACTTTGTTTAAACCCTCGTAAGTCCAAGTGCATTATAATTCATAAGGAATACATGCTGCTAATATCGGTCTTGATATTTTAATAAACGGAGAAAGAATCAATTCTGCAAATGCTTCCAAAAACTTTGGGCTGATTTTCAATAATAGCCTTACTTGGACAAATCATGTTGATACATTCGTCGGTCGGATATAAAGCTGAGGTGTCTTTGGTCGACGCAATACTATACTCCTTTAAATATTAGACAAATGATTGCAAAATCTCATCTTCTGCCAGGTTTAATGTATGTTTGTGAACTTTTCGCAAATTGCGATTCTGTTAGCAAAAGGAAGCTGAACGTTTTATATAATAATATTGTACGATATGTGTATGGCCTGAGAATATATGATCATGTGTCACATGTCTCCTCAAAACTATACGGCGTTTCATTTAACAATCTTTTAAATATTCGTTTCCTCTTACTATTGCATAAAATTATTTATTCGGAGATTCCACGATATCTTAGAGCTAAAATTAGGTTTGCAAGATCACTTAGAGGGAAAAAGATCATAATTCCCATGCACCGCCTTGTTGTTTCTGAATGGCATTTCTTTATACATGCGTCACGCCTTTGGAATTGTCTTCCTCAAGCTCAGCAACTTAATAGAAACGCAAGTAGTTTTAAGAATTTCTTATTTAATTATTTTGCACCATTGTAAATCATCACTGTTACAATGTTAATAATTTATAGTTTAATTTAACTTCATCTATACAAATGTGTGATCTTCTAATGTAAGTTATTATCATTGCTTTCTTGTACTTTAAATATAAGATTAAATCTTGTTGTACAGGAATTGGATATATAATAAATAAAATAAATCACGTTTATGAGCAAAAGGAAGAAGTTTATATTCATGTGTATGTAAAAGAAATGTTAAGACAATAAAGAATTGATGTTGAACCTTTCAATCAATTTATTAATAATTGTGTATCATTTTACGTTGAATTGTGTTATCAAATAAAAAAAAGATTTGATTTCGATGATAAAATTATACAAAATTCTAATTTAATTACACCATCTGTGATTTTGAAAAAAAATAACTCCAAAATTCTTCCTTTATTAAAAGGTTTCCCTAATCTAGTTTCTAAAGAAAAATATCAAGATATTGAGCATGAAATAAGAGAACTCAGATTTTTTAATGTTGGAGACAGCGCATTAAATGTAAATATATTTTGGAAAAGAGGAAAGTCAACTAATCTACTCGTACCAAATTAAGACATTCGATATCGAATGAAATTCCCGTACAAATTCAAAAAATTTTGTATGGGATTTCATTAAATATCGAATGCCGTAATTTCACCTCTGTTTTTCCAAATTTATGTGAATTTGTAAATAACTTAATGACTTTGCCAAACTCTTCATCTTAATAAAACCTGGATAAGAAATTCATTGGAAACTGAAACTCTTGAAGGGATTCTTTTTTCAAAAGATTATTTAAAAAATAATTCCTCTGAATGTTACAATGTTAGCATTACAAAAAATATAAAAAACATAACTACTCGTATGATATGAATGTATAGTATTTTTCTTTTGTAATTACCCAATTTAAATCAATATCATGTGTCCTTCTTTCGTACTTTATATGTAAATATGTATGTTTGTACGCGTATAAAATCGATCAAATCAAAAAATCAATTCGAATCTATACATGAATTGCAGGTTTATGAAAAACTGTATAATAGTATATTCTATTGTTGTATAAAACAGATGATTTTTGAGTGACGATTTTTTGACTACTTCTTTTTAATGCTTACGATTTGCCGATTTTATTTACAAAATTTGTCGATTTTACTGAAAACTGGCAGCCCAGGCCAGCAACATCTACACTCAGTACCATTCGATTTTCTCTTCTCTCCCACAAACTGCGATACCGCTCCAAAAATTAAATAATTGATTTTTTAACATTTCTATTGATTATTTTATAGAATTTTTAAAAATACTTCGATTAATTTTTGAAGTTGATTTTTTCTTGAAATAGTATTAAAGAAATATATTTTTAATTATTTAATTTTAACTTGAATTGAATTTTCAAAAATCAATATTTCTAATAATTTTTTTCCTTAATTTTTTTAATATTTTAAGTAATTTTTAATAGAATTTTTAAAAATATATCAATTTATATGTTAAGTAAATTATTAAAAATAATTCAATAATCAATAATTAAATTTTCAATTGAATGTTTAAGAATATTTCAAATAAAATCTTAGCTAAACTTTTAAAAATCTCAATTGAATTATACAAATATTTCAATTAATTTTTTAACTTTTTTTATATATTGCAATAAAATTTTTTATGGAATTTTTTCAAATATTTCAATTTAATTTTTAATTAGTTATATTTTTCAAAATATTTCAATAAAATCTTATGTCGTTTTCCTTTCTAAAAAAATGTAACATTTCTTTTACTTTTTATCAAAAATATTGATATTCAGAGTTTTCTTGAGACAAAAATTTTGTCTCGTATGTTTCTAATAAACTCGCTATTTCATTAAATCATTATATTGTAAACTTTTAATGAAAAGGACAAATAATATTTCACTTTTTTTTAGAAAAGAAAAAGCCATCAAATTTTTTAAATATTTCAATTAATAATTTGGTCAATATATTTTTTTTATTATTTCAAAATAAATTTTTAATTGAGCTTTTAAAAATCTCAATTGAATTATACAAATATCTCAATTAATTTTTTGACTCATTTTTTAAAATAATTTTTAATAAAATTTTTAATTGAATTTTTTCAAATATATCAATTAAATTTTTAATTAATTATATTTTTCAAAATATTTCCATCAAATCTTAAATTTTTAGAAATAGTTTAATTAATTTTAAAAATCTCAATAGAATTTTACAAATATCTCAATTCGTTTTTAAATTTAATTTTTTGAAATATTTCAATTACATTTTTAAAAGAATTTTTATAGTATTTCAATTCAATCTTAAATTTTTAGAAATATTTCAATTAAATATTTAATTATTATATTTTTCAAAATATTTCACTTTAATCTTAATTTTTAAGAAACTTCTAATTTAAATTTTTAGTTAATATATTTTTTAAATATATAACAATTTTTATAACTTTTAAAAATATCTATTGAATTTTACAAAATTTTTCAATTCATTTTTTAATCGAATTTTTAAAATATATCAATTTAATCCGAAATTTTTAGAAATATTTCATTCAACATATTTCAATTTAATCTTAAATTTTTAGAAACTTTTCACTTATATTTTGAATTAATATATTTTATTAAATAGTTCAATTATGTTTTTAATTGAACTTTTAAAAATCTCATCTGAATTTTTCAAATATTTCGATTAATTTTTCAACTTTTACGATTTTAACAGAATTTTCAAAATATATCTATTCAATCCAAAATCTTTAGAAATATTTCAATGAAATATTTAATTATTACATTTTGCAAAATATTTCAATTTAATCTTAATTTTTTAGAAACTTTTCAAGTATATTTTTAATTAATATATTTTATTAAATCGTTCAATTATTATAATTGAACTTTTAATTTTTTTTTTAATTTTTCAACATAGTTTTTTTTAAATATTTCAATTAAATTTTTAACGAAATTTTTTCTAATATTTCAATTAAATCTTAAATTTTTAAAAATATTTTAGTTAATATTTGCTAATTAAAAACCATAAAATTTGTTCAATTAAACTGTTCAGTTAATGTTGCAAATTTCGTGATATGTTGAAATCTGTGCAATTATTATTTTAATTTTTTTTTTTTTTGCAAATCAACGATTTTTTTAAATAAAATCTTATTTTTACGTTTTTCTGTGTTAATGAACAATCCCAATTTACTATTAAATACCTAAAACTAAAAGTATTATTTTCTTCTTTTTATTATTTCTTCAACTAAAATTAACTTTTATTTTTAGAGTCACATTTTTCTCAAATGCAATTACAATCGAACTCATAAGAAATCGCAATACAGCGTTAAAGTTTGTAACAATAAAAATTGAATAAAATTAAGTCGTGAAAAAAACTGGTTGCAACATTTTCCCATTGCTTTGTGCATACAAATGCTGTTTTGAATTTGTTTCGTAATAAACGTACACGTACAGAGGGAAATCCAACGTAAACAACACAAAAACTCACGCTCTCGAAATATTTACGAAAACAAAATATATAAAATAATCAAGAATTACAAAAAAATATATGGAACAAATTACAACGAAGCCAAAAAAATCACGAAACAATCGCGCAGAGATTTTGTTCATGCACGCTCCCTCACGCAAAATTTTTTTTATGCTCACGCTCATGTACGCTCACATGATTTAAGCTCACGTTAACCTTGCACGATTTTGCATTTTTGACTCACGTTGAAGCACGCTCACGTGAGGGGAAAAAAGACTTAGTCACAATCACAAAAACTGACGCTCATGAAATTTTTACAAAAGAAAAAAACTTTAAAAGAATTTAAAGAAATTGAACAAAAACAGCGCTGTTTTTCGGAAGCCGCTACACTCCCATCATCAGTGTTAATGTGTGTTTCCATGTAGCCGCCACTGTTTAGGTGGCTCGGTTGAATGTGATTTCAAATTTGTATTTATACAAATAATGACTCGAAAAAGAATACGAGAGTTATTTGTATTGTGGAAGGTATTATTCGTCTATTAGGGACTTTTGGTAGAACTTGGTTTCCCCGAAGCAAATAAAATTGCCTAGATTTATCATACCAGCCTCCTAAGAGTCTGCATGAAAAAACAAAACAAAATTACACGCCTCATGAACTAATATGGACTACGAGAAAAATAATAAAACTCGTACGTACGATTGATTACCAACTTGGAAAAAAAGCTACAAAACCAAAAGAAAAAAAAAGCATTTAAACTAACCCATCCAGTGTTTTTTGACTTTGAATGCATCTGACGCAGTAGACTGGCTTCTTAAAATCAGTCAATGAATGGATTAATAAACGGTGGAACAGAAGTCAAAGATTCTGCTGGGTATGTGGGTCTTGTAGGCTGAAAGCAGACAACAGTGTGAAGTAGTGCGCGCGCATGAGTTACAAATGATCACAACTGTGTGTCATTTGTGTCTGACTGGTTGGCTGGCTGATGCAGAGAAAACGACCGGTATTGAGTTGTTTTTTATTTGCCTTTTACAAAAGTTTCATGTCCTAAAAAAAGTTGCTGAACAATCACGCAGACAGACATATTGAACGGATTCCTTTGCAATCGTATTCTCTGAATTATGTATTTTTTGTGCTTTTTTATTATTTTTGGTTTTGTGCGAGCAAAGATGAGGCAACATTTATGAAAATCACTACGTGATTCCTTTACTTGACTAGAAAACCCATTCACACTCGCAACTGTAAAAGCGTTGAAGAAACTGTTAAAAAATTAAAGCAGTTACATTTCAATTGTATGGATTACAAAATATCTTGTCTGTTTTGTGACTGCAGAGTCAAATACACACACACACGTTCATTCATTTACAACCACACGTAAGCATGCACATGCATGGTTGTTGCAATACAATTCTGGGGGTGGCATTGCAAAATAAACTTTTGTCTTCCCTAGAAAAAAACCTTAAGCTAATGGATTTTATTTTTAGTTTTACTTTCGATACTTCGCAAAAACTGAATCGGATAAAAATAAAAACGCTGGTTCGATTTTGTAAACAGACAACTAATGAACAATTTCATGGTCTTCTTTTTCGTAATAGGTCTCCGATTTTTGGTCAGTGTGGTATTACAAGAATCTTTTGAAAAAAAAATTATTGGAAATTCGAAGGATTATTTGAGTTTAAAAATTATAACTTTTATTTTTAAATTTGCTTAATTTTGGTTTTTTATTTTTTTTAAGTGCAAGGAACAAAACCGCGAAGCCATTTTGGCTTGTCTGCAGAAACACCCAGGGTCTAGGCAGGAATCGAACTTCTAGTCTCAATAAATATGATAAATATAATAATCACTCCCTATAAGGTGGCAATTCACGATCTTACCATTACCCGCACAACTCCATATTTCCATCGCTATCTACGGGAAATACCCAACTCGCCATTCACTCAGGAAGAACTTCTTAAGATCCTCCATTGTCTGAAGAACGGAAAGTCCGCCGGCGCCTACAACATCTCCGGCAAACTATTAAAGTACGGAGCCGAACCAATAGCAGCACAATCCCTTACACCGATAATGCGAAGGGTAGATATGGAACACTAATACGATATCCAAGTCGTGGAAAGAAGGAGTAGTAATAACAGCGACCAAAAAGGATGACCTTTCGCAATCTTACGGATAAATAATTTTAATGAAAAAGTTGACATATAAAAAAAAATTATTTAAATTCATAATTTCTTTCAGGAATATTAAGTGGTCATATGAACACACTTTAATGGAAAGATACAGTATTCATTCTGATGTGACTAAAAGAAATGTCGTCCGGCATGTCTTCTATAACAGTTGCGGAATTCATTTTTTTGGTATTTTCCATGGAACATTTGGGGACGGGGTCTTTCACAGAGCTTGAAAGCTTTCTGTCTGCTATCCACTCTGTCATGCTAGTACCGATGCGTCTCTGGAAACTAGGTGACAACCGACAACCTTTATTCACTGAAACTCAACTCTATTCTGCCGGTCTAGCGTTAAGTTGGCAGCCCCAACTCTAGGATCGGACGCTATGGCATAATAAGCTATTCGTCTTAAAACAAAATTATTACTGAAACCGAAACAATGAATAAAATTAATGAACCCGATTTAAAGATGACAACCTTTAGCATGAAAATAAGGACTAGAAATGTAACATGGAATGGACGAACGCTTTTGGAAACAACTCGCAATGATGAATTGTGCAAGGAATGTACAACCTATAAACTTACATTACTCGGCTTATGTGAGACTCTTTGGTGTGATTTTGGCCCTATGCTCCTTATAGCAGTTTATAGGAATAAAGAAAAATATATTGTATTATTAGTTGTTTTTACAGTAAACACTGCTTTACCACCATCAATATTCAAATATATTTTGTTCAAGTAGGAAAAGTGCAAGACGCTTTTGTTTTAAAACAAAAAAAGTATTTATTATGAGGCTCTCGGATCGGTTTTCATTTTCGGTGCCATTTTTATTTTAATGATGCAAAGCAAAGAAGTATTCCTAAGTCTGTGTTTACAAACGTCATGTCTTGTTGACATGATTGCTACTTTATAGGCGAGAGAGACTAGGGGAAAAGAAACGAGTACTCAGATGCATCCTACTGTCATTACGTTTTGTTTTCTCATTCGTAATTTTAAGCCTGAAGGTATTTCCAAGTAAATCTCGTCAACATGACATGACTTGTGTGAACAACAATGAATGTTCAAAGCAAGAAAACTAAGAATCATGTCAATAAGACATGACGCGTCTAAACACAGTCTAAACGTCAAGAGTGTTGCAAAGTTTAAAATCACAACGCATATGATTTGTAGTGTTGTAAATTACAATTGCTTTACAATTGCTTGGCAGCCGGTGTTTGGAAAGTGCTCGCTATGAAAGGAATACCGGAAAATATAATAAACATAATCAAGGAGTTATACACAGAATTCTGAGTCCGTAGTGCGTTTTAATGGGATGGACATCAGACACAACCTTTTCAAAGTAACTGTGGCCTGTGGCGTAACACAACACTGTGTTCTGTCACTTACACTTTTCCTTATTTCGTTATGGCACAAAATAATATCCGACTCCCCCCGAGACATTCACTGGAATTTAAATTAATTAATCGGATTATGCGCACGATTTATGCTTAATGGCCCATTAATTCTACGATATCGAGGATAAACTAATAAAAAACTCTTTGGCAATTCAACAGCCGTGGGTTGGAAAATTAATATCAGGAAGACCAAAATAATGCGCATCGCTTCAACGAACAAATCTCCTCTCACATTGTATAATGAAGCATTCGCGGACGTTGAATCATTTTGTTGCCTCGAAAGTATTCTAGGCAAATATGATGCCGTGATCATTAGTTTTTTGTTTCAATCACGTGAGCGTGCATGAACGTGAGCATAAAAAATTTACTGTGAGTGAGCGCGCATGAGTAGATTTTTAGCGTGATTGTTGCGTAATTTTTTTTAATTTATTGTAATTTTTTTCATTTAATTAAAAATTTTTTTTATGCATATTTTTTTTCGTGAGCGTGAGTTTTCGGGATTGTGACAAAATTTTCTTCAACTTACGTGAGCGTGCATGATCGTATGGCAAAAATAATAGGTCATGCATGAGTGTGCATGAGTAAACGTTTTTTTTTATCGTGAGCGTACATGAGCGTGAGTGAAAAGTTACTCACGATCCCATTTATAATTACGTGGTAATGAAAGGTTTTGCTGGGTAGCTATTATAATTGAGATAATGGAGCACATTGAGCACTGAACCAACCTATTGTCAAAGGAAGTTCGCCAGTACAGAGAAAGAAATTCTTTACAGCAGAGCATTCCGAAAATACAGCGGTTCCCGAAATACTTTATTGCCAAGAAAAATTCACCATAAGGAAGTTCATTATTGAAACGTTCCACTGTATCTTGTTGGCAGAAATCCCTCAAAACTCTATGATTGTGCAAAATACTAACAAAATTAATATTTTTGTATCAACTAAATGCCACTAACGAATAAATTATCATTATCATTGAACATTTTAGGCTCGATCAGGTTGGTCAACTAGATATTCGGTTGGCCAATAGCAATTAGGCAGCTGGTTGGTTCGTACTCAACAAACTTCACAATACAAAACAATCGCATTCGCAGCAACCACACATTGATATGTACGGACATACACACAAACATACGTACACACATACATACCGGGTATTACCTAATAGATACTTTTTATGCAAGCTAGGCAATTCGTTGTTGTTGTTGTTGTTGTCGTTGTTTACGTGCCAATATTTATGTAACAACTTGAGTTCGCCTAGCAAAAAATTAGTATGCTAAAGTAGTAGAATATATTTTTTAGCTCAATTTAATAAAAAATATACGATGACCAGAGTTTTTCCCCGTACTTTTTTACTTACCCGAGAAATCGGCAAATAATAACGAAATTCCCGGGATACCGGGAATCCGTTTCTTACAGAATAAAATATCGATGTTTCTGTCTCGAGGAGACCAATCTTTTGCTAAAAGCAGCTCACTTACGAGCATTTTGACTAAAAACCCGGACAAATCAAAGCAGTGGACTGCATTCAGTGATGTTAACATTTTTATTTCGGTTTCCGAACAGCCCTAAAATAATTACCGTTATTATTTAAGATCTGCACCGCAAATTTAATATTTACAACATAAAAATGCAAAGCAAAATACTCCAATAAAATGATAAACCTGTTCCGATAGTATTTACTATATTTCAACGCTAAGCCGGCACTGTGTTTTTAAAAAATCTTTGAACCTTCTATTGAACTAATTGTGTAATTAATATAAATAGACACTATAATAAACCGACGTATATTTAATGAAATTAGTATATAAATATTTGTTTTATTATTTCGACCTTTAACATGTAATTATAAATACTGCCTTAAGTTTCGCAAAGCGTGTATTGAAAATTAGTGACCAAACATTTCACAAAACGAATATTGTTAAAATTAAAGAAATTTTATCCAAAAATAGTTTTCCGTCTTCAACGTCGACACATATTCTAAAAAGCGCTATACAAAAATACAACGCACCATCCAACAGGCCACCAGAAGAAAAAATTTTCAAATCATTTATATACATTCCTGGATTTTCAGAAAGGATAATCAACTCTGGTATATACAACAAACATAACATAAACATAGCGCTGAAACCAAATAATACTACAAACAAATTATATTCGAACACAAAAACAAAGATAGATAAGTTAGACAAATCAAACGTGGTTTATAAAATCCCATGCCAAGGTGACGGATCTAACATATGCAAAAAAGTATATGTTGGAACAACAGGATCAAAATTAAGGACAAGACTCGCTGCACATAAATCTGACTTCAAAAATAAAAACACAAGGAGAACTAAAGAACAAAAAACAGCACTTGCTGCCCACTGTATGATAACTGGGCACTCACCAAACTTAATAAACACTCAAATATTACAACAAGAAACCAACAAGAAAAAGAGATTAACAATTGAGATGTTACATATAATTAACACTCACACAGACGTAAGAATTAATTACAAAACTGATACAGAAAATTGCGCGAGCGCTTACAGGCAGATAATAACAAAACATAAACAAAAAAGTATTTAGTTTATGACTCATCACCATCCGTGTAGGAGGACAAATTGTTGTTGATTTTTTTAATTTTGTTTTTTTGTCAAAAAAACGTAAGCTTAAAATGCTACTTGTATATGTTCGTTATTTTTGTGAAAGTTTTTATGTATAATTTCATTTGGAATGTGTAATTCTTAAAAATAATTAATAATTGTTATACTTTTATATTCTTTTTTTAACAGTTCCTGAAGAAGAATACCAATGGTATTCGAAATATCGAAAAGAAATAAATTTGAAATTTAAAACCAACATATAGTTCATTTTTATTTATGTAAGACCTAGAGCCTGAAAGAAGAAAAAAAAAGACAACAAATTTATCTTGAAATTAGTATTTTAATTTTATTTCTTTATTTTCGTTGCTCTATCACATTTGTACCGCAGAATTCAACAAATTAATTTGTAGTCGCCACCTAACAAAACGGCGTTGCATTAGAATATACAAGCGCAGAACTCCCTTGATCAGCTGCGGGGCTAAACACAACATGTTAACCAAATGTAGCGAAACAAATTTATGGTGGAAAAAATGGCATCAAATAACTGTTGTCTGGAGCGGAACTACTCAACTCTGCTTTTCTAAGACAAACGGTTCTAAGACTCAACGGTTGCGCAACATTTACGTCTTATGAACTCGACCTTTGTGCTTCTCATATGACTTTGATACTCTATGAGCCCAATTATGAATACAAAATCCCCGGGAGATTTCTCCCTTTTCCCAAAAAGGGGCTCTTTACTTATATGTTCACCTATTAATATTGTATGTGAACAGCCCCTTTTTGGGAAAAGGGAGAAAGAAATCTCCCGGCGATTTTTTTTATTCATAATTGGGCTGTAAATCTCTGTCTGAATACTTCATGGCTTCGGCGATCATTCGGCATTTATTTTTTTACGATATGAATTGTTTTAATTGAAAAATATGACAAAAATGTAAATGCTAACGATTAAATTGCTAACCGCCAAATTCCCTTCAGTTAAATTTAACAAGAATTTTTTTTTTGTTAAATTCATCATACTTTGTGTAATACAAAATTTAGACAAACTTTCGGTTAAATTTATGATTATTTTTTAATCGAAGATGATGAAAACGGCCATAAGTGATGAAATTATGGAAAAAAGTCTGCATTTGGCGAAGACAATGCACCAGCTCGCACATCCAACCACTATTGCGATGGCCAAAATCAATGAATTGACGTACAAATTGCTTTATCGCGCGCTTTATTCGCCAGACTGAGCTCCCTCAGAATATTTTCTATTTCCGAAGACTAATACCAAGTTAAAGAAAAAGAAGAATTTTTGAGTGCCAAAATCATCAAATAAATAGATTTTTAGCCCGGTGAATTTCCACATAAACTTCCCGGGAAAGTGGGAAACGAAAATAAGCGACGATAATCCTGGAAATAAAACCTCTAATGATGACATAAATAAATCAACGAGTATCACGTTTGTAAAAGTTTGAATTTGAATTGTGTCTTTTTGGTGAATCACCTTTTTAATTTGTTTGGTAGGCGTAGTTTGCGACATGTTTTGTGTTGACGCTATTCGAAAGCTTTTCAAAGTTATTTGTGAAAATAAATACAGAGTATTTATACACAGAAAAAAATAACCCAATGTAAAATCAACATGCAGAAATGTTGATATCATGGTACAATAATACATGTAGTGTCGAAGCGTTAACGGACTTTTTTTTCTTGGGTTCGAGTCTGTCAAAATTTGACTATACATATATTACTAACAC
Source organism: Gymnocheta viridis (assembly GCA_956483585.1). Classification (NCBI taxonomy): domain Eukaryota; kingdom Metazoa; phylum Arthropoda; class Insecta; order Diptera; family Tachinidae; genus Gymnocheta; species Gymnocheta viridis. The sequence goes on from OY101440.1 coordinate 139,162,256, forward strand.
ACAACCATACTGCTAAAAAAGCACACTTTCTCACTTGTTTCAAATGCAAATAAGAATTGGAAAAGAAAAAAAATCTTTATAGAACAGAAAATGCAACCATTTTGCCATTTTTCTTTTGTGCTTTTTGACAACTTCGAACCTAAAAGCAGTGTTGTTGCAGCTTCGACACTACCCGTATTATTTTTATTATTCATCATATTAGTAGAACGGATCAGATTGATTTGACATGTGAAAATGAATAAGTTTGTACTTTTCGTATTCTAATTTGTTAAATAATACGGTTAAATAGTTGATATTCCTGATCACTACACCATTTTTCAATGTAATTCAGAACATTACCGATGATATTGAGAAAATTCCAAGTGAAATTGAGAATTTCAAGTTCAAATTCAGAAAATTCCAAATGAAATTGAGAATTTCATGTTCAAATTCAGAAAATTCCAAATGAAATTGAGAATTTCAACTTTAAATTCAGAAAATTCCAAATGAAATTGAGAATTTCAAGTTTAAATTCAGAAAATTCCAAATGAAATTTAGAATTTCAAGTTCAAATTCAGAAAATTCCAAATGAAATTAAGAATTTCAAATTCTAAATGAAATAAAAAATATATTGAAATTGTATTTAACAAATTTACTAATACATACATACATATGTAACATTAAAATAATGCAGATATAAAATAATTATAAATATGTACATGTTTGCATCATTTTACTGCCCAACAGGCATATCATCTAATTGCAGAGCAGTTTGATAGAATGTAGTTGTGTGCTGTATAGCTCTACTGCAATCTCCGGTAGTTATGCAGGACTTGGAAGTGTTTATTATTTCTTCAAGATATGTCAGCCTCTGCTCACCTACATTTGGCGGACTTACATTTGGTATATTCATTTTGGATTTTACACTACTTTTAATTTTGGACCAAATAATTTCAATAGGGTTAAGCATTGGTGAGTAGGGACTCAATCGCAAAAGAATTGCTGGTGTATTTTCAAAAATTTGATGTAAGCGACTGTGGCAGGGAGCATTATCGCATACCAAGACGAGTTCAGATAACTGATTCCCCAAATCCTCCCATTTCTCAAAAAGCCCTCTGACCCATTCATTTGCAGTATCGGCGTTGAATGAACCTCTACGACTATTCATTTGGACAACGCCTGACGCACAAATTGCACCTATTAAATGTATGTTGGGGCCACGGGAAGTAGGTATCGTTTGTACTGTACGGGATCCAACACGAGACCAACCACGTTTTCGACGGCAAAATAAGTTGAAGTTAGTCTCATCTATCCAGACCACTTGTTTTCCAGCTCTAACAAAGTCGTTAATTTTGTTGACATATACCGCACGCTTTTCTTTATTAAGTTGACTGTTCATTGATATTGGTTCTATATGAACGGACTTTATAGAATACATCTTACCGTGAAGAGCATTACTTATAGTTGTGATGGAAACTTGTTTGTTAAATTCGGTAGTTATTTTTTCAGACATTTGACGGAGTGTTAACTCTGGCCTTTCTTCTACCCAATTTAAAATAATATTTAGTTCCCCATCACTTAAGGATCGGGGCTTTTTTCCACCTCTTTTCATTGAACTTATATTTGCTTTTGTCACCCAACAATGCGCAGTTTTGTAGCATATATCTAAGGATCTCGCCAATTCTACCCAATCACTTCCTTTATTGGCTGCATCCATTATGCGATGTCGATCTGTACTCGAGTACCTTTCTTATGTCTTCCGTTGAACACGTTCTGAACCTTTTAGATTTTATGCAATATTTTAAAGCATTATAAGTCATCGACAAATTTCAAGCTGTATACTAACCTTCTATTTCTCCTCTACATATAGGACAATGGGTTCTAACCAAAGATATACATTTTTCATGAAATAAGTGGCGACACGGTATAAGTCGCTTTATTACCCCACGTGTCATGTTGCATAAACATATTCCACAATTATCTTTTAATTCCATTTTCCTCGCTCAAGTAATTAAACATTATGTTATTGCTTTCCCGTAACATTATTTAAAAAGCTTACTTGACCAGAAAATAATTGAAGTTTATGTAATTTGTTTCAATTATTTTTTGCCTTAAGTAATATCATAATTGATTAAAGCTGTGTTCTTTCTATGTACATACATATTACCTATTTGTTTAAAACAAATCAATTTCTTAATATTATATAGAACTTTCTCAATTTCATTTGAAATTTTCCCAACTTCATTTGGAATTTTCTGAATTTGAACTTGAAATTCTCAATTTCATTTGGAATTTTCTGAATTTAAACTTGAAATTCTCAATTTCATTTGGAATTTTCTGAATTTGAACTTGAAATTCTAAATTTCATTTGGAATTTTCTGAATTTAAACTTGAAATTCTCAATTTCATTTGGAATTTTCTGAATTTAAACTTGAAATTCTCAATTTCATTTGGAATTTTCTGAATTTAAAGTTGAAATTCTCAATTTCATTTGGAATTTTCTGAATTTAAACTTGAAATTCTCAATTTCATTTGGAACTTTCTGAATTTAAACTTGAAATTCTTAATTTCATTTGGAATTTTCTGAATTACATTAAAAAATGGTGTAGTATCCACCGTCAAAAGTGGTAAAATCGAACAAAGAACGCTGATGAGATGGTGTAGCGACCTCGAAATCAGTACTGATCCGTTCTGCTAACATGATGAATAATAAAAATTGTTCTATATATAGTACTCTCTTAATAAAAATAATGAATTTATCCAAAAAATTCTCTAATAAAAATTAAAAATTAAAAATTTAGAAGAAATAAATGGGTAAACTCGGGTTTGAACTTGAGCCAAAATTAATCGTTTCAATATATAAAATATTAATAAAAAGTTCGACTAATTACTTATAAACATTAATTGTTATAAATATTAGAAATTACATTGGAATACTTTGAAAAAACTTTTGTAAATTTTAAATATTAGCAAAGGATGCCTGCCTCTTGTTAAATCAACATGTTAAAAAAATTAAATAAAATTTGTGAAATATTAAAAATCACTGGAATAATATTAAAATAAAACTGCTGTATGTTGAAAAAAACATGAAACATGTTGAAATGAAATTAATTCATGATAAAAGAGAAAAATATCAAAAAGTACTGCACTGCTTTACAGCATTAAAGAAACAACAATTTGCATTCTATCGCATCAGAAGTGCAGTGTTATAAATTTTAAGTGAATTAAATTCTTTAAACTCCATTATGTCTGCAGCTAACAATAATAATATTAATTTAACAGGCTTTATGGAAAATTTAGCAACCGGAGGAGAATACATTAATCTTGTTAATATTATAATATTAATAAATATAAATATTATATAATATAAATATTATAAAAAACTATCCAGTTGTTCAAAATACGACACAAGGTTCCCAAGCCCACTTTTACATGTTTTTCCAGTTAATAATCGTTAAATTTATTTAAGAAACAAATATTTTTAATGCTAAATGTATTTCGTATCTGTATGTACGAGGGCGGATTGATATTGTAGCTACCTAACGCTAGATGGCAGCACAAACACAAAAACTTTTTTTTAGAAATTGCGATCTGTCAAACGTCAGCTGTTAAAATTTCACCCAAATTCATCGATTAGTGTATTTGTTGTAGTCGTTTGAAGTAAAAAAATTTTGTGTTTCTTGAAAAATGGAAAAAAGTGAATTTCGTGCAGTGATTAAACACTATTATTTGAAAGGGAAAATGGCGAAAGCGACAAAAGAAAAGCTCGATAAACATTACGGCGAGTCTGCTCCGTCAGATTACACGGTAAAATATTAGATTGCTGAATTTAAGCGCGGCCGAACAAGCACTGCAACAATACCATCAACGGGAAGGCCAAAAGAGGTGGTTACTGAAGAAAATATCAAGAAAATCCTCGATATCGTTATGAATGATCGCCGAGTCAAGTTACGTGAGATTGTTGAAATGTTAAACTTATCATATGATCGTGTGTTCAACATTTTGCATGAACATTTGCTTAAGAAAAAGCTATCGGCAAGATGGGTGCCGCGTTTGCTCAGTGTCGAACAAAAACGAGTTCGACAGACCACTTCACAGCGGTGTTTGGACATGATAAAGCGTAATCCTGTTGATTTTTGACGTCGATTAATAACTGTTGATGAAACGTGGGTCCACCACTACACACCTGAAACCAAAAATCAATTGAAACAAATGGGTGGAAGCTGGTGGAAGTGCTCCGAAGAAGGCGAAGACAGTGAAATCGGCTGGCAAGGTTATGGCCACTGTATTTTGGGATGCACACGGAATATTGCTCATCGATTGTCATGAAAAAGGATCCACAATCACAGTAAAGTATTATCGTGCATTATTGGATCAATTGATTGATGCAATCAATAAAAAACGACCACATTTAAAGAAGAAAAAGTGCTCTTTCTTCAAGACAACGCACCGGTTCACACAGCATTAGATATGATGCTAAAATTACGTGAAATACAGTTCGAATTGGTTGATCATCCACCTTATAGTCCAGATTTAGCTCCTAGTGACTTTTTCTTGTTTCCAAACTTGAAAAAATGGCTCGCAGGAAAAAGATTCATCTCAAACGAAGAAGTGATTACCGAAACTACCGCGTATTTTGAGGGGTTCCCAAAATCGTATAATTCAGATGGTATAAAAAAGTTGGAATATCGTCTTACTGATTGTATTGAGCTAAAATGAGACTGACTATGTTGAGAAATAAATGGTTTTTGAAAAAAAATGTTTTTTTCCTACTTAGGTAGCTTCAATATCAATCCGCCCTCGTATGTGTTTATAAATGAACAAAGTTAAAAAAAATAATTCACTGCTTTTTACTAACGGCTTGTCCCACTGTTAAACAACATTGCGTAAATGTTATTTCATGTTAAATTAACATGGAATTTTTTGTAATTTTAACATCTTTTCACGTTATTTCAATAGGGATGTAACATTAATTCTAAATGGTTTAATAGTTGATTCGACATTGAATTTATTTTGATTCCACATGAAATTCATGTTGTTATAAATTTTCTTAGTACTGTTTCAATAAGGATCTTAACGTTATTTTAACACGACAATCTCTTTGATTCAATTGGCGTACAATGTCAATTTAACAGTATATGTAGTTGTTTTAAAGTGGATAACTATAACTTTTATTTAACTTTAATATCATATTGAATTAACATGAAACGCTTATGAAGCAAAATTGTTAACAAAAAAAAGTAGTTGAATCAACCTTGTTTTAGTTGATTTTACAAAGACTTTTTTTTCTGTGTGTATGAAGCAAATCGTAATACTCGCATGTACTTCATTGACAAAATTATTGTGCGTGCCAGTTGCCAGTTTCAATTGTCATTGAGTTTCAACCGGATTTAATGGCTTTCGAATTCAAACCTGTCCGTATACATGCAGTGCACATGTAATTGTTCACGAAAACTGTACCGCACAATGAACAACTAAATGAAATTAAAACAAATCAATGAGAATTTTATTTCGTCACTTGATGTATCCAGTCAATGTTAAACAAAGTGTTATTTTTGTTGGTACCTTTTTTTGTAATTAAGTACTTTTCTTTTTAATGTATTTGTATAAACTGTTAAGTATGTAATAAAACTGAAACATTGATTGCATTCGATATGTTTTTGAAAGTTTTATTAACTAAGTTTGAATATTTCAGAGAAAAAGTTGTGACTACTAATTAAATATTTAGAAATGTCTAAGGATAAATTTATGTGTTTTATAATAGTCGAATGAAGGCCTACAGGGTTTGTCCTCGCAATTCCGTTTTTTTTTTAATAAGTGTCCGTGAGAAACTTTCATAGTCAAGTAATGAATTCAATTGCTAATGAACAGCAGATGTTTTTTTTTGAGTTATAAAATTTTAATTTGAAATGAAAAACAAATAAATGATGTGAATCATCATGAATTCAGGTTTATTCGAAAGATAATTTTTTGCCATTTTTATATGTACGAATATGGTTTATGGCATATGGTTACTTCGGCCGGCTCGGCGAAAGCCCAACTTGCGATCAGCTTTTGCGCAGCAATGAGGGCCATATGGCAATCGTCTGTGGCTTTTCGATGTATAGAACAGAGGGGAAAAAATAGTCCAGGTGCACATGTTCTGTAACTCCCGCGTCGAGAAACTTTTCGATTGAAATGCATAAAATGAAACGAACAGCTGTTTTTCTCACTAAACTGTGTCTGCAATTTTTTTGGCGAGTAATAGCTGTCAGGAAAACAAATCACTTACCAATTTACAGAAAAAGTGTGTCTGTAAAATTTTTGCTAGAAAATCTGCCGCTTTCAACTGTCAAATAAAAACGCAAAACAAAAACGCGATGAGATAAAATTGTGAAAATACAAAACATATTCCAAATGGAAAATGTAATGAATAATAATACATATGTATGTACTTCAAAAATCAAGTACTTCTTTATTTTATTTTTAAGCGCACATATATTATTTATTTTTATACATTAAAAATTTGATTTTTTTTGCAGACATTTTGTAAACAACAAACATCAAAGTTGCACCATACACTATTTTGTACAGCTGACGGTTATATTTTCGCCGCCGTCGTTAAAATTTTTTAATGTTAGTAGATTTTGGTCGCCGTTAATGATATTTGTGACTGGCGTTATCAACGTATAAAATTTAACTTCAGCTTGGAGTTGTATATAATGACATTTCTAACGTAACGACGCAAGCTCTTTTGATAGTTTTTGACATGAGTTACAGACACACTTTTTTCTCAATTTTCGAGAAACAATGGACAATGCACATCATGATTAGTTTTTGTTTGAACCACCCCAAAACTAGGCGTGACCCACAACAAGTTCGAAGTTTTTAATTTAACTTTGTAGGAATTTTGTAAATGAACATGGTCCATGAAAAAAAAATCAGCTGCTTACTAGTTCTGGCAAACAATCGATAGTTCTATTTCTCTTGGACTATCGATCTTTTTTCCGATAGCGTTAATGTCGTTCAACAATTGTTTTTTAAGCAAATTACGAATAAATTCGCTAGAAACTGATGACGGGTGCTCACATAATTTCGAATGAGCTCAAATTTCGGTTTCTATCTAGCAAAGACGGCTAAGCTGCGGTTGTTATACAATCGGCTCTGGGGGAGCCTCCATAGACTAGTAGGTAGCGTACTAGACTTTAGTATGGGGGTCGCAGATTCGTTTCCTGCCCAGACCCTGGGTGTTTCTGCAGACAAGCCGAAATGGCTTCGCGGTTTTTGTTTGTTCTTCAAAAAAATTGTATGTACAAAAACTGTAAATATTTATTCTGATTTATTCGACCTTTTTATTAAATAATTTATTCAAGCTTTAGGTCCAGAAAATAAATAAAAATAATTTATTTTATATGATATTTCGCTTTCTCAATGGAAAGCTTCTTCAAGGGATATATTTAATTGAAAATTAATAATAACAATTATTGTTTTCACAAACCAATAAAAACTTATTCTAAATTTGTTGGAAGAAATAATAAAAAATTTTCAAAAAAATCGATAATTAAATTTCAAAAAAATACAAAATTACTCAAATCTATTAGAAAGACATAATAATATTCAATTTCCTGCTCTATTTTTATAAATTAAAGGGTCTGTATTTTTGAGCTACATATTCTGTATCCATTCTTTGTTCTTTTTTTTAGTTAAAGAACAAACACAAACCGCGAAGTCATTTAGGCTTGTCTGCAGAAACACCCAGGGTCTAGGCAGGAATCGAACCTGCGACCTGTCGACTACTACTCTCGTACGCTATCTCCTAGTCTACGGGGCTCTGTTGGTGGATTTATAATCTGTAACATTTCTAGCATGAAACGACGTTACTGTTACTATTAATTTTTAATTAAATATATTCCTGAAAAAGCTTTCCATTGAGAAAGCGAAATATCGGATAAAATAAATCATTTATATTTATTTTCTGAACCTAAAGCTTGAATAAATTATTTAATAAAACTGTAAATATTTCTATAGAACTTAAGTTTTAATTTAAATCATTATTATTATTTAGAAGAATGTGTTTTGCAAAATAACGCAAAAAATATCAGCAATAAACTAATAATATTTGAAAAAAATCCCATTTGGAGGCTAAATTGAAAAAAAATAAAAGAAAGGCTAAAATAATTTACAAAGCTAAAACGTAAATTTGGAGGCTAAAAGACAAAAAAGGCCTCGAAAATGTCAATTCATGCCAATACTGATTTGGGTGGGTGGATGGATGGATGGATGTTTGCTACTCAATCACGCCAGAACGGGTCTCCATGAAATTTGGCACAGAGATAGATTATAGTCTGGAATAACACAGAGGCTACTTGTTATCCCGGTAAAATGTAACGTTCATATGGGATAGATTTGTTTCAATTTTTCATAGAGCAAAGGATCGAAATGATTTTTTTTGCACAGGTAGTGGTAGTTTAAGGGGTCAGAAAATGACATAGGCTAATTTTTTTCATCATGAAATTTCGCACGCAAGAGGACATAGAGACACCAGATGTACATAGTTACTAAATTATAAAACATTTTAAAGGACAAGCAGTATGGATAAGGACATACCTTGTAATCGCGGGTAACACCGTGGGGCGCAGCTAGCAAATATGTATATACTATTTTGCTTTTTTATATAAATTATCTGTGCTCAGTGCGATTCCGTCCGAACCGGCTAATGCGAGTTCAAGCTACAAGGTGCTTGTGTCTGGTTTTCTTTTTTTATACATATAAAAATAATTTCAATGTTGTATAGTGCTGGCAAAGTATTGAGTAGTGGGTACCGAGTATCTGGTATTTCCTTTTTTTGGGTTACTCAATACTCAAAAGTAATTACTCGATACTTTTAGAGTTGTATTTTTAAGCAAGTTGAGTGGCTAAAATAGTGCATAAATATACATCACTGTATAGAAAGACAACTGGGTGTAAAATTCTTTAATCAAATCAAAACTAAATAATTGTTTTTGAGAACAAATAAATTATTTCTTAAGTGATTGTTAACGTTAAATTAAAAGTTAGCTTTACATTTATTTTTTATTTAATAATAAAAGACATACAAAACCAATAATAGTTGAAGATCTATTTTTAATTTTCGAAGAAACTACTTCAATTTCCAAATAAAAACTATTCGTTAAAATTAAAAAAAAATCCGTTAAAAGTATCGAGTAGTATTGAGTACCCAAATGAATAGTATTGAATATTATTGAGTAACGAAAAGTAGTAGAATTTGTCAGCACTAATTTTGTGACGTTTTGTAAATTTCAGTGATCATCTTTTAATTTTTTTCGAAATTTATTTTATTTTATTTATTATTAAAGGGTCGCAGCAGAATACTCAATTAGCATAATTCTTCGGCAGACATATAAATTTTCGTTTTATGCAAATTGTCTTGATAAAATCAAATAGCCAAAAAAAATTGTCTTTTAAAGAAATTGATAAACTGCTTTTAGTTACAGATTTTAGTTATCTGTTTTACAAAATTAATCATTCATGTGATTTTTTATTAGTGGGATTAGTTTTGAAGCAAAAACTGGATTTAAAGTAAATAAATTGATTATTTATTTGCAATAAATGAGTTGAAAAATTAAAAATAAAAAAAGTTTTACACACGCACACGAAAAATTACATAAGTAAGTATGTATGCATACATATAAACACACATGTGTAAGTATGTATGTAAGTATGCATGTATAAATAAATATAAAATAAATTTAAATTATTTTTTTATTTTAAAATAAAATAAATTTTCGGCTTTTTACAGTCAAGCTAAAAGAGTTCAATGGACTTCAAAATGGGCGAATTAATTGCTTTAGAAACATTGTTTAATTATATTTGATATAATGATTAATAACATCGATTAAGTAAAAAGGTGTTCATTTAAAATTTGGATGCATTAAACATTTGATAAATTCGGTAGTAATAATATTGAACGTACAGATGCCGACAGCGTTTAAGGAATTTGTTATGCTATTAAAAAATAATAAAGCACTGGGTGTTTAGATGAGATAAATAGTATTATCTAAATTACTAACCCTGTAGATAAAGGACTAGACTAGTCCAAAAGTAACCCAAATGTATGTAGAAAACATGGTCTATTTAACATTACGATGTCCTAGGGCTGGACCATATGGTCCAGGTTTGCACTACATTGAACTAATCCAAAAACTACTCCATGTCATTAAAAATGGTCCACTCACAAATAGTTTGTTCGACACGAGTAAGTTCGTGGAAGCACGAACAATTGTCGTATAGCAATAAGATCTTGTTTAACAATGTCATAGTCCATGACTGCATTTTTGCCTTATTACACGGGCGAATCGGTTCGATGTGTAATAGTCGCTTAAGAATGGCAATCTCCACTTTTCTTATCACAATATTATATTGTTGCGGGAACACAATGTGTATGTAAAGTTTCATGCACACAGAAAAAAATCATTGTAAAATCAACTAAAACAAGGTTGATTCAACTAGTTTTGTTAACAATTTCACTTCAAAAGCGTTTCATGTTAATTTAATATGATATTAAAGTTAAATAAAAGTTATAGGTATCCACTTTAAAACAACTAGATATCCTGTTGAATTGACATTGACATTCACAAATTTTATTTAATTTTTTGTTGATTTAACAAAAGCCAACGTTTGTTAAAATATAAAATTTACAAAAGTTTTTTCAAAGTATTCTAATGTCATTTTTAATATTTATTACAATGTTGATTTTACAATAGTTAAGCTTGTTTCAACTATATGCCATGTTAATTTTATACGAAAAACTGTAATTATTACTACAAAACAGGAAATTACAAATTTAAACATTGATTAATGTTATTTTAACTCTGTAAAATGTAAAATTTAAAATGTACAATGTTATTTCAAGGTGATTAATTTTAAATCAACATATTTTAATACTAAATTAACAATTTTAAACATTGATTTAACTTCAAACAATGTAAAAAGTAAATTCAATTGGATTTTTTCCACATATTAACTAACAATGACTTGATATCAACATTTCTTCATGTTAATTTTACATTGGGGTTTTTTTCTGTATGCATACACCAGGAGGACTGGTGCAACTAAATATGTATCTAAAAAGCGTGAATTTCGAATACCAGGTGGTACATTTCGAAAGTGAATTTCTTTGTAGTATGTACCGATCAGTTTTTGGTTACGTTCAATTTCCGATCGAGTCTAAAATGTTGATGTTCCTCATCCCTGAAAAATTTTCTTTTTCAGTCAATATGGGATTTTCGAAACTCCTCATTATAAAAATCGAATTCGAATACTTAAAAAATTAATAAAGTTATTTAATAAACTTATTTTCTTTCGATATTTCGCTTTAAATACAGTTGGATCACTGTGCAGTTTTAAGTTTATCTTTTCAAATACTAATTATTGATGTAAACAGCGTTTTTGCTTATTTTTTTCATTGTTAATAATTGTCAAACAGAAAAAACACATCATCTAAAACAAAAAAAAAAGATAAATAAAAAATATTAACAATGGAGGCTTCTCATTCACATAGCTGCTTCAAGGTGCTAAATATAAAAAAAAAATATGTACATTTATTTACACAAGAAATAGTTTCGAAATTACTCAGAAGTAATAAATTGAAAGTAGTGCATTGAAGCTTCAAAGTCTCATTCACAAGCAATGAGGGTTATTTTTGAAAGTTAACGAAAAAAATCAAAATAAATTAAAAACGGTGACACAAAACAGTAGGATTTGTGAGACAAATTTTGTGAAATATTTTATCTGCACTTTTTGTAGCTCTTAGCACCATGGTGCAACAAACAAGTTTGGTTTGCATGGCAAAAATTGAAATTGACACTCAAGCGTCCTGACCTTCAGTATGCACTTTAAGTACAGAATACCGATCGATACAAAATCTGTGCGCGTAATACGAGTACCAGTCGCTTGTCATGGCGTTTACGATCCCTATTTGAAAAAAGGATTTTTAAATTTATAAACTTTTAGTTGGCATTAATGGGAATGCCAAAGTTATTTTGTGCTCGTAATCAAGGTCTGCTATCGCAGCAAAAATTTTGAGGGCAAAATAATCAACTAAAATGTTAACAAATATCCTTCTACTTTGGCATCTTAACTCATTACTTTAACATAACGATGCCATTGGAGGCAAGTACTCACAACATACATACTTAGAAGTTCAGTACAACCTCTATATTCCTGGGAATAGCTGGTCGGGACTATCCACTAATCCGGATAGTTTAAAAATTTTACATCTACGAGGGCGGATCAATAAGTCCGTGTGAAAAAGTTTTTTTTTTTTAAACAAATATTTAGTTTTCAACATAATCTTCTTTTAACTCAATACACTTAGTTCAACGTTTCTCCAGTTTTTGTATTCCTTCCAAAACATATGATCCTTAAAATAGGCATTTGTTTGGTCAATAATTTCATCGTTGGAGCCAAATCTCTTTCCACCGAGCCATTTCTTTAGGAAGTCGTCACTTAATCCGGAGAATATGGCGGATGAGGTACCAGTTCGTAGCCCAATTCATAGAGTTTTGCCAATAAGACTGCACACGTGTGCACCCGTGCATTATCTTGATGAAAAAGAACTTTTTTCTTGGCCATATGGGGTCGTTTGCTTTTCAAATCCTCATTAAATCGGTCTAAAAAGTTGGCATAATATTCGCCGTTTGTTTTTTCCTTTTGAAGGTAATCGATGTGGTTTATATTTTTAGTGTTTATTTTTCGAACAAATTGGTTGTTAGTATTTTATAATCCAAAGTGATTATTATTTTTGGCTTATGTTCGTAACATTTTTAGTCAGAAAGAATTGGACATGAGACAATATTCCAAAGGAACAAGGGAAAATTTTAACACCAATTAATTTCAACTTACACGGCAGAACAGAAACAACGTTGTTGAATGTGATTTCAAATTTGTATTTATACAAATAATGTCTAGAAAAAGCATACGAGAGTTATTTGTATTATTAGTTGTTTTTACAGTGAACACTGCTTTACCACTATCAATATTCAAATTTTAGCATCACTAATTAACGTTAAATTAACCCATTGTTACACGTTTGGTTTTATCCCATGTACCATTTTTCTTTCTAATTTTTGTTTTTACTTAAGATAAACTTTTTTGGTATGATTAATACTTAAGTACTATTGCTTTTTGTTTTTTTTTTTTTTTGTCAAATAGTTGAGTTTTTTGGTTTATTTGACCAATTTTAACTAGTTATGTGACAACAAACATTGCAAGGATGTGGATTATCCCACGTGCATCCCAAAAATCTGTTGCCATCATCTTATTGGCCGACAAACTTAACTTGGCCTTCTTCGGAGTAGGTTCACCAGGAGAAAACCATTGTTTAGACTGCTGCTTCGTAGCACAGTAATGGATCCATGTTTCATCCACAGTTACAAAACGCCGCAAAAACTCATTCGGATTGCGGTTAAACAACTCCAAGCAGTCTTTTGAAGTTGTCACACGTTTACGTTTATGGTCAATTGAGAGCAAAGGCGGCTCCCATCTTGCAGACAACTTTCTTAAAACCAGCTGCCATATTAAATGCCTATGGCATCAACAATCTCACGCACTTTTACTATTCGATCGGTCAACACCATATAGTGGAGTTTTTCCGACATTTTCGGGTTTACTGACCTCTAGAGCCAAATCGTTCATTTCAATGATCGGTAATTTTCGTTCAATTACCAAAAATTAACCCGTTCGTTCAATCGTTCAATTGAACGACAGTGCGACAACAATTCAATTTTTTCAATTAATTATTTTATTAAGAAAATCGGTTATAAATATTTGAATAATGTGTTTAAATTAAAGAATTTATTTAAAAAATTGTTTTAAGAATTCAAAAATCACAGTTAAGTTCATTTTCGAAACAATTTCTTGTTCTTTTGACAAGAATATTAGATATTTTATTTTAGCTTATACAGTCTACTTTTTATGGATTGATGCAAAAAGAAATGTATATTTAATTTTTAAAATAAATCTGATCAGTACAGCAAAACTTAAATGAAACAAAAGAATGCAACTTAAAAAAGATCCATGAACGAAAATAAATTTGACATAAAAGCGACACATGAACGAACGAAAACAAGTTTTAACTCATCTACGATATTGAACGGTACACTATTGAACCAAAAGCGTGCAGTAAAATGACCGGATCGCTTCGTTCAGTTAGGTGATTCGTTCAATTTAACCTGTTCGTTCATGAGCTACACAGCTCTACTGACCTCAATTGGCCGTCCAGAACGTTCAGCGTCATTTGTACTTGTGCGACCACAACGAAAGTCAGTAAACCAGTTTTTTACCATTGAAATCGATGGTGCCGAGTCCTCATCGTATTTATCGAGCTTTTCCTTGGTTTGATTGACGGTTTTTTTTTTCACAAAAAATAATATTTAATGAGCACTAGAAAATCAGTCATTTCCATTTTTAGAAAAATACTCAAGGCTACATATTTTGAACAGCTGTTAAACGCAAAGTAAATGACGACACCTGCTCAAAATTTGACAGTTGTCTATTAACAGGTGGTAATTGATGCGAACACAGTGTTGCGAGGGAAGTTCGAAAAGTCACGGACTTATTGATCCGCCCTGGTAGTATACTGCGGACAATAGTTGTTTTTTCTGTCATGGAAGGGTGTTGTGTCTCAAAATCAGTGATGCCAAGAGTACTGAATTTCCCCATTTTGTAAGGAATTTATTGGGAAATTTCAAGCGAAAGGGAAAAGAGGACAGGTTTTTCATTTTAAGGAAAATTTTTGGAATTTTTAATACTTTGTATTTTGCATAAAACATGGACATATAAAAATCTAAATTTAAAATTTTGTTACAGTGTTACGCGAGATATTTTATACAGACAGAAAACATCTTTTGATAAATATTATAATATATCGGAGACAACGAAAGGCAATGGAAAGAAAGGAGATGACCTTGGACGAGTCTGCATATTTAAATCTCAGAATTACTAATGATAAACTTTGACCGCTTTGCCACAGTCAAAGCTTACTTTGCAAAGTTTTAATTAAGCTGACACGAATAATTTCTTATTCTGTCTTTCTCCCAGCAAAGTAAACTTTGACTGTGGCAAAGCCGTCTTTCGTTATCAGTATAATGAAAATATTAAGAATATATTAAAATATGTATGTATGTACAGATATAATAATGCAATTAACTTACCGTTACTAACGCAACAGCCAAGCGTGACGACAAACAGCACCGCTAATCCATAAGATACACACGCTGATAAATAATTTGAAGTTGGATATTGTAATCCAAATGATTTTCGGCGTGTCCTTGTCGTTGATGAAACCTGACGAGGTGTTTTCATAAATGTTCGATGTTTGTGATGAGTTCGTGATGAGGTATTCAGCTCATCATTAGTAGATGCGGCAACAGCAGTCCTCATTTTGCTTAAATGCAGACGTTTCTAGGCAGGCACATACAAAACGGTATGTAGGAAATTATATGTATTATCCAGTAGCCGGGAGTGGTAAAACGAAAACAAGCTCAACAAATTGAATGTGATGGGATATGATGGATGGTGTTGTGAAGAATTAAAGTTAAAAACACTTTGATGCCGGTAACGAAAGCAATTTGTGTAAGAAAAAAAAAAATAACTTAAAAAACTCAAAATGTGACTGAACAAATTATGGAAAATAACTTTTCATATTTCTTTGTTAAGTTTTTGGCGTTTCCACTTAGTTGATGTTGTTTATCTTGTTGTTGTTGTTGTTGTTATTGGTGGTTCAGTTGAAATTAAAGAGGGAGTAAGTATGTAAGCTTTTTTTATATTATTTATACATATTTTGTTTAATTCCGCTATTCCGTTATTTTACTGGTTTCTTTACGTTTCGTTTTTGCTTATAAACAGTATGTATTATGCAGCTCCTCTCTTTCTTTGGATGTTCGTTTTTATCCGTTTTTTTTTTGTTTTCTTTGGAGGTCCTATTTTATTTTTGTTGTAGTAAAGAAGGAAAAAATCCAAAATGGCGTTTTTGTATGTAATTGTGTAATCCTTTTGTATGTATGTGTGTATTCTTTTTTTTACTTAGCACTAATTTTTTAATTAACTTTTATACTGTTTTTATTAAGAAACTATCATCATTCATATCAACTTTTATATCATTATATGAAATTTTAAGGATTTTTAAGGATTTATATGTACATATGTACATACATATGTATGTACATATATATGTATTTTTTTTGTAAATGTGTTTAACAATTTTACCACTTATTTATTGCACATATTATTTAAAACCTTTAAAATATCTCGGTTGTAACACAAAATTAAACAAAACTAAGAATTTATGTAAAACCCTTTAGATTTTGTTTTTATAAATTTTGTTATTGTTTTTTTT
The DNA here is from genome assembly GCA_956483585.1 of Gymnocheta viridis. NCBI lineage: Eukaryota > Metazoa > Arthropoda > Insecta > Diptera > Tachinidae > Gymnocheta > Gymnocheta viridis. Next base: position 139,178,610 of record OY101440.1, read on the forward strand.
TTTATAACAAAAAAAATTTGCCACTTATTTACTCTTGTTTGATTTTTAATGGTTTAACCCGCTCTGCGCCAAAATTAAAAAAAGTTGTAAAAGAACAGCGTTTAATGCACCGCGTTTATTTCAAAACACTCGTCAGGTTTGTTGGTCGATCTCGGACTGAAGACAAATTTTTATAATTCCAACACAGATTTGGTATAAATCGCCGTTTTTCATGATGCCACTCTCTTACAAGCATACACACGCGCACGCATACACAGCTTTATAAAGCAACAAACATTCCTCTACATCGTTACCGTTAAATGTACAAAAAAATAACAATAAATAAAAAATCAAAGAGCAAGAGATACCAGTTCTGAGCAGTGGTGAGTGAGTGGTGAGTTTTGTTAATTCGCAGCTTTTAAGACAGAAAGCTGCTTTATAAAGCTTAACGTATGTATTTGTAATATGCTTGCGTCAAATGAAGAAAAAACATATGAAAGAGTTGTAAGATATGAAAAACAACAAACTTTATTTATTAATTCTACACAAAAGTTGTTATTTTTTTTTTAAATATGCAGCAACACAAAAGCGGAAATGCACAAAACAAACAACAAAGTTGAAAGAGAAAAGTTAAATTAAAAGAAGAAATAATGTTGATGTATTTATATAAAGGAAAGTTTGTTTTGTTCTCTGCTACCGCAAAACCCAACAAACAAGAAGCGATAGATATTTAAGCCAAATGTCAACAAAAGCCACAAAGGAACCACACGCACACACAAGCACACATACACACACACACACATTCAACACTACATATTATAAGAACACTGCTGCCAAATACAGGGGTTTCCAATAAGAGGTTTATTTTTAATATCTAAGGACAACAAGTATTTTTAGGCGAAACCAACGGGTGTTTAATTAATTGTACACACAGAAAAAAAACATCAATGTAAAACCAAATATTGATTTCATGTCATGTAATTTCTTGCAAAAATGTTGATTTTGTTCAAAGCTAAATTGTATTCATATTCAGCCCAATTCTGAATATAAAATTCCCCGGGAGATTTCTTCCTTTTCCCAAAAAGGGGCTGTTCACGAAAAATTAATATGTGAACATATATCTGAACAGCCCCTTTTTGGGAAAAGGAAGAACTCTCCCGGGGAATTTTTATTCATAATTGGGCTGATTGATTCAATATTTAAAACTTAAAATTTGAACTAACAAATAATAGTAGATTGAACATTTTTCGTAGTTAAAATAACATTGTGCAATGTTGAATTTACACAACTCAAATAAAAAATTATTACGATAAATTAACTTTGCATTTGATAAAATCAACAGTGAGTAGTGTAAGGACAACATTTCTACATTTTAAATCAACATGGCCAATAAGTATTCCATGAATTTCAATAAGAATTTCAGAAATTACAAAAGCATAAGAAATTCTCATTGGTTTTTTAAAAGTTTTTTTGTATAAGATAAGAGCTTTGAAACATTTCAAAAATATGGTTTAAGGTCTACTGATGATTTGACATTAGCACCAATGAAATGCATGTATATGGACCAGCTAAAAGAAACCCTCAACACACTAAAGTTTTTGGAAATCTTTGAAAATAGTTATCGAGGCAATTTCGATCACTAAATTGAAAAAAATAAGAGTTTTCAAATGAAAGACTGTTGAAAGAGTTAAAAGAAAATGAGCAAAAAGATTACAGAAATTATGCGCGAATAGACGAAAAAACTTTTCTTAAATTATTAGACATGATAAAACACAAAATTACAAAACTCATTAATTTTTTCCGTGGTTGACAAAAATACAAGCTGGTTTTCAATGAACTAAACTAAAAATGAAGTAAAACGAATAAACACAACTACACACCATGCAACCAACATCAGTGCAGCCAGAAAATATCAAAATATTTTGATGTTTGTGAAACCTCGAATGCAACAAGATATGAAACCATAAACACGACTACAGACTATGCAACCTACAATGAAACAAGCCTGGTTGCATAAACACGTTGCACTGTTTGTAGCCAGCATTATGTCTATTCACCTATTATTGCGTCATCGAATTGTATGATCGTTCAACTTCGTTGTTACTTATAGGAAATCGTTAAATAGCAAAAAATCTAATCCTGTACATTAATTTTAATCTCTCTCTTTATTCCTCTCTCTACCATGATATATAATAGACAAGGTAAACCTGTTAGTACATCAAAAACATTTTTTTCGCTGGCTATCAAAGTGTTTTTTTTTTATTGAGTTTGATATTCAGAAAATATATCATAAGACATGATTGCTACTTTATAGGCAAGAGCGACGAGGGGTGAAGAAAAGAGTACACCCAATCCTCTTTTTACACGATCTTTTTTTACACGGTTTTGAAATAACACGGTTAACATAAATAATCTTTTCCTGTTTCTATACGACTTTTTTTACACGGATAAAAATATGTTTTGGGAAAATTTTCAGTTGATGTGGTACTACTACACACTTACATATGTAAACAAGAGCTGCTTTTGATAACTTTCATAACTTGATTAAACATACATACATAGTTTAAAAAACTTATGGTAACATAATTCTTTTTGTTATTAATAAAAACTTTTCGATTTCGATTTTCTAATTAATTAACGAGCTTGAGGTCACTTTTATATAAAAAAACTTTAAAATTTATTATCAATATTTCGCTCCTCCTTTGTGTAGCTTCCTCAGGATGAAAAATAATTTAAAAATCAAAATAACAATTTAACAAATACTATAAATTAATGTGTGGCTCGATACAAGGAGCTGCTCAACGAGATCTCCAAAGTAGGATAGATACGTTTCATAGCTGAATAATTAAAGCAGTGGAACCTGAAAATGCAGACTTAATAAGCATATGCTCGCGGAGAAAAGACCGTGCTTACTATCAGAAACTGACATCGAATAAAACATTTTGATTTTCCTTACACATATGTACATACATGAATCAGCTGCTTCAACGGGATCACTTAACTTGTTTATTTTATAATGCTCTCTTCCATTCAATAAGTAAGAGATGAAATTACGTGCATGCTCGGTATTCGCGGCTACCCGTTATTGCAGGTTCTATGATCGCGACAGTTTATGAAAAACGAAAACTATTTTCGCAACGTGTATCTGTTTTTTTTTTGTTTAGCTTAGGATAAATAGAGGATCATCCTTTTTGGATTCTCTTATATATTTTTCACAAACGCTCCTAAAGCGAGTATTTTTCTTAGACTTATCAGATCTGTTACGAAATGTAGGGGAGACTGTGTCTTGAACACTTTCGGAACGGAGAGTCACGTTAAATAGCTCATGGTCTTTGCAATATTCGAGCTTTGTATCGAGAATCAAGAATTGTAAGCAAATAACACAGTGCGACCAAAAAAAATCTGGAGTTACAGGTAAAAAACCGGGTTTTCATACCTGTATGCACTTATAGGTCTGTAAATTAGTTGAATATTAACCGATTTAAAATTTTAGAACGGAAAGAAAGAAGAGACTGAGGCCTTTAAAATGATGTACATACTTTGTATATGATGTTCATGTTACTTTTAAAAACATGTTAGTAATTTAACCGCAAAAATTTTCCGTTCATTTTTTTCGCTATTTTTTATATTCGGACATGTATTTTTTTTGCAATATTTTGTAAGAGAACTGCATATGGAAATTGTCAGTTGACAATGTTGTGCGCGAATCAAGCTATAGCACTTTCTTTATAACTTTCGGCGCTAAGCTCTCGCTGACGTTGCGCCTTGTAATGCCTGAATGTGAGCGTCGTGTCGCTTTTATATTGTGTACTGCGTCCCTTGATGCGTGTGCTGAGCTTATTTCTTTACCTGTGTTGCTTTAGTCGTTGAGTTGTTTGAGATCTTGGGAACCTTTTTGTAATAGATAGCATAGTATGTATCTCAATGTTGAAGTAAGGAAAAAACAAATGATATTAAAAAATTTTCAGGAAATTTTTCATTTTTGCGGCTACCAGAGCGTTACCTAAACGGTATTAAGAATCATTCATATGTTCATATGTTCTAAAAAGTTGTTTATTAAGGTCTTAGGTACATTTTTGTTGTTGATTGTTTTCTTGAAACGGTTTGCTACCTATGGAACTGAACAGTGGAAAAAAGTTAAAAAAATCTAATTTTTTTTTAAATTTTTTGCGATTTTCATCTTGAATATGAAGATTTTTTGATTTTACGTGTTCACAATTTTTGTTCTTTATGACAAGATATACAACTTTGCTTCAGAGAGTAAATCAAAATTCCAAACGATTTGCAAGATATGAGCCTGAGGAAATGATCAGTATTTTGCAAAAATTACACCGAGGCCCCAAATCTTTGGGGGGCCCATAAAAGAAAAAGTGTATGACTGAGAGACACGGGTATTCTTTTTTTTTGGTCTTTTATCACGTAGTGGTATCCGTATATGGTTATTTTTCCATGACTTAAAAAATTACACACAGTGTTTTTCAATCTTCCAGATGAGAAAAATATGCTAATAAATAACTTATTTCTGTCTGTAGTCACATTTTAAACGTGTTGATGATTAATTTGCGATTGCTATACAACTTGTTATTGTATTTTAAATAGAACTCTTTTTACTCGTTGGGGCGAATCATTTTCGAGTCCTTTTTTGATTGTCTGAGTGATTAATCAGGGGGCAAATTACGGTATTCGATATCGAACGAAATTTCCATAGAAATTCCAAAAAATTTTGTATGGGATTTCGTTCGATATCGAATGCCGTAATTTGCCCCCAGTTTTTGATCACCAAAAGTGTTCTAGGAAGACTCAGCAAGGTGATTTTTCAAAAAACAATCTTCCAGATGCTAGATGGGTACATACATATATACATACATATATTAAATTTAATGCTATTTAAATTATCGTAAAACTCTTAAATAAGCACAACAAACACAATCACGTACATACAAATATCTCCTTGTAAAAATATATACACACACACGCACACAAAATATTAAGAAAAGGATTCAAAATAAGCCAACAGCAATAATTCAAAAATAAAAAATAATAACTGCATACATTTACTCGTGTGTATAAAAAAAATCAAAAACTGAGATATGAAATTACAAGGACTTCTTTCTATTCTTTTGCACTCTCCTTCATTTTTATTATTATTTTATTCTGCTAAATAGTAAACAGTATTAAAACTTTATTAAAAGGAAAAATTTTATGTAGAGAAATAAATAAAATAAAACACACACACACACGCACACATACATGCATACACATATTTGTGTAAAAGAAAGTAAAGTTATTTGCAAAACTATACACATGATACGTGAAAGTACAAAGGACACAAGCAAACAAAAGACTTTTGTAGCACATAAAACTCAATCAATCTGACACACAATTTGTGAGACCAAACCAGGAAGTCAAGAAAAAAAATGCACAAAATTGACAACATGAAACTTGCAACATTGATATTCATTTTTTTTTTGTTTAATTTCTTCTTACTCTTGCACAGTGGGATAATTTTGCAAAATAATGCAGTATTTATCGCTTATATGAATGTCGTTTATTTGCATTTAACGTTTATATGCACCAACACACGAACAATTTTCTATTCGTATTTGCATTTTATATGTATTACTCGCTTTTATGCACCGTAAAAAAATCTAAATTTTTTATTAAATATCTTAAAAATATACTCATATATGCACGGTACATATTAAGTGCATATAAAACGTAACACTAAGTTTGTTTCAAAAGTCTTTTGTTTTTTAAGTATTTGAATCGCCCAGCGTATGTTAACCCCTAAAGTATGCTATTGATTTCATTAACATACAGTATTGCCAGAACAAATTTTTACATGTAGGAAAACACTAAATGGCGCATTTACAAGCAATCGTGGTTGACAAAAAAGATATACACAAACAAACAGACAATTCGTAGGTTTTTAAGCGGCATCTTCCAGATATTTGGAGGATATCAAGTCCCAAACTTATGTTTCTTATTTCAGTTACCATAAACATATAGTTTCAATGATAAAAATTCCCGAATAACCTGCACGTACTCGTATTGTAAGATAATAAAATATTTTAAACGATATTAACTTCTCATTTATTCAATAAAAGAAAAAAAATTGTTTTCTTATCGGTCACCACGCTCAAAAAGTATAACTTGAATTAATATCAAAGAAAAAAAATACTGCATAAATAAAAAATAAATAAATAATTATAATTGCATAAGTTGATAAAAAAAAATGCTATGCAATAGCTTTGCCGCGGCAGTTCCCGAGTGCCACACGTCTTTTTTTTATTTTAGTATTAATTAATATACATGAATATTTTTTTTCTTTTTTGTGTAAAAAAAAATAATTTAAAAAATGTTGACAACCAAAATTCAAGCGAATTGAGTCAGCTGATCTCTCGAGGTCACCTGTTGTGAATTCGCCTTGGAAGAATGTTCAAATTTTGAAGAGAGTTTTTTTTACTTTTTCTCAAAAATTTTTCAAAAAGCAAAAATATTTTTTATACATTTAAATAGAATTGGCTTGGTAATGCAATATTAAGTAGCAGATGTGCGAGGAGATTAATCAATAATTATTCAAACATTATGATCAATAAAATTTTTTTTTTTTATTTCAAAAATTTTTGAGCTCAAATCTGAGTTTACCCATTTCTTCTAATTTTTAAGAAATTGTTTTTGCATAAGTTCATTATTTTATTAAGAGAGCACTTTATATATGAAAAAATTTATTCATCAGACCAGCAGAACGGATCACTACTGATTTCGAGGTCGCTACACCAATCTCATCAGCGTTCTTTGTTTCGATTTTACCACTTTTGACGGTGGATACTAGTGGCCACTATTTATCCGTATTATTTAACAAATTAGCATATGAATTTGAACTCAAGCCAAAAATTTAATTTCAATAATAAACCTTAAACAGTTCAACAATTACGTATAAGAAATATTAATTATCAAAAATTTATTTATAAAAATTTAACTATTTGAAGAAAATAGTCAAATTTTCCAAAGCAGTTGATTTATCTGAACAAAAACTTTAAGAATAATAATTTGCTGACTTTTAGTTTTGTTATTATTGAAGACTAAAAATATAACGTTTTCAAGCCACTGTGCGTTGTTGCAAAAACTTATTTTCAAGAATTTGGAAAATAATATTTTTATACGAGTATATATAATTTTTTTTTGAATGTATCGATCTGAAGTTTTGAAAACAAGGAAACATTTTTTTCTTTCTTTCTTTAGTTTAGATGCAAACTCAACTCTATTTTGTGCCTGAATTTTTTTTTAATTTTTATTTTAATTCAAACATGTTCATATTCATTCGTTTGTACTTAAAAAAAAAAGATTAAGCAACTCGATTAAGTGCAACAAAAATCTACAATATAGTTGCAACTTAAAAAGAAATTAATACTTTTGTGAATTATGTGAAGGGAGTGGTGGAGTGTGCTTGCTGAGTTTGCAACAAAAAATAAAAGCTTTAAAATCACACACACACACATACACACACACATCCTCACACACAAAGGGTGCAACGAGTCGGCAAATGCGTACTATTTACGATAAAACGGAAACCTTTAAATATCGTAAAAAAAGTAAAAATTAAAGCGCATGACTTGTCAGTGAAACAAATACCAATAGACGTTTGAGATTTTGTTGAGTATATAAAAGTGCATAAAAGTATGTACATCCGTATGTGTGTATGTGTGAGTGAAACAGAAGAAATACATATAACTGAGAAGAATATACATACCTACACAAACATACATATAGAATAAATGTAGTACATATGTATACAAAAAGTAAATGTGTGTGTGTGTGTGTGTTCATGTGTGCGTGTATACCCGTTTCATATGAAGGGGCGGACATTACAACTTTGGCTACGAAAGTGTTGTAACAACTTTTCCCATTCATTTGTTTCCCAACCACTGAGAAAGAAGGACATCCCCGCTCAATCTAAATAAATGACATCGAAGACATTTTCCAAATACTACATTGCAGTTAATATACAAACAAAAAAACATTTAAATAAGTGAAATGGATAATAAAAACTTTTAAAACAATTAATTTATTGCTGTAAATAATTATTAAAATTGTTTCTTATCAAAAATTTTGCAAAAATCATTCTTACAGTATTTCGTATGCAAAGAAAACTTTGTCAACATAAAAGAATGAATCTAATTCATCTCGAGCTATAGGTAAATTTTTTATAAAAAAAGTTTATAAAATTTTATTAGTTAACCGATATTTGTGTGGATTCTTTAGGGAAATATAAAAATTTAAAAAAAATTTCTTTTATTTAAAATTTTTTTTTATTTAAAAATTTTTTTATATTTCCCTAAAGAAGCCACACAAGGAAGTGGCGAATATCGGTTAACTAATAAAATTTTATAAACGTTTTTTTATAAAAAAATTTACCTATAGATCGAGATAAATTAGATTCATTGAAAAAAAGGGTCGAAAAAATATATAAGAATAACATAAAAGAATATTTTTATTCAAATAAACACATATGATAATTTTTTGCTCTAGCATTGTTTTTCCAATCTTATGTCAGTTTTGCTTATTTTAGAGGTGGGCACCGCTCCCGTGATTAGCGTGAGTCATCGTAATTTATTCTTTGTTTCAATTACGTGAGCGTGCATGAACGCGAGTACAAAGAAATTGAGCGTGCATAAGTAGATTTTTGACGTAATTGCTTCGTGATTTTTTTTGCTATATTCTTATTTTTTCGTATACTTTTTTAATTAATATTTCTACGTGATAACTTAAATTGTTTTAAGTTGAAAGGAATTGTTTGGATCAAGTTCAAATCTTACTTTACTGATTTCTTTATTAATTTTAGAAATTTTTTTGATAATAATATTTTTTGTACTATTAAAAAAATGTTCGTGAATAGTTCGTGAGTGTGAGTTTTCGTGATTGTGCGTAACTTTTTTGACTACTCACGTGAGAATGCATGAACGGGAGCCAAAAATATAAGGACGTGCATGAGTAAAACTTTTTATCGTGAACGTGAGTGAGAAATCACTCGCGATCTCATCTCTAGTTTATATTTACAAAATATCCAAGCTTTTGTTTGTTCAATTTGTGTTTATTTTTTATTAAAATTTTTAATAATTTCTTATAGGTACTTATACATTTGTGCTTGTTTTGAGAGTGGCACTATCTTCTATATGTAGCGCAAATACTTTCAATGTAATCCACACTTCTTTGTCTTGCTCATTTGTAGCGTCCAACAAATTCAATGGTTTCTGTTAACTTATTTTATTTAATTTTTGTTTACAATAATTTTTGACAAGGGCTTTTAGACTTTACACAAACAAAAACTCCTTTCTTTGTTGTATTTTTGTAGTTGTAACCCTAATAATGCCACCTGTTTATTTCATCATGTGTGCAGTTTTACACTAATTAAAATATGTTCACCGATACAATATTTATGTGAATACTTTTGTTTACTTGTTGCCCTTGTTCGTACATAATACTTTTGTCGCTGCCTTTCATTACAAATGTCAAAAATACTGATAGTTCACTTCTCTAATCATTGTATACCGTCCGTTGGAGCTAAAAGGAGACTGACTATGTTGACAAATAAATGGTTTTTGAAAAAAAATGTTTTTTTCTTACTTAGGTAGCTTCAATATAAATTCGCCCTCGTAAGAGTTTGTTAGCAAGAAGTATTTTATAAAGTATAATTTTATATTCAGATCTCTGCAACTGATAGTCTTTTGTGTACCTTTTGGAATAAGGCATTAAATTTAATTGTTAACTTTGTCTACATAACATACTCGTATGTACATATGTATTACAAACTGTTATGTACTCTTTTTGTACTTCTGTCACAAGCGCGGGCACCTCTCATAAGCGGACATCTCTCATAAGCTTACAATTTGCCATTCCCTTATGTGTCCGCTTAAGAGAGAGTACACTGTACATGCAACAAAACGGCAACATCTGGGAATGTCAAATAAACTCAATCCATAAGAGAGGTTGTTAATTTGTTTTTATATAAAGTTTGACGACTCAAGATGAAGCACAAATTATCAGCTGTTGCCTTCCATGTGCCTGTATTATTCTGCCATGCTGCAAGCTATTTTAGTTATAGTTGTTGTTCTTCTATCTCTATCGCACAATAGTTTGATATTACATAATACATGATATTGCTATCACTTTCTTTTTATAATTGATGGGGAAATCAAAACTTAACCTCATTGTTTCATCTCTGGTCTGCCATTTTGGCTACACGGCAACTGAATGTAACTCTCATGTATGCGGCCGCTGGTTCAAAGTCTGGTTTGAAGTTACCCGACCGCCCAGCTGAATACAATCAGCGGCCATATTAAATATAAATTGTAAAAAAAAAACAATGAGCAAAATGTAAAATAAGTAAAAATTTTTACTTAGTACAAATGAATTTCAATGTGCCTTTTTGTTAATTGTTAAACACATATGTATGTGTAGAAACGAATTTTTATATACGGTTTTAGTAAACTGTTAATAAAAAATATTTAAAGAATAAAAAGTACAATCGGACTGAAAAAAGTACACTTTTTCTTGAAACTTAGTACAATTTGAAAATTTTATTTTGCATCCCTGCATTGAATTTAATAAAACGAAGTTCTCTTAATTCCTCTAAGTTTTGAATATCCTTTGCACTACTTAAATTTGGAAAATTGTGTATTAAACCGGTCAAGGAATTAACTTTTCTTTTTATAATTTTCAAAGGGTCAAGACATGAGAGCTCTTTTAAAAACATGTCGTTAAAAGCAAATCGTTTTATTTATCGCTTACATAACTCAATGAAAAATGTGTTTGTTACAGGGTAACAAGTGTAAAGTAATTAAAAGCAACCCACAACAAGCTGACACGAACCTTAACTTCACTTTGTAGTACAATTTTTAGTACACATTTCAAATAAAAAATCATAACTTCTATAAATTAGAAATCATAATTTGAGAAAAAAAATCTTCAAATTATATTTTGGTTGAAAAATCATCGAAAATATGATGATCATTCTGGCAGCGCTGCTTCTTTCACTTATCACCAGCAAAGGTAATACTTTGCAAAGTAAACTTCGCTCCTGGAAAAGGGCGCTAGGTAAGTAAATAAAAATTTGCTACATAAAATAAAATACAGGAGAAAAGCTACATGGTAAATTGCATTGCTTTGCCGTTTATATTTATATGGTATGTACGTACATATGTACTTATGAAACAGAGTTCTACCCGACTGTCCTCAATATTAATATGTACATACCTCTCGTATTTGTTATTCTCTTTTATGTTATTTACTTTTAGATTTTTTTGTAAGCACAAATACATATTGTTTTCTTCTGGCACAACTAGAATGTTTTTAAGGAATTTATTAATTTTTTATCACAAATAAAGAAATCACAACCAAAATCGACAGTTTATCTTCAACATCAGTCTTGATGTTTTCGAAGTTCTATTCTTCGAATTTCCTTTTTGGCGCCATTCTTAGTGATGTGTTTTTAATGATTTCTTTCAAAAGCTTTTTTAATTCCGAAGTAAAAAACCAACAAAGTATTGCAATCAGTGATGCCAGCTTAGCTTTTTTCGGACTAAACTTACGGGATTTTCTTTTGTGGAAGAAATTTGAAATTGCTTACCCATTTCTTTGAAATTTTATAATAAAATGATTTTTTGATATAGTAAAACTATTACAAATTATTGCGTCATCATTTAAGAGACAAGCTTTTCCTATTAAATTAAAACAAACAACAAATTACTAAGAAAAGACGATTACAAAACTCGTTGTCACGAGAAACTCACGGAAAAATATCAAATTTACGAAATCATTTCTATATTTTTAAAACCTAAACTTAATTAATTATTTTATAGAAACTTTTATTCTTACAAAAGTTTTTTCTAATTGTTTTTCAGAAATTTCAGCAACGTGGGTTTATGCACGCTCATGCATGCAGATTTTGTACACTCCCGTTCATGCACGTCATTGGAGCGGATTTTTTAAAGATAAGTAACACTCAGACAATTAGAATGCCCACCAACCAGTAGGTGTGTTACCTTCTTTGGGAAAGGGATAGCACCATAAAAAATATTTTAAACATTTTAGCTATGACAAGAAATATGAAGCAATTTATTAAAAAGTTAAAGTAAATACGCAAAATACATTTTAAAATTTTTGCTTCAAAATACATAAAGGACTTGACAAATAGAACTTATTAATATATTTATTGAAATGGAATCGCAATCCATTTAATAGAAGTAAAATAAGTATCAAATCAAAAACAGGAGTAACAGAATATACGAGTACATGGTGCATATACATTAGGAACATGGAATCAATTAAAAAAGGCAATTCAAAGTCAAATGAAATTCATGATAGCATAACAATCGATTTTTCGTTTCATTTTCGTTTGTTTTGCTATCAAAAATATCCATTTTATCTTCGCAATCAGGCCACAAAACAGTTGTAATAAAATATTGTGATTTTTGGTATGATTCGTTCGAATTTATTTTGCTACAAACACTTAAAGGCAGTTGAAAATTGCTACAACATGCATTTTAAAATTTTAGACTGTATTTAATTTAATATGCAGTAACGCATTTTAAGGATAACCGGTGTCTAATTTTTGTTTTAAGCAAATTCATCAAACTGAATGTTCTTTCAACACCAGCGGTTATGGTTGCTGCTAAAAAACAAATATTTGCGCTTAAAAAAAGTTGCCAATTTTTGTAACTAAAAACATTTCGCAGTTTAACGAAAAACCACAAAAGGCACACTGTGAGAAATTGTGGAAAGCACTGTAAATACCCGCTTTTCAAAAAACGGGTATTTAACAAAATTTCGCGCGTATGAAGAGGCAAAAAGCACCAAAAATACCCGAAAATCACCAAAATGCCATCACTGGATATGACAAAACAATTTCTGTTCTGCTAGTCTGATGAATAATAAAAATTAATCCATATATAGTACTCTCTTAATAAAAATATAATGAATTTATCCATAAAAATGTTCTAATAAAAATGAAATAAAAAAATTAATTAGAAAAAATAAATGGGTAAACTCGCATTTGAACTTGAGTCAAATTACTCGTTTCAATATACAATATATATAAGTTCGACTAATTACTTACAAACATTACCAAAACAATAAATATAGTTCAAAAAGTCTTATTATTTCATGACTTTTTTGTTTGAAGCACAACAAAAATTTTTTTAACTATTGTAAAATATTAAGATATTACGAAAATGTGATAGGACATCGTTTGAATACCCCATATATAATTTGCAAAACAAATAAGACGTTATATTTCAGCTGTTTTTAGCGTCTTCTTTAGAATGTTTTGTTTTTGAAAAGTTTGCACTACTGCTTTTATAATGGTGGTTTGAGAAACGATAACAGAAGCTTTTTTGATAGCACTTGCTTACATTATTGCATGTGGCAGCTCTTCTGTTTGGCCAAAAGCTCTTCGAGTGTGTTGTTTGCGTCTATGCCTTGTTCTTATTCGTTAGTAGTTTGTTTTTCAATGAAATTGAAGATATCAGTTGAAGTGTAATTTTTATAAGCGAGCGGTGTTCAGGAATCGAAAATATTTATGAAAAACCATTCATATAACTAAAATAATAATTCAAAATCATTAAAAATACATATTTTATTATCAAATATAAACAAATACTGTGCTTATTTAATCAATAAGTAATAAGAGAATCATCACAAATAAGTTTCAGCACAAAGGAAATAAACAAAAACAAAACGTAACCAAAAATTCCAACAAGTAAACAACTAGAAGTGGGTGCATTTCTTGAGATAAACTAAAGAATGAAGTGAAAAAACTCTTCAAGTTATTTATTCTAAAAGAAATTTATTAAATATTAAAAAAAAACTTCGAAAAAACGTGATCCTTTGTGAACACTCTTACAAGGATAATTTTAGACAATCTTTTATTTCTATGCACTAAATCTAAAGGAGCAAAAGGTTGGTTGGTACTTTTATAATATTTATTTATTTTTGTTTGTTTTGGTTGCAAAACGTTGACATGTTGTGTACAAATATGTATTTGTTTAGCATTTATTAAAGATTGTAAGCACTCCACTTATTCCTGAACTTATGTACATATATGTATGTATGTATGTACTTTTAATTATAATTTATGTGATACTTGGACGCAACGCTTTGTTAGGACAAGTGTAAACTAGGCAATAGTATGTTTTTCGTAGTCATTCATAACTTTTATTATTATAAACAAGTTTTTTGTTTAATTCTATTTAAATGTGTATTTTTTGCATTTATTTTTTTATTGCAGAGGTATGTATGTATGTGCCTTTTTAAATATAATTTTAATATTGCATTGTGTGCTATTATGTATAGTACAACAATAAGTTACTACAAAACAATAAATAGGTCTAGGCTTCATTATCGCACCATCATCATCACAAACATTGTCTCGTAAAATTCATTCAGCAACAAATCAAGCAACAAACCACAAAGAACCAGTTAGTCAAGTTTATCCCACACTTTACACAAACCATAAAACCACATAAACAAAACGTTTTTTTTTTGTCAATTCACGAGTTTCTTTCATTAAAGACTTCAATCTCTCTTTCGTTTACTTGTTTAGTCACTGTAAATAAGTATGTATGTATAATGGAATTTAATGCAAAGGAATGTTTTATTTCATGCAACTCTATTTCAATTGGAATTTGCAAAAATACTCTTCAAGTACATTCTTGGGTATCCAATGGATTAATAGATGTTCGAATGAAAAATTTTAAATTCAAAATAATTGTTAAAATGTTAAAAATTGATTTAAGTGTTTCTAATAAAAAAATATATATGTATGTATATCTAATGATATAAATACTATTTTTGGTTTCATAAACATAAAATGTAAACAACAGTAGACAATAGTCGCGTTCATAAGACATAGTTAGCTGTTGAGTTCAACTGTTGTGAAACTGTTGTCAACTGTTGAGCCCAACAGTTACGTCTTAGAAACGGCTTGATGAATAATTGGATCATGAACAGCTGATTAATGTAAACAATTGAAAAGAAATAAAAATACTGCAAAAGAAATAATTTAAATTTGCTAAATTGATTAGTTTGTCTTATAATAAAAAGTATGGACAACACAGAATTTGCGATGAAGGTTTTCTTGCCAGGAATTTTTCATTTTTATTTTAACATCTGCACCACAAATTTAATATTCACAACATAAAAATGCAAAGCAAAATAAAATGATAAACCTGTGCCGATAGTAGTTCATATTTCAACGCTGAGCCGCCACTGTGTTCAAAAAATCTTAAAGCCTTCTATTGAACTAATTATGTAATTAATATAAATAGACACCATAATAAACCGACGTATATTTAATGAAATCGGTATTTTAATTTTATTTCTTTATTTTTGTTGCTCTATCGCATTTGTACCGCAGAATTCAACAAATTAATTTGTAGTCGCCACCTAACAAAACGGCGTTGCATTAGAATACTAAAGCGCATAACTCTCTTCATCAGCTGTGGAGCTAAACAAAACATGTTCACCCTTATGGCAATATTTTATCACGATTAATTGAATTTATACAGAATATTATTCAATATTTAATGGAAAAACTTATAATTTATTTATCATTTAATGAATTTATAAAGAAAATATTTTTATTTTTTTAAAACTTACTGATCCCCAACTCAATTGCATTTGACGCGGAACCTTTTTTAACGATATCGAAACTAAAGATGCAGTTCTTATTTTTTTTTATGCACTACATGGTATGGATAGGGTCATTTTCCATGTTTCCCTAATGTGCATACATAGAAAAAAATACTTTATTTATTTTTATTACACAAAAGAATTTTATTGCGTTCACACTTACATACATATATTCAACCATTCTTTATATTGAGCGTCAAAGATGAAAATATTCGCTATATAAGGTTATTAATATTGAAAAATTCCTTTTCGTTATATTGCGAATTCGTTAAAGTGAGTATTTGTTATACCGAGCTTTGACTGTATACTGAAATAAATAGTATTTTGGCTTCATTTTCTAATGTTGTTTACAGTTTACGTATTTTTTTTTTCGAACATTGATATTCGCATAAATTTGGCGAATACGAATTAAAAAAAATAAAGTACGAATATCGCTACAATACTAATGAATAACTAACTATTCAATTGCAGCAGGAAAACTGGCGTTTTGGCAACGTTGAATTCAAACTAGTTTTATTTTAGAAAGTTTTGCTTACTTTTTTATGTCTTTTGCAGTTCATAAAATGCATGGATGCCCAAAAATAAAACCGCTGCTCTCTTAAGTTATTTACATATAGAGGGCTCAGAGCTGAAGTGAACTAAGTCACAAATAGATAATTCGAAGATATTTTGAGTTTCAGTAAATTAACGACTTCGAAAAAAATATATAAACTGAGAGCCATTGACTTGGGTTTTTAACCGTGTATTTTTTATATTTCCATTTTTATTCTAATAAAAATAAAAAAACAAGACAAATTTTCTAGACAATCTTCAATGTCTACAGAAATATTTTATTTTCTTATCCAATGGGTTGTTCTTAAAGTACGTAGCGCTATTTTTGTAATTTTTGGACACCCTTTCCCGCCCCTTGTAACATATTGTAAATTTTGTTTTGCTAATACGGAGTTCCAAAGGAAAGTACATGGAGTTTTTAAAATTTTTTTACTATTACAATGATGCTATAACTACATATGTATATATAAGTGGAAATTTGTGTGTTGTAAATTAAAAAATACATTGAGACCTCGATTATCCGCCGGTAACGGAAGCATTCTGAATAATCGATTTTGCCGGTAATTGATAATCATTTTGAGTTGTACTTTTATACATTTTTATATTTGTATGTCCATACATACATATGTATGTATATGTAAATAATTTATTCTGAAATTTTATAAAAATCTTTAAATAATATAAGAGAAAAAATTACAATTTTGGAAAAAATATTAAACGAAAATTTTCATTAACAAAACGTAGGCAAAAAACAATGCGAATTGTTTAAATAAGATTAGATTTCAATTTTTGGAAGGAGGCGAAAAAAAAAGATTTTCGAGTTAATACACTATTGTTGAACAAGTGCGATCGGTATGCTGTGTTCTATTTCTTTTAATTAAAAACAATATTTATGCATATGTGTACAATTTTCAGTGGATTGTTTTTAAAACCACCTGTTTTTCGCTTTCTTCACAAATATATACTCGTACATTCATACAGTCGAGCAAAAAACTCTACATAAGACACACAAAATTTTTGGATTTGAGTGAGTGAGTGAGTTTATGAGAAATTATTGTATAATCACTTACGAGGCAAAATGTGTGTCTTAAGAAAACTCTGAATAGCAATTCTTTGATAAAAAGTAAAAGAAATTTTAATTTTTTTTTTTAGAAAAGAGCACGGCATACTATTAAGGATAATAATTAATGTTTATAAGTTTCAATTTATAAAAATATTAAGGATAATATTTAGGGTTCTAATAAATAAGTTTATATGCAAAATCAATTAGCAACTCATAACGACAATAATAACGAAAATGTTAAAAGTTTATCGAAAAAAAGTCTACATACCCTGAAGGAAGGGGTTAAGTTAATATTTTTTGTCAACAATTATGATGTCTTTTTGGTGACACTGTCAACAAATGTTTTTTTTTTGTTTTTGATAGGTAGGAACAAAAATAAAATATTTAGTATATAAGTATGCCTCAAAGAAGACTGTAAAATATTTTATACCTTATTTAACTTTTAAATATAATTTTAAATACATAATTGCACCTTCTTGAAATAATTAAAATAAATAGTATTAATGGTATCGTCAGTACAATTTTAATATTGATATATCCTACAGGTAGTGACATTGTCTACAATGAATCAATAGAGTTTTACCAAGGACATTTCCCACAGTGTGGTGATATCGTCAGTAGTAAGTCAGTAGAATCTTACTAAACAGTATACAGTCACAGCAGCGAAGGAATATTTAAATTTTTTTACTTAATTCAGGAAAGAACTTGTTTGGTCGGTCCATTTTGGTCATCATTAACTACCAACTAGTATCGGATGGAGAAAAGGTGAAAAACGATAACGAAGAGAAGCGAAAGAAGAAACGAAAGAGAGAGAGAAGAAAAGGAATACGGCATAAGAAAAAGCGAAACCCCAAATTACATCTAACTCGGGCATGGGCCGTAGAAATTTTTAGTGAAATCAATGTTTGCTTGTCTCCAAATAGTTGCTGGTGACCAAAATGGATGGACCAAATAAGTTTTCTTCGGAATTTCGAACAACATTTTCAAATATACCATCATTTTTGTGGCTGTATGTTGACTTTCTTTCGAAGAACTTTTAACGTTTGTATAATTGTTGTTGTTATCACATTTCGAATTCCTTTTTCGATTTAATTTTTTTGTACATAAAGCTATTCATTAGAACCCTAAATAATTTTCTCTTCCACTTCTCTCAAAAGTAAAAATTATGTGGTGTTTATATAGTTTTCTCTTTGACTGTATGTATTTGCGAAAAAAAAACATTTTTGTTGTTGTTGCACATATTTCTATTTATACATTTTTTTGAATTTTCTTACATTCTACCAAGATAAGAAAAATCCATACATACTATTTCTGAGTGTGCACAGTCCGTCGTGTACTATCCGCCGATTGAACGAACGTCATTAATGAAGAAAAATTTAAATCGTTCAATTTTTATTAAAAATGATATCATGTTTGTTTATATTCAACCAAACATGAACACATGCATGTACAACACAGTTAACACAAGGGAACAAAATTAAACTTTTTTTGTGTTGACTGGAACTTTATTTTTTTTACTAATTTGAGGTCGCTGATCTCAAATCTAATCTCCATTTTTCTCCATCAACTCGCGTTTTTAAGTTACAGGTACTAATCGTATTTTTGACTTTTTTCCAAAAATTCAAATTTCAAAAAATCATAACTGTACTCTCTTCGTTTAGCGATTTTCAAATTTTGTGAAAATCACCAAAAAAAGGACTGACTAATGGTTGTTTAAGTAAAAAAAATTTAATTTTTTTGTTTTCTTCACGCTCAAAGTTGATCGGGTGAGAGCCAATTCTCCTTTTTTAGCTTGGTGAAAAATCATATTAAAGTAGCTCTCTAAAACATGTATGTGCAAAAAAATCGAGTGAAAATTTAATGAGTTATGGAAAGTTCTATAATAACATATTTTTCGGCTTTTTTTATTTTATCTAAAAAAAAATTAAAATTTTGTATTTTTAAAAATCATGAAAAGTCTAAAACGGGAAAAAGTGTAAAGTCTTATTACTTTCACGTAAAGTCACATAACCTATGAACAAAATGAGACATGAAAATCGATGAACGCGTTTCGCTTTTATTCACAATTAATCGTAAGTGAAGGTACTTCATTTTGAAGTGAAGGAAAAATCGAAGTGCAGATTGGGCTTCAGCGTCCCAAATAACCTTAAAAACAACATTCAGTTCTTAATCAACAAAATTCTTGTTCCCTTGTGTTATTTATTAAAAAAAAATATGTAGTACATATATTTTAAAAATTCTTCTATTAATTTATTTAATTTAAGAAGTAAAAATTGAAATTGCTTTTTAATTAAAGACAATCAAAATAAAAAAATCAAATTCAGAAAATGTTCTTTGTGCTTTTTTCTTATTGTGTGTAAATTTACTTAAAAGCTTAACGGAAGCTTTGCTATTGTATACAGTAAGTACGTTTTATAATAACTTTTAATATGAGTCACGTACTTTTGTTTATTGTTTAAACACATTTTTACCCATTTTTTTAGTTTTATTGTTAATTCTTTGTCAGTTTTCTTGGCGAGGCCAATAGTTGTTAATATTTTAAATTTAACATTTTTCTACACAAAGAGTTATAGTGTTTTTATAAGTAATTTTACCTTTGGGTGAAAAAATGCATAAACTTTTATGTTAATTCTCTCAATAATTTATATTACTTTTACGAGACCTGGGCTACAAATTTGCATTGAAAATCCTATTCAAAATGTAAAGACAACCGATAATCAGCAAATCTAGTACTCACAGTGCGGAACAAAAGTAACAAAATGGGTGGACACTTAAAAATTTATTTATTTCTTTAACAATAGATGGGAGAAAAAAATGCTCAAATTATATTTTTGTTATAAAACTATTTTTTAGTTAAAGCTTTTATTGTACAAGTAAATACGTTACTCCTATTGGAGCTTCTAGCAAGAATGTTTAGTAATAATATACTAGTGTATCCTGCAGTGGACTCAATTGACCGCATTCTAGAAATTAATAGCAAACATTTACATAAATACATACGATAAAATACAAAACCAAAAAACCATGGCAGATCAACAAGGTAGTAGCGGTAACACAGCTGATTTACCTGACTAAATGTCAATTGTGTAAAAAAAAATTTATGTTGATAATAGCTGCGTTCGAGTACTTTTACAGTAAAATGCTGTAAATGAGTAATTCATGGCTGTAAATGGTTACTACAACATTCCTTTCCTTTTAAAAGGCATATACATTCATATTTAATGAACGAATAGTTTAAAAATAATTGTTCACTTATTATTTTTTATTATTTTGTTTCAGTTTTTCTTTTTTTTTAATAATTTTTTCACAAATTGTATACTTTTTAATTTCTTACTTTTGTTTGTTTACCTTTTGAATCATATGTTTTTCTGTTTTACTAAATTTTACTACAAGAAATTTCTGCAGTAAAAATTTGCAAATTCTCAGCCATGAACTGTCACTTTACGCTCTCAATTTGTGTTCTCATTTACTGTAACTGGAGTAAACGAACGCAATTTCGTAAAATGCAGTAAAGTTCAGTAAAAATTTGTAAAAACTTTTGGGTACTCTAACACACTTAATATAAGTACTCGTAACAACATGGCTGGTGTCAAACTGCCATACACCACAGCTTTGTATAATGTTTGACATTTGTAGATCTATCTGCCTTGCCAAAAAACATTCTAAATAAACAACTTAAAACTTTCTCTCATTTCGATGCAAAAGCAAATTGGGGACAAACACACAAGCACACTTTGTATATTTTTTAAATTGAAGCTGATACAAGAGCATGTGTAATAAGTGTGCATGTGTTAGTAGCAACTTTAAACGCTTATAGCTCCCTAAATACCGAATCGATTTAGAAAAAATTAAGATCGTGCATATCT
Source organism: Gymnocheta viridis (assembly GCA_956483585.1). Taxonomy (NCBI): domain Eukaryota; kingdom Metazoa; phylum Arthropoda; class Insecta; order Diptera; family Tachinidae; genus Gymnocheta; species Gymnocheta viridis. The sequence goes on from OY101440.1 coordinate 139,199,760, forward strand.
ATGTAAAAACCACTACTGTTTTTGGCAGCTCGGCTCATTTCATATAATATATTACTGTTAAACATGTTCAGTTTGTTCTATAATTTAACCAAGAATCGAATTACAAACGAACGAGCAACGCTAGCAGATTATTGAATTTTGTTATCAAAATGTATCGTGCACTTCTTCCATTTCATGATCAGTTTGGGCGACTTTCTGAGGCGACTAATCGTCATCTTGGATGTACAATTTCATTACGTATAGATGTGTTAGCTCCAAGCAATAACTTAACAAAATAAATGTGCGTGCTTGTACGCAATTTTATTTTGTTTATTATTTTTTCCACAGGAAAGGCAATGCATGAGTAATAAAATAGGTATACGTGTAAACTGGCGATCGAATTTCGACCACTAGGTGTACGAGTACTCTAGAATTTATAAGATAACAAAATGTTAATACTGACTGCATACGAGTATTTAATAAATATTAATTAAATCAGCAAACTAAGCAATTGCACAACATGTCGAATGTTTAGAACTAAACAGCTCTACTTTTTGGATTCAGTACACAAAAATATACAATTTCATTTTACCTTTCCAAGCTACAAATTAAGGCCATGGAACGTAGAGGACGCATACCGGTGGCGAAATTTCGCACACAAGAAGGCAAAAATCGCAGCCGCAGCCGGGTGCGAGAACCAGATTATAATGAACAAGATCCAGAGACTGATTTATTTACTTTACTGGAGGACAATATAGCCTTAAAGGAGGAAAATAAAGCGCTTAAAATACAATTGGAAGATCGTAAGTCGGTTTCATATATCGTTCGCTGAAATGGAAAACCATGTAACTGACAAGAAATCAAAGTATCAAAGTAAATTTGTACCGCAAAGTAAAGGAAACACTTATTTTCCTGTTTTTGTAAAATTCAGTTATTTGATTGTGCATTTAAGCTAATGATTTGGAGACTTTTAAAAATTGAAATTTGTTATCCGTTTAATGTATGTTCATATATTTCTTTTTTATTTGTATAGATAAAAAAATTCAAAACGAATTACTAGAAGATAATACAAAACTCTCCGATGAATTGGACAATATCAAAAAGCAGCATTTAGAATTGGAGTTGGAAATCAAGGGTTTGACAAGCAAATTCAATAAAGTTCAAAATGAACGCAACGCCCTGGATAAGTTGCACAAAATGAAAGTGGAGAATATGAATAAGTAAGTTCTTTAAAGATTTTTCTCTTTATAATCATATGTTTTCAAAAAAGCCCCAAGTTACAAAAAAATTCAAATCAACTTCTTGACTGATTACGATGCACCATATCAAAATACATGTCTCTGGAAAATTTTACTTTTTAAAATTGTACCAATTCCTTAATCAGATATAAGCTTAAACTGAAAAATTTTTGAAAAATGTTGGTTGACTTTCCATTTTAGAGAGTGTTTTGCTTGGCCTCTAAAATGTTTTCAATGGCTTTTATGAATTCATATGACGATATGTATAATTATTATACTGGGGGTGATCCAAACACAAGTATCATTATAAATCGTATGTATATGTTGACACTGATGGATTTGTTTCCGTCGGAAGTATTTTCTATCAGTCAGTATCATACCTACGCGGACCACAATGAGTCGATTTGGCAAATATTGCAAATTTATTATCGGATATGGAATTTGGCAGAAAAAATCAACTTTTTATCTTCACATTAGATACAACAAAATATATTCAGCCGACGTCGTACGCCTGTTGGCAGAAAAACGAAGAATCCGAAGAGAATGGCAGCGGTATAGATCTCCTCAGCTGAAAAGCAGGCTTAAAGAATGCACTCGACAGCTACAAAACGTATTAGAATCTCGAAGAGCAGCGTTTCTACAAGCCTTCCTGGAGGGACTAGATGCAACTCCACAATCGGACTATTCGTTATGGCGAGCAGCCCGAGTACTTAAAAGGCCCACAATCAACAAGCCACCCGCACGTTGAATGGCAATTGGGCAAGAACTGATGTCATATTACCATGTAATCTGACGGAGCAGACTCACCGTAATGTTTATCGAGCTTTTCTTTTGTCTCTTTCGCCATTTTCCCTTTCAAATAATAGTGTTTAATCACTGCACGAAATTCACTTTCTTATATTTTTCAAGAAACACAAAAGTTGCTTAATTCAAACGACTACAACAACAAATAAACTAATCGATGAATTTGGGTGAAATTTTAACAGCTGACGTTTGGCAGATGGCAATTTCAAAAATAAAATTTGTGTTTGTGCTGCTTCTAGCGCTGCCCTCGTATGTAGAAGCTAAGTGCACCCAAATGAAATTGAAAGCAGCTCATCTAAATTGTCTTATAGACAGCAACTTGATACTACTCAGCTTAGACTGCAAACTTCTTCTCTATAACTCGATTCTAAAACCAATATGGTGCTTTGGTATTCAGTTACAGGGAAGCTGCCTCAGCAACAAATATTGAAAACATTCAAAGGCGACGAAATAAAATTCTTCGTACAGTTACAGCCGCCCCCTGGTATGTGCAAAATTTGCGCATCCACAAAGATCTAGATGACCCGACGGTAAAAACTGTGCTTTCGCAACATGTGACAACTTATCTAAAGAAGCTTGAGTGACATCCTAACCCACTAGCACGCAACATCCTTAACTATAGAGGAGGCCATATTCGGTTGAAGAGGAAGGACACCCTTGCTCTCAGCCGAATGCGTGAGACGTAAACACCAACAGATTCAAACGTGATAACAATTTTTTTGTAGGGCATTGGCTGGGCAAAATAACCAAATTTTCTTTTAGTATATAAGATTTGAATACTTACTGTTAGTTCAATTTTATCTTCAAGATCCAGTAAATAAACACTAATGAAAAAATAAAAATGAAAAATCTCGACGGCAACCAACAAAATTGTCGCACTTGGAGATCGGTAAATGCGCATGTCATTGTCGAGAAGATCTTGCCATCACAGGGCACTGCTATACGTTCAATATACATACAATATACGTCTAGCATGCAGTATTGACGCAAGTACTGATGGATCACTTAATATTTTGAAATCCGGAAATCGCGATCCAAATATCACAATATAAAGGGTGTTTTTTATGAGTGATACAACTTTGAGTTGGCATCACTGCTTTATTTGACCACCCATTTAACAGCTGATAGTTGCTTTTTGTTTAGTTTGCTTTGACATTTCGTTATGGATCGACCAAACGACCATCGTATGCGCCGCCAATTCGGCGAATGGGCTGAAGCACAAATTGATATTGATTTTAAATTTCCATTCAAAATTTTATTTTACGATGAAGCCCATTTTTGGTTGAATGGGTACGTAAATAAACAGAATTGTCGCATTTGGAGTGAGGAGAATCCTCAAGCTTTTGTCGAAACACCATTACATCCACAGAAAATTACTGTTTCGTGCGCTTTATGGGCTGGCGGAGTCATTGGCCCATGTGTCTTCAAAAACGATGATGGTCAGAATGTTACTGTCAATGGTGAACGGTGTAGGAACATGATTCGAAGTTTTTTCGTACCTCAATTAGCTGCCATTAATCTTGCTGATATGTGGATCCAACAGGACGGAGCCACATGTCACACAGCGGGCGCTACAATTGATTTACGCAAGGAAACTTTTGACGAAAAAATAATTTCACGAAATGGCCCAATTCGTGTGATTTAACCCCATTGTAAAGTCACTTGTGTACGTCGATAAACCACAATCAATTGAACACCTGGAAATCAACATTCGAAGAGTTATCGGCGAGATACGGCCGCAAATGCTGCGAAAAGTTTGTAAAATTGGTGTTCCAGATTGCGCCTTGTACGCGCCAGCCGTGGCGGCCACACGTCCGAAATCATATTTAAACATTAATGTCATAAAATTTTCTATTTAATAAAGACCGTTTCATTGATATCAAAAATATATTACTATGTTTTATTATGATTTAAAATTGTATCACTCTATAAAAAACGCCATTTACTGTATTGAATGTGTGCCCACAGAGAGTAACAGTTTGGTGTGGATGCTGGTAACGCCACTTCAGTCAACGGCGAGTGATACAGAGCCATGAAAGATTGTTCTGAAATGGAAGATATGATCTTGGATAATCTTTGGTGATGTCACACAGCTCATCAAACAATCGATCTTTTGCGCACTAAGTGCGGTAATTCTGTAAATAGCGATTTAACCCCTTTAAGTTCAGTTCATTTTATTTAATTTTTGAAAATATACTTGTTTTTGGATCACCCGGTATATACAAATATACGATAATGCACTTTTAAACTCACTACTAATTTCAGTTTACACCAAGAATTGCAATTGTTGCAAGAACGTCAACAGAACTTTGCGAACAATGTTAGTTGTTCCTTCAGTTTAAAATCAAAAATTGTAAAAATGTTGCCTTTAGTAACTGGCAATAATGATATGGAAAGTTTTGTTGATGTTAACACAACAATGGTCACCCCCTTGACCAGTGAACTGGTGGAAAAAATTGTTGATGAATTTTTAGTGCTGAAAAATTCTATGAATTCGGTTGAGCTACAATTGTATGAAGCTAATGAAAAAATAGCTGAGCTTATAGAAAATGTAAGTATGAAATAATAAAAATAAATCGAAAACCAAACAAACAAACAAAAAAGAATCTCTCGTCATTATCCATATTTATTTGTTTAATTAAATATAAATTTCTTATCCATCAAGCAACATCATTTGGAAGAAGAAAATGAAACTTTGCGCACTGAAAATACAAATCTCACAAAAGTGGCTAAACTTTTAACCGAAAATATGAAAGAAAGTGTAGAGACTAGTAAAAAGTAAGCGCATAGTTCATTAATTAAAATAAATTAAAACTAAACATTTTCAAAACATCTTTTCTTAGAATGGAGTCTGCTTTAATTAAATTGAAACAACGTAATGATGAGTTGGCGGCTAAAACACGTGATCTAACCGATGCTCCAGCATCGCCAGCGTCAACACTTTCCACCCCGCCCACCGCCATCAAAACGAACGAAGAGCTTGAACAAATAAAAGATGAAGTTGAAACACAAAATCGTGATCATAACGAGCGTATTGTTGAGATGGTAAGTAGTTTGAGATTGTCTTGTTTGTTCTTTTCTTCACCATCAAATGTTGTCATTTATTTATTCATTCAACTAGAAGTCAGTGCACAATGGTTTATTTGTTTATAATTATTTCACACTATCATACAAGTCTTAAGATTTTTCATTGGATTTTGTGTGAAAGAAATCTAACGAGATTTGTTACGACTGTCAAAAAATGGAACGTACCATTACATTTTGTTTTCACATTATCAGATCTCAAGTAAAATGAAAAATATGACTAGAAAATAAGCGGCTGATCAGTTTCATATAGCCGGCGAACGTGCCGACCTTTTAAAATGTTTAGCAGTTAAAGTATATATATACTTTATATCAAAGTACAACAATAAATAACACAAAATTTCATTTAATTGTAAGACATGGTGTGATACACATTCCAAATTTTGAACCTTTGTAAGGCAAAAACATCAGAAACATCGGCGGCGAAACAATCGACTGTTCAATTTGCTTTTATGAAAATTCAAAAATGAGCAAATGAAAAATCTTATCGTTTAGAAAAATGGCAAAGTTTTATGGAATGTCAAATTTATTATCGTATTATTTGTAATTTTAATAACATTTTGCTTTCACACTTGCACGTATTATTACAGTTTTTGACAAGTCTTAATACAAAGTATTATAGTGTGAAAGGCCTTTAATCAGTATTGTCGTCCAAGGCAAATTCATAACAGGTAGACTCACCTCAATTCGCTTTGAAAAATACCTGCTTTCTATGTCAAAATCAAACTTCAAACACTATATATAAATCAAATATAAAAAAATTTTGGCAAACAAACCAGATTAAAATGCAGCAAAAAATAATCACCTGAGCTGTCAAGACCAACTGTTATGAATTCGTCTTGATTGTCGTCTACATTAGCTGCGTTCGAGTACTTTTACAGTAAAATGCAGTAAATGAGTAATTACTGAGTAAACTGAAAAATTTACTCTCAAAAAAAAGCTGTTGCCCAAAAAAGTACGCGAACGGAAAAATTTTAAAAATTCGTAACATTACGGAAACAGATGATTGCAAATCAATATAGTGTTGAAATATATTTACACTTTGGACTACTCAACTCTTTTTCTTGTTGGTACTCGATGCACTATTTATTATAACACGAATATTTTAAGAAAATATAAACAAATTATTATCTATAATCGTTTCAATATGTTTATTTAAATTTTATTTTATTCTTCTAATTTGCGTCTGATTAAATTTATTCAAAAGTATGTGATTATTTGTTTTTGCTATTGAATACCTTAAAAGCGAATGCAGTACTAAGTAACCATATAATTAGCATTTTCACAACTCCAAGGAAATAATAAAATAACAACGAAAATGGCCATAAATGGTTTCTACAACATTTTTTTCTTTTACAAGGCATATACATTCATATTTAATGAACGAATAGTTTAAAAATAATATATGTAATAGAATTTTATTATTTTGTCCCAGTTTTTATTTTTTTTTAATGATTTTATTCACAAATTATATACTTTTTAATTTCTTACTTTTGTTTGTTTACCTTTTGAATCATATGTTTTTCTGTTTTACTAAATTTTACTACAAGAAATTTCTGCAGTAAAAATGTGTAAATTCTCAGCCTTGAGATGTCACTTTACGCTCTCAATTTGTGTTCTCATTTACTGTAACTGGAGTAAACGAACACAATTTCGTAAAATGTAGTAAAGTTCAGTAAAAATTTTTAAAAACTTTTGGGTACTCGAACACACTTATTAAAATATACCATAATCAAGGCGAATTCATTTTACACGTGGTGCTGAAAGCACAGCTGACTGTTTCGCCGTGGGTAAAATCTCATTATATTTTTTTTTTAAACAATAATTAAGTAGAGGGTAAAAATGCAAATGTAACGTATTCTACTTTGAATTTTCCATTCAATAACGTTTAACGTTTAATGATGTCCAAATAATAACTAAAATTTAATTTTTGCAAAATTTATTTTAAAATTCAACGTTTGACTAATAAATAAATAAATCATTGTGTAGACAAAGTTGATAAATTTAAAAATTTCAAATTCCTTTAATTGTTTAAAAATCTAAAAATTTACACACAATTAGCTCTGCATTTACACAAATAAATTTACACGCTCATATTTATTATCATCATTATTATGATTTGAAAATTTCTTTGAAAAAAAATTGTAATACATACTTATTATATGTATGTTGTATGTACAAATGAATATTAGGGCTTGAAACGTGTATCGGGTTTCTTTCGAAACATAAATATATTTAAAAGTAACCCAACACCACAAACTGCGGAAGAACAAACTGCACAACAACCACCAGTGCTATCAACAACCACAACAACTTTATTAAAAGAAAGTCATTAGAAACGCTTCTACTTCTACTACTTCCCAATTCTCTTCCATCCATCCTTAGTTGGCAATCAAAACAAATACTCTCTCTCTCTCTCTTTGTCGTTCTAAGAAAAAACATCATAAAACGTAAAATATGAAATATGAAATAATTATGGTGAAGGTCGGTCATTTTACATTTTACAAGGCGAAAATTTAACAACAAGAACAACAAAAGTCAACAAGAGTAAAATAAACTTTAATTTAGTTTGCACAATTAATTTACTAACATTTATTTATTTATTTATTTATAACAAAGGCTTTTCTTTTTACTTATATTCTTGTTTTAATTGTGTACTATACACACGTGTATTACGTTTATTATATTACGTATGTACATACATACATACATATCGTCATATGATTTCAAAAAAGCTCTAAGTTACAAAAAAAAATTAAAATCGTCGCTGAAAAATTGTACATATTAAAATTTTACTGATTCCTTAATAAGAAATAAGCTTAAACTGAAAAAATTTTGAAAAATGTTGATTAACTTTTTATATTAGAGAGTTTCTGGCAGGTCGTGTGAAATTTTTTCAATGTAACTTAGGGCTTTTATGAATTCATATGACGATATGCATGTATGAATGTATGTATGTAAGTATGTATGTATAAAATTGGTGCATTGATTGGTGTATGTACATGGATGGCTTAATTACAATTATTGATTTCGAAAATTGTTTTAATTTAAAAAGTTCCTTAAGAAGAAAACACTACTAATTTTGTTTTAACCTAACTTCCCCCTCTTTTGTTCTTTGTTTACAACCTTACAACATTTGTAGCAAATCCTAATGGAGGCGGCTATAGAAAAAAATACTAACGATGAACTAAAAAAATTTCAATTAAAACTATCGATATTGGAAGAAGAGTTGCGCCAGGCAATAGCCCGAGCCGAAAAGGCAGAAAAGGAATTAGAAAAATACAAAAGTCAGGAGATGACCAAAACCGAAACCCCCATTATAACATTGCCACCACCGCCACCACCACCAATGCCCGCTAATTTGCTTTATAAGGCTTCTAATATTTTTAATGATTCTTCCGCTGCTATTGCCACAGGCATATCGTCATTACAAGACTCTAGTTTTACAGACCGTATAGCGCAGCATAATTTGCATAAACCGAATCATATAGGCGGTGGTCAGAAACTTATTGAGACTGTTAAGCAACAAGTACAACCTGAAGCAGCAACAGGTAGGTTTTTCGTATTTTTCTGCACCATAGACGGAAAAACACGTACTACATATACGCACACTTATCTATACATACACACCCACACACACACACAAACACACACGCTCGCAATCCATACAGACTCATTTAGAAAATTGAAAAGGAATTTCCCAGTTGACCAAGACCTTCGATTATGATATTCACTCAGAACTTTTTTCATGTGAAAGCGATACGAAATAGATAAAGTGAAATGACAGCTAAAAATAATTTGTCGATATTATATGGGTGCTGTTTATCTTATACTAGAATTAAATTAATCTGATATATTTTGAGTACTTAAAAAATTTTTATTTAAAATATCGATATTTCGCCACTTTTTTGTGTGACTTCTTCGGGGCAGTGATGCCAGCAGAAATTTAACAAAATCCCTACATGTCTCGAAAAAAATTCTCCCTTTTTCCCTACACACGCAACAAAAAAGTTCCCTACATATTTCCCTACTCTAAATATTCATTGATTTTAGCAAAAACGAACATTTTATTTGCATTTTTAAAATTTTGTACATTTATAAACGCCAGGTAAAAAATTAAATTTTAAAATAAGGATGCAGAGATCTTGCAAGGTAATCAAATCTTAATTTTCAATGCTTAATAAAATTTTGACCACGTTATGAAAATTTTTAAATATTTCTTTAACAATATCAATAGCTGCGTTCGAGTACTTTTACAGTAAAATGCAGTAAATGAGTAATTACTGAGTAAACTGAAAAATTTACTCTCAAAAAAAAGCTGTTGCCCAAAAAAGTACGCGAACGGAAAAATTTTAAAAATTCGTAACATTAAGGAAACAGATGATTGCATATCAATATAGTGTTGAAATATATTTACACTTTGGACTACTCAACTCTTTTTCTTGTTGGTACTCGATGCACTATTTATTATAACACGAATATTTTAAGAAAATATAAACAAATTATTATCTATAATCGTTTCAATGTGTTTATTTTAATTTTATTTTATTCTTCTAATTTGCGTCTGATTAAATTTATTCAAAAGTATGTGATTATTTGTTTTTGCTATTGACTACCTTAAAAGCGAATGCAGAACTAAGTAACCATATACTTAGCATTTTTACAACTCCAACGAAATAACAAAATAACAACGAAAATGGCTGTAAATGTTTTCTACAACATTCCTTTCCTTTTAAAAGGCATATAGATTCATATTTAATGAACGAATAGTTTAAAAATAATTGTTCACTTATTATTTTTTATTATTTTGTTTGAGTTTTTCTTTTTTTTTAATAATTTTTTTCACAAATTGTATACATAATTTATTTTCTTACTTTTGTTTGTTTACGTTTTGAATCATATGTTTTTCTGTTTTACTAAATTTTACTACAAGAAATTTCTGCAGTAAAAATTAGTAAATTCTCAGTCATAAACATTTACTGTAACTGGAGTAAACGAACGCAATTTCGTAAAATGCAGTAAAGTTCAGTAAAAATTTGTAAAAACTTTTGGGTACTCGAACACACTTAATGTTTCAACACAAGATTTAGCTTCGTTGAAGCAAAAGGTACAAACTTTTTGTAAAAATTTGTCATTAAGGTGACACAAGACCCACGGAAAAAATAATTTTATTTATTTAAGATTATGTGTACATGACTTATACGACATTTTGTTAGAGCCCTTGCGTATTTCCTTTGTGCCGAATTTCAAAAGAAATAGATTTACGTTCGCTTTCGAGATATGTATTAAGTTTTTAAACTTTTTTAGCCATTTCGGTTCAAAACTTTGGCTGAAATTGATTTTGGCCTAAAAAGTAGCTCAAATTACCCAGTGTGCAACAGTACAGAGAGCTTCAACTAAAGCGCAAACAAAATTTAAAGATGAAATTGGAATTCGCTAAAAAAAACACCTTCGCCTGGATGTGACGGCCAAAAATAATTAAAGGCGAAATAAATAAATTTATTTGGAGATGGACTGCCAAATAAATGTCCGCCACCATAATGGGCAAAAATTGTATGCAAAGTTGGCAAAAAAACGTTATGTCATGGAGGAACGTCATGTTTTGGAGATGCTTTTCATGAATAGATGTGGATCCGATATATCTGCAGCGATATCAATATGAATGCAGATGGATACATTGAAGTGCTGTAAAAAGTAATGCAAATGAGAATAAACTATTAGAGTGAACATTCCAGCAGGACAATGACATAGTTGGTTGCCCCTCTGACTCATATGGAACACCGGTGTCTCAAAAATTTAACAAGTAATTTCTTTAAAATTGAAAAAAATTATTAATGATAATAAAAAATCAAAATGAGCAACTCAGTTTTAATTTCGGTTGTATGGAAAGTTGTTTTTTTATTGTATTTATTCAAAACTGATTTGTGATAAATTTTTCCATGTTTTTTCATAATTAACATAATTTTTTTTTTAGTTTTTATAAAACATATATGATATATATTTAAAACACAACTTAATATAATAGTTAATAATGATAATTCAAGTCCATAAAAATTTTTGCAAAACAGTTTTGTGCCCGAAAGGGTTAATGCTCTTGTACAATATTTTTTCTACAACTTAAATTAAAACTGGTTTCTTTTAAATTCCTTTGGATGTAAAACAGTTTTCAATGTTTAAGATTTTTCCCCCCCCTGTGAATGCTCTCAAGTACACATGTATGAGTACATAACAAACACATACACTCAGAAACCAATACATACATATAAATACACAAATCATGGCAGCAGCCATGAGTTTCTAGGAAACCTTTTCCGTGCAACAAATATACAATAAATTTCAATATTTACGTAATGTACACATTCTCACTAAAACGTATTGATTGAATTTATTTATTAGAAATAAATTATTTTTCACAACGAAAAAGCGGGCGGGAGGGTGTTCATATTGATTTGGGTTTACGGTGTTTTCAATGTGTTTACGATTATTTCTTTTTAGCGGCGGTCGTCTGACCTAGTTTAGTTTTGTTAACCATCATTTCTGAACACATTCAATTTCGACTCGTCACTCCAAACCATTAATTTCCAGAATTTGGAAATACGTTAGACATGGTGGCTCGTCGCTGATGGTGTAGAGTTGCTTTTTCATTCATCAAAAATTAGTTCAAGTGTTAAAATTTTGCGAAAAAATTACGGCCGAATTATATAGGGTCCGCCAGATAATTTTTTTTTAACAGGGCGCAAAACATCGAGTGTAGCTTCGGCTGTGTGGCACGTAGCGCCGTCCTGTTGAAACCAAATGTTGCCAATATCCTCCTCTTAAATTTTTGTGAACAAAAATTCGTTCAACATGGCCCGATAACGATCGCCATTGACTGTAACGGCCACTCCTTGCTCATTTTCGAAGAAAAATGGCCCAATTATGCCTCTGGACCAAAATCCGCACCAAACAGTGACTCGTTTTGGGTGCGTCGGCTTTTCAATGTATGTTTTCGGGTTTTCTGTGCCCCAAATGCGACATTTTTGCTTGTTTACATACCCGCCAAGATCAAAATGAGCTTCATCTGAAAAGATGATTTTTTTTTGGCAAAATCGGCATCTTCTGTAAGTCGATCGCAGGCCCACTTAGCGAAGCGTTGTTCAAGCGTATACACAACCATATTCGTTCAGCGGAAGGATAAAACTGATTATCTGTCAAATCAGACATGAGCTAAGTGTTACCATTCACGAAATAAGCACTAGTTGAAATGTAGATGTAGTAGTAGATGGCGGACCCATACAAGGATATGTAGGAGAATCATTTGGACGGTGATTACGGAAATTCTTTATCCTAATGGTCCCCATACACGACTCCACATGCACGCGCAATCAAGTGTTGGTGCCAGTCGTTGGGTCGCGATGTCAAACAGAGTTTGATATTTTGCTGATGGCGCCAGTTTGTGGTATTGTGTATGATGAATTTAGCTCGGTTGGGAAAAGTTGTCAAAGAGTAAACATCGGGATAAAACACATTTAATTGAATAAACTACTCATAAATTAAGAAAAAAGAAACAAAATATGTGTTTTATAGTCTTTCTGAAATAAAACAAATCATTTCTAATACATTTTTAATAAAAATATACACATTTTCATTAATTTGTAGTTTCAAAACAATATCAATAATAAATGCGCTGCGCACTAGTTGCAACAAATCATCCGTACAAAATTTTTAAAGAAATGAATATTGCATCAGTATGTTTGTATGGTATGTGTCTCGATCACGATGCAACATCACTTGTTGGTACCAGTATGCTGGAGTAGTGTATGGTTTGCTTAAAGCTCTGTACAGACAATTGACAGTTCTTACAATATTGTCAGTAAAAAATTTATTAAAAATATATTTTTGTCTGACAACGCATTGTCAGTCCATTGTAAAGCTATAGGGATGGTAAATCCATCAGTGAATCCGCTAGATATCTTTGGAATTAATAAAAATACTGCCAAGCAAATTTTTAATAAATTTAATAAAAATGGTTGTGTGCTTGTGAAGTTAACTGGAACAATATTATGCAAAATTGAATTTATTGCCGAAGAAAATCCTGGCATAACAATAAAAAATTTAAATATACGAGTAAATACCATCAATAATAGATTGAAAACATTAAGAATCACATTAAAAACTGCCGCATTAGATCTTGATCGCCGTAATGATCGTGAGCTGAAAATCATTCCCGCGAAGGTCTACTTTGCGTATGTGCAATGTTTATTATTATAATGCGTATACGTTCTTTAACCTGAAGTTCGACTGTATATATAATTAAAGGGTGTTTTTTAGAGAGTGATACAACTTTGAGTTGGCATCACTGCTTTATTTTACCAGCCATTTAACACATGATAGTTGCTTTTTGTTTAGTTTGCTTTGACATTTCATTATGGATCGAATTACACTAGAGCAACGCGTGCAAATTGTGGAAATTTTTCAAATTCGTCAAACTTATCGTGCACTTCGTCCATTTTATGGCGTATGGTTGAATGGGTACGTAAATAAACAGAATTGTCGCATTTGGAGTGAGGAGAATCCACAAGCTTTTGTCGAAACACCATTACATCCACAGAAAATTACTGTTTCGTGCGCTTTATGGGCTGGCGGAGTCATTGGCCCATATGTCTTCAAAAACGATGATGGTCAGAATGTTACTGTCAATGGTGAACGGTATAGGAACATGATACGAAGTTTTTTCGTACCTCAATTAGCTGCCATTAATCTTGCTGATATGTGGATCTAACAGGACGTAGCCACATGTCACAGAGCGGGCGCTACAATTGATTTACTTAAGGAAACTTTTGACGAAAAAATAATTTCACGAAATGGCCCAATTCGTGTGATTTAACACCATTGTAAAGTCACTTGTGTACGTCGATAAACTACAAACAATTGAACACCTGGAAATCAACATTCGAAGAGTTATCGGCGAGATACGGCCGCAAATGCTGCGAAAAGTTTGTAAAATTGGTGTTCCAGATTGCGCCTTGTACGCGCCAGCCGTGGCGGCCACACGTCCGAAATCATATTTAAACATTAATGTCATAAAATTTTCTATTTAATAAAGACCGTTTCATTGATATCAAAAATATATTACTATGTTTTATTATGATTTAAAATTGTATCACTGTATAAAAAACACCCGATACAAGTGAATGGTAAGTCGATTTCGATTGTAGTCAAAAATCGATTTTCAATGAAAAAAAAAACGATTTTTTGTAGTCGATTTTTTATTACCAACTTTATACTGAAATTGACTTTTGGCGTCGATTAATCGAATTAAGAAAAACGCGCGAAGAATGACGTTTAAGAAATACGAGGGCGGATTGATATTGAAGCTACCTAGCGCTCGATGGCAGCACAAACACAAAAACTTTTTTTAGAAATTGCTGTCTGTCAAACGTCAGCTGTTAAAATTTCACCCAACTTCATTTCATTTTCATATTCATTTTGAAAAAAATAAGAATTAATTAATATTTATAAGTAATTGTTGAACTGTTTAAGGTTTATATTGAAATGATAATTTTTTATATATAATTTAATATAATTTCTTAAATTAAGAAGATATGGGTAAACTCAGATTTGAACTTAAGCCAAAAAATTTTCATTTCAACATAAAAATAAGAATTTATTTTTGTTTGAATACACAAATCTTTATGTAATTTGCCAGCTTTAATTTTAAATTTTTTTTAAATAAAATATCCTCGGTCACAGGTTGACAACTCTTAACTCGCAAAAATATTGAATCAGGTTTTTGATGCCAAAAGACTGTGTTTGTCCTTCTGCATGTTAGTACGTTTCATTTATATTTTTGAAAAATTTCCTTCCTTACTTCTCCTACTAATTTTGGTTTTTTGGAAGTAAATTCCAACACGGTTTAGTAAACGGAATGATAACGTTTTGTTTTTGTCTCCTGAAAAGTACAAAAAAAAACATGTTAAGAGTTATCCACCTGTGACCGACAATATCCTTATCTGTCGCTTTGTTCAGCCCATGAAATAGCTTTTGAAAACAGTTCGCCACGCAAATTCAATTAAACTAAAATCTTTTACAATATTGAATATTTATTTTGTCCAGCGGTAAAATAACGAAAAAAAATTTTACTAAGAAAAAAGAACATTTGTCCGGACTATAAAGGAAAAATTTCTAAGCTGTCCGACAAATTTAAATGACCGAATGACTGGATAGTCCGATTCAGCGAGTGTCCGGATTAGGGAGGTTGTACTGTAATTAAAAAAAAAACAATTTTTTTGTGGGTACAAAATAACGCTCTACATATTGTCGTTCTTTTTCGATTTTAGCAATAGATATAATCCAGCTCAATTAATTCTATTAAATAATATATTTGTTTTTGCAGCCTACTTGCTTGTAACTTTTAAATAAATTATTTAGTTTCATGCAAATTAAGAGCAAAACCAAAAAAAAAAATAATAAAAAATTAAATAAACAAACTTTTACACACACTTAACACTGTAGTGCAACGCAGGATTTGCCAGGAATGCAAAAGTTGGTACAATTGTACTTTTTTTAGCACTATTTGAAAGTAAAAATTACAATAGTACCCACATGCCTAATTTAGCACTATTTCATAATTTTCCTAATTTTATTTCATTACATGAAAGTATTTTAAATCATTATCCCATTTTTTATATGACAACTCCATGTTAACCATTCGTTGTGAATTCTTTTATAGCCAAGGCGGAATTATACAGATGGAGGCGATTCTACAACAGGTACAACATTACAATAACAACTGACATCTCAAGCCCTATTTTAACATATACAAGTTTTGACATACGAGCCTCTAATTTGTGGAAAAAAGTAGAACACCTGTTGAAATACGCCTTGTTTTTGATAAATAAATGAACCGATGTTTACTGATAGTTCAAGAATTGCTAGAGGACTATTATCCATTCTACATTCTTCTGCAAATGTGGAAAGATTCATTTTCGTTTCAAAACTTAATAAAAACAAAAGAGAGGAACAGGTTTTTTCGACTATCTCTAATCTAATCCGAACAAAGTATTTTCTCAAGTCATCTAATTCGAGCTGCTACAATTACGAAATGACTAAATGCCTGTCGCAGGATATCGAAAGAAAACCTAAAAGAACGAAACCCAGTCACTCATTTTGTTTTAAAAAAGCGTCCCACTATCTTTCCGACTTAAGGCAGAATTAGAGGAGCGCACCCGTACCGTACTGTATCAGGTGTTCGTCTGTGTTATGGAAAAAGCAATACAAAAGCTTACCGAATTTAAATGTACCGTAGTTGCAACGTACCAATCTGTATAAAATAGAAATTTCTAATGTTGTTACGTGACATTTGTAAGCCAGTGATGGGCTGTTTCTTTGGTACAAGTTAAGAAGGTGGTATTTCCGCTCTTTTTGATAATAATATTTGTGTACTTTTTACAAAACAACTCAAAATAATGTATATTTGCATATATATGTACATACATATCGTCAGATAAAATGCAAAATGGCCTGACTTTTTTTTAATTTTTCATTGATCATAAAAACTATTTTTTCTAGGTAGTATCATTAATAAAATCGGAATTAATGATACTATGCTGAAAAAGACAATATTTGTTATCACAGTAATTTGCTTTTTATTAAGTTTTTTATCTCTAGTGAAAATTTTGTTATAACGTAGATATGCCCTTTTTTGCATTTGATAAGACAATATAAATATCTAGATGTATATAATAAACAAATACATATATTTGGGGTATTCACACGGTGTCCTATCATGTCATATTGTCATAATTTCTTATTATATTATGACGTCTTAAAAAATTGTTGTTGTGCTTCAAACAAAAAAGTCCTAGAATAATAAGACTATTTATGCTGTGTTTTTGTTTTGTCATAACTAAACAGTAGTGTAGTTTTTGCACAAACTAGCTATTATTTTCGTTTTTTCACTTGTTTTCGGCATTCGAATATAAAATTTTTATGATTACACGATTGTCTGTTTTATTATTGTTTTTTTTTATCAGCTGACTCAAATTTAAAATAGCACACTAAATTATGAGGGGTTGTTCACAGCAGTCATATTTCTTCGTGTTATTATTTTAAGACATATGACTTTATGACGACCGTATGAGTACCCCAATTATATAAATGTGATATGTACGTACATATATGAATATAAAATAATTTAAATAGTATCAATTTTGTATGCAGATATAAACACTAATTTATTGTTTATATTTTACATTATAATTTTATAATATAAATGTGAACTAATAAATAATTTTTATATACATACATACACAAAATAAAGTTCTGATATCATTTAAATATCTTAGGTACTTTTTCTGCACAAGACACCAATTGAAAATTTTTAATACCCATCACTGTGTTGTAAACAGCTGTTCCTTTTTCCTGGCAATAAAACAAACGTACGTTTTTAAATGTTCTATAAGTGGACCAACGTGCTAACAGTACGGTACGGTACGGGTACAGTAACGCTCGGCTAACAGGACCTTTATCGTTCGCTTGACTTTACGTTTGGAACGTAAGCCATTTATGCATTGTGAAATCATTATGTTGCCATATCTACAATTCTAAAAATTAGTCGACAATAAAAGAAAAAAATCGTTTAATTGTAAAAATTGTACCACAAAAAATTAAAATCTACGGTATTAAAAGAAGGAACAAATGACAGCTAAATAATACTATTTCTAAATAAACGAAAATTCTTCTTGCCTTTTAAAAAGTTATGTATTTTCAATGTTTTTATTTATGGTGAAATAAAAATCATATAGTGATATTAAATTGGAATTAGCGGAAACATAAAACTACAGACAAGTTTTTTTGTATTTATTAATGTACGTTATGGGTTTTAAATGCTGGCTAAATTCTTGAATCGCTTTAAAAATTTTATTTTGGATTTCTGCTTTCTTGTATCTGAGCTGAATTTGCCATTCTTTTAACCTCCACAACAAGACTATTGGTCGCTTCAGACAAATTTTTAGTAGAGTTTGCTTCAGAGTGTTCTATAGTTATAGCAGGTGTCTGTCTGCCCAATAACCCTTATTTGAAGGCGAATAAGTGATACCTGGTCCTCATTATTTTTTCTGCTTTTTACGGAGAGCATACAAGAACTTCTTCCTTAGTCCCCTCAAACTGTTCGATCAGTTTCACTCGCTGGTGTTTTCTTTTTTTTTTTGCTATGTTGGAGTTTTTGTTGCATGAACGAGTACGTACACACATGGACAAAAAAATAGGTGTAAAGTAAATATTGGAATGTTTTTACATTTTTCTTTATTATTTTAAATATTTAATACTTTATTTATTAAGTAATTGTATTTTATGCATTTTTAAATTAATTCAGAGTTAAAATGAAAGTAAAAACTTAAAATAACGAAAATTGGAGAAGTTCATAGTTTTTGATGCGGCCAATAGAATAGGTGTGCACAAAAACTCTTAAAGTTAATGCAGCAATTTGGACACGTAGGATATTTTTTTAATGAACAATAAAGTCGATGTTTAATATCCTGTATAGCCGCCATTTCTTTTAAGGACAGCTTCTATTCTTCGAGGCATAGACGAAATTAAATTACGGCAACTTTCTACAGGGATATTGTACCACGCATGTTGAATATTTTCCCATAATTGCTTTTTATTACTGCAGGGAATCTTGGAAACTTGTCGCTTCAACTCGCCCCATTCCATTACATCCAACTTATGTTGCTGAAACTATGCACCCACTAACTTTGGTGATTGCTTTGGGTCGTTGTCTTGCTGGTATTTCCATACTAAAGCCATATTTTCTTCAGCAAATGGTAGCATGACTGTCTCCAATAATTCTTTGTACACAAATCTATCCATTGTGTTTTCTATAAGATGAATTGGTCATACTCCATACCAAGAAAAGCAGCCCCATAACATCATAATTCCTCCTCCATGTTTAATAGTTTTTTTTTTTTTGTGAATCTTATATGGAATTCCTTTCCTTTTGGTCGACGTACATTTCTTTCTGCATTATTACCAAACAAATTGATTTTAGTTTCGACGCTCCAAAGAATAATTTGCCACTTCTTTTTCTCCTTCTAGCCCACACCAATTTATGAGCCAAAGCAAAACTTTTCCTCTTCAAATTATTTTGTCTAAGCAGAGGAACTTTGCGAGCTTTCGAATTGTTGCTGCCTAAAAATCCAAACACCTCGCCACTAGGTGCTGCACCTTTAGACAGAAACAATGTTCGGTCCACTATTTGTTCCAATTCCGATAAACTTCATGCCCTAACAAAAAACTATTTTAAGAAATTGGTCGTTTTGTCTCAGTCGACAATTAAAATACAAATGCCTACTTTTGACATTTGTCTGCGTACAAATGACTGAAAAATTTGTTAGTGGGATGCAAATTTATATTGAAATGATTACGTTATCATTCGCATTCATTTTCTTTCGACTTGTCGTACTGAAAGCTTTTAGTGGGGCGCAAAGCAGCTGATTGTCGTTTAAAATGCCAGCGAACAAAAATGTGTGACATCGTGGAACAGGCAGTATACTGGGTCTTCATGCAGCAATATCCATTGCGGCAATCGTCAAATTTGATTGCGTTCATTAAATTTGCTACGTGTGGACTGCGATTGCCATAAGTGGCAATGATTGCTCAACTGATTGCTGGAGCTATTATTGCCTATCAATCTGCTGTCATTTCTCTTTTCTGTAGTCAGTGCATTTGCGATTTTAAATTTAGAAAACTAAAAAATGCATATTTATTAAAAAAAACACCTAATGAAGTGGTAACCCGAAAAAATATTTAAAATAATAAAATTTTATCAACACTTCCCATCTTTATGTATATAAAATTATAGCATATTTACATACAACCTCTCATTATGAAAATTTTTAATTTGTGACGAAGCAATCAGCAATCGAACTATCAAAACTCTGCTGACGTTTTTGCTTGTTCTCAGCAACGAAATTGCTACATGAAGACCCATTGGTAAGATTTTGTTAGCAAGAAGTGTATCGTAAAGTATAATTTTATATTCAGATCTCAACAACTGGTAGTGTTTTATGTGCCTTTTGGAATTAAGCATTAAATTTAATTGTTAACTTTGTCTACATAATATATAAATATTTAGTACAAATGAATTTCAATGTACTTTTTTGTTAATTGTTAAACACATACATATGTATGAGTAGAAACGAATTTTTATATACAGTTTTAGTAATAAATTGTTAATAAAAAATATTTAAAGAATAAAAAGTACACTTTTGCTTAAAACTTAGTACAATTTGAAAATTTCATTTTGCGTCCCTGGGATGCACTAATACTCATGCCAGTTCACACAAAATGACACACACACACACATCGAAATACACACACCCAGAAAATAATCAAATTAAAAAGTATGCACTCGTATGTACATATGTATGGATTTTTGTAATAAAGTTGAAATAAAAGTTGTGTGACAAAGAAAAATGTCTGGTTAAAACTATTTTTCTCTTTTCTATAATTTATTAAAACACATTGGCTTGTTAGACCCTGTTGTTCATATCATAACTGAGAAGAAATGATATGATATGATTTTAATATGTGCAATACACACGCTGCGCAATAAGTATCTCGTAAATTTGCTTGTTGATTTGATTTTTCAATTTCCTTTTTGATTTCTACTTTTCTCTGAGGTAACAATGAAAATTGTTGTTTATGATTGACAACTAATTGTTTTCGAAATTACTAAATAGTGTTCGTTTGATTCATTCCAGTTACATATCACATTACACAATTCTATTCATGTTGCAGTTGAGTGGAAAATTCTAAAATATGTATGTATTCGTAGTTAAAGAAAAAAAAAATCAAGAGCAAAAAATAAATTTAAAGAAAAAAAAGAAATGAAGGAATCACCCAATTCATACGCTGATTTAAAAATCATGTTATATTTTTAATTCTATTTAAAAGTTTCTTCCGAAAACTTTACAGATTCATACGATGATTTTTTCCCACGTTTTTACGGTTGATTTTTTTGTCCGTAATCGGCTATTCTTCTTTAATTGCTTATTTGCATAAAAACAAGTAAAAGTCCTTATAATTAAACAAAAATAATGATATTATATTATATTATTCACATTATTTGTGCTAATAATATTTCTTGTTTTTATATTTAAAAGTATTATTTACTTTTCTGTTTTAAATTTTTCTTTTATAAAAATATCAAAAATGTTCTTCTTATTTCATCAAAAATGCTTTTGTATTGCCACATTGAAACGAAAAATAAAATAAAGCAACATAGCAAAAAAACGAATGTGTGGAAAGAAAAATATGAAAAAAAATCACCGAGAACTGAAAATGTGATTTTTTCTTTACCCCCTTTGCTTCTCCAACCCTTTCGCCTACATACACCAAAAATCATGTTTTAAAAATCATTGAAAAAATCATCGTATGAATTGGGTGAATATGTGTGCAAGTGTGGGGACTTTTTTAGGAGGACACGCGTGATCGTGATTAAAAATAGCATATCATGCTTGATTCTGTAAATACAAAATGCACTCGCTCACTAAATAACATTTCCAATTTTGTTGAAAAAAATTTTATTTTTTTTTTGTAATCATTCCTGTCGTGAATAGCAAGCAGTGTTGCTATATATTTTTTTTTTTGGAAATCTTAAAATTTCTGAGTAAAAACTTTTTTTTTTCGGCCTAAAATATTTGTTCTTACAAATCATTAAAAAGAAGTATAAATGTGTGTTTTTTTAGTTTTATTTTATTAATTGCTGTTTACTCTTTTTATAAATGATCTTCTTAGCGTGATTAAATTTTCCAACGTTTTAATGTATGCGGATGATGTAAAGATTTTCCTAAGTTTTAATCAATATGCAGATCACAATCTACTTCAACAAGATTCGGACTCATTTCAAGTCATGATGTAATTCAAATTTTATGGTGCTTAACTTGAAAAAATGTAAAGATATGTCCTTCTACAGAGGAAATCATATAAAAGTAAATTATTCTTTGAGGAACCACCAGCCTAGAAAATTGTGTTACAGTGTTGGATCTTGGTGTTTTGTTGGATGCTAAGTTGAACTTTATTAATCCTATTTCCATAACTGTAAATAAAGCACGTTGTATTCTTGGTTTTATCAAAAGATGGGCAAAGGAATTTAAGGACCCACATGTTACAAAGCAACTTTATGTTTCCCTCGTTAGACCTGTGTTAGAATATGCGTCTATAGTTTGGGATTGCATATACATACGTGACTCACAACAATTACATTGAATCGCTGCAAAAGCAATTTTTGTTATTCAGCCTTCGTGGTCTTCAGTGGAACCCATTAGATCTTCCGTCATACAAAAGCCGTCTTGCTCTAAGCAAACTTCCAACTCTTAAAAGCCGAAGGACTATGTTGAATGTGTCGTTTATATTAAATTTAATTAATGGTGATTTTTGTTCTAATTTCCTGCACGATAACATTTCGTTTAATGTTCCTCATCGTCCATATCGAGACTTTGAATTGCTTGCAATTAAATTCTTCAGATCAAATTACGCATATGCTGATCCATTTAGAAGAATGTGCAGTCAATTTAATAAATTTTATAAAATTATAGTTTTTTCTTTAAATGTAAATGTTATTAAACTTGAAATTATCGTCTTGTTAAATAATCAATAATTTTGTATTTTTATTTGAATTTACTATATTAATTATATTCTTTAACTGTCTGTAAGGATATTATATTTGGAATGAATTTCCGTCATCCAACGTCAAATTTGGTTGATAAACAGACCGGTTTCGGCTATGTGCCATCTTCAGTGTTCTATCAGTAACTATTATATCTATAGACAAAATAAATTAAATATCGATATCGATATTATATCTATAGACAAAATAAATTAAGTATAAGTACAATAAAACATACATATATGTACATATGTACATATGTATGTGTATTATAAAATATATTACTCGCACATTGTTTTATTAAACTTTAAATTCATTTATTTAAATGAAACGAAGTTTGTACAACTGCTATTATTTATTTTGTAAAAAGTATTTAGTTTTTAGAATGCACATAATGTTGAAATTTTTAATTTATTTCTTATTTTACTTTCATTTAAATTAATTTGCCAAATTATTCGTTCTACGTTGGCTGTAAATATAGGAACCGACAGAACCGCATAAACTATTAAAAAAATGAAAAACTTTCTCCTCAAAACTTTTCAATGTTTCGCTCTTTCAACAGACTATTTTTCGAAAAGTCAAAGTGAAGAAGTTCGAGCCATTCATTATCTGGTTTTTGAATATTTTGTATATTAAATACATTTGGCAGAGAACCACACAAATATACCCTACAAGAAATTGCTGATGGAAACTAACACATGCAAAACTTATTTTCTAACACACTTACAGCAATTTTGTATTTAAATGCTGCTGTCGACGTTGTCAAAGTGGTGTTTTTATTATCAAATTTCGATAAACATTTTGTTAAATTTTCTGTTTTACTTAATCTTATTTTGGCATAATTTTTGTATGCGTATATGATCATCAAAGTATATACACAGATTTAAAAAAAATTTTTTTTTTTTTGCAGAATCATGTCTGTAAATTCTGCACATTTTGGCGAATTCGTATTTAAAGTTGGTAAGAAAACGTACGAAAACGAAGTTTGAAAGATGGTGAAGGAAAATTTGAGTTTTCTGTGATAATAATTGTAAGAAAATTCGGTTTTAAAATAATTTTTAATTTCACTTTGTTTTTTTGTAATTTATTTTACAGTGTGAAAACAAAGTAAATTTAATTATAAATTAAAATAAAGATTAAATATTAAATAAAAAACATCCCTGAGGAAGTTGGGAAATTCCAACGAAACGTAGGATGAAATTTAAAAATAAATAATCTTTTATTTTTATTTTTACATATCATGACCTTAAAAGCCCAATAAAGAGAAAATTAGAAAATTTCGTTTATTCCCCTTTCAAATTTAAAACGAGTTTTAAAAAAGTTTAAAAAAAGGAAACCCCTTTTCGCTATATATGTATGTGCATACACACATATGTACATATTTATGCACGTCATTATCTAATTGAATCTGTTTAGAAATTCATCAATGTACTTCATCTACTTCATTTAGTTGATATTTAGATTTTGCTTCTGAGAAATTTAAATTTTATTGTGCATGAACGTGCGCTGTGAAAATTATTATCTTCGTGAGTGTGCATGATCGTGAGCTGAAAATCATTCCCGCGCACATCTCTTAAGCTGAAAGTCCACAGCACGCGTTCTACACGCAATGCGTTTCATGCGTTTTAAGCTTTTGACGCTTTAAAAACCACGCTTTATACACGTTTTTGCTTATCAAATTGCAAGTAAATTTTGCAGATTTTTTTGTTAGCTTTTTTTAAGCCTTAAGTTCTTTAAATTGTTTTAATTTGTTTTTCATCAACTGCTTGCAAAAATAGATTTCTAATAATCAAATGTTCAATCTCAAAAAAGTTTTAGATTCGGAACTTGGCAGCAGTAACTTATATGTTGTATGCGACGCTTGCGACGCTTGCGACGCGTAAAAGTAGAATGTTGTTGGAAAACGCGTAGGACGCATGACGCGTAGAATGCGTTGTGTGGACTTTCAGCTTTAAGAAATATCTTATTTTCGTAGGTTTACTTTGCGTATGCAGTCGTTAAGCAGCTCTGGGCTGAAGAACAGCTCTCGCGTCATCGTAATTATTTCTTAAGTACGGTCAGGCTTGCGTGTGTTGTTTGGCCTTCGAGAGTTTTTCGTCTCGCTCGCACTGGTTGACTGATTTGCCACGGATAACCGTATCGTCTTGCGTTTCTTTTGTGGAATTTCGTTGACAACCACGTTGGTACTTCCTATGTGAAGGCATAGGTCGGGTACAGTCAGTCACAAAAACATTTTAAAAATACTGTTAATAACATCATGGACATATGATCTTGTTACCGGCGCCATTTTTGTGCAACCCTATTCAGCAAATTTACTTTGTAGAATATGTACCAATAAAGAAATAAATAAATAAAATACTTTGCGTATGAGTAATGTTTATAATTATAATGCGTATACGTTCTTTAACATGGCGAATCCTTTTTTAGTTTCCACTGGAGAATCTCCATTCACAATTTTTCATTCACAACAGCACATTAATACATACCGGCACAACGTTTTACGTCTTCATGACAAAATTGAAAAAAAAACGTAACTATTAAAAATATGAAAAAAATTCCAAAATCGTAAAAATCACGAAATAATCACGCAAAAAATCTACTCATGCACGCTCACTCACGTTAAGTTTTTTTGTACTTACGCTCATGCATGCTCACGTGATTGAAACAAAAAACTGCTCACGATCATGCATGATTCACGCTAATCACGTGAGCGATGCCCATCTCTACTAGAGATCGAATCGTACTATGTGCTAGTAGCAGCTTTAAGCGCTTCTAGCTCCCTAAATATCGAACCGATTTAAGTAAAATTAAGATTGTACACATCTATGTAAAAACCCGTTTGAAAACATATAAATCTTTCCAAAATCGGTTCAGTATTACGACCGTAAAAGTGATCTAAAAAAAAACGTATCTGCCTATTAATAATATAGATAGATAGAGAATTTATCAGCTGGCTAATAAATAGAAGAGTGCAAACAACTCTGACATCCTCGTAGCTTCATTACTTCTTCTTGAATACCATCATAAATAAAACAAACATAAGCATACAGTCGCATTTGCTCGCCAGTGTACATGCATATGTACAAACTATGTGTGTGTATATGTATATGTATGTTCATGTATAAATTTCACTTTATTTTACTTTCCTTCATAGTTTCATAATTATGGTGTATGATTTAAAAGTGAAAAAAAGCCTTTCAAAGGCAACAATAAATAAATAAATAAATAAAATAAAATAAAAAAGTCACCTGGCAATTCACATGTAAACTAGAGAACTGCATGATCATGCTTTATACATGAGCATGTACATGTACATATGTACATATATGTATATTCATATATACATAAATATATATTTAAAAGTTGTTGTTTTTATGAATTCTTATGTTATTATTTTTTTCCTTTTGTTAATGTAAAAAAATGTATTTAACCGTATTTGTATATGATTCTTCTTCATCGTGTTTGTATTTGCTCATAGTTATTATGATTGTGTTCAATTGTTTTCATGCTCATAAGTATACGTGCTTATTTGTGTTCATGTTTATGGTCATAGATGCTCGCTAGTGTTTATAGTTCATATGTACATATCCCAATTGCCTAACATTGTTGACTCTGTCAATGTAACTTTTCAAAATACAACCTCAACTAACGCAACTTTACGAAGTTTTATTTGTTCCTTTCACTTTGTTTTTTTTTACTTTAGTTTTGTATAAATGAATTCAAAACTACCAGCGCACGTGCATACAATCTTATTTTAATCTTATCGCTAGATAGAATATCTAGAAGTCATACAGAGTTTTTGCGTGCTCCTTTTGCTTTTGAAAAAAAAACCTGAAACTAAAACTAACAATTTCTACGTGAATTGAAAAGAAAAAGAACTGCCTGTAATGACTAAATTTGTTAAATTAAATGAACCTTTTGTTTAGTTTGACATTTATTTATGATTTCACTATAATCGTGTGCATATGTATGCAAATAATTCAATTATATGTTTCTCTTAGATTATGTTCAACCCCAGCATATTATTTCTTTGCGTGTAAAGGAGTAGTCGCAAGTGCCCAGTTGTCCGCAAATTTTTATAAACTGAAATACATACATACATCCGATTGTATAATATTATGTCAATAGGAACATTTGAAATAAAATAGTTTAGCGTGTACAACTTGCATCCGATTCGGATTAGTATTTTCCTATCGAATGTAAAATGTAAAATTAGATGTTCACTAGAAGAAAAAAATAAAACAAAGGAATAAAATAAAATTTAAGTTTCGCACTAGCATCTGATTTGGATGGCTCCGTATTGTATCATATTATTATTTGAGTTTCACTTATGAATTTTATTTATTTTATTTTTTTCCAATTTGTTTTTTTTTTAATTCAAGGCCTTGTTGATCTGCCATGTTTTTATTCTTCCAAAGTCAAATGTCAAAATTTAAAAAAAAAATAGAAATTGTTTCAAAATTCAAAAAGGCAGGCACTTCCGCAAGCTCGCTTATAATAAAAAAAAAATTGAAAAAACTAATTAATTATATTATTTTACCAATTAATGTGATAAATAAATATAATAATAATAATAATAATATCCAAGACAAAGTAATAGCCACTAGGAATTACCGAAAATATATTTTGAAGGAAAACCTAGAGAATGGTATATGTCGACGATGCCAAAACAACACAGAGACCATTGACCATATTATTGGTGGATGCATACGTTTAGTATCGCATGAGTACACCGCGAGACATAACCAGGTGGCGAATATCATACACCAAGGTTTGGCAAAAAATTACAAGCTTGGGGTAGAAAAGCACCCATACTATAACTACGAGCCTCCACCTGTCGTCGAAAACAGGAATGCCAAGTTGTACTGGGACAGATCGATAGTCACAGATCGCACCACGAGCTAACAAGCCGGACATCGTTCTGTTTGATAAGATGGAGAAGAAAATCATCTTGTTTGATATCGCTATCCCTCTAAACAATAACATCCAATCAACATTTAACACGAAAATCGAAAAATATACGTCCCTTGCCGATGAACTTAAAGCTATGTACCATGTGGAAAAAGTAGATATAGCGCCAATTGTCATATCGGCCACAGGTCTAATACCAAAGAATCTTATAGTCCAACTTAAAAAATACAACCTCAACAACACCCTGGGGACTATTCAGAAGTCTGTGATCTTAAATACATGCAACATTGTAAGACGCTTCCTGCAAACACAATAATAAAAAAAAGAGGAAAAAAATCGTTAACCACCAGAGCCTAGTCCCTTGGCAAAGCCCGGGACAGGTATTTTCCAATCTCACAGAGATTGAGAGATTTAGAAACTCAATAATAATAATAAAACCATCTGAAGAAAAATGCAATTGGATTTCTTGGTTATTTAAATATTTGATAATTCAAACCCATCCTATGATCGATCATAATTTGACCCATCTAATAATAATATAATGTCTGCTACTAAAGACTAATTGCATCCAGGTATATCTTAATGCCCTCCGAATCACCATAGTAATTGGACCCATCCTATCTTTGCTTACAATGTTGGTAGTGCTGGATCTATCTGACAGCCTAGGCCAACGCTGTGTTAATGTAAATAGGAATTAGATACAGACTTTGGTCGGATAACACGTACATTGTCATTGGTCTCAGAGCGAAGATATGTATGTGATAGAAATTCCACTGGGTGGTTTTAAGAGCTTAAAAACGGTAGATTTGACATCGAAGACAGAGAACGTATCGAAAAACTTGTATCAATCGAAATTCTGTTGTACATGAACCTGTCACCCACCAACTATTCCTTGTATGTATTTTGGAAAAAGCTTAAGTTAGTATCCACTGTAACTGGTGACATTTTCTCCTTGTTTATAAACTCTTAGTCTTCATCTGCGGACAGCGGATGAATTCTATTGCTGGTGGTAGGCCCGTTATTTATTTTGGGCATCTTGTATTGGGTACAATTGACCCAAAAAAGTTCCCTCTTTTTTGATCGTTCATTGTCGAAAAAATTAATAGTATTTATTAAAATAAAAGGTTTTTTTTTAATATTCGCGAGCAAAACTACACGTTGTTGACAACTCAAGGGCAATATTGCCGAACTGACACATTTGCATGTGTGCATGTATGTGTTGCTTCTGTCAATCACTCGACTCTTTACCTCACTTTTTTTCACAGCAAATAGCAAAATGCTGACATACTTATAATTGAATAAACATGTCATACATAACACTGACTAAGATGGACATTGAATATTCGCACATATACATACATATACTATGTATATATGTATTTACGTAAGCATGCATATCCATATGTACATATTTATATGAATACATAACATTTGCACACTGATGTACTGCCATCATTTCGAATAACTACTCGTATGTGGTTCCTTACAACACATTTACAACCGAGCGAAAACTAATAGATTTCAATTGAAATCTCTATCAAAATCTATACTGTTTACACCAGGTTATTTTTGATATTTATCAAGATTTCGTATCCATAATAAAAACAGTTGATTGGAATTTTCCTTTGTAAATGTCAAACACCACCGTTTACAAATTACACTTCAAGTCATGATATAATAAACAAGGTAAACTCGTTAGTACAACAAAAACATTTATATTTTCTGACTGTCAAACAAATTCAATAAATAAAAAATATTAGACAATATTTTTTTCTTATTGAGTGTGACGTTCACGAAATATATCATAAGCGATCAGCTGCCTTAACGGGCTTACCTTTCTCTTTTATATAATGGTTTAATTTTAATTGTTGTCCGAACAAAGTTGAACTGAGTTGCGCCACATTATAGTGTTTCAAAAGCAGTCTTACAGCAATTCTTTTATTTATTGAAAATTATTTCGCTTTATTCAGTTCATTAGCTATAAGCGGAAGCAATTGATTATTTCTATTTAATTTATTTAAATAACAAAATTTTTTTTATATCTTTCTCCCAACGATTCGTCAATTTTTTGTTTTTTACATCTTCAGGGTTTTTTACTTTTATCAATTTCTCTATAGAATTTTTATTTTTTATTTATATATTTAATTCTAAGCTATTGCATAGCTTTTATCGTGGGCTTTCAGCGTGGCGAACGAATCAAGAAATTCCGTAACGAAAAATACCTAACACTAAGTGTGTCTCTTAAGTCTTTAGTTTTTTTTAAGTATTTGAATCGCCTAGCGTATGTGAACCCCTAAAATATGCTATTGATTTCATTAACATACAGTATTGCCAGAACAGATTTTTATATGTAGGAAAACACAAAATGGCGTACTTACGAGCAATCGTGGTTGACAAAAAATGATATACACAAACAAACACACAATTCGTCGGGTTTTAAGCGGTATTTTCCCGATATGTAGAGGATATCAATTCTCAAACTTATGTTTCTTATTTCAGTTACCATAAACCTAAAGTTTCAATGATAAATATTCCTGAATAATCTACATGTCTTGTAAGATAATAAAAATATTTTAAACGATATGAACTTCTCATTTATTCAATAAAAGAAAAAAATTTGTTTTCTTATCGGTCACAACGCTGAAAAAGTGTAACTTGAATTCATGTCAAAGAAAAAACTTGAATTAATATCAAAGAAAAAAAAAATACTGCATAAATAAAAAATAAATAAAATAATTATAATTGCATAAGTTGATAAAAAAAGATGCTATGCAATAGCTTTGCCGCGGCAGTCCCCGAGTGCAACACGTCTTTTTTTTCAAGTGAGTAAATCGTGTTGCAGAAAACTGTCAGTCAACAAAATTTTGTCCGAGACAAATATGTAACTCCAGCTTTAAGTATTTTTCTCTGCTGTCAAAAGTCCATATAAAAAGAAAATAATTGCAAAATAATACAGAAAACGTACGAAATGTTACTGGCAGCATTTTTTCCAACTGCGAAATAATATAAGCATCACTTATTTCGTACGGAATTGTAAACAACAGCTAGCTGATCAGATTTTACTTTAAAAAAAAAGTGATACGACGAAAAGGACAAACAACTCGCTTTTAAAACAGTATCGAACATTTTATATTCTAACGGCCTTATTCACAAACGACTAATAAAGTTAATGTGCGCATTAAGACCGGTTTTTCCCATCTAAAAATCCAAAATTAAACTTACTATAACTTTAGTAATCGTTTGTGAATAAGGCCATAAGAATATTGACAATGTCGAATACATTTTTTGGTTTTATTTATTATTTTTTTTGTAATTTTAATTGATGCATCGTCGCCTTTCTTCTTAAAACACGTAAGCGCCATATTTACGAAATACACTTTTTTGGTTTTTACGATGGCAAATGTTATTTTCTACCATAAAAACCAAAAAAGTCAAGAACAAACGCGACGAATACAATAGTTTCTTTCACTTTCTTACTTTTTTGTATTGAGCATAATTCTTAGTTTGTAATAAAATGATTTAAAAGCTTGTTTTATTGTATTAAATAGCTGGGGGGTTACTCTCTATTGCGATGCGAAAGAAAATTGGAACAAAATAAAACTAATTTTACACTGAAATCGTTTTCGCATCGCAATAGAGAGTAAACCCCCTGATCATTATTAATTTACATTAAAAAAATTTTAGTTTTTTGGGCCACTGTATGCAGGTACATAAATAAATATATTTATTAATAATTAATATTTATACGTAATTGTTGAACTGTTTTAAGGTATATATTGAACTGAAAATTAATGGCTTGAGTTCAAATCTGAGTTTACCCATTTCTTCTTAATTTAAGAAATTATATCAATCAATTACAAAGAAATACAAGAAATTATACAAATCAATTACAAGACAAAAATAAAATAAACAAAAAATGGAAAACTGCTTGATCTCAAAGCCAATGGCTTTGGAAAAAGCGGGAGAGTATGGAATATTTGGAATAATTAATCATCAGAGATGGAATTTCGTACTAATCGAAATTGATTTAATATTTGTATTTTAATATTGTTGACCTTTCTTTGTTTTAATTTGTAATTTTCTCTTTATTGGGCTTTTAAGGTCATGATATGTAAAAATAAAAAATTATTTATTTTTTATATTTCATTCTACATTTCGCTGGAAATTCCCAACTTCCTTAGGGATGTTTTTTATTCAATATTTAATCTTCATTTTAATTTATAATAAAATTTACTTATGTTTTCCACACTATAAAAATAAAATACAAAAAAAACAAAAACAAAGTCAAATTAAAAATTATTTTAAAACCCAACTTTCTTACAACTGTTATCACTTTATTCAAACAAAACTAAATAAATATTCTAACGTACAATATCAATAGTTTTTTATTAAATTTATTATTCGAGAAATATCTTGATATCTTATTTCAAAAAGACTCCTCAACAAACAAAACTTTTTTGAAATTCATAGTTTTTTTATGTTTTACTAACAAAACTGAAATCCTTAAAATCTGACCATGGTCACTCTTTAAAAGGACGTTAATTTGTAAATCACGTTCACTGTTAGGGATGTTCTCTAAAAGTCACTGGAACACTCATCTCTTAGTTCTTGCATTTTGATAACACAGTGCAACAAGAAAAACCAGACACAGCAACTCCAATGGGAAATGAAATTAGAGCATTAAGTAAACAGAAGGGGTTTGAAAAGTTAGTCCGAATTTAATTTTTATGGCCTCTTGAAGTTGGGCCATTTTTCACCATTTTTGCATTATGAGTGAAAATTGAAAAAAAAACGTATAAATATATAAAAATATGGAATGTAATTGTGCGTACTTATTATTGCATTGAATCCAATGTGGAAAAATATATTTTTTCCTTTGTTTTCAACAAATGGTGGGCGGTATGGGCGTGGTCAAATATAAATAAATTATTAATTTTGGATTAAAATGCACTACACAACATTCACTGTCTTTTTTTTAGAAAAATTTAAAACTATTCTGCATGAAATGTATCTGAAATTCTATTGAATAGTACAGTTTATCTTCAGAATGTGATCTGAATATTTTGAAAAAAAAAACCATTTTTAAGATTTTTTTGTTTTATTAAAAAAAACGTGTTTAAAAAGTTTTATTGCAATAACAAACTCAGAGTTGCCATTTTGTTCACTGGTACCAATATAAATAATTTAAACATTTTAAAAATTCGATTTAATGTACATTGTATTTAACGAACACCCAAATATTTTCTGCTGAGTACCTCATATTACGAATAAAGATTTTATTTTATACTCGGTTTAACGAACAACTTTAAAATATATAAGCTGATGGATTGAAAATAAATCTTTCATGATGAATGCGGTGATAAAAATTTTTAAAAATTCTAGAGCCCAAAATAAAACACGAAGATAAATGTGCTTAGCAAAATAATATTAGTAGCAAAAATTTAATGCTTTTGAAAGAGTTTCAATAAGACATCCATTCCAAGGAAGAAAACTTTGCTTAACCAATTTTTTAAATAAATTATTTTTGTATTACATTTTTTTATGAATTTTTAATTTTTTATACAAATTTTTAATGAATTATTTATTTAGGACTTCTATAGTTTAAATAAAATATCAAAAATACTCTACATATTTAGAGTTTTGAATAAAATAGACGACACTATTAATTTTTACTTTAGTACTGGATATAACGAACACAATTCACTTTAACGAACAAGCCTGACAGCAATTAGGTTCGTTAAATCGGAAAACTACTGTTTATGGTTTGAAATTTTTTTGATTGGATTCAATGCAACAATAAGTACACACAATTACATTCCATTAAGTATTTTTATATATTTATACGTTTTTTTTTCAATTTTCACTCATAATGCAAAAAAAGTTAAAAAAAAATTGTCCAACTTCAAGAGACCATAACAATTCAATTCGAGTTAACCATTGGCAGTTTTGTTAATTTAATGGTGAACTTTCTTTTCCCATTGGAGTTGTTGAGGCTGGCGTCGATGACCCAAAATTTGTTGCACAGTGTAATAGCGGAGTTCAGTGTTCGATGTATATGGTCTTGCAAAAGTGCAAATCCAAAATATCGTAACTTCTTTTTAAGAAATCCAACAGAACTTTCGTTAGATATCAGAAGAACACGATATTTTGCATTTGCACTTTTGCCAGACCAATTGCTGCAAACACTGAATACCGCTAATATGTTATGACAATTTTGTTGTTTATTTGTGGGGTTTTGTAGGTTATTAATACTCGCATTTGCTGCCATTTGAACGTAAATTTTGTTGTGTTTAAGGTTAAGTAAAATGCACTCACCTTAACAATTTTTTTTAACAATAATTTAAGAATATATTCTCCATTTAAATTTTAATCAAATTATATTTGAACTTTTGACTTTTATTTAACTTTTCATATATTCATGAATTTCTTTTTTATGCACTTTTAAATTTTTTTCACTTAAATATAATAAAACATTTTATAATTATTTAATAAAATAATTCATTTACTATTTTTTATATTTATTTCTTCTTATATATTTTTTTATGCGTATAAACTACATATATGTATGTATGTATGCATACATAATATTTTTTCTGATTTTACACACACTTCTTTGTAGTTTTTGTACGTTACTTATTTTCGAAAAAAAATATAAAAAATTAAAGAAAGTTATACGTGTTTTTCGTTTGAAAGGCGCGCAATAAATGAAGCGGATACTTTTAAAAGCTAAACAAAACTCAGATGATGCGGAGCGTTACAAATATAAAATACAAATCGTTTCCACAACACCCGAACAGCCACTGAGGCAAGCAAGGATGTCAACAGTATTCACACTGTGGCACGGTATACGCATACATATATACATACACACATACATATTTGCACAAACAAAGTGCTAATGTTTGTAGTTGTTGTCTGTGCTTTCAACTTGTTGTAACCAGAAGCCTGGCAGTTGTCTACACAATGAACAAGAAAATAAATACAAACATCAGCAACAACGACTTAATAAAATCATATAAACAGTACCCCATCTACGAGGACTTGCAGAAAAATATTTTGTTTATTTTATTTTTTATCCAAAAAAAATTAATAACAATTGTACTACACATTTACTAACAAATTATCATCATCGTAGATGAGCCATCATCTACTAAAACTAACTAAAAAAAATTTAATTGTATATGACAAATAAGTTTCAGTTAACAAACTCGTATATACTATTTGTAATTTGTTATGAAAAGTTTAAATAGTTTTGTTAATTTTGAAAAGAATTTTACGTATGTCCTTATATATTCATACCTTTGCTGTATAACAACAACAACAACAACTACAACAATAAAATGCTAGATTGAAATACATAGATATATGTATGTATCTTTGAACACATACAGTGGAGTGCAGTTATAACGAACACCGCGGTCCCAACGATCCGACAACGCTTAAGTGGCGTACACATTATCGAACTTGAGTGACAGTCAAAAATTCATCAGTTTTGAATCACAGTGTTGACTGTTCAGACTATGGATCATGTTCGACACTCAAACTGTCATTCAAGAAAAAATTAGACACAAAACATGGAAAATACGAAAATTGGGTGCGCATTGTTGCTAACAAAAATCTTTAAGCTATTGCATAGCTTTTATCGCCGGCTTTGAGCGCGGCAACCGAATCAAGAAATTCCGTAACGAAAATAAAACCTAACACTAAGTTTGTCTCTTAAGTCTTTAGTTTTTTTTTAAGTATTTGAATCGCCTAGCGTATGTTAACCCCTAAAATATGCTATTGATTTCATTAACATACAGTATTGCCAGAACAGATTTTTATATGTAGGAAAACACAAAATGGCGTACTTACGAGCAATCGTGGTTGACAAAAAATGATATACACAAACAAACACACAATTCGTCGGGTTTTAAGCGGTATTTTCCAGATATGTAGAGGATATCAAGTCTCAAACTTATGTTTCTTATTTCAGTTACCATAAACCTAAAGTTTCAATGATAAATATTCCTGAATAATCTACATGTCTTGTAAGATAATAAAAATATTTTAAACGATATGAACTTCTCATTTATTTAATAAAAGAAAAAAAAATTGTTTTCTTATCGGTCACCACGCTCAAAAAGTGTAACTTGAATTAATATCAAAGATAAAAAATACTGCATAAATAAAAAATAAATAAATAAATAATTATAATTGCATAAGTTGATAAAAAAATGCTATGCAAAAGCTTTTCCGCTGCAGTCCCCGAGTGCCGCACGTCTCTTTTTATAATGAATTACTTTAATTTTATCTTATTATCTAACAAATTTTTGTATTATTTTGTCTTCACATCTCACATAAACTTGCATTTCATAAAAGAAATATATAAATTGCTTAAAAAATTATTTTCCGCTTCCTAGTTTTGTAGTTTATGGTACAAAAATATCGCTTGACTGATACTTTTTGGTACGTACATACTATCAGTCAAAAACCAATATAGCCGCTGACTGTCGCTCAACCGCAAAAATTTCTGTGGTTGACTGTTGACTGACGAAATGTGTGTTCACACTGTCGATCAAATTTGAGCAAAACTGTCACTCATGTTCGATGGTGTGTACCCCATTTTGCGTTCTCTTTTGTAGTCCCTTGAGCACTCGAAATTCTTTTTTTCCATTTTTTAAAAAATACACGAGGTTGTATATTTTGAACCGCTGTTGAACGCAAAGTAAATGACGACAATTGCTCAAAATTTGACAGTAGTCTATTAACAGGTGATAATTGATAGGAACACAGTGTTGCATTTCATATAACTACGAGGGAAGTTCAAAAAGTTAAGGACTTATTGATCCGCCCTCGTATCTGCAGGGTACATATCATGAAATTAATATCTTTAATTTTAATATTGAACTCGAAACAACTATAAGTATAGAAACGTTATTTTATACAGGAGCCGCAGTTTCACCCCAGCTTACACGGATGCTTTATCTGTGAGCATCTTCTAACAGAGACCACTTTTGTTCGCAATGAAAAAAGTCATCGAAAATGAAATTATGCTTCTCCATAATTTCTTGTAATTTTATTTAAACGGATTTACCAAATCAAAAATGATTCCTTACGAAGTCTAACTCCGTATCTTGCATGAAAACCACTATTAAAAATCATTTGTTGTATTTCTTTGGTTTTTTTGTTTTATGGAAATTCCATTGATTTGCAAATGTTTTAGTCCGCTTTTTTTAAGAAATCAACCACAGAGCAGCTTTTACATATGGGCATACTCGGCATTTCTCAAAGATCGATTTCACGAATTAACGTATACTCTGTATACATTAATTCAAAAAATTTAATTATCTACAAAATTCTCTTTCACTATTTGATTTCACTTCGTCATTTGCGCAGCTTAAAATATAATAAAAAGGATCGCAACATTTTGTTTTAAAATAAATTATCATCTAATTCTTGATATTATATTCTTTACTGCTTTGGAGTTTGTTTTATTTTCCTTACCATTCGTTGTATAGAGCGCAAATTTTTAAAAACATTCGCTATATAATGTAAAACAATTTTAAAAAATTTGACTGCTGGTGTGGTTTTTATTATTATTTTGCGATTTAGTATTTCAGCTCGTTCGTTATAACGAGTATAAAAGTACTTTAGCTTTCGCTATATAATTTAGATAATATTAGAAATTTTATCGTTCGTTGTATCGGTTGTTCGTTAAAACGAGATTCGTTATAGCGTGTTAAGCCTGTACTACAAAATGGTGGAAAATTACTACCAGAGCTATCAAAAATATTATATATCATACAATTTAACTAATTATTTGTGCGTTTCGGAGCTTTTTAAGAATCTCGACATCGATTTTTTTTTTTGCGTATTTTGCCTTTAACAGCATATTTTTGCATATTATGCATTTAAGAGCATATTTTGCTTTTAAGGGCACTTTTTTTTAAGAGCTTTCTTTCTGTTTTCCTCTCATGTAACCAAAGTTCCAACTGGGTCTGCAGTTGAGTACAAAATGTCTTTATTTTGCAATGTTTTCCTTTGTGCTTTTATTCTTGGTAATTTTCTTTCTCCCGGCTCCTTGTAACTCAATAAGCCATCAGCATTCTTAAGTCAAGCAGACGTATACGGATATTAGTACTCGTCCACTGCACATTTTCATAGTTTTAAATTTCAGTTTTATGGTGGTGATTTCATTGAGCGATTAATCATGACTTATTTGTAATTTGTGCTGAAGTTTTATTTTTCTGTTATCATTGGTGTAGCATTGTTATACAGGGTGTTTTGCAGTTAGAATAAATAAAAATTAAATTACATTAAATTAAAGTACGTTTAAAAATAGTTACTGTCCGACCAGTGTTGTCAGATATGGCGATTTATCGCCAAACGTGATGATAAAAAATTTGTTTTTGGCGATGACAATTTTGAAATGTCATTTGGCGATATGTTCTACAAAAGTAGTGAAATTGAAATATGAAATGTAAACTTTTCATTTTTGATGTTCTGCAAAAGTAGAGTATATTTGTATTGAATATTGAAATTCAAAAGTAAAAAGAAGAATGCAGAACATCAAAAATTTAAACTGAAGTGATTTCAATTGAATTCCACTACAAAGTGGAATGTAGAACATACCGGTATGAATTCAATTATATTGTTTAAAAAAAGGGTGTCCGCCGGAAAGGTATACTACTTTGTTTGGCCGCCATTTTGTTAAACATTAGTCTTGACAGTTCATATTTGGCAGTCGTGAAGTAGACACGTGGCAAATTTATCGTGGAAAAATATTCGATAAACATTTAAAACATTTTATCAAAATCAATCATCGTTTACTGTGACGATGAGAAAGTTACGTGAAATTTTTGGTAGAAACAACGTGCCAATAAAACGCACTATTTATTGTGTAGTGAATGATTTCGAAGAAAGAGGGTCTGTAGATGATAGGAAACAAGCATGGACCATAACGTACTGCAAGATTGGCTAAAAACATTACTGCTGCTCAAGAAAGTGCTCAAAACAATCCATCAACCTCAATTCGACGCCGTGCTCAGGAGCTCGACCTTCAAAGAACCACATTGGCCACAATTTTGCACAAGGATTTACATTTGTTTCCATTTAAGATTCAGTTGACACAAGAGCTTCTTTCACAAGACCATTTACGCCGCCGTACATATGCCAATAGGATGTTACAGCTCGTCCATGACAACTCCGATTTTCATGAAAAAATCATAATGAGTGACGAGGCAAATTTTCATTTGAATGGATTTGTGAATAAACAGAATAGTCGGTTCTGGGCAATGGAAAACCCTCAAATTATTCATCAGTCTCCTTTGTTGCATCCATTAAAAGTGACAGTCTGGTGTGCAATTTGGGCAGGAGGAATCATTGGACTTTACTTCTTTGAAAATGAAAACGGCGTAACGACAACCGTGAATGGGGAGCGATATCGTGATATGATTGAAAACTTTTTAACGCCACAACTGAATGCTTTGGACTTGATTAACATGTGATATCAACAAGACGGTGCCACATCGCATACAGTCAGGATTACAATGGAATTACTGCGAGACCTCTTTCCGCAACAAGTTATTTCAAGAAATGATGATGTTGATTGGCCTCCACGGTCCCCTGATTTGACTACTCCAGACTTCTTTTTGTGGGGTTATCTGAAAAGAAAGGCTTATGCAAACAACCAAGAAACGCTTGAGCAACTCAGACAAAATATTCGTGATGAAATTAATGAAATACCGCGTGAAATGTGTGAGAAAGTAAAGGAAAATGTGCTCAAAAAGACTCGCATTTGTGAGGCCACAGAGGCGGACATTTATCTGATATTGTATTCCATACATAATTGCCGACATTAAATATAACATTTATCAATATATGTAAGATCAATTCTCTTTCATTTAATCAAAAATTATAAACAAACAAAGTAGTATGCCTTCCCCGCGGACACCCTATGGTGCATTATAATAGCGGAAATCACCAAACTACCCTCGCAAACTTGCAGAATATTGCAAATCATAAAAGCCTTTTAAAAGGAAACATGAAAAAACTAAAATTTTTCAAAATATTTTATTTTACTTCCCATAAAATTGTTTTTTCCACAAATTTTAGCTTTGCTAAATAAAAAGGCACCTAAAAAGCGTTTTCAGATACTCATTTTGTTTAAATTATTTGATTGAAAAACTCAAATGGCGCCACTGTGCGTCGTCGTAACTTTTAGTGAAAACGTTTTGAGAGTTAAAGGTGAATATGTACCTCTCAAAATGTTTTCACTTCAAAAATCTCGTATGTCTCAGTAGATTGGTGCTTTAAACTTTTTTTTTCTATCGGAATATTCATGTACATAAGTATGTTTGTATGGATGTACGATTACATATACACATGCATACATACATACATACATATGTGTCTACATATTTTTAAGAAGCTTGTTCATACAAATTGATTATTTTCTCAGCGCAATTTTTATTCCTTGAAGAAGTTGTCATCACATATGTATTATGACATAAAGCTGTCAACTAACATACATATGTACATACTTTTGTACATGTATAAATATCAAGGTTGGCAACCGACACCTACAATACCGGTATCGCACCGGTATGATACCGTTTCGTTATAAAAGAATTTTATTATATTAGCAAGAACTGAGAAAATGCTCAAAGCTATTGTCATTGCTATGTGTGTGTGTGTGTGGTGGCGAATTTCGATTGCTAAAGACTGCATGCGGAGAACATAATCGTATGTAAGTCGATAATTACCAGTCCGCAGCTAGAAATCACTAATGTCTAGAGCATACGCTGGTGCTGGCGCATGTCTCAGTGAATGAATGATAGATCGACCTATCAACTACCGGCGCACTTTAGGGAGTCGAAAGAAGCCTCGTAAGAGCCCTTTCCTAACAGTTGTAGACTGCTTCGAAAATTTTTATTAAATATTTTTAAAACAATCGGATACTTCGTAGGCGAATGAAGACAATTATGAAAATATTGATTGTCAATTCGAAGAAATATAGCAAAAATAAAAAAAAATTAAATATTTAATTAATGTAAAATTTATATTTTATAAGCTGCAAATTTAGACGCAGTACACTTACATCTATTAAGAAGGACGTATTTCAAGAGGGGTTTTTAATTATTAAGTACAGATAGACCTCGCTTAACATGTGTTTCCTTGAACGCGGCCTCGTTATAACACGGTTAACGTTCTTGATTAACACGTTAAAATCCTCGGGTTTGCACGATTTCTATAGACAGTTTTTTATTCATGTACTTTTGTACTTCTTTAACCATCACCCATGATGAAATAAACAGGTAGCATTATTAGGGCTACAACTACAACAATACAACAAAGAAAGGAATTTTTGTTTGTGTAAAGTCTAAGCCCTTGTCAAAAATTATTGTAAACAAAAATTAAATAAAATAAGTTAACAGAAACCATTGAATTTTTTGGACTCTGCAAATGAGCAAGACAAGGAAGTGTGGATTACTTTTAAAGTATTTGCGGACCATATAGAAGGTAGTGCCACTCTCAAGCACAAATGTATAAGTACCAATAAAAAATTATTGAAAATTTTAATAAAAAAATAAACACAAATTGAACAAACAAAAGCTTGGATATTTTGTAAATATAAACTAGAGATGAGCTCGCGAGTGATTTCTCACTCACGCTCACGATAAACAATTTTACTCATGCACGACCTTATATTTTTGACTAGCGTTCATGGACTACGTGAGTAGGAAAAAAAGTTACGCACAATCACTAAAACTCACACTCACGAAATAATCACGAAAAAAAAATTTAAATAATTAAAAAAAAAATTATTATTATCACTGATCCATTCTGCCAGTCTGTTCCAATAAAACTTTCTTAATAAAAATAATTTAAGTTTATCAAAAAAAAATTCTTAAATTAATAAATAAATGAGTAAACTAAGATTTGAACTTGAGCCAAGCAATTCCTTTCAACATAAACTTAAAACAAATTAATTAATTACATAGAAATATTAATTAAAAAAGTATACGAAAAAATAATAATATAGCAAAAAAATCACGAAGCAATCACTTCGAAAATCTACTTATGCGCGCTCAATTTCTTTGTACTCGCGTTCATGCACGCTCACGTAATTGAAACAAAAAATTAATTACGATGACTCACGCTAATCCCGTGAGCGGTGCCCACCTCTAATATAAACAAAACTGACATAAGATTGGAAAAACAATGCTAGAGCAAATAATTATCATATGGCGTAGTAACGTCACCTGTTTATTTCACCATGCCATCACCTATCTTTTTTTTAAGTTAGCGTTTCCACATGCCACTGTCTGCTAACTGTTTCCCCAAAAATGTTCCTATATGATGATTAAGTCGGTAACTCTATTTTATATACAAAACAAAAAGTTAAAATGGAAGCAATTTAAAATATGTTTTCAAGTTTACCCGTCGACGTCATTTTAAAAATGAACTTTCACTCGCATGTGTAAATGCAAAGGCTAGTGGAAAGAGTTTCGAGTTTTTCGAACAATTTTTCGTTGATAATACGTATGTATACATCAATGACATGCCACTACTTGCATGTGTAATTGCAGCGTAAATGTTTATTATTTAAAAAAATCGTCTAGTTAAAACTACATATAAATAAAAAAATAGTAATTATAAATTGCCCAAAACCTTATAGTACTCATCAGTTGTAGTTTGCAAACATAAATTCAATGTTCAATAAGAATTTTCTGTGATTTCTGGAAGGCTACTGAAAAGTTTCTTCCACCGAACCTTCGCCATCACTCGCCGCACAGTGGGGTGAATGGCATAGAAAGTGGCGATTAATTCACAGAAGTCGTAATATTAAAATGTTGTTATTTTTTATTGATGAATATTAATAAATACATAAAAAACTAGCATTTCAAAAAAAATTGTTGAAAAAAAATTTTTTGGTCCATTTTCTTTTTACAACTATTTATCACATGCTTGAAATGAATGGATCAGAACTTAAAAGAAATCTATTGAACACGTCTACTATAGTATTTTTCCTACTGCATTTACGCGAATAATGCTCCCTATAACTTTTAAAGTCTATTTCTAGCTTCTTGAGATTCTTCAGTTAGTTGGCCAATAGGCAATGGTGACAATAACAACAACAATACCAAGAACAATAACAACAACTTGTTTATTGTTTGTTTTTTTTTACATTGATTTTTAGTAACTGGAGTTCTCTCACCAAAACCTTCATAACTCAAAAATCGCACAAATGCGCAAATAGGCATTCTGGGATTTATTAGCTAAAATCTCATATTTTAAGAGCATAAAAGCATTTTTTCCTGCACTCATCCGCAAACTTATTGAAACTCTATGTATTTATCAAAAATACCACATTTTTAGAGCAATTTGATTTCTTTTTTTTTAATATTTCTAAAACATTTATCTAAACAAAAAATAATTTTTTATATGCTTATATACCTGAAGTTGAAGGTTCCATTATAAAACTTTTACTTATAGAAGTCTTAATAAAAAATATAATCACTTGAAATATTAAAATATTC
Source organism: Gymnocheta viridis (assembly GCA_956483585.1). NCBI lineage: Eukaryota > Metazoa > Arthropoda > Insecta > Diptera > Tachinidae > Gymnocheta > Gymnocheta viridis. The sequence continues at coordinate 139,242,950 of OY101440.1, forward strand.
TCTTTTAATCAATGCGCTCAAAAATAACAAAAATTATTGAACTTTAAACACACACTGCAAATAAAATAAACAACTTAGAACTTTTATTTTTGCAGTTAGCGATGTAGAATTTTGTCCACATTCGTATGGTACCAAATACGTTTGTGAAAGTTAAAGTTCATCTTTTGAATTAATCGCCATTTTTGAAGGCTTTCACGCCTCAGTGCGCCGTTCCGCTTAAGGTAGACCGCCGAATAAAAAGAATTAAGTTCAAAAAAGTGCAGCTCAATAATGTGTATGCAACAGACCAGCAATTCACTTCTAGTTATAGAATTTATATGCGTGTAATCTCGTTCGAGTTATGGAGAACTTCGAATTATGGCAATTCGAGTTACGGAAGGAGAATCGCAAGTTATTTTCTCTCTTAACGCTACCGCCAATCGAATTTGATCGAGTTAGAGAAAATTCGATTTATAGAAGTTCGACTTATGGAAGTTCGAGTGTATTTTAGTTCGACTTATAGAGAAATTTGAGTTATGCAATTTAGACTTACGGAAGGAGAATTGTAAGTTAGTTAATCTCTTACGGCTACTGTCAGTCGAATAGGTTCGAGTTATGGAAGTTCGACTGTATTTGAAATACAGATAGCGAATGTAAAAAAACCCGATATCGATATTCGTTTTAGTTGCCAACCTTGGAAAATATGCATGTGTATGTGTATGTATGTACATATATGTATTTATGTATGTATAAGTAGATATGAATGTGCATTTTATTTTCTTCTGATTTTCCTAATCCTTTATATTGACATGACAATGAAAATTTATGAAAAGAATCTTTACAAAAATATAGAATATTTTCGTACAGTTGCCGTACGATTTAATTATATACACACCTCTATAGGTACAGAGAAAAAAGCTTTACTCATGTGGACCAGGACCAATGAAATAATTTGTTAATTGAGAAAAATTTTTGTCTAAATTTACACATTTTCTTTGTTGAAAAAATTATATGTGAATGTAAGCTTCCATACTAATTGATCAATCTTGAATGACAGTCAAAAGTCCATCAGTTTTGAATAATTGCTTTAACTTGGTAGTCACACGATCTAAAAAAATTTTAAATTCTATCTCACTTTTTTTACCACTTTTAAAATATTACGAGAATTTGTTTACAAATTTTTATTCCATTGAGTGTTTCAAATTACACTCAAGAAAACAGCTGATTGCAGTTTTTTCATTCAAATTTCAAATGGATAGCACAGCCTACGTCACCGCTTTCAATTTTTGTGAATTTTGACAAGCAGTATTTGCAAAAATCTTGTATGAGAATTGAAAAATAATTTGATGATGTGACTGCAGCGTAACTGAGCAAACTATCATTCATGTTCAAAGCTGAAGTGTAGCAAAAAACTTGATAAGTAAACAAGGGAAATGAAAAAGATAGGTGATGGCATGGTGAAATAAACAGGTAACATTATTACGTCATATGATAATTTTTTGCTCTAGCATTGTTTTTCCAATCTTATGTCAGTTTTGTTTATATTAGAGGTGGGCACCGCTCACGTGATTAGCGTGAGTCATCGTAATTTATTCTTTGTTTCAATTACGTGAGCGTGCATGAACGCGAGTACAAAGAAATTGAGCGTGCATAAGTAGATTTTCGACGTGATTGCTTCGTGATTTTTTTGCTATATTATTATTTTTTCGTATACTTTTTTATTTAATAATTGTACGTAATTACTTAAATTGTTTTAAGTTTATGTTGAAAGGAATTGTTTGGCTCAAGTTCAAATCTTACTTTACTCATTTCTTTATTAATTTTAGAATTTTTTTTGATAAACTAAAATTATTTTTAGTATTTTAAATTTTTATTCGCACTTTTTCCCAAAATTAATATTTTACTTATTCAGTAAAACATTAACAATTTTGTTAATGTCCCTATGCGCATTTCATTGTTGCTAATGCAGATTATTTGGGGTAAAGTTCCCTGATACCCCTCAATAATCAATTGCAATTTGTTTTTAACAAAATGGTTAATGTTTTACTGAATAAGTAAAATATGTTTTACTGAATAAGTAAAATATTAATTTTGGGAAAAAGTGCGAATAAAAAATATTTATTGAAAATATTTATTGAAAAACATAGTAATCCTTTTATGTTCAAAAAAATTTCAACGATGTATTAAATGGAAGAAATATGACGTGATTATATTTACAGTTCATTGATTTTATTTTAAAACACTGTTGTTTCATACTGTTTGTTCTTACAAAAACTGCAAGAACTAATAATTATTTAAAAAAAAAAAAACGGGAAAATATTTGGCACCTGGTGGTCACACTTTGTTCACATTGGAAACATTTTTCTTTGAAAACAAATAATTTTATTTGTAAAAACCAGTTATTTTTCTGTTTGCCCTTTAAAAATATTTTATGGTCACAATACAAGAAGAAATATTTCTCGCTTTTCGTCAAATGTTTCCCCAATGTGACCGTACCTTTAGCCTTTTTGACCGTATTCTTTGTATTTGTCCGATATGAATTTGCAAAATTTTTAAATTGTAAATAAAATGTACTGGTTTTTAGATGACGAAAAAAATTTTAAAAATAAAAAGTTTATTTTAAAAGGATTTAAAACCGGCCTCTGATTTCCCTGTTGCTTTGTCGCAATCCAAAAATGTATGTATGTATGTACATATATGCATAATATCGTAAGAAAAATAATATTAAATAATTCTAGAGAAATATGAAGAGGCCCTTCTAACCTTTTTTTCATCTATTGATCAAGTTGTGTTTCTGTCCTAATTTGTTATTTTATTATTTGTTATTAAATACAGTGGTGCCTCGATTATCCGTGATTCGATTAATTGGAAACGTCGACTATCCGGAAGAGACAATCTTTAACACTTTCCATAAATTTATTTTTTTTGCAACGATTAACCGTGATTAGCTCTATTATCCGTGATTCTTAAAATGTTTTTCTATTGCTTTTGAACATTCAAAAATAATCAAACTCAATGTAAATATAAACATAAAGCGAAAAAGGGAAATTCCCTCGTTTAAATAAGTCAGAAGCATGTGTATACGGATGTAGAGTTTAATTTAGACGTTTGATAAGTACGAATCGTACTTATGCTGAACCTGACGTCGAAAATGATTCGGAAAAATCTGATGAAGATGATTTAATTGTTCCTAAAATAACTTTTAAAAAAAGCAACACATGCATCCAATACATTGCTAGACTTCTTGGAGGCTCCGTTATGACAGAGCAAGATAAACTCGGAGTTTACCGCATTCACGAAAAGCTTAATAACGAAAATATTAATTTAAAAAAGAGTAAACGAACAACGTATTAAAAAAATACGTAAAATGAAATCTTTATTTATCGTTTAATCTTTTATTTTACAAAATTTAAATTTTTTCTTATAATAATTAAACATTTGAATGTATTACATATAAATAAAAAATGTTTAAAAGTACAACTCATAATTGTTAACAATTAACCGGGAAAATCGATTATCCAGAATGCTTCCGGTCCCGATGACTACGGATAATCGAGGTCTTACTGTAATTGCATGATATGATTTTTTTATGTTTAATATAATTGCTGTTGTTGTTGTTGTTGTTTGTTGTCATTGTATTAATACAAATGCTAATTTTGTTTGCTTTATATGTATTATTAATTATTTGTTTTGTTAATTGATCTATTTTTCTAATTGAATTTTCCCTTCTCCAGGTCTTGACGCTTTAGTACGTGAACTGAAATCTGGCCGTGTTACGTTGAGGCGTAATCGCCGAAAGACTCAAACCAACGATGCATTGCAGGAAATGTTCCAAGTATTGGAAATTAGTCAAAAACAGAATCGTAATTCAAAAATTTGTGTTGATATGAATTTGTAGATATTTAACAAATACTAACAACATTAGCAACAACAAACAATTAATTATTATAAATAAAAGCGTCATCCATCACATACAGTAAAACGTCGAAAATGGGAAACTAAAGCTGCCTTAACCTTCCAAAATGGATCTTAATAATATATAAGTATATGTATATTAACTAATTTAAATGCATATTTGTGTAATTTTTTTTAAATAAACTTATTATATTGTTTAAATACATACATATGTATACACAGAAAGAAAAACGCCGTACTAAATTCAAGTATTTTCTACTTACTTTGAGTACAAGTCGCACTCAAAATTTTTAGCACAAATAACAATGAAATGTACTTTAATCAAGCCGAAAACGGGATTACTTTAGATAACCAATCCTGGAGTTTCTTAAAATGAGTACAAAATTCTTTAATCACGTGAAAAATCTTAAATCAACTAAAAAATTCGTAATTTAAATTTATCATTTAAATCCATCCGTACTTAAATCAATCTTTCTGTACTTCATTTTAGTGAATCTGTGATTACCGTACTTTTAACACCGCTTGGGATTGATTTAAGTACGAATGGATTGATTTTTCTTTTGAGTGTACACATGCACACCTGCTCAAAATAATACTTAAGTACACCTTATAAGATTAAATAAAGGAGACTTTAACTCTAGAATTTCCCTCTGAAATGTGGCCAGAATTTTGTTTTCGTTAAGAGTTCCATTTAGCGATGTCGTTCAAACGAAAAATCTGGCAAGATTTGATTTGAAACACAAAAAAAATTTTTGGTCGTTATAACACACCCAAGAATGATAGAAATAAAGATTATGTCTTGCGCATAATCTCCCGTTAGATGACGCAGTAGCTCCCTCGCAAAGGCTACCAAACTGCATCATAAGTGAAACTTATATCTTGTAAAAAAATTATGCGTTTTGTGAAAGTTGGCAACCCTGTAATTAATTTAAACTTAGTCCCCTTTCACATATCGGCAATTGAAAGACAGACAGGCGGAGTTTGTCGACGAAGGGACGAAGATGCAGAGTGTGTAGTATACGTCCCCCTGTAACGGACATTTTTTTGTTTCTCTTTTGTTATTTTCGCAGTTTTCACCTTGTTGCTTTATATCATATTTCTCAAGCCCAAGTCGTCTTCTTCGGGAGAATCTTCTAATGCCAATTTTGTGCAATAAACTAGTTTTCCTTTTTTATAAAATTTCATTTAAAAAAAATTATTTTATATGTTTTAGGTAATTTTAGTAAACCACAGAATAAAATAAATATGTAACAATAAGTAAACAAACTGCGGAAATGGATGAAAAACGAATATGAAAAAATTTCTGTCTACCTATTAATTTCCAATATGTAAAAGCTTCAGGCAAGAACAAAAGAGAATTAAAAAAATGTCCGGCAAGAAATGTCGCATATGTGAAAGGGGACTTAGGGTCGGCTTTTCCATGGTAGAATAATACAGGTAGTGTCGAAGAGTTAACGGATTTTTTTTTTTTGGTTCGAGTCTGTCAAATTTTGATTATATATTACTAACACACACCCAAACTTCTAAAAAAGAACACTTTAACATTTGTTTCAAATGCAAATAAGAAACAAAATTCTTTATAGAATAGAAAATGCAAACATTTTGCCATTTTTCTTTTGTGCTTTTTGACAGCTTCGAACCTAAAAGCAGTGTTGTTGTAGCTATTTAAATTTTTTAAAAGCAAAGACGGCTTTCCCACAGTCAAAGTTTACTTTTCAAAGTTTAATTCAGCTGGGAGAAAGACAGAATAAGGAAATATTCGACTCTCTGACTTTCTCCCAGCTGAATGAAACTTTGAAAAGTAAACTTTAACTGTGGAAAAGCCGTCTTTGCTTTTTAAAAATATAAATAAAAAAAATAAAAGATTACACACAAACATTATACACGTTGTGTGACGTCAGCGTTCCAATATGCACAGGAATATTTTTTTTAAGTCTACCTGATGCCGTAATCTTTCTTTCTATCATTCTTAAATACAACGATAGTTACATCCATACATACGAATATATTTTCCTTGAAAACTTGCGTAAAATAACGTATAAAAAGAACAGAGTATCCTTATAAAATGGGTGGATTGGTTTCACAAACATATTAAATATCAGTTAAAATAAGATGAATTTGTAATTAAAAGTCATGTTGCTTCATACACATATCGACGGCAATTATTCAAAATGGTTTATCTGATTGTTCAGGAGCACCAAAAAACTGTTTAATTCCCTAACTAGAGAGTATTTAACAAATCGATCTTCTACAATATGATTGATAGGCTTCTACTAATTCCCTAAAATACTCTCATTACTTTGCTGTGTTTTTACTTGAACCAATACTTACATAAGTGAATGCGTGTACGTGTGTATTTTTAGCATTTGTAGTGGTGCCAACTTTATGAGCCTTTTATTCCTTTAATACCGAACCGATTAAAATAACATATAGTCGGGTCACTAAAGCTCAATAATGTTTACCATTTAGTAAAAGAATAAAGAAAATCGGTTGGCAAACAAAGAAAAGGGGATCTAAAAATTTGTCTTTGCCTATTTAAGTACATATATGTATGTATATAGATGTTGTCTCGTCGAGCTGAATGTCTTAAATATAAAAACAATGGATTTTAAGTGTGTTTTAATGATTTTACTTTTATTATTCCAACAAAGTGGAGAAAGTCGATATTTTTCTTAGCCACTAACACTTTAAAAGTGGTTAAGATCTTTGAATTTTTCTTGGTTACTTATTTTAGTATAAAATAAATTTCATTAAGTATTTAAAGATTTTTACAAAAAATCTGTTTATTTCCCTTTTCTAAATGTATTTTTTTATATTATGTTAAAGCCTAGTTTTGTTGTTAAGTAAATTTCTTATATATATAATACATATATTTTCCGTAATACTTATTTTATTTTTTTTAAATAAATACGAAATATTTCTTTAGTTTATTTTGTTAAACCTATTAATTTTTCAAAGAAGGTAAATCTTAAGACAATTTATTTGTATTTTTATCGTTTCTTTTTAAACAATTAGATTGTTCACGGTAAACTAGTTATCAGGTTATCTGCGCATGTGATTATATCTAAAACTATAAAATACATTAAATAAAAAATAAATTTTATAGTCGTCGATACAATCAGAAACGCAGATCAACCAACGACGAGCTTACTTACCTACCGTAAACATCTTAAATAATGAAAGTTTTCTTTCTAGAATAAAAAAAAGAGACTGCTTTATAAAGAAACAAAAATTAATCAATGTAGCAAATGAATGAATAATAAACAATTCTTTTTGTACTAAAGGGTTTTTTAATACTAAATAATAAAAAGTTTTATACATAAAATTATAGATTCATATATGTATGTATCTATTTGAACTTCATAAAAAAACTTCAATAAGTTATGAAAAAAAATGAATGCAATAAAAAAGAACACTTAATTTTGTTTAAGGAACTTGGTGTGTGGTTGTTAAGGCAGAATTTCTTAAAACACGTATTGTGTTAAAATATCTATGTCTTTCTTTTTACAAATTAAACCGAGTTACTTATTATTTAGAAAGTAATTTTGATTCAAAGGGTTCTAAGCGGATTTTGTTCTTGGAATGATTTTTAGTATCAAATTTTTATTTGCCGATTTTTTTGTTCTTTAAATTTATAAAACAAATCACAGTTTTATTTATTATAAAAGCATAAGTACATTTGTACATACATATACATACACATATTATATATACATATATATTTTTTTAACAGGAAAATCATATTCCCCCTCAATTAAAATTTACTTTTATCCTCCGAATTTCCTTAAGGATCCTGCCTCTTTTTGTGTGTGTGTGTTTTTTGTGTTAATAAAACAAAAAATATAAATTAATAAAAACTTAAAAATAATTTGCAGTCAATTAATTGGTTGGTTGGGTTTACTTTTGTGTTAAATTTGGATTCAGTTTAAATCTATGTAAATCGGCATATTTTTACTTTATTAAAGTAGGTTTTCCATGTAATCCATTAAATGGGGACTGAGTGTCCGTTTTATTTGATTTTTTGTTTCTTTCTGTTCCTGCAGCTGTTGCTTATACCACTTTTCAAAGGACTCTCTTGCTATAACATCTTCATCGTATAAAATGTCGAAAATTCCACAGATTAAATCATCGGCGGGATTTGTTTCATACGATTGCTGTATGCCATCCACAACTGAGTCCAGACAAGCCAGCTCACGATCTTCATGGCCGTCGAGGCATAATCGCAGAAGAGGTAAGCAATTATTGTGAAATGCTTTCATATTTAGTTGAGCATATTTTGTTTTATTAATATTAGCAAGCAAATTTGGGTTTTTCGTGCTACTGCTGCTACTGGTGTTGCTACAGGTACTACTGTTTTTACTTGTGGTTGCGCTACTTGTCCGAGAAGTGCCCGACATCGTAGTCTTCCTTATAGTGGCATAATCACAGCAAAGAAATCTTGTTAATTTTTTAAGGAAATAACTATTAGTATTTACATTAGTGCTAATATAATCTAAGGCTAAATTCGAGTCATTTGGTGAACTTAGAAGTATTTCTAAACGCTGCACATGCTGATCCATTGTTTCTGAACTCTTACTACCAGCATTTGTGTGTGCGATTTCAGGCTTCGTTTTAGAATCGTAGAGAAATTGTAATTTATTGGACGCAACAAATTGGCGCCATTGCTGCTGATCGCTTTTGAACATTTGCCCTTGATCAAGTTTAAATTCTTCATGCCACAAATCTCTCATGTAAGTTGCGCCAAACTCTTTGGTAAAATAAGCAACTAAAGCGTTTACAAAACGTTCGGTGAATATGTGATCAGTACGCCAATTTGTATGCCAAATATCACTGAATGTTATTAAACGTTCATGTAGCAGTGGTCCTAAGAATTGTATCACATATGTCCAGCCATTTGGTACGTCCATTAACAAATCAGGAAATTCTTCGGCAAACTGTTCATAAGGTCGAGTAAATATCGTCTTATTAAATGTATTACGACGTTTCATTAGAAAAATGAATATGTTTGCGCAGGCATTCCTTTCTAAGCTCTTCACGGCAGCTAAATGCAAATAATCCATTAAAATATAATATATTAAACATATTTGTTGGTTGTTGCTAGTCTTTTCCCAAGCAATCAACACTTCTTCTTGCCATCTGTTACTGCGAGAAGGTAGACAATCTAAATATTCTTCCATGAGCTGATTAAGAAGTCGTTGATTCTCTTTGGTAGAGTAGGATTCCAATATTACTTTTATATTGGAACTCGAATTTGGATTTTTAGCACCCCAATATTTCGTTTGTTGTTGCTGTTGTTTTTGTGGGTATTGTTGTAAAGATGTGGGTGAAGTTCGATCGCTCTGCTGCGAATCAATTGATTGGCTTGTGTGTCGACCGGTTACAGTACGCCACATATAAGTAGAGCTATTTCCTAATTTGGTAGTTGCTTGCGAAGAGTCATCGCCCCGGGAAAAATTCAATTTTTTCAAATCTATGCTGTATTGTTCTCGCTGAGCTATATATTGAGATTTTGATGATTTTTGGGGAAAAAAGTTGCCGCTGCTTCCGATCATACCAGGTTCTTTTGTTCGCAATTGATTTTGCCGATTATTATTCCCAAAGGACATACGCTGCGAAGAACCCCTTTCGTATGTGTTTACAGATCCAGATGGCAAGTTACTGTTCTTGTCCTCGGGGAGTCGTTTGCGCGGTGCTACATGGCTGCTTTGAGCACCAGATGATTGACCCCAATTTTTAGATCTTAAATCGATTAGATCTTGCATCATGAAACGTACACGGCTGCAGATTTTTATTTTCTTTTTAGACGGATCCTTTGCCTCCTTGACAATAGCATGTATTTTCTCAAAAACTTTATTCATTCTGATATCATTAAATGATTTTGTATCGCTATATTCCAAAATGCTACCAACAGTCGATAAAAGCTTGCACATATACTCTAATTTTTCTTCATTGCCATGCTTTAGTAAGGACTCCACACATAGGAATACACGGTTAGCGGATAGCGACCGCAATTTATACATTTCGCCTATAAAGCGTACAGTGCCCCAAGCACGGCGTCGAAATTGATACTCCTGGTGCTCGAGTTCGGCTTGCAATTCAATTTTCTCCTGTGTGTCTGCTGCGTCATTTAGTTTCTTGATAATCTGTTGCAATTTTCGCTCTTTTGCATCCGCATTGTTTACATTGGATTCAAATTCCATTTCCAGTTGTTTTATCAATAAGCTATTGAAGACATCTTTGTTTTCTGCTTTGACTTCTTCAAATAAAACTTTGCAAAATTTCGCATAAGTTGGGGCGAAATTAGGCTCGCTAACTGTTTTTTCGAATATTAATAGCATAATCTGAAAAGAGACAAAATGTATACAAAAAATAGATATATGTGCAACAAGAACAAATAACTCACTTTTTGCATTTTTTCCGGCGTGTTCATAGTTATACTCGTCATTTCTTTCAACAAAACAGCAAAGTTCTCAGCAGTAAGCTTGTTGAGGATTCCACGTACTTTTTTCACTAATTCTTCGATATTGTCGTTACCACTTTTACCAGATTCTGAGCTTAGCGCATTATTATTTGAACTATTGGATAAAAATTTTGGCTGCCAAGCATTTTTACATTCCGACAGTTTGATTTCCTCATTCAAAGACAAGTTAATACGTATAACTTGCATTTTCTTCTGAGCTTGGTTAGTGTTAAGACCAACTCCGGCTGTCCCTGAGGGTATTTGTATACCGGCATTATTATTACTTGTCGAGGCTGAATTGGTGTCGTTATCTTGATGTTTCCTTCCTATAAAACCTCCACGCCTTTTTGCAGTTATCATCTCAGTGGATTCGTTGAAGTTCATTTGTTGGTAAGAGTGTTGCGCGCGTTGTTGCGAATTTATTCCCGTCAAATGGTGACGATGTTGCTGCCGCGCTACAAAAAGCTGTGAAATACAATCACCCTTTTGACAGGGCACTACTGGAGTTTTACGCGATTCTGGTGATGCGGAAAAAGCTTTTAATTCATCCAAAGTGTAACGTACAAAAATAGGTGGCGCATCTTCTACTTTGGGCGGATCTGTAAACGAAAAAAAGATCGTATCAAGAGGGCTATGAAGAAAATATTTATTTATTTAAAAATGTGTATAAATTTTGCTTTTTACTTTTTGCTTCCAAAATCTTTTTATCATAGCCAGTTGGCGTCTTATTTTCATCATTTTTTGTGGGAACTAGAAAGTAAAAGAATATATTTAAAATTCTTTGCGTTTGTTCAGTTAAAATTAGAGATGTGCGCTTAAGTGATTTTTATTTCATGATCACACACGCTCACGTAGACAACAATTTTAATCATGTACGAAAACATTTTGAATTCTCAAGTTCAAAAGTTGCTCATGTCAAAATGTATACAAAAAAAGTATTATTATTTATTTTATTTTGTAATACAAAACAAAAAATGTTTCTAACGCACTTTTTTATAATACAAAAAACCGAAATATCAACTAAATAAATATGTATTTACGTTTAGTGATATAACGAGTACTAGCATTCGTATACGCGGATATTCGCCTATTTTTTATATTCGTATTCGCCAAATTTATGCAGTTTTCGCGAATATTAACGTTCAAAAAATACATTAGTGTAACTACATTAGATAAATGCAATAACAAAAATATAAATTTTTATTAATAAACATTTATTTTTAAATTCAAATATTTCTTTAATAAACTAAAAACTCAACAAAAAATAATGCCCTTATTAAACTTCTTTTACAACTAAAATTAAAAAAAAGTAAATCTTTCTGCGCTTCATATCATGACAAATTAATAATCAAAACTCAGAAGTTGGTATTTTTCATTCGTGACAATTTTTATATGTAATGACAATCACAGCAGACACGAAAAAAACCACGACATTTGCGCATCTCTAGTTAAAATTATTTATTCTTACTATTGCTGGATTTGTTTTGTTGTTGTTTTGACTTTTTTTGCTTCTTTTCTTTGGGTTTTGCACCTTTTCGACCTTTTTTTCCTAAATTAGAAAAAGTAACCATATTTCATTTTCGAACGTTAATTGCTTTTATAGACTATACCATTAAAGAATAATTGTAAGAAATTTTATTTACTTACTTTTTGACTCACTGACAACAAAAGAAGACACAGATGGTTGCAAGTCTTCACAAATTTCTTGGGATTTTTCCTCATCGTTTCTTTCTGACGATGTTTGCACAGATACTGTGTACGGTTCATCTTTTGATTTGGCTATAAAACAAAATAAATATTTTTTTTTATTTTTTTATTTTTTTATCCTTATTAGAAATTGAACATGAAATAATTTAAAGGTAGTAAGGAATATTTAATTATGTAATTCCAATATACATGGTAGGATGCCAAATCCTCTCATCGGCGTTCAAGTGTATTTTCAGGTTATAGGTGGCGCTGGTTCTAAGTAAATTTCAGTCAAACGGGTTGTATACATATTACTCTACGGCCCTTTTAGTTTTTAAAACTCCTTCCCCACCCTCGCCATCGTAACACACTTCAAAAATTTGCCGGTATAAATTATTTCTAAAATTTCGTAATCACCCCCAGTATTTTGCATATGCGAATAGCCCCTTAAATACAAATAATTTGAAAAAAAACTACGTTTAGTTTACGAACATTTCGTTCCTTTATTGCAACGCATTCATACATATCTAAAAAAAACTCGTTCGTCAGAAACCGAGTTTAAATCAAAGATTAAAAAAGCATTCTCTCTCCCCTCTAGAGTTGAGTAAACAATATATTTGTATCAGGGATGCAAAAGTTGGTACAATTTGTCCTTTTTTAAAAGTACAATAACACCCCCATGCCTAATTCAGCACCATTTCATAATTTTCCTAGTTTTATTTCATTACACGAAAGTATTTTAAATCATTATCCCATTTTTTATACGGCAACTCTATGTTAACCATTCGTTGTGAATTATTTTATACCCAAGGCGGAATTATACAAATGGTGGCGATTCTACAACAGGTACAACATTACAATAACAACTGACATCTCAACCCCTATTTTAACATACTAGAGTACGCCCAGTGGTCGAAATTCGACCGCCATTTTAAACGTATATTATAGTATTTTAAATTTTTTATTCGCACTTTTTCCCAAAATTCAGTAAAACATTTACAATTTTGTTAAAAACATATCGCAATTGATTATTGAGGGTATAGCTTGTTCCTATGCGCATTTCACTGTTGCTAATGCAGGTCATCATTGAACTTTACCCAAATATTCCTTTGAACAATTGGAGATATTATATTAAACCTTCATTAAAACAAATGAAAAGTTTAAACAATATCAAAGTTATAACAAGAACTCAATAATCAACCAATTGTTTTTGTTTTCTTACTTTACCTATTTATATATATTTGTTGCATTTCTTTAAACAGAAGAAACTACCTAATTACTTATTCCCTTCCCCATGGAAAAAACAATAAACCAAACGAAGTTGCATACAAACACGCACATTTATAAGAAAAAAATCTTATTACTTATATACATACATACATATATATGCAGGTACTCTTAAACACTCTCATTGCTTTGCTTTGTGTTTATTTTTGCCATTTGTAATGGTGTCAACTTTATGAGCCTCTTATTCCTTTATTACTGAACCGATTTAAATAATATATAATCGGGTCACTAAAGCTCAATAATGTCTACCATTTAGTAAAAGAATAAAGAAAATCGGTTGGCAAACAAAGAAGAAAAAGGGATCTAAAAATTTGTCTTTGCCTATTTATATATAGATATATTATTTTTAAGCATCTAAAGAAAAATAATACAATACCATAATGTATTTAACTTTAATCGGACTGAAAAAAGTACACTTTTTCTTAAAACTTAGTACAATTTGAAAATTTAATTTTGCATCCCTGATTTGTACACACAAAATAAAGAGCGATACGACGAATATTTCTGCATTATTAACTCAAAAATTCGATTTTTTTTAGATATGACTACGTTGCAATAAAGGAGCGATTTGTATTATTTTAACATATGCAAGTTTTATACTTAAGCCGAACTTTTTTGGTTGGATTAATAGCTGTGTTCATTTACAAATTTGTAACAATTGTTACTAGAAAGCGTTCATTAACCCAAAAAATTTGCAACGAGAGAGCGTCGAAAGAGCGTATAAAATTGAGAGACAGAAAAATTCTTGCAAGTTAGTTAAAAATAAAAATATTTTAGAAAATTTAAGAAATTATAAGTAAATGTAAACTTTTAAAACGATAAAAAGTATTAAAAAGATAACAAATTTATTTTTGTGTAACTTAGGAACAACAGAAGCAAAATAAGATGTCTAATAGAATTGAACTAAGCAACACAGTATCTGGTACATCAGTGGCAAAGGATGTTCCGGCAAACAGAGTACCTAACTACTCGGTAATTTACACTAAGCAGCAAATAATTCAATTAGTTCAGATATATATTTGCAAATAAATTTAAATTAACATATAATTTATTAAATTACTTTTTTACTGCTTTTGGGGTTTAATGCTGGCAGCAACGTGATATTTTTTTTTATTTTGGATAAAGCTTTTTTATTTCAATGAAAATGAAAATTGCTTAAATTTGTTTCCTTTAAAAAATATATTTAACACGTTTTTCGCCGGCTGTTTATTATTTTATTTATTAATCCATTAAATAGCTAATCACCCTTATCGTGTTTAGCGTATTTCGACTACGCCTAATACTAGATTAAACAAAATTGCAAAACTTTTCATTATTCTATTACAAGCCGTACTCGAAAAACGCCAGTCACCATAATCACATTATTTTTATAATAATATACATATATGTATGTATAATTTGTCCAAAAATATAGGGGTAGTTATTTAGTACTCATATATACCTATACATTACAACACTACTTTAACTTGCAAATTTTTGCTAGTAGTGTTCATTTACTTTTTCACATTTTTGAGAGTAATTTTGGAAAATATCTTGTTACTCTCTCGTTGCTAATTTTTACTAGTAAAATAAATGAACAAACCTAATATGTTTGGATTGTATGTTTGTATGTATATAAGTATGTTTTGTTTTATTGTTATCGAGTTGTGTGTATTTTAAATTCAAGTATATGTATAGTATGACGTCATAATTAGTAATTACGAAACATTTATCTCAATCAAAGATTATTGCGCAAAGCTAAACATGTTCGACTTACCATCCGTTTCCTTTGAATTCTCAGAATCAGATTCGTCGGCTTGTAAAATAACAAGATCTGCATTATAAATGTTATCTGTTTGTTGTTCTATTGATATAGTGATTGGTAACTCCTGATCAGCACACTCTATGGGTAAATTCACAGCGGCTGTATCAAGAACATCATCTTCATTGTCCAACTCGTGTTCATTAGTGTCAGCATCTGTATCGTTTGGATCTTCATAAGCATGCACTTTTAGGAATTCACTGCCAGAGTGCAATGACTGTGTAGTGGCGTTGGCATCAGTAACGGAAAGAATTGTTGTTGGTGCAACTGCTAAACCGCTTGCTGGCTTCACAATATCATAACCATCCTCCTCCGCATTTGGCATTTGACAGTATATTTTATCAGTCTCTGTTGCAGATATCGACTGTGAATGCGTTGGTAGCACAACATCTGAAGGATCAGTCGGTATGGATTCGGTTAATGATTTGTCATTGTCAGTTTGTATTGAAACTGATTCAACGTTAGTTTCGCTTTTGGTTTGAGTCGGAATATGGGGTTGGGCATCAATTTTTACTATTTCTAAGGTATCTGGATTAACAATTGGTATTGCGAATTTTCGTTGTTTTGTGTTATGGTCAGAAGTTGATGAAGTTCCAACGCCTAAGCCCACATTTTGTATATTTATTGACGTTGATGGAGCTGGAGCTGCTGATAATGTATAAGCTTTTACGGGTGGTGGTTGACCCATTCCAGGAGCTGCTGTTAACATTTGACCTAATTGTGGTGGAGTACAGTATGGTGGTTGTACATACGCTGTTGGTCCGCTGGGACCTATACTTCTAGCTGCAGTATTTTGAAATTGTTTTGCCATAGAACCGCCGCTACCTGCAGCAACCGTTTGTTGTGGATGTGCATTGGTAAGGATGGATGCGCGTGCTTGTTGTGGCATTAATGCGTGAGATAGTGCGAAATAATTTGGTGGTACCATATACTGTTGCGGATGGGATACAGTTGCAATCATATTTCTTATTTGTGTATGATGCTGTGGTGCATGGTGCATGTGATGTGTCGGCAATTGAATATTGTGTAATCCCATTTGCTGTTGTGGGGGAAGTTGTGATTGAGGTTGATGTGACGTCTGATAAAGCAAATGCCCAGCCTGCCTACCGCCCACACCAACATTGTTGCCGCCTGTATTTCCATGTGTAGGTGGCGCAACATTACAAAATGGATATGTAACAAATGCAACTGGTCCTTGATGGTGCTCATATTGAGGAGGCTGCTGCGAATGTGCAAGCGGGAATGGGTTATTATGACGAACTGGTGCGTTTGTTTGATTTTGTAACGGCTGCTGCTGCTGCTGCTGCGTCTTCCCAACCCCACCCGTATTAACATACATAGGAGGAGGATCTAGCGAAGACCTTTAAATAAATAAATAAAGTATTTATCGCCAATTGAAAAGAAAAACAATAAAGGCCGCTAATGTGCAGGCCTTATTCAGAAAAAAATACTTTTGCTTTATAATGGCCCAATAAAAAATGTTCACGCTTTCCAAATGCACTATTTTGAAGCCCTTCAGGGGATGCAAAAGAAATAAGGCGGAAATCTATAAATTTATTTTAAAACGCAAAATAGTTGAATCTCTCACTTATTAAATAGAAGAGAGAGCCTCAAATGACTGCAATAGATTTAAGTTTTTGTTGTTTAACGATTTCATATAAGCAGCATCGGAGATTAGCGATGATACAATAGCATGACGCAAAATGATAAAGTTATGATTTTATCGTATTATTGATGGTTTGAACAAAGACGGCTTTTCCACGGTAAAAGTTTACTTTGCAAAGTTTAATTCAGACAGAATAAGAAAATATTCGTGTCTCTGTCTTTCTCCCAGCTAAATAAAAACTTTGCAAAGTAAACTTTGACTGTGGAAAAGTCGTCAAACCGCAGTTTTATGTTAAAAAAAGTGAGTTCCCAAATGGGAAACCGGAAAAATTATGCCTTCTGGAAGCGTATTTCGAAGGAGGATATACAATAACAGCAAACAACCCCCACTTAAAAACCTGCATCGGACGAAGCAATGGTTTTTGCTAAGAGGTTCATCAATGAAATGTTGTGTGGAATATTTATTTATTTATTGGTACATATTCTGCAAAATAAATTTGCAGAATTGGTTTGCACAAAAATGGCGCCGGTAACAAGATCATATGTCCATGATGTTATTAACAGTATTTTTAAAATCTTTTTGTGACTGACTGTACCCGACCTATTCCTTCACATAGGAATAGCCAACGTGGTTTTCAACGAAATTCCACAAAAGAACCGCAAGACGATACGGTTATTCGTGGCAAATCAGTCAACCATTGCGAGCGAGACGAAAAACTCTCGAAGGCCAAACAACACACGCAAGCCTGACCGCACTTAAGAAATAATTACGAAGACGCAAGAGCAGTTTTTCAGCCCAGACCTGCTTCACTTCTGTTGTATGGAATATGTTTTATGAATATGAGCGTAGGGATATAACCACATATATGTTTGCTTTATCACACTATGGACAATGTTGTGTTATTTACGAAAACTGCTTTTTCGGGACAATTTGCACAAAAAAATACACCGGAACCAGAACTAGAATTAAATAAATACCTTTATAGTAGACATTTTACTAACTAACTCCAATGTCGCTTTTTCAAACCTAGATCAGATCTTGTTCTGATTTAAATACAGTAACTTTGTTTTATTCGGCTTTACGAGTAAACTATTTTTTTGTAATCTCCAGTTATTAATATCGACTTCACGTCAATACAATACCGAATACTGTTGACAGGCTCATGATATTTTCTAGACCTTAGAGAACAGAAATAGACTGTGTTTTGGTATTGTATTGATGTGAAAACTGAAATAAAGGTGAATTTAAATATTTGAAACTGTTTTCATTTGAACCGTTTTTCGTCGGATAGAAAAATATATCACTCATTTAAAATTGTATAAAGACAGAAAGGAAATCAATAAGAAATAAATAAATAAAAAAATAAATAAATATATAAATAAATAAATATTAAATAAATAAATAAATAAGTAAATAAATGCAAGGAATGCACGTTGATCGAACAAACGAATAAACCATTTCCGTAACGAATGTGAGAACTTTTCCGCACACTTACACGTTTGGCACAGTTGATTATTTTTTATGTCACTTGGCCAGCCGATTTAATCAGCTAAATGCATAACTAATTCAATTACAGAGACGACTTTTCCACAGTCAAAGTTTACTTTGACGGCTTTTCCACAGTCAAAGTTTACTTTGCAAAGTTTAATTCAGCTGGGAGAAAGACAGAATAAGAAAATATTCATCTCTCTGTCTTTCCCCTAGCTGAAATCAAACTGCAAAATAAACTTTGGCTGTGGAAAACCCGTCTTTGAAAAGATTTAGATGTTTTGGGAAGTTTTATATGTTTTTTTACATACATAAATGTGCACAATCTTAATTTTGCAATCTGCAATTTATCGGTCCGACAAAAGCCTACCTTTAACCAATGGCAAGTTGTAATAATGGCCCTTAGTATAAGTTTATTAAAGTACAAAAATATAACAATGTTCTAAAAATGTTTCACATTACAATAGTATTTACAATAAAACTTGCTATATACTTATGGTCTTATTCACAAACGATTAATAAAGTTAATGTGCGCATTAACACCGGGTTTCCCATATAAAAATCTATCATTAAAACTACTATAACTTTATTAATATATTATTTATTTTATGATTTTAAATACGTCAATTAATTTTTTCGCAAATCGAAATAATTTTTAGGAATTCAAGAACAAGTTGCCACAAATAAACCTTAAAAAACCATCACATATTGGAAAAACCAAAAATCATAAAAAAACACAAATAATAATTGGAAAATCTACCTACATATAAAAACTAATTGCATCAATAAAAGAGTAAGCACGACAAACGTGCATACATAGTATTACATACACACATATGTATGTATGTATGTAAATATACTTTATGGGAATCTATTAAATTTTTTCTTCTTTCTTTCTTTTATTATATAAGAGAACATATTCGTACCTTTAAAAATCATTACTAGTTCCTATCCATATACATGCATAATCCTAATTAAATAATTAAAATAAATAATAAAACAGGCACTAAATCATCAAAACGCCTAAAATCGTCAAACCTATGACAAACTCATCAAAACTGGCATCCGCGGCTGCAGTGAATGTTGAATAGAAAATACACAAGTATATACTAACAGTCTTATTCACAAAAAATTGTTATTGAAGACATTATGCTCACATTAGTTAACAATCAGTTTTAGTATTATTAGCCAGTAATAAGAAACCTTATTCACAAACGTTTAATAAGGCAAAATTAACTATTAAGCGATTATTTCAGTTTTGTGATTGTCTGTTAGCTACACTGTGTTATTTGAATTGGCAAGTTAAAATTAATGTTGCATACAATAAAATACTCGATTAGCAAGTATTCTCTAAGGGTTGGAAAAATGTGAAATGAATTCCATATAAAGGTTGTTTAATCAATTTAGATTAATAGCATATCTAAAAATATATATATATTTATTGAGACGTGTTGAAATGGCATTGCCAACAATATATTTCGATAAAATATTACAAAACATTCAAATACCGGATACGTTGCAGTTTTTTATACACCACTAATTTATTTGACTGATTTATTTGGAAAGTTTTTGGCGTTTCCGATGAGCAAAAACATGGAAAAAATCATTAAAAGAAAACGCAGCGACAACTGGGTGGAAGAAGACAAGCCAAGTATCAATATTTCAATGATCAGGTAAAATTATGCGATTGCGTGTGTATAAGTATGTATTACTTCATAAAAAATTTACTTTTTTACGTTTATACTCTGCTCAAACCTACCGATTGTCAAAATTACATTTAAAACATTCATATTTTTTATTTATTTTTCACACTTTTAAACTTTCACAATTTTTTTTTCTTTTAACAACACAAATGTCAACTTATTAAACGGATAAAGAAGGGTGATGCCTACAATAAATTTTTTGAGTTTATTAGTGTCTAATTGCAGCTTCATAGTTCTATTAAACGTTTTTGAATACTACTTTAACGATTTTTGCTTATTAGTCTCTAATAAAATGTTTGTGAATAAGGCTGTAAATAAATATGCCGCGAATGGTGTTGTTGCGAGCTGATCGTAACACCAAGTCGTGTTAGTGGAAGACATAGAAGTTAACGAGTATCAAAATAGAAAAAACACGAAACTTTGCTGTGACTCGTTGTGATATTGTATTTACTTTTTTCTGCGCTCTTACTTCTTTCTGCATCAAGTTATTGTGTGTATTGTCATGCATGAAGCTCGCGGCGTATTGAAGAACGAGCGAAAAAAAACAAACCAATAAGAGCGAGTGCTTAATAGTATCCGAGCCTATAAATTACTTAGTATAAAGCGAGTGGGCTCGCGGGTATTATGTATGGTTGCAGATGTCTGATATATATATATGTATAACAATTTAACAAATATTATTGTTTTTGAAGTTGATGTCCCGTTAATTGAAGCGCCTGAATTTCGTATTATTTGTAAAAGTCTGATAACACTTCCATAATAATGTACGAAATTTTAAACTTTGAAAAGTTATTGCAGGAAGACAAGCTCTTTTTGAAATCGTTTGCAAATTAAAAAGAAACCCCTTTCTCATAAGTTAAATTAGCTGTTCCTTTTTTAGCAAAAAATAATTGCTTACGGTAGCAAGAAGCACAAATTATACCAAAAACTATTGGCTCAAATTATTAACAGATGAGCTGGTAGATCATTTATGCTGGAAGGGAACGGCAGATAAGAGTGCATGACGGAACGGCAGAGAAGAAGAGTGCACGGAGCCTGAGTGTAGCTAGAGCTATAAGAAGTGAAGTATTTTCTCTATTGTATTCAGTGTGAAATTATTATTAGGTTATTATATGCTTAAAGGCCATTAACACAAAGTTCAGTTATGTTTATTTAATTTTAAAGTTTACTAACTTTCAGTTTGTCTAAACTTAAATTTTCATTGGAAATTAAAAATGTTCATTAACAATAAAAAAATTTAGTTAACTTACAGTTATCAACTATTGTGAATCACACTAGGAATTTATTTTTGGGAAATGCAAAAAAAGAAAATAACACCATCATCCAAGGACATCTGAGCCCGATTTATGCACAAAGATGTGCATTTTTCAGATGGTAAAGCTTAAATCGCAATTTTTTTAAGAATTTATGAAAAATATTTTTAATATAAACAAATAATTAATTTTTAAATGTCATATTTTTTTAAGTTAAAAATTTAAACTCAGAAACTATTTCAGTTAATTTTATTTAAAAGTTAAATCTTAACAGAGCTTCGTGTTAATGAATTTTCACTAACCAAAGTTAAAGTTTCGAGTTTAGTATTAAATTGAAGTTAACTTTTTTATTGTTAACGGCCCTAAGCTTACTAAAATATTACGAATGTAAGCTTATTATAAACATGATTAGAAAAGTACATTTCTGTAATTATATTATTGACAAGCAATATCACCGTTCAGTTTTTATTATTAAATAAAATTTAATAAGCCATTTATAATAATAATCAGCTTCCTACAAGTTTCTTCAAAATCGTTTTGGTTTGTTGGGATGTATCAGAAAAATAAACAAAATGTGTTTGTCGAATTTGCTTTTGCTTTAAAATGAGACAGAGGTCTTATTTTGTAATAAGAGAGAGCTAATAAGTTTTAAATTGTTTATTTATGTTTTTTAGTTTTTGAATTTTATTGTATTTATGTTTAATATTTAATTATAGAATATAGTGGATTGCGTCGGCCATAGTCGTAGTACATCTTCAATTTGTGAACTTTAAAATTAAAATGGTATGAATTTCGTAAGAGGGAAGAGTGAAGTCGACCCTATGGAGTTGACTAGGGTGTCAGGCGAACGCAGTATCCACGGTAAAATATTCTAAAATCTAATTTTACAAGAGAGGGATGCGCGACTTTTATGATAGAACAAAATGGTGAAAATTCGAGTCTCCTTTTTTACTTCTGACACAAACCTAACAGTGCTCTTAATCTGTTGAGATGTCTGGAATGGATGGTATTTTTCCAGGTATGATTACACTACTAGGAAGTATCGGAGAGATATTTGCGGCCTATCTTTCGACAGACATACGAGGCAGGATCGTATGGTGCCCAAAGGCAGAACAGCAAATAAGGTTCTTAGGTATAATGGGAGAACCTTATTTATGTGGATTGACAGAATTATAGATTGTCGTCATGGTTATAGATTATACTTTTCAATAGCTAGTAGCGAACATATCGGGAAGCTACTTTTATCTAGAATAATAAAAATCAGATTTAATTTATTAATCATAAATTTGAATAATCAAACTTTTTGATTAATTAAATATGTTTGAATAACCCATTAATATCATACATAAATAAACATACATATTGTATATTTTATAAAAACTTACCGCTGCCTTTTATGGGTTTTCTGCTTGGGAAACGTTGTTGCCGTTTCACAAGTATTAATAAGACGATGAAAAGCGATTACTTGAATGCGTTGTTGGTTTTACAAAAATAAATCTGTTAGCCGGTAATAATTTGGAATTATTAGTATTGAAACAAATTCCGTCAAAATGGGTAATTTTCTAAAAAGAAAAGATAATAAGAAAATATTAATGTACATATTTATATTAGTGCATTTAGTAAATTTAATTTGGCATAAGCACCAATGAATTGCATAAAACTAACAAACAAAAATCAGAAAGAATTTCCAATGGAATCGCGAAATTGGGCTTATTTCTCATAAATGCAACTAAGCAAAGTAAATCACGTACAAAAATTGTGCTGATCCTGAAATTTTAGATTCTTCCTGAAATGTACTTCATTTTTAAATTTTTTTGTTTTGCTCCCCAGATTGAAGTTTTTTGCATTATTTAGTTATTTGGCCTTATTACGTTCGTCGAATTTTAATTTTCGACATGGACAGTTTCTATTTGATGAAAGAATAATGTTCTATGCTTCTTTAGTCGAAGGCTAAAATGCGACAATCGTAATAACACCCTTTAACTTACGATTTAACGAGAAATTTTAGTTATGGCCAAACTTTTTATAAATAGCAGCGACCTTTTTTTTCTAAACAAAACATTATAATAATATTATTTTATTTAGTAGGGATATCGATAGCTTTTTATGTCATTTAAATTTTTTACACGTCTACTTTTCGAACATCGAATAAAAAAGTTTTTGGATATCGAAATGCGCTTATTTTTAATATAAACAATTTTAAGTTTGTTATTATTAACCGACTTCCAAAAGCAGAAATGGTCACATAATTTATACCTCGGAAATTGCTACGTGGTCAAATATGTTAAAAGTACATCTTAAATAAATTTCAGTTTACAGACAAATATTAGTGCCAAAGTGTGTAAAGTGCGCAACGGCATGAAACTACTCAAAAATTGCATACATATATTTATTTAATGCAATTTTAAACGCATATAAAACATTTGCGGAATGGGGAGTGAGAGAACAAGTTAGTGTTTCAGGCAAGCCTCCCCTTCCCATCTCCCGTGTTATTCTTTAAGCAATAGGAATTACATTAACAATACAAGACGACAGATCAATCACGTTCAAGCAGTTCTAAACCAATACAAAATTACATTACAAGTAGAACACAATATTAGTGGTGTAGAATCAAATCATTATTTTGCTACCCGTTCCAATGATCTCAACATTAAAATTTAACGTACAGCAGGATGTATTATTGTGAAACAAAAACTTAAATAAATACAAAAAATTTGTAGTAAAAGAATACGTATATAAGATAGTAGGAAAAACCATAACGTTCGCAGCAGACGAATTTAAAATTTTTGGATGAACATAAACATTTATAGTCCTCAATAGAGCTATTTTAATATCCTTAAATATTCCTCTGTCTTTTAAGTATTTGGATTTTTTTGGTTACTATGAAAAATTCGCTAAAATTTTGTAAAAACCGCAACGGCACTTTCAGCAAAGAACTGTTTTTCCCGAATGTTATATGAAAATATATGCGTACGAAAGAAATGTCAGCAGTACAGAATTTACCCATATCTGAAGTCTAGTAAATGTTGTTATTAAAAGAAAATCGTTTTATATGATTGTATCGAATAATTCAACCTTTAAAGATAAGGATACCAAATGTGAAATCCGAGATTTTTGGAATTTGTTGAGTACTTTATTTTCCACTAATAATACTATATCAAAAAAAATTGGTATATTAACATTGATACATTTACACTCATTAAGTTGAAAAAAATGTACCATTCAGAAAAACAAACATAACTTGCACTATCGTCTTAAGTATGCACAGTTGTGACAGTGAAAGTGACAGCAGTGACAGTGACTAATAAAGAAAACTGAAATTTTTCGACAAGTAACACAATTTTGTGAAATTAATGATAAATTAATTCGTAAACTTCGAAATAAATGTATAACTTAATTAAGGCTGCATTCGACGTTATTTTGTCTGAAGTACTTGTTTACATCTTCCCATAGATAGGGCTTAGATGAGGAAACTGGGAATTACACGGCATACCCACATCTTCGTTGATTATGAGCCATACCTTTTCCGGTTTGCTCGAGTGTTTGCATTCATAATTTCCTCATACATTCCCTGATCCATTATTTCTTTATGGACCAATGCCGTTATAAGGAAAGATATTCCCATATCATGACTTTGGCACCACCGTGATTTGCCGTTCTGCTTGTGTATTTCTCTTTACATTCTGTATTAGTACATCTCGTTTAGATCCAAAAAAAATTATTTTCACTTGTCAGTACATAATAAGTCCCTCCACTTTCCATTCGGCCAACTGATATGTTTCTGTTTAAACCTTAAGCAGGCACATGGCTTTTTCTTTGTCATCAATGACACTTTTCATTAGGTCTTAGCAAGTAATTTTATTTCAAGCAGTCGCCTACGAATATCAATGATAAAGCACAAACTCAGGTCCTTTTGTATCTTGTTTGATGATATCGAAGAATGAACTTCGTTATATGGTAAAATACAATGGTCATCTATTCTAGATTTTTTGGGATTTCGCCCGAGATTTTTGGCCTAATTTTTATGTAGCAATGCATTGTCGATAATTTAATCGAATTACGATAATCATGGTTGTCAATGAATCCAATGTTGTCGGAATTGGATTTGAAAAGACTACAAAATTATACTTTTGTGTAATAAATTTCAATGTTATCGATTATATGTATAATCTAGCATTACGATCTGTTTTGAAAATAAAACAGATAACATTTAAATTCATCGCACAAAAGTTTTTTTGTAGTCTTTTCAAATCCAATTCCGACAACATTGGATTCTGTGATAACCCTGAATGTTTCTTTAATTTCCTCATAAGTTTTTCTTAAATTTCATAAGTTTTCCCTATAGAAAAAGAACCCAAGTTTTTTAACAATTATTTAAAAACTTCTCGGATTACTTATACATATACATATGTATTATATATGTATACATTTAACTTTCAATTTCCTAAAGGATTTTAAGGCTTAAACTCAGTGATTTTTGACATTTCTGTAACACTCCGATTCAAAGCAAAATATTAAAATTACTATATTGAAACATTACCGTTAGAGTTAACATGATCATTTATTTTTTTGTGGTAATTTACATATACATATATAAATATACATATATAAATATACATATATAAATATATATATATATATATATATATGTATACTTCGTAGTTACTACCATTAAATCATGTGGTATCAAAATTTAAAAATTACAACTTGAACATACCAAAATGTAAGATAGTACAATCCCTATTATTTTTAACACAGCTGTATGTATGTACATATTTATATTAGCCGGCTCATCTTGTAAGGGGATCAAAAACACATAAGTTGTTACCCCTCTCAAATTCTATATTTTCTACGCCTATTCTAAAAAAGTCGTACATATCTAAATAATGTACTAAATACATACATATATACATCAAATATGTTGCCTTGAGAAAAACAATTAGGTTTCACTAGACTCTCAAAAGGTTTTGGGAAATATTTAACTAGATTTACTAGTAAAATGTCCTTTTTTTTCTTCCACTAGATCGCTCGTGTAAATGTACATATATGTACATACATACATACATTGTTCACCATTTTACTATGGAGTAAAACTGAATTCCGGCTTTCTTCATTAAAGCAAATGTCTAATGTCTGAATTTTGGTCTGTTTAGTTTTAGCCACGTGTGTACATACGTACATATGCATGTACATATGTATGTATGGATGTGATTCGACTTAGCAAATTCAATATGAGATTATTAAAAAAAGGCAATGTATAATTTTACATAGGTGTTGTTCACATTTTGCGTAAGGTAATTTTTGGTGTTTTCCCGCCTCGCACACCTTTCAAACCTATTTAAAAAAATGTCAACCGATCCTTTACAAAGTGCGTTACGTAATATGTGAACAGCCCCCTGAGCAGAATCAATTTCTTTGCACGAAGCACAGAGTAGACTGCCTCAAGCCTGAGTTTACATGATGAATGAAAAATGGAAATGTGCACAATCTTGCCTGTATTTTAAATTCACAATTTCTACAAAAAGTTCCAGGCAATCAACAAAGTAATAGAAAAATGTTTGCATGTGGAAAACATAAGTTTACAGAATTTAAGAATGAGGGAAAAAAATTTGGATTTAAAGTCTTAAAAAGTTTAAGAAATAAAGCTTAAACTTGACAGAAGTTTTAAAATTATGTACAACAACTTAGCTTTTTTGTGTATCATAAATTAAATTTAAAATTTTATCACACCTTTTTTAACATTTTCACTTGCAATTGATATTTTATATTATTGTACTTACTTTTTTGTCCTTTTTGGAATCCTTGTATTCGCAAAAATTATTATTTTCTTCTATCTTTTAATGTTTTTGAATAAAACAAAGCTCTTGTTTACGGATGTTTGTTCTTTGATTTCTGTTTAGATATTTGGATTTGTTTGTTTTAATATTTTTATTTAATTTCACTTTTTCCATTTTCAATAGAAAAATACTAAGTTATGAAAAATAAATACATATGTATGTATGTACACACATATGCAAGGCAAAGTAATACATATATAAAGAGGAACTAGCAACCAGGGCAAATAATTTTATAGATGGTGTTAATGCTACATCTATAGTAGAATAATATAGTTAACACAACTCAGCATGATAGAATAATACAGGTAGTGTCGAAGCTACAACAACACTGTTTTTAGGTACGAAGCTGTCAAAAAGCACAAAAGAAAAATGGCAAAATGGTTGCATTTTCTGTTCTATAATGAATTTTGTTTCATTTCCTTTTCTTATTTGCATTTGAAACAAATGTTGAAATGTACTTTTTTAGTAGTATTACGACTTTTCCACGGTCAAAGTTTACTTTGCAAAGTTTAATACAGCTGGGAGAGAGACAGAATAAGAAAATATTCGTCTCTATTTCCTTCTCTCAGCTAAATTAAAACTTTGCAAAGTAAACTTTGACTGTGGTAAACCGTCAATAGGTGTTTTAGTAAAACATAATCAAATTTTGACAGACCCGAACCCAAAAAAGAAGTTCGTTAACACTTCGACACTACCTGTATTATTTTACCATGCAACTCAGCAATAAAAACGCTAGAAGTAAACTTAACCCCGGTTCACACGCTTCAACTTTGGCTGCTCAATTCGCAATTCAGCTATAAGCAAAAATAGATATTTGTATTTCCTTCAACGTCTTTTTTACAGCTGAATTGCGTGTTGAGCAGCAAAAGTTGAAATGTGCGAACCGGGGCTTAGACTGTGGAACTGTCGTCTAAAAGTGCTGGCTCACACACATCACGTCGGTCTTAACACACACAAAGACCATTTTTCACAGGCAAAGTTTTCTTTGCAAAGTTTTAATTCAGCTGGGAGAAATACGGAGAGACGAATGCTTTCTTTTTCTGTTGTTCTCCTAGCTGAATTAAACTTTTAGAAATAACACTTTGATGGCTTTCCCATAGTCAGAGTTTACTTTGCAAAGCTTTAATTCAGCAGAGAGAGAGATGAATATTTTTCTATTCTGTCTTTCTTCCAGCTGAATTAAACTTTACAAAGTAAATTTTGATTGTGGAAAAGTCGTCTTTGTCTGTCAAAGTTTACTTTGTGCTGGTTCACACATTTCAACTTATGCTGCTCAAATCGTAATTCAGCTGTAAGAAAGACGGAGACAAAATTCAGCTGTTTTAATTTTTTATTTTTCTGCAAAAATAATACAAATGTTTTTAAAGAGTACAGTTTTTGTACTATAATACAAAAACTGGCAGCCCTGCTCAATTTTCTCGTCAATGACACCCAACGTGATTTTATAACAGGTGGTCTTGACAACTCAGGTGGTTATGTTTTGTCCTTGCATCTCCTTGCATTTTTTACCTGTTTGTTTGTCAAATTTTTTTCATATCTGATTTATATATACATAGTTCTTGGCAAGATATATTAAAAACAGGTATACTCGATAGTACAATAACAACATTTGTGATGTCAAACAATTGCTTTATTTTTAGTATTGTTCTTCTTTTATTTTAACAATTTTTAATATTTTCCTCTTTAGGAAACACAATTCAGTTAAGTAAACATACAACAAAAATTATTTAAAAAATTTTGTATTAAAAGTAAACAAATTTTGACAGCTCGGAGAGATATACTAATATAATCACCTGATCACTTAAGAATACGTGTTTTAATATATCTTGGTGCTTGGTATTTGATTATGACAAAGAAAGCACATATTTTTGAAAGCCAATTGAGGAGAGTCTACCTGTTATGAATTTGCCTTGTCTCACACCAAGAAACTCAGGAATTGCTGCAGCGACAATTGCAAGTCCGGACAGGAACTTAGAGATGTCCATCTTCACTGCCGGTCAATTGACTTTCACCTGTATTTTTGCAATGACAGCGAGCATACACCAATAAAGTAGAGCGAAAATAATCCGCTGCCGCCGTGCTGTCACCTGTAAAATTTTCCATGCAGAATTCAATTGCGCAATTTCATCTATCTTGGAGAGAAATTAAACCTAATAACACAAAGGAGAACCTGTGCTGATATGGTAAGTGGGTGACATGAAAAACTTCGGGGAACAAAAAATATGTACTATGTACATATCTTTATTTTAATGTAGTATATTATTTTAATAATGTTTGTAAGAATTATTAAATATGTATGTATGAAATGTTTTTTATCTAGCCTATTCAACGTATAATTTATGCCTTCGGCCATCGAACGTTACCTTTGTTGGGAAATCCAGTTAATGCACAAGTTACGCGAAAGATGTCGGGATCAGTTTTAGCCACTGAATCTTCGGATAAAGGTGAGAATTTTTGTTACTGAAGATGTTTTAACAAAACTTGCATTTTTTGGTAGGGATGATTATTCTTAACCGTCCTAAGGCTTTGAATGCTATTAATTTGGATATGGTTCGAAAAATCTATAAACACTTAAAAAAATGTGAAACAACGAAATCATTAGTGATAATCAAAGGTACCGGAGAAAAAGCTTTCTGTGCCGGTGGTGATGTACGGGCTGTAGTAGAATCTGGCCCCAGCGAAGAATCGAAAAGTTTCTTCCGTGAAGAATACACCACAAATTCTCTAATAGGCAACTATACTATTCCCTATATTGCACTTATTGATGGCATTACCATGGGAGGAGGCGTTGGTTTGTCCGTCCATGGCAAGTATCGCGTTGCAACCGAACGTACTCTGTTCGCTATGCCCGAAACAGCTATTGGACTCTTTCCCGATGTGGGTGGATCATACTTTTTACCACGTTTACAGGGAAAACTTGGTCTTTATTTAGGCCTTACTGGCGTGCGCCTAAAAGGTGAAGATGTCTTTAAGGCTGGTATTGCTACACATTACTGCGAAAGTTCAAAGATAGGGGAACTGGAATCCGCTTTACTCAATTGCCCCGACGCTGATGAAGTTCCTGAAATTTTGAATAGTTTTAATAATCCATCATCAAAACCTTTTGCTTTAGAACAAAATTTGGATCAAATCAATAAATGTTTTTATGGCGAGAGTGTTGAAGAAATCATTGAAAATCTCAAAAGCGATGATAGTGAATGGGCAAAGAAAACTGTAGAGGTGAGTTTTAACATATAAATGCACGAATGTTAGGAAGAATTGCTCTTAAGCGCTATTTACTTACATAATGTTTCCAAAGTTAGATAATCTTCCGTTCGGTATACTTGAGTATAATTTGTTTTAAGTAAATGCTTGATATTGTTTATATTAACTAGCAGTAGTTGAATGATTTTTATTTATTTATTCATAGAATGGCTTGAAATTTCGAGAAATTTCTCGAAAAGACCAAAATGGCTAAAAAATGTTTAGATAGTTTGAAACGTTTAAAATGGTTTAAATTGTATCATTGATACATATTGTTAAAGCTGTTTGTTGAATTTTTGTCTAAACATATACATACATAATTAAGTTACTCATATAGTTAGCACAAAAGTTGTTGAAATTTTAAATTTGATTAATCAAATAAATAACAAACATTTTTGTAATAAAATAAATTAAAGGAACTTGAGTTCAATTCAAACTAACATTTTATTTTTCGTTTAGATTTAAATAGATAAAAAATTATTGTCTTTGATGGTGTGGATTTGCTTTACCCAGGAGTTTTTAAATTGTTAAAATTTTAGCTGTTTTGATTAAATTTTGTGATTTTTACGTTTTCAAGATTTGGCGAATTTTATTAAATTTTTGCACAAAGTGTAGTGATTTTTTATGAATTTATAGCTTTTTGTAACTTTGCCATTCTTCAAGATTTTCTAATTTTTCAGTTTGATTTAAAAACTTTATACCCATTTTTGCAGCTTTTGTAAATAAACATCACATTTACAATTTATGCATGTCGTATCCAAATTGAATCAACAAATGAATTGCATTTCCTTTTCTTCAAATCATCGATGAATTCATTCAAATTAATTCAATTCGTTTTTTTTCTTGAGGTATGTATGAATGCATTCTACAATTGTCAATTCGTGAAGAATTCATTCAAATTTTAATTCATGTTTCTGGGGGAAATTAATGATTCAATAATGTTTAATTCATATTTTTTTTTTTGCCAAAAATGAATGATTAAAAAATCACACGCAATGCCTGAATTTCTATTCATTCAAAAAATAATCATTCGATTACAACTCTGCCATCAGATACTTTATTTTCTTTAAGCTTTTAAGAATTGGTAAAGGTACACATTTATTTGAAAGCAAGAACGTTATAAGAAATAATTTGATAAAATTGGAAATATTTCTACGTAATACACAGTTAATTTTAATGTCTTAAGATATTTAATACCTTACAGTCTTGTTTTGGAAATATGTATGACATAAAAAAATTTATTCATTCGTGCATGGGCTGAAATTACACCCTATATTAGAGAAAGCTTTTGTTCCTCATCCTCATTGATGACTTAAGTTTTTTTTTAATTAAAACACACAATTTTTTAATACTTTATAATTTTTATGACTGTATGTAGGCTTTTATCCGATGGATTTCAAACGTTATTATTGTTGTGGCTATTATGTTCTGAATTACTTTTTTATTTTACATATGCACCTATTTTTCAGAACCCTAAATATTGACATAAATTTGTTTTTATATTTCTTCTCAAATTCCCTCGAAACCTAAAATTTTGGGGTATATGTAGTTTGTTTCTTGACCGTGTATGAAGAAAAACGATAATAGCTGTATGAAATCTATTAAACAAAAATATATTTTTATGTGTAACAATAAATAAATTTTTATATTTACAAAAAAAAACTGTAACTGTAAAATAATTTTTTCTCCTTTATTTTAAAGATCTTACTTAAAATGTCACCCACCTCGTTAAAAGTAACATTCCGTCAATTGGAGCTGGGAGCCAAGCTATCTTTGCCCCAATGCCTAAACATGGAGTACCGCATGGTCGTTCGCCATTTGGAAAATAGTGACTTCAAAGAAGGGGTGCGCTCCCTACTTATTGACAAAGATCAAAACCCAAATTGGAATCCTAAAACTTTAGAAGAAGTAACAGAAGAACGTGTGCAATCGTTCTTTACTAAATTACCAGATACCGAAGAACTGAAACTGTAAATTATATGAGTTTTGAAGTGTTGTAACGGTTTTTTATTTTATTTAACTCCTGTATTGTGCCATTACTTACAATCGTGCATACATTCCACTTACAAGTTAAACTTGTGAGAAACTTATTTTTAATTTGTATTTTTGTCTTATTTGTTTTAATTTTTTTTATTCTGCAATGGCTTTTATTAATTTGGTTATTTTAAATTTCTTAAGTATAAATAGCTAATACATCATAAATTTTTTATTTCACATATTTTTCTCTCCACAGGGCCAAGTAAGAAGTGAAATTGTGCTGCTTATTTGAAACATGTGTTGAACACAATAAAAATATAAACATTAGTACCAGGATCATACGCATTTATATATGTATATTAAAGTAACTACCTATTACTGACTAAAATATATTTTTTGTAAAATTTCGCTAATCTTTTATTTCGAGATTTTGTGGCCTTTCATATACATTTAAGTAAAAATTGCTAAATTTATGTTTAATATACATTGTTGTTATATTTTTATATGTGCCTTGTTAGTTTAAAAAGTGGATATACGTATACATATATTTAAACAACAATTAATCTACTATTGTTTTATTTAAGACCACTTAATTTACTACTTCGGGGAGTCAGATAGACGATATTTAATGTAAATTGAAACGATATTCAAATTGATTCACAAATGGCGAAGTTCGGATGAAAAAAGCGAAGGGCGCTTGAAATTCAGACCAGATGCAATCTATATAAATTAATAAAAATATATATACTCATACGGTCATTAAAATAGGTACCCTTGTTACTGATTGTGCGGCGGCGTATATATGAGGCAAAAATTCCGAGATGAACAGTTCGTAATGTTCCGTTGTTAATAAAAAAAACAATTTACAGAATAGGAAACAGTTTGCAAATCAAATGTAGAATTTCGAGTGGGCCACGTAATTAAAAGATGTACTAATGAAACTAAAATAAATTTGTTTGAAAGAGATGCTGGCCGAAATGATAGAAGACATAAACGAAAAATGAATAATGGTTTGGGAAATTTTTTCTTGGTGTGTTGTAGGCCCTATTCATCTTATTTCAGAAACAATGATAAACCAATTTTATAAAAATATTTTTCAAGAAGTTATGTTAACTTATGCTTACCCAAGTTGGTAAGTGGTTGGTTTCGAGAACATAAAGTAAGTGTTACGGAGTGGGCTACTTAATCACTCGATACTACCGAAAAAAAGTGTGGATGCGAAAACAAAATATTCAGAAAAAGGCGGTTTTGTGGCAAAAAATCCTGCTTAAACCTGCCGTAGAAATATTTATACTATACGAACAGAATAATTATTAAAAATAATGGTGGATCGGCAGCTACTATACTGCTGCAGTAATACTTTTTGTCTTGAGTAAAAAATTCTGTTATATGCGTTTCTGTTTTGCAGTCCCTATTTTATTTGCCAAGTGAAATTCACATTTTTGATTATTTTAATTTGTTAAATAAAATTTAGCCAGAAATTATTTTTTATTTGCATACAATCAAAAAACGTACGTTTTGATAATTATGTAGATGGTACCTATTTTATGTCATGTACTATATGTACTTGTACATTTATTTAATTTTAATACTTTCCTCAACTATAGTATTCAATTCGAGTAATTTGTCTACATCGCTAAGCATAAAGTCCAGTTTTGACACTTCATTAGTCCAAGTCGAGACATCGACACGTAATTGTAAACGTATTTTATCATCATCTGATATGACGTTTGTCGATGATGCTTGACTTGCTAAGGCAGAAGCAACACCTCCTTTAAGATTTCTTAATCGCCTTAAGGATTCCTCGGTTTTTTGTACCGAAGTTAACACTTCATTAACGGCCTGTAAATAACTTTAATGAAAAGAATATTTAATAAATTCCACTGTTGTTTGAAAAAAGTACTTAGGATGATATTTACTCTGAAGTTATTTTATTTAAAACGCTCTTAAGCACTTTCTTAGCAACTTCTTTAGAAATTTTTGTTTCATACTCTTCGCTGAAGAATTTCAAAGGTCTTAACATTTGGTCAACATACGTTGAACAACGCGTTGGTACATCACGGTTAGTTTTACGATATAAGCGTGGCAAGTCATTGACCTGTTTGACATTTCCCGGACCACAGCTTAATATCAAATTGTCTATTAGTGAATTTTGTATATCAATTAAATGTCTGTTTAAAGTATCGTTCAAATCCCCAAAGGACTTGGTTACCGAATCGTTAACAATATCCAATTGTTTTACTCTTTGCTGAATTGACGATGAACATAAATTTTTAAGGACCTGTTCCTGTTGCTGTGTCAAGTCAACAATTAATTTGGTAATATCGGAATGCAAAGATACTAAAGTGCTGGTTTTCTTATTTGGCATGGGATTTAAGTCATTTTCGGAGTTGATAACATTCAAGGCATCATTAATCCAGTGTGATAATCTCAGAATTATTTGGATATGTAGTTTATAGAATTTTGGGAAAACTTCGGGCAAATACACACCTTCTGACCAGCATTTTATAATGGCCTGCTGTGCATGGGTAAATGATTTAAGTTCATATTGCTGCTCTGAAATATTATTCGAGGTGTATTCTGTAAGAACAGGTTCCAAAACACATTCAAATTTTCCCGCAATCTCCTATTGAGTAAAATTATATTATAAAATCTAAGGTAGACTTTGATCTACTTTCCTTACCTGAAAACAAATTTGAAAATATACTGGCAGATTCCATCGAGCTTGAAAACTTTTTGTCTGCTTATGCTGCCGAAAAATAGTAATGGCATCTTCAGTAACCAAAATTTCATCGATTTTACTCAGGAAATCTCGAGTACATTTATATTTAGCATAAAATACTTCCGAATTACCAGGCGCAAATATAGACGACATATTCGTTTCCAAACGCATTTCAACATCAGACCAAAAACTATGTATCAAAAAATTAAATCCTCTTAGTTTGTCGGTATACTGAGTTAATCGCAACAAATCTGTCATATGTAACGAGATAAAATTTAGAACTTTACTATAAATTGCAGCTAAACCTTGAGGTGTTTGTTGCAAATTATGTTCGCATATTATATCCGTCATATAAGGAGCTACAACATCTTCTTTAAACGCGGTTTCTGCAACTGAACAAGCATCAAGTGTTATGTAAATGCGAAGACATCGTTCTAATACTTCAGTAGAAGTAGACTTAGACATCTTTAATGCTTCATTGAAAAGCGAACGCAATTTTTGATGAACAAAACTTTCCAATTTACGTATGGTATTTAATTGTTGTTCATTCAAATAATCCAAACAAAATTTTTCGTTAAATTTCAGTTGTACCAACTCCAAGGCAGCTCTTTCCAAATCAACCGATTTCACTTGTTCACCACTTAGCTGATTTGCTAGCAAATCTTCCAAGTTTTGGGTGGACTCGTATACTTTTTTTAGACTTTGCAAATTACGTTTGAGCTCCCTTAATTGTCGCTTTGAATCTAATTTCGAATTAATTTCATTGATACTATCATCAATTATAGCTTGAATGCGAATTATTTCACTGCGAAAGTTTTCCAAAGGTTTTTGTATTGTGTCAATCGACTGATCTAAGCCCACAAGATTTGCCGAAAGATTAACAAAGTCTGCATAGTCTTCATTTATAAGATCGATCATAGATGCCCTTAGATTCTTTAGGTATAGACCCAAATTGTCTCTTAATAGTTCTAGACTTGAAACATTACGATTCTTGTGCAAAAACTCATCGACGGAAAAATTTTCCTAAAACAATTACATACTAAAAAAATTAAGTATACTTTTTCATGGTGATCCATTATTCTCAACTATTACCTTAAGAAACTCACTTTTGTCGAAGCACAATTTCTCTCCTTTTGAGTCCAATGTGCTGTTACTATTATGCTCAATCATTTAAAAAAATAATTACATATATTTCTAAAATAATAAAAAGTTCTTTTGAACACTTGGCATATTTTTATGTCAGCTGTGGATTGTTTGTATAATTAAGAGTTACCAGGAATTCATGAAAATATTTCGATGTGTTTTATTCTTTCGTACCATTAAAATAGAACAAATTATATCCAAAAGTACCGTATCCTAAAGGCAATTTAAAAATAAAAATAAAATCATAAAATGACGATTTTGACAATTTTAATAATTGCATCATGCTTGCCGACTCATATTTATATTTTTTGCTTTGGACATTAGCTAAATTTGACATTTCGTATAGTGTGTAATCAATAATCTACTGTGCTACTGTTTGTACCTACATACATAAATCTAATTTGCAATTAAAATACATACGCGCATATTGTATACCACAAATCATGGCGTAATTAACCAGGTGACAGCATTACAGCACCTTTTTTCTTTGTTTTATGGATTAGGTTTTTGACATACGCAATGAAACTACACAACTACACTTGTAATTGTTTACCTAATGCTGTCACCTAGTTAAATACACCTTCCACATATTACTTGTAATCTTCACTTTATGCATTCATACATATATACATACATACATATGTATGTAGTACATACTTCATTACTGTAAAGAAAAAAATTTGGTAAAATGCCTGCCTATTCAGGATTCCGTCAAAATAATCGGAAGCAACAAAAACCAAAGGAAAAGCCAGTTGTCGATGAAAACAATCCCGTACTAAAAGCATTCCAATCATATGCTGCTGAACTTGATGCCAAACATGATCGCTACGAGCGAGTGATTAAACTCGGTCGCGACATCACCATTGAGTCGAAGCGTGTTATATTTTTATTACATTCAATTGATACTCGCAAGGGAAACAAGGACAAGGTATTGGACGAGGCCCAACAACGTTTAAGAAAGCTAATTGATGTTAATTTTAAAGCGGTGGCTAAAGAATTAGAGAATCAAGATCCATACCAGTATCGTAGCGCTTACTCTTCGGGACTACAGGAATTCATAGAAGCATATACTTTTATAGAATATATGAAATATGCTGACGATATCAAGACAAGCGACAAACCCCTTGAGAAGTCAATTTCAGATTGGGTGGATTTTCAAAAGCAAATGAATTACAGCGAATTGGAAAACTCTAAGGAAAATGGAGAATCGGACGGAAAAAATATTGAAAATGAATTTTTTTTCTTTGTTGATCCTACCGAATATATATTGGGAGTCTCTGATCTCACCGGTGAGTTGATGCGTCGTTGTATTAATTCTTTGGGAAGCGGAGAAACTATTGCCTGTTTATCAACATGCAAAGTATTGCAACAGTTTTATACAGGGTATTATTGGCACATACGACATACATATAAAATAATATACATTTAGTACAATTATATTTCCAGCTATATAAGCCTGAATGTCCATAGATGTCGAGAGTTGTCGCGCAAGATATATACCATGCGTCAAAGCGTATTAAAAGTAGAGCATGTTTGTTACAATGTCAAAGTACGTGGTGGCGAAGCCGCGAAATGGGGTGCTGTATTTGATAACAAACCTGGAGATGATATAGACGAAGGATTTTATTGATAAAATGTATTTAAAATCTTGAGTTCTAGAAATTACATAAATAAAAGCATTTAATAATTAATCATCACTGGGCAAATAGTCTGAACCACCCGAATCGCCTGCAAATGGATCTTCATCACTGCCATTATATTCAAAACTGCTATCACTATTTCTTCTATTGGTCTGGCGTTTTAGGATGTATCTTCTGTAGTTTTGCTGTATGTTAACTGAAATTTTTAAAAAACATAAAAATTTTAAATGTGTCGTGTTTACATGAATTTCTTAGTTTTTATAACTCACTATTACGGGGGTGCGAAAAGTTTTTAAAATGTTCAGGATTAAGTCTATAGCATTTCCTGCCATATTTGCACTTGGCGGCATTTTCTATAGGTTCGGGCATATCTGGTACAATATAATCTGTATCCCCCGGGTGAGCTGTATCCAATCGGTGCGTTGGATTTTGTCTAAAGAATGTTTTTATAAAATGTACATACAAACATCATTAGTGTCTGAGAAATCGAGCCATATACCTAAAGCATTTCCTTCCAAATTTACATGAGGGTCTTTCATCTTTGTCAATAGAGTTTTGTGCACTTGGAATATCGATGTCAGATACATCGTTTGCTTCAGTTTCTTCGTTGGATTTGGTAGCAATACCATCAGTTTCACTAACGCTCATTTTCGAACTTGTCTTCCGTTTTTTACAATAATAACAAAAAAGTAGAAAACATGATAAAAATACTCATTCAGCTGTAAAAACAGATAAGTTATATCAATTGTAAAATAATACAGGTAATGTCGAAGCTACAACAACAATGCTTTTAAGCATGGCATAATTAACCAGGTGACAGTATTATAGCAGCTGACTATTGGTTGTGAATATCAAAATACATACAAAATACTTTTACTTATTTTCTGTATCTGTTTTCGTTGTTTTACGGGTTAGGTTTTTATTTAAATAAAAATTAACGAAAGGCATATTTAAATATGAAGGCATAAACTGACAATTAGAGGTTCAACTTTGCTAACACTGACACCCGCATCTGTACAAGTTTTGACATTTGGGCAGGTATTTTTAACACAAATTTTGTATTGATGTAGAATGGCTCTACATACCCGTAGATATGTCACGAAATATAACAAACATATTATATTGCATATAAGCCTTTATTCAATCAGTCTTCCGTAGGCTGACGAAGTATTTAATAAGGCGAAACGAGAAATAAAATATTCGAATAATGAATTCACTAAATTCTTAAAATAATTTCCTTATTCCCGGTTTATTAAACCAGTAAGATCTGGCACAATGTCGTATGTAATGACATTTAATGATATTGTCAAACTCTCTGGTTGGGCAACTCTGTAATACAACATAAAAGATATGTAAAAAATATACATTTTTCACTCAAGTGAATACTAGTGTTTTGCTCAACAAAAAATAATCGAATTAAAGGAATACCACTTTGTGAGGAATACATATCAACAGATTTGTGTACATTTTTAACTCGTTTAGGAATAGCATGAAGAAACATCATCAGATCATTTTAATTTATAAGCTTTTCTATACTATTAATTTGTAGATTTGAGCTCATAATCGATAAACGAACAATTTTATAAAGAAAGTAGAATTGGCACGTCAAAAGAGAATTATATTAAAACTACAGTGAAGATAAAATAAAAATTACGCCATGGACTTGGTGGATCATAATCCGTACGGTAATGGCTTACTGTATGTGGGTTTTAATCAAGATCAAGGTTCGTTGTGTCTTTATTTACTTTATTTTTGCAAAAAGAATCAAAAACTTATTGTTTAGGTTGTTTTGCCTGTGCTACTGATTCCGGCTTTCGAGTGTTCAACAGCGATCCATTAAAAGAAAAAGAACGCCAATACTATCCCGAGGGTGGCTTAAGTTATGTAGAAATGTTATTTCGATGCAATTACTTGGCCGTTGTTGGTGGCGGTATTCGGCCTTTATATCCTCCCAATAAACTAATAATATGGGATGATTTGAAAAAAGCTCCGGCCATATCTTTAGATTTTAATCAACCCGTAAAGTCTGTACGCCTAAGACGGGATCGTATTGTTGTCGTTTTCGCGGGTTTCATAAAGGTATTTACCTTTACGCAACAACCACGACAATTGCATGTCTTTGAAACCAATAGTAACCCTCATGGTCTATGTGTTTTGTGTCCTCATAGCAATAAAAGTTTATTGGCATTCCCAGCACGTCGTACTGGTCATGTACAGGTAAGAAAGTTTTTTATTTGGAGAACTTTAAAAGAAAGGTTTAAAAGTTTTTTAGCTTACATATAACAAATTACTCATTCGGTTAACTTGCGTCAAACCCGTCTTGCTTCAGTAAGCACCAATCGGGAGTCACTAATAAAAAATGAACCATTAAAATTTGCTAATTAAGTAAGCTTTCAAAAGAAACATTTTTAAGGAGATTTTGTTATAAAAAATGTATAATATGTATGTATGTTTGTATATGCTTTTGACTCATTGATGTGATAAGTCAAAAATAATCTCTATTAATAACTTAATTTAAAATAATAGGCATCGATATTTCAAATACAAGGTATGCCTTATTTTGTTAGTAATCATTTTGCTTTACATATCTATAGTATCAGCGATTATTTTTGACCCCGATTTTTACGAAAGGTGTTTGTTTTCAGATATGCACAATGTAGGTTTTATTAAAAACAGTTTATTGATAGCTATAAGCAAAAAGATTGCT
This sequence comes from Gymnocheta viridis, assembly GCA_956483585.1. Taxonomy (NCBI): domain Eukaryota; kingdom Metazoa; phylum Arthropoda; class Insecta; order Diptera; family Tachinidae; genus Gymnocheta; species Gymnocheta viridis. The sequence continues at coordinate 139,283,397 of OY101440.1, forward strand.
ACGCATACTTAGGTTAACAGGCTGCCAGTGAAGAAATATAAGAGAAAGCGTACCAGCCCAATTGGCTCCAAAGTAGTTATGATCCCTTTGTGTTTACGCATACTTGATAAGTATCGAACGTCGATTTGATATTCATATTCATATTGCGGAGTTTTCCAACTTCGGGAGAAATTTTGCAGTCAGGACGTTACTTAAAAGAAATATGAACACAATAATTCTATGGAATCAATTGAATTTACAATATGATACCCTCAAAATTTGTTTTTACCGAATACATTTAGTATGTGAATTGCGATTTACAATCACAGAATTTACAGTGATTGCGAACTGCAATACAGCTATTTGACAATGTTAATTCATTATCGCAAAAGTCATAAGAAATGCATGTAAATGTACATGGGACAATGGTTTGACGATATTATTTTAAATGATAATAATGTATAAATATTTCCTTAGGACGATATCTTCTAAATAGTTTTATCTACTTACAGTGGATTAAAAAAAAAATATATAAAAAACACGAAAACATTCAACATATTTTTTAAAAATTACAGCTCTGAATATTTTTCCTTACTTTCCCGGCAGCCTCACGCTCATTTTTTTCTTTCAAGTTTTTCACACGTACTGCTTATCAAAATTCATTTAAATTCATAGGCTGCAAGCAATTTTAAAGCAATTACATTTTTCTAGATGTCATCGTCAAGGAAACAGCTGGTTGCTTTATACACAACATGATTACACTTATTAATTTTATTCATAAACATATTTCATTATTTGATTTTAATTACTTGTTTTGAATTGCAGCAGAATATTTGTAAAAAACGAACCAAAATATGTTTTCTTGACAGTAAATTGAAACATTCGATGGAAAGAGAATTTTCAAAGCAAGTTCGTATCAAGTTTTAAAGATATGAGTGCATTAGTAAAAAAGTGTGAGTAAATTGAAACTGAATAGATAAAACTTGATCGTGTAACCCCTAATTTAGGGGTATATAATTTTTATCAAATATTGCATTGCTGATGGTATGTACGACCTATCGTATGATTGATGTACTATTTTATATGTATGTGCCATCAAAAATCAATAGAATGCAAAAAATAAACCATTTTAGACACGGTCCAGCTCATGAACAACAATAGCTGGACTCTCCAAAATGCCGTAACACGCAGGGATAACAGCTCTAATCTACATACATAGATACTATGTACATATGTGCATTTCCATAGATATGTCTATTAGTAAATGTGGAGCTATTTACGTTTTACAACAACATATGAAGAATTAAAAAATAAATAAGTTTTTCTGTGTTTTTACCTAATTAAAGAGGGTAAGTAACGTATGCGACAAAAAGTAGAGATTTCTATGAAAACGCCCATATTCCATATTTACACGTTTACAGTTTTCGTTTTAAGTGCGAGTTTTGAAATAGAAATGTATACATTTTGAAATTCTTTTTCTGTCTCCCGTATGTAAATATGGAGTTAGTACACATCCATAATTATTTCCATTGTCTTCTAAATGTATTATGAAGTTTGTAATTCTATACAAATAACTAATTGTTGTGCACATTCAAAATTATTACAGATTGTTGATTTAGGGAACACTGAACGTGCGCCACTTGAGGTGATAGCGCATGAAGCCAATATTTGTTGTATCGCATTCAATCTACAAGGTACGCGTTTGGCTACAGCTAGTGAAAAGGGTACGCTAATTCGAATCTTTGATACTGAGACGGGTAAAAAGATAAACGAACTCAGACGTGGCAGCAATCAAGCGACTATTTTTTGCATAAATTTTAATCACACATCTACTATGTTGGTAGTCTCATCAGATCACGGAACTATACATGTATTTAATTTGGATGATAATAAATCCAAAGAATCATCATTACCTATAGTTCCAAAATATTTTTCCAGTCAGTGGAGTTTTGTGAAATTCTCCATTCCTAAAGAACCACCGTGCATTTGTGCTTTTGGTTCAGATCCCAACTCTGTTATAGGTATGTAAATATTATAATTAACAAAATCTTATATAAATTGTTTTTTTCCTTTTTCGTTACTAGCAATATGCGCTGATGGGCATTATTACAAATTCCTATTCAACAGTAAAGGTGAATGCAGCCGCGACGTTTGTACCCAATTTCTGGAATTAACAGACGATGATTAAGATTTAAAAAAAATATTAAAATTAATATTTCTTGTTTAATGCGTAGTAAAAATTATTTTTTATTTATATTCGTGCAGTCACTCAACATCGTCGTTCTTTCAATATTATAATTTATGTTTTTTTCTCAATGTTGATTACAATTTTAAAACAAAAGCTAATGTTTAAGGAATGAAATATTAAAAGAAAGGAAATATATAACATAAAAACTTATGTTAATATCAGATTTATATATACATAGTACATAGAATTACTGAAATCTAAAGTTATTTAAAATTTAAAATATATATATACATATATGTATATACATGCATATAAAATTTAATGCAAAAATTTTATTTAATATGTAGTTTTTAATTTACATATTCATATCGAAAACATCATCACATGTTCGAAGTATGTAAATTAACAGAAACGGATTATTTAAGAAATCTTTAAATAAGAATAAAAAATGAAAAACAAATTCATAAAAAATAATAAACAGAAACATAAAATCTCTTAAATTTTTCTAATGATTAAATATTTTTGTTATAAAATAAATCTCATTCAGTGTTTCAGGATTTCACTGGTTTTAAATATCTTACAAAGTTAATTACAAATATAATGCCATTATTGTGTTTAACATTTTTCGTGTCTTCAATTTCAAAGTGAATCTTCGTATACTTTCATATGTGCAAAGAAGTGCTCCAAGCTTACATAATATATTTTACAAACGAGATTGGATTTCAATGTGATTCAAATATAATTGTGTGCTCAAAAAATGGTGGAGAATGAAATAAAATATACGTCCATAGTTTTAAAGAAAATAGTGCGAAAAATCTAAAATTTCATGTTTTGAAAACAAAAAGGTCACGCCAGTCGTTAACTCTTCTGCCCTGAAAAAGAAATACAACCTGTATCTTTCTATGGCAACAATAAGAAAACTTGAAATTATAATTAATTTGAAGGCTAAAATTGCTAGGAAAGATATCTTTAGAAACAACACCTGGAGGAAATGTCGAAATATTTTATGATCAGATGAAACAAAAACAAATTTGTTTCATTCTGACAGGTGCAGCCTTTGTGTGACTGGGCCTCCCAATAATGAGTTCCGCCCACAATATACAATAAAAACCATTAAAAATGATGGTGGAAATATAATAATGCACAGGACATATTTTCTGTATATTATATAAGTATACTTGCTGGCATAATGTTACCTTACGCTGAGTGGTAAATGTCACTTTCATGAATGTTTCAACAAGACAATGACCCAAAACACACTTAAACAAAAATAATATGCCTTTCTTTATATTATAATTGCACTTTATTTTATTAAAAACAAATTGAATTTGATTATTGAGGGATATAGTATGTAGCTAGTTCCTGTGCGCATTTCGCTGTTGCTAATGCAGATAATCAAGGAAGCTTTATCCAAATATTTCTTAGAACAACTACAGATACATATATTAAAAGTTCATTAAAACATAAAGTTTAAAAAATATCAAAGTTGTAACAAGAACTCAATAATCAACTAATTGTTTTTCTTTCTTATTTTGCCGTTACTACGTGGCAGACTTTTTTCAACTCTATTTGTACTTGTAAGAGGTATGTATGTACATATGTATGTAGAAAATATCAATTTAGTTATGAAATTTTACTATAATTCATTTTTCGAAAATTTTGGGTAAGGATAGCTCTATTTCATCGAACACCGCTGTATATGGGACAATGACTACCAGGTATATGTATAGTGTTTGCTGGGAGTTTAGTTTCTGACTGTCAAAACAATATAAAAAGTTTTTTTAACAGTCAGTAACTAAACTCCCAGCAAACAATATATTTATGTAACTGATGCTTTTTTGATACTTTGACAACCTATTTGCTTCTTCAGTAAAAAGCTAGCCCTAATTCTTAATTTACTCAAGGCATTTCTTGACATACATTTTTTGAATCCCTTATGAATTTGCTGATGCTCTCACAGTTCAGAAAGAAATGTCCGATTTGTATACCTCATGTGTACATTGCGTCTTCGTTTGCTCGATTGCGAAAAGTATAAACAAAAAAATGTTCAATTTACGACATACTCCGCCAAAAAACATATCCTATCCGGCAAGAAATGTCTTCAGCAAGGTGATTCCAGAACCTTATGCGCCTTGGCCTTCGTTGTAAATGATCACGTACTGTGTGAACAAAATTTAGTAGTCCGGCAAGGATTTAAAAAATGTTTTACAGGGCTACTCACATGATACAATTGTACACATAGTACATAAAACTCAATTTATTGAGTATGACTGTTATAAAAAGAAGCAGCAATACTTGACAGCTATATACTGTAGACGTGTTTCATTGCAAAATTTGATTTTACATAGAAAATTCCGTACAGTATGCTTGATATTCAAACTCATATGGTAATTGCATTTATATTCAATTTAACAATTACATATCTTCTACCTTATTTCCTTTTTACCAGGACTTTGTTGGCCAACATAAGGCAGAGAAGTATTCCCGCTTTATTATTACTTTGTTTGGTATTGTAGGTTTAATTTGGGGTGCTATCATACAGCAGTTTTCACAAACAGTGTATATATTAGGAGCTGGATTTGTTTTGGCCTCCTTGGTAAGTTGCGTTTTATCAATTACAAACGGTTTATTAAACGTGATAATTTTTTTTTTCAGTTGACCATACCACCCTGGCCAATGTTTAGACGTAACCCTTTAAACTGGCAAAAGGCTAGGCCAGAAATTTCTGACAGTGGCAATGGCCAGGAAGAAATAAAACAAAAAAAGAAAAAGTAACTTTTATCAACTTGGAACATTCCTCAACTTTTTTGAAATATATACAACTAATAGAGTGACTAATAGAAAACTATTCCAAAATTTTATTTTAGCGGTAATTATTTATCTTTGTTTCAAATAGGCCTTCGGTATGATTTAAGTTCATTGTGATCATAATATTTATGTATTAAATCGTACATATTAGCAAAAAAGTACATTAAATTGTCATATTGTCCATTGTAAGGAGCTGTTGGCTTAACATTGCTCCCACGATCGTTAATTAAGTTGGCTGTTTTAAAAAATCCTTTTTCAATTTCCAAATCTTCTAGTCCTCTGTAATGCACATTCAAGCCCCAAGCATTGACATGAACTTCTAGTAAGAATTGATGTATAGCTTCAATGGTAGCCAGATACCAGCGAGGACTTCCTTTTTGATGACGCCAAAACTGCGAACATCTATTTTGTAAAACTATTGGCTTTAAGGATTTGACCTTCTCGTCTTTATAAATGCCTCTGCTTTGATTCCATGTACTATCTATAAATACAGCCTTTTTAATTGGCAAATTTTCAATTGTATATTTTTTTAATCCTTCCATCTGATCTATCAAATCTTCTCCTACAACTTCTTGCACGCGCCTCTTCAGCAGTGTCCCAACATTATGGCCTTTGGGAAAACCAAAATTATTTTCTTTACAAAGTCTTACATTACGCTCAAAGAGTTCAGCAACGGTAATACTTTTGACACTCGGATATATAAGCACAACATCTTTCTCTTTTGTGTAATCGGGTATATCGGGGTACGTGTATATATTCACTTGCCCGGGAGCTAATACAGCTGCATGTACAGCCGTACTTTTGCCATCAATCTCTTTTTTATGTTTAATAATGTCAATCTTAAGAGGAAGACTTACGTACGGCAAGACGCAGCTTATATTTCCCACCGGTATATAACAACTGTAACAAAAGAATTTCCTAGAGCGATTGCATTTTGCACAATCAAATCGTCCTTTAATTGAGTCTAAAACGCTATGATCAGCCAAATTCATGTTTTTAAAAGGATATTTTCGCGTTTCGGCAAGTATTTGTACAGGATGAGACATTCTGATTTGTTTATAGGATTAAAAACTGACTAGTGTCAAAAAAAACTGTTGCCAAAGCAATACAGCTGTCGACGGCGAATTGACGTTGCAGGGTCAGCCAAGTCGAATTTGTTACGTGGGCCACTGAAATTGTTAGCAATAAATGCCAATTATAATGCCAACCGGTTTTTTATTTGTTTTGACAACTAGAAAGGTTTTTTGTATTGTTGTAGAGCAAATTCCAAGGCGACTTTATAACAGGTGGTCTTGAAAGCTCAGGTGATTATAATTTTTCTCTTTGCATCTCCTGCAAAATTTTTTATGTTTGATTTGTATATATAGTGTTTGACGATTGCGTTGCAACTAATTTTGACAACGAAAGAAGGAATTTTTCAAAGCGAAAGGAGACGAGTCTACCTGTTATGAATTTGCCTTGCTAGGTAGTTGTGGGTTTCGAGTAGTAAAAACGGCCAGTACTGAGTACTCAACACCCAAATAATAAGTACTTTTGCAACTCTAATGTGTTTCCTAGATTTGACAGCAAAATAGTTTTATACTTTGTGAAAATAGCGGGGCATGTTTATTTGCAGGCAAATACGCCTTGGAAATAGATAGATTAATATCGCTGCTAGCTAGAAAATATGGAGCAGAATGTGCAAGGCATGATGTCAGGTCTACCGACAACTATAGATAAAATAATGGCAGATACTCACAATTATCGTTTAATTACAAAAGCAAGCGATGAGTTTGATAGGTGAGACACGGATATAAAATAAGTATAAAATATATTTGTATATGCATATACATACTATATCTATTTGCAGACATAATTATGCTAGCTGTATAGATATTTTGGAACAATTAGAGTCTTTGAAGGATTACGACGTCAAACTAATACATCACAATAAAGCAGTAGCAGCATTTTACAATGACAATTGTAGAAATTATATGATATTGTTAAAACAATTAGTGGAAATAGATACACCAAAGGTATGTAGTTACATATGTAGAAGATGTTACTACTTCTTATTTCACCGAAGTTTGGAAAACCTCCAATTTCAAATACAGCATTTTTTTTAGAAATTTTTATCTTAGTCTCAGTTAACAAACTAAATAAAAAATCTCTAATAAGACCGCTAGAATTCAGATGAGTTTGATGGTAATTTCCATTTAGAGGACCGTTCGTGAGCTGGATTGGTGCTAATTTTTTTTTCCAAAATACCGAATGCATCGTATTTTTTTAATTATTTTATTAACAATATATGTATGCAATACAAAGCATTAGCGGTCAAAATAGTACATCATATGAAAGGACGGATTAAATATTTTTGTTTCAGCAAATAATTATAAGTAAGCAATATACTAAAACAGTAAAACAGTACTTATTAAAAGGCTTAAAATTGTGATTTCAAAATGAATCCGCTTTGCTCGAAGATTAAAAATATCAAAAATATTTTCAAAAACATTTGTTTGTTGCAGGTTTTTTAGTTAAACTTTTAGGGCCTTATTCATTATAAATTATCAAATGTTTATTGAAGGTTTCTGAAACAGTTTTACATACAAAATTTGTTTCATAAACCTATTAGACACTTTTGGTAAGTATTATAAATAAGGGGGTTAATATTTTCATTGATTAAATGTATCAATAAGGAATTTTTTAATATTATAAAAATAAAAAAAAAAAATACTTTCATTTACACCGTCTGGCCACAAAACCGATTGAAAAACGATATGGGTATTTTTGAATAAGTTTCAAAGCCTATTATGCTTATTTATACTTTTGTAATTCTCAAAATTTACAAAATTTTATTAATCAACCGATATTTCGCCTCTTTCTTCAAGGAAGTGGCGAAATATCGGTTAACTAATAAAATTTTGTAAACGTTTTTTATAAAAAATTTACCTATTAGATTAATTTAAAAAACACAAGGTCGAAAAAATATATAAGAATAATGTATAATATATAAAAAATTAATAATAATACATACATAGATATATATATATATATATATATATATATATATATATATATAAATTACTTTTTAGGATGATTGTATTTCTGAGAAGGATGTTACAGCGTTTCCATTTACCAAATACAATAAAGCTGTAATTTATTACCATCGCCACATGTATAAAAACGCTCTTGATATAATGGAATTATTATTAAATAAAAAATGTACATATGACGAAAGCGTGCTTGCAGTGCTGGGAGTTTTAGAGCTAAGACTTTTAATTGCATCTAATCAACCAAAAAAAGCTTTAATTTTTCTTGAAGATCTTCTACAAAAACTAGGTATTAATATTTTACATCTAATAGCAGATGAGTTTAGTTCTCAAGAGCCGTTTCCCAGATTAGAGGAGAACGTTAGAAAAAGTTTAAAACTAATGTCATTATTAACACAAATTGTTAATAAAAATGCCGTATCAGTTCCAGAGGATGGGGTAAGATACATACAATTATTTTATTGAAAACTAACTAAAATAAGTATTTACGAAATTAGTCTCCAGAATTTTCAGCATTAAAGGCTCACCAATATTACATTATGAAAGATTTCCAAATGGCGGCGAAACAATTAAACAGAATAAACGTATCCGGATATATGAATGGGTAATTACTATTTCGTGCTTCTTGGTAATTAAATTATTAATAAATTTGGTACATACATTTTTTTCTCGTGATCGAAATTTTTTCTGTCATCGGTAGAGATGACAAAAATATCAACATCTTTAAAAATTTTTTCAAGTTGTAGGATTTGATTTTGATTTGATAGTGAAAAATAGGAATATATGTATTTTAAGTATAGAAACAATCAAAATCGATGTTTATCGTTCGTAAGGATATATCGGCCATTGCCCGATTGGAAAATGGGCTAAGTCACAACTGCGCGCGAACACTTATCAATAAACTTAATATTTATGGGTGTTATTATTAAATTATAAAATACTACATATTTAAGTAATCATAAGAACGAAAGAAGAATTTTTCTAATTTTTCGAAAAAGGGGAATTAAAATTACTGTTGAAACAGACTTTATTTTTTGTTGTTGATATTTTTGTGATCTCCACTAAATGCTCTTTTCGATGCAAATGTAGAAAAAATTTCGATCTAGACAAAAAAATAAAAATTTAAAAAGATACGGCATCCTAAAAACAAAAATTTAAGTGGTTCTAATCATCTCATCCGGAGTGTATATGAACGAAATCCATCCCCAACAGAGAAGAAAAAAATATACACGACCAAACGCTTAAATTCAATTAATTTCAGAACAGGCCTGATGGTATCGTTAATAGCACCAAATTAATATTTTAATTGCCAAGTAGACATTGAATTTAAATCTGTCCAATTAACATACTATATATATATATAAATAAATTTAGTTCGTATAATCAAGAACTAAATACTCTTATCGCCAACAATATGGGAGTTATCCATTTGAGAGTTCGACATTATGCAATCGCTGCCAATTTTTTTCAAAATGCAATTTCCTTTGATAAACATATAGCATTGAATATTCGCAATATTCAACTGCATCATATGAGTTCAGCGAAATCTTGTGAAATTTTGTATAATTTGGGAATTGCTATGCTCCATTTAAGACGACCCGCAGAGGCATTTCAGTGTTTCCTTGTCCCGCTTAAAACGTATCATAATAATCCAAGGCTATGGTTTAGAATTGCAGAAGCCTGTATAATGGCGTATGAAGTTGTAAGTATTACTTTACTTAGATACATACGTAAATACATACATATATTAAAATATGTACATACATACATACATAAATATGTACATACATACATACATAAATATGTACATACATACATACATACATATGTACATACATACATACATACATACAAATAAATCGGTAGCGCGTTAACTCTTTCAGCAAAGGTTTCATATATGTAGATGGCTTTTTCAATTAAAACCGTGGATTTTTAGTTTAATTTCGGCTAATTTATTACGAAAATAAAACTAAGAAATATTAAATAAGAAAGTTTTATTGATATAAAAAATCTTGTTAAAAAATCAGCCATTCATCACGATTTCTTATGAATTATATTCAACAAACCCTTGCGCATCAGGAAGAATAGTTTCTTAGTAAATAGTTTGTACTCGTATTTAGCTCACTAGCACGATTAAATGGTATATATATAATAGGTGTTTTAATAACTAACTACCAAGCCTGAAAGAGTTAACCATTAAATTTTAATTTGCATTCAGAAAAAAGTCGTCTGATTGATGTTCATTAAAAAAAAATTTTGTTTTAATTAATTATTTATTAAAATTATTATATGTGTCTTTAAAAAACTTTTCTTTGTTGAGGGTTTTTTAGCTAGTCTATATATATGCATTTCATTGGTGCTAAAGCCAAATCATCAGTATACCTTAAGGCCGAGGCACATAGGATCCGTCGTACGTTGATGTTTTCAACTGACGCTAAAGTATCGGCGGAGGAGGTTGACACAATGAGTACTTTGTTGACGGACATTAAACCAGCTTCATTTGATTGAAGTTCACATTTTCAATAGAGTAAGAGGATATTCTGTTTTTTTTTAATTTTAATTTTTATTTAATTTATTTTTGTCACCACACAACACAAAAAACTTAAAAAAACAAAGCAAAAAAAAATGATATTTTTCAAAGTACTCAACGTACGTTAAATCATCAATCATATACTTTAACGTCAGTTGAAAACAGCAACGTATGACGTACGACGGATTCTATGTGCCCCGGCCTTTAAACCATATTTTGAAATGTTTTAAACCTCTTATCTTATACAAAAACTTTTAAAAACTCAATGAGAATTATAAAAATTAAAATAGTATAAGCATCCCAACAACAAATTATTATATTCGAAAAGAAAAGTTTTTTAAAATCTTTGAAAAAAGATATCGAGGCAATCTCGATTAATAAATTTAGTAATTATTATATGTCTCGATATTTTATTAAATTTTACAACAAAAGTATACATGTTTTCAAATCGAGTGATGTTAATTTTTTATTTTTTACATAAACTCGGGTACAGAACACCAAATTCTTGTGGATTTTTCGATTTGGTTCAATTGTCTGGCTCACTGAATTCTCTTTTACTTGCAGTTCAATATTAATGACCTTATTCACAAATGGTTAATACGGTTATAGTAGGTTTAATGTTGGATTTTTATATGGGAAACCCGGCTTTAATGCAGATATTGACTTTATTAATCGTTTGTGAATGAGGCCTTAAGTTATATATTGTCATATAAAATACAAAATAGCGTATCACTAAAAAATTTAATTCTGGTTATTGATCTTATAATTATTTGTTAGAAATACTTTGGGTAAATCTAATTTTTTGGTTTGTATAGTAAATAGTTTTTTATTGAAAAAAATTAAGGCGTTTTAGCGCAGTGCTGACACCTGGCAGCTGATTTTTTTTTTGCTTGCTCATATATTTGTTTTCTTAGATGTTTTTGCCAGAACCGATATAAAAAATGCCCGCTGTACATGTATTGTTGTAATTGTTGTATTAATAATTTAACCTGTTTAATACGCCTTGTGTACTTTTGCACGGTTAATATTGCTTAAGAATAAATATTTTAAAAAAATTTAAGCTGAAGGGATTTCAATTCAATTCCACTTCAAAGTGGAATATAGAACATACCGGAATATCTTTTTTTTCATAGAATTAAAAAAAAACTTTTTATTAATTTACAACGATTTTAAGTTCTGTAAATTTATAAAAAATTATATTACGTTGTTTTACATTTTTGGTGATGATATGTATGTATGTACATAGTTAAAATTTTTCCGACTAACTATTGGGTTACTATCTCAAATAATGTACTATAATTTTTGTGTTTTTAGAGCAGATCTGATGGAAAACACACTGCGTTTAATGGAGTTTCAACTTTATTTTCAAACAGAATATCCTACTTGTAAGTATCTCTTTAAGTAACCGCAGTTCAATTATTAATAATAAAACGCATTTAACACAAGAGAAAATAGTCAATCATCTGTTCTCGAGCCTACCATGACGTTTGCTGCCTTAAGTCTGCGTAATGCTTTAACTCTGACACAATTTTGTCAAACTAAATTTAAAGAAACGCAGATCAATACACCAGAAAGCGAAGATTGGCACACAACTAAAGATAATAATTTTTGTAATCCGTCACGACCAATGACGAAACAATCATTTTATATTTTACTTTCATCTATATATGCTGCATATAGTTATGCTTCTTTGAGATTGGGTGATTATGTTACCGCATTAGAAATGGCTGAGGAATTATTAAAAACAGAAAATCTCTCAGATGCACACAAGTTAGTAACTTTTTGTTTCGTAACAAGTTTATTTCATACTCGAATGAATTCTTTTCTTTGAAGAATGTTAGCACATATGTATGCTGGAGAAGCTCTTATTATGATGGATAAATTACCGGAAGCCAGAACTCATTTGGAGCCCACATTTGTTTCTAATCTTAACACTTTTGATTTTGAGACAAAAGATTGGCAAGTTAAATCTTTAGACGCTGCTCAAAATGTCGTACGTTACAATTTCGCAGTAGCTGTCTTTTTACAAGGTGATTTCGAAATGACTCGAAGTCTTTTAAATACTTGTACGCATCCGATAGTATTACAAAAAGTATCTGCTTTTAAAAAAATTTATGCGACATCATCACCTTCTACAAGTATTTTCTTTGGTCAAAGAATTTGATAAACGGTGTTTTAAAGTGTTTTATTATTTGGTAAAAAACTTATTATTGTTTTTATTTTATAAATTTAAACCGAGTAAAAAAAATCATTTTATTTTTAATAAAGTACTTACATAGATACATAAAAAATTTCTTTTCCATTCCTGGAGCTAGAAATATGAAAAGTAGCTTTTAGATTTTTACAATTGGTTTTACTGAGAAAGTGCTGCCATATTTGCTTATATGCATACGTAGACTAAACATAACAAAAATTCGCTTATACTCGTACGAATTGAAACACAATAGATCAATATCGGAAGGCTACCGAGCTCAATTGGCCGCCGACTGGCAACCGAATTGAAGTTTAGTTGCTACTTCCAAATGTTCAGACAACAATAAACTCTGTCGGCTGAACAATTATCAATAATTTATTGTTCTTTGTTGTGGATAAATACGTTCGATGTTCATGTTCGGCTTAACAATTTTATCCTATTATGTAAGTTAAAACTGACATTTCGTCAGCACAGCAGCTCTTGTGTACTCGTTATCGACAACAATTGACTATTCTTGACCGTTTCTTACTATTTTACAATGCCTAGAAAATGGCATGTGTAGGTATCAATGACATTCAATTGCGGTCGAAAACAAGCGCAAAAGTTCAAAATTTTCACATAAAACCAAGTCAGTTATTTTTTGTTTATGTCTATGGAGTCAACTATTCAATAACTGCCAATTAATGTTTATCTAATTAGCTACCAACCAGAGAACTGCATGATTTGATTCACTTTGGCTTTCCACTCATATTTACAATGCTTTGTTTTGATTTTTAACATCAATATGTACTAGTGACATTGCTTGCAGTGTTAATTTTCTAACAACTGACTCTCATTAACTCATTCTTGTTTTTTAAGTACCGTTAGTAAAAATAATTAAAAAAAATACTTACCGTTGTTTGATTGTTTTGTATAGTGTTCAAATAACTCACAAAAGCACATTGACTAAACGAAGCCTTAAGATAATAAAACTATTTTCTTCCAAACTGTAAATAATAATAAAATTAAAAAATCTATCTCTTCATTATGTGCTAATTAATAATTTTTCTCGTATTAAAATATACATATTATAAAGTAAAACAGCTAGGCTCCCTTCAAAATATTCCATAAAACTACATACATACATTCATATATTTGTCAGAAGGTTTTTTAAGAAGTCTTCAAAACAATCATACTGATTCATTGCTTTTGTGAATCATATGAATAAACAGAAAGCAAGCAGGGACATTCATTTATTAATAACAGTATCGTTGACATGAATCATGCATTAACAACTTTAATTTTTTTATGTTTAGTGCTATCTCAATATTCATTTTAAAAAATTATGGCAGATCTCTGCTACCAACCGTGAGCGTATCAATAGCTGCGTTCGAGTACTTTTACAGTAAAATACAGTAAATGGTTGCTGAGTAAACTGAAAAATTTACTTTCAAAAAAAGCTGTTGCCCAAAAATGTACGCGAACGGAAAAATTTTAAAAATTAGTAAGATTAAGGAAACAGGTGATTGCAAATCAATATAGTGTTGAAATATATTTACACTTTGGACTACTCAACTCTTTTTTTCTTGTTGGTACTCGATGCAATATTTATTTTAACACGAATATTTTAAGAAAATATAAACAAATTATTTTCTATAATCGTTTCCATGTGTTTATTTTCATTTCATTTTATTCTGCTAATTTGAGTCTGATTAAATTTATTCAAAAGTATGTGATTATGTATTTGTTTTGCTATTGACTATCTTAAAAGCAAGTGCAGTACTAAGTAACCATATACTTAGCATTTTCAAAACTCTAAGGAAATAACAAAATAACGAAAATGGCTGTAAATGGTTTCTATATTTTTTTCTTTTGAAAGGCATATACATACATGTTTAACAAACGAATAGTTTAAAAAAATTTATTTAATTGAATTTTTTTATTTTGATTCAGTTTTTCTTTTTTTTAATAATTTTTTCACAAATTGTATACTTTTTAATTTCTTACTTTTGTTTGTTTACCTTATGAATCATATGTTTTTCTGTTTTACTAAATTTTACTACAAGAAATTTCTGCAGTAAAAATTTGCAAATTCTCAGCCATGAACTGTCACTTTACGCTCTCAATTTGTGTTCTCATTTACTGTAACTCGAGTAAACGAACGCAATTTAGTAAAATGCAGTAAAGTTCAGTAAAAATTTGTAAAAACTTTTGGGTATTCGAACACACTTAATATTAGACATCTTTATTTCTATTATAAATATATAATATATGTACATACATACGAGGGCGGATTGATAATGAAGCTAACTAAGCAGGAAAAAAAAACATTTAAAAATTAGGTTTAAGGTCTACTGTTGATTTGGCTTTAGCACCAATGAAATGCATGTACATATATAGACTAGCTAAAAACCCTCAACAAACAAGTTTTTTAAATCTGTAGGAAAAAAACATTTTTTTTCAAAAACCATTTATTTCTCAACATAGTCTCCTTTTAGCTCAATACACTTAGTCTATCGTTTCTCCAGTTCTTGTATCCCTTCCAAAAAATAGGATTTTTCGAGGTCCTTAAAATAGGCATTTGTTTGGTCAATAATTTCATCGTTGCAGCTAAATCACTTTCCATCGAACCATTTCTTTAGGTTTGGAAATAGGAAGTAGTAACTAGGGGCTTAATCCGGAGAATATGGCTGGATGAGGTACTAATTCGTAGCCCAATTCATAAAGCTTTGCCATTGCGACTGCACACGTCACACGTTTACGTTTATGGTCAATTGAGAGCAAACGCGGCACCCATCTTGCCGATAGCTTTTTCATATGCAAATGTTCATGCAAGATGATGAACACACGTTCATATGATATGTTTACCATTTCAACAATCTCATGTAACTTGACTCGGCGATCATTCATAACGATATCGAGGATTTTCTTGATATTTTCTTCAGTAACCGCCTCTTTTGGCCTTCCTGTTGATGGCATTGTTGCAGTGCTTGTTCGGCTACGCTTAAATTCAGCAATCTAATATTTTACCCTGTAACCTGACGGAGCAGACTCACCGTAATGTTTATCGAGTTTTTCTTTTGTCTCTTTCGCCGTTTTCCCTTTCAAATAATAGTGTTTAATCACTGCACGAAATTCACTTTTTTCCATTTTTCAAGACACAAAAGTTTCTTACTTCAAACGACTACAACAAATAAACTAATCGATGAATTTGGGTGAAATTTTAAGAGCTATTTATAAAAAAAAACGTTTTTGTGTTTGTGCTGCCATCTAGCGATAAATAACTTCAATATCAATCCTCCCTCGTATGTATGTATGTCGGTTACAACAAACCCTATGTACTCAATATTAAAACAATACACAATTGGTGTGCAAGGATAATGAAAAATTCTTCTTTATCGAAAAATTCTTTTTTTTAATTAATTTTATAAAATTTGTAGTTCAAGTTATAATAGTTGCATACTTATTTTTCATTTTCTTTATAATATCGCTGAGTTTTATAGCTAAAGTTTAAGAATTTCTGGGGACGATAGAATACATAATAATTGATAAAATCTGTATTTTGAATTTTTGTCATTCATACATACATATGTACATAGTTTTTTGTTTAGTTTTACGATATGAATACAGCTGCAATTAATATTCATAAAAGCTAATTGCATTCACTATTTTATCAAAAATAAATGTTCTCACGCCTAAACCGCATATAAAATCGAAATGATTCCATCTTTTTGGAGGTAGTTTGTAAATCGCAATGACGTTTTTCAACCGCCTTAATAATTTCCATATGTCTGCAACCGATACAATATAGTCATTTTCAGCATAAAAAATGCTGGTGGGTACCATGACATTTTCCAAGTCGTATTCTGGCGGTTCTATTTGCCGGTAGCTTAGGTAATTTTGCTCTGGCCCATGATCATACTGACGGAATTTGTTCGACATGTATCCTTGAAAGTAATGCATAATTTGCTTAAATGAACCGCCAACCGGAAAGTTTGCCATAATATCTGGAATTAGGGTCTATAAAATATAAAAGTTTTATTTGAATGTAGATATTTGTGTGTAGGTGTGTCTAAAATATTACCTTATTTAAAAGTTGTGTATCATAGCCAGCAGCTGGCCACAAACGACTTATGCATACCAAAGGCTTTTCATTTTGCAAACAAGCCATCGAGAGCAATTTCTTTACATACTTATTTGTGGAAACCATTTCTACACTTTCCAATACCTTAGAAACGTAATTTCGTGTTCCCAATAAAGGACCGACAACTTTTGCTAAAGTCCCTTTGGTATTACTTACGTATGCCACTGGGGCCAGTAATGTGGCGGTCTTGAACGCGGTATTATACTGGGGCAACATCGAATTGAGAACTAAGAAAATTGTTCCTCCTTGCGATATCCCAATGAAATGCATTTGTTGCTCTCCCGTATATATTCTAATATAATCAATCATTGCTGGCATATCGTAAACACTCATTTCATGCCAGCTAAAGTTCCAGAACTCTGGATCCGTTGTATTGTAAAAAATATTTTGTCTCGAATAGATGTTACCGCGATTATTTCCTAGCCAAACGTCGAAACCTCTACGCGAAAGCAAATATGGCAAAGAGTTCTCTTGTCCGTTCAATAACCACGCATCTGATGATGCATATATTCCTGCTAATAAAAATGCTACAGGTCTCCGAACAATATGAGTTTCATCATTGCGTAACTTCTGTACGAAAGGTATTCGGTGCAATGCCAAAATATATCCGTCTTTAGTTTTAACTGTGTGATGCTCAACAGGATAACCGTCATGATGTATTCGCTTCACCTGCAAATAATTAAATTTTAAACAAATCAAATAAAATTATTAGTAAAATTAGCATAATTTTGTTATGTACCTATATACATATATACTATATATGTATGTTTTTTTTTATCATGGGATGAAATCATCAAAAGACACTGGCAGTGATGGTGTTTGCCAGGAGTGCGAGACTTTAACACGCTAAAACACCCCTTTGAAATGACCCAAACGTTTCCCGTGGAACTACCGCAAGGCTTTACGTCACGGGGTGGATAGGTCCTAGACACGATCTAAACTATATCGATTCTTCTGCGTATCTCTTCTAACCTACGAAGTTCCAATAGAACCAATTTCACAAAGTTACATACATACGTTCAGTTATTCCAAGATTCTAACATGATTGGAACTATGTTGTCCGTTCTAATGCTACGCCCTAAAACTTCTTCTAAATACGCCCTCCCACTAACAAATCGTGGACATATGAAGAAAACATGTTCGGCATCTTCCACGACATTACCATCACAGCTCGGACAAAACAGAGCACTGTCATGTCCGAAACGATACAAGTACGACCTAAAACAACCATCTCCACTCAAAAATTGTGTAATGTAGAGGGGATGCATATAGGATAATACTCCTTACTACACTAGTGAGCAATTTTCTCTGCAGATATTTAGGACCTATTTTGTTCGGCATGATCCGGGACAGCGCTAAGCATGTTTTTGAGTAAATCAAAATTCTCAACGATTTGCAAGATATGAGCCTGAGGAAATGATCAGTATTTTGCAAAAATGACACCGAGGCCCCAAATCTTTGTGGGCCCATAAAAAAAGTGCATGACTTTGGGCAAAACTGGGAGACACTGGTCTTCTTTTTTTTGGTCTTTTATCACGTAGTGGTGTCCGTATATGGTTATTTTTTTTTGTGTTGCACTGTGTAATAGATTTTGGAATTTCTCACATGGTGTGTATTGCCGCGTTAACATACAAATAAATATAAATAGAATTCAGTTTAAAATTAAAGAGACGATTCGGGATCGCACTTGGCTGATTTATTTGCATTTTTTTATTTCTAACATGCCCCCTTCAGAAATATGCACATACATACACATGCACATACATATTGTCATTGTCAAAATAAATTAGATGGCAATCTCAATATAAAGTAGATCTCATCTTGACAAAAAGGGCAGAAGTTGTTGTTTATTCGCAAGCAAAGTTTAATTATTTTATGTCTTTATTAAACGTGATATTTTGCGTTTTATACATTAATAAATGAATTAAACTGGACATCTTCGACAATATGTATGAATGGTATGTAGTTCAATCAAATTCAGCACGGCGCTTTATGTTATAATACTAATCTTACGCAACATTTAATAAAAGTACATTATGCACGATCCACACAAGTTGTTTGCATATGTACATATATATTTTTTTAAATTATTTGTCTTCCCTTCATTATTATTTAAGTGCTGTAAGTTTGCCAATAAACCTGGTCAATCGTTTAACACATTGAAAATCACATTCACAAATCCAATTTTGTACACACATTTCGTTATAATTAAATACTGACACTTTTTATTAAAAGCTGTTTTAAATTTGATTACTGATTTTATGTACATACATACTTACATACATATGCATGTATTTATATGTATATTTTAATGCTGATCGAGTAATAAATATAAAATCGTTTTTTCCATAACGTTTTTATTGTACTAAATACATTGTGAAAAGATTTTGGAAGTTTTCAATAAACGTCAAACTTATAGGGGATGAATTTGAAAGAAAATGATTTCCAAAAACCTTGTGGCCTTTCTATGTTGAAAAGAAATGCAATTTTGCATTGATTAATAATCAATCGCGTAAATGAAATTATTCGTGGTCGAATGGTTAATAAAAAAAAACAAGTTTTTTAATTTATTGTTGTTTTTAATTTTTAAAGTTTTTGGTTTAATCAAATGATCAGGAGAAACAAGACTGACTTTACATTTTTCTTAAGTTTATAATGTTGGTTTCTTTAGCATATTTTGATTGGCTAAAATTTTTAAAATTTTCTATTTCTAAAATTGTTGATCTTGCACTTTTGCATGTTTAACGATTTTTCATTGGTTAAAACTTTAATTTTAATTTACCTCACGAAATTGCAATTCCGCATTTTATTTATAACAATAATTTTGTATAACTTTTGGTGTGAACGGAAATGCAATGAAATTAGATCCTTTTTATTTATATTATATTCAAAATTGTCACAGCAACAATTTTACAATTTAAGTACTTATATTTTGTAGAAACTTATAAATTTTATCAGGTATGTAACTCGTATTAGTGCTGGCAAATTCTACTACTTTTCTTTACTCAATAATATTCAATACTTTTCATGTGTGTACTCAATACTACTCGATACTTTTAACGGATTTTTTTGAATTTGTAACGAATAGTTTTTATCTGGAAATTGAAATAGTTTCTTCGAAAATTAAAAATAGATCTTCAACTATTATTGGTTTTGTATGTCTTTTATTATTAAATAAAAAATAAATGTAAAGCTAACTTTTAATTTCACGTTAACAACAACTTTAGAAATAATTTAATTATTCTAAAAAAATTATTTAGTTTTGATTTGATTAAAGAGACTTCAGCTAGTTGTCTTTTTATACAGTGATGTATATTTATGCACTATTTTAGCCACTCAACTCTAAAAGTGTCGACTAACTACTTTTGAGTATTGAGTTGCCAAAAAAAAGGAAAATACCACTACTCAATACTTTGACAGCACTAACTCGTATGACTAAAATATTCAAACCGCGAGTGCATCAAAAGCGCAAGTGATGGAAAAATTAAGAATCACTGAGTGCAGTTTTTTACATTTTTTTTCGTAGGCCTGTGTTCTTTGTATGCGCTTTGGCATTCAGTTTGTAATTTGCATTCATCAATTCCTTAGCGTCAAATTGGCATAAGCGACATTTTCTTCACAAGTTGTTATATTATTGAAATTAACGTTTAGTCCTTAAAGACACCACAGAACATGTATTTTTCAAAAATTCTTTTATGCCAAAAATTGAGAGTGTTGCTTGCTACATACATACATATGTACGTATCTGCAACTACGGGAACAGTTTATCTACCCTTGTAATATGTTGCAGACAGGTTGCACAAAAGTAAATGCAGTAAATATTTACGAGTTAAGCCTAATACTTTATGGACCCACCAACATGTTGTTTAAATTATTAAAATCATTGATTGTGATTATTATTATTAAAACACACTTGTGCTTTCAATTTAATTTTGAGTTTAGGAATACATATTGGAGATTCTTTAAAAAGGAAAAAAGAGTATTAGAGAATTTTTCTCAACCTAAAACATTTGTTCAATTCACAAGCTAATTATACAGTATTGTATTTTTGTTATTGGTAATTTCCACACAAAAGTGTGTTATAATTATACGTTTGAATTTTATATGTTTTATAAATTGTTGTATTGAGGACAGGTACGGAAAAATTCTATTTGTAAAGCTAAGATTAGGCGATATGTTGAATCAGCATATTTATGCTGAAAATTTTGTTAAAAGTCACCCTCATTGCAAAAAAAAGCGAAATTCCGCCAAAAGTTGCAAAATTTAGAAGAATTCGTAAAATCTTCTAAAACGAGATAGAAATGCAAGGAATGTGGAAAACTGGCAAAAATATACAAAAATGGCGGAAATTCGCAATAACTTCCAATCATTGGGGATATTAAAATGTTTAATATCACTTAAAAGTCGATGAAACAATAAAAAATAGAAAAAAAGTAACCCACAATGCAAAAAATGCGAAATTTCGCAAAAAGTTGAAAATTTTTAAAAAGCCAGCGACATTTGTAGCCATGTACCCGTGTAGTCTGCTGTCATGAATGTGTTTATATCGTAATTTATATCGATTTTGTACTTGGTAAGTTTTGCAATTTGCATTTATGTTTATTTTGATTTTTTATTTATTAGCATAAGCATAATACGCTATATAGTACTGTACGTATAAGTAACGTACTGATACGTATAGTACTTACCAAAGTAAATTTATTCAAGAACCCATTTGTGATAAATCGTCTGTTTGTTAAACTCCATATAACCCAAAAATACTGAAAAAATGCCCAAAAAAATATAAAATTTCATGTAAATTTTTAAGTTGGGCGCCAAGATTATGCAATTTGACCCCACTAGACTATTTTTTATGAGAATACGTAAAGCCTATCGTGTATAGAGACGAACCTGGAAGACAACATTACAGCTGCCATTGTTGAGATACCGTACGAAATGCTGAAAAAAAGTATGCCAGAATTATATCTCAAGGATGGATCATCGCGAAACATTTCCATGAAATAATCTTTAATCCATGAATGGCAGGCATTCATTTAACACCCAAATAAATATTTCATTCACTTTTGCAAATTTTCTGTGTGTTTTTATTTTTTAAAGATTTTAGTTTTTTTTGTATAGATGCATATACAATACTCGAAAAATGTTTCTTTGGGACGAACATATTTTTAACTTGAGTAGTTTTATACAATTTTAAATTAAAATGAATTTTTTTAAGTATTTATCGTAAATTATTTTTTTATTTTTTTTTATATATTGAAACGATTGATTTTGGCTCAAGTTCAAACCCGAATTTACCCATTTATTTATTCTAATTTTTTTATTCTTTAATTTTTATTAGAAAATTTTTTGGATAAATTCATTATTATTTTTTATTAAGAGAGTACTATATATAGAACAATTTTTATTATTCATCATACTAGCAGAACGGATCAGTACTGATTTCGAGGTCGCTACACCATCTCATCAGCGTTCTTTGTTCAATTTTACCACTTTTGACGGTGGATACTAGTGATCAGGAATATCAACTATTTAACCGTATTATTTAACAAATTAGGATACGAAAAGTACAAACTTATTCATTTTCACATGTCAAATCAATTTCGGTTAGTACGAAATCCCATCTATGATGAATAACTACTCTATATATTTCAGTCTCTCTTGCTTATTCAGCGCCATTGGCTGCAGAGAAATAAGCGGTACTTAATCATGTTGTTAGGTTTCTGTCATTTGTAGTTGAATTTCTTTTTTAGTATTCAACCAACTATGACCAAGTAAACATGTAGATTTTGACGCGTGCCATCGTTATTTATAATTAATGTTTATAAGTAATTAGTCGAACTTTTATTAATATTTTTTATATATTGAAACGATTGATTTTGGCTCAAGTTCAAACCCGAATTTACCCATTTATTTATTCTAATTTTTTTATTCTTTAATTTTTATTAGAAAATTTTTTGGATAAATTCATTATTATTTTTTATTAAGAGAGTACTATATAAAGAACAATTTTTATTATTCATCATACTAGCAGAACGGATCAGTACTGATTTCGAGGTCGCTACACCATCTCATCAGCGTTCTTTGTTCAATTTTACCACTTTTGACGGTGGATACTAGTGATCAGGAATATCAACTATTTAACCGTATTATTTAACAAATTAGGATACGAAAAGTACAAACTTATTCATTTTCACATGTCAAATCAATATATAGAAATATATAGAGTATTTATTCATCATAGATGGGATTTCGTACTAACCGAAATTGATTTGACATGTGAAAATGAATAAGTTTGTACTTTTCGTATCCTAATTTGTTAAATAATACGGTTAAATAGTTGATATTCCTGATCACTAGTATCCACCGTCAAAAGTGGTAAAATTGAACAAAGAACGCTGATGAGATGGTGTAGCGACCTCGAAATCAGTACTGATCCGTTCTGCTAGTATGATGAATAATAAAAATTGTTCGATATATAGTACTCTCTTAATAAAAAATAATAATGAATTTATCCAAAAAATTTTCTAATAAAAATTAAAGAATAAAAAAATTAGAATAAATAAATGGGTAAATTCGGGTTTGAACTTGAGCCAAAATCAATCGTTTCAATATATAAAAAATATTAATAAAAGTTCGACTAATTACTTATAAACATTAATTATTATTTTTTTATTTAAGAATTACGAAAGGCAAAACTTTCAAGATGAATGCTGTAAATTACTGCAAGTAATACTTACATTGGTGTTTAAGAACAGCACTTGATATTAATTTGATTAAGTGTCATTCGTCAAACATTTGCTATCAAATGACCATCAATTTAAATTAAAATTTATCTGTTTTTGTTTGAAAATAACTAGTATTGAAAATACTGTTTGATATAAAATGATAAAACCATCATATTTTGAACGCTTGACCTTGTGTTTGTTAAGAAAATGTGCAAAATAAACACATTTGCAATCGAATGATCGCCGAATAATTTGAGCGTAAACCACACATTTATACATATGTACATTAGGCGTATAACTTATTCCCATTTTTTGCAAATATCAAAACGGCCCTATCATACTCGAATAGTCCATTGACAACTATTAAAAAAATGATATTAATTTTCGCGGTTTTCAAAAAGAGTCGCCCAAAAACGCGGTAAAGTTGGAAAATTTTGTATTTTTATTTGTACCTATACATTTAGCCAAAAACTCACACACACGCATACACATTAAATTTGAATTTGATGTCCTTTAATAGCGATTTTGCTACAATACCAACGAAGGAGGGCGGTGTGATGTCCGCTAGCATACACCAGTATCAATTGCTGTCAGTACTGTTCAGTGGCCAATGCTATGCCTTCATCACTTAAACACTCCGACAACAACAAATACAATGGCATACTAATGCACATCTGAAAAATGCTGGAGGTCATGACTTGTCTGAAGCTGGGCTCGAACCCACGTTCTTAGACATTATTTCTTTGTAGTCAACGCGCTAACTACTTCAGCCAACAGCACCCTCATGCCTAAAGTCACGCAGATTTGGTGCCTCGGTGTCATTATTGCAAAATACTGATCATTTTTTCAGGCTTATATCTTGCAAATCGTTCGGAATTTTGATTTACTCTCTGAAGTTGTAGATCTTGTCATAAAGAACAAAAATTGTGATCATATAAAATCAAAAAATCTTCATCTTCAAAATGAAAATCGCAAAAAGTTTAAAAAATTCGATTTTTTTATATTTTTTCCACTGTTTTCATAAATAACACAATATTCTCTATCGCGAAGTGCTAGGGCCAAAATTTGGTTATACACCTAATCTACATACATATACGTATGCCGTTGGCATAATATAGTTTGTAGAAAATACGTATGTAGGTACGATCTCGATTTTCTTTTCGACAGCAAGATTTTAATCTTTTCCGGGAGTACACTGCCGAATACACCGGAAAAAATCAAACACGTAATAAAAAATTCGTTATAAATATATATTTTTTAAATATATTTAAGTACATACATATGTATATGTACTTACACATATATATGTATACATATGTATGTATGTACTTTGGTACTTAAATTACACATTTGTATAATAATAATTAGTTTATAATGTAAAAAAGGAAAACTCAGACATACCGCATCAGTTACTATGATTTCACGATTATTTCGAAGAGAAATGAATGCAGCTTGTGATGAAACAACTCGATTTATGATGATCAGCAAAATGTTTAATAAACAATTTTTAGTGTTCAGCATTCTAACAATGACTTGTTAGTAGGTATAAAGCGCATGAGTTCGATTTTGTTTAATAATTTTAATGCTTAACTAAACCGTGTATTAATTTTTCAATTTGATTTAGATTTCACGTCTTCAGATTTTTAAATATATGTACATACATATGTACGTATGTATGTGTGTGGATATGCAAATACATATTAGGTGTGTATGTATAAGGCTAAATCCTTCTCATAGTTCAGGAAGCACAGAACGTGATTTAAAAATATACCTACATATGTATATTAAATTCAGCTTTATAGGACAAGAACGCTTAAGAGCACTTAAGTGTATGAATGTGTATATGCATACATATGTATGTATGTAAATACGTATGTATGTATGGCCATGTGCCTACTTATGTAGATACCAAATCCTTTTACGTGAATTCTTTAACTCCGAACTTATGTAAATATATTATTCGCGATTTTTTTTTCATACGCGTGCGATAATGAGTGATCGAATGTTTTGCAGTGACTGGAATTAGTCTTCTTGTGAACAAATTTTAGTTTACAATCGGATGGCTTTATTAATAACTATTTACATACATACACACTTATGCAAAAGGGCTTGAACTGTGTTTATGAAATGATATACGCGCAGGCATTTCAATATAAAAACTCAGTACTCCAAACCTGTTGCAGACAGAAACATCCCAACAAACACACGGGTTTTATCTCATACATTGAAAATGTTTTTAAATTGAAAACTATAAACGTTTTGAACAAGGACCATAAATTTTCTGATCTACTCAGTGTTGTCATATATATTTTTTTAAATCTTCGAATCGAACAAAAAAATCTTTTTTTTCATTAATTTTTTTTTTTTAATTTAAAAATTTTGAAATCAAATTCAGTTTATATTTTTTTAAACTAAATTAAGGATATATAGGTTTTCAACTTCAAGTTCACCCTTTTCAAATCAAATTCAGGTATTTTAAAACAAATTCTGAATTGTCCAAATTAAAACACATTCAGTATTTTTCAAACCAAATTCGGCATTTTAAAGATGAAAATCAGGCTTTTTCAAATTAATTTCATCTAAAACTGGCTGATTTTGGTTTTTAAAATGCCGAACTTGGTTTGAAAAATGCTGGGTTTGATTTGTAAAATACGGAATTTGTTTTGGAAAATTACAAAGATCTTTTTTAAAAACTTGAATTTGATTTGGATAAGGCAAAATTCGAAGTTAAAAGCCTATAATTAGAGTAATAACCTATTTAAATTAAATGCATACATTTTTTATGGTTACATTATACATATCTTTATTAATTTTGCTATTCACTTCTTTTCATTTCGTAATTGTATTACGATCACATTTTTTCAAAAAATCTTTGGTCCTTAAAATTCTACAGAATGTTGGTATATCTAATTTATTTCTTAGTTTGTTTTTTTTTGATATTGATTTGAGTAAAAATTCTTTCGACGTGAGCTGTTGCTACTGCAATTGACAAAACTTTGCAAACTATTTTTTTCAAACAAGGAAAAGCTTCAGATGATTTCCTAAAAATGTTTTAATATTCTTTTTATCCAATAAATTATATTCTGTAAAGTTGAAGTGGAACAATTCTCGCCATTCGTCATCAATTTGTTGAATATTATTAGAATCGATAACATTTGAAAAGAATTTCGTTAATTGGGAAATACTTTTATTATTGCTTTTCATAATATTAGTAGGTGCCAGGAAAATCAAACCTTTTTAATAAGCTGTTGTTACATAACTCTTTAGGCAGTTATTTCGAAATGGCATTTCATCATCATCTGATAATTTATGAGTAGAACTAAGTGCTATAGCTATTTGGGCTCCCAAGTATATATCCCTAACATTTTTAAGATAATATTTAGTATTACCGGTCTGAGAAAGGCGGGGCCATAACCTGATGACGCGCAGTATATGCACAATTATTGACATCAATTTTGTTGAACTTTCCAAAATAGATATATTCATCTTTTACAATGTATTAAAATATTTTCAAATACAGACAACGAATTTCATTATAAAGTAAATGAATTTGTATATAAAAACAAAACATCGTTGCAATTTAATGGATGGAAGTAAACAGTGTTGCAGCGGTTAACTTCTTTTCACACTTTTAATGAAGTTAAGAAAAAAATATGTAGTTTAGTTAACAGGAATCTCAAGTAATAGACTAAAACTGCAAAATATAATTTATTAAAAAATCTTTTTTTAGCTAAAAAATCTTTTAATCTTTTTGGCATCTCAAAAAACTTCAAAAATCTACTTTCCAAAACCCCCTTTGTGCAGGCTATGTAATGTTCTTCTTAAACAACTCCAAAGACAGTCACCCGCTGGGTGGAAAATATTTTAGAGTTATTTAATAAGAAACTACATATTACCAAATTAAATTAAACTAAATGTAAATAAAAAATTATATACATATCTTATTATAGCGGCCACAGTATTACAGATATGTTGTGGAAATTTCAACTATCTGCCTACGAGTATTATGGTTCACAATACAGAATCACAGAGTAAGTAGCTTACTATTTTCAAATCCATTAATCCATGAAAATTATTCGCGATCAAGTATCACAATATATAAAGGGTTATCTGTTTCAAAACCGCCGGTCTGGCAAGACCATCAACGTTAAATATCTGTCATCTGAATTGTCATTTATTTAGCTAATATGAATCGTTTAGCCGAAGAACGCGAAAAATAGTTAAAACTTGTGGTGGTTCAAACGTGGCCTTTTTCGAACATTGCGGGAAGATTCAGGTCGTCAAGAAATCGGCATGATTATAAAGAAATTTTAGGAGACCCAAAGCATTACAGATGTGGCCATTCCTGCGCATCATCGCAATGTACATACTACCGAAAATGGCGTTTCTGTAAGTGAAAGTGTGGGGGATAATCCGAAATTGTCGATTTCACGGCGTGGGCATATCTTTCGGAACATTGTGGCGTATTTTTCATCTGGATTTGCACCTCCATCCATTTAAAGTCCAACAAAAAGTAGTGAACAAATAATTTTTCATGTTCTGTTGTTGTTTTGTATTCTTATTAATTTCTGGATCAATAAAAAAAGTTGTAGAAAAATATTAATTTAAGCAATAACAATGCTAATGGTAATATAACATTAAAAATAAAATATTTTAAGAATTATTTCATGATCTATAGAAGAAGTTCCATTACAATTCATCATTTGTTACTTCAAAATGATTTAATTTTGTTTTGTTTATTTTCCCTTATTCTTACATTATATTGCTATCTCTTTTTAACAAAAAGTGGATGGGGAAAAAAACTGATTTGGACCAAAACCATATGAGAATGATAATTGATAACGCATTGGGAAAGTGACTTTCCTCATAAATTTGTTGCACAAATGAACATAAATTTTTCAGATTAGCATTAGTGTCATATCACTGTTCACTGAACAATATCGACAGACTGCAGTTAATAATATCATATGCTAATATAAATTACTGCGTCCTCCTTCGTCGGTGTTGTAACAAAATCGTCGTCGAAGTAAAATACTTGGAGCCACTTTTAGACTTTGAGGTTAAAACTAATTTTATTCTATAATTAGCTAATCTGACAATTAAATTAATCTAGTGTCAAATGAATATTATGTTTTTGGGTGGTGGCTTAAGCCCTGTAGTATAACCATATTGAATAAAATAAAATGGCAACACTTTCTTGCAGCTTTCAAATTTGTTATCAAAGCAAAACGGTTTTTTTTACATAAGAAGAAGAAAATGCGCAAATTTGATCATATTTACAATTTTAGAGTGTTGAATGAATTAACTATTTTTACAATTTTGATTCGAGAATATCGGCGAATTTCACAACTATTGGGATGGAATAAGGTTTTTATATATTTCGGAATCACTAAAATCTTCCTCTCACTAGAATAATAATAATTTTATATAGTTTTCTTAACATTCTGTCTTTTTTGTTCTGTTTTCATTGGTTTAACAACTGTTTATGTTAAGCATGTGTATGTTAATACTCGTAGTTCTAGTTTAAGGTTAAATCACCACGATTGGCCGCTTAAACTAGGAAGCAAAATCATATAATCGACTACCCAAAAACCACAAATCAAGATTAAGGTTAATTTAATCTCTAATCTCAAAGTCAAATTGCTACGAGAGGTTCTGCAACAGTGCTATAACAAAACGAGCAATTGCAGAGTTGTAAAAGAACTAATGAAGGCTGTTCAAACTTTCACCATTCTGTCCTGTTTACAATATCCGTTTCCCGAAGGGTTGCCTAAGTTGTTACTTCCCTTAAAAAATAAATCATCGTATTTCAAACGTTTGATCTTTTGTTCGTTGGGATACGTACGCAATCATTACAACATTTCAAACTACTTTTATTTGTGTATTTAGGATGCCGGCATAAGGCTGACTAACTTTTGCGTCAGATATGGCAAAAAGTGAAAACCAGTGTCACGTATGGACAGTATTAAATTATACATATTTGTGTATGTATGCATGTACACATATACATACATATATACATATATTTATTTAAGCAACTACATATTTATTTAAGCTTTGTGTTCGGCTATTGACAAGAACAAAAATTATAAAATTTTCTGTGATGACAATTTTGGTATACTGTTCTCTGAAAATGCTCATATTCGAATAAGAAGTGTTGATTTATTTTTGGAAAGTTGTATTATTGATAAACATAATACATACATATTCAAATCAACTCAGAGCTTGTTCGCCTTTATTTATATTTAAAAAAAACACGGTTACTAACTGAGATTTGCATGGAATTTTCCAGACCAACAGATTTTTGTATTCATTGCTCCATTGCTCATTTAGCATATTTAATGCTAGATCTAGACCAGTGATTGCCAAACGCACACAACGACACGTTTGGTTCGTATTTTGATGTAACGATGTGCGTACACTGAACCAAATTTCTTATTGAACACCAAATATTCGCGTCATTTATTTCGCTAAGATAAACAATCAGGAACTAAATGTAATGTAATAACTATTATTAGAGTGCTGTTTTTTTGCTTGGAAAATAGTATATTTTTTAATAGTTTTTCTAGTTTTCTTTAATTTTTTGGTATAGTTTTTTCATTTTTGTTTTTAATAGTTTTTGTTAATATTATTGTTTGAGATATTCTCCAAATTTTATTTGTAAAAAAGTTTTAATTTATTGGGGGTTAAGCATATCTATATCTTAAAACGGGGAAACAAGTGTACATAAACACTGGCATAAACAGTTCATTTGTTTCGTTATGTGTATACAAGAAAATAAGCGGCGTATAACCTTTTCGTTCGATAGCTTGTAAACAGTATGACCAGATCCAAAAGAATTTTGGAGCTAAATTGGCAACAAAATAGTGCTAAAAAAATTTTAAGTGCTAAAACATAGTGCTAAAATTTAAATGTCTTAATTTTAAGCAAATATATTCTTTGAGAGTTCATAATTTTATCATTATGTTGCCTTAGAAATATTTATTTCCATTGAATAAAACAAAATTTCTTAATAAATTATTTTTTAAACATAAAATGTTTTAAAAACATAACAAAAATAATAATTCAGTCTTTAAATTAAATATCACATACGCATACATACACGTATATTATGTACTTAGACAAATTTATTCTAGGTAGCCGCAGTAGGATTTGAATTTACAACTTTTTGATTCGGAAATACCAAAAAATGCCTAAAAGAGGTTGAAAATAAATTATTAGGCTTTGTACTCTACAAAAAGTTACATATGTATATAGTAAGTTTTGACAATTGTAGTAAACTTTACACAAACAAAAAGCATTAATTTTCAGGTGCTATTATCTCCCAGCAAAAAAAAGAGCTTACCAATCATCACTTTTTCACTACAATTAATGAAACCGAAGTAGTGAAAAAATGACTGAAACACTGATGAATTTTACACGTGGTTGACATTAGAGGGAAGTCATCCAAATTGCTGAAAATAAAAAAACAAACCAAAATATTATGGCGGCACAATATTTGTAAAAAAAACAACAAATTAGTCATAAGAATTCTACCCAGCTGTTTTCTAGACTGAAAATTGAAACATTCGACTGGAAAGAGAATTTCAAAAGGAAGTTCGTATCCACCGTTGCCGTTGTGACACAAAAGTATCACTTTTGATCCTTTATCATGCCAATGACACTTTTTTATCCCTTCGTATCATTTTAACAAAATTTATATCACTTTTTGAAGGTTTTTGAAAATGAGTACAAGTTTCAATACTAATAAACAGCGAAAAGTATGAAGATATACGTAAAAAACCTAGTGCAGAAAAGTTTTGGTTGAAGGTAGAAAATTTTCAAAACAGATTTGATGAAAAAATGTATTCAAATTTATATGAATTCTTTACAAATATATTTACTTTGCTTGTGTTGAACGAATTTTTTCAAAACCATCACTAATAAAAAATAAACCTACAAACTTAAAATAGAAGCTTGTGAGTCCATGCTTTCCTCTCTCAATTTGGTAGAATCGGAGCTGACAAATGGACTCCATGTGAAGAATTAATTACAAAACATAGAATAAGTATTTCTAAAAAGTGATAAACATTATCAAAAGTTTTTGTAGTAAAAGTAACTTCTTTTTTTTTTGATAATATGATTTTGATTTTCTAAATTGAAATAAATATAATTTTTCTGTTCTGGTCCTATTTTAGTTTAAAATGCATTTTTTCGACCACTTTCTTAAATACCTTTTTATGACTCTTTTTCAAAATTGTTAACTGCAACCCTGTTCGTATCAAGTTTTAAAAGTTTGAGAGTGTATTAGTGAAAAATTGTGAGTGTATTGAAACTTGATGGACAAAACTAGATCGTGTAACACCTAAATTAGGTGGTACGAGAAAAAAAATGTAACTTTTAATAAAAAAAATATATATTTAAATTAAATTAATACTTATTATTAATTTTTTTTCAACTAATGTCTGCAAATCTGGTGGTGCAAAAGCTAAAATTACTCCACGGATTAACAAAGCACGGCCAGCTGAAACCTATGTATCTGGAATTCGACATCTGTATCGATGTCAACTAAAACAAGCCTATTTATGTATATGTTTGTTTTGGTGGCCCGATCATTCGACTAATAGAGATGCCGTCTGCGTAGTCAATTCGTTTTTTTTTCTTATTGGACTTACTTATTATAAGTGGCTTCTTGGATTCTTCCTTCAATCGATTTGCGTAACTGGTAACATCTACTGACGTCTTCCGGTGATCGTGGGCAGTAGATTTACGTGGTCAAAGATTTTTTAACGGTATCTCGGCGCAATTCGGAAAACTGTTGATTTGTTAGTATCAAATTAGAGGGAAACTTCATTCATTGATTTACCTTGTTCCAAGGTCTGTATATCCGCAAATTTGCTAGCAGCGGACAGTTCTATCTATTATAAAATTAATAATTTTGAAATTTTTATTAAATTTTTTTTTAATAACAGTAGTTTACATACTTTTACTTCTAAAACATTGCGTTGCATTCATTTTTCTCACCAAATTTATGCCATTTTTTTTAAATAAATATGAAAATAAATTTGTTTAGATTAAATATTTGAGCTTGTTTGGTGTAATTCCAAAATTTTTTGGTAATGAATATATTTTCAATTTCTGGGATTTCAAGGTCATTGCAGAAATAAAAGTTTGCTGAAAAGCAAACAACGTCAATCACTCTACTCTCGGGAGCGGTGACAAACTCTAATTCATACACGCATTAAAATAAGACATACAATTTTAAGAAATTAAAAATACATATGGCCATTTCCATAGAAAAGCCCACGATTTATCACAAGTGGGGTTTCTATAAACCAAACGATTTGAGTACAACATTTGTAAGAAAGTTACTCAAAAAATGAGTGCTTTTACGAAAATTTTGTACCCAAGTTAATCGTCTGGATTGTGGAAACGTCACTTGTTTTCTACATTTATTAAAAGGGAAGAGAAAAATCGAAATGGTTTAGACATTTCTGTGGAAATGCTTATATAGGTACATACATAAATATATTTAAAAAAAAGCATTACATTTAATTCTAACCATGTATTATAGATAATATTTCGACTTTGTATATTAATAATGAAGAAATGAAGACGAAATTTAAACTCTAGCAGGTTTTGTGCGTTTTGTTTGTATTATGTTAATAACAGCTATAACAATCCAGCCGAAAACTGCAATCCAGCCGAAAATTATAGTCATGTGAAAGCATACAGAACTATTTATGTGTCCATATTTACGCCTTTCAAACGATGAACTCTGCACCAAATAATCCATAAAATCAAATATAGCTGAACATGAAAGACGACTCTTAATAACGGGCACAATATTGCCCACACCTTGTATTTCCTTTAACAACGATTCGCGATATTGCTTACATGTCACCTCAAAGCCATCGGTATAAATGCTGGCATATATTAAAGTGTAAACAGCCATAAAACATGCAATGATGCTGGTTGGAAGCCAATAATACGGTGATATATCACTATCAGAAAGTTCCGATTCCGTAGTTACAACAACCATGTCACCGGATCTGTGAAAAGATAAAAAATCAATTAAATTTATAGCACAAAGGAGGAAACTTTCGTTTTTATTTATCTATCTATCTTCTATTATATAAATAGACAAAGACAAAATTTTGTATACCTTTCTCTCATTTGTTTGCCAACCGATTTTCTTCATTCTTTTATCAAATGGTAGATATTGTTGAGATTTAGTCACCCAACTATATATTATTTAAATCGGTTCGTTATTAAAGGAATAAAAGGCGCCTAAAGTTGACACTACTACAAATGCTAAAAGTACACACCCACATTCACTTACATATGTAAGTGATATAAAAACATACGAAAAGCAATGCGAGTGCTTAAGAGTACCTACTCGTACATATGTTCATTACAGTTTTGCTTAAGTAAAGTGAATGAAATGTTTGTGTTTCGTTATAATGGTACAGGCAGCATTGTCGATCGTTATGGTGGTCAACGAAAAAAAAACCTCAACATCACATGAAATGGTTCGGAAAGTGAAGGCTCGCTCGATTTAATCGAATTCCACGACGCAGCGGTAATCAAATAGCCAAAAAACTGAAAATATCCCAGCGAAGCATCCGACACATATTCCACAATGAGCTCAAGGTAAAGCCTTCCGAAAGTTCCACGATCTCACATCAAATAAAAAAGTTTGGCTCGAAAGAGCAAAGGAATTGTTACGCTTGCACGGACGTGACGAATTTCCAAACATTGTGTTCTCTGATGAAACAATTTTACCTATTGAGCAGTTCATAAACTCTCAAAATAATCGTGTTTACTTAGCAGAACGCACTCACAAAAATTTGAGCCTACGAACGGCTACCCGAAGTAATTTTCCATCTCAAGTCATGGTATGGGCAGCTGTGATCGACTCTGGTGCCAAAATCAATGCGTCTTATTATCGGGAAAATGTTTTTTGGCCATGCGCACGCAAACATTTCGGTGGTAGGCCATGGTCGTTCCAACAAGACTCTGCAGCGTCACATTAGGAAGTTTATTCAGTAAAATGAAAGATAGGACGGAAAGGTTAGACGGAATATCATGTAAGGTAAATAACAATTCAGGGTGTAATAAAGTACCACGAAAAATAAACTTAAAAATTAGATTAGGCGGAGATAGATCTGATCAGAAATTCAATTACAGATCATCTCATAAGACCGCATCAACATCACATTGTGCAATAGAACAAAGAATGAAATTTAAATAGATATATACTCGTATGTATATATAATGTAGCTCGAAACTATAGACATTTAATTTATAAAAATAAAACAGGAAATTTAATTTTTATGATATTGTAGTAGATTTAATTAATTTTGTATTTTTGTGTAATTAATTTTTCAAAACTAAACAATTGTTAATATTGACTAAATATCCCTGAGAAAGCGAAATATTCACAAATCTTATTTATAAGCTAAATAAGGTACAATGTTATGAGATTTTACTTAAGCGTACTACAACAATTAAATCTAATAATTAAATAAGGAAACTATTAATAATACTGTCTTGAGGAAAATATGCCACAAAAACCTTTTACAAACTTTCAAGTTATAATGAAATTTTTTAAAACAATCTCTAGTAAGATTCTTTTTAACAAAAGATTCTCAGCGACCGTTTAGTAAATTTCTTATTGTTTCAAAATTAGACAATCTGCATTTTTCAATAAATGGCAGCCTCAAAAGGTTTGCGGAAGCGTTTATCTTTTTATATTTAAATCTATTGTGTAGTAAGTCTGTGGGGAATCTAAGGGGAAGATTATGAATTATTAAAAAAAAATTTAATAACCTGAAGACTTTTTTTGTGTGTCTTAGCAGTTCTGTGAAACCAGGCTGCACAGCCGTAAGTCATTATCGGTCTAATACACATATCATATATACAACAATATCTTATTTTTAAGGTTGAGCTTAAACTTTCTATTAAGTATGGGGTAAAGAGCATGTCCGCACTTTATAGCTTTATCACAAATGTGATTAATATGTTGTTTGAATTTAAGTTTTTTATCTAAAGTTATACCTAAATATTTAATATCATCTTTAATGGGGATCACGTTTCGCCGACAGTACAGACTTTTTGTAGGAATACGTTTTGGTGACTTGTTATATGGAAAGATTATGGCCTGCGTTTTATTACCATTTACTTTGATATTTCACTTATTAAAATATTTTTGGCTTGTGGTAAGGCTCTCTTGCATTCTCTTGCTTATTGCATTTGAAAGTTTTCCACTGCATATAAAAGCACTGTCATCAGCATAAAATGAAGCTTCCTGAATTCTGTGCACCTCATCATCAGACGTACGAGGGTGGATTGATATTGAAGATGGCAGCACAAACACAAAATTTTTTCTTTTAGAAATTGCGATCTGTCAAACGTCAGCTGTTAAAAATTCACCCAAATTCATTAATTAGTTTATTTGTTGTAGTCGTTTGAAGTAAGAAACTTTTTTGTTTCTTGATTAAAGACTATTATTTGAAAGGGAAAACGGTGAAAGAGACAAAAGAAAAGCTCGATAAACATTACGGTGACTCTGCTCCGTCAGATTACACGGTAAAATATTGAATTGCTTAAGAAAATCCTCGATATCGTTATGAATGATCGCCGAGTCAAGTTACGTGAGATTGTTGAAATGGTAAACATATCATATGAACGTGTGTTCATCATCTTGCATGAACATTTGCATATGAAAAGGCTATCGGCAAGATGGGTGCCGCGTTTGCTCAGTGTCGAACAAAATCGAGTTCGACAGACCACTTCACAGCGGTGTTTGGACATGATAAAGCGTAATCCTGTTGATTTTTGGCGTCGATTAATAATTGTTGATTAAACGTGGGTCCACCACTACACACCTGAAACCAAAAAACAATCGAAAAAAATGGGTGGAAGCTGGTGGATGTGCTCCGAAGAAGGCGAAGACAGTGAAATCGGCTGGCAAGGTTGTGGCCACTGTATTTTGGGATGCACACGGAATATTGCTCATCGATTATCTTGAAAAAGAATCCACAATCACAGGAAAGTATTATCGTGCATTATTGGATCAATTGATTGATGCAATCAAGAAAAAACGACCACATTTAAAGAAGAAAAAAAGTGCTCTTCCTTCAAGACAAGGCACCGGTTCACACAGCATTAGATACGATGCTAAAATTACGTAAAATACACTTCGAATTATAGTCCAGATTTAGCTCCTAGTGACTTTTTCCTGTTTCTAAACTGGAAAAAATGGCTCACAGGAGAAAGATCCATCTCAAACCAAGAAGTGATTACCGAAACTAACGCCTATTTTGAGGGGTTCCCAAAATCGTATTATTCAGATGGTATAAAAAAGTTGGAATATCGTCTTATTAAGTGTATTGAGCTAAAAGGAGACTGACTATGTTGAGAAATAAATGGTTTTTGAAAACAAAAAATGTTTTTTTCCTACTTAGGTAGCTTCAATATCAATCCGCCCTCGTATATAAGGAGTGGAGTATAGGTGACAATACTGATCCTTGTGGCAATCCTGCAGGGATTGTCCTTTCTGTTGAGAATTCCCCGTCAATAAACACAATGCTGGTGGGTAGTTTGGGATCTTTTCCCTTTTTATGAATCGGTATTACTTTCGATTTTTTGAAAGTACGGGTAATGAAGCCATTAATTAAGCAACAATTAAATATTTTACTTAGAATATCATAAAAGCAATCTGGCATAATTTTTAGAATAATACTCTTTATGCCATCTAAGCCCGGAGCTTTATTATTTTTTAATAGCATAACAAATGTCTTAACCTCAGTGGCATCTGAACGTTCAATATTATTACTACCAATAGGTGAATTATTATTGAGACAATTAATAAAATCTGATACACATGTATCCAAAGGCGATGGGTTATTGATAGTAATAGTGTGTGAGTTACCAAATGCCTTACCTTACCTTAAGCTTGAAGAAATTATTTTGAATAAAATATATGTGTTTATCGTTACGTAAAACACAAAACGCCCTAGCTTTAATTTAAATTATTTTACAGTAGTTGAAATAAAAGGAATGATAAAATTAAATATATCTTGGTTTTCAATGCAAATTTCTTCTCTGAAATATAAGAAATTCTAACAAATTTTTATTCGGCGAAGATGGATTTTTCTTTTATAGTGACATATTTTGATGAAACATACCGGAAATAAAAAAAAGGAGGTGTGGCCCTCGGGGACTGCCGCGGAAAAGCTATTGCATGGCATTTTTTTTACCAACTTATGCAATTATAATTATTTATTTATTTTTCACTTATGCAGTATTTTTTATTCTCTTTGATATTAATTCAAGTTTTTTCTTTGATATTAATTCAAGTTACACTTTTTGAGCGTGGTGACCGATAAGAAAACATTTTTTTTTCTTTTATAGAATAAATGAGAAGTTCTTATCGTTTAAAATATTTTTATTATCTTATAAGACATGTAGATTATTCAGGAATTTTTATCATTGAAACTATAGGTTTATGGTAACTGAAATAAGAAACATAAGTTTGAGACTAGATATCCTCTAAATATCTGGAAAATACCGCTTAAAACCATACGAATTGTCTGTTTGTTTGTGTATATCATTTTTTGTCAACCACGATTGCTCGTAAGTACGCCATTTTGTGTTTTCCTATCAATAGCATACTTTAGGGGTTAACATACGCTAGGCGATTCAAATACTTAAAAAAACAAAAGACTTAAGAAACAAACTCAGTGTTAGGTTTTTTTCGTTACGGATTTTCTTGATTCGGTCGCCGCGCTCAAAGCCCGCGATAAAAGCTATGCAATAGCTTAAACATTCAATGTGAAATTTTGTTTTAGTTAAGTCGTTTAGGTAACAATATATAGATACATATGTATGTACGTGTGTATAAAATAATCCAAATCGGAAAAAAATATTCGAAAAGGACAACATTTTTAAATTCCCAGAAATCTAATATGTTATGAAAAAAAATGTTTAATAAAATGTTGAATTTTAAAGAATAAAAATATATATTTTTAGATTTTACATATTTTGTATGTGTATAATCTTTTCAAAGCACATTTTTGGTCGCCCTGGCTATAAATTAACTGTCAAGCGTTTAGTAAGATCGATCTGGTTTGTATTTGTTTTGTTTGTTTCGAATTGAAATTATTAATTAAATTAAAATAAATTTAAAAAAGTTCCAAACTCATGTGAATCATCATCATTTGTTAAACAACAAATTTGTTATTAGCTATAATGTTAGTTATTTGTTTAAACTATTTATGTTACTTAACCTATGACCACGGCTTGTAAACTTTTGTATAGAACACAAATACATAAATTCAACACATTCTATTATAATTGTGTATCTCACACACTATATGCAAAATTGCTATTAATTAAAAACAAAAATATTAAATGAAATATAGAATATATTATAAAAAAAAACTTTACTCTACTGACCTTTGTCTAATTGTTGTAGTTCCTGACTTCCTCTTAGCTGTTCCCATGCACACACGGTACACATGATAAATGCCTAAAACAAGGCAGAAGAGTAAAGGCACCAGCAGGCCGTAAGTGGCATAATAACAGTATGCTATAGGGCCACCTTGGAACGAATGGTAAGTGGATTGGGCGTGGAGATAGCAACCGCAATTGGTATCGGGACAGGCATTAAGAACGTAGCGCCAATGCGTCCAGCCTACAGCTGATGTTATGCAGCATATTACTGACGAGGCTATAACCAAAGGATAAAAATAAGCCAAGGCGCGCTCTGCTTCATAAGACATAATGCGTATTTTTTGTAGGTACTATTATTTGTTATTCCGCTATGTTGTACCTACGTACAGTTTTTCTCTACGATGCTTTTAATGTTGTATCTTTAAGATACTTTGCAACAAGTACGTAAGTATGTATGTTTAAGTATGTTTATGTATGTATGTACATACATATATTATGAATTTCACTTTTGTTTTGATTTTAATTTTCACTTTTTCTGTTTACTAAAATATGATCTGATTATTCTAGTTTTTGCAATTGTTGTTTAGAAAAGTATAATAGCAAAACAAACTAAGAAATAATAAATATGTACGTATGTATCTTTATGTTTCTGCATTCGTCGGATATACACGTTCTTTAACAACTGAAACCTATTCAGGAATTAATATTCTAATAACCACATTTAGAAACAAGTTATCTGTTGACTCAAGCGCACTGTGTGTATGTATTGGTATTCCCAACCTAAAAGAGAAAATAGAGATATGAAGTAAACAAAATGATACTTAGATTACAGGGATGGCAAAAAAAGTTTTGAAATTAGTTTATATGTACAGATCACTAAAGAATTTGAGAGCTTGAATAGAAAACTAAAAAAGTTTCTGTATATTATTTATAACCTAAAAATGTCAGAAAAGTGATATTTATATAAAAAAAATTTAAAACTGTTTGTTTACCCCAACCAAAAAAAAGAGAAATCAAAATAAACATACCGCCCGATTTTACTAAATCGAGCAAAAACGTTAAAAATGTGCATTAAAACCCCTTAGTTTTACAATTTTTTAAGCTTAAATTTAAATTTTAGTTGGTCAATCTGACTAATGAAGCGTGAACTTTTTATTTACGATGGAATATTTAGTTTTGCAAATTTTCTCTTTTGCTTCGGGAAAGCAAATTGTTTTGTATATATCTTGAAAGGGTAGAGATTCCAATAAGAAACCAAATTAAATATCTTGGAATTCATTTTAATAATCTTTTGAAATTTTATAAACATGCCCGTATTGAATTTGGGGAGGCATATAAAATAATGGGAATATTTACAAGAATTTTTAAAAATAAAAGTTTATCATTGGAAACAAAACGAACACCCAAATTTTTGATTCTACTAAGTACAATGAACAAAACGAAAACGAGGAAGAGCTGGATGAAACTGAATTTCTAGAGATCAAAATAAAACACGAAGATGTCATTAAGCACTTCGAAATTTGTATTAAATGGGCTCAGCAAAACAATGTTAGTAACACAAATTTAATGTTTTTGAGAGACAAGAATATGCCATTAAAAAAGGTATCCATTGTTTATCCAATTTTTTGAATAGAGCAAGAGCGTGCATACTTTTTATAACTTTTATCACTTAATTACCTATTTTCAGTCAAGCTTTTTTTTTTGTAAGTTAAGATATTACATTATAGTCTTAAGTAATAATTTAAGTTTGTTTTCATAAAAGAATTATAAAAGAAGCTCAATAAACATTAAACTTACATCCTGTTCATCGAACACTAAAACAACGAGTAAAAATTTCAACGTTTTTCCTGTTTGGGTTCATGCAACACGAATGCCAAGTTTAAAAAAACACGTAACAGCTGATACATTTGTTTGGGTTGTGTATCGCGTTTTTAAATATCAAAGAGCTGAAAACAAAACGAGTAGAATAAATAAGTCGCTGTGGAAAAATATAATTAACAAACAAAACAAATATTCAAAAAATATATAAAATTTTTTTTCAAAACAATTGAACAATTGAAAACGTTTTCCACAAACCCTATTTGTTACGTAGTCGTTGACATGTCGCCCAGTTTCGTTTTATTTTTAACGCGCTCCATGAACAGGCTGTTAAACTATTCA
Source organism: Gymnocheta viridis (assembly GCA_956483585.1). Classification (NCBI taxonomy): domain Eukaryota; kingdom Metazoa; phylum Arthropoda; class Insecta; order Diptera; family Tachinidae; genus Gymnocheta; species Gymnocheta viridis. Next base: position 139,324,571 of record OY101440.1, read on the forward strand.
AATCAATGGCTAGGAACTAGACGCGGCAACTTACAACATAATTACTAATATTCTATGAAGGGCGATGATAGCAAATCTTATGTTTGCAATTCGGTCATACCTTAAATATTATGGTAGTAATTGAATATTTTGTAACAGTTAGTAAAATAAAGTACAATTCCAATAACTTTGCCATCCCTGCTGAATTGTGATAAGCTAACACACCTGTATATATGTATGTATGTGTTTTAGTTACGGTGACCATCCGTTCTGTATTATTTAGGACAGTACCATATTTAGGAGCTTTTGCCTGTGAAGTCTACCAGGCAGTCCAAATACATGGTAGAGAATACAATACAAGTAGAGAATTTTTCTGTCCGAAATATTGACTATCAGTCAGTATCATACCGCCGCGGATCAAAAGGGTCGCTTTACATTATTTGTGATTGTGTGATTTGACTTCTTTAGACATTTTCTTGTGAGTCGCCGTTAAATACTGATGCTATGCGAATAATTCAGAAACAATGCTCATCCAGATCCAGAAACCTACCTTCAACAAAGTCTTTGAACATTGGACTGTCAGGATGAGCCTCTGCCAAGCCACCCGCGACAGTCACATGAATGAAATCGTGTTCAAAATATAATGGGAATGTTTGTTATTTCGAATAAAATCATAATATATCAAAAGAAATCAAATTTAGTTAATTTAATTTGATTTTGGACCAACCGGTATACTTGTGTTCCGTGCTCTGTACTTGTTCTATAATTTTCTAAGGCCTTAAAATAATTTTGGATTACAAATGGAAAACAACAAAATCGTATCTATATCTACTGTCTTAACATATTACGTATATTCATTTTATTATGGAAGTTAAAATATTATGGATCTAGCGATAGTTTAAGATTATTAAAATGTCAAAATGTTTGATTTTTCGTATGAAAAATTTGTATATGGAGCATACGATAAACGAAATTTAGGAGTCAGAAATATCTTTATACCAGTTGGTGGCATGCATTAACGTCCATGGACATTACAATTTAGTAAAAAATTATTAAATAAATAACCTTTAAGAGTGTTTTTTACTATTTGTTGATCGATTTTGATTTGTTTTCTATATGAATGAATCATTACAAATTTTAAAATGACAACAAGGTTATACAGACGCTTCAGGCAAATCTTTGCACAGCAGAGGAAATCCTTAAATCATTTAAGCGTCTAAGCTCTGTTTTCGTGTTGCATAGCTGAATTTTTTTCCTTCTATTCGTAAATTTTCTGCTTTTAAAAAATTTTGGACAGAACTTCAATTCTATAGTAGAAATAATGCACGTGGACGCTATATCTCATTTCTGATAGACATTATTGTATTTGAAAAGGAAATATTTTCCATGGATGTTAATGTATGTCACGTAGCAGATAATCATTATTTGCCCACTGCTTTATAGACAATTTCATCTTATAAATTATTTTACTGAATAAGTAAAATATAATTTTGGAAAAAAGAACGTTACAAATTGAAACAAAATTGGTAATCATTTGCGGTTTTAAGTGTTTTTCAATGACCGCATCCAATATATATATAAGCCGATAGCCTTAGTCGCTGGTGCTTTCTTTAGCTTTAAGATTTATTGTAATTTTAATTATAATAAATATATATACATATATGTATGTATATATATATATTATATATATATATATATATATATATATATATATATATATATATATATATATATATATATATATATAACTCACTTGAATACTGATGAGCACCATGAAACTCCGAAGCCGATTTTCAGACAATCACTTTTTTATTGATAAGCTTGCAATATGCCACCAACAAAAAATACAGTACACAATTATTATAAAATTTTCTTTGTTATTTATTATGATTAAAAAAATAAAATTATGGTCACCGTAACTATACACATACATATATAGTACATATTATCAAATGAGTAACATAAGGGGTAGGATGCTTCCGTTTAAACTATAAATTTTTTATATACAGCGAAGGTTGCTTATAACGTACACCTGGAGGCAAATTACGGCATTCGATATCGATCGAAATTTCCATACAAATTCAAAAAATTTATATGTTATATGCGCATTTGATTATATCTACAAAAAAAATACATAATAAATAAAATTTTTTATATTTTATTGTTGTTGATATATATATTTATATGAACCCATACGCAGATAACATGAACCACCTAATATTTTTATTTAAAAAATATCTTGAAAATATCTTAATTTGTTTTCTTATTAATTGAATTTTGTATAAATGAACGAAGTCGAGTAAAATCCTTTAAAGTTCGGTACAAAATACTAAAAGTTCTTGTATACTTGTACCCAACGCTTATCTAATGTAAAAAACATTCGGGCCAGTTGTAAAATATGTAAAATATATTTCCATAAATGGAATAAAAACCTTCAAATCTGGGAGGAAACCCCTTAAACTGGCAACACTGTACTACGTATTGGCTCAAACTACTTTTTTTAATTTTAATTAAACATGGATATCAATTGAATTTAATATTTTTTTCTTCTTTAATTGCCTAAACATAAATTGTTACGAGATTAAAATATTCCACAAAGTAAACTAAAGGATTAATAATTTAAACCGATTTCTGAAATCATAATAAATAATAGATATTTTTATTGGGACACAATTCAATTTATTTTTTTCTAAGAAATCCAGCGAACGATAATGTACGATATCCTGGGACAGGCCTTAAATTTTAAATTTACAAGTTCGTAAACATTTTGTGAGACTGTTCTATATACATAACTCTTGAAACCTAAATTTGATGTAAATAGAGCAAAATTTCATTTAGCCTAAAACATGCTGAAGGGTCTGATTCAGAAAGAAGAAATAAAACTTGAAAAAAATTATGAAAAATACTCCAAAAAACAGTGTTTTCCATTCCCATTTTCAAAAATAAATTTTTGCTCGTGCTTGTGAATCAGGTAGTAAAGATAATTGAGGGAGAAAAGTATTATTACATATTTTTGAGAGTTAAATGTTGAACACACCAAATCGTATCCTCTTTTATTGGCTATCTCTTTCATTTTATAGAAGTAATTTGTATTTTGCTTGTTGAAAAGTAATGGAAGTTTTTTCAAATGTCAAAGTTGGGTATTCTGTTCGTAGAAATATTCAGCTTAAGAAACGGACCGCGCTACAGTCAAAGTTGATCATCTCATACGAAAAAATCTTTTTCGTTATTCTAACTTACTATCGCAAAAGAAACTGTGTCTGTTTTGCAATGTAAAAAAATTCTGAAAATTTAAACAGTTTTACTCACCTGAGGCGGTCAACTTTGGCCCACTGTAGTGCGGTTAGTGCTTAGGCTGCGTATTTCCGCAATACACATAACATATTTTGAAAGCTTAACTCCTTTTTCTTGATGTTAAAACAAAATTTATTTTTCGATCTGTCCCACTGTACATCAGTTTTTCAAAAATACCTTATTTGTTTTACAACACTTTTGGGTAACCTGCGCCCTTAGTAGTAAAAAACTTTAAAAGGTAAATATATTTTTTTTATTACTAAGAGAGCGTTATCAATTCCAATTAGAGTAGAGATAGATATTGTTTTTTCGAATTCGCTTTATATTACTATTTTTTCGTAAATTTTACTTCATTCGTTGAAGTTCTTCAATATACTAAATAATGTCTTATTGAAAGAGTTTTAATTGATCTAACTTTTACTGCCACATTTTTTTCCCTTATACTCGTGTTCTTGTACTAGAGATGGAATCGTGAGTAATTTTCCAACTACGCCCATGCTCGCTCACGATAAAAAATTTTACTTATGCACGCTCATATGTTTTCGGCTCACGTTCATGTACGCTGACTCGAGTGGAAAAAACATGAAAATTCTCGATGTACCTACTCACGAAAAAAAACTATATAGGTAATAATTGAAAAATTCAATGAATAAAATACAATAAAGCAAAAAAATCACGCACGCTCACTCACGGTAAAATTTTGTATGCTCACGATCATGCACGCTCACGTGATTGAAACAAATAACTAATCACGATCACGCATGATTCACATAAATCAGAAGAGCGGCGCCCATCTTTAATTTGTACATACGAAATGTTTATTTAATGATCGCTACCAAGAATGATTTCTATCATTCTTGATCGCTGCCAGAAACCAAAAGAGCAATTGAGTAGAACGAATAAATTACATTTAAAATGTAGCAAGCAATGTTTCTCATAAATGAAATTAAACAATAGTAATTTATTGTGCGTTTTTAGTTATCAATAATTATCAAATTAGTCTGTAAATAAATATGTTTCATGATCATTTTCTCCCTTTCCGCGACGCAAAAGTCGAAACGTTGATGTTAGTGCTTAGTAGACATTACTACTCATTAACGTTTGAATGAATGAATGGATGATTCATTTGAATACTTAAAATATTAATAAGCAGTTACAATTAAGCAAATTCGAATGCATTTGGCAATAATTAATTAAGTTATTTTTGTACCCTACATACATCATTATTAGTGAGTCTTTAGAGAATCAACTCGAAATCTAATACTTAAGAAATATGAGTCTATATGTAAAATAATTAAATTAATTAAATTTTCAATGACCTCGTAGACTTAAACTTTTTAAAAATTGCGAAAACGGTTTATTTAATAAGTAAATGCAAGCTATTTCAAAACGAACATCCGTTCTTTGTCACATCTGCACAACTACGTCACAGTAGTAAATTAGCAGAAGCACAATCACACAAACACGTGTATATGGCATAGCAAAATTTTATTTACATTTCGATTTCAACAAGGCGAATTCATAACAGGTGAACTTAATACTACAACAAAAAAATAAATCACTACACTACAAAAACCACAAGCATTTTGTTTTTGTAAAATCAAAGTACATTGTCAAAAATATTTTACTGAGGCGAAAAAATAAAATATATAAAATTTGTATTATTTCAAAAAGTTTTGTTTTTTATAAGGGTTGTTTTTTAATCCCTTGAAATATTTATTGGATTATCAATTATTGGCTCCTGCCATCCGTAATGACGTTCAACGTCGTTGTCAATCGGTGATTGCCTCGCCACGGATGTGAGTATACATTAAAATTCCATTGAGGAACATTGAAAATTAGTTTTATTTTACGCTGTAACTTATTTTAAGAAATATATGATTGAAACCTATTGTTAATAAATCTTATCAGTACACATGGCCAAAGCACGTTGCTTCTGCAGAATTTGGTTCATCAACTGCAGCTGCTACTGCTGTGATATGAATTTAGTTTTCTTCTTCCCTTTTATACATTTACAGAGAACTGATAGCGGAAAGAAAAGTTCACGGGAGATTCACGATAGAATTTTCCCCTTGGACGGGAATACAAATTTCATGGGAACGAAAATTCCACTTGTTATACCGATAGGGGTGATTATGAAATTATACATGGGTGTGTGTTAAGCACCTTTTCACCGTAGAAGGAACGCCACTGGTTACATTAAAGAAGCTAGTTGTGGAGCGATTCTTTAAAAATTCATTTTATTCGAAAGGACCCAATATCACCATTCCTGAGCCTGTTTAATATATCTATGGTAATTCAAAAAAAAATTCAAAATATGCTTCTATTACGCGATTTATTTGCAGCGATTTAATTTTTTAAAGTTGCTAAAAATGTTTTTAATGCAATGTTTCTTTTGGAAAATAGCTGTTTATTAGCATTTAGTTCACTAAACAAATTTCATGTATATTTTATAATAAGAACTTAACTAAATTTAAATAAAATCCCCTCTTAAACATATTTTTGGGTACATTCTCCTGAACCCAAAACGCTATACTCGGTTTTTATCATACCGGGTTCACTGGCCGCAAAAGCGAAATAATTTTTTATATGGCGATCCTCAAAAACAAGAGCACACTCGTTTGGTTTTACATAATTTTCCCGTACTTCTGTGATGAGACCTGAATTCGGTACTGCTTTCACTTTGCTAAGGAATTCAAAACGCCTTTTAATACATTCTTTCGATGGTAGTTTATCGCATAATTGTGCGTCTTTTAGACGAAACACATTTTTATCGCGATTCTCCATGTCTTTCCAGTTCCAAAATGTTATATTATCTTTGGCAGCAATACCGTTGAGAACATCTTGGGGAGAACGATAACAATAATCTAAACTGGTAGTAGTAGCTGATGGATCTAAATACTTCGAATAGCCGTGCTTATTACGGTCTATAAGGATTTTTGTACTAGATACAGCTGCAGGCATATGTGCACGTTCAGTGGATAAACTAGGAATTCCTGGTTGCAAAAGATAATCAGAATGTGTAACACTGCTAGCTGGTCGCATGGGGCGCTTAATAAACTTGAGATTACAATCATAAAATGGTTTCATATAGTGAACTTTTCCTTTTAAAGACACATTACGTATTTCATCGGGATTCCCGAACTGATTAAAACAATAAAACAATAAAGCAGTTGCATAATAACATCATTAATATTTATGTACATATTTAAGTATGCAAATTTGCATGTGTGTGCATACATACATACATTTATATGTATGTACATATGTATGTACCGCTAATAAGGAACTTGGATGTTGTTACTTACCTTCCACACATAATTCGCCTTATAGTCCGTTACTCTGTGTTTTTCTAAAACAGGATCTTCTTCATAAGGTCTAGTTTCTTTGTACTTCGATTGCGTCTTATTCCCCAACATTGTGTCATCGATCAACTTATGCCCCAGGTAACTGGATGTTCTCATATCTAGCTGCTTGCCCAAAGGTTCTCTATAGTCTAATGATCCAAATTCATTTAATTTGTGCAAACAATTTTGTGCTGTCATTTATGTAGTTTGGAATTGTATTTTTTATAAAATGTTAGTGGTAAATAAATTTTAATTTAAAAATAAATAAAATACTATGTACATATGTATGTATTGTACTTATGTATATTTGAAATATGTAGTTTATTTTTATTAAGTAATGAAAAGTAAACAAATAGCAAAGAAAAGTTTGCAAGGATTTGATTCATTGACATCAACTTTATCGGTACTATGGATACAAACAACTGTTTATGTGACAAAAGAATTTAGCGCTAAGTAATTTTTTGAATTTTCGATATTAAATATCGAGTCTTAGCCCCCGTCGTCAGAAGACATTAAATAGTGTTAAGACTTGTCATTTCCTCTTTTGATATGCTGAAAACGCGCGAAGCTAATGTTATGTCTGGTAATGATATTTTGAAGTTGTGCAACAGAGATAGCAGATCTGCAATGTCTACTATCTCTTTCTTGCCCATTTCATGTTTTAATCGCTGCGGTATTTTTATTTTATACATACTACATATGTACCTAGCTACCTATAAACGTTTAAAATTATTAATTTATTCATTCTTAAATAAGCTCTAAAATCGCAAAATAATTTTTAAGCAATTTGCATAATGTTTAGACGTCTTTGGCACACGCAAAGTTTACTTTGACAAATTCTTTTTAATTTTCATTTAGACTTTTTAGTGGTGCAAGCGAGCAAAACACTGACGTGCCAATGAGTAAAACACTTGACATCAAAACGAAAGAGTTAATACTCCAAACAGATATTTTATTTTCATTGTTTGTAAACTAAAATGGTAAATACTTGTCTCCAATGGCAACTCCTTTTTGGAATCATATGACAATATGTATGTATATTTAGTTGTTAATGACGGGCTTGAGGTTCGAGTACAATCAGAAGAAGAAGAAAGAGAAGAAATCTAAATTTTAATACTTCCTGGAGAAACACGTACCCATATCCGATGTCGCTACACACTTCACCAGCACCCGAGTCATCCACTTGGTAAGATTTTATTCAAACATCATTAATATCTAATCTAGCATTCAATGAAGAGGAAATACGCAACTTACAAAAACAACATTTAGATATAAACGAAGCTTTCTCTATAAAAAAAAAACTTAAAAATTATTTCCGGTTTCAAAAGCCGATAATTTTTTTTAACAAAAACTGGTAAGCCGGTTTTCGTTGTCGGTTTTTGAATAGTCTAGTTAGCACACTTCACACATGAATCAAAAAACAAAAAAACGTCATCATAGAATACAAATGAGTGTTTGTTGAAAAAAAGGTGTAAGAGATTTTTGGGCCCAAACTGGAAATAAGTTTTACATTTCGGCTTAAAAAAAATACCTATCTTAATGCTTAATAATTGCAAATAACATATCATTTTGCAAGCAGAAAAATTGCTATTCAAAACGAAAATGTGCAAAATTGAATTTATTATTTTATTAAATTTTCTTTTTCGAGATGTGCTGTTATTTTTAAAAGTCCGCATGATAAGATTATTACTGTCTAACATTAATACCATTTTATCAAAACATTATAGATTTAAGTTTTCTTTATAATACTATTTTTAATTATTTACTTTGTAATGTTTGTTGTTGAAGTCTCAAATAACTTTAAAAGTCCGCATTAAGTTTTCTAATTTGAAACACATTCTAGCTTTTTTTACTTTCACTCCATTTTATCCGCATGACTTCCGAGTTATATTTTGTTCTTAATCCTAGCTTAAAAAAACACGTCTTTCTTTTATTTTGCTTAATTAAGTCTGACTTTATTTTAATTTTCTTTTTAAAAAGAAACTTATTACATACATATAAAATTGGTTACTTATGCTTATTAAAATTCAGTAAATTGTTTATTCTATTTATTTTGAATAATTTCGCAATCAATGTTTTCTTTATAATTTCATATTTAAAAAAATTTAGTTTATCAATGCAATTTTTTAGAAGTTTTTATAAATTTATTTTATTTGCTTTTGTTCATTTTAACATTTTTTTCGTTTTATTTACAATTTATCCAAGGATAATAAGTAAATTTTATAAAATAAGAAAATAACATTCATTGTTGAACTCCAATAAGAACAACAATATACAAAAACAAAAATTGTTAATGTATACTGTTGTTCTTATTGGAGTTCAACAATGAATGTTATTTTCTTATTTCTTATTTTATAAAATTTACTTATTATCCTTGGATAGATTGTAAATAAAACGAAACAAAATAAAGTTAAAATTAAGAAAAGCAAATAAAATAAATTTATACAAACTTCTAAAAAAATTGCATTGATAAACTAATTTTTTTTTTAATTTTAACTTAAATTTAATTTATGTTGATACAACTTATATTTTATCTATTTTTCTTAATTTTAACTATTTTAATTTATGCTGATACTACTTAATCTATGTCGTTTTGATGGTTGATCTGTTGCTGTTGCTGGCGTGATTGAAGTCGTTTCTGTAACTTCCGCTTTCAGTTTTGCATTTTATAACATACAGCTAAAAGTTTTTTTTTCAATTTGTTCAATACGAAATGAGCCTTCGTTAATTTAGTTTTTAAAACAACGATTTTAAATTCATACATTTTTGAATCTTTCTTTCTTTTTTCCTCGGAAGCTTTTAATTGTTCTTCTAGTTTTTTCAAAGATTGTTTAAGTACACAATTCTCTTTAAAAAGATGTTCCCTGAAAGTAAATATGCATAAGTAATAATAACATTCAAGTCAAAAGTCATGTTCAACGAACCTATCCTTTTCTAACCACTCTATGAGAACTTCAGTTTCCATTTGCACCGTTGGACTTTTTATATCTAATAAAAAAATTGTGTTGATAAGTATGTATTTATATTAGGTATTGAATCTTTAATTATTTACCATTGCAAACGGGTTCTGCATCTTCTTCTTTAAGAAGCATTTCAACAATTTCTTTGTTTTCACGATTTTGGATTCGAGTGGCTCGTTCCTCATAAAGCCCTTCGTTTTTATCATATCCTTTACGTATACTAGGCACAGCCCCACTCTTCAAGAATCTTCTTTTAGTAAAACCTTATGAGGAATTCGTAGAAAATTAACTTTTAATTTTTGTAAATATTTCAAAATAAACTTACCCATTTCATATTGTAAATTGTTTTCAAAATCCTCTGGCTTAAAATGATCCATGCAGACATGAGAGGTCTTCACATTGAACTTTCCTTTGCGGTCACAAAAAAGTATCCACTGATTTAATAGATCAGTATGCAAAGGAAAATTGAAAAAGCTTATTTTACACGCTTTTGAATTGTTTTCATTCTCACATTTATTGACTGCACACTTCATTTTTATTTAATTTATTTACGATTTTAACTTAAATTTTGTTGCACTTTCCATACACAAATGTACCACAGGGTACATTTTTTGTGAATGTACTTTGTTTACAATCACGGCAAATCAACCAGGTAGTAGCTATTCTACAACAATATAAAAAGTGTTGTAAAAATACCTGAGTAGCTGTCAAAGCATATACAAAACACGATGAACTTTATGACGTCTATTTTTCTTAGATCCCTTTTGAAGTTGCTACCGAAAATTTTTTATATTCACACCATGGTGAAATAATACAGGTGGTGTCGAAGCTGCAACAACACTGCTTTTAGGCTTGAAGCTGTCAAAAAGTACAAAAGAAAAATGGCAAAATGGTTGCATTTTCTGTTCTATAAAGAATTTTGTTTCTTTTCCTTTTCTTATTTGCATTAGAAACAAGTGATAAGGGTTTGCTTTTTTAGTAGTGTGGGTGTGCGTTAGTAATACATAATCAAGTTTTGACTGACTCTAACCCAAAAAAGTCCGTTAACGGTTCGACACTACCTATATTATTCTACCATGGCTAAACGGCTACATGATTTTAAAATTGACAGCTATGAACATAGTAAGCAGCTAATTCATTTTTATTTCAAAGGTGCCACCTAAAATTTTTTGTTTTGTGAAAGTTGCGTTTTTTATATATAAAATTTAATGAAGCAATAAAATGATATAGCGAAAAGTTGAAAAATTTAGAAAAAGGTGTAAAACTTCCTAAATATAGCTAAAATTTAAGGAATGTTATATACATTCACATTCCTTACATTTTTAGGTCATTTTCGACGGTTTTATGGCTTATTAAAACTTTGCAACTTATTTCGCTTTTTTGCAATGTTGGTAGCCGGCAGCTTGACCATGTGTCCACTATGTTATTAACTTTATTTTAAAAATGTTTTTGTGACTGACTATATCCGACCTATGCCTTCACATAGGAGGTAGCAACGTGGTTGTCAGCGAAATTCCACAAAAGAACCGCAAGACTATACGGTTATTCGTGGCAAATCAGTCAACCAGTGCGAGTGAGACGAAAAACTCTCGAAGGCCAAGCAACACACGCAAGCCTAACCGCACTTAAGAAATAATTACGATGACGCGAGAGCTGTTCTTCAGCCCACAGCTGCTACTACTACTGTACTACATTTTCATCGACTTTGGAATGATATTTTATTTTTCCGAATGATTGGAAGTTAAAGCAAATTTTCGTAATTTTTTGCGAGCTTTTCACATTCCTTGCATTTGCAGCTCGTTTTAGAAGATTTTACGGCTTTTTCTAAATTTTGGAAAATTTAGCGCATTTTATTTGTGGCTTTTATTTGGAATACTTTGTGTTTTCTGAGCGTAACAAACGAAGCACACGACAATACAATTATGTGTTCATAAATGTTCGACGATTTTATAGCATGTTATCGCGAAGTATTGCTTTTCCTTGTAAACAAATACATAAGTAGTATGTATGTTTGCAGTGTTCCTTTGCAAACTGCGTTTATGAAGTCACCATGTATGCATTAGTTGTAAATCGAGTGATTTAAAATCGTGCGAGCTCTAAAAACCCGATAATAAACTAGTTTTATACATTTAATTCCAGATGGTTTCCAACCAATAAAAATAAATATTAAAAACAAAAGAAATACTTCAATATAAAATGTCGCAATATTTCACCACAGGAGTCCATATCCATCGATCACAATCACCCTTATTTCAGTTGGCGACATCGACGTCACTTTAACACAATGCCAAAAAATTGGGGCTTGTCTACCTGTTTTCGAAAACAAATGACTACTATTGACAGGCTCATGTTATTTTCTGGACCTTAGAGAACAGAAATAGGCTGACAGTTGCAAAAAATTGTTTTCGAGAGCGAGTAGACCAGCTCCAGTTTTTTGGTATTGTGTTAACGTGACGTCGATGTCGCCAAGTGAATATGTACATTTGAAAAACATTAATAACACTCAAAGTAATCGTTCAGAAAATACTTACATAAAAAAGATATAGGTATTATTAATTTCAAAACATTAAGATATAAATTTCTTGCTTTTTTAATGTATTATAACAATATGTATGTATATTTTGTTTAATTTAATTGTGTATGTCTTTTGCCTGTTTTCTAATAGTTGCTGATTAATTGTCATTATAATATTTTTAAAAACATAAAATTTATTTTTTATATACTATGTATGTATTTATTTCGTCCTTGAATGAACGAATGAAAAAATGAATATTAAATTAAAACAAACAGAAAACATTTTGCTTAAATATGCTAAAGACTTTAACGTAAATAAATGGGGATTAGAATATTTACAATATCGTAATTTTCAAGCGAATAAAAATATAATAAATAATGCCAAAAAACAATTCCATTATGGTTTTTTGGCTTTAACAAGATTTAAATTGAAGTAAAGAATAAAACTTAACTCAAACAAAAACACAATTATGTAAGTACAAATGTCCATTATTTTTGTTGTTGAAAATATTACAGTTTTTAATGAGAAAGTTGCATAATTTAAACAATTATTTCAATATAAATTGTTGCAGTGATACAGATGTTGTGTATTAAATATATAAAGAACAAAGAGAAAATTAAAAATAAAAATAAAGTGTACATAGAGATGGAGACAAATCTAAGGACTAATTATCATTCAAGTTTTTTTTTTTAATTTAAATTTGTTTCTATATTAGAATATCATCACTGTAACTAGACACACATACATTTGCATTATTGGAACGGTAAGTATGTTTCGACATCATGGCGGTTGTTGTCAACTTGGTTGTCTTTTGAAAACGATTCGTTGAACGGGAATGTTGTGTTTGCAATTGGGAGTTTTGGCTGTCGTGGCTGTGTGTAGTGTGGTTTTGGTGGAGATTTTGATTGAGCAAACGTCATTTTTTCATATTAATACTTGGTTTGGGTAAAGAGTTGATGAACGAGGTGTGAGTGGGTATGGCTGGTGCCACAAATCCCAAATCGGGTATTAATGCTATACTGGGTGCTATTTTGGCCGAACCTATGGATTGGAATTGATTGTTTTTGGCGGCTGAAGCTGCTGCTGAAAGGCGTTCAGGAGTAGGTACTGGTGCTGTAGAGAAGTTTTGCATAACATGTACTTGTTGGTGGTAGGCATTGTTGGGAGGTTGTTGGTTGTTGGCCAACATAACTGGTGGTATGTTATTTGCAATTTGGTATGGCTGTTGTGAGATATTGTAGTTATTATTGTTATTATATAAATATTTTTGAGCTGAATGTGTGGTTGCTGCTGCTGTCGGTATATTTAAGGGTCCCTTGTGATACATGCTTAACGGATTGTTGTAGAAATTAGCATTTTGCCAGGCCCCACTATTGAATTGAGGAACTCTATATGCTGTTGGCTGTTGTAAGGGCGGAGCGCTTGAAACAAATTCAGACCATTCGTCGTCATTGTTGGAGTTGTTGTGTGTTATTGTTGGCATTCTGTGTATAACGGGAGATCTTTGCTGAAATGGAGAGCCAGCAGGACTTTTGGTCAAAATATTATTATTGCAGGCAGTTTTATGTACAGAAGCACTATTCGTTAAGGTTACTGAAACAAAATCCGACCAGTCTTCGTCGTCATCATTAGTTTTGTTGATATTACCTCCTAATTCTCTATTGGCTACGGTGGCACTAATAGAGGGTGTAGATGCTACTTGGTGGGTAGGAGTAGATTTCTGAGACGAATTAGAGCCATTCGACGATTTGAGTGATCTCGGTTCTGGAAATAATTCCTCAATACGAGCCAATTCTTCGGGATTTATGGTGGCGGTAGAATCGCCCCATTCAATTTTGGGTTTTTGATTTTCCATGGATATAGCCTGCGGTATTAATATGGCTGGACTTAAAATCATGCCACCATGTGAAACAGTTGTAGTTTTGGGTACTTCTAAAGGCTTTGAGCTCTTTGGTATAGCTGCTGGTTCAGGTGTGGGAACATCGCTTGACACCGATTGAAATTCGCTAAAGTCGTCATTAGTTTCTTCCTCATCTCCTTCGAGTACATTCATATCTGTTTCGCTAACAATGTTTGGATTAGTGCTAACATAACTATTTGTCTCAAACATGTCTAGTTTACATGTAGCCGATTTGCTCAGAGACTCCATAGTAAAAGGTGGATTATATTCCACATCCCTATATTCTTTTTTAACAACTGTTTCATCTATTATTACTCCCATGGCAGCCTTTTCGTAATCAAAATCTATAGGTGAAGCTTTCGTTGGTGAAGATGATGAGATCGACAGTGGTGCAATTGCATGTTTAGTTTCGACATCATTCGTCTGGGGCGGTGTATAAATATGAGTTTCTTTAAACGATCCAGTGAAGATAGATGTTACGACCACTTCATTTATGTTTAGTGTATTTTTAAAATTTTCTTCCAACTCTATTTGTGTAGTTGGAAGTTCCACGCCCATTGTGGCGGCTGGTGGAGTTGACGAAAATGTTGTTACCGATTCCATTTCACTAATAGGTGGAGTTTTTGAAAATGTCTCTCCATTATCCAGGGAACTTTCTAATACTGTTAACGGTTCCGGTTCAATTGCCAAAAGTTCATTCGATATATAAGGCATAGATGTTGAAGCAGTGGAAGCAGGAATGAATGTGTTATCTTTCATAGCTGTAAAGAAACGTATGATTTTGTTTTTAACGAACTGCAAAAGTTTCATTTCTTGCGTCTTCAAAGAAGCACACATTTGTTTAATAATAATGCACTATAATCTATGTCCCCAAATCAGGTATGGTTTTTCTTGTTGGAGATTTTTAAAGAATAACATATTTACGATGTACCTAAGTTTTGTTCGCGAATAATTTGAAACTAAAACATTAGAAATTTGAAAATTCTAGAGTGGAAATATAAAAATCATTTGTTATTATAAGGAAAATCGCTATTTATGGTATTTTTGGGAAATATAAATAGAGAATTGAGGCCTGTGTACTCCGTAGAGGAATCATTGGCTACGCTTCCAATGCAGAAGATGCATTAGTAGCCTCTTTGAGTTATCAGATATTGTACACAAAAAAATTAATTCCTTCATTATTAGCAGTGGGTAGTTTGCATGCTGACTCGACATTAACACGACACTTTTCATCATCCTGCCACCTTATTTCGTAATTCTCTTCGTAGACTTACTTACGACCCTTCACATATCAGAAATTTTTTCTTATATTTCACTTTCTATCTCTCCCTCTCTCTCTCTCTTCCGTGGTTAGCACAAAGGGATCAGCATTTTGCACCAAAGAGGCCTGGAAACTCTTAACTTCAACCTGTTAACTTAACCAACAATTAATAATCAGTTAATCTTTCTCTAAAACTGTATCCATGCAATCGTTTTACAACTTTGGGTCTATAAAAATTGTTATATGCATAATATAGAGCGATAGAGATTTAAAAGGTTATTTTTGGGAGATTTATGAGATTTTTACATTTAAATCTGTCTTATACGAATGTACTTAAGATGTAAATAAACAAACACAAACTTACCATCAATCGTTTTCTCTGTAGCTCTCGAAGACTTCCAATCTATATCCGAATTCTCCTTTTTCGTACCATCTGATATTTCCAATGTCTGATTCGTTTCTGAGTTATTAATGGAAACTGGTGCTACCATAGAACCAGAGTCACCTGTACTGCCAGAAGATTGTGCAGGTTTTATGGGTTTTAACGGATTAAAACTCATATTAGCGGCAAAACGAGGTAAAGATGGGTTCCAATTGTCACCAAACAGCTTAAAATATAATTTCAATATAAATTGTCGGACACTTTATTCAAAAACGTACGAAAAATAAAAAAAGTACTTACAATATTTTTTGAGTCTATACCCAAAGACCTTATAAACGAATGTCGTGTATCCGAAATCAGCCATTGATATTCCAAAGCTTTAGCCGCATCGATAGATGTAAAAGGTATATCTTGTATCTTATTAGGTTTGGGCTTACTAGAAGTTTTTTCTTCCGGATTTATGGTTGACGAAAACATTAATTGTAATATTTTTGATATGCGTTCATTAAGATTATTTGTTGGTAGCACATTAGTTTCTGTACTTGTATTTTGACTAGTTTTAGTGAGTGTTGGGCTAGAGGCAGTTGTTGTAATGGGTTCGGCTGTATTAAAATCGCCAAATTCATCATCGTCATCATCATCGCTTTCGTCACAATTCTCTTCTTTCGCACCAGCTAAAGAACTTTTAAACTCGGATTTTGTTCCTTCTTGATGTGATTCAAAATCGGCAAAATCATCGAACTCATCATCACCACCTTTCGAACAATCATTGGAAAATTTTGTTGGAACCTCATTAGAAATTTTACAATCTGGAAGAGAGTTAGCAAATTCTGCAAAATTTCCAAAGTCATCTTTTTCATTTATCTCTGGTGCTGAAGTAGATTCCCCAAAGCTATTGTCTTTATGGCAAACCTCTAATGACTTTTTGTTTTCATTTATCGCCAATGCTTCGATTCTATCAGTTGCAATTTCCTGAGATACGATTTGTAAATCTAATGAATTCTGTTCAGAGCTGTGAGAAACTAAATCATTAAGTTCTCCATTTAACTTCTCGGCTTCTTTTAAATAGGGTTGGCATTCTGATTTATTAATATTACTCATATTTTTTACCTCATTAGTATTAATATAGTCCTCATTTATACTATTTTTTGTGACATCATTTACATCTAAATCGTCATGTCGCTGGATTTTAATGTCATTTACAGGTACTGTATTATTTACAAAGTGCGTTTCTTGGAAATCTGCAAATTCTCCGAAATCGTCATCATCATCGACACTATTTGCATCATCCTGCAAATGTGGTGGAGTATCAAATTTATTTTGCAAAAAACTATTGCTGGAGAATGACGTAAATTCATTGTCATTTTCGTTACCCAGTGAGGCAGATTCATTATTATCTAAAGAATCTAAGGATTTTGAATCGACATCCCTAGAATCTAGTTTTGCTTCACATTCTGCACTATTTGCCGTTTTTATTTCTTCTATTTTAAAATAATCATTCAAGTTATCTGTTTCAATAAAGTTTTTTTGTATTTTTGGTGAATACAATTCATCATCACTTAAATCATCTTCTATGTCTTCAATAGATACCATATTCTGGGTACAGCTTATATTCGTTTTATTACTTTTGAACTTTGTTTCAGCATTTATAGAATCAATTTTTAAATCTTTAAGATTTTTAGTCAGGCTAGAAGTGGTTGAGTGATTTATATCTTTAGAATATACATGCTGACTACTTGATGTAAATTTGTTTGACGCTGTCTCTGAAAGCTCTGATGTATTTTCTGCTTTTGTTATTTCTTTTGTTTCAGTTTCGATTTCATCTTGCACAACGTTTTTAGACTCGCTGTTTGTATTTCTTATATTAAAATTGAATGCCTCTGTTAAGTTGTTTTTTGTACTGTTTTTTGAATCTTTAATTATTATATCATCTGGCGGTGGTGGCGATGATGTTCCCATATGATTTGTGAGGTTTTCTTCGTCGGGAGACACTAAGCCGTCGTAAATACTAATTTTCGGTAAATCACAGATGGAAGGTGAAGGCAGAGGTTCTAAAATATAAAAAAAGATTTAATTAAATAGATATAATACGATGTCACCGGAACCCAATTCGTACGAAAGTAAACAAGCGCTTTATGATTTTATTTTAAATATGAGCAAAAATTTATTGAAACTATGAGAATGCCAAGGAAAGTGTTAATTATCTTTGATCTTTCCAGAAATCCATAACCAAAAATGGGTGAGTGAACACCTCAATCTTGTTATCGCAATTACTATTCAAAGGATTTTTACACACTCATAAAGCAACACCACCTTTTATTTCAAACTGGTAGATAGCATTTAAACTCTTATATCTGCATATTTGAAAAGCAAAAGGGCCTAACGTCACATAAAATAATTGTTCAATTTACAAGCTTGTATTATCGTCATATGTATTGTGTAATCGTCTAATTATACGGTAATGTATTTTTGTTATTGATAATTTTCATACAAAAGTGTGTTATAATTATACGATTAAATTTTATATGTTTTATAAATGGTTATATTGAGGACAGGTATGAAAATTCTATGCGAAATTCCTCCAAAAGTAGCAAAATGTAGAAGTCGTAAAATCTTCTAAAATGAGATAGATGAATGTGAAAAACTCGCAAAATGGCGAAAATTCGCAATAACTTCCAATCATTGGGAAGATTAAAATGTTTAATATCATTTAAAAGTCGATGAAACAATAAAAAATAGAAAAAAAGTAACCCACATTACAAAAAACGCGAAATTTCGCAAAAAGTTGCAAATTTTGAAAAAGCCAGCGACATTTATAGCCATGTGCCCGTGTAGCCTGCTGTCGTGAATGTGTTTATATCGTAATTTATATCGATTTTGTACTTGGTAAGTTTTGCAATAGCTACTGATATTTCCTCCGGCGACATCATTTATGTTTATTTTTATTTTATATTAATTTTATTTAATTTTATTGCAAAAATTACACGTGTAAGTACATAAGTTAAATAATAATTAAAAATGGTTGCCAAACTCACTAATTTCACAGACTACATTCATTGAATTGACATTTAAAATACGACAAAACGACGACACAACAAATTTGTCTGTTCACAAGCCCATAAACAAATATCGTCTTTTTTAAACGATAAGTCGAGGGACAGAGCTTGTGAATTGAACAATTGTATTCTTATTTAAATAGGAGAACGTTGCTCAATAAAAAAAAACGGTGATTAACTTAGAAGTGGTTGAAATTGGGTAGAATAAACATACTCAAGGAAAGTAAATCAGTTTCTTATTTTCTTATATAGATAACAATTCGCTAAGAATTAAAAAAAGAAGAGAAGAGAATTACAGGAACCAACAAAGTTAATTTGTTTTTTAGGATAAATTTCGTAACATTTTACTCACAAATAGTTGGCCATTTCGGCTATTTTCCGAGAAATAAGGACCAATTAATTACATAATTTTGGTGTTGATGAGTACTTCACCATTTTTTTGGTGGTGATGGCTGCATATAAAAATCATTTACGCAAAAAGTATTAGCGAATTATAATTTTTCTGACAAGTTATACATACTCTCCTCAAATGAGTTGAAAAAGCTATAAATTACTATTCATTGAATACGAAAACGTGGACTAGTGACTGGTTGCCTTTTCAAGAGCCCACGGTGGCGTACGTCTTTCTATCATACGCATTGCAAAATACATTTATATAAAAAAAGTAAGGAAAATCAAGTGTAAAGTAAACAATCTAAACTGACGTTATGCATGTTTATATTGGATAAAAAATAATTTTGTGACGAAAATTCATTACCAAAATGTGTAACGAAAATACAGTGTGTATAATTTATACCGTTTCATGCAAATGAAATGACATAACTTAACATAAATATAACATCGCTCAACATAATACAACATAACGCAAAATCAAAGAAAATATTTAAATACATATTTTGAGTAAAATGTCAAAGGAATGCACCCTTGTAAATTATTTTATTCTTTTGTAGGTTTATTTAAAATATGTGGAGATTAATAAAACAGCCTTCAAATGTTAATTATTTTTTGTGTTAGTGTTTTTTTAGGAACCTCGTTCCTACTCTCGGTACACGCGAAACCTAGCTTTTTTTAATATTATTTACTTTGTATTATATCAAAATCTATCTTTAAACTTCTAACATAATAAAAATATCAAAATGTTATAAGAAAATACAAATGGTTAACGATAATTAATGGTTGTTGTTTGGCACTGCTAAAACAGAAAATGTTGAATGACATACTTATATGTACATACATACATATGAATTCGTTGTCAAAAATATTGCTAGAAGACGCCCTTATTTTTGTTCATATAAGCGGTACACAGAACAGAGGAAAAGTTCGAATCGAGCTTCACTTTTATAAAATCTATAAAAACGTAAAAATTTGTAGCTTTAGAGTAAAATTATTTTTGTAGGAATTCATTAGAACAAGAAGTCAGGGGGTTTATGTATTTCGATTCGAAAAAAACACTTTCGAAACACAATGTATAAGCTATACAAATTCGAATGATTTCCGTTTCGAATCAAAATAAATAAAAACCACTCAAGAAAAAAATACTGGTCGAGACGAAACGTCAAGCTAGTCAATATGTTAAATTTTGTTAAAAAAAACTGTTCTGTTCTTTTATTGATAATAGGGAAAAAGAACAGGGAGAAATTTCAATTCTCTCTCACTAAAAACATTACGAAATTTAGCCTAGTATTAATCACCTATTAAGTTCGAAAAAATTAAATTAAAATTGATCATGTACGACTATATTGAACATAACAAAAAAAGGTTGGCCAATCTAAGCCGACCTAATGTGCGACTCGAAGAAAGAGTTTGGGATTTAAGTGTGCTTTCTATGTAAGATATACTTGTTGAAAAAATGAAACTAATTTAAAATTATTTTGAAAAAATGTGAGATCATAATTAATAAAAATGAATTACCTACATAATTTAATATTCTTACCGTTACTTTTCACGTCAACCTCAGCTAAAAAATTACCAAAATCATCTTCTTCGCCGTCAAGAGAGGGTGGCAAAACATCAACGTCTCCATCATCTTCACCGAAATCAATAGGCGGAGGCGTACTGCATAATAGTGGAGGAATAGGTGGTATATTTACCATTTTCAAAATAACAACCACTTTGATAAATTACAAGCCTGGTGTGATAAAACACGAAGCCTTCTCTGCAGCAGTCAAAAATTAGCCTCAGCACCAGTAGTAAATAAAAGGTTGACCTAAAAGCAGGAAGGTAAGAAGAGTATTAAATTCACACTTGATATATCAGTACACTGTATTTGTACATGCATGCACATCCACACATACACTTGGATAAGTCTGTTTTAATTTAATTCGTACTTAATCTATCAAGCTGCAAAGGTGGTTGGTTGGTTGAGTCATATGTTAACTTTTTTCTTATATTTTTAGTAGACGTACTTAAATATGTGCAAAACGTAAAATAGCGAAACAATGCAAAAATATTACATGTTAAGAGGGGAAAAATATAAATTTAATGACGTCCTCAAAAAGTGAAACGAAATACAAAAATATTGTAACAATTTGAACATGTATACACACGTTAAAAATTAAGAATTGTATTGACTTTTTATAAAAAAAATATATAAACCATGAAAATAGTATATGAAATGGTATATACACAATCAACCAACAGAAAACATCAATATTCTTGTCAGATTGTTTTTTATTCACACCTTAAAGTTTTCAACCAGTATACACTGCAGTAGTTACAATTTAATATGTTGTTAACAACCAAAATGAAGATAATGGCTTAATTAGTTGCTTTACGTTAAATTTTCAAAGATTATTTATTCCACAAAATATTTTTATTCGTAATTGACACAACTTTTTTCCAATCCATTCACAAAAATACACTATACTAGAACAGAGTTACTAATGTTGTGGAATGTTACATTAGTGCAATTCTATACAACGGTGTGCACTTAAAGTTAATAACATTATTGTGAATGAATACAGTTTGAGAGTCATACATTACAAGACACATATGTTTTTGACAGAACTGAAATTCATTACAGAAACAGGCCATTATTTAACACAATTTTGTTATATTAAATATAAAAAATACTTGATATTATAGTTTTTGTCATGAGACACGCTCAATATTTGGCTCGTACTGTTCTTGTGCAAAATAATAATGTGGAGGAAGCATGCCGTTTGTTAAATCGCGTTTTGGGCAAAGAGGAAATTTTCGATCAATTTCGCCGCACGCGTTATTATGAGAAACCGTTTCAAGTAATTCCTTTGCCATCCTGTTTAAAAACCTATAGAGCTAATTTTTATATTTTCAGGTCAGACGTCGGGTGAATTTCGAAAAATGCAAAGCTATTTATAATGAAGACATGAATCGCAAAATTCAATTTGTTTTACGCAAAAACCGCGTTGATCCGTTCCCCGGATGTAGTTAAGTTGGTGAATAATTTTTTAAAATCGTATAGTAGCTATAATAAAATATGAATAACTTTATAGCAGCTTTTTTTTGCGTCAGGAACTATGACTTCTGTGCTGTTCATAGAATCCAAGCAATCGATTTGATTAGACAATATGTATGGGTACCTCTCGAACAACAGTGGTTTCAATACAAATTGATCACTCAATTGGATTGCTTGGATTCTATGAACAGCACATTAGGCTTAAATTAAGTTTAGCTACACCACTATAAAAAAATAAAAAAGGGACTTATCCGATAGAAAACTGCAATTAAAAAAAAAATTTTATTAATACTAGAAATACCATGGTTGAGAAAATCCTTTACGCAAGGAAGAATCACTTTATGGTTTAAAGTGCAAATGGCGGTGTTATCACATACTACATACATAATTGCATTTTAGTTGCAATTCGAAACAACTTTAAAAGACAGTGTCAAAATGGCATAAACCATTTTCATACGTACTGGTTACTAGATAGTACCGCCGCGGCGGTCATTGATATTGTCCATGCTAATGTACATCACAGCGAACTCCTTTGTCGGTATCGTCAACTAAGTAAAATAATTATGTATTAAAATTGGCTACACAGCTTTAATGCGTCTATCAATATCCCTTTCCAAAAGAAGTTAACAAACATACCTACTGGTTGCTCGGCACTAATTGCCAGTTATTTTTCTTAAAAAAAAATTAAATATGTAAATCTAGTGTACTTTTATACGTATTGCTATGGGTTAACAAATTTAGCAACAAAGTTTTGCGATAAATCGCAGCGTTTTCGAGTTATCGACGGTTTTCGTCCTAGAAATGCTTACTAGATAGAATATCTATATTCGTCAAAGCCGATATTGCAAATACCCAAAAGACAAAATCTTTAAGACCGGCCGAAGTTCTTCTAGTCAGGAAATTATTCTCAAGCCATGACGCTTTTCGATATACTGCCAGGCCGAAGGAAATGAAGGTGGTAAATATTTTTTTCAGACATGCCGCTATTCGGCATACTCGGAGGAAACCCAAAATGTTAAAATGCAAATTTTAAATGTCGATATCTCAAAAAAGAAGTGAGAAACCGAGAAATTCATCAGATATTTTTGTTTGATATCATCGCGTTCTATAAGAAACCATCATCAGAACGCGGCGTCTTAGGAACCGTAGTATTGCCGTTATAAGAAATTAAAATTCTATTTTTCATAATTTTTGGTTACAAATATCGCTTCTTTATTGCAATGTAGTCACATCTCAAAATATATTGATTTTCAAAAAACGAGTTTAAAGTTTTTAACTTACGCATCAATTAGAAAATAAAAAAAAGCATTCTCCTTCCCAAAGTTGAGTAAACAAAATATTTTTTATATGAATTGCTTAAAAAAGATGAAGTACGATACGATGAATAAATTTGCATTCCTAACCTAAAAATCACGTTTTTTGAGATATATCTACGTTGCAATAAAGGGGCGATATGTATACTATATAAGTACAAATTAAAAAAAATTGTTGTTCCCTCCCCTCAAATAATAGATTAGTTTGTTTTTTGATGTTTATCAAACAATTATGGGGTTTAGCTGGCATAAATTCGAAAGTTTCAATAATTTTTTTATTGGTTAATAACATAAAAGCAACATTGTTTCGTTTTAAATTAATGATTTGTTTTTAATCGTCACACATTTTCTCTACCTACCAAAAGCAAAAGACAAAAAAAAAAAACAATTTGTTGAGAGTGTCACCAAGAAGTCACCATGATTGAAAGTATGTATGTATGTATGTTTTGCCACACACATCCATACATAATATATGTACGCTAAAGATAAAATTGAAATTAATAGAAAGAAATCAGTTTGTACATGCTTCCAAAACCTTTCGATTATTGTCCACATGTTTTCTTCAATAAAAAGAGGACAACAACAAAAACTTAATAATAATCACCGGTTTTCTTTTAATCGCCATATGTTTTCATCGTCCCTTAGACCAATTCGATAACACTGTCAGTGTAGAAGCGAGTGTATTATTTTGTATATCTAAATACGTACATATGTATGTACACTCACTCCCAGATTCTCAGATTTGAACTTGAGCCAAACAATTCCTTTCAACATAAGCTTAAAACAATTTAAGTAATTATATAGAAATATTAATTACAAAAGTATGCAATATAGCAAAAATATCACGAAGCAATCACGTCAAAAATCTACTTATGCACGCTCAATTTCTTTGTACTCGCGTTCATGCACGCTCACGTAATTGAAACAAAAAATTAATTACGATGACTCACGCTAATCACGTGAGCGGTGCCCATCTCTAATAAAAACAAAACTGACATAAGATTGGAAAAACAATGCTACTAGAGCAAAAAATTATCATATGGCGTAGTAATGCCACCTGTTTATTTCACCATTCCAAAAAACAATTCTTTGTTTTTTCTTATTGAGTTTAACATTCAGGAATTTAATTAATAGTGAACAGCTGCTTCAAGGGGCTTACCTTGTTTATTGTAGCATATGTACAACTGTTTTTATGGATGGAAAGCTTTTTAAAACTTTTATTAATTTATTTTGCAAGCTTTTGTCCATAGAACAGTTGTCATAGGTTCAGGAAAATCAAAGGAAAACTCTCATTTCATGACTATTGTATAGTTAAAGTCTTTTTAACATTTGGCAAGTACGGACGTAAACGCAAGAAAGAAAAAGTTGAAAAAAATAAAACAATTGTGAACATTTACTTGAGCCAACAGTAAAGCAAGACGTAATTACTAACAACACGAAAAATTCGAAAAGAAAACGGGTCAACGAAATATATACATAGTATACGCTATACATAAATAGGTTGAAGTTAAATCTTAAAAATATAAAGAAAAGAAACATAACTTTGTTAGTTCATAAAAAGGTGATTTAATTAAATAAAACCATAATTTGTTTCTAGGCGTATAAGTGATATTTCCTCATAGAAAATACCGCTGGAGGCGTATAAGTATTGAATATCTGAGAAATGCTAAATTTGAACAATTTAAAGTGTTTAATTGATTTTTATGATGGCATTAGTCCAATAAAAAATAAGCCATTAGACCCAAAGGGCCTCTGGTTTCAACGTCATCGAAACCATCATCCTCGCAATCGTAAATCCCTTCATATGAGAATACTAATACAATAAAATATAATTTTGTGTTGTCTCACTTTTAAAGTAATCACACGCATACAGACACATACTCTCTTTTATAAATCTCATAATGTTCGTGCGTTTGTGTTATATTTTGGCACAAAGTACGTAAAAATCAACTTTTATTTTTGTACAAAGTCAATAAGCTAAACAGATACTTAAAAGTATTTAATCTTAAACAAAATTTATAAAATAATGCATTAAAATGTAATTGAATTATAAAAATCTATATTAGAAAAAATATGAAAATAAATTATCTTCTTAGTTTTTTTAGATTTCTCTATTGCAAAACGATTAGCATTGAAAAGCTTTAAATTTACGGATAACTGGGTCGGCGACGGCTCTGTCTGAACTCCTAATAAGTCAAAATTAATTTATTTTATAAAATATAAGCTTTAAGTGATTTCAAGAGCAAAAACTTAAAAAAATATACAACTGCTCAATTTACAACCAAGTTATTGTACGAGTTAGTTGTATGCTGAATATGTTTTGTTTGTTTAGAAACATGTTTATGTAGAAATTACCCACAACATATATACAACATACAACTCATGCAATAGGTCATGACTTGAACACATATTTATATAAAGCTGAAGAAAGCAAAATACTTCAATATTTGCTCAATTTTAAATAAAAAAAGAAATAAATGTGACAATTAAAAAATCCATTGTTCGCTCAATATCCACGCATGACTTGCATATACATTGATGCGCCACTCAATTAGTTGCTATTTTCGATACGAGCTTTTCTTAAATCAGAAATAGGCTATAATTTGTTGTTTATATCTTATATTATAATGTTATAATATAAATGTGAAATAATAAATAGCTTTTATATACATACATACACAAAATAAAGTTCCGATATCATTTAAATATCTTAGGTACTTTTTCTGCACAAGTCACCAATTGAAAATTTGTAATACCCATCACTGTGTTGTAAACCGCTGTTCCTTTTTCCTGGCAATAAAAGAAACAATATAAAACAAACGTACTTTTTTAAATGTTCTATAAGTGGACCAACGTGCTAACAGTACGGTACGCGGAAATACCCCCTTCTTAACTTGTACCAAAGAAACAGCCCATCACTGGCTTACAAATGTCACGTAACAACGTTAGGAAATTCTATTTTATACAGATTGGTACGTTGCAACTACGCTACATTTAAATTCGGTAAGCTTTTGTATTGCTTTTCCCATAACATAGACGAACAGCTGATACAGTAGAGGTACGGGTGCGCTCCGCTAATTCTGCCTTTAACCTCAGTGGCATCTGTACGTTCAATATTATTACTACAAATAGGTGAATTATTATTGAGACAATTAATAAAATCTGATACACATGTATCCAAAGGCGCTGGGTTATTGATAGTAATAGTGTGTGAGTTACCAAATGCGTCGGCAATTGCATTAGCTTTTTCTGCACTAGTTTTTAACACTTCATTATTGCAAATAAGATCTGAACAAGACGAGTTCTTTCCCTTTAAAGCTTTTGTTAGTTTCCAGAATTTTTTGGATTACGGGGGTATTTTTGAAATAAATCTTGCCCAGGATTCATTTCTGTACTTGCTAAGGCGGAATTCACTTAGACTATTTAAATGCCTTAAGATACCGTGTATGTGGACCCTGTAAATCGGATCCCTACATCTCTGAAATTTACGTTTGAATTTATTTCTTTGAGCAATAAGCATCTAAGATGTATTTGAGATTTCTCTCTGGCACGGATTTTTCCTCCCTACGGGAATCTTGCTAAAAGCAGCATTAACAATTGAAATTAATCTACGTTGCTGGGAATACACTCTGTTTGGTCAATGTCTTGGCGTCTAATTTAATTTTCCACCCAAATTGTAATTTCTGTCCAGTCTGCACGATTATACAAAGTTACTGTCCATAAATGGAACAAGAAATCGGAACATGATCTGACTGTAAAATATTTGGGTGTGACTCTAAGTTTGAAATAGGGATATTGGAATTAGATAGTCTACTGTAAAGGGTTGGACCTGGGTTAAGTTTTGACCGAATCGGGTAAATGAAAATGGAAAGTAAATGTAATAGTTTGCAAGCAAAGAATGTCTGTAAAGCTCACAGTTCCAATGTGTATGACGTGCATTAAAATCACCAAAAATGAAAAAGTCACAAGAGAAGTTTGTGAGTAAGTCTAAGTCCGCCTCAAAGTCCGGAGTATAAATTGGATTATATGCAGCATTGAAAACTATTGGACGTCTATAGTAATCTGTATAGAAATATTTTAAATTTTTTGGGTTAATTTTAGGTAATAACTTATGAACTATGTTAGCTTTTACCGCAATGAGTACTACTCCGCCATGCGTTAGCCGGTCTTCAAGATAAATTTTGTAGGTTCCTAATTGAAGTTTGTGATGTGGTTTTAAGAACGTCTCATTGAGCAAAAGTATATCACCTTTTTTGTCGTGAAGTTATTTTGTAATCTATTGATCTTAAGCTTGGAGAAATTTTTTAAACTACAAATTTAATAAAAAGTCGAAAAACTAGAATATTTTTTTTATAAAGAAACTACATAACTGCTGTACTTAAATTTGTTTTGAGTAACTGTTAAATTAAATTTTCAGGTTCGAAATTTCCCTTTTGGCATCACTGATTGGGGTATGACATCACTGCTATTGCTTTGCATTTATTCTCGTGGGATAGCGTTCGATGTCACACAATCGTGAAGGAGAGTGGACTTCATGTTTGTATTCACCTCGTGCTTTGAAGCCATTCAATTTACCACTGCCAAGGAATCTCGGCTGAGTATCAGAGACATATGTTCTTAGCACAAGTATATAGCATGTTGCGATGTACATACATATCGCACTTGTTCCTCTAAAGAGAGTCAACTCAAAAATTACAAATTTTCAGTAGAGGCAAAAAACTATTTTTTTCATAGTACTTTTATATCAAATACAACTCTGTATTTGAGTATGGAAACTGATCCAAGATTTTTAAAGTGGTTAGATATAAACACCGTACATCGATTTCTTGTAATAAGTGAAAGTAAAGAACTACTAAAAGAATTGAGGCTCTGCACAATACACAAATAAATAAAGAAAAATAAATATTTTCCAGTTGCGCTTTTCAGTGTTTGTGCGGAGGTATTTCAAATGAAACAAATGTTTTAAACACATATTTATGAATGCTTGTGCAGGGCTCTAGTCCATAATAAGGATCTTTTGTTGCAGATTTTTTTCGAATCTGTAGGGATTTTTGAAACATTTTCTGGCATCACCGAGCGTAACTTTCCTAAATTTACCGCAAATAATTTATTGCATACTTTTCAGCTCTATGTGCATAATACATATGCAGGGCAACCAAAAATGCGACAAACGTATATACTTTTTTGTAAGTCGTGCAAACATATTAACTGCCAGGCCCACGATGTCACACCAATTCGTTCTTTCGTACAATTACATTTAAAACGAAAACAAAAATTTTAGAATTTGTTTTTGTTTTGAATATAATTGTACGAAAGAACGAATACTTGTGACATCGTGGGTCTAGCAGTTTGTATTTATTTATACGTTTCAGAGCTTTCTAAGAGTTTTTGCATCGTTTTGTTACAGCATTTTTTGAATATTTTGCTTTTAACGGCATATTTTGCTTTTAAGAGCACATTTTTTCCAAAGTTCGTTTCTTAAGATCATTTTCTTATTTTTTTTTTAATTTGATTTTTATTTTGGTTTTCACATTGCTCATTTTCCATGTTATATATACATATATTTTTGTAATTTAAGAACACGAAAAGAGCTGAAACGAAAAAATTCGGGAAAATTAATAGTTACATATGTTATTAAAAAGATGACTCGAAAAAGTATATGAATTTGGCGTGAGTATCACGAAAATGCATAAAAGATTTTCCAAAACCACACAATATTTTAGAAATACCGCAATAAATGACTTGCGGTCAAACATTAATTCAGAAAAAAACGAAAATATTTTAAAAATCTTAGTATTTTAAATTTTTAATCACAATATTTCCCATAAATAATGTTTTACAGACATATGTATGTAGTAAAATATTAGCACTTTTATTAAAAACAAATTGAAATTGAGGGGTGTTGAGGCTTATAGCTAGTTCCTATGCGCATTTCACTGTTGCTAATGCAGATCATCAGAGAACTTTACCCAAATATTCCTTTGAACAACTGGAGATATTATATTAAACCTTCATTAAAACAAATGAAAAGTTTAAACAATATCAAAGTTGTAATAATCAATAATCAACCAATTGTTTTTGTTTTCTAAAATGTTGTTTGTGTTTTAAATGTAATTGTACGAAAGAACGAATACGTGTGACATCGTAAGCCTGTCAGTTAAAAAACTTTTCCCAAAAAACGATTAATTGAGTTCATTTTAGAGAGCGTTTAAGGATGGTAGCCGAGCCTCAGTTCGGTTGCCAGTTATTGAAAACGATATTACGATTGCTGGCAAATGACAGTTATCAATATCAGTAACTATATATTTACCGATTTTACGGTAATCACAAAGTTTCAGTTGCCGGCTGACCACGCAACTGGATTTTGATTGATATCAATAATTGAGCTATTAATTAC
This sequence comes from Gymnocheta viridis, assembly GCA_956483585.1. Classification (NCBI taxonomy): domain Eukaryota; kingdom Metazoa; phylum Arthropoda; class Insecta; order Diptera; family Tachinidae; genus Gymnocheta; species Gymnocheta viridis. Next base: position 139,354,411 of record OY101440.1, read on the forward strand.
TTCAGACCTTTAGTCTTTATTATTTTTTGTTTAATAAAACGTTTGATTTTTAAGAATAAAAACACTTTATTTTAAAGCTTAATTTTCATATTTTTAGAACATATTTTTTATATCATATTTTTGGTTGCCCTGCATATAAGCACATTACATATGTATGTGTCTGTTTGCTATATAACTCATATCCATATGTTTAAATCCTATTTTTTATTGTATTTATTTTAACAAGCTTTGCGGTTCTGAGACTTATTTGTTTATTTATTTTTATTTTTATAATTTTCTAAATTTTTAGTTGTTTTAAACGTTTGGCACCAGAAATCTTGCCGTAATTAAACATTTCCTTTCCTTGGGTTTTGCTCATGTTGTTGGCATATTTATGGTGAAATGTTTTTTTTTTTTGCTCTTTTTTTATTTTCTAAAAACGTTATATCAATTGTTATTGTTGTCTTATCGATTCTCAATTTTTTTATATATTGTTTTTATCTAGCTACATGCATATGCATACACACATACGTAATACGTTTGTGTTATTTTTAGAAATTCGAAATGCTACTCAAAAGCGAATATATACAGTACACTCGCGATAACGTGAACTAATTAAAACCTGCGGTGTTTACATTTGGGTATTGTATTAAGCAGCAACAATAGTATGCAAATGTTGTATTTTCAACAAGACTCAAAATTTATTAAATTTATCTTTTATAAATACAGTACTTTTCCGATTTAACGAACATTCGATTTAATGAACATCATATTCAACGAACACCCAAATATTTTCTACTGAGTACCTTATATTACGAACAAATAATTTATTTTGTACTCGGTTTAACGAACATATGTAAAATATATCAGCTGATGATTTGAATAGATGCACTGAAAATAAACCTTTACACGATGATGAATGCGATGATAAAAATTTTAAAATGAAACAGAAATTCTAGAGCCCAAAATAAAACACGAAGACGTCATTAAGCACTTAGAAGTTTGTATGAAATTCTCATAGTTTTTTTTTAAGTTTTTGTATAAGATAAGAGGTTTGAAACTTATCAAAAATATGGTTTAAGGTCTACTGATGATTTGGTATTAGCACCAATGAAATGCATGTATGTATGTACATATATAGACTAGCTAAAAAACCCTCAACAAACAAACGTTTTTGAAAATCTTTTAAATGATGTTTAAAGTTTTCGGAAAAATCACTCTTTTACTCACTCTTTGAGTCACTTTAATTTTTTCAATTTAATCGATTTTATAGATGAGTTTACCAACATTTTGCTATAGAACGTAAAAGTACTTAACTTCGGCATTATTTCCCATTTTTTAATTTTTCAAAAATATAAATTTTTGCTACAAAAACTTTTATTAGAATTCACGGCACTTAAAGGTTTTCTGATAACTGGTTTAGAAATCGTAATCAAAACAACTGGTAAAGTAACAAAAATTAAATTTTTTTGAAAAAAAACTGTTATATTTTTTACTTTAAAGCAAAAAAAAAAAAACTGCAAAAAATTAAAATTTTTTTACTTTTGGCCAAAAAAATGGGTAATATTTCCTATAGTGCAGAGGTCTAATCGTCGCTTTCGATAATGAAATTCTAAGTAAAATTTTGTTTTTGTTTTAAATGAAATACGATAAAACTCTATTTCATTTCTATGCAAAAACAAATTGGACAAACACACATGCACATTATGTTTATTTCTCAAGATGAAGCTGATACATACTTGCATGTGTAATAAAGTGTGCATGTGTTAGTAGCAACTTTGAAGTTTAAACGCTTATTAAGATTGTGCACATCTATGTAAAAACCCGTTTTAAAGTATATAAATCTTTCCAAAATCGGTTCAGTATCACAGCCATAAAAGGGATCTAAATCACGTGTTTGCCTATATACATAGATACGAGTATGTATGTATGTATGTATGTAGCATTGGCTTAGTAATACTGTCACCTTCCCAGCCTGCATTTTCGATCGTGGAAGAATCGTCTGCGATCGGAGCGGGCGATTAAATTAATCGTCCGCAATGTCGTATTCCGATCGAGCAAATTCAGTACAATGGGAGAAACTGTGTCAAGAGGACGACTCTTCTATATGAGTTATCTACGATCCGCCTAATACATTCGTGTACTATTCTTTTATTCTTACTTCAAACGAGAATTGAACAAATTGATTAAAAAAACCATTAAATTCTCATACCTATCGCCAGAATGCGTAAACGGCGATTTGGAAGTAACATGAACAAAAAAAAAAGAGACGCAAAAATATCATTTACAATCGTAATATTCGATTTCGGTGATATTACAATCGTTCAATGGTCGTCAGAATACTTAAAGGACAATTGTGGAATAACCTTTAAAAAAATCACTCGTCCAACAATCATCAAAATAAGTCGCAAAAACATCGTTTGGAAGAGTCAAATACGATCGTAGCTCGCCATAATAATTAAACGACGATTAACTCGTCTAACAATCATCAGAATGACTCGCAAAAGCCTCATTTGGAAGACTTAAAAGTAATTTTACTCCAGCAATCGTCTGTAAGATTAAAAAAAGAGTCGCAATATGATCGCGCTAGTCAAATAATCATCCAAATGCTAGCTGGACTTAGATTGCTATAATTCTTGACTTCTCTGTTTTAAAAGTAACTGATATTTAGGACACTGCTTCGACAGGACAATACTTATTTAAGCTTATTTTTCTTTCCGCATTGCGTCTCATTATTACTTGGGTCGTTTTTCATGCTTGAGGAGTTTTAAACAAAAAATGCTTATTTTTACAAGTTATCAGTTGTTGCGTATGTTTTTACTGTGCATAAAAAAATTAACAAATGTCTAGTATATGTATATATGTATACTTATATAAATATGTATGTACATTAATACAATTTTCCTTTTCATGCTTTATTTTTGTATCTTTTCCTTTTAGCTCATTAAATAAATCAACATTCAAAATGAATTTGCATAATTCAACTTTAATTCTGGGCCTCTTTACCGTTTGGATGTGTCTGTTGGATTTCAGTTTGTCCTTTCCCTCGCTGGTAATGCCACGTCTCCACAGTAAGTATTAAGATTAACTATTCGTATTACCTATATTTATACATACATACATACATATGGTATATACGAATACATTTATATGTATGTATATACATTATAATACATACTATGAGCGTCAAAACTGAATAAACACTAGTGAAGTGTCTTGTTTTCTTCAGAGAAAAGGAATAATACATTATAAATATTCATTAACTTTGCAAAACGATTTCTATGGCCCGTATTTTCGTAGTCAATTTGCGCAGATACATACATAAATATGTTAGATACTAAGCTCCAATGCCTATAAATTACTTATTTTCAATTGACTCTGTATCTCGAGATTTTCCTTTATAGGTACATATCTATATATAAATAGGCAAGTGAAAAAAGTTAAGAACCATTTTAACTGACTTAAATTCAACGTATTCGCTTGATTTTTTTTTGTTTGATAGGTTGTCAATAGGACCAGTGCAGAATGTATTTTTTTCTTCTACATTTTTGTGTCTAAGATAGTTAAAAACAGTTTAGAATATTAGCCAATCATAAAGCCATGATCTCTCTTTCTCTCTTAATTTGCTAAAAAATTACAACAAAAAATTAAAAATTAACTCAATTGAATTTGGCTTGGCAACTCCGTAAACACTCAGAAGGAAAACTTATTTTATTTGTTCATTCTATTCTTATTTTCATCTTTGTATGTACTTAAACGATTATTGCTGAAACTAATAAAATTTGGATATTTAAATAACGAGTAAGTTTTATTAAAGTTAAACACATTATGGTACTGTATTATTTTTCTTTAGATGCTTAAAAATAATATGTCTATATATAAATAGGCAAAGACAAATTTTTAGATCCCTTTTTCTTCTGTGTTTGCCAACAGATTTTCTTTATTCTTTTACTAAATGGTAGACATTATTGAGGCTTAGTGACCCGATTATATATTATTTAAATCGGTTCAGTAATAAAGGAATAAGAGGCTCCTAAAGTTGACACCACTACAAATGCTAAAAATACACACGTACACGCATTCACTTATCAAGCATTGGTTCAAGCAAAGCGATGAGAGGGTTTCAGAGTACCTACATACATATGTATGTATATAACTAATAAGATTTTTTTCTTATAAATGTGCGTGTTTGGTTTATTGTTTTTTGCATGGGGAAGGGAATAAGTAATTAGGTAGTTTCTTCTGTTTAAACTTTAAAGGAATGCTACAAAAATATATATAAATAGGTAAATTAAGAAAACAAAAACAATTGGTTGATTATTAAGTTCTTGTTATAACTTTTATATTGTGTAAACTTTTCATTTGTTTTAATGAAGGTTTAATATAATATCTCCAGTTGTTCAAAGGAATATTTGGGTAAAGTTCCCTGATGATCTGCATTAGCAACAGTGAAATGCGCATAGGAATTAGCTATAAGCCTCAATAATCAATTGCAATTTGTTTTTAACAAAATTGTTAATGTTTTACTGAATAAGTAAAATATTAATTTTGGGAAAAAGTGCGCATAGAAAAATTAAAATACTAAAATAGATATTTGTTTAAACTATCGGTCGAATTTCGACAACTGGGCGTACTCTAGCATAGAAAAAAAGAGGATGACGCATCACATAATTTGAATTTACTCGCACACAAACATACTTAAGGATCGGAAACAAAATCACCTTTAAATTTTATGCCAATTAATTTTTTAACAGTCTAATAGTTTTGAAGATATTCATTAAGGTTTATCAAAAAAAAATTTAAAACATTTTTTTTAAAAGACTCATAAAAATTTTAAACTGAAGAAAATTTTATATTTTATTCTTAATTGTGATAACTTTGTATATTACAAATTATATGAGCTAAAATTTATAAAAATCATTTCATATGTTCTGAATTTATTTACAAAGCAGTGGTAGCACTTATTCATATAAATCCATGTATTGCAATTAAGAGGCTTACAAGTAGAGTTTTCCATGAGAATTCCCGAACGGAAATATTTCACACTCTGGTAAAATATCTCAATAAATATGAGATTTTTAACAAAATCTAGAATTTATTCCCAAATGTTTGAACAATTTCTATAGCTTTGTATGTAAAATACTTTTATAACCATCTTCTTGATGAGAAAATCGAAGGAAAAAACTCTGTTTATCAGCGACATTTTTGTATATAATTATTTCTGTGTACTACTTTTCAAAAGCAAAAGCATTGAAGTCGTAATATTTTAACTTTTTGTAAGTTACAAAATTTTTCATAATGATTTTGCTGTCCCTTCCAGTTAACTGTAATAATTGTTTTTGTTAAAAAGATTTTATTGTTTTCTTATGAGCCGATTTACATTGAGTGAGCGTGATGTTGCTGCGACAACGCTTACGATCTCTTTTGAAGTCCCTTCTTAATTCCACTCGCGTATACATAAAGACTTTTTTGTCGCTAGAGTCAGGGGAATTTTATAAATTTAATTAATAAATTCTTCTTATTCCTTCATTTATAGGAGTGTTGCCATAAAGGAACAATTTCTTAGTTTGTGAGATATAAAATCAATATACTTACAGGCAATACTGGCAAAAGTAAAAGTAATTAGTAAAAGCAAAATGTCTGATTTAACCAAGGAAGAAATTATTGAAGAATACAAGTCAAAAATTGGTCTCACTGCAGTGTTGCCCTCAACGAAATGTTAAATTACATATGCATCATGCTAAAATTACACATGAAATTAGGAACTACACACGCTTTCTTTTTTTGTTGCAAAATAAGGTGCTTTGATTTGAATGGATTAAATATTTGACCTTTTTGCTGTAATTCCAATTTTTTTTATCATGAGTATATTTTAATGGCCTTATTCACAAACGATTAATAAAGTTAATAATACAATAAAACCGGCTTTCGCAAAAGTCATAAATATTTGGGCTCTGAAGGTCATTTAATAAAAGACTATTTTTACATATTATTCCAACGTTTCGTTTCATTCCAATTTCATCAGGGAATTTTTTTTATTTTTGTAAATATATTTTTTTTCCAAAGTTTGCTTTTTAAAAGTAAGAGCGGCTTTTGAAATTCTTAAGTAAACAACAGTTTTTCTTAAAATTTAATTGTACACTACAAACAAAAATTATATTCTTGAACATTTAATTTAATTTTTTTAATTTTTAGAACTTAATTTAATTTTTTTTTTAATTTTTGTTTTAATTTAATTTTTAATTTAAAGAATTATGATTGATGATAGCTTAAAAATACAAATTATAAAAAAAGCAAGTTAAAAATGAATATTTTTATATTGAAATGAGATTTTTATGGCTTGAGAGAATTCATTTTTTTATTTGAAACAATTAATTCATCAGACTAGCAGAACGGATCAGTACTGATTTCGAAGTCGCTACACCATCTCATCATCTCTTAATAAAATAATGAATTTATCCAAAAATAATTTCTTAAATTAAGAAGATATCGGTAAATTCAGATTTGAACTCAAGCCATAAAAATCTCATTTCAATATATACCTTAAAGGCAGAATTAGTTTGTACGTTCTGTTCTGTTACGAATCAGCTGTTTTGTTTCTGTTCGATTGAAAAACTGTATGTGTGGTTTGTTGTTACTTTTTCGTTCTGTTCTGTTGCGGGCTATTCTGTAGAAAATAGAATACAACGTTAAGTGACAGCCAAGAGTTTGTATGTATTTGGTTTTTTTTTGGAATGAAATATTACAAATTTTGTTTTAAAAGGCAGAATATTTTATTTTAATTAAAATTATTATATATTTTTGTCAAATAAAAGACATTTTGTAATCATTTGAAAGATGCATTCCTATAATTTCATCGTCCACATCCACAAGTTCAGACACAGAACAAGTAAGTAAAAAATATTTTGTACAGAAAAGAACGGCACAGAACTGCAACGAAAAGTAAAAACTAATGAGACCTCAAAACAGTTCAACAATTACGTATAAATATTAATTAATGAATATTTTTGGTCATTTTTCTATTTAATAATTTATATAATTTCTCGTATTGAACCGTAAATGTATTCTCCTATCGTATTTTCGCTGTACTGTCCATCACATCTTGATGAAAACGCTTTCCTTCAGAAGTTTGTTACCGAGCTTTCGCAAATTGTTTCTACGATTGGTTCCCATTTAACGTTATGCTTTCTTTTCAGGAATTCGAACCTAATGCACGAAAACCATTGTCACAGCTGTGATAGATTAGTAAACACAAACGAGAAAGATCCATTCTATACATTTCTATGTACATACATTATTCGTAAAATATATTCAAATATTAAAATATGTTTTTATCGATGTAAAACACGCAAAAACAAACTTTAGGTGTTTTTCGATGTCTAGCGTCAGGAGCAATGCTTTAAAATTTATTTTTATTAATATAGTTTAAAAAATTTTTACATTTCAGACATCGGGGCAAATCACGGCATTTGATATCGAAGAAATTTCCATACAAATTCCAAAAATTTTTTTATGGGATTTTACTCGATATCGAATGCCGTGATTTGCCCCCTGTATATTTTTAACAAATTTTTATCATTTGTATAAGGCACTGCTATTAAGTGTCTTTAATTTTATTTAATATTGTAGCTATGTAAATATATTTACATACAAAACTAATTTTATTTAATATAAAAACTTTTGAGGGTACACATATGAAATAAAATAATATCACCCATATTATTTGCATCTTCTTCACAGAATTACTCAGTTTTGTATATTTCAGATGATTCGATTTTTGTACAATATACCCCTGATATATCGAAGGCAGGGATATAACTTTTATGCCCGATATTTATTTACAAGAATCTTGAAATAAATATTATTCAAGGCTTTTTAAAATAAAAATCTTTAATAACAGTTAATTTTGGAGCCCTGGTCTAAAGTATAGCAACTTATGTTGTCTAATTTCACATCCTCTCTTATTCGTATAACCGGAAATAACATTTCTTTGTTTTATTTTTCGTACATTGCAAAGATGTAAAAAGCGTACAACAAAGTTGTGGAAATGGTAGCATGTATATTAGTACGTTTTTATACAGTGAGAGAATTCATACTTAAATTGATATTTGAGATTGAGATTTTTTAAAGTAATTCTGCGATCTAAAAAAGTGCTAAAAGTGCTAAAAATGTTAATAATTATAAAAATATGCTAAACTAGCATTTAGCATTTTTTTAACACTCTTAGTGTTAACTCAGAAAAAATAATGCTAGATCTAGCAGTAAAAGTGCTAAAATGGCAAGCCTGGACCAATTATACATCATTCTCCTTAAAAATATCACAGTTTGTTTTGTGTAAAAAGGACAATCAAAAAACTTTATAAATTTAAAGCAAAAAAAAAAAATGCACAACAGGTTCATAAATATATTAAAATATCACAGCCAATCCTTATTTGTCGTCATCACAGTCGTCGTTACAATAAAATAAAGTAGTGCTAAAAAACGAAAAATCTTAAATTGCACATGATTTACACATGCAGCCAATTACACATGAGCTACACATGAAAATAAAAATTACACATAAGCCGGCAACACTACCTCATACAGAGCAAAACAAGGCGAATTCACAACAGGTGGCCTCGAGAGATCAGGTGATTTTATTCGCTTGAATTTTGGCTGCCAAAATTTTTTAAATTATTTTATTTGTTTACAAAAAAAATTATTCATCTAAGTATATTGATACAAAAAAGATTTATTATTTTAAGTAACGTTTCATATAAAAGAAACTTCTTACATTGAGCTCTATGTATTTTATAAATTATTTATTTTCTGTTGCTTATCAATATCAGACGATATTGGCCTTTGGCAGCACAGCGCGATGCAGCGTACCACTAATAGTACCAACTGAATCACCTGCGGAAACTGGAAAGCTACTAATACCCTGACAGTTCCTTATGAAGTTGTCGGAATTGAAGAGGTATGACATGTATTAATTGCACTTGGCAGGACCAGCTGCCATGGAAGTAGTGCTGGTGATACTCGTATAACTGTGGCGGCAGGTTATGAACTGTGGCGGCAGGTTATGAACTGTTGCGATTTACAGATGCGCCATGAACAAAATCTCCCGTGGTATTTATATCAGTAACCGTAGCCATAGTGCAGGACATGTAACCGAAGCTGGTGTAGTGCGAATGGGTGTAACTAAACTTTGACTTGCAGACACAAAGCACTACTCTGTGCTGAAGGTACGCCTACACCAACACCCACTCATCATGTGTGGCCGTAACATAAGCATGGGGTAAATAAGTGGCTAGCGTTGCTGCATTAGAAACTGGTATGAGTAGAACTGTGGAAGATGCAACTGCTGCTTCTGCGTGTCCTGACGTGATTTATTGAGAACACATTTAGCACTATTTCTGCTTTTGCAGATACGGTTCGTGATGTCGCATCCGAAATACTTTCTATGTTCATATTGCCTTAACCATTTTTATATCCATATATTCCCAAGGCATACATATTTTTCATTCATATTTTTTTATTTTTATTTATTTTTCCTTTTTATTTTAATTTTCTCATAAATTTTCAACCGTTTTTTGACACATCTGTTCCAATTTTCAAGGCGAATTCGGATGAGACTACCTGTTGTGGATCTGCCTTGGAACAAAACAAAAATTCGAGCGAAAGAAATATGCAAAAGAGAAGAGGCAAGATTGTCGCTTCAAATCCCATTACGTGCGACTTTGGCTACCCCGCAAGCTTCTAAATAATTTTCCCCCACACCCACGAGTCGCATGCGATGTGTAGCAGGGACATCACCCCTAATTTAAACATGCTCTATGAGAATAGTGTGTCAAGGCGTATTAACCAGGTGGCATCATTACGGCAGCTGACTTTTTTTGCGTTGCTTATTTTTTATGTATATTTTAAATGTCAAAAATAGTGTCTTTATATTTTTTTTGAATCTGTTCTATGTTTATTTTTTTGACAGAAACTAATAATGTCACCTAGTTTATACGCTTTGGACTGTATGAAAGAAAAACGTCAAATTAGTATAATAAAACTAAATCGGAAATAACCGTACAAAAAAACAACGATTTTGTTAACAGGTGGATTTTTCTTACCAAAATTTTTAAATTTGCTCTCTTCGCTAAAGAGCAGGTTGTTCCACAATATACATATGTATTAGTGTGATTTACGTACTTTTTAGCAAGCTCTCGACGTCGACGTTGATTGGAACTGGATGGTTCTGTCATGGTTTATGGGCATACATACATACTTGTGTGGGCAGCCAATAGTGTAGGAAATTTGGCCTTAATAGAAAAACACTGTGAATAAAACAGATTATCTCAAGATTTTAAAAGATAACTTGGCACAGATCGTCAATAAAGTGAGTTTCGATCGAACTTGGTTCCTTCAGTAATACAACGATACCAAGCACACTGCCAAAATAGTAAAGGACTTACTCTCAAAAAACAAAATACTGAAATATTCCCAAGCAGTTGGATCATCAGCCACCCCAGTTAACCGATCTCCACCCCAGCGAACATTTGTGGGAGCATCTGGACAGGTAAATAAGAAAAAACGAAATTACCAGAAATGATTCTCTCAAATCGGTGTTAATGAAGGAATGGCAAAACATTTCCTGCAAAGCAACTAGAAAGCTAGTGGAATCGATGCCCAGAAGACTGCAAGCTGCAATAAAATCAAATGGCCATTAAACTGAATACTAAATGTTTCCTAAGTAACATTATTATTTTAAATTAAAGATTATGTAAAATTTTCTTTTGACGCTAAGAACATGAAGATGTTTTTGCTTTTGTTCTATATCTATTTTTTGTTGTTGTTGTCGGAGGTATTTTTTTTATCAAAATGCGAAATTCAGAAATGTATTAAATAAAAATTTTATAAAATGTTAAATTAAATAAGAAATAATAAATTAAAGTTTCAAACATGAAAGTCAAAGATGTATAGTTGCTTTTGACGCCCACAGTATAAATGTAATTGAATTGTTTGTGGGTCCGTCTAAAGTGTTTGTGCTAGTGATTTCTGGCTTTAATCCAAGTACAAACTACTTAAGAAATTATTCTTAAGGGGGCTGTTAAAACCTTTTAAAATGCTCATTGTTAAAATGTGATTTTTTTTTAATTCTTTTGTTAAATTATTATGAGATTACTTGAGAAGCTCTCGTTGTAATTTGACAAACCGGAAATTGGATAAGAAACGACTTTTATAAACGCTGCAATATTGTGGTCGTATACAAAATGGTAAATCAAATGCTGGCATAAAGAGATAAAGAATTTAATGAGAAATTTAATGTGGGCAGAAATGATGAAATTCGCTCTTTTCTCGATAATTTATTCTCCGCAGTCCTGAATACCTTAATATCTTAATCAAAAAACTCGCAATATCATATTTGCCTGAATTGGCAACACTCAATTTAGACAAATTTATTGAAACTGTTCTTCAGGATTACGGATATGTGGCAGGTGCAGCCAGCTGGACATTTCTGATTATGTGAAGTTTAATATACATTTTAGTCAAGGTCAGTTTATTAAGGTAGAATCACACGATTGCCGCAAATACACCAATCAGGCCCAATTTTTATTGTGCTGAATTGGTGCACAATAATAATATTGTTCCAATCGGTCATGTTCTGAAAATCACATTTTTCAAATCACATGCGATTTCAAAAGCATTATTACTACATTATTAGTCATTAACACGAAAAGATTGTTCCATTGTAGAATAATAATAGAATAATTGTTTTAAGGTCCGAAGTTATCAAAAAGCACAAAAGAAAAATGGCAAAAAATTGCATATTTACATGTGTGTTTGGTTGCACTTTCTGCTCTATAAAGAATTTTGTTTCTTTTGCTTTCCTGCAAATATGAGTAAGTAACCCAAATGTATGAAGAAAACATGGTCTTTTTAACATTGCGATGTTCTAGGGCTGTACCATATGGTACAAGTTTGCATTACATCGGACTAACCCAAAAACTACTCCATGTCATTAAAAACGGACCACTCACAAGAAGTTTGTTAGGCACGAGTAAGTTCGTGAAAGCACGAACAATTGTTGTATAGCAATAAGTTCTTGTTTGAAAATGACATACTTCATGACTGCATTACATCGGACCACCTTGTAACTATTCCGTTTCAGCTATAATGGACTACGTAGTCCAATATTAAGTGTGTTCGAGTACCCAAAAGTTTTTAAAAATTTTTACTGAACTCTACTGCATTTTACTAAATTGCGTTCGTTCACTCAATTTACAGTAAATGAGAACACAAATTGAGAGCGTAAAGTGACAGTTCATGGCTGAGAATTTACAAACAAATTTTTACTGCAGAAATTTCTTGTAGTAAAATTTAGTAAAAACAAAAAAACATATTATTCAAAAGGTAAACAAATAAAAGTAAGAAATTGAAAAGTATACAATTTGTGAAAAAATTATTTAAAAAAAGCAAAACTGAAACAAAGTAATAAAATATAATTATTTTTAAACTATTCGTTCGTTAAACATGTACAACATATGTATATATGCCTTTAAAACGGATATGAATTTTTTAGAAACCATTTACAGCCATTTTGGTTGTTATTTTGTTATTTCGTTGGAGCTGTGAAAATGCTAATTATATGGTTACTTAGTACTGCACTGGCTTTTAAGGTAGTCAATAGCAAAAACAAATAATCACATACTTTTGAATAAATTTAATCAAACACAAATAAGGAAAATCAAATAAAATGAAAATAGACACATGGAAACGATTATAAAAAATAATTTGTTTAGATTTTCTTAAAATATTCATGTTATAATAAATATTGCATCGAGTACCAACAAGAAAAAGATTTGAGTAGTCCAAAGTGTAAATATATTTCAACACTATATTGATTTGCAATCACCTGTTTCCTTAATTTTACTAATTTTTAAAATTTTTCGTTCGCGTACTTTTTTGGGTGACAGTTTTTTTGAGAGGTAAATTTTTTAGTTTACTCAGTAATTACTCATTTACTGCATTTTGCTGTAAAAGTACAAGAACACAGCTATTATCTGCAGTGCAAATTTATTCAAAGCAAATCTGCACACATACACCAACTAAAACATTTGCGTTGAAAGTGTTTTTTTAACAGAATAGCAAAAGTCTATAGACTTTCAAACTCTCATAGATTTTACTGCGCCATTTAAAAATAAAATAAATTGGATTATTATACTGATTATTGACACATGTCCTCTCCTCTTACACCACATTTATCTATTTATTATGTGAGAAACAAAAAAAGTGCTGATATTTATATTGAAAACAAAAACAACATTTCATACATTTCAAAAATTAAATTAATTTAAAAACATAAGTACATACATATGTATACATGTACATATTAAGTTAATTTTGATTTATATTTAAGTTGAATTTAATAAATACAGTTTCAGTTTTTCAGTCTGAAATTAGTGTTTTTATATATGTACGACAAAAATAGGTGCATTCGATTACCCAAAAGTTTTTAAATTTTTTTTACTGAACTTCACTGCGTAAAGTGACAGTGACAGTGAAAGATGGCTGAGTTTCTCAAATTTTTTATAGTAAAATTTAGTAAAAGAAAAAAACATATGATTCAAAATGTAAACAAACAAAAGTATGAAAACAAAAAGTATACAATTTGTGAAAATATTTAAAAAAGAAAAATAATAAAAAGTGATTAATTATTTTTAAACCATTTTCTTATTTTAATCCTTCTGTGACATCCTTCTTTACAAACCATCCACTTACATCCATTCTTGGTACAGATGTACCAATATGTACTTTATGTTGAAATTATGGTCTTTTACTTTGAGAACAAAAGTTTTTACATGCTTTTGCATCACAAGCTTTTTGTTTTGATTGATTTTTAGTACAAAAGTAAACAATTAAAAGAGCGTATTCAAAAAGCACAAAACAAAGTTATGAAAACTAAAAGAATAAAAACCTTTAAATTAAATCTTATTCGCATTTTTTGCATATATGTTGCACGATGCTGAGCACATACAGGATCACTGCATTTCGAGCACATCTGGCTTGTTTTACGATATTTTTTAACACTGATCACACACAGTTTTTTTTGCTTCGTTTTTATTTAGCTTTTTCTGTTATGTGGTGGCAAAACTAAATTAAATAAAAATTACAATTAAAAGATACTCCAGAATATCGACGAATTCCATACAAAATGTGTACTTTAATCAAATCAAGCTGATTTAATGTCCGTCAATAATGTACTCATTGTGTCAACTTTACTCGATACTTTAATGTCTGTTGAAAAAAATAACGTAAAACCGTGCCTTAATTCTGAGACCGTGAATAATTTTTCACTCACGTTTATACACGACCTCATATTTTTGGCACATGTGCATGCACGATCATGTGAGTGGATAAAAAGTTAGTCGCAATCACGAAAACTCACGCTCACGTAATAATCATGAAAAATAAACTTAAAATAATTTAAAAAATTTTTAAATTTAAAATGAAAAAATTACAATAAAGATAAAAAATCACGCTAAAAATCTACTTTTTGCCGCTCACTCACGTTAAATTTTTTTATGCTCAAGTTTATACACGCTCACATGATTGAAACAAAAAACTAACCACGATCAGGCATTATCACGCATGATTCACGCGGGAGCGGTGCCCATCTCTAGTATAAATGAACATGGTTGGTCATTTACTTCCAGGCCCACGATGTCACACGTATTTTTTCTTTGGTACAATTACATTTAAAACAAAATTGTTGAATTTGTTTCTCGTCCCCGTTGTGTTCCTAGCGTTAAGGGTCTCAGACACGTTTAAAATGCTTGCTGTCAAGTTCGTGTACGTGTGCTTGATGGCTTGATGTTACCACGCTTGACCACGCACCAAGCACTAATTTTTACTTTGATTTTGTGCTGTTCGTTTAGCTAAAAAAATATATCAATGTCACAAAATAATAAAATGTTAATAACATAAATATTGTTTAATAAGTTCTAACACTTCTCTTTTTTTTATCAGTCATTTCTTTAGTTCTAACACTTTTTTGTACAAAATTTTTTTCTAATTTTCATTTAATTCCGATTTTTTTTAACATACAAACACCTGACAGCAAGCATGCCAAAAATCTAAATTTTTTGATTTGCCATCAAGCGTAGTTGATGTCACACATGCTATCAAATTTTCACTTATACTATAACCATGCTTAGCATGCATTTTGAACGTGTCTGGAGCCATTTAAGCTGATGTGAGACGTCATAAATATTTGACGAGAAAATCGTTGCCAGTAAATATGCTACAATATTTTTCGCTTTAATCACATCTACATGCATATGTATGTAACTATGTATCTTAACTGTTCAATGATTCATTGCATACAATTTTCACGGAAATAATCGGCAAAAATTTGCTAGGTCCTACCCTACCTTTACGTGACGTACCTATCCTCCTTTCACGTTCGGCTTGCACATGTGCATGTTGCCTTTAAATAGTTATTACGGGTCGTCCTATATAGCGTTATTGCTTAAGAGTGCACCGGTCAAATACTTACATGCATGTGCATGCATACTTATGCTATGCATATACATACATACATACATATGTACATATGTACTCGTATTTTCATTGTATGTAGTTAGTTAAATGCCAATGCGATGTTGAACGCGTTCGTTACATTCGATTTTATTTTTAAATTCTAAATATTATATACATATTATTTTTCATTCTAGGATCCATTGAAGCTGAAACTAACAACAAAAATATGGGCTTCCCACAGGTAAACACTTACAAACGAGTATATGCATATATGTACATATTTCATACAGACAGAAAAAAGCCCCAATGTAAAATCAACATGATATAAAATCATTGTTAATATGTGGAAAAAATCCAATTGAAATTACTTTTAACATTGTTTTAAGTTAATTTAATGGTTAAAATTGTTAATTTAGTATTAAACTATGTTGATTTAAAATTAATCACATTGAAATAACATTGTATATTTTAAATTTTATCTTTTACAGAATTAAAATAACATCAATCAATATTTAATTTTGTGAATTCCGTTTTTGTAGTAATAGTTACAGTTTTTCATGTAAAATTAACATTGCATATAGTTTAAACATGATTAACTATTGTAAAATCAACATTGTTATAAACATTAAAAATGACTTTGATAAAACTTTTGTCAATTTTGAATATTAACAAACGTTGGCTTATGTTAAATCAACATGTTAAAAGAGTTAAATCAATGTTTAAAAAAAACATAAAACATGTTGAAACAACGGGAAACATGTTGAAATGAAAATAATTCATGATAAAAGAGAAAAAATTCAATTAGTACCGCTACTTTACGCCATTAAAGAAACAGCAAGTTTCATTCCATCACAGCTTTACTACGTATCAGAAGTGCAGTGTTATAAATTTTAAGTGAATTAAATTCTATATATTGAAATGAAAATTTATGGCTTGAGTTCAAATCTGAGTTTACTCATTTCTTCATAATTTAAGAAATTATTTTTGAATAAATTCATTATTTTATTATTAATTCATTATTCATTATTTATCAACCGGAGGAGAAAATATTAATCTTGTTACTGACGAAATATTATAGTAAAAATTTCAGTTGTTCAAAATACGACACAAGGTTCCCAAGCCTACCTTTACATGTCTTTCCAATTAATAATTGTCAAATATATTTGAGAAACAAATATTTGTAAATCTAAATGTATTTCGTATATGTACGAGTATGTACTCGTATGTGTTTATAAATGAATAAAGATAAAAAATTAATTAATTGCTTTTTACTCACTGCCGTGGCCCATTGTTAAACAACATTGCGTAAATGTTATTTCAATATGAGAAACATGTTAAATTAACATGGAATTTCTTGTAATTTTAACATATTTTCATGTTATTTCAATACGGCTGTAATATTAATTCTAAATGGCTTAATAGTTGATTCGACATTAAATTTATTTTGATTCAACATGAAATTCATGTTGTTATAAATTTCTTAATATTGTTTCAATAAAGACCTTAACGTTATTTTGACATGACAATCTCTTTAGTTCGATTGGCGTACAAAGTCCATTCAACATGATTTCTAGTTGTTTTAAAGTGAATAACTATAACTTTTATTTTACATTAATATCATGTTAAATTAAAATGAAACGCATATGAAGCAAAATTGTTAACAAAACTAGTTGAATCAACTTTACAATAATTTTTTTCTGTTTGTACGTTTTATTCCATAAAAACATGCAATAATAAATATTAAATTTAAAGACCGACGACGATGTTTTGCAATTGGAACAACTGCGCGATGTCCATAAGGATGAGAGCATAAATTTCAATCATCAAAAGAAAGATGAACTGGTGGCCGATGAAGTGGTCCCGTTAGTTGAGGACACTTTGCCAGAACTGGAACAGCAATTGGAATCAGCTAAGCCGGATGTACAAAGTACACAGGGTCCAGCACAAGCAGGTGTAGAAAATGTTGGCGAAACTCCCGATATAACAGCAAGTGAGCCAAAGGGTATGGGTGCTCATCGTCCACCCACTTTGCAGAGTCATGATGGCGGCAAAGTTGAAACTAATCACGATAAGCCTAAAGCTAAGGTAAGTACTTTGAAATGTCATTGGAACGATTTTTCTTTTCTAGTTTCAGTTCAGAGCAAATATTATAATAAACAAACTGCTTCTTAGTGCCGTTTGGGTGGTATGCACGGTGCCGCCCGTTTAGTTTATGGCCAAAATCCTGAAGTTCTTCCCACAACTACTACTGCTTCCACAACAACAACTACCAGCACTACTACCACAACTACAGCAGCTCCCGAGGCGAATTCCGCCGGTTCGGAGGAAGACGACCAAAACGGTGACGATGCTGACGTTGACAATGATGGTGATAGTGGAGACGAAAAATCCACAGATATGGTAGATGAAGTAGTAGATAATATTGATGTACCAAATGCACCGGTTGATGAACCTTCTGAAAATCAGCAATCCTCTGAGGGAGCCGCAGCTGCTCAAATGCCGGAAGTATCCCAAGAAACTACCGCACCACCGCAACTACATCCAATGAGACCGGTAAAATCGAATAAAAAAACTAATAAAGAAGAAGAACCCGAACGCCAATTAATTGGCGATGTAATTGTAGATGAATCGGCTTTACGCAGACCCGCTTCCCGTCGTTCGGTTGCTCATATGACTCCCAAGGTTTTTATATACTACTACATACATAAACCACATACATATAAGAAGATTGTTTAAAAAGACATACTAGCATATTTAGTGTTCCTCGTCAAGAAATAAAGAGGATTTTTTTTTCGCTTTACATGCATTCAAAAACCCAAATCGGCTTAAATTACAACCAACAAACAAAATTTTTATGCACCCCCCAAGAAAACTTTTTTTTTGTTATGTTTGTTTCTCAACCGCAATAGTTTTTGTGTTTGGAACTTCCGTCTTATAAACTTTTCGAATAAAATATAAACTATTTCTCTTTCGCTTTAGACGGCCGAAAGTTTGTTAAGGCATGGCAATGGCCAATATTCCTCATTCGATATGGCTCAATATGTTTTCTGGACCGGCGATGAAGCCGGAGTGGCTCGAGCTGTGGAAGAGCTAATACAACAAGATTTGGTAATTTCTCAACATTTTTGTATCCACTGAGAACTTTTATTAACTATAATAATAACAATAACGTATAACAATTTCAGATGACCCGTGAAGATGCTCTCAAATTTCTGCATGAAATACGTGTCGGCATTGAATATTTGCAAAAGTCTTATGCCAACCGCATATTCCCCGAGCCACTCAAGCACAATACCATTAAGGTGACAAATGCTTGTTTTCCATGTTAATTAGCATTTATTATTTAAAATGACATTTTACAGAAAAGCTACATGAGCCAAACTCTACCAACCACAACTTCTACCACTACATCCACTACAACTCTTAAACCCACTTTACCCAATTTGAATTTGGAGCAAAATATTGACGACCCTGACAGCACAAGTCTTGCTAAAACCTTGGACAGCATTTCCCTGTGGCACAAACTACAGGCCATGAATAATGCCGAGGGCCGACAAGGTTTGTATCACGTTCTTTTTTTTGGCTTCACTGTAGAACTGTGCGTAGTAAAGCATTGTCACTTTGCTTTTAAAGACATTACAGAGTACGAGAGTGAAACTAGGCGCCCGAAAATAAGCGATTGCCAGCATAAGGAATATAATTTGGAAGAAATTATTTACAAATTAGCTCGGGTAAGGAAATAATTTTTTGAAGTTCTTTTCGGCAAATGCACAGAAAAATATACATACATACGAGTACATACATATGTATATTTTTTCGATCAACCCATGGTGAAATAATTCAATATCATCATATTCCCCAGACAATATTATTTTCATGCACAAAATTAAGACATGGTCTGCAATACCATCACAAGCCAGACGTTAGCAATTATTATTAGCATTTGCTTTTGGTTGAATATCCACACTCATGATCAAATAATTTCTCCATGTCCACACTTAAAAAGGGATCACTATTGATTCTGTTATTTTGCACTTCCTTTTTTTTATTTCGTCCCCTTTTACATATCGGCAATTGAAAGACAGACAGACGAAGTTTGTAGAAAAAGGGGCGAAGATGCAGAGTGTGTAGTACACGACCCTCTGTACCGGACATTTATTGTTTCTCTTTTGTTATTTTCGCAATTTTCACCTTGTTGCATTATATCATATTTCTCAAGCCCAAGTCGTCTTCTTCGGGAGAATCTTCTAATACCAATTTTGTGCAATAAACTAGTTTTTCCTTTTTTTTTAATCAAATTTCCTTTGTATAAAAAATTGTTTAAATGTTTTTGGTAATTTACTAGGTGTATTTAACTAGGTGACACCATTAGGAAAACAACTACAACAATAGAAGAATAACAGGCATTTTTGTTTGTGTAGTTTCATTGCGTATGTCAAAAATCTAATCAATAAAACAAAGAAAACAGATACAGAAAAAAAGTATTTTGTATGTATTTTGACATTCGCAACGAATAGTCGGCTGCTGTAATGCTGCCACCTAGTTAAATACTCCTTGCTCGTTCGTGTGTTTTAATTAATTTTAAATGACCTTAAGCCGAAACAAAGTTACCCTAGAAAAATAATTATTTATTTATATTCTGCTTTTCAGATCATGTTTACTGAATCGTTAGCCCACGGTGATGAAGCCCAAAGGGAAATTAAAAAACTAATGGATTTCTTTGAGCGAGAACATGAACTGGGTATCATTCCATTAGATTTAGAACAAAAAGTTATACGTAAGTGATTGTATTTCTTAAAAAAAAATATTCAAAATAATTTATTTATTAATAATTCTTTCAAAACAACGCAACAGACGTCCTTTTGCAAGCTTTATCTGATACCTTAACCGAAAAACCTGAACTATGGCCAGCAGCGCAATATCCCTACAATCGACTTTTACGTTCTTACGCGCATATGAATTATGTCCGTCCAAGTCCTGCAAACGTTTAAAACCAAATTTTATATAATAAATAAATAAATAAAATACTAATATGATCCAAGCAACTACATAAATTACAGAATGAATACTAAATTTATACTGTTTAAGAAAATAAATCAATGACAGACACTTTTTCTGAAATGTGTTAGAATAAAATTTCATCAAACCAATAGATGTCGCACAGTGGAGTATTTGAGCCAAAAAGCTGGCCAAAATTTGTAAACGTGTTTTTTGAACTGAAAGATTGAGTTTTTTTTTTGACAATTTTAGGTGTAATTTGATATAAAAAAAATCTAGTGGCAGATTTTTTTCTGTTTTTACAACACGAATAATTCAACAGATACAAAAGATTATGATATTAAAAAACCATTTGAAGAAGTGCCTGATGAGCAATAAAAAATTAAATTTGATAATTAAAAAAAATTAAAATTAATGGCACAAACTCGAGCAAACTTTTTTTTCAACCTAAAATTAACGATTCCAAATTTTATTGTGGTATAAAACACAATTTCTACATTTGCTACCTTCACTTTTAAAAACCTTTTTTGTTTTTTTTTTTTTTCAAAAAAGTATATAAATTTAGTTTTTTTTAATTTTTAAACGAATTGTTTCAACATTAATATTGAAGCAATGTTTTTTTTTTTGAAATATCAAAAATAGCTTTCGAATAAATTTTTCAGTGAAAAAAAAAATCAATGTAATACTTTTATTCATTTAGCCACAAAAAAAAATCATATAAACATCTTGAAACCGAAAAATAACATTAAAAACGCATGTAATTTTCTTCACTTTCCTGACTTCAGCAGTGTCTCAGAGCTACAAATCGCAGCATAAAGTCTTAAAAATTTACAATGTAATGTAAAATTTTGTTGTGTATCGATCTGCATTCTTAGTTTTTAAGATTTCTTTAAATTCATTTTTGCCTTTTTGGTACAAATACTACTCTGTGTGTTGTTAAAATTTCAACACGAAACTCAATATCTGATGCAGGCGCTTATTTAATAGAAAATGCATGTTTTAAAACAGCTTAAGATGTAGTTTAAAATAAATTCACACACACACACACACACACATTCATTTATATAAACAATATTAAAGTTTTAGCAACATGTCACAGTGCGAACAGAACAACCGATCGCAAATTAAAAATTAAGTTAAGATCACTAAATCACATACTGTTGGACTTTTAGCCCAAAAAGGAGCCTAATTCCTATTTTAATCGTGTTATAAGTTTCAAACAAATGTGATTATTAGCTTACTAGTATTTGTTTATGCATCGGTCCCACTGTGCATACTGACTCCGCATTAAAAGAAAAACATGTAATGAATTTGTATAACAGCCAGAAAAAAGAAACCTAACATTTTATGTAAAAACACTTCATATACACGTATATTATTAAATAATATATTTTGTAAATTGAATAGTTAATTTTATGTTAAATTTATGCGTGTTTCTAAAACACTACCAGCTAAGTATGTATGTATGTATTATTAACTTGTTAAATAAAAACTTTTGTTGCGTTCACATTGGACTCAAAATGGTAAAAAGTAATTGTGCTGAAGAAAGCTGCAGTGTTTTTTTTTAGATAAGAAATTTGCACATCTTTGAAGGAGAGACAGCCAAAGAAATTTCAATTTACTTGAGAGGCTATCAAACAAACACCAGAAATAAGCCAACACAGATATAAAGAGTGTTCCAAAATTAAGGCAAGATTTGAATTAAGGACTAAAAAGTCCTTAGATTGATATTTTTTATTGAATCATAAATGTGAATGAATTTCGGTGATGCAGCGTTTAATTTCCTCCAACAACGCAAATTTTCTATTAAAAATGAAATAAAAAAATTAACTAGAAAAAATAAATGGGTAAACTCGGATTTGAACTTGAGCCAAATTACTCGTTTCAATATACATATCGTCATATGATTTCAATAAAGTCCCAAGTTACATTGAAAAAAATTTAGAGGACAAGCAAAAAACTGTCTAATATGAAAATTTAAGCAACATTTTTCTAAATTTTTTTCGTTTAAGCTTATTTCTTATTGACGAATTAGTACAATTTTAATAAATAAAATTTTCCAGGGACATGCATTTTGATATGGTGGATCGAAATCTACCAAGAAGTCGTTTTTGATTTTTTTTTGTAATTTAGGGCTTTATTGAAATCATATGACGATATATACAATATATATAAGTTCGAATAATTACTTACAAAGATTAATTGAAGTATTTACTGATTTAATATATCGTTCATTTATTGTTTGAATCTTCGATTATTCGAAAACAATTATTCGAATAGTTCTTTATTCGAAATTGAAAAATGTTTGTTCGTTCGAACGAAAATGAAAAAAAAATTGTTCGAATTATTCGTGTAGCATGAGTTAATTTAACGTTAATTAGTGATGATAAAATTTGAATATTGATAGTGGCAAAGTAGTGTTTACTGTAAAAACAACTTATAATACAAATAACTCTCGTATGCTTTTTCTATACATTATTTATATAAAAACAAATTTGAAATCACATTCAACCGAGCAGTGGAGGATACATGGAAACACACATGAACACTGATGATAGGAGTGTAGCGGCTCCCGAAAAACAACGTTGTTTCTGTTCTGCCGTGTAAGTTGAAATTAATTAGTGTTAAAATTTTCCCTTGTTGCTTTGGAATATTGTCTCATGTCCATTTCTTTCTGAGTAAAAAAATATTACGAACTTTAGCCGAAATAATAATAACTTTGGATAAAAAAAACATTTCTATTCGAGTTTTTATCATGTCGCGATATCGAGCAGAAGTAAAAGCTACAGCTTCACCAATCTATTTTTAGAAAAATGTTTGTCCATTATTGTCTCTATTCCAAAATGCGTACCAAACAGTGACACGTTGTGGATTCGTTTGTTTTTCAACAGTCACATGCTCCAAATGGGGCTATTTTGGCGAATAACAAAGCCAACAAAACGAAAATGTTATTCATCGCTTAAGGTGTTTTTGGTCGAAAAAGCAGCATCCACGTGCTGATGTGCAATAATCCATTTAACGAATTGAGTTTCGTAAGCACGGTGACCAAGTATGAAGTCCGGGGTGGGGAAAAATAAATATATTCCCTGCCAAAATGATGCTAAATGAAAATCTTAAAAATTTCATGATTTGCTCTCCCAAAAACCTGATGGAGATACAAATGTATGTCATATTGTTCACTAGTTCTCTTTCTCTTTCACTCTTCCTATCCACAAAATCGGAATTGCTGCAAGTAAACTGTCAGTGTCAGAAATACGGAATACTAAAAGAGATTATAAATTATTTCCATTGTTAACTAATCTTAAACTTAAAATCAAATAGTATACTCGTATAATTGATGTATGTATATACAATTTAAACATCCAAGAAAATTTAAAAAAATAGTTTTTCGTCCTCACTTTCTTCTTATATTTTGTTTTAAAATTATATTAACCAATAAAATAGGCACATGAAAAATAAATTATGCTTTAATTATTAATAAAAAATAATTTTAAGCGTCTTATTTAACAATGGATGATCGAAGAGGAGCGGGTAGCCTTAGAAACCTGACAGTTTAGGATTAGTAAAAATGGAGTGAACAAACAGTATGTCAAAAGTAATTTAAACATTCAAAACTGTGTTTTCTATTTAATTCATATCATGCACGAATTTTTTTGGAATACTCTTTATTTAAACAATAACAGATGGAAGAGGGATTTTTCTCCAAAAAGTAAAATTTTGGGACCTTAACATTTTTTTGTTTGTGGGGAAGCACAAAAGTAAGGAAGTTGCTTACAAGCGTGAATACAGAGGCATGGCTTTAGTATGTATGTAGAAGGAAGTCCTCCATTATGTAGTTTGCATTAGAGCCAACTCCTGCGCTTATTTTTATTTATGAGCCTCTCTAAGCATTAACTCTCCTAGTAGCTCCTTTTCATATTTGTTTAAACACAAATCACCGATTTTATTTAATACTTTTTTTTATTAACAAATACAACGCATGATGGAAAAATAAAAAAATTAAACAACATGTTTTTTTTAACAACAAAAGCACACATGTAGATTTTGTATATAGATTGTGTTTGTGTATATATTTTGTTTTTATGCTTAAAATAGTATATGACATATAAAAATATATATGTATATTAATTTAATAAAAAACACACAGTATTGGCCATAACTAAGCATTCCAAATTACACATTCTTGGCAAAATAAATATGTATGTACATATATGCTGAAAAACTCTCCGAACATTCTATAATTGAAATTAAAAACAACTTATTTAAAGTTCCAAAATATCTGATTTTATTATATGTATATTCATGAATTGTTATTTCATTTTTTTATCTATACATTTTTAATAAAACCTTATAGAAGATGTCATTTTTAATGAATGTTTTCCATATTTTTTTGGAATTATTAGTTGTAAATAAAAGTTATATTTTAATAAAAAGAACAATGGAATTTTCGCATTTTAAATGGCTGCCAATTTTTTTTTATAAAAATCCCCTTTTTGGTGCCACTTTTATTTTTTAAATACCCTTTATGTGCCACTTTTCGAAATTTCTCAACTGTCACGCGGAATGTGGGCGAGACACAGACAATCGATTTTTATATAACGTACGATTCTACCAACAAAATGCATGTGTTTTTTGGTGTTGTATTTATTTATTTATTACACAGTGCGACAAAGAAAAAAACCTGGGACCGGATATTATTTTTCTTGTAGGGCTTGTCGAGTAAAACTAGATTCCAATAGTGAAATATGCCGGACACCTCCAAAATCCGGATTTACGGTTAAAAACCCGGTTTTTGTACCTTTGCGCACTTATAAGCCTGTAATTTTGTTGATAATGATCTGATTTGCAATTTCTTACTAGATTTGGAAAGAAGAAACTGAGATCTTTCGAATGACATATATTGGTGTTATTGTCGAGCAAACACAAATTTTGTAGATTTTTCAAAAATTTTTCAACTTTGGTGACGTTTTTATACATTATTTTATTAAGAAACTATAATATTATTGAATTTATTCAAAAAGTACGTTTATTTACGATTACAACGCTTATTTGGGTTTGAAAATAGATAAGTTATTGACTGAGTTATTTAACTTTTCATGAAAATAAACTTTTAAACATTTTATAAAAATTTTATTTTTGGTTATTTAACTCAAAAGTGTTTGCTTGACCGTTTGACCGAGAAATTGCAAATCAGATCATTATCAACAAAATTACAGGCTTATAAGTGCGCAAAGGTACAAAAACCGGGTTTTTAACCGTAAATCCGGATTTTGGAGGTGTCCGGCATATTTCACTATTGGAATCTAGTTTTACTCGACAAGCCCTACAAGAAAAATAATATCCGGTCCCAGGTTTTTCTATTTCATTCAATTTTGTAACACTGTGTTATTGTATTTGTTGTAGAAGCGCCATGTAACTGTAATAATTGTGCTGTGCATGAGATACAAGGTTGGTCATCGTGAATATTACAAACAGTCCTGGCAAAGAGAAGCAAATTTTCTTGCGAAAATGTTGAGAAACATCAATTTCATTGATTGTTAGTTTTTAATAAAATACTCATTTTCGAGCGAATGTTTGGAATTTTTCAAAGTACGCTATAAAACAGGTTTAGTCATGCAAGACCCAATAATTTTTGCTCACGTTTATGTACGTTCACGTGAGTGAAAAAAAAGTTAGTCACAATTACGAAAACTCACTCTCACGAATAACAAACTATGTATGTATATAAAAAAATAAAAATTATTATTATTACTGATACGTTCTGCTAGTCTAATGAACAAATTGTTCCAATAGTACTTTCGTAATGAAAATAATTTTAATTAAAAAAAAATTCTTAAATTAATAAAGAAATCGGTAGTCAGATTTAAACTTGAGCCAAATAATTTTAAAAAAATTATATGAAAAAATTACAATAAAATTATGCATGAATCACGCTAATCACATCCATGAGCGGTGCCCATCTCAGACCGCCAGGGAGTGCTAGAAAAAGAAATATAGATTCTACTCTGATAACAATTATGACAGGTAATAGCGATTCTACAACAAATTACAACACCAAAAAACACACACCTGTTGTCTTTGTGATGCACACATTCTCAAATTTACTCATGAAGCACATACAACGCGACCGCAACTTCAGGTAATAATCGTTGTCAATGAGATACGGCTCTCAAATTGTTCTTTCGTTTTGATGATGTTTGAAATTTTTTAAAAATATTGTATCATTGCTGTCGGTTTCATAACTTATTCTTGACTTGACTTTTGCTCTCAACTTTAACTCAAACGAATACACAATAATCTACTTTTCATACCGCTCAATATCTTCTACAGTCAACGAGTCCGCACTTGAAGTTGATATGATTAGAGCTTTCTCTGAATCGGTTAAATTTATGAATTTATTTTTATTTTCTAACTCTTGCTGTATGGATGCCAACAAGTCAGGAGAATAGGATCGGGAGTCTTTGTGCAATGTTAGACTGTCTTTATTATTAATTTGGTTGCCTCCGCTGACATCTGCCACCTCACTGTCTTCTATAGTTTCCATTTTAATGGAATGTCTCTTTCTGTGTATACGCTTTGATCCTCTTGTAATTAGCATGACAGCAGGTGACTCGTAGGGCAAAGCCTGTATAACAGTTTGTAAAAGTTTTGGCGGATTTTCTGGAGTTTTAGGATTTCCAATGACAACATCAGCCTGTTCAGCGCTGCGGGCTCTTTCTTCTTTTTCTCTAGCTGCATTTTTGCGCATTAAGGTCCGTGCACGTTTTTTCAATATCGCCTGAGCATTTGGATAATAGGCAATAACTTCGTTGAGGTCACTTTTCGACAATACAAATAAATTGGCATAGCCCTTGGACCGTACATCAGCGGTACGCCGATCGGCTCCATTAATACCCAATAAACTAATTTCACCGAATACAGAGCTTTCCGAAAGTGTGGCCAATACAGTATCACTATTAGGTCCCCCCATGACTTGAACTTGTCCCAATTTGATGATGTACATTTCACGACCCACTTCGCCCTTACGACACACATAATCTCCCGGCAGAAACGTAACAGCTCTTAATTTTAAAACCAAGTCCCTTAACAAAGCTTCCTCACAGTCAGCGAATAGCTGTACTTTTGACAGGGTTTGTATGTGCACCGATATCGCTATATCAGTTTTGAGATTTATCGGCAGAGAGTCTAATATGTTAGATTCATCTAAGGTGCGCTGCTGATCCCAGGTGAATTTAAACCACATTTTTACCCTTTTCTGAACTTCTCCAGGCAAATTCAAACGTCTCATGTATTCTAGAGTCTCATCTTCTAATTGCCTGTATTCGTGTCTGGTTCTAGTAGCGGTGGATATAATATCGCGTATCTGGCCTATAAGCAAGGCGAAAACGAAGACTCCCATTAACCAGGCAACCGTCATGAAAACCAATTCTCCTTCTCGTTCTGGCTTGGGGTTTTTGCCTTAAGTGACATAAAAAAGTGAAACGAAGTTAATTTTTTAATTGATTTTTTTTTGTTGTTTGTTTTTTAAATCTTACCTATAGAAGTTGCGGTTTTTGTAGCAAATGCAAAACATCTCACATACGGGTGTCCTTTGCCGTTAAAGACCCAACGATTAACTCCAAGACCTGCAACGGATAAATATGTAAATAATTTTTAAGAAGCCACTTAAAGGATGCAAATATTCAATTCGAAAACTGTGATCCACATAGCAACGTACGTATGTAGATGCACCCCGAATTTTCGGACTCAATATCTATACATATGCTCATTTTCTGCAACGTCGTCATAACTCAAAAAATTACAGTTTTCAATTTGCGCACAAATCAATGGAAAGTAAAATAATAATGATAATACAAGATCGCATTTTTTGAGTAATGACGATAATGCAGCATATGAGCGATATGTGATCATGTGTATACACTGGCTGACCTTGATAGTCGCTGTAAGCATAATACAAAGTTGCTGTCAAGTGAATCATGTACAGCATATAGAGTAAGGTTTTTGCGATACGAACCTACAAAATTAAAAGAAAGAAACAAAAATTAAACTGTGGTAAAACGGCAACTCGAGAGAAACGGAAAAACTCACAATGTGTGGCGAAGATATGACACGATCCAAGAGCTTAAAGAATTCCCAGAAACTTTGCACCTTTAGGAAACGAGGAAACCGAAGATAGACCGCTTGAGTGCCAAGCTTAAAATACAAGAGCTCCAAGGGCAGCAATGACAACAGGTCTAACTGAAATAGGAAATTGGTTATTCAGATGCTATTCTCTTGTGTCGCGTTATGGAAGTAAACCTTGAATTGCAGTTTCCTCATGTAATTTTTCCTCGTAAGATTTTTATCCTTTACCCAAAAACCTTCAAACAAATACATTATGCGGTGCTTGAAGAAAATCACATCCAGAAGATATATAATATCAGCACAAAAATCCATGGTCAACCACATGTTTGTATTTTCCGGAGTTTGAAAGGGAAATGCCGATCTCAAAGGAATAACCCAGGCATTGTAAAGAAATGATATGGACACCACACACAGCCAGGATATGTACATTTTGCCCTGAGGATCTAGGGTTTTTTGGTCATCATTGCTGCTGCAGAGACTGGAGCAAAGCCAAACATTTGATCTTGGCGTATCGGCTACAAATAAAGGTTTCTTATTGGGTGATCGATGGGGTGTAATAATCGCAGATCTTTTAGCTGGCGACTGGGCGTTTAAGTAGGCCAAAGTACGTTTGTTATGTATGGGTGGTGGAGTTGAAGAAGGGGAAGAAGCACTACTGCTGGGTGTAGGTGGCATTTCTAAGCGAGTTTTCATTTTATTTGCTCTAGCTGTGAAACGTCTGACCAAATGTCTTACTTGATCCCTTAAAAACTGCTGGCCATCTGAATCTAAGCTGCCAGTACTGGACAAACGATTGCTACTGACATTGGCGGTGGCATCCAAATCTACACGATTCACTTCACTATCCAAAACAGCCACCACATTGTGATCTTCATTGGGCATTTCAGGCAATTCATCGTAACAAATTTGCACATCCTGTTCATCTTCATCGATTAGAGGTTGATTACTAGAACCAAAGCTTTCGGTTTGTGGTGAATTATGTACTCCAGAGTCTTCCAAATCTAATAGGACCTTTCCAGTGGCTTTTGTTATAACATCTTGTGTGGGCTGCAGTTCAAACGATTCTACGTTTTTAGAAGTTAAAGCCTCTATTACTTGTCCCGGTAGAGTAAAAACTTCTATCATGGATGATGGAGAGGTTGGCGCAGCGCTTAAGACTCTCCTTACACTATTCGGACTAACCAGAGGCTTTTCATTTTCATATTTCAAAATATGCTTAACCAAGGCATGTGTACTCTCCACATTAGAGGCAGCATTTTCAGCTTCTATACAGCCAATGCGCCCGTTACGAAAATATAGTCGAGAGTTAATAAAACGTGGGGATGGGGGCTTTTTTTTGCAATTTCGAAACGAATTGATTTTAAAGTTAATGCTCTTCGCAGAATTCTTTCGTGACAATGTTTTAGGAGAGGGAGATTTATTTTCCTTATTCGGACTTTCTCTTGCCTTCGATCGTTTCCTTTTCATTTCTTCACGATCCATTTCCTTCTCTTCACGAAAAACATTTTCCGTAGCTGTTAGAAAGTCTTCAATTTCCTTAATATCTTTGGAGATCTCTTCCAAACTCTTTCGCACGGTTGCCTCCTTTTCACTGGGCGATGAATAACGCGCTTCATAGTTGCTAATGGGTTTGGTATTGACAACATTCTGCATGAAGGCATGACGTTCCAATGTGTCACAGAATAGTGGTGACTTGGAGCGTTTTTTTGGATGATTACGCATGGGCGGTGACGTCATACGTTTCTGTTGTGTGCGATCCAATTTTGTTTTAAACTCCTCGTATGGAAAATTTTCCAATATATTCGGTGATGATTTAAGCAAAAGTTGTGTATCATTAACACCAGCGATGGCCGGCTAAAACAGTTTATTTAGAAAAGAATAATTTTATTTGAGATCAGTTAAACTTATACAAACTAAAAGTATCGCTCGCAATGAATGTTATCAACAAACTAAATACAAAAAAGTTTAAAACCACTGCTGGCCAGTGTGCGTAGCTGAGTATTAATGTGCCGGATAGTGAGTGTAATGTTGTAGAATTTGTCAGCGTAATTTTTAGTTTGTTTTTTAACAGTATCTGTTGACACTGAGCCAAGCATGTTTGGAATTTTAATAACAATGTATGTGTGTTTTCTATAGTTTTGCGGTAGAGAATAAGCGAAAAAGCCCAGCAAACAAATTTTTTATCAATTGCAAACTTTATATTTTAATTTCTTCCTACGAAACGAGTTTTGATTATAGCAAGAGAATTCCGCTTACAGAAGTTATAAATTAGGAACAAATTCAGTTGCTCTTCGGTTAATACATCACTGGAGACCATTTTATTTAATTTTCAATTGATATTTACATATGTATATCAATTGACATGCAAGATCTGCCAGTTAAAACAATTTTTTTGTTAAAACAAAATTTGGAGACATCATTGGTTTCGTGCAATGCTGGGCGTAGGGTGTATGGTATGTAGTAATAAATTTAAAATTTTACCAACAACAATTCTTAAACTTTATTATTTTTAAATGCACATCGCATCTTTAATGCAACATAGTCATATATCAAACAACTAAAATTTTGAAGTTACTGGAGAAATAGATTTTTTTTAACACCAGAGTTGCCAGCTGGGGAATTTCTCCCAGATTTACAGGTTTTTAATTTTATTTGGATTTGATTTTTATTTATGGATTTTCTATTTTCTAAGGGTACGGTCACATCTGACAAACATTTGCCTAAAAAAACGTAACCACTACTTTTGCTTAGGGTTAGTGTGATTTAACTTGGTTTTTATATCACAAAATTAAGTCAATTATGCCGCAAAATGCTAATTTTATATTATTTTTAATAAATGCGAACCTATATTTAAAAAAAAATATTGGAATTAAAGAAAATGCAAATTTAGCTTGTCTGATGGTTACGTTTTTTTTCGGCAAATGTTTATCAGATGTGACCGTACCTTAAGTATTATTATATTTTACATCTTGTTATTGGTTGAGTAAAAACTCGCTAGATGCCCCGTTAATGTTAGAAATCTTTTTTTTTTGCCTACCAAACGCATTTAAAAACCTTTATTTTCAACGGACAAATAGCTGATTTGCCGTCTCTGAATATAATAATTATCTAAAGTAACACATTTTGCAACTGATCAAGTCGGTTGATTATTGAGTTCTTGTTACAATTTTAATATTCTTTAAACTTCTCATTTGTTTTAATGAAGCTTTAATATAAAATCTCCAGTTGTTCTAAGAAATATTTGGGTAAAGTTTCCTGATGATCTGCATTAGCAATAGCGAAATGCGCAAAGGAACTAGCAACACCCCTCAATAATCAATTTCAATTTATTTTCAATAAAACTATTAATATTTTACTAAATATGTAAAGTATTAGTTTTGGGAAAAAGTGTGATTAAAAATTTCAAAACTTCATGTTCATTTTTATTGTATATAGTAGGTATCAAGCGTTTGTTTTTCTTCGAGTTAACCTTTTCTATATTGAGTCAACGATATAAAGTAGTATTTATTTTAATGTGATTATTTTTCGAACAATTTTGTTGTTAGTGGTTTTTTTAAATCCAAAGTGATTATTATTTTGGCTAAAGTTCGTAATATTTTTTTACACAGAAAGAATTGGATATGAAACAATATTCCAAAGAAACAAGGCAGAATTTCAACACCAATTAATTTCAACTTACACGGCAGAACAGAAACAGCGTTGTTTTTCGGGACCCGCTACACTAAACAACTATAAAAATATTTTTAGGGGAGTTACAGTAAAATATTCAAGATTTAGAGAATTTTAGCTTTGTTCAGATAAAAATATTAGTATGTGCATACATAAATTATAACTCAGTCAATTAAATAAAATTGTTATATAAACTTTTACATTTAGGGGGATTTTGTACAAAATACTTTTAGGGGATTTTTAAAATTATTTGGGGAGAAGAAAAAAAAATTACCTGACAACTTTGCTTGAAATATACTTTATCTACAAACAGATTTTCAGAATGATGATGAATAGAAGCAAATGAAAAAATGCTCTAAAGATATTCAGGCAATAACACGCATTCCTATCGGAGTGGCTTTAATTCCGTATCTGCAATACCAATTTTCATTATGCAGCATAAAAAATTAATACTTTAAGGCGTCATGTGAAACTTTTTATAACATGCAAAATTCTTTTAAAATTTTTATAGCCAAATAGGTACTTTATTTGTACTTCAGAATTTTCATATTAGGTTTCAGAACACGCCAATAATCACAAAACAATCAAGAAAAAATTATGCTCACGCACGCTTATCCATGCAGAACTTTTTTTTACCATTTCTTTCATGCACGTTCACATGCTTGAAGATAAAAGTTACTAACGGTAATGCGTGATCGATCATGCAGAGACAGACGCTCTTAAGGACAAAGCTCCATGCACAAATTTTATTTTTACAACTTCAAAAGTATCAAGCTATAAACGCATTCATGACAGCAGGCTACACGGCTACATGTCTACAAATGACGCTGGCTACAAATGTCGCCCTGCAGTCAGCTACTTAATTATTTTGAAAACGACAGCTACATATAAGCAACGGATCGATTTATAAGTCACTTTAAGGTATTTCAGCTTCATAGAAATAAAATCACTTGTTCAAAATATAATTAAATCACTTAAATATTTATAAACAAGTCAACTTATGTACTGAAAATTTTTTTGCTGTTAATATAATAATTAATAAAATAATATATTAAGTTTTTGATGTTCTTTTCTCTTCAATAAAATTGATTATTTTTATGCTCATAAGTTATAAAAATTTTTTTTATAATGTCGGCAGCACTATATTTGCATATTGTCGCTTGTCAAAATAGAAATTATCATAAGTTGGCGACAGCTACAATAGTGGCCGAGTAGCCGTGTAGCTGTGATGTCGTCAAAATAATCGTTTTCATAAGAACCTGTATATTCTATTTTTGACAGATTGTAGTCTGTAGCCTGCTGTGGTGTATGTGTTTAAAGCTTCAGGCATGAGAACTTTCTTAATATTTGCAAGAGCATTGTCCATTTAACTTGAGAGGATTTTACAGGTGGGGAAGAGAACATCAATTTTGTGTTCGGCACTCGGCGATACGCTTTGTTCTCATCCTCTTTGTTGACATTTACTTTGCATTTTGCAAATAATAATAGAATGTTGCCGAAAACATGTTCGTATGTGTGAACACGAAAGAAACAATAAAAGAGAATTTCAGATGTTTTCCTTCCCCTGTCTAAGCTTGGACTGAGGGCATCTGCGAGTACAACTTCTTGTTTACTGTTTTTTCTTTTTCAGAAACATCATTGTTATTATCTGTCATCTTAAATGGTGACCTGGTCATTGTCGCATTTTGTTGCATTCCGACCAAATGTGCTAAGATGGTGAAGTCCGAGTTTAAGCTTGGTACTCTGTTCGAAGTTGCGAACAATTTGACACTTAACAAGTGATGCCCATATTACTTTTTCGAAAAAAATTTTCGTTTTTATTGATTAGAAGTATGCAACATTGATTGACTTTTGTAAACAAAAACAAATGTTTAATTTTGCTTGTTTGTGCCATTATTGAAATTATAAACACTGAGATAGTTCCTTCTATAGTGTGTAAAAGAAAAAAATTATATTAAAGAAATTTTTCGCACAGAAAACTACAAGTAAAAAAGCTACAGAAAAAATTGTATCAGCTGTCAATATTTCGCTCGAAATAAATGCCAGTCACATTATTTCACAGATGGCAAGAAAATGTTGCCAGATACAATTCATAAATTTTTCACGAGTTGAACAGAGTGCAAACAACTTTTGCAAAATTTTTTCATTAATATTTCATGTAAACTTTTTTTATATGGATTATGTCAACATTTCGCGTGAAACAGAGTACCAAGCTTTAGACAGGAGAACATTTGGAAGAAAAACATCTGGAATTCTCTTTTGTTTTTTTTTCATTCGTGTTCACACAGGCGAACATGTTGTCGGCAACATACCATTATTATTTACAAAAATCAAAGTAAATGTCAACAAAGAAAATGTGAACAAAGCGTGTCGCCGAGTACCGAACACAAAAACGATGCTCTCTTTCCAACCCGTAGTAAACTCCAAATGTTTCCCTGTGTAAACGCAGACAAAGCGTTTCTAACATCAAAAAATGTGTACAATTTCTTGAGATTGCAAGAAAATTTTAACATTGTAAAAGTGCTCTTATTGTTCAAACTTTAGGAATTGTGAAAAAATTTATATTTTTAAAGAACCGAACGTAATCTGCAAAATTCTTGTCATATATTGTTCGCTGGGTCACAACTCTCATTTAAACTTCCAACGCTGGCATTTAAAAGAAGTTTCACTAATTTGTACTCAATACATATTTGAGCCTTTTTTATATACGACTACATACATACATATGTATGTAGTTATTTAAAAATGACATAATTTCAAGGTAGAAGGGCAAATAAAACGCTGAAGTTTTGCTAAGTGTCACTTACCCTGCCTGAGCGACCCATACTTTCCATTTTATCATAAATCTTCCAACAACTGACCAATATGTTTTTGTTTAAATGCTAAAATGAAAAGAAAGATTCGTATTTAATAATTAAAAAACATTTGCCGATTATTTAGCAAAGTTTTAATTATAATAAATAAACAGGTTTTTAATCAGTTTAATATTAAACTAATAGACAGACAGACAAACGACCAACGAGATGGAACTGAAACTGAGAACACACAATCATCAAACCAGCATGTGGAAAATTATTGATTTTTCCAATGTGAGCAGCAAATTTTAATCTGCTGTTATCAAATATTAATGCAATTATTACTGACTATTTGATCAGACCAGTTTTGTAAAGAGTAAAATGAATAGATAAATTTACATGTTTGTCTGATTTGAATTAATTAAATATTATTAGTTTAAATTTCACACTTGCCTTTTATTGAATGGGAGGGGCTTTTGCCCACTGATTGTTGTTACCAGTTGGAAACTTCAGTTTCAAATAATTTTATTTCCCAACAATTTGCATGTCTTTGGAACATTTTGTCAAAACACTTTTCTGAATTTTCTTTTAAAAGAAAATCGTTTAAGTGCGCATGCGACTATTTTCATTTCTAACGTTTTGTTTTGCTCGTTAAGTTCTCGACACAACAACTTGTTGCAATTTTTACTCAAATATTGTGTACTGTTGCCATATTTTTTTTGAATCTTCGAGTCGAACAAAAAAAAATTTTTTTTGTATTTAAAATCTTTTTTAAATTTGATTTTATAGAAAACGAACTCAGTTCAAATTTATTTTAGTTAAACTAACACAATAAAGCTATTAAAATTAAATAGCATGAAATATACATATAAGGTTTTTAAACTTCAAGCTCACCCTTTTCAAATTAAATTCAGGTATTTTAAAACAAATTCAGAATTGTCCAAATTAATACACATTCAGTATTTTTAAACCAAATTCGGCATTTAAAGATTAAAATCAGGGGGCAAATTACGGCATTCGATATCGAGCATACAAATTCAAAATTCCATACAAATTCAAAAAATGTTGTATGAGATTTCGTTCGATATCGAATGCCGTAATTTTTCCCCAGGCTTTTTCAAATGAATTTCATCTAAAACGAACTGATTTTGGTTTTTAAAATGCTGAACTGGGTTTTAAAAATCCTGGGTTTGATTTTCAAAATACGGAATTTGTTTTGGAAAATTCAAAACTTTTTTTAAAAATTTTTTATGGGTCTTCGTTTGATATCGAATGTCGTAATATGTCTCCTGAATTTGATTTGGAAAAGGCGAAACTTGAAGTTAAAAACCTATAAGTTTGAGGGTGCTGTTGGCTGAAGTGGTTAGCGCGTTGACTAAAAAGCAAATAATGTCTAGGAACGTGGGTTCGAGCCCAGCTTCCGGCAAATCATAACATCCAGCATTTTTTTAGATGTGCTTTATTTGTTGTTGTCGGACTGTTTAAGTGATGAAGGCATAGCACTGGTCCACTGAACAGTTCTTGGCAGCAATTGATACTGGTGTATGCTAGCGGACATCACAGCGCCCTCCTTCGTCGATATTGTAGCAAAATCGCCGGCGAAGTAAAAGAATTAATAAAATGGCTATAACAGCCTTAAAACACATTTAATACGCCTACTTGACATCAGAGGCCCTGCAACACTGATCTAAAAACTAACACAACGCGGAATATCAGAGTTGTAAAAATTAAGCTTTCTCTCTTTCACCATCTGCCCTCTCTCACTATCCCTTTCCCGAAGAAGGTAACACACCTACGGGTTGGTAGGCATACTAATTGCCTGAGTGTTACTTGTCTATTTTATAAAAAAAAAATAAATAACATATTACATTAAATTCATATATTTTTTATGTTTACATTATGCACCACTTCTTGCTATTCATTTCTTTTATTTGTTCAAAATTTGTACAGTTTCGATCAGATTTTTTCAAAAAGTCCTTTGGTCCTTAAGATACCACAAAATGTTGGTATATCTAATTTATTTCTTACTTTGTTCTTATTGACGTTGATTAGAGAAAAAAATTCTTTCGACATTAGAGGTGTTCTTTCAATATTCTTTTCATCCAACAAATTATATTCTTTAACTTTAAAGTGATTATTTTTCGAACAAATTGGTTGGTTTAGTAGTTTTTTTAATCCAAAGTGATTATTATTTTTTGGCTAATGTTCGTAACGTTTTTAGTCAGAAAGAATTGGACATGAGACAATTATCCAAAGGAACGAGAAAAAATTTTAACACTAATTAATTTCAACTTACACGGCAGAACAGAAACAACGTTGTTTTTCGAGAGCCGCTACACTTCCATCATCAGTGTTCAAGTGTGTTTCCATGTTTCCGCCACTGTTTAGGTGGCTCGGTTGAATGTGATTTCAAATTTGTATTTATACAAATAATGTCTAGAAAAAGCATACGAGAGTTATTTGCATTATTAGTTGTTATTACAGTAAACACTGTTTTACCACTATCAATATTCAAATTTTACCATCACTAATTAACGTTAAATTAACCCATTGTTACACGTTGGTTTTTATCTCATGTACCATTTTTCTTTCTAATTTTTGTTTTACTTAAGACAAACTTTTATGGTTTGATTAATACTTAAGTATTTTTGATTTTTTTTTTTTGCCAACTAGTTGAGTTTTTTTGATTTATTTGATCAATTTTAACTAGTTATGTGACAGCAAACATTGCAAGGCACAAGCTAGTAGCTAATTGTTTTTATTGAAAGTGATTATTTTTCGAACAAATTTTTAACGTTGAAGTGGAGCAATTCTCGCCATTCGTCATCAATTTGTTGAATATTGTTCGAATCGATAACATTTGGAAAGAATTTCGTTAATAGCTAATACTTTTATTATTGTTTTTCATAATATTATTAGGTGCAGGAACTCAGCAAGTTTTCAAAATTCGAACTTTTCTTTACAACCTTTATACAATTAGACGCCCTTTGGGCGACAATAAAAGTATTTAATAAAAAAAATTGAATAAAGGTTGTAGAGAAAATAAAATAGATTCATATCGAATATAATAATTTGTTTGTTGGGATTTTTGAGTAAGTTTCAAAGCCTACTATGCTTATACTATTGTAATTTTTATAATTCTCATTGAGTTTTTAAAAGTTTTTGTATAAGTAAAGAGGTTTGAAACATTTAAAAATTAGGTTTAAGGTCTACTGATGATTTGGCTTTAGCACCAATGAAATGCATGTATATAGACTAGCTAAAAACCCTCAACAAACAAAAGTTTTTTAAATCTTTGAAAAAAGATAACGAGACAATCTCGATTAATATATCCACCGTCAAAAGTGGTAAAATTGAACAAAGAACGCTGATGAGATGGTGTAGCGACCTCGAAATCAGTACTGATCCGTTCTGCTAATATGATGAATAATAAAAATTGTTCTATATATAGTACTCTCTTAATAAAAATAATAAATTTATCCAAAAAAATTTTCTAATAAAAATTAAAAAAATAAATTAGAATAAATAAATGGGTAAATTCGGGTTTGAACTTGAGCCAAAATTAATCGTTTCAATATATAAAGATTAATATAAATTTAATAATTTATTTTTATTTTTTATTTATATTAATTTTATTTTATTGCCAAAATCATACGTATAAGTACACAAGTTAAATAATAATTAAAAATTGTTGTCAAACTCACTAATTTCACAGACTACATTGAATTGACATTTAAAATACGAAAAAATGACGATACAACAAATTTGTCTGCTCACAAGCACATAAAAAAATATCGTCTTTTTTTAAACGATAAGCCATACGACTGAACTTGTGAATTGAACAATTGTTTTTTTAGAGTCGGCCTTGGGAAATAAACGCAAGTTTTCGATGAGCACCCGAGTCTATCGACTTAGGAAGATTTTATTTAAACATAATTTCTATTTAAACTAACATTCACTGAAGAAAGAATTCATGACTTTCATAAGTTGCATATATTTCTGCTTTAATCAAGCGTTTTTTAGTTATGAAACTAAAGTTTGCGCACTCTACCAAAGATTCGTAAAATTATTCCGTCTTTCCGATTAGAGCGTTTCGCATTGAACAACTATCGGCTTGTACTGGACTTTTGTTGAACTTGTTCAGTCGTTCAGAGCAAGACCCATTTAATTTAAATGGACTTGATCAGAGGTGTGCGTGTAAAAAATTGCATTAATAAAAATTGTTAATATTCAATTAAAACAATTCGATTTGGAATTCGAGTTCGGACGAAGACTAAAACAACGTTGTTTCTGTTCTGCTGTGTAAGTTGAAATTAATTAGTGTTAAAATTTTCCCTTGTTCCTTTGGAATATTGTCTCATTCTTTCTGACTAAAAATGTTACGAACATCAGCTAAATATAATAATCACTTTAGATTAAAAACTACTAAAAATTTGTGTTAATAAAATCTTACTATAATAATATACAACGAATTCTGTTTTTACGCGGATCCGATTTAACGCTATGCGATGCCATTCTGTTTTTACGCGACTTGATTTGATATAACGCGATGTAAATATGAGGCAAACATGCTGGCTTAGCGCTATCAGATTTGAAAGAATCAACGTTCAACGCATATTGGTGGTAAGGCAAATTCAATTCGCTTTGTAAAAATACCTGCATTCGTAGCCAAAATCAAACGTCAAATAATACATGTATATATAAATCAAATATAAACAAATTTTGACAAACAATACAGATCAAAATGTAAGGAGATGCAAGAAGCAATAAATTGCCAGCTGAGCTGTCAAGACCACCTGTTATAAATTCGCCTTGGTTGGAGGTCAGTTTGGTCGGTAAGCGTTAAAAATAGCTGCCCAGTGCCTTCTCACACGGTTGATTATTCCAAAATCATAGCAATAGCTCATGATGTTGAATGAGAAGAAGGCTTTGATGATTTATCGTCTGCAAATATTTACGAAGGCACTTAGCAATGATAAAATAATTGCTTTTGCGCTTGAGACAGACACCAGATACCAAAGAAATCAGTGATGATGACAAAAAGGATCATTTTCGCAAGCATCATTCTAATGAGGAAATTATAAATGTGCAATTATCGTGAATTGCATATAAAAGTATTATCAAAACTGTAAGTCAACAATTGATAACGAAATTTGTATCGATATATATCTAGTGATAAAGGCGGTTATTATCAGTACAATCAAAAGAACAATCAATCCCTCCGTACTTAAATCAATCCCAAGCGTTGCTAAAAGTACGATAATCCCAGATTTACTAAAATCAAATACAGAAATATTTATTTAAGTACAAACCGATTTAAATGCTCAATTTAATTTAAGAATTTTTTAGAGTTTTTTAGATTTTTCACGCAATTAAAAATGTTTATATTTATTTTAAGAAACTCCATGATTGTTCATCTGGAGTAATTCCAT
This sequence comes from Gymnocheta viridis, assembly GCA_956483585.1. Taxonomy (NCBI): domain Eukaryota; kingdom Metazoa; phylum Arthropoda; class Insecta; order Diptera; family Tachinidae; genus Gymnocheta; species Gymnocheta viridis. The sequence goes on from OY101440.1 coordinate 139,394,918, forward strand.
TTTTGTCTTGATTAAAGTACGTTTTATTGTTATTTGTTGTTAAAATTTGGAGTACGACTCGTAGAAAATACTTGAATTTGGTATGGCGTTTTTCTTTCCGTGTAGTCATATTCAGGAAACGGCGCAGATTGGTTTGATCTCAGAGAACGAAGGGACAAATGTAGAGGAACTTGACGCAGATATTTGAAGTTTAAATTTAGATTTTGAAAAAAAAAAATAGTTCTAAAGATACCCTCAACTTTCATGTATTCGAAACCCCAAAAATGTTATTTCAACTAAATGCGTAAATAAAGACTTGAAATTCTGGAAATCCTTTCAGTTAAAATACCCATAACTCCTGCAAAAGGTATACGATTGCTGTAAAACTTGGCAACTCAGCTGATGCTGATGTTTTGTGTAAAATTTTAATAAAATCAAATTTTTAATTAAGAAAATAAGAGATATACATACACATACATATTTATTTTAATACAACAGGTGTAACACAATTAGAAACTTTTACTAACAAATTTGACTTTTGATATACATAAAAATATGTGCAAATGTTGTAAAATTTTTATATAATATTAAAATGAACTTGCACTTTATGTTAAGTACAATTAAGTATCGCGCTTTACATTTAAGAATCGCTGGTCGTGCACATATTGTGAAATCCACGACATGATATGCTCGCCGTGTGTTTTAAGCCATTCAAAACGATCTGCAATTGTTTTCTTCACATCCATTTCTAGAGAAGGCTTAACATGTTCGCTATTATTTACTTTCGCAACCAAACCCAGAAGTTGTGCCTCTGTATCTTCGTTTACTACATAATTGGCCATTCCGAGAATAACGTCGTTTAAGGGATACGTGCCAGTGCTGTTACTTTTCAAACTACGGTAAACATTCCAATTTTTATTCAAGAACTCAATACAAGCCGAGAACCCATTGCTTATATAAGTACATACCGAAGCGATCACACTGATACGATCTCGATTGCTAAATTTATTTGACTCATCAATAGAGAGGTTGAGCAGCTTCATAAGATGATCTTTATTTCTAGAGAAAGCCAAAGATTTAAGAAGATCTTTTCGCTCTCCCTCTGTGGAATCCATTAGTTTTTGGTAGAAGAAGTCAAATTCCTCTTCGCCAGATTGTCTGAGACCATTGCGCAGGATTCTCCATTTTAGGGGGGAATCTATAGGTACATTTTCCCTAATTAGAGCCTTCACTTTATTGTTGGTTTCTACCAAACACTCCTTAACGTCAACGACACAAGCATCATTAATGATACCTACGCGCATGTATTTATTATTTAGATGCTCTCCAGGGATTTCGTCAACACTCAATTTTTCATAATGAGGTTTAAACAGTTCTGCTGCAAACAATTTATAATCATCAGATTCGCGTAAATATCTAAAATAATACATGATAATTTCTTTCCCTTGCAGCCAGGGCGCCCATTGGTCTTCCTGTTTAAAGTAGGTCAACATTTTCAATAGAATGTAATAATCCAAACGTTTAGAATTAGTTAGTTCATATGCATCACTCAGCAGTTGAGCCCGGTTGCGATAATGAATTAAAAATGGTCTTTCAATCAAACATTCTGTGATCATTTTGTAGTTCTCTTCATCATATTTGATACGATAAAGACCAGTTGATTGCTTGTTGACCACTAACCAATCTGTTTTGGAGATTCCAGCATCGACTTTACTTTCATTTACATTCAACAAATAATGTGTAGCCTGTGTGTCGCGGAAATCGGGATTTGATGCAACGGCAAAGTTGATGGGAATATGCCAGGTTTTGACGTCTGTATCGGTTTCGTCCACAAAGAACGGTTCTTGTTTAATGTTGAATGTACCATCCTCGTAGTTGCGTGTAATCATTAACAATGGATAACCATTCTGATGAGTCCAAGTGCTCATCATTTCTTCAATTTTGGCGGGAAGTCCATAACTATCCTCTTCAGCCGCATTTTGAATAGCCGTGAACAACTCCTGTTCTCCGATTGCGCTGTACTGACTATTTAAAAAATTAAAATCAATTATTTCTATCTGAAAGAAATATTGTCGATCTTACTTATTTTTCAAGAATTTCTGTATGGCTTTTTGGAAAATTTTATCTGTCAATGCACTGTTCCACATGTGTAAAATACAAGTAGCTAAATATCCTGAATTTGCATCTAATTCGTCCGGGCTTTGCACATACAAACTTAAAGGATTAGTGGGATTAGAGAACATTGCTTTTCTATACCAAATAATGTGAAATTTGTGTTGCCATACATCGGTATCAGGAAAAGTCTTTAAAAATATTTATCTTAAGGTTTTAAATGCATATAGAATATTTTTCAAATTATATTTACATTATCTAAAGCCTTAAACGAAAATAAGCAGGAAAGACCTCCTTTCAGCCAAAGATAGCTCCACCATTGACTTGTAACGTATTCACCAAACCATTGAGCAGCGATCCCTTGTGCCATATTCACTGGACTGGAGATTAGTTCATCCACATTAGAGTTAACTTTATTGTATTTAAAGGAACCTTCAGATTGCGTTAACAAGCCCCAGTTGTCCATTCCAAGCGCAATATAATTGGGTATAACAACATGGTCCAATTTGGGAAGCATGAATTCGACACCAGTATATTCGGATATATACTCTAATATCAATGTGCTATAAAAAATTAGCCATTTGTGATCGGGCTTCAAACTGGGGCGAGAATAAACACGTTGTCGTGTGCCGTTAAAAGTTAATTCAGTATATTCCAAGTCGGACACAACAAACGCCACCATGGAAGTGGAAATACGAGGTGTTGTCAGGAAAGCAGTTTTGTTAGCACTAAGAAAAATGAATTTATAAAAACATGTTGAATGTATTTTTCAAAATAGTTGAGTTTACCTGGACAGCTTTTGGTTGACTGGCATATTCGAAACGGCCGTATAAGAGGGACTATGATTTACGGTTATGGTGAAGTTTGCACGCTTAGCTGGTTCATCGTAACAAGGGAAGGCATAACGAGCATTTGTTCCATCGAAAAATGTTGCTGCCACATAACTGAAATAATTTAAATTATAAAAATTTAAAAAATATTATTGAATATTCGCTAGAGGAAAATATACATAATTAATCTGAAAATTGCATTAGTTAGTTGTACTAACATATTTAGGAAATTATTTTTAAGCTTCTTACTATTATTATTTCCAATAATGGAAAAAGTGTAAAGCACTGTGCTGAAATTTAAAATACATACATATCGTTAGCTGAAATGCAAAAAGGCGTAACTAACAAAAAATTAAAAATCGACTTTGTGATCGATTATTATAAATGCCATTAAACAACATGTCTTGGCAAAATTTTATACTTCTTCGATAAAAAACTACGCTTTTTTTTAACAAAAACACAAATGGACGTAACTACAAGTGTGTCTATTTGATAAATGAAAAACGATATAATTACACATTTTTTTTCCTAACAAAACATAATGAAATGGGTTTATTTGAAAATTGGTTGAAGACTTATCAATCAATGATTTTCATATCAAGAAACGTTGTCTTAAACGACTTCAATATCAAATTGACTAATTCATTTGCTTTGTATGACCACTCGTAATGTCCCATTAAGACCTAACTGACTAGCAAAAAGTGCATGCTTTTTCAACTTTAATAAAGAAAATAATGAGCATAATATTGAGTTGTCGTTGTCGAAAATAACGTTTTCTAATTCGCTTGTATTTCGGCTGTCAAGATTTTTTACATGATTTTGTTTGTGTACATAAGCGAACCATGTTAAATGAAAAAATTATTCCTTTATATTAACGCTAAAGAGATTTTTTATTTTAAATAACGCTTCTTATAAATAAAACTTTTTCTTAAAAATTTTAACTCTTTTAACGATATTTAATGGACATACTTAATTAAGTGCCGACTTTCGGAATTTTCATCAATGGTGCAGATTTAATTTATTGGAGTTAAATATCTTGATGTGCAAGCACATGTCATTTTTGACACAATCCAATCGAGACTTATTATATTGATAATGATATTTTAAATAAAGTTCAAACCATATTGGATCTTGGCATGCTGTTGGATCATAGGCTCAACTTTCGTGATCACATCTCTATAATGGTAAATAAAGCCTATGGGGTCCTTGGATTCATGAAACGCTGGTCAAAGGAATTTCTAGATTCTTATATTACAAAACTTTTATATACTTCTCTTGTTCGACCAATTCTTGAGTTACTGTTTTGGATCCTTGTTATTCTATTAATATTAACTAGTGTATCGTTAAGCATCTATATATAAATAGGCAAAGTCAAATTTTTAGATCCATTTTTCTCCTTTGTTTGACAACCGATTATAATCATTATTTTGCCAAATGGTAAACATTGTTGTGCTTTAGTGACCCGACTATAAATTATTCAAATCGGTTCGGTATTAAAGGAATAAAAGGCTCATAAAGTTGACACCACTACAAATGCAAAAAATACACACGTACACGCATTCAATTATGTAAGTATTGGTTCAAGTAAAAACAGAAGCAATGCAGTGAGAGTGCTACATACACACATATGTATATAAGTAATAAGATTTGTTTTATAAATGTGTGTGTTTGCATGCAATTTTATTTCGTTTATTGTTTTTTCTTTGGGGAAGGGAATAAGTAATTAGATAGTTTTTTCTCTTTAAATGAATGCAACTAAAATAGGTATACGTTTAAACTGGTGGTCGAATTTCGACCACTCTACTCTACTTTTCATAAATATATACGATAAAATACAAAATCAAAAAGTATTCTAAATAAACAACTTAAAACTCTCTCTTAATATAAAGAATACATCGTAAAGAACTCTGTCTCATTTCTATCCAAAATCAAATTAGACAAACACACCTACACGATTTGTTTATTTTACAACTTGAAGCTGATACATGAATGTGTAATAAGTGTGCATGTGTTAGGAGCAACTTTAAACGCTTATAGATCCCAAAATACTAAACCGATTCAAACAAAATTAAGATTGTGCACATCTATATAATATCCCCATTAAAACCATAGAAATCTTTCCAAAATCGGTTCAGTATTACGGCTGTAAAACTGATCTGAAAAAATGTGTTTGCTTATTAATAATATAGGTAGACAGATAGTATTGAATCGGTACAAAAACAATTTTTAATTTTCTATCTCCGTGGGTCTTGGTTGGAATTCTTATGTCTTGCCGCCGTATCAGCAGACTTGCTCTGATAAAATTGCCTACTCTAAAAAGTCGACGATTGATGTTGAGTGTTTTATTTGTTCTGGGTCCGATTCGTGGTGATGTTGATTCAGAGTTCCTACTTATCCAACTAAACTTCAATGTTCCTGTAAGACCTATCCGCAATTTTGAGCTCTTGGCATTAAAATACTACCGTTCTGTAGATGCTAATAATTATTCTTTTCGTCGCGTATGTGTTAACTTCAATAAATGCTACCATATTATGGACTTATCTGAGAGTAATGACGTACTGAAGAGAAATCTTACTTTAGCTCTATATTTGTTATTCATAATTAGTCAGTAAGGTTGTAAAAATCTATTGACCTAATAAATAAATAAACATTGTGCTCTATTTTGTAAATTATTTATTTGCTGTTGATTATTAATATCAGCTAACAATAATGCTGAGGCACTACTAGCAGCCAGCGCACAGTAGCAGTTGCGACTTACTGATGTGCCATGATCAAAGTTTCCCGTAGTATTTATACCAGTAATCGTAGCCACTGTGCCAGCAGCTCTAATCGACGCTGGTGTTGTGCGAATGACACACTTTTATCTCACTTTTCGAGAAACGATGGAATATTTTGTTTAATATTTAAAAAAATTCCTACATGTCTCAAAAAAATCCCTCTTTCACTACACACAAAAAAAGTATTATTGGATCATAGTCTGGACAAAAATTGAAATTCAACCACTTCAAGTTGAGAGTTGTCTAAGCAAAATAGTTTTTCTCTCTCTCAAGAATAGAGACATCAAACTACATATAAAAAAAATTTGTCCGAACAGAAATTTTATGAGCGAATCCATCCAGCTTTTGTGACTTTTGAACCAATTTTTTTCGATTTAAATTTTTTTTACTGAAATTACCAAATTTCTTTCGTATGGAACAGATACATTGTTGCACTTATTATATTAACAGTATACATAATTATTTTTACTTACTGGTTTTTTCCTTCATCATCAAGGTATTTATAAAAGCCGAAACCTTTTCCGTCATTACGCAATTCACCACTGTATCTAATGGCCAGTTTCCACTTAGTATCAGGAGGAAACTCTGTACCATTTTTAAATTTCAATGTTAGAAGCTCCCCTTTTGATTCGTATGACAATTCTTCCCACGCAGTAGACTCCCCTGCAATGCTGACATTTGTAATCTCTAGTTCACGAGAATGAAGAACAATTTTTCTGGTTGCCTTCGCAATCACGATGTCGATTATGACATCGCCCTGAAAGGATGTTTCGCCTTTGTGCACATCCGTCGTAATTGTAATATAATAGTGTACCGGGTATGTTTCGTTAGGAAGACGATAACTTTGCGTAGTATTACCAGCTTCAGCAGGAGGATTAGGATTTTCAGCAGTGACTAAGGTAGCGAAGAAAGCCAACCAGCAGAGTAGAACAGTTTGTTGTTGCATGTTGTTGATCGTTTGAAAAACAAAATACTTTTAATTTCTAAACGTATTTCTGTCACCTTTTATAGTGTTTAGAATAGAACTTACATGTGTTTCTGTTTTCTGTATACATATGTACATGCATACATAAATATGTGTGGATGTATGTATGTATGTATGTATGTATAAACAAATTTGATCATAAAATTTCATTAAAATTCAAACAATATTTTTGTATGTTTATATTAGATGTCATTGAAGAATATGTAACAATAATCATTTTGAATAGAGTTTTACTCAATTAATAAATGTGACAAATTAGATGTGTTCGAATAGAATAGTCTTAAAAACTAATACAGCTGAACCACGATTATCGGCCGTGTGCGACCCGATTAATAGAAGTTATGAACAAAATTAAATAATTAAATCACTTTTTTGAACTTAGTTGTATTAAAACACAGTTTTTGCAAATTTGTGTTGATATTTTTTTTAAAGAACGAACACAAACCTGCGAAGCCATATTGGCTTGTCTGCGGAAACACCCAGTTTCTAGGCATGGTTCGAACCTGCAACCCGCCGACTAATAGTCTAGCACGCTATCTACTAGTCTACGGGGGCTCCCATTACAAACACGACAAAAAAGTAGTTCTAAATAAAAATTTTGAGGTCAGAACTACAATTTTGTGAATTGAATAGATCCCTTGTTTAAATTGAAGACCTGATTAGTATTTACTTTTCGTTGCCGTTCTGTGCCGTTCATTTCTGTATAAAATATTTTTTACTTAATTGTTCTGTGTCTGAACTTTAGGATGCGGACGAATGTAATGAATTTTGTAAATGTTTGCAAAATATTTTTTATCTGACAAAAATATATAAATCTTTAAAAATTTTAATTGAAATAAAATTTTCTGATTTTTAACAAAAAATTTTTAATATTTCACACCACAAAAAACGAAGAAATACAAACTCTTGGCTGTCACTGAATTCTATTTTCAACAGAATAGTCCGCAACAGAACAGAAACCAAACAGCTGATCCGTAATAGAACAGAACGTACAAATTATTTCTGCATTTAGGCAGAAAGAGTTGCAATTTGGCGATAATATTCCTCTTACAATTTCTAAAAGTTCTAAAAACATTAATTCATTTAAATAAAAGTTTTATTTCAGAAACTTTTCGACAGAAATCGTTTAAATTTGCATTTTTTAAGACTTTAATATTTCAACATCGGCAAGAGCTCTGTATTGCGAATTTATGTTATCAAAATATTTTGGTGTTCATTGGGAAATATTTTTACTAATAATGACACTGCACTTTTCTAGTGAAATTGAAAGGTTTCATTTTTAAAATCGAATTTTGCTTTTCAAACTTCGCAAAATGCACAATAAGAATATTATTAACTAACTTTTCCTACACCTTCTCATAATAATATGATTTAATCATAGCCTATTTTAATGATTTAATGTACTTTCTATAATTTATTTTAAATTGGAGAGATAAAAATTTAACTATTTTGATTTTTTTGTAGATGATTTTAGGCCACTTTCAAAATAAACGGTTCATAAATTGGTTAAAAAGTAAAATTTGTAATGAACGTTACCCTTGAAAGTGTTTTTGTTTTTTAATTGTCTAAAATATTGAATCAGCTTGGAAGTTATTATGAAACCCCATTCTTGATTCTTTATTTTGAAATTTTAAGAAAATATTTTATATTCATTCTTGAATAGTCAACATGTTTTTGAAAGATATTGCGCAATAAAACAATTAATGCCTTGGAGTGTACTTGTATACCCATGTACGGAAACGAACATGGTACAAGGTTCTAAAAAATGTATGAACATTTTTTTTATTTTTTCCGATACTTGATTCTTTAACCCTTTCAGTCACTACTGTAACTAGTAAGTAAGTGATTTTTAACAAGTTTAATTTTGTTCTTCGTATAGATGTGATCCATACGAGCACAAAATATTTTTTTTAATTCTTCTGGCCTTCAGGACAAAGAAATGTTCTGGAATTATATGTACCTTTGGGTTTTTAAAGCATCATAAATTAGAATTAAATATCCAATTAGTAGCGAATGTATGGAAATAAAATGTGACAGATTTTATTAAAATGAAACTTTTATTCAATATCCAGTTGACTTATTTATAGAATTAACCAAAACATTCAAAACTAAGGAACATAATATATTCCTTAATAATGTGTTTCTATTCGTTCTGCATAAATACTAATTGCCTTACTGTTAAATACTAATGTGGTAATGTATCAGATTTATGCGGGCCAAACAAAACTAGTGGGATCTATTATACCAAATTGAAAAAACTCGTATAAAATAAAATTTTTTTAGCACGGTCACTTATTATATCAGATACTTATATTATTTGCAAAATATAAATATATCCACGCTGGAAAAATCGTAAAACACGTTCGCGTCCAACAGAAGATGTTGCGAAATAATTAAAATATAAACACTAAATGCTACGAATGGGACTTTTTCTCAGTTAAAGAAGCGGGTATTGTATTTTTGACCATTTTTGTAATTTTCGTGGGACACATGATCCCAATGGTAGTGAACGGGTTAAGTTAAACAATTATTTTGAAATTTTAAGAAAACATAATACAAGGTCCTAAAAAATATGTGTGTATAATAAATTTATGAAAATATTTTTATTTGTTCGATTTGTTTAGTTACTTCTAAGCAGCTGTTGTTTTTTCTATTTTTGAACGATAAATATTAAATTCTTAAAATTTTAAGTGTAAAAATTTTTGTTTTTCTTCTTCTTGAAAAAAATTTATACTTTAAAACTATTTAACGACATTTTAATAAAATAGGAAATGGCAACAGCAAAAATATAATATAATTTTTCTGCACCGATTTTTATATCCTTCAGGAGATAAAAGCGGAAAGGGGTTATTAGATTTGCCATTCAGTATGAAATTTATACAATATTCATTTCCGACCCCACAAAGTATATATGTATATTCGGGAACCTTATAGATAGGAAAGTTGATTTACGATGTCCGTCTCTCCAATGTTAAGCCGCCTGATCTAAAGACCTCAGATAAGTTACAATCCTAAAAAGTAAACAGATCTTTTGAAAATTAGCTAAATCCATCCATGCAGTAAACTTCTTTTGTCGGTAAATACATTTCTGGTTACACTCTATGGTGATCGGTATATAAGGTTCGGCACAGCGGAATATAGTAATTTCAATTTGAAGTGAGAGTGTTGAAATAGAAATGTTTACAATTTGTATTTCTTTTTCATTATATCTCATTTAAAATCAATATTGCATACAAGCAAGATGCGTATGGTAAATATAGTATAAGTATTAGTTAATAAAAAGGTACGATCAATATCTGAAAAAGTATGTACAATTTTGTGAATGAAGTCAGAAATAGTTGCAATTTGTAGTTTGTTTTTCTCTTGGGTTTCAACTATTTCAACTTGATTTGCAAAAGTCAGATTTTGAGTTTGAAAATAATGCATTTGATGTAGAAAAGTCCGTACTTGAGGCTAAAAACCTTTTAACTTGAGAATTACATACATATTTATTTATTTATACATACTTATGTGTATGTATAATGAAACCTTAACAAGGATGTGTCGTGGTGTAAAAACTGGTCAATTTAGAATTCAAAATACCACTTTTTTTATTTTTATCTGTGTTTTCAGGATACTTTTTTTATCGCGAAAAATATATTTTTTCAAAAGGTAAACATAGAAAAATGCGAAATCAATGGTTTTTGGTCATTTCTCAGCTCCTTCCTTCGGAACTCGTTTTGAAAATTTCTAGTATAAATTATAAATTTCGTAATTTACACATTTTCGTAAGAACGTTACGAAATGAGTGAGCAGCGACTTACGCAATTTTACAAATTTAAATGATATTTAAAATCTTATTAGATGATAAAAGTAAAAAATATCTAAATAAACTGTTCACACAATATTGAAAAAAGAAAAAAAATATGAATAAGATCTGTATTTATTTTTATTACATTAGATTTAATAATAATATTGTGTGCTTCGTTAATCTAGTACAACTTGTTGGAGTGGAAGGCCAAAATTCGAAAACCGTAATTAGGCCCAATGTTTGTCCTTTTTGAAATATATTTAAAAAAAAAAACATAAATATCAAACACATTTTTAAAAACCAGACTTACAATTTTGTTTATCAAAAAGAATATAAACGTTCGCACTCAGCTAACAAACTATACATAGAACTAAAGTATATTAATTCAACTGATTGCACCAATATGCACAAAAACTTTTTCCGTTCTGCAAGTTTGGGTAAATGCGAGAGACTTTGAAAGAAAAACATTCTTCTTCTCCTTCAAACAGTCAGCTGTTTGCTAAATAAACAATAAAAATTTTTGTTCACCAAAACCCAAAAAAAAATGATGTTTATAAAAAAGGTTTTTCTTTTAATGTTAATAAAATAACCATTCAAAATACATACATACATACATACATTCATACATACATACATACATACATACATACATACATACATACATACATACATACATACATACATACATACATATGTTGAAAAATGTATGTGCACATGTATGCATGTTTGCACATATATACACTTATATTTTCAACAGACTATCATTTTGGGCTAAAAATATGATGAAAAGAATACAAGATAACGTATTGCGCAGGTCCGTTAACATTTTTAACAACCATCAGCTGGTTTCGAGTGACGTCACTATAGTAAAAAAATGTTTTTATATTAAGAATATTTGAAGTAATTTAGAGACACTTTTTGACTTTGAGATTAAACCTAATTTTATTCTCTAATGAGCTAATCTGACAATTAAAATAATCTAGTATCAAATGAATATAACGTTTTTGGGTGGTAGTTTAAGCCCTGTAGTATAACCATATTGAATAACATAAAATGGCAACATTTTCTTGCAGCATTCAAATTTGTTATCAAAGCAACACGGTTTTTTTACAAAAGAAGAAAATGCGCTAGTTTTATCATATTTACAATTTTAAAGTGTTGAATGAATTAACTATTTTTACAAGTGATATGAATTTGGATTCGAGAATATCGGCGAATTTCACAACTAGTGAGGTGGAATAGTTTTTTTTATATATTTCGGAATCACTAAAATCTTCCTCTTCACTAGAATAATCCATTTTTATTTGGGTTTCTTACAATTCTGTCTGTTCTGTTCTGTTTTTATTGGTTCAACAACTGTTTATGTTAAGCATGTGTATTTTGACAGTTCTAGTTTAAGATTAAGCCACCACGATTGGCCGTTTAAACTAGCAAGCAAAATCATATAATCGACTACCCAAAAACCACAAATAAAGATTAAGGTTAATTTAATCTCTAATCTCAAAGTCAAAAAGTGGCCCTTAAAGTTTAATTAGTAAAAAAATATATATATATTAAAAATTAATGAAAAGCAATTATGGTATTTTATCTAATGCGGCGGCAAATGTCGAGGTTAACGCCTCCACTCACTTTAAAACAAACGACAAATTTCTAACTGATAATTCAAAAATACTATTTTAAGTATTTACACTCTTTGCACGATCAATAAATTTAATGATGAGAAATGAAAGAGATGCAAGACTTACCTTAAGATGGCTTGGAGAGCTTCGTTGACTATACACGCCACATATTGAAAGACGCAGTTCCATATAATATGTCGTAGTGTTGTCAGTTGTTTATACTTGAGGTGAAAAAATTTACAAGTATAAACAACTGACAACACTACGACATATGAAAATAAAATATTAATTCCCTGAAGATGACCAATAAATATTAGAAAAATAAATTGATAAAAATAAAAAACTTAACAAAAGAGTTCTTATTTTTTAATTTATTTATTAAACGAAAGAGACAGACCTCAAGCCGAACAATTAATTCATTAACTCAAATAATATAGTTTTTTGTAAACATAATTATTTTTGAAGTTATTTATTTCAAAAATAAAATAAACATTTAAAACTGAAAATTTACTTTCAGGAAAATAATTTTATTTAAAACAGATGGGATAGAAGGCGGAGAGAGGGGACCTGCAAAAGCTTCCCAAAATGGAAAGTATAAAAATATGTACGCAGATGGTTTACATAGAAACGATTATGATCAACGATCACGTTTGTAATCGTTTTGTAAACGCTAACACGGACATGGGTGACAGACATGTGGATCTAGAAGGACTACGATACATGACACAATACTTATTCTTCTTTCTGGAAGTTTAAATATTTATATGTACACATCGCGCTTCTTCAACAATACGGTAGTAACTCGAAATTTTTACTTGTTACTTTTTATGAAAAATTTACAGATGATATTTATATCTAAATTACTTTTCATATACTCGTATGTATCTCCAATGTGAAATCCAAAAAATCTCCTATTAAAATTTTTTAAATTTGGAGTTATTACAGTACTGTTAAACAAGTGCAATAAATGTATCTCATTGTTTTAATTTGTTTGAGCATTCGTGGATAATATAATATGTATCCTTAAACTTATCATCAGTTAGTCTTGATTAAAAATTAGCTTTTAGTCATATCTTTTTAGCTAAGAGTTACCTCCCTCAACTTCTTTTAAGGCCAAAGACTTTTATAACAAAATAAATTTAAAATTTATTTCACACACCAACTCCTGACCCACAACGCACAAACCATAACATCTGCGTTAGAAATCTTCTTTACTTGTATTATTAAAACCTATTCACAAATATAAACTGCCAACCAGATAATTTGCACGCTTACACTGATTTCTAAATATCAGCCTCAGGAACGGTATCCCTCCCCAATTCAGGAAATACACATTTAATTTTTTTTTTGTAATTTTTCATGTTCAATATATCTATCTATTCTTTCTTTTTGATGAATTCTGAGTGTAAAACACGTGTTCTTTCAACTTTTCAGCATACACATTTGTGTATTATTTTAGTTTACTTCATTATCTTACTTTTTTTAACTTTGTGAAACTAAATTTTACTGCATTTTAAAAAAGATTTTATATTGTTACGATTTGACCTTTTCGAAAACGTTTCCTTCTTGAGTTCTTTTCATTTGTCAAATATAAACAAAAAAGTAAGAGTGTTATATTCCGCTGTGCCGAACCTTATATACCGATCACCATAGAGTGTAACAAGATATGTATTTACCGACAAAAGAAGTTTACTGCATGAATGGATTTAGAAAAACAAAAATTTTTACACTTAAAATTTTAAGAATTTAATATTTATCGTTCAAAAATAGAAAAAACAACAGCTGCTTAGAAGTAACTAAAGAAATCGATCAAATAAAAATATTTTCATAAATCTATTATACACACATATTTTTTTGAAAAATTTGGACGCCTCAAAAGATACAGATTATAGCCTTTAGAAATGTACCAATCATGAAATTGGATGGCACCTGGTGTAGAAACAGCAAGAGCAAAGCAGAAGCCTTCGCTGAATACTTAAATCAAATTTATCAGCCTTTTCCTACAACACATACCGTTCACGAAAAAAACTTTTTTACATTTTTGGAATCTCCATACCAAATGGACTTTCCAATAAAACCTACCTCTCCGAGTGAAGTACAAAACATCATTTCCAAACTTAATAGCAAAAAGTCTCCCGGACATGATAAAATGGACGCGACATTTGCAAAATCACTCAAAAAAAGGCATTGTATTTTTAACACTAATATATAACTCTATGATGAGACTTTCATATTTTCCGACCATTTGGAAAAGAGCGGAAATTATAATGATTCAAAAACCAAATAACCCAGAAAACCAGATTTCATCCCACAGACCAATAAGTCTACTAACTACATTTTCGAAAATATTCGAGAAACTGTTTGTAACAAGGCTTTTACCGATTTTAGAGAAAGAAAGAGTTATACCTGATCACCAGTTTGGATTTCGACAACAACATGGAACACCAGAACAGTGCCACAGAATAGTAAGAGTAATATCGGACTCTCTAGAGAAAAAACTGTATTGCTCTGCAGTATTTCTTGACATTAAACAGGCATTCGATAGAGTGTGGCACGAAGGACTACTATTTAAACTTAAGAAAATTCTACCTGCCCCACATTTTTCAATGTTACGCAATCGATCTTTTTATGTGAAAGTTGATGACGAAGCATCAAGTGTATACCAAATATTTAGCGGAGTGCCCCAAGGCAGCGTCTTAGGCCCAATATTATACACTATATATACTTCTGATATGCCTGCATCTGATAATGTCGAAGTTGCGACTTATGCGGACGACACCGCCATAATCTCTACCAATAAATGCCACATTGAAGCCTCATCCGTAATGCAAAGAGAATTAAACACGTTGCAGCAATGGTTAAACATATGGAAAATTGCTATAAATGTAGAAAAATGTACTCATGTTACATTTACTTTAAGAAAGGAAGATTGCCTCCAATATATATAAATGGTTTGCAATTACCGATGTCTAACTGCGTGAAGTATTTAGGAATGTATGTAGACGAACGTCTTACGTGGAAAGATCACATCAAAAATAAAAGAAAGTACCTCAATATGAAGACCAAAAAAATGAACTGGTTACTTGGAAGCAAGTCACAACTTAGTCTAGAGAACAAAATTAAATTGTATAAAGTTATTTTAAAACCCATATGGACATATGGCATTGAGCTGTGGGGAACAGCAAGCAATTCAAATATTGAAATATTACAACGTTATCAGTCCAAAACTTTAAGGAATATTTCCGGCGCTCCTTGGTTTATGACCAATATTCAAATTCATAGGGATCTAAATGTACCCTTTATATTTAGTGAAATAAACAGATTTAGTTCTAGGTACGTAAACAGGTTAAGCAACCACCAAAACCCATTGGCGATTTCTTTATTAGATGAAACAAATGAAACTAGAAGACTGAATAGGTTTCATGTGTTAGATCTTCAATATAGAAAATAAAACTCAGAATTAAGCTTCAAACACAGTAAAATTTTTTATGTATAGTTTATTAAACTTAATGTAGTTTAGTAACACATGTGATATTTTTATTTTAATCATCTAATTTGCTAAATATTGTAAAATAGATTGTAAATAAAAGTTGAGAATAAAAAAAAAAAAAAAAAAAATATTTTTTAGAACCTTGTACCATGCTCGTTTCCGTACATGGGTAAACAAGTAAACTCCAAAGCAGTAATTGTTTTATTGCGCAATATCTTTCAAAAACATGTTGACTCAAGTTGTTCAAAAATGAATATAAAATATTTTCTTAAAATTTCAAAATAATTGTTTAACTTAAATAATCAAGTATGGGGTTTCATAATAACTTCCAAGCTGATTCAATATTTTAGACAACTAAAAAACAAAAACACTTTCAAGGGAAACGTTCATATTCAATACAAATTTTACTTTTACCGTTTATTTTGAAAGTGGCCTAAGTTCATCAAAAAAAAAAAACAAGAGAGATATATTCGGCTGTGCCGAATCTTATATACCCTTCACCATAGTATGGACTGAGGAAAAACTCACAATTGCGAAAATTCACGCTCACGAAATACGAAAAAAAACTAAATAATTTAAAATAAAAGATTAAGAATTTAAATGAAAAAAATACAATAAAGCAAAAAAATCACGCTAAAAATTTCCTCAAGTACACTCAGTAACGGTTACGAATGCACCCTCACGATATTGAAACAAAAATTTAATCACGATCATGCATGATTCACGCTATTCACGTAATTGTTGCTCATCTCTATTCTATAGCATAGGCTGACTTCATAAACATAGATTTCAAAGCAACACTGCAAGCATGCAAGATGTTTATGAACGCATTGATGTGTATTTCGTTTTTTAAGTTTCGGAAAGACAAAACAGCAACTGAAACCCATTCCCAAATTTTGCTACGGCATGCCGCGGCAACGCATGGAAAAGAGTTTCACTGCAATTACGAATTCACACCATTATCAAATATATGTAAGTCTATGCCAATTATGAACGCTGTGCATTCTATTGTTGCTTTTCAAACTGCATTTATGAAGTCAGCCATAAATTATGAATACCGTAACAAATTTGTAATCGTTTCTTGCCTAGAGTGCGTTATAAAAATATGAACAGCCCCTTATTAGCAATTAAATCAGTTTTCACTCATCCAAGAAGTGTTTCAACGTCTTTATCAAAAAGCCAATGGTTTTCGACTAAACAAAGAAATGATTTGAAACGTAAGAAAAGGTTTAATAATGAAGAAAATATCGCCAACTATTACATAAATCTGTTAGTCTAATGATTAAAATGTTCCAATGTTATCTTCATATTGCAAATAATTTAAAGCCTTCAAAAACTTTTTCAAATAAAAAGTGAAAGTAATAAAAATAACTAAAATGTACTAAAAATTCTTTAAATAAAATAGCATATTGTAGTTCAGGATTTGGACATGAACTTCCCATAAATGTTTATTTTTTTTAAAGAATTTTCGAAGTATTTTAATTATTTTTATTACTTTTACTTTTTATTTTAAAAACTTTGTTCCGCACAATCTCATAATATAGTTTTTTTTTAATTTTTGCGTTGTTTCCAATTTTATGATAAAACGATAAAAGGTTTATTTTTCAAAAATATTAGTGCTTCCAAATAAAATAAAGGGTAATAAATCTGTATCTTGGAAATTTTTAAACCGATTACAAAACAATTTATGTAAGAATCATAGAAAAGGACCAAAGCCTTAAGGATATTTAAACTTTAATCACCTTGTTGAAACATTCGTTTTGCTACAGGGTGTCAAATTTGACTACCTCGGGCATGTATAACTTTGTTGTCTTCGTATCTTTTAGAAATATTATTTGATTTTAACAAATTTATACTTTTTGTAAAGCTTCTTAGTAGACAAAGAAAATACATTTTATTTCACCAAAATTTCTTTAATGTTTTCAGATTTAATGCTTTCAAATTTTGAATTTTGGTTTTTTGCCTTGACTTTTCTCGCAAATTTCGACAATAAATCCGGTAATAGCATAAATAAAATTTAAAAAAATATATATAATTTTTAATACAATTCTTAATAATATGCAGAAAAAATTTTTAATTGATCTCAATTCATCTAGTCGTGAGAAAAAATCAAAGTCAAGTTTTTGAAATGAGAGTGAAAAATGGCAAAATTTTTACAAAAACAACAGACGTTCGACGTTTTTCTAAAAAAATTTTTCAAACCCAAAATTAGACTTCAAAAAAGCCTGCAGTAGAAATTTTAAGTCGATTAATGCAGCACGCTTTAAGCATTGGGCGAATATGGAGAATTTTTTAAAGGAAATTTTAAGTTAATCGTTTAAGAAAAAATTACGCCCATAGAGTTTTTAATTTTTTTTTAAATATATTATTTATATTTTAATTGTTACCCGCCCACTGAAAAATGTCGCCAGGAGAGCAGATTTACTAAAAATAGTAACATTTTCAGAAGCATTTTATATAACTGCATGAAAGTTGTACTCACATTAAATTTGTAATAATTATTTCTTCAATAATTGAAAAACATATGGAAATTTTTAATTATGTATTTTCAAATCCTAAATATGTGAAGAAAATACGAATGGCTAATTTTTTAAGGTTTTTATTCAAATGCTTTATTTATTTTTGAAAATGATCTAAGTTCATAGAAAAAATATAAAAACACAGTTATCTACCTGTCCATTGCTATATAATATACATTTCGACTTTTTCGATAACGTTTACTTGTTTGAATTCTTTTAATTAGTCAAAAATAAAATAAAAACGCAAATGATATTGATTTTGAACTTAGTGACGTTTTATTTCTTTTAATACCACTGTTTTATAAAATACATCAAGTAAAAGCTTTTTCACAACTAATCTGTACACGAAGTTCACCATGCAGTAGCTTAGACAAGACTGACTTATCTGTGCCTAGCAGCACCGGCTTTTATACCTGTTGACTGCTACTGTTCTCGAACGTAGTACAAAAATCCTCACCATGGCAATAAGTTTGCTTGTGTAAACCCTTATTGTTATTCAGCTACGTTATTGTTGTAGTATGAGAATGTATTTGAGTTATAGACGACATGTAGATTACAGTAACAAATTTATAAGGTGGATGGTGAATCAACCAAGCAATTCAAAGTAGAGATGGGCACCGGTCACGTGATTAGCGTGAATCATGCGTGATCACGCATCAAGCTGAAGGTCTTCAAATTCTGCAAAAAATGGCAAAACAAATACTGTATATACCGTCAGCTAGAAGCGAAAGAGTTTTTTCAACGCCAGGAAGAATACTTGAAGAGATGTGAAACAGACTTCACGGGAAAAATGTTGACAAAATTTTATTTCTGCATAAATCTATTTATCTATTAACGATAATGCACAAGATCCTACTTAATCTTAATATTTTACACAGATTGCCTATGAGCAAGAAACTTACGTACCGACCACACGAGCAATTTTTTATGTTTGAATACAAGCAATAACGTCGGCAGAATTGCGGTATCAATTTGCTAATATTCAACCTTGTATCTCGAGTGGCGAACACGTAAATATCTTAGAACACAAACTTGAAAATTTTGTTGAAGAAGGTTGTGCGTTATTTATATTGTATATAAAAAATGAGTCGTAAATAGAAAAATTTAACGCTCTTGGTTGGTTTAAAGTAAATAAATGAATCTTCCGAAAGGTGTTTTTTATAATTAGAGGCATAATTTAAATATTTTTGAACTTTCTTGCAGTCACAACTTTAATTTAAATATTTTTTTACTATTCTTTATAATTACAATTTTAATAATATTTGTATTTTGTTCGTACATTAGTGTTGTTAAATTTGTTTTCTATTTGCACAAAATGTATAAGTTAAGAAAATATTAGTTGAATTTGATAGCTTGTGTTAAAAGATTATTGCTCAGCAATATCTTCTAGCAATTATATGTATGTGTTTGAACACATATTCGTGCGGTCCACACGCAGATATCTTGTGTCGGCAATATATTTTGGCAGTTGCCACGACAATAATTGCCAATCAGGTTGCTTGTGTGGACGGGTAGTTAATGATTTTAATCAATATATTGTTACGTTTCGACCTTTTCGATAACGTATACTTGTTTGAGTTCTTTTAATTAGTCAAAAATAAAAACACAACGGAAATTGATTTTGACTTAATGATGTTTTATTGCCTTTAATACCACTGTTTTATAAAATACACGAAGTAATATGTCTAGATCACACTGCACGATGTTTACAATATTGTAGCTTGGACATGACTGACTTCTTTGTGCCTGGCTGTGTCGGCTTATATAGCATTTGACCTGCTACGGTTCTAGAACGTAGTAGACAATAAGTTTGCTTGTGACTTTGTTGTTATTCAGCTATGTTATTAAAGCTGCGTGGAAATAGCACTAGTAACGTAAAAACATGTGGGTGGTGAACAAACTAATTTTAATTGTAAAGTTTATCCGTAATCCAATGGAGGGCGTTAGTCTTTGTTCACAATTGCTATGAAGATTTTTCATACTGACTTCTTAAACGATTTAGTAGATTCTCATTGCTGTTTCTATAACTTTCTTGAATGTTCTGTGTCCGTTAGTTAAAATTTGAATGCTCAAATTTGCATACACACGGTTGATTATACTGTGCTTAATCACCGCTGTATTTTTATGTCCGTTAAATTTGAATCTACATTTAAGTTTTGTAACAATATTTTAAATATGTACATTATTTTAAATTTCACTTCAAAACTTTAAAATAAAATAAAATTTATATTTTCTTTAAGAATTTTCAATTGTATTCAATTGTCAAATTTAATTTTAACTACAAAATTTGAAATAACATGATACGTTTTCAAATGAATATAAAAAATTTTTTTGGTCTTTCAAAAAAGGTACCTTCAACTTATGCATGGTGTTCAGTGGGATATAAGTGTACTTTCGAATGGCATAAAAAATAATTTTTTAGCAGGTATTTGTTGGGAAATAATTGATCACAAAATTTCGTGACGCACGCTACAAAAAACGGAAGTAACTTTAAAAGTTAAAGTGTGTTTTCGTAATTTTTAGCGAATTTCGCATAATAAAGGACACAAAATCTAGTTCCTAAAAGAAAGATGAATAAAAGAGAATTCAAAAATAACTTATTTGCAGCCGAAAAATTTCATTGTTTTTTATTAAAAGACGTGAACCCTTTGTGACGCACGCTACGTGACGCACATTACATTTTTTCTATCCTGTTTTCTATTCTGAAATTTCATACCTAATTTTAATGTTTGCAAAATAGTAAAACAAAAATTTTTTTACCACAATTGAAGTGAATTCCATGTATAAAAATATGGCTTTCGATCGGGCCATCTTCATTAACACTAAAGTGATGATATGAATACCTAAAAATTTTTAATTTCTGGTATGAAATTTTATGATCTGAGGTAGAGTAGCATTTGGTAATAATTTGTGTATTAATGATCATCGAAATACATTAATTTTATTTATAAAAAAGACTGTTTCTGGAACTTGCCCATATATCAAAAACGATAAATTTTATTTAAAAACTAACAAATCGTTTCAGAAAAATATATTTCTCAGTTAAACATAAAATTTCCTCTTTTATTGAAGAATTTTCTAATTGCATATTAGATTTTTCTACTTGCATTCAGAAATTTGAATATATCAATACTTATAGGTTGTGTTTTTTCGTGAGCGTTAAATTACATAAAAAACAAAAATTTAGAAATTGTTTTTGTTTTAAATGTATTTTCTGAAAAGAACGATATCGTTCGACATCGTGGGCCAGTTAGAATACATTTTAAACCCATAACATAAATTATTAACATGGAAAAAGCAATCTAGAAGTTAAATACAAATTTGTGGAAAATACAAAGTTGTGGAAAATAGGCATTTGCAATACTTTTATTTAAAATACAAATGCATTTTAATTTTTCTATTCCAAATACAAAATAGTTTTTGATAAGTTTAATTTTCACTATGGAAATAATATTTTATAAGTTTATGGACTCTATAGTTTTGCTGTTTTTTATCAATATTGAATCTTGCTATTTTTCTAATGTTCGCATATTTTTAAGAATTTTCGCAATTTTAGAGATATTTTCAAGGCTCTTGGGGATCGGTGCAATTATATGATTTTTTAAATACATATAGAATGACAAACTTATATATCCCCTTTCCAAATTTTTTGGTGAAGGGTATAATAATCGTCGATGTGTTTAAATTAGCTTCTCTTACAAGTGAAAATAAATACTATTGTGCAAAAAAAACATATTATTGATTTCCTGATATCTGAAATATTAAATTGAGAAATAATATTAAGTTGCACTTATTCAGTTTTTTTTATTAAATTTCAAATTCAGTAAAGAAAACCATAAAAAAAGAATTAGTGCTACTCGCCGAGACGACGAACAGTAGTGTTCTAGTTCTACTTATGCTGTTCTAGCAGCTGGGCTGACATCATTTCTATGAGTGGCATGATATTGTTCAATCCACAACTTCGCAGGCTCAATATGCTCTTTAAACCATTTGGTCTTATCTTCAATGTTTTGCGTCACAACCGTTTCTAGATCACTCTTAACATATTCAGAGTTTTGTACTTTAGCAACCAAATCCAGAAGTTTTTCTCTTGCACTTTCGTTTACCACATGCGGGTAGTGGGCTATTTCGCGAATAATCTTGTCTAATGGATAAGTTTCATAGCTATCTTCTTTCAAATTACCGTAAACTTCCCAGTTCTCATTTAAAAACTCAATGCAAGCCAAAAGACCAATCTTACTTCTAAAAGAGGTCCAAAGGAGCACATCGATACGATCTTGAATGGTAAAGTTATTTGACTTATCAATGGAACTGTTGAGAAGTTTCCTGAGATGAGTTTTATTTCTCGAAAAGCCCAAAATTTCAATTGACTCTTTCCTCAAACTATCCGTAGAATCAATTAGTTGTTGGTAGAAAAAGTCAAATTCCTCATCGCCAGATAGTATAAGGCCATTGGCTTTGATTGCCCATGTTAGAGTTGGTTCTACAGTTGCATTTTCCTTAATAAGAGCCTTCAGCTTATTGTTGGTTTCTACCAAACACTCCTTAACGCCAGCCGCACAAGCAATAGGTACGATTTGAGTTCTTGTCATTTTGTCATTAAGAGACTCACCGGCAATTTCATCAACACCTAATTTATTAAAAATAGGACCAACCACTTCGGCTACAAACAATTTATAGTCTTCATTTTCTTCTAAATATATACTGAGTTTATCGATGATTGTACCAGCTATTTTCCAGGGTGCGAATCTGTCTTCGTGTTTTAAGTAGGTCAACATTTTCAATAGAATGGAATAATCTAAACGTTTAGAAATGGTTAGGTGATATGCATCACCCAGCAGTTGAGCACGGTTGCGATAATGAATTACAAATGGTCTTTCAATCAAACATTCTGTGATCATTTTGTAGTTCTCTTCATCATATTTGATGCGATAAAAACCAGTCGATTGCTTGTTGACCACTAACCAATCTGTTTTGGAGATTCCAGCATCGACTTTACTTTCATTTACATTCAACAAATAATGTGTAGCCTGTGTGTCGCGGAAATCGGGATTTGATGCAACGGCAAAGTTGATGGGAATATGCCAGGTTTTGACGTCTGTATCGGGTTCGTCCGCAAGGAATGCTTCTTGTTTAATGTTAAATGTACCATCCTCGTAGTTGCGTGTAATCGTCAACAATGGATAACCATTCTGATGAGTCCAGGTGCTCATCATTTCTTCAATTTTGGCGGGAAGTCCATAACTTTCCTCTTCAGCAGCATTTTGAATAGCCGTGAACAACTCCTGTTCTCCGACTGTGCTGTACTGACTATTTAAAAAATGAAAATCAAAATTTATGTTTGTTAGATATTACAGCCACTCTCTTAAGGTTCGTCGATCTTACTTTTTTTTCAAGAATTTCTGTATGGCTTTTCGGAAAACCTTGTCAGTCACTGCATGGTTCCACATGTGCAAAACACTATAACCGCTGCCTAAATGCAATTCCTTGGGGCTTTCCACATGGGAACTTAAGGGTTTATGGGAATCGGCGCTTAGTTCATTTTCATAAAAATGAATGTAACCTGTTTGCTGCCATACATCGGTATCAGGAAAGGTCTTAAAAAATATTTATCTTAAGGTTTTAAATGCATATAGAATATTTTTCAAACAATATTTACATTATCTAAGGCCTTTATCGCAAATAAGTTGGAAAGACTACCTTCCACCCAAAAGTAATCCCACCATTCGCTTGTGATGGAAGCCAACCATTGAGCACTAATCGTATATGCGATATTGTATGGACTGGCGATTAGTTTAGCCACTTCGTTGACTTTATTGTATTTAAAGGATCCTTCAGAATGTGTTATCAAGCCAGAGTGTGCCATTGCTAGTACAGTATAATCGGGTATAACAACGTGGTCCAATTTGGGAAGCATGAATTCGATACCAGTATATTCGGATATATACTCAAATACAAATGTGCTATAAAAAACGGGCCATTTGTGATCGGGCTTCAAACTGGGGCGAGAATAGACACGTTGTCGTATGCCTTTAAAAGTTAATTCAGTATATTCCATGTCGGACACAACAAACGCCACTAAGAAAGTGGAAATACGAGGTGTTGTCAGGAAAACAGTTTTGTTAGCACTAAGAGAAATGAATTTAGAAAAACATGTTGAATGTATTTTTCAAATCAGTTGACTTTACCTGGACAGATTTTGGTTGACTGGCATATTCGAAACGGCCGTATACGAGGGACTATGATTTACGGTTATGGTGAAGTTTGCGAGCTTAGCTGGTTCATCGTAACAAGGGAACGCATAACGAGCATTTGTGGAATAGAAAAGTGTTGCCGCCAAATAACTGAAATTATATTAGTAAAAAAAATATATAAGAAATATTATTGAATATTCTCTAGAGGAAAATATAATTAATCTTGCATTAGTTAGTTGTGAAAAAGTTTAAAAAAAATTCGTGAGAATAAAGTTTGCAAAAAAGATTTCCTATCTGTAAGAACTTTCGAATTGATTTAAGGTTGAATATTAATTACCTTGTTTATAAGTACAGTGATAGGTACGAAATGAAAAAAAAAACGTTAAGAACTCTCGTGGTTGATCTCGAAACATCATGCATGATGTTAGTTCGACTCAAAAATTATCTTTGTCTTTTGATTTGTTACATGCATTAGAATTCCATTGTAGTTAAAAAATTTCTCCGGACTAAAAAACATAGAAAAAATTTCTCCGGACTAAAAAACATACAGTTCGACTAAAAACTCATAGCATAATATCAAAAATAACACATCTCGTAAAAGGACGCCAACTCTCACACAAGGATGTTGTGTAAATTGAACGCACATGAGAGAGGATCGTTTTTGCACTTGCGAATTCACAAAATTTTCAATTTTGTACACAAAAAAACTATTAATATTTAATATTATTTCATACTTTTTATACCCTTCACCAAAAAATTGGGAAAGGAGATTTACAGATTTGTCATTCCATATCATGTTGAAATAAACAGGTGTCATTACTATGTGATATGATAATTTTTTTCTCTAGCATTGTTTTTCCAATCTTATGTCAGTTTTGTTTATATTAGAGATGGGCACCACTAACGTGTTGAGCGTGAATCATGCGTGATTCCGCGTAATTAATTTTTTGTTTCAATCACGTGAGCGTGCATGAAAGTGGCGTGATTGTTTCGTGATTTTCTTTTTCTATATTGTTATTTTTTCGTATAATATTTTAATTAATATTTGTACGTAATTACTTGAATTGTTTTAGGTTTATGTTGAAAGGAATTCTTTGGCTCAAGTTCAAATCTGCCTTTACTAATTTTTTTATTAGAAATTAAACTTATTTTTATCAATAAAGTATTACTGTAACCATTATTCATCAGACTAGCAGAACGGATCAGTGATAATAATAATATTTTCTTAATTATTTAAAAAAAATTCGTGAATGCTTTCGTGATTGTAATTTTTTCCACTCATGCATGAGCAAATTTTATTATCGTGAGCTTGTATGAGCGCTGAGTGAAAAATCACTCACGATCCCATCTCTAGTTTATATTTACAAAATATCCAAGTTTTTGTTTGTTCAATTTGTGTTTATTTTAATTAATTAAAATTTTCAATAAGTTATATGGCTCTTTGATGCCGCTGCAGTGTATTCATGTCATACAACATGCATAGAAGGTAGTGTAACAAACGATCATGTTATGTTACACATGTTGAAGTGTGGCAAATAAAACACCAAATTAAACTATTGAATTGCAGAATTTACTTTGTGGCTGTCCGCTTGCATGTTGATATTTAACTTTATTTTATTTTAATACAATTGAGTGATTTACAAATCACTCAATTCTAGATTATTAAGTAGATTCTCATAAGTAGTATATAAACTAGTACATTTATAAATAAAATTCAGGCTTTGCATTGAACACGTAATTCGGCAACATCTGCCTTGTTTCTTTACTTTGTCTCACCAAACTTTTTGGCAGTTCTTTTGAACGCCTATAAATAAGCTGGCTCCCTACATCTGTATAAATATATATTGGGCTATAGGAACCGCAATCCTTTTACACCGTGTTAGATTAGCAGCAAGATCTAATTCAATATCACCATATTAAGTTTAGTTTCAATTAAAACAATTTTCACAGTTGTGTGCAGCGTTTCAGTATAATGTAATGCCAAGTAATGCCACCTGCTTATTTCTATATTATTCATTGAAGACCCCATAAAAAAATGAGCGATGCCCATCTGATATATTTTGATTTAATCACCACGAAGGCCTCACAAAACATAGAGAACTAAATTTTAGACTATTCTCTTGGAATTCGTCCTAGAATTTTTCGGTTCAAAACTTAGAACACTGGATTCAATAAATAATGAGATATAGCAAATGGCTCCAGCTGTCCTACGGCCGACTTTATGAAACAGATCTCTTGTGTACACTTCTAGGAAGTTTTTTACGTAAAATAATTGAAGTCGGTCCATTAATGACTACAATGTTGCAAAAAATTGTATTCGAAGTAATTTTTACTTTTAAAAATTTCAAAAATTATTTTGAAAAATTTGTGTTGAGTTTCATAACTATTCTTGATAGAAATTAGTGTGGTTGTTGTAATTTTACCCTTTTTTCGTCACACAATCGCACATTTTTAAACAAATCCATTAACATTGCCATTGTGTGTGAATAAGGATAATAATCAAACAATCGAAAGGCAAAGATTTATTTGTTTTTTTGTTTCTTGAAACTTAATTTTTTGTACATACATACATACATATTAGTATTATTAATTTATTTGTTTATTCTGATTCTGGTCAGCATTCCCAAATCATGATAAATTATCCTAATTAATTAATATTTATTATATTCATATGAGAGAAAGTTATTTGTAAAATTATGAAAATGTTTTTCGATTAAAGTTAATTGGTCTTTAAAATTTCTTTCCTACTTCTGTATAACTGAATATTAGAGTTCAAATATAATTCCACGTCGAATTTTACCTTAAGAATATTATATATGAAAACATTGGTACATAATTTTTATAGTTTTTTTTTTTTTGCAGTGGTTTTAAATTCATATGATATGCATATATAATTCTTTTCTAATTTGTAAGATTTCACGAGTAGGAAACGCATGCGATATCTGTTTTTTTATCTTGAATATATTGTAGTTCATGTTTATTGCGACTTATAAAAAAAATAAATCAAATTATTAAACCCAAAACCATTGAAATTTGTTTATGCTAAAACAGCATATTATCCAAAAATTTTAATGCATTAAGTCCAAGCTAAATGCTAAAACGGCAGCGCTGTTTACAATTCAATAATGAACACTGCTGTAATTTTTGGTCTTTCCAATATGAATTACTGACAGAAAATACAAATAATACATAAATTTCCAACAATGGGTAAATAAATATTAACTTCGCCTCGATTTGATTGGCAGTAAAAGTTGACGCTCATCTCGTGTTTGCAATATAATATCTGCAGAAACACCCAGGGTCTAGTCTAGTACGCAATATACTAGTCTACGGGGGCTGCCCGAAGCTTGTTGGTATAACGAGTTAAACGGTTAGTTGTGGATACTGCTTATCAGGTCGGGTTCAAATCGCGCTTGTTTTAGAAACATATTCAGTTTTTTTTATTTCCATACTTTTTTATGAATGGGAAACAAAATAATAATATTTTTTTCCTTCTACAATGTGATAAAAAATCTCTTAACAATTAAAATGTTGTTTAGATACTTGGTTACACATAACAAAGCAGATAAATCTCTTACCGGGAAGAATTTGATACCTCTTCCCAAATATTTATTTCGTTTTATAAAAATAGTGATTTAATCTTCAAAAGCATTTCAGTTGCCTCTTCTATAAAATTGATACGAAATGTAGTATAATGAAATGGAAATAAAGTTTAATGTAAATAATAAAAAATTTAACAAACAAAACCTGTCGCGAAAACAGTGGAAATTTGCTTATGTAATTACAAAAATAAATAAAAATTTGAGAGCCCCTCGAAAATAGCGTATATTTTGAAAATTACAATTGCAATATTGGAAATAAATCCGAAAATTGCACCGATCGCCCAAAGTCTTCAAAAAATCTCTAAAATTTCGAGAATTCTTAAAAATATGCGAACATCAGAAAAATTGCATGATTCAATATTGATAAAAAACAGCAAAATTATAGAGTAAAAAAACTTACAAAATATTATTTCCATTGCGAAAATTAAACTTTAACAACTATTTTGTAATTGGAATAGAAAAATTAAAATGCATTTGTACTTTGAATAAAAGTATTGCAAATACCTATTTTACAGAAATTTATATTTATCTTCTAGATTGCTTTACCCGAGTTAAAAATTTAATGTGGGCTTAAAATGTATTCTAAGAATCGTTCGCAATTCATCAAATATTTTTCAAACAATCACTTCCTGTCATATACATGAATTTTAGATCGGAATGTTTGTGGAAACTTTCCAAAACATTTGTAGGGCGTTGCGATAATAGTTCGCGAGCTGTATGTACCGCGTCTAAAAATGGTATATGCATACATATTTGTATTTTTTGTTTTTTGAATATTTTCGTATTTTCCCCAATACAACATATATAAAATCCCACGTAATTTAAAATAAGTTAAGATTTTAGGAGATAGAAAATACACTTTTTCACATTCATATAAAATTAATTGGTCTTACACATTCATTAACATCATCGCATTGTCGATAGCACGCACCACCGAATTTAATGTACTATTGGACGCGGTTTAATTTGAAAGTAACTCGCTTTTTGTTTGCGATTTAATTATATTTTTTATTTTGATTTCTCTATCTTACACAGTAAAATTTTACAAACGAAAAAAAATATTTCAATAAAAAATGTTTTTAATTTAATCTGCTTGAATATGAATTTCCAAATTCATATTTTTATTCATATTTTTGAAATCACTTGTGGTTGGAATTCTATTGTTGTTCTATATCAAAAATCATATACAGTTTATATTGAACCACTTTATCGTCTAGTCCAATCGCAATACAAACAATTAAATGGAAAAGTTAACAAAATTTAAAAAATATAACTATCAGAATACCACTAGTTTACTTACATACGTACATCATACGAGTTTCAAAGAAAAAATAAAATTAGAATAATGAATTAAAATATGTTGTTATACTTATTTTATAATTTACTACTTTTTCTTAGACAGTCAATCGTTATTTAAATTCATTAAATAATTATTTTATGACTTTACAAAATCCTATATAATAACATATTGAGAACTTTTGAAAAATAATCCTTTTATCGTTCATAAATTTCGAAAAAAACGCAAAAATAAAATAAAATATAAACGTATTATAAATGAGATTGTGCTGTGTTTTTTTTTTAATATATTAAGGAACAAGGTTTTTGAAATAAAAGTAAAAGTAATAAAAATAATTAAAATACTTCAAAAATTCTTTAAAAAAAATAAACATATTTGGTTATTTTATGATTTGAACCCGTGCAAACCAATTTCTTAAGTTGGATCGGGTTCGAATCATGAACTTCAATTTGTAATTTTTTTTTAAGAATCTTTGATACATTTTCGTTATGTTTATCACTTTTACATTTTGTGTGAAAAAGTTTGTTCTTTTTTAAAAATTTTTGATAACTTTAAATTCTTTTCGATAAGAAAGTAATTTTGGAATATTTTAATCATCAGACTATCCGATTTATATAATAGTAGGGGCATTTTATTATTTTTCCATCTTTTTAAAGTTTCAAATCATTTCTTCGTTTAGTCGAAGACCATTGACTCTTTGATAGAGACATTGAAACACTTCTTGGATGTGTAAAATCTGATTTAAAAGCGATAATAATAGGCTGTTCATATATTAATATAGCATTCTAAGCAAGAAAGGATTACAAATTTGTTACGGAATTCATAATTTTTGGCTGACTTCATAAATTCAGTTTGCAAAGCAAACCTGGAGTGAATAGCGATCATAAACGCCATAGCCTTATATTTGATAATGCCGTGAGTGAGTTCATGGTTACAGTAAAATTCTTTCGGTACTACATACTATGGTGAATTGCATATAAGATTCGGCACAGCCGAATATAACACTCTTACTTGTTTTTTTATTATTTTATGCAAAAATTTTTGTTCTTTCTTGTTTTCAATAAAATTTATTTTCTTAATTCTATTGACTTTTGTTTCATGAAATTTCTCTATTAGCTGAATTAGTTTTGGGTACAAAATAAAAAAAACCGATTATCAAACCAATATTTTTTACATGCAAATGTATTAAGAAAAATTATAAATTAATATGGCTGCTGACAGACGGACAGACATCTTAGCGAAAATACTTTGTGTACGGAACCCTAAAAATCATTTAAATTTCGATTTAAAACACGTTTGCATTTAATTTCAAAGGAATAACTATCGCACATACATACATATGTACATACATATTACGTACGTATGCATGTATGTAAATCTCGTTTTTAGTTTTTTGCACGAAAGCAAAAACCATTACAAATTTAATTCTATATAATTTTTAGTAGACAAATTTTAGAATAATATGATTTTAATAAAAAAATACATAAATTAGCGTAAAATGCTAAATATAATGAGGTTTGTTAATGAACAATAAAATAAAAAGTTATTTCAATGACTTCCATGGAATGTCATTAAGAAGTCGTGAAGGATATTTTAAACTAAAATATGGACGATGTTAAGCCAATATATCGTAGCAAATAGAATTAATTTTTATTGCGTGATAAGACCGTATTTTTGTATGAAAGGTAACTGATTCGAAAGTCCATTGGGTACACTTCGTTAAATTCGGTTCAGCGGATTGTGGCTGAGATTTCTTATCAGGTTTTGTTGTCGAAATTTCGCCATTCTCGCGATAAAATTCAATTGATTATAAGTTTTTCGATTGTTTACAGTTTATGCGTTAAAAAAGATTTACATTTTTACACTTTCAACAATATTGAACTAACTGTTGGAATTGAATTAATTGATATAATCAGAAATTAATTAAATTTTTACGTTAATTTTCGAAATTTACTCATTTTCGGTATTTTTAAATAACTTCTTCATTCTCATTATTTCTATTAAAAGTATTTTTGCTTCTTTCTATAATTGTTGTGAAGCCAAATAAATTTTAAATGTTGATTTTCATAAAGTTTGTCATATAAAGACTTTTCCTAATACCTTTTTGTCTTTTTGAAGAAAAAACAGTTTTAAAAAAGTTCAAATTTTGAACTATTTTTTCCACTATCGCGATACAACTGATTATTTTTTCAAGTCTCGTATGTTTTGTAATCTCAGTGACTTTTGAACAAATTTTTTTCGTTTTATATTATTTTTACTAAAATTACCAAATTTCTTTCGTAGGAACAGATATATTATTGCACTTATTATATTAACAGTATACATAATTATTTTTACTTACTGATTTTTTCCTTCATCATCAAGGTATTTATAGAAGCCGAAACCTTTTCCGTCATTACGCAATTCACCACTATATGTAATGGCCAGTTTCCACTTAGTATCAGGAGGAAACTCTGTAGAATTTTTACGTTTCAATGTGAGAAACTGACGATTCGATTCATATTCATTAGACAATTCTTCCCACTCAGTATATTCGCTTCCAATTGCCACTTTTGAAATCTCTAGTTCACGAGAATGAAGAACAATTTTTCTGGTTGCCTTCGCAATCACGATGTCGATTATGACATCGCCCTGAAAGGATGTTTCGCCTTTGTGCACATCCATCGTAATTGTAATATAATAGTGTATCGGGTACGTTTCGTTGGGAAGACGATAACTTTGCGTAGTATTACCAGCTTCAGCAGGAGGATTAGGATTTTCAGCAGTGACGAGGGTAGCGAAGAAAGCCAACCAGCAGAGTAGAACAGTTTGTTGTTGCATGTTGTTGATCGTTTGAAAAACAAAATACTTTTAATTTCTAAACGTATTTCTGTCACCTTTTATAGTGTTTAGAATAGAACTTACATGTGTTTCTGTTTTCTGTATACATATGTACATGCATACATAAATATGTGTGTATGTATGTATGTATGTATAAACAAATTTGATCATAAAATTTCATTAAAATTCAAACAATATTTTTGTATGTTTATATTAGATGTCATTGAAGAATATGTAACAATAATCATTTTGAATAGAGTTTTACACAATTAATAAATGTGAGAAATTAAATGTGTTCGAATAGAATAGTCTAAAAACTAATACAGCCGAACCACGATTATCGGCCGTGTGCGACCCGATTAATAGAAGTTATGAACAAAATTAAATAATTAAATCATGTAAATTTTCATTCACTATATCCGGGATGGGACATTTTAGAACTGTGCAAACTTGCTCTTAAAAATGTACTTTTTTGAACTTAGTTGTATTAAAACACAGTTATTTGCAAATTTTTATTGATATTTATTATGAACACCGCAAAAAGGTACATTTAATTTCGTTTTTACTTTTAACATAATAAAAAACAAATCGCTTTGATAAGTATTTCTAAATACGAATTTTGTGATCAGAACTACAATTTTTGAATTGAATAGATCCCTTGTTTAAATTAAGTCAGAAAGAGTTGCGATTTGTAGCCGGTTTCTCTCTTTGGTTTTAATTATATTCTGGAAAGAAATAATTCTTTCAACACTTGCAGATGAATGGGTTGGCGATAATATTCCTCTTACAATTTCTAAAAGTTCTGAAAATATTAATTCATTCGAATAAATTTTTATTTCAGAAACTTTTGGTCAGAAATCGCTTATATTTGCATTTTTGTAAGACTTTAATATTTCGACATCGGCAAGAGCTCTGTATTGCGAATTTATTTTATCAAAATATTTTGGTATTCATTGGGAAATATTTTTACTAATAATGATACTGCACTTTTCTAGTGAAATTGAAAGGTTTCATTTTTAAAATCGAATTTTGCTTTTCAAATTTTGCAAAATGCAAAATAAGAATATTATTAATTAATTTTTCCTACACCTTCTCATAATAATATGATTTAATCAAGCCTATTTTAATGATTTAATGTACTTTCTATAATTTATTTTAAATTGGAGAGATAAAAATTTAACTATTTTGATTTTTTTGTAGATGATTTTAGGCCACTTTCAAAATAAACGGTTCATAAATTGGTTAAAAAGTAAAATTTGTATTGAACGTTACCCTTGAAAGTGTTTTTGT
The DNA here is from genome assembly GCA_956483585.1 of Gymnocheta viridis. Classification (NCBI taxonomy): domain Eukaryota; kingdom Metazoa; phylum Arthropoda; class Insecta; order Diptera; family Tachinidae; genus Gymnocheta; species Gymnocheta viridis. Next base: position 139,428,222 of record OY101440.1, read on the forward strand.
TTTTTAATGGTCTCAAATATTGAATCAGCTTGGAAGTTATTATGAAACCCCATACTTGATTATTTAAGTTAAACGATTATTTTGAAATTTTAAGAAAATATTTTATATTCATTCTTGAATAGATTCAACAACATGTTTTTGAAAGATATTGCGCAGTGGAACAATTAGTGATTTGGAAATATGTATGAAAATATTTTTATTTTTTCCGATACTTGATTCTTTAACCCTTTCACTACTATAAGTAGTAAGTAAGTGATTTTTAACAAGTTTAATTTTGTTCTTCGTATAGATGTGATACATAAGAGCACAAAAATTTTTTTAAATTCTTCTGGCCCTCAGGACAAGGAAATGTTCGGGAATTATATGTACCTTTAGGTTTTTAAAGCATGATAAATTATAATTAAATATCCAATTAGGAGCGAATGTATGGAAATAAAATGTGACAGATTTTATGAAAATGAAACTTTTATTCAATATCCAGTTGAATTATTTATAGAATTCACCAAAACATTCAAAACTAAGGAACATAATATGTTCCTTAATAATGTGTTTCTATTCGTTCTGCATAAATACTAATTGCCTTACTGATAAATAGTAATGTGGTAATGTATCAGATTTATGCGGGCCAAACAAAATCAGTGGGATCTATTGTACCAAATTGAAAAAACTCGTATAAAATAAAATTTTTAGCACAGTCACTTATTATATCAGATACTTATATTATTTGCAAAATATAAATATATCCACGCTGGAAAAATCGTAAAACACGTTCGCATCCAACAGAAGATGTTGGGAAATAATTAAAATATAAACACTAAATGCTACGAATGGGACTTTTTCGCAGTTAAAGACAGCGACTATTGTATTTCTTAAAATTTTTGTAATTTGTCTTGGGACACATGATCCCAGTGGTAGTGAACGGGTTAAGTTAAACAATTATTTTGAAATTTTAAGAAAACATGGTACAAGGTTCTAAAAAATATGTGTGTATAATAAATTTATGAAAATATTTTTATTTGTTCGATTTGTTTAGTTACTTCTAAGCAGCTGTTTTATTTTCAATTTTTGAACGATAAATATTGAATTCTTAAAATTTTAAGTGTAAAAATTTTTGTTTTTCTTCTTCTTGAAAAAAATTTATACTTTAAAACTATTTAACGACATTTTAATAAAATAGGAAATGGCAACAGCAAAAATATAATATAATTTTTCTGCACCGATTTTTATATCCTTCAGGAGATAAAAGCGGAAAGGGGTTATTAGATTTGCCATTCAGTATGAAATTTATACAATATTCATTTCCGACCCCACAAAGTATATATGTATATTCGGGAACCTTATAGATAGGAAAGTTGATTTACGATGTCCGTCTCTCCAATGTTAAACCGCCTGATCTAAAGACCTCAGATAAGTTACAGTCCTAAAAAGTAAACAGATCTTTTCAAAATTAGCTAAATCCATCCATGCAGTAAACTTCTTTTGTCGGTAAATACATTTCTGGTTACACTCTATGGTGATCGGTATATAAGGTTCGGCACAGCGGAATATAACACTCTTACTTTTTTGTTTATATTTGACAAATGAAAAGAACTCAAGAAGGAAACATTTTCGAAAAGGTCAAATCGTAACAATATAAAATCTTTTTTAAAATGCAGTAAAATTTAGTTTCACAAAGTTAAAAAAAGTAAGATAATGAAGTAAACTAAAATAATACACAAATGTGTATGCTGAAAAGTTGAAAGAACACGTGTTTTGCACTCAGAATTCATCAAAAAGAAAGAATAGATATATTGAACATGAAGAATTGCAAAAAATAAAAATAAATAAAATGTGTATTTCCTGAATTGGGGAGGGATACCGTTCCTGAGGCTGGTATTTGGAAATCAGTGTAAGCGTGCAAATTATCTGGTTGGCAGTTTATATTTGTGAATAGGTGTTAATAATACAAGTAAAGAAGATTTCTAACGCAGATGTTATGGTTTGTGCGTTGTGGGTCAGGAGTTGGTGTATGAAATAAATTTTAAATTTATTTTATTATAAAAGTCTTTGGCCTTAAAAGAAGTTGAGGGAGGTAACGCTTAGCTAAAAAGATATGACTAAAAGCTAATTTTTAATCAAGACTAACTGATGATAAGTTTAAGGATACATATTATATTATCCACGAATGCTCAAACAAATTAAAACAATGAGATACACTTATCGCACTTGTTTAACAGTACTGGAATAACTCTAAATTTCAAAAATTTCAATATGAGTATATGAAAAGTAATTTAGATATAAATATCATCTGTAAATTTTTCATAAAAAGTAACAAGTAAAAATTTCGAGTTACTACCGTATTGTTGAAGAAGCGCGATGTGTACATATAAATATTTAAACTTCCAGAAAGCAGAATAAGTATTGTGTGATGTATCGTAGTCCTTCTAGATCCACATGTCTGTCACCCATGTCCGTGTTAGCGTTTACAAAACGATTACAAACGTGATCGTTGATCATAATCGTTTCTATGTAAACCACCTGCGTACATATTTTTATACTTTCAATTTTGGGAAGCTTTTGCAGGCACCCCTCTCTCCGCCTTCTCAACCCATCTGTTGGAAATAAAATTATTTACCTGAAAGTAAATTTTCAGTTTTAAATGTTTATTTTATTTTAAAAATAATTATGTTTACAAAAAACTTTATTATTTGAGTTAAGGAATTAATTGTTCGGCTTGAGGTCTGTCTCTTTCGTTTAATATATAAATTAAAAAATAGGAACTCTTTTGTTAAGTTTTTTATTTTTATCAATTTATTTTTCTAATATTTATTGGTCATCTTCAGGGAATTAATATTTTATTTTCATATGTCGTAGTGTTGTCAGTTGTTTATACTTGTAAATTTTTTCACCTCAAGTATAAACAACTGACAACACTACGACATATTATATGGAACAGCGTCTTTCAATATGTGGCGTGTATAGTCGGCGAAGCTCTCCAAGCCATCTTAAGGTAAGTCTTGCATCTCTTTCATTTCTCATCATTAAATTTATTGATCGTAAATATAATACCTGCAAAGAGTGTAAATACTTAAAATAGTATTTTTGAATTATCAGTTAGAAATTTGTCGTTTGTTTTAAAGTGAGTGGAGGCGTCAACCTCGACATTTGCCGCCGCATTAGATACAATACCATAATTGCTTTTCCTTAATTTTTAATATATATGATTTTTTTTTTACTAATTAAACTTTAAGGGCCACTTTTTGACTTTGAGATTAGAGATTAAATTAACCTTAATCTTTATTTGTGGTTTTTGGGTAGTCGATTATATGATTTTGCTTGCTAGTTTAATCAGCCAATCGTGGTGGCTTAATCTTAAACTAGAACTGTCATAATACACATGCTTAACATAAACAGTTGTTGAACCAATAAAAACAGAACAAAACAGACATAATTGTAAGAAACCCAAATAAAAATGGATTATTCTAGTGAAGAGGAAGATTTTAGTGATTCCGAAATATATAAAGAAAATTATTCCACATCACTAGTTGTGAAATTCGCCGATATTCTCGAATCCAAATTCAAATCACTTGTAAAAATAGTTAATTCATTCAACACTTTAAAATTGTAAATATGATAAAACTAGCGCATTTTCTTCTTTTGTAAAAAACCCGTGTTGCTTTGATAACAAATTTGAATGCTGCAAGAAAATGTTGCCATTTTATGTTATTCAATATGGTAATACTACAGGGCTTAAACTACCACCCAAAAACGTTATATTCATTTGATACTAGATTATTTTAATTGTCAGATTAGCTAATTAGAGAATAAAATTAGGTTTAATCTCAAAGTCAAAAAGTGTCTCTAAATTACTTCAAATATTCTTAATATAAATACATTTTTTTACTATAGTGACGTCACTCGAAACCAGCTGATGGTTGTTAAAAATTTCAACGGACCTGCGCAATCCGTTATCTTGTATTCTTTTTATCATATTTTTAGCCCAAAATGATAGTCTGTTGAAAATATAAGTGTATATATGTGCAAACATGCATATGTGCACATACATTTTTCAACATATGTATGTATGTATGTATGTATGTATGTATGTATGTATGTATGTATGTATGTATGTATGTATGTATGTATGTATGTATGTATGTATGTATGTATGTATTTTGAATGGTTATTTTATTAACATTAAAAAAAACTGTTTTTATAAACATAATTTTTTTTTTGGGTTTTCGTGAACAATAATTTTTTATTGTTTATTTAGCAAACAGCTGACTGTTTGAAGGAGAAGAAGAATGTTTTTCTTTCAAAGTCTCTCGCATTTACCCAAACTTGCAGAACGGAAAAAGTTTTTGTGCATATTGGTGCAATCAGTTGATAATTTGCTGCCGAAGTGAGTATACTAGAATTAATATACTTTAGTTCTATGTATAGTTTGTTAGCTGAGTGCGAACGTTTATATTCTTTTTGATAAACAAAATTGTAAGTCTGGTTTTTAAAAATGTGTTTGATATTTATGTTTTCTTTTTTTTAAATATATTTCAAAAAGGACAAACATTGGGCCTAATTACGGTTTTCGAATTTTGGCCTTCCACTCCAACAAGTTGTACTAGATTAACGAAGTACACAATATTATTATTAAATCTAATGTAATAAAAATAAATACAGATCTTATTCGAATTCATTCCTCAGAATTCAGTCTCATTCAATTCGGTTACAAAATATATTTTTCTTTTACCAATTTTGTGTGAACAGTTTATTTAGATATTTTTTACTTTTATCATCTAATAAGATTTTAAATATCATTTAAATTTGTAAAATTGCGTAAGTCGCTGCTCACTCATTTCGTAACGTTCTTACGAAAATGTGTAAATTACGAAATTTACTAGAAATTTTCAAAACGAGTTCCGAAGGAAGGAGCTGAGAAATGACCAAAAACCATTGATTTCGCATTTTTCTATGTTTACCTTTTAAAAAAATATATTTTTCGCGATAAAAAAGTATCCTGAAAACACAGATACAAATAAAAAAGTGGTATTTTGAATTCTAAATTGGCCAGTTTTTACACCACGACACATCCTTGTTAAGGTTTCATTATACATACACATAAGTATGTATAAATAAATAAATATGTATGTAATTCTCAAGTTAAAAGGTTTTTAGCCTCAACTACGGACTTTTCTACATCAAATGCATTATTTTCAAACTCAAAATCTGACTTTTGCAAATCAAGTTGAAATAGTTGAAACCCAAGAGAAAAACAAACTACAAATTGCAACTATTTCTGACTTCATTCACAAAATTGTACATACTTTTTCAGATATTGATCGTACCTTTTTATTAACTAATACTTATACTATATTTACCATACGCATCTTGCTTGTATGCAATATTGATTTTAAATGAGATTTTCATTATATTAGAAATACAAATTGTAAACTTTTCTATTTCAACACTCTCACTTCAAATTGAAATTACTATATTCCGCTGTGCCGAACCTTATATACCGATCACCATAGAGTGTAACCAGAAATGTATTTACCGACAAACGAAGTTTACTGCATGGATGGATTTAGCTAATTTTGAAAAGATCTGTTTACTTTTTAGGACTGTAACTTATCTGAGGTCTTTAGATTAGGCGGTTTAACATTGGAGAGACGGACATCGTAAATCAACTTTCCTATCTATAAGGTTCCCGAATATACTTATATACTTTGTGGGGTCGGAAATGAATATTGTATAAATTTCAAACTGAATGGCAAATCTAATAACCCCTTTCCGCTTTTATCTCCTGAAGGATATAAAAATCGGTGCAGAAAAATTATATTATATTTTTGCTGTTGCCATTTCTTTTTTTATTAAAATGTCGTTAAATAGTTTTAAGGTATAAATTTTTTTCAAGAAGTAGAAAAACAAAAATTTTTACACTTAAAATTTTAAGAATTTAATATTTATCGATCAAAAATAGAAAAAACAACAGCTGCTTAGAAGTAACTAAACAAATCGAACAAATAAAAATATTTTTATAAATTTATTATAAACACATATTTTTTAGAACCTTGTACCATGTTTTCTTAAAATTTCAAAATAATTGTTTAACTTAACCCGTTCACTACCACTGGGATCATGTGTCCCAAGACAAATTACAAAAATTGTAAGAAATACAATAGTCGCTGTCTTTAACTGCGAAAAAGTCCCATTCGCAGCATTTAGTGTTTTCTGTACATAATCAGCTATTTTGAGTGTGTTTAGTATTTTATATTTTAATTATTTCGCAACATCTTCTGTTGGACGCGAACGTGTTTTACGATTTTTCCAGCGTGGATATATTTATATTTTGCAAATAATATAAGTATCTGATATAATAAGTGACTGTGCTAAAAATTTTATTTTATACGAGTTTTTTCAATTTGGTACAATAGATCCCACTGATTTTGTTTGGCCCGCATAAATCTGATACATTACCACATTACTATTTATCAGTAAGGCAATTAGTATTTATGCAGAACGAATAGAAACACATTATTAAGGAACATATTATGTTCCTTAGTTTTGAATGTTTTGGTGAATTCTATAAATAATTCAACTGGATATTGAATAAAAGTTTCATTTTCATAAAATCTGTCACATTTTATTTCCATACATTCGCTCCTAATTGGATATTTAATTATAATTTATCATGCTTTAAAAACCTAAAGGTACATATAATTCCCGAACATTTCCTTGTCCTGAAGGCCAGAAGAATTTAAAAAAATTTTTGTGCTCTTATGTATCACATCTATACGAAGAACAAAATTAAACTTGTTAAAAATCACTTACTTACTACTTACAGTAGTGAAAGGGTTAAAGAATCAAGTATCGGAAAAAATAAAAATATTTTCATACATATTTCCAAATCACTAATTGTTCCACTGCGCAATATCTTTCAAAAACATGTTGTTGAATCTATTCAAGAATGAATATAAAATATTTTCTTAAAATTTCAAAATAATCGTTTAACTTAAATAATCAAGTATGGGGTTTCATAATAACTTCCAAGCTGATTCAATATTTGAGACCATTAAAAAACAAAAACACTTTCAAGGGTAACGTTCAATACAAATTTTACTTTTTAACCAATTTATGAACCGTTTATTTTGAAAGTGGCCTAAGTTCATCTAAAAAAAAAACAAGTAAGAGAGATATTTTCGGCTGTGCCGAATCTTATATACCCTTCACCATAGTATCGAGTGTGGAAAAAGTCATGATCACGAAAATTCACGCTCACGAATTACGAAAAAACACTAAATAATTTAAAATAAAAGATTAATGGCCAGTTTATGACTTCATATTTAAATACGCATTTAGTTAATTATCATTTAAATTTAAGTTGCATTTAAATACAGTTTCAGTTTTTCAGTGTTAAATTATTGTTTGTATTTAATTACGATAAAAATGTGGCAGCATCACGAAATTCTCTCAATTTTTTTGGAGAAACAGCTGTTGATCAAAATTAAAGAAAAATTTCTCATGTGAATTCTTTTTCAGGCTGAAAATAACAACAATGATAGGTTGCTGCAATGTTTTAAAAGTGTAAAACAATAAAGAAAGAAGATATAATAGAATAATATTAACAAAAGAAGTCCAAATTGTACCCCAAAAGATGTTGATTTTTCAATGGCCGCAAATTTTTTGTTTACTTTGTTGCGCAAAACAACAACAAGGTAGCAAAACCATATGTTTGTGTATGTATGTGTGCACAACTTAAATAGAATTTAAATCAGCATGGTTGGTCATTTAAATATTATTTAAGTTTCATTTAAGTTTGTACTGCAAAACTTAATTTCGTATTTAAATAGAACTTAAATATAATACCATTTAAATACGAAGTCATAAACTGGCCCTAAGAATTTAAATGAAAAAATAATATAAAGCAAAAAAATCACGCTAAAAATTTCCTCAAGCACACTCAGTAACGGTTACGAATGCACCCTCACGATATTGAAACAAAAACTTAATCACGATAATGCATGATTCACGCTATTCACGTAATTGTTGCTCATCTCTAGTCCATAGCATAGGCTGACTTCATAAACATAGATTTCAAAGCAACACTGTAAGCATGCGTTTACAAGGCAAAACAATACTTTACGATAAGATGTTTATGAACGCATTGATGTGTATTTCGTTTTTTAAGTTTCGGAAAGACAAAACAGCAACTGAAACCCATTCCCAAATTTTGCTACGGCAACGCATGGAAAAGAGTTTCACTGCAATTACGAATTCGCCATTATCAAATATAAGTCTATGTCAATTATGAACGCTATGCATTCTAGTGTTGCTTTTCAAACTGCATTTATGAAGTCAGCCATAAATTATGAATACCGTAACAAATTTGTAATCGTTTCTTGCCTAGAGTGCGTTATAAAAATATGAACAGCCCCTTATTAGCAATTAAATCAGCTTTCACTCATCCAAGAAGTGTTTCAAAAAGCCAATGGTCTTCGACTAAACAAAGAAATGATTTGAAACATAGGAAAAGATTTAATAATGAAGAAATTCTCCCAAATTTATTAAAAAAATCGCCAACTATTACATAAATCTGTTAGTCTAATGATTAAAATGTTCCAATGTTATTTTCATATTGCAAATAATTTAAAGCTATCAAAAATTCTTTAAAAAAAGAACGAACATTTCCAAATAAAAAGTAAAAGTAATAAAAATAACTAAAATGTACTAAAAATTCTTTAAATAAAATAGCATATTGTAGTTCAGGATTTGGACGCGATCCAACTTAAGAAATTGATTTGGACATGAACTTCCCATAAATGTTTATTTTTTTAAAGAATTTTCGAAGTATTTTAATTATTTTTATTACTTTTACTTTTTATTTTAAAAACTTTGTTACGCACAATCTCATAATATAGTTTTTTTTAATTTTTGCGTTTTTTTAATTTTCAAAAATACTCAATATGTTATTAGATAGGATTTTGTAAAGTGATAAAATAATTATTTAATGAATTCAAATAACGATTGACTGTGTAAAAAAATAGTATATTATAAAATAAGTATAACAACATATTTTAATTCATTATTCTAATTTTATTTTTTCTTTGAAACTCGTATGATGTACGTATGTATGTAAGTAAACTAGTGGTATTCTGATAGTTGTCTTTTTAAAATTTTGTTAACTTTTCCATTTACTTATCTGTGTTGCGGTTGGACCAGACGATAAAGGTTTTTGTTCAATATAACCTGTATATTTCTGATATAGAAACTCAATCGAATTTCAACCTCAATTGATTTAAAAAAAAATACGAATTCGGTAAATCATATTCAGCCTGCTAAGAAAACAGATGAATTTAATTAAAAACATTTTTTATTTAAATCTTCTTCTGCGTTTACTAAGTAAGACAGAGAACTAAATATGAAAAATTACGATAAAATCGCAAACAGAAAGCATTTTGCTCTCAAATCCAACCCATATCGTAATATTTTACCATTAATCCGCGTCCAATTCCGTAGTGCGTGCTATCGACAATGCGATATTCCGCAAAACTATGACTTCTTAGATGTTTTTAGTGAATGTAAGACCAGTTTATTTTATATGAATATGAAGAAGTGAATTTTTTATCTCCTAAGATCTTAACTTATCATTTTGTATATGTTGTATTGGGGAAAATACGAAAGTATACAAAAACAAAAAAAAATACAAATATGTATGCATATACATACCATTTTTAGACACGGTACTGCTCAGCGAACTATTATCGCTACGCACCCCAATCGTTCCAAAATTCATTTGGATGTGTATGATGGAAACTGACTGATTGAAAAAGATGTGATGAATTGCAAACGATTCCTAGAAAAAATATTAAGCTCACTTTAAATTATTAACTTGGAAAAAGTAATCTAGAAGTTAAATACAATAAATATAAATAAAAGGATTTTTAGCAGAAATTTGTCAAAGATTGTCGAAAAATACAGAGCTGTGGAAAATAGAAGATACATAATTTTCACTTTTATTCAGAATATAAATTAATTTTAATATTTCTATTCCAAGTTCAAAATAGTTTTTAATCAAAGTATTTGAAAAACAAAATTCAAAATCGTGAATTTGAATTCACAATTTTGGTGTTTTCTTGTCGAGATTTTGATATTCTTAAAAGTTTCAGGGATTTTAAATTAATGTTGTGGCTTTTCTCCATTTTTGCCATAGAAATTATATTCTGTAAGTTTTTTGACTCTATAATTTTGTCGTTTTTTAATCGATTTTGGATCTTGCAATTTTTGCGATGCTTAAATATTTTTTAAGAATTTTCTCCATTTTAGAGATTTTTTCAAGATTTTTGGCGATCAGTTGATTAATATAATTTTTTTAAAATAAATTTTAGGAGTTATTTCCAATATTGCAATCGAAATTTTCAGATTACAAGCTTGATATAAAATTAGATTCATACATTAAACTTTGTTTCCATTTTATGGAAGATTAACGAACGTTATAGAAACGAAAGAAGAATTTCTTATGGGAATTTATATTGAAAACAACAGTAAAATACCAAGTTGTGAATATAAAATCAACAAACAAAATATTAGAAAAAAACTTTGGTAAAAATACTGAAAGTTTCATTTAGAAAATATAAGCGATAAATACTGTAATATGCATGCATAATATCCCTGTCGGAAAATGTTTAGCTGACTACGAAAATAGCCAACTTTAAAGCTATAAACACATTCATGGCAGCAGGCTACACTGCTACATGTCTACAAATGTCGCTCTGCAGTCAGCTACTAAATTATTTGGAAAACGACAGCTACATATAAGCAACGGATCGATTTATATGTCAGTGGTGCACTTTAAAGTATTTCAGCTTCATAGAAATAAAATCGCTTGTTCAAAATATAATTAATTCATTTAAATATTTATAAACAAGTCAACTTATGTACTGAAAATCTTTTTGCTGTTAATATAGTCATTAATAAAATAATATATTAAGTTTTTGATGTTCTTTTCTCTTCAATAAAATTAATTATTTTTATGCTCATAAATATTAAAAATTTTTTATTATGTTGGCAGCACTATATTTGCATATTGTCGCTTGTCAAAATAGAAATTATCATAAGTTGGCGACAGCTACAAAAGTGGTCGAGTAGCCGTATAGCTGTGATGTCGTCAAAATAATCGTTTTCATAAGAACCTGTGTATTCTATTTTTAACAGATTGTAGTCTGTAGCCTGCTGTGGTGTATGTGTTTAAAGCTTAAGTTAACTTTTGTGGACTAATTTTAAGCAATGTAAAATAAAATACATATGTTTGTTGTGTTTTATGAATAAATTTCAATTTAATATTTGAAATTCTCATTTGTTTTGTATAAGATAAGAGGTTTGAAAGTTTTCAAGAATATAGTTTAAGGTCTAATGATAATTTGACGTAACTAAGTACCAATAAAATGCTAAAAAAAACCTCAACAATTTTTTATATAGTAATAGATAAAACAGTCAGTTTCCAGATAGTTCTTTCTAGAGACGGTTCAAGGAAGAACTATATAACTATGGTGTATAAGCTTGTAATATCAAATTCCGTATTTTAGTTGAGTGGCAGCTTTATAAATTACGCTATAATGAATGGTGAAATTAACTCAACAGTTTTATGTCAATTTAGGCCGTCATCAAAAATCGAGAGCTTTCCCTACTTTACAGTTCTATGAAGATTTTTCATACATATTTTTGCTGTTTCTAGAACTTTCTTGAATGTTATATTTCCGTTATTATGAATTTGAGTGCTCCCGAATTCGCGCACACGATTGATTAAACTGTGCTTTATCATCGCTGTATTTTTATATTCGATAAATTTGAATCTACATACTATAATTTTTGTAACAATATTTAAAATAGTACTTAATTAAATCGAATACAATTTTGTTATTTTTTTTTTGTTTTCTGATTTATTTCACATTAATTACATCTGCTCAGTTTCATATTGCAATATAAGACAAAAGTCTTGTGCATGGGGACATCGAAAACACATAAATAAAAATAAATATATTTAATTAAATTTTGTAGTTTTAGGCATTATTTTATAAACGAAAATGTTAGAAATAATACTTATAATATGTCGATTAATAAATTTAAAAAATAATTATTATTATGTTTAATAATAGAAAACAAGGGCTTGATTTTGTAGCAAACAGCTATGTATTTAAACAAACAATTGCATATAATAAATAAATAAGAAGAAGTTTGTCGAGTTATAAGAATATTTTTCCAACGCTCAAAAACGTTCTGTTTGACGTAATCCCCACTTGAGAAAATTACCTTAAAGTATGTTATCAAGGACTTACTGTATATATACATGTGAAACCACTTCTTTTACATTTGTTCATGTCAAAATACAAATCCTTTCTTACATCACATCATTCTCTATCTAGTGTTACTTTAAGGCAAATTTGTGGTTAAGGCATCAAAAGACCAAAAAAATAAAAGAAAAGATTGTTAATTTATATGTGGGATTGCTGCTGTTGATTTAACCCCTTTGAACAAGTGGAAGCGATAATATTTTTAATCAACAAATGCATTCAATTTGTATGTTCATACACGGGCAAACACACACTTATACACAGGCGCGCGCACACGAGTGGGACGTAGATATTTAATGTGTTAGTGCTTTGTTCGAACATACATTTAAATATTAGTTTTCGGTAAAATTACTAAAAACAATTGCCAGCTAATAACATCTAATCGACTTGCGGAGGATGTAAGAAAGTCCATAAAAGCTAAGTACGTATGTATTTATGTACATGCAGGAAATGCACAGAAAGAAAATAATTGAATCAAAATATGAAATTATTAAAATATGAAATTATGATTTTAAACTGTCATTCAACTTTATATATACAAATTATTTAAGCTGAATTAATCTATATATATATATATATATATATATATATATATATATATATATATATTTTTTTTTTTTGCAAACATTTCCGATCAATTTTTGCTGTGTTTATTTGCTTGGAGTGTAATTACTAGGTACGTTACTGAAGCCATTTCTTTTTGTTCTTTGTCAGCAACTATAAAAGCCACAAGCAAATCTAACTACAGCATTCAGTTTTATTTTACACCTCGTATTTCAAATACAAAGCTCTTGGCAAATATTTTCAAAATATACAAAAAGCTTGTTGATTTATTTAGTGTAAGTGATTAGCAATCAAAGATTTAGATTTTATATAATTAATTAGTAATTAAACTCACAATTTTCTTTGAATAATTAAAGTGTAGAAAAAACATTTAATAGTGTTAAATTTAATTTCGAAACCAAAACCTCGCTGTGCCTACTAACGATGTCGAATCCTGCCTGGGGTATTGCGAACTTTTTCAATTCATTTTGTTTAGCGAAATCGTTTAATATGTGGTATACAATATACTTGACGAAGACATATTTATAACTTTTTATACATTTTTGTCGACTTTGGTCCGAATAAAAATATTTTTTTTACAAAATTCCTCTTGTTGAGGGTTGAGCTAGTCTATATTAGAGATGGTATCGTGAGTGAATTGCACGCTCACGATAAAAAGTTTTCTCATGCACGCTCATGCATCATGACCTTATATTTTTGAATCACGTTCATGCACGCTCACGTGAGTGGAAAAAAGTTATTCACAACAACAAAAAATCACGCTCACGAAATACTCACGAAAAAAAATTTAAAATAAGTAAAAAATACATATATTACTTTTATTACTGAACCGTTTTGCCAGTCGGATGAATGAATTGTTGCAATAATATTTTACTAATAAATATAATTTAGTGTAACGAATGATCACGCATGATTCACGCTTATCACGTGAGTGGTGCCCATGTGTAATCTTTATACATTGGGGTTGGCCGATTTATAAGGGCAAAAATTTGTCGATATTGTGTCATCGATTTTTCGATAGCTTTTGGCATGAGGAAAAAAAGTACCACGACATATCAAAAAATTCATTTTCGAGGCGCCCAAACTAAAATTTTTCAATTTCATTAATAAATAATTCAAATTTTCATTAACAAATAATTCAATTTCATCAAAAATAATTCAATAATGATTCAAAACAAAAATAATAATTCAAAAATGAATTTCACCTTGGAAAAAATGAAATGTTAATACATTTTTAAAACAAAACTAAAATTCAATTTCATTACATAGCGTCTTGACGACCCATCGATTTGTGTTGACAGAAGTCAAAGTCGAAATGAAAAACAGCACTAAAAATGTTCTGTTGTTTTTATGCTTGTTTGCGGTTGAATATTTACAGCACAAATTTGAATTTTTAGGATATGTAATTTATATGCACCGTGTAAAAAAATTACTTTTCTTTAGTATAAATAATATAAAAAATAACTATTATCGTAATGCTCTGTGGTGTATGAGAAGAGCCTGTGACTACCAACCAGTAGGTTGTGGGTATGAATCCCAACGCAACTTTAAAAAAAAAAAATTAAAATTTTTAAAAGTAACATTATTTTGAATACCATTTTTATGCCCATATTTTAGCCGTTAATGGACCGACTTCAATTATTTTCAGTCTAAACCTTCGTAAAACTCCATACAAGAGATCTGCTTCATAAAATTGACCGTAGGACAGTTGGGGCCATAAAAAAACAATAGAATAGGACATATAACAAAAAAGGCTTTTTGGCTAATGCTCATTAATTATTAGACCGAGTTTTGTTATATTCAAACCGAACAACTTTATGAAAAATTCCAAGAGAATGGTATAAAATTTATGCATCTATGTTCTGTGAGGCCTTAATTCTACTTACACCAAAATATAGCAGATGGACATACGGGCATCGCTCGTTCGAATTCTCTATCTATAAGGATCCAGAATATATATATATATATATGGGGTCTTAAATAAATATACATCCTCTCCAAATGTTTTGGTGAAGGGTATAACAACTGCTATGCACATATGTACGAGTATATAAAATATTAATTATGGGAAATAGTGCGATTAAAATTTAAAAAAAAGACAGATATGATCTTAAGCCAAACAATTCCTTTCAATATCAACCAAAAACAGTTCAACTAATTACGTAAACACATTAATTATTACAAACGACGGCACCCATCAAAAATTCCATGCTTATATTGTCACAGGTGGTTGAATACTCGTACTAAGAAAATCAACTCCAAAAGACAGAAAAAAAAGTAAACATAAAATGGAAAATGGAACAGCTTGATCTCAATAGCCAATGGCTTTGGAAAGACGTGAGAGTAATAATATATGGAATAAATAATCATCAGAGATGGGAATTTCGTTCTATCCGAAATTTATTAAATTTGTGGAAACGAACAGAAACTTCGTATTCTAATTTGTTAAAATAATACGGTTAATATTCCCAGTCACTAGTATCCACCGTCAAACGTGTTAAATTCGAACAAATAACGTCGGTGAGATGGTGTAGCGACCTCGAAATCAGTACTGATCTGTTTGTTCTGCTAGTTTGATGGTTCCAGAATTACTTTCATAATAAAAATAATTTTAATTTATCCAAAAAATTTCTAAAACAAATAAAGAAATGGGTAGTTATATTTCATTAGTTCCTTTCAACATAAACCTAAAACAATTCAAGTAATTGCGCACAAATATTAATATAAAAAATTATATGAAAAAGTTACAATATATATGTATGCATATCATGCACGCTTCCTAACACTCAATTTTTATGTACTCACGATCATGCATGAAACACGATAATCCCGTGAGCGATGCCCATCTCTAGTTAAAAAATGTAGCAATTTCAATTACTGATGTTGGCACGACTAAAAGTTTTATTAAGAAAAATTTTCCAAAATGTTACTGATGAGAAAACACTATTTATTCAAATAGAAAAAATAGTTTTTATTTGTTAAAATTTATATAATAAATAAATAAATTTTAAAATTAATGATATCATAAAAGTTCAGGTGGCTGAAAACCCTACCCAACTCCAGAGTATATCGACCCCAGTGCGCGAAATTATCGTATGTTACACCTTTTGGTACTAAATTGATTCTAAACGCATTAATTCATCTGCTGACAAAATAGTATATTGCTAAATATAACAGTTATGGAGATAACACAATGCACATTATATCATATGTAACCAGTGTTGCCACTACAAAAAATTTTTGCAACCAAAATTTGTTTAAAAAAAAGTAATAAAATGAGAAAAAAAATAACCAAAATTGAAATGCATTTTGATTTAGTGCTGATAGATTTCAAGTTTATTTTTTCATATATATTTTTGCACTTATTATGAAAAAAGTGTTCTTCACAGTTGAATAATAATAAAACAAAGAAACAAAAATGTAGTTTTCATACACACATACATATTAAGTAACAAAAAAAAACTTAAATGTAATTTTATTACATTTCTTTTTCTGTATTTCATTTGAAATTAAAATATTCTGAATGAAATAGGGAGGAACATGGCTGATAAAGGTAAATAAATTTAGTTTTTTTAGTGCATTTTTTTTAATTTACGTATTAAATAAATTTTTATTATTATCAATAAACTTAAATCTTTTATATATTTCAAAAAAAGTATCTTACGAGTATAACAGCGTTTTTAAAGCGGATACTCAACAATGATGTTAAAACATAGAAACATTAATATGACGTTATAGTTAATGTAAGTGAATTTATTTCTAATGTAAATTCTAAACTTTTGGTTGAAAGAGGCAGGGACTGAAACCAGGGTTCAGGTTAATCAAAATAAAAAGTTCAGGTTCGGGTTCAAAGTTCAAAACTACTTGTGTTTTCTTACTAAAAAAATTATTTTTCAAAGGAATTTTTGTTTAATTTTACAATTAATATATTTTTCAAGCTTTCTTTTTTTAAATTTGTTCTTTCTGGGGATAAAATAAAATTCAAAGCTGAAATGGCCCTCTCGACGCTGACTTGCGTAGCAGGTACCGCGTGGCGGTTCCGTTTTATGTTGCTCCCAAAATAGTACAATGTTTTTTTTCCCCCAGTCTTGTTCAAATTCATTTTTAACTAAATTATCAATCAAAGCGGTGACATTTCCATTTGAAGAATTTGATTTATAAAACCTTTCCATCTATTTTAGAACTTGTTCGAGCATATCTTCATCATCTTCTGAAGAAACAGATATTGATTCTCTCACAAAATACTATTTTTCTCTTTCCATTTGTAAATTTTTCAAAATTTTGTTGTTTTCTAAATATGTAGTTTTTAGCATTTTCAACATCAATGTCAAATGTAATGCTTTTTATTCTTTTTCTATTAAATATTTTTCTATTTTTTATATTTTTGAAATCGAGCCTTGCTGAATTTTTGCGTTTAACGGGTTCGGTTTCAGTCCCTGGAAAAAAGTAACCAAATCATATAAAAAATACACACACACATTGTAAAGTGAAATATCCAATTTTTGTTAAAAGTAACCAAAACGGCAACGCTGTATGTTACAGTTTTATAAATTAAGCAGTTTTTGTCCTACACAATTGAATTTATTCTATGAACTCTTGCTTCTAATGTGGTAAGTATGATAATAAAATAACAAACTTGCGTTTCCTTTAGCAAAAAGTACAATTTCTAAGGTTGCGGTTTAAGGTGCAGGGAAACGTCGTAGACATAAACCAATATACAGAGATGCCAATTCCTTTATTTATCAAAATTGGTTTGCGGCTGAAAGTCGTAGGTCTACCAGGTTTAAAACTAGAAACGGTTCTTTTTTAAAGGGCTTACGACTTAAACAACACATGACGGCCCGCCAAAACGACTGAATTGAAGATATTATAACAATGATGCTCAAAATTTTAATTTTCCCAATGATTGGAAGTTATTCTGAATTTTCGAGTTTTTCACATTCCTTGCATTTGTAGCTCGTTTTAGAAGAATTTACGGCCTTTTCTAATTATTGTAAAATATTGCGACTATCGCGATATGATTGCCTGAAGTGGCCTTTTTATTGCTTTATCGAAGTTTTAAGATTTTATAGAAAGATGAACACAGAATTTCATTGCCCTTATTTATATGCAAAAATTATATTTACACAAACAGATAATACCAGAAATAGGACTGCAATTTTCGCATTTTATTTTACATTACGAAAATACAGTGCAGACTCGTTTAACGCAACCCTCGATAAGCGTAACACCTCGATATACGCAACACCCAATTTCTCAACACTGGTGACTCTGTTAACGCAACTTTAAAAAAATACAATACCTCAATTAACGCAACTTTGCAAACAAAATTAAGATGCTCTATTTCTTTTAGTTTGCTACTTTAGTTTTTTATTGATAAATTCAAAACTATAAGCCTTTGTGCATGAAATCTTATGATTACGTACAAAAATCATTTTGATTTACCGCTGTCTAGGAACGACTTAGAAATTTTGCGTTTTGCTTTTGTTTTTGAAACCAATATAGTTCAAAAAATTTTTTGTTTGTAAGTGATTGTTTGTGAATCTTCAACTTCATAACAACCATCAGTAAAAATTTACATATATTTATTTTAATGTATTTATATTTTATGTATTTGTTTTCATTCTTTATTTGAATTAAATTATTGCATTTGTTTTGAAAATTAATCCTTGTTTCATAGAAATTTTTACTCGGTTGTCGCAACAGACCAAAATTTTTATTGGTGCCGTTAAACGAGTCTCCACGGTATTTCTTAGCACTAATTCGCTTTACATACATATATTGTTATATTGCCAACTTTTTTTGTTTCGTAGCTAAAAAAATTTAAATTAATTTAATTTGACTGCACGACAAAAGTACCATAGACAACAACCTGCAGCCGTGTTAGTCGTGAAATAATCATTTTCAAATAAACGAATGTATTCTATTTCTGACATTTTGTAGTCGGTAGCCTTTTATGGTGAATGTGTTTAAGGCATGAATATATCTATTACATAAATTATCCGGCTGGCTTATGAATGGACGCGGTTATATTTTTTTATCACAAGAAGACTCGAGGAATCTTTGCCATTGGAGTATATACATACATATGTACTAAAGACGTGCATTTGTTTAACAACAGATATTGTGAAAAGAGTTCTAACATGTTACATCCAACATAATATAAGTATATGTATATGAGAAAATGAGTGCGCTCTCACTAACTCACTCTATTGAACAAACCAAAAAATTTTACTTGTTCTTTTGCGTCCAAGACAACATTCCACTGTTTGTATTTGAGAAAATACTATTTGTACAACAAGTATAAGTGAGGAATTTATGTTACAATAAGTAAAGTTATAAAGTTGATGTGGGAAATTGCATAAATTTTAAAACCATTTGTCGAACCTTTTGCTTTGTATTATAAAACCTTTATTTATTATTTTTTATCCACGTCTTTAATATGTAAACATCTTTAACATCATGCCAAAGAACGTTCTCGCGAACTGGAGCTTCAGGAAGTTGGCGAGTTATGATTTTACATGACCATAAATCGTTTTCGCTGAGTTCATACCCGTCGATTTTGTTTTTTCGGATTAAAGGTATTTGGAGGTGTGGACAAGTAACATTAAACAACATCCCAGCTCTCAGCGCCTGCGGTCCATTTTACGTAGGCTTGAGCAAATGCTTTGCGAAGTTCGAAAATTTTATTGATAAAAAATATCCATGTACGAGTATCTACATAAAAGAGATTTTATTGTAAAATTTGTTAGGAAATTATGATAAAAATACTACATTTAATAGGTATAGAAACTTTAATTTTAAATTAAAATCTTTCGGCTTTTTTTTGCTTTTCTTTATCGATTAAGTTTATTTTTTCTCCAGCACCAATCAGCACTGATTGCAACATTGGAAGATTTTGTATGCGAAATTGCAGAATACAATATTTTTGTTACCAATTATTTTTAAATTTTCAGCATTAACATAAATATATATATTTTTTTTGGAAAAAATTATGTATGATACATAATCCGATGAACTGTCTTAGCTTTATATTGAAAGGAATTGTTTGGCTTGACTTCAAATCTTTATGAAATTTTTCGATACATTCGTTATTTTATTAAGAAAGTAATATTGGAATAATTTATTCACCAGACTCGCAGAGCGGATCAGTACTGATTTCGTGGTCTCTAATCCATCTCATCTCATCAGCGTTCTGTGTTCGATTTTATCACTTTTGACGGTGTATACTAGTGACAAGAGATATCAACTATTTAACCGTATTATTAGTCACTAGTATCCACAGTCAAAAGTGGTAAAATCGAGCAAAGAACGATAATGAGATGGTGTACCGACCTCGCAATCTGATACTGATACGTTATGCTAGTCTGATGAATAAATTATTCCAATATCACTTTCATAGAAAATAATCAATTTCTAAAAAAAAATCTTAAATTAAAAAAGAAATGAATAAAATCAGATTTGAACTCAAGCCAAGCAATTCCTTTCAAATAATAATTTTATTTATCAATAGCGTAGTTCGTAGTAGTTCGGCTAAAAAGTAATAATAATGGTGAAACATTATTAACAAAAACAAAAAACAAAAATTCGATTCTCTTTTCAGTTTCATGTTGCGCATTGTAGTGTTGCCTTTATTTATATTTTTATTTTCCATGGCATGTATGGGTCAAACATTTCAGTACTCTAGAGGTTGGACAAATGGCAAAAGAGCTGGCGCGACAACAACATTAAATAATCTCTTTCACAAGGATGACAATAGTTTGACCGAATTGTTTGAAGTACAAGATGCTAATGAAAGAAGATTGGAAAGGTGTGCTTACAACTATTAAATATTTGAATAAATCAATAATTATTTTTATTATCTTCCATTGTTCAGATGCCTTTTACAGATACAACGTCTTACTAGAAAACCTATACTTTCACATTCATCTGCAGCCACTGCTTTCTCCATGAATCCTGTCATTCCAAGCAGTCAAAATAGCAACGTCAACAGCAATAACAACTTAAATAACAATCCATATGGCAGGAATCATCAATCAAATGAATTGTTTGAGGAACTTGGTGCTGGTGGCGGTACAATAATCGATACAAACGATTATGTGAAACATTAATTGTTACAGCCATGATGATGTTGATAATGATGATATGCATTTACAAGGATAAGCATTATGATGTTACACGAAAATAGTTTATGATTGCCCTAAAAGCTACACAAATACATACTATTTGGATATGTATGTATGTATGTACATACATATTTATGTTAAATGAAATTTAGCAAAATATAAAAGCTACAAAAACAAAATAAAAAATAAATAAATATGTTATGAAAATGTACAATGATAATGTTTTTAGCTGCTTTAAGCATTGGTTTAACGCATTTGGTTGTAAATAAAAATAAAAAATGACGTATAAATACGCCTTGGAACTGATTAAATATCAAAATTATTAACGATGTAAAGGAACTTTTCACTTGTTACTTAAATAATAATTAGCTCGCTTTGCGATCATCTATGTATTAAGCAGATAGAAAAAATATAATTAAACCAGCTGGGACAAACCGTTTGTAAGCGCATAAGCTAGTTGAAAGCTGGACAAAAATTCATTATTAAAGAAGGTAATTTTCTTAGCTCTTCCAAGCCCAGGAGTTAGTAGCATCTTGGGTCCTATTTTATAATTCATATTTGCCTTTAAGATTTCAATAAGCAATAATATTCACACATCACAATTTGCTGATGATACAAATTTTCTAAGCGTCCGTGGGAACCCTCAAGAACAATCGAGGACTATATACCATTGTTGGAAAAATATCTGAAGCAAGATAATATTATTGCTTTCGAACAAAAATGTGTACATATTATTACATTTACATTGCGATTTTAACGACAATACGTTGATGTGGGTGGGATCCAGTTGTAAAGTACTGTTTCAGCATCAAAGACAGAAAAAATTCCAAGGCAACAAAATAAAATATTCCGCATGATTACAGCCGCTACCTGTCATTTTAAGATCGGTGTTCTCAAAACACATGACAACGTTCTAGTAAATAAACAAGTAAATTATTATCTGAGTGGCGCATTAGTAGGGCGAGTGCTTATTTAACCGATGTGCAGCACTTCATTCTCTGGCGCATGCAAGTGGTTTTTTTTGTTGAGACAAACACAATCTGCGAAATCTGTCTGGGTCCAGGCAAAAATCGAACCTGCGTCGCCCAGACTAACAGACCCGTACACTACCCACTAGTCTACGCGGAGGAGGGTATTTGATAGTGAAAACAAGTTTTAGCTCGTAATAAAATAATTGTGCAATAGACCAGTAAGTAAAACGCTTGACATCAAAAAGAAATGCAAAAGTGACTTTGAGAAAAACTTTTGACCACCAGAAATGATAAATTTTCAGTTATTCATATCATTAGTTTAGTGTTAATGAAGATGGCACGATCGAAAACCATATTTTTATATATTGAATTCACTTCAATTTTAGTAAAAAAAGTTCGTGTTTCCAATTTTAGAAACATTAAAATTGGCTATGATAATTCAGAATAGAAAATAAAAGAGGAAAAATGTAACGTCCGTCACGTATCGTGCCTCGCAAAGAGCTCACGTCTTTTGATAAAAAACTGCAAAATTTTTGGCCTGTAAATAAGTTATTTTAGAATTCATCTTCTTTTTAGGAACTAGATTTTGTGTGATTTTTATGCGAAACTCGCTAAAAATTATGAAAACACACTTTAGCTTTCCAAGTTACTTCCGTTTTTTGTGTTTCTTGAAAAATCGAAAAATGAGAATTTCGTGCAGTGATTAGATAAACACTATTATTTGAAAGGGAAAACGGCGAAAGAGACAAAAGAAAAGCTCAATAAACATTACGGTGAGTCTGCTACGTCAGATTACATGGTAAAATATTGGATTGCTGAATTTAAACGCGGCCGAACAAGCACTGCAACAATACCATCAACGGGAAGGCCAAAAGATGTGGTTGGTTGGTGAAGAAAATATCCTCGATATCGTTTTTTCTATATGCACTTTGTAAACAAAAGAGAGCTAAGTAAGAGAGTTTTATGTTGTTTCTTTAGAATGTTTTTGTATTTTATCGTATATATGTATGTATTTCCGTAAATGCTTGTGGCCTTATTCACAAACGATTAATAAAGTTATAGTAGGTTTAATGTGGGATTTTTTATATGGGAAAACCGATTTTAATGCACACATTAACTTTATTAATCGTTTATGAATAAGGAGATTAATATTTAATTGCATACTGGAATGCGGTCTATTCGCCGTCGACCGCTGGATACACTAGTTATTTTAAAAACGCGTACGAATGTAGCGTTCGTTACGCAGGATTTGCCCATATAGCGGGAAAGCCGCTATGAGAGTCTTCAAGATTGAAGAAAACTGGCATTTATGTACATATATGCTGTCAAAGAACAACTTTGGCCACCATTTTGCACACGGATTTGCATTTGTTTCCATTTAAGATTCAGTTGACACAAAAGCTTCTTCGACACGGCCATTTACGCCGCCCGCACTGTGGACCATTTTATGAGAAGGCGGCCAAAATTCATTTTTTTTATGGTCACCGATTGTAAAATCTTAGAGTTCATTCCAAACTAGATACTAGTGTACCTCGGGAGCCAAAAAATTAAAACGTTAATTCAAGTATATCACAATTCAAGTATATGAAGAGGATGGTCATTTTCAGTATTCCGCTAAAATGAAAAATTTCTTAGTAAGCTTTTAATTTTAAAACACCTATAAATTTTTTGCTTTAAAAGATTTTCAAACGAAATAAATTTTGTTTATTTGCTTGATTTGTTAGCTATTAGTACTAGAAAAATTAAGTCTTTATGAGTTTGAGAAATTAACTTCTTCTTTTGTGTTCTTTAAAGCCCAAATTTTCCTAAACTCTCCTACTTATTAGAGCCTAACTTCTAAAGTTCGCAGAAGTTCAAAAAAGCATAAGTACTTTTTGAGCACACACGACTTTTTTGGCAGATCGCACGACCAAGTAGGAGAGCGTATCACGGCCTTTACTAAAACATACCTTATGTGTTTAATAATACATTAATATGTTTATTTAAATTGAGTATTACCAGAGGAACTTTATATTTTTTACTTTAGTTTTTAAATTCCTTAAAGGTTATTTCCAACACGGAAAACATGTATTTTTGTTATAAATAACACAATCAGTCAGCTGTGCTTTCGAGTTCACTCATTTTCCCAAAAATAGTTTTACAGCCAACGAGTTTAAAGTTTTCAATTTACTCACAGCTTAAAGGAAAATACAAAAATATTCACATCTCAAGAGGTGATCATACAGGATATTTGAATGAAATTCGCACACGATATGAAGAACGATAATGGAAATTAATTCTGGACTATTAACTCACGAATCACGTTTTTTGGGCTGTGATGCTGTTGCAGGCAAATAAGCGATATAAATATTTATATACGAGCATATAATGATTATACTTAAATTTCAGTCACAGATACATATGTACATATTTCCAATTTATTGTAATTTCTTTAAGTTTATATTAATATGTACGGCAAATTTACTTTTCTAACAATAATAATATTTATACATATATGTATGTACATACATATATATATACATATCCCAGTAAAATATATGTACATGGATTAATCCATAATCGAGCAATAAAGGAGTAATGACTTGTTCATCCATTTGGAGTAATAAGCGAGCTCTCGAAACTTTTCTTTTTGTTTTGTTGTTTATGCCTCGCTTAATACTCCAAATGGATCAATGAGGGATGTATCAGTTCGTTTTTGTTTTTTTTTTCCTTGACATATGCATGTATGTAACTGTTAATTGTTGTTGTTTTCGTTTTGTTTTTCTATTTTTTTTTTTCTATTTAGTCAGTTTAGTTTTAAAAAGTAAAAGACGTGTTATTAAAAAAAAAGCGAAAAGGTACGGGTATAGATGGTAACAAATTGTCAAAATGTGTCAAAATTTAGTTTCTAAGCGTCATTTAAGACGACTAGTGGAAAAAGAAATTGAAAAATTCTCAAATTGTAATCGGGAGACTTTAAGTGAACAAGAGGCATCAGCACCTAACAAACTCAATGAATTATCAAATGAAGATAGCCAAACGGAAAACTTTGTTGTTCATTATGATATCAATTCAAACAATATCAGTGAAAATGTTGATCAGAAGCTTGCTTCTTGGGTAATTGAAAATCGCGTTTCGAACGAATGCTGTAATTCACTACTCTACATTTTAAAAAGTGAAGGTATGCACGTTCCACTATGCAGAGAAACATTGTTGAAAGCAGTGCATCCAGAAAACCCATGCTGCTGCACATAGAGCCCAGAAATAACAGATATGGCACCAGGTGAATACTTTCTGCCCAAGGTTGTTCGAAATGTGAGCAAGAAGCTTCATATAAAAATAGAAGACTAAATAACACTATAGTGCCTGGAAATGCCTACTCGTCAAAAACTATGATCTCGTTGAATCCAACAAAAAAATAATAAAATTTTTGAAAAAATTTTAACAAATAATGAATATTTTCTTGTTTTTGTCAAAAAAAAACCAAATTTGTATTTTATACATATGAATGTTTACTACCTTTATGCTCTTTTAGGAGACAAAAACGATTACTCCCTCTGTCGTCATTTTCAACATCAAAGGGAGTACTCGATAAGGAGCTTAAAAGGAGTACTCGTGTCTGCGAACAAGCTGTGTTAAAAATCCAATGAGGTCCGGAGTTTTATGGAGTAATCTATTACTCGCAAAGGAGCGCTCCAAGATTAATCTTTGGATGATTCTATTTTTTACTGGGATACTAGTTCATACACATGCATACACATACATGCATATGTAAATATGTACGCATGCTACACTTAATTTCCATCATACAACAAGTTATTGTTTAATCCACCTGCCAAAATGCTTGTCATTAGTTTTACATCCTTTTAATGTTTCGCATCTTTTACTGGGGCGTGTGTATCTTTCTCAATTTTGCGGTTATGAGAATCATAAAATGGTGCTATTAAATTAGTTTTAGTGCCAGAGAATAGTCTTAAACAATGTCCTGTAGTTATTTAATTTTATTTTACTTCTATTTTTTACTCTGCGTTATTTGATATCGTTCGTTTTATTAGGCTAAAATTATATTTGATATTTTATGATATACAGTGTCGAGCATAAGTGAATTTTTTTTCCCAAATTCAGTTTTTTAAGCAAAATAAATATTATTTCTTTCAACTATTCAATGAAACAGGAAATCAAAAGAGAAAACATATTTTTTAAATATTACAACTCAATGTTGACACTTTTACATATTCTAAAATTCCGTTGTCATATTAAAGATTCGAATGAATTTTTTATATTTCTTCAAATCACATTCGTATTTTTGATAAACTATTTTTGTAATCAAGGCAAATTCATAACAGGTAGAGTCGCCTCAATTCGCTTTGAAAAATACCTGCTTCCTTTGTCAAAATCAACGTCAAACACTTCATATAAATCAAACATAAACAAATTTTGACAAACAAAATAGATCAATAGATTGTTGTAGATCCGCTACTACCTGGTTGATCTGCCTGGATTCTGTTCATGTGGATTTTCTTAGTTCTTATCAAGGCAGATCTACCAGGTAGCGGTTCTACAACTATACAACATTTTTTGTAAAAATACCTAACTGACTGTCAAAACTTGTACAAAACCGGGTGGCACTGTTAGAACAGTTGAACCTCTAACAAATGTCGAACATCATATAAAGCTGTGGTGCTTGGCAGTTTGACATCAGTCATGTTGTTGTGAGTATATTATCATCACAAATTTAATTTTACACAATTGACATATAGTCAGGTTAATTAGCTGTGCTAACGCTACTACCTTGTTTATTTGCCTTTGTTATTGTCATGTTGATTTTTTGCAGTGTTGTGTTTTTTAATCGTCAAACATCATGATGCTGTCAAAAGTTTTTTTACATTTTGATCGTCATTGCGTTTATATGTGCGCAATTCATTATGTTGAAATGCTGACTGAAAAACATACATACAAAACATATTTTTCTTGATGCTGTTGTCAGCTGTTTTTGACTTCTTTACAATTTTGACTTCTTTACAATTTATTGTCTATGCATAGACATGTATTATTGGACCATGGTTCTTGTTCTCGAAGTATAGCCGATATATCGGTATCGAATGCTCCCTAATATATATATCCTTTTTACACAGAAAATCTCCTCAAAAAACTGAGGACTTTTCTTATAAATTGTATGCTCAAGCCAATCAATCGTTTGGATTGTGGAAATCGCACTTTATGCCGTTTTCTTTTTCTAAAAATAAAATTTTACATTTAATTTACTTTTTATCAACAAAATTGCAATTCAAAGTTTTCTTAAGACAAAAAATTATGTCTCGTATATGATAATACAATAATTTCTAATAAACTCGCTATTTCAGAAAATAATTACATTGATAATTGTCAATAAAAATTGCAAAAAATTTTGCACTTTTTTCAAGAAAATAAAACGCTATTAATGTTTCCAAAATAATATGTAAACTCCATTTAAAGTATGAGCCTTGTTAAGCTATCAACTCCAGTAATAGGTTTTAAAATAGTTTTGTTTATGGTTCAATGAATGAACGAATTTGTTATTTGATTATTTCCCTTTAAAAATGAAATGAAAATTTAATTGTTTTTCTATAGTCCGTCAATAATATTTATTAAACATATATTTTTTTAAGAACAGTTTGAAAATTAAGTTTTTTTGTGCGCAAATGTGAGTTTTTGTCAGCGTTCTCAGTTTTGGGGTTTCATCCCCAAATATGGGATTGTTTTGTGATTGGGAATCGATATTTCGGGAAAATCCCCAGAGGATTTTTTGGGGAAAAGGCTCTTTTCTCGCTGGGGATTTTCGGGGATAATAATTTATTATAAATCTTGTTATTTAGTTTTTCTTTTTTATATTCCAATTCATGTATGTATTTAACAAGTCATGTTTTTCTGCTTGATGGTATGTACAGTATGACTTATTAGAATCTCTTCTTAGAATAAATATACACTTTAAAATTAATTCAGTTTGCTGTCCCGAATTTATTCCATCTTTTCAAATGCTAACACTTTCTAATACAAACAACAAAATTGCATTGGCTGATGATTCTGAAGTTTTTGATTGATAAATAAGTACGTGTGAAACTCTGTGAAGCACAGTTTTTTTTTTTGTAAAACAAATATTTATTTTTCAACATAATCTCCTTTTAACCCAATACACTTAGTCCAACATTTCTCCAGTTTTTGTATCCCTTCCAAAAAATAGGATTATTCGAGGTTCTCAAAATAGGCATTTGTTTGGTCAATAATTAAATCGTTGGAGCCAAATCTCTTTCCACCGAGCCATTTCTTTAGGTTTGGAAATAGGAAGTAGTCGGTAGAGGCATAAATCCGGAGAATATGGCGGAGGAGGTACCAATTCGTAGCCCGATTCAACAGCTCCATTTTACCATTGAAACCAATGGTGCAGAGTCCCCATAGTATTTATCGAGCTTTTCTTTGGTTTGATTGACGGTTTTTTCGCAAAAAATAATGTTTAACGAACACTGGAAATTCACTTTTTTATTTTTAGAAAAATACACAAGGTTGTGTATTTTGAACAGCTGTTAAACGCAAACTAAATGACTACACTTGCTAAAAATTGTACAGTAGAGTATTAACAGGTGGTACTTGATGGGAACAGTGTTGCATTTCATATAACTACGAGGGAAGTTTGACAAGTCACGGACTTATTGATCTGCCCAGGTGGCAGCATAACGGCAGCTGATTTCTTTGTCTTGCTTATGCTTTCTAAATTGAATATTAAAGAGGATGCTTTTATATTTTTCTCTTGATTTGTTTTGACAGAACCGATTTAAAAAATGTCTAGTATTGTTGTAATTGTTTGTAGTAATAATTTCATCTGTTTAATATATATATATATATATATATATATATATTAATGTAAATACTTAGAGGTCAAATTATAAATTAATTATAATAATAATATTACACAAATGGATTTGATTAAGTAAATAATTATATGGTTACATCTCGACCTTTTCGATAACGTTTACTTGCTTGAGTTCTTTTAATTAGTCAAAAAATTAAATAAAAACACAACGGAAATTTATTTTGAACTTAATGATAGTTTTTTCCTTTAATACCACTTTTTTATAAAATACAGAAAGTAATTTGTTTAGTTAACACTGCAAAAGCTTAGACAATACTGACTTCTTTGTGCCTGGCAGTGTCGACTTATATCGCATTTGACTTGCTACGGTTCTCGAACGCATTAGAAAAATCCTCCCAATGACAATAAGTTTGCTTGTGCCTTTGTTGTTATTCAGCTATGTTATGAAAGCGGCGTGGAGATCGCAGTAGAAAACGTAAAAAATGTGAGTGGCGAATAAACTAACCAATTTTATGTAAAGTTTATCCGTAATCCAATCGAGGCCGTTAGTCTTTGTTTACAATTGGAATGAAGACTTTTCATACAGATTTCTTAAACAATCTAGTAGATTCTCATTGCTGTTTCTAGAACTTTCTTGAATGTTCTGTTTCCTTTAGTTTTAATTTAAGTGCTTAAATTTTCATACACACGTTTGATTATGCTGTTCTTAATCACCGCTGTATTTTTATGTCTGTTAAATTTTAATCTACATTTGAATTTTGTAACAATATTAATATGTTTCCTTTGACATAATATTAATTCATTTCTAAGGATATGTGGGATGAGATTATTATAATTATTTCGACTATTTATAAATTAACAAATAAGAAAAAGCTTGATTATATTAAAAATTTTGCAAATTTTGTTAAGAAAAACAAAAGTTTTATATTGTTTAAAGAATTTTTACAAAAAGGTGTTATATATTCCAGAAGAATCTGTCTCTTGTGACTGAGAAATATTGAATTCCACTAAGCTTTCTGTTATTTGGGTATTTTGGGGATAAGAAAAACGTTATTTTGTGGAATGAAAAATTGCAAATTGGGTTTAAGGTATGAAATAAAATTGGGAACCCTGGTTTTTGTAATACAGGGAATGTTAGTGTTCTTCAAATCCTACTTTATTCATTTAAATGGTTTTATATTTGAGCTTTTTTATATACATACTCGGCATACATACATACTTTGCCATACAACAGAAGCAATATAAAACTCTCAAATGCTTTAAAAAAATTCCTTATTCTTTAAGTAACTGTCAGTAGCAAAATAAATAAATAAATAAATAAATGTTTTCCATTAAGTGGTCAAAATCATGATGACAGAGGTCGACTGATTTCACACTTCATTACAAATTTTAATGGTTCCTGTAGTTCATACATTTGATTTTTTTATTACAAAATTTCTCAATCACTTCCTTTATGTAGTACGTACTCGCAACAAATAGGGAGGCACAGACAGCATATTGACTTCACAAGAAAATACTCATTCAATATATTTATTTATTTATACACAAGTATTGTTGCTTGTTTTTACAAACATTCTCATCTATCTATTCATATAAAATTAAACGACTGCATACTTACTTTTTTTATTCGTTCCAAGGGCAGTACGTGTGCATGTGTGTGTGTGTGCATGTGTGTGTTTACATATATAATATTGGCATTTCAAATTATTGCCAATATAAATTTAACCACATGACAATAAAAGTTAAAAATGGATTTAAAAAAAAAAGTTATTCATTCATTCCAAAATCCACCACGCCACTACTGCCAGTCAGACATACTTATGTACACACATACAACATTTGTATGATTTTTATAAGTATTTTAAATTTGTATGTGACCGTAGTTAGGAACGTTGTACTATTTTTACATTTTATTTTTTGTTTTATTCATTATAAATTATTGAATACCTGTTAAAATTGCTAAAGGATGTTCTTTCTACTTTCTATGTATTACGGTTATGGCATTTGATGGAAATCGGTTGGTTGCCGTAGTGGTGGTGGTCCAGCAGTCGATTGAATTAAATTCATTCGCATCTTGGAAAAGCAATAATGTTGTTGTTTCAATAAACAATTTACTATATTGAAATTTTGTAATGATTTTATTGTAGCAATATTATATATTGTTGTTGTTTTTATGTTTTTATTTCAAAGCAAACTGAAATCTCGCTTACAGGTAAAAAAAAATAAATCCAAAAATTTATACTTAAAAGTAAAATTAATAACGACGCTTAATAAAAATTGGTTTTATTAAAAAATAAACAGACATTTTTCGGCTCATTGATTTGGGACTCAATTCTGAGAATTGCACGTGAAAGTAGCCCCAAAAATAAATACTTCTGCATCATTCGTTTTATCAAGTTGGCTGCATTAATAATTATTAAATTATAATTTAATTTACATTTTAAAACCAGAAAAACATTGAATATTTCAATATAGAAAATAACAAGTATACGTACGATATACCAAGATACGAGTATAATCGTGTTAAAATATAGAAAACGTGATAAAAATTCACCTTGAACAAAAACTTTTGTATGGCCATTAAGTTCTTTTTTTGGGGCTATTTTCACGTAAAATTCTCGAAATTTAGTACCAAAATTAAAAATAAGGAGAACGAGTATTAATAAAAATATCAGATGCAGGTAAATTAAGTGTTTTTTTATAAATTGCTCAACATTATAGTTTGCTCAACACCCATTTTTGACAATATAATAAAACACCCAAAGATCTTTCGGCATTTGAAATTATTTATTTTTGAAAAACTTATTTATTATAAATTATTCTTATATATATTTTTCGGCCTTCTGTTTTTTAAATGAATCTAATTTATTTTGAGTACTAGGTAAATTTAAAAAAAAACGTTATTAAAATGTTTATTAAGAACCGGATATTTTGCCACTTCTTTATCTGGCTTCTTACATTAATTTGCATATGCAGTGCTATCTCGATAATCCGGACACATGATGATAACGTTGTCTTTCTCTTTCATGTTTTCTTTTTCCAAACAAAAGCTATTCTATAGTTGCAGAATAAATTCTATTATATCTGTTCGGCCGGTGGGTTGAGTGCATTTTTTTTACAAATTCTGGTTCATAATTTAGGAAATTGAAGCCGCGGGTAAATAGAAAAGCAAAAAAATGGCAAAAATTACATCTGATGCAGTGCCCGGTTTCAGTAGCTAATGTGAGATCTTCTCTTAGCGAAAAAATTATTGTCATTCTGCTAAACACAGGATGAGATCATTTCAAGATTCAAAGGTTGGTTCGTTTAATAAAATACAAATCGCTTTATAAAACAAAAACTTCGACTGCTGAAATCTCCTTAATTGTTAAATTTTGTTGACAATTTAATTAAAAAAGATTGCTTAAGCTGTGAAAAAATAAAATAAAATAAACGCGAAAATATTACTGAAATAATTAAATTCGTGTTCGGATTGACAATTCAGGAGAAAAAGCAACAACAAAATGTTTTTTGTTTTTGTCACTGCAGATATGAAAACTTCTCACGAGTTACATAAACGATGCAAAGATTTACTTCATATATTAAAAATAACCTCATTTTTTTCTCTGTTCAAAATGTGAGTCATACAGTCTATAATTAAATTATCATCACCAAAACACAACCACTCACAAAGGTGATTGATAAAATTCATTACATTTATTAAAAGTAAAACATTTATAAATAATATTTAAATGCATTTGCTGTTCATACAAAACAGATTCGCACCACACCCACTACTTAAACTGTAGACAATAATGAACTTGTCTTACAAAGATGTGAGCAGGTTTTCCAGTCCTTCATAAATGTGATAAATACCCGCCGTGGCATAAATAAAGAAATTGAATTGCCTGCATTTATAGACAGCAACAAAGAAAAATAAGAATATAAATATGAACGCAAAAACATGTTTTTAAATTGAATTCCTAACAAGCTAATCGATCCTCAGGGATAATAAAAACATACGCACTTATGTACATCATACTCGTACGCCGTCGGCAAACGACTATAAAAGTCTCTGGACGCAATGTGAGCTGTGGGAATTGGGGAATATGATTTCATAACGCGATGCAAGATATGAGACAATGAGAAATGGAAGAAGATTAAAAACATCAGAAATACGAGGGCAGCTTGATAATTCCGTGAATTTTTATAACTCCAAAGCACTAACATTAAATACAAATTTTGAGGAGTTTTAACGAAAATGAAAAAAGTGAATTTCATGGGCAGATTAAACAATATATTTTAAGTAAAAAAAAAACATCACCGAAATCAAAGAAAGACTGGACTGGAATATAAATGCAACCGCGTGACTATGGCGAAAATCCATGAATAAGTCTACGAACTGCTAATACATCCAGCATACTCTTTGGATTTAGCCCCTTTTGACTATTTCCTGTTTACAAAATTTTAAGAAATGTCTGACTGGAAAGACATTTGGGTCAAACGAAAAGGTTATTTTATTTAAAGTGATTATTTTTGATTATTTTACAAAATTTTAAGAAATGTCTGACTGGAAAGACATTTGGGTCAAACGAAAAGGTTATTTTATTTAAAGTGATTATTTTTGAAACAAATTTGTTGTTAATAGGTTTTAATCCAAAGTGATTATTAATTGTTGGCTAAAGTTCGTAAAATTTTTAGTCTGAAAGAATTGGACATGAGACAATATTGCAAAGGAACAAGCGAAAATTTTAACACTATTTAATTTCAACTTACACGGCAGAACAGAAACAACGTTGACTTTCGGGAGCCGCTACACTCCCATCATCAGTGGTCATGTGTGTTTCCGTGTATCCGCCACTGTTTAGGTGGCTCGATTGAAACAAACGCCTATTTTGAGGATCTTGAGAAATCTTGCTATTTGGAGGAAATGAAAAAACTAGAAAAAAGGCGCTTCACTAAATGTATAGAGCTTAAGGAACACTATGTTGAGAAATAAAATGCTTTATTGCCGAAAAAAAATTTATATCATCGAAAAAATCACGGAATTATCAAACCACCCTCGTACATTTCACACTAAACTACTGTTTGCAAGCTCAAATGAAATTAAATGAAGATACATACATACATATATATGTACACAACACAGCATGAGATGAATTTTTGTACAGAAAGGACTTAAAAAACGAATCGTAAAATCGTTTACACAAATGCAAAAATTGGGGTGGACTCTGAAGGATGATATGACTTGAAGAGCTTGACTTCTGTTTATTGTCAAGTGTTGTTATCCTCTGTTGAACATCACTAAACTAATGGATATGGTCGGAGTTGTTATGTGTACATTTCTGTGATAGTATCTACTCACACGATTGTGACAGTGATAACCTGCCTTAAAAGGAAAACACTTTGTTGGGTTGACAAAAAAATGTTTTCTTTTTAATATGGAAATTTGCAATAAACTATTTAAGAATTTGAAAATTACATAGCAGTTATATCTACAACAATTTTACACAGTTATAGCCACGGAAACCGCAAATAAAAAATAGTATTTCTTTTTTCTTGGGCATCCCATAGAGACGGAGATAAAATATTTATCCGTTCTTAGAAATTTTGATGAATTTTGACATTGATTTGTTAGTGCATACCTTTGCATAGTTTAATTTTTATAGCATATTTTGCATATTCGACCCTTTCAGAAAATATTTTTATACCTTGCAGGCATTTTCTTTTATTGGCTGACAATGTTTTTTTGCAACAGAAGCAAAAAAAAACTGTTTTGAATTCTGATCAACAGATCATTTTGCTAATGCCACATTTTCGCCATCTACATCTTATTTTCAGTCTATAAATCCCAAAACCAAAGCAAAGCAAAATGTATGTACATCAGTAGATGTATAAAGAACATTTTCATTTCACATTTTTCGTTTATTTTATTTAAAAGTCCAAATCAATATTTTGTGATTTTTATTGGCGAATTTTATACAAAATCTCGAATTCTGATATCGAGATATCCTTAGAAATTAAAGTTGAATCTCTGTTTTGTATTCAGTTGTTTTGGTTCTTAAGAAAGAAGATCATTTGATATAATTGAATTGTTGAATGAAAAATATATATAATTTTCAAACAATCAATGTTTATTTCTTTTTAATAGTATTTTTAACATTTTAAAGCATATTTTTACACTTTTACTGCATATTTATTGCCCATAAATTATTTTTTAGGACATATTTCCGGTTTCCATCGAAAAAGCAATCAAAATTGCACAGGCATCTATTATCTTTGTTTGCCAACCGATTTTTTTCATTCTTTTACCAAATGGTAAGTTTTGTTGAGCTTTAGTGACTTGACTAGATATTATTCAAATCGGTTCAGTATTAAAGAAATACAAGGCTCATAAATTTGACACCACTACAAATGCTAAAAATACGCACGTGCTTTCACTTATGTATGTAAGTATTGGTTCAAGTGAAAAAATAAACAAAGCAATGAGAGTGCTTAAGAGTTCCGGTCAGTGATGGCATTTTGGAGCTTTTCGGGCATTTTTTGGTGCTTTTTGCATTCTCATACTCGCAAAATTTTGTTAAATACATAAAAAAGAGGGTATTTACAGTGTTTTTCACAATTTCTCACAGTGCCTTTCGTGTTTTTTTGTACAACTGAGAAATGTTTTTAGTTACAAAAATTGGATACTTCTTTTAAGCGCAAATAGTACTTTTTAAGCAACCATGATTTTTTTTCCGCTGATGTAGAAAGAACGTTTAGTTTGATGAATTTGTTTAGAACAAAAGTTAGAATCCGGTTATCTTTGAATTCAGTAAATGCGTTAGTGTATATTAAATACGGTTTAAAATATGAAAATGCATGCAGTAGCAATTTTCAACTGCCTTTAAATATTTGTAGCTAAATAAATTCGAACGAATCAAACCAAAAAAGTCAATATTTTATTACAACTGTTTTGTGGCCTGATCGCGGAGACGAAATGTATATTTTTGATAGCGAAATAAATGAAAATAAAATAATAATCGATTGAAATGCTATCGTGAATTTCATTCGATAGCAAAATTTTTTGAATTTGTATG
Source organism: Gymnocheta viridis (assembly GCA_956483585.1). Classification (NCBI taxonomy): domain Eukaryota; kingdom Metazoa; phylum Arthropoda; class Insecta; order Diptera; family Tachinidae; genus Gymnocheta; species Gymnocheta viridis. The sequence goes on from OY101440.1 coordinate 139,464,090, forward strand.
GAAATTTCGCTTGATATCGAATGCCGTAATTTGCCCCCTGGTGTGAGTGTACCCTGGTAAGCTTAATCTGTACAGGGCTATGATACTCGTATTGCAAACATTTAAATTTTTCTACTATTTTTGTTCTTTAATTTGTTCTTTTTGCTTCTCCGAAATCTGGTCACCATATTTCAGATCAACTTCTTGTATTTCAGCGATATTGACACTTTTATTTGATTGAAGTTTTTCATATTTATTTTTAATTAAACACCGGTGCTTTCAACATTTTCAGTGTCAAAGTTTTTGTGCACACATCGAATTTATGAGGGAAAAGTTCCATATCGTCGCTTTTCTTCTTAAAACACGTAGGCGACATTTTTTCAAAATTGACTTTTTTGATTTTCATGGTAGAAAAGAACATTTGCCACCATAAAACCCAAAGAAAGTCAATTTCGAGAAAATTGCGCTTACACGTTTTAAGAAGAAACGCAACGACATATAAAATATTGTACACCGAAATTATTGTACTCAACAGCACGAACATTTTGTGCAGATTTTGTTTTTGTTTTATATTTAATTGCACGAAAGAAATAATTCTTTCGACGTCGGATAAAAGGCATTAAATATCAGAAAATTATAATAGTTCTGTCGGATTTGATAGAAAAATTGTATTGCGAAGGGAGGCTGTGCAAAAAGTGTCAAATTCAAAATCTTAAATTTTAAATGAAAATTTGTTAGGTTTTGAAAAGCCTATTTTTAACGAATGTTTTCTCCAAAACCTGACAACACTGCTTAATCTGATTTACTTAACAAATTGCCAAATCGAATGGTACCTTTAAAGCAATAATATTTATGAAGAAATATGGGTTATAGATAAAATCTATATCAAAATAAGAACAACTTTTTCTCTTACCCAGCGTATTCGCTCATATAAGTTGTGCTGTTTTATAAAAGGATAATTGCATTAAAATGCAATTACAAGGGAGTTGTACACAATTCAGTTCCACTAGTGAAATGTTAAAAGTGAGTGAATTTAGCAATGAATGAGAATGAATGAATAAGCAAACAGGCAAAAGGACAAAAAAAGAGCATGTTTTCCCAGGATATTAAATGTACTTGTGCAAGCACCAGTATTGTTGTTGTACTCGTGGCTGTGCATGCAGCTGACTCTTATCGTGAGTATGAAATTCCCCCTTAATTTGCCCGTATTTGTGAATGCTGTGTGAGTGTGTGTGTTGGTTCAAAGTTCATGTTTGTTGTTGAATACATCATGATAAATGTTTTTGTCATTGTCAATGCTATTTTGTAATATTCTGCTTTCTATGTTGTTATTATTGGAGCAATTGTAATTGGAATTGTTTTCGCCTGTATGAAGTATTGCTTTTAATGAAATGAAATTTGGAAATTGTTTCTCGGTGCGAATTCACAATAAGATCTGGTCAGACGGGGAAAATATTTGCTAATAAAAAGCAAACGCATATGTAAGTATGTATGTATGTATTAGATCCTACAATATTATTTTACATGAATTAATAATCGATGGAGAATATGCCAAAAGTATTACAACTATTATTATCACCTATTTCTTTAAATATTTGCCTCGTCGGACTGCAGCTTCAGTATATACTTGCATTTGCTACGTTCTATTTTTTTAACTCAAATGTGTTTTGAGCCTGAAATTATTTACAGGTATTCAATAGGGAGTCAGCCTAACCTGCCTGCCTTCATTGTGCGTTGCATTGAAATATTTTGATGTTGTTGACAAAGAGTTTTCATTTTACTTACAAATTGCAATCATCGAGTCCGGCAATATGTCGAATGCTGCAAAATGTAAAAAAAACTATAAAGTATTTCTGTAAGAAATATGCCAATAAAACAAATGTATGATTAAAAGTTACAGAAAGAAATTAACATCTTCAACGTTAAAAATTAATATCCAAGGATTTTTTTAAGCTAGAACAATTTTTAATTTTTATTGTTTATTAATACGGATTTGTAAGTCTCATTCTTTAGTTGAATGGGCACATTCCTGTGATAATTACTATAGTAAAAGCGGACTTATGCAAAATAAGTCACTTAGCTGGTTTCTTGGTGAAAGGGAACGGTTCCAGTTCTAACACTTCATATGAAAGGTGCCAGTCACTTTAACATGACGATGGATTAAAATTTATCACATATGAAAAATTGAAGAGATGAGCAATATTATTTAAAAAAATTTAAGATTATAATGAGCAAACTGAAATGCATAGAAATATATTTAATAAAGTATATTTATTTATGAACAATTGCTAACCGATTTGCTTGTTATTCTGAAGAAGCTGCACAAAGGAGTAGCGAAATGTTGATTCTCAGGGCAAGTTTTTTATGTTTTTTGCATATTCCGAATCAGTTCTTTCTAAACGCTGATTTTTATCGATTTTCGATTTTTCAAAAAATGTCTATCTATGAAAATGCCAAATTTCGTATTTTTTTAACATTCGAAATATATGTAAAATTGGTTTTTTGGGTGTTCGGAAAATTCCTCCTTTTAAAAAGCAAAAAATAATCCTTTTATTCACTTATGTGAAATTTTAACTATATAAAACAAAATGAATAAATTGTGTAAATTTTAAGATTTTAAAAAAATTGTCGATATTTTAAAAATGTCTATTTTTTTAAATTTTTTTTCTTTAAATTATATGCGGAATTTTTATGACTTTTGCAAACAAATCTTGACGTACACTCAATTCTGTTAACTTAACAGCAATGCAGTGTTGCCTACAACGCAATGTTAATTTACACATGCATCATGACATAATTACACATGAAATTAGGAATTAGACATGCTCTCATTTTTTTTTGCAAAATAACGTGCTTGGATTTGTTTAGATTAAATATTTTACTTTTTGGGTGTTATTCCAAATTTTTTTTATGATGAATATATTTTCAATATTTGGGCTTTCAAGGTAATTTAATAAAAGATTATTTTTACATATTATTCCGATTATATTATAATCTTCTTTCGACCAGTTCTACATCATTATCCTTAAAAATATCACAGTTTTGTTTTTTGTAAAAAGGACAATCATAAACAAAAAACTTAATAGATTTAAAGCAAAAAAATGCACGACAGGTTCAAAATAAATTAAAATATTACAGCCAATCCTTATTTGTCGTCATTACATTCGTCATCACAATAAAAAACAGTAGAGCTTAAAATTTTTAATTACACAGGAGTTACGCATGCAGCCAATTACACGTGGGGTACACATGAAAATAAAAATTACACATGATATTTTTTTTGTGCGACAATCGAAGATCATTTCAATTTGAAAATTTTTAAAAACATATGATTATACTTTGTAATAAACTTTTTTTTTAAATAAAACTGATTAAAAATTATTAGTCTGTGATTTTTCGGGTGCATATTTTTGTGCATATTTTAAATTTTTTTTTTAGGAATATTTGCATGCATATTTGAATAATTTTTCTCCATATTTAAACTTGCCCTGTTGATAATAAATTTGCTTGGATGTTTTGGGGGGTTTTTTTTAAAGATAAAAGTCACCTCAAGCTCGTTATTTGAATTGAAAAAATATATTTATTTGCATAGTTTTTAATCATAATATGATTAAAAACAAACAAAAATATTTTTGTATATTAAACGAAATTTGGTTGTAGTCGAACCAAAAGTTGGCAACGGATAATTGATAAAATGCAAACAAGGTCTTGTTTACCACGACTATAGTTGTATTTGAAATGGAAGAAATGATAGAACCATAATAATATTGTACCAAACTTTACTCTGTTTAAATTTTAGATTTAATCGAAATTAGTTTTGACCATATTCATAAATTAATTTTCCAACGCTCATTCCAATTTACGCTCCTCATCTAAGTTACTATTAGAACATTGATTTTAATTTTGAAAAGTAATTATCGAAATATGTTTTCAAATTCCCTCTTAAGCTTTTGTAAATTGAAGCTCTTATCAAATATTCTGTAATCCTTTAATCAACATTAAAAGGCACAGCAACAACTCAAAGTCAATTTGCAACAAATAAATTTCCAACACCCTTCTTAAATATGCAAACATACAATCAAGCCTCGGCCACAAGTACTACAAGAATCACAATAAAGTACACTATGGTGTTAAACAATAAAAACAAATAAACAGAAAGAGCATAACAATTGTCACAGCGATTTGCAACCTGATATCCGTGCAACCTCAAACTAAACGAGAAAGAAAAAAAATAAGCATTAGAAAGAGAATTCAATTGAAAGTTAAACAAAATGTAAAGAAAAAAGAAGTGCCTTTTTGATTGCCACCCCTATAATGAACTGGCTGCAGGGCGGACTAACTGACTTGTTTAAAACATCACAAAGCAATTATTCAATTTTGTAGCAATTTTCAAGAAAACACAAAAAATTTTGTTAAGGGATGAATTGATGGTGGAAAAGGACTCTGTTTATGACGTCCACTTGTTACAACTGGCTGGCGTATGGAAAAAAAGTAACATTTATTTTATTTTAAAAGGCTGGTGTGCAATAAAATCGTTTTTCTCACACTCATACACTCAATCTCTCTCCCTCTCTCTCTCTCTCTCTCTCTCTCTCAAATATAAACTGTCATAGTGAGCAGAGCTTGTTGTAACAAGTTCATCAATTTCAAATCATTTTGTTTTGTAACGATAACACATCAAGGTTTTTCTTTGCTCTGCAGAAGTCCTTGGGGACTTTATCATATATAAAATACGTTAAATCCTGCATTTGTGTATCCTGTGAAAGAGAGTGGCATGATTGTATGTTGGCACATTTGTTTTTATCATGTCGTAACATGGTTGATTTTATTTCCCGTCATTTCAATACTCGTTTATTTTTACAGTTTGAAATTTGTCAACCCACAAGCAGAGGAAATCACTTTATTATTTTATACCGGTAAATGTAGCCTCCATTAAGGCCTTTCAATTTGCCTAAAATAAATCGCTTTAGGGCAGAAGGGGCTGGATATTTTTACTTCTATAACCTTGATTTATGATTGTTTGTCCTGGTTTCATTTACATTTATTTGGATGTGTGTTTCTTTAATTTTTCTTTGGTTTCCTTTTTTGTCGTTTCACACTTTAGAGGGCTTAAACATAATTTTAATATTCATTTGGGAAAGATTCAAGGTTTCTCACTTTTTATTTTCCTTTAAATTTCAAAATAACAACGAAATAAATGTAATAAATAAAAATATAATAAAGTTTGGTTTACTCGCTGGCAAAGGCATACGAGTACAGGTAGTCGCAAGAGAATTCACCGTGGCACATATCATTCTTGGATTTCAAGGCCAAATTAAAATCGCCTTGGTTTAGTTGTGCAGTTGAAATGAATTATTTGGCTCACATTTACAAGACCAGCAAAAAATAGTAGGTTCTTGCATGAAGCAAACAAATTTCGTGCTTTCCAGATGTGCTGTTTAGAAGCACTTCTGAGGGGGCGCCATTAAACGAGAAACTTCTAACAGGATTTTATTTTTTGGCTTCGCGGAATCATAATATGCATCAAATTAGATTTATTAGGTAGAGGTGTGAAGAAGTTTGAAAGTAGCGGAGTTTTATACCACGAAATGCAGCTCCCAAGTGAGAAAATCTTGCCTTCTGGAAGTGCACTTTAAAGCTCCAAACCAGAGTATTAAAAAAAATATTCAAGAAACCAGTTTACAAATTATTCTAAAAATACTCGAAAAAACCGCGAAGTGTCCAAATGTATTTGCATTTTAATTAACAGATTTTTGTTGGGCTTAAGGCTTGTGGCAATCAGACTCCATCGTACAATGAAAAAGGCAGAAAAGGATGGTTTTACTACTGCCTGGGGAACACGCGTAAGTTTTCGTTGTAACAACACATCTCATTAGCGTAGCGTTTCCAGTTCAGTCCATTTGTGTCCCTGTTCAGGATATTTTTCGTGTTTGGTAATGAAAGTTTCGTGCTGGAATCTGTAAATTTTTTTAGAATAATAAACTTTTTTATTATCATAACGATATTTTTGCTAAATAATTTTAGGCCGAATTGAAAAAGATTACTAAACTTATCACAATATCGCAAAAATTGCACAATTTTATATCAAAAATTTCAGATATATTTAACAAAAATAAAATTAAAAAATTATAAACTGAAAATATGAAAAATATTTTAAAAATTAATTTCGTATCATAAAGATGAATTTTATTTTTTTTGGGGATATTAACATCGACTGGGTGCAATATCGACGTTACCGATGCCGACGCTCGTCTTGAATTTAGATTTAAAATAAAATTATCAGAACACAAATATGTTGAGCGACTTTTGTACTCTTATACAAATGTACACCGTAAGAAATTGTTAGTATTTAAAATACACTTTTTGATTAAAAAATTCGTGTAAAGAAACTCGATTTTGGAAGTCTGGGCTCTTTTACATTGTGCACATTTTGTCGCTGCAATTCCTAGTTTGTCGGCAAGGGGAAAGAGAGAATTTAAAATAAGTACACATATGCATCTACTCTTCAAATTCGCACAAACAAATTTCTGCAATAAAAATTTCACTATGTAAACGCAACTGCAACTGCAACGTTGAAGAAGAAATGAGTAAATTGCACCGATAAAAGTTGCATAAAGTAAACTGACACTTCGTTTGAACGAGACCTGGAGCGGCAAATAGTCTCTCAGATACGACAGAACTCATAAGAAAACTTAAGTACTTCTACACCACTTTCTTCAAATCTGAGTATGAGATGTCATTGCGCCACCAAACAAGCGGATCTAGATATATCAAGAGATCTTAGGTATCTCTCGGCTTCTTCATCAGTAAATACCCACAAATTTAAATCGAATCAAAATTGAAGGAAATTGTTTCACTATTCTGTTTTGATTTTATGCTCCGCCCTTTCATGTGTATTTATAGCGAAATAAACTTTGAAAATTGTCAAGCAGTTTCAAGAACTGAACTAATGTTAATGTTTCTTCGCAAAAAAAAACTTAAACAAAATTGAAAAAGTATGGTTGTACCGGCAATAAAAAAGTCGGTGTCGGTCTAAATTATGAATTCCGTAACAAAATTGTAATATTTTCTAGCGTGGAATGCATTACGTACTATATGAATAGCCCATTATTAGTGCTTTCTACACATCCAAGAAGTGTTTCAATGTCTTTATCAAAAAGTCAATGGAAGAAATGATTTGAAACGTAAGAAATGATGGAAGAATAAAAAAATTCTCCAAAAACTGATAAGAAGATCGCCAAGTATTTTATTAATTTGGTAGTCTGATGATAAAATGTTCCAAAATTATTTTTTTTTTAAATTTAAAGTTAACAAAACTTTTTAAAAAAAACAAAGTTTTTAAAATAAAAACTAAAAGTGATAAAAATATTTAAAATTTAAAATTATAAAAAATTTGAAAAATGTTAGGTTCATGATTTGAACCCGAGACAACTTAAGAAATTGATTGGCATGGGTTCAAATAGTATAGAACATTTGAACCAGACTTTAACATAAAATCTCACTATAAAAAAGCAAATATCGCGTAATTCATGTTAATCATTTTTCGTAATTGAGAATTAGTCACGGAAAAGAAATAGTTTTAAAGAATATATACATACATATGGCTTTTGACATCCAGCGTGCACGGCTAGTTGGGCCCGGCGTTCGAATGTTATGCCGCTCTACACTTTATACTCTTTCCAATTTTGAGATTCAGAAAACGCTCGTGGACTTGTCTCCATTTATATGAAATTGGATTTAAAAAATTGTTTGTTGTTAAAATAGTAAAAAAAAACAAGACCAGGTGTTATACATATTTGCCTCCATCGTGTGTACCTGGCGCAACTATAAAGTTATACAAATTATATATGGGTAATGAATGGGTAATTACGTCTGCTATTCAGGTATATAAATAATTATCGCGATATATTTCACGAAATGTTGTAGATAAAATTTGACTTATTAGTATTATGGCAACAATTTTTATATATTTTAAGAAACAACGTAATTAATCAAAATATTCTAAAATAAATAAGTTCAGCGAATTACTTTTTTTCATTAAAAATAAAATTTCTTATCAAATGTTTTAATTTTTTCGAAAAACTTCTCTGCTAATCACATTTATGGGTATTCTGTCTGGAGTTTTGTATCAGTTATTTAAAATAGAATAGTTTATAATAAAAATTCAAAAGAGCGTGCGATTTGTTTATGCACTCAAAAATTCGAAAAGAACTGTAATATTCGATCAAGGCTGGAAGTAGGGCGCTTTTCTTAAATTTGCCTTCCAGATACAATTAAATTTTTTTACTATTTAATAAATATCACAGAAATATGAAGAAAACAAATTGTACTTTTTGCGTAAAAAATTAATTTTTTTTTGTATATTTTTCTTAAATTTCAAAATTAAGAATTTTTTACTGCTAAAGTTTTGGAGAAACCGAAAAAAATGTATTTATAGGATTGTTTTGCATTGTAGATAACAATAATTAACACGCGTGTTGTTGATAAGAGAAATACGCATTAGTTTTACGATTTTTACTTTTAGTATTTAAGTTAAAATTTGTGAATACAATTTTTCTATCTCACAAATATTAAACAGAATTATATACATCTTTAGAAATGAGTCTTTCTTTCCATTACGGTTCACAAGAAGGAACAATTCTTGTAGTTTAAATTGATTTAATTTTTATTATGTATTGAGTCTCAACACTAATAAGAATACCCCGTGAGAATTTTCTAATTTCTATTACGGTTGACAAAATCTTAAGTAACATTTGTTGTCTATACACCCTTTAATTATATTTTTTTTGCTATTTGTTATTATAGCTATCATAGCAAAGCGGCCCATACATTATACAATATTATTGAGTATCTTTCATTGATCATTAGGTCACCAATTATGTATCGTTTTGATCTTTGTGTACTATTTTGGTAACTTTTCTCAACATTTTTTGTTCATGTGAAATATTTGGCAATGAAAAACGTTCGTTTTTTATTCACGGTAGAGGCGGCTATCTTGATTATGCAACAAAATTCAAAAGTCTTTTGAATTTTCTCCAATATATTGAGCCAAAATTGTATTGGCCGCTTAACGCATACCCTGTGTAAATTTCCAGGTTCTGACTAATGTGATTCACGAGATACAAGACGAGATCAAGTCTTTATTAATATGCACTTCAAACTCCGAAAATATGGAATTAAATATCTATTATTATATATTGATAATTAGAGCTGTGCCAAATCGTTCATTTCAGTGATTGGTAATTTTTGTTCAATTACCAAAACTTATCCCGATCGTTAATTTATTCAACTAAACGACATAGTTAAGTTAAAATGAAATTAATGAAACAATTTCTTGTTCTTTTGACCAGAATATTAGACTTTTTATTTAAGCTTAATTTATACTATACTTTTAATGGTTTGATTTTGAAATGAAATGTATATATAATTTTTAAAATAACTCTGATCAATACGTGAAGCAAGAGAATACAACATAAAAAAGATCCATGAACGAAAGAAAATTTGACATAAAAAAGACACCTGAACGAACGCAAAGAAGTTTTAAGCTCATCTATAAAATCGAACAGTAGACTATTGAATTAAAAGCGTTCAGTAAAATGACCGGATCACTTCGTTCAATTGGGTGATTGGTTCAATTTAACCCGTTCGTTCTTGAGCTACACAGCTCTATTGATTTTATGCATTCAAATTATAAAATACAATTGGAGTTTCATCCAATCCTTTCTTACTCAATTATAAAAGATTTCTCCAAGCTTTAGGTCAATTTATATAAATAATACACATTTTTTATATAAATTGACCTAAAGCTTGGAGAAATCTTTTATAATTATAAAAAAAGGTCGACAAAATTAGAGAATATTATTTTCTTACTCAATTTTTAAATTTACAGCAAAGCAATAATAGTTTCTCTAAGCAGCGAACCTTTTGTTAATTTTTTTTATTTATTCATTTTCATCTACAGAACTCCAGTCTTACAGATTACTACAAGGTTTTGCCTAATTATAATATTTAAATAACATTAACTTAAAAATATCATAATTTACATTAAAATTTAAAGGGGGAGTAAAGCTGTTACATAAATGCAAGAATCTTGCAATTGGCACATTTTGCGCATAGTTAGTTCTGTGAACATGTTCTACAAACATTCTATTGTTTCTTAAATCTCTGGGAGGACAATAAAGGGTAAAGAAATTTGCAATTTCTGCACATTTTATTCTTCCAGATAAAACGTTGTAAGCAAGCATAATGGAAAAGTACGTTCTTCTATCGGTTAAAGATTGCAAACCTAAGAATTTCCTCCTGGCCTCATAGGATGGTAATTCAAAGGTCCAATTTAATCTCAAAGCAGTTTTGTTAAAAATTTTTTGAACACGTTCAATACGATTTGAATGATGCAAATAATATGGATTCCATACTATTGAACAATATTCTAAAATACTACGCACTAGTGAAACATATAAAGATTTAAGAGTATACGCATCTCTAAAATCTTTGGTATTCCTTTTTATAAAGCCAAGCATACTATAAGCCTTAGAAGTGATATGATCGATGTGTGTAGAAAAACGCAGATTTACATCAAAAGTGACACCAAATTCCTTAACTTCCACTACGCGCTGGAGTGGCGTACCGGAAATGTCGTAATTAAAAATAATCTCTTTTAAACTATCTGTATACGAAACTATACAGCATTTTGATACGTTAATCGTTATACCATTTTCTGAACACCAAACAAGAAGTGGAAACATGAAAGTTCAGGTATAAATTTTTTTGACACGTTGGCCAATAAACTTTTGCCACGCCAAAAAAAGAAGATTAAGATAAATATATGAAAACCTAAATCGATACATGGAAACACACATGAACACTGATGATGGGAGTGTAGCGGCTCCCGAAAAACAACGTTGTTTCTGTTCTGCCGTGTAAGTTGAAATTAATTGGTGTTAAAATTTTCCCTTTTACGAACTTTAGCCAAAAATAATAATCACTTTGGATTAAAGAAACCATTAAATCGCCTTATTTTGTTTTAGAGAAAATGGAAAAAAAACTGTTAAGAACGGTGAAGCGAAGACAAAGGGTAGACCAGATATGACTCGCGACGGAAGATATTGTCGTTTAAAATCTCTCTCTTTGTCGCACAAAAAGTAATAATCTTTGATTGTTTCAACTTTTATTTCTCAAAAACTTTTTTTAATAACAGATGAATTATGATTGTATTTACAGGAAAATAAGAATTATTTTTCTCGAGTTTCTAAATATTTTTCAGCAACTTTTAAGCAAACACATAATCGTACATGTTGAACAACCACAACACCAAACCAGCAACACTTGTATAAGCACACACATATACGACTAGAAATACTTCGTAGAAGCAGATTCTCAGGTAGTGGTGTCAAAAAGCCTAATTTTAGATTTTTATAAAAGTTGTGTGCTTCAACTCTGGTCTACCCTTTGCCGATTTTTATATAATTGAATTGTAAAAAAAAGAACAAACCTTTCGGGAACCGTAATTATGAAATAAAAATTAAATTAAATGAAATAATTAAGCGAGTCTTAATTTAATGTTTGCTACAATATTTTAAAGCGCGTCCCAATTTTGTATCAGCTGTGAACAACGCGTAATTATTTTTTAATGTGAGTCAAATAGCAGTTCTCGACGTCTAAGATAATCTACTTGTTTTATTTGTTTGTTTGTTTATTTGGCGTTTATTCATAAAGCTGCTGTTGAATTAGCTTTAACTGATAATATGACTTGGCTGTAATCAAATTCAAATGTTAAGATAAAATATGTAGATTAGTTCTCTTCGAAGCCCTATAAAAGGTGACAGAAATACGTTTAGAAATTAAAAGTATTTTGTTTTTCAAACGATCAACAACATGCAACAACAAACTGTTCTACTCTGCTGGTTGGCTTTCTTCGCTACCCTCGTCACTGCTGAAAATCCTAATCCTCCTGCTGAAGCTGGTAATACTACGCAAAGTTATCGTCTTCCTAACGAAACATACCCGGTACACTATTATATTACAATTACGACGGATGTGCACAAAGGCGAAACATCCTTTCAGGGCGATGTCATAATCGACATCGTGATTGCGAAGGCAACCAGAAAAATTGTTCTTCATTCTCGTGAACTAGAGATTACAAATGTCAGCATTGCAGGGGAGTCTACTGCGTGGGAAGAATTGTCATACGAATCAAAAGGGGAGCTTCTAACATTAAAATTTAAAAATGGTACACAGTTTCCTGCTGGTACAAAGTGGAAACTGGCCTTTTCCTATAGTGGTAAATTGCGCGATGATCAAAATGGCTTTTTCCTTCACAAATACATTGATGATGAAGGCAAAGATCGGTAAGTAAAAATGATAATTATACTTCATATTAATTAAAACAAGTGCACAATATCTGTTTCTATTGAATAATATTGAAAATTCTAAAACTATTAAAATAAAAAGGACAAACCTTTTAAAAACAAATCCATAAATGTGACCTTCTTCGAGAAAAGGGACCTAGTGTGTCAAAAAACGGGTTTGGAATTAAGAGTGGATTCTGGTACCTAAAAGGGTGTAGAATAAGATGAAATGCGTTTTTCTCAAAACTTCATTTTCACACAACAGGTCCCTTTTCTCGGAGAAGGTCACAAATGTTGAAAATTAGCTAGAATAACTCAAATTGAAAAACAAGATAAAATATTTATTAAAAATCGCCAAAATTGGGAAAAAGTTGAAAATACAGTAAAGTTTAAAAAATTAAAATAAATAATTTAAATTGAAAAAAGCTTAAAAATCCGCAAAATGTTGAAAATATTATTAAAATCGCACTCAAATAGCGACAAGCTCTAGACGTGGCACTGGCAAATTCGAAATAATCTCTCATATCGGCAAAGCGAGAAAAATATTAATATCACAAACAAATATTGAAAAAGTTCTCATCTAGAATTTGTAATTTCCCTGCGGGAACCCTTGTGACAATTATTGAAAAGGGACACGTGTCACGAAAACGTGTTTTGAATATTCGGGTGGAGTCGTTAATCGTGTAAATTTTTATATTTTAAATATTTACTTGATATGTCCTTTCAATATTAAAACAATTAATTAGGACTCGGGTAACTGAGTGTAATTGCAACCAATGCTGAACAAGTTCGATTTCCAAACTATCTATTTAGCAGTTTCAAGCTTTTTACAAACGATAAAATTTTAAATTACATGCAAGTTGGAATGCAGTAATAGTTTTGCAAAATACGAATCAACAAAACAGAACTCAATTATCAAGCTCTCATAAATGTACACGATTACAAAAACTTATTAAATGAAAATCGTTTTACAAGCTTTTTCTTTTGAAAATTATTGAATAATAATTTATGTTTTATTCTGTGACGTACACTTTCCCAAATCTAAATATATGTTTTCATTACTCGGTAGAATTTTATTGTTTTTATTAATATTAGATTTTATGTAAAATTTTGTTATACAGTTGAAATTACGTTCAGCACGGATAATCAAACAACACGCTCAATAGATTTTATATAAAAAATACAAGTATTATTATTTATACCTGCGAAATTATTGTTTTCTAATGCACAGAAAGTTTTAAATTTTTTAATTTTTTACGAAACGAGTTTTTTAACATCAAATATCACAGAATAAAAGAATACGTTACACGAAATATTATAAAGTCAAAGAAACACGAAAAATTTCAGAATGTCCGCTGATGGAAGACCGGATACTCGAGGTTCAATCGTACTTTTAAATCTTTTTCATTATTACTTTATATTTTGTTTTAACAATTTGGTATCTTTTAAGTCAACATAAAGCTGTTTTCGATAGTTTTGTTTTACGAACGTATAATTTTATTTATCTTTAGAAATCAAATACATTTCTAAACGGCGTTGCGGAGAAAGAGATTTTTTCTTTGTAGTACATCCCTAGAAGAACAGTGCCGGCCATTTGACCGGTCATATGACTGTCATTGATCATGTAGTATATTTCGGTCATTGCGTAGAACAAAGTTTCTATCAAGTTATTAAGGGCATTATGAAACACTTGATGGAAACTTTTGTGGACGTGTGATATTGCATCCTCTTCGCACTTAAGAACTCTTTCGATAACAGAACTATATATTTAAGCTGTTCGCTCTGCTGATGATATGAAATCCAGTCACAGTGTAACCATCACACTTGACGATCATTTCCGTCACTGTTGACTAATCAATTCTGATGGTCATTGTCGTCACTGTTTCCTAATCACACTTGATCTAGAAATATATTAAAAGATAAGTGTATAAATAAACACACATATATATATATGTATATACATATAACATAGATACCGACTGCAGAGCCATCTGACGGGCGCCATCCAGGGCGCCACCCAAACCAATACGAAAAAATTATTCGAATCGGTCCAACCGTTTAGGAGGTGTACAGTGACATACACACGTACAGTACAATCATATACATACATATGTATATAAAGATATACAATCATTCATAGTGTAAACATATATTGTAGAGTTTTATTGAAATGCATAAGCCACAGAAGGGCACACTTCTTCCACTTCGCCACAGAATTGTACATCCCCAGCAGGTCATTTAATGTTTAATTGCTGCGTGTGCTTGCTTGCTTGCTGATAACTGTCATTAGTAAAATGTAAAAATGATCCATGTTAGTATAAAAATTGTGTACGTATTAGTTTCAGTCATCGATTTATTGTAGGGATCTTGTTTGATTTCTTCTGTCAACAGAAATTGCAGAAAAAAAGATAAATCCCGGTTGTTTCTTTAGCAAAATGAATCTGCTGATCGTTTTTGATTGAGGAAAGGCAATTAAAATGCTCTCAACTGCCGATAATATTTAAAATATGTAGATCCTGAAAATCTCATGTTGCCGTACAAAGAAATTTATAGAATATTTTTAAATTTTGAATGACCAAATAAAAATAAAAAATGTTTTTCTTCCACGATGTATGTATATATCTTCTACGAGGGGGTGCTGTTGGCTGAAGTTGTTAGCGCGTTGACTAAAAAGCAAATAATGACAAAGAATGTGGATTCGAGCCCAATTTTCAACTGTGATTAGCTCTATTAGCATTTTTTAATTCCAATTGAACAATTAAACTCAATGTAAATACATTGATTAAATAAGAAGACTCAAAAATATGTGTACAATAGAGATGGCACCGCTCACGTGATCAGCGTCAATCATGCATTATCACGCATAATCCTGATTAGTCTTTTGTTTCAATCACGTGAGCTTGTGTGAACGTGAGTACATAAAAATTGAGCGTGAGTGAGCATGCATTAGTTAATTTGACGGTGGATACTATTGAATAGGAATATCAACTGTTCAATCGTTTTTATTCACAAAATAGAATACGAAAATTGCTTCTATTCATTTCAAGTTAAATCAATTTCGGTTAGTACGAAATTTCCATCTCTGATGATAATTATAATTATTTCATATATTAATACTCTCTCGCTTTTTCCAGCGCCATTGGCTGCTGAGATCAAGCTGCTTTACATTTATGTTTACTTGGGTTTTGTCTTGTAGTTGAATTTCTTTGTATTCAACTGTGACAAAGTAAACATGAAGTTTGACGGGTGCCGTCGTTTTTAATAATTAATGTTTACGTAATTACTTGAACTGTTTTCGTGATTGTGAGCAACTTCTTTTTCCACGCTCATGAGTAAAAATTTTTCTATAGTAAGCGCGCATGAGCGTGAGTGAAAATTCACTCACGATAACATCTCTAGTGTACACGCATGGTAAGTCTAATTTAGTCGTTTGATAAGTACGAATCATAATTGTTTATTTCTACAATGGCTTCAATAAAAAGACAACGAGTAGTTTTATTTATTTAAGAAAAATAAATTCAAAAGAAGCAGTACATGGATCCAGCACATTGCTTGACTTCTGGGAGAGCCATGGCGGCTCCGATGTTACAGATCAAGATAAAATTCAAGCTTAACGCATTCATAAAAACCTTAATAACGAAAACATGAATTTGAAAAAGAACAAACAAAAACCGTACATTCTTTTTATTTAGAAACTACGGAAAATGAAATCTTTATGTAACGTTTCATATATTTTTCCCAAAATCATAATTTTTTTTCTTATATTATTTAAACATTTTTATAAAATCTCTAAATAAAGGAATTACATATAAATAAAAAAAAACGATTATTCAGAATGCTTCCGTTTCCGACCATTACGAATAATTGAGGTCTCACTGTAGTTTTGATAAGATTATTAAAAAAATTTATAATGTACTTTTAAAATTAAGCACATGTGTACATCTGGTTATTTATTTATTATACATATCTGTTAAATAAATTCAAATAAAAAGGATCACTGAGAATGTTTTATTGAAACCAAAGAAGGTAATCCGCCTTTTCCACTGACTTCTTGTATCGTTTAACACGATTACGGTTAACACGGCATTTGCAAGGAACGTAGCACCGCCGGTACTTTTACACAAAATCAAGATCCCTGTTAAATAATTTTAAAAGTTTTCATAAATTACCTAAAGTTTCCAACAAATGAATCGAAGCCGTTCGGTTGAAATAATTTCAAAACCGAAGCTTTTTAAGTTTTACGGTTTTAAGCAAAATCTAGTTTGGAGCAGTGATGCCAGTTTAGCCTTTTCGAGGAAAGATTTAGCCTTTCTTCTTGTCTTGCCTCGAAATTTACGGTTTAGGTTCGTGGCTTCTTTTCAGCCTTTTTTATTTTAAGTTTAGCCTCAAAAATGCTAAATTTATCGTGAAACCAAAAAAATAATTTAATGTACAAACGAAAGTACACCGAAGGCAAAATTACATTGTTTTAAATCCGATGGCGAAAGCGTTTAAGTTAGAAATGGACAAATGTGGAGTCAACAGTTGAGTTCTAATTCCAAATTTGCTAATGTGACAATTTAAGAATGCGCTGTAAGAAAATCCATTTCTTAATTTGGTTAATCTGGTATTTCGCAGTCTATAGAGTCTTTCAATAAGAGATTTCATTTTGATATGTAAAAAAATTAGTATTTTTAAACGAAATCATCAAATGCTCATCTAAATTAAAAGAGTAATTCATAATTTAAAAACATTATTAGCCAAATGACCCCCATGGCTACGCTTGCAGTACCAGTTGTGATCGCCTCTTCGAGAGATCTCACACTTACTCACGTGTCGTTCGTGGAATACCCACGAGACCAACGTTGGAAGACCAACGAGAAATGAAGAAACCTGAGATTTCCCAAACACCATGGGCTACAACAGTAATATTCTCAGTTCAGCAACGTACACGAGTTTAGTTTTTCACATCACTGACTTTTTCTAACTGCAAAACTTTTCCCATCAGTTACACAATTACTGATCGAGAAGGTTCTTCACGACGACGCAAAAATGCTTTAGTTTTGCAAACTGTATCCGCGAAATGTTCACTAGAAAGTCCTAATATTTATGTTATATATTGACTAATATGAATTTAAAAATATGTAGACTTTTATTATTTTTTATTTATTTTTTGTTTATGTACTTGAAGTGTATTTGTTTGAATAAGTTTTAACATGTTTTATGCATTTTTTATTAATATATTTGGGCGATTTAGCTTTTTCTGGCCTTTTTAAAAATCCGATTTAGTCACTTTTTCCTCCAGCTCCTGGCAACACTGGTTTGAAGGTATTTTCGCTCATTTTCTTGTACTTTTTTTTAATAATCAGATCCTTGGATTTTTAACAACGCAACTTAGTGAACTGTTCAAAATCTGTTAATGAAATTATGCTCTTTTTGAAAACAATACCTTTCAGCATAAACCTAAAATATTCAACTAATTACGTGCAAACATAAATTATTAAATGAGAATATTTAATTTAAGGACATTTCCGAGTAGAGGGTTTCCTTGCTTCAACTTGAACAGAATTTCGCCAACACAACAAAAAATTATAGTTGATGTGGATACGAAATTTCATCAAGTCAAATATTTCATTTTCCTTAATTTAATTTAAGAACATATGAAAGATACATGAATTCTGTCGCGAATCTTTATAAAATTTAAAATATTTTTTTAATCGGTCCGAATTTGACAAAACTTAAGGAAATAAGGAACGACGCGAATTCTTGCGTGTATATCCACGTAATTATGCCTCGCCAGTTAAAGCAAGTGTGCAAAATCTTAGTACTTTAAGATAACTCTTTTATTTTTTGCCACTAAATGTATGAAGGGATACCACTGTGCCTGTGTGGCCTTCGCCATTTGTTTGTGTACTTCTACGAAAGCTGTAGAAAATGCTCAATATTAAAATGCCCTTTAGTAAATTTGTTAATATTTTTTCCACGGAATTTATAATAATATTGTTTCAAATTGTTTTTTTTACATGTAATTGAAGTTATATGGCGGCAACAGTATTGGACAACAAATATGCTCGTTATGCCTTCCCCTGTTACGATGAACCAGATAAGCTCGCAAATTTCACCATAACCGTAATCCATAGTCCCTCCTATACGGCCATTTCGAATATGCCGGTGAACGAAAATATGTCCAGGTGAAATTATTTGTCTCAAGAAATACAATTAAATATATTTTTACAAATTCTGAAACTTTTAGTGCTGGAAAAACTGTTTTCCTAACAACAGCTCCTGTTTCCGTTAGAGAAGTGGTGTTTGTTGTATCAGACTTGGAATATACCGAAGGAGATTTTAATGGCATACGCCACCGTTTTTATTCTCGTCCCAGTATTAAGACCGAACTCAAATGGCCTTTTATATATAGCATGTTGATACTGGACTATATATCCGAATATACTGATGTTGAGTTCACGCTTCCCAAATTGGACCATGTTGTTATTCCCAATTATAATTCCTATGGAGCGGGAACCCAGGGATTGATAATATATTCTGACAGATATTTTGATTACAATAAATTGAACTCTAGTGCTTCGGATCTGCAAAGAAGTGCTTTTATTACAGGACAAGCGATCACAACCCAATTCTTTGGTAGCAGTTATGCAATTAAATGGTGGACTTGCTACTGGCTGACTCAAGGGTTTATGCATCTATTTTCGCTTAGAGCTTTAGACAATGTAACTATGATTTTTAAAATATTGAATATCAATTAAAACCTGAAGATAAATATTTTTATAGATTTATCCTGAATTGGGAATGTGGCAATATTTTCACTATTATCGGTACCAACAAGCACTGCTTTACGACGGCAATAGTAACACTAAACCTTTAAGTTATCATGTGCAGGGCCTCGACGAATTAGATATAATTTATGATCGTAAAGCTAATTGCGTTTTGCTCATGTGGAACCATGCATTGACAGATACAATTTTCAAAAAAGCCATACGGAAATTCTTGAAAAATAAGTAAGATCGACAAACCTTAAGAATATTTCTTTCAGATAAAAATAATTATATAAACATTGATTTTAATTTTTTAAATAGTCAGTACAGCGCAATCGGAGAACAGGAATTGTTCACGGCTATTCAAAATGCGGCTGAAGAGGATAGTTATGGACTTCCCGCCAAAATTGAAGAAATGATGAGCACTTGGACTCATCAGAATGGTTATCCATTGTTAACGATTACACGCAACTACGAGGACGGTACATTCAACATTAAACAAGAACCCTTCTTTGTGGACGAAACCGATACAGACGTCAAAACCTGGCATATTCCCATCAACTTTGCCGTGGCATCAAATCCCGATTTCCGCGACACACAGGCTACACATTATTTGTTGAATGTAAATGAAAGTAAAGTCGATGCTGGAATCTCCAAAACAGATTGGTTAGTGGTCAACAAGCAATCGACTGGTTTTTATCGCATCAAATATGATGAAGAGAACTACAAAATGATCACAGAATGTTTGATTGAAAGACCATTTGTAATTCATTATCGCAACCGGGCTCAACTGCTGAGTGATGCATATCAACTAACTATTTCTAAACGTTTGCCTTATCCCATTCTGTTGGAAATGTTACTCTACTTAAAACAAGAAGACCAATTCGCACCCTGGATCACAGCTGTTGAAATCATCAATCAACTCAATAGATATCTAGAAGAAAATGGTGACTATAAATTGTTTGTAGCCGAACTGGTTGGTCCTATTTTTAATAAATTAGGTGTTGCTGAAATTGCCGGTGAGTCTCTTAATGACAGAGTGATAAGAACTTATATCATAGGTTTGGCTTGTGCGTCTGGCGTTAAGGAGTGTTTGGTAGAAACCAACAATAAACTGAAGGCTCTTATTAAGGAAAATGCAACTGTAGAACCAACTCTAACATGGGCAATCAAAGCCAATGGCCTTAGACTATCTGGCGATGAGGAATTTGACTTTTTATACCAACAACTAATTGATTCTACAGAGAGTTCGAGACTAGAGTTAATTCAAACTTTGGCCTTCTCTAGAAATAAAGCTCATCTTAGGAAACTCTTCAACAGCTCAATTGATAAATCAAATAAATTTACCATTAATGATCGTGCCAATGTGCTCTTATGGGCCTATTATTTTAGTGAGACTGGTCTTTTGGCTTCCATTGAGTTCTTAAATGAAAACTGGGAAGCTTACGGTAGTTTGA
The DNA here is from genome assembly GCA_956483585.1 of Gymnocheta viridis. Taxonomy (NCBI): domain Eukaryota; kingdom Metazoa; phylum Arthropoda; class Insecta; order Diptera; family Tachinidae; genus Gymnocheta; species Gymnocheta viridis. The sequence goes on from OY101440.1 coordinate 139,484,625, forward strand.
AAGGAAATAGCAGTGGATCTTATCCATTAGACGACCTTATTCGCAAAATGTCCAAATATGTGGTAAACGAAAGTGCAAGAGAAAAACTTCTGGATTTGGTTGCTAAAGTACAAAACTCTGAATATGTTAAGAGTGATCTAGAAACGGTTGTGATGCAAAATATTGAAGATAAGACCAAATGGTTTAAAGAGCACATTGAACCTGCGAAGTTGTGGATTGAACAATATCATGCCACTCATAGAAATGATGGCTGCCCAGCTGCTAGAACAGCATAAGTAGAACTAGAGCACTACTGTTCGTCGTCTCATTATCATTATTTTTTTATGGTTTTCTTTACTAATTTATGGTGTTTTTAATTAATGTTTTTCTTTAAAATTTAATAAAAGAAACTGTTTTCTGAATAAATGAAACTTAATATTATTATTCAATTTAAAATTTCAATTATTAAGAAATTAAAAATATGTTTTTTTTGCACAATAGAGAAGCTAATTTAAATACATCGACGACTATTAACAAGGTTTCGCAATTTAAGAGAGTCGTTTTGGTATAATACAGACAAGAAAAAGGACTTTTAAACTAAAACTAGTTTAACACGCTCGACACCACAAAAGATAAATTATTTTACTTCTTTGAACAAGGAAACTGTTCACGCAAAAGAGTGATCGTATTGTGAGCTTTTTTATCTTTATGCAAAATACGGTGTAATGTCGCTTGTGGAACGCCGAATTCCAAAGATCGACGATAAGTTCACAACAGCAATATTCTCACTTGTTCTTGAGCGACGTGCATGAGTTCGATTCTTCACATCAGTTTCATGTCCCAACTGGTGGCCGAGAAGATCTTCCACGTCCATCCAAAAACGGTCTTTAGTTTTGCAAATCGTGACCACGAAAGTATCACAATTTTTGCATGAATTTTAGTTATTTCAATGCGTTGTTGAAATAAAGTCTCACTATAAAAATGCAAATATTGCATTGGGGAGAAAGAGAGTTTTTCTTTGGCTTCTTCTGTCAACAGAAATTGCACAAAAAGATTTATTGTTTCTTTAGCAAAACGAATCAGCTGTTCGTCTTTAATTGCGGAAAAGCAATCGTATACTAATCCTTGTGTATATATCAACGTAATTATAAATTTCTATATGTCTGGCCCCGCAAAGTAAGTGTGCAAAATCTTAGTACTCTAGTATAGCTCCTTCTATTTTTTGCCGCTAAATATATGAAGCGATACCACTGTGCACCGGTGTCGCCTTCGCTATTTGTTTGTATCAATTTTTTTATAGAAGGAAAATAAAAATACATAATTTTCAGCATCAACATATTAAAATTTTTACACTTGAAATTTTAAGAATTTAATATTTAACGACGTTCAAAAATAGAAAATATAACAGCTGCTTGGAAGTAACTAAACAAATCGAAGAAATAAAAATGTTTTCATAAATTTATTACACACACATATTTTTTCGTTTCCGTACATGGGTAAACAAGTAAACTCCAAAGCACCAATATAAAATATTTTCTTAAAATTTCAAAATAATTGTTTAACTTAACCCGTTCACTACCATTTGGATCATGTGTCCCAAGAGAAATTACAAAAATCGTCAAAAATACAATACTCACTCCCATTCGTAGCATAGTGTTTTTAGGACGCGAACGTGTTTTACGATTTTTCCAGCGTGGATAAGTGCTTTTCCTTTTTATATTTATATTTCGCAAGTAATGATATTATAATTAAGTGATTAAGGAACAATATGTGCTAAAAATCTGATTTTATGCGAGTTTTTTCAATTTGGGATAATAGATCCCATTGGTTTTATTTGGCCCGCATAAATGGGATGGATACATTATCCCATTAGTATTTATCAGTAAGGCAATTCGTATCTTTGTAGAATGAATAGAAACTAGAGCTGTGTAGCTCATGAACGAACGTGTTAAATTGAACGAATCACCCAACTGAACGAAGTGATCCCGTCATTTTACTGCACGCTTTTGGTTCAATAGTCTACTGTTCGATTTTGTAGACGAGTTAAAACTTGTTTTCGTTCGTTCAGGTGTCTTTTTTATGTCAAATTTACTTTCGTTCATGGATCTTTTTAATGTTGTATTCTCTTGCTTCATTTGAGTTTTGATGTATTGATCAGAGTTATTTGAAAAATTAAATATACATTTCTTTTTAACATCAACCCATAAAAACTATAGTATATATTAATCTAAAATGAAATGTTTAATATTCTAGTCAAAAGAACAAGAAATTGTTTCTAAAATGAACTTAGTATGATTTTTAAAATAATAAATTCCTTTTTTCAATAAATTCTTCAATTTAATTACATTATTCACATATCTACAACTGATTTTCTGAAGAAAAGAATGAATTAAAAAAATATAATTGTTTCCGTACTGTCGTTCAATTGAACGATTAAACGAACGGGTTAATTTATGGTGGTTGAACGAAAATGACCGATCACTGAAATGAACGATTTGGCAGAGCTCTAATAAAAACACATAAATAAGGAACATGTTATGTTCCTTAGTTTTGAATGTTTTGGTGAATTCTATAAATAACTCAACTGGATATTGAATAAAAGTTTCATTTTAATCAAATCTGTCACATTTTATTTCCATACATTCGCTACTAATTGGATATTTAATTCTAATTTATGATGCTTTAAAAACCCAAAGGTACATATAATTCCCGAACATTTCTTTGTCCTGAAGGCCAGAAGAATTAAAAAAAAAAATTGTGCTCGTATGGATCACATCTATACGAAGAACAAAATTAAACTTGTTAAAAATCACTTACTTACTACTTACAGTAGTGAAAGGGTTAAAGAATCAAGTATCGGAAAAAATAAAAAAATTTTCATACATTTTTAAGAACCTTGTACCATGTTCGTTTCCGTACATGGGTAAACAAGTAAACTCCAAAGCACTAATTGTTTTATTGCCCAATATCTTTCAAAAACATGTTGTTGACTCTATTCAAGAATGAATATAAAATATTTTCTTAAAATTTCAAAATAATCGTTTAACTTAAAGAATCAAGAATGGGGTTTCATAATAACTTCCAAGCTGATTCAATATTTTAGACAATTAAAAAACAAAAACACTTTCAAGGGTAACGTTCATTACAAATTTTACTTTTTAACCAGTTTATGAACCGTTTATTTTGAAAGTGGCCTAAGTTCATCTACAAAAAAATAAATATAGTCAAATTTTTATTTCTCCATTATAAAATAAATTATAGAAAGTACATTAAGTCTTTAAAATAGGCTTGCAAATTATAAGATTAAATCATATTATTATAAGAAGGTGTAGGAAAAATTAGTTAATAATATTCTTATTGTGCATTTTGCGAAGTTTGAAAAGCAAAATTCGATTTTAAAAATGAAACCTTTCAATTTCACTAGAAAAGTGCAGTGTCATTATTAGTAAAAATATTTCCCAATGAACACCAAAATATTTTGATAACATAAATTCGCAATACAGAGCTCTTGCCGATGTTGAAATATTAAAGTCTTAAAAAATGCAAATTTAAATGATTTCTGGCGAAAAGATAAGAGGAATATTATCGCCAAATTGCAACTCTTTCTGCCTAAATGCAGAAATAATTTGTACGTTCTGTTCTATTACGGATCAGCTGTTTGGTTTCTGTTCTGTTGCGGACTATTCTGTAGAAAATAGAATTCAGTGACAGTGACAGCCAAGAGTTTGTATGTCTTCGTTTTTTGTGGTGTGAAATATTAAAAATTTTTTGTTAAAAATCAGAAAATTTTATTTCAATTAAAATTTTTAAAGATTTATATATTTTTGTCAGATAAAAAATATTTTGCAAACATTTACAAAATTCATTACATTCGTCCGCATCCTAAAGTTCAGACACAGAACAATTAAGTAAAAAATATTTTATACAGAAATGAACGGCACAGAACGGCAACGAAAAGTAAATACTAATCAGGTCTTCAATTTAAACAAGGGATCTATTCAATTCACAAAATTGTAGTTCTGACCTCAAAATTTTTATTTAGAACTACTTTTTTGTCGTGTTTATAATGGGAGCCCCCGTAGACTAGTAGATAGCGTGCTAGGCTATTAGTGGGCGGGTTGCAGGTTCGATTCCTGCCTAGAAACTGCGTGTTTCCGCAGACAAGCCAATATGGCTTCGCAGGTTTGGGTCGCACACGGCCGATAATCGTGGTTCGGCTGTATTAGTTTTTAGACTATTCTATTCGAACACATTTAATTTGTTACATTTATTAATTGAGTAAAACTCTATTCAAAATGATTATTGTTATATATTCTTCAATGACATCTAATATAAACATACAAAAATATTGTTTGAATTTTAATGAAATTTTATGATCAAATTTGTTTATACATACATACATACACACATATTTATGTATGCATGTATGTATACAGAAAACAGAAACACAAGTAAGTTCTGTTCTAAACACTATAAAAGGTGACAGAAATACCTTTAGAAATTAAAAGTATTTTGTTTTTCAAACGATCAACAACATGCAACAACAAACTGTTCTACTCTGCTGGTTGGCTTTCTTCGCTACCCTCGTCACTGCTGAAAATCCTAATCCTCCTGCTGAAGCTGGTAATACTACGCAAAGTTATCGTCTTCCTAACGAAACATACCCGGTACACTATTATATTACAATTACGACGGATGTGCACAAAGGCGAAACATCCTTTCAGGGCGATGTCATAATCGACATCGTGATTGCGAAGGCAACCAGAAAAATTGTTCTTCATTCTCGTGAACTAGAGATTACAAATGTCAGCATTGCAGGGGAGTCTACTGCGTGGGAAGAATTGTCATACGAATCAAAAGGGGAGCTTCTAACATTAAAATTTAAAAATGGTACAGAGTTTCCTGATGATACAAAGTGGAAACTGGCCTTTTCCTATAGTGGTAAATTGCGCGATGATCAAAATGGCTTTTTCCTTCACAAATACATTGATGATGAAGGCAAAGATCGGTAAGTAAAAATGATAATTATACTTCATATTAATTAAAACAAGTGCACAATATCTGTTTCTATTGAATAATATTGAAAATTCTAAAACTATTAAAATAAAAAGGACAAACCTTTTAAAAACAAATCCATAAATGTGACCTTCTTCGAGAAAAGGGACCTAGTGTGTCAAAAAACGGGTTTGGACTTAAGAGTGGATTCTGGTACCTAAAAGGGTGTAGAATAAGATGAAATGCGTTTTTCTCAAAACTTCATTTTCACACAACAGATCCCTTTTCTCGGAGAAGGTCACAAATGTTGAAAATTAGCTAGAATAACTCAAATTGAAAAACAAGATAAAATATTTATTAAAAATCGCCAAAATTGGGAAAAAGTTGAAAATACAGTAAAGTTTAAAAAATTAAAATAAATAATTTAAATTGAAAAAAGCTTAAAAATCCGCAAAATGTTGAAAATATTATTAAAATCGCACTCAAATAGCGACAAGCTCTAGACGTGGCACTGGCAAATTCGAAATAATCTCTCATATCGGCAAAGCGAGAAAAATATTAATATCACAAACAAATAGTGAAAAAGTTCTCATCTAGAATTTGTAATTTCCCTGCGGGAACCCTTGTGACAATTATTGAAAAGGGACACGTGTCACGAAAACGTGTTTTGAATATTCGGGTTGAGTCGTTAATCGTGTAAATTTTTATATTTTAACCATTTACTTGATATGTCCTTTCAATATTTAAACAATTAATTAGGACTCGGGTAACTGAGTGTAATTGCAACCAATGCTGAACAAGTTCGATTTCCAAACTATCTATTTAGCAGTTTCAAGCTTTTTACAAACGATAAAATTTCAAATTACATGCAAGTTGGAATGCAGTAATAGTTTTGCAAAATACGAATCAACAAAACAGAACTCAATTATCAAGCTCTCATAAATGTACACGATTACAAAAACTTATTAAATGAAAATCTTTTTACAAGCTTTTTTTAAATGATTGAATAATAATTTATGTTTTATTCTGTGACGTACTCTTTCCCAAATCTAAATATATGTTTTCCTTACTCGGTAGAATTTTATTGTTTTTATTAATATTAGATTTTATGTAAAATTTTGTTATACAGTTGAAATTAAAGTCCTAATTAAAAATAATGGCTATGCAAAGACCGAAAAAAGATAAGAGAAGACCAACATAAATAAAAATCTTTTATAACAATTATGAGAGGAGTACAAGATTTTTAGCTTTTTCTAATTGTTATTTCAGGACCAGTTATTTCTTCTTTGACCAACTGAATATTTAAAAAATAATAGCAGTTATTTTGGATCTCTGGTCTAAAGCACAGCAGCATACGGTCTAATTTCACACCTTCTATTATTCGTATGACCGGAAATAAAAATTCGTTGTTTTATTTTTGGTATATTGCAAAGATGTAAAAAAACCTACGACAAAGTTGTAGAACAGGTAGCATACATATTTGAACGTTTTTATACAGTGAGAGAATTTATACTTAACTTGATATTATGTATTTTTAAAATAATTCTGCGATCTAAAAAAGTGCTAAAAATGCTAAATAATTATAAAAATATACTAAACTAGCATTTAGCATTTTTTTAAAAACTCTTAGTGCTAACTCAGAAAAAATAATGCAAGCCTGCTCACTCTGCTGATGATATGAAATCCCGTCACATTTTACCCATCACACTTGACGATCATTTCCGTCACTGTTGACTAATCAATTCTGATGGTCATTGTCGTCACTATTTCCTAATCACACTTGATCTGTAAATATATAAAAAGATAAGTGAATAAATAAACACACATAACTAGATTCGTTACATATATATATATATATATACATATAACTGCAGAGCCATCTGACGGGCGCCATCCAGGGCGCCACCCAAACCAATACGAAAAAATTCATTCGAATCGGTCCAACCGTTTAGGAGGTGTACAGTGACATGCACACGTACAGTACAATCATATACATACATATGTATATAAAGATATACAATCATTCATAGTGTAAACATATATTGTAGAGTTTTATTGAAATGCATAAGCTACCGTAGGGCACACTTGTTCCACTTCGCATCAGAATCGTAGATCCCCAGCAGGTCATTTAATGTTTAATAGCTGCGTGTGCTTGCATTTTAAAATTATTTGCTGACAATTGTCATTAGTAAAATGTAAAAATGATACATTCCATTTGATTTACAGTTAAATGAGACCTCAAAATCAGTACAACTCCGCTCTGCTAGTCTGTTGAATAAATTGGTCCAGTATAACTGTCTTAATAAAACTAATTTGAATTTTGCAAAAAAAAATTCTTATATATAAAAAGAAATCGGTAAAGTCAGATTTGAAGTTGAACCAAACAATACCTTTCAGCATAAACCTAAAACAGTTCAACTAATTACGTGCAAACATAAATTATTAAATGAGAATATTTAATTTAAGGACATTTCCGAGTAGAGGGTTTCCTTGCTCCAACTTGAACAGAATTTTGCCAACACAACAAAAAATTATAGTTGATGTGGATACGAAATTTCATCAAGTCAAATATTTAATTTTCCCTAATTTAATTTAAGAACACATGAAAGATACATGAATTCTGTCGCGAATCTTTATAAAATTTAAAATATTTTTTTAATCGGTCCGAATTTGACAAAACTTAAGGAAATAAGGAACGACGCGAATTCTTGCGTGTATATCCACGTAATTATGCCTCGCCAGTTAAAGCAAGTGTGCAAAATCTTAGTACTTTAAGATAACTCTTTTATTTTTTGCCACTAAATGTATGAAGGGATACCACTGTGCCTGTGTGGCCTTCGCCATTTGTTTGTGTACTTCTACGAAAGCTGTAGAAAATGCTCAATATTAAAATGCCCTTTAGTAAATTTGTTAATATTTTTTCCACGGAATTTATAATAATATTGTTTCAAAATGTTTTTTTACATGTAATTGAAGTTATATGGCGGCAACAGTATTGGACAACAAATATGCTCGTTATGCCTTCCCCTGTTACGATGAACCAGATAAGCTCGCAAATTTCACCATAACCGTAATCCATAGTCCCTCCTATACGGCCATTTCGAATATGCCGGTGAACGAAAATATGTCCAGGTGAAATTATTTGTCCCAAGAAATACAATTAAATATATTTTTACAAATTCTGAAACTTTTAGTGCTGGAAAAACTGTTTTCCTAACAACAGCTCCTGTTTCCGTTAGAGAAGTGGTGTTTGTTGTATCAGACTTGGAATATACCGAAGGAGATTTTAATGGCATACGCCACCGTTTTTATTCTCGTCCCAGTATTAAGACCGAACTCAAATGGCCTTTTATATATAGCATGTTGATACTGGACTATATATCCGAATATACTGATGTTGATGTTGTTCACGCTTCCCAAATTGGACCATGTTGTTATTCCCAATTATAATTCCTATGGAGCGGGAACCCAGGGATTGATAATATATTCTGACAGATATTTTGATTACAATAAATTGAACTCTAGTGCTTCGGATCTGCAAAGAAGTGCTTTTATTACAGGACAAGCGATCATAACCCAATTCTTTGGTAGCAGTTATGCAATTAAATGGTGGACTTACCTCTGGCTGAGTGACGGTTTATGCAGCTATTTTCGTATAAAGCTTTAGACAATGTAAATATGATTTTTAAAATATTGAATATCAATTAAAACCTGAAGATAAATATTTTTATAGATTTATCCTGAATTGGGAATGTGGCAATATTTTCACTATTATGGGTATCAACAAGCACTGAGTTCCGACGACAATCGTAACACTAAACCTTTAAGTTATCATGTGCAGGGCCTCGACGAATTAGATATAATTTATGATCGTAAAGCTAATTGCGTTTTGCTCATGTGGAACCATGCATTGACAGATACAATTTTCAAAAAAGCCATACGGAAATTCTTGAAAAATAAGTAAGATCGACAAACCTTAAGAATATTTCTTTCAGATAAAAATAATTATATAAACATTGATTTTAATTTTTTAAATAGTCAGTACAGCGCAATCGGAGAACAGGAATTGTTCACGGCTATTCAAAATGCTGCTGAAGAGGAAAGTTATGGACTTCCCGCCAAAATTGAAGAAATGATGAGCACTTGGACTCATCAGAATGGTTATCCATTGTTAACGATTACACGCAACTACGAGGATGGTACATTCAACATTAAACAAGAAGCATTCGTTGCCGACGAACCCGATACAGACGTCAAAACCTGGCATATTCCCATCAACTTTGCCGTTGCATCAAATCCCGATTTCCGCGACACACAGGCTACACATTATTTGTTGAATGTAAATGAAAGTAAAGTCGATGCTGGAATCTCCAAAACAGATTGGTTAGTGGTCAACAAGCAATCGACTGGTTTTTATCGCATCAAATATGATGAAGAGAACTACAAAATGATCACAGAATGTTTGATTGAAAGACCATTTGTAATTCATTATCGCAACCGGGCTCAACTGCTGAGTGATGCATATCAACTAACTATTTCTAAACGTTTGCCTTATCCCATTCTGTTGGAAATGTTACTCTACTTAAAACAAGAAGACCAATTCGCACCCTGGATCACAGCTGTTGAAATCATCAATCAACTCAATAGATATCTAGAAGAAAATGGTGACTATAAATTGTTTGTAGCCGAACTGGTTGGTCCTATTTTTAATAAATTAGGTGTTGATGAAATTGCCGGTGAGTCTCTTAATGACAAAATGACAAGAACTCAAATCGTACCTATTGCTTGTGCGGCTGGCGTTAAGGAGTGTTTGGTAGAAACCAACAATAAACTGAAGGCTGTTATTAAGGAAAATGCAACTGTAGAACCAACTCTAACATGGGCAATCATAGCCAATGGCCTTAGACTATCTGGCGATGAGGAATTTGACTTTTTATACCAACAACTAATTGATTCTACAGAGAGTTCGAGACTAGAGTTAATTCAAACTTTGGCCTTCTCTAGAAATAAAGCTCATCTTAGGAAACTCTTCAACAGCTCAATTGATAAATCAAATAAATTTACCATTAATGATCGTGCCAATGTGTTCATATGGGCCTTTTATTTTAGTGAGACTGGTCTTTTGGCTTCCATTGAGTTCTTAAATGAAAACTGGGAAGCTTACGGTAGTTTGAAAGGAAATAGCAGTGGATCTTATCCATTACACGACCTTATTCGCAAAATGTCCAAATATGTGGTAAACGAAAGTGCAAGAGAAAAACTTCTGGATTTGGTTGCTAAAGTACAAAACTCTGAATATGTTAAGAGTGATCTAGAAACGGTTGTGATGCAAAATATTGAAGATAAGACCAAATGGTTTAAAGAGCACATTGAACCTGCGAAGTTGTGGATTGAACAATATCATGCCACTCATAGAAATGATGGCTGCCCAGCTGCTAGAACAGCATAAGTAGAACTAGAGCACTACTGTTCGTCGTCTCATTATCATTATTTTTTTATGGTTTTCTTTACTAATTTATGGTTTTTTTAATTAATGTTTTTCTTTAAAATTTAATAAAAGAAACTGTTTTCTGAATAAATGAAACTTAATATTATTATTCAATTTAAAATTTCAATTATTAAGAAATTAAAAATATGTTTTTTTTGCACAATAGAGAAGCTAATTTAAATACATCGACGACTATTAACAAGGTTTCGCAATTTAAGAGAGTCGTTTTGGTATAATACAGACAAGAAAAAGGACTTTTACACTAAAACTAGTTTAACACGGTCGACACCACAAAAGATAAATTATTTTACTTCTTTGAACAAGGAAACTGTTCACGCAAAAGAGTGATCGTATTGTGAGCTTTTTTATCTTTATGCAAAATACGGTGTAATGTCGCTTGTGGAACGCCGAATTCCAAAGATCGACGATAAGTTCACAACAGCAATATTCTCACTTGTTCTTGAGCGACGTGCATGAGTTCGATTCTTCACATCAGTTTCATGTCCCAACTGGTGGCCGAGAAGATCTTCCACGTCCATCCAAAAACGGTCTTTAGTTTTGCAAATCGTGACCACGAAAGTATCACAATTTTTGCATGAATTTTAGTTATTTCAATGCGTTGTTGAAACGAATATCATTCCACTTCAACTAATGATGTAGTTTTTACTTGTCATCTCCCAAGTAGTCACAGGTTGAATCAAGACAACTTAGGAATGCATCTATGCACGTTTTCGCCAATACAATATTGATATCGATACTCCAAAAAATAATAATATGGGCGATACGATTTCGATACTGACACGCGTTGAATTCAAGGAAAATTGTCGCTCAGATACGACAGAACTCATAGGAAAACTTAAGTACTTCTACACCACTTTCTTCAAATCTGGGTATGAGATGTCATTGCGCCACCAAACAAGCGGATCTAGATATATCAAGAGATCTTAGGTATCTCTCGGCTTCTTCATCAGTAAATACCCACAAATTTAAATCGAATCAAAATTTGTCAAAATTGTCAACAGATGTGTTGTAACGCGTAGCGTTTCCAGTTCAGTCCATTTGTGTCCAAGTTCAGGATATTTTTCGTGTTTGGTAATGAAAGTTTCGTACTGGAATCTGTAAATTTTTTTAGAATAATAAACTTTTTTATTATCATAACGATATTTTTGCTAAATAATTTTAGGCCGAATTGAAAAAGACTACTAAACTTATCACAATATCGCAAAAATTGCACAATTTTATATCAAAAATTTCAGATATATTTAACAAAAATAAAATTAAAAAATTATAAACTGAAAATATGAAAAATATTTTAAAAATTAATTTCGTATCATAAAGATGAATTTTATTTTTTTTTGGGATATTAACATCCACTGGGTGCAATATCGACGTTACCGATGCCGACGCTCGTCTTGAATTTAGATTTAAAATAAAATTATCAGAACACAAATATGTTGAGCGACTTTTGTACTCTTATACAAATGTACACCGTAAGAAATTGCTAGTATTTAAAATACACTTTTTGATTAAAAAATTCGTGTAAAGAAACTCGATTTTGGAAGTCTGGGCTCTTTTACATTGTGCACATTTTGTCGCTGCAATTCCTAGTTTGTCGGCAAGGGGAAAGAGAGAATTTAAAATAAGTACACATATGCATCTACTCTTCAAATTCGCACAAACAACTGCAACGTTGAAGAAGAAATGAGTAAATTGCACCGATAAAAGTTGCATAAAGTAAACTGACACTTCGTTTGAACGAGACCTGGAGCGACAAATAGTCTCTCAGATACGACAGAACTCATAAGAAAACTTAAGTACTTCTACACCACTTTCTTCAAATCTGAGTATGAGATGTCATTGCGCCACCAAACAAGCGGATCTAGATATATCAAGAGATCTTAGGTATCTCTCGGCTTCTTCATCAGTAAATACCCACAAATTTAAATCGAATCAAAATTGAAGGAAATTGTTTCACTATTCTGTTTTGATTTTATGCTCCGCCCTTTCATGTGTATTTATAGCGAAATAAACTTTGAAAATTGTCAAGCAGTTTCAAGAACTGAACTAATGTTAATGTTTCTTCGTAAAAAAAAACTTAAACAAAATTGAAAAAGTATGGTTGTACCGGCAATAAAAAAGTCGGTGTCGGTCTAAATTATGAATTCCGTAACAAAATTGTAATATTTTCTATCTTAGAATGCATTACGTACTATATGAATAGCCTATTATTAGTGCTTTCTACACATCCAAGAAGTGTTTCAATGTCTTTATCAAAAAGTCAATGGAAGAAATGATTTGAAACGTAAGAAATGATGGAAGAATAAAAAAATTCTCCAAAAACTGATAAGAAGATCGCCAAGTATTTTATTAATTTGGTAGTCTGATGATAAAATGTTCCAAAATTATTTTTTTTTTTTAAATTTAAAGTTAACAAAACTTCTTAAAAAAACAAAGTTTTTAAAATAAAAACTAAAAGTAAGAAAAATATTTAAAATTTAAAATTATAAAAAATTTGAAAAATGTTAGGTTCATGATTTGAACCCGAGACAACTTAAGAAATTGATTGGCATGGGTTCAAATAGTATAGAACATTTGAACCAGACTTTAACATAAAATCTCACTATAAAAAAGCAAATATCGCGTAATTCATGTTAATCATTTTTCGTAATTGAGAATTAGTCACGGAAAAGAAATAGTTTTAAAGAATATATACATACATATGGCTTTTGACATCCAGCGTGCACGGCTAGTTGGGCCCGGCGTTCGAATGTTATGCCGCTCTACACTTTATACTCTTTCCAATTTTGAGATTCAGAAAACGCTCGTGGACTTGTCTCCATTTATATGAAATTGGATTTAAAAAATTGTTTGTTGTTAAAATAGTAAAAAAAACAAGACCAGGTGTTATACATATTTGCCTCCATCGTGTGTACCTGGCGCAACTATAAAGTTATACAAATTATATATGGGTAATGAATGTGTAATTACGTCTGCTATTCAGGTATATAAATAATTATCGCGATATATTTCACGAAATGTTGTAGATAAAATTTGACTTATTAGTATTATGGCAACAATTTTTATATATTTTAAGAAACAACGTAATTAATCAAAATATTCTAAAATAAATAAGTTCAGCGAATTACTTTTTTTCATTAAAAATAAAATTTCTTATCAAATGTTTTAATTTTTTCGAAAAACTTCTCTGCTAATCACATTTATGGGTATTCTGTCTGGAGTTTTGTATCAGTTATTTAAAATAGAATAGTTTATAATAAAAATTCAAAAGAGCGTGCGATTTGTTTATGCACTCAAAAATTCGAAAAGAACTGTAATATTCGATCAAGGCTGGAAGTAGGGCGCTTTTCTTAAATTTGCCTTCCAGATACAATTAAATTTTTTTACTATTTAATAAATATCACAGAAATATGAAGAAAACAAATTGTACTTTTTGCGTAAAAAATTAATTTTTTTGTATATTTTTCTTAAATTTCAAAATTAAGAATTTTTTACTGCTAAAGTTTTGGAGAAACCGAAAAAAATGTATTTATAGGATTGTTTTGCATTGTAGATAACAATAATTAACACGCGTGTTGTTGATAAGAGAAATACGCATTAGTTTTACGATTTTTACTTTTAGTATTTAAGTTAAAATTTGTGAATACAATTTTTTTATCTCACAAATATTAAACAGAATTATATACATCTTTAGAAATGAGTCTTTCTTTCCATTACGCTTCACAAGAAGGAATAATTCTTGTAGTTTAAATTGATTTAATTTTTATTATGTATTGAGTCTCAACACTAATAAGAATACCCCGTGAGAATTTTCTAATTTCTATTACGGTTGACAAAATCTTAAGTAACATTTGTTGTCTATACACCCTTTAATTATATTTTTTTTTTTGCTATTTGTTATTATAGCTATCATAGCAAAGCGGCCCATACATTATACAATATTATTGAGTATCTTTCATTGATCATTAGATCACCAATTATGTATCGTTTTGATCTTTGTGTACTATTTTGGTAACTTTTCTCAACATTTTTTGTTCATGTGAAATATTTGGCAATGAAAAACGTTCGTTTTTTATTCACGGTAGAGGCGACTATCTTGATTATGCAACAAAATTCAAAAGTCTTTTGAATTTTCTCCAATATATTGAGCCAAAATTGTATTGGCCGCTTAACGCATACCCTGTGTAAATTTCCAGGTTCTGACTAATGTGATTCACGAGATACAAGACGAGATCAAGTCTTTATTAATATGCACTTCAAACTCCGAAAATATGGAATTAAATATCTATTATTATATATTGATAATTAGAGCTGTGCCAAATCGTTCATTTCAGTGATTGGTAATTTTTGTTCAATTACCAAAACTTATCCCGATCGTTAATTTATTCAACTAAACGACATAGTTAAGTTAAAATGAAATTAATGAAACAATTTCTTGTTCTTTTGACCAGAATATTAGACTTTTTATTTAAGCTTAATTTATACTATACTTTTAATGGTTTGATTTTGAAATGAAATGTATATATAATTTTTAAAATAACTCTGATCAATACGTGAAGCAAGAGAATACAACATAAAAAAGATCCATGAACGAAAGAAAATTTGACATAAAAAAGACACCTGAACGAACGCAAAGAATTTTAAGCTCATCTATAAAATCAAACAGTAGACTATTGAATTAAAAGCGTTCAGTAAAATGACCGGATCACTTCGTTCAATTGGGTGATTGGTTCAATTTAACCCGTTCGTTCTTGAGCTACACAGCTCTATTGATTTTATGCATTCAAATTATAAAATACAATTGGAGTTTCATCCAATCCTTTCTTACTCAATTATAAAAGATTTCTCCAAGCTTTAGGTCAATTTATATAAATAATACACATTTTTTATATAAATTGACCTAAAGCTTGGAGAAATCTTTTATAATTATAAAAAAAGGTCGACAAAATTAGAGAATATTATTTTCTTACTCAATTTTTAAATTTACAGCAAAGCAATAATAGTTTCTCTAAGCAGCGAACCTTTTGTTAATTTTTTTTATTTATTCATTTTCATCTACAGAACTCCAGTCTTACAGATTACTACAAGGTTTTGCCTAATTATAATATTTAAATAACATTAACTTAAAAATATCATAATTTACATTAAAATTTAAAGGGGGAGTAAAGCTGTTACATAAATGCAAGAATCTTGCAATTGGCACATTTTGCGCATAGTTAGTTCTGTGAACATGTTCTACAAACATTCTATTGTTTCTTAAATCTCTGGGAGGACAATAAAGGGTAAAGAAATTTGCAATTTTTGCACATTTTATTCTTCCAGATAAAACGTTGTAAGCAAGCATAATGGAAAAGTACGTTCTTCTATCGGTTAAAGATTGCAAACCTAAGAATTTCCTCCTGGCCTCATAGGATGGTAATTCAAAGGTCCAATTTAATCTCAAAGCAGTTTTGTTAAAAATTTTTTGAACACGTTCAATACGATTTGAATGATGCAAATAATATGGATTCCATACTATTGAACAATATTCTAAAATACTACGCACTAGTGAAACATATAAAGATTTAAGAGTATACGCATCTCTAAAATCTTTGGTATTCCTTTTTATAAAGCCAAGCATACTATAAGCCTTAGAAGTGATATGATCGATGTGTGTAGAAAAACGCAGATTTACATCAAAAGTGACACCAAATTCCTTAACTTCCACTACGCGCTGGAGTGGCGTACCGGAAATGTCGTAATTAAAAATAATCTCTTTTAAACTATCTGTATACGAAACTATACAGCATTTTGATACGTTAATCGTTATACCATTTTCTGAACACCAAACAAGAAGTGGAAGCATGAAAGTTCAGGTATAAGTTTTTTTGACACGTTGGCCAATAAACTTTTGCCACGCCAAAAAAAGAAGATTAAGATAAACATATGAAAACCTAAATTGCCTTATTTTGTTTTAGAGAAAATGGAAAAAAAACTGTTAAGAACGGTGAAGCGAAGACAAAGGGTAGACCAGATATGACTCGCGACGGAAGATATTGTCGTTTAAAATCTCTCTCTTTGTCGCACAAAAAGTAATAATCTTTGATTGTTTCAACTTTTATTTCTCAAAAACTTTTTTTAATAACAGATGAATTATGATTGTATTTACAGGAAAATAAGAATTATTTTTCTCGAGTTTCTAAATATTTTTCAGCAACTTTTAAGCAAACACATAATCGTACATGTTGAACAACCACAACACCAAACCAGCAACACTTGTATAAGCACACACATATACGACTAGAAATACTTCGTAGAAGCAGATTCTCAGGTAGTGGTGTCAAAAAGCCTAATTTTAGATTTTTATAAAAGTTGTGTGCTTCAACTCTGGTCTACCCTTTGCCGATTTTTATATAATTGAATTGTAAAAAAAAGAACAAACCTTTCGGGAACCGTAATTATGAAATAAAAATTAAATTAAATGAAATAATTAAGCGAGTCTTAATTTAATGTTTGCTACAATATTTTAAAGCGCGTCCCAATTTTGTATCAGCTGTGAACAACGCGTAATTATTTTTTAATGTGAGTCAAATAGCAGTTCTCGACGTCTAAGATAATCTACTTGTTTTATTTGTTTGTTTGTTTATTTGGCGTTTATTCATAAAGCTGCTGTTGAATTAGCTTTAACTGATAATATGACTTGGCTGTAATCAAATTCAAATGTTAAGATAAAATATGTAGATTAGTTCTCTTCGAAGCCCTATAAAAGGTGACAGAAATACGTTTAGAAATTAAAAGTATTTTGTTTTTCAAACGATCAACAACATGCAACAACAAACTGTTCTACTCTGCTGGTTGGCTTTCTTCGCTACCCTCGTCACTGCTGAAAATCCTAATCCTCCTGCTGAAGCTGGTAATACTACGCAAAGTTATCGTCTTCCTAACGAAACATACCCGGTACACTATTATATTACAATTACGACGGATGTGCACAAAGGCGAAACATCCTTTCAGGGCGATGTCATAATCGACATCGTGATTGCGAAGGCAACCAGAAAAATTGTTCTTCATTCTCGTGAACTAGAGATTACAAATGTCAGCATTGCAGGGGAGTCTACTGCGTGGGAAGAATTGTCATACGAATCAAAAGGGGAGCTTCTAACATTAAAATTTAAAAATGGTACACAGTTTCCTGCTGGTACAAAGTGGAAACTGGCCTTTTCCTATAGTGGTAAATTGCGCGATGATCAAAATGGCTTTTTCCTTCACAAATACATTGATGATGAAGGCAAAGATCGGTAAGTAAAAATGATAATTATACTTCATATTAATTAAAACAAGTGCACAATATCTGTTTCTATTGAATAATATTGAAAATTCTAAAACTATTAAAATAAAAAGGACAAACCTTTTAAAAACAAATCCATAAATGTGACCTTCTTCGAGAAAAGGGACCTAGTGTGTCAAAAAACGGGTTTGGAATTAAGAGTGGATTCTGGTACCTAAAAGGGTGTAGAATAAGATGAAATGCGTTTTTCTCAAAACTTCATTTTCACACAACAGGTCCCTTTTCTCGGAGAAGGTCACAAATGTTGAAAATTAGCTAGAATAACTCAAATTGAAAAACAAGATAAAATATTTATTAAAAATCGCCAAAATTGGGAAAAAGTTGAAAATACAGTAAAGTTTAAAAAATTAAAATAAATAATTTAAATTGAAAAAAGCTTAAAAATCCGCAAAATGTTGAAAATATTATTAAAATCGCACTCAAATAGCGACAAGCTCTAGACGTGGCACTGGCAAATTCGAAATAATCTCTCATATCGGCAAAGCGAGAAAAATATTAATATCACAAACAAATATTGAAAAAGTTCTCATCTAGAATTTGTAATTTCCCTGCGGGAACCCTTGTGACAATTATTGAAAAGGGACACGTGTCACGAAAACGTGTTTTGAATATTCGGGTGGAGTCGTTAATCGTGTAAATTTTTATATTTTAAATATTTACTTGATATGTCCTTTCAATATTAAAACAATTAATTAGGACTCGGGTAACTGAGTGTAATTGCAACCAATGCTGAACAAGTTCGATTTCCAAACTATCTATTTAGCAGTTTCAAGCTTTTTACAAACGATAAAATTTTAAATTACATGCAAGTTGGAATGCAGTAATAGTTTTGCAAAATACGAATCAACAAAACAGAACTCAATTATCAAGCTCTCATAAATGTACACGATTACAAAAACTTATTAAATGAAAATCTTTTTACAAGCTTTTTTTAAATGATTGAATAATAATTTATGTTTTATTCTGTGACGTACTCTTTCCCAAATCTAAATATATGTTTTCCTTACTCGGTAGAATTTTATTGTTTTTATTAATATTAGATTTTATGTAAAATTTTGTTATACAGTTGAAATTACGTTCAGCACGGATAATCAAACAACACGCTCAATAGATTTTATATAAAAAATACAAGTATTATTATTTATACCTGCGAAATTATTGTTTTCTAATGCACAGAAAGTTTTAAATTTTTTAATTTTTTACGAAACGAGTTTTTTAACATCAAATATCACAGAATAAAAGAATACGTTACACGAAATATTATAAAGTCAAAGAAACACGAAAAATTTCAGAATGTCCGCTGATGGAAGACCGGATACTCGAGGTTCAATCGTACTTTTAAATCTTTTTCATTATTACTTTATATTTTGTTTTAACAATTTGGTATCTTTTAAGTCAACATAAAGCTGTTTTCGATAGTTTTGTTTTACGAACGTATAATTTTATTTATCTTTAGAAATCAAATACATTTCTAAACGGCGTTGCGGAGAAAGAGATTTTTTCTTTGTAGTACATCCCTAGAAGAACAGTGCCGGCCATTTGACCGGTCATATGACTGTCATTGATCATGTAGTATATTTCGGTCATTGCGTAGAACAAAGTTTCTATCAAGTTATTAAGGGCATTATGAAACACTTGATGGAAACTTTTGTGGACGTGTGATATTGCATCCTCTTCGCACTTAAGAACTCTTTCGATAACAGAACTATATATTTAAGCTGTTCGCTCTGCTGATGATATGAAATCCAGTCACAGTGTAACCATCACACTTGGCGATCATTTCCGTCACTGTTGACTAATCAATTCTGATGGTCATTGTCGTCACTGTTTCCTAATCACACTTGATCTAGAAATATATTAAAAGATAAGTGTATAAATAAACACACATATATATATATGTATATACATATAACATAGATACCGACTGCAGAGCCATCTGACGGGCGCCATCCAGGGCGCCACCCAAACCAATACGAAAAAATTATTCGAATCGGTCCAACCGTTTAGGAGGTGTACAGTGACATACACACGTACAGTACAATCATATACATACATATGTATATAAAGATATACAATCATTCATAGTGTAAACATATATTGTAGAGTTTTATTGAAATGCATAAGCCACAGAAGGGCACACTTCTTCCACTTCGCCACAGAATTGTACATCCCCAGCAGGTCATTTAATGTTTAATTGCTGCGTGTGCTTGCTTGCTTGCTGATAACTGTCATTAGTAAAATGTAAAAATGATCCATGTTAGTATAAAAATTGTGTACGTATTAGTTTCAGTCATCGATTTATTGTAGGGATCTTGTTTGATTTCTTCTGTCAACAGAAATTGCAGAAAAAAAGATAAATCCCGGTTGTTTCTTTAGCAAAATGAATCTGCTGATCGTTTTTGATTGAGGAAAGGCAATTAAAATGCTCTCAACTGCCGATAATATTTAAAATATGTAGATCCTGAAAATCTCATGTTGCCGTACAAAGAAATTTATAGAATATTTTTAAATTTTGAATGACCAAATAAAAATAAAAAATGTTTTTCTTCCACGATGTATGTATATATCTTCTACGAGGGGGTGCTGTTGGCTGAAGTTGTTAGCGCGTTGACTAAAAAGCAAATAATGACAAAGAATGTGGATTCGAGCCCAATTTTCAACTGTGATTAGCTCTATTAGCATTTTTTAATTCCAATTGAACAATTAAACTCAATGTAAATACATTGATTAAATAAGAAGACTCAAAAATATGTGTACAATAGAGATGGCACCGCTCACGTGATCAGCGTCAATCATGCATTATCACGCATAATCCTGATTAGTCTTTTGTTTCAATCACGTGAGCTTGTGTGAACGTGAGTACATAAAAATTGAGCGTGAGTGAGCATGCATTAGTTAATTTGACGGTGGATACTATTGAATAGGAATATCAACTGTTCAATCGTTTTTATTCACAAAATAGAATACGAAAATTGCTTCTATTCATTTCAAGTTAAATCAATTTCGGTTAGTACGAAATTTCCATCTCTGATGATAATTATAATTATTTCATATATTAATACTCTCTCGCTTTTTCCAGCGCCATTGGCTGCTGAGATCAAGCTGCTTTACATTTATGTTTACTTGGGTTTTGTCTTGTAGTTGAATTTCTTTGTATTCAACTGTGACAAAGTAAACATGAAGTTTGACGGGTGCCGTCGTTTTTAATAATTAATGTTTACGTAATTACTTGAACTGTTTTCGTGATTGTGAGCAACTTCTTTTTCCACGCTCATGAGTAAAAATTTTTCTATAGTAAGCGCGCATGAGCGTGAGTGAAAATTCACTCACGATAACATCTCTAGTGTACACGCATGGTAAGTCTAATTTAGTCGTTTGATAAGTACGAATCATAATTGTTTATTTCTACAATGGCTTCAATAAAAAGACAACGAGTAGTTTTATTTATTTAAGAAAAATAAATTCAAAAGAAGCAGTACATGGATCCAGCACATTGCTTGACTTCTGGGAGAGCCATGGCGGCTCCGATGTTACAGATCAAGATAAAATTCAAGCTTAACGCATTCATAAAAACCTTAATAACGAAAACATGAATTTGAAAAAGAACAAACAAAAACCGTACATTCTTTTTATTTAGAAACTACGGAAAATGAAATCTTTATGTAACGTTTCATATATTTTTCCCAAAATCATAATTTTTTTTCTTATATTATTTAAACATTTTTATAAAATCTCTAAATAAAGGAATTACATATAAATAAAAAAAAACGATTATTCAGAATGCTTCCGTTTCCGACCATTACGAATAATTGAGGTCTCACTGTAGTTTTGATAAGATTATTAAAAAAATTTATAATGTACTTTTCAAATTAAGCACATGTGTACATCTGGTTATTTATTATACATATCTGTTAAATAAATTCAAATAAAAAGGATCACTGAGAATGTTTTATTGAAACCAAAGAAGGTAATCCGCCTTTTCCACTGACTTCTTGTATCGTTTAACACGATTACGGTTAACACGGCATTTGCAAGGAACGTAGCACCGCCGGTACTTTTACACAAAATCAAGATCCCTGTTAAATAATTTTAAAAGTTTTCATAAATTACCTAAAGTTTCCAACAAATGAATCGAAGCCGTTCGGTTGAAATAATTTCAAAATCGAAGCTTTTTAAGTTTTACGGTTTTAAGCAAAATCTAGTTTGGAGCAGTGATGCCAGTTTAGCCTTTTCGAGGAAAGATTTAGCCTTTCTTCTTGTCTTGCCTCGAAATTTACGGTTTAGGTTCGTGGCTTCTTTTCAGCCTTTTTTATTTTAAGTTTAGCCTCAAAAATGCTAAATTTATCGTGAAACCAAAAAAATAATTTAATGTACAAACGAAAGTACACCGAAGGCAAAATTACATTGTTTTAAATCCGATGGCGAAAGCGTTTAAGTTAGAAATGGACAAATGTGGAGTCAACAGTTGAGTTCTAATTCCAAATTTGCTAATGTGACAATTTAAGAATGCGCTGTAAGAAAATCCATTTCTTAATTTGGTTAATCTGGTATTTCGCAGTCTATAGAGTCTTTCAATAAGAGATTTCATTTTGATATGTAAAAAAATTAGTATTTTTAAACGAAATCATCAAATGCTCATCTAAATTAAAAGAGTAATTCATAATTTAAAAACATTATTAGCCAAATGACCCCCATGGCTACGCTTGCAGTACCAGTTGTGATCGCCTCTTCGAGAGATCTCACACTTACTCACGTGTCGTTCGTGGAATACCCACGAGACCAACGTTGGAAGACCAACGAGAAATGAAGAAACCTGAGATTTCCCAAACACCATGGGCTACAACAGTAATATTCTCAGTTCAGTTCGTACACGAGTTTAGTTTTTCACATCACTGAATTTTTCTAACTGCAAAACTTTTCCCATCAGTTACACAATTACTGATCGAGAAGGTTCTTCACGACGACGCAAAAATGCTTTAGTTTTGCAAACTGTATCCGCGAAATGTTCACTAAAAAGTCCTAATATTTATGTTATATATTGACTAATATGAATTTAAAAATATGTAGACTTTTATTATTTTTTATTTATTTTTTGTTTATGTACTTGAAGTGTATTTGTTTGAATAAGTTTTAACATGTTTTATGCATTTTTTATTAATATATTTGGGCGATTTAGCTTTTTCTGGCCTTTTTAAAAATCCGATTTAGTCACTTTTTCCTCCAGCTCCTGGCAACACTGGTTTGAAGGTATTTTCGCTCATTTTCTTGTACTTTTTTTTAATAATCAGATCCTTGGATTTTTAACAACGCAACTTAGTGAACTGTTCAAAATCTGTTAATGAAATTATGCTCTTTTTGAAAACAATACCTTTCAGCATAAACCTAAAATATTCAACTAATTACGTGCAAACATAAATTATTAAATGAGAATATTTAATTTAAGGACATTTCCGAGTAGAGGGTTTCCTTGCTTCAACTTGAACAGAATTTCGCCAACACAACAAAAAATTATAGTTGATGTGGATACGAAATTTCATCAAGTCAAATATTTCATTTTCCTTAATTTAATTTAAGAACATATGAAAGATACATGAATTCTGTCGCGAATCTTTATAAAATTTAAAATATTTTTTTAATCGGTCCGAATTTGACAAAACTTAAGGAAATAAGGAACGACGCGAATTCTTGCGTGTATATCCACGTAATTATGCCTCGCCAGTTAAAGCAAGTGTGCAAAATCTTAGTACTTTAAGATAACTCTTTTATTTTTTGCCACTAAATGTATGAAGGGATACCACTGTGCCTGTGTGGCCTTCGCCATTTGTTTGTGTACTTCTACGAAAGCTGTAGAAAATGCTCAATATTAAAATGCCCTTTAGTAAATTTGTTAATATTTTTTCCACGGAATTTATAATAATATTGTTTCAAATTGTTTTTTTTACATGTAATTGAAGTTATATGGCGGCAACAGTATTGGACAACAAATATGCTCGTTATGCCTTCCCCTGTTACGATGAACCAGATAAGCTCGCAAATTTCACCATAACCGTAATCCATAGTCCCTCCTATACGGCCATTTCGAATATGCCGGTGAACGAAAATATGTCCAGGTGAAATTATTTGTCTCAAGAAATACAATTAAATGTATTTTTACAAATTCTGAAACTTTTAGTGCTGGGAAAACTGTTTTCCTAACAACAGCTCCTGTTTCCGTTAGAGAAGTGGTGTTTGTTGTATCAGACTTGGAATATACCGAAGGAGATTTTAATGGCATACGCCACCGTTTTTATTCTCGTCCCAGTATTAAGACCGAACTCAAATGGCCTTTTATATATAGCATGTTGATACTGGACTATATATCCGAATATACTGATGTTGAGTTCACGCTTCCCAAATTGGACCATGTTGTTATTCCCAATTATAATTCCTATGGAGCGGGAACCCAGGGATTGATAATATATTCTGACAGATATTTTGATTACAATAAATTGAACTCTAGTGCTTCGGATCTGCAAAGAAGTGCTTTTATTACAGGACAAGTGATCATAAGCCAATTCTTTGGTAGCAGTTTTGCAATTAAATGGTGGACTTACCTCTGGCTGACTCAAGGGTTTATGCATCTATTTTCGCTTAGAGCTTTAGACAATGTAACTATGATTTTTAAAATATTGAATATCAATTAAAACCTGAAGATAAATATTTTTATAGATTTATCCTGAATTGGGAATGTGGCAATATTTTCACTATTATGGGTATCAACAAGCACTGAGTTCCGACGACAATCGTAACACTAAACCTTTAAGTTATCATGTGCAGGGCCTCGACGAATTAGATATAATTTATGATCGTAAAGCTAATTGCGTTTTGCTCATGTGGAACCATGCATTGACAGATACAATTTTCAAAAAAGCCATACGGAAATTCTTGAAAAATAAGTAAGATCGACAAACCTTAAGAATATTTCTTTCAGATAAAAATAATTATATAAACATTGATTTTAATTTTTTAAATAGTCAGTACAGCGCAATCGGAGAACAGGAATTGTTCACGGCTATTCAAAATGCGGCTGAAGAGGATAGTTATGGACTTCCCGCCAAAATTGAAGAAATGATGAGCACTTGGACTCATCAGAATGGTTATCCATTGTTAACGATTACACGCAACTACGAGGACGGTACATTCAACATTAAACAAGAACCCTTCTTTGTGGACGAAACCGATACAGACGTCAAAACCTGGCATATTCCCATCAACTTTGCCGTGGCATCAAATCCCGATTTCCGCGACACACAGGCTACACATTATTTGTTGAATGTAAATGAAAGTAAAGTCGATGCTGGAATCTCCAAAACAGATTGGTTAGTGGTCAACAAGCAATCGACTGGTTTTTATCGCATCAAATATGATGAAGAGAACTACAAAATGATCACAGAATGTTTGATTGAAAGACCATTTGTAATTCATTATCGCAACCGGGCTCAACTGCTGAGTGATGCATATCAACTAACTATTTCTAAACGTTTGCCTTATCCCATTCTGTTGGAAATGTTACCCTACTTAAAACAAGAAGACCAATTCGCACCCTGGATCACAGCTGTTAAAATCATCAATCAACTCAATAGATATCTAGAAGAAAATGGTGACTATAAATTGTTTGTAGCCGAACTGGTTGGTCCTATTTTTAATAAATTAGGTGTTGATGAAATTGCCGGTGAGTCTCTTAATGACAAAATGACAAGAACTCAAATCGTACCTATTGCTTGTGCGGCTGGCGTTAAGGAGTGTTTGGTAGAAACCAACAATAAACTGAAGGCTGTTATTAAGGAAAATGCAACTGTAGAACCAACTCTAACATGGGCAATCATAGCCAATGGCTTTAGACTATCTGGCGATGAGGAATTTGACTTTTTATACCAACAACTAATTGATTCTACAGAGAGTTCGAGACTAGAGTTAATTCAAACTTTGGCCTTCTCTAGAAATAAAGCTCATCTTAGGAAACTCTTCAACAGCTCAATTGATAAATCAAATAAATTTACCATTAATGATCGTGCCAATGTGTTCATATGGGCCTTTTATTTTAGTGAGACTGGTCTTTTGGCTTCCATTGAGTTCTTAAATGAAAACTGGGAAGCTTACGGTAGTTTGAAAGGAAATAGCAGTGGATCTTATCCATTAGACGACCTTATTCGCGAAATGTCTCAATATGTGGTAAACGAAAGTGCAAGAGAAAAACTTCTGGATTTGGTTGCTAAAGTACAAAACTCTGAATATGTTAAGAGTGATCTAGAAACGGTTGTGATGCAAAATATTGAAGATAAGACCAAATGGTTTAAAGAGCACATTGAACCTGCGAAGTTGTGGATTGAACAATATCATGCCACTCATAGAAATGATGGCTGCCCAGCTGCTAGAACAGCATAAGTAGAACTAGAGCACTACTGTTCGTCGTCTCATTATCATTATTTTTTTATGGTTTTCTTTACTAATTTATGGTGTTTTTAATTAATGTTTTTCTTTAAAATTTAATAAAAGAAACTGTTTTCTGAATAAATGAAACTTAATATTATTATTCAATTTAAAATTTCAATTATTAAGAAATTAAAAATATGTTTTTTTTGCACAATAGAGAAGCTAATTTAAATACATCGACGACTATTAACAAGGTTTCGCAATTTAAGAGAGTCGTTTTGGTATAATACAGACAAGAAAAATGACTTTTAAACTAAAACTAGTTTAACACGCTCGACACCACAAAAGATAAATTATTTTACTTCTTTGAACAAGGAAACGCAAAAGAGCGATCGTATTGTGAGCTTTTTTGTCTTTATGCAAAATACGGTGTAATGTCGCTTGTGGAACGCCGAATTCCAAAGATCGACGATAAGTTCACAACAGCAATATTCTCACTTGTTCTTGAGCGACGTGCATGAGTTAGATTCTTCACATCAGTTTCATGTCCCAACTGGTGGCCGAGAAGATCTTCCACGTCTATCCAAAAACGCTCTTTAGTTTTGCAAATCGTGACCACGAAAGTATCACAATTTTTGCATGAATTTTAGTTATTTCAATGCGTTGTTGAAACGAATATCATTCCACTTCAACTAATGATGTAGTTTTTACTTGTCATCTTCCAAGTAGTCACAGGTTGAATCAAGACAACTTAGGAATGCATCTATGCACGTTTTCGCCAATACAATATTGATATCGATACTCCAAAAAATAATAATATGGGCGATACGATTTCGATACTGACACGCGTTGAATTCAAGGAAAATTGTCGCTCAGATACGACAGAACTCATAGGAAAACTTAAGTACTTCTACACCACTTTCTTCAAATCTGGGTATGAGATGTCATTGCGCCACCAAACAAGCGGATCTAGATATATCAAGAGATCTTAGGTATCTCTCGGCTTCTTCATCAGTAAATACCCACAAATTTAAATCGAATCAAAATTGAAGGAAATTGTTTCACTATTCTGTTTTGATTTTATGCTCCGCCCTTTCATGTGTATTTATAGCGAAATAAACTTTGAAAATTGTCAAGCAGTTTCAAGAACTGAACTAATGTTAATGTTTCTTCGTAAAAAAAAACTTAAACAAAATTGAAAAAGTATGGTTGTACCGGCAATAAAAAAGTCGGTGTCGGTCTAAATTATGAATTCCGTAACAAAATTGTAATATTTTCTATCTTAGAATGCATTACGTACTATATGAATAGCCTATTATTAGTGCTTTCTACACATGCAAGAAGTCTTTCAATGCCTTTGTCAAAAAGTCAATGGAAGAAATGATTTGAAACGTAAGAAATGATGGAAGAATAAAAAAATTCTCCAAAAACTGATAAGAAGATCGCCAAGTATTTTATTAATTTGGTAGTCTGATGATAAAATGTTCCAAAATTATTTTTTTTTTTTAAATTTAAAGTTAACAAAACTTCTTAAAAAAACAAAGTTTTTAAAATAAAAACTAAAAGTAAGAAAAATATTTAAAATTTAAAATTATAAAAAATTTGAAAAATGTTAGGTTCATGATTTGAACCCGAGACAACTTAAGAAATTGATTGGCATGGGTTCAAATAGTATAGAACATTTGAACCAGACTTTAACATAAAATCTCACTATAAAAAAGCAAATATCGCGTAATTCATGTTAATCATTTTTCGTAATTGAGAATTAGTCACGGAAAAGAAATAGTTTTAAAGAATATATACATACATATGGCTTTTGACATCCAGCGTGCACGGCTAGTTGGGCCCGGCGTTCGAATGTTATGCCGCTCTACACTTTATACTCTTTCCAATTTTGAGATTCAGAAAACGCTCGTGGACTTGTCTCCATTTATATGAAATTGGATTTAAAAAATTGTTTGTTGTTAAAATAGTAAAAAAAACAAGACCAGGTGTTATACATATTTGCCTCCATCGTGTGTACCTGGCGCAACTATAAAGTTATACAAATTATATATGGGTAATGAATGGGTAATTACGTCTGCTATTCAGGTATATAAATAATTATCGCGATATATTTCACGAAATGTTGTAGATAAAATTTGACTTATTAGTATTATGGCAACAATTTTTATATATTTTAAGAAACAACGTAATTAATCAAAATATTCTAAAATAAATAAGTTCAGCGAATTACTTTTTTTCATTAAAAATAAAATTTCTTATCAAATGTTTTAATTTTTTCGAAAAACTTCTGTGCTAATCACATTTATGGGTATTATGTCTGGAGTTTTGTATCAGTTATTTAAAATAGAATAGTTTATAATAAAAATTCAAAAGAGCGTGCGATTTGTTTATGCACTCAAAAATTCGAAAAGAACTGTAATATTCGATCAAGGCTGGAACTAGGGCGCTTTTCTTAAATTTGCCTTCCAGATACAATTACATTTTTTTTACTATTTAATAAATATCACAGAAATATGAAGAAAACAAATTGTACTTTTTGCGTAAAAAATTAATTTTTTTGTATATTTTTCTTAAATTTCAAAATTAAGAATTTTTTACTGCTAAAGTTTTGGAGAAACCGAAAAAAATGTATTTATAGGATTGTTTTGCATTGTAGATAACAATAATTAACACGCGTGTTGTTGATAAGAGAAATACGCATTAGTTTTACGATTTTTATTTTTAGTATTTAAGTTAAAATTTGTGAATACAATTTTTTTATCTCACAAATATTAAACAGAATTATATACATCTTTAGAAATGAGTCTTTCTTTCCATTACGCTTCACAAGAAGGAATAATTCTTGTAGTTTAAATTGATTTAATTTTTATTATGTATTGAGTCTCAACACTAATAAGAATACCCCGTGAGAATTTTCTAATTTCTATTACGGTTGACAAAATCTTAAGTAACATTTGTTGTCTATACACCCTTTAATTATATTTTTTTTTTTGCTATTTGTTATTATAGCTATCATAGCAAAGCGGCCCATACATTATACAATATTATTGAGTATCTTTCATTGATCATTAGATCACCAATTATGTATCGTTTTGATCTTTGTGTACTATTTTGGTAACTTTTCTCAACATTTTTTGTTCATGTGAAATATTTGGCAATGAAAAACGTTCGTTTTTTATTCACGGTAGAGGCGACTATCTTGATTATGCAACAAAATTCAAAAGTCTTTTGAATTTTCTCCAATATATTGAGCCAAAATTGTATTGGCCGCTTAACGCATACCCTGTGTAAATTTCCAGGTTCTGACTAATGTGATTCACGAGATACAAGACGAGATCAAGTCTTTATTAATATGCACTTCAAACTCCGAAAATATGGAATTAAATATCTATTATTATATATTGATAATTAGAGCTGTGCCAAATCGTTCATTTCAGTGATTGGTCATTTTTGTTCAATTACCAAAACTTATCCCGATCGTTAATTTATTCAACTAAACGACATAGTTAAGTTAAAATGAAATTAATGAAACAATTTCTTGTTCTTTTGACCAGAATATTAGACTTTTTATTTAAGCTTAATTTATACTATACTTTTAATGGTTTGATTTTGAAATGAAATGTATATATAATTTTTAAAATAACTCTGATCAATACGTGAAGCAAGAGAATACAACATAAAAAAGATCCATGAACGAAAGAAAATTTGACATAAAAAAGACACCTGAACGAACGCAAAGAAGTTTTAAGCTCATCTATAAAATCGAACAGTAGACTATTGAATTAAAAGCGTTCAGTAAAATGACCGGATCACTTCGTTCAATTGGGTGATTGGTTCAATTTAACCCGTTCGTTCTTGAGCTACACAGCTCTATTGATTTTATGCATTCAAATTATAAAATACAATTGGAGTTTCATCCAATCCTTTCTTACTCAATTATAAAAGATTTCTCCAAGCTTTAGGTCAATTTATATAAATAATACACATTTTTTATATAAATTGACCTAAAGCTTGGAGAAATCTTTTATAATTATAAAAAAAGGTCGACAAAATTAGAGAATATTATTTTCTTACTCAATTTTTAAATTTACAGCAAAGCAATAATAGTTTCTCTAAGCAGCGAACCTTTTGTTAATTTTTTTTATTTATTCATTTTCATCTACAGAACTCCAGTCTTACAGATTACTACAAGGTTTTGCCTAATTATAATATTTAAATAACATTAACTTAAAAATATCATAATTTACATTAAAATTTAAAGGGGGAGTAAAGCTGTTACATAAATGCAAGAATCTTGCAATTGGCTCATTTTGCGCATAGTTAGTTCTGTGAACATGTTCTACAAACATTCTATTGTTTCTTAAATCTCTGGGAGGACAATAAAGGGTAAAGAAATTTGCAATTTCTGCACATTTTATTCTTCCAGATAAAACGTTGTAAGCAAGCATAATGGAAAAGTACGTTCTTCTATCGGTTAAAGATTGCAAACCTAAGAATTTCCTCCTGGCCTCATAGGATGGTAATTCAAAGGTCCAATTTAATCTCAAAGCAGTTTTGTTAAAAATTTTTTGAACACGTTCAATACGATTTGAATGATGCAAATAATATGGATTCCATACTATTGAACAATATTCTAAAATACTACGCACTAGTGAAACATATAAAGATTTAAGAGTATACGCATCTCTAAAATCTTTGGTATTCCTTTTTATAAAGCCAAGCATACTATAAGCCTTAGAAGTGACACGATCGATGTGTGTAGAAAAACGCAGATTTACATCAAAAGTGACACCCAATTCCTTAACTTCCACTACGCGCTGGAGTGGCGTACCGGAAATGTCGTAATTAAAAATTAACTCTTTTAAACTATCTGTATACGAAACTATACAGCATTTTGATACGTTAATCGTTATACCATTTTCTGAACACCAAACAAGAAGTGGAAGCATGAAAGTTCAGGTATAAGTTTTTTTGACACGTTGGCCAATAAACTTTTGCCACGCCAAAAAAAGAAGATTAAGATAAACATATGAAAACCTAAATCGATACATGGAAACACACATGAACACTGATGATGGGAGTGTAGCGGCTCCCGAAAAACAACGTTGTTTCTGTTCTGCCGTGTAAGTTGAAATTAATTGGTGTTAAAATTTTCCCTTTTACGAACTTTAGCCAAAAATAATAATCACTTTGGATTAAAGAAACCATTAAATCGCCTTATTTTGTTTTAGAGAAAATGGAAAAAAAACTGTTAAGAACGGTGAAGCGAAGACAAAGGGTAGACCAGATATGACTCGCGACGGAAGATATTGTCGTTTAAAATCTCTCTCTTTGTCGCACAAAAAGTAATAATCTTTGATTGTTTCAACTTTTATTTCTCAAAAACTTTTTTTAATAACAGATGAATTATGATTGTATTTACAGGAAAATAAGAATTATTTTTCTCGAGTTTCTAAATATTTTTCAGCAACTTTTAAGCAAACACATAATCGTACATGTTGAACAACCACAACACCAAACCAGCAACACTTGTATAAGCACACACATATACGACTAGAAATACTTCGTAGAAGCAGATTCTCAGGTAGTGGTGTCAAAAAGCCTAATTTTAGATTTTTATAAAAGTTGTGTGCTTCAACTCTGGTCTACCCTTTGCCGATTTTTATATAATTGAATTGTAAAAAAAAGAACAAACCTTTCGGGAACCGTAATTATGAAATAAAAATTAAATTAAATGAAATAATTAAGCGAGTCTTAATTTAATGTTTGCTACAATATTTTAAAGCGCGTCCCAATTTTGTATCAGCTGTGAACAACGCGTAATTATTTTTTAATGTGAGTCAAATAGCAGTTCTCGACGTCTAAGATAATCTACTTGTTTTATTTGTTTGTTTGTTTATTTGGCGTTTATTCATAAAGCTGCTGTTGAATTAGCTTTAACTGATAATATGACTTGGCTGTAATCAAATTCAAATGTTAAGATAAAATATGTAGATTAGTTCTCTTCGAAGCCCTATAAAAGGTGACAGAAATACGTTTAGAAATTAAAAGTATTTTGTTTTTCAAACGATCAACAACATGCAACAACAAACTGTTCTACTCTGCTGGTTGGCTTTCTTCGCTACCCTCGTCACTGCTGAAAATCCTAATCCTCCTGCTGAAGCTGGTAATACTACGCAAAGTTATCGTCTTCCTAACGAAACATACCCGGTACACTATTATATTACAATTACGACGGATGTGCACAAAGGCGAAACATCCTTTCAGGGCGATGTCATAATCGACATCGTGATTGCGAAGGCAACCAGAAACATTGTTCTACATTGTCGTGAACTAGAGTTTACAAATGTCAGCATTGCAGGGAAGTCTACTGCGTGGGAAGAATTGTCATACGAATCGAAAGGGGAGATTCTAACATTAAAATTTAAAAATGGTACAGAGTTTCCTGCTGGTACAAAGTGGAAACTGGCCTTTTCCTATAGTGGTAAATTGCGCGATGATCAAAATGGCTTTTTCCTTCACAAATACATTGATGATGAAGGCAAAGATCAGTAAGTAAAAATGATAATTATACTTCATATTAATTAAAACAAGTGCACAATATCTGTTTCTATTGAATAATATTGAAAATTCCTAAAACTATTAAAACAAAAAAAGAACAAACCTTTTAAAAACAAATCCATATATGTGACCTTCTTCGAGAAAAGGGACCTAGTGTGTCAAAAAACGGGTTTGGACTTAAGAGTGGATTCTGGTACCTAAAAGGGTGTAGAATAAGATGAAATGCGTTTTTCTCAAAACTTCATTTTCACACAACAGGTCCCTTT
Organism: Gymnocheta viridis; assembly: GCA_956483585.1. Taxonomy (NCBI): domain Eukaryota; kingdom Metazoa; phylum Arthropoda; class Insecta; order Diptera; family Tachinidae; genus Gymnocheta; species Gymnocheta viridis. Next base: position 139,517,677 of record OY101440.1, read on the forward strand.
TCTCGGAGAAGGTCACAAATGTTGAAAATTAGCTAGAATAACTCAAATTGAAAAACAAGATAAAATATTTATTAAAAATCGCCAAAATTGGAAAAAAGTCGAAAATACAGTGAAGTTTAAAAAATTAAAATAAATAATTTAAATTGAAAAAAGCTTAAAAATCCGCAAAATGTTGAAAATATTATTAAAATCGCAAACAAATAGCGACAAGCTCTAGACGTGGCACTGGCAAATTCAAAATAATCTCTCATATCGGCAAAGCGAGAAAAATATTAATATCGCAAACAAATAGTGAAAAAGTTCTCATCTAGAATTTGTAATTTCCCTGCGGGAACCCTTGTGACAATTATTGAAAAGGGACACGTGTCACGAAAACGTGTTTTGAATATTCGGGTGGAGTCGTTAATCGTGTAAATTTTTATATTTTAAATATTTACTTGATATGTCCTTTCAATATTAAAACAATTAATTAGGACTCGGGTAACTGAGTGTAATTGCAACCAATGCTGAATAAGTTCGATTTCCAAACTATCTATTTAGCAGTTTCAAGCTTTTTACAAACGATAAAATTTCAAATTACATGCAAGTTGGAATGCAGTAATAGTTTTGCAAAATACGAATCAACAAAACAGAACTCAATTATCAAGCTCTCATAAATGTACACGATTGCAAAAACTTATTAAATGAAAATCGTTTTACAAGCTTTTTCTTTTGAAAATTATTGAATAATAATTTATGTTTTATTCTGTGACGTACTCTTTCCCAAATCTAAATATATGTTTTCCTTACTCGGTAGAATTTTATTGTTTTTATTAATATTAGATTTTATGTAAAATTTTGTTATACAGTTGAAATTACGTTCAGCACGGATAATCAAACAACACGCTCAATAGATTTTATATAAAAAATACAAGTATTATTATTTATACCTGCGAAATTATTGTTTTCTAATGCACAGAAAGTTTTAAATTTTTTAATTTTTTACGAAACGAGTATTTTAACATCAAATATCACAGAATAAAAGAATACGTTACACGAAATATTATAAAGTCGAAGAAACACGAAAAATTTCAGAATGTCCGCTGATGGAAGACCGGATACTCGAGGTTCAATCGTACTTTTAAATCCTTTTCATTATTACTTTATATTTTGTTTTAACAATTTGGTATCTTTTAAGTCAACATAAAGCTGTTTTCGATAGTTTTGTTTTACGAACGTATAATTTTATTTATCTTTAGAAATCAAATACATTTCTAAACGGCGTTGCGGAGAAAGAGATTTTTTCTTTGTAGTACATCCCTAGAAGAACAGTGCCGGCCATTTGACCGGTCATATGACTGTCATTGATGATGTAGTATATTTCGATCATTGCGTAGAACAAAGTTTCTATCAAGTTATTAAGGGCATTAGGAAACACTTGATGGAAACTTTTGTGGACGTGTGATATTGCATCCTCTTCGCACTTAAGAACTCTTTCGATAAGAGAACTATATATTTAAGCTGTTCGCTCTGCTGATGATATGAAATCCAGTCACAGTGTAACCATCACACTTGACGATCATGTCCATCACTGTTGACTAATCAATTCTGATGGTCATTGTCGTCACTGTTTCCTAATCACACTTGATCTGGAAATATATTAAAAGATAAGTGTATAAATAAACACACATATATATATGTATATACATATAACATAGATACCGACTGCAGAGCCATCTGACGGGCGCCATCCAGGGCGCCACCCAAACCAATACGAAAAAATTATTCGAATCGGTCCAACCGTTTAGGAGGTGTACAGTGACATACACACGTACAGTAGAATCATATACATACATATGTATATAAAGATATACAATCATTCATAGTGTAAACATATATTGTAGAGTTTTATTGAAATGCATAAGCCACAGAAGGGCACACTTCTTCCACTTCGCCACAGAATTGTACATCCCCAGCAGGTCATTTAATGTTTAATTGCTGCGTGTGCTTGCTTGCTTGCTGATAACTGTCATTAGTAAAATGTAAAAATGATCCATGTTAGTATAAAAATTGTGTACGTATTAGTTTCAGTCATCGATTTATTGTAGGGATCTTGTTTGATTTCTTCTGTCAACAGAAATTGCAGAAAAAAAGATAAATCCCGGTTGTTTCTTTAGCAAAATGAATCTGCTGATCGTTTTTGATTGAGGAAAGGCAATTAAAATGCTCTCAACTGCCGATAATATTTAAAATATGTAGATCCTGAAAATCTCATGTTGCCGTACAAAGAAATTTATAGAATATTTTTAAATTTTGAATGACCAAATAAAAATAAAAAATCTTTTTCTTCCACGATGTATGTATATATCTTCTACGAGGGGGTGCTGTTGGCTGAAGTTGTTAGCGCGTTGACTAAAAAGCAAATAATGACAAAGAACGTGGATTCGAGCCCAATTTTCAACTGTGATTAGCTCTATTAGCATTTTTTAATTCCAATTGAACAATTAAACTCAATGTAAATACATAAAACGAAAAAGGGGAATTCCTTTGATTAAATAAGAAGACTCAAAAATATGTGCACAATAGAGATGGCACCGCTCACGTGATCAGCGTCAATCATGCATTATCACGCATGATCGTGATTAGTCTTTTGTTTCAATCACGTGAGCTTGTGTGAACGTGAGTACATAAAAATTGAGCGTGAGCGAGCATGCATTAGTTAATTTGACGGTGGATACTATTGAATAGGAATATCAACTGTTCAATCGTATTTATTCACAAAATAGAATACGAAAATTGCTTCTATTCATTTCAAGTTAAATCAATTTCGGTTAGTACGAAATTTCCATCTCTGATGATAATTATAATTATTTCATATATTAATACTCTCTCGCTTTTTCCAGCGCCATTGGCTGCTGAGATCAAGCTGCTTTACATTTATGTTTACTTGGGTTTTGTCTTTTGTAGTTGAATTTCTTTGTATTCAACTCTGACAAAGTAAACATGAAGTTTGACGGGTGCCGTCGTTTTTAATAAATAATGTTTACGTAATTACTTGAACTGTTTGAAAATTCACTCACGATAACATCTCTAGTGTACACGCATGGTAAGTCTAATTTAGTCGTTTGATAAGTACGAATCATAATTGTTTATTTCTACAATGGCTTCAATAAAAAGACAACGAGTAGTTTTATTTATTTAAGAAAAATAAATTCAAAAGAAGCAGTACATGGATCCAGCACATTGCTTGACTTCTGGGAGAGCCATGGCGGCTCCGATATTACAGATCAAGATAAAATTCAAGCTTAACGCATTCATAAAAACCTTAATAACAAAAACATGAATTTGAAAAAGAACAAACAAAAACCGTACATTCTTTTTATTTAGAAACTACGGAAAATGAAATCTTTATGTAACGTTTCATATATTTTTCCCAAAATCATAATTTTTTTCTTATATTATTTAAACATTTTTATAAAATCTCTAAATAAAGGAATTACATATAAATAAAAAAAACGATTATTCAGAATGCTTCCGTTTCCGACCATTACGAATAATTGAGGTCTCACTGTAGTTTTGATAAGATTATTAAAAAAATTTATAATGTACTTTTCAAATTAAGCACATGTGTACATCTGGTTATTTATTATACATATCTGTTAAATAAATTCAAATAAAAAGGATCACTGAGAATGTTTTATTGAAACCAAAGAAGGTAATCCGCCTTTTCCACTGACTTCTTGTATCGTTTAACACGATTACGGTTAACACGGCATTTGCAAGGAACGTAGCACCGCCGGTACTTTTACACAAAATCAAGATCCCTGTTAAATAATTTTAAAAGTTTTCATAAATTACCTAAAGTTTCCAACAAATGAATCGAAGCCGTTCGGTTGAAATAATTTCAAAACCGAAGCTTTTTAAGTTTTACGGTTTTAAGCAAAATCTAGTTTGGAGCAGTGATGCCAGTTTAGCCTTTTCGAGGAAAGATTTAGCCTTTCTTCTTGTCTTTTAGCCTCGAAATTTACGGTTTAGGTTCGTGGCTTCTTTTCAGCCTTTTTTATTTTAAGTTTAGCCTCAAAAATGCTAAATTTATCGTGAAACCAAAAAAATAATTTAATGTACAAACGAAAGTACACCGAAGGCAAAATTACATTGTTTTAAATCCGATGGCGAAAGCGTTTAAGTTAGAAATGGACAAATGTGGAGTCAACAGTTGAGTTCTAATTCCAAATTTGCTAATGTGACAATTTAAGAATGCGCTGTAAGAAAATCCATTTCTTAATTTGGTTAATCTGGTATTTCGCAGTCTATAGAGTCTTTCAATAAGAGATTTCATTTTGATATGTAAAAAAATTAGTATTTTTAAACGAAATCATCAAATGCTCATCTAAATTAAAAGAGTAATTCATAATTTAAAAACATTATTAGCCAAATGACCCCCATGGCTACGCTTGCAGTACCAGTTGTGATCGCCTCTTCGAGAGATCTCACACTTACTCACGTGTCGTTCGTGGAATACCCACGAGACCAACGTTGGAAGACCAACGAGAAATGAAGAAACCTGAGATTTCCCAAACACCATGGGCTACAACAGTAATATTCTCAGTTCAGCAACGTACACGAGTTTAGTTTTTCACATCACTGACTTTTTCTAACTGCAAAACTTTTCCCATCAGTTACACAATTACTGATCGAGAAGGTTCTTCACGACGACGCAAAAATGCTTTAGTTTTGCAAACTGTATCCGCGAAATGTTCACTAAAAAGTCCTAATATTTATGTTATATATTGACTAATATGAATTTAAAAATATGTAGACTTTTATTATTTTTTATTTATTTTTTGTTTATGTACTTGAAGTGTATTTGTTTGAATAAGTTTTAACATGTTTTATGCATTTTTTATTAATATATTTGGGCGATTTAGCTTTTTCTGGCCTTTTTAAAAATCCGATTTAGTCACTTTTTCCTCCAGCTCCTGGCAACACTGGTTTGAAGGTATTTTCGCTCATTTTCTTGTACTTTTTTTTAATAATCAGATCCTTGGATTTTTAACAACGCAACTTAGTGAACTGTTCAAAATCTGTTAATGAAATTATGCTCTTTTTGAAAACAATACCTTTCAGCATAAACCTAAAATATTCAACTAATTACGTGCAAACATAAATTATTAAATGAGAATATTTAATTTAAGGACATTTCCGAGTAGAGGGTTTCCTTGCTCCAACTTGAACAGAATTTTGCCAACACAACAAAAAATTATAGTTGATGTGGATACGAAATTTCAACAAGTCAAATATTTAATTTTCCCTAATTTAATTTAAGAACACATGAAAGATACATGAATTCTGTCGCGAATCTTTATAAAATTTAAAATATTTTTTTTAATCGGTCCGAATTTGACAAAACTTAAGGAAATAAGGAACGACGCGAATTCTTGCGTGTATATCCACGTAATTATGCCTCGCCAGTTAAAGCAAGTGTGCAAAATCTTAGTACTTTAAGATAACTCTTTTATTTTTTGCCACTAAATGTATGAAGGGATACCACTGTGCCTGTGTGGCCTTCGCCATTTGTTTGTGTACTTCTACGAAAGCTGTAGAAAATGCTCAATATTAAAATGCCCTTTAGTAAATTTGTTAATATTTTTTCCACGGAATTTATAATAATATTGTTTCAAAATGTTTTTTTACATGTAATTGAAGTTATATGGCGGCAGCAGCATTGGACAACAAATATGCTCGTTATGCCTTCCCCTGTTACGATGAACCAGATAAGCTCGCAAATTTCACCATAACCGTAATCCATAGTCCCTCCTATACGGCCATTTCGAATATGCCGGTGAACGAAAATATGTCCAGGTGAAATTATTTGTCTCAAGAAATACAATTATATATATTTTTACAAATTCTGAAACTTTTAGTGCTGGAAAAACTGTTTTCCTAACAACAGCTCCTGTTTCCGTCAGAGCAGTGGCGTTTGTTGTATCAGACTTGGAATATACCGAAGGAGATTTTAATGGCATACGCCACCGTTTTTATTCTCGTCCCAGTATTAAGACCGAACTCAAATGGCCTTTTATATATAGCATGTTGATACTGGACTATATATCCGAATATACTGATGTTGAGTTCACGCTTCCCAAATTGGACCATGTTGTTATTCCCAATTATAATTCCTATGGAGCGGGAACCCAGGGATTGATAATATATTCTGACAGATATTTTGATTACAATAAATTGAACTCTAGTGCTTCGGATCTGCAAAGAAGTGCTTTTATTACAGGACAAGCGATCATAACCCAATTCTTTGGTAGCAGTTATGCAATTAAATGGTGGACTTACCTCTGGCTGAGTGACGGTTTTATGCAGCTATTTTCGTATAAAGCTTTAGACAATGTAAATATGATTTTTAAAATATTGAATATCAATTAAAACCTGAAGATAAATATTTTTATAGATTTATCCTGAATTGGGAATGTGGCAATATTTTCACTATTATGGGTATCAACAAGCACTGAGTTCCGACGACAATCGTAACACTAAACCTTTAAGTTATCATGTGCAGGGCCCCGAATTTGGACAAGCTTATTATTATAAAGCTACTTGTGTTTTGCTCATGTGGAACCATGCATTGACAGATAAAATTTTCAAAAAAGCCATACAGAAATTCTTGAAAAATAAGTAAGATCGACAAACCTTAAGAATATTTCTTTCAGATAAAAATAATTATATAAACATTGATTTTAATTTTTTAAATAGTCAGTACAGCGCAATCGGAGAACAGGAATTGTTCACGGCTATTCAAAATGCGGCTGAAGAGGATAGTTATGGACTTCCCGCCAAAATTGAAGAAATGATGAGCACTTGGACTCATCAGAATGGTTATCCATTGTTAACGATTACACGCAACTACGAGGATGGTACATTCAACATTAAACAAGAAGCATTCGTTGCCGACGAACCCGATACAGACGTCAAAACCTGGCATATTCCCATCAACTTTGCCGTTGCATCAAATCCCGATTTCCGCGACACACAGGCTACACATTATTTGTTGAATGTAAATGAAAGTAAAGTCGATGCTGGAATCTCCAAAACAGATTGGTTAGTGGTCAACAAGCAATCGACTGGTTTTTATCGCATCAAATATGATGAAGAGAACTACAAAATGATCACAGAATGTTTGATTGAAAGACCATTTGTAATTCATTATCGCAACCGGGCTCAACTGCTGAGTGATGCATATCAACTAACTATTTCTAAACGTTTGCCTTATCCCATTCTGTTGGAAATGTTACCCTACTTAAAACAAGAAGACCAATTCGCACCCTGGATCACAGCTGTTGAAATCATCAATCAACTCAATAGATATCTAGAAGAAAATGGTGACTATAAATTGTTTGTAGCCGAACTGGTTGGTCCTATTTTTAATAAATTAGGTGTTGCTGAAATTGCCGGTGAGTCTCTTAATGACAGAGTGATAAGAACTTATATCATAGGTTTGGCTTGTGCGTCTGGCGTTAAGGAGTGTTTGGTAGAAACCAACAATAAACTGAAGGCTCTTATTAAGGAAAATGCAACTGTAGAACCAACTCTAACATGGGCAATCAAAGCCAATGGCCTTAGACTATCTGGCGATGAGGAATTTGACTTTTTATACCAACAACTAATTGATTCTACAGAGAGTTCGAGACTAGAGTTAATTCAAACTTTGGCCTTCTCTAGAAATAAAGCTCATCTTAGGAAACTCTTCAACAGCTCAATTGATAAATCAAATAAATTTACCATTAATGATCGTGCCAATGTGCTCTTATGGGCCTATTATTTTAGTGAGACTGGTCTTTTGGCTTCCATTGAGTTCTTAAATGAAAACTGGGAAGCTTACGGTAGTTTGAAAGGAAATAGCAGTGGATCTTATCCATTACACGACCTTATTCGCAAAATGTCCAAATATGTGGTAAACGAAAGTGCAAGAGAAAAACTTCTGGATTTGGTTGCTAAAGTACAAAACTCTGGATATGTTAAGAGTGATCTAGAAACGGTTGTGATGCAAAATATTGAAGATAAGACCAAATGGTTTAAAGAGCACATTGAACCTGCGAAGTTGTGGATTGAACAATATCATGCCACTCATAGAAATGATGGCTGCCCAGCTGCTAGAACAGCATAAGTAGAACTAGAGCACTACTGTTCGTCGTCTCATTATCATTATTTTTTTATGGTTTTCTTTACTAATTTATGGTGTTTTTAATTAATGTTTTTCTTTAAAATTTAATAAAAGAAACTGTTTTCTGAATAAATGAAACTTAATATTATTATTCAATTTAAAATTTCAATTATTAAGAAATTAAAAATATGTTTTTTTTTGCACAATAGAGAAGCTAATTTAAATACATCGACGACTATTAACAAGGTTTCGCAATTTAAGAGAGTCGTTTTGGTATAATACAGACAAGAAAAATGACTTTTAAACTAAAACTAGTTTAACACGGTCGACACCACAAAAGATAAATTATTTTACTTCTTTGAACAAGGAAACTGTTCACGCAAAAGAGTGATCGTATTGTGAGCTTTTTTATCTTTATGCAAAATACGGTGTAATGTCGCTTGTGGAACGCCGAATTCCAAAGATCGACGATAAGTTCACAACAGCAATATTCTCACTTGTTCTTGAGCGACGTGCATGAGTTCGATTCTTCACATCAGTTTCATGTCCCAACTGGTGGCCGAGAAGATCTTCCACGTCCATCCAAAAACGGTCTTTAGTTTTGCAAATCGTGACCACGAAAGTATCACAATTTTTGCATGAATTTTAGTTATTTCAATGCGTTGTTGAAATAAAGTCTCACTATAAAAATGCAAATATTGCATTGGGGAGAAAGAGAGTTTTTCTTTGGCTTCTTCTGTCAACAGAAATTGCACAAAAAGATTTATTGTTTCTTTAGCAAAACGAATCAGCTGTTCGTCTTTAATTGCGGAAAAGCAATCGTATACTAATCCTTGTGTATATATCAACGTAATTATAAATTTCTATATGTCTGGCCCCGCAAAGTAAGTGTGCAAAATCTTAGTACTTTAGTATAGCTCCTTCTATTTTTTGCCGCTAAATATATGAAGCGATACCACTGTGCACCGGTGTCGCCTTCGCTATTTGTTTGTATCAATTTTTTTATAGAAGGAAAATAAAAATACATAATTTTCAGCATCAACATATTAAAATTTTTACACTTGAAATTTTAAGAATTTAATATTTAACGTTCTAAAATAGAAAATATGACAGCTGCTTAGAAGTAATTAAACAAATCGAACAAATAAAAATATTTTCATAAATTTATTATACACACATATTTTTTAGAACCTTGTACCATGCTCGTTTCCGTACATGGGTAAACAAGTAAACTCCAAAGCAGTAATTGTTTTATTGCGCAATATCTTTCAAAAACATGTTTTTGACTCTATTCAAGAATGAATATAAAATATTTTCTTAAAATTTCAAAATAATTGTTTAACTTAAACCGTTCACTACCATTGGGATCATGTGTCCCAAGAGAAATTACAAAAATCGTCAAAAATACAATACTCACTCTCTTTAACTGAGAAAAAGTCCCATTCGTAGCATTTAGTGTTTTCAGGACGCGAACTTGTTTTACGATTTATCCAGCGTGGATAAGTGCTTTCCTTTTTATATTTTGCAAGTAATGATATTATAATTAAGTGATTAAGGAACAATATGTGCTAAAAATTTGATTTTATGCGAGTTTTTTCAATTTGGGATAATAGATCATATTGGTTTTGTTTGGTCCGCATAAATGGGATACATTATCCCATTAGTATTTATCAGTAAAGCAATTCGTATCTTTGTAGAATGAATAGAAACTAGAGCTGTGTAGCTCATGAACGAACGTGTTAAATTGAACGAATCAGCCAACTGAACGAAGTGATCCCGTCATGTTACTGGACGCTTTTCGTTCAATAGTCTACTGTTCGATTTTGTAGATGAGTTAAAACTTGTTTTCGTTCGTTCAGGTGTCTTTTTTATGTCAAATTCACTTTCGTTCATGGATCTCTTTTATGTTGTATTCTCTTGCTCCATTTGAGTTTTGATGTATTGATCAGAGTTATTTAAAAAATTAAATGTACATTTCTTTTTAACATCAACCCATAAAAACTATAATATAAAATGAAATGTTTAATATTCTAGTCAAAAGAACAAGAAATTGTTTCTAAAATGAACTTAAGTATGATTTTTAAATTAATAAATTCCTTTTTTCAATAAATTCTTCTATTTAATTACATTATTCACCTATCTACAACTGATTTTCTGAAGAAAAGAATGAATTAAAAAAATATAATTGTTTCCGTACTGTCGTTCAATTGAACGATTGAACGAACGGGTTCACTTATAGCAGTTGAACGAAAATGACCGATCACTGAAATGAACGATTTGGCAGAGCTCTAATAAAAACACGTAAAAAAGGAACATATTATTTTTCTTAGTTTTGCATGTTTTGGTGAATTCTATAAATAACTCAACTGGATATTGAATAAAAGTTTCATTTTAATAAAATCTGTCACATTTTATTTCCATACATTCGCTACTAATTGGATATTTAATTCTAATTTATGATGCTTTAAAAACCCAAAGGTACATATAATTCCAGAACATTTCTTTGTCCTGAAGGCCAGAAGAATTAAAAAAAATATTTTGTGCTCGTATGGATCACATCTATACGAAGAACAAAATTAAACTTGTTAAAAATCACTTACTTACTACTTACAGTAGTGACTGAAAGGGTTAAAGAATCAAGTATCGGAAAAAATAAAAAAATTTTCATACATTTTTTAGAACCCTGTACCATGTTCGTTTCCGTACATGGGTATACAAGTACACTCCAAGGCATTAATTGTTTTATTGCGCAATATCTTTCAAAAACATGTTGACTATTCAAGAATGAATATAAAATATTTTCTTAAAATTTCAAAATAAAGAATCAAGAATGGGGTTTCATAATAACTTCCAAGCTGATTCAATATTTTAGACAATTAAAAAACAAAAACACTTTCAAGGGTAACGTTCATTACAAATTTTACTTTTTAACCAGTTTATGAACCGTTTATTTTGAAAGTGGCCTAAGTTCATCTACAAAAAAATAAATATAGTCAAATTTTTATCTCTCCATTATAAAATAAATTATAGAAAGTACATTAAGTCTTTAAAATAGGCTTGCAAATTATAAGATTAAATCATATTATTATGAGAAGGTGTAGGAAAAGTTAGTTAATAATATTCTTATTGTGCATTTTGCGAAGTTTGAAAAGCAAAATTCGATTTTAAAAATGAAACCTTTCAATTTCACTAGAAAAGTGCAGTGTCATTATTAGTAAAAATATTTCCCAATGAACACCAAAATATTTTGATAACATAAATTCGCAATACAGAGCTCTTGCCGATGTTGAAATATTAAAGTCTTAAAAAATGCAAATTTAAATGATTTCTGGCGAAAAGTTTCTGAAATAAATCTTTTATTTAAATGAATTAATGTTTTTAGAACTTTTAGAAATTGTAAGAGGAATATTATCGCCAAATTGCAACTCTTTCTGCCTAAATGCAGAAATAATTTGTACGTTCTGTTCTATTACGGATCAGCTGTTTGGTTTCTGTTCTGTTGCGGACTATTCTGTAGAAAATAGAATTCAGTGACAGTGACAGCCAAGAGTTTGTATGTCTTCGTTTTTTGTGGTGTGAAATATTAAAAATTTTTTGTTAAAAATCAGAAAATTTTATTTCAATTAAAATTTTTAAAGATTTATATATTTTTGTCAGATAAAAAATATTTTGCAAACATTTACAAAATTCATTACATTCGTCCGCATCCTAAAGTTCAGACACAGAACAATTAAGTAAAAAATATTTTATACAGAAATGAACGGCACAGAACGGCAACGAAAAGTAAAGACTAATGAGGTCTTCAATTTAAACAAGGAATCTATTCAATTCACAAAATTGTAGTTCTGACCTCAAAATTTTTATTTAGAACTACTTTTTTGTCGTGTTTATAATGGGAGCCCCCGTAGACTAGTAGATAGCGTGCTAGACTATTAGTGGGCGGGTTGCAGGTTCGATTCCTGCCTAGAAACTGCGTGTTTCCGCAGACAAGCCAATATGGCTTCGCAGGTTTGGGTCGCACACGGCCGATAATCGTGGTTCGGCTGTATTAGTTTTTAGACTATTCTATTCGAACACATTTAATTTGTTACATTTATTAATTGAGTAAAACTCTATTCAAAATGATTATTGTTATATATTCTTCAATGACATCTAATATAAACATACAAAAATATTGTTTGAATTTTAATGAAATTTTATGATCAAATTTGTTTATACATACATACATACATACATATTTATGTATGCATGTACATATGTATACAGAAAACAGAAACACAAGTAAGTTCTGTTCTAAACACTATAAAAGGTGACAGAAATACCTTTAGAAATTAAAAGTATTTTGTTTTTCAAACGATCAACAACATGCAACAACAAACTGTTCTACTCTGCTGGTTGGCTTTCTTCGCTACCTTAGTCACTGCTGAAAATCCTAATCCTCCTGCTGAAGCTGGTAATACTACGCAAAGTTATCGTCTTCCTAACGAAACATACCCGGTACACTATTATATTACAATTACGACGGATGTGCACAAAGGCGAAACATCCTTTCAGGGCGATGTCATAATCGACATCGTGATTGCGAAGGCAACCAGGAAAATTGTTCTTCATTCTCGTGAACTAGAGTTTACAAATGTCAGCATTGCAGGGAAGTCTACTGCGTGGGAAGAATTGTCATACGAAACGAAAGGGGAGCTTCTAACATTAAAATTTAAAAATGGTACAGAGTTTCCTGATGATACAAAGTGGAAACTGGCCTTTTCCTATAGTGGTAAATTGCGCGATGATCAAAATGGCTTTTTCCTTCACAAATACATTGATGATGAAGGCAAAGATCAGTAAGTAAAAATGATAATTATACTTCATATTAATTAAAACAAGTGCACAATATCTGTTTCTATTGAATAATATTGAAAATTCCTAAAACTATCAAAACGAAAAGGACAAACCATTTAAAAACAAACATATTTGTGACCTTCTTCGAGAAAAGGGACCTAGTGTGTCAAAAAACGGGTTTGGAATTAAGAGTGGATTCTGGTACCTAAAAGGGTGTAGAATAAGAAAAAATGCGTTTTTCTCAAAACTTCATTTTCACACAACAGGTCCTTTTTCTCGGAGAAGATCACAAATGTTGAAAATTAGCTATAAAATCTCAAATTGTAAATAAGATGAAATATTTATTAAAAATCGCCAAAATTGGAAAAAAGTCGAAAATACAGTGAAGTTTAAAAAATTAAAATAAATAATTTAAATTGAAAAAAGCTTAAAAATCCGCAAAATGTTGAAAATATTATTAAAATCGCACTCAAATAGCGACAAGCTCTAGACGTGGCACTGGCAAATTCGAATTAATCTCTCATATCGGCAAAGCGAGAAAAATATTAATATCACAAACAAATAGTGAAAAAGTTCTCATCTAGAATTTGTAATTTCCCTGCGGGAACCCTTGTGACAATTATTGAAAAGGGACACGTGTCACGAAAACGTGTTTTGAAAATTCGGGTGGAGTCGTTAATCGTGTAAATTTTTATATTTTAACCATTTACTTGCTATGTCCTTTCAATATTTAAACAATTAATTAGGACTCGGGTAACTGAGTGTAATTGCAACCAATGCTGAACAAGTTCGATTTCCAAACTATTTATTTAGCAGTTTCAAGCTTTTTACAAACGATAAAATTTCAAATTACATGCAAGTTGGAATGCAGTAATAGTTTTGCAAAATACGAATCAACAAAACAGAACTCAATTATCAAGCTCTCATAAATGTACACGATTACAAAAACTTATTAAATGAAAATCTTTTTACAAGCTTTTTTTAAATGATTGAATAATAATTTATGTTTTATTCTGTGACGTACTCTTTCCCAAATCTAAATATATGTTTTCCTTACTCGGTAGAATTTTATTGTTTTTATTAATATTAGATTTTATGTAAAATTTTGTTATACAGTTGAAATTAAAGTCCTAATTAAAAATAATGGCTATGCAAAGACCGAAAAAAGATAAGAGAAGACCAACATAAATAAAAATATTTTATAACAATTATGAGAGGAGTACAAGATTTTTAGCTTTTTCTAATTGTTATTTCAGGACCAGTTATTTCTTCTTTGACCAACTGAATATTTAAAAAATAATAGCAGTTATTTTGGATCTCTGGTCTAAAGCACAGCAGCATACGGTCTAATTTCACACCTTCTATTATTCGTATGACCGGAAATAAAAATTCGTTGTTTTATTTTTGGTATATTGCAAAGATGTAAAAAAACCTACGACAAAGTTGTAGAACAGGTAGCATACATATTTGAACGTTTTTATACAGTGAGAGAATTTATACTTAACTTGATATTATGTATTTTTAAAATAATTCTGCGATCTAAAAAAGTGCTAAAAATGCTAAATAATTATAAAAATATACTAAACTAGCATTTAGCATTTTTTTAAAAACTCTTAGTGCTAACTCAGAAAAAATAATGCAAGCCTGCTCACTCTGCTGATGATATGAAATCCCGTCACAGTTTACTCATCACACTTGACGATCATTTCCGTCACTGTTGACTAATCAATTCTGATGGTCATTGTCGTCACTGTTTCCTAATCACACTTGATCTGTAAATATATAAAAAGATAAGTGAATAAATAAACACACATAACTAGATTCGTTACATATATATATATATATACATATAACTGCAGAGCCATCTGACGGGCGCCATCCAGGGCGCCACCCAAACCAATACGAAAAAATTCATTCGAATCGGTCCAACCGTTTAGGAGGTGTACAGTGACATGCACACGTACAGTACAATCATATACATGGTTAGGTTAGGTTAGGTTGTACAGGCTGCCGATTTCAAGCAACCGGCCCACTTGGGTCCAGGAGAATAGGTCCCTTTGTGATGCCCGTTATGGATAGCGAGAAAAAAAATAAAAATATTGGCTATCCTATATTCTGGTCAGTATTGAACCAACCGGTTTTCCGAATAAACTTGTTTATTCCCTTCAGATTGCATTCCGTAAGGTCTGCGAGTTCGGGTAAAGTTGAGTTACCTAGATACATGGCTCTGTGATGGGACAGAGCTGGACATTGACAGAGGAGGTGCTTTACGGTTTCTTCCTCCTCCTCATTATGACAACTTCTACAGAAGTCGTTGAAAGGGAGATTTAGTCTATTTGCGTGGGCACCTATGAAACAGTGCCCTGTTAGGACAGCCACAAGTATACGTAGCTGATGTCGAGGGATCCCCAGAATGATGGCTGATTTTGCTCGATCATAATGGGGCCAGGTTAATCTGGAGACAGCACATGTGGGTTCATTGAACCATCTAGCTTGTGCTAACCCTATAAGTTTCTGTTGAATAAGAATTTTGCAACTTTTTAGTGGGGCTCCCACTAGCCGGTCGGTGTCCCATTCTTGTAGACGAGATCCCTCCCTGGCTAGCTTGTCCGCAATTATATTGCCAGGCACATTCGCATGCCCTGGTACCCAGATTAGCTCGAGGTTGGAATGTGACGCCATCTCGTTTAGGGATGTCCGGCATTCCTTTACCAGTTCGGATGTTGTGTAAACACCCGATAGAGCGTTCAATGCAGCCTTACTATCGGCACATATACGAATATCCTGCCTATATACCCTATTGTACCTTAACCAGTTAGCTGCCCTTTTTATGGCCGATATTTCGGCTTGAGTAATGCTACAGAGATCTGTGAGCTTGAAACGTATCCACTGCTGAAATTGAGGAATGTATATGCCCCCTCCCACCCCTACACCTGATTTGGATCCGTCAGTGTAAACCTCAAGCACTTCCCCTCGGTAATTAGGATCAATGAATGGAGGGAGAGTATCTGAGATTGACACTGCGAATCTTTTCTCGGGCATAAGGTAGGGAGAACGGTAGTCAATAAGTTCGGGGAGGTTTTCGAACTGTCCTATAATGTTCGCATGTCCATCACCTAGTGATTTCCATGTTCCGGCGGCACTGAGCCTAATTGCCGAGTTCATAGCCAGTTGTTTGACCATTAGATCGGCAGGAAGCCAGTGTAACATTGTGAACAAGGCTTTTGATGGGGTGGTGCGAGGTGCGCCTGTAATCATCAAGGCCGATGTTCTTAGAATTCTGTCAATGATTTTAGAATAGGTGGATTTGCCTAGGGCCGGCCACCAGACGATTGCACCATACATTAATATGGGCTTGACGACCATTTCAAAGAGCCAGTTGGCCGTTCTGGGGTTAATACCCCATCTGTTGCCTATGGCCTTTTTGCAGGTATAGAGGGCAATAGCGGCTTTCGCTGCTCTTGCTTGTACGTTTAGGTTCCACGATAACTTAGAGTCTAGGATGATACCTAGGTACCTAGCATTATCGGTTAACCTTAGCGTGACTCCGTTAAGAGTTGGTAAGGTGAAGTACGGTATTTTGTATTTTCTCGTGAAGAGTACGAGCTCCGTCTTTATTGGATTAACGTTGAGTCCATTACTGATGCACCATCCAGTAATGTGATTCAAGGCTGACTGTAGACGATGCGAGATTGTGTCTGGGTACTTACCCGACACTACTACTGCAACGTCATCTGCGTAGGCTACTGTTTTAAATCTGTTTGAGTCTAGCTCCAACAGTACCGTGTTTATGGCAAGGTTCCACAGGATTGGAGATAAAACCCCTCCTTGCGGCGTTCCTCGCTTTGCAACTTTATAGATTGTTGAGGATCCCATCGTAGATGTGATGACCCTATTAGTCAATAATTCTTTGATGAGATTGGTTATTGACTGGTTTACGTTCAGTCTTGCCAGAGCCATGATGATGGTTTCTGGGTTGATGTTGTTGAAGGCACCTTCTATGTCTAGAAAGGCCGCCAGAGCAAATTAGTTATGCTTTATGGATTTTTCAATGTAACCAACAAGCGAGTGTAGTGCCGTTTCAACCGATTTGCCCTTCGTATAGGCATGTTGAGCGGTGGATAGTAAGTTCGAGTTGATTACCGATCTGAGATGCAGATCAATCAATCGTTCTAGTGTTTTTAGTAGAAAGGATGATAGACTGATTGGTCTAAAATCCTTTGCGTTTGTATGCGTAGTTTTTCCACATTTAGGTATAAAAACCACGGTGCATTTGGTCCATGCTTTCGGAATATATGACCATGCAAGGCATGCCGAGAATATCCGAATAAGCCATGGGACTATTAGGTCTGCATTCCGCTGGAGGTCAGCAGGTATAATGTTGTCGGGACCCGCTGATTTATACGGATGAAAGCTGTTTATGGCCCATGTAATGTTTTCCCTGTTTATGGGAAATGGGGCTAACGTGTGATTGTGTGTGGTTGTCGTGAGTTCTCCTGTAAACGGAGCGCAACCGGGAAAGTGCGTGTCCATCAGAACCATGAGGGTCTCATGTCCACTAGTAGTCCAACTCCCATCAGATTTTTTAATGAAGCTGGGAGTTGAAGGAATCGTGGTTAAGATTTTACGCAGTCTGCTGGTCTCCGAAGTGCCTTCTATATTGCTACAGAAGGACCTCCAGGATTTGCGTTTTGCGTTTCTTACCAGGTTTTCGAAATTGTTTACGGAGGACTTATAATCGGACCAGTTTCCTAGTCTTTTGGCCTCATTGAAAAGTCTACGGCTCTCTTTGCGAGCATTTGTTATCTCGGAGTTCCACCATGGTGGTTTACTCCCACCCCGGCAGACACTAGGTCTGCAAGCTTCTGATGTTGCTAGGTTGAAAGCATTATTTAGATTTTCAACCGCAGTATCAATATCGTGCCTGTCGTTTATGACAGGTGGTTGTGGAATTAGTTCAGAGAGGAGCTGTTTTTGCTCCTCCCAATTTATATACATACATATGTATATAAAGATATACAATCGTTCATAGTGTAAACATATATTGTAGAGTTTTATTGAAATGCATAAGATACCGTAGGGCACACTTGTTCCACTTCGCATCAGAATCGTAGATCCCCAGCAGGTCATTTAATGTTTAATAGCTGCGTGTGCTTGCATTTTAAAATTATTTGCTGACAATTGTCATTAGTAAAATGTAAAAATGATACATTCCATTTGATTTACAGTTAAATGAGACCTCAAAATCAGTACAACTCCGCTCTGCTAGTCTGTTTAATAAATTGATCCAGTATAACTGTCTTAATAAAACTAATTTGAATTTTGCAAAAAAAAATTCTTATATATAAAAAGAAATCGGTAAAGTCAGATTTGAAGTTGAACCAAACAATACCTTTCAGCATAAACCTAAAACAGTTCAACTAATTACGTGCAAACATAAATTATTAAATGAGAATATTTAATTTAAGGACATTTCCGAGTAGAGGGTTTCCTTGCTCCAACTTGAACAGAATTTTGCCAACACAACAAAAAATTATAGTTGATGTGGATACGAAATTTCAACAAGTCAAATATTTAATTTTCCCTAATTTAATTTAAGAACACATGAAAGATACATGAATTCTGTCGCGAATCTTTATAAAATTTAAAATATTTTTTTTAATCGGTCCGAATTTGACAAAACTTAAGGAAATAAGGAACGACGCGAATTCTTGCGTGTATATCCACGTAATTATGCCTCGCCAGTTAAAGCAAGTGTGCAAAATCTTAGTACTTTAAGATAACTCTTTTATTTTTTGCCACTAAATGTATGAAGGGATACCACTGTGCCTGTGTGGCCTTCGCCATTTGTTTGTGTACTTCTACGAAAGCTGTAGAAAATGCTCAATATTAAAATGCCCTTTAGTAAATTTGTTAATATTTTTTCCACGGAATTTATAATAATATTGTTTCAAAATGTTTTTTTACATGTAATTGAAGTTATATGGCGGCAACAGTATTGGACAACAAATATGCTCGTTATGCCTTCCCCTGTTACGATGAACCAGATAAGCTCGCAAATTTCACCATAACCGTAATCCATAGTCCCTCCTATACGGCCATTTCGAATATGCCGGTGAACGAAAATATGTCCAGGTGAAATTATTTGTCTCAAGAAATACAATTAAATATATTTTTACAAATTCTGAAACTTTTAGTGCTGGAAAAACTGTTTTCCTAACAACAGCTCCTGTTTCCGTCAGAGCAGTGGCGTTTGTTGTATCAGACTTGGAATATACCGAAGGAGATTTTAATGGCATACGCCACCGTTTTTATTCTCGTCCCAGTATTAAGACCGAACTCAAATGGCCTTTTATATATAGCATGTTGATACTGGACTATATATCCGAATATACTGATGTTGAGTTCACGCTTCCCAAATTGGACCATGTTGTTATTCCCAATTATAATTCCTATGGAGCGGGAACCCAGGGATTGATAATATATTCTGACAGATATTTTGATTACAATAAATTGAACTCTAGTGCTTCGGATCTGCAAAGAAGTGCTTTTATTACAGGACAAGCGATCATAACCCAATTCTTTGGTAGCAGTTATGCAATTAAATGGTGGACTTACCTCTGGCTGAGTGACGGTTTTATGCAGCTATTTTCGTATAAAGCTTTAGACAATGTAAATATGATTTTTAAAATATTGAATATCAATTAAAACCTGAAGATAAATATTTTTATAGATTTATCCTGAATTGGGAATGTGGCAATATTTTCACTATTATGGGTATCAACAAGCACTGAGTTCCGACGACAATCGTAACACTAAACCTTTAAGTTATCATGTGCAGGGCCCCGAATTTGGACAAGCTTATTATTATAAAGCTACTTGTGTTTTGCTCATGTGGAACCATGCATTGACAGATAAAATTTTCAAAAAAGCCATACAGAAATTCTTGAAAAATAAGTAAGATCGACAAACCTTAAGAATATTTCTTTCAGATAAAAATAATTATATAAACATTGATTTTAATTTTTTAAATAGTCAGTACAGCGCAATCGGAGAACAGGAATTGTTCACGGCTATTCAAAATGCGGCTGAAGAGGATAGTTATGGACTTCCCGCCAAAATTGAAGAAATGATGAGCACTTGGACTCATCAGAATGGTTATCCATTGTTAACGATTACACGCAACTACGAGGATGGTACATTCAACATTAAACAAGAAGCATTCGTTGCCGACGAACCCGATACAGACGTCAAAACCTGGCATATTCCCATCAACTTTGCCGTTGCATCAAATCCCGATTTCCGCGACACACAGGCTACACATTATTTGTTGAATGTAAATGAAAGTAAAGTCGATGCTGGAATCTCCAAAACAGATTGGTTAGTGGTCAACAAGCAATCGACTGGTTTTTATCGCATCAAATATGATGAAGAGAACTACAAAATGATCACAGAATGTTTGATTGAAAGACCATTTGTAATTCATTATCGCAACCGGGCTCAACTGCTGAGTGATGCATATCAACTAACTATTTCTAAACGTTTGCCTTATCCCATTCTGTTGGAAATGTTACTCTACTTAAAACAAGAAGACCAATTCGCACCCTGGATCACAGCTGTTGAAATCATCAATCAACTCAATAGATATCTAGAAGAAAATGGTGACTATAAATTGTTTGTAGCCGAACTGGTTGGTCCTATTTTTAATAAATTAGGTGTTGATGAAATTGCCGGTGAGTCTCTTAATGACAAAATGACAAGAACTCAAATCGTACCTATTGCTTGTGCGGCTGGCGTTAAGGAGTGTTTGGTAAAAACCAACAATAAACTGAAGGCTCTTATTAAGGAAAATGCAACTGTAGAACCAACTCTAACATGGGCAATCAAAGCCAATGGCCTTAGACTATCTGGCGATGAGGAATTTGACTTTTTATACCAACAACTAATTGATTCTACAGAGAGTTCGAGACTAGAGTTAATTCAAACTTTGGCCTTCTCTAGAAATAAAGCTCATCTTAGGAAACTCTTCAACAGCTCAATTGATAAATCAAATAAATTTACCATTAATGATCGTGCCAATGTGTTCATATGGGCCTTTTATTTTAGTGAGACTGGTCTTTTGGCTTCCATTGAGTTCTTAAATGAAAACTGGGAAGCTTACGGTAGTTTGAAAGGAAATAGCAGTGGATCTTATCCATTACACGACCTTATTCGCAAAATGTCCAAATATGTGGTAAACGAAAGTGCAAGAGAAAAACTTCTGGATTTGGTTGCTAAAGTACAAAACTCTGAATATGTTAAGAGTGATCTAGAAACGGTTGTGATGCAAAATATTGAAGATAAGACCAAATGGTTTAAAGAGCACATTGAACCTGCGAAGTTGTGGATTGAACAATATCATGCCACTCATAGAAATGATGGCTGCCCAGCTGCTAGAACAGCATAAGTAGAACTAGAGCACTACTGTTCGTCGTCTCATTATCATTATTTTTTTATGGTTTTCTTTACTAATTTATGGTGTTTTTAATTAATGTTTTTCTTTAAAATTTAATAAAAGAAACTGTTTTCTGTATAAATGAAACTTAATATTATTATTCAATTTAAAATTTCAATTATTAAGAAATTAAAAATATGTTTTTTTTTGCACAATAGAGAAGCTAATTTAAATACATCGACGACTATTAACAAGGTTTCGCAATTTAAGAGAGTCGTTTTGGTATAATACAGACAAGAAAAAGGACTTTTACACTAAAACTAGTTTAACACGGTCGACACCACAAAAGATAAATTATTTTACTTCTTTGAACAAGGAAACTGTTCACGCAAAAGAGTGATCGTATTGTGAGCTTTTTTATCTTTATGCAAAATACGGTGTAATGTCGCTTGTGGAACGCCGAATTCCAAAGATCGACGATAAGTTCACAACAGCAATATTCTCACTTGTTCTTGAGCGACGTGCATGAGTTCGATTCTTCACATCAGTTTCATGTCCCAACTGGTGGCCGAGAAGATCTTCCACGTCCATCCAAAAACGGTCTTTAGTTTTGCAAATCGTGACCACGAAAGTATCACAATTTTTGCATGAATTTTAGTTATTTCAATGCGTTGTTGAAACGAATATCATTCCACTTCAACTAATGATGTAGTTTTTACTTGTCATCTCCCAAGTAGTCACAGGTTGAATCAAGACAACTTAGGAATGCATCTATGCACGTTTTCGCCAATACAATATTGATATCGATACTCCAAAAAATAATAATATGGGCGATACGATTTCGATACTGACACGAGTTGAATTCAAGGAAAATTGTCGCTCAGATACGACAGAACTCATAGGAAAACTTAAGTACTTCTACACCACTTTCTTCAAATCTGGGTATGAGATGTCATTGCGCCACCAAACAAGCGGATCTAGATATATCAAGAGATCTTAGGTATCTCTCGGCTTCTTCATCAGTAAATACCCACAAATTTAAATCGAATCAAAATTGAAGGAAATTGTTTCACTATTCTGTTTTGATTTTATGCTCCGCCCTTTCATGTGTATTTATAGCGAAATAAACTTTGAAAATTGTCAAGCAGTTTCAAGAACTGAACTAATGTTAATGTTTCTTCGCAAAAAAAAAACTTAAACAAAATTGAAAAAGTATGGTTGTACCGGCAATAAAAAAGTCGGTGTCGGTCTAAATTATGAATTCCGTAACAAAATTGTAATATTTTCTAGCGTGGAATGCATTACGTACTATATGAATAGCCTATTATTAGTGCTTTCTACACATCCAAGAAATGTTTCAATGTCTTTATCAAAAAGTCAATGGAAGAAATGATTTGAAACGTAAGAAATGATGGAAGAATAAAAAAATTCTCCAAAAACTGATAAGAAGATCGCCAAGTATTTTATTAATTTGGTAGTCTGATGATAAAATGTTCCAAAATTATTTTTTTTTAAATTTAAAGTTAACAAAACTTCTTAAAAAAACAAAGTTTTTAAAATAAAAACTAAAAGTAATAAAAATATTTAAAATTTAAAATTATAAAAAATTTGAAAAATGTTAGGTTCATGATTTGAACCCGAGACAACTTAAGAAATTGATTGGCATGGGTTCAACTAGTATAGAACATTTGAACCAGACTTTAACATAATATCTCACTATAAAAAAGCAAATATCGCGTAATTCATGTTAATCATTTTTCGTAATTGAGAATTAGTCACGGAAAAGAAATAGTTTTAAAGAATATATACATACATATGGCTTTTGACATCCAGCGTGCACGGCTAGTTGGGCCCGGCGTTCGAATGTTATGCCGCTCTACACTTT
Organism: Gymnocheta viridis; assembly: GCA_956483585.1. Taxonomy (NCBI): domain Eukaryota; kingdom Metazoa; phylum Arthropoda; class Insecta; order Diptera; family Tachinidae; genus Gymnocheta; species Gymnocheta viridis. The sequence continues at coordinate 139,540,981 of OY101440.1, forward strand.
ATACTCTTTCCAATTTTGAGATTCAGAAAACGCTCGTGGACTTGTCTCCATTTATATGAAATTGGATTTAAAAAATTGTTTGTTGTTAAAATAGTAAAAAAAACAAGACCAGGTGTTATACATATTTGCCTCCATCGTGTGTACCTGTCGCAACTATAAAGTTATACAAATTATATATGGGTAATGAATGTGTAATTACGTCTGCTATTCAGGTATATAAATAATTATCGCGATATATTTCACGAAATGTTGTAGATAAAATTTGACTTATTAGTATTATGGCAACAATTTTTATATATTTTAAGAAACAACGTAATTAATCAAAATATTCTAAAATAAATAAGTTCAGCGAATTACTTTTTTTCATTAAAAATAAAATTTCTTATCAAATGTTTTAATTTTTTCGAAAAACTTCTCTGCTAATCACATTTATGGGTATTATGTCTGGAGTTTTGTATCAGTTATTTAAAATAGAATAGTTTATAATAAAAATTCAAAAGAACGTGCGATTTGTTTATGCACTCAAAAATTCGAAAAGAACTGTAATATTCGATCAAGGCTGGAACTAGGGCGCTTTTCTTAAATTTGCCTTCCAGATACAATTACATTTTTTTACTATTTAATAAATATCACAGAAATATGAAGAAAACAAATTGTACTTTTTGCGTAAAAAATTAATTTTTTTGTATATTTTTCTTAAATTTCAAAATTAAGAATTTTTTACTGCTAAAGTTTTGGAGAAACCGAAAAAAATGTATTTATAGGATTGTTTTGCATTGTAGATAACAATAATTAACACGCGTGTTGTTGATAAGAGAAATACGCATTAGTTTTACGATTTTTATTTTTAGTATTTAAGTTAAAATTTGTGAATACAATTTTTTTATCTCACAAATATTAAACAGAATTATATACATCTTTAGAAATGAGTCTTTCTTTCCATTACGCTTCACAAGAAGGAACAATTCTTGTAGTTTAAATTGATTTAATTTTTATTATGTATTGAGTCTCAACACTAATAAGAATACCCCGTGAGAATTATCTAATTTCTATTACGGTTGACAAAATCTTAAGTAACATTTGTTGTCTATACACCCTTTAATTATATTTTTTTTTTTGCTATTTGTTATTATAGCTATCATAGCAAAGCGGCCCATACATTATACAATATTATTGAGTATCTTTCATTGATCATTAGGTCACCAATTATGTATCGTTTTGATCTTTGTGTACTATTTTGGTAACTTTTCTCAACATTTTTTGTTCATGTGAAATATTTGGCAATGAAAAACGTTCGTTTTTTATTCACGGTAGAGGCGACTATCTTGATTATGCAACAAAATTCAAAAGTCTTTTGAATTTTCTCCAATATATTGAGCCAAAATTGTATTGGCCGCTTAACGCATACCCTGTGTAAATTTCCAGGTTCTGACTAATGTGATTCACGAGATACAAGACGAGATCAAGTCTTTATTAATATGCACTTCAAACTCCGAAAATATGGAATTAAATATCTATTATTATATATTGATAATTAGAGCTGTGCCAAATCGTTCATTTCAGTGATTGGTCATTTTTGTTCAATTACCAAAACTTATCCCGATCGTTAATTTATTCAACTAAACGACATAGTTAAGTTAAAATGAAATTAATGAAACAATTTCTTGTTCTTTTGACCAGAATATTAGGCTTTTTATTTAAGCTTAATTTATACTATACTTTTAATGGTTTGATTTTGAAATGAAATGTATATATAATTTTTAAAATAACTCTGATCAATACGTGAAGCAAGAGAATACAACATAAAAAAGATCCATGAACGAAAGAAAATTTGACATAAAAAAGACACCTGAACGAACGCAAAGAAGTTTTAAGCTCATCTATAAAATCGAACAGTAGACTATTGAATTAAAAGCGTTCAGTAAAATGACCGGATCACTTCGTTCAATTGGGTGATTGGTTCAATTTAACCCGTTCGTTCTTGAGCTACACAGCTCTATTGATTTTATGCATTCAAATTATAAAATACAATTGGAGTTTCTTCCAATCCTTTCTTACTCAATTATAAAAGATTTCTCCAAGCTTTAGGTCAATTTATATAAATAATACACATTTTTTATATAAATTGACCTAAAGCTTGGAGAAATCTTTTATAATTATAAAAAAAGGTCGACAAAATTAGAGAATATTATTTTCTTACTCAATTTTTAAATTTACAGCAAAGCAATAATAGTTTCTCTAAGCAGCGAACCTTTTGTTAATTTTTTTTATTTATTCATTTTCATCTACAGAACTCCAGTCTTACAGATTACTACAAGGTTTTGCCTAATTATAATATTTAAATAACATTAACTTAAAAATATCATAATTTACATTAAAATTTAAAGGGGGAGTAAAGCTGTTACATAAATGCAAGAATCTTGCAATTGGCTCATTTTGCGCATAGTTAGTTCTGTGAACATGTTCTACAAACATTCTATTGTTTCTTAAATCTCTGGGAGGACAATAAAGGGTAAAGAAATTTGCAATTTCTGCACATTTTATTCTTCCAGATAAAACGTTGTAAGCAAGCATAATGGAAAAGTACGTTCTTCTATCGGTTAAAGATTGCAAACCTAAGAATTTCCTCCTGGCCTCATAGGATGGTAATTCAAAGGTCCAATTTAATCTCAAAGCAGTTTTGTTAAAAATTTTTTGAACACGTTCAATACGATTTGAATGATGCAAATAATATGGATTCCATACTATTGAACAATATTCTAAAATACTACGCACTAGTGAAACATATAAAGATTTAAGAGTATACGCATCTCTAAAATCTTTGGTATTCCTTTTTATAAAGCCAAGCATACTATAAGCCTTAGAAGTGACACGATCGATGTGTGTAGAAAAACGCAGATTTACATCAAAAGTGACACCCAATTCCTTATCTTCCACTACGCGCTGGAGTGGCGTATCGGAAATGTCGTAATTAAAAATAATCTCTTTTAAACTATCTGTATACGAAACTATACAGCATTTTGATACGTTAATCGTTATACCATTTTCTGAACACCAAACAAGAAGTGGAAGCATGAAAGTTCAGGTATAAGTTTTTTTGACACGTTGGCCAATAAACTTTTGCCACGCCAAAAAAAGAAGATTAAGATAAACATATGAAAACCTAAATTGCCTTATTTTGTTTTAGAGAAAATGGAAAAAAAACTGTTAAGAACGGTGAAGCGAAGACAAAGGGTAGACCAGATATGACTCGCGACGGAAGATATTGTCGTTTAAAATCTCTCTCTTTGTCGCACAAAAAGTAGTAATCTTTGATTGTTTCAACTTTTATTTCTCAAAAACTTTTTTTAATAACAGATGAATTATGATTGTATTTACAGGAAAATAAGAATTATTTTTCTCGAGTTTCTAAATATTTTTCAGCAACTTTTAAGCAAACACATAATCGTACATGTTGAACAACCACAACACCAAACCAGCAACACTAGTATAAGCACACACATATACGACTAGAAATACTTCGTAGAAGCAGATTCTCAGGTAGTGGTGTCAAAAAGCCTAATTTTAGATTTTTATAAAAGTTGTGTGCTTCAACTCTGGTCTACCCTTTGCCCATTTTTATATAATTGAATTGTAAAAAAAAGAACAAACCTTTCGGGAACCGTAATTATGAAATAAAAATTAAATTAAATGAAATAATTAAGCGAGTCTTAATTTAATGTTTGCTACAATATTTTAAAGCGCGTCCCAATTTTGTATCAGCTGTGAACAACGCGTAATTATTTTTTAATGTGAGTCAAATAGCAGTTCTCGACGTCTAAAATAATCTACTTGTTTTATTTGTTTGTTTGTTTATTTGGCGTTTATTCATAAAGCTGCTGTTGAATTAGCTTTAACTAATAATATGACTTGGCTGTAATCTAATTCAAATGTTAAGATAAAATATGTAGATTAGTTCTCTTCGAAGCCCTATAAAAGGTAACAGAAATACGTTTAGAAATTAAAAGTATTTTGTTTTTCAAACGATCAACAACATGTAACAACAAACTGTTCTACTCTGCTGGTTGGCTTTCTTCGCTACCCTCGTCACTGCTGAAAATCCTAATCCTCCTGCTGAAGCTGGTAATACTACGCAAAGTTATCGTCTTCCTAACGAAACATACCCGGTACACTATTATATTACAATTACGACGGATGTGCACAAAGGCGAAACATCCTTTCAGGGCGATGGCATAATCGACATCGTGATTGCGAAGGCAACCAGAAAAATTGTTCTTCATTCTCGTGAACTAGAGTTTACAAATGTCAGCATTGCAGGGGAGTCTACTGCGTGGGAAGAATTGTCATACGAATCGAAAGGGGAGATTCTAACATTAAAATTTAAAAATGGTACAGAGTTTCCTGATGATACAAAGTGGAAACTGGCCTTTTCCTATAGTGGTAAATTGCGCGATGATCAAAATGGCTTTTTCCTTCACAAATACATTGATGATGAAGGCAAAGATCAGTAAGTAAAAATAATAATTATACTTCATTTTAATTAAAACAAGTGCACAATATCTGTTTCTATTGAATAATATTGAAAATTCCTAAAACTATTAAAATAAAAAGGACAAACCTTTTAAAAACAAATCCATAAATGTGACCTTCTTCGAGAAAAGGGACCTAGTGTGTCAAAAAACGGGTTTGGACTTAAGAGTGGATTCTGGTACCTAAAAGGGTGTAGAATAAGATGAAATGCGTTTTTCTCAAAACTTCATTTTCACACAACAGATCCCTTTTCTCGGAGAAGGTCACAAATGTTGAAAATTAGCTAGAATAACTCAAATTGAAAAACAAGATAAAATATTTATTAAAAATCGCCAAAATTGGGAAAAAGTTGAAAATACAGTAAAGTTTAAAAAATTAAAATAAATAATTTAAATTGAAAAAAGCTTAAAAATCCGCAAAATGTTGAAAATATTATTAAAATCGCACTCAAATAGCGACAAGCTCTAGACGTGGCACTGGCAAATTCGAAATAATCTCTCATATCGGCAAAGCGAGAAAAATATTAATATCACAAACAAATAGTGAAAAAGTTCTCATCTAGAATTTGTAATTTCCCTGCGGGAACCCTTGTGACAATTATTGAAAAGGGACACGTGTCACGAAAACGTGTTTTGAAAATTCGGGTGGAGTCGTTAATCGTGTAAATTTTTATATTTTAACCATTTACTTGCTATGTCCTTTCAATATTCAAACAATTAATTAGGACTCGGGTAACTGAGTGTAATTGCAACCAATGCTGAACAAGTTCGATTTCCAAACTATTTATTTAGCAGTTTCAAGCTTTTTACAAACGATAAAATTTCAAATTACATGCAAGTTGGAATGCAGTAATAGTTTTGCAACATACGAATCAACAAAACAGAACTCAATTATCAAGCTCTCATAAATGTACACGATTACAAAAACTTATTAAATGAAAATCTTTTTACAAGCTTTTTTTAAATGATTGAATAATAATTTATGTTTTATTCTGTGACGTACTCTTTCCCAAATCTAAATATATGTTTTCCTTACTCGGTAGAATTTTATTGTTTTTATTAATATTAGATTTTATGTAAAATTTTGTTATACAGTTGAAATTACGTTCAGCACGGATAATCAAACAACACGCTCAATAGATTTTATATAAAAAATACAAGTATTATTATTTATACCTGCGAAATTATTGTTTTCTAATGCACAGAAAGTTTTAAATTTTTTTAATTTTTTACGAAACGAGTTTTTTAACATCAAATATCACAGAATAAAAGAATACGTTACACGAAATATTATAAAGTCAAAGAAACACGAAAAATTTCAGAATGTCCGCTGATGGAAGACCGGATACTCGAGGTTCAATCGTACTTTTAAATCTTTTTCATTATTACTTTATATTTTGTTTTAACAATTTGGTATCTTTTAAGTCAACATAAAGCTGTTTTCGATAGTTTTGTTTTACGAACGTATAATTTTATTTATCTTTAGAAATCAAATACATTTCTAAACGGCGTTGCGGAGAAAGAGATTTTTTCTTTGTAGTACATCCCTAGAAGAACAGTGCCGGCCATTTGACCGGTCATATGACTGTCATTGATGTACATCATCGATCATTGCGTAGAACAAAGTTTCTATCAAGTTATTAAGGGCATTAGGAAACACTTGATGGAAACTTTTGTGGACGTGTGATATTGCATCCTCTTCGCACTTAAGAACTCTTTCGATAACAGAACTATATATTTGAACTGCTCACTCTCAGGGTTGCCAGAGAAGACAGATTAAATGTGCTAGATTGCCAAATACAAAGTGCTAAAATGTTCTACGGTTAAAAAAAATAGTGCTAGTTTTGGTAACATTGTTTTTTAATAATATAGTTTAAGAAAATTTTACATTTCAGACATCTGTATAAGGTATTGATATTAAATTTCTTTAGTTTTATTTAATATTTTAAATATATTTGCATACAAAATTATTTTTATGTAATATAAAAACTTTTAAAGATACACATATGAGATCAAATCTTTGTAATCAAAAAGCTTTAATTCAAGTTAAGAGTATTCAAAATATCAACCACATTATTCGCATCTTCCTCACAGACTTACTCATTCTTGTATATTTCAGATGAACCGAGTTTTTTTTACAATATCCTCCTGATATATATATCTAAGGCAGGGACATAATATTTATTTATAAAAATCTTCAAAGAATTATTATTCAACGCATGAGGAATATTTTGTTGGTCCTCTTATAGCTATTATAAAAGATTTGAATTTATTTGGGTCTAATTAATATATATACATTTATTTGGATCTTTCATAACACTTATTAAAGACCTTTACTTTCAGCCTTCTCATAACCATTACAGAAGATTTTTATTTTTCCGGGTCTTCTCGCGACTATTATTTTTATTGGTCATCTCTATCAAGACATACTTAGTGTGTGCAAGCTCTTAAAAGTCCTAATTAAAAATAATGGCTATGCAAAGACCGAAAAAAGATAAGAGAAGACCAACATAAATAGAAATCTTTTATAACAATTATGAGAGGAGTACAAGATTTTTAGCTTTTTCTAATTGTTATTTCAGGACCAGTTATTTCTTCTTTGACCAACTGAATATTTAAAAAATAATAGCAGTTATTTTGGATCTCTGGTCTAAAGCACAGCAGCATACGGTCTAATTTCACACCTTCTATTATTCGTATGACCGGAAATAAAAATTCGTTGTTTTATTTTTGGTATATTGCAAAGATGTAAAAAAACCTACGACAAAGTTGTAGAACAGGTAGCATACATATTTGAACGTTTTTATACAGTGAGAGAATTTATACTTAACTTGATATTATGTATTTTTAAAATAATTCTGCGATCTAAAAAAGTGCTGAAAATGCTAAATAATTATAAAAATATACTAAACTAGCATTTAGCATTTTTTTAAAAACTCTTAGTGCTAACTCAGAAAAAATAATGCAAGCCTGCTCACTCTGCTGATGATATGAAATCCCGTCACAGTTTACCCATCACACTTGACGATCATTTCCGTCACTGTTGACTAATCAATTCTGATGGTCATTGTCGTCACTATTTCCTAATCACACTTGATCTGTAAATATATAAAAAGATAAGTGAATAAATAAACACACATAACTAGATTCGTTACATATATATATATATATACATATAACTGCAGAGCCATCTGACGGGCGCCATCCAGGGCGCCACCCAAACCAATACGAAAAAATTCATTCGAATCGGTCCAACCGTTTAGGAGGTGTACAGTGACATGCACACGTACAGTACAATCATATACATACATATGTATATAAAGATATACAATCATTCATAGTGTAAACATATATTGTAGAGTTTTATTGAAATGCATAAGATACCGTAGGGCACACTTGTTCCACTTCGCATCAGAATCGTAGATCCCCAGCAGGTCATTTAATGTTTAATAGCTGCGTGTGCTTGCATTTTAAAATTATTTGCTGACAATTGTCATTAGTAAAATGTAAAAATGATACATTCCATTTGATTTACAGTTAAATGAGACCTCAAAATCAGTACAACTCCGCTCTGCTAGTCTGTTTAATAAATTGATCCAGTATAACTGTCTTAATAAAACTAATTTGAATTTTGCAAAAAAAAATTCTTATATATAAAAAGAAATCGGTAAAGTCAGATTTGAAGTTGAACCAAACAATACCTTTCAGCATAAACCTAAAACAGTTCAACTAATTACGTGCAAACATAAATTATTAAATGAGAATATTTAATTTAAGGACATTTCCGAGTAGAGGGTTTCCTTGCTCCAACTTGAACAGAATTTTGCCAACACAACAAAAAATTATAGTTGATGTGGATACGAAATTTCAACAAGTCAAATATTTAATTTTCCCTAATTTAATTTAAGAACACATGAAAGATACATGAATTCTGTCGCGAATCTTTATAAAATTTAAAATATTTTTTTTAATCGGTCCGAATTTGACAAAACTTAAGGAAATAAGGAACGACGCGAATTCTTGCGTGTATATCCACTTAATTATGCCTCGCCAGTTAAAGCAAGTGTGCAAAATCTTAGTACTTTAAGATAACTCTTTTATTTTTTGCCACTAAATGTATGAAGGGATACCACTGTGCCTGTGTGGCCTTCGCCATTTGTTTGTGTACTTCTACGAAAGCTGTAGAAAATGCTCAATATTAAAATGCCCTTTAGTAAATTTGTTAATATTTTTTCCACGGAATTTATAATAATATTGTTTCAAAATGTTTTTTTACATGTAATTGAAGTTATATGGCGGCAACAGTATTGGACAACAAATATGCTCGTTATGCCTTCCCCTGTTACGATGAACCAGATAAGCTCGCAAATTTCACCATAACCGTAATCCATAGTCCCTCCTATACGGCCATTTCGAATATGCCGGTGAACGAAAATATGTCCAGGTGAAATTATTTGTCTCAAGAAATACAATTAAATATATTTTTACAAATTCTGAAACTTTTAGTGCTGGAAAAACTGTTTTCCTAACAACAGCTCCTGTTTCCGTTAGAGAAGTGGTGTTTGTTGTATCAGACTTGGAATATACCGAAGGAGATTTTAATGGCATACGCCACCGTTTTTATTCTCGTCCCAGTATTAAGACCGAACTCAAATGGCCTTTTATATATAGCATGTTGATACTGGACTATATATCCGAATATACTGATGTTGAGTTCACGCTTCCCAAATTGGACCATGTTGTTATTCCCAATTATAATTCCTATGGAGCGGGAACCCAGGGATTGATAATATATTCTGACAGATATTTTGATTACAATAAATTGAACTCTAGTGCTTCGGATCTGCAAAGAAGTGCTTTTATTACAGGACAAGCGATCATAACCCAATTCTTTGGTAGCAGTTATGCAATTAAATGGTGGACTTGCTACTGGCTGACTCAAGGGTTTATGGATCTATTTTCGCTTAGAGCTTTAGACAATGTAACTATGATTTTTAAAATATTGAATATCAATTAAAACCTGAAGATAAATATTTTTATAGATTTATCCTGAATTGGGAATGTGGCAATATTTTCACTATTATCGGTATCAACAAGCACTGCTTTACGACGGCAATAGTAACACTAAACCTTTAAGTTATCATGTGCAGGGCCTCGACGAATTAGATATAATTTATGATCGTAAAGCTAATTGCGTTTTGCTCATGTGGAACCATGCATTGACAGATACAATTTTCAAAAAAGCCATACGGAAATTCTTGAAAAATAAGTAAGATCGACAAACCTTAAGAATATTTCTTTCAGATAAAAATAATTATATAAACATTGATTTTAATTTTTTAAATAGTCAGTACAGCGCAATCGGAGAACAGGAATTGTTCACGGCTATTCAAAATGCGGCTGAAGAGGATAGTTATGGACTTCCCGCCAAAATTGAAGAAATGATGAGCACTTGGACTCATCAAAATGGTTATCCATTGTTAACGATTACACGCAACTACGAGGATGGTACATTCAACATTAAACAAGAAGCATTCGTTGCCGACGAACCCGATACAGACGTCAAAACCTGGCATATTCCCATCAACTTTGCCGTTGCATCAAATCCCGATTTCCGCGACACACAGGCTACACATTATTTGTTGAATGTAAATGAAAGTAAAGTCGATGCTGGAATCTCCAAAACAGATTGGTTAGTGGTCAACAAGCAATCGACTGGTTTTTATCGCATCAAATATGATGAAGAGAACTACAAAATGATCACAGAATGTTTGATTGAAAGACCATTTGTAATTCATTATCGCAACCGGGCTCAACTGCTGAGTGATGCATATCAACTAACTATTTCTAAACGTTTGCCTTATCCCATTCTGTTGGAAATGTTAACCTACTTAAAACAAGAAGACCAATTCGCACCCTGGATCACAGCTGGTGAAATCATCAATCAACTCAATAGATATCTAGAAGAAAATGGTGACTATAAATTGTTTGTAGCCGAACTGGTTGGTCCTATTTTTAATAAATTAGGTGTTGATGAAATTGCCGGTGAGTCTCTTAATGACAAAATGACAAGAACTCAAATCGTACCTATTGCTTGTGCGGCTGGCGTTAAGGAGTGTTTGGTAAAAACCAACACTAAACTGAAGGCTCTTATTAAGGAAAATGCAACTGTAGAACCAACTCTAACATGGGAAATCAAAACCAATGGCCTTAGACTATCTGGCGATGAGGAATTTGACTTTTTATACCAACAACTAATTGATTCTACAGAGAGTTCGAGACTAGAGTTAATTCAAACTTTGGCCTTCTCTAGAAATAAAGCTCATCTTAGGAAACTCTTCAACAGCTCAATTGATAAATCAAATAAATTTACCATTAATGATCGTGCCAATGTGTTCTTATGGGCCTATTATTTTAGTGAGACTGGTCTTTTGGCTTCCATTGAGTTCTTAAATGAAAACTGGGAAGCTTACGGTAGTTTGAAAGGAAATAGCAGTGGATCTTATCCATTAGACGACCTTATTCGCGAAATGTCTCAATATGTGGTAAACGAAAGTGCAAGAGAAAAACTTCTGGATTTGGTTGCTAAAGTACAAAACTCTGAATATGTTAAGAGTGATCTAGAAACGGTTGTGATGCAAAATATTGAAGATAAGACCAAATGGTTTAAAGAGCACATTGAACCTGCGAAGTTGTGGATTGAACAATATCATGCCACTCATAGAAATGATGGCTGCCCAGCTGCTAGAACAGCATAAGTAGAACTAGAGCACTACTGTTCGTCGTCTCATTATCATTATTTTTTTATGGTTTTCTTTACTAATTTATGGTGTTTTTAATTAATGTTTTTCTTTAAAATTTAATAAAAGAAACTGTTTTCTGAATAAATGAAACTTAATATTATTATTCAATTTAAAATTTCAATTATTAAGAAATTAAAAATATGTTTTTTTTGCACAATAGAGAAGCTAATTTAAATACATCGACGACTATTAACAAGGTTTCGCAATTTAAGAGAGTCGTTTTGGTATAATACAGACAAGAAAAATGACTTTTAAACTAAAACTAGTTTAACACGGTCGACACCACAAAAGATAAATTATTTTACTTCTTTGAACAAGGAAACTGTTCACGCAAAAGAGTGATCGTATTGTGAGCTTTTTTATCTTTATGCAAAATACGGTGTAATGTCGCTTGTGGAACGCCGAATTCCAAAGATCGACGATAAGTTCACAACAGCAATATTCTCACTTGTTCTTGAGCGACGTGCATGAGTTCGATTCTTCACATCAGTATCATGTCCCAACTGGTGGCCGAGAAGATCTTCCACGTCTATCCAAAAACGGTCTTTAGTTTTGCAAATCGTGACCACGAAAGTATCACAATTTTTGCATGAATTTTAGTTATTTCAATGCGTTGTTGAAACGAATATCATTCCACTTCAACTAATGATGTAGTTTTTACTTGTCATCTCCCAAGTAGTCACAGGTTGAATCAAGACAACTTAGGAATGCATCTATGCACGTTTTCGCCAATACAATATTGATATCGATACTCCAAAAAATAATAATATGGGCGATACGATTTCGATACTGACACGAGTTGAATTCAAGGAAAATTGTCGCTCAGATACGACAGAACTCATAGGAAAACTTAAGTACTTCTACACCACTTTCTTCAAATCTGGGTATGAGATGTCATTGCGCCACCAAACAAGCGGATCTAGATATATCAAGAGATCTTAGGTATCTCTCGGCTTCTTCATCAGTAAATACCCACAAATTTAAATCGAATCAAAATTGAAGGAAATTGTTTCACTATTCTGTTTTGATTTTATGCTCCGCCCTTTCATGTGTATTTATAGCGAAATAAACTTTGAAAATTGTCAAGCAGTTTCAAGAACTGAACTAATGTTAATGTTTCTTCGCAAAAAAAAAACTTAAACAAAATTGAAAAAGTATGGTTGTACCGGCAATAAAAAAGTCGGTGTCGGTCTAAATTATGAATTCCGTAACAAAATTGTAATATTTTCTAGCGTGGAATGCATTACGTACTATATGAATAGCCTATTATTAGTGCTTTCTACACATCCAAGAAATGTTTCAATGTCTTTATCAAAAAGTCAATGGAAGAAATGATTTGAAACGTAAGAAATGATGGAAGAATAAAAAAATTCTCCAAAAACTGATAAGAAGATCGCCAAGTATTTTATTAATTTGGTAGTCTGATGATAAAATGTTCCAAAATTATTTTTTTTTAAATTTAAAGTTAACAAAACTTCTTAAAAAAACAAAGTTTTTAAAATAAAAACTAAAAGTAATAAAAATATTTAAAATTTAAAATTATAAAAAATTTGAAAAATGTTAGGTTCATGATTTGAACCCGAGACAACTTAAGAAATTGATTGGCATGGGTTCAACTAGTATAGAACATTTGAACCAGACTTTAACATAATATCTCACTATAAAAAAGCAAATATCGCGTAATTCATGTTAATCATTTTTCGTAATTGAGAATTAGTCACGGAAAAGAAATAGTTTTAAAGAATATATACATACATATGGCTTTTGACATCCAGCGTGCACGGCTAGTTGGGCCCGGCGTTCGAATGTTATGCCGCTCTACACTTTATACTCTTTCCAATTTTGAGATTCAGAAAACGCTCGTGGACTTGTCTCCATTTATATGAAATTGGATTTAAAAAATTGTTTGTTGTTAAAATAGTAAAAAAAACAAGACCAGGTGTTATACATATTTGCCTCCATCGTGTGTACCTGGCGCAACTATAAAGTTATACAAATTATATATGGGTAATGAATGTGTAATTACGTCTGCTATTCAGGTATATAAATAATTATCGCGATATATTTCACGAAATGTTGTAGATAAAATTTGACTTATTAGTATTATGGCAACAATTTTTATATATTTTAAGAAACAACGTAATTAATCAAAATATTCTAAAATAAATAAGTTCAGCGAATTACTTTTTTTCATTAAAAATAAAATTTCTTATCAAATGTTTTAATTTTTTCGAAAAACTTCTCTGCTAATCACATTTATGGGTATTATGTCTGGAGTTTTGTATCAGTTATTTAAAATAGAATAGTTTATAATAAAAATTCAAAAGAGCGTGCGATTTGTTTATGCACTCAAAAATTCGAAAAGAACTGTAATATTCGATCAAGGCTGGAACTAGGGCGCTTTTCTTAAATTTGCCTTCCAGATACAATTACATTTTTTTACTATTTAATAAATATCACAGAAATATGAAGAAAACAAATTGTACTTTTTGCGTAAAAAATTAATTTTTTTTGTATATTTTTCTTAAATTTCAAAATTAAGAATTTTTTACTGCTAAAGTTTTGGAGAAACCGAAAAAAATGTATTTATAGGATAAACATGTTTTCTGTTTGTTTTGCATTGTAGATAACAATAATTAACACGCGTGTTGTTGATAAGAGAAATACGCATTAGTTTTACGATTTTAATTTTTAGTATTTAAGTTAAAATTTGTGAATACAATTTTTTTATCTCACAAATATTAAACAGAATTATATACATCTTTAGAAATGAGTCTTTCTTTCCATTACGCTTCACAAGAAGGAACAATTCTTGTAGTTTAAATTGATTTAATTTTTATTATGTATTGAGTCTCAACACTAATAAGAATACCCCGTGAGAATTATCTAATTTCTATTACGGTTGACAAAATCTTAAGTAACATTTGTTGTCTATACACCCTTTAATTATATTTTTTTTTGCTATTTGTTATTATAGCTATCATAGCAAAGCGGCCCATACATTATACAATATTATTGAGTATCTTTCATTGTCATCATATTATTGTCGTGTTTCCCTATTTCATTCAATAAGTGGAACAATACCTTAGATCACCAATTATGTATCGTTTTGATCTTTGTGTACTATTTTGGTAACTTTTCTCAACATTTTTTGTTCATGTGAAATATTTGGCAATGAAAAACGTTCGTTTTTTATTCACGGTAGAGGCGACTATCTTGATTATGCAACAAAATTCAAAAGTCTTTTGAATTTTCTCCAATATATTGAGCCAAAATTGTATTGGCCGCTTAACGCATACCCTGTGTAAATTTCCAGGTTCTGACTAATGTGATTCACGAGATACAAGACGAGATCAAGTCTTTATTAATATGCACTTCAAACTCCGAAAATATGGAATTAAATATCTATTATTATATATTGATAATTAGAGCTGTGCCAAATCGTTCATTTCAGTGATTGGTCATTTTCGTTCAATTACCAAAACTTATCCCGATCGTTAATTTATTCAACTAAACGACATAGTTAAGTTAAAATGAAATTAATGAAACAATTTCTTGTTCTTTTGACCAGAATATTAGACTTTTTATTTAAGCTTAATTTATACTATACTTTTAATGGTTTGATTTTGAAATGAAATGTATATATAATTTTTAAAATAACTCTGATCAATACGTGAAGCAAGAGAATACAACATAAAAAAGATCCATGAACGAAAGAAAATTTGACATAAAAAAGACACCTGAACGAACGCAAAGAAGTTTTAAGCTCATCTATAAAATCGAACAGTAGACTATTGAATTAAAAGCGTTCAGTAAAATGACCGGATCACTTCGTTCAATTGGGTGATTGGTTCAATTTAACCCGTTCGTTCTTGAGCTACACAGCTCTATTGATTTTA
Organism: Gymnocheta viridis; assembly: GCA_956483585.1. Classification (NCBI taxonomy): domain Eukaryota; kingdom Metazoa; phylum Arthropoda; class Insecta; order Diptera; family Tachinidae; genus Gymnocheta; species Gymnocheta viridis. Next base: position 139,556,212 of record OY101440.1, read on the forward strand.
TGCATTCAAATTATAAAATACAATTGGAGTTTCATCCAATCCTTTCTTACTCAATTATAAAAGATTTCTCCAAGCTTTAGGTCAATTTATATAAATAATACACATTTTTTATATAAATTGACCTAAAGCTTGGAGAAATCTTTTATAATTATAAAAAAAGGTCGACAAAATTAGAGAATATTATTTTCTTACTCAATTTTTAAATTTACAGCAAAGCAATAATAGTTTCTCTAAGCAGCGAACCTTTTGTTAATTTTTTTTATTTATTCATTTTCATCTACAGAACTCCAGTCTTACAGATTACTACAAGGTTTTGCCTAATTATAATATTTAAATAACATTAACTTAAAAATATCATAATTTACATTAAAATTTAAAGGGGGAGTAAAGCTGTTACATAAATGCAAGAATCTTGCAATTGGCTCATTTTGCGCATAGTTAGTTCTGTGAACATGTTCTACAAACATTCTATTGTTTCTTAAATCTCAGGGAGGACAATAAAGGGTAAAGAAATTTGCAATTTCTGCACATTTTATTCTTCCAGATAAAACGTTGTAAGCAAGCATAATGGAAAAGTACGTTCTTCTATCGGTTAAAGATTGCAAACCTAAGAATTTCCTCCTGGCCTCATAGGATGGTAATTCAAAGGTCCAATTTAATCTCAAAGCAGTTTTGTTAAAAATTTTTTGAACACGTTCAATACGATTTGAATGATGCAAATAATATGGATTCCATACTATTGAACAATATTCTAAAATACTACGCACTAGTGAAACATATAAAGATTTAAGAGTATACGCATCTCTAAAATCTTTGGTATTCCTTTTTATAAAGCCAAGCATACTATAAGCCTTAGAAGTGACACGATCGATGTGTGTAGAAAAACGCAGATTTACATCAAAAGTGACACCCAATTCCTTAACTTCCACTACGCGCTGGAGTGGCGTACCGGAAATGTCGTAATTAAAAATAATCTCTTTTAAACTATCTGTATACGAAACTATACAGCATTTTGATACGTTAATCGTTATACCATTTTCTGAACACCAAACAAGAAGTGGAAGCATGAAAGTTCAGGTATAAGTTTTTTTGACACGTTGGCCAATAAACTTTTGCCACGCCAAAAAAAGAAGATTAAGATAAACATATGAAAACCTAAATCGCCTTATTTTTTTAGAGAAAATGGAAAAAAACTGTTAAGAACGGTGAAGCGAAGACAAAGGGTAGACCAGATATGACTCGCGACGGAAGATATTGTCGTTTAAAATCTCTCTCTTTGTCGCACAAAAAGTAGTCATCTTTGATTGTTTTATTTCTCAAAAACTTTTTTTAATAACAGATGAATTATGATTGTATTTACAGGAAAATAAGAATTATTTTTCTCGAGTTTCTAAATATTTTTCAGCAACTTTTAAGCAAACACATAATCGTACATGTTGAACAACCACAACACCAAACCAGCAACACTTGTATAAGCACACACATATACGACTAGAAATACTTCGTAGAAGCAGATTCTCAGGTAGTGGTGTCAAAAAGCCTAATTTTAGATTTTTATAAAAGTTGTGTGCTTCAACTCTGGTCTACCCTTTGCCGATTTTTATATAATTGAATTGTAAAAAAAAGAACAAACCTTTCGGGAACCGTAATTATGAAATAAAAATTAAATTAAATGAAATAATTAAGCGAGTCTTAATTTAATGTTTGCTACAATATTTTAAAGCGCGTCCCAATTTTGTATCAGCTGTGAACAACGCGTAATTATTTTTTAATGTGAGTCAAATAGCAGTTCTCGACGTCTAAAATAATCTACTTGTTTTATTTGTTTGTTTGTTTATTTGGCGTTTATTCATAAAGCTGCTGTTGAATTAGCTTTAACTAATAATATGACTTGGCTGTAATCTAATTCAAATGTTAAGATAAAATATGTAGATTAGTTCTCTTCGAAGCCCTATAAAAGGTGACAGAAATACGTTTAGAAATTAAAAGTATTTTGTTTTTCAAACGATCAAAAACATGCAACAAGAAACTGTTCTACTCTGCTGGTTGGCTTTCTTCGCTACCTTAGTCACTGCTGAAAATCCTAATCCTCCTGCTGAAGCTGGTAATACTACGCAAAGTTATCGTCTTCCTAACGAAACATACCCGGTACACTATTATATTACAATTACGACGGATGTGCACAAAGGCGAAACATCCTTTCAGGGCGATGTCATAATCGACATCGTGATTGCGAAGGCAACCAGAAAAATTGTTCTTCATTCTCGTGAACTAGAGTTTACAAATGTCAGCATTGCAGGGAAGTCTACTGCGTGGGAAGAATTGTCATACGAATCGAAAGGGGAGATTCTAACATTAAAATTTAAAAATGGTACAGAGTTTCCTGCTGGTACAAAGTGGAAACTGGCCTTTTCCTATAGTGGTAAATTGCGCGATGATCAAAATGGCTTTTTCCTTCACAAATACATTGATGATGAAGGCAAAGATCAGTAAGTAAAAATGATAATTATACTTCATTTTAATTAAAACAAGTGCACAATATCTGTTTCTATTGAATAATATTGAAAATTCCTAAAACTATTAAAACAAAAAAAGAACAAACCTTTTAAAAACAAATCCATATATGTGACCTTCTTCGAGAAAAGGGACCTAGTGTGTCAAAAAACGGGTTTGGACTTAAGAGTGGATTCTGGTACCTAAAAGGGTGTAGAATAAGATGAAATGCGTTTTTCTCAAAACTTCATTTTCACACAACAGGTCCCTTTTCTCGGAGAAGGTCACAAATGTTGAAAATTAGCTAGAATAACTCAAATTGAAAAACAAGATAAAATATTTATTAAAAATCGCCAAAATTGGAAAAAAGTCGAAAATACAGTGAAGTTTAAAAAATTAAAATAAATAATTTAAATTGAAAAAAGCTTAAAAATCCGCAAAATGTTGAAAATATTATTAAAATCGCACTCAAATAGCGACAAGCTCTAGACGTGGCACTGGCAAATTCGAAATAATCTCTCATATCGGCAAAGCGAGAAAAATATTAATATCACAAACAAATAGTGAAAAAGTTCTCATCTAGAATTTGTAATTTCCCTGCGGGAACCCTTGTGACAATTATTGAAAAGGGACACGTGTCACGAAAACGTGTTTTGAATATTCGGGTGGAGTCGTTAATCGTGTAAATTTTTATATTTTAACCATTTACTTGATATGTCCTTTCAATATTAAAACAATTAATTAGGACTCGGGTAACTGAGTGTAATTGCAACCAATGCTGAATAAGTTCGATTTCCAAACTATCTATTTAGCAGTTTCAAGCTTTTTACAAACGATAAAATTTTAAATTACATGCAAGTTGGAATGCAGTAATAGTTTTGCAAAATACGAATCAACAAAACAGAACTCAATTATCAAGCTCTCATAAATGTACACGATTGCAAAAACTTATTAAATAAAAATCGTTTTACAAGCTTTTTCTTTTGAAAATTATTGAATAATAATTTATGTTTTATTCTGTGACGTACTCTTTCCCAAATCTAAATATATGTTTTCCTTACTCGGTAGAATTTTATTGTTTTTATTAATATTAGATTTTATGTAAAATTTTGTTATACAGTTGAAATTACGTTCAGCACGGATAATCAAACAACACGCTCAATAGATTTTATATAAAAAATACAAGTATTATTATTTATACCTGCGAAATTATTGTTTTCTAATGCACAGAAAGTTTTAAATTTTTTAATTTTTTACGAAACGAGTATTTTAACATCAAATATCACAGAATAAAAGAATACGTTACACGAAATATTATAAAGTCGAAGAAACACGAAAAATTTCAGAATGTCCGCTGATGGAAGACCGGATACTCGAGGTTCAATCGTACTTTTAAATCTTTTTCATTATTACTTTATATTTTGTTTTAACAATTTGGTATCTTTTAAGTCAACATAAAGCTGTTTTCGATAGTTTTGTTTTACGAACGTATAATTTTATTTATCTTTAGAAATCAAATACATTTCTAAACGGCGTTGCGGAGAAAGAGATTTTTTCTTTGTAGTACATCCCTAGAAGAACAGTGCCGGCCATTTGACCGGTCTATTACTGTCATTGATGATGTAGTATATTTCGATCATTGCGTAGAACAAAGTTTCTATCAAGTTATTAAGGGCATTAGGAAACACTTGATGGAAACTTTTGTGGACGTGTGATATTGCATCCTCTTCGCACTTAAGAACTCTTTCGATAAGAGAACTATATATTTAAGCTGTTCGCTCTGCTGATGATATGAAATCCAGTCACAGTGTAACCATCACACTTGACGATCATGTCCATCACTGTTGACTAATCAATTCTGATGGTCATTGTCGTCACTGTTTCCTAATCACACTTGATCTGGAAATATATTAAAAGATAAGTGTATAAATAAACACACATATATATATGTATATACATATAACATAGATACCGACTGCAGAGCCATCTGACGGGCGCCATCCAGGGCGCCACCCAAACCAATACGAAAAAATTATTCGAATCGGTCCAACCGTTTAGGAGGTGTACAGTGACATACACACGTACAGTAGAATCATATACATACATATGTATATAAAGATATACAATCATTCATAGTGTAAACATATATTGTAGAGTTTTATTGAAATGCATAAGCCACAGAAGGGCACACTTCTTCCACTTCGCCACAGAATTGTACATCCCCAGCAGGTCATTTAATGTTTAATTGCTGCGTGTGCTTGCTTGCTTGCTGATAACTGTCATTAGTAAAATGTAAAAATGATTCCTGTTAGTATAAAAATTGTGTACGTATTAGTTTCAGTCATCGATTTATTGTAGGGATCTTGTTTGATTTCTTCTGTCAACAGAAATTGCAGAAAAAAAGATAAATCCCGGTTGTTTCTTTAGCAAAATGAATCTGCTGATCGTTTTTGATTGAGGAAAGGCAATTAAAATGCTCTCAACTGCCGATAATATTTAAAATATGTAGATCCTGAAAATCTCATGTTGCCGTACAAAGAAATTTATAGAATATTTTTAAATTTTGAATGACCAAATAAAAATAAAAAATCTTTTTCTTCCACGATGTATGTATATATCTTCTACGAGGGGGTGCTGTTGGCTGAAGTTGTTAGCGCGTTGACTAAAAAGCAAATAATGACAAAGAACGTGGATTCGAGCCCAATTTTCAACTGTGATTAGCTCTATTAGCATTTTTTAATTCCAATTGAACAATTAAACTCAATGTAAATACATAAAACGAAAAAGGGGAATTCCTTTGATTAAATAAGAAGACTCAAAAATATGTGCACAATAGAGATGGCACCGCTCACGTGATCAGCGTCAATCATGCATTATCACGCATGATCGTGATTAGTCTTTTGTTTCAATCACGTGAGCTTGTGTGAACGTGAGTACATAAAAATTGAGCGTGAGCGAGCATGCATTAGTTAATTTGACGGTGGATACTATTGAATAGGAATATCAACTGTTCAATCGTATTTATTCACAAAATAGAATACGAAAATTGCTTCTATTCATTTCAAGTTAAAGCAATTTCGGTTAGTACGAAATTTCCATCTCTGATGATAATTATAATTATTTCATATATTAATACTCTCTCGCTTTTTCCAGCGCCATTGGCTGCTGAGATCAAGCTGCTTTACATTTATGTTTACTTGGGTTTTGTCTTTTGTAGTTGAATTTCTTTGTATTCAACTGTGACAAAGTAAACATGAAGTTTGACGGGTGCCGTCGTTTTTAATAAATAATGTTTACGTAATTACTTGAACTGTTTGAAAATTCACTCACGATAACATCTCTAGTGTACACGCATGGTAAGTCTAATTTAGTCGTTTGATAAGTACGAATCATAATTGTTTATTTCTACAATGGCTTCAATAAAAAGACAACGAGTAGTTTTATTTATTTAAGAAAAATAAATTCAAAAGAAGCAGTACATGGATCCAGCACATTGCTTGACTTCTGGGAGAGCCATGGCGGCTCCGATATTACAGATCAAGATAAAATTCAAGCTTAACGCATTCATAAAAACCTTAATAACGAAAACATGAATTTGAAAAAGAACAAACAAAAACCGTACATTCTTTTTATTTAGAAACTACGGAAAATGAAATCTTTATGTAACGTTTCATATATTTTTCCCAAAATCATAATTTTTTTCTTATATTATTTAAACATTTTTATAAAATCTCTAAATAAAGGAATTACATATAAATAAAAAAACGATTATTCAGAATGCTTCCGTTTCCGACCATTACGAATAATTGAGGTCTCACTGTAGTTTTGATAAGATTATTAAAAAAATTTATAATGTACTTTTCAAATTAAGCACATGTGTACATCTGGTTATTTATTATACATATCTGTTAAATAAATTCAAATAAAAAGGATCACTGAGAATGTTTTATTGAAACCAAAGAATGTAATCCGCCTTTTCCACTGACTTCTTGTATCGTTTAACACGATTACGGTTAACACGGCATTTGCAAGGAACGTAGCACCGCCGGTACTTTTACACAAAATCAAGATCCCTGTTAAATAATTTTAAAAGTTTTCATAAATTACCTAAAGTTTCCAACAAATGAATCGAAGCCGTTCGGTTGAAATAATTTCAAAACCGAAGCTTTTTAAGTTTTACGGTTTTAAGCAAAATCTAGTTTGGAGCAGTGATGCCAGTTTAGCCTTTTCGAGGAAAGATTTAGCCTTTCTTCTTGTCTTTTAGCCTCGAAATTTACGGTTTAGGTTCGTGGCTTCTTTTCAGCCTTTTTTATTTTAAGTTTAGCCTCAAAAATGCTAAATTTATCGTGAAACCAAAAAAATAATTTAATGTACAAACGAAAGTACACCGAAGGCAAAATTACATTGTTTTAAATCCGATGGCGAAAGCGTTTAAGTTAGAAATGGACAAATGTGGAGTCAACAGTTGAGTTCTAATTCCAAATTTGCTAATGTGACAATTTAAGAATGCGCTGTAAGAAAATCCATTTCTTAATTTGGTTAATCTGGTATTTCGCAGTCTATAGAGTCTTTCAATAAGAGATTTCATTACAAAAAAATTAGTATTTTTAAACGAAATCATCAAATGCTCATCTAAATTAAAAGAGTAATTCATAATTTAAAAACATTATTAGCCAAATGACCCCCATGGCTACGCTTGCAGTACCAGTTGTGATCGCCTCTTCGAGAGATCTCACACTTACTCACGTGTCGTTCGTGGAATACCCACGAGACCAACGTTGGAAGACCAACGAGAAATGAAGAAACCTGAGATTTCCCAAACACCATGGGCTACAACAGTAATATTCTCAGTTCAGCAACGTACACGAGTTTAGTTTTTCACATCACTGACTTTTTCTAACTGCAAAACTTTTCCCATCAGTTACACAATTACTGATCGAGAAGGTTCTTCACGACGACGCAAAAATGCTTTAGTTTTGCAAACTGTATCCGCGAAATGTTCACTAGAAAGTCCTAATATTTATGTTATATATTGACTAATATGAATTTAAAAATATGTAGACTTTTATTATTTTTTATTTATTTTTTGTTTATGTACTTGAAGTGTATTTGTTTGAATAAGTTTTAACATGTTTTATGCATTTTTTATTAATATATTTGGGCGATTTAGCTTTTTCTGGCCTTTTTAAAAATCCGATTTAGTCACTTTTTCCTCCAGCTCCTGGCAACACTGGTTTGAAGGTATTTTCGCTCATTTTCTTGTACTTTTTTTTAATAATCAGATCCTTGGATTTTTAACAACGCAACTTAGTGAACTGTTCAAAATCTGTTAATGAAATTATGCTCTTTTTGAAAACAATACCTTTCAGCATAAACCTAAAATATTCAACTAATTACGTGCAAACATAAATTATTAAATGAGAATATTTAATTTAAGGACATTTCCGAGTAGAGGGTTTCCTTGCTTCAACTTGAACAGAATTTCGCCAACACAACAAAAAATTATAGTTGATGTGGATACGAAATTTCATCAAGTCAAATATTTAATTTTCCCTAATTTAATTTAAGAACATATGAAAGATACATGAATTCTGTCGCGAATCTTTATAAAATTTAAAATATTTTTTTAATCGGTCCGAATTTGACAAAACTTAAGGAAATAAGGAACGACGCGAATTCTTGCGTGTATATCCACGTAATTATGCCTCGCCAGTTAAAGCAAGTGTGCAAAATCTTAGTACTTTAAGATAACTCTTTTATTTTTTGCCACTAAATGTATGAAGGGATACCACTGTGCCTGTGTGGCCTTCGCCATTTGTTTGTGTACTTCTACGAAAGCTGTAGAAAATGCTCAATATTAAAATGCCCTTTAGTAAATTTGTTAATATTTTTTCCACGGAATTTATAATAATATTGTTTCAAAATGTTTTTTTACATGTAATTGAAGTTATATGGCGGCAGCAGCATTGGACAACAAATATGCTCGTTATGCCTTCCCCTGTTACGATGAACCAGATAAGCTCGCAAATTTCACCATAACCGTAATCCATAGTCCCTCCTATACGGCCATTTCGAATATGCCGGTGAACGAAAATATGTCCAGGTGAAATTATTTGTCTCAAGAAATACAATTAAATATATTTTTACAAATTCTGAAACTTTTAGTGCTGGAAAAACTGTTTTCCTAACAACAGCTCCTGTTTCCGTTAGAGAAGTGGTGTTTGTTGTATCAGACTTGGAATATACCGAAGGAGATTTTAATGGCATACGCCACCGTTTTTATTCTCGTCCCAGTATTAAGACCGAACTCAAATGGCCTTTTATATATAGCATGTTGATACTGGACTATATATCCGAATATACTGATGTTGAGTTCACGCTTCCCAAATTGGACCATGTTGTTATTCCCAATTATAATTCCTATGGAGCGGGAACCCAGGGATTGATAATATATTCTGACAGATATTTTGATTACAATAAATTGAACTCTAGTGCTTCGGATCTGCAAAGAAGTGCTTTTATTACAGGACAAGCGATCATAACCCAATTCTTTGGTAGCAGTTATGCAATTAAATGGTGGACTTGCTACTGGCTGACTCAAGGGTTTATGCATCTATTTTCGCTTAGAGCTTTAGACAATGTAACTATGATTTTTAAAATATTGAATATCAATTAAAACCTGAAGATAAATATTTTTATAGATTTATCCTGAATTGGGAATGTGGCAATATTTTCACTATTATCGGTATCAACAAGCACTGCTTTACGACGGCAATAGTAACACTAAACCTTTAAGTTATCATGTGCAGGGCCTCGACGAATTAGATATAATTTATGATCGTAAAGCTAATTGCGTTTTGCTCATGTGGAACCATGCATTGACAGATACAATTTTCAAAAAAGCCATACGGAAATTCTTGAAAAATAAGTAAGATCGACAAACCTTAAGAATATTTCTTTCAGATAAAAATAATTATATAAACATTGATTTTAATTTTTTAAATAGTCAGTACAGCGCAATCGGAGAACAGGAATTGTTCACGGCTATTCAAAATGCGGCTGAAGAGGATAGTTATGGACTTCCCGCCAAAATTGAAGAAATGATGAGCACTTGGACTCATCAGAATGGTTATCCATTGTTAACGATTACACGCAACTACGAGGATGGTACATTCAACATTAAACAAGAAGCATTCGTTGCCGACGAACCCGATACAGACGTCAAAACCTGGCATATTCCCATCAACTTTGCCGTTGCATCAAATCCCGATTTCCGCGACACACAGGCTACACATTATTTGTTGAATGTAAATGAAAGTAAAGTCGATGCTGGAATCTCCAAAACAGATTGGTTAGTGGTCAACAAGCAATCGACTGGTTTTTATCGCATCAAATATGATGAAGAGAACTACAAAATGATCACAGAATGTTTGATTGAAAGACCATTTGTAATTCATTATCGCAACCGGGCTCAACTGCTGAGTGATGCATATCAACTAACTATTTCTAAACGTTTGCCTTATCCCATTCTGTTGGAAATGTTACCCTACTTAAAACAAGAAGACCAATTCGCACCCTGGATCACAGCTGTTGAAATCATCAATCAACTCAATAGATATCTAGAAGAAAATGGTGACTATAAATTGTTTGTAGCCGAACTGGTTGGTCCTATTTTTAATAAATTAGGTGTTGCTGAAATTGCCGGTGAGTCTCTTAATGACAGAGTGATAAGAACTTATATCATAGGTTTGGCTTGTGCGTCTGGCGTTAAGGAGTGTTTGGTAGAAACCAACAATAAACTGAAGGCTCTTATTAAGGAAAATGCAACTGTAGAACCAACTCTAACATGGGCAATCAAAGCCAATGGCCTTAGACTATCTGGCGATGAGGAATTTGACTTTTTATACCAACAACTAATTGATTCTACAGAGAGTTCGAGACTAGAGTTAATTCAAACTTTGGCCTTCTCTAGAAATAAAGCTCATCTTAGGAAACTCTTCAACAGCTCAATTGATAAATCAAATAAATTTACCATTAATGATCGTGCCAATGTGCTCTTATGGGCCTATTATTTTAGTGAGACTGGTCTTTTGGCTTCCATTGAGTTCTTAAATGAAAACTGGGAAGCTTACGGTAGTTTGAAAGGAAATAGCAGTGGATCTTATCCATTACACGACCTTATTCGCAAAATGTCCAAATATGTGGTAAACGAAAGTGCAAGAGAAAAACTTCTGGATTTGGTTGCTAAAGTACAAAACTCTGGATATGTTAAGAGTGATCTAGAAACGGTTGTGATGCAAAATATTGAAGATAAGACCAAATGGTTTAAAGAGCACATTGAACCTGCGAAGTTGTGGATTGAACAATATCATGCCACTCATAGAAATGATGGCTGCCCAGCTGCTAGAACAGCATAAGTAGAACTAGAGCACTACTGTTCGTCGTCTCATTATCATTATTTTTTTATGGTTTTCTTTACTAATTTATGGTGTTTTTAATTAATGTTTTTCTTTAAAATTTAATAAAAGAAACTGTTTTCTGAATAAATGAAACTTAATATTATTATTCAATTTAAAATTTCAATTATTAAGAAATTAAAAATATGTTTTTTTTTGCACAATAGAGAAGCTAATTTAAATACATCGACGACTATTAACAAGGTTTCGCAATTTAAGAGAGTCGTTTTGGTATAATACAGACAAGAAAAATGACTTTTAAACTAAAACTAGTTTAACACGGTCGACACCACAAAAGATAAATTATTTTACTTCTTTGAACAAGGAAACTGTTCACGCAAAAGAGTGATCGTATTGTGAGCTTTTTTATCTTTATGCAAAATACGGTGTAATGTCGCTTGTGGAACGCCGAATTCCAAAGATCGACGATAAGTTCACAACAGCAATATTCTCACTTGTTCTTGAGCGACGTGCATGAGTTCGATTCTTCACATCAGTTTCATGTCCCAACTGGTGGCCGAGAAGATCTTCCACGTCCATCCAAAAACGGTCTTTAGTTTTGCAAATCGTGACCACGAAAGTATCACAATTTTTGCATGAATTTTAGTTATTTCAATGCGTTGTTGAAATAAAGTCTCACTATAAAAATGCAAATATTGCATTGGGGAGAAAGAGAGTTTTTCTTTGGCTTCTTCTGTCAACAGAAATTGCACAAAAAGATTTATTGTTTCTTTAGCAAAACGAATCAGCTGTTCGTCTTTAATTGCGGAAAAGCAATCGTATACTAATCCTTGTGTATATATCAACGTAATTATAAATTTCTATATGTCTGGCCCCGCAAAGTAAGTGTGCAAAATCTTAGTACTTTAGTATAGCTCCTTCTATTTTTTGCCGCTAAATATATGAAGCGATACCACTGTGCACCGGTGTCGCCTTCGCTATTTGTTTGTATCAATTTTTTTATAGAAGGAAAATAAAAATACATAATTTTCAGCATCAACATATTAAAATTTTTACACTTGAAATTTTAAGAATTTAATATTTAACGTTCAAAAATAGAAAATATGACAGCTGCTTAGAAGTAATTAAACAAATCGAACAAATAAAAATATTTTCATAAATTTATTATACACACATATTTTTTAGAACCTTGTACCATGCTCGTTTCCGTACATGGGTAAACAAGTAAACTCCAAAGCAGTAATTGTTTTATTGCGCAATATCTTTCAAAAACATGTTTTTGACTCTATTCAAGAATGAATATAAAATATTTTCTTAAAATTTCAAAATAATTGTTTAACTTAAACCGTTCACTACCATTGGGATCATGTGTCCCAAGAGAAATTACAAAAATCGTCAAAAATACAATACTCACTCTCTTTAACTGAGAAAAAGTCCCATTCGTAGCATTTAGTGTTTTCAGGACGCGAACTTGTTTTACGATTTATCCAGCGTGGATAAGTGCTTTCCTTTTTATATTTTGCAAGTAATGATATTATAATTAAGTGATTAAGGAACAATATGTGCTAAAAATTTGATTTTATGCGAGTTTTTTCAATTTGGGATAATAGATCATATTGGTTTTGTTTGGTCCGCATAAATGGGATACATTATCCCATTAGTATTTATCAGTAAAGCAATTCGTATCTTTGTAGAATGAATAGAAACTAGAGCTGTGTAGCTCATGAACGAACGTGTTAAATTGAACGAATCAGCCAACTGAACGAAGTGATCCCGTCATGTTACTGGACGCTTTTCGTTCAATAGTCTACTGTTCGATTTTGTAGATGAGTTAAAACTTGTTTTCGTTCGTTCAGGTGTCTTTTTTATGTCAAATTCACTTTCGTTCATGGATCTCTTTTATGTTGTATTCTCTTGCTCCATTTGAGTTTTGATGTATTGATCAGAGTTATTTAAAAAATTAAATGTACATTTCTTTTTAACATCAACCCATAAAAACTATAATATAAAATGAAATGTTTAATATTCTAGTCAAAAGAACAAGAAATTGTTTCTAAAATGAACTTAAGTATGATTTTTAAATTAATAAATTCCTTTTTTCAATAAATTCTTCTATTTAATTACATTATTCACCTATCTACAACTGATTTTCTGAAGAAAAGAATGAATTAAAAAAATATAATTGTTTCCGTACTGTCGTTCAATTGAACGATTGAACGAACGGGTTCACTTATAGCAGTTGAACGAAAATGACCGATCACTGAAATGAACGATTTGGCAGAGCTCTAATAAAAACACGTAAAAAAGGAACATATTATTTTTCTTAGTTTTGCATGTTTTGGTGAATTCTATAAATAACTCAACTGGATATTGAATAAAAGTTTCATTTTAATAAAATCTGTCACATTTTATTTCCATACATTCGCTACTAATTGGATATTTAATTCTAATTTATGATGCTTTAAAAACCCAAAGGTACATATAATTCCAGAACATTTCTTTGTCCTGAAGGCCAGAAGAATTAAAAAAAATATTTTGTGCTCGTATGGATCACATCTATACGAAGAACAAAATTAAACTTGTTAAAAATCACTTACTTACTACTTACAGTAGTGACTGAAAGGGTTAAAGAATCAAGTATCGGAAAAAATAAAAAAAATGTTCATACATTTTTTAGAACCTTGTACCATGTTCGTTTCCGTACATGGGTATACAAGTACACTCCAAGGCATTAATTGTTTTATTGCGCAATATCTTTCAAAAACATGTTGACTATTCAAGAATGAATATAAAATATTTTCTTAAAATTTCAAAATAAAGAATCAAGAATGGGGTTTCATAATAACTTCCAAGCTGATTCAATATTTTAGACAATTAAAAAACAAAAACACTTTCAAGGGTAACGTTCATTACAAATTTTACTTTTTAACCAGTTTATGAACCGTTTATTTTGAAAGTGGCCTAAGTTCATCTACAAAAAAATAAATATAGTCAAATTTTTATCTCTCCATTATAAAATAAATTATAGAAAGTACATTAAGTCTTTAAAATAGGCTTGCAAATTATAAGATTAAATCATATTATTATGAGAAGGTGTAGGAAAAGTTAGTTAATAATATTCTTATTGTGCATTTTGCGAAGTTTGAAAAGCAAAATTCGATTTTAAAAATGAAACCTTTCAATTTCACTAGAAAAGTGCAGTGTCATTATTAGTAAAAATATTTCCCAATGAACACCAAAATATTTTGATAACATAAATTCGCAATACAGAGCTCTTGCCGATGTTGAAATATTAAAGTCTTAAAAAATGCAAATTTAAATGATTTCTGGCGAAAAGTTTCTGAAATAAATCTTTTATTTAAATGAATTAATGTTTTTAGAACTTTTAGAAATTGTAAGAGGAATATTATCGCCAAATTGCAACTCTTTCTGCCTAAATGCAGAAATAATTTGTACGTTCTGTTCTATTACGGATCAGCTGTTTGGTTTCTGTTCTGTTGCGGACTATTCTGTAGAAAATAGAATTCAGTGACAGTGACAGCCAAGAGTTTGTATGTCTTCGTTTTTTGTGGTGTGAAATATTAAAAATTTTTTGTTAAAAATCAGAAAATTTTATTTCAATTAAAATTTTTAAAGATTTATATATTTTTGTCAGATAAAAAATATTTTGCAAACATTTACAAAATTCATTACATTCGTCCGCATCCTAAAGTTCAGACACAGAACAATTAAGTAAAAAATATTTTATACAGAAATGAACGGCACAGAACGGCAACGAAAAGTAAAGACTAATGAGGTCTTCAATTTAAACAAGGGATCTATTCAATTCACAAAATTGTAGTTCTGACCTCAAAATTTTTATTTAGAACTACTTTTTTGTCGTGTTTATAATGGGAGCCCCCGTAGACTAGTAGATAGCGTGCTAGACTATTAGTGGGCGGGTTGCAGGTTCGATTCCTGCCTAGAAACTGCGTGTTTCCGCAGACAAGCCAATATGGCTTCGCAGGTTTGGGTCGCACACGGCCGATAATCGTGGTTCGGCTGTATTAGTTTTTAGACTATTCTATTCGAACACATTTAATTTGTTACATTTATTAATTGAGTAAAACTCTATTCAAAATGATTATTGTTACATATTCTTCAATGACATCTAATATAAACATACAAAAATATTGTTTGAATTTTAATGAAATTTTATGATCAAATTTGTTTATACATACATACATACACACATATTTATGTATGCATGTATGTATACAGAAAACAGAAACACAAGTAAGTTCTGTTCTAAACACTATAAAAGGTGACAGAAATACCTTTAGAAATTAAAAGTATTTTGTTTTTCAAACGATCAACAACATGCAACAACAAACTGTTCTACTCTGCTGGTTGGCTTTCTTCGCTACCTTAGTCACTGCTGAAAATCCTAATCCTCCTGCTGAAGCTGGTAATACTACGCAAAGTTATCGTCTTCCTAACGAAACATACCCGGTACACTATTATATTACAATTACGACGGATGTGCACAAAGGCGAAACATCCTTTCAGGGCGATGTCATAATCGACATCGTGATTGCGAAGGCAACCAGAAAAATTGTTCTTCATTCTCGTGAACTAGAGTTTACAAATGTCAGCATTGCAGGGAAGTCTACTGCGTGGGAAGAATTGTCATACGAATCGAAAGGGGAGATTCTAACATTAAAATTTAAAAATGGTACAGAGTTTCCTGCTGGTACAAAGTGGAAACTGGCCTTTTCCTATAGTGGTAAATTGCGCGATGATCAAAATGGCTTTTTCCTTCACAAATACATTGATGATGAAGGCAAAGATCAGTAAGTAAAAATGATAATTATACTTCATTTTAATTAAAACAAGTGCACAATATCTGTTTCTATTGAATAATATTGAAAATTCCTAAAACTATTAAAACAAAAAAAGAACAAACCTTTTAAAAACAAATCCATATATGTGACCTTCTTCGAGAAAAGGGACCTAGTGTGTCAAAAAACGGGTTTGGAATTAAGAGTGGATTCTGGTACCTAAAAGGGTGTAGAATAAGATGAAATGCGTTTTTCTCAAAACTTCATTTTCACACAACAGGTCCTTTTTCTCGGAGAAGATCACAAATGTTGAAAATTAGCTATAAAATCTCAAATTGTAAATAAGATGAAATATTTATTAAAAATCGCCAAAATTGGAAAAAAGTCGAAAATACAGTGAAGTTTAAAAAATTAAAATAAATAATTTAAATTGAAAAAAGCTTAAAAATCCGCAAAATGTTGAAAATATTATTAAAATCGCAAACAAATAGCGACAAGCTCTAGACGTGGCACTGGCAAATTCGAATTAATCTCTCATATCGGCAAAGCGAGAAAAATATTAATATCACAAACAAATAGTGAAAAAGTTCTCATCTAGAATTTGTAATTTCCCTGCGGGAACCCTTGTGACAATTATTGAAAAGGGACACGTGTCACGAAAACGTGTTTTGAAAATTCGGGTGGAGTCGTTAATCGTGTAAATTTTTATATTTTAACCATTTACTTGCTATGTCCTTTCAATATTCAAACAATTAATTAGGACTCGGGTAACTGAGTGTAATTGCAACCAATGCTGAACAAGTTCGATTTCCAAACTATTTATTTAGCAGTTTCAAGCTTTTTACAAACGATAAAATTTCAAATTACATGCAAGTTGGAATGCAGTAATAGTTTTGCAAAATACGAATCAACAAAACAGAACTCAATTATCAAGCTCTCATAAATGTACACGATTGCAAAAACTTATTAAATAAAAATCGTTTTACAAGCTTTTTCTTTTGAAAATTATTGAATAATAATTTATGTTTTATTCTGTGACGTACTCTTTCCCAAATCTAAATATATGTTTTCCTTACTCGGTAGAATTTTATTGTTTTTATTAATATTAGATTTTATGTAAAATTTTGTTATACAGTTGAAATTAAAGTCCTAATTAAAAATAATGGCTATGCAAAGACCGAAAAAAGATAAGAGAAGACCAACATAAATAGAAATCTTTTATAACAATTATGAGAGGAGTACAAGATTTTTAGCTTTTTCTAATTGTTATTTCAGGACCAGTTATTTCTTCTTTGACCAACTGAATATTTAAAAAATAATAGCAGTTATTTTGGATCTCTGGTCTAAAGCACAGCAGCATACGGTCTAATTTCACACCTTCTATTATTCGTATGACCGGAAATAAAAATTCGTTGTTTTATTTTTGGTATATTGCAAAGATGTAAAAAAACCTACGACAAAGTTGTAGAACAGGTAGCATACATATTTGAACGTTTTTATACAGTGAGAGAATTTATACTTAACTTGATATTATGTATTTTTAAAATAATTCTGCGATCTAAAAAAGTGCTGAAAATGCTAAATAATTATAAAAATATACTAAACTAGCATTTAGCATTTTTTTAAAAACTCTTAGTGCTAACTCAGAAAAAATAATGCAAGCCTGCTCACTCTGCTGATGATATGAAATCCCGTCACATTTTACCCATCACACTTGACGATCATTTCCGTCACTGTTGACTAATCAATTCTGATGGTCATTGTCGTCACTATTTCCTAATCACACTTGATCTGTAAATATATAAAAAGATAAGTGAATAAATAAACACGCATAACTAGATTCGTTACATATATATATATATATATATATATATATACATATAACTGCAGAGCCATCTGACGGGCGCCATCCAGGGCGCCACCCAAACCAATACGAAAAAATTCATTCGAATCGGTCCAACCGTTTAGGAGGTGTACAGTGACATGCACACGTACAGTACAATCATATACATACATATGTATATAAAGATATACAATCATTCATAGTGTAAACATATATTGTAGAGTTTTATTGAAATGCATAAGCTACCGTAGGGCACACTTGTTCCACTTCGCATCAGAATCGTAGATCCCCAGCAGGTCATTTAATGTTTAATAGCTGCGTGTGCTTGCATTTTAAAATTATTTGCTGACAATTGTCATTAGTAAAATGTAAAAATGATACATTCCATTTGATTTACAGTTAAATGAGACCTCAAAATCAGTACAACTCCGCTCTGCTAGTCTGTTTAATAAATTGATCCAGTATAACTGTCTTAATAAAACTAATTTGAATTTTGCAAAAAAAAATTCTTATATATAAAAAGAAATCGGTAAAGTCAGATTTGAAGTTGAACCAAACAATACCTTTCAGCATAAACCTAAAACAGTTCAACTAATTACGTGCAAACATAAATTATTAAATGAGAATATTTAATTTAACGACATTTCCGAGTAGAGGGTTTCCTTGCTCCAACTTGAACAGAATTTCGCCAACACAACAAAAAATTATAGTTGATGTGGATACGAAATTTCAACAAGTCAAATATTTAATTTTCCCTAATTTAATTTAAGAACACATGAAAGATACATGAATTCTGTCGCGAATCTTTATAAAATTTAAAATATTTTTTTTAATCGGTCCGAATTTGACAAAACTTAAGGAAATAAGGAACGACGCGAATTCTTGCGTGTATATCCACTTAATTATGCCTCGCCAGTTAAAGCAAGTGTGCAAAATCTTAGTACTTTAAGATAACTCTTTTATTTTTTGCCACTAAATGTATGAAGGGATACCACTGTGCCTGTGTGGCCTTCGCCATTTGTTTGTGTACTTCTACGAAAGCTGTAGAAAATGCTCAATATTAAAATGCCCTTTAGTAAATTTGTTAATATTTTTTCCACGGAATTTATAATAATATTGTTTCAAAATGTTTTTTTACATGTAATTGAAGTTATATGGCGGCAGCAGCATTGGACAACAAATATGCTCGTTATGCCTTCCCCTGTTACGATGAACCAGATAAGCTCGCAAATTTCACCATAACCGTAATCCATAGTCCCTCCTATACGGCCATTTCGAATATGCCGGTGAACGAAAATATGTCCAGGTGAAATTATTTGTCTCAAGAAATACAATTAAATATATTTTTACAAATTCTGAAACTTTTAGTGCTGGAAAAACTGTTTTCCTAACAACAGCTCCTGTTTCCGTTAGAGAAGTGGTGTTTGTTGTATCAGACTTGGAATATACCGAAGGAGATTTTAATGGCATACGCCACCGTTTTTATTCTCGTCCCAGTATTAAGACCGAACTCAAATGGCCTTTTATATATAGCATGTTGATACTGGACTATATATCCGAATATACTGATGTTGAGTTCACGCTTCCCAAATTGGACCATGTTGTTATTCCCAATTATAATTCCTATGGAGCGGGAACCCAGGGATTGATAATATATTCTGACAGATATTTTGATTACAATAAATTGAACTCTAGTGCTGTGGATCTGCAAGAAAGTGCTTTTATTACAGGACAAGCGATCATAAGCCAATTCTTTGGTAGCAGTTATGCAATTAAATGGTGGACTTACCTCTGGCTGAGTGACGGTTTTATGCAGCTATTTTCGTATAAAGCTTTAGACAATGTAAATATGATTTTTAAAATATTGAATATCAATTAAAACCTGAAGATAAATATTTTTATAGATTTATCCTGAATTGGGAATGTGGCAATATTTTCACTATTATGGGTATCAACAAGCACTGAGTTCCGACGACAATCGTAACACTAAACCTTTAAGTTATCATGTGCAGGGCCCCGAATTTGGACAAGCTTATTATTATAAAGCTACTTGTGTTTTGCTCATGTGGAACCATGCATTGACAGATACAATTTTCAAAAAAGCCATACGGAAATTCTTGAAAAATAAGTAAGATCGACAAACCTTAAGAATATTTCTTTCAGATAAAAATAATTATATAAACATTGATTTTAATTTTTTAAATAGTCAGTACAGCGCAATCGGAGAACAGGAGTTTTTCACGGCTATTCAAAATGCTGCTGAAGAGGAAAGTTATGGACTTCCCGCCAAAATTGAAGAAATGATGAGCACTTGGACTCATCAGAATGGTTATCCATTGTTAACGATTACACGCAACTACGAGGATGGTACATTCAACATTAAACAAGAAGCATTCGTTGCCGACGAACCCGATACAGACGTCAAAACCTGGCATATTCCCATCAACTTTGCCGTGGCATCAAATCCCGATTTCCGCGACACACAGGCTACACATTATTTGTTGAATGTAAATGAAAGTAAAGTCGATGCTGGAATCTCCAAAACAGATTGGTTAGTGGTCAACAAGCAATCGACTGGTTTTTATCGCATCAAATATGATGAAGAGAACTACAAAATGATCACAGAATGTTTGATTGAAAGACCATTTGTAATTCATTATCGCAACCGGGCTCAACTGCTGAGTGATGCATATCAACTAACTATTTCTAAACGTTTGCCTTATCCCATTCTGTTGGAAATGTTAACCTACTTAAAACAAGAAGACCAATTCGCACCCTGGATCACAGCTGGTGAAATCATCAATCAACTCAATAGATATCTAGAAGAAAATGGTGACTATAAATTGTTTGTAGCCGAACTGGTTGGTCCTATTTTTAATAAATTAGGTGTTGATGAAATTGCCGGTGAGTCTCTTAATGACAAAATGACAAGAACTCAAATCGTACCTATTGCTTGTGCGGCTGGCGTTAAGGAGTGTTTGGTAAAAACCAACAATAAACTGAAGGCTCTTATTAAGGAAAATGCAACTGTAGAACCAACTCTAACATGGGAAATCAAAACCAATGGCCTTAGACTATCTGGCGATGAGGAATTTGACTTTTTATACCAACAACTAATTGATTCTACAGAGAGTTCGAGACTAGAGTTAATTCAAACTTTGGCCTTCTCTAGAAATAAAGCTCATCTTAGGAAACTCTTCAACAGCTCAATTGATAAATCAAATAAATTTACCATTAATGATCGTGCCAATGTGTTCTTATGGGCCTATTATTTTAGTGAGACTGGTCTTTTGGCTTCCATTGAGTTCTTAAATGAAAACTGGGAAGCTTACGGTAGTTTGAAAGGAAATAGCAGTGGATCTTATCCATTACACGACCTTATTCGCAAAATGTCCAAATATGTGGTAAACGAAAGTGCAAGAGAAAAACTTCTGGATTTGGTTGCTAAAGTACAAAACTCTGAATATGTTAAGAGTGATCTAGAAACGGTTGTGATGCAAAATATTGAAGATAAGACCAAATGGTTTAAAGAGCACATTGAACCTGCGAAGTTGTGGATTGAACAATATCATGCCACTCATAGAAATGATGGCTGCCCAGCTGCTAGAACAGCATAAGTAGAACTAGAGCACTACTGTTCGTCGTCTCATTATCATTATTTTTTTATGGTTTTCTTTACTAATTTATGGTGTTTTTAATTAATGTTTTTCTTTAAAATTTAATAAAAGAAACTGTTTTCTGAATAAATGAAACTTAATATTATTATTCAATTTAAAATTTCAATTATTAAGAAATTAAAAATATGTTTTTTTTTGCACAATAGAGAAGCTAATTTAAATACATCGACGACTATTAACAAGGTTTCGCAATTTAAGAGAGTCGTTTTGGTATAATACAGACAAGAAAAAGGACTTTTACACTAAAACTAGTTTAACACGGTCGACACCACAAAAGATAAATTATTTTACTTCTTTGAACAAGGAAACTGTTCACGCAAAAGAGTGATCGTATTGTGAGCTTTTTTATCTTTATGCAAAATACGGTGTAATGTCGCTTGTGGAACGCCGAATTCCAAAGATCGACGATAAGTTCACAACAGCAATATTCTCACTTGTTCTTGAGCGACGTGCATGAGTTCGATTCTTCACATCAGTATCATGTCCCAACTGGTGGCCGAGAAGATCTTCCACGTCTATCCAAAAACGGTCTTTAGTTTTGCAAATCGTGACCACGAAAGTATCACAATTTTTGCATGAATTTTAGTTATTTCAATGCGTTGTTGAAACGAATATCATTCCACTTCAACTAATGATGTAGTTTTTACTTGTCATCTCCCAAGTAGTCACAGGTTGAATCAAGACAACTTAGGAATGCATCTATGCACGTTTTCGCCAATACAATATTGATATCGATACTCCAAAAAATAATAATATGGGCGATACGATTTCGATACTGACACGAGTTGAATTCAAGGAAAATTGTCGCTCAGATACGACAGAACTCATAGGAAAACTTAAGTACTTCTACACCACTTTCTTCAAATCTGGGTATGAGATGTCATTGCGCCACCAAACAAGCGGATCTAGATATATCAAGAGATCTTAGGTATCTCTCGGCTTCTTCATCAGTAAATACCCACAAATTTAAATCGAATCAAAATTGAAGGAAATTGTTTCACTATTCTGTTTTGATTTTATGCTCCGCCCTTTCATGTGTATTTATAGCGAAATAAACTTTGAAAATTGTCAAGCAGTTTCAAGAACTGAACTAATGTTAATGTTTCTTCGCAAAAAAAAACTTAAACAAAATTGAAAAAGTATGGTTGTACCGGCAATAAAAAAGTCGGTATCGGTCTAAATTATGAATTCCGTAACAAAATTGTAATATTTTCTAGCGTGGAATGCATTACGTACTATATGAATAGCCCATTATTAGTGCTTTCTACACATGCAAGAAGTCTTTCAATGCCTTTGTCAAAAAGTCAATGGAAGAAATGATTTGAAACGTAAGAAATGATGGAAGAATAAAAAAATTCTCCAAAAACTGATAAGAAGATCGCCAAGTATTTTATTAATTTGGTAGTCTGATGATAAAATGTTCCAAAATTATTTTTTTTTTAAATTTAAAGTTAACAAAACTTCTTAAAAAAAAACAAAGTTTTTAAAATAAAAACTAAAAGTGATAAAAATATTTAAAATTTAAAATTATAAAAAATTTGAAAAATGTTAGGTTCATGATTTGAACCCGAGACAACTTAAGAAATTGATTGGCATGGGTTCAACTAGTATAGAACATTTGAACCAGACTTTAACATAATATCTCACTATAAAAAAGCAAATATCGCGTAATTCATGTTAATCATTTTTCGTAATTGAGAATTAGTCACGGAAAAGAAATAGTTTTAAAGAATATATACATACATATGGCTTTTGACATCCAGCGTGCACGGCTAGTTGGGCCCGGCGTTCGAATGTTATGCCGCTCTATACTTTATACTCTTTCCAATTTTGAGATTCAGAAAACGCTCGTGGACTTGTCTCCATTTATATGAAATTGGATTTAAAAAATTGTTTGTTGTTAAAATAGTAAAAAAAACAAGACCAGGTGTTATACATATTTGCCTCCATCGTGTGTACCTGGCGCAACTATAAAGTTATACAAATTATATATGGGTAATGAATGGGTAATTACGTCTGCTATTCAGGTATATAAATAATTATCGCGATATATTTCACGAAATGTTGTAGATAAAATTTGACTTATTAGTATTATGGCAACAATTTTTATATATTTTAAGAAACAACGTAATTAATCAAAATATTCTAAAATAAATAAGTTCAGCGAATTACTTTTTTTCATTAAAAATAAAATTTCTTATCAAATGTTTTAATTTTTTCGAAAAACTTCTCTGCTAATCACATTTATGGGTATTCTGTCTGGAGTTTTGTATCAGTTATTTAAAATAGAATAGTTTATAATAAAAATTCAAAAGAGCGTGCGATTTGTTTATGCACTCAAAAATTCGAAAAGAACTGTAATATTCGATCAAGGCTGGAACTAGGGCGCTTTTCTTAAATTTGCCTTCCAGATACAATTACATTTTTTTACTATTTAATAAATATCACAGAAATATGAAGAAAACAAATTGTACTTTTTGCGTAAAAAATTAATTTTTTTTGTATATTTTTCTTAAATTTCAAAATTAAGAATTTTTTACTGCTAAAGTTTTGGAGAAACCGAAAAAAATGTATTTATAGGATAAACATGTTTTCTGTTTGTTTTGCATTGTAGATAACAATAATTAACACGCGTGTTGTTGATAAGAGAAATACGCATTAGTTTTACGATTTTAATTTTTAGTATTTAAGTTAAAATTTGTGAATACAATTTTTTTATCTCACAATTATTAAACAGAATTATATACATCTTTAGAAATGAGTCTTTCTTTCCATTACGCTTCACAAGAAGGAACAATTCTTGTAGTTTAAATTGATTTAATTTTTATTATGTATTGAGTCTCAACACTAATAAGAATACCCCGTGAGAATTATCTAATTTCTATTACGGTTGACAAAATCTTAAGTAACATTTGTTGTCTATACACCCTTTAATTATATTTTTTTTTTGCTATTTGTTATTATAGCTATCATAGCAAAGCGGCCCATACATTATACAATATTATTGAGTATCTTTCATTGTCATCATATTATTGTCGTGTTTCCCTATTTCATTCAATAAGTGGAACAATACCTTAGATCACCAATTATGTATCGTTTTGATCTTTGTGTACTATTTTGGTAACTTTTCTCAACATTTTTTGTTCATGTGAAATATTTGGCAATGAAAAACGTTCGTTTTTTATTCACGGTAGAGGCGACTATCTTGATTATGCAACAAAATTCAAAAGTCTTTTGAATTTTCTCCAATATATTGAGCCAAAATTGTATTGGCCGCTTAACGCATACCCTGTGTAAATTTCCAGGTTCTAACTAATGTGATTCACGAGATACAAGACGAGATCAAGTCTTTATTAATATGCACTTCAAACTCCGAAAATATGGAATTAAATATCTATTATTATATATTGATAATTAGAGCTGTGCCAAATCGTTCATTTCAGTGATTGGTCATTTTTGTTCAATTACCAAAACTTATCCCGATCGTTAATTTATTCAACTAAACGACATAGTTAAGTTAAAATGAAATTAATGAAACAATTTCTTGTTCTTTTGACCAGAATATTAGGCTTTTTATTTAAGCTTAATTTATACTATACTTTTAATGGTTTGATTTTGAAATGAAATGTATATATAATTTTTAAAATAACTCTGATCAATACGTGAAGCAAGAGAATACAACATAAAAAAGATCCATGAACGAAAGAAAATTTGACATAAAAAAGACACCTGAACGAACGCAAAGAAGTTTTAAGCTCATCTATAAAATCGAACAGTAGACTATTGAATTAAAAGCGTTCAGTAAAATGACCGGATCACTTCGTTCAATTGGGTGATTGGTTCAATTTAACCCGTTCGTTCTTGAGCTACACAGCTCTATTGATTTTATGCATTCAAATTATAAAATACAATTGGAGTTTCATCCAATCCTTTCTTACTCAATTATAAAAGATTTCTCCAAGCTTTAGGTCAATTTATATAAAAAATGTGTATTATTTATTTTTTTAATTTTTTAAAATATCAATATTTCGCCAATATCGTTGAAATTAAAATATATTTTTTTTTTAAATTTCCTGAAGAAGCCAATCAACGATATTGGCGAAATGTTGATATTTTAAAAAATTAAAAAAATAAATAATACACATTTTTTATATAAATTGACCTAAAGCTTGGAGAAATCTTTTATAATTATAAAAAAAGGTCGACAAAATTAGAGAATATTATTTTCTTACTCAATTTTTAAATTTACAGCAAAGCAATAATAGTTTCTCTAAGCAGCGAACCTTTTGTTAATTTTTTTTATTTATTCATTTTCATCTACAGAACTCCAGTCTTACAGATTACTACAAGGTTTTGCCTAATTATAATATTTAAATAACATTAACTTAAAAATATCATAATTTACATTAAAATTTAAAGGGGGAGTAAAGCTGTTACATAAATGCAAGAATCTTGCAATTGGCACATTTTGCGCATAGTTAGTTCTGTGAACATGTTCTACAAACATTCTATTGTTTCTTAAATCTCTGGGAGGACAATAAAGGGTAAAGAAATTTGCAATTTCTGCACATTTTATTCTTCCAGATAAAACGTTGTAAGCAAGCATAATGGAAAAGTACGTTCTTCTATCGGTTAAAGATTGCAAACCTAAGAATTTCCTCCTGGCCTCATAGGATGGTAATTCAAAGGTCCAATTTAATCTCAAAGCAGTTTTGTTAAAAATTTTTTGAACACGTTCAATACGATTTGAATGATGCAAATAATATGGATTCCATACTATTGAACAATATTCTAAAATACTACGCACTAGTGAAACATATAAAGATTTAAGAGTATACGCATCTCTAAAATCTTTGGTATTCCTTTTTATAAAGCCAAGCATACTATAAGCCTTAGAAGTGACACGATCGATGTGTGTAGAAAAACGCAGATTTACATCAAAAGAGACACCCAATTCCTTAACTTCCACTACGCGCTGGAGTGGCGTACCGGAAATGTCGTAATTAAAAATAATCTCTTTTAAACTATCTGTATACGAAACTATACAGCATTTTGATACGTTAATCGTTATACCATTTTCTGAACACCAAACAAGAAGTGGAAGCATGAAAGTTCAGGTATAAGTTTTTTTGACACGTTGGCCAATAAACTTTTGCCACGCCAAAAAAAGAAGATTAAGATAAACATATGAAAACCTAAATTGCCTTATTTTGTTTTAGAGAAAATGGAAAAAAAACTGTTAAGAACGGTGAAGCGAAGACAAAGGGTAGACCAGATATGACTCGCGACGGAAGATATTGTCGTTTAAAATCTCTCTCTTTGTCGCACAAAAAGTAGTAATCTTTGATTGTTTCAACTTTAATTTCTCAAAAACTTTTTTTTAATAACAGATGAATTATGATTGTATTTACAGGAAAATAAGAATTATTTTTCTCGAGTTTCTAAATATTTTTCAGCAACTTTTAAGCAAACACATAATCGTACATGTTGAACAACCACAACACCAAACCAGCAACACTTGTATAAGCACACACATATACGACTAGAAATACTTCGTAGAAGCAGATTCTCAGGTAGTGGTGTCAAAAAGCCTAATTTTAGATTTTTATAAAAGTTGTGTGCTTCAACTCTGGTCTACCCTTTGCCGATTTTTATATAATTGAATTGTAAAAAAAAGAACAAACCTTTCGGGAACCGTAATTATGAAATAAAAATTAAATTAAATGAAATAATTAAGCGAGTCTTAATTTAATGTTTGCTACAATATTTTAAAGCGCGTCCCAATTTTGTATCAGCTGTGAACAACGCGTAATTATTTTTTAATGTGAGTCAAATAGCAGTTCTCGACGTCTAAAATAATCTACTTGTTTTATTTGTTTGTTTGTTTATTTGGCGTTTATTCATAAAGCTGCTGTTGAATTAGCTTTAACTGGTAATATGACTTGGCTGTAATCAAATTCAAATGTTAAGATAAAATATGTAGATAAGTTCTCTTCGAAGCCCTATAAAAGGTGACAGAAATACGTTTAGAAATTAAAAGTATTTTGTTTTTCAAACGATCAACAACATGCAACAACAAACTGTTCTACTCTGCTGGTTGGCTTTCTTCGCTACCTTAGTCACTGCTGAAAATCCTAATCCTCCTGCTGAAGCTGGTAATACTACGCAAAGTTATCGTCTTCCTAACGAAACATACCCGGTACACTATTATATTACAATTACGACGGATGTGCACAAAGGCGAAACATCCTTTCAGGGCGATGTCATAATCGACATCGTGATTGCGAAGGCAACCAGAAAAATTGTTCTTCATTCTCGTGAACTAGAGATTACAAATGTCAGCATTACAGGGGAGTCTACTGCGTGGGAAGAATTGTCATACGAATCAAAAGGGGAGCTTCTAACATTAAAATTTAAAAATGGTACAGAGTTTCCTGATGATACAAAGTGGAAACTGGCCTTTTCCTATAGTGGTAAATTGCGCGATGATCAAAATGGCTTTTTCCTTCACAAATACATTGATGATGAAGGCAAAGATCAGTAAGTAAAAATGATAATTATACTTCATATTAATTAAAACAAGTGCACAATATCTGTTTCTATTGAATAATATTGAAAATTCTAAAACTATCAAAACAAAAAGGACAAACCATTTAAAAACAAATCCATAAATGTGACCTTCTTCGAGAAAAGGGACCTAGTGTGTCAAAAAACGGGTTTGGACTTAAGAGTGGATTCTGGTACCTAAAAGGGTGTAGAATAAGATGAAATGCGTTTTGCTCAAAACTTCATTTTCACACAACAGGTCCCTTTTCTCGGAGAAGGTCACAAATGTTGAAAATTAGCTAGAATAACTCAAATTGAAAAACAAGATAAAATATTTATTAAAAATCGCCAAAATTGGAAAAAAGTCGAAAATACAGTGAAGTTTAAAAAATTAAATTAAATAATTTAAATTGAAAAAAGCTTAAAAATCCGCAAAATGTTGAAAATATTATTAAAATCGCAAACAAATAGCGACAAGCTCTAGACGTGGCACTGGCAAATTCGAAATAATCTCTCATATCGGCAAAGCGAGAAAAATATTAATATCACAAACAAATAGTGAAAAAGTTCTCATCTAGAATTTGTAATTTCCCTGCGGGAACCCTTGTGACAATTATTGAAAAGGGACACGTGTCACGAAAACGTGTTTTGAATATTCGGGTGGAGTCGTTAATCGTGTAAATTTTTATATTTTAAATATTTACTTGATATGTCCTTTCAATATTAAAACAATTAATTAGGACTCGGGTAACTGAGTGTAATTGCAACCAATGCTGAATAAGTTCGATTTCCAAACTATCTATTTAGCAGTTTCAAGCTTTTTACAAACGATAAAATTTTAAATTACATGCAAGTTGGAATGCAGTAATAGTTTTGCAAAATACGAATCAACAAAACAGAACTCAATTATCAAGCTCTCATAAATGTACACGATTGCAAAAACTTATTAAATGAAAATCGTTTTACAAGCTTTTTCTTTTGAAAATTATTGAATAATAATTTATGTTTTATTCTGTGACGTACTCTTTCCCAAATCTAAATATATGTTTTCCTTACTCGGTAGAATTTTATTGTTTTTATTAATATTAGATTTTATGTAAAATTTTGTTATACAGTTGAAATTAAAGTCCTAATTAAAAATAATGGCTATGCAAAGACCGAAAAAAGATAAGAGAAGACCAACATAAATAAAAATCTTTTATAACAATTATGAGAGGAGTACAAGATTTTTAGCTTTTTCTAATTGTTATTTCAGGACCAGTTATTTCTTCTTTGACCAACTGAATATTTAAAAAATAATAGCAGTTATTTTGGATCTCTGGTCTAAAGCACAGCAGCATACGGTCTAATTTCACACCTTCTATTATTCGTATGACCGGAAATAAAAATTCGTTGTTTTATTTTTGGTATATTGCAAAGATGTAAAAAAACCTACGACAAAGTTGTAGAACAGGTAGCATACATATTTGAACGTTTTTATACAGTGAGAGAATTTATACTTAACTTGATATTATGTATTTTTAAAAAAATTCTGCGATCTAAAAAAGTGCTGAAAATGCTAAATAATTATAAAAATATACTAAACTAGCATTTAGCATTTTTTTAAAAACTCTTAGTGCTAACTCAGAAAAAATAATGCAAGCCTGCTCACTCTGCTGATGATATGAAATCCCGTCACATTTTACCCATCACACTTGACGATCATTTCCGTCACTGTTGACTAATCAATTCTGATGGTCATTGTCGTCACTATTTCCTAATCACACTTGATCTGGAAATATATTAAAAGATAAGTGTATAAATAAACACACATAACTAGATTCGTTACATATATATATATATATATACATAAAACTGCAGAGCCATCTGACGGGCGCCATCCAGGGCGCCACCCAAACCAATACGAAAAAATTCATTCGAATCGGTCCAACCGTTTAGGAGGTGTACAGTGACATGCACACGTACAGTACAATCATATACATACATATGTATATAAAGATATACAATCATTCATAGTGTAAACATATATTGTAGAGTTTTATTGAAATGCATAAGATACCGTAGGGCACACTTGTTCCACTTCGCATCAGAATCGTAGATCCCCAGCAGGTCATTTAATGTTTAATAGCTGCGTGTGCTTGCATTTTAAAATTATTTGCTGACAATTGTCATTAGTAAAATGTAAAAATGATACATTCCATTTGATTTACAGTTAAATGAGACCTCAAAATCAGTACAACTCCGCTCTGCTAGTCTGTTGAATAAATTGGTCCAGTATAACTGTCTTAATAAAACTAATTTGAATTTTGCAAAAAAAAATTCTTATATATAAAAAGAAATCGGTAAAGTCAGATTTGAAGTTGAACCAAACAATACCTTTCAGCATAAACCTAAAACAGTTCAACTAATTACGTGCAAACATAAATTATTAAATGAGAATATTTAATTTAAGGACATTTCCGAGTAGAGGGTTTCCTTGCTCCAACTTGAACAGAATTTCGCCAACACAACAAAAAATTATAGTTGATGTGGATACGAAATTTCAACAAGTCAAATATTTAATTTTCCCTAATTTAATTTAAGAACACATGAAAGATACATGAATTCTGTCGCGAATCTTTATAAAATTTAAAATATTTTTTTAATCGGTCCGAATTTGACAAAACTTAAGGAAATAAGGAACGACGCGAATTCTTGCGTGTATATCCACTTAATTATGCCTCGCCAGTTAAAGCAAGTGTGCAAAATCTTAGTACTTTAAGATAACTCTTTTATTTTTTGCCACTAAATGTATGAAGGGATACCACTGTGCCTGTGTGGCCTTCGCCATTTGTTTGTGTACTTCTACGAAAGCTGTAGAAAATGCTCAATATTAAAATGCCCTTTAGTAAATTTGTTAATATTTTTTCCACGGAATTTATAATAATATTGTTTCAAAATGTTTTTTTACATGTAATTGAAGTTATATGGCGGCAACAGTATTGGACAACAAATATGCTCGTTATGCCTTCCCCTGTTACGATGAACCAGATAAGCTCGCAAATTTCACCATAACCGTAATCCATAGTCCCTCCTATACGGCCATTTCGAATATGCCGGTGAACGAAAATATGTCCAGGTGAAATTATTTGTCTCAAGAAATACAATTAAATATATTTTTACAAATTCTGAAACTTTTAGTGCTGGAAAAACTGTTTTCCTAACAACAGCTCCTGTTTCCGTTAGAGAAGTGGTGTTTGTTGTATCAGACTTGGAATATACCGAAGGAGATTTTAATGGCATACGCCACCGTTTTTATTCTCGTCCCAGTATTAAGACCGAACTCAAATGGCCTTTTATATATAGCATGTTGATACTGGACTATATATCCGAATATACTGATGTTGAGTTCACGCTTCCCAAATTGGACCATGTTGTTATTCCCAATTATAATTCCTATGGAGCGGGAACCCAGGGATTGATAATATATTCTGACAGATATTTTGATTACAATAAATTGAACTCTAGTGCTTCGGATCTGCAAAGAAGTGCTTTTACTACAGGACAAGTGATCATAAGCCAATTCTTTGGTAGCAGTTATGCAATTAAATGGTGGACTTTCTACTGGCTGACTCAAGGGTTTATGGATCTATTTTCGTTTAGAGCTTTAGACAATGTAACTATGATTTTTAAAATATTGAATATCAATTAAAACCTGAAGATAAATATTTTTATAGATTTATCCTGAATTGGGTATGTGGCAACTTTTTCACTATTATTGGTATCAACAAGCACTGCTTTACGTCGGCAATAGTAACACTAAACCTTTAAGTTATCATGTGCAGGGCCTCGACGAATTAGATATAATGTCTGATCGTACAGCTAATTGCGTTTTGCTCATGTGGAACCATGCATTGACAGATACAATTTTCAAAAAAGCCATACGGAAATTCTTGAAAAATAAGTAAGATCGACAAACCTTAAGAATATTTCTTTCAGATAAAAATAATTATATAAACATTGATTTTAATTTTTTAAATAGTCAGTACAGCGCAATCGGAGAACAGGAATTGTTCACGGCTATTCAAAATGCGGCTGAAGAGGATAGTTATGGACTTCCCGCCAAAATTGAAGAAATGATGAGCACTTGGACTCATCAGAATGGTTATCCATTGTTAACGATTACACGCAACTACGAGGACGGTACATTCAACATTAAACAAGAACCCTTCTTTGTGGACGAAACCGATACAGACGTCAAAACCTGGCATATTCCCATCAACTTTGCCGTTGCATCAAATCCCGATTTCCGCGACACACAGGCTACACATTATTTGTTGAATGTAAATGAAAGTAAAGTCGATGCTGGAATCTCCAAAACAGATTGGTTAGTGGTCAACAAGCAATCGACTGGTTTTTATCGCATCAAATATGATGAAGAGAACTACAAAATGATCACAGAATGTTTGATTGAAAGACCATTTGTAATTCATTATCGCAACCGGGCTCAACTGCTGAGTGATGCATATCAACTAACTATTTCTAAACGTTTGCCTTATCCCATTCTGTTGGAAATGTTAACCTACTTAAAACAAGAAGACCAATTCGCACCCTGGATCACAGCTGGTGAAATCATCAATAAACTCAGTAGATATTTAGAAGACGATTGTGACTATAAATTGTTTGTAGCTGAACTGGTTGGTCCTATTTTTAATAAATTGGGCGTTGATGAAATTGCCGGTGAGTCTCTTAATGACAAAATGACAAGAACTCAAATCGTACCTATTGCTTGTGCGTCTGGCATTAAGGAGTGTTTGGTAGAAACCAACAATAAACTGAAGGCTCTTATTAAGGAAAATGCAACTGTAGAACCAACTCTAACATGGGAAATCAAAACCAATGGCCTTAGACTATCTGGCGATGAGGAATTTGACTTTTTATACCAACAACTAATTGATTCTACAAAGAGTTCGAGACTAGGGTTAATTCTAACTTTGGTCTTCTCTAGAAATGAAGCTCATCTTAGGAAACTCTTCAACAGCTCAATTGATAAATCAAATAAATTTACCATTAATGATCGTGCCAATGTGTTCAAATGTGCCTTTTATTTTAGTGAGACTGGTCTTTTGGCTTCCATTGAGTTCTTAAATGAAAACTGGGAAGCTTACGGTAGTTTGAAAGGAAATAGCAGTAGATATTATCCATTACACGCCCTTATTCGCAAAATGTCCAAATATGTGGTAAACGAAAGTGCAAGAGAAAAACTTCTGGATTTGGTTGCTAAAGTACAAAACTCTGAATATGTTAAGAGTGATCTAGAAACGGTTGTGATGCAAAATATTGAAGATAAGACCAAATGGTTTAAAGAGCACATTGAGCCTGCGAAGTTGTGGATTGAACAATATCATGCCACTCATAGAAATGATGGCTGCCCAGCTGCTAGAACAGCATAAGTAGAACTAGAGCACTACTGTTCGTCGTCTCTACGAGTAGCACTCATTCTTTTTTTTATGGTTTTCTTTACTAATTTATGGTTTTTTTAATTAATGGTTTTCTTTAAAATTTAATAAAAGAAACTATTTTCTGAATAAATGAAACTTAATATTATTTATTATTCTATTTGAAATTTCGAATATCAGGGAATCAAAAATATGTTTTTTCGCACAATAGAGAAGCTAATTTAAATACATCCACGATTATTAGTTACTACTTATTTCAAACGTGGTTAGTCTCATCATTATCCGTTTCTTTTCATTAACAAGGTTTCGCTATTTATTTAATTTTTATTGTGTAATTTGAAATTCTAAAGATAATTATATATAAAAATATCCTCTTTTTATAATACAGACAAAAAAAAGGACTCTACACAAGATCCATTTATTTGTTTTTTTGAACAATTTTCAAGACAAGAACGCAGAAAGCCTCGATCGTAGACAAGCCGTTGTATAATTTTCACCACAAACGCTTTCCATTTCGTTTTAATTACTCTTTAAAAAATCGTTTATCTTTTCGATATATTTCAAGTTTTTACGAAGGATTCGGCTTGTACCTTGACTGAGGACTGTCAATTAAAATAAAATATAAAAAATAATTTTAATAAAAAACTATCTCCACGTAATGGAGAAGTCAAAGGGTCTGTTATATGCCGATGATTCTTAATTATTTGCACACGTTGAGTCCACAAAAAGAGCATTGGATAAAGTTTCTTACCATTTGCTAATTGTCAAGGCTTTTTACTACAACTGGGGAATAAAAATCAACAAATGCAGAGGTTTTGTAATCCACGAAAGCGAATTGCTTCGTCTTTTTCTTGAAGGGGTAGTGATTCCAATAAGAAATCAAATTAAATAGTTACTTTGGAAATCATTTCAGTAATCTTTTGAAATTTAATAAAACTTTTCCAATGAAAACGAAACTTCTTTTGTGTAAAACAAGTATTAAGGTACGTTTAGATTAATCAAATATTTGACGAAAATATTTCTTTTAATATCTGCTTTAAACTGTGTCAAACAAATAAACATTTTGTTTTATGTTCAAACTACGCTCAAACATTTGTTAATTTTTATTTGTCGAAACCAGTAGCAAATAGTGAGAAATAAATAAAATGAAATCATGTTTGCCCTGCGTTCAGACTGAAACAAATATTTTCATTAAGTTATTATTTAATGAAATTGTTAAAAAAAAATATACATAAATTTATATACAAAAAAATATATAAATGAACGAAGAAGATACTTTATTTGTTTTATGCTGTGGAGCAGCGTCTTTTATGGTGTTGGAGGAGGAAAATGTAAAAGAAAAGAAAAAACTTGAAGATAATGGGTACAGAAATGGATAAGGAACCGGAATAAAGAAGGATATTGCGCAAAATTTTCTAAAAGAACTGCGGTTAGAAATACCTGAACTCTATAAAAACTTTCTTGCCATGAATGCTGCTCATTTCGAATTTTTGGTAAGAGCAACATTTGATTTAAGGGAATTTTATACATACATATTTATTTTGTTTTATCTGGAGATTAAATTATCTTCACCTGTTATAACGAAAAGAACAATAGTCCTTCGTGAGCCAGTTTCTGTCTAAGACCATTTAGCTACTACTCTTCGTTACTTGGCAGGAGGCGAAAGCTACAGATCACTTCAGTACCTCTTTCATTATCCATTTAATACTATTTCAGTGATTGTTCCTGAAGTTTTAAAAGTAAATCAAATAACGATATTATCCTATGATTGGTTCATTTTTGGTCAAGTTAATTTTAATATTATTGTTTATTCCCAATAAGCTAATTAGGCCTATTATTTTCATGTAAATAAAAAATCATTTGATGTGATAAATTACTAAATAATTACAAAAAAACCCTGAAGATGTCAGAGAAATATTTAAAAAAAGTTTTTTATTTACATGAAAATAATAGGCCTAATTAGCTTATTGGGAATAAACAAAAATAGTAAATCATATAATATATGTCCACATATTGTTTGTTTTTAATGTTTTAAATTTAGGTATCATCGACTGAAAAGAAGTGGAAAGCCGACTCCCAGAAGTTTTTATAAACATGGAACTTTCCCAACTGTGTCGGGTCGTTAGATGGGAAACTCGTAGTATTGTGCTCATGGCTATTTCTTTCTCATGGCTATAACATTTCATTAAAATTAACAACTAATTACACTTACTAGATTTTCTATTGAATTTTACTAACGAATTAATAAAAAATAAATTTCTTATCATTCATCTGTGTTACACTCTTCAGCGATTTTAAAATACAAAAATTAAGACTAAAATGGTATATTTTGTATTTTTGAAGATTTATTTGAACATATATACAAACTTATTTAATATTTAGGGCCGTTAACAATAAAAATATCAACTTGAAATTAATCCTAACGCGAAATTTTAACTTTAGTTAGTAAAAATTCATTAACACAAAGCGATGTTCAGTTTTAACTTTTATTTACAATTAACTGAAATATTTTTTGAGTTTATTTTCTTAACTGGAAAAACACTAGACATTAAAAATTTAATTATATTTTGATTATTTTAAAAATATTTTTCACAAATTATTGAAAAAATAGGTGATTGAAGCTCTTTTCACCTCAAAAAGGCAAATTTTTGTACAGAAATCGTATTTAGATGTGGTTGGTTGATGGTGTTATTAAATCTTTTTGCATTTCTCAAAAATACATTGTTGATGTGATTCACAATAGCAGATAAAAGTTAACAAAATTTTTTTTATTGTTAACGAAAATGTTTAACTATCAGTTTAAAATTAAGTTTTCATTAAGTGAAAGTTAAGTTACGGTCACATTGGGGAAACATTTGACGAAAAACGAGAAATCTTTCTTTACTGTAGTGTGACCATAAAATATTTTGGATGGGCAAACAGAAAAATAGCTGATTTTTACAAACAAAATTACTTGCTTTCAAAGAAAAATGTCTTCAATGTGCCAAATATTTTCCTCTTTTTTTTTTGTCAAATATTTATTAGTTCTTGCAAAGTTTTTGTAAGAACAAACAGTATGAAACAACAGTGTTTTAAAACAAAATCGATGAACTGTAAATAGTATCACATCATATATTTATATTTCCGCCATAATCATATTAAGAATACAATTTTTATTGTTTAATTTCCATTTAATACATCATTTAAATTTTTTAAGCATAAAAGGATTACTATGTCTTTCAAATAAAGAAATAAAGATTAAAAATTTAAAGTTAATACCATTTTCATGCAGGTAAATAAAATGCTTTTGAAAATTTTACTATTTTTAGTAAATGTACTCTTTTGACCACATTTTTGAGCGGGCGGGTAAGAATTAAATACCAGTATTAAATATATCTAAAGCTAACTTTAGATGATATGTTGAATCAGCATATTTATGCTAATACTCATATGCTTGAAAATAATAACAAATGCCTCTATCAGCATATTCAATATGTTTCCCGTCTACATGATATATGAAATGTCAACATAAGAGTTAGCATACGATTTTTATGTTTATACGATATGTTGAATTTCATATGGTGCTACATATGCTGAGTCGTATAAGCATTTGTTTGTGAAATTAGTGAGTTTGACAATAATTTTTAATTATTATTCAACTCATGTACATGTACGTATTATTTTAGCAATGAAATTTATTAATATAAATAAAAAAATAAACATAAATGATGTCGTCGGAGGAAATATCACTAGCTATTGCAAAACTTACCACGTACAAAATCGAGATAAATTAAGCTATAAGCACATTCACAACAGCAGGTTACACGGCTGCAAATGTCGCTGGCTTTTTCAAAAATTTGCAACTTTTTGCGGGATTTCGCGTTTTTTGCTTTTTCTATTTTTCTTTCTTTTCTTTTTTCTGTTTTTTATTGTTTCATCGACTTTTAAATGATATTAAACATTTTAATTTTCCCAATGATTGGGCTTTGGTATGAGGCGCATATGCATACGAATTTGGGATTTGCTGAAAAGCTTGCATACGCCTTTCAACAAATAACATATATATCAGGAAATTTGCTAGGTACTAATAATATGCTGTTTACACGATATGCTGAAATTACCAACATACGTTTGTTGGTATTGTTAAGAAAGTGTTAGCAAATGCTGTTAAACATACGTATGCTTAACAAATTTTTCAGCATAAATATGCTTATTCAACATATCGTCTAAACTTAGCTTAATATAATTTATAAACAAATTAAAAACTCGATGGGCGTTATTTTTTCTTAAGGGAATAACTAAGAATTTCGTTTAAAAAAATTCTCCATATTCGTCCAGTGCAGGATATAGCATGCATGCTTTAATCGACTTAAAATTTCTACCACAGTCTTTTTTTATGGCTAATCTTTTGAAATAATGAAAAAGAAAAATTTTGGTTTTGAAAAAATTTTGAGAAAACGTCGACAATCAAGTTCTATTTTTGTCAAAATTTAGCTATTTTTTACTCTCATTTCAAAAATTTGACTTCGATTTTTTTCACGACTACATGAATTAACTGCCTGTTCACCGACATCGAAAGAAAATTTTCTTTCGTATAGTTACATTTAAAAGAAAAACAACATTTTGAAAGTTGTTTTTGTTTCAAATGTAATAATTCGAAAAAAAAAATAATAAAACTTTTTGAAATATGTTTTTGTGACCAGAAAACAAATTGTGTACTGAGTTGAAAACATTTTGGTTAAACATAATCAAACATATTTAAATGAAATGCTTTTCCAATTTGACCGTACCTTTAGATGTCGAAATTTACTGGACAAAAATTTTTAAAATAAATAATTGTACTGGTGAAACTCTGTTCCAAAATTTAGAAACTTTTATTAAATTTCTTCTAATATTACAATTTTCTAATTCTTCCGTAGAAAGATTTGTTAGTAAGCTACATTCTCACATATTTCACGCGGTATTTCATTACGAATATTTTGTTTGACTTGCTCAAGCTTTTCTTGTGTGTTTGCATAAGCCTTGCTTTTCAGATAGCGCCCCACAAAAAGAAGTCCGGAGCAGTCACATCAGGCGACCGTGGAGGCCAATCAACATCACCATTTCTCGAAATAACTTGTTGTGGAAAGAGGTTTCGCAATAATTCCATTCTAATCCTGGCTGTATGCGATGTGGCACCGTATTGTTGATACCACATGTTAATCAAGCCTAAAGCATGCAGTTGTGGCTGCAAAAATGACTGATGAATAATTTGAGGGTTTTCCATTGCCCAGAATCGAGTATTCTGTTTATTCACAAATTCATTCAAATGAAAATGTGCCTCGGCACTCATTATGATTTTTTCATGAAAACCGTGGTTGTCATGGGCGATCTGTGCCATCCTATTTGCATATGTACGGCAGCGTAAATGGTCTTGTGAAAGAAGCTCTTGTGTCAACTGAATCTTAAATGGAAACAAATGCAAATCCTTGTGCAAAATTGTGGCCAATGTGGTCCTTTGAAGGTCGAGCTCCTGAGCACGGCGTCGAATTGAGGTTAATGGATTGTTTTGAACTTTTTCTTGAGCAGCAGTAATGTTTTCGCCTGATCTTGCAGTACGTTGTGGTCCACGCTTGGGCCTATCACCTACAGACCCTCTTTCTTCGAAATCATTTACTACACGATAAATAGCGAGTTTTGTTGGCACGTTGTTTCTCCCAAAAAATTCACGAAACTTTCTCATCGTCACGGTAATCTATGATTGATTTTGATCAAATGTTTTAACGTTTAAGACACGTTGTTTTATCAAATATTTTTCCACAATAAATTTTCCATGTGTCTACTTCACGACTGCCAAACATGAACTTTCAAGACTAATTATTAAATTTATATTAATCGAGATTGCCTGGATATCTTTTTTCAAAGATTTATATAGACCAGCTATAAAACCTCAACAAACAAAAGTTTTTTTTTCTTTCAAGACTAATGTTTACCAAAATGGCGGCAAAACAAAGCAGTATATCTTTCCCGCGGACACCCTGTACAGGTGAAATATGTATACTAGGGTGGCTCAAAAAATTTTTTTTCTCGTATTGACTTCTAATAGCGTAAATATGTTGTATTTTTGTCTGCATTAGATCCCAACATAGTATTGTATTGCAGAAAATCATATTACTGTATCCTAACGACTATTAAATTCTCGGGAAACTACCCGTAGCGAAGCACCAACTACTTGAATTGAAGGCTAGCTTCCGGGAATACAATTTGAGGGCTTAAGTACAGATAAAAAATATTTGTATGAAATAACTATGTTCATGTCACGACACGAAACCCCTGTGTAGACACACCGGGTACCCGTGTGTAGACACTTGGCGCCGTCAACTGATACTAGTGGCCCCGGGCATTGTTATGCGGTCACTAGTACTTTTAACTGTGGTTCTTAACTTGGACTTTGAACCGCAGCAGCAGAAACAGTAAAAAAATATATAAAACTACATTAATCTATAAAATTAAAATAAAGTTCACATTAATTAAATTAAAACAGAGTATATTAAAATCTTAAAACTAAATTAAAAGTGAACATTAATTAAATTAGAATAAAATCAAACCTAAACAATAAATAAGTAAAATAAAGAAGGTGTTTTATTTGTTACGCGGGTTACCGGAAGAGGCTTGGGCCAGCAGCAATCGACCACATCAAAGAGGTAACACATTAGATAGCAGATTACGAGGTAACAAACTATATCTGTTATAAATGAACACTGCAACGAAAGCAAATAGAATTTTAAGTTTATATATTCCTACATCAAATCCGACATATCAGCTACAAGTATTAGCAGAGTATTGTGTAAAAGTTTACGCTCCAGTTTGGTTTGAAATAAAAACAAGTCGAACTTGCAAACATGGATCTAAAATTTTGTGAAAATTGGTAACAAACTCACGATACCTTCGTGCAGAGTTAAAGCTATTAATAGATCGCTCTATTCAACGTAACGTGTATTTTGCTTAACCAGAAAACTTGCTTCTGTCGATGTTGTTGGATTAAAATAAAACAGTGAGAGAATCGGCAGCCAGAAGAATTCAAGAAGCACGAAGATCACCTCATACTGGAAAGCAACCTCGCGTGTCTGAGGTCCCGACTATCAATTTTGACGCAAGTAACTACTACTTTGAAGTTATAAATTGCAATCAAAAGCTTTTCGATCCACCAATTCTTCGGAACATCACTAATGAAGAAATAAATGCGGTAGTTGAGTGTTAAGAAAGTAACGATCTAATTTTCGGCCAGCTACCATGTCATATTCAGGCGGTGGAATGAACTTTGAAAATACTGTCAGAAGCATTAATGACTCTATGCGATAAGAAATCAAGAGAAGGTTTAATACAGATGACACTTGAATGAAAACGAAAGATGCCCTGATATGACAGTAAACAAGATTTTGTTACCAAAAAATAACTAACATGATTTCATGATTTTATTGTTTTATGTTGTATAAGAACCAATGTTCTATTATTATTATTATTTTAGTTTAATTAATAATAATTGATAGTAAATAAAATATTAAAATTAAAAAAAATTTTTTTTTTCAAAAATGCTTAATTTTTAGGAGCTCCGGCGCGAGCTGAAGATATGACTTCTTTAGAATTTTTTATAGTAATTTATATTTGTTTTAAAGTAAGACAAAAAACTATTGCTTATTAGAATATGATCTGAGAACCTTTATTTCCTCTCATTCATCAGTGACCCACCCTAATGTATACATTAGATTGATCCTTATTTTTCTACCTAATACTGCTGCACTCCTCATTCGAAATAAATTTGGAAACATTTAGAAGAACACATAAAAAACAACAAAAAAAGGGGGAAAAGTTAAAAGTGATTTCTCATTTTCTTTTGACATGTAACACGAGGCAATTGAATAAATTTAAATTATTCATAACTTTACATTTATGCTCTTTTATTTAGCAGCATTGTACAAGATTAAAAATGGGGATTTGTAAGTTTAATTACAAAAAGATTAATTACCTTAAGTTTTATAGAACATGTTTTTACAAATTTGCGAATTTCTACATTAACTCATGCGGCATCACCAGCCGGAACGGTGAACCGTTATTCTCTCTCTTTTTTTCCCCCTTTTTTGTTTTGTGCTTAGCTTGAAATAAAAACCTTCTTTCAATTTATATAATGAAAATCTTGTGATTGCTCACCCCAACTCAAATTACATAAGTTTTTTCTTTTGATTTTTGTTTTCTCATTTCTTTTAGTTGTAAAATTTAAATATTCTCCAAATCGCAAAATGAAACGTCAAATTATATTATTGTTAAAATAAGATATTTAGATGTATAAAAAGATTCCAAAATGACCATTAAGATTGTTCCCCTTTGGCAATTCCTTTTCGTAAACAAAATGTATTTGTGTAGGTTTGTATATGTATATATACATGTATGTGTGCACATTAGGGTGCCCTTGAAACGAAAAGTTTTCTAATGGTGTATTAACCCAAACTTTTGTTATTTTCATTCTTTGTAGAACATCGATCGGTCAACCGGGCTTCAAAACGTTTTTTATTATTTTTTTTTTGAATAAGTTGATTTTTCGGATGTCGCATAGTCTGATTTTTTATAATTAAAAACCCGCCTCAGTCGAATACTTTTCGTTTTATTTATTTTTCCAACAAAATTAGTTTTATTTAAAGCATTTGTGACCAATCATAAAGTCGTATTTAGTTTGTCAAGATTTTTATATTTCCATATACATATATATGTATATATCTTTGGGCTATCTTTGCTCAATGTTTATTTGTTTTTCCAATTTTATGAGGTGGTAGTAGGGGCAAATTAAATTATCCTTGTGGTGTACAATAGATGTCAAACTCTATATTTAAATTTTAATTTATTTAATTTTTATATATCTTTTATAGTATTTAAAATCAAAACTTTTGTGTAAGAATTTTCTCACAAAAAACCCGGTTTTGCAGGTTCTTCCTGCATTTTTAAAAGCTTAGTCGTGTTGCAATCTAACTGATCTAATCGTTAATCGATAATATTAATATTTAAAGTATTCTAACACTTAAGCGGATTGTAATAAATCGGTTAACCGATTGAATAGGCTAATACATATACATACATATATACATATATTGATAGGTATAAATATCACATTTTAGAATATTCATAAGTTTTTAGTTCATAACACCGGGAATTGGAATGTTTTTGTTTACTCCATACAACAGAGGACTTTCCTAATGTACATACATACTTATGTATGTGTGTATGTATAATATATGAAGATTTTTCCTTTTATTTGTACATTTTTTATTCATTTAATTTCAAATGTTGTTTAACTGCAAAAGGTCAGAAGGTATTGAAAGCATCAACAATAATTGTACCTACAAGAAAAATGGAAATCTTTGCAATTATTGTATTTTTCATTTGGGGTTCTTTATAATTTCGAGAATTTTCCGGCATGAATATTAAACAGCGTAAAGAATATTTCTGTGTGCGTAAATGGCCAATGGAGGATTTAAATTGTATCCAATATTTATATTCATACTTCAAAATTAAATTAAAATAAAAAAAAATTCTTAATAATATCCGTACACATACCTACATACATACATACAGAGAGTTAGTTTATGATACTGATAAGGGTATTAGGAGACGCAAGATCATTGGCGGGGCGCCTCAAGGATCAGTACTTTGCCCACTGTTGTGGAACGTTTTTTGGTTAAATCTACCAGAAAGGGTAAAGATAGTTGGATTTTGCAGACGACATAGCCTTAGTATGAATGTATGTGTATCAAAAGAGCTAGTAGAGGTGGAAACCATTGCAAGTGCCAGTATTCACATCATAAGAACTTGGCTGAGATCAATGGGCTTAACTCTAGCAGACCATAAAGCAGAAGCAGTTTTGATTAGCAGTCGTAAGACTAGGGAAACAATTAGGCTAAATATTGGCACGTGTAGCATAGAATCCAGGGAGTGTCTAAAATACCTTGGAGTCATAATTGACAGTCATCTGTCTTTTCATGAGCATTTGCAATATATTGGCTCCAAAGCATCAAAAACATGCTTAGCGCTGTCCCGGATCATGCCGAATACAAGAGGTCCTAAATATCCGCAGAGAAAATTGCTCACTAGTGTAGTAAGGAGTATTATCCTATATGAATCCCCTATATGGTCAGACGCACTGAGATATTCTAAATATGTGCGCCTGATATCCCCTGTGTATAGGCTGGCCGCCCTGCGAGTATGTATCGGACGAGGCCGCTTTTGTTATTGCCGGCATGAGCTCGAGGGGTAGCTCGAAGCCTTATCGGACGGTACGAATGGTGTGACTTATTTGTGCCTACGGAAGTGGCAAGAACGATGGAGAACAACTGATAAGGGAAGATGGACTTACTTACTAATACCTGACATCAAGACATGGTTAGCAAGGAGACATGGTGACTTGAACTTCTACATTACACATTTTTTGAGTGGATATGGTTGGTTTAGGTCGTATTTGTATTGTTTCGGACATGTGTTCCGATTTGTCCGAGCTGTGATGGTAACGTCGTGGAAGATGACGAACATGTGTTCTTCATATGTCCTCGATTTGTTCCAATAGTTCCCATCATGTTGGAATCTTTGAATAACTTGACGTGTGTATGTAATAATTGGTTGGTTATTGAGTTCTTGTTACAACTTTGATATTGTTTAAACTTTTCATTTGTTTTAATGAAAGTTTAATATAATATCTCCAGTTGTTCTAAGAAATATTTGGGTTAAGTTCCCTGATGATCTGCATTAGCAACAGTGAAATACGCATACGAACGAGCTATACCCCTCAATAATCAATTTCAGTTTGTTTTTAACAAAATTATTAATGTTTTACTAAATATGTAATATATTGAGTGCAAATAAAATATTTAAAATATGTACTAAAATTTTAGTAATTCCCGTAAAAAGCACCAAAAGTAAAGATCGTCATATAATTAAAATTTTTAAATATTTCCTTAGAAGTATCAATATCATCGATATTGGCCGCAAAACAAAAATACCTTTTTAGAGCTTGACATTTTGCCATACGTAGAGGTTATGTTGAGCAAAAAGTAGCGAAATCAAAAAACCGTCAAAGTATAAGGAAGGATACCAACAAAAATCGTCAAACGTCATTTTGTAAAATTCGCTATAAAATATCGTTAAAATTACGTAAAATGGTCACATTTGGCACCCCTGATATGAAGTAGTTATTCTTCAGACTTGGGATTTCGTACCAACCGAAATTGATTTAATGTATAGAAATTGACAGAACAGAAAGAAAGATACACACTAAAAAAATGTGAATTCCGTAAGAATCGCAAGCAAATGGATACATTTTTTAAGAAATAAAAGCATCAAGTCAGCTGGTCGACCATCTAATGCCACTTTTGAAAAAAAGAACTGATTGATGTACATGAAATTTTTCATATTTAAGTAATATTTATATGTATACATCATTTAAAAGTTGTAGAGATTTTTGTAGAGACAACTTTTTGAGCGCGTAGAGAAAAATAGGGATTTTTTTGGGCTGC
This sequence comes from Gymnocheta viridis, assembly GCA_956483585.1. Classification (NCBI taxonomy): domain Eukaryota; kingdom Metazoa; phylum Arthropoda; class Insecta; order Diptera; family Tachinidae; genus Gymnocheta; species Gymnocheta viridis. The sequence continues at coordinate 139,600,959 of OY101440.1, forward strand.
GTAAAGAGTTCTCAAAAAAGAATATAACATTACTGAGAGTGATTTACAATTATAATCGCAAATTTTAATACACAATGCATTTTTCAGTCTAACTACATGTATTGGGCGACGGCTCGCGGCGCACAATAGGGCAGAACGACCCTATTTGTGGCAATAAATCAGGGAATAGAGTTAGCAACCTGAAAATTTCTGAAATTGTTTATAGAATCAATATATCGAAATTTCAAAACCCAACAATGACCATGCCCACCAAAACGCCCACTTTTTTTAATTTCGGAAGAAATTGTCAAATGAAAATACCCACCGTATTTAATATATAAACATTTAGGACTGTCAAATTTGGCTATAAATACAAACAATTATATATTTGTTCTTTGTTATTTGTATTTAATATATAAACATTTAGGACTGTCAAATTTGGCTATAAATACAAACAATTATATATTTGTTCTTTGTTATTTGTATTTAATATATAAACATTTAGGACTGTCAAATTTGGCTATAAATACAAACAATTATATATTTGTTCTTTGTTATTTGTATTTAATATATAAACATTTAGGACTGTCAAATTTGGCTATAAATACAAACAATTATATATTTGTTCTTTGCAAAAAGTAAGTACACATAATTTTTTCCAGTAAAAACAGAATAACAAAATAAATATTTTAATGCAGAAAATAGAACATAATTGAGAATAGCATAAATGTATTGATTTTTCATTAATTTAGAATAAAATCATCCCTTTCTTCATCACTGCTATCTTCTTGTACCTCAGAATTTGTATTATCAACAGGGGGAGCTTTAAGCAAACTCAATGCTTCAATTGGGATGTGTTGCTCCTTTTTTTCGGGTAGTTTCCTCATGCTAGTAATAATGGGATCAGAACTTAATAAAAAAGAGTTAAAAATATCTCGGTTAGTGTTTTCTCTACTGGATTTCCGAGAATGGTGCTCTCTATAATTTTTGAAGTCCTTATTCCTTGATTCTTGAGCTTCTTCAGACAGTTGACCAATCGGTAACAGTGCATGGGCTATTATTTCCGGTCCATGAATGAAATATTTATGAAGGGTAGGTGACATGTAATACCAGGGATACTTTTCCACATAATATCTGGCAGTACCGATTGCGAAATTTTTGAACTTCTCTACATCTATTTCATAGCCACTAGCCACAACAATCATAATAATATGCATCTTTTTTATGAGTTGTACATCAATTTTTGTAATTTCAGCGGAAATTTCAGGATTTTGAAAGAAACGCCTGGCTGTATTGCCATCATTCGAGTTCCCGAATCCGGGCTTTGGTTTGTCTATTATCAAACCACAACGATCTTTAAACTCTTTTTGTATCCTTTTTTTGTTTTCAGCAACAACTATCTTGTCATCATCCCCTCGAGCTTGCCATTTCTTAAGAGGCAATTTGTATGCTAAGTGAAGTAAATTTTCGAAAAACCTTATCCATCCATGAAGAACGGACAGTCCAAACCCTAAGTTTTCTGTTTTAACTTCCCTTGTCAACATACTATCTATATCATTAAAGCTTCTAGATGACGCACCACATATGAAACACTTTTGTGTTGATGACGTTTCCGTAACAGCATTACAGACTTTGCCGTCAATCATTGTAAAAAGTAGAGTATGATTGACTTGTACTTCTCTTTCTTCAATTAACATTGTTGTCTTTCGCAAATTTTTCACCTCATTTTCAACTCTATTCTTTTCTGCAATAGACATTTGTGTAGATTCCTTTACAAACTCTATTTTTAATGGCCTACAGTATCTTGTAGAACCAGGACGTGGATTTTGCCATACAACCCTAGAACTGGAAGAAAGTCTAAGAGGAACAACACAAGTAATGAAGACCGAAGAATCAGTTGCTTCAAGGCCATGGAAAGCTTGTTTGTAGGAGCTGTGTCCCGAACTTCCATCAAAACCCCACTTGCAAAACAAGGTCAGATTTTCCGTTTCAAATGTTGTTAACACACCAATTACTTCCATCTGTGATTCCAACAAACGCTTTGTGGTTAAATCTAGTAGTGCCTGAAGGGTAACCTTTACTAAAGTTTCGCTAACTTCGATGCATTCGGGGGGTGGATAACATTTTTGTTTTGCAGCTTGTAGGACCTTATATGCAGGAAATTTTTCTGGTGCACTCATTCTGATAACATTGTATTGATGTCGAGATAGTTGCGCTTCAACTGCAACCCCTAGTGCTTCTTGGCCTGACATTTTACAACTTTTGGGTTCCAGTGACTCCTTATATGACTTCCGATATTTTTTTGCTCGGTCAGGGGTAGTTGTTGTTATATCCTTTAACACTTTAGAAGCGCTAATCTGTCCCACTGCTCTCAAACTCATTTGAGTAGCAAAACTCAACATAGAAATCGATGTAGACTCTCTTAGTTTTTCTGTTTTCATTCTTTTTGTACGTTCACTACTTTCATCGAATGAAACACTTGGTCGACCACGCTTAAGCTTTTCTTCAGGGCAACAAAGAAAAGAAACAGATGTCTCAAGCCATGAATTATTTGTTTTAAAAAACCTCTCTAATTTTCGAAAAGCCTTTTCAAAACGAGTTTTATACTCAGATTTGAATCGAGAAAGTGTTTTAGTTAAACCTATGTTATCGAAGTTTCCTGTTCGTTTTTTTAACTCTTCTTCAAGAAACACAAATCGCCCTTGTAAATTAATATTTTCAACTGACCACATTATGTTGACAAGCTCCCTCCGGGTTATAAAAATTGTGTTTGAACTAGTACCTAAAGGATAAAACAAATCTTAGAAATTCTTACAATTTTTTATTATTTTTTTGTCAGAAAGCACATTTTGTAAAGAAGCTTTTTTATCAAAACCACAAAAAAGCGCAGAATTTTCTTGCAGTTCCTTAATTAAGTTAAGACATGCTATCAATAGCAACAAAAATTGTTATTGGGACTGCTTGGGAACACAACTAAACCGATCAATGTTTGCACAAAGAAGCAAAAAAAAAAAGTAATTTTAAAGTTTTTTTATGATAATTACCGTTTTATATAATTTAAAGCACTTTCTCACAAAAAAAAATCTTAAATAGATTAACATTTACCAGAACTTGAAGGCTCCATTCCAAAAACTTTAATATTTTATGATTTCTATTTTTTTTTATTTAATTAAAAACACTTTACAAATTTCTTCACACCCAACTCAAGCTAATCTGTGAACAACAATGGCTTGCGCCGATGTTTATCATGCAAAATGTGTTTATGATAACGGTTTAAAACTTTTACAGTATTAACAGTGGGGTATTTGACTATTAAAATAAAATAACAATGGCTCCATACGGGCAGTTTCATTTTTCGATTTATTGCCACCGATCTGGCCATTCTGCCCCTTTGTGCGGCGGTGGCTTACTTTGTTTTGTGCTGCCATGCTTCTAATTTGCTGCTTGTCAAACATTTACAATTTCTGTGAAAAGTTCTACTAGCCCCCAGAGCTAGTGAAATTTCATTCACCTCAACAGTGTAAAAAAATTCCACACCAGAGTACTTTGCTACCGATTGGCAGACACCCTTTGTGTATATTCAGTATTGCCAGAAAGAAAGAAAATTCTTATATGAATTCTTTTTTGAATGGAAAGTATAGAAAAAGACATGGTGTTTTTGGTCCACTTTCTTATAAGCGGGTTTTTCTCATATGCCATGTGCTTATATCTGGTATCTACTGTAATAACATTAATAAACAGCTTTGTTTAAATGTATCTATCCCTCTATTAAAATTGTAATTTTCTGGTTAAAATCATCTCCGTTTCTTTGCTGGCGAACTACTAACTTGACATCAGGGTGGAGTCACAAACGAATGAATAACCGAATTATAAAGTGCAATATTGTCATAAATTTGAAAAAAAATTTACGTTGACAGCCTAATGAGTTTGTGTATGACATTTATTAATGTGAGTTTATGTGTTTTTTTCCTTTCTACTACTTACTACACAGAAAGAAAAACGCAGAACTAAATTCAAGTATTTTCAACTTTTGTTTTTTCATTTATTTATTCAAAACAATTTCCAATTTACATATCAAACTTAAATTATTCAAAGACCCACGATGCCGAAAACATCGTCTTGTCTGTAGGTCAAAAATAAAATAATATCAGAAATAATAATTCATGTGAATTTATCAAGATATTTCATGAATAAGAAAATTTATACTACGAAATTATCCAAATTTACTTTGAAAATCAGTCGTCGATTCGCGCAACTTATAGACGACTTCGTCATTTTTATGGCGTACATAATCGTCCATCTGAACAAGCCATTCGTCGAACTGTGGATAGATTTCGTACCACATACTCTCTAGAGGATGCAATAACACCAGCACGTCGAAGGAATGTGCGTACAGAAGAGAATATCGCCGCTGTAAACGAAAGTGTGGAAGAAGATCCATATTTATCGATTCGTCGTCGGTCGCAGGATTGGGGCTCTGTCCGTCCACTACGTGGAAAATTTTGCGCAAAGATCTCGGCCTACACCCGTATAAGATCCAGCTGGTGCAGGAATTGAAGCCACGAGAACATTATATGCGTCGTTCTTTCGCCGATTGGGCTCTAGAGCAGTTGGCAACTGACCCGTTGTTTTATCGCAAAATTGTGTTCAGCGATGAGGCGCATTTTTGGCTTAACGGGTTTGTTAATAAGCAAAATTGCCGCATATGGAGTGAGACCAATCCACAAGAGACCCTACAGACTCCATTACATGCAGAAAAATGCACCGTTTAGTGCTGGTGGCATCATCGGACCTTATTTCTTCAAAAATGAGGCCGGAGCTCGCGCTACGGTCAATGGAGATCGTTACCGCACCATGATCAATGATTTTTTGTTGGAAAATATGGATGACATTGATCCGGAGGAGATGTGGTTTCAACAGGATGGCGCTATGTGCCATACGGCGAACGCAACCATCGACTTATTGAAATCAAAATTTGGCGATAAGTTGATTTCGAGAAATGGACCTGTCAATTGGCCTCCAAGGTCGTGCGATTTGACACCTCTCGATTATTTCCTGTGGGGCTACGTGAAGTCACTGGTTTATGCTGATAAACCAGCAACAATTGACACCTTGGAGGCCAGCATTGTTCGTGTTATTCGTGACATACGGCCAGCAGTGCTCGAAAAAGTGGCCCAAAATTGGACGTCCAGAATGCGCTTCGTCAAGAACAGCCGCGGTGCCCATATGCCCGAAATAATTTTCAAATGTTAATGTCACGTATTGATCTTTCGAATAAAAAAAAATTTTGATTACAATTTAATTTTTTGTGTTATTTTTTACAATTTCAAGTTCTATCGGGCTTAAAAAAACACCCTTTATATATATTTTTTTTTAGTTTCATTAATTTCATTGCGAGCTTAATTTGTTGAGTTGAGGGTGGCGTTGGGTCAGGTAGTAAGCACGTTGTCTACAAACCGAAGGGCCTGGGTTCAAACCCAGTGTCAGACAGAGTCATGAAATAAAAACACCACGCATTTCTCTGATGTGCATTGGTGTGTCAGTTGTTGGCGGAAGGTTTCAGTGGCGAAGGCATGGTCACTGGTCACTGAACAGTACCAACTTCAGCTGATACTAATTCCAATGTAACATCAGAGCGCCCTCCTTCGTTGGTACTGAGTAGCACAATCAACGGCGAAGTAAAATAAAATTAATAAAAAGAAGTGGCTACTAAACTCAACACAGCTTCAAAACTCGTAATGTCCTCCTCGCCACCAGAGGCGCTGCAACACTGCTCTACGAATAAACGTGCAGAAAAAAAGCAGAGTTGTAAAGAACGAATGAAGCTTCACCTCCTTTCAAATCTATCACTATCCCTTTCCACTAGTTCCAGCACAATCCATTGCATGTGTAGGGGTCATCATCCCCTGAGTGCTGGTCCAAGAAAAAAAAATAAATTAATTAAAAATTTTTAATTTCCCTATTTTTCCTAAATTTGTTATTAATATTTAATATACAAGTTGGCAGGTTGTTGAATATTTTTGGTAGATTTAATTCAAGTTTTGCTTTTCGATAATTATTCTTGAACTTTTCTGTTTGGTAACCTCCTTCTGTACGAAGTATGGTGTTTTAATTATGACCAATTCTCATTAGGTAGGCATCTTGCTATGAGTACGAAGCGTATTCAAAATTTTGAGTACAAATAGCAATAAAATGTATTTCAATCAATCCGAAAACGGGGTTCCTTTAGATAACCAATCCTGGAGTTTCTTAAAATGAGTACAAAATTCTTTAATCATGTGAAAAATCATGAATCTACTAAAAAATTAAATTGAGCAATTAATAGTCCGTACGTAAATCAATCTGTACTTTCTGTACTTGATTTTAGTACATCTGGGATTACCGAACTTTTAACACCGCCTGATGGATTGGTTTAAGTACGGATGGATTGATTTTTTTTGAGTGTATCAGTATCATTTGCTCGCTTATTTGGAACGAACACTATGAGTGAGTCTAGCGGTTATTTATTTAACAAATAAACTGAACTGAAAAGAAACCATGGCATTAAACAGAATAACAACAATTAAATTTAAGTGATAGACATTATGATTTTGTTGTTGCCGTATGTTGTCTGCCTTCGCTGAATGATGTTCTTATTTGTGTTTTTTTTTTGTTTCGGAAGATATCGCTCATTTGCTGCAAGAACTTTATAACGCAAGAAATTCTACTTTTCTTTCATTAGAAAGAATTAGTTCTAACAATATTCTTTATATTAGCGATATTCAGTGTTTGATGCGAATGTTCTTGCATAAGTGCAAATGCAAAATATCGGAGCTTTTCTTTGCAATCCAATAACAAAATATTGCAATTTGCATTTGCCAAGTTATTGCAATTTAGCAACAGTGAAAATGGTATAGCTTTTTTTTTGGTATGTGCATTGCGTTGTTACCACTCACTTTGAAAGCTGTCATTTGTAAAAAACAAAATTTAGATAATACTAAAAAAACTTAAAAGCAATGGAATCGACTGATGCAGTAAAACAAACAAAAGTAAGAAAAATCAAATAAAAAGTGCACCACAAATGAAATATCTTTAATTATAAATTATTTGGAAGAGTTCACAGTGAATTAAAAAAAAATCAAGTATTTGTTGATGGTGAACATGATCCAATCACACAGATCTGTTCAATAATCCAACTGATTGCTTGCTTTCTTCTTCGTTCGTTGTTTACACATACACCTAATTCTGTTTTTACACGGTTTTGATTTAACACGGTTTGAAAATAAAAATGTTTAACAAAATAACACAACACAAATAAATAAAAGCACACACACCTCACAAACAGCTGGAAACCATACGGAAACAAGAAAGAGCACAAAGAGAATATATACATACTTATTTTTCTTTCGTCCTTTTTTTGTGTATACATACATACATACGTACAAGCAAATTTTTCTGATCAGGGCAATTGCAAATACCAAAATTATAGGGGAATTCCCATTTTTTGCATACAAGCCAATTTATGTACTTGTCCGAGCAATTGAAATTTTACATACTTTTAAGTGTGTAAATATATACTCATTATATTTATATGTATGTATGTGATTTAATAAAATAAGCATGAATACTTGTTCTTAAAAAAATCCTTGTTTCTTCAATAACTTTAATTGGTTTTAGATATAAGGAAACAATCATCCATTTTTCCATACAATCGATGTCTTCTTTACACGGTTTTTTTCTGGAACCAATCTACCGTGTAAAAACTGAATTAGGTGTACTTGTATTTGGTTGATTTGGTTGCATGTGTGTGTTTGGTTTGCATATTCATCCAACAAACGAACACAAAATGTTTTTCAAAGTAAACTTTGCGTGTGTAGAAGCGAAAAAAAAATTTTAAAAGAAAATTAAAAAGACTTTGTCAACGTAATCTCTGCAATGTTGTTTAAAAATAGCGCTCACAAAATAGTTGCACTTGCAAGGAGCTGCAAAGCAAAACGCACTAAACACTCAATACCGCTATTGAGTAAAAAATGTATTAAAATATTTCCAGCAGTGGAACAATTTCCTTTTCCTCTTAACTCTTACCGGGAGACTATAAAAAATCGGTGGATTGTTAAAAAAATATTTTTATTTGCTTTCATTTATGATCGAATTTTGTTGTTGAGTTCCATAAAAAATCAATGATACATATTTTGGCATTAGCACCAGACTCTGAAATCCGTTACTGGTTTCCCCTTGTTAATTCTCAGTTGTTCAAAGTTGCAGTTGCACGCGTCGAAAATAATCTGTGAACAATTTAAGCCAAGAAAGTTACAGAAGAAATGGAAAAATGTGAGATTATTTTCTTGCAATTTTGATTAAACAAAAAAGCAGTTAAGAAAAGAAGTAAGAAAAATAAAAAATATTTGATACATTTTTTTTATCGATACATTTTACTAAATGCGGACCAGTAAAAAAAAATTTGCAAGTTCATATTTGAATTGCCAAATATACGTACATACATACTTAAACAAATTTTAATCGTTCCTTTTTGCATCATCCTTTAACCAAATTGAAGGGAAGAAAACTGTTTTTTTAAGTAAAAAATGCAAACGAATAAAATATCCTTTTCGTATAAAAAAAATCTATCTTATCTGCCCATCTAAGCATTTACATTGTATACATAAGTACATAAACATGTACATATGTACATACATATTTATGTATACGTGTAACTATTGTACGAGTATGTCCACCAAATTTCATCCACGGCGATTGGGAAATTTGTGTAAAAACAACCAAACTACCTTCAGTCAGTCAGTCAGACCATTCATTTTTAATATGCAATACTTTCATACCTTTACCGCATCTTCCTCACTTTTCCCTCTTCACAAAAGACCATTTCTTTTACTTGTGGCTTTTATTACAAAAAATAATCACTTTTAATTTGTATTTTACTCGTCATGTGAACAAATTCAACGTTAAAAAAGCAAAAAAAGTTTGTTCTTGTTTTTAACACATGTCTTTACTTTAACATACACATATGTACATATGTATGTATACATATACATATATGTACATATACATGTGTATACGTAAACTACCTACACAAAAGTTAATTCGAACCAATCAAGAATTTGTTTCCCTTTTTTTGGTTGAATTAAAAACATCTCCTTCCCTTTTGCTTGGAGTTTCTTTTTGCTTGACGATGTACACATGTGTTTCGTTCATCTTCTATCAGATTACATTAAAAGGACATGCTCGAACATGAACAGATTAGTTTTACATGAAACTGTCCACAAGTTCGGTCAATAATCAATCAAATGTATTGATGAAGAATGATTTGATTCGTTTTTAAATTTTCGTATCTCATGTTATTTGGCATGTGGAAATGATTCGTCTTAGGTATAAAATACAGGTGAAAACGGCAAATTATTGAGAGAACATGGCCTCAATTCTATACCGATAATATACATAAATAGTTTTTACAAGCTGATCCCATAATAGAAGTAGATACCTGCATACAAACATATGTATAGTGGTCCCGAAGTTATCTTCACATATATCACAAAGTCTAAAAAATTAGATAAGACCGCATCTCGTAGATATTCTAGACTTGATGAGTCAACCTGACGTGAGTGAAGCGGATCTAAAGCAAACCATACACTACTCCAACATACTGGCACCAACAAGTGATGTTGAATCGTGCTCGAGACACATACCATATAAAAATACTGGTGCAATATTCATTTCTTTCAAAATTTTGTACGGACGAGTTGTTGCAACTAGTGCGCACCGCATTTATTATTGATATTGTTTTGAAACTGCAAATTGATGAAAATTGATTTGTTTTATTTCAGAAAGACTATAAAATACATATTTTGTTTCTTTTTTCTTAATTTATGAGTAGTTTATTCAATTAAATGTGTTTTATCCTGATGTTTACTCTTTGACAACTTCTCCCAACTGAGCTAAATTCACCATACACAATACCACAAACTGGCGCCATCAGCAAAATATCAAATTCTGTTTGATATCGCTACAGAAAAACGTACAATCACACAAAATGACCATACAAGACTAAATCACTGGCAGCAGCACTAGATTGCGCGTGCATGCTGGTGTAGTGTCTGCAGCCCTTAAGATCCTGAACTCGTGTTTCAGAATACTGCAAATTCGGATCATCAAAGTATTTTTTTTATAATATGTTTAAACTTTAGACTCAATTGCGCAGAGGCAAATTTGTGCAGATAACTTCGGGAGGACGATATGTCGACATGTACTTTATATATTTGTGTGTGGTGGAGATGATAAAAACCCTAGTAGTTGTTATTCATCTCATACCCGAATATTACTTCGACGGCGAGGTTAACTAAGAGCCCTTTTCCACGGTCAAAGTTTACTTTGCAAAGTCTTGTGCTTGTTGCTGATATGGGAAAACAGAAAGGGGGTGAGTACACACTCTTCTGTACTCGCTAAGTTGCTTTCTTCTTCGTTCGTCGTTTACACTTACTTGTGTTTGGTTGCATGTCTGTGTTTGGTTTGCATGTTCATCCAACAAACGAACACAATGTCTTTCAAAGTAAACTTTGCGTGCGGAGAAGCAAAACAAAGTTTAAAAGAAAATTTAAAAGACTTCGTCAAAGTAAACTTTGATCGTGGAAGAGGGCTCTAAGAGTAGATATTTTTACCGTTACTTCAGAATATGCTCTGAGCATTCTTCTTGGCTCTGGGTCGCAAAAATCTTAACTAAGACATGCATTATACGCATTTATAGAGGGCCACGCCCACATACGCATGTCTCTAGATTTAAAAGTCTTTCTGAACTGCAGTTTCGCCCTCTTCAATCCACAGAAATGCAAAATGTTTTGAAATGAAAAATTAAGTTTGTCAAAATGGTTTCGCAATTTTTCAAATTTAGTGCTTTATTTTCAAAAAAGGCAACAGTCAACATTAATAAATTTCATATGGGAAAAATTTTAATTACAAAAACAAAACACATGAAAAAAATGTTAACGCTAATCGTTGCGCTATACAAAATAATGCCTTTAATTTGTTTTGAAGAGCGTAAAAAATCATTCTATTTGAAACTGTGGAATCGCAGTAAATATTTTCGGGGTTTAATTCTTGCCGCCATGCAGGAACAATTTACAAAAATAATATTTACATTGTATTAAGAAATTTTGTCACGGAAAGTGAGCGAATGAAACCCTTCATTGCATTAATGAAGAATTTACATTGTTACATTCTATTTATGAACTTCATGTGAGTAGCTGTGTCATAAACGGAATGAAATTATTTCATTAATTCAATGAAACAGTCTTATGACTGAAATGTAATTGGTTTATTATTTTAAAGATATTAAACGTACTATAACAGCTAACAGCTTGCCTAGAAATGAGATGGTATTGTACCTATCAAGAACTGGGTCTTTATTTTGATCTCAGTACTTTTTACGGCCGAAATTTTTGAATAGGAACTTGGCCTTATTATCACATTTGTTTTTGTGCGGGTTGTCATTACATTAAACAAATGAATGAATAGAAAAATACAGAATGGTTCTAATATTGTTTTATACTGTCACAAGCGCTCCCAACGATTTTAAAACACGAGCTATTAGATAAACATTCAGTATTTAGGAATTTTTTTTTCTAAAATATCCTGTCCGCTCTTCTAAACAATTCTGAAAAATGAAAATTTGATCGCTCCATATTGTTTTAATTTAAAGTTATCATGTTCAGAAGTATATCGGAGAAGCTGCTGCCAAAACGAAATTTTTTTTACAGTTCAACGAAAACTAATTACGGGTGATTTTTTAAGTGCTTTCACATTTAAAAAAATATACAAATAAAATTTAGAGAAATGTATGAAATCTTAATTTGAGATGATCGTCCATAATCTCTCCAACATATCGCCCGGTATCTCACGAATAAATTCTACAATATTGACCGCAAGTGCGTCAAACGTTGCAGGCTTGCCCCTTTGGGGTCATTAGTTATACTTTCCCAATTTGTTTGAACTTGTCAAACTTAAATATTATTTTATTAAATTGCTTTAGTAATAAAAAAGAAATAAGATGTAAGAAATACAATTCAATTATTCGCGACAATAAAAATGCAAATGTGTTGTTTCAGTCGAAGCCGTCAGGAAAAAGAGTTTCTCGATGCACTCGATGTAAAGTCGTTTTTACATATGCATGACATTTGTCATTTGCAATACTCGTTATGCAGGTAATAGGTAGTTTGATAGTTGTTATTGACTGGGTTCTACATCCCTATAAACATGAGCCTTAATATAACACCACAAAAACTAGTCTAAAGGCGTTAATCGCCCGTTCTAGACGGCCGATTGACGGGTCCCAAACGTGAAATAAACGGTTCACCGAACTCGCCTCTCTATTGGGCCATTGTTTCGCGTGCTGTCTGGCTTGTGGCACCGTCTTGTTGAAACCACATGTCAGCCAAGTCCAGCTCTTAAATTTTGGTAAAAAAAATTGTAATCATCGCACATCAGCGGCGAATCGATAAGATAATTCATGGTCATCAACAACGCTGGCGGATACAGCTGCGAACTTTTCCTCTGTCTGCACTCTACGAATGCGTGTTGGTGGTTTAATGTCCAATGATATAAATTTGGTACGAAATTTAGTCACAAGATTGCGGATTGCCAGCCGCCTCAGAAGGTCGCCCAAAACTGACCATAAAATGGAAGGAGTGCACGATGCACTTTCTTAATGAAGCATGAATTTTGATAATAAAATTCAATAATCTGCAAACGTTGATCGTTTGTAAGTCAATTCATGGTTAAATTATAGACCAAACTCATGAAGCAATAAACAAAGAAAAGAGAAAGTTGTCACAATTTTTCTCTACTGCGCATGACGTCATAAGGGACCACAATTATTTGATTATATCAAACATTTTTCAGCAATTTGTTGTGAAACACTTGAATAGTTTGAAAAAGAATTAAATAATTAATTTTATTTTGTTTTATGTGTGTTACGTGCCGGTAAGTCCAAATGAAAAAAAAGTTCATTGGGAATATACTGTACGATATAGTACCACACAAATCACAGCTATCTATAAGCATGAGATTGTTCGTGGTTCTCAACCCGGGGATTTGGAACGTAACATATAATATACTCTACATACCCTTAGAGTAAAAAAAAATAAATGCAAAAGAGTTATTAAACAAAAAATCTAACCCAGAAGATTATCATTTCGACAATCTTTATATGGTCAGGTTTTGTGCCATATACGGTACATTTCACCCTCTCCTGTATTTTCTAAACTCCTATGACAGACCTCGTACCTATATACATATTTATAATCTTTTATATTTATACTGACATACCTGCTTTGATTACCATTCCCTAAAAAAAACTTAACGTTTCATTTTCAGACTTTTACTTAAAACAATTTTATTACAGAGTATTCACAATTTATAAAAAAAAATTAACACTAACCCTATAAGAACATTCACTTAGTAAACTAGTAAGGTGCATATATAACGAACTGAAGATGTTATTAATAATGATTGATTATAAATGCAGAGGCTAGAAGCGGTATGGAATCGGACTATTAAGACAATATGCATAGCAAAAACAAAAGTTCAATATATAAAAAAATTATGGAAAATATTGTTCAGCCTGAAGTTGCAGTTTGTTCTGTTTAATAATTTTGCTTACAGTTTCTAGTTTCTCATTCGCTTTCACTATTACAATAAAATACAAAGAAACTTTTCTACGTCACAGAAACAGCTGTTTGATGTAAACAACATAACGGACAATGCGTAATCTCTTATTTTTGATTCATGGAATAAAATGAACATGTTTATCATTAAGTCTGTGTTTACACACGTCATGTCATAATGACATGATTACTACTTCATTGGTGAGAGTGACAAGGGGAAAAGAAACGAGTACCGAGATGCATGCACTGTCATTTTGTTTTCTCTTTCGTAATTTTAAGCCTGAAGGTATTTGCAAGTAAATCTCGTCAACATGACATGACTTGTGTAAACCACAATGAAAGTTCAAAGAAGAAAAAGTTAGAATCATGTCAATAAGACATGATGCGTCTAAACACAGTCTAACATGTTACACGAGAACAGCTAAGCTGCCAAAAACAGTGTTGCCGAAAAAAGAAAGTTGCCCAAAAATCCCCCATTATTTAGACAGTGCAGTTCCTATTTAATTTGATGCGTAGTGAAGCAAATTGAATTCATTGAAGAAAAATAAAATACATGCTTTTAATAAACATTCAAAACTGAAATGACAACTCAACAGATGGTGCGATTAAGGGTTTAAAACACAATTCAATGATATCAATTTAAAATAATAATATCTACGAGCAACATGTAATTATGTAGTTTCCTGTTTATTTAATTAGTTTTTATTTTCATTTCAAATTTATTTAGTTAGAGATGCATTCAATTAAAGATTTATTGAATTTTAAATGAAAAATAAAAATGTGTATATTGCGTGTTGCAGGTCTGTCAGCGTGAGCGTGAGAAATCTCTAAATAAAACTGACGATTTGTTAATTTTGTCTCAAAGTAGTTTTTTATATTTCGTTTTTTTAGTTTTTTAAGCATTCTTTCAATTTTATTCTTTTAGATTACAAGCAAATTAAAAAGACAGTTTATAGCTTAATTTTTCTACTTTTTTTCTTTTATAAATAAATGACTTCCATACACATCTTTTGAAATATTTAAACACTAATCGTATAATTTTAATTGAAGATTTTTTTTGTTATTTTGCTTAAATTATTTTTATAATATTTGAAGTGCATTGCTATTGATTATCCTTTATTTTCTTTTTTTATATCCGTTTTTTTCTCACTATTGCTTCTTTTTTATTTAAGTACTTAAATTCTATATTTAGTTGCTAAAAAATACTCTATCTTAAAAACAATAACTTATTACTTTTAGGCTTTATATTATTATTTACAAAGTGTTTTTGAAGATACAACATGTTTCATGTACTTAAAGTTAAAAGGATATTTTATAAGTTCTTTAGCAAATCTACTTTAATGGAAATCTATTTATAATTATTATTAATATTATTTTTATTATTTAATACAGTTTTTTAGCCATTTTACGTTGTTGGTTAATTGGTTATTTACACTTTTGTTTTATCACATGTGATTCGAGTTTCCTTAAGCAAATTTTGTTTTCTAGCATCCTGCTGCATGCGACGCTTCTGCCCAGGGCTGTAAACCATGCAATGCGGCCAATGGAGCTCCATTGACAGTATGTGATGTCAGGGGTGCAGATGGTGGTGGAGCAAACCCTTTACTTATGGCCTCCGCTTGTAGTGACAACATTAATCGATTAGCTGCCTGCCTTTCGGCTTCACGCTCTTCTGCAGTTTGGCGTCTGTAAATAAATTAAGCCAGAATGCAAATGAGTTTTGGAACTAACATGTACTTTAAAGAAAATAGTTGTGTGAGTTGTAAAAGTTAGTAAAAAAAATGAAAGAAAAGAGTTTATAATATACACTACGAAAATTTGGTAAACAACAGCGATTAATTTGTACTTAACGAAATAATATATTCGAATAAATATAATATAAATTTAAGTGAATGTTTATTTAATTCATCCAATATAATTATCTTCAGTGCTTTAATTATACAATTGGAAAGAAGAGTTCATAAAAAGAAGAACAATTTCATAAATATTTCAATCGACAAAATACACAAAAAAAGAACGTTAAAAGGTTTGGGGCCTCAGAGTCAATTTTGCAAAATACTGATCATTTTCTCAGGATGATGTCTTGCAAATCGTTCAGAATTTTTATTTACTTTCTGCGGCAAAGTTGTAGATCTTGTCACAAAGAACAAAAATTGTGAACATATATAAAATATAAAAAATCTTCATATTTAAGATGAAAATCGCAAAAAATTCCATTTTTTACCTTTTTTCCACTGTTCAGGTCTATAAGTAGCAAACCGTTAATAATTCAAGAATACAATTACCTACAAAAATGTACCTAAGATCTCAATAAACAACTTTTTAGAACATATGAACTTTCTAGGAATGATTCTTAATACCGTTTAGGTAGCGTTAATGTGTTTTTTTTTTCAAAAACCTTTTCGAATATTAAAATTGAGTTATCTCAAAAGCATGTTTTTCGATTGATGCTTTTATTGCTTGTAACCACTGATATAAAATCGAAAATCGTTCAACGATTTTTGCGATCTATTTCTCATTTTGTTCATACGTTATCAAGGCAAAATCATAACTGGTAGACTCGCCTCCATTTGCCTTGAAAAATACCCGCTTTCTTTGTCAAAATCAACTTCAAACACTTCGTATAAATCAAACATAAAGAAATTTTGACAAACAAAACAGATCAAAACGTATGGATATGCAAGGAGCAAAAAATAATAAGCTGAGCTGTAGAGACCACCAATTCGACTTGATAGGTTATGTATGTGACTTTACGTGAAAGTAATGAGACTGTACCGTTTTGACCGTTTTGGATTTTTCATGATTTTTAAAAATACAAAATTAATTTTTTTTGTGGAATCAAAAAAAGGCTAAAAATATGTTATCACTCATTCCATTTTCACTAGATTTTTATGCACATATGTACATGTTTTACAAAGCTATTTCAGTATGATTTTTCATTAAGCTAAAAAAAAGAAGAATTGGCTTTCAGCCGATCAACTTTGAACGTGAAGGAAATAAAAATTTGTAATTTTTTGACAAGTCACTCACTTGGAATCAACATATTTCCTATACTACCAATTTCATGCTTGCCTACGGCTATTTGGCAAAACGTGGGACTCAAACCAACAAAGTCATATTGGTCTCTTACCACCAAAAATAAAACCAATACTGACATACCCCGCATTAGTTTGGTGGCCAAAAACTGAACAAACCACTACGAAGGCACTTCTGGACAAGGTTTATCGCCTTGTTTGTAATTCGATCGCCGGGGCAATGAGAACCTAATAGTGTAGAAGGAAGCCCGCAGGAGCGCACTTCAGTTACCAAACATCTCCACAATGAAATTTGGAGATCTAGTTGAACACATGGGCATTCCAAAACATTTTGTGAACGACCTATACATTGAGTAAGTGATCAAATAAAACCGACATTAGTTGTGAACAAAAACTTTGAAGTTCTAATTAGAGAAAGGAGCCAATGGCTGAACCACAAGACGACCATATCTGGTTCACTGACGACTCCAAATAGGAAAATTGATATACGGGAGCAGGCATATATGGGCTCAACTTCCAAAGGGCCATTAATATTCGAATATACTCTACGATCCTCCAGGCAGAAGTCTATGCCATTTTCATTTGCGCTAGAGAATGTTTGAGGAGAAAATGTACGGATATCCGTATCTACTTGATGTCAGCATTTCAGGCAAAGCTCAAGGCCATAATCTCTTATGAAATCAGATTGGGCGTTTTCATGAACTATGTGACATCTCTAAATGAACTTGGCTCTGAAAATGAACTGACGTTATGCTGGGTGCCTGCCCATGAGGGCCATGCTGGGAATGAACGGGCTGACTGTCTAGCTAACAGAGGAGCCCCACGTAGGCTTATAGCACCCGAATCCTTCTTTGGCATCTCAAGAGGATATGTCAAGGAACAGAATAACTCATGGGCTCAGATCGAATTTAATCGCCACTGGGAAGCCCTTCAAGTTCTTAGGCAAATGAAACGTTTCATTACGTTATCCCAAAACTAATCCCAAAAAATTACTGCTGATGGGCAGAAATGATCTTAGACTACTAATGGCTTACCGGGCACTGTGGTCTCAGACGTCACCAGTTTATCATTGGTTATTTTGAGACTAAACTATGCAGACTCTGCGAAACGCAAGAAGAAACGCCGGAGCACATTCTCTGTGACTGTGACGGCAGTGGTGGCGCGTAGAATGAAGTTCTTTGGAGGCATCTTTATGACTCCAAGTGAAATATACAATATCTTACCGTCTAGGGTAATTGGCTTTTCTCGTAGCCTTAATCTACTTTAGTGAATACTCGGGCTGCACAAAAGATTCTTTAGGTCGCGGTGCTTATGGTCTTTGCATAATAATATTATATGGAACTTAAAAATGCGAGCTGATGGAGAAAAATGGAGACTGGATTTGATATCAGCAATTGCAAAAATTGCAATAAAGTTCCAGTCAACACAAAAAAAGGTTAAATTTTGTTCCCTTGTGTTTTTTACTTTACTTTCTCTGGCCGTAACAGAAAATATTGTTGCCAATCTAGATATCTTTGCAGCATAATATTTTTTTCCTATGAATATGTCAACATTGTTTTTTTAATTTCAAATAAACTTCGGATTTAAAAACTTTATCAATAAATTTTATTTGCTTAATTTCTTTTTAGTACATTCAAAATACTTTGGAAACTTTTAAAAGGTTTTTACATTTATTTTAGTTTGAGAAATCACTTTGGACAACTTATTGTTTTGAGGTTTCTTTTGCTCCGCCCTCTCCACCGGGTAACTTAAATATAATTTCTTATGGGACTTAATACGCACACACAAACATATACTCGTATATATATTTATATAAACCTTTTCAGGTCAAAATAAATGATGATTATTTTAAATATATTTCAAATAAGAAATCTTGTGACTAAAAAAGCAAAATCCTTTGTGGCTTTTTAGCAAACAAAATCATTTTAATTACCATCTTAGGTATTTATAGGGCGGAGAAAAAATGTTTGTTAAAATACAAGGGGACTATTTCGTATGATTGTAAATACGAAGCATCTGTTTTTCCAACACTTTATAACAATTTATTATTAAAATGGTTTCTTACAGATTCATAAGGAAGCTACAGAGGTGGTTATAATAACCTTTTCAAGTTAAGTTATGTTACATTAATGTTCTACATTTAAATTTATGGCCAAATAAATATTAAAAGCCTTAACTAAAGGACAATTTCAAGGAATTCAACAATTTCTTAAGGATTTAACGATTAAAATTAGCTAAAGATTCGCACTTGTGCACAACAAATTAAAATAAGTACGTTGAGTATAATAATTAAAAATTTTAAAGTAAAATTTTAATTAAAAACTATATTAAAAAATTATGTTCTAATTTATATTATTAATAGGCAAACACGTTTGTAGATCCCTTTTACGATTTTAAACGGGGTTTTACATAAATGTGCACAATCTTAATTTAATTTAAATCGGTTCGATATTTAGGAAGCTTTAAGCGTTTAAAGTTGCTATTAACACATGCACACTTATTATTACACATGCATGTATCAGCTTCAACTTGAAAAATAAACAAAGTGTGCATCTGCGTTTGTCCAATTTGCTTTTGCATTGTTTGCTTATTTAAAATGTCTTTAATTTTTGCATTTTATCTTATTTATTGATGTAAATGTTTAATATTAACTTCTAGAATGCAGTTGATTGAGTCGGCCGCTGGATCCACTAGTAATAATTAATTACTAGAGTACTCCTAATGGCCAGTTTAAACGTATCCCTATTCTAGTTGCATTCATTTAAAGAGAATAAACTACATCATATTTTATTCTCATCTCTTTCAATTCTGATCTCTTTTTCTTTTTCAACTTCACTCATTTCAAGAGAAAAAATATTTTTACTCATATAAATATGTAGGTACTCTTAAACTCTCTCATTGCTTTGCTTGTTTTTACTTGAACCAATACTTATATCCGTACGTGTGTATTTTTAGCATTTGTAATGGTGTAAATTTTAGGAGTCTTTTATTCCTCTAATACTTAACTTAAATAATACGTAGTTGGGTCACTAAAGCTCAACAATGTCTACCATTTGGTAAAAGAATGAAGAAAATCGGTTGGCAAACAAAGGAGAAAAAGGGATCTAAAAATTTGCCTTTGCCTATGTTATTATAGGGGAACAAACGGACTCAGGACTAGGAAATATACGATCTTCAGTGTGGCCATAATATTTGCTGAAACAGATTAAACTTCATTCTCATACAACGAGTTATGAAATTCGGTACACAGTTTTAGATTGACTCAGTTATGAAGGAGTATAAGTTTTGAAAAAATTGCAGCGAAGATTCGCATAACTCGTATAAAATTATTCGCATAATTTTATACGAAAATGTATAAATTATGTCACAACTCGTTGTATAATATTGTTACAAAATCCAAATGTAGATTCAAATTTAACGGGCATAAAAATACAGCGGAACAATGATTAAGAACAGCAATCAACCCTTTGTGTGCAAATTTGGGAGCACTCAAATTCAAAATAACGAAAACAGAAAACAGCAACGAGAGATCTATACGACAGGTACTGTTCGCAAGTATGGACGATGGTGCGGTTTGCCCGTTTGGGTTGACATGGCTTTGAATTGTTTGATAGATTGGTAGATGTCTTCTGTAACCCAAATACATTCTCATACTACCTAAGACCACAATAACTTAGCTGAATAACAATAAGGGTTTGCACAAGCACTTATTGTCATGGTTGATAAGCAAGTTACTTTGTGTATTAAAGAAAATAAAACATCATTAAGCTCAACATTAATTTCTGTTGTGTTGGTATTTTATTTTTGACTAATTAAAAGAACTCAAACCAGTATTTTATCCATCACGAGGCTAGGACACTTGTAAATGCCGTAATTTGCCCCCAGTAAAGTGTAAAAATTTATAAGCTTTAAAATAATTTCAGCTAAAAATTATTTTACTAAATTTAAAAGAATCTCCCTTTCAATGACTTCTGCAGCAGTTGCCAAAATGAGGAGGAGGAAGAAAATTTCAAGCACCTCCTCCAGCTTTGTCCTATCACAGAGTCATGCAGCAACTAGGTAACTCGACTTTACCTGAACTCACTATTCACAGCAGGCATCACAAAGAGACCTATTTCTAGACCCAAGTGGGCCGGTTGCATACAAGCCTGGTGTTAAAGTCAATGCGACTATTTTTATCGGAAAATGTTTTGGAAGCTGATTCAGAACCGCGGGCACGCAAACATTTCGGTACTCGACACCGTCTCATAAAGCTTGAGTGAACCAAGAATGATTAAAAAACCACGTTCAATACAATGACCTTCGAATTCGCCAGATGCAAGTCCGTCAAGCTATACCATCTGGGCCGTTGTGGAGAGCAAGGTGGACACTAAAAAATATATCAGTATAGATGCGCTGTAGAAAACCATTGTACGAGAATGAAATAAAATGCAGCAAGATCATATTCGTTCAGCTTGCAACTCATTTTTTAACCGGTTGAAGGACATAGTCAAGACAGATGGTGGCCACATCGAGCTAAAGTGAATGGGCTCTGAATTTTTTATTATTTCCTTACCTTTTGCAATTTGAATCAACAAAAAATAACTTCACACAAACTATTATGGGCGTTTGAATAGATAACACTTCAATCATCTAACTCTTATGTCTCTCAGAATCAACGAAGTCTCTACGAGATGTTAGAGCTAGAAGTAGCGAAGAACACGATTCCATTTCAGAGTCGGGCACTGCCAGCCATTCCCCTACACAGCTTTATAAGTCGCAAGCAGCTTTTTTAATTATTTCGCTTTCATCACAATGCGGTATACAGTCGATTTCTTGACAAATCGCACAAAAATTAAAAATTTTCGGCTCTTACATTATATGCTAGACATTTATTATATCTTATTTATTTCCATTAAAGTAATGTAGTATAACGAGCGCGCTATAACGTTTATTAACATTTAAAAAAAACATTAAACATTTTTATTTTAAGTTGAAACTTAAACTCATTCATTTATGGACGCAACACAATTCGCAGTTATCTTACTTTCAAGTGTTTGTTTTACAAACTTTAATATACTTCTTTTAAGTCTTTGTGTTTTTTATTTTTTAAATTGTTATCTTCTGCACGCTATAACTCATGTAAAAACTGTTGATAAAATAATAAAGCAAAATATAATACTGCTGCACTCTGAAAATAATCCATGCAACATTTTGTGAACAAAAATCTTCGTACATGTTTACTTTTTTCGGAGAATATATGAAATCTTCGAAAATATTATGAAATACATTTCAGACTAGAATTTTCCGAAACAACAATAGTTTAAGAAAAGAATGATAACATTTCCGAATTCTTATTCTTTCCGAAAGAATTCGTAGATAGTGAGAACTTATGTTTTTTTATAAATTATTAATTGCGTGTATTTCTTTAAAATTTTATAAAATGCACACCCGAATGCCCCACAAATCGTATATTGTACTAGTGCTGGCAAAGTATTAAGTAGTGGGTACCTTTTTTTTGGTTGCTCAATACCCAAAAGTAGTTACTCGATACTTTCAGAGTTGTATTTTTAAGCAAGTTGAGTGGCTAAAATAGTGCACAAAAATACATCACTGTATAAAAAGACAACTGTAAGATTCTTTGATCAAATCAAAACTAAATAATTTTTTTTTTTGAGAACAATTAAATTATTTCTTAAGTTGTTGTTAACGCTAAATTAAAAATTAACTTTACATTTATTTTTTATATAATAATAAAAGATATACAAAACCAATAATAGTTGAAGATCTATATTTAATTTTTGATGAAACTACTTCAATTTGCAGATAAAAACTATACACACAAATTCAAAAAATCCTTTAAAAGTATCGAGTGGAATTGAGTACCCAAATGAAAAGTATTGAATATTATTGAGTAATGAAAATTAGTAGAATTTGCCAGTGCATATGTTGCATGCATTTTTTTCAGTGTAGTTTTATACGTAGGTGTAGGAAAATCTTTGTAATAGAAAATCTATACAGGAAATTAAAATATCGCTCTTATAAACATACACACACAAATTCATACATACATACATACATACACACCATACATGACATGCATACGTATTTTAGCGATTGCGGCGACAACTATTTTCATAGTCTTTCGATTGATATATCAGCATGAATTTTCGAAAGAAATGTAAAATGAGTCATTTAATAAGTCTTACTCATTATTTAATGTAAAGTTTACATTGTAAACCAAAATCATTATGCGAGCTCACATAAAGTAATTCACACGAAGTGCCCGCGGAAAACTGTTCAATTAAACTTTAAGTTTTCCTCTTTTTGCAGTTTTTCCTTTTTTAGCAAATTACACAAATTTAGTTTTAATTTTTTTTTTCCTTTTTTAAATTTTGATTTCTATATTTATTTTTATATTTATTTTTTTTCAACGATTATTTTATTCCGATATTTGATTTGAACAATTAATTAAGCACCTTTTTTGGTTTTTCTAATTTATTTCCAGTTTTATCTTAGTGTGATAGTTTTTAGAGCTTTGATCCTTGTTTACAGTTTGAACGATTTTATCGACTTAATATACTAGAAATTTTTGAAATTGATACTATTTTTGAAAATTTCTTACGATTTGAGACTTCTTTTTTTTTGGAATGGTGGCCCAACTTATTTATTTTTTTTTTGCTAAAAAAATAACATCAAATTCATTCCATATATTTATGTAAAAATCCATGGGATATTAATATTTTTTTTCTGTGTAAGAGATCCCTACTAAACAAAAATTGCACCCATCTGTCAAAAAGAAATTTTGCATTCATTTAAGCAATTTATTTATTTTTTTGTTCTTCACTTAAACTTTTTTAACCTATAAATGATTGTGATAAAACAAAAAAAAATTAAAAATTTATACAGTCCAAATAAGATTTTATTCGCTGTCACTGAGCTATTTACTCTCTATAGCGATGTGAAAGAAAACTGGTGCGAAATCGAACAATTGGTGCACTTTTGGTTTAAACAATTTAAAAGTAACTCAAACCTTTTTTTTAACGAGCGCAAGGAATATTTTCCTTTTTTGTTAAATATCCAAAAAAAGCACCTAGAAATTTCAAGTCATTAGTATTACGACTATTCACACATTTCTACTGGTTGAGAACGAGAATTTTATTTATCATCTGTGTTCAAGGACCACCCTAATCTGCATAAGTACGCAGTAAATACACACACGCTTAGCTTTCAAATAAATCTTCTACTTGTCTTAATTTGAATAAGTTGTTTTATCAACACATCTACTTCATATATTCACATCCATATGATTCAGGGAATAATTAAATCCTGTTGAAATTGATATTAATACTCATATGAGTATGAATAAATAAATCACAAAAGTTTTTAAGGAAATCATAAAATCAACGTTCATAAGTGAATATATAATTAATAAATAGTTTTGGTTGGAAATTACATACTTCAGCATGAAGACTTGTCGACACGCACAATGAAAAGTAATTTGACAAAATATCTCAAAACTAAAAGTAAAATTACTCATACACATACAGAAATATGTATATAAATATGCAGATATGTACATATCAACATATCGCTCCTTGATTGCCACATAGTAATATCTCAAAAAACTTAACTGAAAATGTTAGCAGATTAGCATTAGCTGATTGGAGTATCCAAAAAAACCGAGTGCTTTGGGAAATCGGGTTTCGAATTCTTCAAAAATAATCTTTTTTGGATATCCTATGAACCAATTTTATAATGCGTCCATATACATATATTTGATTTTAAATGATCACATTTTTGGTGGGCTGGGCTTACGGTTGCCATTCATACTGTTTTAAACAGTACGAGTACATGTACTGTTTTCTGTAAAATGTACTGTTTTATTCCCAACACCTAAAACAGTACGCAAAAGTACTGTTTTTTTTTTGGATTTGTACTGTTTTTATCCTGTTTTTTTTATACATATATATTACATATTTTTTATTAGAAAGTATTTAGCGTTTTTTCTGTTTACGGTATTTTTGAATAAAAATTGTTTGCAACGCTCTGTTTTTATTGCACTTCGTTTCGTTACATAAAATTTTGGTTTGTTTACTTTTCAAGCAAAGAATTTTATGTTTGTAAATAAGAAGGTTTTTTTGTTTTGACGTGTTATGGCTGTTAAATAGTGCAGGAAAATTCTACTAATTTTCATTACTCAATAATATTCAATACTTTTCCTTTGGGTACTTAATACTACACGATACTCTTAACGGATTTCTTGAATTTGTAACGAATAGTTTTTATCTGCAAATTGAAGTAGTTTCTTCGAAAATTAAAAATAGATCTTCAACTATTATTGGTTTTGTATTATTACATAAAAAATATATGTAAGCTAACTTTTAATTTAGCGTTAACAACAACTTAAGAAATAATTTAATTGCTCTCAAAAAAAATATTTACTTTTGATTTGATTAAAGAATCTTACACCCACCCAGTTGTCTTTTTATACAGTGATGTATTTTTGTGTACTATTTTAGCCACTCAACTTGCTTAAAAATACAACTCTGAAAGTATCGAGTAACTACTTTTGAGTATTGAGCAACCAAAAAAAGGAAATACTCAATATTCGGTACCCACTACCCAATACTTTGCCAGCACTACTGTGAAATATTTGCTAGCTGCGATTCAATATGCCAGAATAAGCTCAACGTAACTTTCAACAATATTGCAAGATATATTTATGGTCGAACCAGATATAGTAGAATCTCGCAGTTTTCTTACTAAATTTATAGAGTACATTTTGGAACTCTACTAAAATGCCGCACTATACTATTCTTGCACAAAATCATCTACAGTAAACAACCTGAGTATCTTTACAATAGGATAACATTTTCTAATAGACGCTACAGAATAAACTCCATTTGATACCAAAAACTAATTTCAGAAAGACACTTTTTTGTTAATGCCATTCGTCTCTGGAATGAACTCCCACCTAATATATAAATTCTAAGTAATGCTAAGCACTTCAAGTTCGCAATATTTACTCATTTCGTTTAAATAAAATTTTCTAACTTGTTTATTTTTTTTAATTTTTAAATATTTTTCTTACTTGTTTTATACTTTTTTATTTAAATTCATATTACTATAATTTATTGTTAATATTATTGTATATTTGTTAAGTTTTCAAAACCATAGCAAATGCCTAAAAAATCTGCCATTGTATTAGCAGTACAGTTAAATAAGATTAAGTCTTGTTGTACTGAGATTTTCTGAAATAAATTGAATTTAAATTAAGTTCTTTTGATATGTAATTAAATTAACATTCATATAAAAAATAAATGCACGGCATATCCTTTAACTAAATGGCCATAATAAAAAAATATATTTTTTTTCTGTGGTTTTCATTGCATTTTTCTTGATTAGTTAAAAATCAGTTCTACCCATGTCGAAGAAATTAACTGCCAATCGCCTAAAATAAGTAAAAAAAAAGTTTGAAAATGGGCGACATTTACTTTATTATCCATAGAAATTGACATGGTCTTTAAAAAAGTTTATTAAAAATAAAATTATAGTCGAATTTGACAGAAAATGTTTTCTTTTGGTTGGACCTAAATATTTTTTTTCTTAAACTATAATTTAACATTTGTTAAATTTTGATTTTAAGAAGAATAATAATTTCTATGGCTAATTATGTAAGTAAAAGCATACTTTAAAATTGATAATTTGTGAAATACAATTGATGTTTTTTTTTAAAGTTATAATTAGCTTTCCAAAACTATTAATTGAATATTATTGTAATTTTAAGAAAAAAATAATGAATTGTATTATTAAAATACATATTAAAGATAATTTAAAAATTTAATTTGTAGTTTTTGAAATATAATTACCAAAATCGAAATTCTATTCACAATTTTTGAAATTTAAATCTATTATATCATTTTCAAAATATAGTTTGAAAATATAGTGAGTATGATGGTTCTGAAATACAATTAAAAGGGTGTAGCATTAGTTTATTCCAACTAACATTAATATCATTCGAAAAACGACATTTAATTTGCGTTTTTGAACATATGATACTATTTATAATACGACTAGATCTATAAATGTATATCATCAAATGATTTCAGAAATTTAAAATCGACTTCTTGATTGATTTTTATACACCATATCAAAATACATGTCGCTGAAAAATTTTACATATTTAATTTGTACTAATTCGTTTATAAGAAATAAGCTTAAACTGAAAAAATTTTGAAAAATGTTGGTTAACTTTTCATATTAGAGAGTTTTTTGCATGGCCTGTAAAATTGTTTCACTGTAACTTAGGGCTTTTATGAATTCATATGACGATTTGTATTGCCTTTCGAAACAAATGCAAAATTTTTCGTTATATTCTCATAGTTTTTAATAATTGTTTTCTGTTTTTATTACCATATTTAAAAAAATATGTGATATGTAGAATTAAAAGTGATGTCAACGTGCTGATAGTTTTAAAATGTTTTCATGTTTCTTATTCACCCCTATTGAAAATGTCAACGTCGACATCAACACAATACATTAGTTGCTGTCACATCGATATACCAATGACGTCAACGTCAACTCTATATCGGTATTTACTAAAAATATTGTGTTGACGTTGTCTTGTTATTGATAAAGTGAAGAAAATAAAAATCATCACTATACATTTTGACGTTTGCTTGATTTGTTTCTTTAGTTTATTTTAATAAATTTTATTGCAATTAAAAAGATATGTTTCAATTGTTGTTGATACCGGCTTGTTTCCTTTAAAACTGTCTTTATTTCTTCTAAAGTTTTTTTTATCATCACATATTTTCTTCTTATGCTGGCTTATTTCTTTTAAACCGTCTTCGCTGATTGTTTCAGAAATTGCATTAAAAACCTCTTCTTGCATAGAATTGTGCTTTTCAAATAATTCCTTTCGTTGGTCATTTGATTTTCTTTTTCTTGAAGTAGGCTGTTCTTCTATTTCAATGGCATATGCGGACGTTGATGGCACTCCCACAAAATCCTCGCAGATTCGTTGTTCTGTGGTAGGTATATTTTCTTGTAAAGTTTCATCAGTTGATTGTTCTATACCATGGGCAACACCTTCAGAATTAAATTGCTTCTCAAATTGAAGCAAGTTAGAAGCAGCCTCTTCCAAAGGTGAGAGTGGCAATAATTTGCACAGGCCTCCACCTGTCGCATTGAGCTCTGCTTTGTTGTTCGTCAACTTTTTTTGATCATCACTTATGTCACCGTTGACATTCGCAATAGGGGTGATTAACTTATTTTAAATAAAAATGTTACAAATTGAAGTAAAAGTTTCGTTATCAATAAATAAATAAATTTACTGTTTTTTTCCTCAATTTTTTTTCCGCTTTTCAAATATGGCTACCCTAGCTAGGCTTGAAGCTCGTTTACAATCAGACTTCACTACTTCACGAAAACGCATAAGTTTTCGGTGCCACAACACACCGCATCAGCAAAACGTTGCCAGTTTATTTATCCCAAAGTCATCCCCGACTTTGTCACGTTTTGGGAATGAAAAAAGTTCGTGTTGGCATTTATAACTATTGTTTTGCTTAATCTTATTTTCTTCATCGCCCTTCTATTCTCATAGCGATATTTTTGTTATAGATTTTTGATCCGTATTTCATCATTTTATATAAAAAATTTCAGAAATATTTGAGACAAATTACAATTGCAAAATTCTGAACGGAAAATATGAAAAATAATTTAAAAATTAATTTATAAAGATAACCTTCACTTGGGAAGCTTTCGGGGACTCAAAATAGAAAATTGGGAATATAACTTAAAGAAAACTGAAACAAACAGATACGAGTATTTAATGGAAATAGATCGATTTTCAAAATATCGTTTTGCAAACGTGTAATGAATTTCTAACGATTTTGAGAATCAATTTTGAGCCAATCTGAAGTAATTAATTTAAATGAGGTCTGCTTCATAAGATAAAATATGAACAATGTAAAGAATATTTGAAAATCTATCTAAAATTATTGAAAATTTTATTAAAACATATCGGAAATAATAAGCACAACACAACTACATATTTTCATTTTTTAATCTTTTTGCATTTAAAATGGTTTGCAACGAAGAAAGATGGCGCGACTTGCAAAAATCGCACGCACACTTCTTCTTACATCAAGCATATTTCGTTCGGAAGGAAACTTTATCTATTTATTCTGCATTTCCCGTTTTTCATATTCTCACATGAAATCATTAATGGTGCCCTGTTTAAACATAAGATGTTACAAAAACTAGTTCTTTTTTAAAAAAAAAAAACTTAAAAATTGCACTCAGTAAAAAACCGGCCGGTCGAATTATTCGAAACCGGTTAAATTTTTTAAGCGAAAAACCTGGTAAACCGTTTTCGGGTTTCGAATACTTTATTATTGGGTATAACCTTGAGTTTGATTAAGATAGGGCTTACGTGGCTACCTAATCCTCGCAAGAAATCAATTAAATACAAGTGATTCCGTTTTGACAGAGATTGAGATATAATTCAGAAATATAATGTTTCAAAACAATTTTTTGGTTCCATGAGATATGACTATGTTGCTTTAAAGGAAGACGATATGGATTTAATACAAGTTAAAACGGAATATGCATTGTTAATTCAACAACACAAAACTTTAATATTGAAAGTGATTTACGTTTACAGGAAAATAGAAAACTTTTTAAAGAACGTTTTATCTCAAAGCTTTTTTGTACTCCAAAAAAACCACATAACTTTGTTGTGCTTATTATTATGAAATATTCAATATGGCCTCAACTACCCCCGTTAATGTGTTTACACCATTTACTCCCACTATTTATTTTGATACACAAACTCGCAGGGCAGGAAGAACATAAATGATGACTCTATTTACTTTTGTCCTTTCAGACGGAGTATATAATCATTAAATTATAATTATTATTGCGCAAACTCCTGCTTTTTGTTGTTGTTGTTTTTGTTGTTACGAGTACATTATGATGACAAGGAGAATAGAATGGTTTGACAAAAAAAAAAACGAATTTTACTTGTAAAGTTCTCGGTTGTACTTTAAATGTTATAATTAACCTTAAATTATTTATGAGGACTCATTTAGTAAAAAATAATGGACTGAGTAGAGTTTTGTAATTCACGCATTCAAGTAGTATAATTATAGAATAATTATGTCTACTAAAGCGTTATAAATGGTTGATGTTGTATTAAAAGCATTTGCATTTGATTAAACAAATAAAAGGAGACTTTATTATTGTTAACTGATTTTATAGGATCTCAGCTTGCTTGCACAAGGCACAAAATTTAAATCAGCAGAATTTACTTGGACGCACTTCAGCTTAAGAGAATTATAATCATTATTGTGTAAAATATCAACCTTCAACCACTGATATCTATGTTTTCAATTTAGAATTTTACAAATGCCTTGAGATACCGTAAATGTTTTGAAGTAATTGTTAGCAGAAAGATGGTGGTTTTAGGGACTGTTTACTAATTACGTATTCCACCCTGGTGGGAAGGGAGGTCTAAAAATGGTCTCTGATCTACATGTATTATTTTTTCATTTCTGTTGTCAATTCAATAGATAGAAATAAAATAAATATTAAACAAATTAAATTTACTGTTTTTTTTGGAAAATCAAGAAGGATGAAATTTTATTAGAAAAAAATTATTGTTGTTACAAACATTAATTGTTAGAAAAAAGTTAAAAAAAATATTATAATAAAAATTGGTTAAACAAAAAATTATTCGGTTAAAAATTATTCGGGTAAAAATTATTAAAATAAATTTAATCGAATAAAAATTGTTTAAAAAAATTCTATTGAAAGTAAGGATTATAATAATTGTTCTAATAAACTTATTAGAGAAAATTTTTTCTAATAAAATTATGCGATTGAATTTTTCGATTAGATGAAAATTTATTTATTTTTACGTCGCAATCAGTGATGCCTACATGTCTCAAGCAAATTTCCCCTTTTTCCCTATACGCTAAAAGAATTCCCTATATTTTTTTTCTACTCTAAAAATTCATTGATTTTAGGAAAAATATCGCTTTATTTAGGGTATTAAAATGTTATACATTTATATCGCCAGACAAAAAATTAAATAAATAATAATAATAAATTTGTAATTTTAACAACCTCCCATATCTCGCTTTGTGCCATCATAGTTCTCAAACGACTGTACTAATTACATTTCTACAAAAATTATTTGATTTTTAAAAGAAGTCTTTGGATTAACTTAAGAGCTGTTGCACCATTTATTTATAATTCTTCGCATTCATTGCTAATATAGATTTTTAAAATTTTTTAAAATAAAATTGTGGAGATCTTAGAAGGTAATCAAAATCTTAATTCTGAATTCTTAATAAAATTTTGTACAAGTTAAAAAAGAAAATCTGACCCAGAAGGAAAATTATGAAAGTTATTTTCTTTTTGTTTATAAGAGCTCATTTAAA
Source organism: Gymnocheta viridis (assembly GCA_956483585.1). Lineage (NCBI taxonomy): Eukaryota > Metazoa > Arthropoda > Insecta > Diptera > Tachinidae > Gymnocheta > Gymnocheta viridis. The sequence goes on from OY101440.1 coordinate 139,632,051, forward strand.
TATTTAAAATAGCTTAATATATATTTTTAGCAAGTCTTAATTTATATTAAACCAAAAAAAAATTTCCAAAGTTTTCAAGTTTTTTTTTTCATAGAAATTCTCTTCCCAAGAAAATCGGACATTTCTTTGCCTTTCGTTGTCTCTATATATTATTTACTAAAAGATGTTTTCTATCTGTATAAAATATCTGTAGTAACAAAATACTGTAACAAAATTTGAAATTTAGATTTGTGGATTGTTTTACGCAATTACACAGCAATATAAAAGGAAGAAAACAAAATTTTAAAAATTCCCTACGTTTTCCTTAAAATGATAAATCTGTCCCTTTTTCCCTTCCCTTGAAATTTTCCAATGAAGTAGGGAAAATTCCCTACTCTTGCCATCACTGGTTGCAATACCCAAACGATGTCATCTGCCCGTTCGTCTGTCACAGAGGTGTATTGAAACTTTCACAGGCCCTGCAAAAAAAATCTTGGGTGTCGTAAAATTTGTTTTGAAATGCTTCAGGGGATGCACAATTACAATGAATAAAACTCTTAATTCTTTTTCAAACATAAAATGATATTTTGTCTCTCACTTATTGCCACATGATTTTTAGCACGATTGGCTCATTTCGTAGCTCAAGGTGTCTGCTTCAATAATTAGTGGGCCTCATTCCTTGAGAAAATCTGTGGTGGCCCCAATAAATCAGCAACTATTGTGTCTGACCACATATTTTCCTCCACATGAAATTCCCATAAACTTTCCCCTAATTTTTCCCCAGTTTTGGAATTCCCATAATCGACAATATTTCGCCGACGCTATCTTGGCGCACGTAACACGCTCTAATTGAAATTTTGTCAGATGATTCTGCACATGTGTTTTTACCTTTAAAGATAACACTCGACAAGTCAGACAAAAAAACATGTCGTCTATGGGTACCTTAAGCAGTTTTAATTATTTTAAAACTCTTTCATGAGAACCATTTTTAACTTTGCGCTATTTTCATTTGTTTTTCATTTGTGCTTTATTAAAAAATAACAAAAGGTAAGATCACATGGAGGAAATATGAAGCGTGGCCACTAAATATTGAGTACAATTGTTCCTTTTAAATAAATATCACTTAAGATAAACAAGATCGCTTAGTGTTTTTAATCTAGTGAGTCTAAAAATGATTCAGGACTAAGAAGTCCTAACACTCTCTAATGATTGCCTCTACTATTCTTCCACATAAATATGAATTATAAAATTTTGATTTATAGAAAAACGGTTTAAGGTCTAACGTTTTTTTTTTTGCCAACCCAAGTAGTTGATAACATATAACTTTAGTTAAAGTAAAACAAATTCACTTTATTCATTTTATGGAAAACAAAATTTGAAAAACTCATTTATAATGGTGGCAAAAACAACAGCAACAAGAAAAAGATAATTTAGCATTTTTGCCATAAACTTGTATAAATTTTTAATTAGAAATTTATTTCAGTTTTTCAACACCACATCCTTTATGTAGAACATTTATAAAATAACAATTCCTTACTGCTAACAATCGTTTTGATCCTTTTATGTTCATTTCGGTTTTTGCCAAGAAGACAAATTATAGTTGGTAGATTTCAGGTGGTAAATTAATTTGCTGTGTGTACGAATATTTTATATTTAAAACATTTAAGCACAAACGTACATGTAAGAGTGTTTTAATTTCAAGAAAATATATGTTTCGACTAATTAAATTGTTTCCTTGTGTTATTTTTATTTTGTTATTTGTTTTTTTTTTTGTTTATTTGGCTTGTGGCAGAGGAAAGCTTTAGAAGATTTATTTCTTTAAGGGGGAAGCATATGAATAAAAACAGGCATCAGCAATAACAATTATATTTAATTATAGTAAATGTTGTAGCAAAACAACGAATAAGCAAACTTGACATATAACAGATCTAAGGCTGTCAAGTTGATAGACATCGACATTTGTAATCAGTATAAACGAAAGGCAGCATTTTATATTTTATTTATTTTTTATTTTTTGTTCCTTGAAACAACTTAAGGGTAGTAAATGTTAATACATTTTTTAATGAATTTAATGTATTTTGTGCTTAAACAAATGCGTGTCATTAAATTATTGATTTTAATGTCTGCTTTGAGATTGTGGTGTTTGGAACTTGTTGGTTAATATTTTTTTTTTGCTTTCACAATTCTAAAAATTAAATGTTTGTTCAAACAAGTGTTTAGAAAATAAATAAAGACAATTACAAAATTAGAACGAATTAATTAAAAATTTATTTTATTTTACTCAATTTTAACTTTTTTTAAAAGTAATCTTTCTTATTGCTTGTCCGACTTTATGGCAGAAAAAGAAGAGAGGAATATTAATGCCGAGTCTAAGAACGGCTAATTGAAAGCAATAATAATATAAAAAAAGACCATTAAACACTTTCGAAAATTATATTTCATTTTGTTAATAATAATTAAATTCATATCAAAACTCATTAAGCAACAGCAAAACTTGAAATTAAAATTTACCCAACTAAAATTAAATTATACCGATGCAACTGATTGATTAATAAACATTAAATGAAATTAACAAATAAAACAATCTATAAGCTACTCAGTGAAAATTCAATTTATTTGAATATTTGATATTTGAATAAAGGAAAATTATCATTGAAAATTTTATTTGTGAATTACACGAATGGCGGAGAGTGGGGGAGTTATGAAAAAATATAAATAAATCTGCAGTTTCCAAACGGTCTGATTGATTTTAATAAAATTTCAGTTGGCTCTTGAAAGAAATGAAGTTGGTCGTTTTAAATTAGGACTTTATAAGCCAAGAGAAGACGGGGCCCAAAAGCAGTGTTTGTAGGAAACATAATTGTATGAAGACAAAATAAATTCAATAAATAAAAGTGCATAAATTGCATTAATTCTTAAGTTTTGCTAGTAAAGTAAATATAACACAATAATTCTTGAAATAGATATTTTAAAATAATCCTTAAGAAAAGCCATTTGAACCAAATGTTTAGGTTTTCAAATAGTATTTTTATTTTTTTTTGTTTGTTTCAATAATAATAACTTTAAAAATTTTTTAACTCATTGTAGCTGCTGCGGAAATCGAAAGTAAAATGTAATAGAGAATATCCAGCTTTTCAATTTCTTTCCATTTTCTGGTTTCTCTAAACTAATAAAATCTTCCATTATGCTCTTAACACTTCGTCGTCCCGAAGTTATCTTCACGTATATCACAAAATCAAAAAAAAAATTAGATAAGACCGCTTCTCCTTAAAAACGCAAGACTTAACGACGTGACGTGTGTGAACCGGTTCTAAGATCCTGAACTTGTGCTACGGAAGTAGAGCAAATTGAAACTTTAGACTCAATTTCGGAGAGAACAATTTTTTGGAGATACGTGAAAATAATTTCGGTATGACGACTTGTAATAGTTTCGACTAATTTCGTTAGATTAAATTAAACATATAAAAAAATATGTCCTGGTACTGCAAAAAATATAAAATTTTGTAATCGGTTAAGCAATCCCAATTAACTCATTTAATCGTTTATTGAAAATCGCCAATTATAAATTAATCGAACAGTTAATCGTTACTATCCGATTAATCGGTTGAATACCCTAATTACATACATACAAATTAAATTGTGTTTAATGTTAATAATTTAATATTTGACAATTAAAATAACAAAAATAGACATTTCAGCAGATTCAACTAATTATCATTTATATATAAAATTGTTATTTTTATATGCGACCAGCGAACACATTAACAAACACTGGAAAAACACACTCGGTTTTTTGTGCGGTAAAAAATTCCTCTATCATGTTGACAACATCAGTTAAAATATTGAATTGAAACGTGTACACAACTAAATGTTTACATTGATTTAATGATTCTCTATTAAATTGGCATTCGTGTATAAATAAATAAAAAAAAAACAATAAACTAACAAAAATATGACAAAAAAAAATTTATTAAATTCTAAATATTCCAAATGCATGTTTTAAATCATTTAACAATAATACAAATAAATTTCCTTTGTAAATGACTGTATGGAATGACCAGCAGCCATTAGAATATAAATTGATAAAAAAAAGAAAAACAGCTCAATTAAGCCCAAATTATTGCCATGTTTGTAATTATTTTTATAGCGACTGTTATCGTCATCTAGTTTTTTTTCAACAATTGTGGAGGACAAATTTAATTTGCTGCCATTTTGTATTTTTTTCATAAATTTGTTCAAAAGCCAATGACAAAAAATGGAAACCTTTTGCTTAAAAAGATTACGTTTCACCACCCCCGTTTTATTTCATTTAAATATTTTAGTTCATTAGCGCTAATGAGGGTTGTTTGCAACTTATTTCGATATTTTTTTTCAAATTTTTACACTTAGAAAAATATAATACGTGTGTTTTTCATTTCATAAGAATTGTTTGGATGGAAATAATAGTATTAACTGTGCAGGTAATTAGCTGCAAAAACATCATAACTCAAGAAAACGGCTTTTTTGAATAAATAATTCAGCAATTAATCGCCATATCAGAGGCATATCCACAACAGCAAGGCGAATTCACAACAGGTGAACTTAATACTAACACAGCCACAACACTACAAAAATTACAAGCATTTTGTTTGTGTAAAATCAAAGTACATTGTCAAAAATATTTTACTGAGGCGAAAAAAAATATTTAAAATTATTATTATTTCAAAAAGTTTTTTAGGGCTTGCTTTTTTTTTAACAAATATTATTTTGTTGAAGACATCTGTTCTATGGAAATCTTGTAAAGATCCGCTGATAAATTATTGGCTCCTGCCATCCGTAATACCGTTCAACCTCGATGTCAATCACCACCCACCACCCAAAAAATTTCAAAGGATGTAAGTACACATTGAAATTCCATTGAGGAAAAAAATGTTAATGCTTTGATGACCTGTGCTGTGTTTTATTAGTTTTACTTTGCATTGTAATTTAATTTAAGAGATATCCTATGATTGAAACCTATTGTTAATAAATCTTATCACTACACATTTATTCGCTCCACCTTGTTCGGCTTTCATTGTCTTTGGGTATGCTGAACAATGTACCGATTCCTCTCTCATATATTTTTTTACACAATGAACATTTCACTTTTTTAACAATCTTTTTTATCTTTTTATTTAAATTTTTGTTTGATTTTTCTTTTTCACAATTAAATTTTTTGAAAATTTTTAACTTGAATGTTAAAAGAAATAAATAAATTTTGACATCCAAAACTAATTCGCCATGGAGTTAAAAAAAAGTTATCAGCTGAGCTATCAAGTTTACCTGTTATGAATTCGCCTTGCACAACAGGTAGTCCCATCCGAATTCGCCTTGAAAATTAAAACAGATGTGTCAAAAACGGTTGACAAATTTATGAGAAAATGAAAAAAATTAAAATAATAAATAAAAATATTTAAATCTTTTACATATGTGGATATAAAAATGTTTAAGGAAAACTGGACGTAAAAACTATTTCGGATGCGACATCACGAACCGTATCTGCAAAGGCACAATGTGAAATGTGTTCCCAATAAATCACGTCAGTTTGTTAGACACGGAGGAGGCAGAAGCAGTAGTTGCAGCTCCTACAGTTCCAACCATATCAGTGTAAAATACTTATTTGCCCCATGCTAATGTTACGGCCACACAAATGATGCAAATGATGGGTGTTCGTGTAGGCGTACGCTTTGTGCCTGCAAGTCCAAGTTTAGTTACACCCAATCGCAATACAGCAGAGTCAGTTACAGCTACTGGCGCTGTATGTACGGTTGCTGGTATAAATACTACGTTAAACTTTATTCATGGCACATCTGTGAGTCGCAACAGTTCAGCACCTGCCCCAATGTTATATTATGCATGGCATACCTCTTCAATCCCGGCAACTGCATAATAATATCTCAGGGTATTAGTAGCTTTCCAGATTCCGCAGGTGGTTCAGTTGGTGGCACGCTGATTTCTAGTGCTGCCTCAGCTCTATAGTCGGCTGGCATTGATAAGCAACAGCAAATAAATAATTTAGAAAATCGAGCACAATGTAAAAAGTTTTTTATATGAAACATATTGTTTAAAATAAAAAATCTTTTAGTATTAATATTCATGGATAATTTTTCTTATTTATGTAAACAAACAAAATAATTTAAATAAAAAATGTTGACAACCAAAATGCCAGCGAATCGAGTCACCTGATCTCTCGAGACCTCCTTGGCCATTTCGCCAACTCGACAGAGGAGAATAGTTTTTTATTTTTTCCTTGAAATTGTAAGTAAATTGAAAACTTTAAAGTCGTTTTCTGTAAAAGCATTTTTTTTAGTTATGATGTCCTTGTAGCATGAGGGGTATGTTTGTATGCCCACTATATAATTAAATTATTTTTGGTACCTGAACGAGTTTCAGCAAAAATCACATAAAATATATTTTAATACAAATTTAGGAAATACGAAAAGGCAAAAGGATATTGCAAAGCAAAAATTTAACAAGTCCATATATAATTCTTCACTTTAATTCTGGAAACTAGTAAACTAATCTCAATATGATCTATGAAGGGTACTAGGACGACAAAAACATCAGATAGAAAGTACTTATCCACATCATAAGCAATTCTTAATTATGAAATTACATTTTTCAATTGTTCATTTTGAATATTGTCTCATATCCAACTCTTTATGACGAAAAAAGAAACGTCATGAACATTAGCCAAATAATAAATACTTTGGATTAAAACCACTAACAATCAATTTAAATCGATAAATAATCACATTAAATAAAACAAATAGCTGCTGGCTTGAGAGCCTTGCAATGTTTGCTGTCCTTCGTCACATATTTATGCAAATAATTGAAATTGATTAAATAAATCAACTGATTAATAAATCAAATGAAACTGATTAAATAGGTCAAAAAACGAACGTTCTTAAGTATTTATTAAATTTATTTTTCGAGACAGGTCCCGATATCTTTTTTCAAAGAATACAAACAAAACTTTTTGATTTCTTAAGTATTAAACAAAACAAATAACAGTTTGTCTTAAGTAAAAACAAAAATTTCACATGAAAATGGTACAACCAACGTGTAACAATGGGTTAATTAACGTTGAAATTTCAAATATTGATCGTGGTGAAATTGTATTTGCTTTAGCATAAATAATAATATCAACCACAATACATGTATGTATGTACATAAGTCTCGTATTCTTTTTTGGGTCATAATTTGTGTAAATAAAGATTTGCAATCACATTCTATCGAGCCACCCAAACAGTGGCGGATCCATCGAAACACACATGAGAAAAATAACATTGTTGCGATTCTGCTGTGTAAGCTGATAAAATTATTGATGTTGACTTTTCCCTTGTTCCTTTGGAATATTGACTCATAATCAATTGCTTGTGACAAAAAGAAAACGTTACGAACTCAAGCCAATTAATAATCACACGATCACTTTGTTCCAAAAATTATCACTTTAAAACAAAATATAAGATATTTTTTTAATTAAATTTTTTGAGCAGACATTAAATTTTTTTTTGTGATTTTTCGAGCAGAAATTGGCATTAGATTTTATACAAATTTATCGATCATGTATACTGCTAATAGACTTTTGCACAACTTCATGCGAAAAGTTGGGGCCCAAGTCAGTGCCGTGAGCACCACCTTTAGCAACTTATTATACTATTGCCTGAAAATTTTACACAAAGTATTTACAAATTGTATTCATGTTCACAATTTCAACAATAGAATTTCTGGCTGCAATTGATCTTTAGTTTCCTTATAGTTGCTAATTTAAGATCATTAAAATAGTTGATTAGTCGAATGAAGTCTTTAAATAAACTCACCTCCATTTCGTTCTGCGATTTTGAAACCACGTTTTCACCTGAGCATCAGTCATTTTCAAACCCCTCGCCAAGGCGGCTCTTTCTGCAGATGCCAAATATTTTTGTTTGTGAAACCTTTTCTCCAATTCGGCCACCTGTATGCGTGTAAACGAAGTTCTGGGCTTTTTCCTCTTTGGCGGTGTACGATTTTGGTACGGATGGCCAATACGACGGGCAATGGGAAAGGCAGCTGTAAACAAAAACAAAAACACTTGTTATTATTTATAAACGAATGAAATTATACAACTTAATAACTTTGATTGAAATTCTCAAAGAAGTATTTAAAAAATTATCCTGTAATTGTTTTATTTTTTTTTCCTGAAAGCCAAAAACAATTAACGCAACAATAAATTTTCCCAGATAACAAGCAATTTCCGATATTTACTTCCGGGCACAATAAACAACAACAAGACAGTAGTTTGTAATAGACCAGTCGCTACCTGGGGTGCGTGAACAAGTGTTTCAAATGAATGACTGAATAAATGAATGGTCAAGAAAACCCATTAAGGAAGTCTTAACAGAAAACGAAACTATTAAGTGGTTGCACATACAAACATTTATGTATGCCGACACAAATATTGACTTAATTACTGCCTGTATTACGATAACGTTGTAAGAAAGAGTAGCGGAGGAGTGAATCTACCTGCTGAGAAATCAATTAGACATTTTACTATTTTACAAATAATAGTGTCAGTTAGTTTTGGTAATATTTACTCATTTGAAATGGTCTGCGATAGCCCAATTCTAATAGTACAGGGTGTGCCAATTAGAGTTTTCATTTTTAATAGCCCGCCATTTTAAGAGTAGTTATGACTATTTGACAGATTACAAGTAAAAACTACTTTACGAAAATGGTGAAAACTTCGCAGTCACAGTTCGCAAAACTGAAGCATTTTTGGGTCATCGTGAAGCTCCTACTCGAGGAGAATTGTAACATTTTGGATACTGTAAAGCTGTTGAAAAGGCTGTCTTCTATATCCTCAATGTGTGGCTGCTTGGTTCGGCTTTTGGTCTGGCGGCGTCATTGCACCTTACTTTTTCGAAAATGAGGCTGGAGCAACTTTTACAGTGAATGGATGGCGCTATCGAATGATGATTAATGATTTTGTATGGCCCGAATGGGAAGATATTGATGTGTATGACGTTTATTTTCAACAAGATAACGATACCTTCGATATTTTGCGTGAAAAGTTTACTAAACAATTGGTCACAGAGATCTTGTCATTTAGAATTTTTTCTAAAGACCTCGAAGATGAAATCCCTGAAGTTATCGAGGACATACAGTGGCAAATGTGCTAATTTGGCGTTGGAGAATTTCATGAAAAGAATATCATCCTGCAAGCGTATTTCATTATTAATTACATACTCTCCTCTTTAGAGTTAAATAAACATCCAAATAAAAATTAAAACTCTTATTGGAAGACCCTATATTTATTTTATGCTCAAATAGCAAATGTCCTGCCTAAAATGACTCTTTCAATGTATTCAATTTTTGGTGGTTGTTCTTGTTGTAGTTGGTTATTAACGCACGCGACTATTTTTAAGCTGTCGCTGTGATGATGCCTGGAGTTGAGTCATTTGTTGGTGACATAAAATATAGCAACAACATTCAAGTAACATTTGTTAGGTCTTTAAGAAATGAATGAATTGAATGAGGTAGATAGAGTAGCTGGCTGGTTAGTTTAGCTGACTGGCTGACTGGCTGACTGACTGACCCAGACTTAAGTTTTTAACACTAAACACGCTAGAGCAGCGAGAGTAGGAGACAGACTTACAACTATTGATAACTGGCAGGTTTGATTGTCAAATGGACGGACAGACAGGCAGCCGGGCCAACCTTTTAAAATTCTTTAAGTTCGTGGTAAATAGTTGTTGTGCTTCTTAACATTGTCGTCATTATTTTTTTTTTTGTTTTTTATTTTTTATATGTTTTGCTTTTATTAGGTGCGATAAGAAACGCGTTAAATTTTCTTTTTTGTTTAAAATCCAATAAACGACAGAGTTGCCAACAGCAATTTGCTTCACAGTGGTTTCTTTCATAAACAAAAACCTCTTCCACGACAGATAACAACATAAATAAAATTAATTTGAAATAAATATTCAGCTTTTGTAAATTTATACTGTTTTTTATGGAAAATAAAAAATTAATAAAAATCCATCCTAATTCAAAAAAGGGTATAAAAGGATCGATTTTTCCTACAGCTTTTTACAACGTTTAATATAAAATCAAACCACGAAAAGGGAACGGATTTTACATTTTTAAATGAACCGCAGAAATTAATATTCAAAGATTCGATTACTTTGACGCCAAAAATCAAAACTTAAGAAACAAATACTTATTTAAGAAAATATCTGTAAAAATAAACATTATTTTAGAGAGAAGTTAAATTTTTGGCTTCTTGACAGCGCAGTGCAGATGCAACAAAAGGATTTAAACTCTTCATTTATCCCTTCTAATGAAACGCACTTTGTTCAATGAAACTTTTAAGTTTTAATGAAAGAAGGAAAATGGAAAATATTTTTGTTTAATGAATTTGTTGTTGTTGCAGATTAAAAAAAAACTTTGTAAGCCTGCTTTGAAAAATACATATTATTTTTATTTTCTTAAATAACAATTGAATTTTCTTAATGTTTAACAAAACAAATTGCCAAGTTTTACAGCAGACGCACCTTTTTTGCAGGAGTTATAGCTATTTTAACTTAAAGGATATATGACAGGACCCAATATTCGATTGCACCAATAATTAGATATTTGCACAATTTTAAATCTTTATTTACACATTTAGTTGAAATAACTTTTTTGGGATTCAAAATACATGAGACTTGAGAGTGGCTTTCTAACGATTTTTTCTAAACTTCAGAGATCTGCCAGAATTCATTCTACATTTCCGCCGTTTTCTGAACATAAGTACGTAGTATGGCTTAATTTATATTTACCGGGTGGTGTACAACTCCTAACCCTATCGGAAGATGTTATAATTTTTGCAAATGGCGTCGTACGTCAATCATATTTCACATTTGTGAATTAGACAGCTGCAGCATACAAACAGACAAACAATGAAGAGCTATACCCCGCAAGAGCGTAGAATAATTGTGTCGAAGCGTTTCCTGGTCGCGAAATCTTCCCTTTTTGGCGACTTGACTTGGTCAGCAAAATCGCCCGATGCCAGACTTCTTTCTTTGGGACTATTTGAAGAGACAGATTCATCCCAACAAGCCCCAAACAATCGCAATCCTTTAGAATAATACTTGGCAGGAATGCGAACAGTTATCACCGGAAATTTACCAGAAAATGGAAAATGCGATAAAACGAACACAAATCTGTATAATCAGTGATGGCAGCCACTTGGCGCATCTTTTCCACTTAACAGAAAAAATTTTAAGGTTCCAAATTAAAATTTCCATCACTCAAAGTTATTTTTTTTTTCTTATTTAGTAATAAAGTTATTCAAAAACTAAAGTGAATGATTCATTTTGCGCCACTTAGTACAAACACAATTTAAATTTCAAGTAAATTATGAATATTGTGCTCATCTATACAATTGAATTTTTATTTGCTTATTTTTATAGCCCATATTCACATTTGAAATGTATTTTAAGATAAATTTTTCATAAAAATTTTCCTTATATTTTATATCAGAGATCTCACTATACGAGTTGTTATGGGATCTCATCAAACTTTAATTCAGGGGTACCGCAAGGCTCCGTTCTTTCTCCCACACTTTTTCTTATTTTCCTAAATGACCTTCTATGACAAGCTTTCAATCCTATCTACTCTTTTGCAGATGACAGCAGCATGTGCCATTCGTATTCATTCAGTAACAGACCAAGCTTGCCTGAGATCGCGGCAATGAGGCAAAATATGAATGATTCGCTAAATAATGATCTTTTAACAATCTCTGAATGGGAACGTGCGAATAGGATCGAATTTAATGCTCGCAAGACCCAGTGTTGTATGCTTACACACAAATGTCCGAACAATCATGCTGCTCTTCCATTGAGGAATCAGAGACTCTTGATGTTCTTGGCATGAAAATTAAATGTGATGTTCGATGGACTGATCATATTTTTCAAGTCTCAAAAGAAGCATTCAAGTGCCTCGGCTTTCTAAGACGGTGTAAGATCTTCTTAATATTTACACCACCTATATCCGAACGAAAATGGAATACAATTCTCATGTATGGGCCGGTGCTTCAAAGTCTATTTTAAAGATACTCGACCGGGTACAGGAGAGGGCGCAGAAGCTCATCGGTGACAGTACGGTAGCCAACTCTATTGACTAACTGGAGCATCGACGCAATGTGGAATGTAGTTCACTGTTTTATCGTTACTACTATGGAATGTGCTCTAATGAAATCAGGGAACTTGTTTCCCGAAACTCGCTCATTTTTACGAACAACACGTTCTTCATTAAGAGCGTTACGCCTTACAGAGAAAATTTGTCCTTTAGCCGAACAGTTCGCATGTGGAATAAACTTCCTGCAGAGGTCTTTCTGTTACTTTCAGTGTGGGAAGGTTCAAATCGAACGTCCACAAACACTACTCGCTTTATCCTTCTTCCCATAACCAATTTTGCTAGTGCCGGCACAATGCATTGTATATCGTCATATGAATTGATAAAAGCCCTAAGTTACATTGAAAAAATTTTACACGACATGCCAGAAACTCTAATATAAAAAGTTAACCAACATTTTTGAAATTTTTTTCAGCTTAAGCTTATTTCTTATTAAGGAATTAGTAAAATTTTAATATATAAAATTTTCCAGCGACATGTATTTTGATATGATACATCGTAATCAACCAAGAAGTAGCTTATGAAAGTTGTATATTCTTTCTTCAGTGAATTTTAGTTTAAATAGAAATTATGTTTAAATAAAATCTTCCCAAGTAGATAGACTCGGGTGCTGATGAGATGTATCGTAGCATCCAAAACGTGCGCAGGTCCTTCCAAGTAGTCGCATTAGTTTTTTCTATCTATTATAATCATAAAAATATAAACATTAAAAGAGCTGTCACGTTCGAATAACGAGTCCAGCAAAACAATGTTTATTTATTGAACCAATTAACTTTTTCTTTTGTTTCTTCAGTTTGTGGGTCGACAGTTATTATATCGTATTGACTTTAATCATATTAATTTTTCATTATTGTGTTTTTTTCGTTTTTTTTTTCATGTAAAAATAAATACTTTGCAACAGTTTTCTGAAAAACATGCAACAGTGTATTTTATTATTATTTTTTAAATATGTCATTCTATCATAACGAACTAATTTCATTTAAGTATGTATATAGTTACATACATTCATATGTATATATTTGCAACTTCAACAAGACATTTGTGATGATACATCGTCTGTTTGTCAAACTCCATATAAAAATAAAAATGAATTTTTTTGTATATGGAGTTTTTTTGGCAGTCAGACGATTGTACGTTTTTATTGTAGAGATGCATGTAATTGAATAAATTTATTTTGATAACGAGTCTTCAAACGACATTTAAAAAATGTTTTACAATTAATAAAATATTAAATTCTTTATTATATCGCTTAACTTCTTTCTTCTTCATATTATCCCGAGTTTCTCATTTTTATTTTTTATTTATTTTTTCTCATATTGTTCGTTTCATTATCATTTGTGGGGTTTTTATGTTTTAATGTCCTCTTGTAGTGTTTTGTCGCCAGCTTATCTTAATAGCTCCGTCGAAGTACAATAATTGGCGCCTCCGCAGAAATGGCATGAAGTTGAATACCAAACACACACAAATTTCATGCATGATCCCATACTACTTTACGTAATGGTCAAGTTAGTGTGTTACGTGTTTTTTTCCGTTTTGGTCAAAAGTCTTAGTTGTTGTTTTTTTTTCCCTTAAAAATTTTTTTTGTTTTTTTTTTTTGTTCGCTTGCAGCTTGAAATGGTTTCTTAAACGATACGCTGACGTCGAACAATTAATTATGAAAGCGTTGTTAAAAAAATAAAAGAAAAAAAGTGAGGAGAAGAGGTTTTGATAGTGATAATGAATATTTGTTTTATTATAAAACCTTTTTGAAGTTTGAAGTAAAAGAAAAATACAAATTAAGTTGATACGATTTTCTGGATTGTTTTCTTATAAGAAAATAAAAATAAATAAATAATTAAGAAAGTTACAGAAATATGCACATACTTGCAGTGTCTTTATATCAAAGTAAACAAAATAATTAGTTTAGTGATCTCAATCTTGCATGTACAGTAGTTTTCCGATTTAAAGAACATTCGGTTTAAGGCCCCGTTAGCCGAGCGTTGCTCTACACGTACCGTACCAAACCGTACTGTTAACACATTGGTCCTCTTATAGAACATCTAAAAACGTACGTTTGTTTTATATTGTTTGTTTTATTGCCAGGAAAAAGGAACAACTGTTTACAACACAATGATGGGTATTATGGATATATAAATGATATCAGAACTTTATTTTGTGTATGTATGTATATAAAAATTATTTATTATTTATTAGTTTAGTATATTTTTTTATTCGACCTTATATTTTTACCAAAAGTTAACTTTTAATTATTTATTATTTCACATTTATATTATAAAATTATAATATAAAATATAAACAACAAATAATTAGTGTTTATATGTGCATACAAAAAAAATTATACCATTTAAATTATTTTATATGTACATATATACATACTTACATATCACATTTATATAATATGTTTTTGTTTATTATATACATCTAAACATGTATATCGTCTTATCAAATGAAAAAGGGCCTATCTACATTATAACAAAATTTTCACTAGAGATAAAAAACTTAATAAAAAGCAAACTATTGTGATAACAAATAATCTCTTTTTCAGCATAGTATCATTAGTTCCGATTTTATTAATGACACTACCTAGAAAAATTAGTTTTTCTGATCACAATAGTTTGCTTATTATTATTTTTATTTGTCTCTCCTGAAAATTTTTGAAAAAAAAAAATTTATAGGCCGTTAAGTATGTACATATATCTATATGCAAATATACATTATTTTAAGTTGTTTTGCCAAAAGTACACAAATATTATTATCAAAAAATACCAAACAATAAGAGCGGAAATAAATACCCCCTTAACTTGTACCAAAGAAACAGCCCATCACAAAGGGACCTATTTTTCTGGACAAAAGTGGGCCGGTTGCTTGCAATCGGCAGCCTGTGCCCATCACTGCCTTACAAATGTCACGTAACAACGTTAGCAATTTCTATTTTATACAGATTAGTACGTTGCAACTACGGTACATTTAAATTCGGTAAGCATTTGTATTGCTTTTTCCATAACATAGACGAACAGCTGATACAGTACGGTACGGTTGCGCTCCGCTAATTCTGCCTTTAAATTAAAATTTCGAATTAATGCCATCTTGTTGATCAAGTGCGATATGAATCTTTTATATTTTTGTTAAATTACATATTCTTTTGCTAAGTGTACATATGTATGTATGTGTATGTACACATATGTATCGCATCTATTTAAAATTATCGTTACACTTTTCGTGCGATTGGACTGTTATTTTATTTATTGCGTACAAACATTTTAAATTCTAACCCCAACGAAAGTGTTAAACTGACAAATCATGTTGTTTATTAAGGTTTTCTTCGTTTCGTTTAAAAATATGAACCAGAAAATGTCTATTAAAAATGTACGAGTCAAGTGAAAGACATAAAAATCAATATTGATGTTTTTTAAACAGCATATTTTAAGTATCTTGGAGTTGTGTTTTTTTCTTTCTCTTCTAAGCTGTAATAACTTGTAATATCAATTTCAATAAAAAGCCATTTTTCAGCCATAAATATAAGTAACACATCAAATCATGGGCACACGGTTTGCATACGTAAGAATGTCTGGTTGTTATTCGCAGCAACCACAACCAAAACGAAAAAAGGGTTTTGAAAATTGTAGATTCCAAGAGAACACGTTTCAACCAACCACATATAATAATCTTAGAAACAGATATATGTATCTAAAGCGCGCTGTTTGGGTATGAAAAGCATATTCTTTTTACAGGATATGGAATTTAAATTTTCCTTTTTTTTAAGGAAGAAAAACCAGGGGGTTGTTAGTTATACTTTTCCCTGGCCACTTTTCTAAAATATTCCAAAGTGATGTTTTACGATTGTTTCAAGAAAAGTTGAATGTTTTAAAACACAACAAATTTAAACCTGAACCGAAATGCTTCAGGTTAGAAACTAAATGTGAGCGTGTGTGCGCTTGTGTGTGTGTGTATATGTACTTGTGTATGTGTGGCTATAAACCATAAGCCAAGTAATGGAAAAAGCTTTTAACATGAATTATAAATATAAATGTTTATGTCAAAAAATGCACATACTTCATACAGTTACTTAGATAGCGATGTATGCATGTATGTACATCTACATACCATACACTATTTCTACCTATTTTTACAGTGGTTTCCCCATTTAACGAACCATATAAAGTCAGACCAGTGTAGCAGGAAATCCCTCTATTCAGAATATTTTTGCTACTCAAATAGGAGTGTGTGGAAAAAATCTAACAGATTTTTTTTTGCCAAAATACAAGGGCCTAATTACCGCTTTCGATATCGAATAAATTATCGAGCTAAAATAAAACTCGATACCTATCGATCATGATTAGGTCTGCCAGTAAAATTTTCAGAAAAATCGTCAAATTTTGTAAATAAAACCGTCAAAACCGTCAAAACCGTCGGTATTTAAAAAAAAAGTCGTCAAAAAATCGTCATTCAAATATCTTCTGTTTTATAAAACAATCTCTCATTTAAAAATTAACAATTCAAGAGATTTATTAAAAACAACAAAAACTTTTTAAACATTTTATTCAATGCAAAGCAAGATTTTAGAGATTTTGTGCCGAAACAGTTTATTTACTTTCCAAAATAAACGTTAATTTTTTATATGATATATTTTATATATTAATTTAAATAGAAATTCATGGAATATACTATTACACAGTTTTCCATAAACTTGCGATTCATGTGTTAAGTCGAATTAATTTGTTTGTTTTATTATTCATTTTATGCACATATACATATAAAGTACGAAAGAAGGACATATGATATTGATTTAAATTGGGTAATTACAAAATAAAAATACTACTCATACATATCATAGTTATGTTTTTTTATATTTTTTGTAATGCTAACATTGTAACATTCAGAGGAATTATTTTTTATATAATCTTTTGAAAAAAGAATCCTCTCAAGGGGTCCTGTTTCCAATGAATTTCTTATCTTTTTTATTTATTTATTTATTTATTTATTTATTTATTTATTTATTTATTTATTTATTTATTTATTTACTTATTTATTTATTTATTTATTTATTTATTTATTTATTTATTTATTTATTTATTTATTTATTTATTTATTTATTTATTTATTTATTTATTTATTTATTTATTTATTTATTTATTTATTTATTTATTTATTTATTTATTTATTTATTTATTTATTTATTTATTTATTTATTTATTTATTTATTTATTTAATCACGGTCTATGTACTAAAACCCTTACAGACCAATAACATAATGTACATACAAATAATTAATGACTTTCACTTCACTTTCCACTTCATCTCAAGTGTTTTCAAACAAATTATGCAAACGCTGACCCCTTGAGGTTTTATTAAGATTCATTTTGCTAAATCTTCTTTCAACATTAGCTGAAGAGTTTGGCAAAGTCATTAAGTTATTTACAAATTCACATAAATTTGGAAAACCATCATTATTGTTTGATAGATTAATTGACTTTCCTCTTTTCAAAAATATATCTGCATTTAATGTGCAGTCTCCAAAATTCAAAATTTTAGTTCTCTTAATTTATGCTCAATATCTTGATCTTTTTCTTTAGAGACTAGATTAGAAAACCGTTTAATAAAGGAAGAATTTCGGAGTTTTTCCTCAAAATCACAGACGCTTGAAATCAATTTTTTTATTTGATAATACATTTCAAGGTAAAATGATACACAATTATCAATAAATTGATTGAAGGTTTCAACATCAATTGTATATTTTGTCTTAACATTTATTTTACATACACACCAGTATAAACTTTTTCCTTTTTAAAAAAAATTTTATGGTTATGGAAATCAATTTTATTTATGTTTATTAAAACATTTTTAAAAAAGTTTCGTAATTTCATGCATGTTGTGAATTTGAATTCCTTTAATTTCGCTTACGAGGGCGGATTGATATTGAAGCTACCTAAGTACGAAAAAAACAATTTTTTTTTCAAAAACCATTTATTTCTCAACATAGTCTCCTTTAAGCTCAAATACAGTCCAATGTTTCTCCAGTTTTTGTATTCCTCCCAAAAAATAGCATTTTTCGAGGTCCTTAAAATAAGCATTTGTTTGGTCAATAATTTCATCGTTTGAGCTAAATCTCTTTCCACCGAGCCATTTCTTTAGGTTTGGAAATAGGAAGTAGTCACTAGGGGATAAATCCAGAGAATATGGCGGATGAGGTACCAATTCGTAGCCCAATTCATAGAGCTTTGCCATTGAGACTGCACACGTCACACGTTTATGTTTATGGTCAATTGAGAGCAAACGCGGCACCCATCTTGGCGATAGCTTTTTCATATGCAAATGTTCATGCAAAATGATGAACACTCGTTCATATGATATGTTTGCCATTTCAACAATCTCACGTAACTTGACTCGGCGATCATTCATAACGATATCGAGGATTTTCTTGATATTTTCTTCAGTAACCACCTCTTTCCAATATTTTTCCATGTAATCTGACGGAGCAGACTCACCGTAATGTTTATTGAGCTTTTCTTTAGTCTCTTTCGCCGTTTTCCCTTTCAAATAGTAGTGTTTAATCACTGCACGAAATTCACTTTTTTCCATTTTTCAAGAAACACAAAAGTTACTTACTTCAAAGGACTACAACAAATAAAATAATCGATGAATTTGGGTGAAATTTTAACACCCGACGTTTGACAGATCGCAATTTCTAAAAAAAAAAATCTGTTTGTGCTGCCATCTAGCGCTAGGTATCTTCAATATCAATCCGCTCTCTTCAAATTTTTAAATATTTCCTTAGAAGTATCAATATCATCGATATTGGCCGCAAAACAAAAATATAATTTTAGAGCTTGTCCTTTCCCCATACGTGGATGTTATGTTGAGCAAAAAGTAGAGAAGTCAAAAAATCGTCAAAGTATAAGGGATACTAAACAAAAATCGATGAACGTCATTTTGTGAATTTCGCTATAAAAAATCGACAAAATGACGTAAAATCGTCACGTTTGGCACCCCTGCTCATGATGGCATTCGATCGCAATCGAATCGAGTTTTCATAATAATTGTAAAAGATTTTATTAAATTTGTAGCAGAGTGGCAAATGTTTGTATGAAATACGAGTATAAACAAATTGAAATAAATGCAAGTAAGAACTAGAATTTCTGTTAATTTAAATAAAAGTTTGTATTTTTTAGAAAACTAATCCACAAATATTGATGCTTTCATATTTATCTTCGTCGGAATTAGAAGATAAACCCACTTTGGTGAGTATTAGGAAACAAATGCGGGATAAGAGCGACATTCTATGTTTTCCAACCAAAGTGTAAGTAAAAAATTTACATTTACATAATTTAAATTAACATGGAATTTCCTGTAATTTTAACATCTTTTCATGATATCTCAATATGGCTGTAACATTAATTCTAAATGGCTTAATAGTTGATTCGACATTAAATTTATTTTTATTCAACGTGAAATTCATGTTGTTATAAATTTTCTGACAATCTCTTTGATTCAATTGGCGTACAATGTCAATTCAACATGATTTCTAGTTGTTTTTAAGTGGATAAGTATGACTTTTAATTTACTTTAATATCATGTTAAATCAACATGAAACGCTGATGAAGCAAAATTGTTAACAAAACTAGTTGAATCAACCTTGTTTTAGTTAATTTTACAATGATTTTTTTCTGTGTGTCGGTTTTTTTTTTGCAAATCATTCAATCTAAATTGTATGTATAACAGGCGTGGATCTACAGGTATAGAGTATCTAGCGATCATGAGTGTACTTTACCCAGACACATCAAAATCAACTTTTGTTAATAATTTTTTTATTTTCAAACTTTAAGCGGCCTATTATTCATCTGAAAATAAAAAATTACTTTATATTTTAAATAAAACAAAAACTATGCTATTTCAAATCCGCTACTTGGTTCTGTCTTCGATACATTTGTTGAATGCCGTAAAAGTTAAAATTCATCAATACGAAAAAAAACTAAAACTACTTTTAATGAAGCGTTCTTTAATCCAACGTTTGAGCGATCACTTGACTGCAGCAGTTTAGAAATTTACATTTAATTATGTTAATGTGACAGAGACTTTAAAATGTCTTTGAGAGCATCTGCAGCCAACTGAAAGAAAGATAAATTAGCTGAATGTTGATGGCATTCTTAAACGTTTCGCTGCCATCTTCTCCATTCGTTTTTAAATAAAAGTACGAGTATTTTCCTTCCATTATACAAGTATTACGCCCTTCAGCATCTGCACATTAAAAATCACGTGCAACGTGTGCCATAAACATAAAAAAAACACACACAGACTACGAGTATAAGAAAAAATATATATAATATTAAATAAAAGTACGCCGAGGCATATAAATGAACGTTGTTCTCTTAAATGCGCAAGTTGCTACTGTATTTTGCAACAGAAGCGCAAATAGTACTTCAAGTCAATATGCTCGAAGGCGAACAGACAGGCTGTGGCTGTAAATACCCGAGTAACACCACATACGTCAATATGAAAGCCAAAACAGTCACCCCAGCAGGCACAAAGCGTTTGTAGGCCAAACAAATGAAAGGAGACTCTAAAACGCAAGAAACCATTAAAGACAAGACAGAATGATTGCCACAAAGCACGCACTCTATAAATTCAAATAAAAAATAAAATAATACAAACAAATAAACTTTAGGGCAACAAAAAAATATATGAAAATAAAAGAACAAACTACAATTACCAGAAATCAAACCCTTGATATTGAATTGCAACAACCTGCTCACGATTTCCAGACTCTGGCGGTTGGATTGTTGGTTGCATGAACGTAACACAGCCACCAATTTCATTTGTTGAACTTATTAAAATTGTTGCTCTCATTGTCTTCAAAATGTGTGTGCTTGTTGCTTTTATTTTCCTTTTTTTTTGCTAATAAGTATGATCAGAGAAGTCTTTTAAGGTAACAAGCATATCGGCATGTCATACGCTTCGTTACAACGAAAAGCATTACGAAACTACTGCAACAGCACAGTACCTACAGGGAAGCAATCTGTATAGTGCACATATATCTTTGGAAAAGGATCCTTTTAATGTCAATGTTGTTGTTTGCATTTGTATGTGCTGAAATCCTTTTGCTCATTGAGTAAAGTAGCAAAACATGTTGGCTTTCAGAGTATACAATAATCTCACCTTTATTTTTAAGCTGATGATACTTTAAGCCGCCCAGAAGTTTTACATCTTTTTCGTTGTCTTAGTTGCTTTGACTTGAGAGATCTTTCTTTCTCCTTTTTATAACTTAAATAAATAAAATTTGCATACTATTGGTGATCGTTTAAAAGCACTTGTTTAAGCCATCAAAAAAACAGTGGTGTAGAGTTGATGAGTGGGCCATGAATCACATTTTGCAATGTCTCTCAATGATCAGAGTGTGTGACTGATTTAAGTCGTTCTAAAATTAAAATCGAGCGGCTTACAAACAATTAATATTACTAAAGATTGAACTGTTGCTGCTTGCTTTTTTTTATTTTTAATTTTGGTATTAAACGAAACTTTGTTTTCCTTGGGGAGGAGGCTACAACAACCCTTCCAGAGAAGCATTCTTTACCTTTTCCGTTGCAGTCGAACTATTTTTTAACACTGAAAAAAACTTCCCGACTTTAGTCTACTACAATAATATATTGTGTTTTTCCTCTTTTTGTATTCTCCGCTTTCTATTGCAGCACCCACCAGTCTTTCGAATCATAAAACTCTTTGTACAATATCAATCTACACAAAATGCTAATCCATTTGAGTCAATTCAGCGTTGCCGACGAATTCCGTGAAAATCGTCCAAAATCGGTTGTTGTGCCACAAAAAATCGATTCAGTGCGTGAACTGATAATGCAAGCTCGTCATGTGATATATTGTGAGATAAAAGCATCCTTGCACATTAGTTCCACTTCAATACAATCGATTTTGCATGAACATTTAGTTATAAAATAAATTTATTCTTGTTGGATCAATCGCTCAAAAAAAGGCTCGCGTCAAGTGGTGTAAAGAAATAACTAAAAATTTTAAATAGAAATCAAAAGACGTGTATAAAATCGTGGCAGGTGACGAATCATGGATATGAGCCGGAAACAAAACAGCAATCGACCGTTTGGGTATTCTAAGACGAGCTAAATCCAACAAAAGTTGTTCGTGGAAGAAGCACAGCGAAGCAAATCGTCGCCTCTTTCTTCGGCCTAATGGGTCATGTGGCCACTGTTCCGCTTGAGGAGCGTAGTACTGTCAATTCTAAGTTATACACGACCATTTGTTTGCCGGAAGTCTTCGGAGAAATTCGTAAAACCAATTCCCGAAGATGAATCATTCTTCATCATCAGGGCTGCCAGTAATATTTTCCGAAAATTCGTCAAATTTTGGAAATAAAATTGTTAATGTTTAAAAAAATCTTCTGTTTTATACAACAACCACTAGTATTTAGAGAATTAGTATATAGAGAATTAGAGAAAATTTCAGGAAGAAAACGTTCATAGTCTGAACCGGCACTTATGTAAGTAAGTATTGGTTCAAGTAAAAACATAAGCAAAGAAATGAGAGTGTTAAAGAGTACCTACATACATACATACATGTACATGAGTAATAAGATCTTTTTATAAATGTGCGTGTTTGTATGCAATTTTATTTCCTATATTGTTTCTCCCATGGGGAAGGGAATAAGTAATTAGGTACTTTTTTCAAATAAAATAGGTATACGTTTAAACTGGCAGTCGAATTTCGACCACTACGTCTACTCTAATACCATTACATAGCATATCAAGTTTGTTTGTTCTTTTCTTTGATTTTTCTAAATAGTTAAGATCATCATCAATGCTGTTAACGATTTTTGCGTTAGTACAGCTTCTTGTTTCATTTATTGACTTTTTTAGATCAGTTAATAAAACGTTTCGCTTCTTGTGGCATATTTTAAAAAGCTGGCATTGGATGGGAAATTCCCTGAGTTCAGGAATAATATTAAGTATAAAGTATTTGATGATTTAATAGGTCGTTCACTAATTCGATTCTTGAGGCGTTTGATTAAATCCGTAGAAAAACAATTGCTATTTTTTTCTAAACTCTTTAATTTGATTAAGAAAAGTTATTCTATCTCATAACTCATAAAATATTTTGTACATAAAGTAGTTAATAAAATTATTTGAATGTTCGATTATTCGACAAAAATTATTCGAATAATTCTTTATTCTAAATTGAAAAATGTTTATTCGTTCTAACGAAAATGAAAAAAAGTGTTCGAATTATTCTGATAAATTTTATTCGATCGACAACTAATTGAATACTAAGAAAGATAACTACAAAAGATAAAAACAAAGTAAACAAAAAAAGGGAATATATCTTAATCTCAGCAGACAATGGCTCTGGAAAAAGCGAGAGAGTATGGAATATTTGGAATAAATAATCATCAGAGATGGGAATTTCGTACTAACCGAAATTGATTTAACTTTTAAAAATTAATAAGTTGCACTTTTCGTATTCTAATTCATTATATAATGCGGTTAAATAGTTGATATTCCTAGACACTAGTACCACCGCAAAATCAAAAAAAAAAGAACTCTGATGAGATGGTGTAGCTACATCGAAATCAGTACCGACACGTTTTGCTAGCCTGATGAATAATAATATGTTCCAAAGAGTACCTCTCGTAATAATATAACGAATTTATCCGATAAATTTCTAAAATTGAAAATAGGAATGGGTAAACTCATATTTGAACTCAAGCCAAACAATTCATTTCAATATAAATATTTTTTCTATCGAGATTGACATTTTGCCACACGTAGAGGTTATGTTAAGCAAAAAGTAGTGAAATCAAAAAATCGTCATTTTGTGAAATTCGCTCTAAAAAATCGTGAATTTATAAGGGATCCTAAACAAAAATCGTCAATCGTCATTTTGTGAAATTCGCTCTAAAAAATAGTCAAAATGTCGCAAAGTCGGCATATTTGGCACCTCTACGCGCAATATCAGTATTGTAAAAATTAAGATTTCTGCCTTTCACCATTTTTCCTCTCGCATTACCCCTTTCCCAAAGAAGGTAACACACCAACTGGTTGGTAGGCATATTAATTGCCTGAGGAGTGTTACTACTTCTCTTATTTGAAAAAGAAATAATAATTCGTTTAAATACCAGCCGCAAAATGGCAGAAATAAACATATTAACGCTAATGAGAGGGCTTTTGTGGTCTTCCAAAAAATCATGTACAATTTCAATTAATAAATTGTATGAAGCATGAAGGATAAATTATTTATTTTCCATTTCAAACTTTTACTATTCCAAGACTTCGTGAGCTATAATTTTGTTAGAATTTTAATATATAATTTGATATGAGGACAATACAATCGTAACTGGAGGTGAGTATTGGTTACTCAGAGGAGGAAAAGATGAAAATAATATATTTTGATCAAAAGTGCCGTTTAAAGGGGGAAGAAGTGTTTACTGGTACAGTGGATAAGGTACATATTTACATAAGAGAAGTAACAAGAAAAGCATTAATAAGAAAAGTGACGTCAATAATAATATCGCATAACCACCCAGAAGGAAGGTTAAAGCCATCTGATGAGGATCAAGCTGTAACTAAAGACTTGGCTGAAGCTTGTCATACTATAGGAATTTGGTTACTGGATCACATTATCATCACAAGTGTTGATGATAATTTGCATTTCTTTCATTATTTGTGTTATTACAAAATTCGAACTTTCTTTGGGGAGTAAAAATATGATGACTCCTAACAATTCTCTAACGAATTCGTCTGCAGCACTTTACCATTTTTTCCAAATAGCACTTAAAAAATTAATATTATCTAAATAAGTAAAAATAACTGATTCCGTATTCTACTCGTTTTTTTTAATACCTTAAAACCAGTTCTTTGCATACAAAACAGTCAGTTTTTTTCTTAAAAAGTTTTCTTCTACGCAAATAAACCACCCACCGTCATTGTTTCATGAAGCCCCTGGATAACAGCACACGCCAATTTATATCTTCAACTACTTCTTGTACTCTAAGGACTCCTAAGCGTCTACTATTCACTGAAACCCCTAACAAAACCCAATTTATTCAGAACGCTAGAGCTAATTAATACAAGTATTAACTGGTTTAGAGCTGGTCAAAAGTTATAAAATAAAAAAAAAATGTAATTGCCTGCACAGCAGGCAAACATCAGCCTCTGTGACTCTAAAAGAAAATTTAATAAATTGTTCATTTTAGATAAAACTACCATCCCCGAATGAATTCTTAAGAAATTCTTGTATGCACATTCACATTGTGAGAGACAGATTTTAAGAATGAAGGTGCTGTTGACTACAAAGCTGAGTTGACGATGACTGAGAAGGTGGGTTCGAGGACACTTTCAGGCAAGTCATAACATTTAGCATTTTTAAGAATTTCATTAGTGTGTGGTTATATTTGTAGTTGTTAATGTGCTTAAAGCTCATAGCGCCCTGCTCACTGAATACTATCAACAGCAATTGATACTGGTGTATGCTAATGTACAGCACAGCGCCTTCCTTCGTCGGTATTCTAACCGTCGGTAATGAAATATCTATATAATTAATAGGCAAACACGTTTTATTAGATCCCTTTTACGTCCGTAATACTGAGCCGATTTTTGAAAGATTTATACGTTTTTAAGGGTTTTTTTTACATAGATGTGTACAATCTTAATTTTATTTAAATCTCTTCAGTATTTTGAGAGCTAAAAGCGTTTAAAGTTACTACTACCACATGTGCACTTAATACACATGCATGTATCAGCTTTAAGTTGAAAAATAAACAAAGAGTGCATCTATGTTTGTCCAATTTTCATGGAAATTAGACAGAGATTTTTCTATATGTATGTAGTTTGTAATAGGAGAGAGCTAACTAAGAGAGCTAATAAGTTTTAAGTTGTATATTAAGAATGTTTTTTGTGTTTTGCATTTTTGCATTTATGTAAATGATTAATATTTAATTAATAGTAGTAATTAATAAAATTGACAACAAGGAGTTGCAAAGGAATTATATATCTTCTACACCAGCTCTTTACCAAATTTGTTGGTAGGCATTAATTGCCTCAGTTATTACTTCTATTGACAAAATAAATACAATTTTCGTTTAAGTAATATATTCTCAAAAACCCCATTCTTAACCACTGTGCAAAACCAAAGTTTTTCTATGCAACCAGCCGATCATTAAACTGTTTTAATTTTCATTCATTTGTTAAATGATAATTTGTTGTGCTATAAGCTTCAATTGTATCAATATCGAAATGACAATGTTCGGTATAAATCCTCGAAGTGACCTCCATGATGGCGAAGATAAGAAGAAAAAAATCGTTTTTTGTTTCTGATGCTGTTTATAATAATCACTATCGTACCGCATTTAAGCTCTACTTTCAAGCTTCAATAAACATTTGTATTGATTTGAATAAAGAATGAATTTGAAAATCAAAAAAAGAAAAACAAACAAATAAAGCTTCCTTTCCTTTTTTAAAAACTCAAGGTATCAAACATTTGCCGCTTTAACCGATTTGACATAAAGTGTCGGCTTGAAGCTCACGCACGCAAAAACACACACACACTTACAACATACACTTTCTTGTATATGTTTATCTTCTCATTGTGGCATCCGCAGCAGGACAGACATGACATGACATGCTTTTATTCATTTGCATACAACAGCTTTTAAATTAAACTTTTTTTAATTTGCTTAATTTCGATACAGTTTTATTTTGTTATTTTTTTATTTTAGTTTTATTTTTTTTATTTTTTTGCAACTATTTTAATGATGTGATTAACATGACTTTTTAATTTCAACCTGTATACCGAATTAATTACCATTTTGGGGGGTCGTTTTAAATGAATCCAAAGAATATGTGTACATACTCGTAAATGGCGAAATGGCATTAGATTTTGACTTTTGAAGATTTATCAGTATCATCATCAGCAACATGATGGTCATCAGTGTCATTTCAATTATAAAAATATAAAAGCTAAAGAAACAGACCCACAACCTTTGGATGTTTTATATTCTTCTTTGTCAATTGCATTAAAGCTTTTGATTCTATTAAAAAGAATTTTCAACATCAATACGAGTATTAAGACTCCTCTAAATTGTTGCTATTTTCTTTATTTTTAAGTTTAGCAGCCACTTGAAGGGTTAATGTCTTATCACCGAAATACTCTTATTAACGTAAATGTGTTAGTATGTTCCCTGCCTTGATTTGCAGCATTCAATTTAATTTTCTTTCTTACCTTTAAAGGTTGTCAATAAATATACATACATATATATTTTTTCGTGTCGCTGGTGCCGTGATGATAAGCTGGCGCCTTCGTATACTTTTATTCTTTGGCTTCCATAAACCGAATTGACTCTTTGTCGAAAATGATTTATGATTATTTTTTTCTCATTTTTATTTTTATTTTTTTATTTCAATAATAAACGTATGTAGGTGGTCATGGATGAAGTTGCTGTTGGTGATGTCGGTGTCGATGTTGGTAGCAAAAGCGAACAATTCTAAATGGCTCATCTCAATAATGAACGGAAGTTGCTGGAGATTGGGTTGCATTGTATTCCTTTCTTCTTATAACTATTATTATGTTTTCATAGTTTTGTTTCAAACAAGTCCCATATCGAAACCAACCAAAATTTTTTTTAAATTTATCCAACTTATTTTTTATTATTTTTGAAAGGAATATCAAACTAGATATATAATTTCATAAATAAAATAAATGTATTTCGGTGATCATTAATGCACAAATTATAACCAAATCCTACCGTACTTCAGATCTTCTAATTTCATATCAGAAATTAATTTTAAGGTTATCATATCATCACTTTAGTGTTAATGAAGATGGCCCCATCGAAAGCCATATTTTTATACATGAAATTCACCTTTAGTGAATTTAAAAAATTTCGTTTTTACTATTTTAGAAATATTGAAATTAAGTATGAAATTTCAGAGTAGAAAATATAATAGAAAAAATGAAACGTGCGTCACGCAGCGTGTGCCACAAAGGGTTCACGTCTTTTGATAAAAAAATTAAATCATTTTTAGGCTGCATAGAAGTTATTTTAGAATTCTCTTAGGACTAGATTTTGTGTGCATTATTGTACAAAATTCGCTAAAAATTACAAAAACACACTTTAACTTTCCAAGTTACCTCCATTTTGTTTTTGTAGCGTGCGTCACAAAGCTTTGTGATCAATTATTTCGCAACAAATATAGAGTTTCCGCCGGGAAGGCATACTACTTTGTTTTGCCGCCATTTTGGTAAACATTAGTCTTGACAGTTCATATTTGGCAGTCGTGAAGTAAACACGTAGCAAATTTATTATGGAAAAATATTCGATAAACCAACGTGTTTTAACCGTTAAAACTTTTTATCAAAATCAATAATCGATTACTGTGACGATGAGAAAGTTACGTGAAATTTTTGGGAAAAACAACGTGCCAACGAAACTCACTATTTATCGTGTAGTGAATGATTTCGAAGAATGAGGGTCTGTAGGTGATAGGCCCAAGCATGGATCACAACGTACTGAATCTCAAAAAATCTCAGAACACCGAAAAATTTCGGGATCCCGAAAAATGTCGAAAGCCCGGGATTTGATTTTTGGAAATCCCGAATTCCAGAAGTGGTGCAAAGTGTGTTGTTCTTATTATAAGTCATTCCCAATTTTTGCTGGGATGCTAAATTTAAAAAAAAATATATAAGAAAAAATGTTTCCTATATTATTCTGCAAACTCGTTGACTTCTACTCGTAATTTCAGATTTTCAATGTAAAGTCATTTATTTACAATTTGCCTAACAAAATCTCAAACAATAAATATATCATCGCAGCTGAAAATAGTTTGGCTTTTCTACAAGAAATCTTTTCATTTTATTTTCTTACTAATTATCATTAAAGATAAGAGTAATATTTCCTTAATTCATAAGTACATGTGCTTAACACAATTAATATTTTAATACTTTTTTCTTACGTTTTTTATTGTATTTTTTTTTAATAACTTTTTCCTAAAGATTATCAGTTAGTTTCTGTCTGAATTAAAAATAGTAATAATAATAATAAAATAAGGTGCTTCCGTTCATATAATGGCTGTACGTTTTGCTGTTAACAAAACGTTGAGTTTTATGCTTTTCTGAATTAATAAATACAGAATACAAAAAATTTAGTTTCTGATAGCTCAACTCAGCAATAAGCGACATGCAACAGCAAAAGTTAAATGTTGATATTATTAAAAAAAACAAACATTCTTCTTCCTCGCTAAAATTGACCATATTTTATGTCATAATTAAAATCATCATCATCCCTTTTAATTATCACAAAGCTGTTGGCAGGCATCCCCCACTGTGCATGAAAGCCCGGTTTGTCTAAACATTAACACACTTAAGTACGAGTAGGTCGTTAACAATATGTCTTATTTAACTCATTTAATATGTTTTATAAGAACCTTAAAACCAAAACACCGTAACATTTATTTTACTCACCTGCCAGCCTATCCTTGACAGCTTGATGCGCCAGCGCAGCATGATGCAAAGGCGGTAGTGCCCATGTTAAAGGTGTCCGCTGAGGTGGTACTCTTAAGACATGACCGGCAGCTGCTGCTGCCGCTGATGGATATAAATGTGGATAAGTGTAAAGTGCAGTAGCGCTACCGTATGTTGATGACGCTAAACTTGTTGCCAATTTGTAGGCTGCAAAGTCCTGTTCATTTTGTAGATCTTGTTCGCTAAACTTATTACTATTGCTGTTGTTGTTGTTGTTGTTGATACTAGTATTATTATTATTATTATTATTGTTGTGGATATTGTTGTTATGCTCGAAGGGCTTGGAAAGCAGGCGTGATATACTAAAGGGAAGATTTTCGCTAGACGAGGAACGGGTTTGTTCTGACTGAGTTTCACTAAAAGATGAAAAGAGAAAATTGTGTGAAATTTCGACAAAAACTTCTTACGTATATATACATATAAATTTAAAATTAATAAGAATAGAAATGATAATTCGGCAAATTAAAAAAAAACTTTATTCGGTTCTTTCGTAACTCATATAACTTTCACCACATTTAAAAAGCTATAAGCATCGGCGAGTTCGGCGTGTCTAAGTGTTATTAGCAACAT
This sequence comes from Gymnocheta viridis, assembly GCA_956483585.1. Taxonomy (NCBI): domain Eukaryota; kingdom Metazoa; phylum Arthropoda; class Insecta; order Diptera; family Tachinidae; genus Gymnocheta; species Gymnocheta viridis. Next base: position 139,662,303 of record OY101440.1, read on the forward strand.
AAAGTAGCAAGAACAAAAATTGTAACTCTGTGTTACAAGATATTCGACCGAGACCAGTGTTGCCATCAACTCAATGGTAAATTACACTCGCATCATGCCAAAGTTACACATGAAATTAGGAATTGCACTTGCTTTCTGTTTTTTTGCTATATAACCACGGTTGCCAGATTTGACGATTTATCGTCATTTTGACGATTTCGGATGCCAGAAATAGCACATTGACGACTGCTCGATTTTTGCCTTAAATTTGACGATTTTTAAATAATTATAAACTGACAACATTTGTTCAGAACTTTAAACCAATTTTGAAGTTAATCATGAGTATCAGAAAAATTTGAGTTTTACTGCATTCTTCAGCAAAGAAATGGTATTTCGCCAAGTAAGTTTAAACAACACCGAAGTACGAAATCAGTTTCAAAAATCTTCCTTAGAAGCAATTTTGTATTCTAAAGGTAATTTAAATCTAAATATGTAATTGTAATTGCTTTGACTTGAAAGTAGTACCTGATCTATTTAAATTGTTAAATTGCAATACAGTGGAATCTCCCTTAACGCACATTCTCGTAAGCGAACATCTCTATTAGACGGACTTTGTTGCCAGGTCCCGGCAGCGCTCCATAAGAAAAGCATTGCAGTCGCTTTTCCTTGAACGGACGCTTCGCATGAGCGGACATGGACATCCGCATGACAAAAAAATTTCTCTTGGACGGACAGTTAGCTTATTTTTCCGATATTTTCATGTCATAATTTAAAAAATAATCTTGCCAAGATTCTTTTAATTTGTTCGCTTTAACAACAGGGCACGGTTTATCATATTTACTACATCACATAACATAGATAAATGTGGGTATTGTAAACATTTTCTCTGTCACATAATGTTTTCAATCTAACGTTTTTCTATAATTACTTACGCGGCTTAGGGGAATCCCCAAATAACAGAAATGTGCGTACCCATTAAACATTTATATATATAATATAGAGCTACATTTAATGATTTTTTTTGTTATTAAACCCAATTGAATTGTTTATTTTATTTTTTTAATAAAAGTATTTTTAAATAAAAACTAACAATCTTAGACAAATTTTTGATGATTTAAATTTTTAGTTTTCTCTTGTACGGACACAATTTAACGGTCCCTTTGGTGTCCGCTCAATAGAGATTCCACTGTATATAGTACGAGTATGTATTTTTTTAAGTTCTTACAAATGTGTAGTAATATGAAGAATATCATATCTGTACATTTTTTAATTTTATCTTATTTTTATATACAAACACAAATATGTGCATACCGTTCCTTTATTGCAACGTAGTCATATATCCAAAAAAGTGAACTTTCGGCTTGTGTTATTCTTTAAAAAAATATATACTTATAAAAATAGTTTTGGTGAAGAATTTTACTTAATAAAATTATAAATTTTGCTTTTTTGAGATACGATTGTTACATTCTGGTACATTAAAGGAGCAATATTTATATAAAGGATTTGATTGCTGCTGTTTTTTTAATATTATATATTATTTTACTAAAAATACACTAAACATGTAATTAATCAGTTGGATCTCTTTATTGATAAGAATTTGGTTTACTTTATACAAAAACTATGGATTTATTTGTTGTGTTAAGTTTTCGTTAATTAATTTTAAAAAAAGTGTTTGTTTTATTTTCGACGAATTTTTGCCGTTTTCGGATAATTATTTTGACGATATTGACGATTTTTCGCTCTAAATTTGAGGAATTTCCACCGATTTCATCTAGCAACTGTGAATATAATATGCTTTGATTTGCTTAGATTAAATATTTGACCTTTTTGGTGAAATTCCAAAATTTTGTTGATGATGAATGTATATTCAATGATTAAGCTTTCAAGGTGATTTAATAAAAGATTATTTTTTACATATTATAACGACGTCTCGTTGTATTTTCCAACTTCTTCAGGGTTTTTTTATTTTTGTCTCAAAAATCACGTTTTTTGAGATATGACTACGTCGCAATAAAGGAGCGAAATGTACATACATATGTATGTATATACACGATCAAAACACCGTAGCACAAGTGTAAATACATTTTGTATTGATACGTTTTGGAAGTCAGGCCAGTTTAATTCATTTATGGGGTTAATTTTTGAAATGAAACGTTTCTAAAGGTTTGAAATCAAGGCGAATTCATAACAGGTGGTCTCAGCTGATTATTTTTTGCTCCTTGCATCTGCTTGCATTTTGATCTGTTTTATTTGCTTATGTTTGATTTATATGAAGCGTTTGACGTTAATTTTAACAAAGAAAGCAGGTATTTTTCAAAGCGAATTAAGGCGAGTCTACCTGTTATGAATTTGCCTTGGTTTGAAATTGGAAAAAAACTAAAATTTTTCAAGCATATTTGAAACGTGAAACGTTTGTTTGATTCTGCCAAATCAGCTCGAAAATAATTAAATATTTTTGATTTCATTTCAACTTTTGCTGTTTTTCCCCCCATTTTTATTTTGAAAATGATTAAAACACTTATTTATAGTAATTTTATTTTATAAAACAATAAATCAAAAAAATGCTTTTAAAATTTATTTTTGTAGAAAACGTGATCACAAAAAAATTAAATTGATTTTTTTTTATCAAACATTGCGTGTTCTTTTCCCTTGAAACTTATAAAAGTTTCAATTATTAGCAGACATTTACAAAAGCCAAATACATATACATACATACATATGTAAGTAAATATATTAATGAGTTGTACAAGAACTGTCACAGATAAAAAACAAATTCATATACATACATATTTTATCGTTTTTTATTATTTGTAAGCACATTGATCATGCATGATGCTTTTATGCATGCACAAGAGTAAACGCATGTATGTTACAAGAACAAATACAAAATAACTACCTATTATTAATTAAGTTTTTTATTTAAGTGCGAATGCAGAAAAACTTTTTGAATTGAATTGATTGTGCAGTTAAATTGAAAATTGTATAAACATTTGTGGATTTTTTATTAATGCAAACAATCAAACGAGAGAAACCAGAGACACACACACAAGCCCACGCAACTTTTGTGGAGTTAAAAGGTAACGGCATTTAATACTAATTGCTTTATTAATACATACACATGCATACATATATACATATGCCTGCTTGCATGTGTTAAAATGGCAGCGTTGTTCTTAGGATTAGTTTTTGTTTTTTCTTTAAATGGTGTGAATAATTTAGTGAATAATCAGTGAAAAACAATACCAACTAATACTACCAGAGATCTTGATTGCTTAATACAGTAGCAGCAACAGCAACAGCAAGAATTTATAAAGATTTATGTTTGAAACTAAATTAAGCCATTGGCGTGATCATTGATGGATTTTATCTACTGAGTTACATACGTATCTACCAATATTTGTTTTTTGTAAGTGTTTTATTTCTTAATGAATTAAATGCTTTTTCATAATTCTGAATTTGCCTGAAGGTGAATGAATAATACTAAACAATATTTTTCTTAGTTAAATAGGTAGTAACTGTGTGACAAAGTCGTAAAATAAATTAATAAAAAAATTAACAAATTCTCTTTAATATGTTATACTGAATTCGGCCTGAATTTCACATTCCCATGAGATCTTTATGTAAAATAAATACTTATAGTGATTCGGGTTGGTGGATAACTTTCTCAAGTAAATTTCCGCTTTTTAAATACCGGCTAGGGTTTCTTTCCCGGGAAGCGTTGAGAAAAAATCGCAGGAAGTCAAGCAATTTTCAATTTCCCGATATCCATGAAATTTAATGGGGAATCTCGGTAATTAAAATATAATACAAAAAAATAATAAATGCAATTACACAGAAAGAAAAACTTCAAACTAAATTCAAGTATTTTCTACTAACTTTGAATACGAGTCGTACTCAAATTATTGAGTACAAATAGCAATAAAATGTACTTTATTTAATCAAGTCAAAAACGAGAATACTTTAGATAACCAACCCTAGGGGCAAATTACGGCATTCGATATCGAACAAAATTTCCATACAAATTAAAAAAATTTTGTATGGGATTTAGTTCGATATCGAATGCTGTAATTTGCCCCCTGGAGTTTCTTGAAATAAGTATGAAATTCTTTAATCACGTGAAAAATCTTGAATCAACTAAAATATTCTTAAATTAAAATATGCATTTGAATCCGTCCGTACTTAAATCAATCTTTCTGTACTTGATTTTAGTATATCTGGGATTACCGTACTTTTAACAACGCTCGGGATTAATTTAATTATGGATGCATTGACTTTTTTGAGTGTATGTTGGCTAGAATACATTTACACAGTTATAATAGTCTACAAATTTTGTCAAAAACAAATCGCATATATGTACCTATGACATAGATTTTATTAACTATGTATATGTTCAACAATTATTAAAAATTAAGCAAACATGGATCAAAAGTGGGAACAATAGTGGAATGTTTTTTTCAATATCTGAAAATTAAATTTTGCTGCCAAAACTAAAAACCGCCTGAGGTTTTTAAATATCAAATTATTTTATTTATATAGGTAGTATGAATTAAAATCAACACCGACCAAAATATAGGCATCTGTCTAATTCAGGCATCACAAAGTTGCCGGCTGTGGCCTGTGCAACCTAACCTAATCTATGAATTAAAATATTTAATATAAACTAAAATTAATGTTAATTAATACATATTTATCAACGAGTATGATTATAGCCTTATTCACAACCGATTAATAAAGTTATAGTACGTTTAATGTTGGATTTTTGTATGGAAAACCGGTTTTAAGGCACACATTAACTTGATTAATCATTTGTGAATAAGGCCATTAGTCTTTACTTTATATATGAGGTCTTACAATCAGAATCAAAGCTTCTTGAATTCAAGGAGTCAACTCCCTTCTTATTCAGCTTTGTTTTTGAAATAACTGATTTTATATTATGTTATTTTTATAATAGACTAATCAATTTTAAGTTACTTGATATTGTTTTGCCTTTGTTATCCTCAAGGCGAATTCATTTCACAGGTGGTGTTGAAACACAACTGATTGTTTTGCCGCGGTGACTGTAGTTTTGAAAAATTTTTGTGTATGTGTTTCAAATTATGCATAAAGTGGCTTAATATACATTTTAAATAAATTTTCTTTTAATGTTTTTGTCATTTTGTGCCAACCAGACGGTGTTTGTTGTAATATTAACAACACCTGAAAATGAATTCGCCTTGGTTTTCATTCAATTATATAATATCACCTTAAAAATAACAAAATCAATCATCGGGAATTAAAAACATTCGGGAATTTGGAAACTCTAGCCTAGTAATGACTTCAAAAGAAAAGTACAAAGAAATTTTTACATTAATTGTCGATTGCAGGGATGTCAAAACAATAAGTGGAGGAAATGGAGCAAGACAAATCCTCATGATTTTTTTCCGTGTAGAAATAAATGAAAATTTTCAAAACATAAATTCAGAAAGAAATCAGTACCAGACTTAAAGTAATAAAATCAAATAAATTTTTCCACCTCCCTGTCAAAAATCTGAACACGCTAACATTCTCAGCGAAAACTCCGATCGCAAAGCTAATAAATATATAAAGAACATACTCTTCCCTACTTTCACTTTGAAGTTTTAACTCATTATTTTAACATGATGATGGCATAACACAGAGGTACTTACTATCTGGGACTGTAAAAAAGTCAATACATAGAAGTCATTGAATACATAAAACACCCTGCAAATTAAATGTTTGCTGTCAGTATTGAGCTCGTGCTTTTGAAGGAATATTTCTGTTTGATATCGAACGTTTTACTAAGTGGTCTATTGTGCAACTTTTGTTACGCTCTAAAAATTTGTTTTCACGAACAAAAACAGAATTTATTGAACTGACTACCATCTGCATAATAAACGTACGCTCTACTACTGCGCCACTCGGAGAATAATGTACTTGTTGTAAGTAGTTATATAACTACTGTAAAGTAGTGCAGATGGTATGCAGTTTGTTTGGAAAAGTCTGTTGTTCTTAATAGAAGTCATTACCAAATTTTTGGTGGGATTATTTGTAGAATGAAGATTAAAATTCATATTAGAAAGTCTTTAGTGGACACTAGATCCAGAGATGGAAAATTAAACTTTCAAAAATTTATTTGTAATGCATGTTTTGTAATGCATCTCAATGCAAATATCAAAAGAAAGTACAGCGAAAGGAAATATGTGGATACTTTGTAAGTCGCATCAAAAGAGAACGCTTTCGAATGGAAATGTGAATATATGTACATGCTGCATACACAAGTTCATACACTTTTCTTTTAGAATTGAATTACTGTCTCACTTTCCCACAGAATTTATTTCAATTAGAGAAAATTGAATCAAATTAAAAAATTAAAAACACAAAAGCCCATTAGCCCATTCCCGTCACATGTTTACTCCAATAAATTAAACATTTAACTGCAATTTCATTCAATATCATGTTTTCTTGTACACACCGATTTAAACACAGCAATTAAATAGTTGATCTTACAGCGTTTCGAACAGTGTGATAATGAACTTGCAACACATACATACGCACATTAACACAAACTGATCGACACCTTTCAGTCAGTTAAGTATGCACTTTAAAAATCTTTTTTTTTACGAGATAACAATCACATAAATATGTATATCTTTAAACATTTGTTATAGTTTTCAATTCATTTGTATCGAATCTATTGTATAATTTTCTGTTTTCAATAAAACTAATAATTTTATAATTTTATTGATCGTTAGGAAAAACTTTATTATCTTTTAATTTATTTTTAAGTTGTAGCCTGTTTTGGATAATTAAACAGAAATTATAATAATAATAATAATAAAAAACATCAATTTGCCATTAAAAGCCATTGTGTGTGACATATTCACTACATCTAATTTGTTACAGATTTCATTATTTTACTTTTTCATTCTTGTGCTTTTTATTCCGTTTTTTAAAACATTTTTTTCCATCTATTTACATAGATATTTATTCATAATGATCGTATCACTCACTGTACATTGTTTTGTCTTGTCTTGTCTTAAGTGTCAATCGTATTAATTAAATTGCAATTTTGAAACTTATTTAAATAATGTCTTGCTCTGCTGTTTTATATCGCGTTTATTTTCTTGTTTCATCTGATATTTATTGAATTCATAAGCTGATAATCACTTAATACAAAGAAAGATTTAATTAATTTGAAGAAAAGAAATCATGAAAAGAATAATGAGATTCTATAACAAACAATGCTTTCAAAATTATAGATGATTTATGTATCAACTCTGTAGAGCCAATTTTATAAGGAGTATTATGGGTATTCACTTCCACTAGCCATCCTATTGCATATTACATTAAAACAGAGTCACGAAAAGGGCTACAAGACAGCGATTTAGTACCCAAGCGACCTCAAATGGTCGAGCTCTTAATGAATTCAGATCGGATCGTACACATAAAAAGTGCCGGTGTCTGATTTCATCAGAGTACATTCTATTGTAAGAACGATAAAACAGAAACACACCCCACATATTGGGCCAATGCTCGAGTGGTTCAGTAGAGTTGATTACCCTGCTGTCATCGATGAACTTCTTCGCCTTCTCCTATACGTGGTCGAAAATTTTCAAAAGATACTTTGAAGAAGCGGGTCATACGCAAGAATTGTATTCCGTTTTGGGTCGGACATAGATGGTATAAATAGCAAGCTGACAACTCTTTGTGATGTATCTTTTACACGGTCACAAAAACACGAGGCACTTGAAATTTTCTTTCAAAAAAAATACCAAACATTCATGAACTTCCATGACTAGTCCATCAAGAGCTTCTAATTGCTTAATATGACCCAAAACTTCAAATGGATCAGCATGTTCTGTCATATGCCTGTACAAAAGCATAAAAAATTTCGTGTTATATTTAAAATCGATCTCCTGATCCCATTCACAGGTTGTCGCAAAATAGTGTACCCTTCACGTTTTGCGATTATTAACTTATTTTCAAGCTGCTTCTCAATTTATAATTTGTGTAAATGGTTTTTTATTCAGAGTTTTTCTTAATTACATTTAGTTTAAATTTTAATAAAATGAAAAAGCAGAAATGATCCTCATCTCGTTCTTCAGGTAGTGTAAAAAATACATACAAATATTTTGCATTCTCAAGCTTTGAGAGTAGAATATTATTACATTTTCCCATTGTGGTCTGAGTAAATTTAAATCCTTCAGTTTCTTTGAGTTATGACGGTCTTCAATAAATGAGCGGTGTGTACATACATATATCTATTTATAATACAACGGACTTCAGTTACAACGAACCGTGCAACTTTGTTTGCAGGAAATATTTTTTTCTTTCAAGATATAAACATGAGGAGCAGGTACTAAAAAATTCATATTAATTTTTTTTATTCCCGGAATGTTTGTAACTCATATTACAAATCTATTTAAAAATTTCACATATTTTATTTTTTCGTTGTCATTTTTGTTATATAATAGTGAATAATAATTTCAGTTTCCAGTTCGCTGGAATCGAAAGAAAAATTTCTTTCGTACCTATAATTACATTTAAAACAAATTTAAAAATTTGTTTTTGTTTCAAATGTAATTATACGAAAGAAAATTTCCTTTCGATATCGGCGAACAGGCAGTCAGTTTTTTTAAAAATATTAAGACGTAACTGTTGGTTTCGGACAAGTTATTTTACTGTACATGCCTATTTTGATTTTATAAGGATTATATTACATACACACATCAATGTATATATGTAATTCTTAGCCACTTTATTGCCATTAGTGAGTCAAATCGGCCCGACGGCAGTTTCATACACAGAAGATACAAATTAATATGTGTACAATAATAATTACGAATCAGCAGTATTCGATTTCCATTTTTGTGCAATTATTAAATTTTAATCTCCTTTTGAAAAATTACTTTCAGTTCCGTCTTACCTTAAAGGAGCTTCCGATTCGTCATAGCAACTCCCACCATCCATGTCAATATCTGAGCCCGTGCCACACGAAAGGCGGGAATCAGAATCAACATCGACGTGTATCTCTTGATCTTCAACGTCATCACGATCATCTTCTTCATGTGACGATGACATGCTGGAGCAACAGGGAGCCAATTTGCACAGTTTCAATTTAAAAACTTGTTAATTTATATAAAATTGTTACGTTTATTTTAAATATTTTTAATTTATTTTTTTAATTTTATTTCTTACTAAAATAATGTTATTATTTATTTATTTCACAACTATGTATGCACGTACACACATATGTATATTTTTAATTACGTATTTCATTATTATTAGCTTGTTATATCTAAGTAGATATATACCTATATGGTTTACTTATGTACATATGTATGCATATGTGTTTAATATGTATGTATAAGCCGCCGCTTTTTATGTTTTCGATACGATTCAAAAAATTTCTAATTCAATCGTTTTTTTTTATAGGTATGAACTTTAATTTTTAAATATTAAACCGTTTAATTGGAAAAGCTCTCATCGGTTTGTATGTGTTTTTGAATGGAATCGATGCTTTGTTTTTGGAGGCAAACAATAAAAGAACCGTTTAAGATTTAAGCGCTTTAACGAACTCGACAAATTGAGGTGTTAACGCTAACTGAATATGTATTAAACTTCCCCGTTGCAAAACATTAACCGACCGTACCATACCCGTACATTTTAAACCACACACCACTGCTGCTACCACCAGCCGCTATCGAATTGTATACCAATACCACTTTAGGAAACACAAAACGTCTTCCATCCGTATCCACTTACTTACAGATCAACATTGTCTTGTTAGCAAAAGCTAATGATGTTTTAAATTGTTGTTGTAGCTATTTTCTTATTGTTAAAGGTATGTAATATAAACACCACCACCATCGTGGACGTTGTCAAAAAGTTAAAAAAAACACACACAGAAATCGTCATCATCATTCACACACACACACCACCAGCAGCTCTTTAGCTTGTTAGACCAGTTTAACTGCTTCCTTCCTTGGTTTAATTGTGTTGTTTGTGTAACTGCTGATGTTGTTGGAATTGTTGTGATAAAGTGCAGCTGAATTAAACCTAACCTACGATAATAATGACACTTGCTGTATTAACGTTTGCTTAAATGTGGTATCATAATAATATAAATTTGTGCACACACTCAACCACACACACACACTGTATAAGAAAACTCCGCCTTTCCTTTTCCGAACATGAGAGGTTTTGTATTTTCAAATACACTCTCTTGCTCTCAGAACAAATAAACAAACAGGTTTATTTTTCTGTGTGATTTCAACTAAAACTTGGCATCACTTGTCGCTATTAATGGGGCGTTGCTCAATTGCAGTTGGCTGTACGCAGCCGTGTAAATTTGTTTGTTTGGACTTGTGTTGTATTCAATTTTTACTGTTTTTATTTAACAAGCTAATGACCTGTATGAATGGCTTTTTTCAATTGAATGCATGCGGGGAACATTGTGTTGTAGTTGTTGCTGTTGATTTTTAGGCACATCTTTTTGAGTGTTGATACTTTTCATCGACTGTTAGAAATATGGGGAACATTTCATACCCACATTATTGACAATTATCTTAGGGGTAGTAAATAAAAAACGATTCAAAATAGCACTTTAATTTCACAGAGTTTCTAAGATCTATCTTTCATTCCTTGTTTGGTTTCATTAAGGCCCTGCCGCTTGCTGGTAGCTTGCGAAAAAATTAATCCAGAAAAGAAGTCATGAGTGGTAGTCACATGTGGTGCTCCATAAAAAAATTTTATGAATGACATTAATGAACGTTATTTCTAGTAAAGCCATACATATATGTATGTAGGTACAAACAGAAATTAAGTTTATTGAATTTCATTTAATATTTGAAAAGATACTTGTATTAGAACAACCCGTTACATATATACATATGTGTAAGTTAGCACCCTGTTAATAAATTATGCTAAAATCACAATTGGCAAATATGAAATACCTATGTAATTTATTTAAGAATGTAAAGATGGAACAATAAACTCAGTAACAATTTGATAATTAACCACGTCGTTTCATTTACAAGACCGGATTTTTGGTTAGAACGCTAGAAACGTTGTACAAACTGTAGTAGATCCCGAGCTCGATTAAAGGTGGGCAACGTATAATAACTTATACAAGCAAATGGCTAATAACTCAGTAGTACTTTGTAATATACAATACTTGCTAAAACATACAAATATTAAAGAAGATTTTATTTGTACTATTTAGTCTGATGATACCCATTATTTATTTATCTTTTTAATGCAATTATTTTTCATCATAAAAATATCGATTACAAAAGCTTTGCTTTGGAATTTCTAAATATGTTGTGTGGGTACAATTCATATGTGGAATTGGCAACTCTACTCTCCATAAAGTTTTGTTTGGTTGGGTGTGTGTGTGTGTGTGTAAGTTGTCTTCCTAGGACGACATTTTAAATTGAAAACGTTTGCTTTTGGGGTTTTCTTTTTTCATAGAACTCACACATATTTCCTCTCACCAACATTAACTCACTTATACGCACATGTGTATAATATTTTTTAATACTTTTTGGTGGGAGTTGTTCTATTTGTATTCTTTTGCTCAAAGATATTTTCCTTATTTAGTTTTTCTTTCTTTGCAACACAAGCAAGTGTGTTAACTTGAGATATATGTACATATGTATGTATGTATTTATATGAATATACAGGTATAGTAGCAGCTTGTTTGGGATTGTGTTTTAAATGTTGAAATTGTTGTGGAAAGTGCAAATGTGGCAGATTAATAGCACAATTGGTAATAGCAGTCAGTCTTTGCTTTTTTAATTTTGCAAATTTTTTTTGTTTTATTTTTTTTTTTGCTGGGGTGCGAATCATTTAAGTGCCATTTGCCATAAATGGGTTGGGTTTTAAATAAGCAGCTTATACATGGATGTACATACATACATATGTATGTGTGTAGTTGGTGTGGTTGGACAGAGTACGTTTGTGTTTGTTCCAATAGATGGGGTTATTTGTGAATGTTTTTTGTAAGTGTCTGTCTATCGATTTGGTTTTTATGTTGTTATCTGTGATTGAACAATTTTCTGTCTAACATGCGTTTAAATTATACACAAATACACACATAGTAATAGATAAATTTATTTATTTATTCAAACGATATGATACGAGGGTAAACAGTAATGTTGTTTCGTGAAAACAAAAGAAAACTGAAGCTGGCTCGGTGTTTAACAATTTATTTTTTGCAAAAAAAAATCTAAAAATTTTACGTTTTTTTACTCATGTGTTTCAGATCCATTATTCATACGTATTGTACATAAATGTTACGGCCACCTTAAAAAAGGATACGTAAACGTTTAGGTATAAACAGTGTTGCCAAAAACCTTTTATAATTTTAATTAATTTATGTATGTAGGTATTTCAAAAAAAATATTTATTTAAAGGTTTCTAATTGTCAACACGTTTTATATCCAATAGTTGTCAATAGACTTTTCAGGTTGCCGCCTACCACACAACAATGCTCAAGTGTACAACTCAATACAATTTTCTTATGCTGGCTACACACCTTGCAACGTGTTTATGCAATACGTTTATCATTCATGTTTCATATTTTTTGATACACACACTGCAACCAAAAATTAAACCACAAATGCAACATCATTTCTGTATTATGTATGTATTCGCATTGAACATCGCGCATGATGAATTGTTTAACGAAGAGGAGGAAAATGAGGTGCAACCAAAGCAAAAAGGATATGGTAAAATAATTGGTGTAAAAAAAGAAGAGTTTTCAAATGAGACTATTGAAAGAGTTAAAAGAAAATGAGCCAAAAGATTACAGAAATTATGTGCGAATAGACGAAAAAAATTTTCTTAAATTATTAGACATAAGAAAAAGAAAATTACAGAGCTCATTCATGTTTTCCGAGGTTGACAAAAATCAAACATATTAACAATTTGCTGGTTTTGAATGAACTAAACCAGTAAAAAGAATAAACCCGACTACACACTATGAAACGAACATCAATGCAACCAAAAAATATCAAAATATTTTGATGTTTATGAAATCTTGAATGCAACACGAAGTGAAACCATGAGCACGACTACAGACTATGCAACCTACAATGAAACAAGCCTGGTTGCATAAACACGTTGCAATGTGTGTAGCCAGCATTAAAAACACCATTCAATATTTGCTTCCTCGACCACATTTAACAAGTCATTCATTCATTTTTTTTTGTCTTCCTTTGCAATTTTATGCTTAAAAGTCGTTCTTTTTAAGATCTTCATTGGCTAAATGCCTGAACCATGTCTTTTAACTTGATAGCTTTTTCCCGTTGTTCTTGTTGTTGTTGTTGCAGTTGTTTTCTAATGGTATTGTTATTTTGTTTATTTGCTGAACTTATTTCTAATCTCCAAACTATTGGCATGCGGATGATAGTCAAATAAAGAAACCGAAACAACAACATTACACTCGTTCATGTAAGTAGTACATATTTATTTATTTCCAAACCATAGTTACTTACATACATACATACATACGAGTACATGAATGTTTAAATGAGTGTATTTTTATGGATTTCTTCTAAAAATGTTTTCTAATTGAGATGCGTTGCTATTTGCAGGATTTTAAATTTTTAATTTCTTCTTTTATTCATTGAAATCGACCGTCATTTGTTGTGAAATGTGGTTGGCTGTTTGGTAAACTTTTTTTATCAGTTTGCTGCCACCATCATTACATTCTGTTTTAGTGCTTTTTAAAAATGTTCATTTTTATCGAATAATTAGAAAAAATATAATTAAAGTTTACGTCAGATGTGGAGGGGAATATTTGGCAAAATCGCGTATGCTACAAAAGCTTAAACTTAATAAATCACGCCTAAAATCGCAGCATTAAAATTGTATATTATTTTTATGATACTATTTTAGACGTTTAACTTAATACTAGTATTTCCTATGGCCGACGCAATTGACCATATTCTAGTAATTAAATATTAATGATCTAATTCACAAACGATTAATAAAGTTAATGTGAGCATGAAAGCCGGTTCTAAACATTCTAAATAAAATTTAAAAGCTTTTAGCTCATTTTTGCTCACAAAGTATGTATATGTCAAACAGACATGCATGCTTTGCTTATTTTTCAACTTGAAGCTGATACATCCATATGCAGTAAGTGTACATGCATTAGCAACAACTTTAAACGCTTATAGCTTCCAAAATACTGAGCCGATTTTAACAAAATATAGATTGGTCACGTTTGTGAATAAATATCTTCAAAATGAGTTAAGTTTTGTAAAAATCGACTGAAGGTATAATATGAGCGTAAAAGGGATCTAAACTTGTTTACCTATTAATTATATTTTATATATTATTTCCTCTATAGCATGGTACTCTGTTCATCATTTCGTGCGAACTGCTGTCAAAAGTTCATATAAAAAAATTCATGCGAAATAATTGCAAAATAATATGGCCGAAGTTGTAATCTGTTCATCTTCTAAAAACATACGAAATGTTTCTGGCAGCATTATTTTTTCAACCACAAAATGTTTCTGACAACATATTTTTCAACTGCGAAATAATGTAAGCACCACTTATTTCGTACGGACTTCCAAACAACAGCTGATCAGATAATTCTGGGCGTTGTGGTTTTAATTTTAAGTTTGCTGCCCAGAAATAATTAAAATAATGGAAAATAATGTGTCTTCAATGAGCTCCCCCGTAGCAGCCTCGATTTACATTAATTGATACATTGCAGTACAAGCTCCTAAAATTATTTTGTTGTCCATTTGTTTTATTTTTTTTTTAAATAAACACATTTTTTTGTTTTTATAAGAAAAACAACGTTGCTCATTTTAAGGCAATAAGACCGATAATTTTGTTATAAATCGAGGTATTGTCGCCACTGATTAGTTGTAAAAATTTTCAAACGAAATAATCAATGTTGCTCAACATTTTTCGCAAATTTGAACAGAGTACTAAGCTTATGATGTAATTTATGAACATATAATAGAACGTCATTAATCCGGGCAACCTTTGTCCAGGTTACTGAATCGGCCGCACTTTAGATAAAAAAATTTAAAACTCAAAATATAAGTAGTTAAACAAACAAAAAGAAACACGTAAAAACCAAAACTAAAAAAGTGATTAAAAAACATTATTGTTTGAAATACGAACTTATTTTTGTTTGAATACACAAAACAATACTCGAGGATCAGTATCGATATATATTTTTTTGAAGTGCAAAGGTGTATTGTCCAACACTAAAAGCACTTTCAATTGCTTATTGGCACAATGAGCCGAATTTTCACTACTATAAACACATATTGTTGTTGGAACTGCCCTCTAAAATAGCAAAAATTCATTATCATTATATATTTGATCTTTACTTATTTCCCATTTCTTCTAGAGCTTTTGAAAACTTTTTATAACCGGCCCTATAGCAGAACTATCGCTCTCTTCTTTCCGCAAATTTTTAGGCATTTCATTCTATCGCTGAAAAATTATTGGTTCCCAGAATTTTTTGTTATATCTTGCTTTGCTTAGTGTACACAATCTCAGTTAAAGCAGACACATGCAAATTACGATGCTGAATGAAATCACCACTTCCTATATTTTTTCTTTTCCCTAAATATATTTTTCATTCACTATTTATTTATGCAATAGCAAAGTTCGTATGGTCGTGAAAAATAAAAGCAATTTAACTATGGTGAAATTTCTTTCCTTTTTTTGGAAAAAGCTAAATAAGTTTGTTTTCAGCGATAATTCAAATGAAGAAGTTTGAACAACGCATGCTTATGAAAATTCAAGTCGATTATTGGTCGCGTTCAGAAGACGTAACTGTTTGGCAAGCGTTGAGTGTTTGTCTTAGAAACGCAGAGTTGAGCTGTTCCGCTCCACACAACAGTTGAGTATTTGCTGCGATTTTTTTCCTTCATAAAATTTTTTCGCTATAAATAGTAAAAATGATGTGGTTAGCTTTCACAGCTGATCAAGACAGTTATGCGCTCTTATATTCTAATGCAACGCCATTTTGTTAGGTGGCGCCTGCAAATTAATTTCTTAAATATTGCGTCACAAATGCGATAAAGTAACGAATAAAGAAATAAAATTAAAATACTAATTTCATTAAATATATGTGCGTAGGTTTATTATGGTGTCTAATTATTTTAATTATAAATTCAGTTCAATATAAGATTTAAAGACTTTTTGAACACAGCGGCAGCTTAGCGTTGAAATATAAATACTATAGGCGCAAGTTTACCATTTTATTGCAGTGTTTTGTTGTGCATTTTTATGTTGTGAATATTAAATTTGTGGTGCAGATTTTAAATTAAAAGTGGAAAATTCCTGGGCTGCCGCTACTGACCATAGCATTGGCGATCGCATTTGTAATATATAACATTTCTTTTGCAGCACTTTTATTTCTTTTCAATTGTTTACATTAATCAGCTGTTCATTTTCCCATTATTCATCAAGCCGGTTCTGAGACGTATTTGGAGTCAACTAATAAAATTGAATTTACTTCCAACTATTTAATCGTGTGACTATAAAACATTTAATTTTTAAGAAATAAATGATGCTTGTAAAATATTTGATATATTTTCTTAATAAAAGTTAAAAAAAAGAATTCATTTTTTGCGTAAACTTAGAGTGTGAAAAAGATTACTCTACGACTTATATAATCACTAAAGCAGAACTCTAAATATAAACAAACAGATTTGGGAATATACAATTAAGTTGAACTATCCTTGAATTTCGAATAAGTTGAAAATTGTAAATAAATCCGCTAAAAATTAGTCTTTATTTTCCCGCTTTCCTAAACTATAATTCCATAAAAGTTTTCTTATAATGTATATGGATGTCGTATCACTAACACATACACATTTCTCTGGTCCACCATTATCGTTTTGAATTTATTTGCAACGCTGAAAAAAAATTTATTGAAATAAACTTTCAAAATTTAATTTAAATAATTTTCCAATTATGCATAACAGCAGCAACAACAACATTTATTTGCCTGCAGATGTTTTCAATTAGGTACAACAACAATGTTGCTGCAATTGTTGATTATCATCGTTCATTGCTTTTTACTTTGTTTATTTGGAGTCAACAAATAAAATTGAATTTATTTCCAACCATTTAAACGTGAGACCATAAAACATTTAATGTGCTCCTATTGTGAAGATAAAAGAGAATAAATATAATAAAGCATCAACAACAACAATAAAAAAAATGGGGAAAACAATCTACTGGATTGGATGTTCAAAAAAAACCCAAACGCATACACTTGTACTCATGCAAACAACATCTAAACACTTAGCCAACACCACCTACATACGAACACGAGAACGTGTGGACTGACTGTGAAATTTAATTTCTGGAAATTGCTCTGTATTTAAATGCGATTTCGAAAAAAAAACTAATCAAAGCTAAAGTACAACGATTCGCATTTAGTACATTTGTATTCACTTTTATTCTATAGTTGGTCATAAATGAACAACAATAACAACAACAGCAGCAGCATCATCATTTAAATACGCATCACGAAGCCATCTCATGAAACAACAGGCAGACACTATAACAGCTCGTACCATGTTAAGGACATATTGCTGCTTTTCGTGTAGATGATTACATACTTTTAATTGTTGGGTAGGGGAAAAATTCAATGTCTGTTGCCTTATTAATCTAATATCACATTGTCTACCTTTGTGGCGTCGTTAGAGTCTGCAAACAGAATCCGCTGCAAAAGACACAACCTGCTCCATGTTGTCGATTTTTATCGTTCGTCTGAAACTCTGACCGAAAAACAACAGATCTGCATATTTTCTTAGTCTCGGTGCGTATTATAAAAAATTCTCTTTCTGAATTTTTCTTTGATTCTCTTTTAAAAGTTTCATTCGTGTCTGCACACAATTTTTGTTAGTGACATTTCACAATCACGCAAGGAATGTAAAAGAGTTCGTAAAATAAGCACACCTCCCATTTCAGGTTGACAATTACGAATTAGTAAACACAAGATAATTTGCAGACGAATGCAAGTATGTACCCCCTCTGTTTCATCTCTCCCCACCCGACTAATAACCTCAGACTTTGTAAAAGAAAACTATCATAATGTTAACCCGATCATGCTAAATAAATAAATTCAATATTCAATAGATTGTTAGATATTTTTCGTTCAGAGTTCCAAGCGAACGATAACGTTCGATATCGGGGAACTGCCCGTAAATTACTCTTTCTCTCACATAATACTTTATTGTACCCAGTGAGCATTTCTGGCCCGCATGTCTGATGTTAGAATTAATCTGACAGCAAAACTCACGGAAAAAGAGACGTTTGACAACTTCTTGATTCGATATGAATAACTTACACGACATGTGTACGACATATCTTGAAAAGTTTAAGAAATTTCTGATATATATTTCCAATTTTGTATTAGAATTTTCAGCAATTCGGGATTAATTATGTCACACGAAGAGTAAAAAAACTAAAACCCTGGCTGAAGTTTCGTTAGATATTTTTCCGACATTGTTCAGACTATTAAAAATATCCTTTCGAAATTCCCCAAGAAATCCAATCAGAATAAATATAGTTTTCTATTGTTCATTTTGCAAAGCACACCATTCACATTTCAATTTAATTGTCAATTTAGTCTTTCAATTGAGTTGATTCGTGACCACACACTTCATAAACTGAATTGAAAGATTTTCATTCAATTGTCAAATTTATATGTTTTTTTCAATTACAATTACAAATTAATAAGAATTATTTTATTTTCCAAAGTGCTGGATTTTCTTCGAGCAATTGGAAAATTTCTCTTTAAGCATCCACGTTTGCCAACAAAGTAATTTTTATATTTTTTATTTAAAAATCAATGAAATTACTCAACATAAATTTTGACAGCTGATCCAGAGAACGGAACACACACAGCACAATCGAATTGAAAGACTTATTAGCCAACTTAAAAAAATCGAAATCTTTTGATTCTTCTTCAACCAACCCGAAAACTGCCAAACTAACCAATTGACAGATCATACAGGCCTTGATTTGGACAACAATCGACTCAGTTGCCAATAGGATTGAAACGTGTATGGGGTACTTAAAAGATTAACGAATTTATTTAGAAAAAAATTTTAATTTTCTTCTCAGCCATTCATATGATTCTCGTTAGGCTTTCTAACCAACCTCGGATACGGATTTGAGATCGGCAAAAAACTACTCGCTGTCCTTGCACAGATATTTTTTTATTACGCTTCATTCAGTAGTTAATTGGATTTTATATTTGCTTTAACTACAGCAACAGCAACAGCAATAACAATAAGAAGTACATAATAACTAAAAAGCTATTTGAACAGCAATAACAATATACTATAATTGCAATGCAATTTGAATGTTAAACAACAACACAAGCATGAGACTAGAGTATTCAATAGCTCGACTTTTTTTTTGGAGAAACCGATTATATATTTATTCCAAAGATAGCTTTTTGTGTTAAAATTTTAAATTTGTTTTCATAAAAGCATTATAAAAAAGGCTCAATAAACAGAATGGACCTTATATTGATAAATGTTTTATTTAATGTCGGCAATTGTGTATGGAATACAATATCAGATAAATGTCCGCCTCTGTTGGCCTCACAAATGCGAGAACATTTTTCATTACATTCTCACACATTTCACGCGGCATTTCATTAATTTCATCATGAATATTTTGTTTGAGTTGCTCAAGCGTATCTGGTTTGATTGACTAAACCTTGCTTTTCAAATATTCCAACAAAAAGAAGTCCCGAGCAGTCAAATCAGGCGGCCGTGGAGGCTAATCCACATCACTATTTCTTGAAATAACTTGTTGTGGAAAGAGGTCTCGCAGTAATTCCATTGTAATCCTGGCTGTATGCGATGTGGCACCGTTTTGTTGATACCACATGTTAATCAAGCCCAAAGCATGCAGTTGTGGCGTTAAAAAGTTTTCAATCATATCACGATATCGCTCCCCATTCACAGTTTCCGTTACGCCGTTTTCATTTTCAAAGAAGTAAAGTCCAATGATTCCTCCTGATCAAATTGCACACCAGACTGTCACTTTTAATGGATGCGAAAGTGACTGAGGAATAATTTGAGGGCTTTCCATTGACCAGAACCGACTTTTCTGTTTATTCACAAATCCATTCAAATGAAAATATGCCTCATCGCTCATTATGATTTTTTCATGAAAATCGTGGTTGTCATGGGCGATCTGTAAAATCCTATTGGCATATGTACGGCAGCGTAAATTATCTTGTGGAAGAAGCTCTTGTGTCAACTGAATCTTAAATGGAAACAAATGCAAATCCTTGTGCAAAATTGTGGCCAATGTGGTTCTTTGAAGGTCGAGCTCCTGAGCACGGCGTCGAATTGAGGAGCAGCAGTAATGTTTTCAGCCGATCTTCTAGTACGTTGCCTATCACCTACAGACCCTCCTGCTTCGAAATCATTCACTACACGATAAATAGTGCGTTTTGTTGGCACGTTGTTTCTCCCAAAAATTTCACGTAACTTTTTCATCGTCACAGTAATCTATGATTGATTTTGATCAAATGTTTTAACGATTAAAACACGTTGGTTTATCGCATGTTTTTCCATAATAAATTTGCTACGTGTCTACTTCACGACTGCCACGTATGAACTGTCAAGACTAGTGTTTACCAAAATGGCGGCAAAACAAAGTAGTATAAATTCCCGGTGGAGACCCTGTATTAAACTTAAAAACGAAATCGGCATAATACTCCAAGAAACATTTAATTTTTATTGTGTTTTATGTATTCAATGACTTCAAAATATTGACATTTATTTATATTATTTGTTGGCTAAAGTGGCAAATATTTGCCTCCAAGGACAATTCCTTCTTAAGAAAATTATTAAAAATACCGAAGTAGAAGATGTGTAAAGTATGTACTTCATATGTTTATTTACATTTTAAGTCATTACTTTGCCCAAGTAAAGTTTTTGCAGGGCGCATATGCATATGTATACTCCTCTTTAGTTTTTAATGGAGATATTTTAGGTGGGCTTCAGTTTCATGTATAATCAGACTTCATCAGAGAATGAAAATGATTTTATATGATTAGAAAAGACAGGAAATTCAAATTTGACTACTTGCTGGGGCAAGAAGATCCCTATCCGATACCGCAACACACCTCTGCAGCAACCGGGTCATTCACATGGGCAGACTTTATTCAACACATCATCATCATCACCATCATCGTACTATTTAAATAAGCATTAAGCTTTCTCTACTTATTTAGTCTCTTGCGTTTTTCGTATCATCAGGCTAAATCGTTTTGAGGTAGTCTGATTAAAAATGGGAAAGCTACAGCTTTGCTTATTAGTAGAGGGTCGAGGTGTCGACTTAAGACAAGCACGTAATATGTTTTATATAATATCTTTCTTTTCGTTTATATATCTGCAAGTATTTTCACAATACATATTCGTACAGCTACAATGAACAATAAAATATAATACTTGGTATGAATATAAAACCATTCTTGTATGCTAGAAGATGCTACATTGGCTTTGACAGAAAGTCGAAGTAATAGAAAGCAATTTAATGTTGCACTCACACACACTCTAATATAAAATAAACAGTAGCATTTTTGAGTTGTGGCTTTTTCTTTCATTTACACTTTTTGGCCAACTTTATTGTTTACGAGTAGCTCATGTAATATTTAGTTAATACTTCTTTACTTATCTTGCTCATGTATGGCATTGTTGTCTTATTCTGGCCTAACAAAAATCTACCAAATATTTATACTAACAGTCACCACAGTTCACCTGGTCACATCTAATGTGGATTTTTATTTGTGTCATATGACCAAATCAAATAATCATTCAATGCAGCATTTCAGTTCCAATCAAGCGGTAGCAATATCATTATTGAAAGAGACTTATTTTTATTCCTTTCTTTCTGTTGTCTTTTATTTCGAAATCACTTTTGTCGTTTGGTTTAAATTGGCTGGTTGTCTCTTGGGCTCACACCAATAGTAGTGGTGGTTCGCCGTTAAATTATTACAATTTTCTTTATTAATATTCCGATAATGTAATGGAATTTTGGTTATAAAAAACAATCTCCAAAGATATTGTACTTTGAATTTACGGTTTAACTGGCATGTTTTCAAAGGAAAATATTGGAATGAATGCGAGGAAATATTTATTGCTATCAATTTTTGCTTTCTAATATTGCTAATATGTATCGCCAAAGTGAGAAAGTTTAATATTTTATTGAAAGCAAACCGATAAAAGTTTTTTTTAATGTATATTTTCTGTCGAATTTTATATGAGTATGAAAACCTTTTTAGAGTGATTGTAGTGCACAATTTGATCAAACATAAAAGTTTCTGTAGCTCGTTGATATGTGACTAGTCATATTAAAAACAATTAATTGCTGATACATAGATGTACTTCGAACAAGGACCTTTTTAAAAGAAATTTCTTCGCATAACTCTCAACAGAATTTCTTTTAATCAGCCGCTCAATATGTAACAGTGTTATAAAAGTATTGACAATTTGAGTACTGAGCACTCAATACCCAAAACTAACTACTCAATACTTTCAGAGATGCATTTCCATATTTTTATACAAAAATTTCACTTGCAAATGTTTCAAATTAATGCAACTTGGTTTTGAGGAATCTTAAGCGCACTTAAATCATTTGCAACAGTTACAAAGTCTGGCCATGAATTATAATGGAATACGGTTTATAATAAAATAGAATTTGAATCTATTAAATATTTCAATTTTTAAATAAGAAAAAACGTTAAAAGTATTGAGTAGTATCGAGTGCTCAATTGAAAAAGTATTGAGTAGTCAAAAGTAGCCGCTTTTTACAACACTATTATGTGCATGAAGGTAATATCTTTTTTATTGGTGACATCTTCCAGTTCCAAAATGGTGTAGGGTATGAAAAAAACTAAGACCACCAAGTGCATTGAAGTTTTGTATGTACGATTTTTTTTAATAAAAAAAATGATAGTGGTTGTAATCCAAAGTAATTATTATTTGGCAAAAGTTCTTACCGTTTTTTAGTAAAAAAAAAATTGAATATGAGACAATATTCCAAAGGAACAAAGTAAAAATTTAAATGAATTAATTTCAACTTACACTGCAACACAGAAACAAGGTTATTTTTTTGGGAGCCGCTACACTCCCATTATCAGTGTTGCTTAACTCGAATAACTTTTTCTTGTTGATATAAACATACTTACAAAATCGTTACCCATCATTAATTAGAGCATTACAAAACCGGTACCGAAACCGAAAAATATATATTGATATTAAATTTCTTTATCTCTTTACTCACCTCCGTTCTTCGTATAATATTACAGTTGCTCATATGTCCATATGGCCTAATTCATATACGATTAATAAAGTTTTTGTATGTTTATTGTACATTAAGTATATTAATCGTTTATATTTATTTACAATAAAAACTATTTTTTATTTTAATTTATATGAAAATGATTCAAGAAATGATCGGAATAATATATGAAGTGGCAGATTATGTCCACAACGAACCCATTTTTCATAATTTTTTAACACTTAAATTTGATCATAAATTTATAATCGATCTGCAGTTCTGGATGACCTTAAACAAGTCAAACTTATGGAAGGTATTTCAACATCCCCAAATTTTTTACTGATTGCATTAACAGCTTTAAAAATTTGTATTGGAGACACAGTTTGGAAAGAGAAACACATATCATGGTCTACATAATCGAAAACAGAATGCTGATCACAACCACTTGTAAGGAATTATCATTTACTTGTTCAAAATCAAGATCAATCGAAGCATGAACAGCCCAGTCCGCATTTCTTAAAGATCTCCAAAACATTTGCACAATTTAATCTTTCTAAGATTTTAAATCCATTTTGTCTTTTAAATGTGCGTATAATTGATTTCGTTCTATTTCTATATTTACGATCTTCAATGTAACCTTTATATGACATATCCCTTCGTGACACGGCAAAGTTTAAATTGCCAGACATTCATCCAAGATCCCCTACTAGCAGTTCGCACTATTAAAAAAGGTATCTGAAATGAAAACCTGAAGGTTAACATCAGTTGATTGATAAATAGAGGAAAAGTCATAGGAATCACATAAAGCATCATATCAACTCCCAGTCCGTAAGGCCCCCGACAACTCCGATTATGGCAGTGTAACACCCGAACGGCTAAAACGGTTTTCTTTAATTGTAACTAACTGAACTGTACGTTGTCTTCATGTTACCACGCTTGATGACCCACCAAGCATTCATTTTTACATTGATTTTGTGCTGTTCGCTTGATGAAAAAATAAAACAACGTCTCTAAATGAAGAAATGTTAATAACAAAAATGTTATTTAATAAGTTCCAAAACTTCATTTTTATATCAGTCATTTCTTCGTTTTTCTTTTAATTCTAACACTTTTTTGTACGTGTAATTTTTCTGGTTTTCTTTTAATTTCGCTTTTTTTGACAACTGTTCACAATGAAAATATCATTCTAATGAAAATTTATTAGTCCTTGATGGGTTAACACTATACAAATATGTGTATAACAAGTGACAGCAAGCATGCCAAAAATCTAAATTTTTTGATTTAGCATCAAGCATCGTTGGTGTCACACATCCTAACACAATTTCACTCATACTATAATCAATCTTAGCAAGCATTTTGAACGTGTCTGAGACCCTTCAGACTCTTGATCAAGTCACCTTTCAAACAATCAGAAATTAAGTTCGTTCATCTGTTTGGTAACCTACGATATCACAGACGTTTTACTTATAATACTTCAAAATTCATACAAAATTTAATAAAAATGATTACGAGTGTTATTAATAAATAAATCAACTAAAACACACTACAATTACTTTCAACAGTTGCCGATAGGACTTCCAAAAAACCGATTAAAATAGTTAATCTCATCCATTATGAGCCCATTATAAAGGCGCCATCGCTTAAAAACCACACAAAATCTACGATGCTTAGCTCGTGCTCTATCATTTACATTTGTGCCGCTTTTTAAAAAAAGAATTTTAAACAATACAGACAGACACTCAAGCCGAAATGATTTTGTGCTGTTGTCTTTAATTAAGATTTCCTGGTTACGCTTATCAAGTGTTGGTTGTTATCGTTTGATAAACATTGTGATATGGGAACACTTTAATGGCCATCGTCTTCGTCAAATCGTCACTTTGTTACCTCAGATATATAAAAAACAAAGGAGTTGAAGGAATAGGGGAACATCACACTGATGACCAACAGCAGCAGCAGCAGCAGGAACAGCAACATCAAATACAGCGCCATAAGCTTCCTTCTACTCGTACTGCGTTGCTGAATGGTGACCAATAAAATTAAAGAGCCAAACAAAAGCACACATGCACACTCATACACATGTCGAAGTTGCAAGTTTGTGTTCTTAATTTGACATGAAACCGACATAATTGGTACTTCTTCATGCTTGCTGTTATTGTCGATTTCGAATTATTGTCGATTGGTATCTTTTGGTTGTTGCTCTTGATTGTAACATGTGTGTGGCAGAGTGATGATATCGGCATTTCCAAAGGTATAAATACAAACCGCCGTAAATGATCAAAAGAATGAAACTAAAAGAAACTTTATTGATGAACAAGAGAGGTGGTTCCCTAATGACAAATGGATTGTTTGTGTTTCTTTTTTGTGCTGCTTTATTTTTAATTTTATTTAGATGAAAAACGAAAAACTAACAGAAACAGTAGCAACTAAGGCGGACGGCCAGGAAAGAAGGAGTTTTACGGTTATTATTTGGTTTATGTAAAAAGGATAATGAGTTCCATCAACAACTTGTGTAAACAAAACATTATTTAATTACACTTCCATTAAAAACAAATTTATCATTTATTTATTTTATGTTCGTTGTAAATTTTTAATTCACTTCAAGAGTCTGGTGTGTTGTTGACATGTTTTTTTTGTTCAATAAAATATAAAATATGTGAGTATAAGTATTTTAAAAAATTCCCATCAATTTGATATCCGGTTGGCATTGTTATCAGTTTTGTGCTTAAAATTCTACATTTTTAACTTTGAAACGCTTTCAGCATTTTATGCCTTCGCTTCGCTTGCGAGAGTAGTTTGCATATTCGATGGCCAGTTTTGTTTTTATTATGCACAATTTCTTCACATTTTAACACATGATCATCATCTTTATCATCATCGTTATGATCTTTTGTTATCGTTGCCATGTTCTGACTTGACCTGTCATTACTATGTATCTTGTCTTGTCTTGTCTTTCACAGACAAATTTCATTTAATGACACTATGATAAAATTTTCTCGTACGCACAATGATGGAAACATTCACAGATTTGTACGAACATTCAACGGATTGTTAGCGGGGGCGGGGTGTTAAAAGCTTGGTATGTTAAGAAGTTTTGTTTTGATTTGGCATTCGATTTAAGACTTATGCAAAGAAAACGGTTGTTTTTCAGAATAATACAGCGTGTCCGCCGGAAAGGTATACTACTTTGTTTAGCCGCCATTTTGGTAAACATTAGTCTTGACAATTCATATTTGGCAGCCGTGAAGTAGAAACGTGGCAAATTTATTATGGAAAAATATTTGATAAGCCGACGTGTTTTAATCGTTAAAACATTTTATCAAAATCAATCACCGATTACTGTGACGATGAGAAAGTTACCTGAAATTTTTGGGAGAAACAACGTGCTAACAAAACGTAGTGAATGATTTCGCAGGAAGAGGGTCTGTAGGTGATAGGCCCAAGCATGGACCACAACGGCAAGATCGGCTGAAAACATTAGTGCTGCTCAAGAAAGTGTTCAAAACAATCCATCAAATTCAACCTCTTTGAAAATTAAAACGGCGTAACGGAAACTGTGAATGGGGAGCGATACCATGACATGATTGAAAAGTTTTTAACGCCACAACTGCATGCTTTGGGCCTGATTAACATTTGGTATCAACAATACGGTGCCACATCGCATACAGCCAGGATTAGAATGGAATTATTGCGAGACCTCTTTCTACAACAAGTTATTTCAAGAAATGGTGATGTTGATTGGCCTCCACGATCACCTGATTTTACAGTTCCGGACTTCTTTTTCTTGGGATATTTGAAAAGCAAGGCTTAGGCAATCAAACCAGAAATGCTTGAGCAACTCATACAAAATATTCATGATGAAATTAATGAAATGCCGCGTAAAATGTGTGAGAATGTAATAAAAAAATGTGCTCAAAAGGGCTCGCATTTAATCAAAAATTATAAACAAACAAAGTAGTATACCTTCCCGGCGGACACCCTGTATTTATTTCAATGAAAAATTAGCTTTTTTAGGTTCATTTGTAACAAAACAAAAGAAATCTGATTGAATCAAAATAATTTTCGATAATTGTAAGACGTCTCATAAACTTGAAACTTTTCACATACAGGCAAGTCCCGGTATAACGAACGATATAATGACAGTCCCATTCGCTATAACGAAAAATTCGTTATATATCGCGAAGTTTTTCTCTTTAAGTTTTCTTTTTATTAAACATTAAAAAATAATTCAGTTCATAGGTATTATAATATTTTTTTTAGTTTTAATATTAACAACTAACAATAACGACGAAAAGAGCGGTTATAATTGTTTACTGTTTACCAGTGATGGAAAAGTTGGTACGATTGTACTATTTGACATCAAAAAGTACCGTAGTACTCCCCCAGCGGATTTGATACTCTCACACACGCTTATATTAAATTATGGAATTTGAAGGATTCTGGTAGGTTTTATTTTAATGTTAGAATACAGTTTGACAATCCATCTAAAACTATATGTAGATATATAATTTTAGGACGAGTAAACAACATAAGCCCTGTTTAGAAATGAATGGACCAAAAAATGTTCATTGTTAAAAAAGGATGGAAAAATAAAAGTATGTAGCGTGTGTATTATTCCTATTGTGGGCGCATAAGCATATTGAAATCGACACGATTCTAAGGCCAATCATAAGAAAAAAATTTGCGTTGCAGACTACACCAACAATTCAAAATTCATGTATAAAATACTATTATTATTTTTTTAATAATAAAAGTACAAAAATATTTGTTTGTTCATATTTACTAATGAATTTTATACATAATAATAAATAATTTCTGTTTTTTAATATTGTTGACCTCTCTTTGTTTTAATTTGTAATTTTCTCTTTATTGGGCTTTTAAGGTCATGATATGTAAAAATAAAAGATAATTTATTTTTTATATTTCATCCTACGTTTCGTTGGAAATTCCCAAATTCGTCAGGGATGTTTTTTATTTAATATTTAAACTCTATGATAATAATTGTAAGAAAGTTTGATTTGAAAATAATTTTTAATTTGACTTTGTTGTTGTTTGTTTTTTTTTTTGTATTTTATTTTTAAAGTGTGGAAAACATAAGTAAATTTAATTATAAATTTAATACAGTTAAAACAAAAAAATAATAATTTTTGGTACTCTTGGGATAAAATAGTACTACTACCGGAATGCAAATTTTATTCCCATCACTGGTTTGTACTGGATAGTGTGAGCATATTAAAAAATAATACTTAGAAAATTTAACATTGGTAAAAACACAACTAAAACCAATTGTTGTAGTTAATTATTTTGTATGTTTATTGTAAACGATACAAAATAACGATAAAACAATTATTAGTGTAATAAGAAACATTATTTATCAAAACACTTGAATACTATAAACGGAAATGGTCACATGGTACTGATTTGTTCGTCGCTCGCCGGCGCACAGTGGCTGAAAATCGTTTTTCATTGGCCAAAATTCTGTAACTTTTGAACCGATCAAAATATTGAAGTAATTTTTATTTTATTGGATAGATATTTAGTTCAGCTTGACTCAGTTTAAATTTCATTAAAATTGATTGAGGACTTTTTAAGGAATTGTAGGTCAAAGTTGAACTTTTGAATTTTTTTAACTTTTAGAGTGAAATATGGGTGATTATTTTTTTATTTATTAAAAAATTGAATATTTGGAAATTAATAATAATTATAAATAATTTTTGTAATAATGAAATTTTTTTAATGTTACACTTAAAAAAAATTTTACACTGAAAAAAATAGTAAAATCAACTGGAGATTTTGCTATTACAGAAAAATTAAAAATTTTTTGCTGACAAATTTGCAAATTTGTTTACACTCAAAGAATAGTTACACTTAAAAAAACGTTAATAATATTATCTAAAAATATTGCTATTACTACAGAAAAATTTATTATTTTTTGCTCTCAAATTTGTTGGTTTCGTTGTTTCTTATTGATCCTGAAGACCCGAAATCCAAATCATAACTGATTTTTAGTATGTGTTCCATAAGTCGTATTCTTGCATGTAGTGGTGATAATCCAAATTCATATGCATCGGTATTATCTAATGATTTTGTCGGGATTTGGTTTAATTGGGTTGATGTTGCTTGGCATATAATGCAGCTGGATGCAGCCTTCGTGTAAGTCAAAGCCTGACCTACTTTTCCATCTATCATTGTTAGCACTAATTGGTAGCTTACTTCAATTTTCTGCCCATCTAACTGTAATTGTAAGGGCTGTAGTGTTGCAATTTGGGCCTTGATATCACTAACTTCTTTGTTAATGGCATCATGAGTTTCTTTTTTTAATTCAAATTTGATTGGCCTGCAGTATTTCGTAGAAGATGGTGTCTCATTTTTCCAAATATCCATTGTTTGCGTTGTTCTAGTCGAAGGCTCTGAATCTTCCAAAATCTTTTTCATTCGCAATGGTACAAATGATACCATGAACATATCCGAGTCCGAAATATTTTCACGTACAACTTGTTTGTATTGTTTTTGTCCCGAAGAACCATCACATCCCCATATACAAAAAAGAATTAACTTTGTGTTCCCATATTTCTTTAACGCATTTCCTGTTATTGATTATAGCAAGCGTTCGCCTGTGTGATCAAGTAGAGATTGTAGTTGTACCTCTGCCGAAATTGGTGTGATTGTAATAGTGTCATTTGATGGCAAACAGTCCATTTTAGCAGCGGTTATGTAATGATATGCTGGATACATATTTGAACCTTTTTCAATCGCACGCAGTCTGAGCATAATATAATGCTGTTTTGTTAATTTCAAATCCAGAAATAATGCTAATGCCTCCTCATTTGTGTATTGTATTGCATCACTCGGAGTTGGTATACTTTTAAGAATCCATTTTGTTCTCACTGGACTAGCTTTAACAACTTTTTCAATGATATCCACTTTTGTTAATTGGTTCTGTGATCGTAATTGATATAGGAAAGATTCTTTTATATTTGTACAACCAATTGCATCGTTAATATCTTTAATTTTCCGCCTCTTAGATCTATTGCTGCAGTTGTCCAATGATTTGCGTGGTCTTCCAGCCTTATCTTGCTTTGCTGTTTCTGCAGCGACAGTAAGTTGGCCCTCTAACCAGTTTGCACTTTTTATATAAAAGTTTTGTTTACTGTAGCGAACTCCTTTGTAGCGTTTTTTTAGTGCTTTGACGAAATTAGATAATTCCTCTTCCATTTCGGTGCTACACGAATTTAAGTTTAATTTTATTTTAACGTAACTAAGAACATCTTCCTGGTTTTTGTTTCTAAAATACTCTTCCGCCAGTTCTTTATAACTGAAGCTCTTCATATTTTTCTGAATATTTTTATTTGCGTCTGTTATGTTTTATCCGTACACTTAGAGGATTAACTGAGTAATCCCTTATCGAATCCGTAGTTTTATACATTTTTAGATACATGCTATTCACACATTGATCATTAATTTCATAGCAGGTAGTGCTTAAATTGCACAAAACTGCACATGTTGTCCAGACCTTAATATCAGGTAAAACTAATTAGTATCTCGCCAATATTTGTTGTTGTTGTTGGGTTGTTTTTTTATTTTTAGTGGTTTAATGTCCCGATTATTGTTATAAAATTGCTTATGACTTTGGTTGACCCTAACATTTGATAACAGGTAAATTTAGAAACAGATCATATGTTTACTGTAGAATTTTGTGATAATTTGTGATAATTTTATGACTTATTTTTTGCTGATCAAAACAAAGCCATTAAACCCTTTCGCAGGTATTATATTTAATTTTTTTAGTTTTACGTAGTCTAAAGTAAAAACATAAACTTTTAGGCAAAAAAGTGAAAATTATATACACCATTGTATACGAGTACTTTGGAGTAATTTCATTAAAATGAAAAAAGTGTTCTACACACGGCTCGTCACGGGTGCAAAAGTATATATAGCGGTAAAGAGGACACTTTCACCTTTCTCCGGGTGGTATACATTTCTTGTTCCCTTTTGTTCCCTAGAAGTTCTATTCTACTAAAGTTTAAATTTGAGAAAAATATAGTAGTTTCATAAATATTCCGTAACGCCCTTAATATTAAACGCTAGAGCTCTGACCACTTACAAAAACTAAAGACTATAATCCTACCAACATTATAAAAAAGACCGCAGGCCATTATCGATGATAGCTTGCGAGTAGTAATCATTTATTTTTGATAAAAAACAACAGAAAAACACCTTTTTCTGAAATTACAAAAAACCGTTGAGTTTGACAGCATGCCACGCTCACAATTATCAATAGTTTAACCTAATTTTTTGGCTACCTTAATCTGGATATATTAGCTGCAAAAGGGCGTAAAAATTTTAAAAATTGGTGACAAAAAAAATTTGACTTTTGGCCAATGAAAAACGATTTTCAGCCACAGTGCGGCGTAAGAAATAGAAATAAATCTATTGCAGAGTTCAAAGCGTATGACGAATTTCGCCGTAGCCATGATTATGTGTATTTTCATATACACAAGTGAATTTTAATTTTCCCGACGAATATTCGCGGTCAAAAATTCGTCGTTCGTCTCAGTTGTGTCCCTAGCATTACCTACTTCGACTTACTTCTTCGGTATGTCAAGACATTAGAGGAAATCGCCCTTCGTTGCTCATCCGCAATTTTAGCACACATAGCATCATGATGCTCTGCTACAAGGCGTAAGTGTCTTTTTCAAGCGTTTAGCAAGTTGATTATAACAGCTGATTTAAGAGTTTACAGGAGTTGAATGAATAACTTTGTTGCATGGAATATGCTAAGCGCAGACAACATTTCAACGCGAACGCCGTCGATAAAATTTTCACTCGGTTTTTGTATTATTTTTCTAAAATTTTTGTAAAGGTTTTATTTGACATTAAACTTTTATTACTTTAGCAATATTTCTTT
The DNA here is from genome assembly GCA_956483585.1 of Gymnocheta viridis. Taxonomy (NCBI): domain Eukaryota; kingdom Metazoa; phylum Arthropoda; class Insecta; order Diptera; family Tachinidae; genus Gymnocheta; species Gymnocheta viridis. Next base: position 139,694,491 of record OY101440.1, read on the forward strand.
CAGCAGTCTTAACGTCAATTTAATTCCAGCACAGTCTCCGTGACCGTAAAATTTTATAAGCGAAGGAATGTACTTGTTTTGATTGTAAAAATAAAACGAAAAACACAGCTGTTAAAGCATTGCTAACCTTTGCAATTACCAATCTGCAACGGTTTTTGGTCCTGCATATTTGTCCAAGTGATGTAAATCTCAGTTTCATATATTTTGTTGTTGTGGCCTTGCAGAATATAGGACGTATGCAGGATTTGCAATATCTGCAAGGGTGGTTTGCAACGAAGGGTGATTTCCGCTATTATTATTGTTAGTGCAAAAACAAATATTTTTGCCAAGATTTCGGGTCAAATGTGCAGCGATAAACTTACCTAAAATTAAATTTTTTCAAATCAAGACTACAACACACTTTATGTCATATAAGGATGTCATGGAATGTTCTTCTGTAATTTGTTGTACCTACTATAACTTTAAAATATCTAAACTTAACGTAATTGCTATCCCCTTCCACTGCAGCAAAAACAAATAAATTGTCTACGCAACACTTAAGAAAAATATAACAAGAAAAAATTTTAAATTAAAAAAAAACATTTAACATTAAAATAAAATGAAAACCTTAAATCCAATAACACTTTGTAAATGTCACAACTATTTTTTAAATACTTAAAAGACGACATAAACAGTAATGGAGATGACAACTGAAATGCAAAATATAACAACCAAGACGCCAAGTGTTCTCCCATGCAACGAAAGAAAGAAATCATTTAAAAACAAATTCACTCTCGCACACACACACAACATACCAGTTTACATACATACCAACAAACAGAGGCAGATGTATGAATGGTTGAGTATCTGAAATAAAAGTATGAACTTGGTTTCAAAACTTGATAACCAACCGGTGGTGGCATGCCAGGCGAACGACATTGGCATGTTGATTGGAAACACTTTGTTATACGAATATGAAAACGAACACACAACTTATGCCAAAGACAGCAAACATAACCATCATCATCATCATCCTCATCGTCATTATCATCATCATTGTCATCATCGTCATCATATCTTGAAAGGTTTTTATTTGTTGTGCCCATTAAGAAACAGAAAAACAATCATACACGAGTAACTGAAATGCAGATATTTCTTATAAAAACTACACTGAAAAATGCTGAAAAATCTCAAACAAAATAATTTTGTACTATAAAAATGTTAATATGTTTGACCAAAACTTTTATAAGTTTTTCTTCAAGTTTTCGTACACAAACAAAAAACGGATTAAATATAATATTTTCTCTTATATTTTTTTGTTCCACAAAAATCATAAATGCATTTATTATTTTACAGTCCAGTTGACATCAATATTCCAGCACTTAATGTTAGTTAATTTTATATTTCTTTTACTTCAAAATCTTGCACAAATCCAAAGAAGCACAATGTTGCACAATTTACAAAAAAAAAGGACTTATCGCTTCTTTAAAAGACACAACGCAATTTATAAGGGAAACTACTGAGAGATCCTTCCACACATTTTAGTGTTGTAGTGAAAATCGAAACTAAAGTAATCATATCTGTAATGAAATGGTACAAAATTTGTCTGAAACTTTGAAACATAAACTCAAGAAGAGTTAAGTTTTCATAATATTGTTTGTGGAGATGTGCAGTTTAAGCAACAACGGCACAACAGTTGTTCCAACTTGAACGTATCGGTGGCAATATACGTTTACATTTTTATATTTAGTAAATTTATTATTCAAGATATCGCTCCTTTATTGCAACGTAGTCATATCTCAAAAAACATTATTTCTGAGTTAAGAATGCATCGCTATTCATCTTGTGTGAAAAATTCATGCAAATATCGGGCTGACGCACCTCTAGAGCAGAGAATATTTCTTTATTTTTCCATTAATGTGTGTGTAAATTAGAAACTTTAAACTGGTTTTCTGGCGAAGTAGTTCTTTTTGGAGATATGACTACGTTGCAATAAAGGTGCGATATGCCTCGATATCTTATTTCAAAAAGTTTTTAGCTCAAGCCACAACAAATAAATAAAAAAAATGTTCTTCTTAGCTACTCCGCTCAAATTTGTTTGGATTTTGAAACTACAAAAGAAGAGAAGTTTGTTCTTCAAAATAATTTCCTTGAAGATGTGCAGCTTAGGCTCCAGTCGCTCTTAAGTGAGGCAAAGCCAAGAGCCTTGCGTGCATTTACTGTATAATTTTGATAGTTTTATTAGCAGTCTCATGCTATCTGCACAAAAATATAAAACTAGTCGACTTAACTTGCCACATTTTTAAGTTCCACCTAATGGAGCTTTTATGCCACTTCTGCGGTATCTGCTACAATGCACAGGAGTTGCCAGTTAAGGAGTTTTTGGCTAAAATTCTTTGAATCAAAAGAAACATTCGATTTGCAAAGATGGTGGTTAAGTCTACATACTATGTGCTCCAACTCATCAGAATCGTCGGTAAAACTTTCTTTTAAATTTAGAAACTTAAAAAATTGCGCCATCTTATATTGAAAATGTTGCCCGGTCCAATTCAAAATTTTAAAGAAACAGCAATACCCGAGTATATGTAAATAATTACACTTCATTTCATCTTGCAGCTGTCATGTTAGATTGAAGGAGTTTAAAGTTTTTAGTTTAAACACAACTAAATGTAAAAATAAAAGAGATGCGCAAAAGAGATATTTACAAGGCAGATCAACAAGTTAGCAGCGATAGCACAGCTGATTAACCTGACTAGATGTCAATTGAGTAAAATCTAATTTGTGTTGATAATATACTCATAACAACATGGCTGAAGTCAAACTGTCAAACACCACAGCTTTATATGAAGTTTGACATTTGTTAGAAATTTTCAGCTAAAAAACCCACTGGCGGTTTTTTAATAGACTACAAACTACAGTCGAATGTAGCGGAAAGACACCGTTTTGGCAACACTTATGTAGACAATCATGTTTAAAACACTCTGTTGTGGCTGCTATTCAACTTTCTGACATCACTATTGTGTGTCATACATATTACAATAATGAGGAAGCAGCACGAGGCACGGTTGGCTCTTCACAGCAAACGCATAAATTCATTCATACATATTTAAGCACATATTCTTGCAGCTAAATGAATGCGTTTGTGTGTGAATTGTTGCAGGTAATTGACAACTTCTTTTGATTTGTGATTGTGTTGCAGCAATTAATCAGCCTTCGGTAATAAAAGCATTTAAAATACCTTTTCGTAAACCTTTTCCATATACGCTCTTCAACTCGCTCTTGCCGCCGTTTTTCAGAAACAGGGTGGCGCAGAATGAATCATATGGTTTTACTGCGTCTAACCGCTTATTTATTTATGCGATTATTATTGATTATTATTTTCAAATACAGTAGATTATGGGATTGTTTTTTTTTGATTAGCTTTGAAAAACGATGATCATTTTCTTCTCAGCACATATCGCTCTTTTATTACAACGTAGTCATAACTCAAAAAACGTTACTTTTGAGTTAAGAATGCAGAATTATTCATCGTCTCGTTCTTCGTATTGTGTAAAAAATGCACACAAATATCTTGTTTACTCACCTCTTGAGGGGTGAATATTTTATATTTTTCCATTGAGGTGTGTATAATTTAAAATCTTTAATTTCGTTTTCTAACGAACGGGTTTTTTAAGATGTGACTACGTTGCAATAAAGGAGCGATATGTGCTTTTTAAAACATATTTTCCATAACTATTCGCAAAATATACGGGTGTTGAGGCCTTAGAATTGTTCTTGGCTTGTGAACATATAGTGAACATATGTTTTTTCAAAAATCCGCAAAGAAGACAAGATCTGCTAGATCGGATGAACGCGCGCGGAATAATGCTTTCGACGAATATTTCGCTTACCAAAGGCATTGGAGCGCCTGCGTATGTACTGTGGCTCCATCTTATTGAAACCAAAAGGTTGGATGCTTTTCCACAGCCGGCCTTATAGTTTTCCAACATCGTCTGATAAGCACCGCCATTAACAGAAATAGAAACGCCAATGTGGGCCAATTATCGTTTTGGACGATGCACCGCAGCAAACAGTACACTTAAGTGGGTGTAATTGTCGCTGAGGAGCTACTTTTGGATTTTCCGTAGCCCGGAAAGAAACCGGCTTCATCGCTTATTATAAAGTTCTGAATGAAGTCGAACTTTTCCACTGCTTTTTTGCCCAAGCGATTGGCATAGAAAAGTCTGTCGGCTTTAATTCTAACACAACTTGAACTTTATGTGGGAATAAGGCTAATGATCTCAAAATTCTTTGCAGCTACCGCTGTTATAACACAAGTTGTGTCGAACATCTCCTTTTTGATGTTGTGGGACTTTGCTGTACGCTCTCCCGTACACGTTCAATACTTTAGTCAGTGCGCAAGGTAGCTGATCTTCTGGCACTTGGAAGGATTCTTATAGATCTATGTTGAGGAAAACTTCCAAGTGGAAGCGGTTTATTTCCTGCAGATAACGCGACTAATCCAAAGACGCATGTAAAGTATACTCCACGAAACACCAGGACTAGTCCAAAAGTAACCCAAAGGTAAGTATAAAATATAATCTATTTAACATTACGATGTCTTACGTCCACATGCTCCATGTTTGCATTACATCGGACTAACTCAAAAACTACTCCATGTGGACCATGCACAAGTAGTTTGTTTGCGATGAGTAAGATCTTGAGAACACGAATAATTGTCGTGTAGCAATAAGTTCTTCTTTGAAAAAGACATAATCCGTGACTGCATTCCATAGGAACATGTTGTACGAGTAACTAGTTCGTTTCAGCTATAATGGACCAGGTAGTCCATTGTTATCAGCAGGGTTCTTAACGCTGTGGATGCAATTCGCTTATTAAAATGACAACGAAACGCACGATGTGCCAACACAATAGATTTATTAATTTGTTATGTTGTTCGATTGGGTAGTTTTTCATATTAATTTCCCCAAGTCTTCTTCACAAAGAAAAAAAAATAATTAAAAAAACTATAAAGAATTTAAACCTCAATTCAAAGCTCATTCTGTGCCAACCTGTACATTTGCTCTACGCAACGACAACGACTAGTAATTAAGCTGCCAACATGTTTGCCTGAATGCATCATAAGAGTTGTCGCCAACGTCGTTTTGCGACATCTTCGACACACCATCATCATCAATCAGTTTTCGTTTGCTGAATATTGACCAAGGGACAATATTTGCTGATGTTGAAAGGCAGAGGCAATGAATTAAAAAGCGTCAATTTGTCACACGCTTTTACGTTTTTCTCTACTAACAAATTCGCCAACACCACTTTACTTGCGGCATTAACGGCACCAATTAGCTCCAAACATTCAGTTGCAAGTTCGTTTCGCAATCATTCTACTTTCTTTTCCCTGCTTATTCTTACCTTTTTTTAATTGTTTGTTTTTGTTGCTATTGTTTTTATTTGTTGTAGTTGTAGTTGTTGCACTGTTTTTTTTTCTTGTTTTTGTGTAGCATCAACGGCAGGTAAAAGTGTTTCTCATTTAGATTTTTTGCGTTTTGTTGTTTTTTTTTGGTGTTAAAACCTTGTTTGTTCCATAATGTTTTGTTCATCATTTATTTGGCTCAAACAGTTGTAAATTATGCGCAAATTATTGTTGTTGGTCACATTTCAGCTCCTCAGCGTCGTCAACCTTAAGTTGTAATCAGTTTATTTAGCTGTTTGTTGTTGCTGTTCTTAATGTTGGTTGCTTATTGGTGTTTTAAATAATTTGTTAATTAAAGTTTTTGTGTGAGTGACCGACCGTTCGTCTTGCCGCCGCTGCGTTTTCATCCTCGTTTTGTTAAGTGTTTAAGCTAAAGTTTAGTTTTGTGTTACTGTTGTGTTGTCGCTGTTGCTGTTGTTTCTTTTAATAATGCATTTGTGTGTAAACGTGGGTGTATAATGCATTAGTGTCACAATTAACTCGTGCCACTCATATACATATGTACATCATAAGATATATTAAATGTCACGATACTTTTAGTTAAAATACATTTTTATAAAAAACTTTATTTTTTAACTTTATAAATGTTATGCATGAATATTATTTCATTATTTATTTATAAAAAAAAACTTTTAAGTTAAATATTTTAAAACTGAAAGTTAAGTTGCTTTGATTTCAAAACAAATTAAAGTTTTACTGAAAACAAAATTAAAAATACTGCTTTAATAAATCGAGATTATATCGAGAAAATAATAAACAATAATGTCACATAAATTTATAAAAATTCAGAAAATTAAAAATCTATATATAAAAAAGAAATAAATCAAAATTTCTCTTTTTTTCAAAAATCACTTTTTTAAAATAATTTTTGTTCGAATAATATTATTTGTTCGACTAATTTCCTTCGAAAATTTTTTAGAAATATGAATCAATTTTATTTTCTTTACAACCTTTAGGATCAACGTTTTAGCCACCAAACCAAGGCGAATTCACAACAGGTGGCCTCGAGAGATCAGGTGACTGACTCAATTCGCTCGAATTTTGGTTGTCAAAATTTGTTTACTCTATTTTGTTTTGTTTGAAAAAAATAATAAATAAAATAAAAACTGAAAAAAATCATTACATTTAAAATTTAAATTTCCAATTATAATTGGATAAGGGAAATAAAAAGACTGTTAAGGTCTTAATTTTAAATTTATAGGTGAGAATAGTGGTAAAAGTGTTAATTTGTGTAACAATTGGTGAACTTTTGTGCACGGTGAAAAAAATTTAAAACAAAAGTGAAAATGCCTTCATGCTGTTTATGTCGTAAACCGTATATGAAAGGAGGAGGCGCCTTTTTCAGTGTGCCATACAATTTGGAAACCAGATTGAAGTGGAGCGAAATATGTGGAAAAAACCTCGCAGCAGCGGCCCGTATATGTGAGGATCACTTCCTACCGCAGGCACCAAATCACTGCTATTACCAAACGCTGAGCCATTTATAAAACCACTTGAGGAAAAAATAATAACTTTCTTTATAAAATAATGAATTTACCAAAAAATATTCTTAAATTAAGAAGAAATTGGTAAACTCCTATTAGAACTCAAACCAAACAATTTCTTTCAATACAAAACATAAAATGTAAAACACCCTTAAGTTTGCGAATTAAGTTTACTTTAATAATAAAAACAATTTGGAACTTTAATTATACGCTATTATTTATTTAAACACATTGGGATGCATTGATAATGGATCGTTTGTTGTTCATCTTCTTCGTCAAAAAAGTATTTGTAGATACTTCTAAGGAGTTTAAAAACACTTATGCACAAAACGTATTGAGTCCAAGATCAAAATCCAGGTAATACTTCTCGTATTGAATCACAAATTCTATTATGTTTAATTTAAATTTTATTAAGCAAATTTTTTTTAATTTGGTTTTTTAAATTTTTCTATCACATTATTCCTCACATTTTTTTCTTATAAATTTGTCAACCGTTTTTGACACATCTGTTCTGTTGTTTTCAAGGCGAAGTCGGCTGAGATTACCTGTTGTGAATCTGCCTTGCACCAAACCAAAGTTTTTGAAAATTTTTGAAAAAAAGATATCGAGGCATCTCGATTAATAAATTTAAAAAAATATATTTAATTACGAATTTATTTTCCGGTTTGCCTTATAGAGTAGTTTTATGTCACCCATTGTAGGTGGATAATTGTATAAAGGTTGCAAAGAGAATAAAATAGATTCTTATCGAATATAATTATAATTTTGTAATTTTTGAAAATCTCATTGGTTCTTTAAAAGATCTTGTAAAAGATAAGAGGTTTGAAACTTTTCAAAAATATGTTTTAAGGTCTACTGATGATTTGGCATTAGCACCAATGAAATGCATGTACGAGTATATCCCTTTCAGACATTATGTCCAATATATTAAACATTTATCCTTTTATTTTTGATCTCATGTAGCGTTGACGCAAATAAACAGATTTTTACAGTTAATACTGTTATCGAAAGAGTGTTTACTAGAGTGTATATATATATATATATATGCGATTTAAAAATCAAATTTTTCATTACTTTTTGTTTAAAGAAAATAATTTCTTTAGTGCCTTAGTGCGTTGTGAGACATAGTGATCTTGAGTGCTAATTTTAAGTGATAATTATATTATTTTAAGATCTAAAAAAATTTTGTAAGTATGAATTGAGTGCTTGTGAAGCTATTTGTGCATTAATTTTAATTAATTTAATAATATTATAGTACGTTAGACGTTTTTAAATGAACGTCCATATATTGGACAAATTTACTTTGTGGGTGTAGTTTTTGGAATTTGCAAGAAGGAATTTATTTATGAATATTACTGCTTTATTTAATGAAATGGATTCAAAACGACAACTAAGTGAAGAGGAGATCTTGAAACACTTAGAAGAAACTTCAGATCTAAGCGATGTAAAAGAAGATGATGAAGTTAACCACCAGTTTCCTCGTAGGTGGTTTCCTGAACAAGTGGTGCAAGTTTATGCCCTCGAAACTTTGGCAGAAGAAATTTAAGATGAAAAAGTTTTTCATGAAATTGAAGTGCCCAATCTTTCGGAAATGGAATGAACGACTCTAGGAATTCAAATGAGCCACTTGATCTGCGAAATCCAATTAACCCAAAAAAATTATTGTGTGGAAAAATAGGCTTGTGCGAAATCAATAACATTTAGCATTTGTTCCGCCTTATCGTAATATATTTTCAGAAACGGCATTTCAATATTCCCAAAAATATTTCGATGATAAATTTTTTTACAAAGCCTCATATTATACGAATATATACATAAACCGTCCAGCAATGCACTTCATCTTTCAAACAATCTAACGCAGATGACATTCGTAAATTTTTTGGTCTTCATGTTATGATGAGTTATTTAAAATTTCCGAGAGTGCGTATGTACTTTGATAAACGTTGGGGAATGCCATTGTTTTATGAAAATATGAAAATCTATCGCTTTTTTATTTTTATTTTAGCTCGGCCAAGGGAATGTCAGCACAGAATTTACAACGCAAGGCCTGGAAGAAAATTTTTGCATCGACAAGCAAGTAATGCTTTTTTTTTCTTAAACAAATTGCTGAAAATTATATTGATATACCTCGTAAAGGCAGACCATCCCGATCTTCTTCTGCATGTTCACCAAAAAATGCACCAGAAGGCAGCATGTCAACGATTCATAGGGAGCCATTGCAAAATGCAGTCAAACGCAAAAGGCTAAATGAAAGTGCTCCTGCTAAAGAAGTTCGACTCGATAGTCACAGTTACATACCAGAATTTTTGGAAAATGCAAACCCACGTCGCCGCAAAGTGGACGGTTTTTCGCAAAAAAAAATATTTATAATTTGACAAAAATGTGACGTTTATCTCTGTGCAAGACGCGGAGGTAATTGCTTTGTAAATTATCACACAAAATAAAATTTTTGATTACATTGGAATCATTTAATTACACCCATTATCTTAAAATTTATTTATAAGAAGCATGTCCACTAAGTAACTTTGTCCAATATATTGGGCATCACCTGGCTACGAGATGAGACGATTTACCTCTCATTTGACTTCAGATTCTAAATCAGGTGCCTCAAATTAGCTAGCACTGAAATTCTCAGATTTTTATCTCAACTAATTCTCTTTAACGTTTGAAAGGGATATAGACTATATAAAAAATCCTCAACAAACAAAAGTTTTTGAAAATCTTAGAGTTGATTTTAACTATGTTTCTTAAAACTTTCATTCGGAGAGTTCCGATTAATTTGATGCGATACTATTTTATTTGATTAATTTTAATTTCCGCAACTTTCTGAATACTTTCATTCAAATAAATTCATAATATTATCTTTATCGTAAGACTATTTTCGGTTTGAAGAACTGCTTCTCAAGTATTTTTATTCGAATAGTTTAATTAGAATACATAAATTTCGTTGGTATAATCTTTTTTATTCAAGTGTATAATTTCATTCAAATAACTTTTACTTTAACAATCATATTAAAACAAATTTTTACTCGTAGTTACATCCGAATAATTTATATTCGAATAAGATCGTTTTATTAACTTTTATTCACATAAATTTTCGAAATTTCGAAATCGAACATTCGAACAAAGTGCAATATTGTTGCGTGGCTGCAAAAAAAAGATCAGATTCCTTTTACTAAAATGCTGTAAGGTGGCATAAGCAACTACGTTCCGATTGTTCTAAAGGCAAACATATCCAGTACTGAAAAAAGAATATCACGATTAGAAATTAGACATATCACAGGGCAGTATGTATGTAAATACATAGGTGTGTCCTGATACTATGATCTCCTCCTCTTCAGCTTTGCTATGTCTCAGTGACTGGCACCCCATCGTATAGATAAAGTATTAAAACCCGAAGTGTTTAGGTCTCTATCACTTAAGAACTAGTCACGTGACAATTTCTATGCTAGTGCACTTTCCTCTAGGGAAAATTTCTTAAAAAATACATTTAAAAAAATATAAAATTCCCCAAACAAAAAAAAAACGAAAAAAACAAATTTTAATGTTAATTTGTATCAAAATAATGTTCTCACAAATGAAGTTAAAAAACATTTGCATTCCATTTAAATATGAATAAATTTCATTTGGCTATAATTTAATTAGCGGTAGGTATCCTTTATAAAATTTCACTAGCAGCTTAATGCCAGATAGACAGTATCTTAAATGAAATCTAAGATCATCAATTCCATTTCTACATTCATAAATTTTGGAACTGTTTTTGCATCATTTTAGTTGTTTTCATTTTATTTATTTTAGCAATTTAAACTAATTGATATTAAATATGTTAAATAGAATTTTAATTGGATTTTGCTGGGTTGGTGGAAATGACAACAAAACTGTTTTTAATGTAAAACAGAAATAAACACAAATTAATTAACATTTTAAATACCAATTAAAAATTGAGGGGCAGCAAAGAAAAAAAAATCACATGAAATGACATACAAAACAAAAAAAAAATGAAAAAGCTTTTAAAATTTTTATGATTTTATTAAAAAAATATATATTTAAGTATGTATGTATAATAAAAGTCACAAACAAAACAAACTTGAACAAATAAGAAAACTGGTATTAATGACAACTAAAAATAACTCAACAGGATCAATTAATACACAAAAATGAGAAGCTAATTGATTGAAATAACACCATTTATTCAGCCCAGCTCTTTTACATTCATTCGATATTCATACTATTTATTAAAAGAACTCCGTGAAATCCCAACGAAAACAGTTTGTGACACAACCGAAAGACTGGCTGTCTTTCTGTCGGTGCGCTTATCCCACCAACGTGATAAACTCGGTAAATGACAATTTTAAGTTGGGATTTTAACCACAAACAAATCTGTATTTTTAATACGTTTTTATTTCATCTTTCTGGCTTTTAGTCAGTCAGTCTTTCACATGAAACATTAAAATTTTTGATAAGAAATTAGTAACACGAAACAATCAGCCTGACAAGCTGGCTGACAGAATGATCAACCAACCAAGTGACTGCCTGACAGAGTGTACATATTCAGAAGATCAACTTCGAGAATGCGGTTATTGTTTTATGACTCACTGTACTCAAAACTGACGCCAAATATTTTAATGTCTAGTTTGTATGTCAGCGCAGAGCGCCACTTATCAGTATTATGAAAATTCAAATAAACGATTTACTTCCTTTGGTTCTTTCACATAATTTGTTTAATTTTTTATTCTTTGTTCGAAAGTTTGTCAACAGGTAAAACAAATTGTTTATTGTTTGAAATTAGAATTTAAAAAATTCTGTTAAGTGGTTCGTTCGCTCGATCGTTCGCTAAGGCAGCGACAAACTGTTTTCAGTGTAATTTAATGAAACGGGTTATCATCGCGCATGGCTTGTAAAAAATTCAAAAATACAATATTTCATATAAAATTCTCTTAAAAAAAACAAAAACACAAACAAACCCTCAAGAACAAATTGAAAAGGTCTGATAGTGACAAAACTAATTGTCCTACACTTGGACAACTCATTATTCTCGCTGCTTAATTAGTACGAGTCCAAAGTTCTCAAGTGGGTGATTAAGCCAATGAATGTCAAATTGAGCGCTTAATGTGCATATTTCAGATAAAAAATACTCTTATGTACACTTTCTTCAAAAAGTTGTAGCAAAATAACACCTGGAATACAATGTAGCAGTTAAAGTAACTCAAAGAAACCACAACATAAAAATAAACTTTTATGAACTTCACTAAAAAGAAGTTATTTTAATATTCTATTATTAGTTTAAGCATGGTACTCTGTTCATCATTTCGTGCGAACTGCTGCCAAAAGTCCATATAAAAAAATGCATGCGAAATAATTGCAAAATAAAGCTTAGTACTCTGTTCAAATTTGCGAAAAATATTAAGCAACATTGATTATTTCGTTTGAAATTTTGACAATTAGCCAGTGGTGGCAATACCACGATTTATAACAAATTTATCGGTTTTATTGCCTTGAAGTAAGCAACATTGTTTTTCTTATGTGAACAAAAACCATGTGTGAAAACAAATGAATGGAGAACAAAATAATTTTAAGAGCTTGTGCTGCAACGTATCAATTAATGTAAATTGCAGCTGCTGCGAAGGAGCTCTTTAAAGACACACGTTCTGCAAAAACCCCATACCTTTATTTTATGTTATTTTTACACTATTTTCCATTATTTTAGTTATATGTGCGCAACAAATTTAGTGCTAAGTAAAATCTGATCACCTGTTGTTTACAATTCCGTACGAAATAAGTGATGCTTATATTATTTCGCAGTTGAAAAATATGTAGCCAGAAACATTTTATAGTTGAAATATTTTTTGCTGCCAGAAACATTTCGTATGTTTTCACAAGATGAACAGAGTACAACTTCGGCCATATTATTTTACAATTATTTCGCACGATTTTTTTTTATATGGACTTTTGACACCAGTTCGCACGAAATGATTAACAGAGTACCATGCTTTAGCCAGTGTTGACAACACTAAGACTTAGAAGAAATTTATCGGTCTTATTGCCTTCAAGTAAGCCACATTGTTTATCTTATGGACTTGTTGAAGGACGCTATCTTGTTAAATTGGTCTGCATAATCACAATAGTTTGCATTTAAAATTAAATTATAAAAAATTATGTTGGGCCCTTTTGAATTTTATCCTACGATATGTAAAGCAATGTAACTCCAATATCTATAGGTCGAACACACATTAAAGAAGACATTTGCTTAGAATTGTTTAAGGATTTTTTTGTCTTAAAATTTGAATCTTTAAGTTTATATCCTCTACTCTACTTATAATTTCTACTCAATTTAATTTACTTAAATAAAAAATTTTTAAAATATATACATATATATATATATATACACACATATGTATATAAAAATTTTTAGGTCTAAAGGAAACCATTATGGAAACTTTACCGCTAATGCTGACGAAATGTGTAGCGGCAAAGGTACTCCGAACCGATTTGTAGTTAGCGGCTGGTACCACACTTCAGCTTGTTGCAGTTGGTTGCCATGATGATGCTTCATGATTTTAAGCCCACTAAAGTTGCCCTAAATGCCACTTCTTGTAAATTTTAAGCGATGGAGATCATAGAGAACACGAAAGCTATGATCAGAGAGATGTACTGATCACCGAAAAAAAATTTACTAAAAAAATGCGACATGTTTCTAAGCAAAATTATTTTTCCTAAAAAATAATGAGTTAAGGAATTAATTGTTCGGCTTGAGGTCTGCCTCTTTTGTTAATATAAATAAACTAAAAAATAAGAATTCTTTTTTAAAGTTTTTTATTCTTATTAATTTATTTTTCCAATATTTCGAGCAACTTTGTTGGTCATCTTCAGGGAATTAATATTGTTAGTTGTTTATACTTGTAGGTGACCAAGTTTAGAAGTATAAACAACTGACAAGCAAAAGAGACAGACCTCAAGCCGAACAATTATTTCCTTAACTCATAAATTATAAAAGGTCTACAACACTACACATTCGTAAAAAAATAGTTTAATTTTATGAAAAAATTTAATTTAAGAATCTTAGACTTGAATCCGTACTCGTACAGAGAGAATTTATCAGGAGAAAAACGTACCAACTTTAGGAGATATTTTTTATAAATAGAACCAAAACTAGAAGAACAAAATATTTTATCTTTTTTCTAAAAAAAACTATATTTTTATTAATTAATTACAATTTTTCTTTAAAAATGTAAATAGACCAGAACAAAAATCTACTGCTGCCATTAATTTTGTTGCTCTTTAGCAGATTAATTTTTCTAAACTTTTTTATTAACAAAAAAAAAATTACAAATTTCTTCATTCTCTCATTTTTATTTATTCTTAATATAGATTTTGTTGTTTGTAGTTAATAAATGAATCTGTCTGTAATTTTTAATTTCATTCCATTTTTATTTATCTTCATTTATTATTAAAACAAAACTGAAGAATAAAAAATACAATTAAAATTATGAGAAATGAAATAAAAATTCAAATGTAAGTGGATTTTCACATACAGTCTGTTGTATCCTTGGGGATTCTTTTGTTGTTCCTCATAATTTATCTACACAATTTGTATGCAGTAAATTTGTTGCATTTTTAAACGAAAAGCAGGCAGATTTTAACTCAAAGTCATTAATATAATTTCAAATGGAACAATTTATAAAAATTTCTTAGCAGAAAAAATAAGAATTCTAGAATTAATATTAAAGTGTATGTCAAAAGTATGTTTATGCTCAGATTAAAAAATTTGTTTTAACGCAAAATCCATTCCGGATTCTAATTACGCAAATTTATATTTACGTAAAGAATTGAAAAAAACATATTGTTATTATTGGATCAAGGAATAAAAAGGTTCCAAAAAAGGCGGCTCATGTTGGAATGATGTTCCATTACAGTGAGGTATACACGAAATATTTCTTTATTTTATTTGAAAGCACCTTGTATGTCATTATTTATGGATTGTCAAACGTCCGTCGCGACTTCGAATAGAAGAACGGGTCCTAAAGATTCAAATTTCAATGAGTATGACGCAAAAATCCGGCTGAATTTCAACGATGCCCTGCGCTATGTTTTTTTTAGGGAACATCGTCTGAGTGGAAAGTCCGTCGGAATAAGATTGAATGATCTTCTCGTCACGCCCGCGGTAGATAACCATACGGCATGTCGTTCACGTCGATTTTGTTGTCATTTATCAATGGTTATCGTGAATCTGAACAATTTGCCGTGGACGGGGATGGCGTTGACAACTTTGTGTACGGGCCAACGATGCCACCGACCCCGAATTCTCCACAAACAGTAACTTTTGATGGACATCGTGCGAGAAGTCTGTCAAAAGTCTTAATATTTTTTGCCACCAATTTTAAAAATCGAGAAACCGTAAGAAATTAAATACTGGAATATATAAAAAAATAAAGAATTCGAGTCCCTATTTTGATTACTTCTCCGCCAACAAGATGATTCAAAATGTGCTTTCTCATCTACAGATATAATAAAGAGGCGAGATCAGTGCAGTCAGTGGGGATCGAAAAAGTGTCTAAAGCAGCAGCGTGTTGCACTCCTACAAGTTTGATCTCGCTTTGCCATTTACAGTCTCATGAATAGTCAGTCGTGAAAGACGTCAATCAAAATAGCAATGTCGGCTTAAGCTTATATGTTTTCGATTTTTCCTGGACTTCTGTCAGAGTTCAAAAGGATGCAATTAATTGCGTTTGCGTTTTTTGCGGAATTATTTGTTGGCATAAAATATAATTTTCAATTGTATTTATTCTGCAAGAAATTTAATTTAGACGCCATTCCATTCACTCGACCATTAATTTAAATTATTTCTTGGCAATTCTTTTGTTTTCCATTTGATTGTTGTACGCGAGTATTAACTTGTCCGTTTCATTTGGCTGAATAAATTATGAACAAGTATTATTTAGTTAAATTTAATGGGGTTTTCGAACGAACATTTTGATTTGAATGATTTGCGGTCGTTGATTATTATACTTCATTCAGTTGATAGAATGCACAATAATGGATGGAGTTTTAATGATGTTGTTGTTGTTGTCGCTATTGCTGTTGTTGTCGCTGTTGCTGTAGTTGTTGATGTGAGATGTGAAATAACAACAACTTTAAACGTTTTGAAATCCAATTTCAATTTCAAATAAATGGCTTTTTCAGTAAATTACGTTACGTACGTGTTGAGGAGATGGATGCAGTTAAAGTCCCACAGACTAAAAAAAAAGAAGAAGATGAAAAAGAAAAAAGATTTTATAAACATTTTTCAGGGGAAACGATGTACACATGTATACACATGTATATGTGTATGTATGTATGAGCAGGAGATGTGTGATTAATACTTCAATCGTACATGATCGCAAATACGCGCGGTACCTTTAAGTCAAATCTAAACAATCAATAAATCGCAGCTTAAATTGAGTGAAGGCCTGCAAAATTTCAGTGTATGACTAAATTTCTAAAAGGTGGGTAAAGAGCTGTAACTGAATCTTCGGGCTTGAATTAAGTACGAGTGTATGTGCATGTGTGTGTTATGTACATTATGTACTTAATTCTTTTTTAGTTTTTCTTATAAACGTTTAATGGTATTTTTATTGCATTATAAATGGCGTTGGTAAATAAATTCTACAATAACAGCCATGATGAGAAAATTTAATTTGTTTTTGTTTTTATTTTTTTTTGCAAAAATTAATATTTTATAAGTGAACGAACACGATTTGCCGGGGAAGATCATAAAAATCATTTTAGTCAAACAATGAAATTGAACAATAAAAATCATTGCAAATTGTTTTCATAAATACCACACAATTCTCATGTAGCAAGTTGTGCTTTTGCTGCTGTTGTGCATATGGGAGTCAAAAGTACAAAGTCTCCTCCTAATGTGGCCATAAATTTCGATTCTAATGCTGCTTGTTATTTCTTTATAAGTACGAATATGTTCTGTGCACTGTGGTACATTCGTAACACGCGCAGAAATAAATATAAAACACATAAGATTCATTTAATTTATTCAGTCATATCATCCTCATTTCTTATTGCTGTTAATAATAAAAAATAATAATAAGTTAAGTCAGCGTTTCCAGAATGATGATTTTATCATATTTGTGAAGATTTTTAAACAAAAATATGATTTGATGATTTTTTCTCAAATTATTATTTTATATTTATAGAAATTAAGATTTTTTATTTCAAATATGTAAAACTTTCGTTGTAATTGTACTATCAAGTGAAGTTATGTATTTTTAATTATATTTTAGCTTTTCTTGTCCTGTCAAAATTTTATCAAAACTTTATATGTATTCCCATTTCTTCAGCAAATGTTGAACGAATATTCTCAACAGTCAATTTAAACAAAACTAAATATAGAAATAGATTACACAACAGCACTCTCGAAGGTATCTTATATGCAAAAAAAATTACTTAGCAATAAAAAACTGTACCTGCTATTATTATAAGATAGACCAAGATATTATTAAAGATATGAAACCTTGTAAGGTACATATGTATATTAAAGTAAAGGTTCTTCATAAAAATTTTTCATGGTATATGTGCTTTTTGATCTGAATTGATTTTTGCTTGGTTTTCTTAAATCAGTAAATATTTATTTATTAGTTGTGTGTTTTTCGAAGTTTTTGTTTGTTGGTTGGTGGATGTGTTTTTTTATCTTAAATATAATTAATTCTGTATTAAAATAAAATATTATTTTTTTTCGGTATATGATGATGTTTTTCTCAAAGCTTTTGGCAACGCTGAGTTAAGTCTGCCTTAAGCGGGGTACACACTATCGAACTTGAGAAACAGTCAAAAATTCATCAGTTTTGAATGATAACTTTGACTGTCGAGACTAGCGATCATGTTCGACACTCAAACCGTCATTCAAGAACAAAATTGGACACACAAACATGGAAAATACGAAAATTGGCTTTATGCGCTTTATTGCTAACAAAACTGTTGTATAATGAATTATTTTAGTTTCTTCTTATTATCTAACAACTTTTCGTATTATTTTGTCTTCACATCTCACATAAGCTTGCGTTTCATAAAAATATATAAAAAAATTCTTTAAAAACATTATTTTCCGCTTCCAAGTTTATGCTAGAAAAATATCTCTTGACTGATACTTTTTGGTACACACTATCAGTCCAACCGCGAAAATTCTTGTGGTTGCCTGTTGACTGGCAAAATTTGTGTTCACACTGTCGATCAAACCAAAATTTGAGCAAAACTGTCACTCATGTTCGATAGTTTGTACCCCACTTTAAGATGTGATATTATTTGTGTTTTTTTATTATTTATTCAAACGACAGCTTTTTTTTTTAAAGAAAATCTTCATGATCTGGACTAACAACAATGAAATTGAGCATAGAAACAAGTTAAGGCTGTACGATTTATCGCCCTGTGCTCCGTCATAATGAAGAAACACAAATTAAAATTGAAAAATGGGCTAAATTGTAATATTAATGATCTCCCGAAATTTTGGGTGCACATTCATGATTTTTAAGATTTTTTAAGCCTTTCAAAATTGTATGAAGATCAAAGCAGCAAAACCCGAAACGCACATTCTGTTACATGTGAGAGCGCATAGAGAACATTTCGGTACTCTGCTACAAGGCCAAGCCAGTACCAAGAAGCCTCGTTTATCCAGGTGATCAGCAGCTGGCTTTAACAAACTATCAAACTCTACATAAAAACATGCAAGCAACAATTTGGTAAAGACTCAGTTGTTGAGGCAATAAAAAGTTCACAATTTCAGAAATTACCAACAATATTTATACAATATACAGGGTGTCCGCCGGGAAGGTATACTACTTTGTTTTGCCGCCATTTTGGTATACATTAGTCTTGACAGTTCATATGTGGCAGTCGTGAAGTAGACACGTAGCAAATTTATTATGGAAAAACATGCGATAACCCAACGTGTTTTAGTCGTTAAAACATTTGATCAAAATCAATTATCGATTACTGTGAAGATGAGAAAGTTACGTGAAATTTTTGGAAGAAACAACGTGCTAACAAAACGCACTATTTATCGTGTAGTGAATGTTTTCGAAGAAAGAGGGTCTGTAGGTGATAGGCCCAAGCGTGGACCACAACGTACTGCAAGATCGGCTGAAAACATTACTGCTGCTCAAGAAAAAGTTCAAAACAATCCATCAACCTCAATTCGACGCCGTGCTCAGGAGCTCGACCTTCAAAGAACCACATTGGCCACAATTTTGCACAAGGATTTGCATTTGTTTCCATTTAAGATTCAGTTGACACAAGAGCTTCTTCCACAAGATCATTTACGCCGCCGTACATATGCCAATAGGATGTTACAGATCGCCCATGACAACCCCGATTTTCATGAAAAAATCATAATGAGCGATGAGGCATATTTTCATTTGAATGGATTTGTGAATAAACGGAATAGTCGGTTCTGGTCAATGGGAAACCCTAAAATTATTCATCAGTCATTTTTGCATCCATTCAAAGTGACAGTCTGGTGTGCAATTTGATCAGGAGGAATCATTGGACTTTACTTCTTTGAAAAAGAAAACGACGTAACGGTAACTGTGAATGGGGAGCGATATCGTGATATGATTGAAAACTTTTTAAAGCCATAACTGTATTATTTGG
The DNA here is from genome assembly GCA_956483585.1 of Gymnocheta viridis. Lineage (NCBI taxonomy): Eukaryota > Metazoa > Arthropoda > Insecta > Diptera > Tachinidae > Gymnocheta > Gymnocheta viridis. The sequence goes on from OY101440.1 coordinate 139,714,057, forward strand.
GCCTGATTAACTTGCGGTATCAACAATACGGTCCCACATCGCATACAGCCAGGATTACAATGGAATTACTGCGAGACCTCTTTCCACAACAAGTTATTTCATGAAATGGTGATGTAGATTTTCCTCCACGGTTGCTTGACTTGACGGCTCCGGACTTCCTTTTGTGGGGATATTTGAAAAGCAAAGTTTATGCAAACAAACTAGAAACGCTTGAGCAACTCAAACAAAATATTCGTGATGAAATTAATCAAATACCGAGTGAAATATCTGAGAATGTAATGAAAAATGTTCTCGCATTTGTGAGGCTAACAGAGGCGGACATTTATCTGATATTGTATTCCATACATAATTGCCGACATTACATAAAACATTTATCAATATAAGATTCATTCTCTTTCATTTAATCAAAAACTATAAACAAACAAACCTTCCCGGCTGACATCCTGTACAACTCAATGCAATAGGTTGTGAGTTGCACAAATGATTATTTTATATTATTTTATATTTAGCAGAGAAAATTTTATCTTGCCTTGATTGGGGCAAATATTAAATGGAGTGAACGTGTAGAGGACATGTTGTATAAACAACAAGCTTAGTAATTTTAAAAAGTTTCACGAAGCCAAAAAATTTTAGTCCACTGAGTGTGGAGTTTAAGGCATTTCAAATCTTTCCTAAATATTATGACCCGTATAAATAAAAATAATTTGTATTTGAAATGTATTTTAAGACAAATTTTTCATAAAAAATTTTCCTTAAAATAGACTTCAAACTCAAATTATTTATTTTATGAATGCGGCAACTTATATTTCAAATTTTAAAAGTCGCAAAGATAAAATATATTTTAAACAAAATTTAATTCAACAACAGAATATTTAAAAGTAAAAACTTGTGCGCTTTTAAAAATCAAAATTGTTCTACAAGAAATTTAATTTAATAAAAATAATGAGAAAGCGTGTTTTGAATCAACCGGTTCACAGAGAAATAATCAAAATAGGAACTCATATTTTTGGCGTTTTAGGTTTTCCTATTTTTACTTTCATATTTTTTTCAAATCGACGACAAAAAAGATCACGAATTTCGGCCTCTTTTTTGAAAACGTACCTTTTTTTATGTTGGACTTTTTGAAAGAAAATCAATTTTTGGTGAATTTGTTTTGATACCTGCGACCCGGGGTGGCCGCACGTGGTACGGTGCTACATTCCCAAAACGCTGAAAAAAGTTAAACAACACTTCGTTGTTAATCTCCTTTGAGCTTTGACAATTTTTATGATTCCATTAAATATTATTTTGGCAGAGATGATGTTTTTCGTGTCTTTTAAGTAAAAGCTCGTATCACAAAACATTGTGATTTCAAAGTTTTCTAAGTTTCTTATTGAAAACTGCTCGTACATTATTATTATTTTTTCTTCTTTCAATTTAATAATTGTTTACTACAAACACCACTGTACGTACATCCCCTGAAGCCGACTGTGATAAAATAAATACACAAACAAGGAGATATGAACAAATAAAATATTAAATTTGTTTCTACGTACACATTGTTCCCACTCACTGCATGCCAATTGACTATAAACGAAGTGTTTGAAAGGGTGTCGAATCATTGTTTTCCATACAACATCAAATGGCTGAAAAAACGATAGAACTGAAACCCAACTACAACTACAAACACAAATTGTATTCGCGAAAAGGGGATCCCATATTTAATTCATTAAAATGAATTTTCGTTGGTAAAACAATTGAAGCTTATATTCTCATTCTCAATGTCGTTATTGCTGTTCATTAAATATGCTTGTGTGGATGTGGCGTCCTGGCATAAAATTCATGAAGTTTTAGGTGGCAGGGATTTTAATACAACAATATCTGTGTAACGCCATCCGACCAGATGATAAATATAATAATACAGTTATTAAATCTTTTTACTGCCTTCAACCCCTGTTTATTGCCCACCATCACATCCCCACCCCTAAAACATATTACACTCACAATAATTATAAATTGTTTGTGCTTGTAAATGAAATAATTAACATTCAATTTTAAGATGAATACATAATTAATTAAATCATGATTAAATACTTATTTTAAATTCATTTTATTATTAAATTATTTGTTCAATTCACAAACTATTGTATAAATGTTATCGCTGATTTGCTTAAGGTACGGTCACATCTGACAAACATTTGCCCAAAAAACGCAACCAATACTTTAATACCAATATTTTTTTTAAATATGGGTTCGCGTATATTTTAAATAATATAAAAATAGCATTTTGCGGCTATTTTGTGATATAAAAACCAAGTTGAATCATACTAACTCTAAGCAAAAGTAGTGGTTACGTTTTATTTTTTTGGCAAATGTTTGTCAGATGTGACCGTACCTTTAGAAATTTGTTTATGTTGAAATTACTTCATACAATAGGTTGTGAGTTGAACAATTAATTTTCAAACGTTTCTTAAATCGCGTGTTCTGTGCGTTTTTTTCGTAATTTGTTAAACAGTTTACGCAACATTGTTGCTGTCGATTTCACGTTTCAACGGTTCAATTTGTTTTAATGATTTTCTTTTAAATGACGCTTTTCTTAAGTCATTCTTTTTCACTTTTAATATGGTTTTCTTTCATATTTGTATCTAATATTTTCTTTGCACTTTGTTTTCCTGCAATTCAATCAACTTGTAATAATACTCGTTCGTGTGTAATAACAATAACATTAAACATAATAATTACTGTCATACCGAATGTTCGAGCTCGGCTTCGAAGTTCGGTGCTTTTTTAAAGTTCTCGCCGAACACCGAAGCTTATTAAAATTATACAAAAATGTAACCTGTAAACTATTCAAGTACAAAAAGTACAATTTTATTTTTTAACTAAATAAAACACAAAAATTTTAATTGTTTCTATACAATAAAAAAAAAATAAACAATAATAATAAATAGTTCGGTTTCGATCTGCGAAATCTTCTGAAAATTCCGTTCGGTTGGACACTAATAATAATGCACATATAAAAGAAAAATTGCAATTGTTAATGTTGTTGCAAACTGAGTTGTAGCCTGTAATGACCACAAAACAATTGAATAGATTGTAAAACACCATCCATCATCCATCATCGGCCATAACAACAACTTTAATAAAACAATTTAAATACGTATTCATCAACTCAAAGATATTGCATTGAATGGAAAACCAAAAAAAATATGAATATTTAATACAGGGAAGGGGGTTGGTTGTACACTGAATACGAAACAATTTTTTTTTTCAATATAAAGGTTGATTTCTTGTATTAAATTTTTGATAATTGTGCAAAAAGACTGATGTTTACATGAAGTATTTGACAGCACCTAGATGAGAACCTGGAAAGAAATTTAAACATTTTTGATTTATATAATGACCATGAGAAATTTCATTGTCGATATTTCGCACAAACAAATTATTATTTCGGGCAACAAAAAATAATTAGTTAACAAACAAATAATAAAACAATTAAATAAAATTTGTTTTGTAATTGGAAAACATATCATACTAATTTTTCTTTCAAGACTTTTTATGAAAACCAACTGTTCGTCTCAAAATATCGTAAGATAATTTCCTTCGCACAATAACATTTGAAACAAAAACAAAATTTTAAAACTTAATTGATTTTTTTTGGAAATATAGTCGATAAAATTCTAAAATTATTTTATATAAAAAAATTGTGACCTCAAGCTTTGGATTACAATTTTGTATCAAGAAAAGGTCGCAAAATTGGCAATAAATGTAAAACGATGATTGAGACATCCCATATCTGACATCAAGATGAGTATTTTATTTTTTTTTTTTTTCATTTAACATTAATAATATTTAATAGTTGATTATAATTTAGCAGCCTCAATATGAAGATACTCATACATCCAAAAAAAAAAAAAACACTTCGTAATAATGATTGTGTAGACATGATAATAGTGATGTTATTGTTGTTTAATTCGCATTTTATAGTTGATTGCTATTTAAAATTGATTTGTTGCTGTTGAATATAAATGCATTTATGGCCGACTGCAAGACATTCAGCCAGTTGCCAGCCATTCATACTTAAAAATGTTTTTGTTTAATACAAATATACAAGTACAGTGATTTCCCGGCTTAGCGAAAAATATCATAGCAGGGCAGAACCTTGAGCTGAGAAGTTCCTAAGGAAATAAAAAAAGAATGTTACGAGTAACTAAAATAAAAGTTTAAAATCTGATCAAAAAGATATTGATCGGCCATTATATGTGAAGCGGGATCTTATCTTGTAAAAGTAAAATTTTCAGTGCATGACAATATATGAGTTTAGATAAAAATTGCATGCTTTGGCGTTTTCGCACCAAACCGGAATCGAACCCCGTTTTATCGTTTTTTTTAACCAACCGGTTTTGAATAGTATATATTTGCGATTACCTCGATAGAAAAATATTATACACAGAATAAGTTGAAGAAGATTCGAATTTTTCAACACTAAATAGAGGCAAACGATTACTTTCTTTTACATGCACTCAGATATGTAAATACCAATTCTTTATTCATGCTATAAGTCTCTGGAACAATATTCCTTACAGCTCTCAAGTAATTAGTAATGCACATCAATTCAGAAGAAATATTATCTGACAATATTTAAGTTAATTTTACTTAACTATGAGATTAATTTTATTTTGGCAATTCTGTTTTTATTATTTTGCTTTTTGTATTTATAGCATAGTCCTTGAGAACTATTTGTTAACCCATCTAACTATAACCAATTGTTATTAAATATATTTTTTATGTACTTGTACTGAGTTCCATACTGTAATATGAGACTTAGTGTCTTATGTATGGGAAATCGAAAATAAATAAATATAGAAGAAATGTTTGTGATTTTTGCAAGTCCTGTATTCATTCTTCATTAAAAATTCATAAAATATTTCAATGTTTCAATAAAATTTTGCTAATTTTGTTAAGTCATATCTCGAATTTTCGCTTCATAGTCCCAAGATATCAACTAAATAAAGCTTATCTTTTCATAATAACAAATTAATTCTTAAAATATTTTTTATATATTCAGTTTAGAATTTTTCACTTGTCATCAAATATTTCTGAAATATTGATTAAAATGATCGTTATGGGAAAAATTAGTTTCAGCAGAACAATGTTATCCCCACAAAATCCCCGGATCCCAACACAAAAACTTTATCCCCAGACATAAAAAATATCCCCAACTTGGTGACAAATAAACAGGCAACGTTGTGCTGGTGAGGTGTGTTGTGTCACCGTAAACATATGCATGTTCCACCAGGAAGTAGCAAAATTAACTTTTCCTGTCTTTTTCATTATACGATAAAGTCTGAAGACCAATAAAAATATGTCCAAAGTAACGGGATCGTTACCGATTTTCAGAGATTTTTTTAAATAAAATTGCAACCTAAGCAAACGTGGCACGAGGATTGCTTAGTTTTGTATTAGAAATCTACCGACAATTAAATTTAAATCAAACAATATATGTTTATTATATAAAAGTTAAAAATGGAATGGAGAAAATATTTTCATAAAATTATGTTAACAAATTTAAAATTCAAATACAACTTGTTGTAAATAAACATTGTTTACATAGTGGTTAAGTCTTAAAGTATAATTCGAGTGTTCTCCCACATTTTGGACCTACGAAAGTTGAAGAATCGGTAGCAATCGAATAAATGCATGAAAAAAGTGTATCGAAATTACATTTTTATGAATTCTTTCGGTTACCACCGATGCTTGAACTTTCGTGGGTCCAAAATTAAGCAATCCTCGTGCCGCGTTTGCTTGGGTTGGAATTTTATTTAAAAAATCTAAGAAAATCGGTGACGACCGATTTCTCACAAAACCGCATTAGAAACCGCGTTTTTAAAAAAAGTTATTTTTTGAATAATTCGAAAACCGGTTTCCTGGATACTTTACACAAAACGCTAATTTTGAAAAACTACAATCTCAAAACTGCGTTCTTTTCAAAGTTTAATTCTTTGTACAACAGTATCACATATTTTCAGTTTCCTTAAATAGAACGTTTGAATACATTCGTTATAGATCTTGAGTTCAAAGACACATGCGTATGATTTCTAAAGCGGCCTAAATTACAAAAACTTCAAAATCTACGTCTTCATATCAAAATATATATTCTTGGAAAATTTTACATTTTAACATTTTACTAATTCTTTAATAAGAAATCCCCTTCAATTAAAAAAAAAGTTAAAACTTTTGTTTAATTTTTTAATTTTTCGTATTGGAGAGTTTTTTGCTGCTCCTGTAAAATTTGCTCAACGTAACTTAGAGCTTTAATGAATTTATATGACGATAGTTTATTGTTCGTTAAATCGAGAAACAACTGTACCTAATAATATGGTTACATGTGGTCAAATCGTGCATACAAATATTGAAAGCCATTCAAGTTATGATGCTAAATGCAGCAAGCAGCTTTTGTGGCAACTAACCAACCAAGTCAGTCAACCAACACACTGCCAGCCATTTTCTTAACAATTTGCCATTTGCCTCTAAAGAACAACAACAACAACAACAACAATAACAACAACACAGGAAAAAAGTATTTAAAGTAAGTTTTGCATTTTTGAATGGTGAATGTAAGTGAAGCATTCATTGTTGGTTGTGGTTATTTTAACAAATCCTGTGTTGAGGCTGTCAGAGCTGAGTTTTGTTCCCCACCACAATAAAGAGCTATTGTTTGTTGTCTTCTCTGCTTTTGTTGCCATTATTAAAAAGTTTAAATTGTTGTTGCTGTTGAGTATGATCATGGTAATGATGTTTTTGTTAATACGAAACGTGTCCAATGTAACAAATCGCGCTTCACTTGGTATGACAACCGTCCCGACCGCAGTTGTTGCTTTATGTTGCTTCTTTTTTTTAGCGGAAATGATGCAAATTTTCATGTGAACTTTTATAAAGTGGATATTTTTTTTTTTTTTTGGTTGAATGGTTCGTTTTTCGTTTCGTTTGTTTTAAATTAGAGGTTTTGCTCGATTATGTTTTGCATAATAGTTTCTTTGGCATTTAAGTTAGTTTGTCATTAAGTTGTTTAAAATTAAAGATTTCGTTGTCTGCGATAATCATCTTTTGCTTGCCTTCCTCTCGAGCTTTATATCATCACATTGTGGTTAACTTGGTAGTCAGTCATACGATCAAATTTTCATTCAAATATTTTAAATTCTCTCTTACTTTTCTTACCAATACACTCACACTTTTAAAGTTTGACGAGAATTTGCTTACAAAATTTTCATTCCATAAAGTGTTTCAAATTACAGTCAAATGTTAAAAAAATATTTGTTGTTTGTTTTTTTTTTCTGTTTCTATGATTTTGTTTAATAATTGTAGGGAAAAATTATTTCAAGTTGTTTTCTTGATGGCATTTTGCTAAAAATTTGCTTTAAATTTGAGTGCAGCCAACGTCACAGCTTTAAATTTTTGTGGATTTTGACAAGCTGTGTGTGTAAAAATCTTAAATGAGAATTGAAAAAATGTTGATGGTGTGACTGCAGGGTAAGGTAATAAATAGCATTTTTCCTTATTTAATTTGTTATTAAATATACGAGAAATGTTATCATTTTATAACTTTAATTATTAGAATATTATTGTAAACTGTAAACATGTGTTCTGTATAAGATTTAGCAACATGATTTTCGACAAGTTTCCTTGCAAAAGATTTTCACAAATTGTGTTTAGAGAAATTATCGCTAGTTTTCCAAGGAAAACATTTCTGCAAGTTTTCTATAGAAAAATATTCAGCAAAGCTTTCTATGGATAATTTTTCAACGAATTTTGTATAAAAATATTTTTAAGACTCAACAGAAAAGTTTTCTAAACTTTTTTTTATAGAAAAATTTTCCACAAGTTTCTTATAGGGGACTTTTCGATAGAAGCCTTTATATAGAAAACTTTTCGACGAGTTTTCATTAGAAAACTTTTGAGCAGTGTTTTTAATTGAATAACGTTTCGACAAGTTTCTCTTACAAAACTTTCTCACAAGTTTTCAATGAAAACTTTGAGTTTTCAGACAAGTTCTCTATAAAAAACTTTTCGACGAGTTTTTTAGCAACATTTTCGACAAGTTTTCTATGAAAACTTTAATTTTTCAGACAAGTTTTCTATAAAGAAAACTTTTCAACGAGTTTTTTTTTGCAACATTTTCAACAAGTTTCCAATGAACACTTTGATCATCTTTTTAAAAACTTAAAAAAAATGTCGACGAGTTTAAAAAAACTGCAATGAGTTTCTTAGAAGCATATGCGATAAGTACTTTATAAAACTTTTCGACAAATTTTTTATACAAAACTTTTCGCCGGAACTTCTATCTAATACCCGTCGACGAATTTTTGTATTGAACTCTTCAATGTGTTTTCTATAAAAAACTTTTAGTATACCTATTTAGAAAACTTTCGGCGAGTTTTCTAAAAAAAGTTTTGGAACAGCTTGCAAAAGCAAACAAACAATTTTTATAGATAAGTTTTCGACGAGTTTTCTTTTCTAAATTTTCTTTAGCAATCTTTTTGCCCAGTTTTTAACAGAAGGCGTTTCGAAAGATTGTTCGGCAAGTTTGCTTACAGAAAACTTTTCCCCGAGTTTATTTAGAAGCTTAAGAGTATTATGCAGAAAGTTTTTCTACGAATTTCGTTTAGAAACTTTTTGGCGAGTTTACTTATAAACATTTTCCAGAGAAAACTTTTCGGGGAGTTAAAAAAACTGTTCGCCGAACTTTCTATGCAAAACTTTTTGACGACAACTTACGAGGAGCTGGTTGGTTACCTTTCTGACGAGTTTTCATTAAAATACCATTCGAGAAGTTCTCTGCAGGAAACCTTTCGACGAGTGTTTATTTGAAAATCTTGGGCGGGTTGTCTATAGAGCAATTTCCGAAAAGTTTTTTCTAGAATTTATTTTATCGAGTTTTCGTTGTTAAATTTTCTCTAAAAAATATTTCACAATTTTTTAAAGAAAACCATTCAACGTGTTTGCTGTACAAAACTTTTCGTTGAGTTTTCTATGAAAAAGAAAATTTCTTTAAAAAATCACGAGTTTTTTGTATTCTTATTAGAGATGGGCCCCGCTGAAGTAATTACTGTAAGTGATCGTAATTAGTTTTTTTGTTTCCATCACGCGAGCGTGCATGAACGCGAGTTAAAATAAATTTACCGTGAGTGAGCGTGCATGAGTGGATTTTTAATGTGATTGTTTCAGGATTTTTTGTTTGCTTTATTGTAATTTTTTTCATTTAATTTTTCAAATATTAAGATTATTTGATAGTTTTTTTGTAAGTATTTCATAAGCGTTAGTTATCATCACGATATGACTAACTTTTTTTCCACTCACGTCAGCCAAAAATAATTGGTCGTGCATGAGCAAAATTTTTTTATCACAAGCGTGGGTGAAAAGTTATTCATGATCTCATCTCCGATTCTTACATCCGACAGGGCTTTCTGCAAACAATAAAAAAGCCAGAAGAAAATGTTAGTCCAATACTTCTCATACATGCATCCGAAAGAGTATGACTTCCGATATGGAATATTTAAATAAAGTTTTATGCAAACTGCTGAAAAATTATTTATACATAACATACATCCCTCTGGATAAAAAAAATTTAAATTAAATACATACTATAACTGTTCTGTACCGACTAAATAAATTCTGTAGTTTGGTTCATAAAGTGCATTGTAGACTTTTAACTATTTGATTAAAACCTGGCTTCCCCAGTATTTTTATTTTATAGCACAACCATAAACCACTAAATCGGAGTAGATTTAGATTTGTAAGATGTGCCATCTACATGTCAATTCAACAACCTGAATTAATTTTAGTGAATAGTTCATACAACAACCGTATAGTATGATTTGGTATGTTCGTCGGCAGATGTCACTTTGGAAATAAGTTTCACGTCACTGTAAACAACTTCTCAATTTACTGTCGGTTGATGGCGAAACTATTCATTAAATAAATTATTACGTCCGGTAACAAATTACCGTTTGTTAGCAATTATTTCCCCTTATTCTGTACAAACAATTTGTCGACATCACATAAAGTCAACGCCAAAAAACGAAGTTCTTGTTTACTTGGTCTCGACAATAGTTGAATAGTTTTAAATTTCTCTAACAATTTTGTAGGTTTTAGAGAATAGTAAGAGGCTGTTAGAAGTGGTAAATGGTTGTCGACAGCGAGTAGAACTGGATATAGTCTTTTTTGGCGTTGGCTTGATGTGACGTCCTCAAATATTTACAGAATAAGGGGCTTGTTTTATTTCTGTAGCCTGAGGTGTGTACAATAAGACAAATATACATATAAGATACATTGCATCAAGATGCTTTTATTAAATTAAACGAGTTATAATACGCAAAAAGAATCGACAAATCTTATGTACTCTTCACTATTGCATGAAAATTAATTATTATTATTATACGTACATTCATGCGAGTATTTGATCTCAAATCTACGATTTTGGTGAGTTTTTTCTTAACCAGCACTTGACCACGTTCGTTAAGACAACATTAACGACGGCTACAAGTCGCAGAAGAAACACAGTATATCGTTGACAGTGGGACCAGATTTTAAAATAATATAAAGCTAAATCACATTTGAAATAGAGCTAAAAAGAGCTAAAGTAGGACATTTAGAGCCAAAAAATAAAGCTAAATTTTTTATAGCTTTCCACAATTAGTTCAATATTTTTCATAGTTTAAACAGAGTTTATTTGTTTATAATATAAAAATATTGTTTTGGTTCATTTAAATAATAAAATATTGAATCAATAACGAAATAAAATTCTTTATTAAGCAAAAATTTCGTTCACAAAAAATGTATATGGAACTGAAAGGGAAAACAAAAAGTTCTTCAACTAAAACTAAACAGTCTTATGAGGGGGAAAATATCTTAAAACTATGAAAAACAACAGCTTTTCAGAAGTATCCTTTGTCTCGGAAACAACCAAAAATGGCTCAAAAAATCGCATATCTTTGAGAAATAGTGAATATCCTAGTATGGAAAAGAAGCTCTACGTTTGGTTTTTCAACCAAAGAAAGAAATAGAATTGCGTTAAAAGTAAAAGACATGGAGATACAAAAAATAATTTCTAAAAGTGGCTGGTTATCTAGATTCAAAAAGAGATACGGAATTAGACTTCTTAAGGAATCAGGGAAAAAGTTATCATCCAGATCTGATCTAGTAAATATTTTTAAAAGAAATTTGCTAAAAACTCTTGATGTTGTTTTCAATGCGGACGAAACTGGTCTCTACTGGAAGATGCTACCAATTAAAACTAAGAATATTATTATAATATCTATGAACTGAATGATTTCTTATTGTTTAATAAAAAGAAAACTTAAAGAAAAAAAACTTTGCGATATAAAAAATTTTTCGGTTTAGCGAATGGGCTTGACATTATATCGTTCGTTATACCGGGATTTGCCTGTAAAATAAATGAAATGAAAATAAAATACAAAAACAAAAAACATAAAACATAAAAAAACAACTTAAAATTCTATCTCATTTCTATGCAAAAGCAAATTGGACAAACACACTTGCACAACTTGTCTATATTTCAAATTGAAGCTGATGCATGCACGTACGATAAATGTGCATGGGTTAGTAGCAACTTTAAACACTTATAGCTCCCTAAATATCGAACCGATTTAAATAAAATTAAGATTGTGCACATTTATGTAAAACCCCGTTTAAAATCACATAAATCGGGTTAGTAATAAGGCCGTAAAAGGGATCTAAAAAACGTGTTTGCCTGTTAATAATATAGATGTATACACATATCGCTAATTATTGCAACGTTGTCATATCTCAATAAACGTGATTTTTGAGTTAAGAATGCAGAATTATTCATTGTCTCGTTCTTCGTATTGTGTGAAATATGCATACAAGTATCTGGTTTACTCACCGCTTGACGGGAAAATACGTTTTTATTTTTCCATTGATGTGTGAGTAAATTAAAAACTTTAAACTCATTTTCTGACGAACGATTTTTTTCAGAAATGACTATGTTGTAATAAAGAAGCGATATCTGGCGATAATTTCAAGTGTCTATCAACGAGTATTATGGTTCACGAGATAGAAGTCTGTGACAGACGGCCAGACATCTTAGCGATAACAATTGGGTTCCATTTTTACACTTTATATACGGAACCCCAAAATAGCTTAAATAATACGATTAAGTTTTTAAGTGGAAAAAGTATTTATGATGCCATCGACTTTTGCTATTCTGCTGTCATTCCTGCACAAGCAGAACCTGGAGATGATGTGGGTTTCATTTCAAGCGTAACGATTGTCAAACGATTGTAACGAACATGTTTTTTTTAATTTTTCATTATTTATTTCGTTGTAATGAGAACATGTCAACTTATGTTAAAATATTTTTGCATGGAAAATTATGTTTGTGCTGATGTTGTATGTTTGGCTACAAATGAATTATTGCCTTGAAGGAAATGATAATTATTTTTTGGAAATTTACCAAAAATAGCAGAAATTTCATTAAATAAAATATTTTGACAGTAAATGGTGCTGCACTTAAATTACAACTGACTGGCTGACTGACTGACTGATTGCGTGTACACACACACACATGTGTAAATGCATTTAGTGTTTGTGTATAAGAGATGAGATAATGGCTAACTCTTCACTCACGATTTAGGCTGCGCGTTTTCTTTTAGCTCACACTTTTGAACGCTCATCTGCGCCTAAAATAATATTTGTCAAGATCAGGAAATAATTAAGTATTAACGAAGAAACAAACAAAATTTTTCTAAACAAAAAAAGTATATTTTTCAGATTGGCAATTATTGCCATGGCAACTGCCAAAATCGATTGCCGACACAAGATATTTACGTGTCGACCGCTCGAATATGTGTTCAAATACATGTTTAGCAACAGAAGATATTGCTGAGCAATAGTCTTTTAACACAAGCTGTCAAACTCAATTGATATTTGCTTAACTTATACATTTTGTGCAAATAGAAAACAAATTTAACTACACTAATGTACGAACAAAAAATAAAAATTATTAAAATTGTAATTATAAACAATAGTAAAAAACATTTAAATTAAAGTTGTGACCGCAAAAAAGTGCAAAATTATTTAAATAAAAAACTGTAATTATAAAAAAAACTCCTTTCGTAAGATTCGTAATATTTACAATAACATTTATTTGCTTTAAAGTTTAAACCAACTAAGAGTGTTAAATTGTTGTCTTTACGACTAATTTTTTATAAACAATAAAAATAACGCACAACCTTCTATAACAAAAATTTCAAGTTTGTGTTCTAAAATATTTACGTGTTCTCCACTCGAGAAACAAGGTTGAATATTAGCAATTTGATACCGCAATTCTGCCGGCGTTATTGCTTGTTTTCAGACATACAAAATTGCTCGTGTGGTCGATACGTTATATTTAATTGAATTTTTTGGCTTCAGTTCAAATCTGAGTTTACCCATTCCTTCTTAATTTTTAAGAAAATGTTTTTTAGATAAATTCATTTCAATATAATATAAACCTTAAACAGTTCAACAATTACGTATAAATATTAATTACATATCGCACTTGATCAACAAGAGGGTATTAACTCGAAATTTTAAAATTTTCAACAGAAGCAAAATACTTTTTGATTTTACATCAAAGGTATATGAAAAATAGATTTTAAATCATCCGTTTCATTAGCGAAACATAGACAAAACAATGTGAAATTTTTACAGCAGCTAAATATGAATATTAGAATGCAAGTTTTGGAGAAAAGTGAAAAAATTAAAATTTCGAGTTAATACCCTCTTGTTGATCAAGTGCGATATATTAATAATAATAAACATAATAAACTCCATGTTTTCTTTATCACGGGTGGTTGACTACTAAGAATGTCAACTGCAAGACAAAAATAAAGTAAGCAAAAATTTAATATTGCTTGATCTCAGAGCCAATGATTCTGGAAAAAGCGGGAGAGTATGGAATATATGGAATAATTAATCATCAGAGATGGGATTTTCGTACTAACCGAAATTGATTTAACTTATAAGAAATGAATAACTTTCAATTTTCGTATTCTTATTCGTTTAATAATCGTTAAGTAGTTGATATTCCTACTCACTAGTATCTAACGTCAAATGATGAGATGGTGTAGCGACCTCGAAATCAGTACTGATCTGTTCTGCTAGTCTGATGAATAAATTGTTAAAAAAAAAGTATCTACTCTCTTAATAAAAAATGAATTTATTCAAAATACAAATTCTTAAAAATTAAGAAGAAATGGGTAAACTCAGATTTGAACTCGAGCCAAAAAATTCAATTCAATACTGATATTTCTGTAAAATCAAGTTCAAATTTCAGTAAATGTTTAATTTGATTCAGTAAGCGTTTCAGTTTGATCTCTTTTCTTACACTACGGTTTTATGAAATTCTTTGATAGGTTCGCATTAATTTATTTATTCATAAAGTCAATTATGAATTTTCATAATTTTGGTAGAAAACTTTACACAATTATTTTATTCGAATCAATAAATAGCTTTGTTTGATAGCATTTTTCTCGGATGGTATAAGGAAAAAAATTTAGTCTCTTTTCTTTAGTAACTACATTTTTAAATTTAAACAACATTTTGTTTTAAGTTTTAAGTTTTATTCCTTAAAATTAATTGGTCTGCATTCAGTAAAATTAATGTGTAATTCTGTTGTTGTTGTTGTTGGGTATGTTTAATCATATATTTCAAGGACAACAATATCAGAAGGAGTAACTCGTTATCCCGGCATCGGGATGTTTAGCACTGAGAGCAATACTTAGTGTATCACAAGTGGACCAAATAGACACCCATGCAACCCAACTGCGTAAGTTAACTTGCTCAAGATAATGCTTGACAACTCGTGCTGATCAATGTTTCACGACAATATCGTGAGTGGTGACCAGACCATCTCTAAATTGTATGATTATGTGTTGTTTTATAATGGCAACTAATAAGGCAAATTCACTTTTTAGCCCCGGGGTAATTTGTTTATTTTGTAGCTCAATTGAATGTAATTTCAAACAAATTTTGTGTGACAAACGAATTGTGTGTTGTTGTCAACAATTTTTTCTTACGTATTATATTGAAATACATATACATACACAAATACAAATACATGCACATGCACGTAAGAGGTTTTGTATGTACCGGGTGTTTTTTTTTTAGACGAAGAACATTTCTCAGTTGTTTTGAAAATTCATCCATCACAAACAGTCTCAAGTGCGAGCAGTTCGAAAAACTCATCGGGCATTACGTGATTCAGTGATGATGTACACTGAAAATAATTAATTAATTTGTTTATATGACTTGACTTAAATTAACAAAAAAAAAAATACTGTTCATTTGAATTTATTCGCTTTTCTTATAAAAAAAGTTAAACAAACTACAACGGGAATGATCAATGACGTCAGTATGACATTTTCATAATCCGGACAGGTATAGTTTCAGCTATTGTCCGGATTAGTGGATCGTCCGGACTACAGTTAAAATAAAATTTAAAACACAATACATAAATGTACATATACATATATAATTTATTTTTATTACCGAAGATAAAAATAAGAATTCATTTGTATATAATCGGGGTATTCACACGGTGTCTTATTATTTTATGACGTCTTAAAAAATTGTTGTGCTTCAAACAAAAAAGTCCTAAAATAATAAGACTATTCATGCTGTGTTTTTGTTTTGTCATAACTAAACAGTAGTGTAGTTTTTGCACAAACTAGCTATTATTTTCGATTTTTCACTTGTTTTCGGCATTCTAATATAAAATTTTTATGATTGTAGCGATTGTCCGCTTTATTATTGTTTTTTTTATCAGCCGACTCAAATTTAAAATAGCACACTAAATTATGAGGGGTTTGTCACAGCAGTCATATTTTTTCGTGTTATTATTTTAATAATATTCTCTTATTTTTTCGACCTTTTTTTAATAATTATAAAAGATTTTTCCAAGCTTTAGATCAATTTATATAAAAAATGTGTATTATTATTTGTTTTTGAAAAAAGTATTTTAATTTCCTGAAGAAGCCAATCAAATATATTGGCGAAATATTGATATTTTAAAAAATTAAAAAAATAAATAATACACATTTTTTATATAAATTGACCTAAAGCTTGGAAAAATCTTTTATAGTTATTATTTTAAGACATATGACTTTATGACGACCGTGTGAATACCCCAAATTCATTTACAGAAAACAGAAAGAAACATACTAAAAGTGACCAAAAATATTTATTTTGAAAAATAAAGTTTTTATGTAATTTTCCAGCTCTATTTTTAAATTATTTTAAAAATAAATAATTTGTTCAGCCCATAAAATAGCTTTTGAAAACAGTTCCCCACGCCAATTTTATTGAGAAAACAGATCACTTGTCCAGGCTATAGAAAAACAATTTATAAACTGTCCGAAAAATTTAAATGTCCGGATTACTGGATAGTCCGAATTAGCGATTGTCCGGATTAGGAAGGTTGTACTGTTGAACTGTACTTATATTGTAATGCATGTGTAATCTGACAGACAAACCATGCACTACGTGTAACTTCGACTACGAACCAAGCGGCTGGTATGTTACTGTTTGGGCCTGAAGAGTTTGTTGTTCTCCGCTTTAATTTGTTAATGCGCCAAAACCTTTGTTTCTTTCATTTACACACAGATATAAATATATAAGTACATTCCAAAATTATGATACATAGCATTCATGATACAATAATACAAGGTAATGCTAATAGCACAGCTCATTTAGTAAATTTGACTTCACATGATTTTGGGACTCAATTTCGAGAATTGCACGTAAAAGTAGCACGAAAAATAAGAAGTTCTGATTCATATTACAGGTATTCTTACACCATCACCGTTGAAGTTGACGCTTGTGGTTCTGATGATCTTGTTTTCTTTGTAGGCTGTTCATATCCGTGTATTGAGTCTGGATCATTATCCGAGTTAAAAGTAATATTCAAGTGCATGTTTTTTTCAGTGTGTCTACCAATATCAGTATCATCTTCATTTTCGGTGCTTTCAACTCCAAACTGCATAATTTTAGAACTCCACCAACAAACCTCCGCAAGGAATGCATCTATTTTTTTACTTTGTATCGAGTTTCCATCGGCATGGTCACCTGGTGGAACCTCTTTCGTTGTTCGTCCGATTCCTGAGGTAATTGTGCCAAATAGGTATCAAGGTCGAAATGCATGAAATGTAATTTTAACGTCATGAATGCAATGATTTTTTTCAAAATAATACAGAAACTTGTCCGCTCGTGTCTGTCTGTAATCTCGCAGAAGTATTTTGGAAAACCGCCCTCGTATTATGTTGACAAAATGAATGAGCTGAAAAATGTTGCACTGTGTTAGACAGGTCTACCGTTGGCCGATCAAGTCGCATTTTGCAACTTTTTCACAGACTATATCGTTAGCTAAAATCCAAAACCACGTAACAAACAAAAAATGAGAAATCGGTTTTTTGATTGATTATAATGCATATCATCAACATCCATGCCCCCACCAATTTTTACTCTCATATAATAAAAATTAGACATTTTATAAACGAAAACGAAAAGTACGTAACTACATACTTGTTTCTTGGATATAGTCACCTAGTTTCCTTTCCTAATGTTTTGGCAACATTGAAGGTGGGCAATTACTCATTATTTAAACCGAGAAAAATTGTATTTATTTTGCAACATGTAATATAATTTGTTTGTGTTGAAAAATAATAAAAATGTTGGTTACGTGATTTTGGATTTCTTCTGACGATATGTAGATATGTATGTGCAACTTTCAAAAATAGGACTTCCGGCTTGTAGATTCTCCGAGCCAGAATTCATGGCAATTATACCATTTATCTGTGTTCCATGCCTCCAAAAAAATACCCTTTATTAAGTATTTAATTATATTTATAGTTGTCACATTTTTTGTGTTGTGTTGTGTTTGTTTTTTTTTATGAGGCATGAGTTTCATGGGCCGCAACTAATTATCAAATGGTTTTTGTGTTCATTATCATTTCTATTTCAATTTCATTTTACATTTTACATTTTCTAAATTAATTGGATTTAATGAGTTTCGTCTATCATGGTTGCCATTTTGAAATTGAATTTCTTATAATAATCATATTTTTTCACAAGAAACATACACAGCAGATATAAGATATCGAATTTAAAAAATATATAGAACATGTATATCGTCATATGATTTCCAAAAAGCTTTAAGTTATAAAAAATTCAAAATCGACTTCTTGATTGCTGACGATGCAGCACATCAAAATACATGTCCCTGGGAAATTTTACTTATTAAAATTGTATTGATTCCTTAATAAGAAATAAGCTTAAACTGAAAAAATTTTGCAAAATTGGGGGACCACCTAATAACAGTTTCTTAGAGAACCTCATTTTAAAAAATATGTTTCCAAAAGATATGGGAATGTTATTCTCAACACGTATTAACATTATTAAGGGAGTCAATAATACAATTGTAGACAAGAACTGTTTAGCGTTTGCTTAAAATATTGAAGAAAAAAAAAGTTTGTTCACTACAAGCATACTTTGTTTGCAGCAAACGCGTTCACAAATGCAGCAAACTTTTTTTTTATTTAGAAAAATAACAACTCAGGGAATCATTGCCTTCCAACCATCTTTTAGGAGAGGGATAGTGTAGAAAGGGCGGCTAGTGAAAATTAGAAAGCTTAATTAATTCTTTTACAACTCTGCTATTGTCCGTTTTTGTTAATTTTTTTTGTAGTACTGTTGCAATGCGCATTAATGTTTTGTTAAGCTGTAGAGCAGTGATGTCATTAGGATACGAAACATTTTTCGTATCTTTTCATGACTTCAGGTACCAAGTATAATTCGTACCTTTAAAACCTCTACGCAAAATGTACAGAAATAAAATATTAAATTTTCCGTCTCTGCCAAAGTTCTTTAAAGTTATCATTTCGTTATGAATACGAAAAAAAAACAGTGACAACTAAATGCAAAAATAACATCTATTTTGTTGTTAAGTTTTCTAAGTTCTTCTGTCGGCTGCATATTCTTGTGTATGTGTGTTAAGATGACATTGTTTACTTTAATTTAAAATTCGTATTTACCGATGAAATATTTAATATTATAAATATGAAATTTATATTAATCGAGATTGCCTCGATATCTTTTTTCCCTCAACAAACAAAAGTTTATTATAAATATGTATAATTTAAAGGAAGCTCAATCTTTTTAACTGTTGTATTAAAAAAATTGCCGTCTTTGTTAAATTTTATCGTAATGGCGTGAACACGCTTGACATGGGCGCTGATGAGTATTGGGAAAAAGTGTTTAATTAAAACACTGTTGTTAATGAGCCGATGTATAAAAATCTGAAAAAAGTAGTTTGTTTAACATTTTTATTTCCATTTTCGAATGCATGTGCGGAGAGAATTTTAAGCCAGCTAAAGCTGATCATCGTAACCGACTCAATACTAATGCAATAGTAGCTTTACTAATGGTGAAAGAAAAGAAAACATTAAGGAGGTTTCAACACACGATCCACCTAAATCGATGATTACTACTAGTGCGAAGTTGTTCTGAGTATATATGAACATCTTTTTTTATATAAAATTGTATGATCTTTTTTAAATAAAAGCCTTAGTATAAACGCCTTAAATCGTATATAAATTTTTACAAAAATGAATTTGTTTTGATAACATCCAAAGGTATTTATATATAATTAATTTTCAAGTTTGCTTGCTGTATTTTTAAAAATTACATAACTAATATTTATGACTTAAATAAATATAAAACTGACTTTATATGATATCATTTTCTTTACAAGATTCGTTAAATAATTGTTAAATGTTAAACGTTAAAAATGGATTTAAAATTTTTTTTTAAATGTATCTTTTTGGGCAAAAAAGGATATTTTTGGAAAGTAAAATGTATCTTTCACGAAATTTCACTGGCAACACTGCTGTAGAGCCAATTTTATTGATCATTTTACTCTGCCGACAATTTCGGAGAGCGTTGCGATGACCATGAGCACAAACCAATATCAATTGCAGTTGGCAGTGTTCAGCGACCAATGCTATGGCTTCGTCTTTTTGAAGTTTAAAGTTTAAAAACAGTTCAACAAGAACAAATACCATGACGCTCTAATGCAAATATCAGAAATGCTGGATGTTATGATTTGCTTGAAGCTGGGCACGAACACACGTTCTTAGACATCACTGGCCTTGTAGTCAATGCGCTAACGTCAACAGCCAACAGCACCCTCAAAAGCAAATAATTTGTACGATGCCAACGCAACCCTCAGGCGATTATTATTTTCATTGCGTATTTGATGTTCTCCGGGGCATCATCTGCTTCCCTGATACGTTCAAAACATTTCAACTCCCGGTTGCAGGCCAATACTGCATTTACGAAAGCTTTGGTCATCTTAAACACTTAATTTAAAATTTATTTTGACATCATAGTTGTTGCCAATTAATTTCATGTATTATTATTATTATTTAATATTTAAGGTCTTGCCGGATAATGTTCGGATGATCCATAAAATAAATTGCAATGAATTGGCGAAAGCCACGAAATAAGACAAAAGAGAAGAACGAAATTATGGAAAAGAAGATGTGTGTTAACGAAGAAATAAAAAAACATAAATACCGGCAAGTAGTGCAATTAATTTATTATTTTCGTGACCTGTAATTTGTTGTTGGTTGATGTTATTTTATGCGCTACTTGCAACATTTAATTTAATAAGTGCTAATGAGTTTCACAATGGAAAATCCATTAAAATGCACAACGACACTTTATTTTAAGGCCAAAAACACACCAAAGATAAGAAAGAACATACCTACGATATAAAATTCGGATGCATAAAAATGCGGTCGCTGAATT
This sequence comes from Gymnocheta viridis, assembly GCA_956483585.1. Taxonomy (NCBI): domain Eukaryota; kingdom Metazoa; phylum Arthropoda; class Insecta; order Diptera; family Tachinidae; genus Gymnocheta; species Gymnocheta viridis. Next base: position 139,734,922 of record OY101440.1, read on the forward strand.
GTTTTGTTGTTGTCTTTTTTTGTCTTTTATTCAAAACTAAACAAAACACAAAGAAATGAAGCAGGCTTGTTACTTTAAGCAGGCTGGCTGGTTGTGGCAAAACAACAGCGACATAAACAGCACAGTAAAAACTACGGTTTTGTAGTGAAAAGCTCAAAAAGGGTCCGGCATTATCGACTTAATATGAACCTTAATGCTACATTTTGGCAAAGCTAAGTTCTAGCACATGACAGTTTAAATGATTCGCAAGCAAACATAACAATAACATGACTGCAAATCCAACCACTATTTGAAGTTTTGCTTTAGGTTTTCATATTCATTGTAATTATCTCAATAGAATTCGTGAAAGTTCATTCCAACCTCAATTTCAACATTTCATATATAAACATTTTATATGAATCATTTACTATCTCGTGATTCAATTCCTTCAATGAATGGAATTTAACTAACCACCGACTTGGCTGTAGTGCACAGAAAATGTAATCATGTTTAGAAAACCGCAAATTACAAGCTTGTTGCAAATGTTGTCAACATTAAAAGTTTTTTAGCTTTCATCACAAACAAAACATACAACATTTTCGTGTTCTGTTTCAACTACATAATACATATTTTTTTTGCCACGTACGACTGCATGTGCGAATGTTTGTTTGCATGTCATTATTAAAAGTCAGTTTTATAGTTTTGTTGTCGTTGTAATTGTGCAAAATAATTTCTTTTGAGCCATGAACAAGTTTGCTCTCCTTGAGGAATCTACTTCTACTACTGATTTGGATTTTATTGCGAATGTTTTTTTCGTCAGTTACTATTACAGCAACACAACATTTACGACAAAACCACACAACTCATAATTCACAAAATTTATGTTGACAGATTTTTGCGGTCAAAAAATGAAAACTTATACGGGGAATGCTCTAAGTAATTTATTAGTAAATGTGCGTTTAGCTGAAGAAACACGAAAAAAAGTAATAAAAAATAAATAATTTAATTTTTTGTTAACAAAAGAAGGCCAAGAGAAATATATATTTTTTGATGTTCTCAATTTATGAAATTAATCATTCGGGAAGATCGTTATTTCCAATAAGAAGTGCAAGAACTTACGTTGCCGCTACAGAGAATTGTCCTTTTCAAACATACGGCCTAATTTCCTCAAGGATACATGTACGCTTCAATGGGTTGCAACAAGAACTGCGTATGTCTTAAAACAAAATTTTCCGAAGATCAATTCTTCTGTTTAAAAGTGTCATCATGGTATAAAATTTTAAATGAAACTGGTTGAATGGGTAATAATAAAATTATGCTAAAATGTTCTACAGGAGAAAATGCTAAAATAAATTCAAATTATCATAAATCTTTTTAATAAAGTTAATCAAAATTTGATCTATAACAGTTGAATTAAATGCCATCAATATCTGTGATACATTTCCATCTGCATATTGTTATATTTCAATGATGATCTTAATTGATTAGAAAGATGGCGGTCAAATGGCTGATATGGTTTTCAATAAAATGGCATAATATTATTAACAGCCGATGATTCCGCTTAAAAATAATCGTTTTTTATATATCAGAAATGAAACCTCTTATTGGAATACTCTATATAATCAAAAATTATGTTAAGCCCTCTTGAAGTTTGTGCGGCGATATACTACAGTGTATATGGATAACTCAAAGCAAGACGCAGAAAAGAAAAAATGGTTCTGACCCTGTATAAACATTTGAAAAAATAAACATACATATGTAAGTACATATATGTACATACATATGTATATTGCATGTGTCATCATTTAAACCTGAACAGTAAAATTACCTTGAAGTTAATCCATATCTACGTAATTTGTTTAATATCGTAACAATAGTCACAAGCATGAAATTTTATATACCCACAACTTATCATGAAAATTTTTAATTTTGCAGCTATTTGTTTTTGTTAATTGTCTGTGCTACAAGGAACAAATGTTCGCCATTAACTAATAAGCCATTCGCTAATAAAAAGACATTTATATGTACATACTTACATACATATGTATGTATGTACATATGTTTGCACATAAAAATATTAAAAAAATTATTGATTGAAAATACAAAACAATTTTCCATAATTGCATGCATACAATCGTTGAAATTACACCTTTTTAATAATAAAAAACCAATAAGAGTTGACAGCTAAATTAAGAATGCAACCAACCACAATATAAAATATACAATTTCAAATGCAAATGAAGATGGCTGCCATTTTCATATTATTCCTCCTTTTAATTCACAAGCACAAACACATTCTATGAAAGTACTTACATAAATACATACATACATATGTACATGCATCCCATACATACATTCATTCACACACACACACATATGTGTATATAGAGGAATTCTTAATGTCAATATACCAGCATTCATTCATACCATCGATGTGGTTAACAACCATTTGGTGTGTTTATGGCCAACAAACAAAACGCAATTTAATTCACTACATTTTAACGACAAAGAGGATCTAATGAAAAGTTGTTAAAATTATTTCTAAAATGTGTACAATTCAATTTTGATTTCTGAAGATACGGTCGGTCCGATAAAGCATTTATTTTTTTTACAAAATAAACGTAACTGATAATTTATTTTTTCATTATTAATAGTCTAAATATCGCTCCTTTATTGCAAAATAGTCATATCTCAAAAAAACGTGATTGTCAGAAAACGAGTTTAAAGTTTTTAATTTGCTCACAGCTCAATGGAAAAAAGAAAAAATATTCTCTCAAGAGATGAGTAAACAAGATATTTGTATACTTTGTTTTACCCAAAATGAGGAGCAATACGACAAATGTTTTTGCATTCTTAACTCAAAAATCACGTTTTTTTATGATATGACTACGTTACAATAACGGAGCGATATGTAAACCCGTATTTTTTAAAGTTATCAAATATTCGACATGTTAAAAAACGGGTTTCAAATAATTTGAAAAAACGTAATTTTTAAAGAACGAATGAAATGATTTTTTTTTATTAAAACAAATAAAATATTTAAAAAGCCTTTTACAAATTCATTAAACATTTAATCTAAATAACGTCATGTATGTAAATTTACATATTCAAGGTTTTATTTAACATCAAAATTGCACAAAATTTCAAAGCAAATGAAAGGATATGTATAAGCGACATGCAGGTGCTCAGCTGCCAGGTGCTCAGCCGTGTTCACTGATTGCCACACATCTTATCCAAGAAAATTATTTTTTACGTATAGTGTTTGATCAAGGCGAATTCATAACAGGTGAACTTGATAACGCAGCTGATAATTTTACTTTTAGTTTTATCCAAGGCGAATTAGGGTTGAATGTCAAAATTTATTTACTTCTTTTGTTTACATTCATTATTAAATTAATTTATTAAATTAATTTGTACAAAATCATACACAATTTAAAATTTCATTTTTATTCATATAATACGTGTACAAAATAAATTTAATTTTTAAAGAATCTTCCATTTACTTTCCATTCTGCAAGTAGGGATCAATGTAATTCGATTGGCTGGATGTATCCAATTGCCAGCACCAGCCATCAAAGCACTAACACTTCGCTCTCGCCAGCTTTATAAATATAACTATTCCCTTTATCTATGTACATACATACATATGTATGATTTCGCAAACGCAGCAACAAATCTTTCAGGTTCACTGCAATAATGAGAGTCGATAAGATTAATTGTTAACAAATGGTAACCTAGTTTTTCTAATTTTTAAAATATTTTCGACATAGAAACATGATGTTTACACAGTTCCACTTGTCCGGTGCAATCGAAGAAGAAGTAATTACTATGTTTGCAAACGTACTACGTACCTAAAAACAATTTCTCCTGAAAATTATAAAAAGGAAACATAAGTTTACGTAACCTCTCGAAAGCAAAGCGTTCTTCAATGGAATTGTAATGAAGGTTTTTGGATAGGTGGTGAGGAAATCACCGGTTGACAACGACGTTGAACGGAATTACGGATGGCAGGAGCCAATAATTGATCAGCGGATCTTTGAACATTTCTAAATAGATTTCTTCAGCAATAATAATATTTATTAAAGTTATTATTTCAAATGATTTCAAAAAAACAACCCTTAAAAAACAAAACTTTTTAGAATAGCAATTTTTTAAAATTTTATTTTTACGCCGCAGTAAAATGTTTTTGACAATGTACTATGATTTTACAAAAACAAAATGCTTGTGGTTTTTGTAGTGTTATACTTGTTGTAGGATTAAATTCATCTGTTATGAATTCGCCTTGTTGTTTGATAATCAATGAGACAGACCAAATTGGATTGAATTCGCCGATGCTTGTAATATAGTTTTCCTATTTAACGAACCTAATTGTTGTCAGGCCTGTTCGTGTAAAGCGAATTGTTCGTCATATCCAGTACTAAATTAAAAATTAATAGCGTCGTATATTTTATTCATAATTATAAATATGTTTACTGTTATTTAATTTTATATTATTATATTTTTTTAACTGAATATCTGGTCCTTCAACATACTGAAATGGGAATACTTTTAAGCACATATCGAATTTCTGAGGACAAAGCACATCGCAGTTGTTGCACAGAAATTTAAATTCTACATTTAAATTTAAGTTCTGTAAAAACGAGCATGATTGCAGAGAAAACGTAGAAATTAAATATTTTTATACGAGAACATTTTTGAGAGATTTGGTTAAAAAATCGTTTACGAATGTTGATTCAAAATTGCAGAGTTCTGTTGCTAAAAAAAATTAAATTTTAAAATAAATTAAAATTTATTAGTCTTTCATTAACTCCTTTTTTCAAGCGAACTAGATGTACATACATATATGACATTTTTTAAAAGCCGTTTTCGTTGCGTTTTCTCCAGAAGCTGGCAACTCTGATTACCAAACTTTACTAAATTGCTTTAGCTTTAATCTCCATAGAAGTGATAATTATTGTCATACGATCAAACTTTTTTTTAAAGAACTTTCAAGACCACCTCGTTTACAATAAAAGAATGCCAAACAGGCAGACAAATAAATGGAAATTTATTATGCACCTATAACAACATATAAACATTGTTTGTCATTAACAAATAGAAAATAAAATAAAAATAATAATAATAATGAACACATTCACCAGCAAATAAATGAACAGCACTAACAAAACAGTCCGTCCCAACAATAAAAATAAATAAATAAATGGAAGTGGAAATAGAAATGGCAACGATAATGCTGCCATTGAAGAAATACAAAAAAAAAAAGGTTCACTTGAACACGACGGTAAATATGGAAAATTCTGCGGTTGGTTTCCGGGAACATTGTTTTTTTTTTTTTAATAAAATAAGAACTTTAATTTCGAAGTAAATAAATTAGTAATGCGTCTGGCTGAACGACAAGAAATTTTGACTGACTAGTATGTTGGTTTTGTAAATACATGTACATACATATACATACATATGTATACATATACATACTTACAAATGTATTTATGAATATACTCATGCATTTCTTTTGTTATAACATTCATCGTCATCGCTAACTGAGTAACTGCTGTCTGTCAACAAAATAATGATGTTACTTCATAATTGCTTTTGCACACACATATGTACACCTTAACAGCCGTAGTTATTCATAAACGATTGTTAAAGTTACAGTAGGTTTACAGTACGAATTGTGCATGGAAGAATAATTTTTAATTTACAAATTAACTTTAATAATCGTTTATGAATACGGGTGCAAAGCTTTAACGATTACCTAGAAGAAAAGAAATATTAAAGTCTGTTTTGTTTGGAGAAGAGTTTTTATTTTGATAAAAAAAAAACTTAAATACACCATTATGGTCTTTTGCGTATTTAACAATGAAAGCATAATTTATTTTTTATTTATATGGTTTTGGCTTGGTGTGAGATAAGTGGTTCGATTGACGAATACGTAAATCTTAAGTGAAAACTCGGCTGTTGTGCTCTACTTCATACAATGTAGTACCTCTTAGGTTATGTTAGGCTACTCTGGCTGATCATAGAGCTCGCATTAGATCATAAGTGGTCCTTAGCTGTACCAACTGACGACAAAACCCTACTCGTAGAGCGGTCTAGTTCGTGGTGGCTGTTTCAACTGCCACATAGATTTAACAAACCTCAGTAGTCTACACAATACCACTCCCGTTACATGTTCAACACTCTGGGAAGTATGAGTACCAAGCCAATTATATCTTGTGTGGCTTAGAGCCGCAATATGGCACAGAAGATGCTATATTGTCTCATGTCCAATATATATCTTGTATTTTGTGCAGTTACCATCAAGTAGTTGTCCAATTTTAATAGTATACGAAGCGACCCAGTAGTGCGCAGTTAATGCTCCTACTAGAAGTCTGAAATCGCTTCTCGTTAGCGATAAAAAGAATTTAAACAATTTAGAATCCACATGCGGAGTCAGTTCCTCATCTTTGTATTAATAATTAGTAAATTTAATTTTTCATTAATATAGAAAAATAAATTAATAAAGAGTCCACATGATCTTAAAAGTTCTGCAAGCTTTTGTGTCACGTCAACTTTCATCATAGAATGTATGTGCTCTTTCAGATGTTAAATTGGCTTGCGAACCAACGCCGTTTCTTTGATCTGCAATTGCATACCCCTTTTGACAATTGCATCAGCCATTTCGATACCATTCAGCCTACAAGTCCACGGATCCAAAAAAGATGTACTTGCATATATGCACAATTAATGCGAGCCTTCAGTTTGCTGCAATTGCCTTAATGGCTTCTTGGCTGTACGTACGAATTCAGAAGTGCGTTCTCATGGTTTGCGGTGCTCACACCTAAAGCAGATGCTCCAGCCACAGATATCCGCCTGGAAGACACTACAGTAATCAAGAAGTTTGTAAGATTCCTCTATACTGAGCTCCGGGTAGTAAGCCACAGTTCCCACTCCTTCGTCCATCTTTGCTCCGTCGTTGAAGAAATTAAAACCAAGAAACTTTTTTAATTAAAACTTTTTAAGTAGCCTTCTTCTTCTTCTATAGTGATGCACAGCGAAGTTTTAAGTTGGCGTTATATAGTCCGTCGCACAATCAATATTTTCTTGTAGCCTAATGACGTCGTCGTCTGTCGTGTTGCTGTATGATGAATAACGGATTTGCATGTCGTGTTCACTGTGATTAGTCCGATCGGCTTTAGACCCAATATAACATCCAAAGTTGATGTGGGTGTGCCATTAAATGTTCCAGTAATGCAGCGTTCTGCGAGTCTCTGGACACCTTCTAACTAAATATCTCACAACGTTATGCCTCAGAAAATTGTACCCTAAATGAGCAATTTTTTTTTATCATATCAGAAAGCCATTTTGGAGACTGGTTTTGTTTGCATTCTCCCCGTCTTTTTATATTTCAAGTCATAGAGTCAATTTATAATTTAATATGTACTTAAGTGCTTGTATGAAAGCAAGTATTGAAAATTAAAAAGAAACATTACGTTGAAAAGATAAGAATTCAAAATGTTTTGAACAAAATTTAATTTAAAAAGAGCACTTATGTATCCTTGAAATATATGTTGCTCCCTGGTTCCAACAAATAAAAATGTACACCAATATATACATCAGAGAAAGGCAATTATCACTTTTTTCCTGATTTAATCATACATTAAAGTTGTTATTCACTTTTAATTAAGAAAACAAATCAACATTGAGTGAAATCAACATCGTGGTAAAAGTCAGTCGAGTGATCAAAAATGTTTTACTCAGATCATTCATCATACACTAAAATGTATGCTCACATTTAATAATGCAACAAAACTGAATGAAAAATAATTATCGATGAGCCAAACGAATAAACAGCCGACTTGATTGATATGATGCGACCGACACATGATTAAAATCATAGACCCAACAACAACCGAATGATTGGAATGATCAAATAGCAGCAGCAAATACATTTGTTTGAACAAATTTGGTGGTTTTAACACAAAGGCATATTTTTATGATGTTTATTACTTATGAATAATTTTGCAATCAGATTTCGTCGTTCTCTGATATACATCCACAACAAATGTCTGCAATAAAACTTTCACTGTGTAACGCAACGTTAAGGCAGAAAAGAGAAAAATTGCATCGTCAGGAGTTGCATAATGTAAATTGGTGCGATGTTTGAACGAAATCCGCATTGGAAAATAGTGTCTTAGATGCGACAGGACTCATATGAAATCTTAAGTACATCTTCTCCATTTTCTTCAAGTTTGGATATGAGATGCTTATGTTGCTAAATATATTAGAAGATCTTAGGTATCTCTCGACTTTTTCTTTAGCAGAACCACAGCTGCGGACTTGTTAAGGTTCATCTTCTCGCATTCTCTAATAATAGTAAATGTTTGATAAAAGTTAAATCAAAGGAAAAATGGCAAGTCGTGTTTTCTAGTCTATTGAAACGGATTTTTCATTTATGTTCTCTTCGTTATTATTATTTTATTATGTATCGTTGTATTGATAATAAAGATATAACCTGGGGGCAAATTACGGCATTCGATGTCGAACGAAATTTCCTTACAAATGCAAAAAATTTTGTTTGGCATTTCGTTCGATATCGAATGCTGTAATTTGCCCCCTGAATTATTGCCGATATATCGATATCGGATAGCACCACACTACAAAAAACACAAAACCGAATACTAAAAATTTTATGGAATAAATTTGTAGCAACATATCGAACAACCCATAGAATTGATAATAGAAGATTACAACATGGCAACAACACAACGACACAATGTGTTAATAACACAGAAAGCAATGCAAATAGCAACAACGATAACAACTTCAACAACAACTATAGCAATAACAACGTCACATATAATACCAACCGCATATACAATATTAATCACAAAAATATTAACATCAACAACAGCAGCATCGTCAACTTCATCAACAACGATAATAACATAGCTAACAACACCAGCAGCAACAACAACAGCATTTACAATATCAATCGCAACAATATCAATATCAACAGCAACAGTACCATTGTCAACAACGGAAACAACGATATTAATATCAGCAACAATATCTACAATAGTACTTACAGCGATATTAACATCAACAACATTAATAGCACTGTCAATAGTATCGCTGCCAACAACGTCATCGTTATCAACAACATTATCATCCCAAATATTAGCAGTAACAGCCCTAAGACTATCCTCCGTGATACTATTACATAACAAATAACACTGACACATCAGAAAGTGTCGAACCTGCTATTAACTGCATCCACAATGTAACACAAAATTCGCACATCTATAACAATACAAACTCCAACACAAACCGTCCTGCCAAAACTCAAACACAGGTCCTGAATGTAAAAAACATTTACTACTCAACCACAGCCAAAGAGTTTTTCAAAGACAACAGATTTTTGCAGCCAATCGACCATTCCTATAACACCAGGAGACGTGCACAGGATAGATTTAAAGTAAGCCATTTTGCAAATGAGTATGGTAGAAATACTCTCGCTGTAATTTTGCCCACAACTCTTAATCAACTGCCAACCAATTAATAATATAATTAATAAAACTAATGAAATAAAACGAACACAATTAATCAAAAAATATTTCATAAGTTTGCAATAAATTAAAAATGCTAGAAATATCTATTGTTCTCTTTCAATTTTTCTTTGCTATAAATTTTTCTTTTCATGTTATTATTTTTTATTAAAATATCCTTATCATTTTTTTAATACATGTAAATGTTATTAACATATTATTAATTTTTGAAAAAACAATATCCAGGAAATTAAAAACAAACAACATAATTTTACGCTTGCATATTATATTAGCAACTAGCTCTCTCTCTGCAGATAAGCTTTAAAGTTTTGCGGATCCTATTGTAATAAGAATTGTTAAATAAATAATTGTTAAATAAAAAAAAAATGCATTCCCATTTGGTATATTATAATCGCATTAATAATAATATAAAATGTGCAATCAAAACTCCATCGCTGAATAGCACTTTCAATATTACAATATCAATTAGAATGGAAAGCCATTGAATTTAATTGTTTAATTTTCTAATTTCTAAAAGAAAACGAGAAATAATTTCTACAAAAATTCTGTGTAGCGCACCTGTCTAATGGCTTTTCGAATAAAAACCCTTTTTTTAATTTTTGGGTTAACATAATTTAATTTCTACGTGAACGTGCAACACCTGTTGTGCGCATCACCAACACAAATAATGATTATAATAAAAGGATATTAGTGCACGAATTACAAACGAAATATAATGTTAACATCCTCCCTAATGCGAATATATGTCCAAATGTTTATGAGTAAATATATAAATTACTAAATAAATAAATTTATAAACAACTTAATGTTGCTGGCGTGGTGGCATTCGGAGTAGAAGGATCTTCATGAATGCGGGCAATAAGATCATTCGTTTGATTGTATTAACTAATAAGGGGTTTCGTGTGTGCTTCATTAGGTGTCCGTCTAACTGTTAGAGTCTAACACCTTGTGCTGATGTCGATGCAACTCAAAACTTTTGAACACACACTAAAGATCAACTGAAGAAGGCGTGAATTTGGAAGATAAAAGAAAAGTACAAATATTTATAAAATAAAGGCATATTTTAAATTATATTGTATTTACACATCAAACATGTTTGCAGAGAATGGCAAGAATTCGGTGCAGCAGCTAGAGATAGTTTCCATGATCTTTAATATACACTTACGTGACTGTGAAATATTTAAATAATTATTTATGGCGACAAATCTCACTCATAAAATACTTTTGTACAAAAAAATTAAATTATATAAATGATTTGTGTGATTTCACCAATTTTATTAGCTTAAACCAAATTACTTAGTTTCCTCACTCACGCCCGTGCACGAATGCGTGATTGAAAAAAAAATTCTGCAAGAGCACGAGTAACACACATCAATAAACTATAAAATGAAATTGCGTCCTACGAATGGATTTTATTCTCGAGTTCTTTTAAACTTCTGTCGCTGCATTTAAACAATAATTCATTCAGGACCTTTTGACGATGCATAATTGTTTGCTCCAAATTTAAATTACAACTAATTTTTTTTATATTTTCTACTCTTATTTGCTAAACAAAAAATTAAACGAAATGGCTGTTAGCGTTTATTTGGTCTGTTATTTTATAGTTTGTAAATGTTTGGATAATTGTAGACAACGAAATTGTTTTGCCTTTTCAAAGAAGCAACAATGGCAAACGTTTCAAAATAAATATGATGGTAGTTTGTTTGTTTGATTGTTTCAACGTGATCACTTTTAAATTTGTTACTCTAAAACATTGCCAAGGAAATTTGCTAAAATGTCGGCTTTAAGGATAATAAAAGGCCAAACACTCAACAATGTGAATGACATGACAGAGAGCAATAGATGAGGCCAGAATATCGGAGTGCCACGTAACAAAATTTGTAACCATAATTTTATGGTCAATTATAAGGGCGTTGTTTTTTTTTAAATAACGACCAAACACATTTTTTGCAAGTGTTCTAAGGAAGTGGCATTATGTCAAGTTAGACAGGCAGTCAAACAGCTAGACAGTTATTATTTGAACCTCCGCTTTGTTGCTGTTTGTTGCAGGTGTCTAAATGGTTTTGACATTTTCATACAGGTCGTTAGGTATTTCATCTCAAATGATTTCCTAATTTATCAAATATTTAGTTATTTATGTATTTGTATCTACATATGGGCAAGTCCCAGAAACAGCCCACCAACCTAAATTTTTGAAATTTTTTTTTAAAGAAATATTAGACTAGATATATAATTTTATGAATAAAATAAATGTATCTCGACGATCATTAATGCACAAATTATTACCAAATCCTACCCTACCTCAGATCTTTTAATTTCATACCAGAAATTAAACATTTTTATGTATTCATATTATTACTATAGTGTTAATGAAAATCGCTGGATCGAAAGCCATATTTTTATACATTGAAGTCATTTCAATTTTAGTAAAAAATAGTGTGTTTACTATTCGGGAACATTAAAACTAAAAATGAAATTTCAAATTAGAAAATAGAAAGGAAAAAAGTAGCGTGCGTCATGCAGCGTGCGTCACAAAGGGTTCACGTCTTTTGATAAAAAAATACAAAATTTTTTGGCTGCAAATAAGTTATTTTAGAGTTCTCTTATATTCATCTTTATTTTAGGAACTAGATTTTGTGTGCTTTAACTTTCAAAGTTACTTTCGTTTTTTATAGCGTGCGTCACAACACTTCGTGATCAATTATTTCGCAACAAATACCCGTTAAAAAATTATTTTTTATACCATTCGAAAGGACACTTACATCCCACTAAACACCATGCATAAGTTGATGGTACCTCTTTTGAAAGGTCAAAAAATTTTTATATGTCAATGTGAAAACGCGTTCGAATGTAGTGTTGGTCACGCAGTATTTGCCCATATGCAGCAATTACACAATTTTAATATGCTCATATGTACATTTGTACCCAGATATACCTTTTAAAATGTCTCTGTGTTTCTTTACAAACTTTCCACGGTTTTAAGTGTTCTATTTCAACATAAGGAATTCGGTTATTTATCGTCACTTTTGATTAACGCATAGAGGAGTATATGAGCCAAAAAGATGGCCAAATTATTATTAAACTTATTTTTTTAAATTGATTGATAGAGTTTTTTGAGAATTCTAGGTGTAATTTGATATAAAAAATCTAGTGGCAGTTTTTTTTGCTGTTTTTACAACAACTCCCACTCCAGATTTATAATTTTTATCTTATATTATTTAATACTTAACACACGAAAAATTTATAGTAATTAAATATCTCCTTGAAATTTCGCACAATTTTCTATCTAAAAACTGCAATTTCTCGTCAATAGTTCTATTATAACATTCCTTTGCTATTTGGAATAACTGTAATTTTGTGTAAACCTTTTCCATGTTATTTCTCGAAGTTACAAAACGGTTCTGATAAAAATTGTATGAAATAACCCATATTTCTATTTTTATACGTATAGTTAGTGAGTAGTCTCGTACCTGAATGACCCATGTATTTTTTATGAACCTGTATTTACTGTTTGTAATATAATTTTTGTGATTAATGCATTTAAAATTTACTTTAGTTAGGTATGAACAAATATTTTTCTAACAAATAATGTTGTATAGAGGGCAGATAAATTAAAACTATTTTATGGGTCTGTGGGACACTCCCTATTACCGATAATAAGCATTTTGCAAATTTATTTTAATAGGCAGCTAACCACTTCGTGAAGTGTTAAAAGTGACGTGAATAACTTTTAAAATCATTTATTCAACAAACACAAAAGATTATGATGTCAAAAAAGTATTTGAAGAAGTGCATGATGAGCAAAAAAACAATAAATTTGAAAATAAAAAAAATCGTTAAAAATAATGACGCAAATTTGCGCAAACTATGTTTTTTGGGTATAAAATTAGAGATTCTAAATTTTATTGTGGTATAAAACGTACATATGCTGCCTTCACTTTTAAAAACATTTTTCTTTTTTTTTTTTACAAAAAAGGTGAATAAATTTATTTATTTTTTAATATTTAAACGAATTTGGTTCAACATTAATATTCAAGATAATTCCTTTTTTTAATATTAAAAACAGCTTTTGAACAAATCTTTCAAGGAGAAAAAAACCCAAAGTATTATTCGTTTAGCCACAAAAAAAAATCATATAAACATCTTGAAAGCGTAAAAAACCTTAAAAGAACACGTAATTTTCTTCACTTTCATGATTTCAGCAGTGTCTCAGAGTTACAAATCGCAACATAAAGTCTTAAAAATTTACAATATGATGTAAAATTTTGTTGTGTATCAATCAGCATTTTTTTGTTTTTAAGATTTCTTTAAATTAATTTTTGCCTTTTTGGCCAGCTTTTTGGCACAAACTCTCCTCTGTGTAACGTTCAGAGGAAAAATCTTTAAAATTAAGAGACATTTTTGCGACCAATAAAACAAGTATTTTGCTAAATAATCTCGCATTTTCCAAAAGTTAAGCTCAAAATGGATTTTTTCTCGTGAAACATCTTTTTGGAAGACCCTATAGTTAAATTGAAATATATTTTTTGAATTTCTCCTAATAATTCTTCGTAACATTTTGCAAATTTGTTATACATTCAGTCATTTGTAAGTATTGTGTACGATTGTCATGCAATATCAATGCTGGTAACTTTATAAACAAACGCACCACAAATTAAATCATGTTCTCCAAACAACATGCGTGCAATAAACAAAAGTAAATAAGTCAAAAAGGACTTCTCAAGTATTTAGCAACAAAAGGAGTCGAATGCAAATATGATATTAATTCCAAACCATGGAATGGAAGGAAACCTATTAGAAGTACCGTCAATATTCTAAGCATTCGTACTAACGACCAGCAAAACTACAGTGTGCACACAGAGTACTTAGAAGTTATTATTTTAATTGGTCGTCAAAAACACGCAATTTTATTTAAACGAAAAAAAAAACATCAAACTTTCAATGACAAACAGCAGTAATTAAAATTGGGTTACCTCTTCAGGTTTTCTAATTTGAATTCATGCAGTAGTTCAAATTCTCGAAGAAGGTGTTGCTGTTTTTCGCCAACTTTGATGTCTCAATTTACTCAGTTCGTTTTCAAATATTTAATGTGTTTTAGAAACAAGTGCTAATAACAGGATTGATTTTTAGACCTTTTTTTCGAAATATGGCTTTTAATGGTGGTCTATTTTAATTATATGACTGTGAATATAATAAGCAGATTTGTGCTTTTTTCTATCCCCAATGGGCTCTCTCTCTTGCATTAGAGCATTAGTAGCATATATTTTTGCTCTACACTAACAAAATTAATAATTTTTCATTCCATTTTCTACTCTTAAATACGGATTGCATTCAAACTGTGCGGCAACGTTAATTTCTATTAATTGTTACTCCAAAAATAGGTTTTATTATTTTTTGCAGCAGCAGAAATAAACTATTTTGCTACGCAATTCCATGTTTTCTCTAACACGTTTTTTTGTTTTTTTTTTTTCTAATTTTTATTATACCCAGTAAAACAGTTAGCTTTAAGATTTATATTGTTATTCTCATAAAATGAAACGAAACATTTAAATATTTTATAAAATTTTTATAGAATAAACATATTATAATTAAAATATATAAGATGTACACATGCTGTTGTTGTCAATATTTGTTTAAATTATTAATTAATACTAGAGTACGTCTAGTGGTCGAACATCGTCCGCCAGTTTACACATATACTTATTTTAGTTGAATTTATTAAAAAAATACTACCTAATTACTCATTCCCTTCCTTCCCCATGAAAAGAAAACAAACAAAATGAAAGTGCATACAAACACACGCATTTATTTTGTTAAGTTTTTGCTTGAAGCTAACACATCCATACCTACTGAACATGCACATCCACATTTAAATCTCATCTCTTTCAATTCTGATCTCTTTTTATTTTTCAACTTCACTCATTTGAAGAGAAAAAAATCTTATTACTCATATTAATATGTATGTGGTACTCTTAAGCACTCTCTTTGCTTTACTTGAACCAATGTGAATGCACGTGTGTATTTTCCGCATTTGTAGTGGTGTCAACTTTAGGAGCTTTTTATTTCTTTAATACTGAACCGATTTAAATAAAATATAGTCGGGTCATTAAAACTCAGCAATATTTGCCATTTGGTAAAAGAATGAAGGAAATCAGTTGGCAAAAAAACAAAGGAGAAAAAGGGATCTAAAAATTTGTCTTTGCCTATTTATATGATAGATAATATATCTCTCGATACGTGTTTTAAAAACATTAATACAAGAACAACGTTTTTAAAAATTTTGATAATCCGGTTTAGGGTCAGCAATAACTTATACGGATTATCAAGTTTTTACTGTAAACAAAAATGTCCTTGTAAATATGCAGCACTTAAAACTTCGACTTTATATTTACCCTGCGCTTGCCACACTTAACTGCATACGCACAGCAGATGAACGAGCCAAAAGGCTCAATGGTGACGGCGTGCTGCTGCTTCAGCTCAAAAATAGCCGAGAAGTTTGGCGGCCACAAGTGAATTTTGTTCACGACACAGCTTCACATTTTAATATTTTATTTCTAGGGATGCATCCGATACAGATTCGAATATGTTGGCGATGAGGTTTGCTAATATCGGTATCGGCGATATTTTTAATGTCGATACACTGAAAAGAAAAATCAATCCATCTGTACTTAAATCAATTCCAAGCGCTGGTAAAAGTACGGTAATCAAGTACAGAAAGATTGATTTAAGTACGGACGGATTTTAATGCTCAATTTAATTTCATAATTTTTAAGTTGATTCAAGATTTTTCAAGTGATTACAAAATTTTGTACTCATTTTAACTCCAGGATTGGTTATCTAAAGTAGTCCCGTACGTTTTATTGTTATTTGTACTCGAAATTTTGAGGACAACTCGTACTCAAAGTAAGTAGAAAATATTTGAATTTAGTACGGTGTTTTTCTTTCTGTGTACAACGATACTTTTTTAATTTAAAAAAATTTTTTTATTAATAAATATTAACGTTAGTTGAGTTCTTGAAACAGATTAACTATTTTCAGTGTCTATTTCGCTGCGTAACAACAATTCTTGAAGAGGAAATACATGAAAAAGTAGATCATAAAATCAAAACGGAAGAATAAAACAATTTCCTTTCATTTTGCTTGAGAAATCGTTTTTACTGCAAAATTTGAGAGAGCTTTGTTTTTTTTAACAAAAATCTTAATAACATCAATTGTAAATACATACTAATAAATGATTCTGCTTGTGTTTTGTAAATTTCACCTTGAAATGAAATTAAATCGGTATCGTCGATCAGATCAGTACGTTGGTCTAAAAGCGACTCATTCCAGTTGTGATCTGATTCGACATTTTCCCCACCATTTAAAAATAAGACAACAAGCCCATTGACAATTTATAGAAAATATTTACAATTGCACAACTTTGCCGCTTAAAATGCACAAGATAGTGAATGGGGCTAATATGCAAATGTATGTATATTGCATTTTAATTTAAACGAATTTTATGAAAAGACGTTGAGGTTATGCCTATTTCATCAAATATTTGCGACGTCTGACTTTAGTTTGAGGCAATTGGCAATTGTATTTAAATTACGGAATTTGTTTTTATTGTTTTATTACTAAAAGTTTCGATTTGTTTCTTTTCTGCAAAAGACAGAATGTTTGAATATGCTTTAAAAAATTTTTCTCTGTAACGCTTTTGGACTAATTTGTGCGAGTTCGGACCTATTTTGTTTTGCACCTGGAACAGACCTAATAATTTAAGAATAAAATTACAAGTGATCGAGCGGTATCTGCCAGAGTAAACTCTCCATAAATCATCAACAATAAAAAATCAAAATATGCATGATTTTTCTTTTATTGTTAGTTTTTGAGATTTTATTACAACTGAATTTATGCAAATTTTTAACACATTTCCTCGAATTCGTTTGTTAAATGGACTCTCCTTAATTTTTGTTAATGATTTGTTTACATTCATATTTATTATAATTTTGTATTTGTTTTGAAAATCAAAGTGTTGTCTTCTGAAAGCCGATCGTTATCAAGTCAACATTGCATATTTAATTTTTTGTGTTTTTCTTTGTTCTGTTGATTTGCGAATAAACAAATTGCAATCAATCTGTCATCATTGTAATTGTCAAAATACATTCTTTTTTGCTGATTTATTGTTTTATTATTGTAACATTTGGCATTTGGCTTAATCATCGACATTGTCATCATTGTTGTCTATATTTACAGTAAATGCAAGTTGTACGACTTTCAGTCGGTCTGTCTGCCTGTCTGTCTCTTTACCCCTTCAATCTGTAAAAGTCAAAATAATTTTTTCAGAAAAAAATCGCCGTTTGATACCGTCAATAAACGCAGTCAGTCGTTTTAAAGTCAATGTGCGCGCTTCGTCTTTTACAAATCCTTTTACGCTGCTGATTTATGCACGATGATGAATGACATTTTGACAACGACACAAGGCGGCAAAAGTTGTTTAAAATTGCAATATTACACTCATACTCAATATCTCTTTTTTTCGCTCACTTATTTTTATCGTTGACTTTTTTGCGCTGTTTGCTATTTATTTCCTTTTCGCATCATTATACATAATGACATAATATGGCGGCGTTTGAGGAGGAAAAAAGAAAATTATATGGTGATTATGAATAAATTTTCTGTTGTCGTTAAAAACGCAAACCAAACTTTTCAAAAGTTTAAGTTGTTTGTTAAAGAAAGCAATTTCTCAACTGTGTTATAAAGGGTATTCCAATAAGACATTCCATTTTCAACAGCCCGCCATTTTAACAGTTTCATGAGTTAACTGCTTGAACTATGACAGGTAAAAACTTCGCCATTTATAAAAATTAACGACAATAACGCATTGAAATTATTAAAATTCACTACGAAAATTGCGAAATCTTCGCTATCACAGTTGGGACGGGGTCCGAATTGGATTATATTCATGTGGACGACGTTTATTTGCAACAAGACGGCCGAGAATGTCCTTCACGACTACCAAAGTTTTTTAGTTTTGCGAACTGTGACCGCGAAATTTTTATCACTTTTTATCTGAATTTCAGTCATTTCAATGCGTTGTTGAACCGTATATCGTCCCATGTTCATTAATGGCGTAGTTTTTACTTGTCATCTGTCAAGTAGTTACAGGTTGAGTCACATAGACTGCCTAATAGAATCAAGGAGATTTCCGATATATGTAGAAAAGAATATATATAATAAGTTATTACATATATATAATGAATACATATTTATATATATATATATATATAAATAATTTATTAATTATTAAATTAATATTATTTATATACATAATTTAATATTAATTATAAATTATGTATATATATATATATATATAAATAATTATATATATATATATAAATATGCAATTTTTAATTATTTATAAGTAATTTAATTTTTTCTAAAATTATTTATTTTTTTTTTTAAAAATTCATTATAAAATTTTTTATACTTAACGATGCAAAAATTTTCATTCAATACTATACTGATTAGATTAATAGATATCTATTAATATATAAATATTTAATTAATTAATAGATATCTATTAATTTAGTTCTAAAAAAAAATTTCAATTTAATTAAGAATAACCAAAATTAAAATATTAATAATAATGATTTATCCTATTGATATGTAGAAAAGAATATATATAATAAGTTATTACATATATATAATGAATACATATTTATATATATATATATAAATAATTTATTAATTATTAGCAGCAGAAACACACAGAAAAATACACAATGTAAAACCAGCGAAAACAAGGTTGATTTTACATTTTTCGTTAATGATTTTGCGACTATGAACGTTTCGTGTTAAATCAACATGACTTTACGATAACTTGCAAACCACAGCAGTCCATGTCAATATAACATGCGCGACTAATTGAATGAAAATGTACCGCATATTAAAATAATATGACGAATCTTGTTGAATCAAAATTAATTCAGCTTGAAACAACATAGATTACATATTGAATGAATTGATTTCAACATGAAATTCATTTAATATGTAAATAATTATAATGTTGATTTAATATGATTCATTATTGATCCAACACAAAATTCTTTGAAAAGTAAACCGATACTCATATTAAAACACTGAATGATTGTTGATTTAAAATGATGCCCTTAATTAAATAACCTATAAAAAAATTTTATAAAAACGATTTCTATTATGTATTTACTTCTTTAATACTTATTTTATTTACATACATACATTTGGCGCTGACGCCAAATCATCAAGAGGCCTTAAACCATATTTTTGAAAAGTTTCAAATCTCTTATCTCATACGAAAACTTTTAGAAAAACCAATGAGAATTTCTCATAATTCTGTAACTTTTGAAAATGTCATTGAAATTTGTGGAATACTTATTAGAAATGTTGATTTAAAATGTAGAAATGTTGTCTTTACACTACTCAATGTTGATTTCGTCAAATCGAAAGTTAATTTAACGCAATAACTTTTTATTTTACTACGAGTCTGAGTTCTGTAAATTTAACATTGCACAATGTTATTTTAACTACGAAAAATATTCTATCTACTTTTTGTTAGTTCGAATTTAAAGTGTTAAAAAGTGAATCAATATATAATATAACATGGTCAATATTTTTGCAAAACATTACATGACATGAAATCAACATTGTTTAATTTTGGTTTTACATTTATATATGTTTTTTTCTGTGTGAAGAAATGAAGATTTTTTCGAAGCAAATCCTTAGGATTTTCGTGTGGTAAATGTTTTCAATTTTATCAAGACGGGAAACACATAAATTCAAGAAGAAACCCTTTTTGATAAAATGAATAATAACTAATGAAAACAATAACTTTCGTGTTTGATTTTTTCAAAAATGGGTTCCTTATTAATATAATAAGACTTCCATCTTGAAAGAAAAAAACATATAGATATATCTCATTAGTTTTGTTCTATTTTATTAGGTATTTATTAGACACTAGTTTTAGTTTTCTGTGCATGACAACTACTAAGATGAAGGGTTATTGAAAATAAGACGGCTTATTGGACCACCCTGTAATACTTCGTATTCAAGATAGTTAAGTGCACAAACTGTGCATATTACTTGTACACGCCACACTATTAACAAAATCTTTTTTCCTTTTTAAATATTCTTGTTTTCAGTTTCGCTTCTGGGTTGTTGGACGAATTCGTTCCCTACACCCCAAGTCTACTGTATTTGTTATTGTTTTCAATAAATGCTCCAACAAGACAAAACTTTTATAAAAACTGCTTTAGCAAATAATATCTAGAGACTTTGAAATGCCCACTTTTCTAAGTGTTTGTGTGGGATTATAATATCTATGAAAAACAAAAACAAATTTGAAAATTTTTAAAATTATATTTCTGTTTTCGATTTAGCAATTGATATTGTGTCATCAATTTTTGATAGCTTTTGGCATGAGGAAAAAAAGTTCCAGTTCAAAAACATTATTTCAATTTTCTGACTTTTTCTCAACTTTTAGTTTAAAGGTTTTTCTAATAAGTAATAAAAAAATCAGCTGATTTAATTTTTTTAATACATATTACCTCTCCAAGGTGAAATTTATTTTTTAATTATTATTATTTTAAGTTATTATTGAATCATTTTTGATGAAATTGCATTATTTATTAATAAAAATTTTCATTATTTATGAATGAAATGACAGTTTGCTATTATTTGTCGGTAGAAAAAGCTATAAAAAAATCGATGGCACAATATCGACAAATTTTTGTTCTTACAAATCGGACCACCTTAATATATATTAAATTACTTTCTAAGAAAAAAAAAACTTTTAATTGGTGCTTTTTATGGGAATTGCTAAAATTTTAGTATTTCAAATTTTTATTCGCACTTTTTCCCAAAATTAATATTTTACTTATTCAATAAAACATTAACCATTTTGTTAAAAACAAATTGCAATTGATTATTGAGGCTTATAGCTAGTTCCTATGCGCATTTCACTGTTGCTAATGCAGATCATCAGGGAACTTTAGCCAAATATTTCTTAGAACAACTGGAGATATTATATTAAACCTTCATTAAAACAAATGAAAAGTTTAAACAATTTTAAAGTTGTAACAAGAACTCAATAATCAACCAATTGTTTTTGTTTTCTTATTTTACCATTACTACTTAGGCTGACTTTTTTTCAACTCTAATTGTAATGTATAGCAGTTGTTGTTTTTACATTTTCTAAAAACCTCTTACAACTACAATTTTGTTGGACAAACTTTTATTAAGAAACCCGAATTAAGTTTAGATTGCCTTGCAACATCCTTGTTTTCCTTTAAAACTTTAGTTCTGCATAACAACTCTTGAGGAAAAATTTAATTAGTTTTCAAGAAATTTTTTAAAGATTTTGGAACGGTCATTTGAGAGCTGAGATGGCACCAAGATCGATATTTGATGGTTTGGGTTATTAAATTTTAAGAGTTTGTTTAGTTATTTAAATATTGTTTTTGGTTAATAAATTATGTATTCGACAACATACATAAATGAAGGCAATTAGGAACATATACATATAAGTAAATTTTTTTTCAAAATCAAAGAGTTTTTAGAACAAGAAAAAATCTAACCTTTTTTTGTCTAGCGCATAAAAAGGATTTAAAAAAATTTTTTCGGTTACCACTGATTGGAATATTGAGTCTAATCCTCCGTCATGCATCCAAACCAAAGCCTTTCAATTTGTGGCCTTTATAATAGTTGAAATTAACAGACCAACCTAAATCAGCGCGTCAAGCGCTTTCTATCTGTCAAAAATTCTCATGTTCATACAAGGTGGATGAAGCAAACCCAAATAGCGCGGCGTCAATGCTTTGCAATAATAAAATCCGATTTTGACAGCGCTTTAAGTAGTGAAGTTGGCTGTTAAAAACTGTTTTTTTCCTGTTTCCTTTTGTTATTGATACAAAGTAGTGCCAATTTAGATATCTTTAGGTCGATCCAGCGGTTTTATCTTTACATATTTTAATTTATATTTTGCGGTTTTTATTAAATAAAATAAGTTAACATTAAATGAAAGAGCGTTGAAGCTCTCATTTAAGTAAGTCAATTCAGCGTAAAAGCTACGCGTTGGAAAACGTTACGCTTGATGCGCTAATTTAGGTTGGCCTGTAAGAATTTAAGACTTAAAGAATCCATTTTTGAATCAAGCGTTCTGTACTTGGTTTAAGATAATCTTTACGGAGGAGTTGAAGTTTCTTTTCTTGTTACCCTGTTACCCTGCTAATAACTTAACAAAATGAGTTATCAAATAAATTACATACATTTTTCCAGTTCTTTAAGTTTGCCAGTCTTTCAAGTTTATGTTGCAGTCATCTTCCGCCTCGTTTTTTTTGGGCCTTTGAGTATGTCTGTGATTGGTCGAAAAAGTCATGAGTGTTTAGTAAAACATCGCGGCAAAAGATCAAAAGATAACTGCTACAAATAATGCTGTAAGCCAACAAATATAACGAACAACAGCAACAACTACCAAAAGAAGAAAGAAAGAAAAAGAGTGGTTATTCGTCACGGTATAAATAAAGTGAAGCTGCGCCATATTGTACAGTCTGTCTTTAGAAAGGTACGAGTAGTTGAAAATAAAACTAACTCGAGTGCTTAGCAGCAGACACAGCACCGCACAGAAACTTGATATATGAGAAATTTTTTATAAAGTATGTATTGTTAAGAGTGTTGAAAACATGTAGAAGTAGTTACAGCTCTTAAAGATGACGCAGCTGCATGCAGCCACATCTAGAACTTTTAAGAAATTAAAAAAAATAAGTAAATAATTTCCAAAGTTATTGTTTGTTGGCAGCCATTTTCTTTGAAGTCGCTGCGATGGCATGTTAACATAATTGTTTACTTAATTAACAAAAGCTGTTGTTAATTAAGTCAATTGCTTTCAAGTTTTAACACATTTTAATTGAAAATGTCTATAAACATTGATTTATAATTGGTGGACTTGATAGGAAAGCTTTACTTAAAGAGAAAACTTAAATACGTGGCGACAACCAGCATTGCCAGACGTGCAGCTTTAACTGATTTTGGCAGTATTTTTAAGTGCTGGAAAGTGTTTCAGTTTTTTATCAAAAAAATAAGTTTTGATACAATTTTATCAGATTTTTACAGTCTTCTTTTTATTAGACTTTTTTTTCAAAATCGTCGGTCACAGGTTGATAACTCTTAACATGTTTTTTGTACTTTTCAGGAGACAACAAAAAAAAACGTTATTACTCCGTCACTAAACCGTGTTGGAAGTAAATAAAAAACCAAAATTAGTAGGAGAAGTAGGGAAGGAAATTTAAAAAAAATATAAAAGAAACGTACTAACATGCAGAAGGACAAACACAGTCTTTTGGCATCAAAAACCCGATTCGATTATTTTGCGAGTTAAGAGTTTCATAATTAGGATTTAGAAACATTGAAAAGAATAGTTTAATGGCATTGATTAAACAACGTTTTTTGCTTCTTTTGCAATTACGCCCGTTTCCATTCAAGCTGAAGATATAAGTACAGCACGACCTCGATTTGCGCAACTACCGATAACAGCAACACACCGATTAGCGTAACACGCAATTTTTTTATATTAGAGTCTTTAAAAGTGCAATTTTTACCAAAAATCAGTCACGATGAGTGCAACTTTTTGTGTTTTATAAAATTGAAAGGAATTTTCTCTTTGAATTTATTTCTTCAGAAATACCGCTTTAAAAAAGCACTTAAAGTTTCAGTAAACTCAAAAGTGATGATGGAAACTTTGTCATAATATGCCTGCCTCCAAATTACACAGCTTTACTACAACCGCTAGATCAGAATGCAAAAAATTCAACAAAAATCTATTATAAAAAACTTTTTAACACATTTAATTGGCACAAAATGACAGTTATTCTTTTAGCTAATGCATGGGACAAAGTTTCCACCGTCGCTATTAAAAAATGTTGGAACGTTTTAATGTCAAAAAATGAACAATTGACTGACGAAGACAATCTACCATTGATTTTGTTACGGGATCAGATAGCAGAACAACAGGCTTCAATTACAACATCCATTTTAAATTTGTTGCAGGATGTTTTACCAGATATAAACTTAACAGATGGTGAAATTGCAGAATGGATCAGAGAAGACTATTTAGAGGAAAATGTAGCTATAGACGTTTCAGACGAAGAGAATGTAGAAACTGTTTTTTTTTAAGAACAAACACAAACCGCGAAGCCATTTTGGCTTGTCTGCAGAAACACCCAGGGTCAAGGCAGGAATCGAACCTGCGACCACCAGACTAACAGTCTATTACGCTATCTACTAGTCTACGGGGGATGCCCAAAATTTAACATAAACACAATGTTAAAGTAAATTATGCCATTAAGTCCCTTGACATTTGTTTGGAGTGGGCAACAGAAAATTATGAATGAATTTCTTATGAAAAATTAATCGATCTTCAAACAATCAAGGAAGCTGCGATTCCCAAAAGTCTAAAAAGTCTAAAACTCAAACAAGAATTTCAACATTTAAAACTCATATATGTACATAAGTGTAAAATACTTCAGAAGATTATTTTTTATTTTGCTTTTTATTTATGTATAAAACGTTAATTTTATCATTTTGCCTTATAAATGATTTTTTATGTTAAAAAATAAAATTTAATGATTTTGAGCTAAACAGTGGTGAGTTTTTAAATATGATTTTTAGTGGTCGGTTATCGAAACTTTTCGGTAAAAGCAACAACCACGGTTTCCTTTCGGTTGCGGAAATCGAGCTCGTACTGTATATATTATCATTTTATATTATGTTTTTAGAGCTTCAATAGAGAACATGTTTGCATTTCACTGCATATGCATGTTTTATTATTTTACAAATAAGAAATATTTTTCAATGAAAAGATTTTTCTTCTGAAAAAAGTAATAATTTTTTTGAATCGTATTGTTTTTTCAAAAAGGACGTGGCAACACTGGTGACAACATACGTTGAAATGTTTTAACAAATTAATTGAATCTGTCTGATAAAGTGTTAATTAAATGTTGCGTATCGTTTTTATTTTAATTTGCCACAAGATTGCTGTTGCTTTTATACTGAAAGCTTGACAATTTTCAATAAATAATTTTACAACTTTTAACATTCAAAACGCAGAGGATGGTCGAACGAACACACATAAGCAGGCATTTAGGATTTCAGTTTCATATTAAAACAGAAATGAAATGATTTGAAATTATTCACAACGATAAAAGTATCGAATATATGTTTTGAAAATCCCCAATTGATGTTTCAATAACCAAATTCACACTTAAATAAATACACAAGTTATTTGCACAGAGACATATCATTTACATATTTCATTTGATGCGAAAATAATGGTTTCAATAACTTGAAGAGTGCTCTAAAATGGAGGAAATATATGATTGTTATATGGTTGCATCAACCACATCATGGTTGTGGCAAACAGCGAGCGTATGGTTTAAGTAAATAATTTATTGTTTATTGTAATTTATTGCTTTTAATCAAAAGAAATTTTAATTATTCAAGCTTAAGTGCATTCAGTTTAAGTTTCTTTCCGACAAAGATTAAATTAATGGAACAAGTTGCTGTTTTATTTAAAACGTCAGTCGTGGTAAACAAAGTCTTAGCATGTTTACTATCACTATATCATTATCAGCTGTAACAATTACATTATGGTTGGGCTATAACCTAATTTTTATTAATACCCAAAAATTATTTTTACCGTCTGTAATCATGTTATGACTAAAGCCCAAGACTTTACCATATACATCACATAAATATTATTTGCATATCTTTTATATAATAATCGACAATTTGTGGTCGATTGGTCAATGAATCGCATCACGCATTACAGGGGGAGTTCGTTTTCTAATCGCATATTTCAAATGTGGAGCAAACTCCTTGTGGAGGTTTTTCCTGTCATTTTCAACCTGGGCAAATTCAAAGAGAATGTTCACAAACACCACTCCCTCCATCCTCCTTCTCATAACCTATTTTCCTAGTTCCAGCACAATGCAATGCCTGTCTATGAGTCACCGGAGTCACCGGCTGAGTAGTGGTTCAAACAATTTAAAAAAATGAATCCGTTACTGTATCAAGCATTATGTATGTGGTTAAGGAAATCCTCACCATTGGGCTTGATTTAAGTGTAGAATGTGCAACCCTCTCCATTTTTGAGATAACCAAGAGTTAATTCAAACAAAGTAATTTATGGACTCACAGCATCATTCATATATGTAGCAGAATAGGCTAATAAATATCGTGGTATTAAATCGGCATTGCCTCGCTCTAAAACCATGCGCACGAAAACATGTTGCTTAAAATTGTCATAAAGAAAAATGTCATGCCCACATAACTGGACACGACAATGAGACTAAGTCTGCGTTTGCACACGTCATGTTTTATTGACATGATTTGATTGTTACTTTATGGCGAGGGTGACGAGGGGAAAAGAAACGAGTACTCAGATGCGTTTTGTTTTCTCATTCGTAATTTTATGCCCGAAGGCATTTGCGAGCAAATGCCGTCAACTTGACACGACTTGTGTGAACGAACAATCATGAAAGTTCAGAGAAGAAAAAGTAAGAATCATGTCAATAAGAAATGAGCCGTCTAAACGCAGACGGCAACAAAAAGTTGCAATGACATGGGATGACACTACGTTTAAGTTCGTCCAACAATGAACGACATTATAAATGAGTTGGCAAGACATGGCAACGCTTTGCAACGCTCGTGACGCGAAAAAGGTTAAACAGCTTTCTACTTTTACGCGTCACAAGCGTCGTATACAATATATCAGTTCCAAGTCTAACATTTAATTATTAGAAAGCTATTTTCGTAAGCAGTTAATGAAAAACGAATTAAAACAATTTAAAGAGCATAAAACTCAAAAAAGCTAGCAAAAAGCCAGCAAAATTTACTTGAAATTTGATAAGCAAAAGGGTGTACAAAGCGTGCTGTGTAACTTGCAGTTTTCAAAGCATCAAATGCTTAAACGCAAGACGCGTAGAACGCGTCTTGTGGACTTTCAGCTTAACACTTTTAAGCAACATGTTGTATAGTGCGGACTTTAATATATTCTCTCTCTCTCTATTAATTTTTCCATCTTCTGCACAATCTTGTTGGCCAGTGTATGTTAATCTGTTGTCGTGTAAAAACCAGCTCAAACAACAAAATAACTTTTTATTTATTTTATAATTCATACATCGTTGATAGAAAGAGAAAAACAGCAATAAAGAAACCCATAATTAGTTAATTGTAATTTATTTGATTTCACTATTTAACACTTTGTACACGAGTAATATTATTGATTCATTTTTAACAAACTTTTTTAAATACTAATAAATTCAAATAAAAAAAAACTTGTTTGAATAATTTAAAATGTTAAATATTTAAATGAAATATCAACTTGATTTGCTCTAAAGAAATTATAATTACTGATCGATATTCAATTTGCTTGCATGTGTTTCAAATTAATCAATGTCAATTAGTGATATCACGCAGCATGTGTCCTCAATAAACAAAATTATTAAATGGAAAATTTTATTATAATATTATTTTATGGACATGCAAATTGTTATAGTTTTGTGATTTAGGCAAAAAAAAATTACCTAAATTAACACAAAATATCATTAAAAGCTAATTAATAGACTACAAGTGTTAAATTTGTTTTTATTTTTTGATTTATTCTCTAATTAAATCTAGCGTTTCTGTTAATATTACTTAAACTTAAAGCAATATGTGTTAATAATATTTTCTGAATATTTGAATTTTCATGCATAAAATTTACATAATTCCGCACTCAATTTGTTAAGTGTTTTAGTGTCTTTTGAAATGAATTGAAATGAATTATGTTAAATAATACGATTGAAAATTATACAAAATTCGTAATCGTACATGTTCAGTCGCATCCATGGAATTGACTTTATTTAAGACAATTTTATGGCATCAGGTATGGCGCAGGTTGGCACATTTTACGAAAAGTGTATGTAGGATTTTTTTGTGGTTCAGGATTTTCAAGCCTCCAAATAAAATCAATATTTATTTTTAGAAACTAAAATTTTCGTTTTAATCCAGCTCACGCCTGAGCCTTGAACAAACATTTGTCTTGGCACCATTAACACATTCAGCCATATTTATTTTATAAGTTTTTTTTCTGTCTTTATTTATTTTATTACTTTCATTGTGCTCCAATTTAAATTGTATTTTTATACAAACAATTCAAAAAATTCATTTTCATTTAAAACAACCACCAAGAACAACACTAGTCCGCACCACATAATATTGTAAGACCCCTGCTAACCGCTTTTAATTTGATTTTAAGTCCATGCACGAGTATGTGTGACAGTTTTTTTTTATTGTGTTTGTGCGCTTTTACAATAAAATTTATTCATGCGTTTGATGTCCTTAAAAATGTGTTTGCACTACAATATCCACCACTGACTGACAAAACAATTGTCATTGTCACATTTACGAAATCAAAATGGCGTTTCGTTTCCTAACATTTGATATTAAACATTTTTAACACCAAAACAAACACACGAACCATCGATTTAACGACAAATAGAAAACCTGACTGGCATTTTAAAATAACATAAGTTTTTAGAAGCTGAAACAGGGCGATGGGATGTAAAGGAATTCATTCATTAAATAAGTTGTGAAATAAATTTTACAAGTGCCGCATTCTATTAATGGACTGATTTTAAAAACTAATAAATAAATAAAGAAATATATATGATCTCTTTGCAACTCTTGTGTTACTCAACTTTACAGTTTAGATTTTTTATAAGTAAAACATTTAGTAAAAATCATGAAGCTGGAAATGAATGAAATTGATTTAAAGTGAAAACAAATTTCATAGATTTTGCTAACTTTCCTCACAACTTTATTTCAGTAATTAAAACACTCCTTTGAAGAGTTTCACTCTTTTTTTTTGAAATTCAGAGTAATAATAGTCAAGAGATAAGGCGGTGGATGCGTGGTGTGTGTGTGTCTTTCTATTAAGTAAAAGCAAGAAGTAGCAAATAACCGCAAAAGTATTTTTTCGGGGATGATTTTGTTTTATATTTAATAGACTTTATTTTTATGAGCAATTTTTTTTAGCACTGACATTTTTTTGCAACATATTATCATTTGGATGTTTTTTTTTAATTTGCTGCTTTTTTAAAGCACTGCATTGTATTTATTATCCTTGCGCCTGGAAGCGTTTAATGCGAATAAATGATGTGACAATTACGTTTGTGTCAACATAAAATCGTGACAAAGAACATTGAAATTAAACGACACGCATATATTTTTGTTAAGCTCTTTAAGGTCTTTCGACAGATGCTACAACTCGAAGCTGCAGAGTTTAATATGAAATATTGTTAAGACGTTAGTCTCCAAATAATGATTCCAGCTTAATGGTAAAGATTCAGCATTGATCCAACAATACCACGCAGTGGATACTTAACGAAAATGGATCTTTTGGAAATCTTTCACTAACAACAATATATAATATTATCATATTATTTATGCTTCAAAACATGTTTATAAAATTTTAACAGATTCGTTTAAAATTCAATACAGCAAAATGTCACACAAAATTATCACACAAAATCTTTCAAAAGTGTTTTACTGTATGCAAAAAGCAGATTGAAAAATATTCATCGAAACAAAACCAGGGCAAATTTCTATATTCGGAATTGATTTAATTGTGTAACTCGTATGTGTTCAGTTTGTTTTTGCTTGGTTCTGTACCCATGTTCTGTAACTTTGGCGAGGATTTCTCGCGTCAAAAAGCTGTTAAACAAAATATTCATCGTTTCTCGAAGAGTGAGAAAACTATCAAAAGAGCTTACGTCGGTTACGTTAGAAATGTCATTATATACAACTCAGAGCTGAACTGAAATTTTATACGTTGAGAACGCAAGTCACAAATATCGTAGACGGCGACCAAAATCTACTAACATCAAATATATTTCTACAACGGCGACGAAATAATGTATGGTGCGACTTTATTGTCTGTTGTTTACAAAATATGCTTAGAAATTCCCATATTTTTCTAAAATTATAAAATAATTTAACAATGAATAAATCATTTATGAACAAGAGACTCAACTTTTCCGTATTATTTATTATTCATTACATTTTCCATTTTGAATATGTTTTGTATTTTTTAAATTTTATCTCACCATGTTTTTGTTTTCGAGTATATTTGACAGTTGAAAGCGGGAGTTCTTCTCGCAAAAATTTTACAGACACACTTTTTCTGTTAATTGGCGATAATTTGCTTACGTGACAGCTATTAATCGCCAAAAAGAAAAACAAGAGACACAGTTTAGTGAGAAAAACTGCTGTTCGTATCATTTTATGGCATTTTTGTTTCATTCACACATTTCAATCGAAAAGTTTCTTGACAGAGCACGGGTAGTGGTTCACAACAAAGAGTGCAGCACACAATTAACATGGAACAAAAATTTAACAAAATTTAAGGCGCTATGTAAACTGAAATGTACAATGAAATGTGTTCAAATGTGAAGAAAAATTACTTAATTATAAAGAAATTGGTACAGTCAGATTTGAAGTCGAGGCCTAAAACAGTTCAACTAATTACGTATAAATATTAATTTTTAAAAAGTTTAGACAATAAATTTGTTTTTCTACAATGAGGTAATCGAATTCTTTTTCACAATAACTCTTCGTATTAAACTGAGTTCTAAGTAAAAAGTAAAAAAAGAAAAAAAGAAAACGGTTGCCTTTGTAACACATCCCTGGCACTTCCCGTTAAGCTCAAGATCAAAGCGGTCAAACATATAGATAAACTTTGCCGGAATCTATGTAATTTTTCAAATCCAAAAATGTAATGGAGCTCTGAAAATCGATAAAGACTTTTGGAGTTATTAACACGTTGGCTACCATGCGCACCACCGGTGCCTCACAATTTTTTTTATATGGACACGAGGTATACAGGCATACTCTTTTTTTAATTGAATATTATTGGGCCTGTTGAGGATAGATACAATTTTCCTGCAGTGCCACCTCGGTAAAATACCATTCTTTTTAGTGTACAAAAAATTTTTTAAGTTTTGGCTTTTCTTTGTTTTAAAAAAAGTCGAAACTTTCATATTAATTAATTTTTTATATAATTTTATTTAATTCTTTATTTTTATTTTATTTTAAAAACTAAAAATGTAATACATAGAAAGTAAAATTGCTACATTCACGTAGAAAAATTACAAAATTATTATAAAATTATTCATTTTTATTAAAACTTTTTAATCTCCGATATATTTGTGTCGTTCCATCTCTTTACTCGGAATCCCCGAGTTATAGCTGAATTTGCTACAAATTTTTGTTACACTTATAAATCGTACTCCTCATCCGTTACCATCATATACAAATAAATCTATTGGTTTTAAGGATTTACTATTTATTTCGTATATTGTGGGTTCAAATGGATGATCTTGAAGATTTACAGGTGTCCATTTGTTGGATGGCATATGGATCTCAATATCGGACTCAACATTCTCACCCTCTAACGATTCGCTATCCATTTCACTAGACTCAGAATTCGATGGTATATAATCACTTGAGACTGATCCATCAAA
This sequence comes from Gymnocheta viridis, assembly GCA_956483585.1. Classification (NCBI taxonomy): domain Eukaryota; kingdom Metazoa; phylum Arthropoda; class Insecta; order Diptera; family Tachinidae; genus Gymnocheta; species Gymnocheta viridis. The sequence continues at coordinate 139,767,023 of OY101440.1, forward strand.
ATCTTTGTCCTCCTCAGCAGAATCTTGATTGTTCTTGCCATAAAATAGTCGGGACGGTATAGATAAATTATTGTATGCAATTTTTTAAACAAATAACTAAAGTGAAAATTAAATCAAACTAAAAATAAGAAACACAGTGAAACTAAAGACAGCAATACAGTTTTCATAGAGTGCCATATGGATCACCGGTGGACACCTTAAAAAAACTCGCACAAAACTACAGAAATGACTAAAGACAAGGTTGGAGGACTAAAATTTAACATCAATTAATTTAAACTTACATGGCTTGAACGGAACCAACTTTGTTTTTCGGAGACCGCTATACTCCCATCATCAGTGTTCATGTGTATTTCCATGTATCCGCCACTGTTTAAGTGGCTCGGTTGAATGTGATTTCAAATTTGTATTTATACAAATTATGACTCGAAAAATGATACGAGAGTTATTACTCGTTGTTTTTAAAGCAAAAGCAACTTCACCACGATCAATATTAAAATTTTACCATCACTAATTTACGCTAACTTAACTCATTACTACACGAGTTTTTGTTTTTTTTACGGGGCAGCCAAAGTATTAAAGTAAAACAATTTTGGGGAAATTTTTCGTCAATGATATAAATCGATCTCAATTAAACCAACGGCAGTGGATATAGTTTTTTAACGTTAAGAGCTGATTATATTTTGGAATCTATCGATTTAATAGTTTAAAATATATTTAAAAAAAACTTTTCTTGAACTGAATCGGTCCATTGGCTCACGAAATGCCGAAAATCTGGTTCCGATTGGTTGAGCCATTATTATTATTATTATGAGAGGTTTACAAACACTTCCTCGCACACACACACAACCATGCTCATATTAGAGAGGTATAACAACAATGTCAAGCTATCAGGATGCCTAGAAATGAGATGCTACTGTACCTATTCAGAACATGGTCCTAATTTGGGTTCAGTACTTTTAACGGTCATACTTTTTAGATAAGAACTTTTCAAATTTAATTTTTTCTGTGGATGTCACTCTTCTTCTCCAGGTTATTATTTCAAGAGGGGCATCCTAGTCGCCTTGGATGAAAAGTTTTCGTTGATAGATTTCTGTGAATTCTTATTCACTAAGAGCTACCTGCATACGTCAGCTTTCTCGCTTTAGTAGAAGGGTTCGATACACATAAAAAGCATCCTAGTCTCTCCCAAATGAAAAACTCAGAATTTTCTGATTATTTGCAAGAGTTTTATGGGTATTAGAAAAAATTCGTCAATAATAAATTGTTTTAAATAGTAAGCGCCGAAAAAGCTCTTGATACTTCGTTGCAGAATGTACGAGGGCGGATTGATATTGAAGCTACCTAAGAAGGAAAAAATATTTTTTTTTTCAAAAACCATTTATTTCTCTTTTTAGCTCAATACACTTAGCCCAACGTTTCTCCAGTTTTTGTATCCCTTCCAAAAAATAGGATTTTTCGAATACCTTAAAATAGGCATTTGTTTGGTTAATAATTTCATCGTTGAAACTAGATCTCTTTCCACTTCTTCAATTTCTTTAGGTTTGGAAATAGGAAGTAGTCACTAGGGGCTTAATCCGGAGAATATGGAGGATGAGGTACCAATTCGTAGCCCAATTCATAGACCTTTGCCAATGAGACTGCACACGTCGCACGTTTACGTTTATGGTCAACAGAGAGCATACGCGGCACCCATCTTGCCGATAGCTTTTTCATATGCAAATGTTCATTCAAAATGTTGAACACACGTTCATATGATATGTTTGCCATTTCAACAATCTCACGTAACTTGACTCGGCGATCATTCATAACGATATCGAGGATTTTCTTGATATTTTCTTCAGTGACCACCTCTTTTGGCCTTCCTGTTGATGGTATTGTAGCAGTGCTTGTTCGGCCGCGTATAAATTCAGCAATCCAATATTTTACCATGTAATCTGACGGAGCAGACTCACCGTAATGTTTATCGAGCTTTTCTTTTGTCTCTTTCGCCGTTTTCCCTTTCAATTAATAGTGTTTATCTAATCACTGCACGAAATTCACTTTTATCCCTTTTCCAAGAAACACAAAAGTTGCTTACTTCAAACGACTACAACAAATAAACTAATCGATGAATTTGCGTGAAATTTTAACAGCTGACGTTTGACAGATCGCAATTTCTAAAAAAAAGTTGTTGTGTTTGTGCTGCCATCTAGCGCTTGAAAGTTTCAATATCAATCCGCCCTCATACATTCTCGAAAATGTATAATTTTTTGTTGCTCTGTATTTTAAGGTCTCTTAGATTTTGAATTCTTTTTTTACATTTTTACTTTATAGAAATACATTTTATTTATATACTTTAAGTAATTTATTTACGAAGAGGTCGTCCTCTTTTTGGGGGCAAATGTCCTCTTTTTGTAAGTTGACGTTCTTTTTTTTTGTCACAATGGAATTGGCAGCGCCAAATATACATACATATGTGCATACATAACATTTAAGAGATTAACTTGCATAAAAGAATGCAAATAAATTGTTTTGTCACCCACTGTAGTACTATATTGCTAACAATTTATCCATATAAAATCTAAAATCTTCGAAAGTATTTTTGTAACTTCAAAGTGCTCACTGTATTGTAAATGTGAAATACGGCAGAAACGCCAGATAACACACCAGCAACTACAACATGCGTGACAATTTAATGAGACTCCGTTTTTAATGTCAATCGAGAAGGAATTTTCACTTTTAGTCAAACTGCAAAAAACGTTTTCATTTGCTTTTAGCAACATGTTGAATAATTAGCAGTATTTGCTTAAAAGGTTTCGCTCCATCAGCAATGACACACAGAACAGAAATTCAAATTGTAAAACAAAACAAAAATAAAAAAAGCAAAAACATAAATATTTTTTTTAATATTTGTTCTTGTTTTTCTTAAAAATTATATGTACGTTTTAAGTTTTTAAATTTGTGTGCTTAAATGCTGGGCGCTAATTGTCTTTACATCCTTGAGTTGATGACTTTTAATTAGGTATTTAAAATTTAAATGTTTGTGTATTTAATCGACAAAAATTTTAAGAGAAAAACTAATTAAACAGATTACGTGGCTTAAAACACAATTGGGGCGATATGCTAGAATAAAAAGTATTCTTATTAAATAAATGGTTTTGAAAGAGTATTTCTTTCGCGTGTCCTCGATATTTGAAAGTACTTTTTATTTTTAACAGAAACAATATATTGCAGCAAATTATTTTAGCTACAACTTTTTTAATTTAACTGAAAGTCTTATTTATTAAATAATAGAAACTAATTTATATAAAAGAAAAACACATTTAAGTTAAAATTGTATTTCTTATGAGTTTAATTATCGCAGAGTTTATAATTAAAATGCCATTATTTTTATCAGATCGCCTGTTTTCAAATAAAAAAAGCCAAAACCCCAAAAATTCATACATCCCCAACTTATCACAAGATCCCTTAAAACACATTTACACATCAAACAAGTCGATAAACAATTAACATTAATTTGAAACTTTATAAAAATTTATTAAAAATAACAAAAGAAAAACTTGTTAAAGTCAAATTTAACTAACTAGAGCCATTAAATGCCAGAAGTCTTTTCATTAGACAATAACAAATATTCAGTTCAGCTCAAAATTAAATTTAAAAAAAAAACAAAACTCTTTAATTAAACAAAAAAGAAGAAAAAAAACAAATAAAATAAAAATGAACTAAAATACTCATGTGCTTGGCGAAATGATGATAATTTATAGGAAACCCTGATAAAATTTAACAGAACATAAAATTCTTGAAAATTTTCAGTTAAGCGTGACGTGACATTCACATCCAAAGACAAAAACCGTACAGACATGGGCGGTGATTTTTTTTGTTTTTTTTGTCTGATTATTTAAATCATCATCATTCATTATCTGTGGCATGATCGTCAAACAACAATGAATTTATTCGTATTTGCATTCGCATATATTTTTATGTTATATGATTTTTTTCGCTTTGCAGCACATCCGGGAAATATTTATGGGAATTTTAAATTTTTACTAATTGGATTGTCAGCTCAAATGGAACGTTTCATAAAAAATTTTTTCTGTTCTCTTTTTCATATTCAGTGAAATAAATTTCATTTTATGTGCAAATTGCCTCAATATAGACAAATAACCGGCTAACACGAACATCGACATCTATTGAAACTGTGACAAATTCCCAAAAAATTAACTTAAATAACCGATGGCGGTATTTCTTTGCTGCTGCAACCGAACCAACAGTGAAAGATCTTTAAGCTGGACTTAAATCACATACAAATGTGGTTAAAAATCATTTTGTGAGGAGATTTTACTAACTACTTTTTGCAGGTTTTCTTTAACCAAAACTTTTGAACGAAACTTTGGAATCACATTTCTTAAAACAAAGATCAGCATATTTTTTTCGGAAACCTAAAATGCGATTTTTGCGAGCTAAACCATGTAAAAAACCGCTAAGAAGGATGAGAAAATACTAGAGATGCATCGATACACCATTTTGACGATACGATACTGATAACGATAATCAAAAAAATAAAAAATAAAAAAATAGTATCGACACTTCTTAAACATAATATCTACTGTAATTTATTATTGTTTTTATTTTCAAAGACTTTTATTTTTTTTGCATAATTTAAGTTATCAAATTGTGTGAGCGAGAAAAGTTTGTTTATCTGTCAACTTTTAATATAAACTTATGACAAAGTTCTTAGAATTCCCTGCCAATTTTTGGGATGAATTTTTTGGTAAATTTTGTTTTTGATTGTTTCGGTCTGTCTCTTTGTCTGTCTGTCCGCCTCTACGTCTGGCCGACTACACTTGCAACGCTTCGTTGCCGTACAGCTTTTGTAGTGCTTTTTTCTGTCGTCATTGACTAGTGACGAGTCTTTTAAAATTTTTGTTACACTCACATAAATTGAATCACAGCATTTTAAAGAAATCTAGAAAATACTTAAGTGGTGCGAATAAAACGTGTAATTTGGGGGTGGGAATATAAATGGATTTTTAACTGAGATGAAATAATTAATAAACAACACAACACCGACAGCACACATTGCTTTTGCAACAGATAATATGTAAATATATAAATATAAAACTGTTGATTTTATGGAGTAAGACTGCGTTTTCTGTTGTTCATTTCAGGAAAGCGTTTTCTTCTTCAAAGATTTGTGTATTTTATACTCAATTGTCAATACTGGTGTCGCAACATGATTTAATCATATTTTTTAAAAAAAAAACAACCAATTTCAAACTTTCCTGTTTATCACATAAATATTCCAATTTCAATTTAATTTATATATGATATCAAAGAAACGCATACAAGGTAATATTGCCCGAACGATAGTTTGGATTCGGTGTTGGAGTTCTCGAAAAAGCTATGTTCGGTTGATAGTGTTGGTATCTCTAGAAATGACAAAAGCACCGTAAGCTGTCCCAAAAAGGGTAAAAAGTGCAAAAAATTACAAAATAAGCAATTTAAAGAAAAGTGAATGTAAATACCCTGAATACAATTTAAAGTATTTGCTTCAAAATAAATAAAGGACTTGATATCAAATAGCATAATTCATTAACATAATAATCTACCCTGCATGCATTTTATGCAAAAGTTTATCATATTCGAGTCATTTATGACTCCTCTGCGCGATTAAAATAGGCATATTTGAGCTCATTTTCTGATCATAAATGATTATTTTCTCGGGATGATTATTTTATTTTATTTTTATATATGTACCTAACGTATGTGTACCATGTACATATATTATTTTGTTACGCAGTTTTTACTTTTATTAAAAGAATTGTGATTTGATTTTAAGTAGAGTACGCCTAGTGGTGGAAATTCGACCGCCGGTTTAAATGTATGTGTGCCCATTTTAGTTGCATTCATATAAAGAGAAAAAACTACCTAATTACTTATTCCCTTCCCCATGGAAAAATCCAAAAACAAAATAAAATTGCATAGAAACAGGCACTTTTATAAAAAAAATCTTATTACTCATATACATATGTAACATTCTTAAACACTCCCCTTACTTTGCTTATGTTTTTACTTGAACCAATACTTACATAAGTGAATGCGTGTACGTGTGTATTTTCAGAATTTGTAGTGATGTCAACTTTATGAGCCTTTTGTTCCTTTAATACTGAACCAATTTAAATAATATAAAGTCGGGTCACTAAAGCTCAGCAATATTTACCATCTGGTGAAAGAATAAAAAAAATCGTTTGGCAAAAAAAGGAGAAAAAGGGATCTAAAAATTTGTCTTTGCATATTGATATATAGATAAATAATAATAAAACTAATGCCGTTTTTTTTTCAACAAAAATGTAACATTTCCTTTACTTTTTATCAACAAAATTGCAATTCAAAGTTTTCTTAAAGCAAAAATTTTGCCTCGTATGTGATGACACAATAAGTTCTAATAAACTCGGCATTTCAGAAAATCGTTGTAATGAAAATTTTCAATAAAAAGGTAAAAAAAAATTTAGCACTTTTTTGTAAAAAAACGCCATAAATTGACTTGGAGTGCTGAAGATAATAATATTGTTAATAAAGATCTTTAAAGTAAACGATTATTCCAATGGCTTCCATGTAATGACACTTAAAAGTCGTTATCCGTAAGCAAGACTAGTTGGTACTTGCCACCAATGACTTCGCCGTATTAAAGTAATTAGTTTAAATGCCAAAGTAAAAGTAGTGCGTTTCAAATCATTACTTTGCCTTAAAAGTTTTTGCTCGGTAGATATTGAACTAAAGAAATTTAAGCTATTTGTCATTGTCGTTTTATAATAATTCTTCAGGAAACCTCTGGCTGACAATTAAAAAAAATATTTATTTTAAACTAAAACACAGCATTTGGTCATTTAAATTAAAAATAAACCACAAACGAAAAAACCTCTAATAGTTATCATCATTATCATCATCATTATGCTTCCTGTAAATGAACCATTTGTTTAAACAAACAATTTTAAACGCTCCTAAATGTCCAACACATGATACTTTTGGTAAAAGTATGAAACTTTTGCGGTTAAAAGACAAACAATACTGGCTTTCATTTACAAGATTTAAGGATCATTTTATAAATATCCATAAAAACATGAAAATTACATTTAATATTGTGGAAAATCCTTTAATTTTTATTTTATTTTTTATACACAAAAACAAAAAACAGAGACAAAGGAAGACATAATAAAGCGCACAAAGAAGTCTTCATTAGTAAAGGAAACATTTTACATTTTGACGCACGAAAGGGGTTTCGTTTTTCCGGCTGTTATCTATTTGGAAGTGCAAATGAGAAATTTTCTTTGTAAAAAACATAATTAAAAGCAAAAAGGAAACTCATTTCTTTATTTTACAAAAAAGTAACCATAAAATTATTTATTCTTCTTTTCACTGCTGGATATTTTCATCGTTGCAATTAAACATATTTTGCTGTAGCTGGCGCAATTTTTAGACTTTAAACGAATTATTTTTGATTAAAATTTAACAAATATTCAGCTTTGCATGTGCGTTCTCTAAAAGACGAACTTGAACCTGATTAAAATCATTTGTCGAATTACAGTGCCGGAGCTCTTATCTGGTTCTTTCTATTGGTAAAAGTGAAATTCCTCTTGACCAGTTGACCCCAGAAAATTATCGTTCGATATTCTATGAGGCCACCATACTGCGAAGACATCTATTGATGAATGTCTGCAATTGTTGAACTACTTCTCTTGAAAGGATCAGGATGATCTTATGATTTCTTTAGCTAAGCGAGATAAAATCATAAATATAGAGTTTATTGAAGGTAACAACAACATATACTTTTTAACAATATTTAATGAAAGTTTTCAAGGACTTGGAAGGAAAAGTTTATCACAGGAACATTTTTAAAGTTTTTTATTCAGGCACACGAAATGATTTCTTTTCATTCTATTGCGTTTTAGTTACTCAGTTTAGTTACATTTGGTATTTAGATTAATTCGTATACCTGTAGTGCATTGAAAAGCAACTATAATATGTTCGCCTCAATCATACGTTGCTGCAGAGAGCATATTCTATAGATTTTGTTGTTTTCTATAAAATATGATTTTAATTCAATACTTTTAAATTGCTGAAATTCAAACTACTAAATTTTTAAAAAGTTTGTCTCATCAATTCGTATATTTACCGATAGTGCCGGACATCCTTAATCGAGATGGCGTCACATTCTAGCCTGCAGCTAATCTGTTTGCCAGGACACGCAAATGTGCCTGGCAACAGAACCGCGGACAAGCTTGCCAAGGAAGGCTTCCGTTTGCAAGAAGGGGATACCGACCGAATAGTAGGAGTCCCACTAAAGAGCTGCAAAATCCTCATACATGAGAAACTCATAAGGACAGCGCAATTTAGATGGTTCAATGAATCCACTTGTGCAGTCTCCCGATCAACCTGGCCCCAATATGACCGAGCTAAAACTGCCATGATCCATCGACATCAACTACGTTTACTCGTGGCAGACTTAACAGGGCCCTGTTTCGTAGGTGCCCATACAAATATATTGAATATCCCTTTCAATGACTTCTGTAGAAGCTGTCAAAATGAGGAGGAGAAAGAAACTATCAATGCCCAGCTCTGTCCTATCACAGAGCCACTTATGTAGGTAACTCGTTTTTACCCGAACCCGCAGACCTTACGGAATGCAATCTAAAAAGAATAAACCAATTTATTCGAAAAACGGGTTGGTTCAACATCGATCACAACATAGGATAGTATGATAATCTTTTAACTGTCCATATCAGGCATCACGAAGGGACTTATTTTTCTGGACCCAAGTGGGCCGGCCTGTGCAACCTAACCCAACCTTGTCTCCTAAAACAAACAAAAGATTAGCTGGCAAAAATATTTTCTGAAAATAACTTTGTATTGTAGACAAACTTTTGTTTCACAATTTTATTGCAATCATTTTTTCTATGTGTAGGTTATTGTAACCATGTAACTATTTTATCTTTTCTCTGAGTGCAGAAGGAATCCTGGAAAATGTTTTTTTCCTCTAGAATAAAGTATGAATATTCTTACATTAACATTTCAATAACTTAACTTGAGCTGCGTGCTTGATGGAAATAACAGCCGTAAAACAACCAACAGTTCAGTTAAACTGACAAACAATCAACATTATTAATGTCTAACGATACGACTAATAATCGTTTTACTTTTAAATAACAAATTACTAACAAACATACAACAAACAATATGAAACAACCATAAAACAAAGTATGTCTGCAATAATTAAAAACAATTTGATGTCAGATGTTGCTGCTGGCGGCACAATGATGGCGGTGGCAGTGCCACAGGGTACATATTAAAAAAAAACACAAAACATTTAACTCATTCAGTCATTCATTGCAACAAATACTGACGGAAAATTTCAATGAACGAATAATATTGCACTCAAGTATGGAACGAGTTTCAATATTTGTTACGGTGAATTTCATGAATTAACTGAATTATTTCTTAATTTAAAAAGAAAGATTGAGTTTGTTTTCGATTTTTTTTAAATACAAAGAACACCCAGAAGTTGAATTCGCCATGAGTGTGATAAGAGGTGTTTATTTTTTCCCCCCAAAACAATACAAAATAAACAACAAAAGAAAAAAAATTGGGATAAAAATTGTAACCAATTTTTCACATGAAATGTGTAATCATTTAACAATGAATTTGAAAAATTAAATTGTTAGACTAAAAAACGAAAACTCATAATGGCGCAGCGCTGTTTTCTAACAACATAAAACGAAGTTTTGATTAAAAAAAAAAACAAAAACAAAAACACACGTCTGCGATTATAAATAAATTTCCTACATTTTAAAGGCCATTAACGACGTACGAGTAGTTTCCTAATATGTTCCTTTCAAAATAAATAACTTTTCATCGCTTTTAGTTTCCTTTGTTTAGTTTCGACTTTTTTTATGAAATCGAAGCGAAGGGAAATTATATGCCATTAGAGCTGTTGTCTTTGACGAATCTTTCTTTGCGTTCAGAGCAGAATCGTGTTAAGAAAAATTTTTTAACACAAAATAACAATTAACTGTTATTAGCGTAAATAATTAAAATAATACTACGTACCAAATATGATTTCTTTTCAGTTAATACTACAGGGTGGTCCATTAGAGTGAATACAAAAAAAACTATTTTCTTTAAACCCTTTAATATGTAAAAATATCCTAAGTTTACCAATCTAATGAATATCGATTTTTTAATAGACGTTTTGATAGTTCCCGTTTCAATTTGAAATTAATTTGCTTTGACAATCCAACACACATAATTATTACTTAAGGTATCCGTAGAGGACATGTATTTTACCTCTGACCTGTCACCTTTGTGACTCATATGTGAATGTGCATATCTATCAAAATTGTTATTTCACAGAAGATTTATCATATTAGCTTACAAATGCTCATGTAAAATTATTTCTGAAATTTACCCTGTTTATTTGCAACATCTGATCTGAGCGAAAATTTTATTCGAAATGTATGTATTTAAAAAGTAAAGGACGAGGCACATGAATCCGTCGTACGTTATACGTTGCTTTTTTCAACTTGGGGCCAAATATGGTTCGTATGCCACTTCTTAATAATATGCTTAAAGCAGAAAAAAGGTATCACTATATAAATATTTTTCCGCCACTCTCACAGTTGCTGGCTGAGAAGGAGCTTCACGATGACCCAAAAATACTTTGGTGTTGCAAACTGTGAACGCTAAATGTTCACAATTTCTTAATTGAATTTTAACAATTTCATTGCGTTGTTTTACTTGTCATCTGTCCACTCGTTACATGAAATGGCAACACTGTGCATCAGCTTGATGTTATCGGTACTTTCTTCCCAAAATTGAATTATTCCTAAAGGTCCTCAGACACGTTAAAAATGATTGCTAAGCTCAGTATAGTATGAGTGAAAATTTGCTAGTATGTGTGACATCAACGATGCTTGATGGAAAATCCAAAAATTTTGATATATGTAGGGTTGTCAATTACAGTGTACTCTGTCTTAAGTGGACACCTAAGGGACTGGCAAATTTGTCCGCTTATGTCTTTAAGCAGTTTTATTTCAAAACCAGAACATATAAATATTTCAAACAAATTTATTGATTTTGATAGCTCCAAAGCAGAATTTGCATCTTTCATAACTGAAAGCCTGAGTCTCGCGAACATTTTTTTAATATTTATGAATTTCAATAACATTTACCATGTCTTTAGTAGTCAATACTGCTTTAGGCATATCGATTCAAGTATGTACAAAACAGAAGTATATAAATATACGTATTTATTAAGTGCAAGCCAACAAGCTGTTTCTTTTTGGGGACTCCCCTTTATATATACACGCATTATCGTATAAGAAAAATCTGTAAGAATAAAGGAAAATAATAAAAGGAAAAACAGTGTTAGTGTCCGGTTATGGGAAACTAAAATGCCCAAAGGGTGGGAAAAAAGTATCCGCGTCCGGTTATGGGAGGGTTGTCCGCTCAAGAGAGAAAAAGTTTTTTAATCCCTAAGGATTTTTTTGGGACTAAAAAATTTTCCGTTTATGGGAAATGTCCGTTTACGAGAGGTGTCCGTTAGGAGAGAGTACACTGTATTTTTTATTTGTTCGATTAAAATTTCATGATATTTTTTTTTTGTTTGAATAAACGAATAATCTTAAAATTATATTCGATTAATTCGAACAAACAAAGAATAAAAAAATTACGGTTAAGACAACATTAAAGAGCATAGCAAGCTTGTTTGTTCTTTTATTTGATTTTTCTAAATAGTTCAGATCATCATCAATACTGTTAACGACTATTGCGTTAGTACAGCTTCTTAATTTATTTATTGACTTTTTTTAGATCAGTTAATAAAATGTTATCAGAAATGTCATCTAATTCTTCATCATTGTTGAGGTCATTCGTAATACATAGTTTTTATCACAAAATAATTGTGAAAACAAAGTATTTGCGTATTCCTTTGTTCAGGTTCTTGTAGAATATTATAAAAATCTAGTATTGGATAGGAAATTCCCAGAGTTCAGGAATATTATTAAAGTATTTAATGATTTTATACGTCGTTCATTAATTGTTCGAATATTCGATTAATCGAAAAAAATTGTTCGAATAATTCTATATTGGAAATTGAAAAATGTTTGTTCGTTCGAACAAAAATTAAAAAAAATTCTTCGAATTATTCGAATAATTTTTATTCGAACGATAACTTGTTATAGATGTGTATAATGTTAACCCATCAAGCACGAACAAATTTTTATTAAAATTATACTTTTATTGCGAACAGTTGTCAAAAAAATCGGAATTAAAAGAAACCCAGAAAAATTACTGGTACAAATTAGCATTAAAAGAAAAACAAAGAAATGACTGATAAAAAAGAAGTTTTAGAATTTATTAAATAAAATCTTTGTTATTAATATTTCATTATTTAGAGACATTTTTATATTTTTTTTAACCAAACGAACAGCACAAAATCAAAGTAAAAATGTGTGCTTGGTGGGTCAGTAAGTAACATCAAGCCAACAGGCACACGTACACGAACTTGACAACAAGCATTTTGAAAGTGTCTGAGGCCCTTAAATTGAGGGCCTTTATGTATCTTTGTATTAAAATTCATACACGCTCTCTCTCTCCGTTTTTTGATAAATTATTTTCTCATGAGTCAATGCTTTTGCATGTCTTTTTCCTAAAATTATTAAAAATGGAGCGTGGTTTTCTTTTACAAATATGGTTTCGTAATTATAAATAAATTGTTGGAGGTTGTATTTTTTCCTTTTTTAAAGAAAAAGGTGTGCTGTGTTATCGTGTGCTGTGTGTGGCACCGCCGCTAAAGTTCTATTAACTTGGTTCACCAATAATTACGATCATATTTTTTTTACTTTTATTATGCTGTTTTCTTTTATCTACAAATAATGTGTAGAAATCATTATTAAGTAATTTTAGTTGAATTACAAAGCTGGTGTAGTAAGCTGCCAGTTGATTACATTTAATTAGAATTTAATTGAATTGTGGCACAATTACTTGCGTTTGATTGGTCAAGTTGATTTCCTATGAAAACTGAAAGTGTTGGGTGTTTTTTCGTGCAAAACATTTAATTAACATTTAATAAATAACAAATATTTATTGAGTGATATTATCTCCTCTTTAAGAAATCACATGGTCGGGAAACATTTCACGCAAAATAGCGATGGTATCGCGAGTTTTTGTGTTAAGTGAACTTTAAAAGCTTTAAGACATTTTCTTTATGCAAAATACGTTGTAATGTCTTTTGCGGAATGCCCAATTTTAAAGATTGATGAGAAATGGATAAACCTGGGTTTTTTCTCACTCGTTCAAGTTTTTGGCAACGTGAGCAGAAATTGTGTTAAAATTCAAAATAACGTACACATATTTAGTTTTTCAAGGATAACGATGGAGGTGTGAAAGTCAGGGGTCCCATTGAAACCTTTTTGTAGTATTTTTTATTTATTTTGATTTTTTTATATATTTTATTTTTTATTTAATAAACTATCAATAACGTATTCGCGTGCCATTTTAAAAATGATAAGAATAAAATATAGTAATATAAAGTAAATTTACTTTGTTATCTTGACACCAGGTATTATCAAAAAAATTTCTAACGTCCGCTGAGATAGCGAGCATATTTCAATTTCTGAAATGTCTTCAGTTTTCTTTTTAATTTTAATTTTTCTTTGCTAAATGTATGCTCCAGCCATGGTTGCGACTCAGAACCAAACAAAAGGAAACTTAGTGTTTAATTACTGTGCGAACATAATTAGCAAAGAAAATAAAACAAAACACAATTAAATCTGCACATACAAATATGATCGGTTTTCGTTCGATATTTAGTTTTTCCTCTGGCTTTTGTATACAATCTGAACAAGATTAAACGATTTTATGTGATTATGTTTTTTTACATTTTGCTTCTTTTTTTAAATCTTTCTGATTTTGTAAATAGAGAACTTAAGGCAAATCGAGTGAAATTTATTATTATAAATTGAAACATAAATAATATGTAATTATATAAGGGTGTGAATCGAACACCTGTGCTCATTGAAAGGAACGCCACTGGATATTATGTAAAATAATTAAATAATTAAAGGTTGTAAAGAAAATAAAATTAATTCATATCGAATGTAATTTGTTCATAAGTTTCAAAGCTTACTATGCTTATTTATACTTTTGTAATTTTTGAAGTTCCCATTGGTTATTTAAAAGTTTTTTATAAGATAAGAGCTTAGAAACTTTTCAATAATTTGGTTCAAGGTCTACTGATGATTCGGCATTAGCACCAATGAAATGCATGTGTATAGTTTAGTTAAAGAACCCTCAACAACAAAAAAAAGTTTTTGAAAATCTTTGAATAAATATATTTACTATTCTATTTGGCATTTGAGATTTAGAAAAGCACTTAAAGCCACATTGGAAAGATGCGATAATATTATTTTCTTGTAAGAGTTTTCCAACACAAGATCAAAGTCAGCTTAGATCATGTATTCTGTTATATGAATATCGTATTCTAATTTTTGGTGTTATGATAGTTTTATCCAAAGCCAGGGATTTCAGAAGCTTTGAGAAGAAAATCATCAAAAAAAATCGTTTTTTATGGAAAAAATAATAATTTTTTTAATACAAAAGTTGTATTTAAAACAAAAAATTTACAATTAAAATATATTAACATATGCATTTAAAGTAGTAGTGTTTAAAGTATTCATATCGAAACATGTATATAGTTATGTTTATATGGTGACAAATATATGTGTCGTTTATCGTAAAAGTGATGTAACTCCATATATTTAATTAATACATATTTCTGTATAATATTATCACATTTAGTCATATCTTTTGTATTAACAGGAAGCAACTCCAATATTTGCACCAAAACCCCCTAAATGAAATAATAAAGAAACACTGATTTTTTCCCTCGTTTTCTGGAAATTTTATTACAAGGAGATAATTCACTGTTACAATGAACGAAACATATGTGTGTATATATTTATGCATATATCTTCATTGGTCCGACAATATCAGTGAAAATAAAAAAATAATAATTTTTGGTCACACATTCACCAAACAACACACAGAAAACTTAGAAAAACACCCAACTGATTTAATTAGACAAATGCCAGTATGTATTTAGATAAATAAATATTTACTTATTTAAGAAAACAAGACAAAAATCAATTCAGAATAAAAAGTACATGTCATAGTACATAGTAGAAAGTTTTATGAAGAACCTTTACTATAATACACCTATAAGATATAAGATATCTTCGAAAGTGCTGTTGTCTAATCTATTCCTATATTTAGTTGTGTTTAAATTGACTGTTGAGAATATTCGTTCAACATTTGCTGAAGAAATAGGAAGACATATTAAGTTTAGAACAAATTTTGACAGGACGGAAAAAGCTAGAATGTTTTCAGCACCAGTAATTTTTGAAATTTTGACCAAAATTCTTCACCGCTAAGATTATCTAGAGTTGTAAAATAGTCATTGAATTTTATAAAACGGAGTTCTTTAAATTCGTCATCTAAGTTTTGGATGTCATTTTTACTAATCAAATTAGGAAAATTATGTATTAAGCCGGCCAAGGAATTCACTATGTATTCCATTATAATTTTCAAAGGGGCAACACAGTAGAGCTCCTTTAAAAACATGTCGTTAAAATAAAATCGTTTTAATATTTGTTTACACAACTCAATATAAAATTCCACACAATTTTTAATAAATTCATTTGCAGTGAGCTTTGAGCTAGAAATATTTTGTTTAACAAAAACCCTCCAAATAGACTTCTTCGTTTGTATATGTTTGTTACTGGGTAACAACTGTAAAGTAATTAAGTGCCATGCCCACGATTTCACACGTATTCGTTTTTTCGTACAATTCCATTTAAAACAAAAACAAAATTTTAGAATTGTCTTTGTATTAAATGTAAATAGTACGAAAGAACGAATACGTGACATCGTGGGTCTGGCAGTAAAATCAACCAACAACAAGCTGACACAAAACTTAACTTCACTTTGAAGTACAATTATTGTACAATGAAAGTTGTAAACACTTGAAATAAAAAATCATAATTTCTATAAATTACAAATCATAATTTGAAAATAAAAAATATCATGAAATCTTATTTTGGTTGAAAAAATCATCAAAAATATGATGAAATCATTATTCTGGCAACGCTGTCCAACGCTTTCTTAAAGAGAGATGGAAATCGTGTTTTGGCTCTCCTTGAAAACTGAATACTGTGCTCATAAGTACGGTATTAGTAAACATTTACTGCCAGGCCCACGATGCCTGTAATAGTTCCCGAGATCCCGATGCGATACGATACACTTTTTGTCACACGATTTCAAAGAGGGCATGAAAAACTACGAATTACATTTTCGTTTGTTGGATATCACACTTAATCTTGACGAACATATTCGACACATTGATGTTACCTTCAAGTTCCTAAAATTAAATTTTAATTGAAATTATGACTGAGGCAGTTACAATTGCGTTGAATTGCGACAATAAATATATTTTCTCGGTGCAGCAATTGATTATGGCGGTTAAACATCACAACAGCGGTACTTTTCATAAGTTCTTGTGATATTTAATTGTTTCTGACCTCAATTAAAAATTTTAAATAAAACTAAGCCCAGTCTTAATACTGTTTAATCTTTATTTGGGAAAAATCAATCCTGCATAAAATAAATGTTTACCTGCCTACTTTGGAATAACATTATTAATCGTTCTCGTACCTTGCAAATGTACTGTGTGAATTTTCATAAAATTTTGCGTGCAGCAAAACGCGGTGTGTAGATTGTATTTTTGCTTGTTTGTTGCACTTCGTTGTCTTTTTTTTTTGTATAATTTGAGGTGCTAAGAAGGTGTTGTTCTTTAGCGCCTTTGCTTCAAAGGATAATTACACCTTATCCAATAAATGAAAAAGCCGCAGCTTGATGCCTTTGTGTGATGTCGTTCTCTTTATTCTTCACTTCCATTAATCCTGGCTGTATGCGCGTCTGTGTATTGAAAAACAATAAAATTCAATATCGGCACAACAACAAGATAATAAAAAAGGAGGAAAAAGAAAGAAACCTGCAAATCTTTTAAAACAATTTACATCGTATTATTATACTTTTGTCTCTTGGCTAATTCATCTTTGTGTTGTTGATGCAAAAAAATTAAATGAAAAGAAAAGGCACAAAAGGTTACTCCATGCATTTACACTTACACACTTTTGGCCCAGCTAAGAAGGTCAAACTCGGGATAATGAATGAAAGTAGAAATTATTTTTGCCAACAAGAGTTTGATGAAGCCGCCGTAGAAAATCCTGAAAAACAAAAAAAAATGTAAAAAGGAAACTGCACAATACACTTTTTTTAAATGCCCGCTAAGCGTTTGAGGTTTGAATTGCTAAAAGGTCGTTGTTACAGCATAGCGAAGGATTAGAACACGTGTTGAACACAATCATCAGTCAGCAAGCAACCGGACAACAACAACAACGAAAAAGTGAAAAAGTAGGAGTTTCTGAGCATTAAATCATAGACAAAAAGAGCAGAAAATAAACTAGTTATTTATAATTTAACTGCCTATTTATCTCTCTCTCTCTCTCTCCCTCTGTGTGTATGCAAGATTCAATTTATTTTGACAAATGACATTACAATAGAATATTTCGATTGAAATTTTTGTATTCCTGCGATCGCCAGAGGTGGTCTTTAACTATGGCGTTGCGAACTCTAATTCATAATGCAAAAAAAAGTACATGAATACTTGTTGCCGCCACCAATCATCCGAACGCTCGACTGATCTTTGCTCGTATATGATATATAATTGCATAATATTAGGCGCCACAGCATCATGTTTATATTATTATTTACTAAAGATCAAGCAAATAAAACGCACGTACCAACGAGTTCTGTGCCACCTCCTTCTCCTACATCTGCATTTATTCTTACTGTAAAACAACAATACATGAATGAGCGTACGATTTCATACAGTTGCAGGACGATGCCAGAATCTTCGCCAGAGAAATCATGAAATGCACTTGGAGAAAATGTTGTTAGAACATAAATATCAAGGGACGGGTGAATTTAATTCTCCAAAATCATAAACATTTTGGGTCCTGGCAAATAGAATTGCCTTCAGGATTTAGTGATATGTAGGCTTTGCTCTTCAATAAATCAGTAGCTTGGACATCTGCAATCAACTAAATGTAGGCAATGTGAGTTAGACGGCATTTAGTTGTTGAGTTTTTCACGTGTTTGTTCAATCCTGAGTTTTTAGTTCGTTGGTGAACGGGTTGCAGAAGCTTCGATTTGTGTTTACATGTCTGTTTTTCACGGCTTATTTTTACAATTGGCTTTTTTTTTCTTTTTTGAATGAGAAAATACAGAACATTTTTTAAAAAGTCATGAACGAAAAACTCAAGATTTTCTGTAGCAACTTCAAAAGGGATATTACAAAATGTCTCGTCTAAGAACACAACGTCTAAATGCCGTCTTAGTGAAATAGCAGAACCAAGTTTCCACCGATTATCTTCATAATTTTTTCGAAAGCCGAACAACAATATTATAAAGTATCTAAAGAAAATTAAATTAAACGACATCCTGATTTACTCTTCTCTTACCTACAGAATCAATAAAACTGTATGCGTGCTCCATCATGCACGAACTTGTACAAAATAAAACTACATTGAGATTTATTGGCGGCACCGTGCAGCCCGAAGTATTGGTAGCAATTAGCAATTTACCTCGGATGCACTAACATTAAGGTGTCACAAAGAACCAAGATAAATAATTTTTTAATTATTGTTTGACTTTATTTTATTGAGAAGATGTATTCATGAGAACTGCATATAAACTTTTTATTTAATGAAACTTTTAGTTTTATGCTTAATTAAGAAAAACCAAAAAAAAAAAAAACAAAACATTCTCTCAGTGTATTTTGATCTTTCTCACTTTAACTTAAAAATGAAATCATTGAATATTCAGCAGATACAAGCAATAAGCAAATATTGTAATCGCCACCTTCTATCTGGAAGTTTAAATTTTTGCCAAGTTATTTTAACATTTCTCTTGGCTTGAGAAAAATGCAAGAAAATTTACCTAAATTGTTTCTTTTATTTCTACCACTTCGACTTATTTTTCTACTGCGATCGATTACCTACAGCAGCGTTTCATCGTTGGAAACGTGATGCTGGCTGGTTGTTTCTTGCCAAAGTTGCTTGTGGCCCCACTTCCTTAAATTTATCTTTCTTTAGTTATTTTTTTTCTCTTTGTGCTTTTCGAACATCGTTTTGGGTTAATAATGTGGAGCGCAGCTAATTTCAAACTGTGCCATTTTATTGGTATAGTGTTTTTGGTTGGCACACGATTGCTTTTGCTTGTTGCATGATCATCATTCGTTTCGATTATAAAGTGACTGACTTTGTTTACCACGTCTCCGCTTAAAACACCTGAACAGGCCATTAAGCAACATACTATTTGCTGAATATTTTCTTTTTTGTGCTGCTTCGCTAGACCTCCATGATTGTAAAATAAGTTATATTAATAACTAGTAATAGTGTTTGAATTAAATTTATTTCGTTTAAATGCAGAGATAAATAATAAGTAAAAGTATACAATTTACAAATATGCAGTTCATAATGATAAAATGATTTATCGTTAGGAAGTCTTAAAAACAAAAAATTCTGAATGTACATAATTATTTTAATTACTTTTTATATTATTTGTATAACCAGTTAAAAAACTCAAGTTTGAAATAAATTGATGATTTTTTAATTTATAATTTAATTAAAGACATGAACTTAATATTTAATTTTCCAACCATTAAGAGAAATTGTTTTTAAAATGCGTGTGAAATATGAAAAAAATGTGCTAAATAATAGTGAATTTAATAAAATTGAAAAGATAATTTGATTGAAATTTTACAATCATTATTAGTAATTAGTCACGATTGTCGTGAAATTAAAACTCTTTTCTGTCTCTGAATAAACTGTTCATAAATATTAATTTAAAATATCATTAACAAAATTAACGTTTTCAATTTTAAATGCTTAATAAAGAAATAACACTTTAAGTCATCTGCAAAATATTTTGTGAATTCAAAACATCACTTTACTTTTTGACATTAAAAACAGTTTTAAGAATTTGGAATTTTTATTATTATTTTTTAAGCCTCTGCGATCGATCATGACTTTGTTGCGGTCGATATTGTGAGTCGTAATAACTGACAGTATGCCTGCCACCCATTCTGCAGCATTAAGATCACATTTCTTTGTAAATTATTCATGTTTTATTTAATTATTTCATCTTATTTTCAGTAGTTGTTTTTTTTCATAAGTTTGGGAAACGTATAAAGAATGATTTATGTGTTGGCTTTTTATGTGAAAAAATGACATTAACAATAAAATATACAAACTTTAAATAATTAATAACGAATTAATAATGTTTTATAGAAAATAACGAGGGTTGGGTAACTAAGTAATTGGAAATTCATTTTTATTTTCAGAATTATTATAACCACATATTTTTAAATTATCTCCATAAGTCAAGAACGATATTCGCCTTTAAGGAGATTTTACAGAAATGCTTCAGCTATCAATCATATCAACAAGAATATCCTGTCCAGCTGTTTTAAGTTTATTGTAACAAAAGATTTCGAACACCGATCTTTAAAAATAATAAAGCAATGATGTGATCTGATATGTTATATATATATATATATATTTGGCTGGTTGATTTTTTTTTGATGAAGCGTATAGCAAAAACGTAATCTATAGGTGATTCTGAGAAATTTTGCTCAAGAGACCATAGCTCTAAGTCGGATTTGGAGCCCCCAAAATTTCAATATATAAATTGTTCCATATATACATAGAATAATTTAATTAAATTCGTCATAAAATCGGATAGAATTATAGTAGATTTCTCAATCTGGGATTGTTTGAAAGGTATTTTTATCACCTTTTAGAATCTGTATTGATACTAATATTTTTTTTTTAATATAAAATATTTTTAGTGGAGATATTAGGATTTTTTTTTCGAAAAAAAGCCTAAAATGAACTTTTAACTAATAAATTCTGAATTTTCTTCGAGTTCTTTCGAGATTTTTTTTTTTGCAGATTATGAAAGTTCAGATAATTACCAATTACCAATACTCATATACATACATATATATATTTTTAGTCTTGGAATCGAGTGTGTAGATTAAATAACTATTTTTTTTTGGTTGATGACGACTAAGAATATCAAACTGTAATTCGGTGATTACAAAAGTAACGCAGTTTATTTCGTTAGCTGACCCTCGTACAAAGCCATAAATGTGTGTGTGTTTTTTTCAAAAAAATTGTTTCAACACAAAATAAGCTGATACAAAATTGATTTAAAATATGTAAATTATTATCTAAATGTTACCAAAATATTAACGAGTATTTATAAAGAACTTCAAGAAAAAATAAAAAGAACAAAAAACAAGAGCATTAAATTTTGTTAAAAGGGGAAAATAATACGAAATGTACAAGTTAACCTCGCTTAACACGGAGGTTACTTACCTCGAAAATGTCGCATTATGCGAAATCACTTTAAAGGAAACAATAATTGAGTCCATGATCTCAAAAGGACATGCGCACTCACAAATATATTTCTTTAAATTTCATTTACATATTTTTGTTTGTTTGCCCGATGAAAATCGTTTTTTAAAAATTTTCTTTAATCCAAATGTTAAGTGATTTTTCAGTTTATGGATTTTGAGAAACCACCAGCCATCGCTTTTCATATTCCCGATTTAATTTACTTTTTTGTTATTAATAAAGCTTCTGGCTATTGTAGGGTTCGCAAAAAGAAATGAAACATGTTAGACCGTGTTAAGCCAGGTCTATCTGTATTTTAAAGAATTCGAATGCTTTAATCCTTGTTTTTGTCTGCTTTCTGGGAGTTGAATTATTTCATTTTAATAGTATTAATTGATGTGACGACCTACAGCAGATTTGTTTTGTAAAACCGAATGAAAAAGTAGAGAAGAAGCGACTCAGCAGCCATTGGATGAACAACAGAAAGTGCAACAACGAAATCCAATATTTAAGAAATGATCAATTTATTTCACGCCTTTAACACAACAATAGTTTAAGAATCATATGAGGAATTAAAACTATAGATACAGATGCACAGACATGAGTATGCTGTTGGAGTGATGATGAAGATAATAAATCCCACCAGTAACAAACAACAAATGTTGGCAGATTCGAAAAATATTTAAACTCTTTTAGAGATTTCGACGGCGGCGTCGGTGAATGGCTTAATTATAATGCTACGACGATTCCAAGGTACAGCAAATATGTTTGAAAGTCATTTCGGCCTAACAATGGCCACCACCATTAAATAATGTTGCTTTTAAAATAATAAAAGTAAAAACGTTGCACATGTGTTGTGTGTTATTTCACTTTTCTAAGTGGCTACAATTCTAGTTGATGGATTTCAGTTTGAGCATGAATCTATCTGTCTAATGATGGCCAATGAAATGCAATTAATTTTTCAGTTTTGTAATCTTTTTTTTTTCAAATCTGAAATCTGAAGGTTATGAAATGAAGACGACTAATGACTTTATTAAGAAGATTTCTTTATTAAATAAACTAATTTAAGGGTGTTGCATTCAATCAGTTTTATACGAAGGCGTTTTTTCTTCTTTATTTTTGGGTTTGAACACACACCACGATTTTTGAGTTTCGGGGGGAAAATGAAAAAATGGATTTCAAAATGAAGCTGTACTGTGAACAAATTATTAATTACTAACTTTACTGTACTGCACTAAGCGACCATCATAATTCTGAATTTATTATTACAATTTAATTAACATTTTTCATTAATTGAGATCGTGGTTGTTCATTTTCATATTTTGTTAAAACAGAAATTTTATTTAATTTAAAAATAATTTCGGCAGAAAAGGAGAGAAATTAATTTGTGAGACGCTACAAGGTAGACGTTTAGTTCTGCATCATAAGTGGATTTAGCTATCAGAAAATGCATATCATTCGGCTGAAGTCTAACTTTTCTTATAGTTCACAAAATTATCAAAATAATGAACATTTTTCTTTCCGTCTGCGAAATGTGTGCAGAAATTACTTTAGAAAATTTATGTTTTCTAATAGGGTATTTTTTTAAATTTTATAAATTAATAAAAGGTACTTTTAGAAAGGTCTTTCCTTTTTTAAGTAAATCTGCATTTTACGTTCTTTTTTTTAAAGCATCTTTTCAAAAAAGTATTTTTCTAGAATTGGTTCTTTTGAGAGAAATGCCTCAAGGCAAAGGTACTTTAGCTAAATGCTCCTCTTAAAATGTGCTCTTTTAAAATTAAAAAATCATTTTCTAAAAGATGCTTTTTTATAAGGTACTTTTTGGGGGCTTTCGAGGGCGTGAAATAACCATCTTCTCGGATCGTCAGGCTGCTATCAAGGCACTCAGCTCATACGACTTCACCACTAAGCTGGCTCATCGTCACATTCTGTTATGTTCTTAGACATGTTGGGGTGGTAGGAAACGAAATCCCAGAAAAATGGCCAGAAAAGGGCTAGTAGACCCATGATTGGACCAATACTGTATTATGGACTTGGATTGGATAAAATTCGTTTCAATCTCCCTGGACTGAGGCATGCAAAGCTAATGATTGGAACACAGAAATGAAAACGCCGTACTAAATTCAAGTATTTTCTACTTACTTTCATTACTTTAATTTTGAGTACAAATAACAATAAAATGTACTTAAATCAACCCGAAAACGGGATTCCTTTAGACAATCAATCCTAGAGTTTCTGAAAATGAGTACAAAATTCTTTAATCACGTGAAAAATCTTGAATCAACTACAAAATTCTTAAATTATATTGAGCATTTAAATCCATCCGTACTTAAATCAATCTTTCTGTACTTGATTTTAGTAAATCTGGGATTACCGTACTTTGAACACCGCTTGGGATTGATTTCAGTACGGATAGATTGATTTTTCTTGTGAGTGAACGTATGACAAAACTCGATTCTAAGGTGTCATGAACCTATGTAAAAACAATCTAAGAATGCTCACAAGCTTCCTCACAGGCTGCTGCAGACTAAGAAAATACCTCAACAGACTTGGCATTAGAATGACAGCCTGTGCAGATTCTGTGATTACGAGGATGAAATTCCGGAGCATATTCCGAAGGACTGTGAAGCCTTATGCCACTGACGATATAGCACCTATTGAAGGATTGGGAACTACCAACATTAAAACCACTGGCAGTCTCGACATTCCTCAGGAGAGCAGGTCTAGATGAAGCGCTCTAGCACCCGGCAAGGGTCGCAGTGTCCTGCGTTTCCCGAATAATCAATTCATTCATTCTAGGTACTCTTTTTAAAATTATTTCCCCAAAAGATAACATTTTAAAGAGTTCTTTTTTTAAAAGGAAGTTTAAGTGTGCGTACTTTCTTAACACCTAACCGGGTAACGAGGTAAATTTTTCAAAGGTACTTTTCCAAAAGGACGCCTCCTAAAAGTTTTTTTGTTTCGAAAATATCGAAAATATCTTTAGAAAAGGTTTTTTACAAAATGGTACTCTTGCAAGAGGTACTTTGTAAATCGTTGTTGTTTTTTGAAAGGATACTTTTTAAAAAGGCAGTTTTTAAAAAGTACGTTTTCAGGTGTCACTTTTTTAAAGCGTATTTTTTGTGATTAAATTTTGTAAATTTACTTTTTTAAAGACACAATTTCAATAGGACCTTTTCAAAGTAAACTTTTTCGAAAATCACGAGCTTAAAAATTACTTATTTAAAAGTTTTTAAAGATACTTTTCTAACATGTGCTTCTATAAAATATACTTCTTTGAAAGTTACTTTTTTATAAGATATTTTCTTTAAGGGTATATCTTTTTTTAGATGATTTTAATAAGCGCTGCAACTTTTCAATGGCTTAAAACATTGTTTTATTTAATAGGCTTTGAGGCGTGGCAATACATTTTAATATAATATTCAAAGAAAAAGAAGAACTCGTGCCACAAACCAATAATCATTAAGTTTTATTTTTTATTTTTATATTTATTTTTTTGACACAAATGTTAATTGAAAAGTGACAAAACATTACAAAACATGATGATCTTTAAAAACAAAACCATCAAATAAACGCCTTCTGTAGAGTTTTACTTTTTTTATTTCCAGCAAGAGAATATTTTAAAACAAATGAACGTTCAACGAAATAGCTCCTAAAAAGAACTATTAAAAACATACTTAATATGCATGATGCATATTCAAGGTACTAAAGAAAACACAGGAAAGAGACCATGAATTGTAAAGAACGAAGGATAATCAAAACGAATATAAAAGCTTATGAAAACACACCCAAATCATTTGCCATTCTGCTGTTCATCAACACCCAACACAAGTGGGGGCAGTGACAAAAGAAGAAAAAAAAAAATCAGATTGACAAATTGATTCCGTATTAAATGAAAAAAGAGTCAACCACCAAACCGTTTCTTGTTGATCAAAATCCTGACAGGCATTTAGCCAGTCAGGCTCTGCAATTTTTTGAACATTTAATATACTCGCAGGTATCATCACGGAGGAAGATTTTGCCACCAACAAACACATATTAATATGACATGACACATGCACACACTCCAGCAAACTTGAATTCATATTAAGTTTTGAGAATGTCAACTCATCATCATTATGTGTGTTCAACCTTAAGAGTTCATAAACTCATTCTTCATTCCAACTCACACTCGTACGAGTAACCCAAAAGTACTCTGGTACTCCGGTAATAAAAAAACTATCCGTACATCACCAGTTATGTACTCGCTCGCATACTCGCACCACTTTGACAATGTGTGTGACGAAATAAAATTTGTGATTTTATCAAGTCATGACCGTTAAAGTCATGGAGTAGCAGTGTCAGTAGCAAATCGCATGAATGGCGGGGTATTTTGTGTGAAGATAGATATGTACTCGTATATACATATGTGTTGTGGCAAATGACAGCATTAACATCATTCACGTGTCATAAAAGACAGCAAGTTAATTTTCGCCAATGAATCTCTAACGTTTTATTATCACCTCTATATTATGCAGTTGTTCTCGTTGTAGCTACATATTTTTTAAGCGTCATCATGACTAGAAATGCCAACAACAATTACACACGCACACACATACACACTGAAACATCCATACAAACAACTAAGCTTTGGTTTGGTTGGTTTGGTCTTGTTGTTGCAAACAAGCGTTTTTCATGTTTAGTTTCCGCTTCCGTTACGATTAGAGCGTTACTAAATTCCGCTTTCCACCTCAGTTTCCTTTTATATTATTGCTAAGCGCAGAGATTTTTTTCTATATACACAGCGCTCCTTTATTGCAACGTAGTCATATCTCCGAAAATAGAAAAGTTTTTAATTTACTCACACCTCAGTGGAGAAATAAGAGTGATAATCTCCTCGCAAGAGGTGAATAAAGCCAGATATTTGTCTGAATTTTTCGCATAAGATGAATAACGATACGAATACTTAACTCGAAAATCACGTTTCCTGAGATGTGACTATGTTACAGTAAAGGAGCGTTATCTACGGGTATAGCTGTTTGTTTCGGAACTACGATACACAGGTTATTTTACAAAATCATTAAAAGCATCCCAACATCCTCGTAGTTTATATAGTCTGTCCTTTTTAATGTGTTTCTTAATGTCATACAAGTGCGCGTGACAAACACAATTATTTTTATTTGATTGGTTTTATTACTCGTTTCCTTGACACCCTCTTGCATGCATGAATAATGTTGTCTGTCTGCAATAGAATCAAAAGGACAACTGACAAGCTTTCCAATTTAAATTAACTTTGTGTTTGGATTTTGAAAACGTAATTTATTTTAATTATTTATTCATAATTGCGATGAAATTGCAAAAAAAAAAATAAAAACATAAATAAACAATGGGATGTCATGGCTTGTGTTCACGTTATTTACGTATGTGGTGTCCGTTAAGATATAGAAATAAATAGTTCCTCACGCCTAAAAAAATATTACACTGAATTGGGGAAAAGACAAATTCACATTCCCGTGAAACTGTTGGCCACTTTGGCAGGAAAGAAGTCTGAATTATTACAAAAATATATGGATTTGATTTTATATAAATATATTTTATTTATTTATTAATTTTCATCTACAGGACTACAGAACGGGTTCACTACAAGATTTTTCCTAATTATAATATTTAAATAATATTAACTTAAAAATATCATACTTTTCCAATAAAATTTAAAGGGGGAGTAAAACTGTTACATAAATGCAAGCATCTTGCAATTGACTCATTTTGCATATAGTTTGTGCCATGAACAAGTTCTACAAACATTCAATTATTATTTCTTAAATCTCTGGGTGGGCGATAAAGGTTAAAGAAATTTACAATTTCTGCACATTTTATTCTTCCAGATAAAACATTGTAAGCAAACATATTGGAAAAGTATGTTCTTCTGTCGATTAAAGTTTACAAACTTAAGAATTTTCTCCTGGCCTCATATTATGGTAATTCATAGGTCCAATTTAACCTCAAAGCAGTTTTGAATGATGCAAATAATATGGATTCCATACTATTGAACAATATTGCAAAATATTACGGACTAGTGAAACATATCGTCATATGATTTCAAAAAAGCCCTAAATTACATAATTTCATAATCGACTTCTTGATTGAATACGATGCACCATATCAAAATGCATGTCCCTGAAAAATTTTACACATTAAAATTTAACTAATTCCTTAATAAGAAATATGTTTAAACTGAAAAAATTTGAAAAATGTTGTTCAACTTTTCATTTTCATTAGAGAGTTTTCTGCTTGCCCTCTAAACTAGTTTCAATGTAATTACGGCTTTTATGAATTCAGATGACGATATAAAGATTTAAGAGTATACGCATCTCCAAAATCCTTCGAATTCCTTTTTATAAAACCAAGCATACTATAAGCCTTACGAGTGTCATGATCGATGTCCGTAGAAAAACGCAGTTTTACATAAAAAGTAACACCCAAATCCTTAGCTGCCAAGAAGCGCTGGAGTTTAGTACCGGAAATGTAATTAAAAATAATCTCGTTTAAACTGCTTGTATACGAAACTATACAGCATTTTGATATTTTAATCGTTATGCCATTTTCAGAACACCGAACGGAAAATTCTGTAAAATCAGAGAGATTCTAGATAATAAATTTAGATCATCTGCAAACAAAAGGCATTTAGAAAATTTAAAGGTAAGTGGTAAATCGTTAATAAAAATTATAAAAAGTATAATTAAATGTGAAGAGAAAGCAGGCATAATAAAACAGAGTTTCCAGCAATCTAAAAATTTACCGAGTATAAGTAATGCATTAAATAATATGATAATGCATTACACAATATTTTGTGCACACTTTTTGAAAAATAAAGAAGGATACACTCCAGTAGAACAAGTGGTATCATCTTTTATAGCTACAATAACATCCTCAATAGTTATACTAAATTTTATTTCACTATTGGGTGTATTTCTTTGGTGAGTGTTAAAGATACGAGTATTACAAACTGCGATTAACAAAAGTGCGATTAAAAAAATTTTGAGAATAGAGCACAACATTATCAGATATCATAGAATTATAATATATGCGCTTAAGAACGCTATTTTTGCTATTCAAATAATGCCAAAAAGCAGCAGAATCCGATTTTATTTTGTTTTCAATTTTAAATATACATATGTATGTTGTTTAAAAATTAAATTTCTAAAAAAATTAAATTCATTTCAAGGCAAAAAGAATTGTTAACGATCAACATCTCTACCCGAGTTTCTGTAGTTTTTGTAAGCCTTATTTTTCACATTTCTCATGTTGCAAAGCCTCAAATTATACAGGGTATATTTTTTATTCCATTTCGGCTCAAATTGAGGCACATACAGACTAATGGCCTTAAAGAAATGGTTACAAATAAATATGTAAATACCATCAGGGTGCCAATTAGAAACTGTTCACCAATCTATTGTTTCAAAATAAATGAATTCAAAAAAATCAAGTGCCTTATATTATTTAAATTTAAATAAAATTTTAGCAGACATTAAAGAAAGTGAAAATAATGTGAGTGACAGTGAGAATGCTTGTGATTCGTATACACAGTAAAAAACCAAATGTAAAAGCAACATGAAGAAATGTTGATACCAAGTCATTGTTAATATGTGGAAAAAATTCAATTGAATTTACTTTTAACATTGTTTCAAGTTAAATCAAATATTAAAATTGTTAATTTAGTATTAAAATATGCTGATTTAAAATTATTCACATTGAAATAACATTGTACATTTTAAATTTTACCTTTTACAAAGTTAAAATAACATCGGTCAATGTTTAATATTGTAAATTCCAGTTTTGTAGTAATAATTACAGTTTTTCATGTAAAATTAAAATTGTATATAGTTGAAACAAGATTAACTATTGTAAAATTAACATTGTTATAGACATAAAAATGACATTGGAATACTTTGAAAAAACTTTTGCCAATTTGAAATATTAACAAACGTTGGCTTATGGTAAATCAACATGTTAAAAAAGTTAAATTCAAATTTGTGAAATATCAATAAATAAAATTGCTGTGTGTTAAAAAAACACGAAACATGTTAAAATAATGTTAAACATGTTGAAATGAAATTATTATTGTAGCTTTATAAATTTATAAATTTAAATTTAATTAAATTCTTTATTATGTCTGCAGCTAACAATGATAATATGAATTTAAAAAGGTTTATTTAAAATTTAGCAACCGGAGGAGAAACTATTAAACTTGTTAGTGACGAAATATTAGAGTACACAATACAGTTGTTCGAAATACGACACAAGATTCCGTAGCCCATCTTTACATGCTTTTCCAATTAATAATCGTAAAATATATTTAAGAAATAAATATTTGTAAATCTAAATGTATTTCGTATATGTACGAGTTTGTACTCGTATGTGTTTATAAATGAATAAATATAAAAAATTAATTAATTGATTTTTACTCACTGCCGTGTCCCATTGTTGAACAACATTGCGTATATGTTATTTCAATTTAGGAACCATGTTAAATTAACATGGATCTTCCTGGAATTTCAATATCTTTTCATGTTATTTTAATATGGCGGTAACATTAATTCTAAATGGCTTAATAGTTGTTTCGACATTAAATTTATTTTGATTCAACATGAAATTCATGTTGTTATAAATTTTCTGACAATCTCTTTGGTTCAATTGGCGTACAATGTCAATTCAACATAATTTCTAGTTGTTTTTAAGTGGATAACTATGACTTTTATTTTACTTTAATATCATGTTAAATTAACACGAAACGCTTATGAAGCAAAATTGTTAACAAAACTAGTTGAATCAACCTTGTTTTAGTTGATTATACAATGATTTTTTTCTGTGTGTAGCAATTATTTAAAAACTATTCAATTTCTCACAATCATTTAATACGTTACAAAAGTTCATTTTATAGCACAAGAAACAAACGTTTTTGATATTTATAAAAGAAGTCTTTTTGAAATTGCTTGTCTCGAAAAATTCACCCAAAAAGGAAGTTGACAGAGATCGCTTAGTTCACGATAGCAGAAGAATGTGCAATACTATTATATTGGTTATTAATCCAAAGCGATTAATATTTTGCCTAAAGTTCGTAACATTTTTAGTTAGAAAGAATTGGACATGAGACAATATTGCAAAGTAATACGGGACAATTCTAACACTAATTAATTTCAACTTACACGGCAGAACAGAAACAACGTTGTTTTTTTGGGAGCCGCTACACTTCCATCATCAGTGTTCATGTGTGTTTTCATGTATCCGCCACTGTTTAGTTGGCTATTATAGTATTACTAAAGTAATTTAATCGTTTATTAAAGTAAATCATGCCAATAAAACAACTTTTTAGTGGAAACCTTATTAAAAATGGTTTAGAGTCTTTCAGTCGTCAGCACTCAAATTTGTTAATAGCTGACGGCTGTTGTTATTAAAACCCGGTACGAGCAAGTTTGGAATAAAAATTAAAAACCAAAATCAGTGAAATTCGATTACAGCCCCAAAACATTATTAACGCTGAGACTTCTAAGGCCTCATCGTTGAAAATTCGACAACAAAAATAAGAAATCTAATTAAATGTAATTTTTGAATGCTATGGCGGTGTTAAAATTAACTTACGTATTCAAAAAACCTTTAACGTATATTTGAAGTGTAATTTAACTATTTTTTTATGAAAAATACTAATAAATATTTTGGATGAAACAGACTGCAATAGTTGATGTTCCAACTCACTAGTTAGTATCCACCGGTAAAAGTGCTAAGCTCTGCTAGTTTAATGATTCAAAAATCTTCCAGTACTAATTTTTTAATAAAAAAAACATAAATTCTCTAAATTAAAAGGAAATTGTTAAAGTCAGACTTGAACTTTAGCCAAACAATAACTCTCAATTTGAATTCGTTTATCTAATATATTCATCGCAATTAAAAAAATATTTAACTTAATATGCGCAAGAATAAATATTTTCTAACTCGCCCCACTGTGCCTAGCTTAATTTCCAATTGCATGTCTCCAAGATTTTTTTTTCAAATATTAATTACCTTTTTATGACATTTACAATTCTGGTGTAATTATTGGCTAAATATTTTCTGTATTTACTCACCATATGGAGGAGGGCTCAGATCTGAAGTGAACCAAGTCACAAAAAGACAATTCGAAGGTATTTTGAGTTCTAGTAAATGAACTGCCATAAATAATATATAAAATCGGAGTCATTGACTAGTGTTTTTTACCGTTAGCTTAGGAACGAAACACTTTTTTAGTTACTCCGTTACAGATCTAAATAGAGTTAAATTTTGCGGAGAATTTCGCACTAGTTTTGAAATTTTTCTTATTTTATGACTTGATTCACTTCAGCTCTCAGCCTTCCATATAAAAGAGTAATTTTGCATATTAAAATAATAATTTTATTAACAAAAAACAACAATCGTAATATAAATTAAACATCTAGGCAAAACATATAATTGCAAAGTTGGATCTCTGACTAGCAAAAAGGCTTTTTAATGGCTAAAATTTTATTTGTATGGCATCCATCCATCCATTTGGACAATCATTAGTTACAAAACAATTATAAATTAAAATTATAGCTTTACAAAACACACGTATTAACAATATGAACTGTGATCCTGTAATCTAGGCTGTAAAGCAAACAAACATGTTTATTAGGCTGCATGCAGCATGTGGCTGGCAACTTCAACATCATGCCCATCATGTAGTTGACGTTTATAATTTTATGGTTAATGTAATAAATATACATACGAGTATGTGTGTAAATGTGAATTTTATTCGTGTTATTTGCATGAATAAACGAATGCGAATGTATTTGGCAAATAAAAAAGGAGAACACGATCGATACTTAATGATTACTGAGTGTTTTTCAAGATGTATGAACATTATTAAGACCGCGTTTAACCTGCAATACACAAATGACTAATTGCAGCAGGTTACATGCTGCAACCGCAAAACTTCGCCAAGTAAGTTAAATGTAAATAAATCAATTTAAAGAAAGCTGCCAACAAATTACCGTATAAAAGTATAAAATTAAATATAATTAAAATACAATTACTTTTTTTCTGGAAACAAATTGAGGATTCTGCCGGTCAAAAAGAATATTCAGCACACCCTACTTATAAAATATCAAGTTAATTTAATCAATTACTTTGAACTGAATTAAGGGTGTAGAAGGGGTGGGATATGTCTTCCAAAAGGATGCATTCGGATAGCCTGTTGAGAAAGTAATATCGTTTTATTTTCTAAATAAAATTTCGGACATAAAATATTTTTTTCTAGAATTTCTTTTATGATTAATTTATTTGCAAGTTCTTAATTGTTTTATCAATTTTCCACTTTAGTAACCACTGTTGTATTTTATTTAAAGCTCTTTGTAACAATATTGAATCGTCAATAGGGCATATCGCCGATGCTATTAGCGCAGTATCATCTGAATAAGTCGCAACTCTAATATTTTGTGAGTATGGCATGTCAAAAGTATAAATCGTATAAAGTGTTGGTCCTAGAACATTGCCCTGAGGAACTCTAGCTTTAATTGGTTTTATGTTTGAAAATTCCTTGATATTATTAACATAAAAAAATCTATCTTTTAAATCCGATTTCAGAACAAGATAAAATGGTGTTGGTTATAACGATTTGAGCTTGAACAATAGACCCGGGTGCCAAACTTTATCAAGAGCTTGTTGGACATCACATACTACATTAATAATTCGATGGCACTGCTCTGGAGTACCTTGCTTACTGCGAAAACCGAATTGAAAGTCGGGAATAATATTTTTTTTGATCTAACATTGGTTTTAGTCTATTTAAAAACCATCTTTCAAATATTTTTGAAAGTGTAGTTAGCAAACTTATTGGGTCTGTAGGATGAGAGTACAGTTGCCACATGAAAACGGGGAAAACTCGTCAAATGTAGAGCGAAAAATCGTCAATATCGTCAAAATAATTATCCGAAAACGTCGAAAATTCGTCAAAAATAAAACAAACACTTTTTTTAAAATTATTTAACGAAAACTTAACACAGCAAATAAATTCAAAGTTTTTGTATAAAGTAAACCAAATTCTTATCAATAAAGAGATCCAAGAGATTAATTGCGTACATGTTTAGTGTATTTTCATGGTAATCGGGTGGATTTATCATCACTTTCATATTATGCTCGTTGCCTGCTTTTGGACTTAAAGCCACTTTACCTGAGAAGAACAACACTTCAATCTTGAATGTCTGTGAATATTTTTTTAATCTGATTTGCTTTTGTATACCTTTTAGATCTCTCAGGTCTCATAATATTTTCTTTGTATCTACACATAGAACTAATTACGCAATGAATGAGCCTATTGTACGAATTTTGAGTTTTTTAAATAAGTTAAATAGTAATATTAATTTAGATTTTTCTACATCTCATAAGGATTGTAAATTGTGTTTAGAGAATAAGTAATTATTGAATGTATTATTAGATTAAGATTATACCCTGCTGGCCTGCAAGCATATTGTAATCCATTTGGCTGAATTATATATTAAATTACTTGAGTTGGAATAAATAAAAAATAAATAATATATAAATTCAGTGCTCTGTGGCGATTTGAAATTATTTTCAAGGTTTCAAGAATTTTCCGCAAAAACAAAAATCTACAAAAGGAATAAATATAAGTAGTCATGAAAAATCTTAATACTGAAAATCTCTACCGTTTAATTTTATTTCAAATTAAAACCCTTAATACCTTCCGTTTAAGAAACTTCTTGTGTATGAGTTTGCATTTTATTCATTAAGTTGACTTCAAACTTTGAAGCCATTAATGTCAGCTTCATGTTAAAAATCAATAGATCGCTTGGTTGTTGGCAACATTTTCTCGTTGCGGTTTTTAATTTTGTTGCACCCATCACCAACAAACAAACAAACAAGCAAACAACAGATTTTGTTATTGGCAGGCATGCGTACACATGTGCACATAAATAGTTATTGACCGCTTTAACAACTGCTGCAGTTCAACTGCAGTTAGTGTTGTTGATGTTGTCGGTACGAGTACATTATAGCTGCAATTTTGTGCATTTAGTGCAAACAACAAGAACGATAAAATACATACATACACATGTATGTGGATAAGTAAACATATTTATGGATATATATGTATTTATATAAAGTAGTTAGTGTGTATATAGTAAATAACTATTTATACTGATTGTCGGCAAAACATAAAAAAAACAGCGAAAAACCACAATCATCTTCTTTAAGGTGGTAATTATGTTTCTCGTCGTTCGTCGCCGTCGTTGTGGTAGTGCATGCCATCTCCTCCTTTTCCCGCAACCGTCATGCGATTTCCCATTTTAACGAAACCGTCGTTTGTATTTGAGTTTGTTAGTTCTGGCGATCGTCTTAATATTTTTTTATATGACTTCGCGTATTGTTGCAGCCAACGGTTAGTTGCGATGCTTTTTTCTAAGCTTGGCTATGAAATCGAAAGAGTTGTTTGCATTTTGTAGGCTGCTGCAACGACGATGCAGTGAACCTCCAGGAAGACAGAGCTCTCAAAAGACTATAAAGTTGATTAAGAAGAGTCAGGCATGGAAAATAAACATTTTACAATGGTATTGAACTCTAACTTGAAACGTAATTTTTTGAATATTAAAACTGCAAATATTTTTCTTCCTGTACATCCCAGCAAAAAAGAAGAATACTCTTTTAAGAAATGAGTTTTGTATTGCTGCCAAAATGTTAATAATCACGTGAATAGTTTTTGACCTCTTAAAAAGTTCTGTTAACAGCACATACTGCGGGTAGTAGTGTATGATAGAATTCTCGTTTAGTTAACCAAAGTATTCACAGACATGCTAACTTCACCCGTTCCATGTTTCAGACTACCGTAACCAAATTATATTTAAAAAAATGTTCTTAGCACACGGCATTTTCGAAAAAATTTTCACAAAGTTGTACTTATTATTAAAACTCTCCGCGTATAATTTGCTAAAGAGATTTGTTTAAGTCGTAGAAATATTTTAGGAAATTTTTTTCATTACAATCTAAAGATGCAACTTGCAACGTAGAACCTTTTAAAATGTAAAAAAATATATTTATTTTAATAAGCGCTGCCATTATAAAAAAGTAAGAATTTAACGCTTCGAAAAACGTATTAAATTTTACGGGATCTGGGTGGCATAGTGAGATCAAACTGAGGACCAAGTTCTTGATAGCTACAATATTTTCTCATTTCTAGTCAACCTGCAACGTTTTCTCGAAACTAGAAAGATAGAAAAATATTGCCAAGCTAGAAGATGAGATGATATTGCACCTATCAAGAATTTAGTCTTCGTTTTGAACTCAGTACTTTTAACGGCTTTTTGTATAGATGCTTAGACTTATTTTCGCATTTTTGACTTTTTGCAGACCCCACTCCTTTTTCCCAAGGGGCACTCATTCTAGTCCACCTAGATAAAAATATCACGTTTTGAAATTTTTCTGATTACTTGTTTACTAAAACCTACCTGTGTTTCAAGTCTTCCATAATATTGTTGAGTGACTGAGTTTTTGAATAGTGAATCCAGCGGTGGACTCAATCGACTGCATTCTAGAAATCATATGAATACATACGATAAAATACAAAAACAAAAAGCGCTCTCAACCAAGGAAAGGCAACCTATACTATTACATTTTACGATTGTATTACTTATACATATACTCTGTCCGCTCTCACCACGAATCGGTCTTGCTAATCAATTTTCGTCACTTTTCCCCAATTAACAGTTTAAAATCTCCAATATCAAACATAATTTTATCATGGCTATTTGAAATTAATTAGAAAATCAGTCTCGGTATGGCATTAAAATTAGTTAAAATTAAAATTTAGAATCTGTCACATGTCTAGGCAAAAGTAAATTGGACAAACACACATGGGAACACTTTGTTTATTTTTCAAGTTGAATGCATTTGTAATAAGTGCGCATACCCCTCCAAATATCGAACCGATTTAAATAAAATTAAAATGTGCATCTATGTAAAAACCCATTTAAAAACATACAAATCTTTCCAAAATTGGTTTTACGGCCGTAAAAGGGATCTAAAAAAACGTGTTTGCCTCTTAATAATATAGAAGATATGCACTTTTTGCACCTTCAAATCGAGGGATTTTTTTAGGATAAAACTTTTAATCATCACCTCCTGAATGGAGAGCATCGTTATGTTTTAAGTTTTATCATTTTGTGATAAGTGAATGAGTGTAGCAAAGTTATGAGTGATGTAAGAATAGCGCGAATGATTTCGTGTAATATACACACTTTTTAGATTTCCATCCCTGTAAAGAATATACATATGAACTTCAGTTCTGTTTAGTTAACTTTTTTTGTTTTAAGCGTGCGAGAGATAGAATTCGTATGTTTATCGGTGTTGCCACCAAGGAAATGTTAAATTACTCATAAATCATGCCAAAATTACACATGATATTAGGAATTACACATGCTTTCCTTTTTTTGCAAAATAACGTGCTTTGATTTGTTTAAATTATATATGTATGTATATGAAATATTTGGTGTAATTCCAAAAAATTTTCTGATGATGAATACATTTTCAAAATTTGGGCTTTTATTAAAAGATTATTTTTTACATATTATTCCGGCGTTTCGTTGGTATTTTCCAATTTCTTCAGAGGTTTTTTTAGTTTTGTAGATATATAATCTTCTTTACATCATTCTCCATAAAAATATCAAAGTTTTGTTTTGTGCTAAAAGGACAATTCCCAAAACTTAATAAATTTAAAGCAAAAAAATGTAAAACAGGTTAATAAATCAAATAATATGTCACAGCCAATCCTTATTTGTCGTCATCACAATAAAAAAAGTAGTGCTAAAAAATTATAAAATTTTATATTACACATGAGTTACACATGCAGCCAATTAAACATGGGCTACAAATGAAAATAAAAATTACTCTTGATAAGGTAGCAACACTGATGCTCATATTCCTATTTATAAAGTTAAATTTTTTTTGTTGAATGCAGATTTGTGAACATGTGAAAATTTATGTTAAACGCTCGACCAATAAGTCTTGTGTCCTCCATCAGCAAAACTCTGGAAAAAGTTATTAAGGAAAAATTAACAAATTTTATCAAAGTCCACAATATAATTCCGCCCCATCAATTTCGGTTTCGCAGGCAAAACAACACGGTACAAGCACTAATGAGAATAAAGAACTTAGTCAAATAAATTTTTTCTAACCAGAAATCGACTGGAATGGCATTGCGGCCTTTGGTTCAGTGTGGCACGATGGATTTATTTTTAAAATGATTCGTTTAAACTTTCCCTTAAATTTGATTAAAATTACACGAGCTTTCCTTTTGTTTCGCACGTTTAAAGTTCACATTGGTTCTCATACTTCTGTATGTTATAACATAACTGCGAGCTGTCGCCAGGGATCTAGCCTCTCACCAATATTATACAACTTATATACATGTGATATATCCCAACTGGATTATTGCACAATGTCTATTTTCGCAGATGATACGGCAATCCTCTTCTCTAGAACGCTTGCTGTGATCATTAGTACCCACCTGCAAAGAGCTACAGCAGAAATATCTGCATATTTCAATAAATGGAAATTTATATTAAACAACGACAAAACACAAACAATATATTTTAGCAGGAAAAGGAAACCTTGTTTTCTTCCTCAAGAAAGTATTGTACTAAACAATTCCTCAATTCAATGGGAAGAAAAAGCAAAATACTTAGAAGTGACACTAGATTTTAAAATCAAGTTTAAAGAACACATATCATATGTCACAAATAAGATCTATATTATAATTCGTCTATTGTATCCTTTTATAAATGAAAAATCAAGATTAAATATTAGAAATAAAAAGATCATTCGGAAATCAATTTTTCATGCGGTCATGTTTTACGCAGCCCCAGACTGGAGTAATAGTGCAAAATGTCATATTAAGAAACTCCAGATAGCACAAAATAAGTTATTAAAAATGATTTTCAATCTTCCGTGGCATTTTGCTACCCGCAGACTTTATGATATTGCTAATATGGAATTGATGGAAGATAAGTTAGGAAGACTTATAAATAATTTCTATCTCAGTTGTTCAAACTCAGATAATCAACATATCAATGGCTTAGCACCAGCTTATGTAGTTAATAAGTTTAGTGGATAAGGTATATATAGATATTTTCAAAAAGGGTTTTATTGTTAAATTTTCCCTCCAAGTAATTATGTTAGTGTACATTACATAGTTTCTAAATTAGAATAGATTACTAAGTAGAAACAGATATATTCTTGAACTCTTTACATATACATATGTACATATGTATATTAAAACCAAAGAATGTAATAAATAAAACAAATAAAAATTGAAATTGAAATTGAAAAAATTCTCCCTTCTCTGTTCTGTATTCTGAGTGGAGCCAAAGATGTCAATATTGTTAAATAAATATTTTATAGAATATAATTTCGAGGATTTTAATATTACTTGGAATGCATAAGAGGTTCTATAGGATTTATTTCAGAATGCCAGGATTATGGCGAAGAGCATAACAAGAAGATAATATGAAATTTATACTTCCATTTCAAACAAAGTACTTAAAAGTCCTTAAAATATCTCAAAATAAAATAAATAAAATTTTGGGGGTTTTAAAAATCATTAAATAAATACTCAAGAATTTGTTAAAAATTAATGTTAGCAAATTTATTTATTAATTATGTATTTAATACTTTCGGTCCAACAATGCACCCATACAGTTACACGACAGCGTAATTAATGTCAAAATGTGTTTGCCTTTCCCTTGCAATTTTCTCTTCAAATTAATTTCAATCTTAAAATTTACATATTTGCAGTTTTTCTTTAGGGTTAAAAAAAAAAACTAAATTAAAGATCCACATATATGTAATTTATGTGTCAAGTATATGTCACTTCTGTGGCTACTGTCTGTACTTTTGCTGCACTGTAAATCTTCGTTGTTGTCAAACATACTGTGAGAAATATAATTTGGCATTGCGACGAACTAAAATGTTTTTTTTTGTGGTTTTTAACCAAAATTCGTTTTAAGTTTAAACGAATAATTAGTTGGACATATTTTCATGTTAATATCACACAATATTAAAACATAAAACCTGATATGATTTTTCGCCTTAAGCTAATTTACATTTCGAGAAATTATTTAATTTAATTAAATTTAATTTAACAAAAGAAACACACTGATAGTTGTTTGGCTGCATGAAATATGAACAAAGATTGATTTAGTTTTTTAAGAAGTAACATTTCTGGCAATTAATATGCCTAACAAACGGAAGGTGTGCTACTTACTCCCTTTTGGAAATGGTTAGATGGTGAAAATCAGAATGCTTAAGTGCTTCACAACTCTGCTATTGCTCGTTATAGCGAATTTCAGAGCAGTGTGACAGCGCCTCTGGTGTCAGAATGAATTATTTTACTTCGGAAATGATTCTGCTGTGATGCAAAATAAGCATGGACCAGTAGTATTAATTGCTGCCAATTCTATGCCTTCGTCACTTAAATTTAGAAAAATGCAGGATGTTATAGCTGGCCTGAAACTGGGCTCAAACACACGTTCTTAGCCAATATCTGCTTTATAGCAGTGTTGCGCAAAATTTAAACTGTGATTGTATTGTTAGTGGAAAATTCGAGTTTTCCCAGCAAACACATAGTCAAGCGTTTGAAATATGATAGCGCATTATATATCCTTAGGTCATACTTTAACCCTTCAAAATAAAAAAAACACTTCTTATCATAAAAATTACAATTTGTTATTATTCATTTTTTTATCATTAAATCGAATGGTCGTTAAATCGGAAAACTACTGTATTTACTTTCTTACGAGTATTAAGAATAATTTTAAAGTTCGTAAAAGAAGAGCAAAGTTTTTAAAATAAAAAGTAAAATTAATAAAAATAAAATAAAATACTTTTCCATTTGAACCAGACTTTAATATAAAGTTTCACTATAAAAAAAATATGTTTAAAGAATATTGGCGTTATTCACAAACGATTAATAAAGATAATGTGTGCATTAAAGCCAGTTTTCTCATATAAAAATCCATCATTAAACCTACTATAACTTTATTAATCGTTTATGAATAAGGCCATATATGTAAGTACATATCGCTCCTTTATTGCAACGTAGTCGTATTCCAAAAAACGTGATTTTTGAGTTAAGAATTCAGAATGGTCGCGTTCATAAGATGTAGCTGTTGAGCTCAACTGTTTTCAGCTGTTGAGCCCAACAGTTACGTCTTAGAAACGGCTTGATGAATAATTGGATAATGAACAGCTGATTAATATAAACAATTGAAAAGAAATAAAAATGCTACAAAAGAAATAGTTTAAATTAGCTAAATTAATTAGTTTGGCTTATACTAAAAAGTATGGGCAATACAGAATTTGCAATGAATTTTTTCTTGGTGGAATTTCCCATTTTTATTGTAAAATCTGCACCATAAATTTAATATTTAGAAACTAAAAATATAAATAGACACTGTAACAAACCTACGTATATTTAATGAAATTAGTATTTTAATTTTATTTCTTTATTTTCGTTACTTTATCGCATTTGTACCGCAAAAGTTAACAAATTAATTTGCAGCCGCCACCTAACATAACGATGTTGCATTATAATCTGAAATTGCATAACTCTCTTAATCAGCTGTGGAGCTAAACACAACATGTTGACTAAAGCTAAGAGCCCACTATCGTCGCAAATGGCACAATTTGCAACAATTTTCATCGTCCTATATCGGCACACAATTCAAAACATTGTACAATATATTTTTGGGCGATCCCATTATCGTCGCATATTGTGACAATCTTTTTCGGCTCATATCGGGCAAAACAAAACTGCAACAATAATCGGTTCAATTCGGTCACACTATCGTTCTTGATTGGGCAAATTTAATCACATGTTTTTGTTTACTTTTTGTTTGTAATCGGAGTTTTAGTTTTGGAATGGGTTACTCCCTAAAACAGAAAACTGCTATGTCTGTATATATTTTTAGCAAATTAATAAGTGTGTATGTATATTTATTAAAAGAACAAAAAATTATAAATTTTAGAGAAAACTTATCGCACTTGGTTTTTTATTTCTTCTAGGTTGATTTATTTGTAATTTTTTGGTAAAAGCGACACAATTTCTTTTGTTCAACAGTAGAAATAAAGATAAATATACTACTATATGATTTTAATTTATATGAATAATAACTAAAAGGATGAATTGTTAGTAATATTAAGTTTAAAAAGTTAAATTTTAGAGGCCAGATTGTACAATTTTAGAATGCCTTTTGCCGTGCCTATGTATCGGCGCTGATTATCGACTTTGATCGGCGCACGAGTCGCTGTTTACTCACCTCTTGAGGGGAGAATACTTTTTTATTTTTCCACTGATGTGTGTGTAAATTAAAAATTGTAAACTGTTTTTCTCACCAACGAGTTTTTTTGAGATATGACTACTTTGCAACTTGCAATAAAAGAGCGATATGTATGTGGCTTTGGACATCCAACGTGTATGAGTGTTTGGGCCCTAGACATTCGAAAGTTATACTGCTCTGCACTTTATACTCTTCCGGATTTTCTAATTTAGTCAGTTGAACATATGAGGAGTTACATTCGCCTGATCATGATATATTTCACAACATTTTTTATATAAAATTCTACTTTTAATATCTCGGATCTAAAATAAATGTTCAGAACATTACTTTTTGCTTTAGCCTTTTCAGACCGTAATGCATCGATTGTGCGGCTGAGTTTCGGTCTTAACATTTTCGCTTTTATTTGACCAATGTCAAGTAGAGCGGCATGCACCGATTGCTTTGATTGTTCTTTATGTTTTTTTTACATTGTTCCGCTGTGCGTTTTACTGTTACTTGAATTTTTGCTAAATTCTTGCACCACATTTCATTTTTGTCAAAATGAGCAGCAGAATTAAGTTGTGTTTTCAGTTACAAATTTATTAATTGTGTTAACAAATAATGAAGTGGGCATTTTTTTTAGGAAAATATTTTTAAACTGCCAAAAAATATGGCAAATATGCAGGTATACAAAATGCACTTAAACAAGGTTTAGGAAGAATAATTAGAGAAAATATATATTTTAGTGCAGTTAAGTTAAAACGCAGCTATCGTATATTTTTTATATGAAGATAATCATAAAATGCCTAAAATTTTAGGCATTTATCTTAAATGTGCAGGTACAGAAAGGCACCTAAAAAAGGAATTTGTATGGGATTGTAGAGAATACTGACCGAAATTATTAATTTTATGCAGTTAAGTCGAAAGTGTTCCTAACTAACAGGCAGCTAAATCAAAACTACTGTATAGCAAGTATACAGATTTACTTTTCAGATCAAATTACATTACATTTTTTTCAGTGGTTAATAAATTTCCCAGAAATACGAAGAAACTAAATTATACTTTTTGCGCAAAAGATTACAGTTTTTTTTAATATTTTTCTTTTTTAATTTTAAAATTAAGAATTTTTCACTGCTAAAGTTTTGTATTTATAAGATAAAAATGTTTTCTATTTGTTTTGCTTTTTAGATAACACTAATTAATACACGTGTCGTTGATAAGAGAAATACGCATTAGTTTTTAAGTTAAAATTTGTAAATATAATTTTATTATCTCACAAATATTAAACAGAATTATATACATATCTAGAAATGAGGCTTTCTTTCCATTACTGATATACCGATATGCCTGAAGTAACACTTCGCAATAAAAAACGTTTGCGGTTTATTCACAATAGAGGCGATTATCTTGATTGAACAATAAAATTCAAAAGTATTTTGAATATTCGACAATATATTGAGCCACAATTGTATTTACTTAGCTTAACGCATACCCTGTGTAAATTGCATGCACTTCAAACTCCGAAAATATGGAATTAAATATCTATTATTTTATATACATATATGGCCTTATTCACAAACGCTTAATAAAGTTAATGTGTGCATTAAAACCGGTTTTCCCATATAAAAATCCAACATTAAATCTACAATAACTTTATTATCGTTTGTGAATGAGGCCAATAATATATATTGATAATTAAAGTTGTGCAAAATCGTTCATTTCAGTGATCAGTCATTTTCGTTCAATTACCAAAACTTATCCCGATCGTTCAATCTTTCAACAGTACTGCAACAATTCTATTTTTTCAGTTCATTCTGTTGTAAATATTTGAATATTTATTAAAAAAAATAGATTTATTAATTAAAAAATCATAGTTAAGTTCATTTTAGAAACAATTTCTTGTTTCTTGGCCAAAATATTGGACTTTTTATTTTAGCTTAATTTATACTATACTTTTTATGGGTTGATTTTAAAAAGAAATGTATATGTATATCTTCATATGATTTCAAAAAGTACAAAATCGACTTCTTGATTTATTACGATGCGAAATATCGAAAAACATGTCCGTGAAAAATTTAGCATTTTAAAATTTTACCAATTCTTTGAAAAACAACAAGATTAAACTGAAAAAATCTTGAAAAACGTTGGTTAACTTTTTTATATTAGAGAGTTTCTTGCTTGTCCTGTAAAAGTCTTTCAATGTAACTTAGGGATCTTATGAATTCATATGACGATATATAATTTTGAAAATAACTCTGATCAATACATGAAACAAAAGAATATAACATAAAAAATATCCATGAGTGAAAGTAAATTTGACAAAAAAAAAAGACACCTGAACAAACGAAAACAAGTTTTAACTCATCTACAAAATCGAAAGGAACACTATTGAACCAAAAGCGTGCAGTAAAATGACCGAATTACTTCGTTCAGTTGGGCGATTCGTTCAGTTTAATCCGTTCGTTCATGAGCTATACATCTCTATTGATAATATGCATTCAAATTATAAAATACAATTGGAGTTTCATCCAATCCTTTCTTACTCAA
This sequence comes from Gymnocheta viridis, assembly GCA_956483585.1. Lineage (NCBI taxonomy): Eukaryota > Metazoa > Arthropoda > Insecta > Diptera > Tachinidae > Gymnocheta > Gymnocheta viridis. The sequence goes on from OY101440.1 coordinate 139,811,475, forward strand.
TGTTTAAATTTACAGCAAAGCAATAATAGTTTCTCTAAGCAGCGAACCTTTTGTAGCCCAAGAGGCGACTCATATGTAGTACAACTTTAGCATACGGCTCAAATAATTTTTAGGTCTGATTAAGCAGACAGAGTAATTATTCATGCAAATTTTATTCCTGGGTTTATTTTGTTGGCATGAGGTGTTAAGAAGCAAACGCGGTGGTTGAAACGCCATGAGCTCAATACCCACGCGGTTTCATCAAATTTTTGTCCAAACATTTTATTTAATAGTTTTTTTCAGGCATAAAAGTAACACAAATGTAAAAGAACGAACAAGTTCACCGAGTAACTCGTCAATATCTGAAACAAGAAGTGGAAACATGAAAGTTCAGGTATAAGTTTTTCCGGGTGATCAGGATGAAGAAAACAGAAAAAAAGCGGTACACGTAAATCGTTGTGAGGAGATAACAGTCCAAAAGGGCGCCCAATGTTACAAGTCGGTACAATTATTTAATTTTATCCCCGGTATCGTCACTATTCGATACTCTATTTGACATTTTAGTACAACACACTAGTGCTGGCAATTCGACTGCTTTTCATTACTCAATAATATTCAAAACTTTTCATTTGGGTACTCATTACTAGTTGATACTTTTAACGGATTTTTTTAATTTGTAACGCATAGTTTTTATCTGGAAATTGAAGTAGTTTCTTCGAAAATTAAAAATAGATCTTCAACTATTATTGGTTTTGTATGTCTTTTATTATTAAATAAAAAATATATGTAAGCTAACTTTTAATTTAATGTTAACAACAACTTAAGAAATAATTTAATTGCTCTCAAAAAAATATTTACTTTTGATTTGATTAAAGAATCTTACACCCAGTTGTCTTTTTATACAGTGATGTATTTTTATGCACTATTTTAGCCACTCAACTTGCTTAAAAATACAACTCTACTTTTGAGTACTGAGTAGCCAAAAAAAAAGGAAATACCCGATACTCGGTACCCACTACTCAATACTTTGCCAGCACTACAACACACCATAAGAAAAGAAACTATGCTGGCCAAATCATCGTACGACACGATGGCCAATAAAATTTTGCAACGCAAATAAAGAAAACCTAAATCGTCTGATTTTGTGTTAACGAAAGTAAAAACACAGGGTAGATCGGAGATGACTCGCGGCGGAAGATATTACAGTTTTAAATCTCTCTCTCTCTCTCTCTCTCTCTGTCGCACGAAAAGTAGTAAACAAAGAATTTGATTGTTTCAACTTTTATTTTTCAAAAACTTTTTTTAATAACAGATGAATTATGATTGTATTTACAGAAAAACGAAAATTATTTTTCTGGGATTTCTAAATATTTTTCAGCAACTTGTAACAAACACATACTTGTACAAGCACACGTATACGAATAGAAATACTTCGTTGGAGTAGATTTTCTGCTAGTGGGACCGAAAATCTGATTTTAGATTTTTATAAAAGTATTATGCTGGTCTAAAAGAGATCAAACCTTTCGGGAACCATAATTATGAAATAAAAATTAAATAAAAGAAAATAATTAAGGGAGACTTAATTTTATATTTGCTAAAGTATATTAAAGCGTGAACCAATTTTGTATCATCTGTGATTTATAATGTGAGTCAAATAGCAGTTCTCGACGCCTAAAATAATCTACTTGTTTTATTTGTTTGTTTGTTTAGCGTTCATTCATAAAGCTGCTGCTGAATTAGCTTTAACTGATAATATGATTTGCCTCTGATCATATTCAAATGTTAAGATAAAATTTGTAGATAAGTTGTCTTCGAAGCCCTATAAAAGGTGTCAAAAATAACTTTCGAAATTAAAAGTATTTTGTTTTTCAAACGATCAACAACATGCAACAACTAACTGTTCTACTCTGCTGGTTGGCTTTTTTCGCTACCTTAGTCACTGCTGAAAATCCTAATCCTGCTGCTAAAGCTGGTAATAACTCGCAAGGTTTTCGTCTACCGAAGGAAACCTACCCAGAACACTATAATATTACAATTACCACTAATGTGCACACTGGCGAAAAGTCCTTTCAGGGCGAAGTCATAATCGACATCGTGATTGCGAAGGCAACCGGAAACATTGTTCTACATTCTCGTGAACTAGAGATTGCAAATGTCAGCATTGCAAGAGAGTCTCTTGCGTGGGAAGAGTTGTCATACGTATCGGAAGGGGAGCTTCTAACATTGAAATTTAAAAATGGTGCAGAGTTTCCTGCTGGTACTAAATGGAAACTGGCCTTTTCTTATAGTGGTGAATTGCGCGATGATCAAAATGGCTTCTTCCTTCACAAATATATTGATGATGCAGGCAAAGATCAGTAAGTAAAAATAATAATTATACTTCATATTAATTAAAACAAGTGCGCAATATCTGTTTGTATACAATAAAAGTTTTTTAATTTCTGTAAAAATAACTAAAACTGCAAAAAAGTTGCACATTTGGCTTGAAAGTCATTCAATACATTTAAATATCTCAGATCTCATCAAAACAATATGAAATGTTTATTAAAAATCGCACAAAAAAGAGAAAAAAGTCGAAAATTCACCAAAGTAGCAAAATTTTCAAAAAGATTTTAAAATCGAAAAGAGCTTCAAAATTCATTTGATATTATTAAATCTTTAAGCATTAACAGTATTTGAAATAACCGATCTTGCCGACAAAAAAAATATTACTAAAATCGCAAACAAATAGGGAAAAAGTTCTCGACGTGGCAAATTTAATTCTCAGCTACAATCTGCTGCGGGAACCGTTGTGAGAATTATTCAAAGCGCAAACGCGTCACGATTTGTGAACAGAACTCAATTATCGAGAGCAAATAAATGTACACGACTGGCAAAACTCATTCAATAAAAATCATTTTACAACCTTTTTTTAGAAAATTATTGAATTAAAATTTATGTTTAAAATTGTGACGTACTCTTTTTCTAAATCTAAATTAATATTTTCTTTAGTCGGTAAAATATTATTGTTTTTATTATTATTAAATTTGATGTAAAATTTTGTTATACAGTTGAATCTCGGCTCAGCACGGATAATCGAAAAACATGGTTAATAGATTTTATATAAAAACGACAAAAAATATTATATTTTATAATTCACAGAAAGTTTTTACGAAACAAGTGTTAAAACATCAAATATCACAGAATAAAAGAAAATACAAATTAAATATGTGAACCACAAAATTCAGATTATACGTCAAACGAAATGTTATAAAGCCGAAGAATCACAAAAAGTTCAGCATGCTCGCTGGTGCCTTGAATTTTCAACATTTTTTTTTAAATATCGGTCGTTCTCTTACTCAACTTTTTAATAATTTTTCATTATTACTTTATATTTTGTTTTAACGAATTGTTATCTTTTAAGGCAAACGAATGAAGGTCTCATGTTTGTCTATTATTTTAAAAATTTTCGTGCGTTTGTTACGAACAAATTCATTTCATAAGAATCAGTCATTGATAATAATACGAAAATATAAAACCTTTTTAATTGAATATTTATTATAAGTTACGAAAACATAAAGCTGTTTTCGATAGTTTTTTTACGAACGTATAATTCGTTGGAATTTTATTTATCTTTAGAAATGCAACACATTTCGAAATGGCGTTGGGGTGAAAGCGAGTTTTTCTTTGTAGTACAAGTTCTTTAGCTTTTTCTATCAACAGAAACTGCACAAAAAGAAATAAAGCCCGGTTGTTTCTTTAGCAAAACGAATCAACTGATCGTTTTTGATTGCGGAAAAGCAATCTTATGCTAAAACTTGTGTATCCATCAACGTAATTACAAATTTGTATATGCCTCGCCAGTTAAAGCAAGTGTGCAAAATATTAGTACTTTAAGATAAATCCTTTTATTTTTTGCCACTAAATGTATGAAGCGATACCGCTGTGAGTCGGTGTGACCTTTTCTATTTCTACGGATGCTACGAGTATAAAAACGGCCGTGGTTCCTGCTCTTAAAGGCTTTAAGTTTTTAGTAAATTTATTTATATTTTTTTTCAACGGAATTTATAATATTATTGTTTTAAATTGTTTCTTTACATGCAATTAAAGCTACATGGCAGCAACACAGTTAGACATGAAATATGCTCGTTATGCCTTTCCCTGTTACGATGAACCAGATAAGCTCGCAAATTTCACCATAACTGTAAACCATAGTCCCTCCTATACGGCCATTTCGAATATGCCGGTGAACGAAAATATGTCCAGGTGAATTTATTTGTTTCAAGAAATACAATTAAATATATTCTTATAAATTCTGAATCTTTTAGTGCTGGAAAAACTGTTTTTCTAACAACTGCTCCTGTTTCTGTTACAATGGTGACGTTTGTTGTATCAGACTTGGAATATACCGAAAGAGATTTTAATGGCATACGCCACCGTTTTTATTCTCGTCCCAATATGAAGGCCGAACTCAAATGGCCTTTTATATATAGCATGTTGATGTTGGACTATATATCCGAATATACTGATGTTGAGTTCACGCTTCCCAAATTGGATAGCATTGTTGTCCCCGATTATAGTCGCGATGGAGCGGGATCACTGGGATTGATAATATATTCTGACAGATCCTTTGATTACAATAAATTTAGTTCTGATGCTCTCAATCTGGTATCAAGTGCTTTAATTACAGGACAAGCGATCAGTGGCCAATGGTTTGGTAGCATTTATGCAATTCAATGGTGGACTTACCTCTGGGTGACTTCAGGCTTATCCCAGCTATTTGCGTATAAAGCTTTAGACAATGTAAATATAATTTTAAAAATATTGAAAATCATTTAAAACCTGAAGATACATATTTTTAAAGATTTATCCTAAAATGGGAGTTTGGCAATTTTATCACTATTATCAGTATCAACAACCACTGCTTTACGACGGCAATAGCAACACTAAGCCTTTAAGTTATCATGGGCAGGGGCCCGACGAATTAGGAATTTATGATACTAAAGCTACTTGTGTTTTGCTGATGTGGAACCATGCATTGACCGACAAAGTATTCCAAAAAGCCATACAGAACTTCTTGAAAAATAAGTAAGATCGATAAACCTTAAGAATGTGTCTTTCAGATAAAAATAATTATATAAACATTGATTTTAATATTTTAAACAGTCAGTACAGCGCAGTCGGAGAACAGGAGTTGTTCACGGCTATTCAAAATGCGACTGAAGAGGAAAGTTATGGACTTCCCGCCAAAATTGAAGAAATGATAAGAACCTGGACTCACCAGAAGGGTTATCCACTGTTAACAATTACACGTAACTACGAGGATGGTACATTCAACATTAAACAAGAAGCATTCATTGTGGACGAAACCGATACAGACGTCAAAACATGGCATATTCCCATCAACTTTGCCGTTGCATCAAATCCCGATTTCCGCGACACACAGGCTACACATTATTTATTGAATGTAAATGAAAGTAAAGTCGATGCTGGAATTTCCAAAACAGATTGGTTAGTGGTCAACAAACAGTCGACTGGTTTTTATCGCATCAAATATGATGAAGAGAACTACAAACTGATCACAGAATGTTTGATTGAAAGACCATTTGTAATTCATTATCGCAACCGGGCTCAACTGCTGAGTGATGCATATCAATTAACTATTTCTAATCGTTTGGCTTATCCCATTCTGTTGGAAATGTTACCCTACTTAAAACAAGAAGACCAATTCGCACCCTGGATCACAGCTGGTGAAATCATCAATCAACTCAGTAGATATTTAGAAGAAAATGATGACTATAAATTGTTTGTAGCCGAACTGGTTGGCCCTATTTTTAATAAATTGGGTGTTGATGAAAGTGCCGGTGAGTCTCTTAATGACAAAATGACAAGACTTCAAATCATATCTATTGCTTGTACGGCTGGCATTAAGGATTGTTGGGTAAAAACCAACAGTAAACTGAAGGCTCTTATTAAGGAAAATGTAACTGTAGGACCAACTCTAACACGGTCAATCAAAACCAATGGCCTTAGACTATCTGGCGATGAGGAATTTGACTTTTTCTACCAACAACTAATTGATTCTACGGAGAGTTTGAGGGAAAACTTAATTCAGACTTTGGCCTTCTCGAGAAATAAAACTCATCTCAGGAAACTTCTCAACAGCTCCATTGATAAGACAAATAAATTTACCGTTCAGGATCGTGTTGATGTGTTCCGGTTGACCTCGTCTAATAGCGAGATTGGTCTTTTGGCTTGTATTGAGTTTCTAAATGAAAACTGGGAAACTTATGGTAGATTGAAAGGCAAAGGCTTTCTCCGTTATCCTTTATATAGCGTTATTCGCGAAATGTCTCAATATGTGGTAAACACAAATGCAAGCGAAAAACTTCTGGATTTGGTTGATAAAGTAAATCTGCCCGCAAAAGTGAAGCTTTCTCTAGAAACGGTTGTGAAGTATAATATTGCAAATAAGGCCAAATGGTTTAAAGAGCGCATTGCGCCTGTGCAGTCATGGATTGAACAACATTATGCCACTCATAGAAATGATGGCCGCCCAGCTGCTAGAACAGCATAAGTAGAACTAGAGTGCTATTGTTCGTCGTCTCGACGAGTAGCACTGAGCACTGAGTTTAAAATTTAATAAAACAAACTATTTTCGGAATAAATGATTTTTGAATTCAATATTTTAGATATAAAGGAATCAGATATGTTGTTTACGCAACAGTAGGAGAAGACATCGACTACGTACTCGTATGTGTTTACGCGCAGTGTAATTATACCCAACTATTGCCCTAAAAATTTGTGTAGTTGGTAATAATGGTAACTCTAATGAGGTAGTAAGCAAAACAATAAAAACGCCGGCAAAATTAAATCATCGAAGTAGAAGTATAGCAATTTTTACAACTCTTCCGTTTGACGACATATTTAAAATTAAATTTCACTTTCTTACGAAAACGAACAAGAAGTTTTCATGAAAGTCATTTATTTCGCTAAAATTTTTATTTATAATACATAAACAAAAATTTCAAGAAAGTACTTTCATGCGTAAAGGCAGCGTTAACAACTTCTATTTCACTTTCAATAGCACTCGTGTCTGTGGACTGTACCGGGTTTTATTTTTGGAGCACGCTGATGACTGAATCCTATTCATAGTATCATTGTAATGAAGTAGAAAAATAAATTTTGTGACATCTTACCCACTTGAAGTTTCTTTCAAAAACTTCTTTGTTCGGAATCCAAAGCACAAAGTTTCTTGTTATTCACATGACCCCGTACATGACCTTCAATTTTTTTTTTGTAATTTTATTTATTTTTATATTTAAGTTCTATTTTTTAAAACTAGAAATTATAAATTTCACATATGATACAGAATTGGTAGCCTTTGCGATGGAACCATTATGTCATATAAAGGGAAAGGCGTAATCTTTATTTCTATTATTCTTGTTTATTCTAACTTTGTATCATATTCTTTTCCGGATAACGAAGTAAACTTGTTGACTTTATTCAAGGATAAATATAAAATATTTTCATGAAATTCAAAAATATTTGTTCAACTTAAACATTCAAATATACAAACATAATTATTAACATTTGTCAGTGTTATTCAATATTTCAGAAAATTTGAGGCACCATTAAAAAACATTGTTCAAGTTTAACTCAAATATTACTTTTAACCTTTTATTTTCAAAGTAAGTAAATGTTTTATTGGACATCGAAGATTTAGCTGAAGTTCGAACTCATAACAATTGTTGCTCGTTGAAATTTGTTGTTGATATTCTAAATAAAATTAAGAGGTTCAGTTATGCCACCCGTAGACGACATGTGTTTTTACGTCTGACTTGTCACCTTAGTGACTCATATGTAATCACACCTCAATGGAAAAATAAAATAGTATTCTCCCCTGAAGAGGTGAGTAAACAATATATTTGTATTCATTTTTCACACAAGATGAAGAACGATACAATGAATATTTCTGTATTCTTAACTCAGAAATCACATTTTTTTAGATATGACTACGTTGCAATTAAGTAGCGATACGTCATTAAGTGTGTTCGAGTACCCAAAAGTTTTTACAACTTTTTACTAACCTTCACTGCATTTTACTAAATTGCGTTCGTTTACTCGAGTTACATTAAATGAGAACAAAAATTGAGAGCGTAAAGTGACAGTTCTTGGCTGAGAATTTACAAATTTTTACTGCAGAAATTTCTTGTAGTAAAATTTAGTAAAACCAAAAAAAACATATGATTCAAAAGGTAAACAAACAAAAGTAACAAATTAAAAAGTATACAATTTGTGAAAAAATTATTTTAAAACAAGTAAGAGAGATATATTCGGCTGTGCCGAATCTTATATACCCTTCACCATAGTATGGAGTGACAAAAGACGTCAGAATCACGAAAATTCACGCCCACGAAATACGAAAAAAAAATAAAAAAATAATTTAAATGGAAAAAATTACATTAAAGCAAAAAAATTGCCACTCACCGTCTCACGGACGCACCCCACGTGATGGAAACAAAAAATTAATAACGATCACGCATTATTGGTTCTAATCTCCGTTTCATAGTATTTCATAAACACAGCTTAAAAAACAACACTGGAAGCATGAGTTTACAAGGCATTCTCGTGTTGCTTTGCAAACTGCGTTTATGAAGTCAGCCATAAATTACGAATTTCGTAAAAAATTTGTAACACTTTCTTGCCTGGGGTGCATTATAAAAATATTATCATCCCCTTATTAGCACTTATATCATTTTTCACACATCCAAGAAGTGTTTTAACGTCTTCATCAATAAGCCAGTGGTCTTCGACTAAACAAAGAAATGATTTGAAACGCAAGAACAGGTTTAATAATGAAGACATTCTCCCAAATTAGATAAAAAATATCGACACTTATTGCATAAATCTGCTAGTCTAATGATTAAAATGTTCCAATATTATCTTCACATTGAAAATAATTTAAAGCTATCAAAAATTCTTAAAAAAAAGAACGAACTTTTTCAAATAAAAAGTAAAAGTAATAAAAATAACTAAAATGTATCAAAAATTAAAAAAAAATTAATTAATAAATGGTTGTTCAGGATTTCTTACCCGGTGGCCCGGTGGCCCGGTTTCGAATCCAGAATTTAGAATTTTCGATACATTTTAGTTGTTTTTATTACTTTTACTTTTTATTTGAAAAAGTTTGTTCCACAATTTATTTAAAAAAACCAGGCACAGTCTTATTTATAATGTTTTTTTTACTTTTTGCGCTTTTTCCAATTTTATGAACGATAAAAGGTTTATTTTTCAAAAATATCCAATATGTTATCAGATAGGATTTTGTACAGTGATAAAATAATTATATAATGAATTTAGTAAGTCTGCACCTGAATATAGAAAATAATTAAAATTACACAAGTAAAACACAGGATGTAAGCATCAATTTTGCCTTTCTTCTGAAATCACAAATAGTCATAAAAAATTAAATATTAATACATTTTCAAAACAAAACGAAAATTCAATTTCATTGATTTAGTATATTTACTCGCATTTACATAGTGTCTTGACGATCCATTACATTTCTTTAATATAAATAATATAAAAAATAATTATGGTTATTTATATACGAAAAGAAAATGTAAGAGATAAAAATACTGTAATATGCATGCATAATATTATACTGGGATAAGTAAGTAATGTAAGAATATTGCTGTTTTGAATTTCTCTTCGATCTTTGGAATAAGTCGTTCCACAAACGACATTACAGCGTATTTTGCATAAAAACTAAAAAGCTCACAATACGATCGCTCTTTTGCGTGAAAAGTTTCCTTATTCAAGAAGCAAAAAAATTTATCTTCTGTGGTGACGAGCGTGTTAAACTAGTTTTAGTTTAAAAGTCCTTTTTCTTGTCTGTATTATACCAAAACGACTCTCTTAAATTACGAAACCTTGTTAATAGTCGTCGATGTATTTAAATTAGCTTCACTTACAAGTGTAAATAAACACTATTGTGCAAAACAAACATATTTTTGATTTCCTGATATCTGAAATATTAAATTGTAAAATTACACTGAGTTTCATTTATTTAGAAAATAGTTTGTTTTATTAAATTTTAAACTTAGTAAAGAAAACCATAAGAAAAGGAATGAGTGCTACTCGTCGAGACGACGAACAGTAGTACTTTAGTTTCTATGAGCGGAATGATATTGTTCAATCCATGACTGCACAGGCTCAATGCGCTCTTTAAACCATTTGGCCTTATTTTCAATATTATACTTCACAGCCGCTTTTAGAGAAAGCTTCACTTTTGCGGGCAGCTTTACTTTATCAACCAAATCCAGAAGTTTTTCGCTTGCATTTGTGTTTACCACATATTGAGACATTTCGCGAATAACGCTATATAAAGGATAACGGAGAAAGCCTTTGCCTTTCAATCTGCCATAAGCTTCCCAGTTTTCATTTAGAAACTCAATACAAGCCAAAAGACCAATCTCGCTATTAGACGAGGTCAACCGGAACACATCAACACGATCCTGAACGGTAAATTTATTTGTCTTATCAATGGAGCTGTTGAGAAGTTTCCTGAGATGAGTTTTATTTCTCGAGAAGGCCAAAGTCTGAATTAAGTTTTCCCTCAAACTCTCCGTAGAATCAATTAGTTGTTGGTAGAAAAAGTCAAATTCCTCATCGCCAGATAGTCTAAGGCCATTGGTTTTGATTTCCCATGTTAGAGTTGGTTCTACAGTTGCATTTTCCTTAATAAGAGCCTTCAGTTTATTGTTGGTTTTTACCAAACACTCCTTAACGCCAGCCGCACAAGCAATAGGTACGATTTGAGTTCTTGTCATTTTGTCATTAAGAGACTCACCGGCACTTTCATCAACACCCAATTTATTAAAAATAGGGCCAACCAGTTCGGCTACAAACAATTTATAGTCATCATTTTCTTCTAAATATCTACTGAGTTCATCGATGATTTCACCAGCTGTGATCCAGGGTGCGAATTGGTCTTCTTGTTTTAAGTAGGGTAACATTTCCAACAGAATGGGATAAGCCAAACGATTAGAAATAGTTAATTGATATGCATCACTCAGCAGTTGAGCCCGGTTGCGATAATGAATTACAAATGGTCTTTCAATCAAACATTCTGTGATCAGTTTGTAGTTCTCTTCATCATATTTGATGCGATAAAAACCAGTCGACTGTTTGTTGACCACTAACCAATCTGTTTTGGAGATTCCAGCATCGACTTTACTTTCATTTACATTCAATAAATAATGTGTAGCCTGTGTGTCGCGGAAATCGGGATTTGATGCAACGGCAAAGTTGATGGGAATATGCCATGTTTTGACGTCTGTATCGGTTTCGTCCACAATGAATGCTTCTTGTTTAATGTTGAATGTACCATCCTCGTAGTTACGTGTAATTGTTAACAGTGGATAACCCTTCTGGTGAGTCCAGGTTCTCATCATTTCTTCAATTTTGGCGGGAAGTCCATAACTTTCCTCTTCAGTCGCATTTTGAATAGCCGTGAACAACTCCTGTTCTCCGACTGCGCTGTACTGACTGTTTAAAATATTAAAATCAATGTTTATATAATTATTTTTATCTGAAAGACACATTCTTAAGGTTTATCGATCTTACTTATTTTTCAAGAAGTTCTGTATGGCTTTTTGGAATACTTTGTCGGTCACTGCATGGTTCCACATCAGCAAAACACAAGTAGCTTTAGTATCATAAATTATTCCTAATTCGTCGGGGCCCTGCACATGATAACTTAAAGGCTTAGTGTTGCTATTGCCGTCGTAAAGCAGTGCTTGTTGATACCGATAATAGTGAAAATATTGCCCGACTCCCATTTCTGGATAAATCTATAAAAATATTTATCTTCAGGTTTTAATTGATATTCAATAGTTTTAAAATCATATGTACATGGTCTAAAGCTTTATACGCAAATAGCTGCAATAAGCCTGAAGTCACCCAGAGGTAAGTCCACCATTGAATTGCATAAATGCTACCAAACCATTGGCCACTGATCATTTCTGCTGTAATAAAAGAACTATAGTGCACATCTAAAGCACTAGAGTTAAATTTATTGTAATCAAAAGATCTGTCAGAATATAATATCAATCCCTTGTTTCCCGCTCCATTGCGAATATAATTGGGGACAACAATGCTATCCAATTTGGGAAGCGTGAACTCAACACCAGTATATTCGGATATATAGTCCAACATCAACATGCTTAATATAAAAGGCCATTTGAGTTCGGTCTTAATACTGGGACGAGAATAAAAACGGTGGCGTATGCCATTAAAATCTCTTTCGGTATATTCCAAGTCTGATACAACAAACGTCACCATTGTAACAGAAACAGGAGCTGTTGTTAGAAAAACAGTTTTTCCAGCACTAAAAGTTTCGGAATTTATAAGAATATATTTAATTGTATTTCTTGAAACAAATAAATTCACCTGGACATATTTTCGTTCACCGGCATATTCGAAATGGCCGTATAGGAGGGACTATGGTTTACAGTTATGGTGAAATTTGCGAGCTTATCTGGTTCATCGTAACAGGGAAAGGCATAACGAGCATATTTCATGTCTAACTGTGTTGCTGCCAGGTAACTTCAATTGCATGTAAAGAAACAATTTAAAACAATATTATTATAAATTCCGTTGAAAAAAATATAAATAAATTTACTAAAAACTTAAAGCCTTTAAGAGCGGGAACCACGGCCGTTTTTATACTCGTAGCATCCGTAGAAATAGAAAAGGTCACACCGACTCACAGCGGTATCGCTTCATACATTTAGTGGCAAAAAATAAAAGGATTTATCTTAAAGTACTAATATTTTGCACACTTGCTTTAACTGGCGAGGCATATACAAATTTGTAATTACGTTGATGGATACACAAGTTTTAGCATAAGATTGCTTTTCCGCAATCAAAAACGATCAGTTGATTCGTTTTGCTAAAGAAACAACCGGGCTTTATTTCTTTTTGTGCAGTTTCTGTTGATAGAAAAAGCTAAAGAACTTGTACTACAAAGAAAAACTCGCTTTCACCCCAACGCAATTTCGAAATGTGTTGCATTTCTAAAGATAAATAAAATTCCAACGAATTATACGTTCGTAAAAAAACTATCGAAAACAGCTTTATGTTTTCGTAACTTATAATAAATATTCAATTAAAAAGGTTTTATATTTTCGTATTATTATCAATGAGTGATTCTTATGAAATGAATTTGTTCGTAACAAACGCACGAAAATTTTTAAAATAATAGACAAACATGAGACCTTCATTCGTTTGCCTTAAAAGATAACAATTCGTTAAAACAAAATATAAAGTAATAAAGAAAAATAAATAAAAAGTTGAGTAAGAGAGCGACCGATATTTAAAAAAAAATTGAAAATTCAAGACACCAGCGAGCATGCTGAACTTTTTGTGCTTCTTCGGCTTTATAACATTTCGTTTGACGTATAATCTGAATTTTTTGGTTCACATATTTAATTTGTATTTTCTTTTATTCTGTGATATTTGATGTTTTAATACTTGTTTCGTAAAAACTTTCTGTAAATTGTAAAATATAATATTTTTTGTCGTTTTTATATAAAATCTATTAACCATGTTTTTCGATTATCCGTGTTGAGCCGAAATTCAACTGTATAACAAAATTTTACATTAAATTTAATAATAATAAAAACAATAATATTTTACCGACTAAAGAAAATATTAATTTAGATTTAGAAAAGAGCACGTCACAATTTTAAACATAAATTTTAATTTAATAATTTTCAAAAAAAAGGTTGTAAAATGATTTTTATTGAATGAGTTTTTGCAGTCGTGTACATTTATTTGCTCTCGATAATTAATTCTGTTCACAAATCGTGACGCGTTTGCGCTTTGAATAATTCTCACAACGGTTCCCGCAGCAGATTGTAGCTGAGAATTAAATTTGCCACGTCGAGAACTTTTTCCCTATTTGTTTGCGATTTTAGTAAAACTTTTTTTTGTCGGCAAGATCGATTATTTCAAATGCTGTTAATGCTTAAAGATTTAATAATATCAAATGAATTTTAAAGCTCTTTTCGATTTTAAAATCTTTTTGAAAATTTTGCTACTTTGGTGAATTTTCGACTTTTTTCTCTTTTTTGTGCGATTTTTAATAAACATTTCATATTGTTTTGATGAGATCTGAGATATTTAAATGTATTGAATGACTTTCAAGCCAAATGTGCAACTTTTTTGCAGTTTTAGTTATTTTTACAGAAATGAACAAACTTTTATTGTATACAAACAGATATTGCGCACTTGTTTTAATTAATATGAAGTATAATTATTATTTTTACTTACTGATCTTTGCCTGCATCATCAATATATTTGTGAAGGAAGAAGCCATTTTGATCATCGCGCAATTCACCACTATAAGAAAAGGCCAGTTTCCATTTAGTACCAGCAGGAAACTCTGCACCATTTTTAAATTTCAATGTTAGAATCTCCCCTTTCGATTCGTATGACAACTCTTCCCACGCAGTAGACTCTCTTGCAATGCTGACATTTGCAATCTCTAGTTCACGAGAATGTAGAACAATGTTTCCGGTTGCCTTCGCAATCACGATGTCGATTATGACTTCGCCCTGAAAGGACTTTTCGCCAGTGTGCACATTAGTGGTAATTGTAATATTATAGTGTTCTGGGTAGGTTTCCTTCGGTAGACGAGAACCTTGCGAAGTATTACCAGCTTCAGCAGCAGGATTAGGATTTTCAGCAGTGACTAAGGTAGCGAAGAAAGCCAACCAGCAGAGTAGAACAGTTAGTTTTTGCATGTTCTTGATCGTTTGGAAAACAAAATACTTTTAATTTCGAAAGTTATTTTTGACACCTTTTATAGGGCTTCGAAGAGAACTTATCTACAAATTGTATCTTAACATTTGAATATGACCAGAGGCAAATCATATTATCAGTTAAAGCTAATTCAGCAGCAGCTTTATGAATGAACGCTAAACAAACAAACAAATAAAATAAGTAATTATTTTAGGCGTCGAGAACTGCTATTTGACTCACATTATAAATCACAGCTGATACAAAATTGGTTCACGCTTTAATATACTTTAGCAAATATAAAATTAAGTCTCCCTTAATTATTTTCTTTTATTTAATTTTTATTTCATAATTATGGTTCCCGAAAGGTTTGATCTCTTTTATACCAGCATAATACTTTTATAAAAATCTAAAATCAGATTTTCGGTCCCACTAGCTGAGAATCTACTCCAACAAAGTATTTCTATTCGTATACGTGTGCTTGTACAAGTATGTGTTTGTTAAAAGTTGCTGAAAAATATTTAGAAACCCCAGAAAAATAATTTTCGTAATTGAACGAAAATGACTGATCACTGAAATGAACGATTTTGCACAACTCTAATTATCAATATATATTATAATATAATAATAGATATTTAATTCCATATTTTCGGAGTTTGAAGTGCATGCAATTTACACAGGGTATGCGTTAAGCGGCAAATACAATTGTGGCTCAATATATTGTCGAATATTCAAAATACTTTTGAATTTTATTCCTCAATCAAGATAATCGCCTCCATTGTGAATAAACCGCAAACGTTTTTTATTGCGAAGTGTTACTTCAGGCATATCGGTATATCAGTAATGGAAAGAAATCTGCATTCCTAGAGATGTATATAATTCTGTTTAATACCTATTTGTGAGATAGTAAAATTGTATTCACAAATTTTAACTTAAATACTAAAAATGAAAATCATAAAACTAATGCGTATTTCTCATTTCAACGACACGTGTATTAATTAATGTTATCTACAAAGCAAAACAAATAGAAAACATTTTTATCTTATAAATACATTTGTTATTTTCGCTCTCTCCAAAACTTTAGCAGTGAAAAATTCTTAATTTTGAAATTAAAAAAGAAAAATATTTAAAAATACCGTAATCTTTTGCGCAAAAAGTATAATTTATTTTCTTTGTATTTCTGGGAAATTTTTTAATCACTGAAAAAAATGTAATTTGATCTGAAAAGCAAATCAGTAAACTTGCTACATATACAGTAGTTTTGATTTAGCTGCCTGTTAGTTAAGAGCACTTTTGACTTAACCGCGTAAAATTAATAATTTCGGTCACTATTCTCTAAGATACCATATTCCTTTTTTAGATGCTTTTTTTACCTGCACATTTAAAATAAATGCCCAAAATTTTTGGCATTTTAAGATTATTTTCATATACAAAATCAACGATACCTGCGTTTTGACTTAACTGCCCAAAAATACATATTTTCTCTAATTATTCCTCCTAAACCTTGTTTAAGTGCATTTTGTGTACCTGTATATTTGCCATATTTTTTGGCAGTTTTAAAATATTTTCCTATAACAAATTAAAGTTAGATGCAAACATTACAAAAATATGGTGGCCATTTTTTCATATAAACAATCAAGTTATGCTATTATACATTTAAGATAACAGCATTTTTGACTTATCTGCACAAAAATTCGGGCAAAGTTGATTGTGCAGCTAAATCAAAATTACTGTACAAGAATTTTTAACACTTCTTAGAAATACACCCTACTTCCAGTATTTTTATTGTAAACTTCTCTATTTTAAATAGCTGGTGCAAATCTCCTGCCTTCGTACGCATAAATGTAATATGCAGAGGAGTTTAAATTATTCGAAACACAATTTTATTTCTAATGCAAAAAGTAATGTTCTGAACATTTATTTTAAAATATTTTAATTGATTTAAATTACGAACACGTTGTTCCTTTAAATATATAAAAACGTTGCCGTAGTACTAATAAGATCCGAGATATTAAATGTCGAATTTTATATACAAAATGTTGTGAATCATGATCAGGCGAATATAACACCTCATGTGCTTAACTGATTAAATCAGAAAATCCGGAAGACTCCAAAGTGCATAGCAGTATAACTTTCGAATGTCTAGGGCCCAAACACTCATACACGATGGATGTCCAAAGCCACATACATATCGCTCTTTTATTGCAACGTAGTCATATCTTAAAAACAGACGTATGGTACTCGGGGACTGCCGCGGCAAAGCTTTTCCATAGCATTTTTTATCAACTTATGCAATTATAATTATTTATATATTTTTTATTTATGCAAAACTCACCCCAAACAATTCATTTAAATATAAATATTTTTTTCTATAGAAATTGACATTTTGCCACCCGTAGAGGTTACCAGAATGTTGAGTAAAAAGTAGTGTAGATAAAAAATCGTCAATGTGTAAGGGATACTAAACAAAAATCATCAATCGTCAATTTGTAAAATTCGCTCTGAGAAATCGTAAAATGATGTAAAATCGACTCGTTTGGCACCCCTGCCTCTATGGAACGAAAGGCAAGAAAAATAAATAATAGACAGCAAAAAATGCAAAAGCAATAATACTGTACCGTTATTTTTTATTTTAGAGTTTATTTAACGATTACCCTGCAGATAATATTGGACTACATAGACTAAAAATATTAAAATAATATCTTTGAAGTGAATGATTCTTTATTGTTTTTAAAAAGAAAAATTAAAGAAAAAAAATTTCGCGACATAAATAATTTTTCGTTATAGCGAATGCGACTGGTGTTATATCTTTCGTTATACCGCGATTTGCCTGTAGTTCAGTTCTTGTATTTCACTATATAACAATAACTAAGAGAAAATACACAAAAAAAAGCAGAGCATATAATCAAAACCGAATAATGAGATTATTTCCTTGAATTTTAATTCGATTTAACTTTATGGGTATTTTCTGATAAAGAAGCCGAGAGATACCAATGATCTAATACATCTGGTGACGCAGATCCGCTCATTTACTGGCGCAATGACATCTCATACACAAACTTAAAGAAAATGGTGCAGAAGTAGTAAAGATTGCATTATGTAAGTTCTGTTGCACCTTGCAGACTATTTTTCACTGCAGGTATCTTTCAAACACCCGCCTTTTGTCACTGAAATTTTCTATTTAAAGTTGCATTTACGCGTACAACATGAAATTTTTTTTGCAGACATTTTTTATGGATGCAAACATATGTGTTAGTACAAACGAGGAAACAATCGAATTTCAGTTTGTACGTTTAAATCCTCTATCTACTCCGGCCGACAAAGTAGGATTTGCAGCGACAAAAGTTCCGTAATGTAAAGGAGTACTTGGATTGGCTTGGCAATCGTGTTTCTCCTCGAAATTTTGAGAATACTTTGTTTTTTTTAACCAAAATCGTAACAATACCAATTTGAAATAAATATAATCTGTTATGCTGTAATTTTGTAAATTTTTTTTTTACTTTTACCTTGAATTAAAATTCAATCGGTATCGTCGATTTTAGTTTTGGAGTATCGGTATGAGTATCGTATCGGCAAAAACGCGTATCGATGCATTCATAATTTATACCAAGAAATTTTAATGAAAAATACACATGTTTGTTGCGCTAAAACTAATTAAAATAATTTTATTCATACACATTTTATACTCCACACTTTGGCGAAGGGTATATATAATTCGGCATAGCCGAAGATAACACTGTTTCTTGTTTTTTTTAATTTTTTTTGCTCTCTGCGTGTTCTATTATTCAAGAAAATTTAAACAATGACTGAGCGAATATACATGAAATCAGTTGCATGAGACTTTGTTTTGTAAGCATGAGTTGTAGAAGAGCAAGCGTGGTGGGGCAAATTCACCAAAAACTCGTCAATATCTGAAACAAGAAATAGAAACATGAAAGTTCAGGTATAAGTTTTTCCAGGTGATCTTGTTAAGTTTTATTCACCAACTCGAAAAAGAAGCTTCATTCAGGATGGAGAAAAAGAAACCAAAACCTGAACACCTAACAGTCCGAGAGAGCGCCCAATGTTACAAGTCGGTACAGTTATTTAATTTCATCCCCGGTATCGTCACTATCCGATGCTGTATTTAACATTTTAGTACATGTTTTGTGATTGTTCTTTAAAAAAATATATGCTGGCCAAATCAACGTACAACACGTTGGCCAATAAAATTTTGCAACGCAAATAAAGAAAACCTAAATCGTCTGATTTTGTTTTAGAGCAAGTGGAAAAAAACTATTAAGAGCGGTGGACCGATATCAAACAAAGAATTTGATTGTTTCAACTTTTATTTCTTAAAAACTTTTTTTAATAACAGATGAATTATGATTGTATTTACAGAAAAACGAAAATTATTTTTCTGTGGTTTCTAAATATTTTTCAGCAACTTTTAACAAACACATACTTGTACAAGCACAATATACGAATAGAAATACTTTGTTGGAGTAGATTCTCAGCTAGTGGGACCGAAAATCTGATTTTAGATTTTTATAAAAGTATTATGCTGGTCTAAAAGAGATCAAACCTTTCGGGAACCATAATTATGAAATAAAAATTAAATGAAAGAAAATAATTAAGGGAGACTTAATTTTATATTTGCTAAAGTATATTAAAGCGTGAACTAATTTTGTATCAGCTGTGATTTATAATGTGAGTCAAATAGCAGTTCTCGACGCCTAAAATAATCTACTTGTTTTATTTGTTTGTTTGTTTGCAGTTCATGCATAAAGCTGCTGCTGAGTTAGCTTTAACTGATAATATTCAAATGTTAAGATAAAATTTGGAGATAAGTTCTCTTCGAAGCCCTATAAAAGGTGTCAAAAATAACTTTCGAAATTAAAAGTATTTTGTTTTTCAAACGATCAACAACATGCAACAACTAACTGTTCTACTCTGTTGGTTGGCTCTCTTCGCTACCTTAGTCACTGCTGAAAATCCTAATCCTGCTGCTGAAGCTGGTAATACTTCGCAAGGTTCTCGTCTACCGAAGGAAACCTACCCAGAACACTATAATATTACAATTACCACTAATGTGCACACTGGCGAAAAGTCCTTTCAGGGCGAAGTCATAATCGACATCGTGATTGCGAAGGCAACCGGAAACATTGTTCTACATTCTCGTGAACTAGAGATTGCAAATGTCAGCATTGCAAGAGAGTCTCTTGCGTGGGAAGAGTTGTCATACGAATCGAAAGGGGAGATTCTAACATTGAAATTTAAAAATGGTGCAGAGTTTCCTGCTGGTACTAAATGGAAACTGGCCTTTTCTTATAGTGGTGAATTGCGCGATGATCAAAATGGCTTCTTCCTTCACAAATATATTGATGATGCAGGCAAAGATCAGTAAGTAAAAATAATAATTATACTTCATATTAATTAAAACAAGTGCGCAATATCTGTTTGTATACAATAAAAGTTTGTTCATTTCTGTAAAAATAACTAAAACTGCAAAAAAGTTGCACATTTGGCTTGAAAGTCATTCAATACATTTAAATATCTCAGATCTCATCAAAACAAGATGAAATGTTTATTAAAAATCGCACAAAAAAGGGAAAGAAGACAAAAATTCAACGAAGTAGCAAATATTTCAAAAAGATTTTAAAATCGAAAAGAGCTTTAAAATTCATTTGATATTATTAAATCTTTAAGCATTAACAGCATTTGAAATAATCGATCTTGCCGACAAAAAAAATATTACCAAAATCGCAAACAAATAGGGAAAAAGTTCTCGACGTGGCAAATTTAATTCTCAGCTACAATCTGCTGCGGGAACCGTTGTGAGAATTATTCAAAGCGCAAACGCGTCACGATTTGTGAACAGAACTCAATTATCGAGAGCAAATAAATGTACACGACTACAAAATCTCATTCAATAAAAATCGTTTTACCTTTTTTTTTGAAAATTATTGAATTAAAATTTATGTTTTAAATTGTGACGTGCTCTTTTCTAAATCTAAATTAATATTTTCTTTAGTCGGTAAAATATTATTGTTTTTATTATTATTAAATTTAATGAAAAATTTTGTTATACAGTTGAATTTCGGCTCAACACGGATAATCGAAAAACATGGTTAATAGATTTTATATAAAAACTACAAAAAATATTATATTTTATAATTCACAGAAGTTTTTACGAAACAAGTGTTAAAACATCAAATATCACAGAATAAAAGAAAATACAAATTAAATATGTGAACCACAAAATTCAGATTATACGTCAAACGAAATGTTATAAAGCCGAAGAATCACAAAAAGTTCAGCATGCTCGCTGGTGTCTTGAATTTTCAATTTTTTTTTAAATATCGGTCGCTCTCTTACTCAACTTTTTATTTATTTTTCTTTATTACTTTATATTTTGTTTTAACGAATTGTTATCTTTTAAGGCAAACGAATGAAGGTCTCATGTTTGTCTATTATTTTAAAAATTTTCGTGCGTTTGTTACGAACAAATTCATTTCATAAGAATCACTCATTGATAATAATACGAAAATATAAAACCTTTTTAATTGAATATTTATTATAAGTTACGAAAACATAAAGCTGTTTTCGATAGTTTTTTTACGAACGTATAATTCGTTGGAATTTTATTTATCTTTAGAAATGCAACACATTTCGAAATGGCGTTGGGGTGAAAGCGAGTTTTTCTTTGTAGTACAAGTTCTTTAGCTTTTTCTATCAACAGAAACTGCACAAAAAGAAATAAAGCCCGGTTGTTTCTTTAGCAAAACGAATCAACTGATCGTTTTTGATTGCGGAAAAGCAATCTTATGCTAAAACTTGTGTATACATCAACGTAATTACAAAATTGTATATGCCTCGCCAGTTAAAGCAAGTGTGCAAAATATTAGTACTTTAAGATAACTCCTTTTATTTTTTGCCACTAAATGTATGAAGCGATACCGCTGTGAGTCGGTGTGACCTTTTCTATTTCTACGGATGCTACGAGTATAAAAACGGCCGTGGTTCCCGCTCTTAAAGGCTTTAAGTTTTTAGTAAATTTATTTATATTTTTTTCAACGGAATTTATAATAATATTGTTTTAAATTGTTTCTTTACATGCAATTGAAGTTACATTGCAGCAACACAGTTAGACATGAAATATGCTCGTTATGCCTTTCCCTGTTACGATGAACCAGATAAGCTCGCAAATTTCACCATAACTGTAAACCATAGTCCCTCCTATACGGCCATTTCGAATATGCCGGTCAACCAAAATATGTCCAGGTAAAATTATTTGTTTCAAGAAATACAATTAAATATATTCTTATAAATTCTGAATCTTTTAGTGCTGGAAAAACTGTTTTTCTAACAACAGCTCCTGTTTCCGTTAGAGAAGTGGCGGTTGTTGTATCAGACTTGGAATATACCGAAGGATATTTTAATGGCATACGCCACCGTTTTTATTCTCGTCCCAGTATTAAGACCGAACTCAAATGGCCTTTTATATTAAGCATGTTGATGTTGGACTATATATCCGAATATACTGATGTTGAGTTCACGCTTCCCAAATTGGATAGCATTGTTGTCCCCGCTTATAGTCGCGATGGAGCGGGAAACAAGGGATTGATATTATATTCTGACAGATCTTTTGATTACAATAAATTTAACTCTAGTGCTTTAGATGTGCACTATAGTTCTTTTATTACAGCAGTAATGATCAGTGGCCAATGGTTTGGTAGCATTTATGCAATTCAATGGTGGACTTACCTCTGGGTGACTTCAGGCTTATCCCAGCTATTTGCGTATAAAGCTTTAGACCATGTACATATGATTTTAAAACTATTGAATATCAATTAAAACCTGAAGATAAATATTTTTATAGATTTATCCAGAAATGGGAGTCGGGCAATATTTTCACTATTATCGGTATCAACAAGCACTGCTTTACGACGGCAATAGCAACACTAAGCCTTTAAGTTATCATGTGCAGGGCCTCGACGAATTAGATATAATTTATGATCGTAAAGCTACTTGCGTTTTGCTGATGTGGAACCATGCATTGACCGACAAAGTATTCCAAAAAGCCATACAGAACTTCTTGAAAAATAAGTAAGATCGATAAACCTTAAGAATGTGTCTTTCAGATAAAAATAATTATATAAACATTGATTTTAATATTTTAAACAGTCAGTACAGCGCAGTCGGAGAACAGGAGTTGTTCACGGCTATTCAAAATGCGACTGAAGAGGAAAGTTATGGACTTCCCGCCAAAATTGAAGAAATGATGAGAACCTGGACTCACCAGAAGGGTTATCCACTGTTAACAATTACACGTAACTACGAGGATGGTACATTCAACATTAAACAAGAAGCATTCATTGTGGACGAAACCGATACAGACGTCAAAACATGGCATATTCCCATCAACTTTGCCGTTGCATCAAATCCCGATTTCCGCGACACACAGGCTACACATTATTTATTGAATGTAAATGAAAGTAAAGTCGATGCTGGAATTTCCAAAACAGATTGGTTAGTGGTCAACAAACAGTCGACTGGTTTTTATCGCATCAAATATGATGAAGAGAACTACAAACTGATCACAGAATGTTTGATTGAAAGACCATTTGTAATTCATTATCGCAACCGGGCTCAACTGCTGAGTGATGCATATAAATTAACAATTTCTAATCGTTTGGCTTATCCCATTCTGTTGGAAATGTTACCCTACTTAAAACAAGAAGACCAATTCGCACCCTGGATCACAGCTGGTGAAATCATCGATGAACTCAGTAGATATTTAGAAGAAAATGATGACTATAAATTGTTTGTAGCGGAACTGGTTGGCCCTATTTTTAATAAATTGGGTGTTGATGAAAGTGCCGGTGAGTCTCTTAATGACAAAATGACAAGACTTCGAATCATATCTATTGCTTGTACGGCTGGCATTAAGGATTGTTGGGTAAAAACCAACAATAAACTGAAGGCTCTTATAAAGGAAAATATACCTGTAGAACCAACTCTAACATGGGCAATCAAATTCAACGGCGTCAGACTATCTGGCGATGAGGAATTTGACTTTTTCTACCAACAACTAATTGATTCTACAAAGAGTTCGAGACAAGACTTAATTCAGACTTTGGCCTTCTCGAGAAATAAAACTCATCTCAGGAAACTTCTCAACAGCTCCATTGATAAGACAAATAAATTTACCGTTCAGGATCGTGTTGATGTGTTCCGGTTGACCTCGTCTAATAGCGAGATTGGTCTTTTGGCTTGTATTGAGTTTCTAAATGAAAACTGGGAAACTTATGGTAGATTGAAAGGCAAAGGCTTTCTCCGTTATCCTTTATATAGCGTTATTCGCGAAATGTCTCAATATGTGGTAAACACAAATGCAAGCGAAAAACTTCTGGATTTGGTTGATAAAGTAAATCTGCCCGCAAAAGTGAAGCTTTCTCTAGAAACGGTTGTGAAGTATAATATTGCAAATAAGGCCAAATGGTTTAAAGAGCGCATTGCGCCTGTGCAGTCATGGATTGAACAACATTATGCCACTCATAGAAATGACGGCCGCCCAGCTGCTAGAACAGCATAAGTAGAACTAGAGTGCTATTGTTCGTCGTCTCGACGAGTAGCACTGAGCACTGAGTTTAAAATTTAATAAAACAAACTATTTTCGGAATAAATGATTTTTGAATTCAATATTTTAGATATAAAGGAATCAGATATGTTGTTTACGCAACAGTAGGAGAAGACATCGACTACGTACTCGTATGTGTTTACGCGCAGTGTAATTATACCCAACTATTGCCCTAAAAATTTGTGTAGTTGGTAATAATGGTAACTCTAATGAGGTAGTAAGCAAAACAATAAAAATGGCGGCAAAATTAAATCATCGAAGTAGAAGTATAGCAATTTTTACAACTCTTCCGTTTGACGACATATTTAAAATTAAATTTCACTTTCTTACGAAAACGAACAAGAAGTTTTCATGAAAGTCATTTATTTCGCTAAAATTTTTATTTATAATACATAAACAAAAATTTCAAGAAAGTACTTTCATGCGTAAAGGCAGCGTTAACAATTTCTATTTCACTTTCAATAGCACTTGTCTGTGGACTGTACCGGGTTTTATTTTTGGAGCACGCTGATGACTGAATCCTATTCATAGTATCATTGTAATGAAGTAGAAAAATAAATTTTGTGACATCTTACCCACTTGAAGTTTCTTTCAAAAACTTCTTTGTTCGGAATCCAAAGCACAAAGTTTCTTGTTATTCACATGACCCCGTATATGACCTTCAAATTTTTTTTTTAATTTTATTTATTTTTATATTTAAGTTCTATTTTTTAAAACTAGAAATTATAAATTTCACATATGATACAGAATTGGTAGCCTTTGCGATGGAACCATTATGTCATATAAAGGGAAAGGCGTAATCTTTATTTCTATTATTCTTGTTTATTCTAACTTTGTATCATATTCTTTTCCGGATAACGAAGTAAACTTGTTGACTTTATTCAAGGATAAATATAAAATATTTTCATGAAATTCAAAAATATTTGTTCAACTTAAACATTCAAATATACAAACATAATTATTAACATTTGTCAGTGTTATTCAATATTTCAGAAAATTTGAGGCACCATTAAAAAACATTGTTCAAGTTTAACTCAAATATTACTTTTAACCTTTTATTTTCAAAGTAAGTAAATGTTTTATTGGACATCGAAGATTTAGCTGAAGTTCGAACTCATAACAATTGTTGCTCGTTGAAATTTGTTGTTGATATTCTAAATAAAATTAAGAGGTTCAGTTATGCCACCCGTAGACGACATGTGTTTTTACGTCTGACTTGTCACCTTAGTGACTCATATGTAATCACACCTCAATGGAAAAATAAAATAGTATTCTCCCCTGAAGAGGTGAGTAAACAATATATTTGTATTCATTTTTCACACAAGATGAAGAACGATACAATGAATATTTCTGTATTCTTAACTCAGAAATCACATTTTTTTAGATATGACTACGTTGCAATTAAGTAGCGATACGTCATTAAGTGTGTTCGAGTACCCAAAAGTTTTTACAACTTTTTACTAACCTTCACTGCATTTTACTAAATTGCGTTCGTTTACTCGAGTTACATTAAATGAGAACAAAAATTGAGAGCGTAAAGTGACAGTTCTTGGCTGAGAATTTACAAATTTTTACTGCAGAAATTTCTTGTAGTAAAATTTAGTAAAACCAAAAAAAACATATGATTCAAAAGGTAAACAAACAAAAGTAACAAATTAAAAAGTATACAATTTGTGAAAAAATTATTTAAAAAAAAGAAAAACTGGGACGAAATAGTAAAAATTCAATTAAATAAATGTATGGAAATCATTTACAGCCATTTTCGTTCTAATTTTTTTATTTCTTTAGAGTTGTGAAAATGCTAACTATATGGTTACTTTCAAGGTAGTCAATAGCAAAAACAAATAACCATATACTTTTGAATAAATTTAATCAGACACAAATTAGGAAAATCAAATAAAATGAAAATAAACACATGTAAACGATTATAGAAAATATTTTTTTTTTATATTTTCTTAAAATATTCGAATTATAATAAATATTGAATCGAGTACCAACAAGAAAAAAGAGTTGAGTAGTCCAAAGTGTAAATATATTTCAACACTATATTGATTAGCAATCATCTGTTTTCTTAATCTTACTAATTTTTAAAACTTTTCCGTTCGCGTACTTTTTTGGGCAACAGCCTTTTTTTATAGTAAATTTTTCAGTTTAATCAATAATTACTCATTTACTGCATTTTACTGTAAAAGTACTCGAACGGAGCTATTGGAATATATCTATCGTATTCATGCCACAGTGGCGCAATTTTTTATGTGTACTTTGATTGCCACTAAACAATATTCTTTATCTAGCGTATATTCCAATTATAAACTCCCTGGTTATATTCGGTTGTCTTCTTAAATAAAGTAGGGGAAAATTTATATAAATACAAAAGCTTTTGAACAATAATTTAATGTCATTCAAAAATTGAAGACAAATTCCCTGCTTTGGAATAAAATTAAATTCAAATCAAAGAAAACAGCGCGTAACAAAGTCAAGAACACAGTAGTTCATAAAAAAGGATATTACAACCTCCAACCCACTTACAAACAAGCACGTAACATTATTTGCCTGCTTCTTCGTTTGTTTGTCTAAATGTGAAAGGCAATATAAGTTATCAAATAACAAAAAATAGAAACTGACCCCAAATATTGAAGTGAGAAAACAAGAAAAACAAACAAACTGAATGTTTACTACAGATATTTCTTTAGAGAAATGCTGTCTGCAGCAACGGTAGAAAAACAAACATATTGAGACAAAATAAACTAATGGATTGATTTATATGTTTAGCACCTGGAGTGCGAAAATTTATTTGTGTCAGTGTAAAAGCAATAAATCACAGCAACAGGAGACAAAACCAAAAACAAAGGATTTGCTTTCATACACTCATACACTCACACACAGGATACAAAAGGCAAAAAGTTAGAAAACAGACACAGCTTTTTTTATTTGAAGGAAGGGAGAATTAGTTTGAGAGCAAATATGTATATAAATTGTGGTGGCGAAAGCTTAAGCTATAAGAAAATTATTTACACTGACTTTCTTAATGCCATTCATTCTTTTCTACGTGCATACGACATAATATGTAACAAAAGGGATTTAAACATAATAATAGTCCGTTAGGAAATGAATGGAACAAAAACTAGAAGAAAAAGCGAAAAACGCAAAAGATGTTGACATATGAAAAATGGAAACTTTGCCAAAGTGATAATGATGGCTTGTAATTTGTTTTCGTTTTCGTCGTAGTTTTTCCTTAGCAACTGTGATTTACCAAGTGAGCAGATACAACAGCAATAACACGTTTTGTAAGACAAATTAATCGATCCCCAAAGGATACCAAAAGTTGCACAAAAAGGCAACTTTTAACATAAATTAGTCAACAGGCCATTTCTTATTTTCTCAATCTGAGGCAATTACAAATCTATTATTGAAATTAACGAATGGGGGATGTACTGCAGTAATTGATAAGAAGCAATTAGCGAATTGTTAATAAAAGAAATTTCTTTTTGTTATATTGCTTCCGTTTAAATACGAATTTTTATTAATGTATGTTTGAGTTTCTTAACTTTACTATAAAATTTTTTGCTCAACATTGAATGCATTTTTGACAATTATTTTCATGAAACAAAGTAACTTACGTCTTTAGCGCCCTGCTTAACCATCGAATAGAGACAAACATTTATTTTTATAATTTATTTTGCTGAAAAAAAAGACTTAAATTTTATTAGTAGCTCACTATACATATTTTTATTTACTAAAATTTACTAAAATAAAATTATTTTACTTTATTTAATTGTTTTAATAACAAAAAAAATTTTCCAAAAATTTAAAAATATATTTTTTGGCAAATATGTTCTTGGTGTTTTTTAACTAATTAGAAGAAAATAAAATGGCTTTAAAAAAACACAGAAAAAATCAGCCACTGAACGTTTTATTCTTTCATTTATAATAATAGTATATTACACTATATTGAAATGCATTTTTCGCTTGAGTTTTAATCTGAGTTTACCCATTTGTTCTCAGTTTTTAAGAAATTGTTTCGATAAATTCGTTATTTTATTAAGAAAGTATTTTTTTTTTAACAATTCATTTATCGGACCAGAGAATTTATCCAAACAATCTCTTAAAAATTAAGAACAAATGGGAAAACTCAGATTTTAACTCAAGCCAAAAATGCATTTCAATATAAACCTAAACAGTTGAAAAAATTACGCATAAATATTATTCTGTTAAACCTAAAAATTTTTCACAGTCAACTTGAATAAAATTCATTTTTCAAAGCAATGAAAAAGTAATTACACGAGAGGGGTTTTGCTTAAGAGTATACTCGTAAAGGGTTCGTTAAAATGCATAACCATACTAACAAGGAATTCAAAATCGGTTTTTTATTCATCACTTTGTACGAGTATTATATGAAATAAAATCAAGTTTGGCAGACGAAAAGAATATCGGTTTCGGTATAGATATTGATTTTTTTATTCCCGTATCATGGATTTTTTAATTAAATCGGTATTTGCCGACACTAAAACTTGAATACCGGTATTGATTAAATACAGAAAACCAACGAAAAGAAAATCAAGATTTAGGACCCGACCTCCTCAGAAGCGAAACAAACTTGATATGGCAATTAAGTCTCTTACAACTGGCAATTAACAAAAACAAAAAAATTAAGCAGTAGCGCAATACAGCATCGCAAGCCACGGTTTGTGAGAACAAGAAATCTTATAATTTTGATACATTTTTATTTTTATTATGACCGTTGAAGCAACATCTTGAAAACTACACTTGAATCATTAAACAAATATTAAACTTAAATATTAAACAAATTATAGCTAATTACACCGTGCGACAATAAATAGCCGAACTGCGTAATTAGTTTTTCATTAGCTCATCCTTTTTTAGGACACTTACATACATTTTTTAAGAATGTTTAATAGAAATTTTTTTTATTTTTCAATACGAGTATTCAAATGTCATATTTTTTAGAAGTAATAGTATCAAATAAAATATTTCCTTCACTTCCCTGAGCAAAAAGAAAAAATTTATATCTTTTTTAAAATATTTCATTTCATTAAAAGTTCAAATTAATTTTTATTAAATAATTTCCTCAAGGTCAACAAAATAAATACAAATGAATTATTATATCCAATGTTTCGCTTTCCCAATGGAAAGCTGCTATATATATATATACATCTGTAAATGAAATTAATAATAATTTGAAAGTGATAATTTTTCGAACAAATTGGTTGTTAATAGTTTTTAATCCAAAGTGATTATAATTTTTGGCTAAAGTTCGTAACATTTTTAGTCAGAAAGAATTGGACATGAGAAAATATTCCAAAGGAACAAGGGAAAATTTTAACATCAACAACGTTATTTTACATAATTTTATTATATTGTTTAAACTTTTTATTTACTTTAATGAAAGTTTAATATAATATCTCTAGTTGTTCTAAGAAATATTTGGGTAAAGTTCCCTGATGATCTGCATTAGCAACAGTGAAATACGAATAGGAACAAGCTATACCTCTCAATAATCAATTTCAATTTGTTTTT
This sequence comes from Gymnocheta viridis, assembly GCA_956483585.1. Lineage (NCBI taxonomy): Eukaryota > Metazoa > Arthropoda > Insecta > Diptera > Tachinidae > Gymnocheta > Gymnocheta viridis. The sequence goes on from OY101440.1 coordinate 139,841,401, forward strand.
AATAAAAGTGTTAATATTTTACTACATTTGTATGTAAAGTATTGATTATGGGAAATAGTGCGATTAAAAATTTAATATATTAAAATAATTTTTGTTTTAACAAAAAAATTCAGTATAAATCATAAATTCCGTAACAAATTTTCAACCAGCTCTACTCCCCTTAGTGCGTTACGGACTCTGCGAAAAGCGTCTTAGTAATTCTTGCTTAAAATCCTCTGACCTTAACAGCGCCGTTGGCATCAAATAAAGTTGAACATAAAAGTCATTTCAAAACTTGTTTGATTTATGCTGTTATCTATCTAAAAATATGACTTTAACACAATATAGAAGAGATCACTCATGTAACTAACAAGAGTAATATGTTTCAAAGCACTTGTTAAATTTGACTTGCTACAAAAACCTTTAAAATTCTATTAATATCCGCGCAAGGATTCACATCCTTCCCATATATTCTTATATAAAAAAAATGAAATTAAGAATTACACATGCTTTCTTTTTTTGCAAAATAATAATCTTTGATTTGTTTAGATTATATATTTGACCTTTTTGGTGTAATTCCAAAATTTTTCTGATTTTAATATATTTTCAATATTTGGGCTTTCAAGTCACTTAATAAAAGATTATATCTTATATAGTATTCCCACGTTTCGTTGGTATTTTCCAACTTCTTCTTTTTTTGTACAGTAATGCCTCGATTTACGTCGTCTCGATTTACGTTGTTTCGATTTGCGTCGTCAAATATTTTGTTCCTTTCAACTTCGATTTGCGTCGCCATTCGATTTACGTCGTCTCAGTTTGTATGACTTATGTACATATGTATGAACTACCACGGAATTCCATGTATGTAGGGGAATCCCAGTTTTTAATTTAAACGTTTAAAAATTTTGTGTGTGCAACAACAACTAAAGTATTGCCTCTCATGGACAGGTCGTGTGTGTTTGGCAGCGCGTCGTGTGTGAATAGTATCAACAAAAGTTGGGATGAAGTTTCTGCGTCGACCATGAGAAATGCATGGAAAAACGTATGACCTGAATGCACAACTGAAGGTGGAAATGATGGAAATGTGAACGATATAAACACGGAAATTGTACGTTTGGCCCACACATTAGGGTTTTCTGATATTGAAGATTCCGATGTTGTTGAACACTTAAATTTGGGGGATGAACCGTTAACTAACTCGAAGCTATTTGAGTTGACAAATCTTTCAAATCAACATGGTATAGAAGAAGAAACTTCAGATATCGAAACTTGTGGAGAGGATTCTGAAATTCCATTGACAAAACTGTCAGAAGCCCTTGCCAGCGTAAATAAGGCTATGCAAATTTTGGAAGAATTTGACAAAGATGACGAAAGAGTTGATTCGACAAAAAAATCAATAAATGCAAGCCTTAAATATTACCGGGATCTGTACGAGCAGAAAAAGTTGACATTAACCCAGAAGCGAATTGATACATTCTTTAAACCAATTTTATCAGAAACGCCTGTTATAAGCGAAAGTAGTGCTGAAGATGGTGACCTCAACATGCTAATTTCAGAAATTCTCACCGAAACATCGTCGGATAGTGATTCCTTTAATTAATACATACTCCTAACATACAATTACATATACATACATATAATAAACAAACATATGTAAAAAATTTTCACTACATTTAATTAATATATTTTATTGTATTTATTTTTCTAGATATTGTATTGTCGAATTTTTTTTAATTTATTTTTTTTTACTTTTTATCTGAACACATGTTTAAGTTTTTATTTATTTTATGAATTTTGTTTTTAAAATCGAAATTTTTTAATATTGAATTGTTGATTTTTTGTTGATATGTTTACTTTAGATATTATTTAATTTTTTTAACTGAATTTTATATTTGTTTTAAAATTCTTATACGAATTAAATGTTTGTAACAAATATTCTATGTACAATAAAAGACTGAATTATTTGTAATTTTTAAGTTTTTTTTTTTATGAAATTAAGTGAACGTTAACGTATGACCAATATCAAATTCGATTTACGTCGTTTCGATTAACGTCGTCAATTTCCGGAACCAATCACGACGTAAATCGAGGCATTACTGTACGTGTATAATTTTCCCTAGACCAATTCTACATCATTCTCCTTAAAAAATAGAAGAGTTTTGTTTTGTGTAAAAAGGAAAATCACAGCAAGTTCATAAATAAATTAAAATATCACAGCCAATCCTTATTTGTTGTCATCACAATAAAAAAAAGTTGTGCTCAAAATCAATAAAATTTTAAATTACACATGAGTAACACATGCAGACAATTACACATGGGCTACACATAAAAATAAAAATTACACATGATATGTGTTATTACGCCTAAGGTGGCAACACTGTAGTAATTATAATAATACGATGCTACATTTTGTATATAATCAATGTGTATTAAAGAAAAAAATTAAATGATGTTTTTATTTGCTTTAAGTTAAGTTGATTCTTCATCAAATTAAAAATATAAGGAATTCTATTTCTAAAGAATTCATTTACAGTTTCATTAAATTTTCATGAAATAAGTAAAATTCGAAATAACTTTCAATGAAAATAAAAATTAATAAGCATTTAACGAGTTGTGGAGGGGGTACTAAGTCATTACTAAATGCGTAGAAGGAAAAGCCAAGGGTCATCAAATCGTGACTATTTAAATAATTTCTTACATGTCTTTTTAGGCAGCAACAAAAATTGAATCTTTTCCACTACTTCACACATCCTGCACTTCTATGTACTTCTATGTACTTCTATCAATCTTAAAATACTTTGCGTATTGAACTGAATTTAGATGTTGAAAAATATTAAATCCTGACGTGCATTTATTATTTTTTGTTTATCAGTTTTAAAACTTAAATCGATCTTATAACAATAACTGAATTTACAAATTTTTAAAAAATAAAAATGTTTTAAATTATAATTTTATGAAAACATCAAGATCATTAAACTCATAATTTTGTATTGAAATGTGTGAAATAATTAATATCTGAAACGGATCAACAAATAAACGCCTTTAATTTAGTAAAATAAAAAACATTAAGGAATACTCTCCCTACATCAGTTTATAATATTTATTGTGCTAAAGAAATTAGTTCCCACCATTAAAACATCCGGATAAAGCAAATGAAAAAAACACATTTTAACACAATTATAAATCTTTCTGAAAATGCTGCGTCATCATGAAAAATTAAAAACTAGTATCCTTAAAATTCAGCTAATTGAACCACGGTTTGTTGATTAAATTATTTAACATTTTATTTTGATATTTTTTAAACCAAATTAAAGACGAAAGATTTCTGATAATGTTCGTATCGAAATAAATCCAAAAAATGTGTATAAGTAAATTTATTTTTGTGAGGCACCTGTAAGCGGTCAAACATCAAAAGATTTTTAAAACATTTTGATTGTAGCTCGTTTGCAATTCTCTACGCTACTCAAGCAAAGAAGAAAAGGCCACTTAGAATAAGGAAAAACAAGGAGAGGAATTTTCTTTTATTTAAACTCCACTGAGAAGATCCTACATTTAAGGCAACTATTCAAACTTACGCTTGATGTAGCAAGCAATAAAGAATAAAAGGACTTAACAGTTTATAAATGTTTTAAAAGATCCTTCACACCTACAATAAAACACACTTACACCATTGCATTAACAAATCCTTAAGCAGTACAACTACTGAAATTCCCAAAAAAATTCTCAACAACATCAGGTAAAGTGCAATTCGAAGTTCGTCAAGGAACGAGAATTGTGATCCTTCGCATAACCATGAACTTCAGAGCAACGTTCTTAACAATCTGTGGCGAATTTTCAAAAGGATCCTTTTATGACCAACAGTATCAATTATCACACTATTCCCCTGGCTTTGTAGCAAACGTTTTGTTAGGAAACTTAATTTGTTTCAATGTGTGATTTTTCCATCAACCATCAACAACAATGGAAGTCCGCAGGCTTCTATTTCATAATGCCCATACATAGCAATACAAAAAATCTACAAAACAAACCTGTGCTAATTTGTTTTCCAAGTTCTTTGTTTCCCGAACAAAAAAGAAAAAAAAAAACGATTTCATTTTTACCAGCCCTAATTGGTTTTAAAAAATCTTTTCTTCAATTCAGTCTTAACTGTCCGTCTGCTTATCAGCGTGTGTAAGCAAAACTAGACTAATTGTCTCCCTGCTCAATGAGTTAGTTTTAGTTTTTTGTTCTCTATTATTCTTTTATAAAAGAATCAAATATTAATTAAATTAAATTGCATTTTTATTTAATCTTGTTCAGAATATTTATTTGTTGCATGTATAATTATATTGTTCTGTGAAATTTTAATTCAGTGTAAAATCTTAATGTGTTAAGATCACTAAGTCGAATATGTGCGTGATGATTTTTTTAAAGATTGATTAATAGTACAGGGACACAACATGTGTATTCCAATCGTATGAACTCATACGGTTAAATGATTTTTAATGAAATACAAATTAATTTTATATCTAAATTAATATTCAGAATAAATCAAAATTGAAGCATGAGAAGTAAGAGAAAAGTTTATTAATTCTAACATAAGCAACATAAAATAGTAACGTTGTCTAAGGAGGCCGCAACACCCTCATGTGTATTTCAAGTATACCGCTAATTTTTAGGTGTTGCTGTTAAATAAATATATGATCTACATTGATTGTTAAAAAATTATATTAATTTGGAGGTACGACATTTTTCTTTTTTGCCAATAACTTCCAGTAAAAACTATGATGGCAAGGTGATGAGTTCGTTGCATCGCTAATCAATCGCTATGAAATAAATATATACTTTTCACTACTTATACACTCAGTAGAAAAATGAATCCATCCTTACCTAAATCAATCCTAAGCGGTGTCAAAAGTACGGTAATCCCAGATTTACTAAAATCAAGTACAGAAATATTGATTTAAGTGCGGACTATTAAGCAGTGCTGGATTTACGCAGTGCTGGGCGCCAAAATTTAAAGGAAAAATAATGTAAAGGCAATTCAAATTCGAAAATTAATTTGGCCAAGTTTTGCTTTAAACGAATACTAAATTTCTATTTATTAAATTATACATGTTAAATTTCCTTTTTAATTAGTAAGTCGACTTAGTTGGTTATCGATTCTGACCACAGCTATAAAAAGTTTTAATTTATAATTTTAATTTGTTTATCAGATATATCTTTGCCTTTCGTTGTCTCTAGTTATTATTTACTGAAATATGTTTTCTGTCTGTATGAAGTATCTCGCGTAATACTGTAACAATATTTGAAATTTAAATTTTTATATGTATAATATTTACACTTTTGTGTGGTGTTTTACGCAATTACACTGCAATAAAAAGGAAAAAAAAGCAAAGAATTAAAAATTCCTTACACACAGAAAAAACAGTAATAGAAAAAACCTAATAAAATAGAACAAAATTAATAAGATATCTCTATGATTTTTTTTCAAGAAGGAAGTCTTATTATTTTAATAAGGAAAACCTTTTTGAAAAAATCAAGAAGGAAACTTAGGGTTTTTATTAGGTATTCTTCTTGATTTTTTCAAAAAGGTTTTCTTCTTAATTTCATTAGGCTATCTTATTGATTTTTTCAAAAAGGTTTTCTTCTTTATTTCATTAGACTATCTTATTGATTTTTTTTAAAAAATAATTCTTCTTGATTTTATTTGATAATATTATTGATTTTTTATTAATAATTTTATTGATTTTTTATTAATATATTTACATAGGAATTCATTTGATATAATAATAAAAAGTAAGTGCTATTACCAGTATTTTTTTACTCGAATAACTTTAAGTCCATTGTTCAGTAAGTAAAAATGGATGGGCGGTCCGTCTAAATCGATCAAGTTTATCACGGCATATGTTTCGGTTTCATTGCCGATTAAATAAGATTGAAATCTTTGTGAAAAGTTCAGGTTTATAAATTTCTTACCAACAATTTTTATATTGTTTTCTTTGCATAAAAAATCAACTATTTATTTAGTTAAGTTTAAATTTTATTTTAATTTTATTTGTCAAGTTCAAAGAAAATAAAATAACGGGGAAAAAATTGTCACTATGTTGATTTATATACACATAATCCTATTTTTACATTTTTTTTGTAAATAGCACGACAAAACTTATTCAGTTTTTACACGTTTTTTTGTTAATGGACAAAAAAATTTAATTTTAATTTAGCTGTTCCTTTTTTTTATATGATTATATACGTATGTATGTTATATAGGATTTACAATTTTCTTTATATGATTATTGTATTTTCCATTACGGTGTGTCTTTTTTTACACTATTTCTTTACACAATATTTTCTGGAACGTATGTACCGTGTAAAAAGAGGATTGGGTGAAAACAAATATAAAATAACAAGCAACCTAATGAAATCAATAAGGGAAACCTTTTTGAAAAAATCAATTAGGTAGCCTAATAAAATCAATAAGAAATCCCTATTTTATACAATTCAGAAGAATACCTAATAGAATCAAGAAGCTTTTCTCTATGGATTGTTTTTTTGGTGTCAAAAATAACGGAAATTGAGTGAAAAAATTGTGAATAACAAGTTTTCTTCTAGATTTTATGTTTTTTCCTTCTTGATAAAATCAAAAAGATTTACCACATGAAAATAATAAGGAATCTCTTCGGAAAAATCTTCTCTTCTTTCTGCTGGGATACCCCTTAGCCTAAAAACGTTTCATAGAGAAAATCTTCTTGATTCTATTAGGCAGTTTTGGCTCTGTGCAGTTTCCTCAAAATGAAAAATCTGTCCTCTTTTCCCTTCGCTTGAAATTTTGCAAGAAATTCCCTACAAAAATAATTTTTTATTTATTTTTGAAAAATAGTATTGATATTAAAAACTTATATTTAAAGTTTATTTTTCACAAAAGTTTTGTTTTTTTATTTTAACTGCATACATATTTATTTTAATTTATTTTATTTAAAACCTCATAAAATAATTGAAATATTTGTGAAAAATAAGACTGATATGAATCTGCTTTGAATTGGCCAAAAGATAGGAATAATTATAAGCAAATGAAAAAAAAATATATATTTTATTTCCGCAAACGTATTCAAATTAATAAATCGGGCCGTTATCGATAATGTTGTTAAGACAAATGTAATATAACGCATATTTTATGAAAAATTCCCAGGACAACGTTATTTTTCCAGAAATAGGTATGACATTCAATTTTATATCTTTAAACAGTATCTAAATAAATAAATAATATAAAAATAAATACACGATAAAAAATCTATGTCACTTATATATAATCTAAAAGGGCAGCATATTAAGGAGTGCCTAGGGAGGAAGCAGGCCTAAATCCGCCACTGCTATTAAGTGCTCAATTTAATGTTTTAGTTGATTCAAGATTGTTCACATGATTAACAAATTTTGTACTCATTTTAAGACAATCCAGGATTGGTAATCTAAAGTAATCCCGTTTAAATATCTGTTTGGAGTATGGAACTAGTAATTTTGAACGAACTATTTCATTACATGTTTTCAAGAACTTACACTCACAAGAAAAAAACAAAAAATTGGCTTCGACAGGTTTCAAAAATTGATTGTTGATTTACAAGTTATCAGTAGTATAACTGCTGTAAAGTAATGCACTCCATTAGTAGTTTGTGTTGCAAGGTATGTTGTTCTTAATAGAAGCCATTGCCAAGTACGCGTTGAGTTTTTTCATAACAAATCAATTCTAATTTTTTCGGAGAAAAGTACGAGTACACATTCCTAATTGCAATTTTCCCTAAAATGTTTGTTATGCTAAAAATGTATTCAAATACTGTTCATTAATTAGTTTTAGCTTAAATACGGAAACTAAGTACAAACGTCGATACACATATGTTAGAGATGTTACAAATTATTTATGTTCCAATAGACAAGAGAATTAAATTTAAAGCAGATACAGCTAGTCAGGGTTACCGTTGGGATTTTTTTAAAAGTCGCACAAAAAAGTCGTTTGAGAAAATAAAAGCGCACATCTGTTTTTAAACTTTTTCTTATCAATAAAAAGCATAACCAAAAAAAAATGAAAGTAAACAAAAAGCTTATTACAGAATTCATTTTTATTTTTATCATATTTCATACAGTTGCATTATACATATATTCTTCTAAAGAAGTTTAGTTAAGTTTAATAAACTTGGCTGTCGTATGCTGCCAAGATGAAAGGAGTATCACCTCTGTTAGAAACCAATCCAAGAGAAAGATTATTGTTTTGGTTCACTAAAAGCTGTTTACAAAAAGGGCACTTTGACTCCATGTGTTGCTTAAGCTATTTATACTTCAGTTCCCAGTCTCTCGAACAGTAATGCGAAATATTACGTTTCTTGGAAGGACCTTCAGCGTTGTTAACGTTATCCCTCTCAGACTGCGTGGTCTCTTCTGCCTCTGAACACGTATTTCTAGCTCCATTTTCTTTTTTTTTAAGACTTTCTTTTAGTTTTAACAAAAAATCGTATTTTAAAGAATGTTCAAGTTTTACGACAAATTTTGTAAAATAAGCACTTCTCAGACTGCGTGGTCTCTTCTGCCTCTGAACACGTATTTCTAGCTCCATTTTCTTTTTTTTTAAGACTTTCTTTTAGTTTTAACAAAAAATCGTATTTTAAAGAATGTTCAAGTTTTACGACAAATTTTGTAAAATAAGCACTTCAAAACCCACAATTTCTTACTTTAAAAAGGTTTTTTGCTAAAACTGTTCTTTGAAACATTTACCTAAAATTTGAGAACAATTTCTTCAATACATTTTGTACATGACAAGATTGCAAAAAAGTGATAAAAGTGTTCCTAAATGAACAATAATCTGAAATTTGCTTTTATATTTGAGGACTTTATTTATAAATTTACTGCAAATGAAATGTTTTTTGTGAGCAAAAAAGGGTAAAAAGACGCAACAAAATTAAAAAAGTCGTAAAAGTCGCTAATTAAAAAAAGTTTCACACAAACTCGCAGACCGCAAAAAAAAGGGTAAAATTGCGACTTTAGTGTGGTGAATGGAAACCCTGCAGCTAGTGTTGCTTAAGCATATAGATATTTATGGCCGTATTCACAAACGATTAACAAAGTTATAGTACGTTTAAAACCGGTTTAGATGCACGCATTAACTTTATTAATCGTTTGTGAATAAGGCCATTATTATATAAGAACAGAAACGGAAATTAAATGATTAGAAATCATAATATTTTATGTTTGTGTTCATACATACGTATTTTTTAAGTTGTTCATTTTTTGATACTTTATCAGTTTGACAATTTTTATTTTTAGTATTTAGAATATTGTTAAACAATTGTTTATGAATTTACACAATTTTATATATCCCTGAGGAAGCCAAACAAAGAAAGAAGTGGCGAAATATCGGAGTTTTTAATAATAAAAAATTTTGTTAACGTTTTTTTAAAAACTGTTTCGAACTAGAGCTTAAATAAATTACATTAATAAAAAAAGAAGGTCGAATAATATATAAGAATAACATATTAAATAAATATTCTTTAATAAAAATTAAATAGTATTAATGTGCCACAGACATCGTAAAAAATAGTTTTGTTATTGGTGTTGCCAGAGCTTCAGGGAAATATGTGTAGTAGACATAAATAAGAACAGGGTGGCAACACAATTGAAAACTTTAACCAACAAAAAAAAAAAAAAATATTATGTATAAAAAATAAACTCAAATGAATGTTATTTTAACAACATGTTAAATTGTATTGTGTATGAAAGAAGATTCGAAAGAATATTCACAACAAAAACAACAGCATCCAGTTAAGTACTTTAGATGCGCTTCAACCAATCACGCAATTGCGCTAAACTTCAAAGTCTTAATGAGATCGGGCAAGACACCATAAGACTCGAATAAAACCACACCAAAACAAAAAAATTATAAATAATCCAGCCACCTATGAACACAAACATACACACAAACACATACAGAAAAAGTTATAATGAATAAGGATATGAGTTTTAGTATATGCCTGTAGTTATTATTATGAGGCAGTGGTCAGTTAGTCAGTCAACGTAACAGCATTCTAACATGGTTGCCAGGCCAACACACATTCTTAAACTTGATAAATGACTACAACATTCAACAGCAGCAGCAATAACAGCAACAGCAAAGAAATGAAATTAAGCAACATATATAATAACAAGGAATGCGTTAAAATCCTCAAACAAATTGAAGGCTGGATGGAAATTGTTTTGCTTGGATTCATTTTTAAGGTTTTAGGTTGTTGAAAAATTAAATTTATATAATTTAATTTATAATATACGGTGCTGTTGGCTGAAGTAGTTAGCGCGTTCACTACAAATCAACTAATGTCTAAGAACGTGGGTTCGAGCCCAGCTTCAGGTAAGTCATAACATCCAGCATTTTTCAGATGTGATTTAGTGTGCCATTGTATTTACTGTTGTTGGACTGTTTAAGTAACGAAGGCATGAGCAGTACCGGCAGCATTTGATATTGGTGTATGCTAGTGGACGTCACAGCGCCCTCCTTCGTCGGAATTGTTGTAAAATAATAAATAATACATGGCCTGCACAGCTTAAAACACATTTAATGCGCCTACTTGACATCAGAGGCGCTACAACATTGATATAAAAACTAACACAGCGCGCAATATCAGAGATGTAGAAATTAAGCTTTCTCACTTTCACCGTCTGTCCTCTCTCACTATCCCTTTCCCAAAGAAGGTAACGCACCTACTGGCTGGTAGGCATACTAATTACCTGAGTTTTACTTCCCTTTAGCTCCTAAATATCTGCAGAGAAAATTGCTGACTAGTGTAGCAAGGAGTATTATCCTATATGCATCCCCTATATGGTCAGGCGCACTGAGATATTCTAAATATGTGCGTCTGATATCTCCTGTGTTTAGGTTGGCGGCCATGCGAGTATACAGCGCATTCCAAACAGTATCGGACGAGGCCGATTTTGTTATTGCCGGCATGATACCCATCGAGCTAGAGACCGTATCGGACAGCACGGATGGTGTGACAGATTTGTACCTACGAAAGTGGAAAGAAGGATGGAGAAGGGATGATAAGGGAATATGGACTTACTTACTGATACCTGACATCAAGACATGGTTATAAAGGAGACATGGTGACTTGAACTTCTATATTACACAATTTTTGAGTGGATATGGTAGTTTTGGGTCGTAATTGTATCGTTTCGGACATGACACTGCTCCGTTTCATCCAAATTGTGATGATAATATCGTGGAAGATGCCGAACATGTGTTCTTCATATGAAAACGATTTGTTAGAAATTTTCGAAGAAGTTTTAGGGCGTAGGATTAGACCGGACAACCTAGTTCCAATCATGTTGGAATCCTTCTGTATGTAATTTTGTGAAATTGGTTTTACTGGAATTTCGTATTTTACAAGAGATTCGAAGAATAAATATAGTTTAGATCGGTTCTAGCACCTATCACACCCCATTACGTAAAGCCTTGCGATAGTTCCACGGGAAACGTTTGGGTCAGTGTAAAGGGAGTTTTTAGCGTGTTAAAGTCACGCACTCCTGGCAAACACTACCACAGCCAACATCTTTCGATAATTTCATCCCATTAATAAAAAATAAATAAATAATAGAAACACATACGAATGGATGTACTCGTATGTATGTGTGCATGTATGCATATTAAAACCAGATCATCAGTTAAACCGATCTCGCATAGCACCGCTCTAAATGAAAGTCCGTACAGAGGTCGAAGAACTTCGTCAATTTCAGAATTATAAAAACATCTTCTACAGCCGACGTGTAACAAATCGTAGTTTATTCCTATTTAATCATAGGATTCTGTTGTATGGAAAGTGTTTAATGACCGATTTAGCCACGCCTGCTTAATTACTGCAAAAGCGGCCCAAGTTCATTTTTGTACTAAAAAGATCCTCTGCTTTTTTTAGTAATTATCTCAAGAAATTATCTCCATGATTTTTTCTACGACTTGTACCGAATTATAGAGCTAAACAAATATGTATGGACAACATAAGGAATTTCAAATTAAAATATACTTATAATCCATAGATGATCACACACCATATGCGTTTAAAAAAAATACTCATTCAATCAATGGACTTTTTTGCACTGCTTATTTATTTTATCCTAAAACATTCTATATTTCATAGTTTTCAATGACTTTTTTGGTGCAATTAAAAATTCCAATTATTTTACAATATTAATTCTTTCAATATTAAATTTGAAAAAAAGCCTTTAACGGATGGTTGTGTATCTAGAAAAAGATGTGATTTGCAACTAATTAAAAGTAAAATACTTAAAAAATGTCTTAAGTAATTGCCAATTAATCACGTGACAGATTTTTATGTATGTGAAGGAGTCTACTGACACGAAGGAAATAAATTCCAAAAAACATCTTGTTACAATCGAAGAACATGTCTGAGTCAACTATGAGCTCTTGATCGATTTTTAAGATAGCATACACATGTGTGGGGTGGCTTTACCTCATCAAGTGTTGGTCCAATTGCTTAAATTGGCAGACAAATTATGAGCGATATATACAAGCGTATATTGAAGAATCATTTAGCCGGTGATTGCGTAGACTTGTTTGTTTTTTAAAAGTTTTTGTATAAAATAAGAGGTATGAACTTTTCAAAAATATGGTTTAAGGTCTACTGATGATTTGGCATTACCACCAAGGAAATAGACCCTTAACAAATAAAACTTTTTGAAATTCTTTGAAATAAGATATCGAGACATGTTTCGTATAATAAATTTAATTAAATTAATTAATTAAATTTATCATATGAACACAAGTGTACATTAATAACAACATTACATGATTATCCTTAGTTTTTTTGGTTAGATTTTATTAATAAATTTTAAAATGTACCGTCACGTTATAAAAAGTATGTTTTGCAATTGGTACACAAACAAAAATCCATTTTCCATCTCTGGCTTGCAACCAGCGTTGATATTTCTGTGCGTTTCGGGTATTTTTTTGTTTTTTATATCTTCATAAGCGCAAAATTTTGTAAATACCCGTTTTAAAAAGCCGGACATTTGCCTAAGTTGGCTGCCGCACTGTGGCTGAAAATCGTTTTTCATTGGCCAAAACTCAAATTTTTTTTTGTCACCGATTTTTAAAATTTTTACGCCCTTTTGCAGCTAATATATCCAGATTAAGGTAGCCAAAAAATTAGGTTAAACTATTGATAATTGTGAGCGTGGCATGCTGTCAAACTCAACGGTTTTTTCTAATTTGAGAAAAAGGTGTTTTTCTGTTGTTTTTTATCAAAAATAAATGGTTACTACTCGCAAGCTATCATCGATAATGGCCTGCGGTCTTTTTTATAATATTGGTAGTATTATAGTCTTTAGTTTTTGTAAGTGGTCAGAGCTCTAGCGTTTAATATTAAGGGCGTTATGGAATATTTATGAAACTACTATATTTTTCTCAAATTTAAACTTTAGTGGAATAGAACTTCTAGGGAACAAAAGGGAACAAGAAATGTATACCACCCGGAGAAAGGTGAAAGTGTCCTCTTTAACGCTATATATACTTTTGCACCCGCCACGAGCCGCCTGTAGAACACTTTTTTCATTTTAATGAAATTACTCCAAAGTACTCGTATACAATGGTGTATATAATTTTCACTTTTTTGCCTAAAAGTTTATGTTTTTTACTTTAGACTACGTAAAACTAAAAAAATTAAATATAATACCTGCGAAAGGGTTTAATGGCTTTGTTTTGATCACCCAAAAATTGGTAATAAAATTATCACAAATTATCACAAAATTCTACAGTAAACATATGATCTGTTTCTAAATTTACCTGTTATCAAATGTTAGGGTCAACCAAAGTCAAGCAATTTTATAACAATAATCGCGACATTAAAGCACTAAAAATAAAAAAACAACCCAACCACAACAACAAATATTGGCGAGATACTAATCAGTTTTACCTGATATTAAGGTCTGGACAACATGTGCAGTTTTGTGCAATTTAAGCACTACCTGCTATGAAATTAAAGATCAATGTGTGAATAACATGTATCTAAAAATGTATAAAACTACGGATTCGATAAGGGATTACTCAGTTAATCCTCTAAGTGTACGGATAAAACATAACAGACGCAAATAAAAATATTCAGAAAAATATGAAGAGCTTCAGTTATAAAGAACTGGCGGAAGAGTATTTTAGAAACAAAAACCAGGAAGATGTTCTTAGTTACGTTAAAATAAAATTAAACTTAAATTCGTGTAGCACCGAAATGGAAGAGGAATTATCTAATTTCGTCAAAGCACTAAAAAAACGCTACAAAGAAGTTCGCTACAGTAAACAAAACTTTTATATAAAAAGTGCAAACTGGTTAGAGGGCCAACTTACTGTCGCTGCAGAAACAGCAAAGCAAGATAAGGCTGGAAGACCACGCAAATCATTAATGGGCAACTGCAGCGATAGATCTAAGAGGCGGAAACTTAAAGATATTAACGATGCAATTGGTTGTACAAATATAAAAGAATCTTTCCTACATCACAGAACCAATTAACAAAAGTGGATATCATTGAAAAAGTTGTTAAAACATATGAATTTGGATTATCACCACTACATGCAAGAATACGACTTATGGAACACATACTAAAAATCAGTTATGATTTGGATTTCGGGTCTTCAGGATCAATAAGAAACAACGAAACCAACAAAGAGTTAAGAAGTTCAAAAAAGAAACATGTTCAAGATGAATATATCCTAGAAGTACTTGCGTGCAATGAAGAAATTGACTCTAGAAAATTTGGAGATTATGCAAAGGAAACTGCAAAAATATGTATATACAACCAACTACCCATGGAGAAATATGTCTGCAACAGTTCACAAAATCCTTTATCATGGAGAAGATGTCATTAAATATCATTTGGTGCCACTTGGAGATCTATCAGAGGAGGCTCAGGAAAAAAGGAACAAGGACTACAGATTTTATAGAGAGCACAATACTAGAAAAATTTCAAGAAATTCAACAAATGAAGATCTATTTAATATATTATTGGCAACGTCAGATCCGTTTATCTCCAGTATTCGAAATCAATGGAAAGTGGAACATCGGGATTTAGATGAAGAAGCCAAAAAACTACTAAAGAACAGAAATAGCACAGAACAAAATATGGAATATTTGCAATCAATATTTGAGTCAAATGAATAATAATTATAATTGCCTTTCATTGTTATTTAAGTACGAAAAACATAGTATTAGTAAAAAATAATAATAAACGAACCTACCATTGTTACAAATGCTATTAAAATTTATTGCAGTTTTTATTTTAAAATGTTTTTAAAATTATCAAATTTGACAGCAAAAAATAATAAATTTTTCTGTACTAATAGTAATATTTTTAGATAATATTATTAACGTTTTTTTAAGTGTAACTATTCTTTGAGTGTAAACAAATTTGCAAATTTGTCAGCAAAAAATTTTTAATTTTTCTGTAATAGCAAAATCTCCAGTTGATTTTACTATTTTTTTCAGTGTAAAATTTTTTTTAAGTGTAACATAAAAAAAATTCCATTATTACAAAAATTATTTATAATTATTATTAATTTCCAAATATTCAATTTTTTTAATAAATAAAAAAATAATAATTCCATATTTCACTCTAAAAGTTAAAAAAAATTCAAAAGTTCAACTTTGACCTAGAATTCCTTAAAAAGTCCTCAATCAATTTTAATAAAATTTAAACTGAGTCAAGCTGAACTAAATATCTATCCAATAAAAAAAAATTACTTCAATATTTTGATCGGTTCAAAAGTTACAGAGTTTTGGCCAATGAAAAACGATTTTCAGCCACTGTGTGCCGGTAGCTGCAATGGTGAGCGTGTGTGTTGGCTTCAAAAGAATCGTCTTCCTTTAACCGTGTGTATTTGATTTTTAGATTGTACTCGGTAACCTGCTAAAGCCAATATGCTTAACGCATGAGGCACAAAAAGTTTGTTTGATTTCTTACAACGAATAGGTATCAGCAAATATTTTTGTTACTTTCAGTCAATTGTTTTGTAAGAAATTTCAAAATGTTTTCAAGCAAGTTGTTGTTAGACAGACAAAAGTTTGATTGAAAAATCACAAAAAAATTCAGCAAATTGTTTGTATGTATCAAAAATTTTCTTTTGTTTGATATTTCTATGCCGGATATCTCTGGACGAGATAGCGAGACATTCAACGGTTATCCTTAAGTGGGTACCAGGACACAGGGACATACACGGAAACTGTATCGCGGACGCGTTGGCGCGTGCAGGCTCCACTTTAAATCGTAACGATTCAACACATGACATAGGCGTCTCTCTCCCAATGAGTAAACAACTTATTGCACATAAGTTTCACCTTACTGCAATTCAGAAATGGTTAGATGAAACTACCTGTAGGGAAACTAGAAAAATCTGGCCCATAATAGATGAAAAAAGGACTAAGCGGGCACTACAGCTATCCAGACCTCATCTCAGAAACCTAATCGCGGTAATAACTGGACACTGGCCTATTGGGAGGCACGCCCAAAGGTTGGGGCTCAATTACAATGACATATGTAGAAGTTGCAGCGATGAAGAAGAGGAAGAATCGACGGAACATCTTCTCTCTCATTGTCCGGCATTCGATGATCTAAGACTTAAACTTTTCGGTCAAAGAACCCTTGGGGACAAAACTTGTCTCTCTAATATTGATTCCAAAAAGATCCACTCCTTCATTGAATCAACCGGGTGGCTGCGTGAGAATATCAGCAGCCAGATAACATAGGACCCTTGGAAGACGGGACAACATGGTAGCACAACGGGAACTAATTGATGGACCCACGTGAGCTGTGCTTGATCACGGCTGCCAATGGAACCTAACCTAACCTTGATATTTGTAAATAATAGTTTGAAAGGTGTTGTTGGGTTCAAGCTCATAAAATTTATTATAATTAAGAAAGTTACATTCAAAGTTGTTTAACAATCAAACTAGCAGAACGGTTCAGTATTGATTCCCTGATTTCGGGGTTACCACTTTTCACGACGGATACTACTGAGTATAAACCTCAACTATTTAATCGAATTATTTAACAAATTTTAATACGAAAATTATTTCTATTAATTTTTACAATTTAAATCAATTTCGGTTAGTACGAAATCCTCATCTATGATGATTAAATATTCCATATATTATTACACTTTTGATTTCTTCAGTGCCCTTGGGTGCTGAGATCGAGCTTTTTCCATTTATGTATGTTTAAATATTTTACGCCAATTCTATGTTTACGCTGTCATAGTTGGTTGAATACTAAGAACTTCAACTGAAAAAGACAGAAACCAAAGAAATTGCTCGAAACAATGCAATTACGTATAAAAATTATTGACTTCTAAATGTTTTTAAAAATCAGTAAAGATACAATTTTTTTTAAATATTTGTTTGAAAAATCTAAATTTCTTACAATAAAATTGTTGCAAAGTTTTTGTTTGAACTTACATATTTCCTTCAAGTAAAAATATTTACCAGTTCATTGAGTTAATTGAAAATAGAATGTAATTTTTTCTGGTTTCCCCTCCGAAATCGGAAGCATTTATCTCTTAAATAAAATAAATATTAGTGCAGAGGAAAGACAGCAGAGCGATGAATAATATCCCAAAGAAAACAAGCTTATGAAGAACCTATTTTTATTATTTTTAACACTTTTACCTCTATTTTTAACGCTTCAACGCTTACCTTGTAAGATAAAAGTGATGATGAAGTGCTTCGGGCGAAAAGATAAGCTGACAAAACCAAGTCTTCCGATATGGATTTCAAGATTATTTTTCTTATTAACGGATATTATGTTATAGCAACGAGAAAGAAGAAGTGAAAGACTTTTGCAAGAAATACTCTTATATAGTGCTCGTAGGAGTTAAACGATTCCAAAAAAATTAGTCATAAAGATAACATATCGTCTATCCTCGCTAGATTTTTCAGATTGCCTTCGTACAAAATATGACAAGAAAATAAACCAAGAAAAGTAATGGATGCTGTTACTGCCGCAGTTCAGATAAATCTACAGAAGAGGAGAAAGAAGCAGAAAGCTTAATCACATCACACATCAGCTGCAGCTGCAGCTGCAGTCAGCCGCAGCCACAGCCTCAGCCTCACTTAGCCATTGGCCAAAATTGATGAGAATGTGTGATGCTGTTTTGTATCATAAAAAGATACCTGCTAACGTTGGACTTGGTTTCATATGATGCCAACGTAGGCCATTAATGGACGGCAAACATCAAACGGGCATAACTTACAGTAAAAAAAGAATTCAAGTCATTGTCTTCAACGACGAGGTAGGTCGCCAAAAAAGCTGAAAAAAAACTAATTTAACTTCAAGAAATGTCCGTGTACTAGTCAAGAATATTTATGTAGTCAGAATTATAGAATCCAAGGAAGAAGGAATTATAAAAAGAAAAAACTTGACGAAATTGCGGAATAATAATGAAAAGTAAACGTTTGTATGTAGTTATATGTACATAATAAAGAAAAATATAAAAATGATTATACGAAGGAAAAATAAATGAAAATAAAAATTATATGTATGGTCACCGTAATGAGAATGGAAAGGAAGGAAGCTTAAGAGGTCTTAATTTGAATTTGGTTTCATTTATTTCGATGTACGAGTAAGTATGTATACTTTAAGAAATGTGAAGTTAGATTTGAATACTTTCTATAAAGAAATTTTGTCAGATTTATGAAAGCAAATGAAAACTTCGTATACAATGGTGGTATAAACAATAATAGATGAATGAAATTTGGAGGTGGTGTGGTATGAAAATGTGAAAATGAGATTCGTAATTAAATATGAAATGTAAATATGTTAATCTTTTATGTCACCGATTTCACAACATATTTTTCAGTGCAAGTTTTCGTTAAAAAAAACCATATTGTATAATTTGAATACTTTACAAATGTATCTTTGACGATGGTTTCAGAAAGCGGATATTGTTGTTATTTTGCAAAATAAGTTCCCACGTTAATGGTTCTCTCTCTCCCTCTCGCTAAAATTCTACTGTATTTCTGCTCATTAGCAGAAATTATGAATTCATTAACTCACTATTATAATATATGAGCGCCAACGGAAGTGTCAAATGAGTGGCGTTAAAAAGAAACTGCCGCTTTTTAGGTCTTCTTAATGACAATGTTAATCATAATAATCGCACAAAAACTCTTTAAAAATTATAAAAACAAAAAACCAACAGCAACAAATAACCGCATCAACAAATTTTGATGTCATAAAAGTGTCTAAATGGCATGACAAATATGTCAAATTAATGCCATGGTTTTCTGTCAGTCTTTAAGTACTCTACGCACGTTTCCGGTTGTTTTGTTTACAATTGAACACAATCTTCTGATGTAGATTCTTTCGGCTGGAGGGAAAAAATGAAATGCTCCCCCACTTCTATGGCGTTACTTAAAAATTTTTTGGTTTCAATGAAAAAAATGGGTTTCCGAAAACCCCACCAGTCTCATGTCTGCAGCGAGCAGTTACAAGCTGTGTGATCATGGGTTTCCCCGGAAGTGCAAATCATCTTGGTGAGTTCCTCAACCTGTAGTTGTGCTTTCAGAGTAGAGAGTATTTTGCAGGTCTAGCTCTTTCAGTCTCTATCCTGTTATAAGAAGAAATTGAGATTAAACACAATAAGTTTTGTCTAAGAAAATGCTTTTAAAAGTTATTAATCCTACTTCCAGAGAATGCACCCAGTTACTAGTGGTTTGTGTAGAGCGCTTTGCGAACTTACTTAACCATCTACTTATAATTATTTTAATTTTTAATAATATTTTGTGACACATCATTTGCGTGCGGCTCTAAAAAAATGAAAAATTAAGCAAACTCCAAAAAAATTAATTTGCTGCATCTTTCTGTGTTTTTTATTCCAGCATTCTGCGTACGACAGCTTAGTTGGAGGGCGCAGAGCTGAAGTGAACTAAG
Source organism: Gymnocheta viridis (assembly GCA_956483585.1). Taxonomy (NCBI): domain Eukaryota; kingdom Metazoa; phylum Arthropoda; class Insecta; order Diptera; family Tachinidae; genus Gymnocheta; species Gymnocheta viridis. The sequence continues at coordinate 139,861,318 of OY101440.1, forward strand.
TCTCAAAAAGACAATTCGAAGATATTTTGAGTTTCAGTAAATGAACTGCCAGACATTAATAAAATATAAAATTGGATCCATTGACTCAGGTTCTTTACCGTTAGCTTGGGAACGAAACACTTTTTTACTTAGTCCGTTAAACAACTAAATAGTGTTAAACTTTCGTCGCACTAGTTTTGAAATTTTTCATATTTTATGACTTCAGCTCTGATCCCTCCAGCAGGGGTGACAAACCTGACGATTTTACGTCAATTTGGCGATTTTTTATAGCGAATTTCACAAATTTTAGAAATTAATTGGATAAATTCGTTATATTATTAAGAAAGGTACTATTTCGAACATTTTATTATTCATCAGGCTAGCAGAACGGATCAGTACCGATTTCGAGTTCGCCACACCATGATTAGGAATATTAACTATTTAACGAATTAGAATAGGCAAAGTGAAGTTTATTCATTTTTACAAGATAAATCAATTTTCTTTAGTACAAAATTTCCCTCTCTGATGATTAATTATTCCAAATATTCCATACCGTCCCGCTTTTCCCGGAGCCACTGGCTGTTGAGACCGAGCTTTTTTCCATTTTTATTTACCTTGTTTTTGTCTTTTGTAGTTAATTTTCTAATAAAGTTTTCTTTTCTAAAAAAATGTAACATTTCTTTTACTTTTTATCAAAAGAATTGCTATTCAAAGTTTTCAGTAGTCAAAAATTTTGCGTCGTGAGTGATGATACAATGATTTCTAATAAACTCTCCATTTCAAAAAATCATTATTATATGCAAATTTTCAACAAAAAGGGTGAAAAAAAGAAAGCGCCACCTGTGACAATGAAAACATGGAGTTTATGACGGGTGCCTTCGTTTTTAATAATTAATGTTTATGCGTAAGTTGCTGAAATGTTTAGGTTTACGAGTATATTGAAAAATAAATGGTATAAAATAAAAATTTAACGTTTGAGAAATGTATTAACTGTTTCGACATAAAATCTGTTCAAATCTTGCTTTGAATTGGCCAAACATGTTTAAGATATTGTTGAGTTTTCCATTATTTTGTGAGGAAATCCTTTAAATTGGTAATTTTCAAGAGAAATATTGTTTTATTTATATAAAATACTATTGGTTGATGTATAAAAAACAAGATTTTAGTGTGATGATTTTTTGAAGATTTTTTTATATTGACGATCTTAACGATTTGATTTCCAAAATTTTACGAATTTTTGGAAAATATTACTAGCAGCCCTACCTTCCAGTTGACTCATTTTAACGCCATGTTAATAAATTATAATAATAAGTGCGTTCAGGTACCAAAAATTTAAAAAAATGGGTACTGAACTTTACTGCATTTTAATAAATTGCGTTTGTTTACCCGAAATACAGTAAATGAGAGCACAAGTTGAGAGCGCAAAGTAACAATTCATGGCTGAATATTTACAAATTTTTACTGCAGAAATTTATTGTAGTAAAATTTTTTAAAACAAAAAAACATAAGATTCAAAAGGTAAACAAACAAAAGTTAGAAAACAAAAAGTATACAATTTGTGAAAAAATTATAAAAAAAAAGAAACATTTAAATAAAATAACCAAAAATAAAAAGTGAATAATTGTTTTTAAACTATTCCTTCGTTAAACATGTACATATATGCCTTTTAAAAGGAAATGAATGTTGTAGAAGAATTTACAGCCATTTACTTTGTATTGTTTCTTTTTTTTTAAAATGTAAATTTTTTTTACTTTTTATCAAAAAAATTGCTATTCAAAGTTTTATTAAAAATTTTTCTTGGTAAGTGAAGATACAATAATTTCTAACAAGCCAACTATTTCAAAAAATCATTATATTGCAAATTTTCAATAAAAGGGGCAAAAAATTTTGCACTTTGTTTTAGAAAAGAGAACGCCATTAATTCTTTGAAGTTGTGAAAGTGCTAAGTATATGATTACTTACTACTGCACTTTTTACATACGTTACATACGTCTTCGAAACGTCTTGAAACAATTGAAAAGAAATAAAAGTGCTGCAAAAGAAATATTTTAAATTTGCTAAATTAATTAGTTTGGCTTATACTAAAAATTATGGACAACACAGAATTTGCAATGAAGTTTTTCTTGGAAGGAATTTTCCACTTTTAATTTAAAATCTGCACCACAAATTTAATATTCACAACTAAAAATGCACAGCAAAATACTTCAATATAATAATAAACCTGCGTCAACATTATTTATATTTCAACGCTAAGCCGCCACTATGTTCAAAAAATCTTTGAACCTTTTATTGAACTAAATATATAATTCTAATAAATAAACACCGTAACCAACCTACGTGTATTTAATGAAATTAGTATTTTCATTTTATTTCTTTTTTTTCGTTACTTTATCGCATTTTCACCGCAAAAGTAAACAAATTAATTTGCAGCCGCCACCTAACAAAACGGCTTTGCATTAGAATAAAGAGCACATATCTCTCTTGATCAGCTGAACACAACATGTTGACTATTTGTAGCGAAAAAAATTTATGATGGAAAAATATGGCAGCAAATACTCAACTGTTGTGTGGTGCGGAACTACTCAACTCTGCGTTTCTAAGACAAATAGTCAACGGTTATGTAACAGTTACGTCTCAGGATCGCGGCCAATATCAAAAGCCTACTTTTGAATATATTTAATCAGACACAAAACAGCAAAATCAAATGAAATAGAAATAAACATATGGAAAAGTTTACAGAAAATTATTTTTTTATATATTGCTAAAATGTTTGTGTTATAATAAATACATATTTAATCGAGTACCAACAAGAAAAAGAGTTGAGTAGTCCAAAGTGTGTATATATTTCAACACTACATTGATTTTTAATCAGCTGTTTTCTTAATCATAGTAATTTTTAAAGTTTTTCCGTTCGCATAATTTTTTGGGCAACAGCTATTTTTGAGAGTAAATTTTTTGATTTTTCTCAGTAATTACTCATTTAATGCATTGTACTATAAAAGCACTCGAACGCACCTAATATTTTGCATTCACTGGAAAAAGATTACAAATCTTATAACGAAGTGAAAAAAATATTGTTGCAATTTTCGGCTTAAATTTTCAGCAGAAAGGGAAGGGGGTTGTTTCACAACGATGGAAGCCTCTCTGATTGATATTCACTTTCGAATAGACAGTTGTGATTCCTTTACTGAGCTTCCCAAATATCTTTATCACGGGAATATTAAAATTTGACGGCAGGGTAAGTCAGCCGATTAACTTGAATGAAACATTCTCAATGACTGTGGGTTGAATCAACCATTAGATCATTTAACCACTTGACCACTGAGCATTTGCAGAACTGAAAACTGTGCTGTCAATTTGAAGCCCTGTTACTTATCCTGACATTTGATAAATTTGTTTATTCTTTTCTTATTATATATTTTACATTAAAATATCAATCATAATTAAAAGGAAATATGTTTTAGCACAACATTAATAAAAAAATAGTTGGCAGTTAAATACCCCCCACTTACATATTTTTATTGTTTATAAAAAATGTCTAACGGAAGTTACGACGATTAAATACAAAGTTTCTCATACATTGGAATACAATGGTAACGTGCAACATTACCACCTAAGTAGTTGTCGGTTGTCGGTTTTTTCATACAGTTTTTTTTTGTTTATTTTTTATTTACTGACAATGACTGAGAGTCATAAGAACGCCTATAAGCAATTACGAGGATATTAAAATAAAAACACAATCATTAAATCACACTTGTCCATAATTTGATATTTAAGAGATCTTTTGTTTCTTAAGTATTTGACCAACGAACGACAAGTGTGTAACGATTTGTGCACGAACACCTCCAATTTCAGGCAGCTAATATTTTGTGTTAAAATAACAAACAAAGTAATCAACAGCATCCCACACTGCAACATAATACATTAGTTCGTTTCTGCAACTAACACAAAGAATATGAACACAAGTATGCAAGTGTTTGTAGGAAAAGCCTTTGTCCATCAACGCTACAGAAATATCTTGTAGATGTGAAGATGCACTAAAACAAATGAACAAATAACACACTGTTTCCTGAGTTAAGAGAGTTCATGAAATGATTTGAAAAAAAAAACATTTTTTTCTGTTTGCTCAAAAGCAGAATTCAAATTCCCACCATCAGAACAGAATAAGAAAAACATATATTTTGGACATTTATTGACGTTAAATTTTATTTAAAAATTATATTATAGCACAACATCAATTATGAATCCGGAGTGCCTCAAAAAAATATATAAGAACTCTCAAAATATCTCAAATTTTATTCGTAGTGGCATAAACGAACAGATATTTGTGTGAATATAATACGCAAATAAAACAGCCTTTAACATTTTGTATTTTTTTTATTTATAGAGTATTTAAGTTGAAAGAATTCTTCCTTATGAAGGCGTAGGAGAAATGTTTTTTTAGTCATAAAAAATATTTTCAAGGAAGAAAAAAAACACTTTAATTGTGGCAAGTATGTTTTGAGGGAAGCAAACCTGCCAGTTTTTTTTATGATTCGATTATTTGTTTTTTATATAATTTTCTGGTTAAAGACCAAAAAATCTTTTTCTTTCTTTTTAATTTTTTTATTTTTTTGTTTTTTGTTAAACAGTAGCTAGTTAAGACCCAAAACAGTAAAACATATGAAAAGTGTATTTTAGTGCGGTTGCTTTAATGTGGCATTTTAATGTTTGTTCTTTAACAAACATCAAAATTTCTTTGAAATATTAGCGGCTTCTAAATGTTTCATCGACTGTAATTTAATGGGCAAACTTGGTCATAAGTCCCCTTCTTCCGTCATCTCTGGAACACACATCGACCACCGTTAATTGTGGAAGTAGTCAGTTTTATGATCATGTATTATGCTGCTGTTGATGCTGCTGCTGGTGATGCATTATAATAAATAAGATTTCACATGTTTAAAAGCAAATAAATATTTTGACGTATAAACGTTTCATTTTCTTCTAAATAGTTCTGGGAAATCGAAACCTTTTTGTGGATTTTTATGGCATTTTATTAATTGTTAATTTCGACTGGGAAGAACTTTTCACAAAATGCAAATTTAACCACATCGATTTTGTTACGAATTTAAAATCATATTTTTCAAAAATACTAAAAAAAACCATTTGGAAAAAGGAGATTTAAAAATGAATGAATTCATGGAAAATTACTTTTGTGTATGCTGCTCTTGAAAAAATACAACATTAAAGCAAGTACATTTTGAGGGCAGTAGCTCTTGAAAAATTGCCCTTGGAACAGGGCAATATTATAATATATGACAGTAGGTTCAGGATAGAGGCAACTACTACTCAAGCCATACTGTTCCTCTCCATCTATTTTCTATTCATACTATAAATGTTATAAATATACAGTTATTCTAATATCAAGCAACAGAATGCGCTCAATCAGACCTACTGTTTTCTATTACTAATGACATACAATTAAATAAACATTCGATGATTTCGCAAAAAAAATCATTTTTTACATATCAATATGAAACCTCTTATTGAAAGACTCTATATATATCAAAATTTTATATTCACTGACGGACAGTGGAGCAATTGACCCGCCAAAAGTATTAAACGTGTTTTTTAATTGAAAGATTGAGTTTTTTTATAGTTCAAGGTATAATTTTATATAATAAAATCTAGTGGTAGATTTTTGGTTTGTTTGTAAAATAACCGATTTACATTAATAATTTATTCTATTAAATTTATTTCAAATTAAATTTACAGTCAGTCACACTGTTGTAGTTGTGCATCAATAAAGAAATTAAAAATAGCTTCGCATTTCAAATAAAATAAATAAACATATTTAAGCTTTCCAGTCGTGAGTAAAACAGTCCCAAAATTTTTAAAAGATCGCTCCCGTAGAAACTAGTGCAAACTTGTTTTTGGGTCTACAACTAGAGATTCTAAATTAGATTGTGGTATAGAACATAATTTCCACATTTGCTACCTTAAATTTTAAAACCCGTTTTCTTTTTTTTTCTTTTTTGCAAAAAAGTGTATAAATTTATTTTTTTTTTAATTTTTAAACGAAATTTTTCAACATTAATGTTGAAGATAATTTATTTTTTATATATCAAAAATAGCTTTTGATCAAATTATTCAGTGAAAAAAAATCAATGTAATTCCTTTATTCATTTAGCCACAAAAAAAATTTATAAACTTCTTGAAACCGAACAAAAACATTAAAAACGCATTTAATATTCTTTCACTTTCCTGACTTCAGCAGTGTCTCAGAGCTACAAGTCGCAACATTAAGTCTAACAAATTTACAATATGCTGTAAAATTTTGTTGTGTACCGAACTGTGTACTTCGCTTTAAAGATTTAAAGATTTCTTTAAATTCATTTTGGCTTTTTTGGCCAGGGAGCAAATTACGGCATTCGTTATCGAACAAAATCCCATATAAATTTTTTGGAATTTGTATAGAAATTTCCTTCGATATCGAATTCCGTAATTTGCCCCCAGCTTTTTGCCTTAAATACTCCTCTGTGTGACGGTCTTTTTGCAGAGTTGCCAAGCCCTTGAATTTAATGTATGGTGTTTTCCATACAAAAATAGCCATTACAAGAAAAGTTATACTGAAAAATGGTGGCATTTTCCGGCACTGTAGACATAACAAAAAAATTGAAAAAGAAATTTAAAACGCCATCAAATATAGGCCTGGAGTCTAATCGTCGCTTTCCACATCGCGCTGATTCGATCTAGTTTTCTTAGTTTGAGATTATGACATTCGATATCGAATAATGTGTTAATATTGTTCGATAGCGAATGTCATAATATCAAAACAAGAAAATTCAATCGAATCAGCGCGATATCGAAAGCGAAGATTAGGTCCTGACCTTTATATATCAAAAAGAAAACAAAAATCCAAATAACCTCCGAATTCGCTACAAGTCGGCTAACACACGCTTTCGCTACCGTTCTATAAGCAGCAAGCTTCAACTTCTATGAGCAATTATTACGAAAGGATAAATATTGAAAACACACAAAAAACAAACTTTTTCTTAATCATTTAGTAAATTTATTATTCGAGATATCTTATTTCAATAAGTTTTTTTTTATTTCTTGTAAACAACTTTTTCTACATCTTTAATTTTTTTATATTTTTCTTATGCAGAGATTATGACAAAAATGTCAATATAATTTCTTCTGGGATGATTTACAGACTTGAGCGAATGAATCAAAATAAGAATTCAGCTTGAAGAGAATCGCATCCAAAACTTGAAAATTTTGTCTGAAGAATACAATTTAATAAAGACAAATACCGAATACATCTGTTACATAAATAGGCAATTATTATTATCTATATATATATATATATATATATATCAATAATAGACAAACACGATTTTTTAGATCCCTTTTACGACCGCAATACTGATGTGATTTTGGAAGGATTTACATATTTTGAAACGGGATTTTACGAAATATGCACAATCTTAGTTTTATTTAAATCGGTTTAATATTTAGGGAGTTATAAGCGTTTAAAACTTCTACTAACACATGCACACTTATTGCACATGCATGCGTCAGCTGCAACTTAAATGAGTGTTTGTCCTATTGGCTTTTGCATAGAAATAAGACAGAGTTTTAAAATGTTTATTTAGAATGTTTTTTGTTTTTGTATTTATAAAAATGTTTAAAAATAATTTCTAGAATGCGGTCGATTGAGGCGGCCGCTGGACACACTACTTATTATGTAAATAGGCAAAGACAAACTTTTAGATCCCTTTTTCTCCTTTGTTTTCCAACCGATTTTCTTCATTCTTTTATCAAAAGGTAGACATTGTTGAGCTTTAGTGACCCGACTATATATTATTTAAGTAGGTTCAGTATCAAAAGAATAAGGGGCTTCTAAAGTTGACACCACTACAAATGCTAAAAATACACACGTGTCCGCATTCACTTATGTAAGTATTAGTTCAAATGAGTAAAGTTGAAAAAGAAAAATAGATGAGAATTAAATATGTAAGCATGTGTTCATATGGATGTGTTATCCTAACAAAATAAATGTGAGTATGGAATTTTATTTTGCTTGTAGTTTTTTCTGTGGGAAAGGGAATGAACAATTAAATTGTTTTTTCTCTTTGAATTAACGCAACTAAAATAGGTATACGTTTAAGCTGGCGGTCGAATTTCGACCATTAGACGTACTAGACTTTTAAGAAATCCTAAGCAAGTGCTTAAAATACTTTTCATTAAACATTTCAAGAATTCTAGTCCAGCCAATGCCTTCAACACAAAACACGTGGAGAGTATTTCTGTAATAAGCAGGGTAGGCTTGAATATGCACAAAAATTATTAAAATATGCATGCAAATATGCCTAAAAAAACTTTAAAATATTACAAAAATATACACCCGAAAAAATACCGATTAATAACTTTTAATCAGTTTACTTGAAACAAATGTTTATTACAAAGTACTTGTATAATCATATATTTTTCATGTTTTCAATTATCGCACAAAAAGATCGAATATATTGAAAATATACGTTCAACATCAGTCGATGTTACTGCATATGTTGTTTTTTATCTTGGTCAACGTTTGAAGGCCAACATTTCTTTACGTTTTTCAATAAATAGGCCTGTATTCATAAAAAATAATTTGTATTTGAAATGTGTTTCAAGACAAATTTTTCTTCTAAATTTTACTAAAAATATGCCATTCTATGCAACCCAGACATGTAACATGCAACATTTTTGGGTAAACAATTTTTAATGATCGCTTTGTGGAGCTGCGTCAGTTATCACAAACATTTTTTGTTAAAAAGTGTTGTTAAATTGCGCAATATGCAAATTTATGCAAGTTATATCAAAAATGTTTTTTTTGGGAAAAAAATTGAAAAATATGCAAATGCTTATTTTTCATGCAAAAAGCATAAAAAACTTCCCCTGGTAATAAGTATGAACTTTTGCAATTATTGCTTGCGATCCTGTAAAGTAAATATATTCTAAGTTCTTATAGACAGGAAAAACGAATTAACAGATAACTAACATTCCTAAATAATGAGTCATTTGATCTTTTGGAATTCGTGCAAAGTTTTTTCGTAAAAAAAATCTGCAAAATCGGTGATACTCCTATAATGCCGGCATATAATCGAAACCCGATCTTTTTCTGATGTTATAGATCCTTATCATCCCGTATGTCTTGCGGTCCTATATGGTGAAGGGTATACAAGACGAATAACGCAATAATTTACTAATTTTTTTTTTTTCTTTTGATCGATTTTTTTAGAATGCAGCTTTTGCAAAATATTGCATTCCAAAATATGTACCCTTTAAGAACAAGACGTTTTTTTCGATATATATAAATTGTGTCCCCATAGACTGGTGTCTGGTATGCTATACTAGATTGGCGGCCGCATTTTTGGTTCCTGCCTTGACATTGGGTGTTTCTGCGTACAAGCCAAAATCGCTTCGCAATCTGTGTGTGTCTTCAAATTAGATATAAAGAAGGCAAACTCATATATGGGCTTATATGTGCATTTTATATTAATTATTATAACAATAATAAATACAATAATCATTAAAATAATGTTTAATTTTTGGTGTTGTTGGCTGATATGAAAAGAATTTAAAGTCTAATGTGATGGCAAACATACATGCATCAACTGCACCAACGAAAGAAACCAAAGATACACACTTTTGTAAAAGCGACAGGTGTAATTGTATACACTTAACAGGGATGGGTTATAATGATACAGAACAGCACAAGAAATTATCTTAACTAATGATTTTGTTCATACTTTTTTAGATGGACTTTAGAGAAAACAATAAATAAACTGATAAACTCTTTAAAATAAATGTAAAACAAGAGTGAGAGACGAATTTCTTTTGCCTGATAGAAATCTACATGGACTGAAAACAAACTAATAATCAGGTGCTGATGGCAAACATGTTGATTGATCGAACGCATGTTTCACTTGCATGAATTCACTCACTTGCAAAATATGAAAAATAATTATTTGAACGGCATATTGGTGGTTGTTTTTATGCATTATTTAACAAAATAATAATTTTATGTTTAAGAAATTAAGCTTAATGCACATATCCGCTGTAGACATGCTAAACAGGGTTGGTTTTTGAAAATACCGGGAATCGGGACTTAGAGATAGAGTCTCGAAATCCCGAACCGGTATACCGAGATTTTCTGAACTTGTAATCAGAAAGAATATGTGTAGTTAAAAATTTTATATCAACAGATATGTGTATACATATGCTGTAGCGGATCCATGGGAGCAGAAAAACTATACTGAGCCGAAACAAAATGTGAGCAAGGCCCAGGAACAGTGCACCAACCAGAATGTTTTGAAATTTATACAACTTTTTTTAAATCTATTTTTTAAGGAATATTAGACTAGATATATTATTTTATAAATAAAATAAATGTATTTCGATGATCATTAATGCACAAATTATTACCAAATCCCTCCCTATCACAGATCTTCAAATTTCATACCAGAAATTAACGATTTTCAGTTACTCAAATCATTACTTGAGTGTTAATGAAGATGACCCGATCGAAACCCATATTTTTAAACATTGAATTCAATTCAATTTTAGTAAAAAAAATTTTGTGTTTACTATTTTGGAAACATTGAAATTAGGTTTGAAATTTTAGAGTAGAAAATAGATTGGAAAAAATGTAGCGTTCGTCATGTAGCGTGCATCACAAATGGTTCACGTCTTTTGATAAAAAAAACGAAAACAATTTTTTTTAGAATTCTCTTATATTCATCTTTCTTTTAGGAACTAGATTTAGTATTCTTTATTATGCAAAATTCGCTAAAAACTACGAAAACACACTTGGCAACTCTAGAAAAAAGAAAACAATTCGACTGCTGACAGTTTAGGATTAATAAAAATGGAGCGTTACACGATCGAACAACAGGTCTTCATTATTGAACAATATTTCAAATACAATGAAAGCTTTGCGATCGCAGTACGAAAATTAATTGAAAAATTCATAGAAGACTGGATCCAATGGAGACGCCAAATACAATGGTCGTCCAAAAATAAGCCGTTCAAATGTCAATATCGAAGCAGCGCATGAGAGCGTCGGCTGAGGCTGATCAAGCAGTGACTATTACTGATCCTCGATATCGCGACATGATAACACAGTTTTTTTCTGCTGAATTTTAACGATATTAACTTGGCCAACATGTTGATTCAACAAGACGGTGCCACATGCCATACAGCCCGTTAAACAATTCAATTAATGAATGAAACATTTTCTCTCGTTTCGGTGATCAGAATTGGCCTCCTAGATCGTGTGATTTAACACCATTAGATTTCTTTTTATGTGGCTCTTGGAAATTACACAACCAGCCCTGCATTGAAGTAGGATATTCAACGCTGCATCAACGGAATTCAGCCACATTTACGCAAAATTGTCATGGCAAATTTCGACAAAAGACTGCGTATATGCATGCTATGCCGGGGAAGACTTTCGCGTGATATTTTATTCCATAAATAACTCTGTCTTATGAACTTTATGATTCATTAAAAAAATAATAATCTAACGACTAAAAACTGTGTTTTCTATTTAATTCTAATTTAATAATTAAAAAAACCTCCATTACATGCATAATTTGAAAGGGGTATAAAAAGTAAAAAGTGAGGCCATCTAATAAATATATAAATTGAAAGCTTAGCTTTTTTTTAATTTTTATCAATTGTGAAGCTTTCTTGCCTTAACGTTACACATTCATTATTATAACTTATTCTTTTAATAAAAAAAAGCGGGATTCGCGAAACTCCGAAAATCTTGGAACTTACAGCGAAATAATTCTGAGCAGCGCTGTCAACTTAGCGCGTTTCGCACCATTTTCGGTGCTTCTAAAAATTCTTTTCTGCGAAAAATTCCCTAGTTGGTGCGCGGTACGCTTTTCTTTAAAATCCGGTGTGTTTTTTAATTTTTGATGGCACCAAAGCAAATTCAACACAACTTTTTGTTTCAGTGTGAGAAAAAAAACTTTGTACAACTTAATTTGAATTAATAATTAATAAATGTTGCTATCTCTTTTTAAAAAGTTGTATAAAATTAATGTAAAAAATTGTATTATTTTGTACAAATGAACGCAACATACATACTACTCGTATGTATGTACAAATTGGTTTATCTTTTTAAACTATATTGTAAAAGGCTCTGTATTGGGATCAGTCGATTTAGCAATCGATATTGTGCCAACGATTTTTCGAAAGCTTTTGACATGGGGAAAAAATTTATTTTTAAGAGTTTTTAGTAAGTAATAAAAAAAATCGGATGATTTATTTTTTTTTTTTAATATTATCTTTCCAAGGCGAAATTTATTTTTGAATTATTATTATTTTGAACTATTATTGAATTATTTATGATTATTTTTAATTATTTATTAATGACAATTTTAAATTTGAATAGAAATTTGGGCGCATCGAAAATGTTTTTTTTTTTTTTTGATATGACGTAGTGGACTTTTTTTTCCTCACGCCAAAAGTTATCGAAAAATCGATTGCACAATGTCGACAAATTTTTTGCCCTTATGAATTGGCCCACCCTGCTGTGTATATTATAATTTTTTAATATGAAAATATCAAACTTCTGGTAAAAATAAATTTTGAAAAATATTTTAATAAAAGGATAATTAAATAAAAAGTTTAGTATGGAATTTAAGAAATTTTGTTCTTTTATTTTTTTAACTCTTAACTTTTTAATACAAAAATTTTATAATTTTTATGCAAAATTAATTTAATAAACATTTTAAAAAAAGAGAAATTCTAAGCTTGGTGCGTTTTTTTAAGGACGCGTTTCCTGCTCCATTTTATTGCGTTTTGAAATTTTTAAGTTGACAACGCTGATTCTGAGCTTCCGAATTTGTATAATACCGTGACTTACGGAATCAGGATTTTCCTCTTAGTATCCCTACTCTAGTGGTTTTCTACACTCTTAATGATTCATTAATAAATATAAATAAAATGTTTGTTTATATTCAAACAGAAGCACAGTTTCATTAACCACTAAAAATTCATCTTTTTAAAAATTTCAAAAGTAAGGTATTTCGTAGCTAAGGTATTTCGTTCATGGGGGAGTAAAAGCTTATTTTGAAAATTCTTCTGATGACAATTTTACCTCCAGAATGACAATTCTACACCTACGAAATCAAATAAGAGATTAACTTTGCCGGTCATGGTGCTGTTGGTAAATAAAAAATATCAAAAAGAAAAACGAATATAACAACCACCACTCAGTAATAAAACTAAACAGATAAATCGTTAAAACAAATTAAATTAATTAAGATTTGTTTTTATACATAAAAACGACCGGAGTATATAGCGCTCATTTAAATACAGTAGCCGGTGATGCTGATGTTGCCGCTTTTTATTACAACTGCTGCTTTACTACTATCATAACCAAGCTTGCTTAGCTGTCTACCTGAGACGACTTAATTGTTATTAATTACGAAAGGAGAAAAAAATCCATAAAATGTCTTAATTAACGTTTGAATTTATTTAAAACACTAAATCATTATAGTCGATTTGGTTTTTGTATTGATTTTTTACATAATTTTGCATTTTATTTTGTAGTTTTTTTTATGGACATAAAATTTAAATCAAAATAAAATCACCGTTTAAAATTAATTAATGCTGCTGACAAAGCTGAAGCAAGCAGCTGTTAATGAATGAGTATTTAGTGCGGGGTTTCCGATAGACATTTTGAAAGATTACAGGGCAATGAATTTAAATTTAATTAAATACGAGACAATAATACAAAATAAGTATTTAAACAAAATAACATGTAACAGTGAGATATCATTACAAAGTGAACGAAGAGGAGGACCACCCTGAAAATTAAGGAGTAAAGAATTGAACACACTGCGCGATCGGTCTAACATGTGCACACACATACATAATACTCTGAAATTTTTTTATCCCACTCTTAATGAATGGCAGCAACAACCGCCTAATAAATATCATTAATTATTATTTGTCGTTTAGACAAATTTTACACAGATTTTTCGTTTTGTTTTTTTGCCAAATAAAAATAATGATTCAATGTGTTTCTTTCTCAGAAATTCCCTCAGCAAAATAAGTCATTACATGAGTAAAATTTATTATTATATTCTATTCAATTTCAATTGATTCTAAAATCACTCGTGATTTCTTCAAAAATATTTATTGCATTTCATTGACAACAGCAGTACATAGAAACAATTTTTTACATACAGTGAACTCGCGATAATATGAACTACTTAAAAGCAAACGTGTTCATAAAGGGTGGGAAAATTTCAGGTCTGCAAGTAAATTGGCTGTCAAATGATGAAATGTCAAAAATTGAGTTGTCATCTTTTGACATTTATTTTGTTAAAAGTTGGAAAATTTTAACCATGGAACGCTACACACCCGAACAAAGAATTTTAATTGTGACAATTTTACTGTATCACTTGGTAAAAAAAAGCTTTTCCTCGTAATCAGACTCCTTGTGAGACCGCTGTGCGTAATTTAATCGCTGAATTCGAGGCTCACGGTACCGTTGCTGATAATAGACAAAAACAATACCATCGTAGTGTCCGTAGTGATGCAAAAGTAGCCGCCGTTCAAAAGTGAGAATGAGCGACGTTCGCAATAATTGCGCATCACCACAGTCACTTTGCGCAACATTTTGCATAAAGATCATCATCTTCACGCTTATAAAGTTAAACTCGTTCAAGAATTAAAGCCGGCCGGCTGTTGTTTGCATAAGAAATTTCCCGGTCGCGTAATTTCTCGATTTGGCAATGTCAATTGGTCGTCTCGCTTTTGTGATTTAACGGCGCTGGATTATTTTCTCCGATACCATTTGAAAGATCGGGCTTAGGTCAAGAAACCACAAGCAATTGGTGCTCTGAAAGATGAAATTCGGAACTGCATTGATGAGTTAAGCGAAGCTTTGTTGCAAAATATGGTTCAAAATTTTGTGAAAAGTGTAGGCATCTGTGTTCTAATTGCCAATTAAAAATTTGTTTGTTTTAAATAATTCTTTGTTTAATTAAAAAAAAATTTAAGTGATAATTTTTCATAAATAAATGAATGCAAACCAAAAATGTAATGCAAAAACAAGTTAATTTTGTGTCTCAATTGCACAGCTAAATACATTTTGGATGTATAATTATTGCAGATAACTCGATTATTCACCAAATTACAATAGTAATCGATTGAAGTTCGTGATAATTTTTCAAAAGATATTGGTCATATTTTAAAGCGTTAGCAGAAAGTTTATATTTTAGACTGGTCAGTGGAAGAGAAAAAATCTTCATATTTTTGGGCTGTTCATATTACGCGAGTTCGCTGTATATATAGGTAATGAATAAAATAGCGTATCAAAAATGTTCAGAGAGAATTATGCATTATTTTAGTTCTGATTGCATACAATTCATTCTTGAGAATAAAAATACTATCTACAACGAACTTCGCCTGTTAGAAACAAAATTGCCTGGACCCGCGTAGTTCGTTCCAAACGAACTTTACTTCACTAACTTTATAACTCGAGTTCAGGTTTTGAATATCAGTTTGTAAATGTAATAGAAATTGCGTTGATTTTTTTTTAAACAAACAAAAACCGCGAAGTCATTTTGGCTTGTCTGCAGAAACATCCAGGATCTAGGCAGGAATCGAACCTGCGACCCCCGACTTATAGGCTAGTACACTATCTACTAGTCTACGGGGGCCCTTAGATATTGAATCGATTAAGTCAGATTAACCTTTTATATCCGTTTATTCGTCCGAGGATGCCCTTATTTAAAAAATTTTGCAAATCTAGAGGATGCAGTTTTTCAGACAATTTAATGAAATTCGCTAAGATTTTATATCTTGGACTAAGAACTACTTACAATTAACAGGAGAAGTCAGACGGTCGACTTTATTAGACAATTTATATGAAAAGCACTCAGTTGATTTAATAATTCTCATTTGAATTTTCTACCAAAAAATCCTCCTCGTAACAACAACAATTTGCAACAAATAGATAATTTAGCAACTACAGCAGCCAATGCAATTAATTCACACATTTTAAAATATGTTTGGGTGTCTTTTCAGTTCTCTTTTTTTCTTGGTTTTTCCGCTGAGGTTTAATCATTTGATTTAAATTAATGGTCATGTCAGCTAATTAATAAATGCAAACAGCATAAAAATACCACAAAATAATGGGGAGAAACAAAAAAAATTGCTAAATTAAATATACTGAACGAAAATTAGCAGCCAAAAGCAACACCCAATATCAGACAACGCCAAATCGTGTTGGTTGAGAACACAACCGACCGATCAAAAACGGCCCGGCCTCAAGAGGCAATCGCACTTACACTGACAACCAACACACAATACAACAGTCAATCTTCAATGTTTGTTAAACACTCATCATTATTACATGCAGCCGGCATTCGCAATATCCCAGTTGGTCACGGCTTTCTAAGACATTTTTAACGAAGAAGACATGTTGGTGACAGAAGCAAATGAATCATAAGCTAGACATACTCGTACGACATTTTCCATAGTTTGTCGAAAACTATCGATATTTTTCGAATTCCTTTAAAAATGGTTAAATTAGATTTTTTTAATACATAAAAATTTTTTAAATATACAGAACATTTACAAATATGTTCCAATTACTTGCGGAACTGTCTTGTTCTAAAAACAGTCGCTTGATTTGAAATAAATATTAAGTTATACAGAAATACGAGAGCAGATCAATAAGTCCGTGACTTTTTTAATGAAACACAGTTTTTTTTTTGCATAATAAAAATTTATTTTTCATTATAATCTCCATTTAACGCAATACACTTAGTCCGACGTTTCTCCAGTTTTTGTATTCCTTCCAAAAAATAGGATTTTTCAAGGTCCTTAAAATAAGTATTTGTTTGGTCAATAATTTCATCGTTGGAGCTAAATCTTTTTCCACCGAGCCATTTCTTTAGATGTGGAAATAGGAAGTATATGGAGAATATGGTGAATGAGGTACCGATTCGGATTGCAGTTAAACAACTCCAAACAATCCTTTGAAGTTGTCACACTTTTACGTTTATGGTCAATTGAGAGCAAACGCGGCACTCATCTTGCAGATAACTTTCTTAAACCCATATACAATCTTATACGGCAATAGTTGGATATAATTATTATTGTTAATTGTTTAATGAGATTCTTGTTATAAATAAAAACATCTTTATGTGTATTTGTATTCAAAATAGTATAGTTAATTCTTTTGATTTATATTCAAATTGATTTCAATATACAATTATTATTTTGCCACAATCCCGCAAATATGCACAAATCGTTTTAGTGGGCGACCGCGTTCGCCTCTTCGTCGTTTTACTTTTCTGAAAACGTTAAAAATGTCATTTCTCAAAAATTTCATTGAAATCTGAGTAGAAAGTAAGAAAAGTATGAGTGCGAGTGTGAAGGAGTGTACTTTCATGTGTATACATAAAATTGCTGCAGCACCGGTGGCTTGGCAACTGAAATCTACGCCCATCTAAGCAGCGGTCACCAGTTTTAATAGAGCTTATTGACAATTGGCTAGAAAAAGACTTTCGACAGAAGTGTCGTTATCGAAAAACAATATCGAGAGTGTAGTTTTCACAGAACTATCGATATTACCGATGGTACTATTGATTATTTGCAAACTCTATCGTAGAAGAGTTCTTCAAACAAATGGCGTTCAGAGGTCACGTAACATCAAATGATCGACAATGCCGCTCAGATTGTCGCGAATGGCTGCATATGCCCTATCGTCTTTTGTGTTGTCCAAAGAAAAGTTTATGTCGTCATTCTAAACCGCATTCGTCAAACAAAACATTTTTAATTTAAAATATTTTTTTGTTGAATGTTTAAACCGGAACTCGAGCCTGCATCATTAAATTCATCACATGCTTATAAGCCAACGAGCTTATCATCTATATAACCTGTAGCTTGTCACCAAAAATATCCACAGCGCAAAATTAACAGTTTCGCTTGTTTGATTGAAGGCAAAACATATGACTTTGACGTTAATCTTAACGTAAAAAAGTTTTGTTAGAAGAAAACATACAAGACATTGTCCGTCTAGCAATTTTTTTTGTTATAGACAACATTTAAGATATTTTCACTGAAAATTTCTAACAGAAGACTAAAAGAAACGACCATGTCGCTCATCTCGTCATAAACAATGTTTGATAGAAGACAAACTTGAAGAAATTGGTGCTAGCGTTGTCGTCAAAAATATTTAAAAGAAATCAACATGCAAAACTTTTTCGCTCATACTGTCGAGTCGCGACATTTCGCTTTACATCATATATGTTCATGTCGAGCATGGAGCCTCAACCATCGGGCGTTGTAACCTCACTAGACTCTGGTCATCTAACTTCGCATTGTCCGAGAAAGATTAATTTGTATTTAGCACATCCTTTATATAGCAACGTCCTCACATTAAAAGTTTCAAATTGTGTCCTTGTTTTTATTTTTTTATGCCAAAAATCTGCATCAGTAAATCGGTTTGGTTTTCATTATTTATTAAGGTTTCGGTGATCGGTTCATTTTAAGATGGTCAGCTGATTAGGCTGACGCATCCGATCCTCCGCGGACGAGCCCGGAGCACTCAACTACACTTCCCATAAGAGAAGCTTAGAGAACCTAGTCGTGCATGAATCGTCGATTACAATGTCGTATGCGAAGATCTGGTCAACTGGGATACCATTTTCCATTGGTTCGCTGTTCAGTGTGTTTCTTATTGACCAAAATTCCCCATCATTATGCCCATTTTATAATTTTGCATTTACATACAACATATTTTGTTTTTCTTGAACTTCTTTCGACCGACTGCTTAAACTGATATTCGCCGTTTGATGCAAAAACGACTTTGTTGTGTGTGTAGGAAGTTTCAAAGGAAAGCAGAGGCAGTCGGTCTGCCACTTAATAAATGAGTAGAGGTTGAGTGCAATAGAGACCAGAGTAACAACGTCACGTTAAATTTTCCGCAAAAATTAACGCTGCCTTCGCATTAAGCAATTGCTGTGCAATTATAATTTGTATGATTTTTTTTTCTTTCGTTTAGTATTTATTTATTATGCCGATTCAATTAAAAATGTTTTACAGCATTTCAAAAAAAAAAGGAAACACAAAACTGTAAGCGTTTTAATAGTTGTTGTGCGAGTAATCATTTTAATGTGTTTCGGTGTCTCGATATAGATTTTTTGTTGCAGTTTGTTATGTGGACTAATGAGAAATTTACAGCACTATTAATTTGCAGACATTTAATGAATTTCAATATAAGAATATTTATTTTTAATGATGTGCTACTTATAAGAATCAGTAATGAATGATTTTTAGTCTTATTTTGTTTTTGGGGAGGGGGTTGGTTCGGCGAAGGTTGCTTAATGCTGCGTTGGGCGATATCACTTTCATTACTATCGTGCCTTTTCAGTAATATTCATAACAAAAAATTGCCTAACACAATAAAAATATCTATTAACTTTACTGTGACATCTCTAAACGCCCACTTTTCGTTCTGGACAAGCAGGTGTTGAGGGTAAAATAATTCACCCTCTGCAAAAGCTGTTACAAATTAACAGAATTAACTAATCTAAGCAAATGCACTCAACTAAGAAAACTTTTGACGGCATTTTAAATTTTTATTACAAAAGGAGAAGAAAGTGCGAAAATATTTTATGTCCAAATAAAAAACAAGTGATAAACAACCCTTCAAGAACAACAAGCCAAAAAAAACATTAAAAACAAGTGTTTTTTTTTTTGCATATTTTTACATTTACAAGTGTCCGCAACGAATAAGATTAAGGCGATGAATATTTAAATTTGAACAGTTTGAATGAAGGCAGGCAAAGCAGAAGCAGGCATATGTTTCATTTAAATGACGAGGGTTGATATTTTGAAACAAGAACATTGAAGCACCAAAACGAATTATTTGTAATTATTTTGCTAATAGTTTTATTTTTCTCATACCATACCTATTTGAGTTTTGCACAAACTAATTACAATTATATTGTTTCAATTCTTAATCGTGCAGTAAAATCAATAACAATTTTTATGTGTTTATCGGTAGAATGATTGTCAGCGTAAAATCGTAAAGAACAGATGCCACTCCATTCCATACTCATCCATTAAGTTCTGTTTTTGTTCAGTTGAAATTTCATTTATGCAATGAATGTTTTTTCTATTTTAAAAAGTCACCAAGTGTGAAGTGATTATGGGTTTATTACTCGTACTCGCATTTTGTTGACACCCGAAACATCATAAAAATCTTGTAAATAGTTTTCAGATAAAAACAATAAAAATAATAATACCATTTAGGGGTGACAGTATTTATTGTTGTGATTTCATTTACGATTGTTTTCTGTTTACCTTTGATTTTATTTTAGGTGTTTTTTTTTTGCCTAACGACAATGAAAAATTCTGTAGTATTTTATAGCTTGTAGCAGTAAATGCTCATGATGACAACTATTTCCAACAAGAGATTCAGATGCCCGAGGGAACCATGTGTTCTTAGAGATTGTAAACTTAAATCGAATGTCATGGGTACAAAGAAAAAATAGACTAACAGATAAAATTCTTTCACATTCAAATTTCAAGTTTTACCAGAAATATGTTTGGAAAAGGTACCAAAACAATATTTTTTTAATATATTTTTTTAAAGATATTTTGATTAAAAAGTTATTTTTTAAAAGGACTTTCTTAAATTCTTCTTCAAAATTGTTTTTCGAAAGAAAAATGGACTTTTGAGTCAGTTTTTATTGATTTTACTTTTTAAATTTCAGGTAACTTTCCCCAGCAATCTTCAATCGCATTTGAGAAGAATTTAAGGAAGACAGTGGACGAAAGTCACCACAGGCGTACATATATAAAAACTTTGCTCTAAAAGAAAATGTAAAGATCAAAAGTAATTTTTTAATTTTTTGTATTTGGTAATTTAATTTTCAAAATTGTTCTTTTATTTTGTTATTTTTTTGTTATTGTTGTATTAATTTTAAACAATCCTACAAGAAATTGCTGATGGAAACTAACACATACAAAACTTATTTTATAACCCACTTGTATCAATTTTGTATTTAATTGTTGCTGTCAGCGTTGCCAAAGTGGGGTTTTTTGTACTCTGATTTTGGCATCACTTTCATATACGTATTTGAACATCAGAGTATCTTTTTAAAAAGTTTTAGTTTTTTTTGCTATTTATAAATAAAATTTATTCAAATATTTTGATTTTGTAAATTATGGAATTGTGGGGACTATTTTTAAAAAGATTTTGTTAATAAAAATCATGTGATGCAATGACAACGCTGGCTTATACAGGCGAAAAATTAATAAGTGTGAAGGTACGGTCACATCTAACAAACATTTGCCGAAAAATAAAGGAACTAACAGACAATAATATAAAAATAGCATTTTGCCGCATAATCGACTTCATTTTGTGATATAAAAACCAAGTTAAATCACACTAACCCTTAGCAGAAGTTACGTTGTTTTGGGCAAATGTTTGTCAGATGTGACCGTACCTTGGGAAAACCAACTGCATGTTTGACATGCAAATATCAACCAGTCTGCATTACGAGGAACAAGTTGAAATGTTTAAGGAGGGCAGTGGACAAAAGCCACCGCAGACAAAACCAATTTAATAATTTGTTAATTTAATATTATTTTTAATTAAATTTTTAAAATGATTACATAAAAAATTAAAAAGAAGAATCTAGTTTTTATAATGGAACAGTCAGCTATGAATAGTTTAGGTTTTCTTCCTCTAAGATATCTCGCAAACATGCTTCGCTTTTAAAAACAGTTATGCATTATCGGTAAGGGTAAAAACCCCAAGTCAATTGCTCTCATTTTATATGTAATTTATGGCAGTTCATTTACTGAAACTCAAAATATCTTCCAATTGTCTTTCTGTGACTTGGGTTACTTCAGCTCGGAACCATCCATTTATGTATTGCGTTTAAAATTTTATTTTAACTATAGTCCGAACGATCCACTAATCCAGGCAGTAGCTGAAACTATATCCGTCCGGTTTTACTGTACTTGTTTCTTGCCATTGAAATTATTTAAAAATTATCAGCCGTCAGAATAATTTTGTACATCTCATAAGTCCATCTCATTTAATTTGTTATGAAATAAATTCAGAAAATTGGGAATTATTTCATTTCCAGTTTTGGGATTAATTAAATTTCTTTTTTAATATAATATATATTTTTTAAAATTTCTTTGGAACACCGTATTTAATTTTTTTATGTCCCATTTTAATGCAACTTATTTCATTAGCAATTTTCTATATTTTCTGTGACTGAAATGTTATTTCCATGCTTCATATAATGTATTGCTCGCTCGTATCGTCTATTGAAAACTTATGTTCTTTGTTTTATTTAATATGGTTTTTCATACGTTAGATGAATTTGTAAAAAGTGGGATAAGTGTAAGAATATTTTTTTGAAGTCATGCATAATTTTTGTTTTATCTTTTCAAGATTTAACGATTAAGGGCAACAACGGTGCAGGATTAATTATCTGTTCAATGATTATTCCGTTTTTTTTTTATTTTTTACCTCGAGTACTGGCAGAGTAACTTTTAATCAATTTGTCTCTATAGAGACGAAAACTTAATAAATTTCATCCCCTATGAAAGTTGCAACATTTTGTGGTTTTTATATGCTGAATGGATCACTAATGCTGCAAACAGCTGAAGTATACATTTATGGCAATTTGTGATATAAGAAATGTAATTTTTTTTGTTCCATTCGCAACATAAGGCTTGACAAATTTTGGTTTTTTTGTGTTTATTATTTAATTAAAATGATAAATTTATTGTAAATGGAGTACGAAACCCATTGGCAGCATAATAAAATCTTATTTTGTTAACTGAATAGCAAAAGGTGCATAAATGTTAATTACATTTTATTAAACCAAACATGTTTTTGAAAATCAGCTTCCATTTTATTAAAAAAAAACAAAGATAATTCCATTAGAAAGCACAAAATGTATACAAATTGCAAGGCAGGCATGTATGTATGTGTTCGCCATTTGAAGAGCTCTTCGGCATGTGACTGAACTAATCGATTGGCCAATTTGTTATTGTTGAATTGCAGTTTTGCACTTTTTTATACACATTTTTGCCAAAGTTGTTGTGTTGCCTGCATCAAATCAAGCTTTAAGAAAAATATGCTTTAATTTCATTATTCTAGTTATGAACAGTGAATACAAATACTTATCTTCTCATACACAAAAACCATTAGCCTCGTCATCCTCAGCGTCATCATCATCATCATCTTGGGAACACTGTTGTACATACTTTTAAGCCCGTAACAAATTTCTAAAGTTATTGAGTATGAAAATATATTTGCAAGCAAGTTATTTTCTGTTCCTTATTTTCTGTTGCTTTAGTTGACTCATCGGTGGCGGCCAACATAAAATACGTCGGCATCCTTTGATCAATTCATATTATAAAATACCATGGTCACGCCTTAAAGGCATTAAACGAGATGGCGCTCAAGCCGCACGCTGAAGATTCCAGTAATAAAAAATCAAAAGCCCAGAGTCAAAAATGCACATTAATAAAAAAATAAAAAATTAAAAGAGAATAAAGCAAGGTATGTTAAATAAAAGATTCTAATGACTACTTTCTTGCCTGTTGGAAGAAGAAAATTCAGTGGCTTTTAAATAATCGTTACAATCTAATGTGCAGCAGACCTTTGGTGTGCATTTTCAATAATTTATTAGTCGAATTATATTAAAGTGGTCAAGGAAATTTAAATCCAAGAAACCTTAAATTTTAGAGTTTTTATTTTCATTGTTGATAGAACTTTTTAAATTATTATTAATAATGCAAAGGACGTGTTTAGAGTGATTTAACCAACCAGATATATTATTAGCAAGATATTAAAAATGTTGCCTCTTGCAGTACACCTTCAACCGAAAAAGTTATGTTTTAGAGTTTACGATAATTTTTAGTTGGGTAATCATTGTTTACAATTATGAATTAATACATAATTAGGTGAAGGAACATGCCTGAAATTTTAGAAATGCAAATTGGTTGCAGTTTGTCCTGTAAATATTTTCAGAATAAGGAATCAGGAGAGACTGTCCCAAATAATATTTAAAAATTATTGTTTGTTCTGGATAAGATAGTCTGCAGTTTATCGGTGCTTATGCCAAATTAATTATGTATGTAGGTTTTCATATTTCAAATACAAATTCTTATTTATGACAACGAGACTTATGCCGATTTATTTTCTAAAAAAATTAACAATTCTTCAGTGGATAAAGGGAATGAGTCCATTTTTTGCGTTTATGAGATTTAGCCTGGATACACTTCCTTTTATGACTAACAATGTATGGTAAAAATTTTGTTTTCAAATTTTTATTTTCAGTGGAAAAAGGGAATAAGTCCACGCTTACATTTATATTGCATTAATTCATTCATCGTCATTGTTAACTTTGCTTTTAATCACTCTTATTTGTTTCTATTTCTTGCCTCTGTTCGAGCTTTCGCTACCTGCCAATTTTTTGTGTTCTTTAAATTGTATTGGACAAAATAGAAATATCAAAATTAGTTCAAAGTACTGATATAAAGTCGATTGAAATGAAATTTTTAGTAAGCGGACATACCTATTTACCAAATGATGTGGATCAAACTAGAGAGATCGAAACCATGGGTAAAACAATATAAAAATAATTTCGATGAAAATTTTGGATTGGAAAATATAAACATAAGAAATAAAGGTAAAGTAATGTTATTGAATAGCTTGAGTCAAAGTCTATTGTAACCTAAAAATAGAGCTATAACAAAAGAAAAGAAACAGGATATGATTGATTTATTAAAGTATATCCATCCCGTGTACCATACTTTCTATAAAAACTTGAAAACAGTATCAAGTCAGAAAGATTATTCTGAAGAAGACATAATATTTTGTTAAATTTTTTTTAGTTATTTTTTGTTTTAAAAAGAAGAAATGTTGTGTTATTTTTTTTAAAGAAGAAATTTTTTATGTTATTTTTTTAAGTTCAATAAAAATAAAACTGTGCGAATGCCCTGAACTAAAAAACAAATTATCTGCAGCATTTTTTTGCAAAATTATAAAAAATGTACTCTTTCCAAAATATACTAATTCAATTAAAACACTACGCGAGGTAAGCCAATATTTAGATGGATATTTTTTCGTTTTATTTCCGAACGAATGTTAAAAGTCAAAACATAATTAATTTGCATTTTTACGCTATCGCTTTTAACAACAAAAAATTTGGTGGACTTGTTCCCTTTTTCCACTGAAACTCTTATAAAAAAATTATTTGCATCATATTAACAGGTTTTGTGAACACATACACTTACATACTAACATTATATATTTACAAATAGTAAAAGAAGCCCTAATAATTAATTTTGCAATTTTAATTTTGAGTTTTGTTGTAACAACTAGTTTTAAAGTCAACTGTTCTGTCGTTTTTCTCCATTTCAAATTTTTGAACCCATTCCCTTTATCCACTGAACGACTCATATGTATATAGACTACCTAAAAACCCTCAACAAACAAAAGTTTTTTAAATCTTTGAAAGAAGATATCGAGGCAATCTCGATTAATATAAATTTAATTTCTTGTACTTTTTATCAAAAAAAATGCTATTCAAAGTTTTCTTAAGACAAAAATGTTATCTCGTAAGTAATAATTTCTAATAAACTCACTATTTCAAAAAATGATTGTATTGCAAATTTTCAACAAAACGCCGTTACAGTTTGAAAACTTTATGAAAACAAACACCGCTAACAACTTAAATTAAGAAATCAAATTTAAATTTTCACATTATTTTTAATAATAAAAGATGTATACATACATATGTATGTGCATACAAATATATATATGCATGTATGCATGTAGCTACAGCGATTAAAACAAAATTATTTGTATACCCAAAATATTTAATTGAAGTGTAATTACTAGCAAAAGAAAAAAAAACCCCAAATACTTCTGTTCTTCCACAAAAACTACAAAACCGCAAACACTAATTGTTAAAGAATTATCAAAAAAATCTCAAATCAAAGTTCTAATTGGCCACCATACTTCATAATGAAATAATTTATGTTTTAAATGTCCCGCTAATATAAATCAGCTACACACACATGGACACCGAGTCTGGCAAAACGGTATTTGATTTTAATGGTGCAAACACAAGTACACACATTCATGCATGTAGTAAGTTACACACGCATAAACATTTTTAAAACTCATATTTGTGTGCAGAGTAAGAAAATAAATACTATAACAAAATGGCTTTACCACACCTAAATTAATTGTTTAACTAAATGTTTGTTGTTCTTACCAGATGACTGATAAAGCAAAAAAAAAAGTAATTAAATTCTATTACAAATTTTCCAAGTTTGTTCCACAATTACAAAATGGAAAGTGAGCGAGATAAGTTTTCGCACAAGTAAAAGTAATTACATACCTATTTAAGTATATTCTGAAAGTACTAAAGCTTATTACCTACTTGTTTTTACATAATTTAATCCAGCGCAGCTGTGGGACAATACAATCGAAGGATTTTTGGAATATTATACTGCTTTACATTAGTTCTCAATAACAAGGTTTTCTCCAACATAAATATTAAAAAATATATCTGCAGGAAATATAAGGAAGGTCTCGTTTGGCCAGATATTAGCTTAGAGCATTTTTAAGCGTTTACACTTAAAGCAAATCTTGTTTATAAAGACTGGTCATTATTTTAGCATTGATAAAGCGATAAATACGGCATTCGACATCGAACGAAATCCCTTTGTTTTTTTACTGTAAATTAAATTTACTGTAATAAACATGCAATAATTGAAATCGGATATAGATCGAATTTATGTTATGCTATACACCCATTAGGGATGCCAACACCGAAATCGCGATCCCGAAAATTCCGGGATTTTTCGGTATTTGTTAGACAAAAGAAACAAATTCTTGCAAGTTTTAAAATTAAAAATTACCACCTACAAACTGATGAAAAATTTTAATGTTTAAATAAATTTTTGATCGATTCACTTTCAATGTTGGTTATACATTTTTTGCGTATGTCCTTTTCTCTGGGTTTTTTCTATGTATAAAAAGATCTGAAGAACTATATTTTTTCACTTCACCTCTGCTTATTTTCTGTACGAAATATCTCCTTTAATTCTAAAACTAATGCATTAAACACATTGACCACAGCAGGCTACCGAGTTCAATATGTCAAAAATAAAATAAATACTCGTACACATGTTTATATGAGAACGATTATTTTGATGATAAGAAAACAACAAGACCACGGGTCTGATTTATTCGACCGTTTCATTAAATCTTATTAAATAATTTATTCAAGCTTTAAATTAAATTTAAATATAATTGATTTATTTTACCCGATATTTCGCTTTCTCAATGAAAATCTTCCATTTATATTTATTTTCTGGACCTAAAGCTTGAATAAATTTTTTAATATAATTATTTCTATTTTTGTTGGCTAAAAAACAGTGCTGAAAATATAACAAAATATGTTAAGCAAATTAAGGGTTAGAAATATTTCATAAAACATAAAACAAGTTTTATTAAAATAAATTGTATGATAAATTGTATGTTTTATTGTTATATAAAGGGTGTTTTTTTAAGCTAGATAGAACTTTAAATTGTAAAAAGTAACACAAAAAACTAAATTTTGATGAAACATTTTTCTTTATTTGTTTCAGTATACTCTGACAAATCATCGTGAATAGACTCACGAGACCATTATATGCGTCGTTCTTTCGCCGATTGGGCTCTAGAGCAGTTGGCAACTGACCCGTTGTTTTATCGCAAAATTGTGTTCAGCGATGAGGCGCATTTTTGGCTTAACGGGTTTGTTAATAAGCAAAATGGCCGCATATGGAGTGAGACCAATCCACAAGAGACCCTACAGACTCCATTACATGCAGAAAAATGCACCGTTTGGTGCGGTTTTCACGCTGGTGGCATCATCGGACCTTATTTCTTCAAAAATGAGGCCGGAGCTCGCGTTACGGTCAATGGAGATCGTTACCGCACCATGATCAATGATTTTTTGTTTGAAAATATGGATGACATTGATCCGGAGGAGATGTGGTTTCAACAGGATGGCGCTACGTGCCATACGGCGAACGCAACCATCGACTTATTGAAATCAAAATTTGGCGATAAGTTGATTTCGAGAAATGGACCTGTCAATTGGCCTCCAAGATCGTGCGATTTGACACCTCTCGATTATTTCCTGTGGGGCTACGTGAAGTCACTGGTTTATGCTGATAAACCAGCAACAATTGACGCCTTGGAGGCCAGCATTGTTCGTGTTATTCGTGACATACGGCCAGCAGTGCTCGAAAAAGTGGCCCAAAATTGGACGTCCAGAATGCGCTTCGTCAAGAACAGCCGCGGTGCCCATATGCCCGAAATCATTTTCAAATGTTAATGTCACGTATTGATCTTTCGAATAAAAAAAAATTTTGATTACAATTTAATTTTTTGTGTTATTTTTTACAATTTCAAGTTCTATCGGGCTTAAAAAAACACCCTTTACTTGTACTCGAAATAAGTAATAGACTAGTAGATAGCGTACTAGCCTATTAGTCGAGGGGTCGCAGGTTCTATTTCTGCCCAGGCCGTGCGTGTTTCTACCGACAAGCCGAAAATCGATTCGCGGCTTGTGTTTGTTCTTTAATTAACAAATACTTCAATTCTGATTGAAGTGAATTGGAAACAAAATGTTGATAAATGTTCGCACGTTTATTTTTCTATCATATATCAAATGAAAGCTTTTTGGCTTTCCTTTTGTAATATATACAAAGTATGCACTTATATAAATACATAATTTTCCTTGATATTTTAAATAAATTGAAAAAAGTCGGGCACAAAAATCATTTTTCCACTAATTCACCTGTTGTGGGTCCACACTTCGCAGAGGTTGATGCATCGTTAGAAAGATAAACTTTAAATATATAAATATATATAATTCGTTACGGCGCTTGTTATAGCTTAGAAGGTATATTTTCCGCTTTGCTGACACCGCCCACCCCAAACTATGCGTGAACGATAAACAATCTTTTAACAATGTTTTTTTGAGCTCGTTAGGCTCGTTTTTAAGGCAATTTCTTAAAACGGACTTGTTCCATGAAAAAAACGTAACTTCGAAAAAACAAAGCATATCAAGTGGCACCACTGAAATATAAATCAATCAAATCAATATAATCAAGTAGATGGCTACAGGGTGACATTACTAGCCAACGGCATTTGTATTGAATGTGCTTAATCCTTAATGTTTAATACGCCGTTTAAATTGTTATTTTGTCCTTATTTCACTTAGGTCCAGCTAGTACTCAATGATTGTTTAAAAATGAATAAACGAAGGCAAAGCAATATTAAAGAAGTCGATTAACAATTTTAATCGATCAAGGCAAATTTGCAAATTGCTGAAGAACTGTTTTGGGACTTTGATTGTTAAAAAAGAATAAATAAACATTAGTATGAAATATGAAAATATAATAAAATAGATTAAGTGTATGCATACTTTTATTTAGCACTATGCCGCTTTTAAGCTCACGTCAAACAAAGCCAACATCGTAATTTGTTACTGTTTTTGTTTTTAAGCTATTGACTTTTATAATAGAAATTACAAAGTTTTCAACATCTTGATTGCTTTAGCAAACAACTCAGCGGTAATTAATAAAAATCATTGAAAACAACAACAACAACAACAACAACAGTAATTTATTGAAAAAAATAAAATAAAAAATTTAACAACACGAAGAAGTTTTTAACAATCGTCAATATGTTAATGATAAATTTACTGCACATATTTTGTTTTGTTTAACAAAAAAAAATCCATTATCATGTTAAATATAAAAAGTTTTTTTTTCGTCGTGCTGGGCTTTTGTTCATAACCCATTTATTAATATTGTTTGTTTGCTTTTAATTTTTTGGTTAACTTGTGAGCCCAGTAGTGGTGTGTGCTGTCAGTCAGTTGTCAATGTAGAATTCAATAAATAATGTAAATAAAATAAAAGAGTTTTGTTAACACTCGCTTAAATGTATTTTGTGTCTTAATCTTAGTCTTATGGGCAATTACTTAGATTTCATCGTTAAAAGCCGCTAATTAATATTGACCCAGATTTTGCAGGTTGCAAAAACCAAATTACTCATACGCTTCTTAAAGGTTTTTAATTAGTTAAATTCGCCGACATGAATACTTAGATCGTGTGTATGTTTATTCACTGAAATTAATTAAATTATATTCATCATATTAATAAAACGTTCCATCAATTTAATGTACGATTTCAGTTTATACATTAAAATTGTTAATGTTTTCTCTTCACAAGTCTTCCATAGTTCATTGTATTGTAGTGTATTGGAAAATATCACATCTTTTAAGCCAATTTTCCTTTTATTAAAGATTTTTCTGAACTACAAATCAATCACTTTTAATGTGTTAATTTATCTTTGATGCTTCATTGTTGTCTCATTGAAAAAATGACACAATTTCATAAACTTAATGAAAAGAAAGAAAATCATTTTTGAGTTGAAAAAGTTTTATCAAATTCATGAATCAATTACATTTATGAGATGCAATAGTTACATTGAATCAATGAATTAATTACACTTCTTTCATCAACCGATTTCATTGAGCTGCTTAAAAAGTTTCCTTCCATTCATGAAGTTCCGAAATACAATGATCCATTAAATTAGTGATTATCGTGAATCATGCGTGATCATGTATGACCGTTATTAGATTTTTCTTTCAATCACGTGAGCGTTCATAAACGAGAGTATAAACAAATTTAACATGTTTGAGTAGATTTTTGCTGTGATTGTTTCGTAATTTTTTTTCTTTATTACAATTTTTTTTTATATAATTTTTAATTTTTTTGTTTAAATATTTTATAGTTTTTTTTTCGTTTTCGTGATTGCGACAAACTTTTTTCACTCACTTGGGCGCGCATAGATGTGAATTAAAAATATTAGGTCGTGCATGTGCGTTCATTAGTAGAATTATTTTATTGTACGTCTGCATGAGCATGAGGAAAAATTCCATCACAGCACCAATTCTAATTGGAAAAATAATATTTATTTATTATTCAGTTCGGAAAACTCTTAGCAAATAAATATGCCTCAATATCAAGCCACAAAAATTTATTAATTTAACAAAACTAAGTTGCTAAACTACAAGAAACTTTCTTAGTAGAAAAAATTTTAAGTTATCAAATATTTCTTCATTAAAAAGAAATCGGTAAAATAAGATATGAGAATCATCATTTAACAATTAGAACAAATCTGAAAACTTCATCCATTCACAAGCTGCTAATTAATTTATTTCAAAAATCTTTTCTATTACAATTTCTTAATAAAAGACATGAAAATGTTCTCAATAATATGACTTCTTTTTTTCTTTTTTCTTCTTTTATTTGATTTTCCAACCGCCGAACTATTTGTTATCACACTTTTTCGGTGGCTGTTGTATTCAAAGCGGCCGAAACTTTGATCTTATGTGATATTTAAATACTCTTGTCATAAATATCTATTTTAAACCATTGATATTGCCTGTAATTTATAAATATTTATTCAGTAGCAATTTAATAGTGTTTTAAAACCTTTGCGAGCGAGCGAGCTGCTTTGGGATACAACGGAAAATAACAGGAAAGAGAAAATTATTTTCTATTTGGATACTTTATCGATTGGTTGCTTTTTAACAAATATTGATTTCTAATGTTAAATAATATATTTTTTGTGTTATTTACTTTGTTTTTTCAAAATGTAAAATTTTCTACACTTCACAGAGCTGCCACACTTTTTTACTTTATTAACTCTTGAAGCCGTTGCGCAGCGGTGATTTTGAAAAGAGTGATGTGAGTGATGTGATATATGAGATTTTGTTACAAAATCGCCGAACTATTTACCAAAATTATTAGCATTTGTCGGAAGTTTTGTTTCAAAACACATTATTCTAACAAAGTTTTAAATAAATAATAATGAGTTTAACGTAAATATTTATTTAAATATGTATTTAAAATTGTTTAAACAATACTGGATATAGTTTATTCTGTGTGACAGTACGTATAGATTGTTGGCGCCAATTGCTAATCGAACACACCTTAATTTGCCAAGCGGTGCTTCTGGCCGGTTGATTTGAATTTCATTTATATTATTTTTTATCAAATATTAAAAAAACGCTTATTTATATAAACAAGGTCATGCATGCATGTTTCAAACGTATTAAAATACAATGTTTTCCGTTAAAGCTTTCGAATAAGCTTTTGATAAATAAAAACAGAATCCTTGAATTAGTGGAAGTTCATGTTTTTGGTACCCCGAAATTGCGAGCTATAAATATGTCACTTTTTTCGTGTTTTGGTAGTTTTTTAAACTTTTTTACGTGCATAAAAAAGAAATGGTTAGACATAATTGTGTTAAAAATATTATGGTTCTTGCAAACACTGTAAGGTTGTAGCAAACAATCTGTTGCTAAGTTTTTTTTTAAAGTTATATTTATGTTTACTTCCATAATATAATAAATATGCTCGCATTTTATAATTTAATAATGACCACCCATAACGACAGCGACGTGGTTGGACTACAACCAAGTTTTTATTCACATACAAAAATAATTTTGTTTGTTTGTAATCAAGTTATGACAAAAAAATTCATGCAATTGAGCCAATTTACACAATTTAATTATGCTGGCATAGCATCATTTAAAATTTTTTTTCTTCAGCCAGCAGAGCCTTGATTTAAGGCACGAATTGTGCGGATTTAGAGTGAGTGGATGGTGGAAAACTATTGTGTTCCAGGTGAAGTGACTTCAACAAATATCTAATAATATCTATAATTCCATATTTTATAGAATTTGTTTCCTTCTTATTGTGATGCATAAAGTTCATTTTTCCCTTAACAACATTTTCTTAAAAATATTAATTACTTTCACAATTTTTTCTTTTTTGCTTTTAAATTCTCCTACAAGACAGCTGAAAATCGAAAGAAATTTAAATAATTACAAGAGACTGCGATGCAAACCCTTTTTCTTCACTCGTTCGCAAACACCTTTTGAAGAGAAAGACTTTCTTCACCTGTTCATGGCTGCAACGAAAATTGTTTACGTCTATTAGATATGGTGGCAATTATTTTAAATTTAACACTTTTTAAAACATTTTTCATTAAGAATTGAGCCGCTTAGTTAAACACAAACATCTAAGAAATTCAAAGTTATCCAAAGGCAGCAAGCAACTTTTAACTTAACCGTGTGTGTGGGTTTTGTATTTTCTTAATTAAGCCCACACACCCGTACAGATACAAATTAATGAATTTTAATGATACATAATAGATATACTTCTGTAATAACTCCACACTCGTGTGTTATTTGATCTTATTGGTTTTATTATTAAAATACACCTTTCAACGCTTATTGTTTTAGTTGTTGTTTTTTTTTTTTTGTATTAATCAAAATCTAATTTAAATTCAAATTTTAGCGGCATGTGAACGGAGTTTAAGGAAAGTCAAGCCACACACAAAGATTTTTTTTGTAATTTTAAAAAAGAAATACAATTCAATTGAAGATAATTATTCTTAAAGGATTGCAACCCCAAAAACACAAACACACTTGTCTTGTAAAGGATATCCAATCATTGGCTGGCCTTTTATCAGCCACTTAATAATTTCTACTTTAAACCGTGGCACAGGTGAAAAAACGTGTAGAGCTCTAGAAAATATCATTTGATGGGAAAATCAATAGCCTTTGGGTTTTCGTTTAAGGCATTCATTAAATATAATTAACACTTTTCCTACTTGGGTTTCCCACGCAATCCTTATGCTACAAAAACCCCCAATATAAAGAAAACTATCATAAAACTCTCTTATTTAACATCCGCATTCAGCAGCATACACACACACACACACACACACACATACACACACATACACACGTTTAGATACAGTTTGTTTGATATAAAGAGATACAACAGCAGCCCCAAAACAGAAAAACAGAAGCGCTAACGACAAATTCAAACCATTTATAGGCGGCTTCGCTTTGATGCGTTTGTTTCGCGCTTAAATCGACATAATTAATACTCAAACAAAAATATTTGTGTGCTGAGCCCTTCCTTATCAGTTTTATTCCCAGCTAATACGGGAAAAAAATATAATTGAATAGAAAAACTGAGAAACATATTTTCCAAATCTAAAAATCTCACAGCGGCTGCTTCGACTGATGCTGTAGAACATTCCCAAAAACCTTTTCAATGTTACAGCAACGTATTGATTTTGTTGTTGTAATTTTTGATTTTAGAAAGATGTTTGTTTACTTTTGTGGAAGTGTGTGTGTGCGACTTCCAAAAAAATACTTAATGTGTTTCAGAAACTCTCGGTTTAAGACTGAGAACTAATAGAAGACAAAAATAAAATTTTTATTATTTGTAATTGCTTTTGCTGTCGCTCCCACTGAAGAATGAAAGTTGCATATTATAAATATGCAAAATTGCCAATATGTAAGCGAGTTTACATCATGAAGCTCCTGACAATTAAATAATGCGCCGTCAGGGTAGCGCCACTCTTTAATCGCTCTTTTGCTGTTCAGTAATGTTATCGGATATTATTGCCTTAATTGCAGACCGGCTATCTGTAAAATTGTTAATATCTCTTGGCTTTAGGAGCTCCATGATTAACTGAACTCCCGTCTGGAAAGATTTGAATTATGGTCTGGGATTCTGGCTTTTTTATGAACATGTACAGGTCCGTTACTTTCGATAGTGTAGCAGCAATCACTCACGCTCATCTAATCCAAAGATCCTTTTAGTATCAGAGTTCTTCATTTAGTTGCAGTCAGTATTTCAGTTAAAGGGTTGGATGACTCAGACTTTTGAAATGTGTGAAATTGTCTCAGTGTTCCGATAAGACCTTTCTGTGAGTGCTAGTTCGAGAACTAGTTCTATCCCACTGTTGATGGATTTGTTCTCCAACATCAGGTGTTTCTAAAGAAATATATCAGAGATAGCTTTGTGATTAAGGATTTTTGCTTGGTTTTCTGTTTTTGATTCTTGGCAAATTTTCATCGACTGCATGAAAAATTGGCCAAAATAAAAACGCCCACAAAATGGCCTAATAGTAATTAATGAAAGATGGCCAAAGAGGAAAAATTTACATTTTGACCAAAATCTTTAAGAAAAGACATACAATTTTTACTCCGAAAAGCCTGCATTATTTTTTCATACTTTTTTATTTTTAATTAAAATTAAGCATATTTTTACTATTCTGGTAATTTAAATGAATTTTGTATACAAATTTTATACGGCGTATGAAACGGTCGATGGATGGATGGAAGCCAAACTTTAATTCAAGCAGTTTTGAACCTAATTTAGATTTTTCGAGAGCTAATATATCCAGAAAGAAACTCCTTCATTCAGACAATGAATATGTCTTTGAAGGTGAGCTGACGAAGCACGTTTCATTGTATTTATGAATTTAGTTTGTAAAGCGGAAATGATATGAAACTATGAATTTCATTACCACAATGAAACAGCTTTATAAATTATGTAATGTAATTCTTTCGTTCATTTAATGACATTATCACAACATATTATAAATAAAATTTATTCATATACATATTTGATGAAACTTTTTCATCTAAAAAAATTATTTCTTTTTATTAAATTTATAAAATGATTTTATTTGTTCAATTCAATGAAGCATCAGCGACAAGTTAATGAAAATGTGGTTGATTAGTCTTTATTGACATTAATTTAAATAAGCAGTACAACGCTTAATTGATTGATTTGACCAACATCATTACATGTTTCTTTACATTTGCCAAAAGGAAAGTTCATTTAAAAGATGTAACGATTTTCATTAATACAATGGAAAACTTTTGAAGGCCAAATATTGAAAAATTTCAAATATGAAATGAGATTGTACTCATTAGAAGTTTCATTAACATAAAGAAAAGCATTCAATGAAATTTAACTCATTTAGGAGTTATGAAACATTTTAGGAGCTGTTTTTTAATTTTTATTGGATTTATGGATTTAGTTTTTTTTTATTTCCTTTAGTTTTTCTGAATAACAGCGCTAGTCGACTTACGTGGATTTTGAGTTTTTAACGCCAAGTTGCTTTATTTTATACGCCCTTTGCAAGAGTGTGAAAGTTTTTCATAAAAAACGAAGATATTTTGGGAAAATTTTTTTTCTTCAAATAATTTTTTTTTAATTTTCTAACACTATTTTTTGTGTTCAAAATGCGCATGCAAACTATGTTTACTGTTATATTAAATTTAAGAAATGGTTTAAAATTTTTAATGCATTTCCTATTATTTTTTAGAATCTTATAAATTGTTTTTACATAAATAAGATATTTGAACTTTTAAACACATGATTTGTGGCCAATTTCACTTTATTACGAAGAATATTGAATACTTCTAAGGGCAGATGAGATTCCGACTATTTTTAAAACCCGATCAAATTTATTACAAAAAATACAAATTAAGATCGACCTTAATTAATTGTTTTTTTGGTCACGGTATTGCTTATGAAAATTAATTACGATCGCAAAGCCAAAGGCAAAACAAAAATAGTTCAAAACTTTTACAGTTACAAAATATTCCTCCAGTAAAAGTCATATAAAAATGAGAGGCGTCATAACAACTTTTTTCCGTGAATCGCTCTTAAAATTATCGTTATGCAGATTTTTTTAAATTGTTTTTGCACAGAATATTTCCCCGACCTATTAAATTTTTTATGTACCTAGTTCATTAAATAATTTTCTCCAAAATATATACTATGTACATATGTATGTATGTACCTATTCACAGCCATGCTAGTACATATGTATGTATGTACATATGTACATTCCAATAATTAATAAGCAAACAGTTGGAAGTTAAAAAATAAAATTGAGCACAACAAACTCATAAAGTTCTCAACGACTTTTGACAGCTTGATTGATTAAAAACCAGAAGACGAAATATTATTGTACATTCTAATTACAAACTTGACAAACAGTTTGACTAACGAAAAACATATTTATAGATTATAAACATTTTCTCTAAATACAGTCTCGTTAAAAAAATTAATTTTATTCTGAATTTTTTTTGTTCTTTTATTTATTTTAAATGTAAAAAAAGTTTAGTGTTTTCTCACTCGTGCTTATTGCACTAAAAACAGTGGAGTTTTATTTTATTTAATTCTTATTTTTGTTGCAGGTATGTATGTAGGTAGGTATAAGATTAAATACCTAAATTTGATTTAACAAACAAGAAGAACTGCAATTATATAAATGCAAAGCAACAACAACACCAACGACACACCACTTTTGAAAGTTTTTAATGATGATCGCCATAATTACCGTTACATATTTTATACCACCATTGTGCTAACAATCTCCATCGATTGGTGGGCTTTTTAACGCCCTATCATACAAGCAATAGAAGAAAACGACAATATTGTTTTGGGCATAAATTGGCAAGTGAAAACGAGAGAAAGAGTGTAAGCATATGAACACAACTGAATGCATGTTTTGTGTTGGTAGGGATTCAGAAATAGATGTGGTGCCTTTTTTACTAGTTGTGTGTAAGAGTAAACTGCTATAAGTCTTGTTAGTACACTCTCTCGCTTTTTCTTTTGTGATTTGGTCGCTGCGGAAATGTGTTTGTGTTTTTGTTTGTTATGCTTGTTTAGACTTGTTTGTTGCTGTTGTTTACGCTGCTTGCCATATCGTTCGTTTTGTTCGGTGGTTATGATTTGATTGCCAGCCTGGATTTGAACTCTTTTGTATAATGTTTGTTATGTGTAAATATGTACATATACTTTGGAAGAACATAAATGACGTTCTTAGTTTAACCACCGACAAACAAGACACGAATATTTAACCCTAACGTGCCAGAGCAGCTTGCTGTAGCTAACAACCTTAAACTGAATTATTATTTATATACACTCACACATATACAATTCCCAACTAACAACCACCATCTCCATCACCATCGTTTATGCCATTCTACCAACCCAACTAAATAGCCAGCCATATGTTTGCTGCTAAACAACAAAAAGTTAAACAAAAAAAACAAAACAAGAAAATCAACTTGTCTAGTTAGCAATCTTCAATCTAGTTTCGAACAGTTGACTGAGAAACATCGAGTGGAAAGGTCCTACTCTATTGGATTTTTTTTCGATTTTTTTCTTCATTCTTTTCGGAAATTGTAACAGCTTGTCGTTCATCATCATTATTACCAAATATATTTAAGCCTCATCGTGTTTACTCGTTAGTTGTTGTGTTTTTCTTCTTAAAAAAAAACATTTGAGCCATAGTGTTAACAAGAAAATAAGATCGCATAGTAAATATTTATAACAATAATCAATACATACATACATACATATGTATGTACATTAAATCGAACAACAACATAAAAAAACTGTTACAATTTTTGAGCAACACAACAAAAGCGGAGAGAAAAAACTTAGTCAAATTGAGAATTGATTGTGTTTTGATTGATTTTAGTATGTGGTGAACAGTAAACGAGGCAAGACGTTTAAACGGTCGTGTGATTAAAAAAAAATTTTAAAAAAATTATAAAGAAAATATACATACATACATACATATGTACATGATAACAAGTTATTAATTTTAAATACATAAATATATTTTTATTTTACGGGAAAAAATATTATAAAATATAAGTATATATTGTGAAACTGTGTTTTGCTTTTGTTTTTACTACATAGTGTAGTTGGAATAATATGCTCTGTCCACCCACCATGCGTCCCGCCAGTCCAGCAGAATCGGAAATTTCGGTGGGCGGTGCTCCCAGCCCCTTACCTCAAACTCAAAACCGAACAGCTATCGATTTGTTGCATCACCAGCAACAGTTAATTATACAACATCAGCATGCTGTAGCTGCCGCCGCGGCTGCTGGTTTAACACGAGCAGCTGCCGTCGGTAACATGCCAGAGGAATATTTTCAACCTCTTAAGCGCTTAAGAATGTCAGCCGATGCAGAAAGTATTAAAGAAAGATCTCCCAGTCCAGTGCAACAACAGAACTCCAATACCGGCAACACAAAGTCAAATCTAGAGGGCGTTAAAAGTTTTTCCATAGCCGATATATTGGGCCATGAAAAACGTGAAAGCTCTTCAGTCTCACCGCCGCCCGCCACACAAAGATCATCCAGTGGCTTATTACAGCCCCGCTCTGAGCCTTTGGATATTGTGACGGGTTCACATCCTGCTGCCATGTTATTGCCCGGTTCTGCGCATGTTGTAAGACCCTGGGATCATTTACTAGGACCCATGCCTGTGAGACCATTTATACCATCCGCTCTTTTACACTATGAACAGAGATTGGCTTTGGATTATCATCGCCAGTTACAGGAGCATTTCAATGCCCAGGCTCAACTGTTAAGGCACATGAACGGCATGGATATTATACCTTCAGAAAGTGGTAGTGACCGCAGCAGTTCAGCCGCTAGTGATTGTTGTTCCCCTGAAATTAATCGCTTTTCGGGCGACTTACATACAAGACATTCTCCTCAAACGGGCCAAGAAAGATCTCAACATAACAGCAGTAGTGGTGCAAGTGGAGTTAATGCGTCGACCAATAGTTCTAGCAGTACAACGGGTACAGCGAGTGGCGCCAAAACGAAACCGAATGGCACACCATTGGATGCATTGTTTCAAATGACCACCAAAGATTTTGATGAAGAACAAGGTGGGTTTTACAATTAAAAAAATAAGTTTAAAATTATGATAAAGACAGCTTTCCAAGATAACAAATACATATGTACTTAGAAAACATAAGATCAGCATCGTTGGTCTGAAACTGTATGTCAATTATACTCATAAAATTCAATTATATATAAAAACTAATTCAAGCAAAACATGCAGCATTTAAAAAAAATTGTTAATAAGTTTAGAAAATTTGACGAGCCAAGAATTTTCGTTGCACATGTAATAAGCAAAAATAATTTTAAATAAATTAATGGCAATTTTAAATTAAACTAAAAAATGTCTGACGCAGTAAAGCAAAAATGAAATAATAAGAACGAACTATAAAAATTAATGAGAAATGTCAAATAATGAGACACAATGCCATTTACCTTCTGCTGTTTACTTGACAGCTAATTTAAATTTAACAAAAACAGCAGAACAACATCATTATACTAAGGCTGATAAATAACTTAATTTAATCGCTTAAATTAAAATATTTCTTTATTAAAAATTAAAAAAAAGAACAGACAACTAACTAGAAGAAATACATATCTCACGATGCCAAAAAATTCATGCGAAGAGAATATAAAATAAAATGAAAAATTTTAAATTTATACAAGAAAATAATTAAATAAATTAAAAGAAATTAATTAACAATTAAGCTACAAGACGACCTAAATATGTACCTCTTAGTTGCGGTCTCTTTAAAATGTAGATTTTTTAATTTTACCTTCGAAAAAAAATTCTACGAAAAAGTCTCTTGGAAAGAGTACCTGTAGGAAATGCAAATTTGTTTAAAAAATAGTATTTGAAAACAAGTTTACGAACGGATATCAATTCCTTTTGGATTAAGCTAAGTTTCTGAAAAATTACCATTCACAATACCTGTGAAGGAAGAATGTTTCCTTAAAAAAATATAAAAGTGTAATATACAAAAAAAAAAATTTAAAATCAAAGGCAACCGCTTGTCCAACACAAAATTAAAAAGAAAAGTCTTTTTACAAACCTTCCATTAAATACGAGTAACAGCACTATGATTTGCAATGTTTTTATTTGAAAACGCTTAGTTAAAAAATTATACAATTTTCCCACCACTCGCGTTTTTCTAAACAATAAATTGTTTGAAAAATATTTCTGATATGAAGACTATTTTAGTAATATAAACTTTTTGAAAAAGTGCCATTTGAAAATGTATATTAAAGATTCATTTGGAAAAAGTACTCCTAAGCGGTGCTCCGTAGAATAGCGGATAGTGTTAGTCTTGGGTTCGCAGCATCGATTCCGCCCTAGACTTTGGGTGGTCCTGCGAACAGCACAAAAAAGCTTCGGATTTTGCATAAAAAAACTTTAAAAAAAGTACATATAAAATATTAACTTTGAAATAAAGTGACCCCTAATTAAAGTACTTTTCATAAAGATTACATTTAAAAAAACTATCATATAAAAAAGTACCTTTTAGACAAGAACATACTTTCCATAGGAAAGTAAAGTGCTTTTTAAGAAGTTAACTTAAAATAAAATTTGATTAGAAAAAATATAAAAATATACTGTTTAAAAAAATACGATTTAAAATAGGTATATAAAAAAAGTACTATCTAAAATGTCCATTTAAAAACAATTGCCTTAAAAAAGGCTTTCCTCAATAAACCTTTTGAAAAAAGTGCCTTTTAGAAAAATAACCATTCTAAAAAAGTACCTTTTGAAAAGACTGCTCTATTAGAAAAGTACCTATTGGAAAAGTAGGTTTTAAGAAGAGTATTTTTCAAATAAAAGTACCTTTTGAAACGCTAAACTTTTATTCAAAGTTTCCTTTGGAAAATGTAACCTTTGAAAAATTGTAAAATCCAAAAAACAAAAAAATCTTTTGAAAAAGCGTTCTTTTTTATACCATTGCCTTTTGAAAAAATGCTGCTTTACGAAAATTACTTTAGGATAAAGTTCCCTTTGAAAAAAAACCCATCTTTACAAAAAATATGAATAAATTCCTCTTGGATAAATTATCATTTGCAAAAAACTCTTTTTACAAAAAGCACCATTTAATTTGTAACTTTTAAGAATACTTTTTTTTAATTTTCTTTTGAGAAAAATACACTTTAAAAATATACTTTGCTTATGAGTAAGAGTATGCGTGAATAACTTTAGAAAAACTACACTTTAACAATGGAAAACCCTCTTGAAAACGTTTCCGAAAATTTCAATTTTAAATTATCTTTTGGAAAAAGTTTATTTTGAAAGGAGTAACTTTAGCAAAATATTATTTAAAAAAATGTTCATTAAAAGTACTTTTTGAAAAAATATATTTAAAGTATCTTTTAAAATAACACTCCTTTTGATGAAATATCATTTTGAAAATGTATAATTTTTGAAAAATATCTTTTTGTAAAAATTATTATTTAAAAAAAAATAATTTTTAAATTTATTATTCGAGGCAGATCTCGATGCCTTTTTTCAAAAAATTCAACCAACGTAACTTTTTGAATTCTTCTGAAAATAATAATCACAAAAAGAAGCATGTGGAAGTAGCAAACAAACTTGAGACTGGTTGCGCACATAAGACTCATGGTGGCTATAAAAACACTATAAAGTAATTTTAAATTGTCAATTCTCCATTCTCAGTTGCCTTCGTTATATTGTGTTCAGCTACTGGCAACACAATTTAGAATCACTTGATCATTCTTTAACAGAGAGCTTAAAAAATAAGTAGTTAGAAATCATTTAATTAAGTATTTTTAAAAAATGCTCCTTTAGCTTTGAATAAAGTGTGGTAAATAAAATATCCCATCGAAAACTGGCACAATCGTAAGAATTAGTTGTAAAAATTAAACCCACCATTTTCTTTGCACAGATGCCAAATAAGAAGTTATTGATATATTTATTAAAAACTCTTATCTTTTCATAATCTTTTTATTACTTTTTGTTCAGCACTTGTTGCAAAGAATTTAAAAGTCTTAATTAGTTTTTATCTGTTTCCTAACAGTTGTGACGCGACTTCGAAAGGAATATGAATTGATAATGTCGTTTTTAGGCAATTGTATGGAAAATATGTATTTAAATACATATCAATTACTACCACACAAAACTATCAAAAGAGTTTTAGAAAACTGGTTTTCGAAACAAACAAAATACCCTGGAGACCTTATAAAACAGCAAACATTTTATGATAAATAAGATTGTTACGATATATTTTTAAAACAGAATATTAAAAGATTTATCAAAAATTATTATAAATACTCGTATCATTCACAACTCACCAGACTTTGAGACTCCTTTAATGATACGATTTCTTGGAAAAGAAAATAACGCAAATGTACACAAGTGTTTTCTAAGGAACAATTAGTTTCATAAATTGTATTTATCTATCATTTTTGAAAACAACTTAAAAACACTTCTTTTTTGATGTATTTAAGAGTACAAAGTATGCTTCCTCAAATTTCATATTAATTATTTTTTGACATTTCATTTGCTTTTAAAGCAGCCATTTGACAATGCAAACCAAAACAAACCTCCTTTTACAAGCACTTCAAAAGTAATTGTCATATAAATTAGTTAATGAGCGTGATAAGTGGGGGTTTGTATTTTTTGTTGCTGTTGTGAGGATGCTTTTTCAAACACAAGTGTTTTTTCAGTCCTGTCGTCGTTTCAATTACAACAAATTTTTTTTGTAAAATCCTTGAAGAGTCTAAGAAAAACATAACCATTTGGATAAGAAATGATAAAATAATGTTTTTGAAAATTTCATTTTAAATTATTTAAAAAAATTTAAGTTGCTTTTATTGAATAGCTTCTTTTAAATATTTTAGATAGTCCTTTTAAAAAAGTACTTGAAGCCTTGAAAGAAATTATTTGTTACTGTTCTTGAAAAAAAAAAAATTCTTAGTATAAAGTTTCAAGATTTGCCATTTAAGGAAGTGCCTTTTAAAGAAGTACCTTAGGTGCCTTCTATAAATCTATCTCTTAAAAAAGTACCTTCTAAAAAGTACTGGTAAAAAGTATGTACCTTCTTAAAAAATGACTATAAAGTGTCTCTAAAAAAGTATAAAAAAAGTACCTTTTCGAATTGTACCATCTAAAAAGTACCTTTTAAAAGAGCAAATATTAAAAAGGTACCTCTCAAAGAAATAACTCTTAAAAAAGTACCTCTTAAAAAGACATCTTTTCAAAAAGTACGTTTTAAAAAATTATCTTGTATAAAATCACCTTTAAAGAGGTACCTTGTCAAAAAGTACTGTTTAAAGAAGTACCTTTTAAAAAAGTACCTTTTAAAAAATACATTTTAAAAAAGTGCCTCTTAAAAAAGTAGTTTTTAAAATAGTACCTTTTGAAAAATTGCCTTTTAAAATAGTAGTTATGAAAAAAAGTTCCTTCTAAAAAATAATACCTTAAGTATTTTTGAAAAACGTAGCTTGTACAAAAATACTTTTTAAAAAAATGTCTTTTAAAAATGAATATTTTAAAAAACTACTACTCTTTTAAAAACTACTACTCGCATAAAAAAGTACCTTTCAAAATTGGGCCATTTAAAAAAGTACTTTTCAACAAATAAAATTTAAAAAAGTACATTTTAAAACATTATCATTTCTTTTATAAAAAAATAAAATAAGAGGATAATTAAAATAATTTTTTAAATTATCTTCGAAACAAGTACCTTTTTCAAAAAGTAAATTTAAAAAAAATATATTTACAATTTAAAAAAAGTATCATTTGAAAAGCAAAATTAATTGTATTTATTTTCAATACAATTTTTTAATATTTAATTAAAACTTTAATAGAATTTTGAAGTACTTTTCAAACAAGTCCCATTATCTTTTATGTTATTAAAAATAAAATTATATAATAATAACTAGAATAATTTTTTGAATTATATTTGAAAGAAGTAACTTTTAAAAAAGTAAAAAAAACAATTTACAATTTAAAAAAGGATCATTTAAAAAGTGTCTGCCAA
Source organism: Gymnocheta viridis (assembly GCA_956483585.1). NCBI lineage: Eukaryota > Metazoa > Arthropoda > Insecta > Diptera > Tachinidae > Gymnocheta > Gymnocheta viridis. The sequence continues at coordinate 139,905,938 of OY101440.1, forward strand.
TTAAATTTTTTTTATAAAATTAATGGATCTAATTTTCAATACAGTTTTTAATATACTAATTAAAACTTTAATAGAATTATTAAGTAAATTAATTATTTTGGAGATATTCTACCAATTTAATTTCAAAAATATGATTTAAGCGATGACTAGACTACATAAAATCCCTCAAATTTTATAAAATTTTATAGAATTATTTTAAATAACTTCTCCAAGCTTAAGGCCAACTTAATAAATATAAATTATTTATTTTAATTAATTTAAAATTGTTGACCTTAAGTTTGAAGAAGCTATTTAATATAATATAAATAAAAAGGTCGAAAAGAAATATTTTTAATAGAATTATTAGGAAACATTTAAATAAATTTTATATTTAGGATTAATAAAATTTTAATTGATTTTTTGATTATCACAAGGTTGTTGGATCATTAGAATAATGATTTGTACAATTGCGTAATTATATTGATAACTTGATTCGTTGTAGTGAAACAGAACAGAGTTTTAAGGTACGGTCACACTTGGCAAATAACCTACTTTTGCTTAAGGTTAGTGTGATTTAACTTGGTTTTTATATCACAAAATGAAGTCAATTATGCCGCAAAATGATATTTTTATATTATTTTTTAATAAATATTTAAAATTTTATATTGGAATTAAAGAAAATGCAAATTTAGCTTTTCTGTTAGTCACGTTTTCTTCAGCAAATATTTGACAAGTGTGACCGTACCCTTAGGTGGGCAGCAGGCTTACATCCTTCACAGTGACAGGGTAGCATACTACCCATTAGACAACCGTAGGTTTTTTTTTAATAGTATGTTTTTTTCTATTATTTTGTTATTGAATTGGATAATAATTTCATCATAGTATGTTGCTTAGTCCCTGTTCAGACTATCAAAGTTTTCTTTCTGAAATTTTCTCTAATTCTCTTTTGAACTTTTATTAATGTCTACACATTGAAATTTATTTCTAATGAAATTCAAGATTTTTGCATGCTTATCTTCACATTCCTTTTTTTGTACATACAATTTTGCTCTCACCGCAATGAAAGAAAAGAAAAGTAAAATATCATCAAATATAAAGCTGCAGCCATTTTCAGGTTGACAGTTACGAATAACAAAACACAAAAGAATTTCAAAGTACATGAAAGAGTGTACCCCTTCCCAATCTTCTCTCCCCATACACCCGCAAACTAACACTTTCAGAAAGAAAAATTTCATAGTGTGAACCGTGACTTATAAATTATGATCAACTTACACTACAGTGAAATCAATTCACTTCAAAAACATTTAGAAACACTGTTTGAAATTGAGTGCAGAATAAATACAGTCCTCAAAGTTTGTATTTGTTCTTATTTGTATTTGGGTTATTTTCATTGTTTTACAATTTTTCTAAAACATTTGACATTTAATGCAGATTTTGATTGCTCAAATTTTAGTTTTTTAAATTTTTAATCGCACTATTTTCACAAAATTAATGTTTTATATATTTAGTAGAATATTAATTGCCGTATTCATAAAAAAAATAATTTGGGTTTGAAATCTATTTTAAGGAAAATTTTTATTAAAAATTTGTCTTCAATTAGGTACAAATTATTTTTTATGAATACGGGCGTAATAGTTTAATTAAAACAAATTGAAATTTATTATTGAGGGGTGTTTGCTAATTCCTATGCTCATTTCACTGTTTCTAATCCAGATCATCAGGGAACTTTACCCAAATATTTCTTAGATCAAATTGACAGCACCCGTTCACAAAACTCTTGTTTGGCATCACTCAATACAAAATGTATAGCTGTTGTTGTTTTTACATTTGTTACTAAATGTGTACGTTTTAATTGTAGGAAAATAGTGCGATTAAATATTTAAAAATTATTTTTATTTTGGACTGGGAATTGATTAGGAATTGAGTTTTAAATATGAAAGAAAAAGTATTTACACTTAATATCGTTTTTGTTTTGTTTTACCTGCGCTACTTGCTGCTAACGTACTGTTACTGTTTTAATATTAAAAATTTAACAATTTAAATTAGTAAATAAAAATATTTACTAAAAAGTTCTATTTTAAAAATATCAAATTCGAATTAAAAAATTTACAATCTGATTAAGTATCTCCCATAACTATTTATTTTGCTTCTTAAAATAAACTATTAACAAGATTAAAACAAACAAACAAAAAATCTTAAAAACTCCAGCGTTTCGTGAAGTGAAAGCGATTAGTCAATTCAAACGGTAGCCAGGCAACAACATTTTCAGTTTATTAAACAAAGCCGTCGTCTCTTGTTTGATCAAAAGCCGCTTTTAACAACTTTGGTATAGTAGAACCATATAAAAGTATTAAAAAATATTTATGTAAATACACAAAGAACAACATTAAGCCAAAGAAAATAAATAAATAAAAACAAAGAAAGAACATTAAGCCAAAGAAAGAGTGTTTACTAGTCTTAAACGAATCGATACCCTTTTCCTCTCTTACGTTATAAAGAAACATTTTATTAATTGCTCAGTCGAAAAAACTTTCAAGTTTATTTCTAAAACAAATTTATCAAAGTGATTAAAATTTATCAAAGACGATCAAATTTATACGAATAGATGATGAATACTTGTTTTGAAGAATCTTAAACTCGCCTGAAGCTTTAAGATTACACAACAACAAAGAGTTTTGAGAGTTTTAATTCAAAAACAACACAACCTTAAGTGTTGAGTACAAAGAAATATTGATATTAAATCAAAAGTTAATTAATTACATCGAATGCAACAGCAGCAACGCCATTATCATTAATCACGTGTCAATTGATAAATTATGAATGTATATACATTTGTTGTTAACAAACTATGGCAAGAAATACAGTAGTTGTTGCAGTTGGTTGCAGCAACTCTATCAAATGTTAGTTAAAGAAAAAAAAATGTAGTGGGTATTCAGCACAACCAGCAAAATCCAAAAGACAAGAACATTAAATATATAAATGTAGGATACGAAAACTCGAAAACTTATGGTAGGGTTTGCGAAGATAAAGCTGTTAAAAAAGTATGACAATTTTTATTGCCTGAGCACCCTTAAGAATTTGAATAAATTATGATGGAAAATTGTCACTCACATGCCAAGTACATACGAATGCGTTCGTTAACATATCACAGCTATTGAACTGACAGTTGTTTAACAAGTCACGCCCACAGATGGCTTAAATGAAATGCATAAGCTCAATTACAGTACACTAAAATCTATTTAACAGATTATCTAATAAAAAATATTTAAAATAATTAAAAAACAATTATCGGGAAAACAATAATCATTTTCAACTTTTCGCATATTTTCATTTTAGACAAGTCTCACCTGGACATCTTCTCGAATCGTCCACAGCCCAAAAAGAAACGCAAGTCACGTACAGCCTTTACAAATCATCAAATCTTTGAACTGGAAAAACGTTTTCTGTATCAAAAGTACCTGTCGCCAGCAGATCGCGATGAAATTGCTGCCTCCCTGGGACTCTCAAATGCCCAGGTGATAACCTGGTTTCAAAATCGACGAGCCAAGCAAAAGCGTGATATAGAGGAATTGAAAAAAGACTTTGAGAGTGTCAAAGTGTTCTCGGGCCACAAATCATTTCTGGAAAATGTCAACGATCTCAGTATATTGAAAAAAAAGCCTCTGCATCCAGATGCCGCCGTTATGGAAGGTTTAGCGGCAGCGGCGGCCGCTGGTATGATGCCGGTGGTAACGGGCACACTACCACCACCCTCCATGCAAACTTTGTCACCACAAAAATGAAAACAAATACTTACTCTACTCAAAGCCCGGTTTCAAAACAGTAAAGCTCAGCTTAAAGGCAAACTTTACTAATAAGACCAAGCCACTTGAATACGAGAGAAAGAGATCTAAAGTAAATGAGATTATGTCTTAGAAAAACTTTAAACAGCAACAACACAACTGCACTCCTACTCCGAAAACCTTCGACATGTTGCTGGAAATAATGCAACTTTAATTAGCAAAAAAAAAAAGAAAAAAGAAAGAAGAGTTTTAAATTAAACAAAATCTCTTACAAATCATTCCTATTATAAAGAGCTTGCAATTTTCAACAATCTCAAACACCAAAGAAAACTGAAAGAGCATCTCATCTCACGCAAAGAAACGACAAATCCAGAGGAGTTCAAATCCCAGAGTGAGAGGAGTTTATCTATTACAAATATACATATTTCCAAACCCTTAAATAGCACTAAAAAGAAACTTCAAGCAAGTTGTTTTGTATCATTTGTAAATGTTTGTAAAATATATTAATTTATTTATTTTGTTTAATAACTAAATCTTAAAATCGTTTAAATAAATTTAAAGTTTAATTAAATTAAAAACAATTTATGTATTTCGGTGCCCTCTGCTCCCTCCAGTGGGAGTTAGAGAAATATATAAATATGTATTTCCGTCAGCAGAAATATAAATATGCAGCTTGTATTATTAATTACATTTTTATTTAGCTTTTAAATTATTAATTTTAAAATAAATCAATTTTATTGTAAAAATTTCAATATAAGAAAAAAGATTTAAAAAAAATTTCAATTAAAATTAAAAAAGGAATTAAAACCAATAACTAAAATCAAACTAAATGAATGAGTATTTTGATTCAGTTGGGAGGGATGGAATGGATACATATGTATTCAATTTTGTATTTGAAATTATTTATTCAAATGAAAAAATCCATGGGTTTTTTTTCGTTTTTAATTTTCAAACTGGACGTAGATACATCAACAGCAACTCCCTTAAGCTCTTCCCAATGTATGCTATTGGAAAGTAACCAACATAAGCTCCTGTTGCAGAGATTATCATTTTATTTAGATTAGAAATTGTATGGTTTTTGATTTGGCAACCAGAAAAACTCACTGCAGACCAAATCTAGAGAATCAGGTGCATGCGGCTGCAACTCGAATCTAAATAATATAATCGTCCCTATTCTGCATTTCGATTACGTTCCCACTTTCAGTTGCGTTCGAATCGAAAAATTATCAAAAAAAAAAATATTAAAAAAATTAATCGAAAGAAAAAGAAGAAAGAGTATGTATGTATGTATGTATGTTTAAATCAGCTACGTATGAAATAGAAACAGAAAAAATAAGCCATTTTTAAACATTGTAATTGTTAAATTGTAAAAAGTTAAAAGTAATTTTAATTAAATAAACACGGAAAGCAAGAAAAAAGACAGAAAAAGCAGTATTTGAGGCCAAACTATTCCAGTGTAGAGAATCTTGCAGCGCCGGAGGTGACATTTTCATTTTCTATACATCATTTGGATTTTCAATCAAGATGATGCACTTCTTCTTTGGATGCTTCTGATATCCACATGCAATATCATCCTTGGTTGCCATTAAATTTGTCAGCTTTTCATATCACTCAGGCATTGTGTTTTTCGACATGCAATTAATTAAATAAAGCTTTAAATTTGGCAAAAAAAATTTAATAAAGAATTTATTACAATATAATTTTATAGAATTTCATACTTACATACTTACATACATTTTCTTTAATTATACTTTATTTTTGAACTGCAAAAACAAAAATCAAAAAACTTTCCGTTAGTAAACAAATCACTTGCAAAACAACGGTGCTAAGATCGCAATGCAGAATACATACAATCAAAGAAAGAAATCAAAATGATACAGGGAACGGAACGCAGAAACCAAATTTGCAAATTTCCACTTGTTGTGCTCTTTCCAAGTAGCCAGCTTTGATAATTTCATTCACAAAGTGAAGAGCGAGCGATACGACGAATATTTTTGTATGCTTAACTCAAAAATCAAGTTTTTTGAGATATGACTACGTTGCAATAAAGGAGCGATTTGTTTTTTTTTTTGTTTGTAATTAGTGTTTTTTGAAATTCAAAAATTGACAACGCTGTAATTTTTGCTTTCAATTTATTTGATTCATATTTATTCTCTCTTTTGTTTTTTTCTTTGTTTTTAAGGAATCATAAACATTATGTGATCTTTATAAAGTATCATTAAGGCAGTAACAGTATGTGAACAAATGTATGTATTTCCTTACATTTTTATTAGTTTTATATGTTAGTTGTTGTTTCTCTTTTTTTGTTTGATGATGATTTTGGTGTTTTTATGACGTTAAGTTGAGTAACTCCAATCGTGAATCATCTAAAAATAATTTCATTCAAGAATTCATCTGCAACAGCGGCATTATTCTGTGATCTTGTTGTTGAGTTTTATTGGCAAAGAATCGTTTACATTTTTCCTTTCTTTGTTTTCTATTTCTTGTACAATAAAGTAAACGAATAAAATGAAAATTATGATTCTTGCACAATCACTTCCAGTCTTTAATGAGATTTATTTAACTTCTGGAAATTCCTGTTTATAAATTTTTCTTTAATTTTTTATACCTACCATTATTTTGTTTTTATCATTGTGGTTAATTTTTTATGTTTTATTTTTCATGCGCATACAGATTATTTTAATCAGGTAAGGAGAGTGAACTCATAGAATGATTATTTGAATGGAAGTGATCTCATTAAGCAAATACATCTGTGCATTTGTACTTGATCCATCTTCGGACGCGTGAAATTCGTTTTTTGTCCAGGAAATCTTGTATGTAAATATTTTTATATAGGAAAAAATAATATCGCTCAAATCGTCATAGATAATAAATACTAGATTAACCAAACCATTCTTAAATTGTCACACCTCCACCCAGACAGAACTCAGCTGTTAACACAACATTTGTCCATTTGTGACTTAAAAGTTTTCGCCATTGGATTTCAATCAATATAATTTTTTCTTCAGTGTATTTACGTTTGTACAATAGATTAATTTCTTTGAAGTTTCAAGATTATTTTATGGGTTCAGAAGAAAACAAAAATTTAGCCTTTTCGAGACTAAATTTAAAATAGAAAAAAGCTAAAAAAGCCAAGAACCTAAAACGAAAATTTCGAAGCTAAAAGACAAGAAAAACGGCAAAAACTAGCCTCGAAAAGGCTAAGCTGGCATCACTGGTGACCACATATTTAAGCAGTTGGAAAAAAGTTTTGTGGCAAATAATTTCCTATAATCAAAATGATTATAATTTGTACACAAATCTCAACGTTTTTTTATTTTTCATTGAAATTTTTGCGAATTTCGATTGATATTCGATCTATTAAACCTGAACTTAAAGGGATTTAGAACGTCATTTTTAATTATCAATTATTTCTATATTTTCAATATTTCGAGAACAACATAAAACAATTAAAGAATTTTTCAAATGCGTTTCAAAATCTTGACTTTGACTATTTTTCACAACTAATAGAATTAAGATAATTTAAATAAACTTCTTACACAGGATTTTGGGGCTTCAAATATTTTTCCTATTCTATAGATATTTTTAAAATTAAAATCATTAAAAATAATCTTTATACATAAAATTTGTGAGCCTAAAACGATTCACGAGGCGGTCGATTTTATCACCCTGAAGCTCAACGTGTATTTTAAATGGGTGCTTAAGAATTAGATTATGTGAAAGTCTGTATCCTCCTCATACACATAAAGAAAAACGGCGTACTTTTAACTCCGCTTGGGATTGATTTAAGTGCGAATGGATTGATTTTTTTGGAGTGTACAGAAGGTACGGACTTCTTAGTAGAGAAACTTTTGAAAAAGTGTTTCATGACCATTAATTAAATAAGCAGTAGGGGATTCATTTAATCGAGCTTTTGCTTTTATCCGTTATTCGTTCAATCAATTAACAGAGGTTTTGGCTTAATCGCTTAATAATCGGTTAGTTTTGTTATTGATCGGTTAACCGATTAATATAGCTTTTTGTATAATTTAAGTAATTTAAATAAATAAATATGTATAAATTATATATTATTTGAAGTTTATTATTAAAAAAACAACACAACCAACGTAAATGACATAAACTATGCGATAATTTTATTAGTTATTTCAATAGTTTAATTATATCTTATAAAATAAGTTTTTAGAACATTTTTTTTGGTTTAAATGATTGGGATTTAAGGGATTCTTCTCTTTAGTTCTGATAAAATTTTACTTGGAAAGAGTTTTTTTTTCTAAGATGTAGGAAAAATCAAAAGCAGTATTGAATATCTTATTTCTCAGACATATCCTTGAATTTCACTAAACATATAAATTATTATGAAAATTATGAAATTAGAGTCATGTTTTATTATTTTTTATGTTTAACACTTCTAATTGTTTCGGTTAATTCTGTTAAAACATTGTTTGTGTTAATATCGAGGGTTTCTTCTGTTGTCAGCTCATCATCTGACTCATCCTGGCAAAGATCAGGACCGAACATTCTACAAAAAAGTTTATTTCCGAATTTCGTTGTTTCTGTTTTTGTACCGTGTACGGCATAAAGTAAGTGTATTTGAAACTTTATTTCATGTTTCTATGAAAAAATATTCCACACGCTCAATAATTACAAACACATAGAAAAAAGTTTTAAATTTTATTACATCGCTTAATCGGTTAATCAAGGGAAATTAATCGGTTTAACCATTAAACGAAAGCAGCCAATTTTAAATTAACCGATCAGTTAATCGGGTAGTAATTAATCGGTTAACCGATTGAATACCCTAATAAGCAGTGAAAAATGAAAATATGCTATGAAAGATTTAAAACCCATAAAATAAACATGGCTTTTTGCAAAATTATGCATATTTCTAGCAATGCTTTTCAACAGATAGATACAAAAAACCATCTGTGTTTCAGAATTTAAAAAATCCTTTCTTTTTGTGCGAAAATGTTTGTAAGCATATTAAAAAATTTCAAAAATATATCAAAATATGCTCAGAGTTTCGAATATGCTTTATGAATAAGAATAATGCTACAAATATGCTCTTGAAATTTAATATGCAAAAAAGCTGTAAAGTGGAAAATATGACAAAACTATGCTCTCAGAAATTGGTGGCAAAACTACTAAAAATATCTAAATCGAATAAATATTTTATCTTCAGCTTCATAAGAAAAAACATGCACTTACATTGTGAGTGCTTATTTCCCCCCGACCCTAGTGTGGCAGCGCCTCAAGCACTGCAGCTTCAGCACTCACAAATAGTCAGCGATTGCGATTAAAATAAAAGTAATATGGAAATATTAATTAAACCACATAAACAAATTAATGAAACAAAAAGAAAGTTTATTTTGAAAAATGATAATTCTTTCGACTTTTTCTACTGCCACAATCCAATCTTTGAACTGCTATAATATATCTGAGCAATTTGTAGATACTCTGCTGGACTGGGTCTCTCTCCACTAACGTTGCTATTGAAAAAATACCTCATAATGATTCACAATTTGTAATTATTTTTCACTAAATTTGTAATATTCATGGCCTGCCTGTAAATGCAATCATGATTATTTTAACTAAAACAGTTTAAGATTACAAAGAAATACCACAAAAATATAATGTCGCACCCAAAGCAAAAGCAAAAACCTTGTTTTATATTATTTTCATCTTAAAGACACATTAAAAAAAAGAAGAATAAAGGTATTAACATTTCGATTAAAATAATTTCATGTGACAAAGCGTGTGCGTGTCGCTTTTACTACCGAAAATTTATGGCCTAAGGCCCCCTAATCTAAACCGAAATAATCGTAATTTACATATGGGATTAATTATGTGGCCGAAACGTACAACAAAAACCATAATAAGTTTTTCTTAACTCTTTTATTTTTTTTAGTTTTGGTGTGCGAGACAAAAGAATAAGAGAAAAAAAGAAACGAATTTAAATTGTAGCTAACGGCTTTCAAATTACAGCTACCGATTTGATTATTGATAATATTTTGATTTATCTTCGAGATTAACAAATTGCTGTTTTTACTGGACAAAGAACAAAAAAAATATTTTTGCTTACGAAATATGGGTTGCACTGCAGCATTTTATATATTTTTTTTACCACGCTTATTTTAGCTGCCGGCTGTTGTGGTGAAGTCAACATTTAAATATCAAATAATTTAAAGACAAATTTTATATATATGGGTATGTATGTATATTATTTTTTTTTTACTTTTCCACAATCATGAAGGTGACAACATTCAAGCTGAATTGAGGGCCAATTTAAAAATCATTTTGGTTTACACAGGCATCCAAGCTTTAGGATTTAGATTTCTTTTGTTTAATGATTTTTATAACGAAACATCTTAAGCGAACAATGTACTATGTATATACATTTCATCTCAAATTTCCTTGAGAAGTCAACATTTATTAGTCCAATTCACCATGTTGTGCATTTGGTATTGCAAATTTATGCAATTGTAAATATTTATTTAAAACATGTTGCAAAACATGAATTTCCTCTCTTCACTTTTTAGTTCTCTCAATCTTCATTGAATTCTCTCAATTGGTTGCTGTAAAATGCACTGTAAATCAGTGTTGTCATCTTAGGTGTAATTACACATATCATGTGTAATTTTTATTTTCATGTGTAGCCCATGTGTAATTGGCGGCATGTGTAACTCATGTGTAATTTAAAATTTTATCGTTTTTAAGCACTACTTTTTTATTGTAATGACGACTGTGGTGACGGCAAATAATTATTGGCTGTGATATTTTAATTTATTTATGAACCTGTTTTGCATATTTTTGCTTTAAATTTATTAGTCCTTTTTACACAAAACAAAACTTTGATATTTTTAAAGAGCATGATGTAGAATTGGTCTAAAGAAAAAAAATAAAAAAAAATCCCTGTAGAAGTTGGAAAATACCAACGAAACGTCGGAATAATATGTAAAAAATAATCTTTTATTAAATGACCTTGAAAGCCCAAGTATTGAAAATATATTCATCATCATAAAAACTTTGGAATTACACCAAAAAGGTCAAATATTTAATTTAACAAAATAAAAGCACGTTATTTTGCGAAAAAAGCATGTGTAATTCCTAATTTCATGTGTAATTTTGTTATGATGCATGTGTAATTTAACTTTTCGTTGGTGGCAACACTGGTGTAAATATAAACTAAATTTTTTGTGTTGTTTATTTATACAAGAGTAGCATACCAAGTGCATATATTTGTATTTTGATAGTGTAGAGTAAAAATATGCTACACCATTTTGCAAATGCTACGATGCAAGACCATTTGCACAAGATTGTGAATTGGGCTATTGTATTTTAAAAGTTTTGCTAGTGAAGAGCTTCCCAAATATAAACTATAATTAAGATTTTATTCAAATACGCACAATTCGCAACTGAACTATCACACCCACCACACCTTAAAACCGGAATCTAATCGAGAAAAAATTTATTAAACAAATAAACAAACATTTGGGAAAGAGATTAAAAGCCAAATGTGAATATTGATTTTTTTCATTTGAGAAATTTTGTATGAATTTTTTTATACAAAAATCAAAATATTTATAATAAAATTAAAAGGTTTTGTATTTTACAATCTTTTCATAAATTCATAAATAAGTATTCATTCACCCTTATTCCAGTTATCGTTGTAAATTTCGTCATCGTTTGTATTTCAATGTCACTGTTTGTCATAGTGGCCGTCACTTCGTTATTTATTTGGCATTCTATAACAGCTTTTTCCATTTTGCTTTATAGCTCTTTAAATCACTTTCTAGTCGTTGGTAAAAATTGTGACGAGAAAATAGGAGTCGTTTCAAAATATTAGCAAACATTTATCGATAAATAACGATTACGACAACTGAAATAATAATTGAAAGCCGCCGACGAAAAACGTCGTCGTCATGAAACGATTACGACAATTAGAATAACGGTGAATATTTCACACTCCATACATTTCACAGAACAGATTGCAACACTATTTCATAAATATTTCTTAATAATTTGTTCATACAGAACTTGACAGCATTTCCCAGAATACGAGGCTTTTAAGTTCAAAATTAAATAACTGAATTAGAAAATCTCAAGCTAAACATAAACCGTATTGAAAATTTTAATTTCATGAAAAGTTATTAAATCAGGCTTCGTTAATATTAATCTCTTTAAGATAAGTTCAGCTATAATTGCTACCAAATTTTTAATTTGATAAAAAATATTCATGGAAATATAAATATACGAAATCGAAAGCCCAAAACAAAAAAACAAACTGAATAAACGAGCAGATAATGCACAGAAACATGTTTAGATTAATGTCGCATCACAAGTTGAAAAGAAATGATTGTTAAATATGTAAATGTTTAACAATTGATTGTAACGTTTTTCGGCTTCGCGTAGAATTAATAAAATTTAAATTTATTTCAACAATGGAATTTCAAATACAGAAGTGTTGTCGGATACTTCTTCTCTGCTGGCTGCGACAACACCAGCGAGCAAATAATAATACGAATATTTATTAATTTCATTTTTATTAATGATTATTTATAGCCGCTAAAACATAAATTTAAAATTAATTAATTACTTTGGAAACTTGAAATAAAGTTGGCCATAATCAAAATGGATATACATATAATGAAATTAAAAATATATTAAACAAAATAAGCTAAGCTGGCTAATTTGTATGCTAAAATTTTTTCAAATATTTTTATTGGTATAAGACGAAAAATACAAGAGCTACTTCAGTGCTGGAACGGCATTTTTTTGTCCAAACAAAAGTTCATACTACTCTAGCAAATTCCTTAGACCTGAGCCCAAGCGGGAAAGCTTCGTATACTTCTTGTAAGTTAAGCTTAAAAATTAAGGTTACATCCTTGTATCCACTTGATATGCTGAGTATTTTAGCAACTATTTCTGCAGTAGCTCATCTTTCAAATAATACCGCAACACTTTTTTAAAGTGTTATCACGTTCCAAGGTGGTAATAGTCGATCAAATTTGGTCGCTTAATATCACAAACAAACATAATTCACAACAACAACAACAACAATAAGACTTGTTTAACGAAATTTAAAATATTCATTAAAAAAATATACAGAGATTTTAATGGAATTTTTTTTAACACGGGACATAAACTGAAGACAACGACGTTATTGCTGCTGGTATAAAGACGTACGCTTGAAGGAAAAAAAATCTAAAATTTATGACATACATGTGAGTATAAAACATAGAGCTTGTTAATAAATAAATGTATGAATAATATTAAAATAAATGAAATGCAAACATTTTTATCACAAAACAGCAAGAATAAAAAAGTTGGAGCCGCATATGGGCTGCAAGGAATCTAATGTACACTTCCTCTATAACGCAAAAAATATATGCAACAACAATTTTTATTTAACGTGATTATTTTTCGAACAAATTGGTTGTTAGTAGTTTTTAATCCAAAGAGATTATTATATTTTTCTAATGTTCGTAACATTTGTTTCTGTTCTGCCGTGTAAGTTGTAATTAATTAGTGTTACATTTTTCCCTTGTCCCTTTGGAATATTGTCTCATGTCCAATTCTTTCTGACTAAAAATTTTTATCTTTTATTCTGCTAAAAATTTAAGTTTTTTTTTTCAATTAAAACTCTTTTAATTAAAGACAGTTTTGAAATATGTTTTCCAAATTTTCCTAAGAGACTTTGGCCTAAATTTACAACCCTTAGTTAACTAATGATGATCGTTTAACCAATGACATTTATATGAAAAGTCGTGAGATAAACCACTATCATAAGTTAACTAAAGACTGAGAATATGGGCCTTAAAGTAATGCACACGATTTAATTTTTTGCTGTTGACCGATTTCACAAAAGCAACATCAGGATTTTACGATGACACAATTGGGTGAAAGTAGCGTGGTTTAAAAGAGAGCAAAAAGTGGGGCCACCGCGAACAAAAATCATGTTAATGTTAAAAAAGAGACATTGCGTAAGCAGATTTCATGCCAGACGCAAGCAACTTTGTAAGTTATACCAACAAAACTCTCCCTTACAAACCTTCTTATAATGAATTTATCCAAATATAATTTCTTAAATTAAGAAGAAATGGGTAAACTCAGATTTGAAATTAAGCTATAAAAGTTTCATTTTATTAAAACAAAATTACGTGTTTGGCTACTTTCAGATTGAAGGGTATAAAACAGCACAAGATGATGAACATTTTTAAATAATTTTAAAATCAAATAGGACAAGTTTTTATGAGATCCGTAGACCTGAAATATCAAGGATGTAGCTTAATTTTATTTGCATGATCATAAAGCAGTAGATCAATGCTCATGAAGATGAAGAACTTCAAAATGATAATGAAAAAGATATATGTATATGAGATATGATCAGTGTTGTCAACTCAGTGCTTTCGCTCTGTTTTTAGTGGATTTAAAAGTTATCGGCACGTATATATAATATATATGGCCTTATTCGCAAACGATTAATAAAGTTAATGTGTGCATTAAAACAGGTTTCCCCATATAAAAATTCAACAATAAGCCTATTATAACTTTATTAATCATTTGTGAATAAGGCCAATAACCTTTAGTTATTCTAAGAAATATTTGGGCAGAGGTTCACTGAGGATCTGCATTAGCAACAATGAAATTCGCATAGGAACTAGCTAATACACCTCAATAATCAATTTCAATGTGTTTTTAATAAAACAATTAATATGTGTCTGAATATTTAAAATATAAATTTTGGAAAATACGCGTTGAGTTTAGTGCTTTTGGAAATTCAAAAGTTAACAGCGCTGGATGTGACTTTTATTTAATATATCAAGTTAAGTAGTAATTATTGAAGCTGCTGTTAAGGTGAGCTTCAGCGGCTACCGTAAGTAGTTGCGGCAGAACTTCAAACAATTCGATAGTGCTGGCTTAGAAAACCTTCAGGTCATTTGCTTTTTTTCTTATCTTTGATTCTCTTTCGTTTTTATTATTGTTATTACATTCATCCATATCTTGTTGATTCTGTTGTTGTGTTTTTCATTTGATTGTTACGTTTTATTACGTTATTAAAACACGCACTCATCACTTAACTGGCGATCAATTTATAAGGGAGAAAGAAAACAAAAACTCTTTTACAACACACACACAATTTGTGTTCAACTGCATTTGATATCTAATAAAATAACGACTTACGCTTTCATCTATTTAATCGATAGTGGATACAGCTACTTTTAGTTTACAGTGGGCCAAAGGAAAAGAAAGTTAAATAGTATATTTAAGGCAGAATTACATAGTTTGTACGTTCTGTTCTATTCAATTGATAAACTGTATGTGTGGTTTGTTGTTACTTTTTCGTTCTGTTCGGCTGCGTACTATTCTGTAGAAAATAGAATAAACACAACTTTAAGTAACAGGCAAAAGTTTGTATGTATTAGTTTTTTCTGATGTGAAATTTTGTACTAAAAGTCAGAAAATTTCATTTTAATTACAATGTTTATAGATTTATATATTTTTGTCACATAAAAAACATTTACAAAATTCATTCATATAATTACATCGACCACATTCGAAAGTTCAGACACAGAATAAGTAAGAAATATTTTCTACAGAAAAGAACGGCACAGAACAACACAGAAAGGCCTCATTAGTTTTTACTTTTGTCAAGCATATATTTACATTTCTTTCTAAAAATGGCCAAACAATTTCAAAATTTTTTCGAAGAAAAACTTTTTCTTCCATTTTGATAAAATTGCTTTGAGTTTATTTTTAATAATTTTCATTCCTTTTATTATTAATTTTTTCTATAACTTTTCTAATTTAATTAACTATTTTCTTTCAAGCATGGTGCTGAATACTTTTTTGTAAATTAAGATAATTGATTATAGTCTTAAGTATTTTCTCTTCTAATATTGTAATAATTTTAAGTTTGTTTTCATAAAAGAATTATAAAAAAGGCTCTATAAATTAATATTGAAATGAAAATTTTTTGGCTTCAAATCTGAGTTTACCCATATCTTCTTAATTTAAGAAATTTTATTTGGATAAATTCATTATTTTTTATTAAGAGAGTACTATTTTATTTGAAACAATTTATTCATCAGACTAGCAGAATAGTAAAATATATATAAAATATATGTATAAATATTAATTACTTATTATTAATTTTTTTATGTTTTATTTTTGTAAAACTTAAAACAATTTCGATGAGAAAAACATTATACAGCTTTTTGGTTACAAAAAACACTTTGTGCAAGATGCCACGTTTGTCAGCTGGCGGATGCGCAGGAAGAGTTACATGCAGTGCAATTATAATGTGCCTCAAAAGGTTAAGGAGCCAGAATTTATTTTCTTTTTTCCCTTGTCGGTTTGAAATAATTAATTTCTCCTCGCATTATTGTCTAATGTTTAAGTCTTTGTAAGTGAAACGTAACGAGCTTTAGCCTAATATAGACTACTTTGGAAACATATCGACCTCTGAGTGCGAAGTTATCGTGTGTTACACTTTTTTCGAAATCGAATTTTTTATGAAAATTGTTTTTAAGTCCATTAATTCAACTGTTGGCAATATATGATAGCAATAACTATAATACACACATTCATTGTATGCAACAGTAATAAAAATAGTAATAAAAACGCTCCCCTGAATAATTTAGTTTTTGTAGCATACGATAATATCGCACACAGGGGTCAATATATTAATTTTGGAAAACAAAGTTTTTCACATACAAAAATTTTTTTCTCTTTTGTTCCACTGTCTAATTGACTTAAAATGACACCAACGTTTTTATTCGGATATTTTGATTTTTAATTCAGATTTCTTGTATGATAATCATTTAAATAATCAAACGATAAATTTCTTTGTTAATAGTGCAACCCGCCAAACATTTGGACCGACCATTTAAAAAAAATGAAACGAAAAATGTCATTTAAATTAACAATAAAAATACAATAGATACAAAGGCAAACCAAAATTTAACTAACAGCAAACTGAAAACAAAACTAATAAAAAAATCTGTGACAAAAAACATTTCCTTTTCTTTAACTTTAACACTTCTTCTTACCAACCAACAAAAACGAATTAAAAATCGGGTAATGAAAATCACTTAAATTGTGACAGCGATTGTTATCATCTAATGATTTGTCACAAATTGATGATATTGAGTAGAGGGAAACTTCTGTTCCACTAATGTATCTTTTAGTTAACGTCATTCAATTAACAAAGATAGAAGGAGAGCGATAGAGAGAGAGAGAGAGAGGGAGAATATTTTAAATGCGATTGTGTGATTAAGTTTGGAATAGTGTGTGGGGTCAGCGGTTGCTTGGCAGCATCATAGTGATAATCTTATTTTTATTGTCGATTAAAAACGATTAAAACAAAGTATCTATTCATGTTTTTCTGTAGTTAATCCCGGCTGAAGGCTTTTAGTTTCTTTAATGAACCTTTTTCTTTTACTTAAACATAAATATTTAAAAATTTTCATTATTTTTCTCAACTTGTTATAACTGGTTAAACGTTTTGGTATTTCAGGTTTCAGTCGAAGTTAAATAAGTTCGATTTTGTTTTTGTTAGTGGTTCGTGGGAGATGATCTTTCTCCTTTGATTTATGCCGCCTTTTACGGATTATTTTATTTCTTTTCTTCTTAATTGGTTTTATATTAGGTGTGAATTATGGCGCAATAATAAGCCGCATTTTGGGTATACTCCATCGAATATTAGTTTTAATTTATTAGAAAACATTTTTGTGAAAAGAGGTATCTATCTGCTGAGTGTAAAGAAAGAGCATTTCAACTACTGTTCCAGCGGTTATATTCATGATGAGAGGAATTAATGAATAATCTCCATATTGCAAGTGGCATACTTGATTGAGGAGGATGCTGCTAAAATCTGCCAATATTACTTTTAGCATCGTAGAATGTTCTCATAAAGTCTTCCCGCTCTTAAGATCAATTTGTAATTTTGTGCACTTTTCATTTCACAACTCCATGCAAACTTAATTGAAATGTGACAAGTTGTAATCCTTTTGAAAACAAAATGCTGAACAATCATCCAATAACTGCAATAAGACGCCAAAATTGCCTGCTCAAGAAATAATAATTTCATATTAATTATATAATAACCGTGTTAAAAGGGAATTAAGAAAAATTTATATTAATTGGACAGGAAATGAAAAGTCATGTGAAGCAGTGCTTCTTAAAGAAACAATTGCTAAATACTTTAAAAACTCTTGAGAGATTGCGTAAGGAATAAAAAAAGGCAGAAAAATGAAAGAAAGAAAATATGATGGAGAAAAATTAATTCACATGTTAAAAACACACACACACACAAACACACGCAGTCTGTGTTATAAAACAATACAAATTATTGGCGGTAAACTCTGTTGCGGCAGTTAGCAAGTGAACAGTGGGAAATATTACTTAAAACGGATGTGCACACACACACGCACGCATATGATGCAACATAAGTATAAAAATGCTGTGAATTGTTAAAAAGTGTTGGCAATTAATATAAGAATAAAAATAAAATACCGCTAAATACCAAAGTCATTAATGGCCAATCCAGACACAAACATGTACACACGAGCATTTGTTTTTTATTAATTTTTTATTTTATTTGACGAGATGCAATCATCGAAAGACTCTGACACTGAAATTGTCCAGTAGTGCGACACTTTAACACGCTAAGCCACCTCGGTACATTGGCCCAGAGATTCACCATGGCACGGACGCAAGGCTATCCGTCGCGGAGTGGGCGAAAGGTACTAGACCCTAACTAAACTATAATGATTCTTCAGCGAATATCTTCTAAGCTACAGAGTTTCAATAGAACCAATTTCACAAAATTGCATACATAATTTTTGAAAATGGCGTAGTACGTCAATCATAATTGACATCTGTGAACTGGACAGCTGCAGAACACAAACAGACAAGCAATGGAGTGCTATACTCCGCAAGAGGGTGGAATAAATGTGTCGAACCTTTTCCTCTTCACATAATCTCCTGTTTTCACGACTTGGTATGGCCAGCAAGATCACCGACTTTAACCTTCCCAAATTTCTTTCTTTGGGACCACTTGAAGTCGCGGTCTTATGCCAACAAGTCCCAAACAATCACAGACTTTAAGGATAATATTCAACAAGAATGCGAACAGTTCATTGGAAACGTAGCCGAAAAGGGAGAATGTGATAAAACGGACAGAAATGTGCATCAACACTGACGGCAGCTACTTGACGGATATCATCTTTTCCACTTAACAGAAAAAAATTGTAAATATGTAGTTCCCTTTATTATTTTTAGATTTTATATTCTAAAAATATGGCCAGGCGCACTAATGTGCTTCTAAATAGTTGAATGTCTACTAATGATCTTACATAAGTAACAGTGCCTAGACTAATATAACTAACAAAACATATTTTATATCGAACACAACACTAACTTCAGAAGCACGA
Source organism: Gymnocheta viridis (assembly GCA_956483585.1). Taxonomy (NCBI): domain Eukaryota; kingdom Metazoa; phylum Arthropoda; class Insecta; order Diptera; family Tachinidae; genus Gymnocheta; species Gymnocheta viridis. Next base: position 139,925,133 of record OY101440.1, read on the forward strand.
GTTCAATACTCAAAGCAGTCATTTAATTTGTATTGTATTTTATGTATTCAATGACTTCCCAAGTGTTAAGAACTTACCCCGTTTTAAAAGTAATGAGTTAAAACGACAAATAAGATGAAGTGAAAATTATATTAGCATTTTCATTCATTACATTTCGTTCAAAGTTTTTGCTGGTGAGAAAAATGTTCATGTTTATGCTGACGATCATGCTTTATACATCAATTCAACTGCGTACTAATGTTCAATGCATTGAACAATGAGAACGTCAAACATTTATGCGTTTATTCATTCAGTCAGGCAGTTTGATAATCAGTCATACTGTCTGTTAACCACCAAAATGACTTTTAGAACAAACAAAAAAAGTTCAAGCGCAAAAGCCTTTGCCGAAACAATGTATGCACACATATAATGCTAAAGAGTATCAAAAATAAGAGAGAACAAAATAGAGAGCACTTGTTTCTTAAAAAATACCAAAGAATATACTTAAACATTATTTAAGCTCTTTGTTGCGATAGAGATATAAACGTTAAATTGGTAACTCGTTCTTAATTTGTTGGCGGCACCTTTGAACATACTTCCAATTAGCTTATAGCCGACACCTAAAGGCTTGACTCTTTGTTGCATTGATTGAAGTGAGTTTGTATGCGTGTGTATAGGATGTCTGATATAACTTTAACCCTTGTTACAACAGCAGTATATGCGGCCATGTTTTCCATTTTAAAATCGGGCTGAGAAAAAATAAATATATATTTTCCATTACTTCTAAAGTCTGCTGAGTATAGATTTTTTTCTCTCCTGGGCCCAAAAGTAGCTACCTTAGAGACCTGAATGAATCGCTTTGAGAATGTACATGGGGGCAAACTGATATCTTTTAATAAAATCGATGAGATTACTGTGTTTCCTTTCAAAGAGTAGTTCTTAAACTAAAAAAATCCAATGTAAAATCAACATGAAGAAATGTTTATATCAATTCATTATTAATATGTGGAAAAAATCCAATTGAATTTACTTTTAACATTGTTTTAAGCGAAATAAGCTAAAACAGTTAATTTAGTATTAAAATATGTTGATTTAAAATTAATCACAATGAAATAACATTGTACATTATAAATTTTACCTTTTACAGAGTTAAAATAACCTCAGTCAATGTTTAATTTTGTAAATTCCATTTTTGTAGTAATAATTACAGTTTTTATTGTAAAATTAACATTGCATATAGTTGAAACAAGATTAACTATTGTGAATTCAACATTGTTATAGACGTTAAAATGACATTGGAATACTTTAAAAAAATTTTGTCAATTTTAAATATTAACAAACGTTGGATTATGTTAAATCAACATGTTAAAAAAGTTAAATACAATTCGTGAAATATTAATAATGACTGGAATAATATTAAAATAAAATCATAAAACATGTTGAAACAACGGAAAACATGTTGAAATGAAAATAATTCATGATAAAAGTGAAAAAATTCAAAAAGTACCGCTACTTTACAGCATTAAAGCAACAGCCATTTTCATTCTATCGCAGCTTTACTACGTATCAGAAGTGCAGTGTTATAAATTTTAACTGAATTAAATTCTTTAAATTTCATTATGTCTGCAGCTAACAATGATAATATAAATTTAAAAAGGTTTATGGAAAATTCAGCAACCGGAGAAGAAACTATTAATATTGTTAGTTACGAAATATTACAGTAAACAATCCAGTTGTTCAAAATACGACACAAGATTCCCAAGCCCATCTTTACATTTTTTTTCAATTAATAATCGTAAAGTATATTTAAGAAATAACTATTTGTAAAGATAAAAAAATAATTAACTGCTTTTTACTAGCTGCCTATCCCATTGTCAAACAACAGTGCGTAAATGTTATTTCAATGTAGGAACCATGTTAAATTAACATGGAATTTCCTAGAATTTTAACATATTTTCATGTTATTTCAATATCGCGGTAACATTAATTCTAAATAGCCTAATAGTTGATTCGGCATTAAATTTATTTTGATTCAACATGAAATTCATGTTCTTATAAATTTTCTTAATATTGTTTCAATAAGGATCTTCACGTTTCTTTGACATGACAATCTCTTTGATTCAATTGGCGTACAGTGTCAATTCAACATGATTTCTTGTTGTTTTAAAGTGGTTAACTATATCTTTTATTTCACTTTAATATGATGTTAAATTAACATGAAACGCTTATGAAGCAAAATTGATAACAAAACTAGTTGAATCAACCGTGTTTTAGTTGATTTTTTCTGTGTGTTTGTAAAAACAATGCTAAAGTTTTTTTTTTACATATAAAAACTTTCAATTATACCTTGCATAGCAAATTTTCAACCCAATCGTTTTCTCTAAATGCGTTATGCAATATATGAACAGGAATTTATTCCTCACACATATCCATATTTATTATGGTTAAATAAAATATTGTCGCGGTTTCAAAATACTTCAAGAGACAAAAATTATTTTAAAATTAGTTTAGTATTTGTAATTCATACATAACGCGCTATTTGCAAAAAAAAAGAGTTATTTATTTAAATATACTAAATGAGGATACTTACATTTTCAATTTTAATAACAAAATAGTAAACAAAATTCTTAAATTGTTCCAACTGTTTTCCTACGCTTATCTTTGTAAGAATGTTTTTATAACTTGAAACGTGTTTAATGAACCAATATATCAGTTAAAATTTGTCTACAACTCTCGTTGCAATAAAAATATGTATATATCAAAATAATTTTAATGTGAAACACAAAAAATTGTGTTGCACCATTTTCGCATAATTACACAGAAATCGGCAGCACTGTTTTGCTTTCACTTCCGCACATTGATTTTCACCCTTCATACAAATTCTTTTCCTCACTCTACTTTGAATGCAAAAAAACGAAAAGCGATTTGTAGATTTTTAATGAATGAACAATGATTTTATATTGCTGTACAGGTAGCTCTCGTACGGGAGTTATGTTGCGCGAAAACGCCATGTCAACCAAAACCGTGTTAAGCGATACAAGAAACCAGTGTAAAAAGAAGGCTTACGGTTCCACGATTTCCAACGACAGGCAATTTCAGCCATATATTTCATATTTTATTATACGATTTTACATACGACTGTATGCACATAAAACAATGAACAAAATTTTCATCATAAAATATATTCTTCAGCACTACCAGCGTTACCGTTTTGGTTAATTTTTACCAAAATTTATTATATTTTCAATGTGTATTTTGTTTATATATTGTGCACTTTTTTCAACCAAATATTTAGAATTATTTGTTTTATATTTTATATGCTGAATTTTCAAAACACACAAATGCACTAACACTGACTTTAAAGTCATGTTAATATTAAGTGTAGACTGCTCATTTCCATTTTTAACCTTTTTTTGAGTATTTGTTAGAACAACGCTGTTATAACATTAAACTTTTGCTTAATAATTAAAAGCTTTAAATTTATTAATAATAAGAAGATTTCTTTTAGTATGAAAGAGATTTAGATTCTATTTTTTAAATTAAAAAAAAATTCAAATAAATAAAAACTAAATTTATTTACCTTTATCAGTCATGTTCTGTATTAAATTCAGAATATTTTAATATCGAATGTACTACAAAGAAGGCCTGAATATATAATAACATTATATTTAAGCTTTTTATTGTTACTTAATAAGAGTGTAATTGTTATTTTACAGAAGATTTTCATGTTAGGTCACAAACGTTCATGTTCATTTACGTCTGACATTGATCATGTTTATTTGCAATAGCTAATCTGAGCGCAAATTTTATTAGAATTTTATGTTAAAAGTGTTTTATTTTGTGAAATGTATTTAAAAAGTAACAAAATTATTATTTAAATTTAATTTCACAATAAAAAAACTGATGCCAGATGACTTTACAAATGATATTTACAGAAGTAATGTTGCAAAGGTAACACACGACATGTGCGTATTTTACAGTGTGAAATTTGACAAGTCAGACGTAAAAAACATGTCGTCTAGAATTTATTCTTTACCCTGAGCGATGGAACAAAACTCAGCATGGTTTATGGAATCAAAACCTGTACATTTTTGTCTCTTTGTTTTAATAATATTCAAATGTAGAGTACGCATTTTTTCATAATAAATATAAAATATATTTGGAAAAAACGATCATAAAATCTATTTTAACTAAATCAAAATGCATTTTAATTTAGGTTATTTTTTTCGTTTGGTTACTATTTTAAAAAGTTTTGGTTTCAAAAATTTTTCTTGTGTGATCACTCGTAAGATTTGTGTCAAGTTCTTTGTATGGCGAAATGCATTTTTCAAACTCTCTAATATGTTGTTCGCCGTTCAAAGGATGCGTCAATGTTAAAAAAGTACGTACGTGAATGAAAAACTGTTTATAGAAAACCATGTAAAACCACATTTACATTTATTTTCATGTGAATTATGTTGTGAATTTTATCACAGTATTAAGCAAAAAATCACTGTTTATTCACTGTTGTAATTGGTGTGAATCTTTTCATGCAGCTCTTTACTACCTACATAAATATAAATCGAGCGCTTGCTGGCTTAAGTCCAAATATTGCTCTTTCTTAAAGGTTTGAAAATTGGGCTGACGCAAATCTACACGATTTGAGAACACTTTAAAATGTTTGAAATTGTAGTGCTCTTAATTTTATTCATTTAATGGCAAAGTAGAGCCAGTTATTTCAGTCATGTATCCATCAGCTTCTCAAAAAATTTTTGCTATTGACGCAAGGGTTAATGCAACACACTAAACGTTACAATGATCTTAATCACAAGATGTATTCATGAAACTTGTGAACTCGAGTTTGTTTATTATTCTCTCTTTGTTTGTGGATTCTTTTTTGTGGAAGAAAGAAAATTCCTTAATCGACATTTGGCATCATTTGCTCTATTGTTTGTGTTGCGCACTCTTTAGGATAGCTGCTGCTTTACTGTAATCAGATGACTGCTGGCGGTGCGTTGCCAGTGTTGCATACACTTATTATCAGAGCTGGGTACTGTTTCCTTAAAGTAATGCTTTAAGATTTAAGATTTCAAGCAGAAACATGAAGGTACTAAAAAGAACATACACAGTTTCCTTGAAAGAAAAAGCAAACAGCAAAAAGGCAAAAAAGAAAACAAAAAAAAATATTTCTTGATCCCTGGTTCTGATCTTGACTTCAGCAAATGATGTAGTTTTGTTAAGTTTTTGCATGTTCTTTCTGTTGGTGTTGGCAGTGCATGGTGTGTGAGGTGATGGAATGAGTGACTTGGACCACACCGGACTAATGCCAACAACTCACACGTTGATGATGATAGACTTTTTAAACATGGCAAGAAACGGATGAGTTCTTTTTTTTTGCCTCATAAGAGGAGCGGTAAAAACAAACGTATGTAGCCGAATGTGGACATTAAAAACACGTCTTTTTTTTGCTGTTTTGCTTTCATCTTATTGTTATTGTAATCATTTGTGTTGCAGTCAACACTCATCATTTAGCTGTGGCAATACAAGTCCGTAAAATGCACTTATATAAGTACATGCATACATATGTTTGTGTGTGTGTAGGCACGTTAGTAAATGACCATGATTATGCGAATAATGCCACAAATAATAAGGGTCACAAAAACTTAATATTACTTCCTTTCAGTTCTATTTTAAGATCACCAGCATTATAGAAGAAGCAGGCAAAAAAAATTGCATGTATGTATGTTTGTACTCGTATGCAGACGTTGTTAATGTTATGATCATCAGTTAGTTGTACTGTGAAAGAAGTGGACTTTTTTTTTAGTTAATTCAGTTGTATTGACGCAGATCATTTTTCTTGTTGCAATAATGATTAGCATGGTTGACGTGTAAGTCTCAGATATTAAGTTCTAATTTTATAGATAAGGTTGACGCAATTTAATGAATGTTTAAGGAGCGGAATGGTTAGAATATATAATTGCTTGGGAATGTGATGTGAACTTTAAAAAAAACTTTAAAGCTTAACCTTTTCTCGGGTAAACAAAAAAAAAGTTACAGAAAATGTTAGCAAAATGTGCGCGTGTTGTCACTAAGTAACAATAAATAGTCAAAAATTACTAGGGTCTTTAAAGGCAACCACTGGTGAAGGCCTGCTACTCAGGGGATAGGACAACATATATGTAGCTGCCAACATGTCCAAGTTTGTCTGCGTTTACACACATCATGCCTCATCGACATGATTGCTACTTTAAAGCCGAGAGAGACGAAGGGAAAAGACACGAGTACGAAGATGCATGTACTGTCATTAGATTTTGTTTTCTCATTCGTAATTTTAAGTCTGAAGGCAGTTGCAAGCAAATATCGTCAACATGACATGACTTGTGTGCAGAGCAAAGAATGTTCAAAAAAGAAAAAGTAAGATCATGTCAATAAGACATGAGCCGTCTAAACGCAGACTTAGTGATGTTCTGTCTCGGTATCGCCTCAAAATTAACTTATTAAACTAAATTAGAAAACAGCGCAATTATGGCCAACTGTGGATCAATAAAAAAGTGGAAAATGTAACGAAATCACTATCAAATATTAACCCATTGAGGGGCAACTATTGCAAAGTGCTGATGAACTACGCTCGAAGAACCGAAATGTACATGTATTTCTTCTTAGACGAACTGGAAGGTGGTTGATGACGATGATGTTCTTAACCCATTCGGAATCTTGATCAGAAACTGAAGATGAATATGTGAAAATTTTTGGTCTAAATATAGATTTTTCGGAGAGCATTAGATTTTTTTAAAATAAAATTTGATAATTTAGTGACTTTTTGATTTCTTTAGTGAAATTTTGAGATTTTGATGCGTTTTCGGATATAAATAATTATAGCTTCGAATTTTCGAGTAACTTAATTTTTTTTAAAGAGATGTAACACTCGGGCAATTAATATGCCAGCAACCAGTAGGTGTATTACCTTCTTTTGGGAAGGGAGAGAGAGGACAGATGGTGAAAATCGAAAGCTTAATTCTTTCACTTTAATTTTAGCGAACTTTGGAGTGGTTTAAAGTCACTTGGTAGATACATTTTTGAATGTGTGCTAAATTTAGATTTTTTCGATTTCTTTGCTAAAATTATGAAATTTTAGTGCATTTTCGAAAAACTTTTTACTTTCGAAATAATTTCAAAGAATTTTTTGTTTTTCTCAGAGTAACTTTATTAATATTGCAAGTTTTCGGTTTCAATAATAAAATTATGGGGTCCTTGAGGTTTTAAAGTACATTTGGTAAACTTTCTAATGTTTGCTATATTTTGAAATTTCGGAGTGACGGTTTTAGTGCGTTTTTGAATGGGCGCTACATTTGGATTTCCCGCAGAACTTTATAATTTTTCAAACTTGTGAAACTATGAGATGTTGATGCATTTTCGAACAAGTTTTCACCTTCGAATCTTCAAAGAGTTTTTCTCCGATTTTTTCGGAGTTATAATATTGCGAGTTTTCGATATCATTATTAAATTTATCGGATCCTCGTGAGTCTTAAGTCTTTTGGGGCTATTTTTAATGTGTGTTATTCATATAATTTTCGGAGAGTTCTTATTTATTCGGAGTAACAATTTTCTACGAGTTTTTTTTATTTATTTATTTAGTGTAACTGAAAAATGTTTCTGTTGGGCTTGAGACATTTTTCTTCATAGTTTAATATAACAAACTCGTTTCGAGCGAAGTTATAATAGGTTTTATGTCCAACTCCGCCTTAATTAACTTGGTTGTGGATTTGTTTAGCAGAGACTCCCACAAATTTAATTTATTGAACGCTTATGAAAATTATTCTCCTCTTAGATCTTCCCGTAAGACCAGTGATAAGTTGAGGGAGCTTCGCACCATAATTCAGGCCCTCTTATAAACAATAGGTTTATATGAAATGTTGAATAAAACTTTCCGGGGACGCCTTAGAACAATGGTTATGTACACACATTTGAAAACCGAGAAATTTCCTATTTCGGTTGATGTTTCTTCGATTTTAGGCAGTTGCTAAAATACTTCCGATATTCTTCGGTCCTAGTTAGATAATTTTGATATTATTCTCCCAACATTTCTGGGTATCTGATCATTAACCCTGAACTATTATTATGTACTCCAATTAATATTAGAGACTTCATTTTGTATTTGCAAATACCGCTATCAAAGTCTAGCCGACTGTGCTGCTTTATAGACATTAATCAACTGCACAAGAAGAACTACCAGACAACTTGGCTACAATTTTCTATTTATATGAATAATTGCACTTATCCAGCGCACTATAAATAAAGAATCAAAGGTAAGTCTGCATGAACATGATTGACATTAGAAAACATGTTGAATACTGTCAACGTGTCATTGAATTCACGTTTCATAAATAATAAACATTAATTACTGCCTTCAAGCAGAGTTGCAACCAGAAAAAGAAAAATAAAACACTGTATAAAGAGACTCTTGCGAAACTCAAAAATATACCACACAAAATTAATGCAAATACGAGTATAAAAGTATAAAAGGAATCAAGATGATGAAGTGTCTAGAAAATGAACCATAACGCTGAAGTTTAAATCACACAAGTACAAGTAATTTTTTAATGGCAAAAAAGAAAAAATAAATAAAACTTCAGGGCTACTAGTATTCCATTTAAGAGTGTGTGATGAAAAAACTTTCTTTAGTTTTGTACGACTTTGGGGATCCTTATTTATTGTGCTCTTTTTTACACTTTTGGACCATTTCGTTGGCTTGAAATTACTCCGAAGAAACAGCCTTTTAAAAAGCATAACCACTTTTGATGCCAAATAAGAGGTCAGCTATGCCGGCCGATGCGAAGGTATGTGATAAATAGTACCTAATTTCATGGGTCCAGTGATAAAGACCCAAATAAGTTTATAGATCTTATCAAACGTTATTGGTACTGTTTGGCGCAACGACTTGAGTTCTGTGAATTGCAGATATTCGAAGAATATCCCTTGACCTTAAGAAATAGAATGAAAATCGCTAAGAGAACTTCAATTTAAATGTTATGTATTACGTTGCTATTGGTGTTTTTTAAAACTTGTTTATAATAGAAGTTGCAGATGTTTCAAATCTAGGATATACTTATGCTACGATATACAACAACACAACAAATAACACATTAAAGTCATTTTTGCATCAGTTGATGCAGACGTGCTCAACCAAAAATCTTTGCAAGCTCGTTATGCAAATTTGTATTTACAAAGAGAGACTCTCAAAAGAGTATCTAGCAGGGTTACCGTTCGCCAGACTAAGGTAGCAATTTTACCCTTTTTTAGAGGTCTGCGAGTTTTTGTGAGACTTTTTTTAATTAGCGACTTTTGCGACTTTTTTAAAATTGTTGCATCTTTTTACCCCTTTTTTGTTTCTCACAAAAAACATTTAATTTGCAGTAAATTTATAAAAAACAAAGTCAAATATAAAAGCAAATTTCAGATTATTGTTCATTTGGGAACACTTTTATCACTTTTTTGCAACCTTGTCATGTACACAATGTATTCAAGAAATTGTTCACAAATTTTCGGTAAATTTTTCAAAGAGCAGTTTTAGCAAAAAAAGCTTTTCAAAGTAAGAAATTGTGGGTTTTGAAGTGCTTATTTTACAAAATTTGTCGTAAAACTTGAATATTCTTTAAGATACGACTTCTTGTTAAAACGAAAAGAAAGTCTGAAAACGAAAAAATAAAATGGAGCTAGCTCGTTCAGAGGCAGAAGAGGCAGAAGAGACCACACAGTCTGCGAGGGATAACGTTAACAACGCTGCAGTTCCATCCAAGAAACGTAATACTTCGCATTACTGTTCGAAAGACTGGGAACTGAAGTATAAATAGCTTAAGCAAGACATGGAGTCAAAGCGCCCTTTTGTAAACTACTTTTAGTGAAACAAAACAATAATCTTTCTCTTGGCTTGGTTTTTAGCAGGAGTCATACTCCTTTCACCTTGACAGCATACGACAGCCAAGTTTATTAAACTTAACTAAACTTGTTTAGTATACTTGAAAACATGTATAGAAGAATATATGTATAATGCAACTGTATATGTTTGTTATGATATATGATGAAAATGGATTTTGTAATAAGCTTTCTGTTTTGTTTCAAATGTTTTTTTATTTAGTGATGCTTTTTATTGATATGAAAAAGCTGAAAAAAAGATGTGCGACTTTTATATTCTCAGACAACTTTTTAGTGCGACTTAATTTTTTTAAAACGAACTTTTTTGCGATGTGAACTTTTGTGTGATGGAAATCAAAATTAGATACAAATATTGCTCTGTTTGTGTACGTGTGTGTGTACAACATGTTATTGAGCTGAATGCAAATTGATTTTTTAGTAAATTTTATTTTTAATTTAAATTTCAAAAGAATGTAAACAAACCATTTTTGTCTTGTAAATAAATGGTTTATAATTAACTACTAACAAGCTAAAGTCACAATAATCTACAAAAATTGTTGAATATACAAAAAAGTTCTTATTGTTTTGAAAAAAGGCACTCAAACCCAATTTTTATAGCAAAAATTATTAATTTATATACATACTTGATATGCAGATATGCAACGAAGAGTGATTTCCGCTAATATATTTTAAAAGTATGTTTATGCAAAATATAAGTATTCTTTTCAAATTATTTACCGCTTGCTTATCTATCGATCGGTCTAAGAAACTCGAAAATATCATCAATGATGATACAAATAACCGTTTACAATTTGATGTCTTTTCATTTACAGGTGCATGTGGGGCATAAAATCGCTTATCTTTTGCACAATTAATATTTAGATTGAAGAACTTAACACCAAATAAGAAGAAAAGGAAACTAAAAGAAAATTAAAATACTTTTAACAAACACTCACAACAAAGCATGAGATGATGATCATCAGTAAAAAATAAAATAAACATAAAACTATAAGAATAATTTTTGTTTGTTCAAACTCAATACGATGAGTATGAGAGTGATGATGAACGTGATCATTTTCTTGTGATAAGTACAAATTGCATTAACACATTACATACACATCCATACACACATACACACACAGTTTGCCAGTACAGAATTTCCAACATTAAAATCCAATTTGTTACACTTACAAGGCAGCTGAAGGATATTTTATTGTTCTCTTTATTTTGAAGTGGCTGCAGAAAATATTATTAAAATTTAATCCATCTCACACACATTTTGACATTTCGTTACACATCACTTGAGTACAATGATGATCTTAATTACACTAAAAGCCGCAACTTGGCTGCAAGTCAGTATATATGTATAAATGCTGAGATATTAACAGAATAACCGAATTAAAAAGAACATTTTTAAAATTCTCCAACTGCTTATGTAAAAAATTAGGAAAAACAAGTTTCGAAATAGAAGCACATTTGAAAAGTAGATATCAATTAACCCACGTTCAAAAGGAGTGCTAGGAAATCATGGATTTCAAATAAAAGCTTAATATAGCACGATCAACAAAAACAGAAAATTACATTTCATGTCGTTTATTTGTTAAATCAATTACAGTTCTATTAACTCACTGAAACGTGCTACCATAATGAAATGAATTATTATTATTACAAATAAATTATTACTAACTGTTGGGCCTTTTTACATACGACTCATAGTGCATTGTTGACATAGACCGAATAGAAATAGAAGGAGTAGCCACAGACCATTGATACTCGTATTTATTATGCAATAATGAACAATTATAGTTAAGAAAAATACGATTTAAAAAGTTATCGGAATAAGGACAAGCCCTCCTGCTGTATGTATGGATGTGTATGTATATCCTCAAAATGCAAAATGTTATTTTTGCCTAAGGCTCAGAAACCCATTTATCAAATAGATTTAAGGATAGCAACGTCTATAATTTTTTTTTATTGATATCATAAAAAAGTTTTCTATGCAGGACATTACATCCTCTAATTTCAAATTTGCAATAAATGGTCCGATTTTTATAAATATTGGCAGGTTAGGTATCTTTTCTGAAATATACATTATTGTCCAATTCACATCCTATTGGACAAGTTGTAACATAAACATTTTTCTAAGCAAATATTTTTATAGAAATTACTAAAGGTACGGTCACATCTGACAAACATTTACCAAAATGATGAACAGACTACCATTAGAAAAATTTTATGGCCATTATTACTGTGAAACATTTAAAACATCTTATGCTTTAACTTTTGTGCCATTTTTGTACCATTTTGGAAAGGTGTCACAAAAGTTCCTTTATTTAAAGAGTTGGAGAATTAAAATGTTTTATGAAAATATTTCCCGTAATGTTATACATAGAGGTTCGCGTTTATTAAAAATAATATAAAAATAGCATTTTATGGCATAATTGACTTCATTTTGTGATATAAAAACCAAGTTAAATCACACTAACCCTAAGTAAAAGTACTGGCTACGTTTTTTTTGGCAAATGTTTGTCAGATGTGACCGCACCTTAACACTATTTAAACAATATTCAATAGGTTATGATTTGGACAATAATATTTATGTGGAATATTAATAAACCCATTTAAAAATACTTTTTGTTTTTGTGGAGAAAATTATTCATAAACATTTAAAACATGGATTTGTATTTGTATTTTGTATTTATTGTGAGTATGAGTTTCTAATACAACAAGACATAACTGTTCAATTCACAAGCTCGTATTAATGTCGTATGTGTTGTGTAATCGTCTAATTATACACTATTGTATTTTTTTAATGGGTAATTTGGTAAGTGTGTTATAATTATACGCTTGAATTTTATATGTTTTATAAATGGTATTGAGGACAGGTATGGAAAACTTCTATTTGTAACGCGAAATTCCGCCAAAAGTTGCAAAATTTAGAACAAGTTGTAAAATCTTCTAAAACGAGATAGAAATGCAAGAAATGTGGAAAACTCGCAAAAAACTTCAAAAATGGCGAAAATTCGCAATAACTTCCAATCATTGGGAAGATTTAAATGTTTAATATCATTTAAAAGTCGATGAAACAATAAAAAATAGAAAAAGAGACCCCCATTGCAAAAACGCGAAATTTCGCAAAAAGTTGCAGATTTTTGAAAAAGCCAGCGAGCGACATTTGTGGCGATTTATCTGTTCACAAGCCCATAAACAAATATCGTTTCTTTAACGATAAGCCATACGACGGGGCTTGTGAATTGAACAATTATCTTAAAATTTATAGTTTTACAATCAGACAAATTATATAGTATGATACTATGTAATTGAGTATAATAAACCTACCGAAGCAAAGGTTTCTTTCTACTTTTTCTGTAGTCAGACTTGTCGTAACGAATTCGTTAAGACTTTTCCGAGGTTTGTCTGAAATCAAACCTGTCGACACGAATTCGTTAAGACATTTCGGAACTAAAATTTAATTTTAAAAAATATATAAAACTTTGATTTAAATTTACATAAGTAAATGAAAAAAATTTTTAATTTACAAAAGTTTATTGTAAATACTTGCATTTTTATTTCGAATCTGTTTTCAAGCACTCATTTATACCATTCCTACAAGATGAACAATTTAAACCGATAAAGTATTGCGTGGAATCCTTATATTCTCTATTCAGAAAACGAAGTTCTAGCTTATACGGAGGTACCCACAGAAAGCACATCTACTCAATCTATTCAACAACAACGAAATTTCTGGTCAGCCCCACCACGCGGGTTATATCTGGTAAAAAATTAGTATTTTTAGTTATAACTAGACTGGAAATTCGAATACGATAGTAAAAAAATTTAAAGATTATGATAAATTTTCGGTTTCCTACTCCAGAGTTTTAGTTAGCGACATCAAAACAAGTCAACTCTCAAAAGCAAATCTTTCCATTGACAACAACTTTTGTTCAACACAATTAAACATGTCAGCTAAATACCCTCTCACATGGCCTCACATCATATGAACGATTTCCCAAAAATCAGTAAATAATATAAATTGCTTTGCTTAACTCGCATTTTCATTTTAATTGAAAAGTAATCGAAAAACTATTGCCACCCTATAGAAAATGTGTGAAACTAAACACAGACACATTGAGAAGCGCCTGAGGGGCGTGACAAATTTGTTTGATAAGCAATACATGACTTTATTACCAACAAAAATGTTTTATTAAGTGTCAACTTATTGTTGACAATACAACCTTCTAATCTACCCGGATATTTTCTTTTCTCTCACTTCATTTTATTCACAAATGTCAGCGGCAACCACAAAACTCAACAGCCAGAGTCTTTCAATGTGTCGTTTGCCGTTTGTTGCATTTGCCATTTGCTGTTAAAAGCCAGCTGTAATCGACTCTTAAATGTTTTCAATATTTATGACAATTTAATGAAGTACGACTACATATACTCGTACATAGTTCTTTTCACACTCTCTGTCTTCTCTATTGCATGCACATTCCCTGGAGTATTGTCATCTTTACTATACAAACTGTGAACTGATGAGTGTTTGTGTGCAAGTTAATGGAGAGATATTTTACATGAGTAATGTATTTGATTAAGGATAAAATGTTTGGTATTTTGAAAAAAAAAAGAAAAAAAAAAAAACAAAAAAATGTAATAATAATGATCTTGCAAAATTGTAAATGACAGAAGGAAAGGGAAAAGTTAATGGCATCACTAATTGATGCAGGATTTGTTCTTGTATGTATGTACATGATGACTACATACTTTTTGACAAACATACATACATGTGTACATATTTTGTAAAAGAGAAGTTAATTAAGATTGACAACAATATCGGGGTTTGATGGAACTAAATAGTTTAATGATCGAGAATTGTTTAATTGGAAATTAATTTGTTTGAAGAAGGAAATTAATAATTGCCAGTTTCATTCAACTTAAATTTCTGGTTAATGGCTTTTTTTTTTTTTTTGTTTGAAAACGAATTTTATTTTCAACCGACTTTAAAAACGAAGGAGGTTATCAATTTGTCTGTATGTTTTTTAATGTTCATCAAGCAAAATTATATCATTTGTAAGCTGGTTTTAAAAATTCTTTGCCTGTTTCAAAGAGCATGCTTGCAGTTTGGTTGCATATTTTTATTTTTTAAAATCGGTCGGACGATTTTTCTGCCCGAAATATTGAATATCACATTTATGGACAGATTTAAAAAGACATATTCATTTGTAAGCCGATAGCAAAACTTATTTTTTATACGAAAGTGCATGCTTGCAGTTTGGTCCCATGGAATAATAAGTGAACATCGGAAGTCCTTAATATTGAATATCGCATAACTCCGCCATTTAATACACAAATTCAAAACTTTGTTTATTTGAGATCGACTTTTTGCCAGAATTATTTTAATTAAAATTTTATTGATCTATCGATAGTGTAAAATTACTGAAATTTCCTTCTTTTTTACGGTTCCTAAATCAGAATTCTATTGCCTTCTGCCAGTGGCTTCTGTATCGTGAGGCATAACCCCCAGGCACCGCGACCAAATGGTCTTTTGTACAGCTCCTAAATTCACTGCTTCAGCCTTACGCTACGAATGAAGCCAATTGCCAAGCACAATGAGAGTTCATACAAACTTTTCTTGGAGTAATGAACTAGTCTCCAATGAGTTTAGCCCTGCAAGAACGCAAAATCGGGCATTCGCGCAACACATACTCCGAGCTTTCGTCGCACAAATCGCAAAACCTACACAGTTTGATATCGGTGTTCCCAATAGTGAACTAATGGTATCTAAGATTACAGTATCCAGTAAACCACAGCGTGATCGTTCTTACCCGCTCCTATTGAGTGACAAAACGGTTCGACTACCTAAGTCCCTTCAGATTTTCCCCCACATAGCCATGTGCTGTGCTGCAAAATGGTTCCGGTTCAATAAACATCGTCACAATAGTGGCTCTCATGACTAAGAGCCCGGTGTCAGCACAGTGTTAGCTTGTTGTAGGCCCCAAGTTCATTCAGTGACGTCATGCATTTCCCAACCAACACAGACCTTATCTCGAGAGAATTTAAAGTCTTTAAACAACTTGACTGTCAGACATTAAGTATACCCTAATACCCCTTGATATTTTTCTCAAGCACTCTGTAGCAGTGAACTGTAATAAGTACACAATTGAAATTTTCATAATACAGTCGAAGCCCGGTATAACAAATACGCGCTTTAACGAAAATCCGATATAACGAATGATCAAATTTTTCCATTAACAACTACCTTATATTACGAATGGTGAAATTATTTTACGCCCGGTTTAGCGAATCGTACAGAAAAAGCAAAACCAAAAGTCGTTACAATATCGTTAGTGTTTCTCTTGGTTTTTGTTTTTTACTTTTTAGTGGGAGAGCATGCATGTTGGCTATTTTCAAGCATAAATTATATTTGATGTTTTGCGAAAACAGGATAGTGAATAGAAAAAGAATATCATTCAGTGAAAAGATTAAAATTTTGGAGTATTATAAGAAAGGTTTAATCCTTTCAGTGGTAACTCAAAATCCTCAATATTTACTCAAAAAAAGATTGAAAATAAAATTGTGGAAAACTTTAAATATACAAACAATGGAACTAAAAATCGGCAATCCTTAAAAAAAGATGAATATCCCATTATAAAAAAAAGAATTGTATAGTTGTATTTCAGATTTTGATGAGGAGGATGATATCCCACTCTCAATATTATTACATGAGACGTGGCGTTCGTCTATTTAGCGTAGTTTTTCCACATGTAGATTTATTTATTAATTTAAACTTTTTTATATTTTAGTTTATTTGATAAAATTTCAGGTAACATTTAATTTAGACGTTGTTTACATCGAATGAGGATCCTATTGACTACACCAAAGTTGAGAATGAAAAAAAAAAACGAAAATAATGTTCCATCAGTAGAGCCAGAAGTACCTACTATTAAGAATATAGATGCTATAAAACTGTTGTAAGCCCGCATCTTATGGTGTGATCAAAATAAAATTGATTACTCAAAATTTTCTGCCATATAAACAGCCATTTACTACGTATTTTTTAAATAACTGATGTGTATTAATTTACAAGTACGTTTACTGAGATAAATAATATTAAAAATTTTAATTCAATGCCAAATGACTCTTGTTCGGTATAGCGAATCTCCCACTTTAACGAATGCGTCTGACATTATATCATTCGTTATACCGGTCTTCGACTGTATATGTATTACTATTAACGTTATAACAATAGATGCCAAGGATAATAGAAATAGTTAAGAACTAGACAAGATATAATATTTTTTTTATCTTTTTATGAACTGAAACTGGCAGATATTGTACAAATAAATTTTTTGAACTGCCTTGCTTTCAAGTCGGCATTCTATTAATAAAAAATATGCCATATTCAAGCAAGTTTGTAAGTTTTTATGGAAGCTCCGTTTTTTGCTGAGATAACCACTACTTTCAATTTACATAGGCTGCTCTGCAAGGATATTGCGATATCGCTTAAAACGTCAGAGAAAAGCATTTTCGGCAGTTTAAGAATTTTGTGAAAAAGAAATAAGAAAAAAAATATCGAATTTATAAAGAGATAACTTTCTCTAGCTCAGTATTTATATTTCTTTAACCACAAATAGCAAAATATACAATTTCTATAGGTCTCACCTCAAATATTATTTATAAAAACTGTTAATTACACCGCATTTAAATTGGTCTTGTTCAAATATTATTATCTCGACTATAATGATGGCAAACATGACATTACACTTAAATTAAATAACTTCACGAGTTTATTGCATTTTTTAAATATGGCAGGGTAACGAACGAAGACTCTGGACATTGTTTTGACATGAAATTTCCATTACTACTATTATTATTATTGTTATTATTATTGGCAAATAAATATAAATTTACTGATAAAATGTGATTATTTACAAAGTTGCCGTTTGAAACGACAGCAACAATGAACTTTTTGCTGGCCAATTATCGTGTTAAGTACTAATCAAAATGGCTGTGACAACAAATTTAGCTTAACAAATCTCCTTTGGAGCTTTGAGAGACCACATAATATTCCCGTAGGTATACCTAACTCGCTAAATTGTAATTCCAGAATCGTCTGGTGACCGCTCATTTGTCTGTTAATCTAAACTCACAATTGCATAATGTTGGTTTGCTTATGTTAAGGTAAATTAGGGCGGTCCTGGATCTTTAATCATATTTTACACATTTTGGAAACGGTGTTGAGCTCCACCAAAATGAAACAAAAACTTAATATTTGATATAATGATTGCGAAATTCCTGTCAAAACCGCAATAGACAAATAACAGAGCATTAATTGTAAAACAACTAATTATAGCAGTTACACAAGTATCCATTTGACCACATTTAGTGCCAACAACAATTAAAAAATGTTCAAAATATTATTAGAAATTCAAGCAAACTGAATAATCACTAACGACGTGTTGTTTCTATTAGTAAAAACAGACAAATGTTTGACCAAAAAACAACTTCAAAGAGTCATACTAAATAAATAAAATTCTACAAATAATTTACAAAGCTTATAGCTGATGATAGTTGAAGACAACTTTAACTTGCAGTGAACAAAAACAAAAAAAAAAAAGCAACCCACAGTGGAGCTTATCGCTGAAGTAGTGATGATAAATTTGTGTCTGCTTTTCTACTGATCCCATTGATAGCAAATCATGTAGACAAAAGTCATAGAGAAGGACTTAAACTTAAAAAAATCAAACTCTTGACCAACCTTCCAGAGTTGACGATGAGCTATTAGAGGTCCAAGTCAACCCCCTCGTGTTTTAAGAACCTTTTAGGGCTGATAAGTTTTATAAGTGTTACTTGCTACTTTATGATTTTCGCATTTATTATATTTTAATCCATCGGATCGGTGTTTAGAAGATACTAATTTATTTCTATTATTTTATCACCCAGACTCACTGTATGATAAAACTTCTTGTAAAATTAATTTTATTATTTCGAAAATATGGCAAAGCCACGGCAAACACCCCATTTATATGGAAAATTTATAATAAATGCATCAACTTTTAAGGAAAATTAAGCAAGGAATTTGTGTTTATGCAATCCAGACAGCCAGCTCGTCTAGAACATTTTTATGAAAATCAGTAAAAAAAACCAAGAGCTTTTCACATCTACACTTTTTACTGAAGTAGGCAGATTGTCTGGGTTATACTGCACTTTTAAATAATTTGTTGATTAATTTTCTTTTACAATGCAGAATATATAGATGATGTTGTGTCCTTTAGTATCAGCTATTGGCAAGTTATGATAACGGTGAGCCTACTATGAAAACAAATGTAAAATATGTAAAAAGTAAATAAGAAACAATTGCGCTTAATAAATATAAGAAACATAAAAACTACTAAGCGATTCAGTTAGACTTTTCTCTTCTATATTTTTTTTCCTGTGCCAACTATCGTGTTATTACATAATTTTTATTTAAGTCAACTTATTAGACACTGTAATGTTGTTATCATACATAAAATTAAAAAGCAAAAACAAGTGGAAAAGGTGTAGAAGCGCGTCAGTCAGTTAGTTGGAAAATTAAAATGATATTTGCATGTTAAGCATGCATACACTCGAACACTTGCTATTTGTTTAAAAATTTATTTAGTTTTCACCAAAAAATGCGAAACAAAGAAACTTTCATATGATATCTTAAAATATGCACATTCGAAAAGACGTGGCAACTAATGAACCACAAGGGGTGTTCAAAGCTTTATACAAAGCCTTTCATAATTATTTTCTTCTAAGCAGTGCTGAGATTAGATCAGTAAATAAAAATATAATAAAAATATGAACTATTAATTTTTTGGCCACTTAAAAAAACGATAGTAAAGGACATAAGCTTACAGATAATAAGACTCTTGATCATTGCGTTTGAATGTACGCTGAGCAATAGGTGGTCAAAGCCGGAGCTTGTAACTTTTATATATCTAAACCGATTTGAATGAGTTTTAATTTTTTTGTGAAATTAATAAGAAGACAACAACGGGAGTACATCTTCAAATTATCCTTGATACTTCAAAAAATATTTGGCTTTGAGCTTTGCAATTTCTGTTTTCGTTCGATCTTGATTTTATTTTCAAAAACTATGTTTTGATGAGCAATAAACGCTCCCAAAAAATTATATATAAAATTGCATTAATTATGCCAATTGTTCGAAACGTGAAAAACAATCAATGAAAGGATTTTTAGGTGAGTTTGAATAATTCTTGCAAAAAGCAACCGACTGCAAAGACGGAGAGACGGACAGATAGACTCTTGAAATTGCTGAACGAAATTCCAACTGAGTTTAAGGAAGAAAAGAAGTTATGCTGAGTTTTTGTAAATTATAATGAGCATACATATTTACATACTTAAATTGATTTAACAGCAAACTGATTATCGTCCATTCTCGTTTTCTTATATTTTATGAAAATAGTAAAAAGTTCGGTAAATTCAAATAAATTATTTTATAGAACTATTTGTCCGAAAATTTCATTCCGTTTTATCTGTGAATGTTTGGCGTACATACACAATTATGAATAGGGCAAGTTTTTATGCCTTTTGCATGAAAAATATGCATTTGCATATCTTTAAAATTTTTCCTGAGAAAAGCTTTTTTGATATAACTTGCATAAATTTGCATATTACGCAGGCTGGTAACTCTTTTTAACGAAAATCGCATGTGGTAACTGACGCAGCTCCATAAGTGGTCTCCGCAATGCGATCATTAAAAATTGTTTTGTTCACTTACATTTTGCAATGGTAACTCATTTGTTGCAAATTGTAAAGCCGTTTTTCATAAGGTACTCGTTGAACTACATTCATACGTAGTATATAGTATTTTTCAAAATAAACATACTGTCTTAATTAATTTCTAAGCGTCGTCTCGTATCAATGTAATGCATTCTACGTACCCAAGTATGATCGATCAATCCTCCAAAGCCCTGTACCACTAGATGGGGCTCTTGGTTAAAGGCTGCTATATATTTTTTCGACAACATAATGGAAATAAGCAGCATTTAAAATGAGCATTGTTTAAGAATTCACCGGTAGGAACAGATTTAGCATACATTAAAATTAATTTTGAAAGTAAAATCAAATTTGAAACTAAAGGATTTTCTTTAAATGAAAGATTATCCGTCATAGAAGATGTAAAAGAAAAACTCCAGAGTATTAAGAATAAAATATTTATAGAACAACAACGAACTGTCGAAATGTTGGCCTTCAAACGTTGACCAAGATTAAAAACAGCATATACAGTAACATCGACTGATACGTATATTTTCAATATATTCAACCGTTTTGTGCAATTTGAAAACTTGGGAAATATATGATTATACTTTCTAATAAACGTTTGTGTAAATAAAACAGATTGAAAATTACTAGTCTGTGTTTCTTCGGGTGCATATTTTACAGATTTTTTTTGGGAATATTTGCATGCATATTTTAATTATTTTTTTGCGTATTTAAACTTGCCCTGAATATGAATATAAGAAATTTTACCCAAAATATAAGTTTTGAGACTATTTTATTTGTTATATTGTAAACGGATCATATTTTCACTAGAGAACGTTACACGTATATTTTTAAAAGGACATTTAAAAATTCAAAATAAAAAACAATTCGCATGACCTTTACCAAACCACTTGTTAACTTTTATTACTATGAGGCATCCTACAACGATTTAATAGAATCTTTAACGAAAAGGTTACGATGCTTATAAGCATGATTTTATAAAGAATAATCAGTTTTTGCTGAACTCTGATCGTATTTATAACAAATATGTGTATATATTTTAATATTAAGGATGTATACATGGGATATAGCCGTGACATTCAAACAATTATAATGAAATTTTCTATAGAACATAACAGCATAATTTTAGAAATAATTATTAATTTTTTCTGCATTGTTTTCATAATTATATTTAATTAACGATTTTTATAAGGATATATGATGCTTATGTCCTTACTCGATAATGCTTAAAGCATTATTTTAGGTGAAGCTATTCACTATTAAACATACTGCTCATAATTGTAGCTTAAATTTAATTTTTTTCAATTGATGGATGTGCAAAAGGTATCAATGTCCTTGCGGTAATTTTCCTCAAGCTTAAAAATTGTCTTGATTTTAATATCAAGCACCAGCGATAAAGAATAAAGCACTGTGCGTCAATTGATAATGGGGACACACAACAGTCAATAGAAAGACACGTTTGCTAGAAGAGACAGTTATTTTTTTATGCCTTATTACAAAGTGCGATAAAAAACCATAAATCTATAAGTAAAAATATTTTTTACAGAGATACATACATACATATGTGTGTATGTGTGTGTGTATCCATGTATCTCCTACTTATAAATTATTTAATCCGCCACTGTTTTATGTTTGTTAAATGAGATGTGTATGTACATAAAAGGGATAAAAAGAAACCGCCTTTGTATATTTTAATTTGAAGGCAAACAGGACCTGATACCCAACAACAATAATAATAATAATAACAACAACAACAACAGCAATATAAATATGTTAATTCAGTGCATGCTAAAAAGAAACAATACCAACAACAATTCATATTGCTTTCAAATTGTATTAACATGAAAAACGACTTGTGAACGCTTGACTTCAAAAAGATTATTTAAACAAATGTGATTTACTGCAATCAATTTTAAAACTTCGCAAACACACTCATTCCTTAAATAACACCAGCAATAACAACACCAATAACAACAGCAACAACAACAATGGCAATAAATTCCCCAAACACACAAAAATAGTCTTGATATATGAATACATACTTTAAGCCACACAAAGTAAACACTGTTAATAGATTTCAAGGGGATGTGGAGTTGTGTGCACGAGAAATAAATTGTTAAGAGAGTGTATGAGAATTAGTGGAGGCATTTGTATAACGACACCTTTTGGAATTAAACACTTTTGCAAATTACTGCAGTCAGCAAATACATCAAGACACAAATAGCCGACAAAGCAGGCAGTCAGGCAGCAGAAACAACAACAAAACTAGACATCGTTACTAGTGGCAATTGAAAGAATGCCAACTTACATACATATACCGACACAAAACATAAATCTACACACACACAATCCCTTATATATTTAGAGAATTGTACAACTCAACGACAAGGATGGCATTAGTTTTTAATATTATGCCGGAATGTGATGGCATGACGATTGAGAAGGGGAGCTCACACTTTAAGGGGTAAAAAAATCTTAAAGGCAAAAGTCAAAGAAGCATATAAGCGACGGCGGCACAATTACGACAATTAACGTAAGCAACCAAGTGGAACAGAATAGAATTTAATATGTTACACATGTAAAAACAGACAGGCGAACCAGCTTGCTTTAGCTACAGCACAATGCACAGAATTTAACAGCAGTATGATGGTCTTGCGAGGAAGAATGAAAATAATTCAGCAAGTGATGCCAAAGTGTAAAAGAAGCTGAAAAAAAACAAATCAAATAAAAAGTCAAATTGCTAAAATTGATGACGTTGTTGATGACAGCTTTAACCAACACCATAAAACACACACAGCCCTCAGTGAATTCGTACATGCAACCAAACACAGCAGGAAAAACCAAAGGAAACACAACAAAAAAGAAAGGGGGCAGAAGAAAGAAGCAACCAAAGTTAAGTTAATAACATACTTCGTTTTCATTGGTCGAAATGTGCAGTTTGCTCTCTCTGTTGTATAGAAACCCCCGTTATATGCCCTTCTCTGTTCGTAAGTGAGGCGTTGCCATATTAATTCCAATTAGACTGGTGTTCTTATTTACCTCAACCAAAATGACGTCATTCATGGAGAGAACAGAGTAAATGTGTTCGAACTAAATACAAATGAGAGAGCGAGTGTATAAACAAAATGTGCAGCACATTAAATAATTAAATTTAAGGAGAATAAAAACTTGTTTTGTGTTGTTGACGTTGTTGTTGTTGTGGCCCACCAAGTGCAGGCAAACAAACACAAATTGATACCGAACAGTGTTACCAATTATTTGGCATTTTTCGTTTACATTTACAGTTGCTCGCTCTCTTGCATGATTCACGGGCGCCACTAGCCATTTTGTGCGTTGCGTGTTTTTCTTTGAACGTTTTGTATTTTAAAAGTGCGGATACGTTTTGCCGTCGCAATTTCAACACGCAAAATATGAAACAAACCATAATTAGTGATACAAATTAAAAAAAAAAACAAAATGAAATAAATTAATTAACGAATACAGTGAACTCAATTGAATAAATATAGTGCAGAATGTGTTAGCAATACTAGAAAAAAATATTTATTCAGACAAGAAAAATTAACTAAATGATCATGTTACGTTCCAGTAGCCCTGCCATGTCTGAAATCTCGGTGGGTTCTCCTAGTCCGCCACCGTTACACTCAACTTCAGCAGCCGCAAATAGTTTAAGTACGCTCAATACTAAAAGACTTCGAACCAGTGTAGAATTAATATCTCCCCAATCTTTGGAATTCGCCCCACCCATAGCAATGCCTCAGTGTAGAAAATCTAGTGCAGAACGTGTTAAAAGTTTTTCTATAGCTGATATTTTAGGGAAAAAGGAACAAGAAGTAAAAGCTCCTTTGGTAGAAAAAAGAAATGCCGGCAAAAGATCAGTAACACCGCCGCAATTAAAACACTTGGCAACGCCAACTACTGCACTCGCTGTCATTCCTGCTAGCCACAGTATTCCCCATCATTTACTGTCTGAGCGTTTACAGCCACCGCCTCCTCTTACCGCTCCATCCCCCCTGCTTATGTTAGATTTACCCAGTTTACATAAAGTTATACCCACAAACTGGGATCCAGCCGGCACAACCACTAACTCTCCATCTACCCTTCCACTACATCATTTCTTTCCTCCCGCCTTGCTACATTATGAACAGCGTTTGGCCTGGGACTATCAACGTCAATTACAGGAACATTTTCAAGCACAAGCCCAACTTTTGCGGCAAATGAGCATGGATCCCAATATAATACCCTCCGAAGATGGCTCAGAGCGTTCGCGTTCTAGTTCTGCTGGTAGCCAATGCTGCTCACCGGAAGTCAATGTAGCGGGCGATGATGACATTGAAGAGGGAGAAGGAGAAGATTTTACGGGAAATAGTGGAAATGGTGAACGTTTAACAGCGAACAAGGATAACAGTACGAAGAATGTTGATGAAAAATGTAAGAAAAATGCAAATGATACACCCTTGGATGCTCTGTTTCAGCTATCAACCAAAAATTTTGATGAAGATCAAGGTAAGTTTTTATATTTGTAAATTGTTAATTAAAAGAACTGTTCACTTTCTCTTTAACGAGAAACAGTGATTTTCGATCAAGGAAAAATACAATCACAATATATAGAATGTACAAGTTGTTAGTTGGAAATCTAAAAATAAAATTTTGTTTGAAATTCAATAGAAATGTTGAGTTTGAATTTATTAGAGAATTCATTTTTTGTTTTATAATAATAATAATACATATTTATCAATTGGATGTTATTGCTCAAACCCCTCAGTCAAATTATAAATTAACAGAAAATGTTGCAAATTGTTCAAACCTAATTTATTTCACTGTGTGCAAATAATCTACATTAAAGTTTGCACAAAAGTCAAAAGGTATTATGAAAACTGATATTTTTAGGTTCATAGTCAATAAGCTGGAAGAGGCAACCTTTAACCTTTTACAAAATTCTGAATAATGAGCCTAGTTTGGCAAAAAAACATGATGAAAAATATATTCGAAGACAGCTTTCTTGCAGGGATTTTAATAATTCATGTCCGATTGCACAGGTCAACATTTTTGATAAATTTGATCATGAATTAAAATGTCAATTCATGTTCACAATAACTTGGTAACTTGGCCGAACATTGATACAACAGGGTGCTAATGTTAACCGATGATAGTTTAATAGATAAATTTCAAACACATGCTGCCAATAATTGCAGTGTCCGATTTTTAATGCTATTAGACTCAAACTCATAGTTTTTAGTTAATTAAAAGAGAGAGAGCATTCATTTTCAGCGACTTGTCAGTTATTCACTTAATGAGTTAATCGAAATTGAAGTTTTTAAATAACTCGAACCATCAAGTAAAGATTCCATTTCGATCGAGTTATTCGAGTCATTTTTTTTACTGTTCAGAATTATTCGAATGAATCGAAAAACGTCTCCTTTTTTTATTTTTGTACACAAAAGTAGAATAAATGAAGTTTTACAATTATCTTCATTAAAATCGCAGTAAAAATGTTTACGTTTACCGAAACAGGTAACGAACCCAAGTCTTTGAAACACGTTGTAATGCAAAGACTTTGAGATCAGTAACAAAAAAAATTTTTTTTTTTTTGTAATTCTAGTGCTTCCAAGTGGAAATTATGCATATAAAAATCATGCCTGATTTAATTAGGTTTGTAAGCGGAAGTACTGCTTTCCTGACTTATAAACCTCTTTCTATCTGTTAAATAAATATATTAAATGGAAAGTGCTTTAATTTTTATTTGCTAAATTTAGTTTTTGAGAATAATCCAGCAGATGATGTGGAAATAGGAAAAAGAGAATTAAAAATTATACCGAAGCAGCTATTTCTTTGCTTTATTAGGAACCCATGAAACATCTTCAACATAAAAAAAGAATCATTTATTTCTTCCTTGATATTGTGGATACTTTTTATTGTTTCATTTAACCCTCTAATACCTCACAAAAGCAGCGCTGACATCCAACATAATATGTAGATATTTTTACTAAATATGTAACTTTTTTTACTGTTGGTAAAACATATAGCAGGCTACATACTTATTTGTAAAAGCTTTGAAAGCTCTCCTTTATCTCATTTATATCAATTAGTATTGCAACCAATAAATTATGCAGTTAGATGCTGTGATAGTCTAATGTTAAAAATAAAATTAAATACAACTACACAGAAAGTATTTTCTACATACTTTGAGTACCAGTCGCACTCAAAATTTTTAGTACAAATAGCAATAAAATGTAATTTAATCAACCCGAAACCGGGATTACTTTAGATAACCGATCCTGAAGTATCTCAAAATAAGTATAACAAATTTAATTACGTGAAAAATCTTGAATAAACTAAAAAAATCTTAAATTAAATTAAGCATTTAAATCTATGTTTTTGTCTCGAGGATTTCAAAATTTTGCTTCAGAAATCATTGACCTCAAATATCTTGTGGGTAATTACTAGATATTTAAGGTCAAAGACTTCTGAGGCAAAACATTTTTTCGAAACTGCCTTGTAAGAATACTTTAGATTCGCTGGCGTACGGCGAAATTTTTTTAGATACACCCTTCTTCTGTAACTTTTTTGTTTGTAATTATGTAAAAATATATTTAACTATCAAGGGACAATTTTCCATATACAAATAAATAAAAAAATATCTGGACAGACAATTCTGATTATGGAGGCGGAGATAATATATTTATCCGTTGCAGGAATATTTATAAGTTATCGCATCGATTGATAATGTATAATTGTAGTCTTAGGGAAAATTTTGCAGAATTTTTCTATTTTTTAAAGCATATTTGATGCTGTTATGCCCGATATTTGCATACTTTATTGTTAACTTTTAATATCAGTAGTTGCTACATTTTCGCCATTCACATTTTATTTCCGGTCGACAGTTGCTCTCTCAAACCCAAGCGTTTCTAAAATATGATGTTAAGGGAATGTTATCTTTTAAATATGCTCCTATCACATCAGCAGACATCGAAAGAACATATTTTTTTTTTTCAATATTTTGTCCAAAAGAAGGAGGTTATCAATTCGCTTGTATTTTTAATTTTTTCCAGATGAGTTCTAAAGTGGGCAGCGTCACGCCCGTACAAAGAAAATGTATATTCCTTTTTCAAATGCACACATTAAATCCAGGGCACAATACAACATTATAATTGGAAAAGTGGGCAGTGACACGCGCTCCAATAGTATTGTAGTCGGTAATATTACAAAAATTACTAAGACCATATTTTGTTAAACTTTGAGAGCATACTTGCACTATTCGACTGCATATTTATTGCGAATAGCACTCTTTACGCTTCTTCATGGGAGCTCTCTTTTTTGACATAAAGCTTCGCTATTTTTTAACCATAAACAAAGATAAGATCATTAGGCAAGTGCTCATTTATCTTGCGTTTCCTAACTGTCAACGTCCACATAAAACCAAAATAAACAAAATTTTGTAGACGAGTTTTGTTCAAAAGAAAAGGTGAATTTTGAATTATTGCGGGCTGTGTACATTCGATTACCTAATTTTTTTTTTGTTATGTTGGTACGCATAGGTCATAGTCATATGTTGGCATTATCATTTGGATTAGTAGTTTGTTGTTGACAACTGAAAAGGTTAGTCACGTTTGTGTATGTTCTTCGATTTCGGTCTTGGCTCATTTGACCGCTTCCATTGGGATGAGTGGGCCTTGGTTTCGACGTAATAGCCATATACCCACGTTTCGTCATCAGTTAATGCCCTTTTGAGCAAATCTGGATCGTCGTTGACGTCATTCAATAACTCCTGAGGGATACTAATGCGACATTGCTTTTGCTCAAAATTTTTAGCAATTTTGTAACAAGTTTCGCTGTCACACATTTCATGCCTGAAACATTTGAGAAAATTGCATGGGCTGAGCTGATTGATATGCCAACATCCTCTGCAACTTCCCTAATAGTGATTCGACGATTTCCAAAAAACAATTTTTTCACTTGTTGACGTGGTTGCAACTCCAGGACGAACATCGTCTCATCAACATCTTCTCGGCCTTCTATGAAGCGCTTGCATGACTTATAAACACTTTTTTTGGCAAAGTGGACTCGCCAAATGCCATAGTCAACGTTTTAAGTGCCTTGGATCACTTTATTCCATTTTTAACGCAAACTTTAATACATATTTAGAGAATGCAAATATTCAAAAGCGAAAACTTAATAAAAACAAATATGAATCATTCTTTTAATATTAAAGATGACAAAAGATTACCGATAATAAAAAATATGACAGAAAGAGGACACAAACTTTACAGATGACACCGAGATGAAATAGTTGATTTTCGTTTTACAGAAAAGGAGGTCACCTTAGAATACGACACTTTTGGAATAACTTAGGTTTTTAACAGAGTAGACATTGGAGCATTTTTTTATGAATTGAATGATATTCAAACTATTTTCATTTTAAATTGTCCAAAATGTGGAGAAAGTAAGCTTTGTTTAATGAAGGAATCGAAAAAATTAAAGCATATAAGGAATGTGGTCTTGATATTAAACAAAAAACTAATAAAATCTGTTGAACTCGTTGTGTGGTCAATAATTATCTGCGCAAAAGGTATTATGAGAATATGAAAGGTGGTACTTATAACATTGTTTCGGCATCTGCAAATCTGCAAAGAGAAAGCTGCTGTGTTAGCCACTCTAAAGCGGGTGATAAAAAAGGTACTAGACTTAAACTTTTAAAAATGAAGATAGAACCACCTTTTAAACCAGCTAGAAAATAAACTAGACTAATTTTTGGTCTGAATCATATGACAGGGGAAAAACTGTGGCATCGAGTAGTCTTTTCGAAAGAAAACAAATTCAGTTTAGACGGACCTGATGGATATAGATATATATATATATATGTAGATACTAATGTATTTTTTCGACCTTCTGTTTTTTAAATGAATCTAATTTATCTCGAGCTACAGGTATTTTTTTTAATGTTAACAAAATTTTATTAAAAACCGATATTTCGCCACTTCTTTATGTGGCTTCTTCAGGGAAATAAAAAATGTATTTTTAATAAAATTTTGTTTTTTTTTTAATGTTGCAGTAATTTGCAATAGCACAGTCAGTTATTTGCATTCAGAAATATGCTGCCAATTGATGGTTTTTGAACGCTAAATCTTTATTATTGCGCAGTTATTGAATTTACGAATGTACTCTGTGTATTCAATTGTATCATCGTTAAGTTTATCTGTTGCTTATACGAACCAACAATCTATCTATCACGCCTGTTTGTGCTTTCCAACATATTACAAGATCTTTTCGTTCTATTATATGTACATCCTTGGAAGTGCTTCAAAACATTTCAACTTAAAAGCACGCAATTTTTCAGAAACTTTACTTTTTTTTTGCTGGGAAGTTGCAGCTCTTATTCCAGCAAAATATATTTTCATTAAATAAAATTTTAGGCTACTATAATACTGAGTAATAATAATAATAATAATAGCATAATAAGTTGTTATTGCTGAGCTTAATAATATGGGTCCCATAAGATTTCATGCTTTGTAAATCTTAAAGTTGAAAACATAAACATTCAAAAAACTAAAATATTAATCGGTAATTTAAGTATATTATCAGCTAGATTGCATTAAAAGATATCACAACTCGCACTATTAACTCTCAATTCACATACATATATATTTTTAATATTTTTTTATTTATATGATAAAGCTTACAAATAAAGAAAATGTTGTCTTAACAATTAACTAAGCTTTTAAATTACAAGACTTAAATGCTAAATTTAATAAGAAAATCTCATGTTTATTTCTAATAAATTATGCTAAGTAGTTTAAAATATTTCCATTTGTTTAATTACTTTAAATTTAGAAAAGAAGAATATAACTAAAAATATTTTTGCCAAAACCAAATTAAATAATTACGATTGTACAATTGTAAACAATTGCTCGTATTAACAATGAATATTAATTAATATTTTGCTGTTCTTGTTCGTGTTTTTAAACATTTTCATTAATGTAATTAATATATTAATACCATTTTATTGTTATTAAAAATATTTAATGTTTGTTTTTTTCTTCTACTTCTTCTTCGGTTAAGTTGCTGCTTAGGCCAGAGATGGGAATACTTGGTTTGTTTTAAAAGTTAATTTTTTATTCAATATAGTCAATGACAGTAAGACCATAAAATATATTTGCCAAAGTAAATTCGATGGTCTCTAACATTTGTTGGGCTGCTATAGCGTCCGTGAAAGTGTTCACGGACATAGCAAAAAATTAAATAATCTAGATCACTTTTTCTCCTCTTCCCTATTTTCTTCATTCTTTTTCCAAATGGTAAACATTGTTGAGCTTTAGTGACCCGACTATATATTATTTAAACCGGTTCAGGATTAATGGAATAAAAGGCTCCTAAAGTTGGCACCACTGCAAATGCTAAAAATACACACGTACATTCACTTATTGAAGTATTGGTAAAGTAAAAACATACGCAACGCGATGAGAGTGTTTATGTATGACTAGTAAGATTTTTTCTCTTCAAATGAGTGAAGTTGAAAAAGAGATCAGAATGAATTGGAAGAGATGCGAATTAAAATGGATGCATATGTTCATTATGTATGGATGCGTTAGCTTCAAAGAGACACTTCACAAAATAAATGTGCGTGCTTGTATGCAATTTTAATGTGTTCATTATTGGAACTAAAATATGTATACCTTTAAACTTGCGGTCAAATTTCGACCCGTAAGCGTACTCTAGTAATAATCAAGATATATTAAAACCAGGTAGTCCTAAGTGATCAGGTGATTATATTAGTTTATCTCCCAGAGCTGTCAAAATTTGTTTACTTTTAGTACAAAATTGTTAAAATAATTTTCGATTTATGTTTATTTAACTGAATTGTGTTTCCTAAAAAGAAAAATACTAAAAATGTTCAAAATAAAAAAGAAAAACACTAAAAATAAAGCAATTGTTTGATATCCCTAGACGGTTTTTCCAAAAACAAAATACGTGTATACCTGTTTTTAATATATCTTG
This sequence comes from Gymnocheta viridis, assembly GCA_956483585.1. Classification (NCBI taxonomy): domain Eukaryota; kingdom Metazoa; phylum Arthropoda; class Insecta; order Diptera; family Tachinidae; genus Gymnocheta; species Gymnocheta viridis. The sequence goes on from OY101440.1 coordinate 139,956,765, forward strand.
GTAATAATAAAACTATTATATCTGATGTATACTCGTTGCAGGAAACAATTTATTTTCTTTTTTGAATTTTAATTTCCTACACTGCGCAACCCTTTTGATTTCTGTATTGAAACCAGCAATTTCTTTATTACGAACCGAATCCATGAACGCTGCACTGTTAATATAGCACAATACCAATTATTCTACAGATATCCTCTTAACTCATTACAGCAGAAAGCTATTAAATTGTTTTTTTTTATATTTTATTTATTTTTATTTTTTTGGTAGAAAAAACTACATTAGGAGTAAATTTTTGTTTGTAAACGAAAGTTTAGACAGGAGCACTTAAATTGTTAATAAAGTTTTGTTTTTCAAAAAAACTTACAATCATTTAAAAGGCCCATTTGTTCTTACATTTAGTTGACGTTCTACGACGTTCTATTCTGTAGAAAACATTTCCTACTTACTTGTTCTGAGTCTGAACTTTCGGATGCCGACGATGTAATAAAAGGAATGAATTTTGTAAATATTTGCGAAATTTGTTTTATTTGTCAAAAATATATAAGTCTTTAAAAAATATGAATTAAAATAAAGTTTCGTGATTTTTAACACAAAATTTGTAATATTTCACATCATAAAAAACTTATACATACAAGTCTTGGATGTCACTTAACGTTCTATTCTAATTTCTACAGAATAGTGCGTAACAGCAAAATATTTTTTATATGACAAAAATATATAAATCTTTAAAAATCTTGAATTAAAATTAAATTTTCTGAAAATATGTTATATTTGATACCAAAATAAACTAGAACATACGCACTTTTGGCTGTCAGTTGTATTCTATTTTCTACAGAATAGTCCATAACAGAACAGAACGAAAAAGTAAAAACAAATCACACAAACAGTTTTTCAATTGAACAGAAACAAAACAGCTGATCCGTTACAGAACAGAACGTACAAACTAATTCTGCCTTAAGTATTGAGTTCATTTTGAATTGCCATCCCACAAACAAATTCTGTTTAAACAACTTGTTATTTTTTTCCTAGCTGTAGCCATGCAAAAGAGCTTTTATTTTAAGTTTGGCAATTTTCCATCCCTGATTTTGGCTGGAGTGAGTGCAATGTGAAGAGGCCAAAACATTCACTCAAAAATTTAGGTTTTAACATTCATTCATGCTCATGAATTACTGCCCGTCTGTCTGTTCATAATCTAATCTATTGTCTAATGCTTAAAACTTTGTACTTTACTTTACTTAACATTTATTGCGGCGGTAGGTTAGATGGTCGGTTGGTCGGCCGGCATATTCACTTTGATCAATTGTTAATTAACCACAAAACAAGTTGCAAATTAGACTCATACTCTTCCGTTTACTTTACTCAGGGTATTAATGTTGTTGTCGATGTTTAAATGTTTGTTGCTGTTCGCAAGTATTATTGGCAATATTGCTGTTAATATTATTACTTGTTGTTTGTTGTTAGTTTTTGCTGTTATTGTTATTGCTGGCCTAATCATTACGACCAGGTAATCGTATGAAAAATGAAAATGATAAAACATTGCCCAACAGCATATAATCCATAATGTTTTTAATCATGTTGCATGTTAAAGTTTAAGCGCGTCCACACCAAAACTTGACAACAACGCAACCGACCGACCGACAAAACAACCACTGCAAACATTGAAACACACAAATGAACAATCAACCTTTTCCCCAACACATTATAAGACTGGTTATTTTTTTTCTTTTACGATTTTTAAGCCGAAAGTCTGTGGAAAGTAGTTAAAGAAATTCTATTAAAAGAAAGAATAGGAAATCACCATTAACCATGAAATATGAATGAGTATAATTTCAATGGGTCTGACTTGAAACCGTAATATTTGTATTGTATATTTTTAAGTAATGCCTTTTACAATTGATAAATTAATTGCAACTCATTAATAAATGAGGTTAGAAAATATTGCATAGATTAGATTTGATTCCGAAGAAGTAGTGAAAGTCGGATTATTAAAAGAAAACTAATTTTTCTATCTCTGTACATGTTTTAAGTGAAGGCAAAGGATTTTCTTAAGTACTCTGGAATCAATTCAAATGTCACATTCGGGCTTTTAAAAGAAAAACTCACTTAAGCAATTTCGTTCTAATCAATAGTGTAAATTTGAATCGTGTTTAATTAAAGAAGAAGCCAGATGAAGTCTAAGGAAATAGAAAAGCTTAATTATCAACAAAAAAAATAAATAATTTGATGCATTTTTAATTATAAACCAAATTTAATGTAGACTGCCAGTCAACACGGCAACAAGTATCATTGTACCGTGTATCAGAAGCAAAAATCCTTGGCTTATGAATGAATTCTTGAATGGGTCTTTTAATGAGTAATACAACGTACAGAAATATATTCAATTGATATCCCTATACTTCCCACACAACTATCCCACGATTTGCACAACAGATACATTTCTGAGAAAGTAAAAACTGTTCTATGAAACATCGTATAAATCGAAAAGATATGTAAAGTCGCATATCCACTTAATTTAATCAACATATTATATTTATTATATTTTAAATCATTTACAAACATCTCAAACTATAAATTTTCTGCATAATTTTGTTATGTGCTATTCATATTATCCAAGCAGTCGACTTGAGTAGAAAATATGTATGGGAGCCACTCGAATCATTGAGTGGTTTTCATACAAATTGTTCACTCAATTCGATTGATCGGACAATAGTTTAATAACTTAACTGACAACAACAAAAAAATATTATTCAGATAATGAGGCTGGTTCCATTCTTCATTATAGTAAAGAAACTTTTCATCAATTCAATGTACAATCGCCATAAAAACTGGTAAACTTACCAGTTGCTTAACTTTCATTAATATATAAATTTCTATTATTAAAATTTTTTTCTTATTTAAGTTATTTAATTCAAATAATAAAGTGTTAGCTTTTCACACTAATTAGATTCAAATAATGATGGTAAAGACAAATCAACCACTTGTTATGTGTTCAATGCAAGATTTGATTAATTTATTCATACTCCATTATTGAATGCAATAAAACAATATCATTGAAAAACTCAAATAATTTCATAAATTTATTGAAAAAAAAAACATCATTTTTGTAATGAAAATTTTATTAAACTTTTGAATGAATTTCATTTATGATATGTAATAATATCATTAAATCCATGAGACGGTTTTATTTTATTTATAAAGCTGTTTCATTGAATTAATGAAAAAGTTGCATTCCATTTATGACATTTCATAGTGCAAGTAAAATATCATTGAAATGAGTGTTTATTAGTTCACCCTTTAACCTTTTAAAGAAGATATTTGCTTACAATTTTACACAATACTTTGCATTTTATATGAATGTATTAATAGATGCATCGTTTAGCTTTTCTTATACCTTGAATTGTATTTGCTTCTGCTTATTTTTGCTTCCTGAACAAAATGCACATCCAAAAAACTCTTTTAATGCCAGAAAGAACTTCGTTCGAGAAATACTTTTATTTTAAATAATAATATTTTCATAATTAATATTTATACGTAATTGTTGAACTGTTTAAGGTTTATATTGAAATGACATTTTTTTTAGCCAGATTTTTTCTCAGATTTGAACTCAAGCCAAAAATTTTCAATTCCATATAAATATATATTTTCTTCTTTCTAACATTTCTATTTATTTCTATCGATTCGATATCAATAAAATTCAAAGGAAAAAGGAGCCATAAGGGCTTAATCGATTTCTGTCAAGAAAGTCTAATTTTTATCTTTTTTAAATACATTAAAAATTAATTTAAGAAGCAAAAAGAAATATTTCAGATATATTTTTAAGTTTTAGCAATAACTTCAGATTGCGAAATCATCAATACTTCTAAACCTGCAAATTGGTCCGGATCACTGTAAAAAAGTATTTACAAGTTCTTAAATTTTGCCGCACAGTTTTCATAGTATTAATTATTAAAATCAACTGCAGCTGAAATCAACGAAACAATTTCAAATCTTTGTGTTTAGCATTTTTTTTTATAGAGTAGCAATTTATATATCTTAGTTGCTTCAGTGAATTTGTAGTTTAAAATTATAAAAGTTGGCTTTTGCTGCCGCGCTGTCTGCCATAATTTAGCATTCTTCAAATCAAATGATCTGTTTTCTCTCTAAAAGAAGTAAACTAAGTAGCTTTCTTTTTTTTTAATGTCAAATAATAATCATAATGATGGACATTGATCAATCTTTGTCATATTGCACGTAATTTTATTAAAAAAAATATATATTTTCCACTGATACTCATAAGCCGATGAGTTTCTGATTAAAGCGTAAGAGAAGTAGTAGAAAGGTCAGTTCAGCTAACTGATGGATAGTTGATAGGCAGACAGACGATGATGATACAAAAGACATCTACAATAATCATGTCGTTGAAGAAAATTAATGCAATTTGTTTATGACTGACAGTCTGGTGTAAAAAAAATTTCTCAATTGTTTTGCATACGACGACTCAACGTACTCACTCCTATTTGTAAGTAGTGTGGCACAATGAAAATTGTGACATGATCACCCCAGAAATTGGTTGAATGAATGAGAATGAATCAACCAGCGAACGAACGGTTTAGTTTTTTTTTTTATGCGCCAACATAATCATAAGCATGGATACGAGGCTGATCTAAGGAAAAGACATGTGTTTTATTTTTCCTCTTTTTAAGAAACAAAAAATATAACATGGAAGCTGTCTGGCAAATGGACTACATATTTGAGTTAGAGAACGTAAGGCTGAACCGTGTTTCGTTGAATTTGTAAATATATGCGGCCCTCGTACATAAAATGATTATGCACTGAAAATTGTTGGGGAAAACAGTTTTAACAAAACAAAAACATCAACAGCAGCAATAACGAAAAAAACGTGATCTTTAAACAAAGGCAAAGACAACAATAACATCAACAGCAATTGCTTGCAGAATATGACGATTATGCTGGCAGAAAGACGATGACGCCGATGATGATGATTGAGACTGTGTGATTGCAAACAGTGTGTGACTGTGACTGTGTGTTGATTAAGTCCACTACTTGTGGAGTTTCAATTTGCTACCTCTTATGATCTGTCTTGGTACAAATATAATGAGCTCTATATCTTGTTAAGCTTTTTCCATTTGCTTAAGACCTTTTTGAACTCAGTGTTTCTTGGCCAAAATCACACACTCTTCTTCTTCTTCGTCTTAAGACTTGCCTACTTATTTAGTTTGTTTGGCTACTGGTTTCTGCTGCCAGTGTAATTTTCACATCAACTGGGACGTTTTCATTTAACTCATTGGATGACGGAAGACTCAAAAAGATTTCTTTTCTAAACTGACGCTTTCAAGATGTTGTGTCGGTCGCTTGGCGATGCTGAAGAATAAATTGAATTTGTACAAAGCACGTACGTGTAATTCGGTTTCTATGTTTTAAACTGAAAAGAAATCCTTCAAGGTTGCAACAATTTCAACAAGTATTCAGACAGTCATACATTATACATTCATTACATGCAATCGCAAAGTAGTTTTGCAAATATCTCTACATGAACATCGATTCATTTCAGCGGTAACAAATTGAAATTGTTTTGGATCCGTCAGTTCGGCAGCCAGAAAGTAATCGCTAATCAGTATTTAATAATGATGTTGTGAATTTTTTGAAATTTTTATTTAATAAAACTGCTACTGGATTTTACTTGATTATGGTCATCTGTTGATGTCGTTGTTTTCACTACAACTATAATTTCATTTATATTTTGTCCATACAGAAATATTCATCACATGCTCCTGTTTGTTTAGTCTTAATACAAAATGCATTTAGTAAAATCTACATTTATTATTTTTTTACATTTGTTTTAACGCCACATGTAGATACATATTTTGTTTTTATTATTATTATTATTATTATTATTATTTCAGCAATGCTAATTACGAAATATAATTTATTTTAAACAAACACAAGCCGCAAAGCCATTTCGGCTTGTCTGCAGAAACACCCAAGGTCTACTAGGCAGGAATCGAACCTGCGACCCCCACACTAATAATCTAGTACGCTATCTACTAGTCTATGGGGGCTCCCCGACAAATATTGCAAATTCTATTGGCCCATTTCTTCTTTATGTTGCTGATCTTATGACATTCCAAGTAAAGTAAGTAATTAAGGAAATGATACGTTTCTATAATTTTATTTTATAAACGATTTAATAAAGAGAAGAACTCTTAATTAAATTAATTCAGAGCGGTATATTCGAATATCTCGATTCGTATGTACCCTTGCCAGCGTAGTTAGAATTATTGACATTTTTATTGGATGTGAGAGCAATAGATTCTTTTGCTACACTCATCTAAGATATCTTGATTAATTCTCTTTTTTAGAGCCCTGCACAAGCATACTTAAATGAGTGTTTAAAACATTTGTTTTATTTAAAATACTTCCGCAACATTAATGTTGCGACGAACATTTACAGAAAATTTGGAAAATATTTTTTTTAAGCCTAGTAACCCGTTCAAATTTGCGAAAAATGTTGATCAATATTGATTGTTTCATTTGTACATTTTGACAAGTAGCCAATGGTGACAACTACACGATTTAGAAAAAATGTATCGCTTTTATTGACTTGAAGTAAGGAACATTATATTTCTTATGTAAACAAAAATATATTATATATGAACAGCAAAATAATATTACGAGCTTGTGCTGCAACGTATCAATTAATGAAAATTGCAGCTGCTACAAAGAATCTCTTTGGAGACCCACAAAATGAACAGAGTACAACTTCAGCAGCATTATTTCGCAATTAACTCGCATGATTTTCTTTATATAGACTTTTGACAACAGTTCGCAGGAAATGATGAACAGACTACCATGCTTTACTTGCGGACTGTGCAGAGCCTCATCTGTGTCCAATAAGTTGAAATGAAATGTCCTCTCAGTAGTGATTATCGCTATATGTGCATCGCTACATTAATGTTGCGGTAGTATTGCAAACAAAACAAATATTTCAAAGACATGTTTAAGTATCCTTATGCAAGTCTTTAGTATTTTGGACATGTGTCTTCTATTTAGGACATTATGTTTTTCTTTTTTTACATTTTTCAAGTAAGTTTGTCCCTCTTTCGCTTTAAAAGTTATCTATTTCCGAGATTAAGAATTATTATTTTTTCCAATAATATTTGAAATTATTCGATTTCAAATATCTTTTATTACAACCGATATATTTAGCATTGTTCGATGAGATTTCTTCAAATGAACTAATGATTTTTATTGATTTTCGGAATTTCGGCGAAAGCTGTATTTTTTAATAATGTATTTTTACTCGAATTATAAAGAGGGAAAATTGTCCAACGAATAATCAGCCAAAAGTTTGGGTACTTTACTTATTCATTGCGTTTGGGTCATTTAAGATAATTTGCAAACGACCGCAGAAATTAAAAAAAAAATATTGAAGTAAAAAGGAAATAAAATCGCGATTATTGTAAATGTATCTTTCTGCATCAAAGTGCACGTATAGCGCAAAGGAAAATCGCCAAAATCGCCTAAATTGCAAATGGCCATTTTGTATGGATTATTATTAGAGTTTTTCTCAGAACGGTATATAGCGGGAATACCCAAAAATTTTCAGTTCCGAATTGCCGTGAATTTTATTACCTAATATTTGTGTTTTTAAACAAAAGTTTTATAAATTAAACTTTAAAATCGTTATATTTTAAGCCAGAAATCACTATATTTCTCTCTGAAACTTAAATTGCGATTTTGCAAGGTAAACCATGTTGAAAACCCCAACGTATGGTGAGAAATACTTAAGAATAATTTCGATTGATCGAAGCAACCTGTAAAAGAAAGGAATACCTTCATCCGTTGAAGGCGAGCGTGTGCTTTCTATCACAATCAATAAACAATTTAAATAACAAAAATTAACAAATTATTAGTCAACAATTTCTTTTTTCGTTTTGGTTTAAAAATTGTTTGTCAATTGATAATTAAAGTACCGTCAGATTTAAGAATTAATTTTAGAGCTGATACTGATACTGTAGCACGCACAGAATTATAGACATTTAATATTCAAGGCTAAAGGAGTAAATATATAATATAATGAAACAATACAATATTAATGTTTTCAAATTTTAAGAATTAGTTTATTTTTCATTTTTCAAAAAAAAAAATTTTCAAACAAATTTTTCAATTGACAAACAATTTCTAAACCAAAACGGAAAAAGAAGTTGTTGACAAATAATTTGTTAATTTTTGTTATTTAAATTTTTTATAGATTTTTTTTCCTCCTGAAGAAGTTACGAAATATCGAGATAAAATAAATTTGGATGATTTTTATAATTTTAATTTAAAGAATAATATAGATAAAAATGGTATTATTATATGCTATTATTAATACGTTTGGGGCTAAAGTAAAGAGCAAAAGAAAATCACTGATTTTTCGCATAATAACTTTAAGTTTTGTTTTTTATTTTTTCAAAATAAATTGTTATTTTTTAAATCCAATAAAAAATAAATAAAAATTCACATAAGAAAGTTTTATTTTTATGAGAAAAATGTTTGTAGAATTATATGCCATTCGCAAATATGAACAATCTCGCAAAAGTGAAATGCCCTGGTTTATATTAGTTCATATTATCGCGAGTGCACTGTAATTGAATGTCTTATTTTTTCCTCTATTTAATATACGTACATATCTGATGAATGTGATTTTTTAATAAAATTAATTCATTTTTCCACCAATCTTCGTCTAAAAACGACTACAATATGCAAATCATTCCTTTGTTGTAACATAGTCATATCTCAAAAATCGTGATTTTTGAATGAAGAAAATTATTCCTCGCATCATTCTTCATTTTGAGTAAAAAATTTATACAAATATCTTGTTTAGTCACCTCTGGAGGGGTAGAATATTTTTTAGTTCTTCCATTGAAATATGAGTGAACTTAAAACTTTAAATTTGTTTTCTTTTTTTACGTACCCTGTTGATAACGCGACGCTCGACGATCTGATTTAGGCTTAAGAGCGAATACGTTGCAATAAAAGAATGCTATATTTTTAAGAATTAAAAAATATTTATATTATTTTTACTTATTTGTTCTGAGCGATCACGGGAAATTTGAATTTACTTAACGATATATTGGGAAATAAAAAAGTAAAGTAAAAGAAAAACGATCCAAAGATTCAAAAAAGAGTAAAAATCACAAATAAATTTTGAGAAGAATCATTTGAGTAGTAAAATGAACATTCGAAGATTTATTTGGGTCGATGCTCATTACGGCATATATTTTTATGGTTTAAACAAAAAAGGTCGGAAAATATTTGTTCGTCATCTCCATTTGATGTCTAGTACAATATTTTGAAAATTACAAAAATTTTGAAATTTAAATTAAAATTTTGTGGAGTTTTATACACTTTTTTCAATGGTTAAATATTTTATAAATTTCTTACATGAATTAAAACTCGAAATAATTTTGTATTCATATCACGACCAGTTGCTGCTTCTGGACTCACTGCATTAATTTTCTGAAAGAATTTGATATTTTCAAAAGGAAATGGTAAAATACAATAAATACTCATGAACAGAGATGAGCAGATATTGCGGTCTGCGAGAGCAAAGTAGTTATGTGCTGGCGTGTATGTTAGAATTGCATAGACTTGTCCTTGGAATGTTATCGCTTGTTCAATTCTGTTTGATTAAAATTTTACAAACTTGAAACCAATTTAAATTACTTCAAATTAAAAATTATTTGCAAGATCTATTGAAAACATTCAGATTTGATTTATTAGAAAATTTTTGGCAAGGAATTTTTCAACAGCTCGCATTCGGTGACAAGTTGACTTCTTAAATTTTTAGAGAAACAATAATAATATGAATAATAAAATTACCACATTTAGTATATTAAAGGTTTTACATTTACAAAACAAAATAGTTTAATTTTATTTTATTTATAAGGGTAATATGTCAACACCAATAAGGAACGACTACGGAGTGCCACAAGGATCTATCCTAGGTGCTCTTTTATTTATAATATATATTAATGACATGCCGAGAGTACTGGATAAATGTGAAATAGTTTTGTATGCTGATGACACATTAATATTCACGGAAGCGACTTCAGAAGAACAATGTATTGAAAACATGAAAAATGACATTAGCAAAATAAATATCTGGCTAAAAATGAATAAATTAAAGTTAAATGAAAAGAAAACAAAAATAATGGAAATTAATATGACTAGTAACGAATCATTTCAAATAAACAATGAAAATATAGAAAAAGTGGAATGCATGAAATATTTTGGCTTCGTAATTGATAATAAAAACAAAATTCAAAGAACACATAGACTACATCTGCAAAAGAATCGGGGAAAAAATCGGATTTTTCAAACGAATTAGAAATAAAATATCAGTGCTAACGGCAATAAACATATACAATACAATAGTAAAACCACATTTTGAATACGGGTCGACTATATTATATACATGTTGCGTAGATGAACAGTTAAACAGATTACAAAAATTACAAAACAAAGCGATGAGGACTATTCTAAAATGTAATAAATACACTCCTATTTATATAATGCTTGATATGCTTAAATGGCTTAACATAAAACAGAGACTACAACTTAATACGCTCACTTTTATAAAGAAAATGACAAACGGGGATGCACCGGAGTATATATGAACCAGCTAAACTATGTGAGGGAAATTCAGCCATACACGTTACGAAATTCACTGGACTTCCGTATAACAAGAGTCAGAACAACACATATGCAGAGATCATTGTTTTACAAAGGGCTTCAAATGTATAATGTAATTCCAAACAATCTTAAAACTGAAAATAATTTGAATATATAGGGTGTTTTTTTAAGCCCGATAGAACTTGAAATTGTAAAAAATAACACAAAAAATTAAATTGTAATCAAAATTTTTTTTTTATTCGAAAGATCAATACGTGACATTAACATTTGAAAATGATTTCGGGCATATGGGCACCGCGGCTGTTCTTGACGAAGCGCATTCTGGACGTCCAATTTTGGGCCACTTTTTCGAGCACTGCTGGCCGTATGTTACGAATAACACGAACAATGCTGGCCTCCAAGGCGTCAATTGTTGCTGGTTTATCAGCATAAACCAGTGACTTCACGTAGCCCCACAGGAAATAATCGAGAGGTGTCAAATCGCACGACCTTGGAGGCCAATTGACAGGTCCATTTCTCGAAATCAACTTATCGCCAAATTTTGATTTCAATAAGTCGTTGGTTGCGTTCGCCGTATGGCACGTAGCGCCATCCTGTTGAAACCACATCTCCTCCGGATCAATGTCATCCATATTTTCAAACAAAAAATCATTGATCATGGTGCGGTAACGATCTCCATTGACCGTAACGCGAGCTCCGGCCTCATTTCTGAAGAAATAAGGTCCGATGATGCCACCAGCGTGAAAACCGCACCAAACGGTGCATTTTTCTGCATGTAATGGAGTCTGTAGGGTCTCTTGTGGATTGGTCTCACTCCATATGCGGCAATTTTGCTTATTAACAAACCCGTTAAGCCAAAAATGCGCCTCATCGCTGAACACAATTTTGCGATAAAACAACGGGTCAGTTGCCAAGTTGATTTTCAAAGTAAATTTAGATAATTTCGTAGCGTTGTTCAAGCGTGAGTCTATTCATGATGATTTGTCAGAGTATACTGAAACAAATAAAAAAAAATGTTTCATCAAAATTTAATTTTTTGTGTTACTTTTTACAATTTAAAGTTCTATCTAGCTTAAAAAACACCCTTTATTTAAAAGAAAATGTGTAAATTTAATCAGACACAATATTAATTTTCCAGATCTTATTAACAATGTATAGTAAATTTTATAAATCAAAAATAGTTTTAATTTTGAAAAGTATTTTAAATACTAATTAATAAATAAATAAAAAAAAAATATAAAAACAACTTCTTATTAAAACATATTTTGCCCTCCCTCGTTCAACAACAGACATCCCCAGAAGACAACATTTTCAAACACCCTGTGATTACAGATTACAATTTCTCTTTAAATAAATCTCCCACATAAAAGCTGCCAGCCTTAAAAGAATCTTCAAAACATCTCAACATTTTTTTATTACTTTACATATTTCACATTTTAGTTGAAAACTTTTTTCATGTTAAAAATGTTAATATTAAAATTAAAGTAGCGGCTTCCACAAGAATCCATTAATAAAACAAGGCGTAACTATTTGAATGAAACATAATAAAAATTACTGCGGTTCCATAATTAAAGCAAATTTGTGTCAACGATTTTATAAGCCCCAACCAACGCTTTTATTTTTCTCTCGAAGTTTTTTTATAGCTAAATGTGCTGCTGACATACTTGTGAACATAAACGAGAGTGAATTAATAATGCAAAAATAAATTATTTAAAAATAAATGTTTAGCTTTTCAATAGAAAAATAATAAACACAATAGCACGTGGCGGACAGGCTTGATATTAAAATGTCGTCTTTCCTATTAGCATGATATTTGAGACATTGTAAAAGTTACAAATCATTTTTCAATATTCTCCTCCAATAACAATCAAAATATGCTGAAATTGCAATAATTTTAGGAAAGCTTAAAATTACAGTTTTTACCAGTTTTTTTTTTATTAAGTTGAGAAAAAAAAATTTAATATTTTTAGCAACGAAATTTTCATTGCACCCTCGTATGTGCCAATTCATGTATCGCTGCATACATACTTCATAATATGTTTTTATTTTGTCTTTATCAAATTATTAATATTTTTTTCGCAGTTGTGCAAAAATTTGTGAGTCTTTTAACATCCATAAATTTCAAATTGCCAACACGAGACAATATTTTTCAATTTTATTAATTTTTATTTTCGCTTTAAATTTATTTTGAGCAAAAAAACAAACCAAAAAAATAATACAGATACGAATTTGCCAAATGGCTAATAAAATTTAATATTTATTGGTGTACGAGTATTAATTAAGTTTTTATTTATGCAATAATTTTTGTTTAAATATTGTACAGCAATTTGTTAAGGATTTTTTTTAATGACACAAGAAAATAATTGTAATTAAGAAATAATGAATGGCACAAGAAAAGTTTAGCAAATAATAAAAGTTTGCTGAATTATTGCAAAGTCGAGCAAAAAAATTTCTTTTTCTTTTTTATGGAAAATATTTGTTAAAAATAAAAATAGGCAGAGAACTATGTTCCTTTGTTCTGATTCGTATATCTTCTTCAGCTAAGTATGAAATAAAGATTTGGCTGTGATGTGAGTATCTTCCAACTGACGATTATGCATCGTGCTTTCGGAAAAAAGTAACTCATACACGCTCACGTCCGATTTAGCTGATTTTGATTACGCTCATGTCACAATTATTGATGATGTTATTAGTAAGTAAACTTTGTTTTTAAGCAAAAAAATTCGAGTTCGAAAAGAGAATGTTTATTTGTTAAGGCCTCTTTAGCCGACCGTAAATCTAGAAGCGTAAATGTAGTCGTGTCAGCTGATCGTATCTGTTATATGAAAGAGCAATGAATATGCTTACCTGACCGAAATGTCACTTGGCCGTACCAACCTGTAGAAAATAGAATTTCATTACGATTTTACATGAAAAATGTAAACAGTGATGGGATGGATGCATGCATGTTGATTATGAATGCGGCACAGTAGTGTTTTTTTGGTACTTTTTTTCTTTTGGTATTTGAACCATTTGCGTTGTTAAATTTGTATACATTCATAGTATATTTAATAAATTTAGTTTTATTAATAAATTTATTTTTTTCTTTATAAAACTTATAAAAATACGATACTGCTAATCGTATGTACTTATTTTTTTTAGAATTTACGTGTCAATATTGAACATATGTAAGTATATATGTATGCACGTATAGACATACATACAAACAAGGGATTTTAATTATTCAATAAGTACGCAAACATTTACATTTACGGTACAGTTACATTTACGATACATTTACGATTTCAACGGTCGGCTAAAGAGGCCTTTAGTGATATATAATTTTTTTGCAAAGTTTTCGAATTTCATTATTATTATTATTATTTTTTTTATAAGTTTATGGAGATTTTCTAAACAAGTATTCCAGTTTATTGATTTAAAAATGGGGTTTGATAAAAATCCATTCAAGATCAAGCAAAGACAGACTGGCAAACATACAGACTGGTATCCCTAAGTGTAACTTGGGTATCTGTAAAAATTTTTAATTCAAAGACTTTATAGAATTGAAAATGATGATTAAAAACACTAAAATATGGTCTTAAGTTTGACTCTATTACGTGTATTGTGGTGCTCAAAACGTATTCAGGTTATTGTAGTATTAGTGAAATACTTTTCTTGTCATTTTGAATCATAAAATGGAGTAAAAAACTAAATAAAAAATTGTAATCTTCCAATGTAGTCTGATGGATATGTACGCGAGCCCTTTAATATTATGTATTTAAAAAATACCCGATTTTAAAGAAAAATAATTTCTACGCAGTTCTTAGCAATTATTAGAGTCAGGCCCATCGTTCCGATTCGTTGTGAGAGTTCGACAAAAGCCTACGATCAGCTAATGTTCGGTGCTTGGAAAACTTCTTGCCGAACACCGAACTTTGCATTAATTTATTGTACATGTTTGTATATCATCATTCAAAAGCTAAAAGCAAATTCTGTAAAATATTAAAGTACAAAAACAACAACGTTATCAAAATAAAAGATATTTATTTTGTTTTTTTTTATTTAATAAAAAATACCACAACAACTAAAATGGTTTCTATTCAATAAAAAAAAGTTCGGTTTCGAGTTCATGTTCGGGTTCATTGTGAAAAATCTGCAGTAGTTGCGTTCGGTCGGGCACTAACTATTATGCATCGATATTTTTATTGCCAATTGAATTTTTCGGTTTTTTTGAATCCAGGTTTCAGGACAGTTTTCGAGATTTGCGACAAACCATTTTTTCGAGTTATTCTACAACAACGAATGTTATTGTTTTTATTTTTTTATTTGATTTTTTTAAAGATTTTATGCGATTACACTTAATAATCAGGACAATAAGTAACACTGAGTGCTATCATTTCATGTTGAATATTATTAATAAGGCAATTTAATAAGAATATGCATCGGCGAATTCAAGCCAATTCGCTGTTTCTCCGATTATCAAACACCATATATAATATATATCCTTTGATTTGAAAAGCTCCGTAATTATTCTGTAAAATAAAATGTAACATATGTAAGTAAATTTAAGTTGTTATGAGTTTAATTAATTTTAGAAAGACCTTTTATTTTATTTGTTATAATAAAAAAATCATATAAAATTAATTTATACCTGAATTCTTAAAATAACATACAAAATAACATAAAAACGATTTTTTAAAAATAACAATTTTCTAATTAATCCTAAAAAGGTTTTTTGAATACGGCAAATATTTGATAACTCTAACAAACTATTACAAACAAAAGAAACGATTTCTTTCGGTGTATACACTCGAAAGTAAGAAAAGTGACTAAAAATGATGGCTGCCATTTTCATTGTTTAAATAAACATTCAAACACTAAATAAATGTTTATAAAAGAATAAAATTATTAGTTAATGTTGGCTAATCATTTCTAAAACAAACATTTACATTTTGCCCGCTTTAAGCAGTTTTGAGTGTTTTGTTGGTTGGCTGCCTCACTGGCGTACTGAGTGACTGGGCTGTTTTACTGACAGTAATTGACTTTAAGTGTTATTTAAAGAAGATAATTTTAAGGTTGTTATTGTGTTAGAAGCAACAATCTAAACAATTTTAAGCCAACTAAAACATACATTTCACATTTTTTGTTTAACTTTTCGTTTCGTTATATATTATGGGTCAAACTTTTTTCAAAATATTATTTATATCTTGTTGCCGTCATTGTGGTTGTTGGTGTTGTTGTTGGCAGAATTTAATAACATAGTTAAAGATACTGTAAATGAGCTCAAAAAGCGTAGCATAAATAGACATTTACACGCAAAAAAATAGGCCTCTTTGTATAATGATATTATAGTGTAGTTGTAACTTTATGTGCGCTATAAAAATATAATCCAAATTAAAACTACAATGGCTGAACTAATTGTAGACTGATGATGATCATAAAACTATAAGGAAGAGGATGGCGATGATAATGATCTACGAGAAACAAAATATATCGATTTAAAGGTTGCCAAAAAAGAAATATGTAGATATCTCAAAACAGTCTTGCAATTTAGCTTAAATAATAAAACCAAAATTATTTCCATTTAATAAACAGATAGTTCGGTTTTGAGTTCGGGATCGGGCAGAAAAAACGCATTTGGTCGGACACTGCAAATTAATATTCTTTCGTTGCATTTATCTAATGTTTGTGAATTTATGAATTCTTTTGGAACGTTAATAATTGCGAAATGTTCGCCAGAAACTGGCGTAGTACGAATATCAAAAGTAGAAAAATATTCCCAAATACTAATACAAGTACTCATTACATCGCTAAATAAAAATTTGTTCATATTGCTTGATTCCGATTTATTTTATTTTATACTTGAAAGTTATAATTTTGGGGAACGAAATTTTTATTTGTTAAATAATTTTTATCTCATTACTTTTTAAGCATACGTCGTCCTAAGCTCTATATATCTCTTTAAATATTTTAAATTTGATTTAATGTTCGGAACATTTTAATACTTTAAAGAAAGACGCATGGTTAAACAAAAAAACAGTATAAAAAAAAACAAAATGATGGGGTTTTCCGAAATTCGAATTGAAAAGAAAATACAGTTTCTTAAGAAATTTTAATATTATTTTAAACTTAAACGTCGGATAAGGTTATGTATGGCACAACTGATTTGTAAGATGACCATTTGTCAACATGACAAATTTTGTCATGACCTTTTGCATAAATGTACCTGAATGTTGAAGAGTCCACCAACCAAAATTTTTTGAAATTCATCTAACTCTCCTTTAATATATTTTTTTTAAGGAATATTAGATTAGATGTATAATTTTGTAAATAAAATAAATGTATTTCGGTGATCATTAATGCACAATTTATTATTTATATTATTACTTTAGTGTTAATGAAGATGACCCGATCGTCTTTACTCTTTTAGAAACATTGAAATTAGGTATGAAATTTCAGAATAGAAAAAATATAATGAGCGTCACGTATTGTGCGTCACAAAGGGTTTACGTCATTTAATAAAAAACTATAAAATTTTTATAAAATAGATCTTTACATTTACATTTACATTTACATTTAGTGCTTTACATTTTATATTTCAAAGTTACTTCCGTTTTTATGTAGCGTGCATCACAAATCTTTGTAATCAATTATTCCGCAACAAATACCTGCTAAACATAATTTTTTATGCCATTAGAAAGTAAACTTATATCCCACTAAACATCATGTATAAGTTGAAGGTACCTCTTTTGAAAGACCAGAAAAATGTTATATATTAATGTGAAAATGCGTACAAATGTAACTGTTCGTCACGAAGGAATTGTCCATATGCAGCTGAGCAAAATATATACGGCGGCGGCCTAAGGTCAACTGCAGTTGAAGAAGCCTCGGCGGCGGCGGCGGCGGCTAGCATTTTGAAAGTTCGTGGCAGCTCAAAGTCGACTAACTTGGTAAAGTTCAACAGTAAAATTAAAGTTCATTTTATGATTCAGTTTATTATTATCCCAATACTTTTGTTAGTAATTAAAATAAATGGTTTAGCCAGTAAATAGCCCACGACTCCACATACCAATATTTATTATCGCAATTGACATATTAGATATTTAAATATACGTGTTAAATAATACTGTTTTATTTTTTATTTTTAACAATATGGAATTTGACAATTGCTGCTTGGCGAGATAGAGTTAGTCGGCTAAAAGTTTGCCCGACTCAAGCTGGGATGTCCCATCGTCTAGTTGAAAATACATTGAAACCAAAGCAATGCTATTTGATAGAACTGGTAAAATAGGTTGTGGGAAGGAGGATAGAGGGGAAAGGCTTTGGGGGCATTCGACTTGAATTTTGTTCCCTGATTTCATTAGAGCTCATTACATTGTAATAATGATAAGAGAGTGAAATACATTCTACCTTGCATCGACGCTCCAGTGAATCGATTTAGTTGGCCATTCCACTGTCACCGATGAGCTTCCTCACCTTCTCTTGTAAATGGTCGAGTAACTTCAAATTAGACTCAGAATCATCCGCCCATACATGAGAGTTGTACTCGATATTCGTCTGATACAGGGGGCATATATAATAAGGAGTTCAGATGGTGTAAAGTAACTCTTACAATGTCTTAAAACAGCGAGACACTTTAATGATTCTTTTGATAAATTCGATCTACCCATCCTACATCACTCTGGATTTTCACCCAAAATACATCAAGACCATCTGATTTCTTAATAACCATACCGCCCATAATTGCAGGTGAAGTATCATGTCCGCAAGCATGCAACACTTGGTCCTACGAGCGCTCGAATTCAATTGTGTAGGAAAAGATCTGGTCCAAGGATCAACACTGGATCTATTGTGCCATAGATCACTAAATTATTCCAAGCTTTGTATGAAAGTCAGTACAGAGGCTGCATAAGTCCGCCTAATATTATCTGAGCACAGAAGTTCTGAGTGAGAGAAAAGCCCCCTGTTATTACAAAAAACCATACAATCAGAGAATGTGTGTCGCTGTTTCATGTACTTCCATGCCGAAACGAAAAAAAATATGAAAGAACCAAATTACTACTCTACAAAGGATAGTTTAGAATGAAATGACCGTGGAGGACGCCGGTAAGCAGTCGTAGGTTATGTCTATTGAATTCAAGAATACTGCTATACGAGCGCTAAAATTTATCCTATTCGCATGAACCCATTCGAAGATTGTTAAAAGATTGCGATTAAGTATATCATTCATGTTTCCCCTCCAAATCAACGACATAGTTGAATTCCTATTGAATGAATACGAATGACAAATGTTTATAACATCTACAAAGTAATAGATATAAATTAAAGTTTAACATAGAAGTTCACCTAGAAAAATATAAAATAGGGTGTGAGAAAGAACGGATCATTGCGCTACTACTGAATTAATCTAGAATATAAATCGTATAGTACGGTCCCTGAGAAATTTCGCTGTAAATCGAATGAAATCACACCCGACTTCAGAAGTAATAATTCTATTCTTGGTTGCTGTTGTCAGTTGTGTTCCTAAAAGAAGTCTTTCGAAAAACACCGAAGAAGCCTGACAAATTAACTATTTTAAACATTTATCCAAAATTTTATAGCCTCATTTTTTATCTCAAGGAGAGGTTAATCCAGGTATTGTTTAAGTTCATTGGACACAGAGGCAGACTTCAGTAAACTCGGGTGTTTATGACTAATAATGAATAGAAATTTTCTTGCGGACGTACTGCTTGAATCATTCTTTGATCAAGAGACCGACCGTTAATGCCTGCGTCGGTATTCGGTTTATAATATCATTGCAACCGCAATGAATAAAGTCAATAAATTCTTTTAAAACGGTGATAGACTTTGCAAATTTTTAAATAAAAAAATGCAGGAAAATGCCGCTTCAAAAAAATATAAGAAACAATAATTTCATAAAAAGTCCAAATTACCATCCACAACTTTTAATAATATTTTTTTTTATATTTTTAGCCGTTTGTGAGTGAATGCGGTTTATATCTCTGTGCTGTTAAACATTTTAATGTAATTAAATTGTAATTAGGGATGCATTCATTCGCATTTGTTGTAAAGTTTCTGTTTTTTTTTTAAATATATTTTTATAATAAATATGTCTCTGCGTGCCATACAATTGTATCTGATAATTTATCTTATTTTCTCCTCCTTAATTTATATACAACATAAGTAAGTTTGCATTTTCTATCTAAATCTACAATTGTGTTTTTAGTTTTTGTTTTAATTTTTTTCTTGTTATTTTCATTCACCTGTTACTATTCGCATATTATTGGCAGTGTATGACGATTTTAACGTTTAATTAAACTTTAAATGCTGGTGGTTTGTTTGGAAAACACATTGAAAAACACGAAAAATGTGTTACCATTTTATTGCGGTTTTAGATGGTTGGCTGCCTGGCTGGCTGGTTTTGGGCTGGTTAAGATAAAAAAATTTGTTTCTGGTTTTTTATGTTTGGAAGTTATGACACTGGAAAATTTATTATTAATTGTTAGTACTCGTATACGACGGTTATGATTTGTAAAATTTTTAAAATTTAAATATACCAAAATGTGTAACTTATGAACGGTGATTTTTTAAGAGCTTTCGGATTTGATTAAAAAACAAACACATTAGAATTAGAGGAATATGCACTGGATAAGTTCAGTACATAGACAGTGTATAACTTTTCATTATGAATACGCCCGCAAATTAATAAAGTGAACATGCAGAAGGAGCAGAAGAAATGTCAAAAGGAATTACAAATACATCGTGGCAACAGAATAATACGTAAAATTAGTTGAATTGCCAAATTTAGTAGTTCAATATGTGGTGGAAACATGTTATTACTTTTTTTGTTTGATCAAATCTCTCTGCAGAAATAAGAACATTTTGGTACAATGTTGCAAAAAACTGAATAAAAATAATTAAACTAATGTGATGTGATGTCAGTTTAAACTTTTCGAGGCTAGATTTTGCCTTGTTTTCTTGTCTTTTAGCCTCGAAATTTACGTTTTAGCTTCGTGGATTTTTTTTAGACTTTTTTTGTTACATTTTGCCCCAAAAATACTAAAGTTTTATTTTCTGCTGAACTCATAAAATCACCTTGAAACATTAAAAAATTAATCAAATGTACAAACGTAAATCCACTGAAGACAAAATTACATTGAGTGAAATTCAATGGCGAAAGTTTTTAAGTTAGAAATGGACAAATGTTGGGTTCTGGGTGGAGCTGTGACAGTTTAAAGCAACCCATAGAAGTGGCGACCGTTGGTTCAACATCAGGATGTTGTCAAGGAGATTGTAACGTTTGTGTGCTGGTTACATAAAGTTGTGTCTTGGTTGTATGAAAGATTAAAAAGTTTAAATTTTTTGACGAATTGTGCAACTCGGTCATAACGTTAATCGACATGTCGCACAATCTTATTCTGTTATGTACTAATTTTCGCGGTGAAAATATAGCAAAAACTATTCTGAACGAGATTTATTTGCTATCCTTGCTCAATATGACTTGTGAATGAGGTTGTACACATAATTGTTTAGTTTGTGAGTAAAACCACCAACTTGATTAGAAACTGAGTTGTATCAACGGTCGCAAGGTGTATCCAGTATTTAGCTATTTATAGGGTCTTCCAATAAAAAGTTTTAAGCGAAATCATTGGATGTTTATTTAATTGTAAAGAGGAGGGTATCCCATTCATAATGGAAAACAATATCAATCAAATGACCGCCATAACTACGCCTGTCAGGCTATGGTTTTCTCGGGAAAATTTTCATCCCCAATTTTCGCATTTGCTGCCGATTAACATGTTTTATGCATTGAACATTGAATTATTAATAAAAAATTTTTGCCCTTTTTTAGCTTTTACTTTTGGGTGATTTAGATTTTTCTGGCCTTTTTAAAAAGCCGATTTAGCGTTTTGTTTTTGTTCCAGCTGCAGGCAACACTGGTAACTGTCCCCAATAAATCTGCTTTTAGCTTTAATAATTATGATCTTAAAAATGTTATATTGGATTAACAGGGTATTTTTCATATTTTTAAGGCAAACGGAAGAAAATTTCTTTTTCTTTAGTGCAATGCTGACCTCTCATTCTATTAATTTGAAAACCTACTTAGAATTAAACCAAATGATTAGTTTCAAGCGAAAACTTCAAAACGTTTTATTTATTTTTATTGTATCTTTACATTCAATTTAGAATTGTTCGTTTGCTTTTCTTGGCAGCATGTAGTCACGTCATGCCATTTTTCATTTATCATGTCATTTGGAAATATTGTAGTTTTTTTAGTTTAATCTGTTAAACAATTTCGATTTTGAACATAACAAATATTGTTGTTAAATTATATGTGTGATATTTTGTATAAAAGTATAATTTTGCTTGCCTGCCTGTAAAATGTAAATATTGTTAACAAATAAATTTTTATTAACAATATTTGTTAAATGCAAAAAAAAGACTAATAAATAAAATTGTTAAAGTAAATATGGCGTGACTAATTAAAAGCAAATACATGTAAAAAATGATGGAACTGAGTTAAAATTGTTTTTAAATGACTGTGAATTCGGTGAACAACTTTTCTGTGCTTGTAACTAGAAGCCTCAAATACATATGAATACACATACATATATTTAATCAGTATGCTTTTTTAGAAATATTATTATTATTATTGTTATAATTATTACTTGTTAGTGTTTTCTGAACAAGTAAATTAACTTTAGAGCAGACATATTTAAAAGTTATGACAACAATGTATGATTAAAATGTACGAATATAAGTTTAACCAATGAACGAATGAAATGTAATGTACTTTTGTGTAAATCCTAAATAGTTGTTGTAACATTAAAACTTTAAAAAGTTGAAAGACTAGGAAATGGATCTGTCTGGATCTTTTGTGTCAGAAGTAAAAATGCTTTTATTGCAATAGAACTTGATGGGCCGACATTCTATCCCAGCAAGTAAGAAAGTATATGTCATCTTTAAGGAATTCCTTTTTTATTACTTTCACTGCTGAGTAACTAAACATTTTTTGTAAATCATAAATTTTTCCATTTAACTCAAATTCTTTTTTTTGTGAACTTTTTTTATATTGTGAATTTTTTTAATTGTCATATTAAGATTATTTATTTATGTATTTGTATTTCTATTCAAATTAAAATTTTTGGAATTTTTTATTTTATTTTCCCCTCCTTTTTTATTTTGGTTCAAGTTTACAATATTTGAGTTTTCAATACTGAAGTTTTTTTCATGCAAATTTTAATGTTTAGGTTGTCGGTTAATTTTTGTGAATTTTTTATTGAAATTCAAATTTTTGCATTCGATATCGAACAAAATCCCATTCAAAATTTTTTGAATTTGTATGGTAATTTCGTTCGATATTGAATGCTGTAATTTGCCCCCTGCTTTCTTTTTTATTTTGTAGAATTTCAATCTGGTTTCAAAATATTAAAGAAAAAAATTTTGTTGAATAGAAAATTAGTTTTGTCATTTATCTTTTTTGTGATAAATTCTCTGTTTTATGTACTCGTACATATATGACTACAGCAACACTAAACAGCATTTTCTTTTCTAAAAAAAGTGCATAAATTTTTGCCCTTTTTATTGAAAACTTGCAATATAAGGATTTTTCGAAATAGTGAGTTTATTAGAAATTATTGCATCATCACTTACGAGGCAAAATTTTTGCCTGAAGAAAATTTTTAATGCCAATTTTTTAGAAAAGAAAATGGCGTAAGTTTAAGTTTTTTTTAATTGTTTGGTAATTTTCAAAGAAGTGGAAAAATCAAGTCATCTGTACGTAAATTAAGGCAAAGTGGTATCAACAGTATTGCAAGTACATATTTTATTGGACCAATGATTAATTTAAGAATTGAGGTAGGAATTAATTTTAAACAATTTTTTGCACAACAAATTTAAAACTTTTTGCAGTCAGATATCGAGATATCTTAAAAATATTTTTATTTAAAATTTTTTTTTTACTTAAACTTTAACTTGAATTTTCATATTCAACACATATTGCACAGAAAATTTCAATTCAAAGAATATATTATGTATTAATATGTACAAGCAATTAATGAGCATTACGTACGTGATAGAAAGTGAATGGTAAGTTGGTTGGTTTACGTGGCTGCCCTCTACATGTAGGCATTAAAGTAGAATCTAGACGATTCCCTTTTTAAAAAGACCACTCCAATTGTCGTTGTCAACCTATGTACAACGGTATCTAATTACTCGGATACGGTGATTCGTAGTACATCAAACTCGTAGCAATGAGATTTTTGATAAGGTCAGCCAGCCCAATCTCTGATAAATCCGAAACGTCCTCTAGTACATGACTGCCTAAAAACTTGTGTCTCGAGAGATGCAAGGCCGGAGATTCGCAAAACGAGTGGAAGATTGTCTCTTCTTTGCTTTTTTATCGACAACTTCGGCAGAACACTTTATAGGGCAGACCCAACTTGCTAGCATGTCTGCTGACCGTCCAGTGCCCCGTCACGACTGCAACGAACTTCGAGATAATTGGTAATTTCTGTGGAAATTTTTCATTGAAAGTTTTACATTTTTTTCTTTTTGTCATGCTTTATTTTCAAAATAATATGCCAACTTTTGCAAATTCTCGGTTAGTTAAACTCTTTTTGTAAGTTTTCAATATTTTAATAAAATATTTATGTTTTTTTGTACACTTTTATTTACTTCATTATTATTTAGTTCTAACTTTTACATAAAATTTCAACAGAAACAAAACAAAGGAAAAGACAACATGACAAAAATCCGAGCCAATTGTGAAACGAGAATGAATTCTCCTGACACAAATTTTTCTATTTCGAAAGATTGTTTGCGACAACAATAGCGAAACTATGATGGATGGGTCTCTACAAATGATTCTTTTTTCTTGTCCGCGAATATTTGTGGAACATTTATATCCCGAATATTCTTCGCTTTAAAGATTTACTTTACATGGATTATTTTTTGCTTCTCTGATTAACTGAATATGCTCGATAATAAAGATTAGAATATATTTAGTTGGCATTTGCGTTGTATTGCGTTGGATCATTTGGGCATAGTGCATTATTTATTTTTGATTTACGAAGAAGACATAAATAATTTAAATACAAAATCAAATATATTACCAAATATAAAAATTTTCAAACAAATTAAAATAAAATAAAAAATTTTAAAGTTCATGTTTATTTGTGTTTTGTTTTAAATCAAACTCTTCATTGCCACTAAATGAACATTCGCATTTCAAAAACGTATTTGCAGTCAAAACAGCGACCTGGAGGCGTTGGTCAGTTAACTTAAAATGTACAACAACAATAAAGGAAAACGCTATACAAGATAATTGGCAATTGAGACGTGGTGAGTGTGAGTGAGTGTGCCTTTAAAATAAGGGAACTTTGTTAAGTGAAAATACTTTAACAACCCGCTCAAATACTCAGTCAGGAGGGGACCTGATACTTAAACTGCTTACAGCCAACACTTTGCACAGTGCAAATTTTAAATGACCAAAAGCCAAAATATTTTGATAATGACTTTATTATAATGATGAGCAACTTGGGAGGCCTTTGGTAAAATTAAAAAAAAAACTACGTTACCAAAAACAAACTGGCCATAATGTTCTCTCTGCCAAAAAGTTAATAAACAAAAAAACCTGGTTTTTTGGAATTTTTGCGTTTAAGAGTCACATTAATCACACGCAAAAGGAAACGCACTTAAATATTTAAATTAAACAAAATGAAACGTATTGAAGGAAATCGGGGTAATAAAAACAAAAACTAGAGTATTAGGGAAGTTGTAAAAAATTTAATTTTTCTATTGTACATAAACTTTGATTGTAAAATCACGAACAATTAAAGTTGCCGTTTTGGATATTTTTAACCAAAGTTTATCAAAAATATTGCAGAATGTAATAAGTGTTTTATTTAATTTTGCCCATTAAAAATTTGATTGGTTTTATTTAATACAAATATGTGTTTAAAGATTATAAGCAAAAATATGCAGTCTTGTAAATAACGCATGAAATTGTATTAAAATTATATAGGAATTAATATATTCATTTGTGGGAAATTTTCGATTCCATTTTTTTATTAGATTTTATTAATATTTAAATGAATTTTTTAATTTTATTTTTAAAAATAGTGTGCAATTCAATTTTTGACTGATATCATATTTTTTCATTGACAAAATTTTAAAGTTTCGTGATACGCTGAAATCTAAAAAATTGTTTAATCAAATCAGCAGCGTTTTTTTTATTGAATCTTGTTTTAATTTAATTGCGTTTGAATAATGATTTCTTGAAAAAGTTGAATTTTCTCGGAGGCAACGCAGCTGAGGACAATGTTTAAAACGCACATAACATTTATGCTTAATGTAAACTCAAGCACGATCATGTGGTGGAAGGCAAATATGCTTATTACGTGGGCACTGCTCATCTCTATTACCGCTACGAAACACAATGCGTTGCTATTTACACCTTTCTTTAGAGCCCTTGTCAACATATTGGCAGACTTTGTTGCCAAAATTTCACATGTATAACATTAATTTCATTTTAATCACATGCTAGTCAAGACATCATTCGTAACTAATGACATTTGTTATGGCGGACTATTTAAACAAACAAAAAATTTTAAAATTACTCTTTTGCAATTAAAAATTCGAAAATGTTCTAAAAATTGTGTCTCAAATCAAATTAAATTGTGCAGATAAAATGCAATTATTTTCAGCGTTTATGAAACGCTATTTGAGTTTTGAAACATTGTCATCAAAGACAACAAAGTACTGCGTGCATAATAAAAATAGAAAATTCAAATTTCAAATTGAATTTTTAAAATAGAGCAGAATGCTTAAGAAGAATATCAAAAAGAGGCCTTTGACCTTTGAAATCCAAAGGTTTGGGACAATGTCTGGACTGATTTAAGTTGAATTTATTAGCACTGATAATTAGAGTCCGACTGAACGTTCGGTTTCGGTGTCGCTGTTCGGCAAAAAAGTACGTTCGCTTGATGTTTTTCGCCAAACACTGAACTTTGCATAAATTGCAAATAAACGTAAAAATTAAACTCTTTAAAATATTAAAGTATTAAATGTACACCGTTGTCAAAATGAAATGTTTTTATGAGTGTTAAATTTTGTTTTATTAAATTAAAAAAATCGCAAGAATAAAAATTGTTTCAGTTCAATAACAAAAAGTTCATTTTCGAATTCGGGTTCGATCTGAAAAAGTGCTTTCGATCGGGCACTGCTAATAATGCTTGTTCTAATAATAAGTCATTATTTCTTGAATTACGAAGTAAAGTGTGTTCCTTACCTTGAACATTACCAGCCTGGCCCACAATGTCACACTTATTCGTTCTTTCGCACAATAACATTTAAAACTTTAGAATTTGTTTTTGTTTTAAATGAAATTGTACGAAAGAACAAATACGTGTGACATCGTGGGCCTGGCAGTCACTTTGAACTAATTCGCATTCAGTTTTGTAAGCAAATTGTGTTTTTATAGCTTCAAAGATCATTGTGCGAGCAAATTTAATGTGCAGGGTATTAGAAACTTAACTCTCCGAATTATTATAACACATTCAGTTGAACTAAACTCCATTTAATTTGCAACACTAAGTGTTACAGCAACAACAACCGGATGATGTGTGTATTTGTTGCAAGTGTGAGAAATTTGTTGGTCGTTTAACATTTCCACTTGCTTGTGATTTGAAATAAAATCAGAAAAGACCCGCAATAAACACATTACTACGGCCTTATTAATACTATTTGCAACGATGCTTAGCAAACGAGAGATCAAACGATATTTAATGTGTTAATACTGTCTTGATAAGCAATTTTAATAAAAGGGAAACGAGCTTTAAAATTATAATTCCTTGTGGGCAAAATAATGTTGGCGTTTTAAAGTAAACAAAACTATGTCAACAGTCACTAGCAAAAGCAGCCACAGCAAAATGACATATCAAAAATAACATAAATACGAGTATAAAAGGCCCTTAAAAATTTAATTTTTATAGATATGGATCATGTTTTCTGGCGCAGCTCTGTCTAATGACTACAGAAAACTTGTTCTGATGGGAAAACTACTCCCGGAGACATCTACTACTGAAATGACTATATTTTCAAAACGAAAGTTATGATATTTAGTGTAGTGCGAAATGATACTCAATGACTTTCCTTGATAATAATTTTATTATTATTATTAATAAATAAAGTCATTAAAGCAAATTAATATTTAGCAGAGACTTTAATTGACCCGACTGCTTATTTTATTGTGCAATAACGTGTAAATATAAATGTGCAATGTTCAACTTTTCTGTATTAATCAGTTAATCGCTCAATTAATTAATCGAGATTTTTATTTTATCGGTTAATAATCGTCTAACTTACACAAATTCATTAATTTAAATAAATAAAAATACATGACTGATTATTATTTATTATTTTATTAGTTAATAAGCAATTGCATAACAATTCTTGAAATAAATTAGACATAAAAAGAATTCATAAATATGTATTAATAAAAAACAAGGGAGAGAGTTTAAGCTTTTAAAAGTTTGTTTCTTAGTTTAAGGACATATTTTGAAATTATCTTTTAGAGAAATTATTTTGTTCACATGTTTAGGCTTTAAACTATTCTTTTCTTCAGCTTTAATGAAACTAGACTTAGGAAAATCCTTTCGTTTATTGAAGATGTTCGAATAATAGACAAATATTCAAATTATCAGTACTTTTTCTGTTTTTTAATTAACTAAATATTTTTAATTTTAATAATTCAGACTTGAATAGCATTCGTTCAAACCAACAGAAGAAATCAAAAAAAAATATCCAAATACAGTGAACTCGCTATAACGTGAACTAATTGTAACCAAGGCAATTTATATTTTCGAGTTTGTTCACGTTATCGAATACCCAAATTTAAAACAAAAAATGATCCTATAATATAAAAAAATATATTTTAATAAGTAAAAATACTAAACACTATTTAAAATTAATTATTTTATTGATTCTTAATAACAAAAAATAAAATGTCATATATACAGTTCACTTTGCATTCGATAAATAAAAAAAAAATAAAATAAAGGATACAAGAAATTGATATTTAATTAACAAAAACAGCAAAAAATTAATTAAAACTAATAAGAATTTTTTTTGGTTGGATAATTGAGAATGAGTTAAACAAAGTTTAAAGGATAAAATCAGTAATTTTTTGGTAAGTTTTTTGTTTGCCTTCTTTAAAAGAGCTTTTTCTTTAAGGTTTCTCAGCACTCTAATGTCACTCTGGTGTACCATCGCGTTTTCAGCCCATATTAAAGCCTTACCCAAAGCTCTACAGCTTCCTGGGATTTAATTGTAACTTAACCTGTAATTCAGGAATTTCCCAATTCAGAAAAAGTGTTCATGTTTTAGAGCTTTCTGATTTTGTTCACGTTTTAGAATACTCTATGAAAAAAAATAAATTTGTTCACGTTTCTGAGACGTTCACACTTTCGAGTGTTCACGTTTTCGCGAGTTCACTGTATAGCTAAGGTAGATGTCATTTACATAATGAAATTTTTAATAACATTTTTTTCGTTGAAATGCAATTTTTGGCTTGAGTTCAAATCTGAGTTTACCCATTTCTTCTTAACTTCTTAAACTCAAGCCAGAAATTTCATTTCAATATAAACTTTGAACAGTTCAACAATTACGTATAAATATTAATAAAATTTTTTTCGATAAAATTTCGTTCTTTTTTTTGTACGCGTTTCAAAAGAATGGCATGACTTAAATTTTCAGAAAATTTTTATGAAATTGTTTTGTATACATTTAACTCATTTGGTATTTTTCTTTAGTAAATTATTGATAATATTGCCTGCACCGAAAAAGTTTTTTTTTGAAGACGACTTTTGTATATTTTATAAATAATACTTTGTGTATTTATAGATAACAATGTTGTATTTTATTAAATTCATTATTCGAGAAAGAAACAAAACTTTTTGAATTTTTGTATATTCCTAAAGAATTTTTAAAACTCTTATTAATGGTCGCGTTCATAAGACGTTAAGCTGAAAGTCCACACCACGCGTTCTACGCGTCATGCGTCCTACGCGCCTCTCAAAAAATATGAATTAAAGTATTTTCATACAGCGAGTTACAAAACAAAAGTTTGTAACGCTTGTGACTCGTAAAAAGTTAAACAGCTTTCTACTTTCCCGCGTCACAAGTTCCGAGTCTAAAATTCTCTTGAGATTGAACATATAATTAAATACACGACTTATGAATGCGCCCATTGACAAACATATTGACGCAGCAGAGCTTATTCGGCTTAATTTTTATTTTCAAAAAACGTGGTTGCTAAGATATTGACTTTTTCCTGTGTGGAACTTCTAACGTTTCAATAGACAGAGAATACATCATAATCAACTTTAAAAGAAAAGTGAATTAATAACTTATACTGCATATGAAGGTAACAATGCATGCAAAGCATGAAAACTTTTAGCGGATACTGTTGGTGTCTTTGTTACGCATTGTTAAATGTATTCATAGATTGTAGTTGTATTTCTTGTGGGATTATTGTTGATATGAGAAATTTTATACTGTTACGCTTTTAAAACGATTCGATGTTATTGAAAACAATTTGGCAGGTTTCAAGTATGTTCTCCTCTTTTCGTCTTAAAGATACAATTCGAGCGATAAATAGATATAATTTTCTGATAAATAAAAGTTGTTTAAAGACCAATACTGCCCAATATTAATGCCAATTACACAGTGAACCTACGTAAGTTACTATTTCTCCTTTATTTCGATTTACGTTTGACACTTGTAAATCATGTTTAATGTGGAAAAGGGAAGATCGAAATGAAACACGAACACACTGCAGTTGTTTATCATCATGCAAAGCAGGGCTGCCAGTAAAATTTTCAGCAAAATCGTCAAGTTTTCTAAATAAAATCGTCAAAATCGTAAGTAATTAAAAAAAAGTCGTAAAAAAGTCGTCACTCAAAAATCTTCTGTTTTATACACCAATCTTACATTCAAAAATTAACAATTCAACAGATTTATTAAAAACAACAAATACTTTAAACATTTTATCAATTCAAAGCACGATTTGAAGAGATTTTGTGTCGAAACAGTTTATATACTTTCCAAAATAAACGTTATTTTTTATATGATATGTTTTACATTTTAATTTAAATAGAAATTCATAGAATATAATATTTATACATATTTTCATAAACTTGTAATTCAGGTGTAGATCCGAATTAATTTTTTGATTTATTCCTTTTTTATACGCGCACAAACATACATATTTACATATAAAGTACGAAAGAAGATCATATGATATTGATTTAAATTGGGTAATTACAAAATCAAAATATTATTATAAAGGGTGTTTTTTATAGAGTGATACAACTTTGAGTTGGCATCACTGCTTTATTTGACCACCCATTTAACAGCTGGTAGTTGCTTTTTGTTTAGTTTGCTTTGACATTTCATTATGGATCGACTTACACCAGAGCAACGCGTGCAAATTGTGGAAATTTTTAATCAAAATAATGGTTCTGTTCCTCAAACTTATCGTGCACTTCGTCCATTTTATGGCGTATGGTTAAATGGGTACGTAAATAAACATAATTGTCGCATTTGCAGTGAGGAGAATCCACAAGCTTTTGTCGAAACACCATTATATCCATAGAAAATTACTGTTTGGTGCGCTTTATCGGCTGGTGGAGTTATCGGCGAGATACGGCCGCAAATGCTGCTAAAAGTTTGTGAAAAAACACATTAATGTCATAAACTTTTCTATCTAATAAAGACCGTTTCATTGATATCAAAAATATCTTACTATGTTTTATTATGATTTAAACTTGTATCACTCTATAAAAACCACCCTATACATATAGTTATGTTTTTTTTATATTTTTTGTAATGCTAACATTGTAACATTCAGAGGAATTATTTTTTAAATAATCTTTTGAAAAAAGAATCCTCTCAAGAATCCTCTTCTTTTAGCATTAGCTGAAAAGTTTGGTAAAGTCATTAAGTTATTTAAAAATTCACATAAATTTGGAAAAACAGGTTCTTTGTTTGGTAGATTAATTGACTTTCCTCTTTTCCGAAATATATCTACATTTAATGCGCTGTCTCCAAAATTCAAAAATCCTAGTTCTCTTATTTCATGCTCAATATCTTGATATTTTTCTTTATAGACTAGATTAGAAAAATCTTTTAATTTTGAATTTTTTTTTAAATCACAGATGATGTAAATAAATTTGAATTTTTATAATTTTGTCATCGAAATCAAATCTTTTTAATTTGGTAACACATTTAACAATAAAGTTAATGAAAATTTCAACATCATCTTTTACATATACACCAATATAAACTTCTTTATTTTTAAAATATTTTTACGGTTATGGAAATAAATTTGATTTAGAGGCGTATTTTTTTATACAATCATCTACTAAAAAATTTATTAAAATATTGTAAACAAGTTTCGTCATTTCATAGTTCATGTTGTGAATTTGAATTCTTTCTTCTTTGTTTAGAATATCCATCAAATTAAGCACATATTTTAAAAAACAAAAGTAAACCTCGCTAATGTTATTAAAATTTTTAAATATTTCTTTAGCAGTATCACTATCATCGATATTGGCCGGAAAACAAAAATATATTTTTAAAGATTAACATTATGTTATGATAGAGATTATGTTGAGCAAAAAGTAGGGAAGTTAAAAAATCGTCAAAGTATGAGGGAGGATACTAATAAAAATCGTCAAACGTCATATCGTTAAATTCGCTATAAGAAATCGTCAAAATGACGTAAAATCATCATGTTTGGCACCCCTGATGCAAAGCGAGTTGCTCTAATGTAGTGTAATAAATTTGGCTCTTCCACAAAGTACTCGTATTTCAACACACAAATCCAATAAAATGACAAATCGAAGAATAAAAATTTAAGTTTCAAGATAAATTAACACCTTCTAAAAACATTTAAACACCCAAACAAATATTTCATCAACACCAAAGTAATTGAGGAAAATCTTAATTTAATTACACTAATTAACATGTTGATTTTACATTTAAAAAAAAATCAAATCAAAATTCAAAATAAACAGTCGGTTGAAGTCAAAATATTAATTAATCTTGTCAACAACCAAAAACAATAAAATCTGAAACAAAAATATCAGCCGCCTTGTGAAATACCAACCAGATGGTTGGTTGACGAAGCAACCAACAAAGTGAAGAAGCAAATGAATGGTTGACTGACTAAATCCTTCTGTATTACATTTTTATACAACACACAGAATGGAAGTGAATATACTCGTATTTAAACATAAAATTCAACTTTGCGACCATATTAAAAAAATTTTCATTTACCAAAAAATAAAATTATATTAATAATAAAATTGTACTCTAAACACCAAAACTAGCAAATGTACTACAAAAGAACAGGAACTACCCGAAGATGTGTGGGGCGGGAAACAGCAGCCATAGAATTCTTTATTACTTTGAGGTGTGAAATGATTTGTTGACATTTGGTCCAAAAAAACATCTGCGTTTCAGTAGAAAAAACACGAATAAATTTGGGATAAAAACTAAAAACATAATTAAATCATTTTATTTATATTTGCAACAGAACTCATAACAGAACAAATGTTATGGAGATATTTTTCCAGTAACTGATTGTAGTTTATTTGAAGAATTTCCCTTTAGTTATTTTTACATGCATAAACATTGAAAATTAAAAACATTTGACTCTCTCGCTGATTCCAACATTCAGTCAAAAATTAAACTGCAAATAACAATGGATTTTCCATCACAGTTAATATTATTATTAATTTTTTTATTGTTTACATAAAAATGAAAAATACTTCACTGAAATCTATGAATTAAAAAACAGCAATAAATTACAAATTTATTAATTTAACGGATTTAAATCTGTTTTGTAATTAAATAAATTTGTGTATGAAAAATGTGTAGACAGGTCTTCTTCTCACATGACTCTTTATTTATTTTATATTTTAGTTTCAGTTGATTATACCTTCTTTACAATTTATGCATAACCGAAATTTTTAACCCAAAAGAAATTCACATTTGTTGTAATAGATTACATTTATTTAACACGGTACATTAAGCACTTTTAAAAGCAAATTAACTTCTTCCCCTCATTTTCTACCGGTTTCAATTTCAACCCCCATCAAATTGGGCAACTTTTGGGAACTATAGATTTAATGGTTTTTGTTGGTTTTGCAACTTTAACAAAACAAATTGTTGTATCATAAAATACACTAAAGTGTTTGGATGTAGAGTGTCATGTAATATGACTATTAAAGAGGGGGCGTTTGAAATATTTACAAGAAATGTAAGAGAAAACACATAAACACAATTTTCCAACAACAAATAAAGAAAAATATGTTAAAGTATGAAAAAATCTGTTTTCCAAGTCAGTGATTTTCAAGTTTGTTTTGTGCTTTTACTGGTCTTTTAAATTCAAACTTGTAGGGAAAATGCAAAACCAGACAAAAGAAAAAAGTGAAAATGGATTCGTTACACTCTTGTTGGGAACTTGCTTGTTATTACACAAGAATCACTTTTAACCATTTGATTTTCTTTGTGTTAGGAAAAGCAACGACAGTAAAATTTACGCCCCAAAAAGAAGTATTAAACTTGAAAATGGTTCATCTGCAAAATTGGCAAAACTAATTATATTGGCATTTAAGCAATAAGGAAAAAAACTGGCATGAGTTAATGAGTTTAAGTCTCACTTTTTTACCGGAGATTAAGTACAGATTTTTTTGTGGGTGTTTTTTTACCACTTCTGGTAGCATCAGTGTTCTCGGTTTAGGAGATTTGTAACAAAATCAGTTATTCATTTCGTATTTGGCAAAGTAAATTTTCTGTAAGGTGAACTTAGTTTTCTTTGCCCCTTTTATTTTCATAATCATTTTATAGCATAATTATCTTTTCTTTAAAACTCTATTATTGTAATAAAAATAATATAAACAATTACAAATACAACTCAATAGGAAATTTAGTTCAATATCGAATGCCGTAATTTGCCCCCGGAATTAACAATTAGAACTCGTGTCAGGTCTAATGATTTTCCAATAATAATGTTTTTAATATACTACTGATATATATTTTTAAACTGAATTGAAGAAGGCTACTAAATTAGTTTAACTATTTCCAAAATTTCATAATTTTAAATAAATACATGCTGTAAGCACTGTGTGCTGAGAATATTTTATTAAAATTAGCGGAGGAACATTCTCAAAATATAATAAAAAGTAGAAATTAGGGTAGAAATTTAACCTGACAACCGCAGCCTACAGAGTAGCACCGTTCTTGCCGTCGCCAATTTAAACTAATTCCGATTTTTGTTAGCAACCATGAGCAGATAAAATAAGTAAAAAAAATAAAGCTTAAAAATATTATATTTTATTTTATTTACCAGAAAAGAACATCACAAAATTAAAATTATAAATGCATTGACAATTAAAAGGTTTTAAGCAAATAAATTAATTCGTTTTTACACATTTTCGTGACATACGAGGGATGTTTGATAACTCTGTGACTATTTGAATAAACAATATATTTTTCAACAAATAAGTGTTTTACTTTTTAGCATAATCTCCGTTTAGATCAATACATTTAATTCAGCATTTTTTAAATTTTCTTTTATTCCCAAGACCCTCAAAGTAAGCGTTTGTTTCGGCTATCATCTCTTCATTCGACCCCAATCTCTTACCACTCTGCCATTTCTTCAGGTTTGAAATAAGAAAATATTCGCAGGTGGCTGAATCTGAGAATATGCTGGATGGAGTAGCAGTTCGTAGCCCAGTTTATGCATTTTTGCGATACTGACTACTCTCCTCTGCACTCGTGCACGGTCTTCATAGCGGCACCCATCTCGCCGATAGTTTTTTCAAATACCAGTATGCATGTAAAATGTTATGTACTCGATCGGTTGAGATGTCTACAGCCTCAGCCATTTCACATACTTTCATTCTTCGATCGTCCAGTACCATTTCATGGATTTTATCGGCTTTTTCTGGCATGGCAAACTTTTTTGGGCGACGTGTACCTTTGACATCATTTATTCCGTTACGACCACAACAAAACTCAGTAAACCAATTTTGAATCATTTAAATTAGTGCTGCAGAGTCCCCATAATATTTGTCAATCCCTTCTCTGGTTTTGGATTGTTTTTTTTTACTTAATGTTTGTAATTATTAAAAACGATGGCACGCGTCAAAAACTCCATGTTTACGTTGTCACAGGTTGGTTGAATACTAAAGAAATTCAACTTCAATAGACAAATACCCAGTAAATATTAATGGAAAACAGCTTAATCTCAGCTGCCAATGGCGCTGAATAAGCGAGAGAGTATAGAATGTTTGGAATCATCAGAGATGGGATTGCATACTAACTAAATTTGATTTAAAGTGTAAAAATTAATAAGTTACACTTTTGGTATTCTAATTCGTTAAATAATACGGTTAAATAGTTTATTTTCCTAATCACTAGGACCAGCCGCCAAAAGTGGTAATATCGAACAAAGAACGCTGAAATGACGGTGCAGCGACCTCGAAATCAGTACTGATCCGTTCTGCTAGTCTGATGAACAATAAATTGTTCCAAATAGTTCCTCTCTTAATAAAAAATTATGAATTTATCCAAAAATTTTCTAAAAATTAGAAACAAGTACTGGGTAAACTCAGATTTGAGCTTGAGCCAACCAATTCGTTTCAATATAGGTTTTTTTTACGTAAAAAATTATGTTTAATCTGTCCACGAAATTCAGTTTTTTTAATATTCATTAAAACTAACGAGAATGTGCACTTTTGATGGCTGTTAAACACAAACTAAATGACGCAGCTTACTCGAAATTTGACAGGAGTCTATTGACAGCTGCTAGTTGACAGGAGCATTGTTGCATTTAAAGTTACAGCGAGGGAAATTCAAAAAGTCACGGAGTTCTCAAGCAGCCCTCGTATGTAAGTATATTTTGAATAAATTATTTTATATTTATGAAAGTGGCACCACTGAAATCTTTAGTTCTACAACATACAGAACTCATAACAGAAGCTTTTACTGTCGCTTTCTTTATAATTAAATTGCTGAATACACAGCGACAAATGCAGCCAACTCCATTTGTAGTTTTGTAGCTGTGTAGTCGCACTCTTTTCTGTGTTTAAAGCATCAAGGTTGCGGAGACGGGCTCCGATTTTCAAAGCAAATATAAATTAAATTGAGTCAGGTTGCGGTTGCATGTTTTTTGTAAGTTATTCTTTTTTGTACATATTTATCAAAAATAATTTAAAATTTTTACTAGTTTGTATTTTCTGTTAGCTTATGTTAGGTTCAATTAACAGCCATGATCAAGCACAGCTCACTTGGGTCTATTAATTAATTCCCGTTGTGTTACCATGTTACCCCGTCTCCCAAGTGTCCTATGTTATCTGGATGCTAATATTCTCATACAGCGAGCCGGTGGATTCAATAAAAGAGTGGATCTTGCTTTGACCAATATAAGAGAGACAAGTTTTGTCTCCAAGGGTTCTTTGACCAAACCGTTTAACTTTTACATCTCCGAATGCCGGACAATGACAGAGAAGATGATCCGTTAACTCTTCCTACTCCTCGACGCCACAACTTCTACATAGGTAATTGTAAGTGAGCCCTAGCCCTTGGACGTGCCTTTCAATAATCCAGTGGCCAGTTGTGACCGCAACAAGATTTATGGGATGATGACTGGACAACTGTAAGGCCCGCCAGGTCCTTTTTTATATATTATGGTCCAGATTTACCTGGTGTCCCTACAGGTAGTTTTATCGAAGCACTCTAAAGTATTCACATACTGGAAGAATTTGCAACGTGAGAGTGAATAAAGAGCGTTTAAAATTGAGAGACATAAAAATATTTCCAAGCAAGTCAGATCAAACAGGTTGTAGCAAGCTGCAATTGAGGAATGCTAAACGGAGAATTAGAAACTATTTTCGTAATAAGTTGTTGTTGTAAACAATTATTTATAAAATTGTCTGTTTAATTAACGAGCTTGAAGTTACTTTTATATAAACAATAAAATAACAATTAATTAACAAATAGTGGTGGTATTCAGTTGCCAGAGTTCAGAGTTGCCGTTAAATTTCACAAAAAAGCTACGATATTTTATATTTCTTCTTTCGCAAGACCATTTGCACCGAACAGTGAATACCGCCAATATAAATGAATTGGCTTTTCCGTTTTTTCTTTTTTGTATTAAAATCAATTGTCAATTGAAAAATTAATTTAACAAGAAAAGGTCGTTAGTTATTAATGAAAAAAAGTTTTATTTACGGGATTTTTGGGGATGAAAAATCGAAATTCCGTAATAACACTTGAAAATGAAGTGGAAGCCTTGGGGATCAGTCAGTCACTTTCATCGCTGCTACCTCAACAACAGAGCTAAGCTTGCGAACTATTGTTTACCTGCTTTTTAAATGTTTCCTCAATTTGCTTCATCATTGTTATCAAAGTGTATAATAGCTTGTCCAAACAATTAATTAATTGTTATTAACTCAAAGTATAAATAATTTATTTTACTTATTTCTTTCATTGAAGGTTTTGCCAGAATTTCAAAGATAAAGCTGCATGAATTTTAATGAAATCTTCACTTTATAAAAACAAAAATCACTAAATGTAGAAAATTATTATATTCATTTGTTGTTCTCTGTGTTCATTGTTAAACAATAAATTAATTTTATGGCATTAAATAAATTTAAATTTGATTATAAAATGTTACAAAAAGAAAATTTTAGCTTTTGTTGGTTTGCATTTGACCATAAATAGTGAGACCATGCAACAGTTTACAACAGCTGCGGCAGATTATGTCAGAATAGCTATTTTAATATGAAAGCTGTTAAAAATTATGGGCTGCGACCATAAAGTTTATGGAATGAAAACAGGCTTTTTAAATTGCTCTATTGAAAAATTTTGCAATACATGCAAGTTTTTTTTTAACATTTAATAGTGCGGTTTGAGAACAGTAAAAGTTGGAATTCCAAAAATGTGCAACAGTTTGATAACTAAAGTAAAAAACTATGGTGATTGACCAAGAAGGCTTGCCACTTCTCATGCAAAAAAAGTACTGATCTTCGTCGGTTTGTGGAAGAGTTTTGTGTCAGTGTTTTTGCGTTAAACATTAACTTAGCTGGACTATAACGCAGGGGGCTATGACCACCACAGAAAACATATACATATTTTGTGGACTTATATTTAAAAATGCAATAATCCAGGCAGAAGTAGTTAGAGAAGCATTTACTCTCTGGGCCCAGCGGCACTCATAAAAAAATCACCCGTCCAAGGCACAACATTACTTTATTCACATAGACCAAACTTCCAAATAATAAATGATTGGTATGTGTATTTCTATTATACAAAATTGTAACTGCGATCGAGGAACTCAAAAATACATACTCAAAACGGTATTTAATACAACCGACGAATTTTTTTTATCATTGGAAAGTTATTTGAATGTGTTTGGCTGTGTTTGTGGAGGACTCTACTACATATTTAAGTAAATCCAAAATTATTTAAAGCTATCAAATGAGCAAGAAACTAATTTATCAAATACATTGACTGACTATATGTGCAGTAGTTTTTCGATTTAACGAACTTAATTGTTTTTATTAAATAATATCTTCAAGGTAAATATAAATTATTTATTTTATCCAATATTTCGCTTTTCTCAATAAAAACTTATTCTAAATATGTTTGAAAATATAATAATAAAAAATTGACAAAAATATTTTATAACTGAATTACACAAAAATACAAAATTACTTAAACCTATTACATAGACAAAAAAATATTCAATTACCTGTTTTATTTTTATAAATTAAATGTCTGTAATTTTGAGCTACATTTTCTGTATCAAAGTCACTTTGAAAGCCCAAATATTGAAAATATAATCATCATCAAAACAAATTTTAATTACACCAAAAAAGTCAAATATTTAATCTAAAAATAAAAACAAATAAAATGTAAAAATTCTTCAGTTCTATTAATATTAAAATCACTATTTTCATTAACTAATCAGCCGGTTAAATTCTGTTGCGTAACCATTTAAATTAAAATTTAATAATTCTTTAATTGTTTTTATCTCGAACTAACTTTGGAATACAACATATGTCCAATGATCTAAGCTTGCTTACTTCCCACGTGAAGAGTACATAAAATTCGGCCGAAATTTTCATTTTTTTATAATGAAATTATTGTAAACATGTAACATGAAATAGAAGTTTGTTTTTTTATATTTATTATTCTTAATTGATTATATTTTTTATTGATCCCATGAAATATATGTAAGGCAAATGAAACTTTGTTCTTGCTAGTTGCCCTCACATCACCCCTCGTACTTTATTTTAGTTCAATTTGATTGGATTTAATTTATCAATTGTTCATTTATTTATTTATTTGTGTGTTTGGTTATCCATTAGCTTATTTATTTATTTAGATAATTTTATTTATTTATGTGTGTGTTTGTTTATTCATTAATTTATTTATTTACTTAAATTATAGTACAAGTAAAATTATTAGAAATCATAAATTAACAGAAACTATCAATATGGTCTATTTGTCGAATTTAACAAAATTATACACAGAAAATAATGTAAAAAATATTTTTCAGACAAACATTTGTTTGAAATGCAATTAAAATTTCAATAAATGTTTTATTTGAATCAATAAACGTTCCAGTTTTCGTTTTTTATTTACACTAAAAATAACAACAAAAAGCATTTTATTCAGTAAAATGATTATCTGATTCACAAATTCTTTTGTAGAGCCTCATTCAGTAAGCAATTTTTATTAACCCTTTAGATGTGAATTGAAAACTGTCTATAATTTTTTAAATATATTTATATTTATCGATTGAAATAAATATTAAAGAAAATAAAATAAAATGGAAAAAAATTAAAATTTTTTTGAACAGAGTTTTTATGGTGTACTCAATAAAAATGTTCGAAAAATTGTGTTTCAACGCGAAATGTTTTTAAGAAATTCTTACAGTGCCAACGGACTGAATAGTAAACAATGCACCGTAGCTGGGTTTGTATTTTACCGGGATAGTGACCAGCTCCATCTTGAGGCAAACGATCGTGACTCAGACTGTCACGATTTCATTTCACCTTTGTGTAAATAATAACGTGCAATATGACGGCGAAATATTAGTTAATCCATAGTTTTCTTATTCTTTAGTACATGCAACCGCCAAGCGTTAGCAATGGAAAGATCCAGCATATATGTAAATAATACCCACTACCACTTTTTACCGTGAACACCAATCCAATTGTCTGATCGAGCTCATCAACAGCACCCATACTTTTATTGTAATTTTAAAATAAGTGTGGTCTCGTAGTTGGTTTCCATTCTACAAATGCTATCTTTCCATTTTATAAAAGCAGTTCATTTTCCTTTTCGAATTCGTAGTCATAAGAACCACGATATTTCATTTTCATATTCTTCGTGCTAGTCAAAGTACATTTTCTTGTTCTGTTTTCCCTGACAGTTGCAGTATCACAAAAAAGTTCACTACTGCGAAATATCGGTAGTGATGATGAGATGAATTAGTTTCATTTATTAACAAAATAGTTAACTTACCCTAGACACTGCTTTTGTGACATAAATTAGACTGATATTTTTGCACTCAAAATAAAAATCAGACAAAATCTTTCTTTCAGTTACTTTTGCTATTGGTCCTGTGAAACTACAACAAATGAAAATTCTTTGACTTTGCTTGGTAACTTGTAAGAGTTCAGCTGTAGTAAGTTGAGTACAGTGACTTCTAATGGGTTAATCCAAAGTGATTACTTGTAAAGCTAAAGTTCGTATAGTTTTTAGTCAGGATCAATTGGATATAAGAGAATATTCCGAAGGAACAAGGGAAGCCATCTGAAAAGTGGAGAATGCATGATAATATACACATGCACACTGAAGAAGGAGGTTAATTTTTCCCATTTGTATTAACAACCAATGCCGTTCGAAAAATAACCACATTCAAATATTTTTTTTAATATAGAAATTCATTTACTGATTATGACAACAGAAAACTTTTTAAGGCATACAGATTTTGTAAATTTTGACAAATATTTTGTTTGAATATTGAATTGGTCCGATTAAAGGATACTGTGTATGTTTAAATGAATGTTACAATTTAGAAAAACAAGAATAAATTGGTAAACTTATAATTTCTTAGTGCAACTTTAAACAGTAAATTGATTCATTTAATAATTTTAACGCAAGATTCAGAACAAAATTTCGTAATAAACTTGGTATCAATGCTTATGTGTGTTTTATTGACGGCAATAAGGATACAAATATTAAATCATAGATTTTTGTAATCAGTCGTAATTACAGCAGCTGCTCCGTTGCACTGCTCGTACATAAATTATTTATTATTTTTACCAGGGAGCGCAACTATTATGATTTTTGTTAATGATCAATAATACAAGTAAATGCTAAATTTTGAGTTTCATTATTTCAGTCAAAAATAAGAGTTAAAATTTTACTATGATTTTTTGATTTTGTAACTCTAAATTATACTTTTATTTTATTAAAAATAATATTTTAAAATTGGCAGATATTTTTGTATTCATTTGTAGTTATTTGTTTTTATCAAAACAATATTCATATTACATCTTTTATTTTTGATTGGAAAATTTCAACTGTTGGTTATGAACAAAAGAAATTCGTTGAAATTTCAATTACATAATCGTTGTTGATCTAAAAATAAGTACAAAGAATTAGTTTGTACATTCTGTTCTGTTACGGATCAGCTGTTTTGTTTGTGTTCAACTGATAAACTGCAAGTGTGTTTTGTTGTTACTTTTTCGTTCTATTCTGTTGCAACCCATTCTGTAGGAATTAGAAGAAGCCA
This sequence comes from Gymnocheta viridis, assembly GCA_956483585.1. Classification (NCBI taxonomy): domain Eukaryota; kingdom Metazoa; phylum Arthropoda; class Insecta; order Diptera; family Tachinidae; genus Gymnocheta; species Gymnocheta viridis. The sequence continues at coordinate 139,999,303 of OY101440.1, forward strand.
CACAAGGAAGTGGCGAAATATCGGTTATCTAATAAAATTTTATAAACGTTTTTTATAAAAAATTGCCCTATAGCTCGAGATAAATAAGATTCATTTTAAAAAACAAAAGGTCGAAAAAAATTATATAAGAATAATTTGTATGATTAATTTTCGAACAAATTGGTTGTTAGTGGTTTTCAATCCAAAGGATTATTATTTTGGCAAAAGTTCGTATAATTTTTAATTCGAAAAGAATTCGACATTAGACAATATTCCAAAGGAACAAGGGAAAATTTTAATATCAACGTTGTTTTCCGGAAGCCGCTACACTCCCATCATCAGTGTTCATGTGTATTTCCATGTATCCGCCACTCTTTAGGTGGCTGGGATGAATGTGATTTCAAATTCGTATTTAAAGAAATTATGATTCGAAAAAGGATGCAAGAGTTATTTGTATTGTGGAAGGTATTATTCGTTGTTTTTAAAGCAAACACAACTTTACCACGATCAATATTCAAATTTTACCATCACTTATTAACGTTAAATTAACTTATTTATATATAAAAAACATTTTGCAAACATTTACAAAACTCATTCCTTTAATTACATCGTCCACATGCGAAAGTTCAGATACAGAACAAGTAAGTAAGAAATATTTTTCTACAGAAAAGAACAGCTCAGAACGGCAACGAATAGTAAAAACTAATGAGGCCTTAATACTTATTTTTTAACGAAAAAATTCCCTAAATTTTTAAATGTCTGATCTGATTTTAAAATTTATTTTTAACTGAAATAATAAAAGTCACTTTTTAACTTTTATTTTGAAATTTCATTGAAATTTTTTGAAATAAATAACAATCTTTTCTAAATATTTTTTTCTCAGCTCTTAGCTAGTAAGCCATAAATTGCTTTATTCAAATATCGAATAGCTAAAATCTTTCCTACTGACTTTATGAATTGTAATTTCAAAAATAACTGTTATTTTCGATACCTGATTTTCACAACATTTTTCTTTTAATAACTATTTTTTATAGGGTCATTACACACTCTAATGACTTTCTTTGGTAATTGCTGGTCGACCAACAATTTAAAATTATTTATTAACATTGAAAAACTAATTGCATTTATGATAAAGTGATATTGAGTGAGCGTTTCATAGTTGCGACAAAGTTTACAGTGTTGCTGTCATAACATTCATGTGTATACAGAAGTCTATGGAAATGTTGTAAAAGAAATTTTATTTAAGACTGGACGAGGCAAGCTAATCAATTGTTTAATGATTGGCTGAATGTCAAAGGAAAGGCGAATCAATTAATTGGTTAAAAAAACAAGAGAAAGTCATACAAACGCCTGGCTATTGATTCAAAAAATTTATGTACTCGTATACATTTATTATTAAATTAAACATTAATGGTTATGCAACAATTAAGCTTTATTATTATTGAAAGTGGTATTTTTTAAAAAACTTTTTTGAAAAATATTCTAAAATTACATTAAAATTTTTTTTTAAGTGGACTCATCAACAATAATACAAGCCTGAATGTTAGTGCTAGTTAGAATGCTAGCGCGTGATCCAAGTAGTTTAAGAAGTAACTTTGATTTACACCGCTGACATGCGAAGCTGGGTTGAGTGTGTGGTCCTCATACCAGGCATGAAATTAGATAAAATCCAACAAATCAGAGCACTGAACCTGAAAATACAGAAATCATTTTTTTGGAGTTCCCTGCCGTCTAGTGAATAGAGATTGGAGTTCTTTCAAGAAATTAGGTGTATCTGCTGACTTCGATTTGGACCTAGAATTTTAACCATCTAATGATAAAGTTCCTTTGTCTACTTTTAAACACTCATTCTTTGTAACAGATTTTCGTTTACTTTTCATATGACTTTAAATTGTTATTGAACATTTCACTTTATTTAACTAAAATCAGCACATTTAGTTGGAATATAACAAAAAGAAAAACATCTTCGCAGTACTTAATTTAATAACAACTTGTTAAATTCTAATTAAAATTTAAGCTCATCTTAATGGTTACTAAAAATCAAGCCTAATTTAAATATTTATACTTTCAAGATTTTAATATCATTTCAATCTACAAAGTTAATGGCTCTGGACAAAAAAAAAAGAAAAAAATGTTTATTCGTACGATAAAAGCCTTAATAAAGACATACCACGAATTAAACCAATTAAGTGGCCAAAGAGGAGAAAATGTGTGAATTATTTTATTGTTTGTGCATTTACTACTTATTTAATTGTTGTAATACGATTTTCGTAGATTTAAATTAGTTTCAAAAGAAAAATAATAAAACTAAATAACAGCCAGACAATTTTAGATTTCGCTGGATTATATAAATTATATTTTAAAGGCAAATGTAATTAACAACTGAAACAGCTTTCTCTTTCAAGTGATTTGTTAAAGTATTTTTTTTTTGTCTTTATTCTGCCATTTAGGCCTTAAACAGCAAGTGAATGAGTTTTTTCGTTTGTTATCAGATAATCAGCCAACCAAACGCAAGATTTAATTTTTCCCATCTACATAAACACGAGCAGTTCAATTATCTTGTGTAATTCGGAATTACATGAAGCAATTGAATTCCATGATTGAATTTAAAATTAGAAAAATCGTTATCTGCTAGTACTCTCTCTCTCTCTATGAATACAACAAGGCGTTTGTAGTTGTGGGAATGGAGCAGTAATTAATCCAACCTCTGTACATACATATTTATACATATGCAGTAGACGACAATACAATGGAAACATTTCGAAATATGCATTCGTTCTTAAAAGTAGAAAATCTAAAACTATTCTAAAGTATTTTGCAATACGTTATTAATTTATTAATCCGAACTTATATTTGTATACTTTTAGATAGAAAATAGCAAATTAAAACATAATCAATGAAATTGCGAAAGTAGAAGAAAAACTTAAAAATATCAACTTTTGCGGTAATAGCAACTTTGATAATGTTTAAACTTTTCGTTTGTTTTAATGAAGGTTTAATATCATACAGTCGAACTTCCATAACTTGAACTTCTACATTTCTAATTTTCTCTAACTCGACCCAATCGATTGGCAGTAGCGTTAAGAGAGAAAATCACTTCAGGCAGAATTAGTTTCTTCTTTCTGTTCTGTTACGAATCAGCTGTTTTGTTTCTGTTCAATTGAAAATCTGAATGTGTGGTTTGTTGTTACTTTTTCGTTCTGTTCTGTTGCGGACTATTCTGTAGAAAATAGAATACATCGTTAAGTGACAGCCAAGAGTTTGTATATATTAGTTTTTTGTGGTGTGTTTCAAAAGTCAGAATATTTTATTTTAATTCAAATTATTAAAGATTTATATATTTTTGTCAAATAAAAAACATTTTGCAAACATTTACAAAATTCACTCCTTTAATTACATCGTCCACATTCGAAAGTTCAGACACAAAACAAGTAAGTAAGAAAAATTTTCTACAGAAAAGAACGGCACAAAACAGCAACGAAAAGTAAAAACTAATCAGGCCTTTACAATGCTTCTTCCGTAACTCAAACTTCCATAACTAGAAGTTTTCCATAACTCGAAGGAAATTACATCGATATGAATTCTATAACTCGAAGGTGTGATTTGCATACTTATCAGCTGGTCTGTTGCATACAGTTTATCGAAGTGCATTGTTTTGAATTCAATTTTGTTTTATTCGGGTTATTCCATCTTAGGCGGAACGTGATGGCGTGCGTTCGGTGCAAGAAACTTTTCAGTAGCCTTTCAGAAATGATGTAGAAAATCCTTATCGCACATTGAATTTATATTTGCAAACTACAACTGATGACCACTTTAAAGCTTTGAACAATTTAGAGTCATTTTTTATTAAAAATAAAAACAGTAGATTTTCAGCCACTAATTTCATAATTTTATCATTCGAGATAATTTATTTCGAAAAATTTCAAATATTTTACTTCACTATTGCTTACTTATTATATGTTGTTTTCTGTAAGTATCTGTTTTAAATAAAAAAAACATACTCATCATTTAAAATACGGACATATTCTTGGTATAATTTCTGATATGTTCTTATCATCTACAATTTTCCATAGATTTTCTAAGGAATTCATATCTTACGGTTGGACAGGCCACTTGAATACACATACTACAACCCTAATTGGTGCTGTTGGCTGAAGTAGTTAGCGCGTTGACTATAAAGCAAATAATGTCTAAGAACGTGGGTTCGAGCCCAGATTCAGGCAAGTCATAACCTTCAGCATTTTTTAGATGTGCATTAGTGAGCCATTGTTGTTGTTGGATTGTATAATTAACGAAGGCTTAGCACTGCCTTGCCGAACATATAAAATGGATTTGTGTCCGATTTCGGTCATTGTATCCCTTATAATATGATTTGAATCCAATCTTAATCGTATACTTGGGGCTTACACTCTCTTCTCATTTCTCTGGCTGTCTTATTCTTTTATCACTTTCTCTTAAATTATATTTAGACTAATCCGGAAAGAGAACAGCATTCCATTCCTGTTTATACCAGTTAAGATATTCGTTCATACATCAGTCAGTACCAGCAGTAAGTTGTGTTGTTTCCTACGTCATTTGAAATGTGTTGTCTAAAGAAGTTACCGCGTTAACCACAAAGAAAATGATAACTGGAAACGTAGGTTCGAGCCCAGTTTCAGGCAGCATTTTCCAGATGTGCATTAGTGAGCCATTATTGTTGTTGGATTGTAAAATTAACGAAGGCTTAGCACTGCTTCGCCGAACATTACCGGCAGCAATTAATACTGGTTTATTCTAATGTACATCACAGCGTCTTCCTTGTGGCAAAATCGTCGACGAAGAAAAATAACTAGTAAAATGGATATACAGCTTACAAAATCAATTAGCTAACTTGACATCAGAAGTGCTGAAACACCGCTTTAAAAATAAAACGTAACAAAACTCGCAATAGCAGAGATGTAAAAGAATTAATTAGGCTTTCCCGCTACCATCACTCAGGCATTAATTGCTTGAGTTGTTACTTCTCATTAAAGAAAAACTATAAAAAAAACCCAGAACCATCAAACAGGCAGTCACAAAAATCGCTGTTGCCAATCCTATATTATCTGTCACTAAAAAAAAGCACCCTGTATGTACATAAATATCTACATATTGTGCACAACACTAGTGCAAGATTGAAATAAAACAACTAGTCAAGTGGCGTGTAATTACTGACTGATTTGCCTGCCTGCCTGTGGCTCTACAGCTTGTTTAAATTTTTACGTCTCCTCTAATTACCACAATTATAAAATAATATGCATAAATATTCAATACACATTTTCATAACATTTGTGTGCATGTATGTACGTGCTTACACCACTGTGCATGCCACAAGTATCAAATAGTCTTAAGCAAATAAAATACACAATATTTATGATGAACAACAAGCAACCAAACGACTACTTGTCGTTTAATTCACAATCACGAGTAAAAGCAACATCTCTGATTTGTGCTGTTTTAAATAAATCGAAAAAAAGTCAAGTATTTAAGCAATTAAATGGATGTACAGGACCGCATTTCCCAACATTCAATATGGCACAAGTACAAGTATCTCAGAAAATATACAAACAAAAGACGCCAATTTCAAGTGGTTTGTTGTCGTTTGTTCAAATTAAGAAACATTAAGCCGATAAAATAGTTTATTTATAAGAAATATTATTAGATAAACTGTGTACTTAATGCAACATAAGGAACATAATTAATGTTTATTTATTTATTTTTCTATTTTCTAATTACATAAAACATATTACTGAAAGTCTTAAGTGTTTTTTGAGACAAAATATTTTGGTTGATTCATTCAAAGCACTTGATCAAAAGGATCTAAGATTACTTAACAAAAGGATTATTTAAGTCAATTATAAAAGAAGTATTTGCAGGCACTTAAGAAGTCTTAACTTTAACAAATTATAAAAGAAAATAAATAAACAAAGGTTCTAGCTTAGAGACATATTTTGAAAAAAAAAGAAATAGGAACGGAAGCGAGGGCTACTTATGTTGCAGTCTGCCGAGATAAACTGCTAAAGATTAAGCAGGATTAGCAAAGTATCACCATATGTTGCTTATGCTCAGTAAAACGTTTTGAATTTTTTACTCATTATAACTAATAATTTTTTTTTAATAGTTTAAGATAACTCGGGAAAATTCTTTAAGTTTATAAGAAAAACTTGGTAAGTGAATTAGAAGGTTTAAAAATACTATTGTAGCATCGCGCAGAATTTTCAAAAATGTCAACAAATATTTATTAAGATTTAACGGATACTTTTTGGTCAAAAATTACAGTCAAAACTAGATTGGTTTACTTGGTTCGGCAAAATAAAAATTAACTTTATATATCGTCGCGTTTCTTCTTAAAACACTTCAGCGTCATTTTTCCGATATTGACTTTTTGGGTTTTTATGGTGGCAAATGTTATTTTCTACCATAAAAACCAAAAAAGTCAATTTTGAAAACATGACGCTTACGTGTTTTAAGAAGCAACATTACGATATAATTATCGTTGGTTAAACTATCGTCCTTAGTTAACTAAAGGCTTTAAATGTGGGCTTAGGATCTCTTCAGTTAATTATTTTCTAGCTGATGTGATAATAAGCATTGCATTGCTGCATTCAAATACCGAATAGTAAAATTATTTCCGTTTGTCTTTTTCAATTGATATTTCGAAAATATCTAAATTGGAGTTAAACCCTTAAGAACTTCGCCGCACCGTGTAATTTTATTTGTATCAAACGAAGATCGCTTGAGCCAAAATTCCTGTGTGTTTTTTGTTTTATTTACTTGTTCCCTCAAAATAGGCTGATTTAAAAAATTGTAGCTTTATTTGTAACTCTAAAGTGGTTCAAGGTCTATTTTTATGTTACTCGACCGATCTCAAAAGAGGACAAAGAAGCTCTTCGGTGACAACTCTATTAGCTCACTGGAGCATCGACGCAGGGTAGGATGTGTGCCAATTCTAGATCGTTACTACAGTGGAATGTGCTTCAATGAAATCAGGGACCTTCGTCCCCATACTCAAACTTCTTTTCTTCTCACACACACCCTTTCCATTAAGAAGTCTTACATTTGACATCACATCCCGTAACTTATTTTCCTACTACCAGCACACTGCACCGTATATGTATTTCTGAGTACTGGTGCTACAACAAAACATTATTTCAGATAATTATTTATGTTGTCTAAATTCTGAAAATTATTCGAGTTGTAAAATATCCAATACTTCTTTTTATTATCGTAACTTAAGCTATTTTAAAGAGATTAAAAAAAATTATAATGCAGGGGTTTTCAACAAGAACTTTGTTTTGTAAAACAAAATAAAACAAAAAAATTTGATGAAGATGACTCCGATGATTTATTGTATTATTAAGAGAAAAGTTCGATAATTATGAGTAAAAAATAATATCTGGCAAATATCCACCACGATCACGATCTCGGATGTCAATTCTTTTATCAAAGTTTTTAATCACTTTTTGGCCAAATGGTGGCTCTATTTCGTTAATCACATCATGGATTTTGAGTTTTAAGGCTGCAATCGATTCGATTGGCTCCGTATAGACTCTGTCCTTAACATAGCCCCACAAGAAATAGTCCAGTGGTGTTAAATCACACGATCTGGCTGGCTACTTAACAGCTAATTCTTGTGAAATTATGCGATCGGGAAATTTGGTTTGCAATAAATTGATTGTTTCATATGCTGTGTGACATGTGGCACCGTCCTGTTGAAACCACATATCTGTGATATCCACGTCATCAATAATAGGCCAAAATTGAGTTTTAAACATCTCGCAATAGCGTGATCCATTGACCGTTACTGCATTTCCAGCCATATCTTCGAATAAAAAACGGCCCAATCACTCCTACAGGCCACATAGCGCATCATACAGTGACTCGTTGAGCATGCAAAGGCTTCTTAATAATCGCCCTAGGATTTTCAGAAGCCCAAAATGCGGCAATTTTGTTTGTTAACGTACGCTGAAAAGTGAAAATGGACTTCGTCTGAAAAAAATAATTTTTTTCAGAAAAACCAGCGGGTTCTTCCTGAATGAATTGAGCGAATCTACGGCGATGTGAATGGTCTCGGACTCAATTCCTGCACCAGTTGAACCTTGTAGGGTTTCAAAGCCAAATCCGCAAAATTCGCCATATGATTTGGGTAAAACCAAATTGTTGAGAACGTCGAGGAATTGACAAATTAGGATCATCTGGCTCATCTGGCACAAATCCACAATTTTCATAGTGGATTTTAATTATTTTAATGCGATTTTCTAGCGAAATTGAATTCATTGTAACAATTGCCAATGCATCTAATACGAATACGTCAAAAAACTAAATGTCAAAACTATCATGTTGTTGGTGTTGCCACAATTGAAAAACAAAGTTCTTGTTGTTTGCTAACGGCAAACGAAGCCAGCACTAAAATTAGATTAAATAAAAATAAAAAAGATTTTTTAAATTAGTATAAATGTTGACAAGAAATTGCATCAGTAAATATTAGTAAAAATTCGATAGACTTTAAAATTAAAAGGAGTCTCAAAACAAATACGAAAGCCTTCGTATGTGAGTCGGAATTGCACTTGGAGGATATTTTATTATTATGAAACTCTGATGATCCCAAATGTTTTCAACACTTCTTATGTTTGCATAAATATAATTTATCTTTTTATCTTAATACTCATCTTAACTGCGTATGAATGCCGTAGTTTCTTTATCGTTTCATTGAACAAAAGCATTACAGTTAACACACACTCGCACACATTCACCAATTCGTACTATTAAATTATACTTTAAATACAAACTTGTGAGTTTTTTATGATCTTTGACATTTTCGTTAACAATGGTTAACTAAAGAGTCGAGTCAAAAGACTTAAAAACTTGGCTGCAATTGTTTCATCTTGTCGCGAGGCACATAAACAATCCAATTCGTTGCGGCTTAATGTCCTATTCAGACCAAAACAAAAAAAAGGAATAAATAACTGATAATAGGAAAACAAAAAACCCACACGCTCATCTTACAAAGGAAACGGGAGAGAAAGATAGACAGCAAGCCAGAAAGTAGATTAAATATTTAGTTAATGTAATTTAATACAACACACACGTCAGGTTAACATGCAGAGCATTACAATATTAAATGATCTTTTGTCACTTGAGAGTCTATTATGTTACAAGAACCAAATTGCATTTGTAAGGAAGGAAGCAGAGAAACAGCTAAGAAAATATGGAAAGTTAAAACGAAAATTGATAACTCCTAGAGATCGGACTAAGGATATTAGAAAGAACTTTTAGGTCAATTATTTTCAGTAACACTATGCGGTGTGTTGCCCAGTCTTTATGCATTTAAGCTCTAAACACTTGAGTTTGTTTAAATATCTTTATCTCTTGTATGAACATAAACATATTAATATTATGTCCACCCAAGTATTTTTGAATATAAAGAAAAAGCAACAGCCAGCAACAAGACCACAAACAAACAAGATCATAAAAGACAAAGATATTTTTTTTATGTATCTACACGATCGTTATATAAAAAACACGAGCATGCGCAATTTAATTGAATTTACGGCCAGCAGCTTAACAAGTTGTCGTAGAAGCGTGAGCCTTACAAGCCATAAGTCAAGCATTTTAATTTGTAATCATATGCCGCCTTGTTATAAAAACGTAAGTTTTATAGTTTTTCATCGGGGATAAAACGAAACCCCGGTAGTTCCAACACAACGGGACAACATAATAAGATTGTGAAAGAGAGTCTGTTGGTTTGTTTTTATTTGTTTGTTTGCTTGTTTGCAGCAGCAACGACGAGAAGGCTGCGAATTTAAATTTACATGCATTTAAATGTTTGCTTTTAGGTCGGTAAGAGGTGGACGGGTTGCAAAGGTTTTCAAATATCTACATACATACGTACATATGTATGTTCATATGTAGTTCGCAGTTTGATTACTAGGACTTGCAATAAGGACGTGTCGATGTTAAAAAGGAATGAAACCTCACATGCAGGTTTTATCTTTTTCCAAAGACACATTTACAACATTATGTACGGAATTGTATTCTTGGAAAATGGTGGAGGTTGTAAATTCGTTAGTATTTTTTGAAAGTTTGTACACTGTGAACCGATTTAAAAAAAATTTTTTCGTTTGAAGCGGCAGTTTTACAATTAAGTAATTTCTTTTAAAAATCAAACGGACAATTTGCCACCCAAAAAATTTGCTATCGTATAACTCCTCCACTTATGTACCGATTTGGACAAAAACTTCTTTTTTATTTCAAAGTGTATGTTTGTAGTTTGATCCCATAGAAATTTATGTCGAAGTTAAACGCACGAAGTAAACGTCCATTATACGGATTATCACATAACTCCGCCATTCATATACTGATTTTAAACGCTTTTTTTAGAATATATTTCCATATTACCTGGTATTAAAATATAATTTTTAAATGGAAAATTTCATATGCAATCTGTTCGATTGGCTCTTCGTATTGAATTCCGTTTTTTCGCCAGAATTATATTTTACTCTGTTGCATATATCCGATTGAATTTGAGCTTCAAATTAGATTCCGTTGGCTTTAAAGGAATCGGTCGAATGCGGTTAATGAGCATAGACCTACGATTTTGGCAAAACCCCCGAAGCAAAAACCTACCAGAGATTTAGTAAATAAATAAAGTCACCTCCACGAGAGCTAACGATACATTTAAAATGCGCCATCTTGTTGGTATCAAAACGGCGTTTCTAATAGCTGTCGATTATTTTCTGAAAATGTATATTTTGTGCTTTGTACTGCGGCGTTATAACGTACTACACTTTGTTCAAATGCTTCACAATTGAATTTTTTGGAAGTCAATCGTAGTTCTAACTACGAACTATCAACTGTCTCACTAAAATCTCAGAACGAAAAATTTCTTCGGAATCAGACCAATTTTAATTTTTAAAGCAGTTTTAACAAAGCTTTTCCTCTATTAGACAGATTGCAGTAAAAATTATTTAATTAGCATACTTTCAGGAGTTACAAATAAATATTTTTCTATTAGTTTTGCATGCTTTTAATGTTAGAAAAAGTTTGAAATGATGCCTCAAATTATAAATTTGTTTATGGTACAAAATAAATATTGGACTTTTAGGTACTAAAATAAATAAATTCAATTGGAGTGTGTGACATGCTGGTGTATTGATTTTCTCTCCGAAATAAATTGTATTAAAATAAAGTTCATCGTAGGTATTTTATTTAAAAAGAGTTGGACATAAGAATATTGTCTCATGACCAATTCTTTCTGAACTAAATGTTGCGAAGTTTTGATCTGTAGTGGACGCCATTGATGATGATGGTGGTAGTCAACGATACTGTTTGCGCAATAAAGTTGGCACATGCAGCCAGCTCTTATTAAACTGGAGCACTTGGTTCCTATTTGCTCCTTTTGTGTTGCCTGAAAAGGGATATGTGCACAAAGAAAAAATCGCATCTATAGCACTTAGTACTAAACCACATCGAAGCATGGAAAAAAGAGCTTAGCCTTTTTATATCGCAGTATTGAATGTTTCTACTAACTCTCGAAGCAGCGGACGGTTTGTGATAGCCGCCCTAGAGAGTAGATCTATGGCTAGAAAGGTGCTTTACAGGCTATTGCACCTCCACATCCTGGTAGATTTAATATCCTAGCATGCTTACCTACAAAACATTGGCCTGTTATTACCGTTACCACAGCCATACAAGGACCAGGTTAGCATCGATGTCAAACAGATGATCTTATTAAACCATTTAGTCTGTGCGGCCACAAATTATTTCCACTGAATTAGTAATTTGCTGCAATTTACCGGAATGGGTCATTGGATCAGTATCGCCATATTTCAAATTATAAACAAACAGTATTCTTGCCAAAATTTGTAGACAGAAAGAAAAACACCGTAGTAAATTCAAGTATTATCTACTTCCGTTGAGTACGAGTCGCAATCAAAATTTTGAGTACAAATAACAATAAAATGTACTTTAATCAACCCGAAAACGGGATTCCTTTAGACAATCAATCCTGGAGTTTCTGAAAATGAGTACAAAATTCTCTAATCACGTGAAAAATCTTAAATCAACTAAAAAATTCTTAAATTAATTTGAGCATTTGAATCCGTCCGTACTTAAATCAATCTATCTGTACTTGATTTAGGTAAATCTGGGATTACCGTACTTTTAACACCGCTTGGGATTGATTTAATTACGGATAGTTTGATTTTTCTTTTGAGTGTGTATGTATCGCTAAGTACTCTTCAGGTTTCCACTTCGCTACTATGTTTTTCTTAATAACCAAACAAAATCACCAGGGGTTCGATTTTGGTTCTGTGAAATTGTGAAATGGAAAAAAAACTTTTCATTTTCGTTTTCATAAGAGCTTTTCAAATTATCAATTCACAATTACACAAATTGCGATTGCCGTTCTTTTAATGAAAAAGTGTTTCATTCCATTGTAGCCGTGAAACTTCTGTATCTACGAGTATATTAACAAAATGTAAAAATTAAATGCAGATATCGAAGATTTATTTTATTATAAGTATTTATTTTTGCTTTCTTAAGTATTTTTTAGACATTTTTGACAGATTTTTTAATTAAAAATATTTCATATTAATAACAATGGGAATGCATATACCATACTTAGGCATAGAAAGGGCCACAACACAGCATTTCTCCTATTTTCATTAAAATAATATAAAAACTACCTAACTAAATAAAAATTAAAATAAAATAACAAAAAATTTTGAAGCTCAACACTTTTATTGAAAAAATGATAATATATCACGAGGCCTCCCGAATTTTTTTTGTCTGATCAATGCCCTAGATTGATTTAATTATTTGTTAGCGTTTAGTACATTATCCTTTTTTCAATAAAACTATTTGACTTCACAATTTTTTAAACTAATTTTATTTTCAAGTTTTTAGATATGATGTGACGAATCAAAAATTTGTCGTACTGTATTCTACGAGTCAAGCCCCTTCATTTGATACCCATATATAATAGGTTCTGAAAAAAATATAAGTAATCCGCCATTATGTTGGCGGCCATATTGGATTTGCAATTTCTTTCAATGTGTATTCTATTCTACTAGTCAAGCCCTTTCATTTAATACCTTGAGTGAGAGAGTTGTGAAGAATTTTGTAACCCGCCATTTTGTGTAAATTGCATCTTTTTAGAAGATTATTATTAATTTTTTTAAATATTACTTATCGTTGGCAATGTCCATATTCTCCTCTAAATAATTGATTAAAAATTCTTTTTGGATCCCACTTGCGCGCTTGCCACTCGATGCTTTCACCATTTTTTTCACCGTTAAAATGAAAGTGTAAAAATATGTGAAATATGAAAAGTTTTTGACCGTTCATTGCACTGTTACACAGAACAAGAATAATATTACTGTGAAATTGTGAAAACAATTTGTTTCATTCCACTTGATCTTTTCATATGAAAACATTTCAATGTATTTATAATTTTTTCGCTAAACGAGAATCAAAAACTCTATGAAAAAATGAAAAAACTTTTCATTAAACAGTTTCACAAAACCACAGTCGACAACCATCCAGCTTTGTGAAATGACTTACTGTGAAACTACTCGCATTTTCTTTTTTTCGTTTATCACATAATTTTCAATCAGCCCACTTGCACTAATCACGACTTGTATTCTACTACATCCGTTTAGTCAGTCATCTTGATTATCATTATCAAAATCATTGACGATTTGTTGTTTAATGATCTTTATTTCATCATTTTATTTAAGATAATATGATTGTGTCAGGTGCTGTGCGTTTTACATGTTTCATAATTTTGTTTCTTTTTTTGTTGTTACCCATCCCCTCTATTAGTTGCAACTTAACTTGTTTAAAGTAGTAATATTTTGTTGTTGCAACAACATCAACAACAGCAGGATATTCCAATCATATGCAACAATCCAAAACATATTCAAACACAATCTTTATATAAAATCATGTTGTCAAAAGCATCATAATAATCTTATGGTTAAGATATGGCAGCTTATAAGGCCTGTAAGTTTTGTAATATTTGGCGGCATTAATATGTGAAAAAAATATATTTCTAGTAGACAATTATACGATAATATTTGTTTAAACAATTTATGTTTATCGATATGGAAGCCATGATAAGCGAAGTCAAAACGTAACAGAAATTCTCATGACTTTCTAGTCAAAAGCCTTTACAAATGAGAAGATGTACATACATACATATAAAATAATCGGACAAGAAATAGTTTAATAAAAATCCTGATAATTGTCATTACGAAAAGGCTAAAGACTGTAATAATTTCAAGCTGTGCTGATTAAATAAATTTTGTTGTTTCTGTTGTTTTGCCCTTTTTTTTAAATTTAAGTATACAACTCTAAAAATATAAATTGCAGACTTTGGCTTGTTTATACGAGTGCTTATATGAATTTTAGCATCTCATAATTTCTTATAGAGAAACGGAAAAAATAAAAAATTTAATGTCTCCAACTATCAGCTAAAAATGCATTTAAATAGTTTTCAAAAGCGTTTGCATTAAACTAACAATTTATGCTTAATTTTCTATTAGGTCAGAAACATTTTGCTAAATTTAAATAGCGGACATTTAAACCACCGTCATGTTCTCTTCTCTAGTTTGCAAATTTTCCACTTATTTATTTATTTATTATAATTTTTTTTTGTCGCCTCATGTTAATATTTTTGTAACTATTTCAAATTTTATAAGAGCCTCAAAATTACTTGCTTTCGTCTTTAATGCCACAATTTATGAGACCCACACTCTAATTTCATCTAAAATGTTCATTTGCATGTAACATGATATTTTACAATTGGCTTTAATCTAGTTGAAATGCATTTAGCAACGAAAACTGAAAACCATGCATGTGCTCTAATATGAACTGGTTAATATTTCATAATGATTAAAGCCCAGCAAAGATTTTGGGAAGGAGTTGTTTTAAAGTTGGAGTTGAGTTTAGATATTGGATGCTTTTTTAAACTGAGTGTATACGAGGCAAAAGTGGAAACACTGTATTGAGGCAAGATGTTTCACTTATAAAGTGTACACGGCTTAAACGTGTCAGCTACAACAGTAATTTGTTCTCGCTCCCCAAAAATCAAAACACATCCTCAGCATATTTGCTTTCGATTAACTAGGATCCACACAAAAGTACCCGTCGATCAGAAAAACAAAAAGTATCGGAATATATTAAAATATTGGTGGTGCCCGCATCAACATGGACTTTCAGCATGTAATATTCAGCACATTTCTCAGGTAAAAATAAATTAGTTTCCTGACAATAAACTTTATGGCTTCTCCATTATTAATTTTTTTGTTAATTTCCTAAGAGGAAAAACTTGCGCTGGGTTTTCTCATATTTTAAATTAAATATCTATAATATTTGAAAAAAAAAGAAAATAAAGCTTCAAAAACTCAAGTCAGCAATAATTTACTCATACTAATTTAAACTTTTAGGACCATATCGAAAGAAAACTGTGTATTTTAAAAATCAAGTAACCAGAAAATAGTTTCATGCCCCCCAAATAACAATGAGCCAGATACACGCTTTATAGTCATAAATAAACAAAATTATGATTAAGGCGGTAGAGCTTTTTTGTAAAAAATATTGCCTCATTTATAATGTAAAACAACATTTGGCTTCATAGATAGACAACAGGGATGCTCAGTCAGTGATTTTATTTTATTTTTAGTGCTTTTTGATAATTGAAAATGAAAAAGTTGTATTTTTACTGCTTAACTGAGATTTTTGAAAACGTTTTGATTTTTACTTCTTCTGGCTTTCGGATCACTGCAGCGTTTAAATACTTTGCAGATTAATTGAGGGAGAATGTCATGTTAATGACCGCCATGAACTTAGCAATAGTTTTCATTTTCGTTGGGTCCAACTTTCCGAGCATCATATTGGCAAACACTTTTTATATAAAAATTATATTAATTATATAAAAAAATTCTAATTTGTTGAGCTTTTTTAATATTATTGCGCGCTTAGCTTTATTCATAAAAGTTGCCATCACTGGAATTAAGTTGAAGTGGAAATCTTTAGACATGCGAACGTTTTAGTTAAATAGCGAAATAAATATGTATTTCGATAAGATTAAGTGGCTTGTGTGATGTTCAATTAAAACGTTGGAGCTGCCAAATCCACTAATAGCTAATATTACTCCCTCTCTTTATCATTCCTGCTCTTTCACACACAAGCAAAATTATTGCAAATCTTTCTGCGTGTAGAACAAACTTAAATCCAAACCATAATTTAATTTAGAATTTATTATCAAATTGAAAATGCGATGACAAGTACACATATGTACATATGTTTGTATGTATATACGAGTATGTATGTATGTAGGAAGTATTTCATCCATTTTCCACAAATTCGTTGATCTTGTTAATGCTGCATGCAGCAGCATGTGAGGCGGCGGATGTAAGTGTTAAACTCTCTAATCTTTGGTGCGTGTGTGTATTTAATTGAAAGTGTTGTTGTTTGTGGTTTCGCATTTTATTTAAATTAAATACTCTAAGCTCGTATCCAGTTCCAGTTGTTGTAATAAATGTCATAAATTCGCTAGTTTATGTTCGTAAAACTCGGCTTAAAAAAGCCGGCTGCATGGAATATGTTCGCCATGTTTACCATTTGGCGGCATCATTACGCATGCGCTAAGTTGAGTTAAGCTGGTTTTTGTTTTTAGTAGATTTGAAAATGCAACAGAACAAGTTTAATTTTTTTTAAATATGTATGCAGTTTCATTAATGAGCTTTAAATTAAAAATTCAATCTGCCAAATTTTTTTTTAACGCAAATGTAATTTTTATAATAGAACAGTTTTTGTTGCAATAAATTATTTTCTTTAAGGGATAAATACTTATTACATACTTCAAGCATATGGTGAACCCTTAATGAAAATTCTCTCATGATGAATAAAATCAATTAATTTAAAATATTTAATAGCCTGTAATGTTGAGTATTTAGAATTTTTGTGGGGGACCGCTAACCAAGATGTTAGATCATTGCGCTCATTGTGCAGATTTACGTTTAAGTCCGATCAGTGATGCTGGAACAACATTTATTGTTCTTCTTTAAACCACAAAACATCTTTGCTTTGCGTGTAAATTCAAAATTTGATAAAGTGCGGTAAGACAAGTGCTAAAAATCGAACACGAAGAATGAGAACCGCAAAAATATTAACAAAATAACAAGAACATAAGATACAACAAACCAATTTATTAAAAACACTTAATCACACACTAAAATTAGTGATTAAGTAGGCGACAATGGAAACTATTAAAAAACGCTTAAATAACCCAAAAGCCCGATAGAGGAAAAAGAAGAATTTTATAACCCACCAAATTCAGATTTGCGAAAGTACAATTGCTTCAAGATAGCCGTACGAGAGGGAGAGAGAGGAAACGATATAATAAATGCAATGATGAGAGAATTGTGGCATATGAAAATCCAAAAGTGCCATAAAAGCATGGTCAGACTACGCAAATACAATACGAATGGTAAATGGTTATTCAATCTTTATTGATACATACATACATATTTATGATAGATACTATCCCGATAATCCGGATACCGTAAATCCTGAAAATGTCTTCAGTATTACTGAAGTGTCCGGATTATAGATTTGATTTATAGATTTATAGTATATACTTTCTTATATACAGGGCAAGTTTTTCATACTTTTTGCATAAAAAATATGCCATTGCATATTTTTCTCATTTTTCCCAAGATAATTTTTGATATAACTTGCATAAATTTGCATATTACGCAGGTTGGCAACTTTTTTCAAACAAACATTGCTTTTGGCAATTGACGCAGCTCCATATATGGTCTCCGCTATGCGATCATTAACAATTCTTTACCCACAAATGTTGCATGTTAGATGTCTGAAGACGTAAAAGAAAAACTTCATAACATTAAGAATAAAATGTTTATCGAAAAACTTAACAAACTATTTAATCGAAAAAACATATATAGCAACTACCTGTATTATTCCACTATGGTACAAGATAAAATAAAGGGAAATTATAAAAAAAGATTATACGTGTTTTGTACTGTTCAGTGCACATCTCGACTAACTTTACTTTGTGATTTTTTAATATTTTTAAAGAGAGTTTTAAATTTTATTGTTCAAAATCAATTTCCCTGATAATCGATTTAATAAAAGCATTTATTTATGTTAAATATCAGCGAAATTATTTGAAAAATTAGATTAAACAGTCGAAATGGTCTTCTTAAATTAACTCTCACGAAAAACGAAAATTTATGGCTTGAGTTCAAATCTGAGTTTACACATTTCTTCTTAATTTAAGATATTATTTTTGGATAAATTCATTATTTTATTAAGAGAGTACTTTTTATCTACTATCGCTACACCATCTTATCAGCGGTATTTGTTTGATTTTACTACTTTTGACGGTGGATACTAGTGACTAGGAATATCAACTATTTAACCGTATTATTTAACGAATTAGAATACGAAAAGTGCAACTAATTCATTTCTTACAATTTAAATCAATTTCGGTTAGTACCGAATTCCATCTCTGATGATTAATTTTTCCAAATATTCCATACTCTCCCGCTTTTTCCAGAGTCAAGGGCTCTGAGATCAAGCAATTTTCCATTTTTGTTTACTTTAATTTTGTCTTGTAGTTGGCTTTCTTAGTATTCAACCACCTGTGACAATGTAAACATGGAGTTTTATTACGGGTGCCTTCGTTTTTAATAATTAATATTTATACGTAATTGTTGAACTGTTTAAGGTTCGCACTTTTCGTATTCTAAATCTAATCAGTTTTTGTAATTATGAATGACTTTTTTCCAGTCTCGCGAGCGTGCATGAACGTGAGCCTAAAATATAAGGCCGTGTATGAGTAAATGCATGAGCGTGACTGAAAAGTTACTCACGATCCTCTCTCTAATCTGCAGTAAGCAAGCAATATTTTTCTAGTTTGGCCATGCCTTTAGTTCAATGGTTAACAAATGTCGTATTATTTAAAATCAGTCATCACGACTCTCCGATTTGCCAAACTTGAAATTACCTGAGATATCGCTGCAGAACAGTGGTGGCCCAAAATAAGCAATCACACTTGTACTTGTGCTTTTGTGTTAAAAGCAGCATAAAACGAAGTATAAATATATTTCCTATGAAGTGTAGACTGAAGAAATATTTCAATTCTAAAGTGTAAAAGCAAACTTAATTCTAATAGTTATTCCTTTCCGCCCGACCTCGTTTTATAAGCCCGAATTCGATTATGTTCCCCTTTCTCTCTACCACTCTCGCTAACGGTCCATCCCTATTTTAATTTTAATTTAATAACGTTTTTTAAGATTAAGATTTCATGATAATTAGCTTTGATGAATTGTTATTTTAATCCACAATAAAACACAACAGTTTAATTTCGAAGAGGCCTGAACAAAAAATCTGATAAAAGACAAACTAAGACGAAGTAGCAAAAGGAAAATATGCAGGTGCCGGACACCAATAAAAGAAAACTAATAAAACAATATGGAACAAGAAAAAATACCGGTGAAAATATGAATGAAAATTTAATGCATACACATACATACACACATGCATGCATACTTATGAACGAAAATAATTTTCAAATGCTGAAAACACATACATATTCACAGGCAAACATACTCATATAATTTCTTATTTATGATATTCTATAAGGGATTCTCAACCATAGAATTCAATGGGTTGAAAATTTAAAACTCTAAGTGATGCACATAATAAGTCATGCGGGCCCTACAAACAAACATTAAAACGGCATACATACCGTCTGCATTACTTTAGACTTGTTAGTAAATAAAAAGGTTTTTTCATTAATTGACTTCTACGTTTTACTGTTTTTACGTCGTTATTTGTAAGCCAAAAGTCTGGTGTAACTGACTCTAATGACATCGTCATGTTAAAGTAATGAGCTCACATGCCAAAATAGGAGCAGCGAAAAGTATGTACTTCATTTATTTGTTAGCATTCTAACTCATTTTCAGAGAAAGCGCTAAAATATGCTCCAAAAAAAGTATTTTGTGCGCATTAAATATGCAGTAAAGAGGGAAAATTTACTCTATAAAAATACTCTCGAAAAAAATTATTGTTCGAAAATACTATATATAATTTCTTTATTTAATAATTCAGTAACATTTGCATTCGAAATAAAATAAAAATTTAATTAAAAAAACAAAAGAACAATAAAACAAAGAAAGTGATTAAAAAATATCAATTGTACTTTGATTTCAATATATATTTTTCGATATCGGAATTAAAAGTTTTGAATGAAGTAAGACCAGATTTATATTACAATGATAATAATAACAATTATCTCTCTATGCTTACTTATCTAATATTTCCTTAGCACCATATTTTAAACTACTTTGGTATGGGCAAATGTAGACTAGAAATTAGATGCAGGTGGTGAAAATTTAGCACGTTTCAACTGATAGATACACAAATTAGGAAAGCCATCTTTAACTCAGAATTTAAAACCGATATTCTGCTACTGTTAAGAAAACATTTGTAACCATATTAAAAAAAAAGTTTAAAAAATTCTGCAAATAGGCTTTGGAAATTGTTATATACCAAAAAAAATTAAATAATTACTTATCTCGACCGCAACTGTCATGACTTTTTTTCAAAAATCTCAAGAAGAAGTTGTTATTTTTTGACAGCTATACACGATATTTTTTCGATCAGAAATAACAGTTAAAATTTTACCTTTTTATCTAAAAAATTAAGTCAAAACACTAACATGATTTGTTTATTTTTTGGCCAGGTTATTTCAATGTTCTTATTTATTTCCAATAAGCTAATTGGGCCTATTATTTTTATGTAAATAAAAAACTTTTTACATTTTCTTCCCAACGTTTCGTCAATTTTTTGTTGACATCTTCAGGGGATTTTTATGTCTATTTAATTTAAAAACATTACATATTACAAAAATAGAAAACATCAAACATATTATAAACTTACAATTATTTAGTAATTTATCACATTAAATTCTATCTAAATGATTGCAACATTTAACATGAAATTAAATTAAACACACAACTTAAAATAGTATCACATTGGTTTTCTTTTTGTTTTATTTTATCACAACTCTGTAACTGGAACTGATATTATCGGTGTCTTCTTTTTGGTTCATAGTTTTGTTAATTTTCTGTTGTATACGTAAGCTTTCTATTGTGTAACGCTTTTTTTCTTTTGTTTCTATGTCCAATATTTTTATTCTGTCAAAGTCTGGTTTATGTTTTTCGTTGATCATATGTTTTGCTAGTGCTGTTGTTTCTTTTTGTTTCTCTATATCATTTTTGTGTTCGCATATTCTTGTTTGTAAACTTCTTTTTGTTGTGCCAATACAATATTTTAATTCAGGAGATTAAGAGTAAAATTGTAACTATTATATTTCACCGAAAAATTAAAAGTAAAACTTAAATTTTGCTTATGCCAAACATTTAAATTTTTTTTAATGTCTTACAAAGGGGAAAGGGGTTGAAAACGCCAAAAATTCTTTACTTCTATATCAATATGAGAGAGAATATTCTGATATCTGCAATTTTAGTTGATTTTCATTCGCATACAATCCTGAAATTCATAATAACGAATTAAACCTCTTCATAACATGTAACGCTTGAGAATCTCTGCTTTTAATACCTGTTAAGAAAAACAGTAACATACTGAAAAAATACACACTCATACAAACACTGAACACTCTTGAATACCACTGCACATTAATGTTGCCTAGAAACCTTTTGTTACAATAACAATGCACTGGAGTATTAAAGTGATCAGATCGGATCGTTCGTCATTTGCCACCGCATTGACTTACCTTCTTTTACACCTTAGAAGATACAAGATCAAAGTCTAATTTGCCGACCTAATAATATAAATTAAATTGATCTTTGGGTGTGTGTACGGACACACTGACACTCGCGCACAAGAAAACAATAAAATATCCCAGTAAACATTTTTGCCGACATGTCTACAGTCAGAAATAATCAGAAAGTCTTAGTCTCATGGACATTTAGCAAAATAATAGACACTTGTGAAAGTCGGTTCTGCATTTTTTGTATATTCAGTCGTATTGGTATAACAAAAACAACATGCGAAATTTTTCTTTATTCTATTACAAAATGTCGAGGGCTAAATTCGGTCCAACACAATAATGCTGATTGTCCGATTAATAGCAGAGTAGTCTGTGCCGATATATTTGAGAAAAGTCCGGAAGCTTTTCTCAAATATTTCATGAGTCATTTCTGCTAATTTTCTTACATTTACTAGCCTGCACATCTCCTAAACTGTCTGAAATCTAAGAGTGCAATAAGTATTGACATTTTCTTAATTCCAAGTTGAAGTTTTTTAACGAAGTTAGAACCATAGAAGTCACTAATAATTTTTTTTTACAAATTTCCCACATCGACAACTCGTAAGATCCGACAGAAAGGATGATGTTTGATGCTTTATCGGCATTGAGAAGATATTGCAAATGTTTTTCGAACAACTTTCTGTGACAAGGTGCGTTCTTTTGTAAAACATTTAAATCAAACTTGACAGAATGTGATTGAAGCTTTCAAAATGTAAGCATGTTGGGCAAAGAAATGTTCGAATGTTTTGCAAGTTGCTTAAATGTTTACACAGCGAAGTGAAAGTTCTTTGCAAGTTTAATAAATCGGAGTTGCCAAGAACTTAAAATGTGCACATTCCAGAGGTAAAAGTGGGTACTAATTATAATTACTTTTATTATTATTAATAATAGATTGTTTCCACTACGAATTGAATCACCTGCTTCGCTTTCTCAATCATGTTTATGAAGCTTGGTGTTTATACTACTCACATACTTGCTTAAAATTTCTCGATTATTTAGCGGTCCGTTAAAATTGTAAGGTATTCTGGATACAACCGCTTTACTAAATTCTTCTTTGTATGCATTGCTTTTCTTAGCTTATTTATGTTAAGAAATAAACTATCTTTTTAAATTTATTAATCGCTATTGCCTTGATATCTTTTTTCAAAGATTTTCAAAAACTTTTGTTTGTTGAAGGTTTTTTAGTTTTTGAAATATTTCAAAATCTCTTATCTTATATAAATTCTTTTAAAAAAACCCATGAGAATTTAAAAAATTACAAAAGTATAAATAAGCATAGTAGGCTTTGAAACTTATTCAAAAATCCCAACAAACAAATTATATTATTCGATATATAGGTTGAATTTAAAATTGAGAAATATTTTTCACAATTCAGTAAATTTGTATAAAACTTTTTAATTGACAACACTGTTTATCTTTTTGGCACTAATGTGCTGCAAGTGTCGAAAAATTACTGTTTCTAAAATCTCTTGTAAGTTGAGCTGCAAGAAAAGAAAATGTGAGTGTGTTAATAAAACAGAGATGGAGAGTATTAAGTTTATCAAAGTTGTAATTGTACGTGGCAATGTTGGGAAAAGAAGGTATTAAGTAAGACGTTTTCTTCAGTAACTTAAAAAGTTTTGGTTTGTTGCAATAAAGGAGAGATATAATTTTCGACAAGCTTTTGCCCGACTTCAAAAACGATTTCGGCAACTTATGCACACTTTCCGACTGAATTCGGCAAAAATTGTTCGCTGGGATGCTGCGGAACCAAAAATTTATAATAGTATAAACACAGAATAGATCTAAATGCTGTTGTGTTTTTACTTTTTAATTCTAAATAAAATGTTTCAATTCGCTCCTACACTAAGCCATCCATCCATTCACCTTAAACAATGTCTGTGCTGAACAATGTTAATCAAATTTCTATTATTAAAACAATTGAAAAAACGCCACTGTTTTGCTTTTAAAATTTTATAAAATAAAAAAAAAACTGACATAAAAGAATGCGGCTAAAGAATCCAGTTAGCTGATTAAACATCGAATTATTTGTGATACTCGTCGTTAGATTATTTTTATGTTCCACAGTGAATCATTTGAAAGCATTTAATTAGATTTGACTTTATTATAATGCGCTCAGCTTTGTGAGGCATTGTGCACGACGATTATGATGAGCTTCTTATAAAGCGTAACAACCAAAGATCCCAGACATCAAAGAGAATAATTCCGATCGATCTTGTTCGATTACCTCGTCGAGGTCTAGTGGGACAGGCAAACAGTCATTTAAGTCGTTATAATAAATTAAATTTGTTCTTGATATTGTTTTAACTAGTGGTTTATTTTAATTACGTATGTATATTTTAAGATCAATTAAATAGTGAATATTTGATTGTAATATATTATATTAATTAAAATACTAAATTATTAATTTTTCTAATATCAGCGATTTTTGGTGCCACAAGATGTCTTTTGTATTTAAATGGTTTCTATTTTCGCTTATGCAATTTGAAAATGATGATATTTTGTAAATCAGGAAAGTTTCTTTGCCATTGCGGTGAAATTCATAAGAGATGCGAAGTCATTGAAGCCCAAACTAAAGAAATGTTTTGCTGTATATTAATACAAGTATTTATTTGATATGGAATCGAATAAAACACTATAATTCAAGGGCGGATCCTAAGGGGGGCTTATTAAGGCCTGACCGAGCCGAGCCCTGTTATCTATTTCTTAATTGGTGACTGTCGCGACTGAATTTCCACTTATATGGCCCCATGAATTGAAGGCTTTACTATGACTGGAAGATGCTAAAAGGACAGAGCACGATGCACGATGGAACACTTCGGGAAGGAGCGATCGCAACTCTATAGCTTTTAATAGAAGTAGTATTATTATATGGGGTTCGCACATGTCAAGTAAAGTCATTTTTGCTATTTTTAAATACCGATGCGATAGGAATAATCCAGAAACTAACCACACCCATAAGGCTAATATTGCCCGAGCTATTCGTGAGAACCCAAAACACTTAAAAAAATTTTGGAAATTGGCCTCACAGGATTAGCTACTGAGAAGTCATCCGATGCTGTCACATTAATGAAATCGTGTTCGATAAATAATGGGAATATTTTATATGTATTTCCAAAAAAACCATAATATACCGAAAGAAATTGAGTTCAGTTGATTTTATTTCATTTTTAAACGGATACTCGTAGACTTGGGTCCAACTCCAACCTCCAACCAAAAGTTTTCGTCTAAAACGAGCGACTGAACGAGTGGGACCCAAGTCCAAATAATTGTAGTTGGACTTGCCGGTATGCGAAAAATGCGAATGTTTTTTTATCAGAAATGAGTTGAAATGAATTGAAAAATCAATAGAATAGAATTTGTTAAGGAATTAGATTGAAAATGAAATTGCTACTTAAGTCCAATTATCATTGAGTTCAGGAGAACTTACTGAAATCACTTTACTCGAAATTTTTTATATTCGTTCGTAGTTAAATATACGGTTTACAAAGTAGTCCAAATCATAAGTTAAAGTTGCCTGGATTCCAATTCAAGAACCCTTAACTTCGTTTACGAACGGAAATTTACCATAATGAAACCACAAATTTCTTTCATTAACGCAATTAGCCGGCTCTTTTGAGAAAATGCTGCCAAATGTACATATATGGTCTTGATAGCGAGAGTTATAGAAAATTGACTTAAATTCAGCGATTATCAGACCTTATTAATAGGCATCATTCTAAAATATGTATATACAGTTGAACTTCTACATCTTGAACTTCTATAACTTCAAGTTTCTATAAATTGAAGCAAATCACATGGTAGCTGTAAATTCTTTAGATTTTGTTTCTACAACTTAAACTTTCATAACTTGAATTTCTCTCTAACTTGAAGAAAAATAATGGCACAAAGCTTTGCAACGTTTCTGTAAATTGAATTTTTTATACTGACATTAATTTTTCATTAAGCAAAAATTCCCAGATCTGCCGTTAGTAGTCAACGCATATTCTTTTCTAATTTGCTTTAGAAACCCTAATTTAATTTCATAGCTAAATTAACAACAATGTCATTAATTTATGTACGTGGCAATCAAGGCGAATTCGCCTTGGTGGCAATCAGCATTGCCAGAATCTTTGAGAGGATAATCATCATATGCCGAAAAAATCATATTTTATGGAGAAAAATCATAATATTTTTAATACAAAGTTTTATTTAAAAGTACATGTACTATGAAAATTTTTTATGAAGAACTATTACTATAATACATACATGATTTCATACTTTTAATAATATCTTGGTCTATTTTTAAATTATGGCCGCAACATTTTTTATTGCTAAGTAATTTTTTGCATATAAGAACCTTTGATAGTGCTGCTGTCTATTTCTATATTTAGTTGTGCTTAAATTGACTGTTGAGAATATTCGTTCAACATTTGCTGAAGAAATGGGAACACATATTAAGTTTTGAGCAAATTTTGACAGGACCGGAGAATTTCATTCATTGAATTTTATAAAACGTAGTTCTCTAAATTCGACATCTAAGCTTTGAACATCTTTTTCTCTAATTATATTTGGAAAATTGTGTATTAAGCCGGTCAAGGTATTAACTGTTCTATTTATAATTTTCAAAGGATCAAGACATGAAAGCTCTTAAAAAAATATATCGGTAAAAGTCCACACAATTTTAATAAATTCATTTGCATTGAGCTTTGACAATTACAATGAAAACTGTGCACACTTGAAATAAAAAATCATAATTTCTATAAATTAGAAATCATAATTGAGAAAAAAAATCATCAAATAATATTTTAGTTAAAAAATCATCAAAAATATGATAAAATCATTATTCTGGCATCGCTGGTGGCAATATGATTTATTTGTAAGTATATGTAGTTGGGTAAAGTCCCGAAATAAAAATAGAGGTACTGCACAGAAAGAAAAACGCTGTAGTCAATTCAAGTATTTTCTACTTACTTTGAGGACGAGTCGTACTCAAAATTTTCAGTACAAATAACAATAAAATGTACTTTAATCAAGTCGAAAACGAGATTACTTTAGATAATCAAATTTTTAAATTTATTAATCGAGATTGCCTCGATATCTTCTTTCAAAGATTTTTAAACAAACAAAAGTTTTTGAAAATCTTAGATAATCAATCGTGGAGTTTCTTAAAATGAGTACAAGATTCTTTATTGACGTGAAAAATCTTGAATCAAATTAAATCCTTCCGTACTTAAATCAGTCTTTCTGTACTTTATTTTAGTAAATTGATTTTAGTACGGATGGATTGATTTTTCTTTTGAGTGTGCATAACCATTGTTGTTATTGAGTTTTGCACAAATAATAAAAGTAAGAAATCAACACAAGAATAAGGAAGTTACCATGGCGTAAAAACGTGTTCATAAAAATTTTGTCAATTGAAGAAAAGTTTCAGTTAATAAATGAAATTGACGGGTGATAAAAAAAATGTGGCTGAAAAATATCGTATTGCAATTTCAATGATTTTAAGAGATAAGGTGAAAGTAAACAATTTCATTGAATCAGGACTTATGTATGAAAAAACTAAAAGAATAAAGAAATCTACATATGATAACATCGATTAAAATGTTAGAGACACTTTTTATACAAACAAAACAAAAAAGATCAAATTACTAAGTACTTTAAAATATAACAAATTATATCTCTATTCTTTATTTTATATCTTAAATTATTGTATGAATTAATGTATAAATACTTTTGCCAACTTGCTTCAAAAATGTCCAAATGACTCTGAAGCCTTCAAATTTTTGTAAATATAGTTTTTTTTCTGCAAGAAATTAAAATAGAAAAAATATTTAAAAAAAAAGAAATAACTGCTAATAACAAATATTTGTTTATAATGTGCAAAGTTCTGAAGTCTCTCTTAATTGAAGTTTGTAAAATAATTCTGGATAATGCTGATTCAAATTATGGAAGTTCAACTGTATCTATCAATATCGAGTACTTTTATATAGAATAAAATGATATTTCAAAACCTCTAATCGATTAATGAGGCGGTTTTTAGTTTCTGGAAATCTATCCTTTTTTGATCGATGCGAGTCTAATTATTAGCACTTGTTGAATAAATTGTTAATAAAAACTTAATTACAATCCCAGTATAAATGAGTACCACCATCAGGGTGGTATTTTTACTAAAATTTTATTTTCGGCATAGGGATGTGGAAAATTCCATAGTTTCCCTATCAATTTTCCCGATGTTCCCGAGAATGAAAGCTAATGAGGAAGTATATTTCAAATGTGTATATCATGGAATATCTCAGGCTTAAGCAAGTGGTAGGAGGACAGTAGTTAGCAAAGTAAAGAGATGGAAACAGAAGTCAGTAACTAACATTGGAAATTAAGCCGCAAATGGGTCCAGAATAAAAGTACCCCCCAAAGTTATATATATTTTCAATACACAAATCTTATTAAAATAACAAAATAAATCCCCTTTGAAAATGGGACAAAATGGACAAAGACATTTCAGCAAAAATTCCACACTAGAATTCCTTCAGTCAAGATTTACACAAAGACTTTTTAGCTTGACTTTTTTATAGTTTAAGGAGTGCGTTTACCGACCTCACAGCACCAAAAGAAAATTGAACAAAAGTCCTCGTATAAATCCCGATTTAGAGCAAAAAAGAGAAAAAAAAGTCCAACAAGTTGGCTGCCGTAGTGGCGGCAAATGAAAATGTTTAAGATCTGTTAGAGCTTTTGTCCCATGTTGCCGCAACAATACAATACAAAAATTGCAACGCTTTGTAATTTTTATGACTAAAATATTCGGCACAATAGTGTTGTTAAGCATGCTTAACGCGCTTTAACTAACTTCCATTCATTCATATTCGAACATGCAACAAACAACAATGTGAATAAGCCAGGGCAGAGCTGGAAAAGAATGTAATGTTTCAAAATTTTAAAGTGTGTATTTATTAAATTTTAAAGACAGGGTGATGAGTTTGGATTTTGGTTTTATGTTTCTTCGATCAGAACTTCAGTATTAATAATGCGATTTGGAATTTTTATGATCCAGAAATGTTTACTAGAGATGTCTTGTCCGGCCATCTCTGCGTCGCTCTCTGTCTCTCTTTATCTCTCCTTTGGCGTTGGTTTTTCTTTCCATTTCACAATTATCTCAAGCCAAGAGTCTGACAATTAAAAATTCTACAATTTTTAGAACTTAGTTCAAATCAGTGGAAAAATGCAAATGAATAATACTTTCAACAAATTTTGTTGTCTAACGAATGCTTAATGTGCCAAAACTATACATATCTCTATTTTTCTTTTAAAATTTTGATAAAAGAGACAACTCCTTTTGATCTCTAAATAAAACCCAACCATCCTCTGTATCTGCAAACTAATACTCGCACTGGTTTTCGTCTTGTGCTGCGTTGTTCCCTTGTGCTTTTGCAAGTATTTAAAATTAAAGGATGTTTAAGTATGTTCATTTATTGCATGCTGCCTGGCTATTTAGTATGTGGTATTATTGTATGTACGTACAAATGTATTGTATGTATGTATGTGTTTGAATGTCTGTAAAAAGATGTGTGGCAAAATGCATGGAGCCGCCACAAGAACAAAAAAATCTTAAACTAAATGTTGCTTGTACACATTTAAAGCTTCGATGGTGAGCGCCATCTCGTTTAATCTACCTTTTAAGAGGCGTGGCTATAGTATTTTATATGCGATGATCAAAGGCTGCCGACACTTTGTTCTCAAGCCGCATATACGGCTGCAGTACTTTAATACTCCTTCTTCCGACCATGATCACCATCATGATGAAGATGAGGATGACGATGATGCTCTTAGAAATAAAGATGAAAATACGCTCAATGATGATGAGCATCATGATATGGTTGCCTTTGTAACAGTTCCCTTTGCTTCTAACTAAGTGAGGTGTACCTTTAAAGTGTGAATGAGTTCGAGGTTTACAAAAAGACTTTAAATAACTGAAATGCCTTTAAAGAAATCAAAGAAGGAGTCTCAGCTCATATGCATTCATTAATTTCGCATAAAATCTTGTTGTAAAAGACATCAATGGCACAAGTTTGTGCCATTGTTGAGTGCTTTTGTGTGGCAAGGCACCATGGGCAGGAAGAGTAGAACATATTAAAAGAAATTCTTTTTCTAATATTTAACGAAATTTTTAAAATAAATCTGTTCTGGACAAAATGGCGTCAATAGAAATACAATTATAGCGGTTTTCGAATCATGTTTTTTTTATAAAAGTCCTAAATAATTTTCAAAATTGAGAGCGACATTGCTTCTCGTGGAATTTTTAATATTTCATTGTATATTTTCATTTCACCTGTATTATTTTCTATTACTTACCAAAAACTTAAAACGAATTCAAAAAGTTACACTGTGAAATGGCAATAAATTCAAATGTGGCCAAAACTCAGGGGTTTCCATTACCAAGATTTGAACGATTTTACATCTTTATGAAATCTAAGACAGCCCCATTTTCCAATTATTTGAGTCATCTTTAGCAACAAAAAAGACTATCACTTATCCATCTAGAAATCGTCCCGTACAAACTTTTACTTCAGATATTTTTTTAATAAATTTTCCAAATTAACACAAACAAATTTTTATTTTTTTATTTAAAAATATTCTTTAAAAAATTATGTTATTGAATTCAAATTCAGTTAAAATTTATTTTGCTTAGGGCCATTAACACAAAGTTCAGTTATGTTTATTTAATTTTAAAGTTTAATATACAACATAAAATATGTTTTATACCCCTATTAAGGAGGCAACCGACACCGATTCCGATACATCGGCGATACTTCAGATTTGTCGATACATATCGTCGTCCCAAAGTTATCTTCACGTATATCACAAAATCAAAAAAATGAGACAAGACCGCTTCTCCTAAGAACTCAAGACTTGACGAGTCAAACCTGACGTCTGTGAACCGGGTCTAAGATCCTGAACTTGTGCTCCGGAAGTAGTGTGAATTCGTTACATGTAATATTTTTTTTTGTAGATAATGTTGAAACTTCAAACTCAACTTCCCAAAGAAAAATTTTTTGGAGATGTGTGAAGATAACTTCGGGACGACGATATATCGGTATCAATATTGATATTTTTACTGTCGATATAACGATACTTTTTAAATTTGTTTATGAATAAGTAGTGTTCAGTTCTTGGAACAGAATAATGAAATTATTTCCTTTGATTTGATATTTCCAACAGATCAAAAAAAAGACTTGCTCTTCAGCCTTTGATTTGACTTACTTAAGTACTTAAGTTTTCAAATGAGTTCTGTCGCATCTGTGAAACTATTTTCCTTTGCAGGTCTCTGTCGTTCAAAAGGAGTGCCATTTAACATTATGTAACTTTTGCCTTTTTTTCTGCAATGCTTCTATTTTCTTTTCTTAAGTTCCATTTGCGTTTACATTACACATTTGTACTTTACGGTCGCGGGAATAAAACGAACTTCAAGAGTACGTGCGTCCCTTTTAAATCCTCTCGCCGATAAAGAAAGAATTGCAGAGACAAAAGTAAATTTGGGAATATATTGTTTTTAAATAATAAGCAGGAAAAACATTGTTGTTCTTTAAAGGAATATAGGATAAAAAAGTATGAAATTTTCAACTTTTATAAGATAAATCACGTTAATCGTAAAAGTTAGAATAGATTAAAAAATAAGTTTCGTCAATAAATTTACTGCAGCATAACGCTGATTTTCTTACAAATTTTATGTAACATATTTAACAAAATATAACATATTCAAAATAGTCGGAGTTTCCTTGAAACTACCGAACTTCGCTGAAAATTTTAAACATCTAAAATAATCAAAGTCACACTTTGCGGAAGGATCGAACGAATATGTATGGTAGTACATATCGATTAGTAGAATCATAATTTAAAATCGGCCATTTCTAGGCAGCGTTGTCAATTTTTGCTCTAGATTTAGCTCGTATTAACTCTGTCAAAAGTGCTATTTTTCGTCTTAGCTCGTTTAATAGAAAACGCGCTGAATTGGCGCCTTTTTAGCAGTTAATAAATACAAATGAATCCTATAACAATTCGAAGTATTACATACAATCGGTTTTGTGGCCAGAAGATGGGCCACAGACGGCGTAAATGAAAGTATTTTTTTATTATTTTTATAATATTAAAAAGTTCCTTAAATCAGTAAAAATATTGACCACTTATTTATAATAGTTACCAAAATTGTACAATAGGTTTGTGAAACAAATTTTGTATGTAAAACTGTTTCATAAACCTTTAATAAACATTTGATAATTTATAACGAATAAGGCCTTAAAAGTTTAATATTAAATAAAACAAGACTGAGCTATTGATTTCATCTTTTCAACTTTACCACGTATAATTTTATGCAAAAAATATTAAAATCTGTATTGATGTACCAAAAGAATATTTTCAGTTTTGCTGTCAGTTTAAGCTTCCTACATGTTGTTAATAGTTGTAAGTATCTAATTTTTTTGTACCTGAATGAATTTAAAAACAAATATGTACTATAGATAGTTATTATTTTGTTTCAGTAAATATTGGATTTTTTTCTAATATACATATGCATCGAATATCATCAAAATTCAACTTAGCGCGTTTGGGAATACCGCGTTTTGGTTATAAATATATGTTAACGCCATGATTTAGCGCGTTTTGAGAAAGTGTATGGTGCCTTTCGGTTATAAAAATTTGACAATTTGTTTCTAGGTAATTTACAGGCCCTTCGATGTAACAACGCAAGAAAAAAGCTTAAAAAACAACAAAGTAACTTTATTTTTATACTTCTAAAGAACCCAACATAATTATTATACAGTAGTTTTGATTTAGTTGTCTTTCGGTTAAGAACACCTTTGACTTAACTGCATAAAAATAATAATTTCCATCACTATTCTCTAAAATCCCATACAAATTCTTTTTTAAAGCGGCCTTTTTATACCTGTTTGTTTAAGATGAATGCATTTTAAAATTATTTTCTTACAAAATATATATATATATATATATATATATATATATGTATATAATTAATTTTCCTAAACCTTGTTTAACAAATTTTAAGAATAAAAATCTTTATATCTTTTTGACGACTCAAAATAATTCAAATACGAGATAAATCTTCACATATGGCAACACTGTTCAGTTCACTCATTCCAATCATATCGTGACTTGTAACATTTCACCATCATCATAATCAAGGATAAATATCATCATGATCATCATAATGATCAAATATAAGAACAACATCATCATCGACATTGTACGTTGTACGTTGTAGTTGCCTTGAAGGTTGGTATCGTCCTCGTCAATGTCATCGTTTATGTTGTTGTAGTGGTGTGTGGCAGGGCACAGCAACCAACATCAACATCAACAGCAACAACTTGAGGCAATTGATTTTAAAAACATCATAAAATTAACTTAATTACCTTTTGTTAAAGAACAAACAAACAAAACAGAAAATAAAATAAAACAATTTATGTTCATTTGTTCTTATTACACGAAATTAATTGTCGGGACCTGGAAACAATTGCTGCTGCATTTACAAAACTACAAATACAAATTGTAGTCCAATCCAAACTGGTTTCTTTTGTGGCATTCATTCTTCCATTTGACTCATTATAAAACCCTTAAGCTTTAATTTCAGTTTTATAACATTTGATTAAAAATGTTACTTGATTATACACTGCAACCGACACACATTTTTATTTCGATGTCCAGCCATATTTATTTGATTCAAGTGTGTGTTTGTTTGTTGATGCATTAATTTTTTTCCTCATTTCGTCTGTTTTGTGTAACGCTTTAAGCTGTATTGCTTATCATGCAACTACATGAATGCGCATGTTCCAAAATATACCAAATAGTGCCGGGGGTCAAAACTTCTCATCTTTTAAGTGACAACACTTGTTATTATTTTTGCTAAATTTCAATTCTTTCTGCATACGTTAAATTAACTTTGCCGGTCGGTTGGTCAAGTGACTTTTCTCTGGGATCCTGTGTGAGTGTGTGTGTTTAAAAAGATGGGTTTTATAGCTATTGACAACATTTATCGTTATTATTGCTGTACTTTTACAAATTCCGAGCCAAATAGCGGGGAATGACACAATGAACGAGACGCGCTGCACATTAAGTTGAAGAACAAATTGTATGAGTGGCAGCAATGTTTGTTGCGACAACAAATTTACCTGGTTTACAAGTATTTTTGTCTTGTTATCTGTCACTTTTGAGCATCAATTAAATATTTATTAACACAATCCCTTGACCGCTGGTCATATGGCAATTTAAATTGCACTGACAAAAAAGAAGTGGATAATTTAACAGAGATTTTAAGCATAAGCTGTCCTTAAGCCAAATAATCTACTGAAACTGCAAGAAGTTCATTTTGTAAGCTGTAAGAATTTATTAACAGTTCGTGATGTAAAAACATCAATCGCCGTATAAGATTTTTTAAATGTTGTTTGGTCGAAGAAAGGACACTTAAAGCTTCAGATTTATATTGCATTCGATATTAGATTTTTGCTGGCTAGCACTGTCGAAAATTTCGTTGTACAACGAATTTTTAATCGAACACAATTTTACTTTCGGTTCTGTATGGCAGTTTGCAAAACTTATTGAAAATATGTATAAATAGGTATTTCTCAATTTTTTTCTCGTTTTTTTACAAACATATTTTATTTTAAGTCCATGCAGTTCTAAGATTTCAAGTATAAAACTAAATTTGGAAAATCTTATTTCTCTAATTGATTAAACCCCTTAGCTAGCCAAAAGGTATTTGTAGAAAAGTTCAGTCTGCAAAAAAATGGGAAATCGCTCAGGAGTTAAATCATCAGACGAATCATAACTCCGTCGTGATATTGTTAATTAAAAATTAATTAAGTTTTTTTTTCTTTTATAAATTTGTAAGCAAACTATATTTTTTATAGTGACAGCTGATAAATATGTACTATTGTGAACAATCCAATTGGTTGAATTTCACAATAGAGAATGTGTGCCATAATACCAAATGAAAATTCGTTCGTTCAGTTAATTCGACCACAATCGATAATCGAAAGTTGCTATTAATAGGCACCATTGATTACAAGCATTTGAAATATGGCGCTATCGTCGTATATTAAGAATTCCATGGACTGATCGAGTGTTAAACGCAGAAGTTTTAAACAGGCTACTGAAAGAACGTGAAGTCTTAAAAATTAAAAAAGAAATAAAACTGGGTACCCGGGCCGCATTATTAGAGGAGATACTCGTAAATATGAGTTGCTATAACTGAACGTACAAGGCCGAAGAAGAGGCATTGGAAGAAGAAAAAAATGTCGTGCTTGAGAAACATTAGAAACTGGACTGATTTGAGAACCGTTGGTGAACTAATCCATACTGCGAGAAATAGAGATGATTTTGTTCAAATACTAAACAATATTTTATAAATTGTTCATATATTTATACATATAATTCAAATCCTAATATCTTATGTAGCAACATAGAACAAGCTATTGTTGAAATTCATAAGGTTTTGTTTTTTCTCTAATCAAAATTGGAAACCCTGCAAACTTCTTATGGGACATAAAATGGTTTGCAGGCACTAAAGGACTTTTTCTATATACGTGAAAAGGAGGCATACCCAATCAGATTCAATCTACAAGATATTCTTGAAGTCTTACTTCACAATCTGGGAATATGTAGGACTTAGTAGTAGGGTGATCGATTATTCGACATTTTCTAAAACCCGGGTTTCAAATTGTTCGAATATTTGAAATTTCGATAAACCCGGTTGCGGTTTTTAAAATTCAGGAAAACTCGGTTACCCGGTGTTTTTTTTCTTAAGAAAAGTTTTGATTTTTATTTGCTTTATTAAAAAAAAGAGTTAACCATTCATGTAAATACTATAAAATTTTATATAAAAACTAAAGGTTAAGCATACAAATTAGCTTTATATCGTTTATATCATAGAATTTTTAATCGATTATGGTTCGTCAAACTACATGTTCACGGAAATTTTTAGACTCCTACGATCAAAAACAGACCCTTTGTTACAGAAATTAAAACGGGGGTAAAAACAAGTGCATGTGTTTTTTACACTCTTGTAAAAAAGTGTTGAGTTGTCTTGTTCAAAAGTAAATAAGTCTTTATACTATAAAAACAAATTAAAAATTGCAAGGAATACTCTAAATTAAACAAAAATGTAGTTACGTCATTACTCGGCGAGTTTATTTGTTTCATTAGTTAATAAAATTCTTGCTTTTGGTAAATTTTCCAGTTCTGAGATTTAGTATTAAAGTATTCATGCCTTTTAGGCGACGTTCATTTATTCGCTTTTGGTCTACAATGGATGTCTTACTCTATATAAAATATAAAGTAAATATCAACAAAACCAAATAA
The DNA here is from genome assembly GCA_956483585.1 of Gymnocheta viridis. Classification (NCBI taxonomy): domain Eukaryota; kingdom Metazoa; phylum Arthropoda; class Insecta; order Diptera; family Tachinidae; genus Gymnocheta; species Gymnocheta viridis. The sequence goes on from OY101440.1 coordinate 140,035,508, forward strand.
CGATTTTCAAATATGCAGTTTGATATCCATTGCACGCAACAAGGCCAATTTAATTCGCCACGTCATAAGATTATTTCGCCATAGTCAAAAAGCACCTAGAACGTTTACACGAAAAAAATATACTTGGATAATCAACAGGAAACGTTCATCTCAGTTTTAATATAGTAAAAAGTAGTTTTATTTGAAAAATAGGTATACAAATTGAAAAGTATTCGACTGAGGCGGTTTTTTAATTGTAAAAAAACTGGACTATTCGATAGTCGAAAAATCAACATTTAGAAAAAACCGGCAGCCGTATTGTAGAATATCCGGGCTTAAAAACCGGTTGAAAAACAGAGTCGATCACCCTAGTCTGATGATTTTGAATACCCAAAATGCGGTAAAAAAGGGAATAATTCCTTTTGGCTATTTTCAATGCCTCAACATAACAAATATCCATTTTCATTTGTTCCCATTCCTTGCACCCGCAGCGCCTGCCAGCAGCATGGTTTTTACATTTTCTCTCCATGTTATATATTTTTAACGATGTAATTTTATTTTTTTCGAAACTAAGTAATTTTGATATTTTTCATATTCACTAAACGATTTTCCACAATCATGTGGAATTATTGATTTGAAAAAAAACACACACACAAAATGCTTAAGCCAATTTGGCTTATTTGCAAAAAACACCCAACGTCTTGATATGATTCGAACCAGCAACACACAGGTTGATGGTGCAAAACGCCATCCACTAGTCTGCAGGACATTGTTTCCTTTAGCTGTTCACACTTTGTTCTTATATCCATCTGCAAGTAAGAAAACTTTAATAAAATTCTATGCCACAATTACGAAGAACATTGTGAATCCTGCAGCACTTCTAAATGTTTCTTATTTTTCTCGCTGTATGAGTATTTCTTCAATTCTTCCCTGCCAGCTTATCAGGTGTTGGAGATCATTTGTAAAACATGATTGGTAATAACCGTTTTTCTTCATACGTTTTCTCCACACAATTACAAGACGGCAGATACAAACAGATGAAGTGTCAAGAAAACATAACAGTTAATAGCTGACGCAAAACACTGTAAATTATTTGAATAATGTGCCACCAACAAAACCTGACAAGACATCAAACCAAAAGAAATGATAAATTAAATGTGAATAAAACTCAAAAGCCCGAATGGAGAGATAGATGTATAGATGTATGTACATATGTGTGAATGGTGCAGAGGCACAGTAAAACCTAAAACCACAAATATACTTTTATGACAAAAAAGAAGAAAAAAAAACAGTGTAAGCACCTAAATAAAGGATGTGTGCGGGGTGTGTAGCGAAACTGAGTAACACCTTGGTTTTCCAAGCGGTTTCTTACTGATCTTCTTCTGAGTAAGTGTTTTTCGTCTTCCTTATTTGAAATTAATGATCATAATAAAAGTTTACAAGATCTACATCTAGAAAACAATGTCTGTTTAGAACTCGCCAACCAGCTAAATAAAGCCTCTGCATAAAGTCATCAAATGCACGCATGCCTGTCAATTTCTGTTTCTTAAATTGTGAATAATAAATGAGTTTGAAATGCATATTTGTTCGCCCTCTCGAGACATTTATGAGTTTTTCAAACACAAGAGAATTTAGCTTTTTACTCCAGCAAACATTTTGCCACTTTTTTTCTCGTTTTTTTTTTTGCTAAACAGAAGTCAAAATTGATGGTTGGTGGTCTACACCAAAAACACCAAAAATAATGAATCATAATGCTCCAGAGAATGTCGATGACGATAATCCTCATTTTCATTATTGTCGGCCAAATACTTTAATTTATAACCTTCTAATTAAAACTTAAGCGACAAAACAACAACATCAATAATATACGACACCACCAGGAACAACAAAGGAGCTAAAATTTTTAAGAACCCATTCAGGAATTATACACCAAAAAAATTCATATTTAACGTAAAAATTATGAAGTTTATAATTTCTGCCTCATTTGCTTATTGATATGCGGCAGCGGTGTTTTTTGTAAGACTAACAGCCTTTAACAAGCGGAGAAAATGAAAGGAACCCATCCGAATGGGAATTATTCAATTCATAATATTTATAAGAATAAAATTTGATTAGAGCTGGACGTGTAAAATCATTAACAAGGAGAGGCCAGATCGTTTATAAAACAAGATCGAGACCAGCTGAAGAAAAGAATATGATCAAGACAATATAAAGACCAAGACAAGAATGAGATCACGAGAAGCTCAAAACAAGATCACAACAAGACGCAGACCAAATCAATAGCAATGCAAAAACAAGACCTAGAAATTGCCGGATTCAGACCCACCGCAGATCAAAACCAAAACAATAACAGGACCAATACAACACCAAGGTAAGATTAACACAAAACAAAATCCCAGACAAAAAAATCAAAACTAAGGCAAGACCAAAATAAGATCAGAAAAGAACGCTACAACACCAAAACAAGGTCAAGATAAGACCAAGACAAGGACAAGACAAGACCAAAAAACCTATATATCCCCTTTCCAAATTTTTTGGTGAAGCGTATAACAAGACAAGAACGATACAAGATCAAAACAAAACCAAGATAAGATCATGGCAAAATCAGGACAATACTAAGGTATGATCAAGAAAATATCACGACAAGAGTCATCCAAGATCAAAACCCAGACCAATGAAAAACTAGGCTCAGATTAAGACAATATAAAAAAATCATTACTAAGGACTATAGCAAAACAGGACCATGACAAGATCACAACAGGACCAAAACAAACTCAAGATAAGATCAAGATAACACCGAAACAGGACCAAGACAAGACTGAGGCAAGAAAAGACAAGAAGAGCTAAGACTACAAAAACAAGATCAAGGCAACATCAAGCCAATAATAAAACAAGATCAAGAAGAGACCATGATAATACTGAGGGAGTAGCAAGACAAGGCCAAGTTAAAACCAACACAAGACCAAAATTATATCATGACTAGATCAAGATTAATATCAAAGCAAGACACGGCTAAGACAAAACCAAGAAAAGATCAAAGCAGGACCAAGACAAAAACGAGGCAAAACCAACACCAGTAACCATGTTCTGTAACTCCCGCATCGATAAAATTTCGATTATGAGTGATATGAAACAAAAATGCCTTAAAATCATACAAACAGCTGTTTTTCTCACTAAACTGTGTCTGTAATTTTTTTTGGCGAGTAATAGCTGTCACGTGAGCAAATTACTCACGTAAGCCAATTTCCAGAAAAAGTGTCTCTGTAAAATTTTTGCGAGAAAATCTGCCGCTTTCAACTGTCAAATATACACGCAAACTAAAAACGCGGTGACATAAAATTGTAAAAATACAAAACATATTCAAAATGGAAAATGTAATGAATAATAAATAATGAGGAAAAAACAACAACTTCTTTAATTTATTTTTAAACGCGCAAATGTTTTTTATTTTTATACACGAAAAATTTAGTTTTTATTTATTTGCAGATATTTTGTAAACAACAAACATTAAAGTCGCACCATCGATTTTTTTGCACAGCCGACGGTTGTATTTTCGTCCGTCGTTGAAATTTTTTTAATGTCAGTAGATTTTGGTCGCCGTCAACGATATTTGTGAGTAGCGTTCTCAACGTAAAAAATTTCACTTCAGCTTGGAGTTGAATATAATGACTTTTCTAACGTAAGAACGTAAACCCTTTTCACAGTTTTCGACAGGAGTTACAGTTATACTTTCTTCTCACTTTTCGAGAAACGACGGAGCGGTTCGTTTTACATCTTTTCGACGCGAGAAATTCTCGCCAAAGTTACAGAACATGGGTACAGGACAAGACAAGGCCAAGACAAGATTATGATCAACACAAGATGACAAAAAATATTAAAACATCATTCATCAGAAACTAGAAATGTGATAGAGAGTTACTTGCAATCATGATCATGCTCTCTCTCAAGTGGAAAAACTGTTTGTTTTATCCGCTCGCTTTGAAGTACACTCACATGACTATAAAGAAAATTTAATCTCGATCACGAAGCTCACGCCCTACTTAGGAAAAAAGACAAATTGAAATTGATCTCGTAATTACTTCTTCATTTTTAAAATCACTTTAAAACTCTGCTCACGCCAAATTATTACACACGCTCATAAACTCTCACAAGATAAAAGGAAACAAGTAGTCGCATTCACGTCAATCACCTGAGTGAAGCCGATTTCTACCACACAATTTATAAAGAACAAAATATATAAAAAACTTATTTTTACTATAAATCGAAAATTCATCCAAAGAACATAAATTTCACTATAATAGAATAAAATCGCATTAGAAGTTAATTAAAAAAATATACTTCTTTTTGAAAGTTTCTACACAAAAAAGGTAAACTTTTAGCATTAAACCGTATTTTTTTTAATAGAAATGAAATCGGTTAATCTCTGCATTGATTTAAATACTATGTTTGTCAATAACACAACTTTTTCAAAATGTATAATATAAAAATCTCATAAAAATATTTAAACAAACACATCATCGGAGAAAATTTTTAATTTATTCTTTATAGAATCAACACTTTTCTCATTCAAATATGAACATTTACATACAACAGTATACAAAAATCGTCATCACAAAAAGCTTGATAATTTTAGTTAAATTTTGGTCAAGTAATTTTCATTAAATTTCTGCGGAAAATTTTCATTTTCCCTTTCTGAATAGGGCACTAAAAATTCAACAAAAAATTTTAAAATTTATCGCCATTAAAATAACGATGTATGACAACATGTTATACTTCCCAGCCATTTCAGAAACCCACAGAAAAAAATAATCCTTAAAAAGTATACGACTAATATATTCAGTCAATTTGTGGTTGATATGTTTGCGGTTTTTTTTTTTGTTTTTGATTTTTTTATAAAGTTAATTTAGAATAAATTACGTTGTTCATTTTTATAAAGAACTACCGCAAAAAGTAAAAACAAAAAAAATCATCTCAGGCTGTTAAAAAAGCGCAAGTCTAGGCCAATTTTAAACTTTGTTGTGTTTTTTTATTGTCCAATTTTATTGTGGCCAAAATATGTATAATAAAATAAAAAATCATTTAAATCCCGACGATTTTACTTAAATAAGTTAAGGAAAATTGCTATAAAAAGGATTGAATTATGGTTAAAATTTAACTAAGCGACTTTGAAAATCATCCTGAATCATTTAGTGTTAACTTTCATTGCGTTCTTTTTTTTCGATGTTGAAGATGATTATTCAACATTTGCTGCCAACAGCAACAGGATTAAAATTAGTTTTTGATTATGCTTTCGAGCTTCTGGAAAACGCAATTTGTGTATGAAACATCATCTGCACGTTGACGTGGTTGCCTTCTTCAAAAATTTTTTAGTTTTTATATTTTTATTTTTGCTAATGTCGTTCGTTGTTGTGGCTTGATCTAAGGTATTTACGTTAAGTTGCCGCTTTTTATTAAGCCTCTAAAAACCGTTTTTTTTTTCTTCTTAATACTCAAGTTTCTTAAATGTTTGGCATACAGAATGAAAGAGTGTGTGAGAATTTAAAGTCAGTGTTTGTAAATAAGAGCGATTTTGTATTTAAGTATTGAAGTAAATCCATGCGGTATTCTCCTTTAAGCGGCAAGTAATTAACCCTTTTAGCAATTTTTTTTTTATTATTATTATTAAGCTGAGTTAAGCTCTGTGCGGCAAAGTCGGTCACCATATTAATCTTTGCACACACTCATACGCATTTTAAAATATTATTTATGAAGGCCGTTTTAGGAAAATAATTTGTTAATTTGTATCCTTTGATTGCAGATGCAGAGAAAGAGCGCTAATAAACGAAATCAAAGGGGTTTGTAAATTGACAGAACTTTTTTCATAAAAGTTTTTTTTAGATTTTATAAAAATTTACTTTCATGACAAATTATGCCCTTCCCCTAAATTAAATGCTTATTTATGATAAATCTCCAACAAAAGTTTTATTTTAAAAATTTAACATTCATTAAAAGTCGTGGTCCTTTCTCTATTAAGATTTTAAGTACATTTTGAGCTGTTTTTCCTTAGCAATCACGTTAACTTTATTATGCTCTCCAGTCCTGTGTGCATCTGGATGGTGGAGATCAAGAACCAGTGGTCATATTAGTACCTTGTTTCGGCTACCATCAGGCCTGGGAAAATTTTCTGATTATACGCTATCTCAACTGGACTTTGACAGCGTTTTCAAGGAAGTGCTTCCATCCAGGCGTGAATGGCTAAGAGGCAACATAGAAAGAGGCTACGACATCAAGCTGCACACTGATGGATCTGGAATGATTTCCGGTATAGGCTCTGGAGTATTTTCTCATGATATTGGCGGATGCCACTCTTTCCGTCTTCCTGATGAGGCTGAAATATTGGCTATAAGGTAAACGGACAGGGTGTTGATTGACAAGAAGGCTCAGGGAGAATCAGTGTATTTATTCAACATCACTTTTTCAATTTTATTTGGCCAACAGGACATCAGATTAATGTTACTCTTATCTGGGTTCTTGGGCATCACTACTTGATTGGCAATAAGCAGGCGAATGAGCTGGACAAATAGATGCACAATGATTAAAAAATGTGGCAAGTGTTCAGGACAACTGAGCAAGAACTGCAAGACCATATCAAGGCTCATCGCAGTATTCAGAAGGCACAATACGATAGATAGAGATGCAGTAATCTAAGCCATTCAAGCAATGCATTCTGCCGTATCCGCCGACAGCAAGGCAGGGATTGCACAGTTTTCCACATTCTCTTCGAGTGTCTGGCATTCCACTATTCAATGAGACAGGGTGGACCCCTGATTACCGTATCCGGGAAGCTGAATCCGCTTACCCACTGAATGACACTGACGAGTTGCTTAGTATTGTTTGTCAAAACGAAATTACTTGAGTCTACGTGATTGCTTGCGCGCAGCAGGCAGCCACGTAAGCCAACAAACCAACATACATGTTTGTGTCGAATAGTATTGTGAAAAGCGGTTACTTTCGACTACTCAATACTATTCAATACTTTTCCAATTGAGTACTCGATACTACTCAATGCTTTTAACGTTTTTTCTAATTTAAAAATAAAAATATTTAATAGGTAAAAAGTCGATTTTATTATTACCCGTATTCCATAATAATTTATGAATTCGCATATTTAATAATCCATTAAAAATATCTAACTAAACGGCAGGGCTTATGAATTATATCAAATGATTTAAAGGCACTTAACTTTCCACAAAACCGAGTTGTATTAATTTAAAACATTTTCAAGTAAAATGTTCGTATTTACATATGGAAATGCATATTTGAAAGTATTGAGTAGTTAGTTTTGTGTATTGAGTAGTCGGTACTCAAATACTCAATACTTTTACAGCACTTGTGTCGAACAACTTATAAATGCTTCAAAATATTTTAAAAATTACTTTATTTAAACACAAGATCTTGTTTCCCATGTGATTCTTAGTTCTCATACAAATTTAAAATAACAATAAAAATTATTCTTTAATTCTAAAGGTAGGATCACACGATTGGCACACAAATTCACTAATCAGGCCCAATTTTCACTGTGCTGAATTGGTGCACAATAATAATATTGTCCCAATCATTAGTACACTAAATACAATCTACGAGAAGTATTTTACACTTAATAATTTTAACTAAAAAAAGTAAAATTAATTTTTTTTGCATTAATTCTATGTCAAAGCGAAAAAAAATTCTTGCACTTAAGGTTTAACGTTTCAAATAACACAGAAAAAAATTTAGCTCTGAAATTGCCAACAATTTTTTTATCAAAAATAAAAAAGTGTTGACAAAAAATATTGTTCAACTGACAAAAAAATTAGTCAAAAATCAAACTTTGCAAAAATAAAACCAACAATTTAATTAGACAAATAATTAATCAGTTTAAGAATTGATTTTGACACAAAAATTGTTCATTTGTCAAAAAAAATGTCAAAAATATTTTATTCAAAAAAACAACAATAATATACATATTTTTTTTGAAATTGTCATTGGTTTTTTAAAAGTTTTTGTAAAAGATAAGAGGTTTGAAAATTTTCAAAAATATGGTTTAAGGTCTACTGATGATTTGGCATTGGCACCAATGAAATACATGTATATAGACTTGCTAAAAATAGCCCTCAACAAACAAAAGTTTTTTAATTTTCAAATATTTTGTATTTTTTATAGTGTAGTTTTTTAATAACAAACAAAACTTTTTGTCAACTTTTTTCTGTTGCTCAACAAAATAAATTGTTGGTTTGACAAAATTTTTAGCCAAAAATTTCTTATTACCCAACAAAGAAAATGGTTGGTTTGAAAAAATATTTAATATTTAATCAAATATTTTTTGTTATTCAACCAAATATTCAAAATTTCTTTTTGTCTTTGACTAAAATTTTAGTCAAGCTGTCAAAAAGTATTGTTGGAAAACTACTTATAACTCAAAGAATTTTTTGGCCAAATGATATTATTTTAGTCAAATAAAAATTGACAAATTACTTACAATTTTATTTATCAATATGACAAAAATATTTATAGGCTGGAAATTGACTAATTTTTTAATCACATCTGCGTTTTTTTAGTCAAATACGATTTTTATTTTTTTCTGTGAAGTTTAAATTTATGGTACACAAAACAATTGGCACGCACAAAAATTTAAACTAATTAAATAAATTGACGCGTATTGGCTACTTTGATTGCCGCACGAGAAGACAATAAATATTGGTAAATTTTTAACATTTATATTGACGCATGGCTGCCTATCAACCGTTCACACGATTGCCGCACCAGAGTTGCATTTGATTGCGAAAAATCAGCGCAATATTGTTCTCGATTGCCGTAGGGGACAATAAATTGTGAAATCACATGATTGGCATATAAAATGTCCCGATAATTGGTGCATTGCGGCAATCGTGTGATCCTACCTTAACTGTAATCAAAAAATGATATACAGGCGTGTTCTGAAATCACGGTGATTTTAAACCATGCGATTTCCAAAAATAAATTCTTATTATTGCTGTTTTTATTACTGTTTTTTACGTTCTTGGTGTTCACAATGGAATATTTTATTCGAGCTTCGAATGTCATGAATCGTTCGATTTACAAAGCACTAAAAGAATTGCTTTTAATTTTTAGAATTCACGTGATTTGAGATCTCGTGATTTACTGAACAGGCCTTATAATATTTATTACTGTGGTATTTTAATAATAAACATATTAAGTTTTATTCTTGTTTTAATCATAAATCTTACAACTGAAGAATAAAGCAATCGCATACGATAAGTTATTATAAAAATATGATTGAAACGAAACATTTTATGATCAATTTAAATAATAATATCACATGGACGTTCCGAGTATTATTATGTCGTCAATTGTTTTAGTACAATCGCTCAAGTACTGCTTGAAATAGTTAAATAAATATAAATGTATATTCGAATGGTCTTTAATTTGTCTAATTATCTAAACATATTTTCTGATTGCCACCTCATCAAGATAAAGCCTTGAAAAAATATGTACGCACCCAGAACAGAAAAAGGGGCCAAGTCATTGCTAAGAGCGAGAATTAAACATTTAATATTTGTGGGTTTCTTCAAACTTAACAAATGAAAAGACTCAATTAGTTAAATGTCATATGGCAAAATACAGACATTATCATAATTTGTGATTTATGTATGTATGTTAGTTAACATAAACACAATTTATATAATTAAAGTTATAATCAAATATTTATGTAATTATGCGTGCACACATATATGTACGAATATAAAAGAACCTATTTAACTAAACAAGGTTTTTCATTTATAATAAATAACATTTAAACAACTCCAGAAATGTCACTAAACTTGATTGTATTTATTCTCTATATTTATTAATGAATGTATTTATGAATGGCTTATTATATCTAGAACATAATATATTATGTGACACAAATTATTATTTTATTTCCCCCCGGTATCATCACAGACATTCTTATTGTCTCTGGTTCAACACTGTCAGTTATGGTGTTGTCAACAGTTGATTGCCAAAAAGTAGCGGGTGTTGCTTTTTTTACATAATCACAATTAGTTATGCTGATGACGACATTTGTTGTTTTGTGCGTATGTTTTAAGAATTGTATTCCGAAGTAGTAGTGGCAGAAGATCTTTTGTTACTCAATAGCTTTTATAAATTTGTATGTGTTCAAATCGTACGTGCCTTTTTTTCTTATTTTTATGTAAATTTTTTAGTGTGAAAAATTAGCTAAACATATGTCATTTAAAGGATGACAATTGACTCTGACACATGACTATCATAGAAAATATTTTATTGTTTTGTATTGTATCTTTTAAGAATATCGTAGCTTGAGAAAATATAGTTTTCTCTGGGGGTGTCCCTCCTCAAATGGACAAATAAATATTGAAAAACTATTTTTTTTTTAAAAGTTATCGAACTTTTATTTCAATTAAGCTTAAATTTAAATTATTTTCAGGGATCCTAACATGTATAAGTTTTTGTAAAAAAAATACTTTTTAATGAGTATTTTTCAACATTTATTTTCAAACAATACAAAAAATACACAATAATTTTTCATGTATTAAGCCTTTTACAATGGTAGAATAATACAGGTAGTGTCGAAGCGTTAACGGATTTTTTTTGTTTCGAGTCTGTCAAAATTTTCTTATGAAACATTTGTTTCAAATGCAAATGTGAAAAGGAACAGAGAAGAAACAGTAGTCTTTATAGAACAGAAAATACAACCATTTTGCAATTTTTCTTTTGTGCTTTTTGACAGCTTCGAACCTAAAAGCAGTGTTGTTGTAGCTTCAACACTACCTATATTATTCTACCATGCATAGTACTCTGTTCAAATTTGCGAAAAATGTTGAGCAACTTTGATTATTTCGTTTGAAAATTTTGGTAATTAGCCAGTGCTGACAACACTACGATTTAGAAGAAATTTATCGATTTTATTGCCTTGAAGTAAGCAACATTGTTTTTGTAATGTAAACAAAACAATGGACAACCAAATAATTTTGGGAGATTGTGCTGCAACGTATCAATTAATGCAAATTGCAGGTGCTGCGGAGGAGCTTTTTGAAGACTCACTTTCTGCAAAAAGCCCTTACCTCCGTTTTATATTATATTTTCAACATCTTCCATTATTTTATTTATTTGTGCACATCAAACTGAAAATTAAATCCATGATGCCAAGTAAAATCTGATCAGCTGTTGTTTACAATTCCATACGAAATAAGTGATGCCCATATTATTTTGCAGTTGGAAAAGTATGCTGTCAGAAACATTTCGCACGTTTTAACAAAATGAACAGAGTACAACTTCAGCAGCATTGTTTTGCAATTATTTTGCAGGAATTTTTTTATATGGACAAAATGATGAACATAGCATCAAAAAATTGCTATTGCCCTATTTATTAAGAGTAATCGCATAAAATCTAAGAAACAAAAAGCAATTACCGAAATTAAAACAAAAATATTCGCTTTTGTCGAATAATTCGAGACAAAACAAACTAGTTTGTCCAATAACTCGGAAACTATTGTTTAAAAAACCCAACAAATTAAAACCAATCAGGTTTTTGAAAAATTCGAAACCCGGTTTAACAACTCTATTTACGACAGAAAATATTGGCGCAAATAAGTTTTGAAACCAAAGTACTTTTATCCTTCAAGCAAAAATTTTAACTTAGAAAAAATTTTCTAAATAATTTTTTTAAATAAAACTCAAACAAATAAAAGTTAGTAATATTTCTTATCTTTTATTATTATTATTATTATTTTGTTTAAAATTTTAAAATTAATCATTGTTAGTGGTCCCTGGTTTTTTAAACATATCTTTTTAATATTGAATCATTTAATTTTTTTACAAATTCTAGAATAGTGACAAGTTCCGTAATGAGCTTGATACTAAGTCTAATTTATAATAATTCAACTTGGAATAAAAGCTCAGTTTTTCATTATTGTTTAATTAAACCACAATTGCAAATCTTCTCAACTAAGTCCAATCATAACTCTAATAGAAGTCAATTAATTAATAGATCATCTAATAGTCATCATTGATTACACAGCACTTGTTTTCTTGTTCGTCAGATATGGTCATTGCTCACTGGCTTAGTTTGATCACGCGTGATCGTGACTGATTTATAATGTCAACCATTTAAGAGCGTCTTACGGTGTTCAGTTTCTGAATCATAAATGCAAAACTCTTTATATGCATTTTCTGAAACAAATTATTTTTGATTTGATTGGAAAATTCTGAAAAATAAATTATGTAAAGCTACATAAAATACAAATAAAAATTGCAAGATATCATAAGTCCATGATGTCCATGCTAACTAAGCCCAGTCGTAGAAAACCAATAATTAAAAATTTCTTCGCAATCAAACCAATTTTCTTTTGCAAAGTAGATTTAGCAACGCTTTTTTATATCAAAATGCATTCAGTAATAGATAAACGGTTCAATCCTTGCCTAAGCAAAGTGCTTGTTAGGGAAAGCGCCTAATAAAATAGTTGCACAATAGACCAGTGAGTAAAACACTTGACATAAAACACAGAAATATTTTCAAAAACACGAGTTTAATACTCACAGAACACATTTTCATTTTCAGTGTACTTTATTTTATGTATTAAATGACTTCTAATGGTCTTATTCACAAACGATTAATAAAGTTGTAGTAGGTTTAATGTTGTATTTTTATATGGAAAAACTGGTTTTAATGCACAATATAACTTTATTAATCGTTTGTAAATAAGGCCATAAATATTTGAATTTTTAGTGGTTATTTGTCAGCTAAGATGGTAAGTACTTGCCTCCATGGACATTTCTACTTTAAAATAATGAGCTCTATAACGCTCAAGTATTGAAAAGAATGTATTTCCTCTGTTTATTAAAATTTTAACGCTCGACTTTGCCCACAGAGTATTTGCTGGGATGTTAAAAAAAATATTTGAAATCGCTCCTTAATGCATTATTTTTTTTTATTATGAAAAATAAATATTGTATTTGTGGGTATGGAACTAAACCCATTCCGAGCGGAAAGTGTGACATGCCTGTATGATATGTTATTGAAAAATTTTAATACTCATGTAAAATTCTAAGATGCATATGGAAACGATGTCGCATCGTCTGTAAGTTATTAAAGAAAAGTCTTCAACGAAATTAAATGTTAAAAATTAAATAAATGATTTTTATTGTCTAAACTATTTACTTTGTGAATTTTTCGTGAACCTGATTTTCTTGAATCGAGCCAAAAATATGTTGTGCTTGATTATTAATTTTTGTGAAAGCGTGAATGATCGTGAGTAGGCGCGAATCCAAGCCCAGAAGAAAAATATTCCATGCCACGCTGTTTTATAGAAAAAAATGTGGATTTAATGTTTCACGATTTCCTCCTTCCCCGTTAAGCAAACGGCAACAAATTATAAGCTAGAATCAAGACTGATCGTGATTGTTGCAAACGTACTCACAAACACATCTCTAAAGTCTCGTTTTCTCGCTTTAAACAAAAGTCAAGCAAGCGATCCTTTGTAACATGGAAGAACATTTCTCATGGTTGTTTACATTTTCTTACAACAATAAAACTTGCAACTAGAAATATTACACTGTTATGTACTTACGTGTATAACAATAAGCAGAAGTCAATTATAAATAATTAAGATGAGCGATCACTGATCACTTAAAATCTCAATGAATTAATGAATGGTTGAGTAGAGTAAAATTTATTATGGAAGACAATGATGTGGCCATTTAAAAGACGATTCAATTAAAGACAAACAGCCACTCGATAATAAAATAATGGCTGCTGGTTTATAACAACAACGATCTTTAATCAAACGACAGATAGCAGCCACAATAAAAGATTTTGCTTCATTTCATTTCGATTTTTGATTAAGAAGGAAGCGTCAAAACACAAATCACTGGGCAACAAGATCATACAACGTCTTGTTGACGTTGAAAGCAAAAAACAAAACAAAAACTTTTAAATATTTTTATACAAACAAAAAGTAAAATAAGAAAACAAAAACATAATTTGAAAGAAAAACCTTTTTCTCTTGCTTTAGATAAACTGATAAAGAATTAAAATAAAATTTGTTACCAATCAATACTTTTTATTCTCAGTCTTTTGTTTGGACAACGCTACAGAATTTTGGTCGGTTCATTTTAAACGAGATAAACGTTAAAAACGAAGTGATTTATAGAGAGTATTTTTAAGACTTTGGGAAATTTATTTCTATTCCAATTGAAATTTCTTGTTGTCATTCAGGTGTAAAGAATTTTGTTAGAACATTCTATTTAAATATTTAGAAATTTTTAATTAGAAATATTTTATAATCCTGTTAGATTTTTCAATGGTTATTCTTCGGTAGAGCGAACGCATTTCAACAGTTGCGGTTCTGTGGGAGCAGAAAAATATTTTTATTTTACTAATAAAGCTAGAAAAATGAAATTTCTGTATGTGTTACTCAATATTCAAGTCATCAAAATATATTATTTTTTTAACTGAACATTTTTTTGTTGAAAAGTATAAGTTTTTTTTGAAAGTTTATTATCGGCATTATTTTAGCTTAGAAAGCTATAAATAGCCATGCATTAAATAGTTCTAATCTGTTTTATTTATGTTACACTAATATTCACAGTGGAGGATAGAAAATAGTGTTTAAAAACAATTTTTTAAAAGTGTTTTGCTTAGAAATAAGACCTTGAGTCAGTCAAAAATTAAACCGAATCACGAAATGAAAACGCAGTTTAACTCTATACACAAAATTTCGGTTTTATATCATTCGTTTCCAGAGTAATATGACTCGAATTGTTTTCTTATATTGTCCGTAAGTGACTCTACTTCTAGTGATGGGCGCAGTGCACATCTTCAAACTTTTATGTTATTTTAAGAGTTTTTAAGGACATGATGCATATTAGTTTTTGGTACAGAATAAAAATTTTCATATTTTCTGTGATGACTATTTTTGCTTACTGTTCTATGTAAATGTTCATATGTGAATAAGAAAAGTGTTGATTCATTCAGTGATGCCAACAGAAATTTAACAAAATCGCTACATGTCTCGAAAAAAATTCCTCCTTTTTCCCTGCACACAAAAAAAAGTTCCCCCCATTTTTCCCTACTTAAAAATTCATTGATTTAATGAAAAAAGAACAATTTTTTTAGGGTTTTAAAATTTTGTAAATTTATATCGGCAAACAAAAAATTAAATAATAATAATAATAAAATAACATCAATTTGTAATGTTAACAACCTCCAATATCATCTGCCTTTGTGCCATCATAGTCCTCGAACGACTGTACTAATTCAAAAATTATTTAATTTTTAAGGGAAGTCTCTTGAGCATTTTTTATAGTTCTTCGCATTCTTTGCTAATATAGATTTCTTAAATTTTTAAAATAAAGCTGTATAGATCTTAGAAGGTAATCAAAATCTTAATTCTGAGTTCTTAATAAAATTTTATCCAAGTTAAAAAAGTGTGACCCGGAATAAAAAGAATGAAAGTTTTCTTTTTTGTTTATAAGAGCGCATTTGAATATTTAAAAAAGCTTAATATATATTTTTCAAAAGTCTTAATATGTATATCAAACAAAAAAAGTTACAAAATTTTCAAATTTGTTTGTATTTTTCATACAAATTCTATTCCCAATAACATCCGACATTTCCTTACCTTTCGTTGTCTCAATATATTATTTATCAAAAGATATTTCCTGGCTGTATGAAGTATCTCGCGTAATGCTGTAACAAAATTTAAAATTTGTATTTTTACATGTATTATTACTTTTGTGGCGCGTTTTACGCAATTACACTTTTAAAAATTCCCTACATTTGCCTTAAAATAAGAAATCTGTCCCCTTTTTCCCTTCCCTTAAAATTTTCCAATGAATTCTCTACAAAAAGGGAAAATTTCCTACTCTTGGCATCACTGGATTCAACAATCATACATTTTAAAACATGATAATGAGTTTGGTCGTTATCCTTGAAGAATTTGAGAAAAAAGCACAGTTTGATTTTTTCCCTGGTCTGCTGCAAGCCTTTGAAAATTTCCAAAATAGGAAAGGAAAGTTATCTATTATGATGTAGACAGTGTAGTTTCCAAATTGCCTCTTCTACCTTTCCGTGTACCTCAATACAACTAAAGAGTTCACCATTTGTTACCATCCTGAACTGCGGTTTTGACCGTTTTAGGATCAATGTCTTTTTCTATGAAAATTTCCTTCATTGATTCGGACCAGGCTAATGTTCTTCGCACTCTTGGCAGAGTTTCTATGGGTATACTAGATTGAGTCACAAGTTTGCGAGTACTTTAACATGTAGATTGGATCTTATTTTATCATTTCTAGCTCTGTCTCTTCTTGTTATTCCAGCCATCCTGCTAAGATACGAGTATTTCATCTCCGTTGCTCGCACGCGGCTTTTTCTTGAAGTAGTGTGTGGGAATGTACATATGTGGAGTTATATACTGCTAATTTAGTTTTTGCTGGTACTTCTCTTTTGCCAATAAAATTTGTATTTAGTCACTAAATTGTAGTGCATGGTAAGTCTACCATTTGCAGAAGCTGTCGCAACTCAAACTTGCTTGATTGATAAAAAACAATTTTTGTTATTTTAATTAAAAAGAAAAATGGTACATGAGATAAAAACAACATGTAGCATGGGTTAATTTAACGTTAATTAGTGATGGTAAAATTTGAATATTGAAAGTGGTGAAGTTGTGTTTGCTGTAAAAAATAATTAATAATACCTTCCACAATTCAAATAACTCTCGTATGCTTTTTCGACTCATTACTTTTATATATACAAATTTGAAATCACATTCAACCGAGCCACCATCACTGATGATGGGAGTGTAGCGGCTCCCGAAACACGACGGTGTTTCTGTTCTGCCGTGTAAGTTGAAATTAATTAGTGTTAAAATTTTCCCTTGTTCCTTTGGAATATTGTCTCATGTCCAATTCTTTCTGACTAAAAACGTTACGCACTTTATCCAAAATAATAATCACTTTGGATTAAGAAACCACTGACAATCAATTTGTTTGAAAAATAATCACATAAAACAAATTTTGTTATTATGTTTCGTACAGGGGAGAGCCGGTCACAAGAACTGCAATTTGCTGAGTGTTGGAGGTAAGGGGTGCTCCGAAACTCCTTAAAAATAACAACCTAAAAAACGGCTTAGCCTAGAAAACCGAAAATGAGGCTCAACTCTCATCCAGGATAGGAGACTGTTGTGGGCCAATCACTAGCATCTCTGAATTTTAAACCGATTAAAGCAAATAAACAACAATTTAAAAATTTTGAGCGAAAAATATCCACAAAAAAATAAAAAGGTGATTCCATTAGACGGTCTATTCGAGATTTATTCCTGACTGTATTACGATTGCTAAAAAATCTGTTTCATCCAGATGGCTAATTGGTACAGTTCATTCTTATTTGGGATCTCTCACTTTTATAATTCCTAAGGTGTTTAAAGCAAAAAGCCACATATCAATCGATAACAATCTTCACTGTGCTACAGTTTAAAAACTTTGTCAAGCTAATAGGGCCGATGCTCGAAGCTATAATAGTTCATAATATAAATGAGTTGAAAGCATTTAATCGTTCACTAAATCATATATTTATTTACTTATTCAATAATAATTAAACTTGTATAAGAGAAAATTCCTGTTGCCGAAGTTTGTAGCACAGTGTTCAAATTTGACAGTCATTTCATGATTTTATAAAAATTTAATAATTTTTTTTTGTTAAATTAATTTGTATGTACATATGTTCGAAACAAAAGCTGTGTTAACAAGTTGTTTTCAAAATAGAAGTTTGACAGGTCCCATAAAATGTTATAATTGATTTCATGTGGAAGGTGTGATTTTTTCTTCTTCATTAACAAAACTGTTTCTTTTTCACAAAAATTACTAAAGATCGACCTACGCAGTTTATTTGAAATTGATGAAATGCTTGAAGTAATTTTAATGAATAGATCAAAAAATGATTTAAATGAATGTATTGTTGTTTTTCAAAATACTTTGGCATTGTTTATTGTCAAAAGGTTTATATGCATATGTTTAAAATAATATATGTATACTTATTAGATATTGTGGACTGTTTGGTATTGTTTGATCAAAAGCATTTTATGTTCGCACTTCTAAGAACTTTATTAAATTTTTATGATTATAGTGGTTTAAAAGAGATTTTATTGTTAAAAATTAGAAAAGAGTATAATTTTTATAAATTTAAGCCGCTTCTTGTTGAGTTTTAATTGTTATAGTTTTATAATCATGTGAGATTTTATTTTTAATTATAAACAAAAGAAAGTTACGTTTAGTGCTGCATGTCATTAAAATCGCATTTTATAATTCTGTGATTTGTTCATTAATTCTATTATTAAAAATGTATATAAAACTTTAATGAATTGTAAGTTATATTTTTCAAGTAACAACGTATTTAAATTGGTGGGTCAAATTCATAGTCATAATATGATAATCGCTAATTGACCCAAATTATTTTTCTGAGTGTTTCCAGTTTTTCATTTCACTTATTACGAATAATGCTCACGGTGCGGCTTCGTCCGCTTGAAGGTCAATTCGTGGCCATAAGTGTAACACATTTTTCTTTTTGTTTGTTGGTCACTCTTCTAAAGTAAATGCTTCGTGAAAATTCATGAAAAATATAATTAAGGGTGTGTGCCAATCGGTAGCAAAGTAATATGGTGAAAAGATTTTTGCTTGTGGTGAAAAAAATTCATTTTTCTGCTGTGCCAAATGATATCTTTTTTGACAACACAAAATTTTGACGTCTGTGAAAACAAGCTGATGAACAAATTACACCGGCGGCGAGGCCAAACATTTGACTACAAGTCGTCGGCTACTAACAAATTTTTAAAAGAACTTTTTTAAATGTACGTATTATATAAAATTCTCTGCTGTCACGAAAAATTGTACAGTGTTTTCAGTCATGTCATACGTAGGGAAAAATCTCTATTGAAATAATGTGGCAAAAAAATATATTAATTTTGCAAGCTTATTCGATTTGTGCCAACTTTTAAATAAAATCTTTAATACGGAACATTATAAATTGTCATATTTTTTTAAATGATCGCTTGCAGCCATTTCAGTTTTTATTTTAAGGTAAATTTGTGAAATATTGCCTTTTTTATATATGTATACATATGATTATTATACATTTATATAGTCTGCAAAATGAACTCTTCGTCTCATTCAGACTTTTCGGCATACTTTGAGGAAACCAAAACGTACTGGAAACAACAATTTCTGCAACAAATGGCTGGAGAATGATAACTTTAGAGGCTGGCTGGAATCTGTCTCTGACGAATTGTTCAAATGCAAGTGTTCTCCATGCAATAACATATTTTAAATTGTGACGAGTCTGATCTGATCTTCTGAAGCAAAAATGGGTAAAATTTTTTAAGAAATAAAAGCATCAAGTCAGCTGGTCGACCATCTAATACCACTTTTGAAAAAAGAGCTGATTGATGTACATAAAATTTAAAAAAATTGGGATTTTTTTCGGGCTGCGTAAAGACTTCTCTAAAAAGTATATAACATCACTGAGTGTGATGTACAATTATAATCGCAAATTATAATTAACAATGGATTTTTCAGTCTAACTACATTTAAGAGCCGTAAAAACTCAATCTATTGGGCGACGGCCCGAATTTAAAAAAACGACGGCGGTGGCTTGCTTTGTTTTGTGCTGCCATGCTTCTAATTTGCTGCTTGAGAAATATTTACAAGTGCTGTCAAAAATTCTAGTGAAATTTTATTCACCGCAGCAGTGTCAAAAATTTCCATACTTTGCTACCGATTGGCACACACATGTGATCTAAATGTGATCTATTCGGCTGTGGTGCAAAAATATGGAGCAAGGCGAATTCATTTACCAGGTGACAGCGCCGCAACAACAACAGTATATGTGTACATGTACATGAATCAAGAAAAAAAGATTGCGCACTCAGCTGTACAAAACAAAATTCTACTGCGCATCTACGTCATCATAGAATACAAATGAGTGCTTGCTGTAAAAGTGTAAGAGATTTTTGGCGAAAAACTGGAAATAACTAAATAACGTCTAAACATATGCATTGATTTGAAAAAAATTTTAAATGAACAGAAAAGAGATGACGTCGAGTAAAACTTTTGAGTTTGGGCTTGAAGCTATTTGAAGAAGAGCTTCCTCGGGCTACCAAAGTTTTACATTTCGGCTTGCTTTCCATACAAAAATTTACTTTTGTTTACAACACATATTCTATGTCTACGTCACAACACAACAAAATCACACACAAAAATATAACGGACCTGCGCAATGCGCAATCTTGTTTTCTTGATTCATGTACATACATATGTATGTATATGTACATAATAAACTTATTCACAATCATACAAACTAGTGCAATTCGTATGGTGCGTACACCAAGCAAATGGGGCAGGCTGGCACGATGCTGTCACCTGGTAAAGGAATACGTATTGTTTAAGGAGTATAATATATTTTTAACCTGTGAATAAAATTATTGTATATGTGTACGTACCTTTTGTTGCCCTATTTAACCTTTTTGGTGCAACATGAGTGAATATTCCTCGTTACAAAAATGTTGGTTTTATTATAAATTATGAATTTCGTAACAAATGTTTCGACCCTTCTTCTCTAGAGAGCGTAACGTAATACATGAACAATCCCGATGTCTGAAGCAATCGGCCATACTCCAGTTATAATTAATAAAGCAATAACATATATGCGATAAAATCCAAAAACGAAAAACCTAATTTAGAAATTAGTGAGCTCGACTAATTAATCAGTGGCCACGTATAAGTAGCAAGTTTAAATGCTTATATAGATCCCAAAATACTCAACTGATCTTAACCTTACGTCTTCACGAGCCATCGACTTGAACATGACATGAACATGACAGCGGCAGAGCAACGATATTAATATGTCCATGTTTTTGTATGTGGCGAATACACGTAGATGTTCATGTTCTGCCTGCTCATATAATTTTCAGGTTGTGCAACAGAGATAAAATTTATTTTTTTGTGCTATCTCGTTTATTTTCCTTTAAAAATTACATTCGATATCGAACATAGTTGCTCAGACATATAATCGGGCATCGATGTCAGAGCATGTATGAAACATGGACATGAGCGATCTACATTAGCCTTTTGCGATGTTCGACATGATGTTCATACCAAGTGGATGACTAATGAAGACGTATAGTAATAAAATATAGATTGTGCACATCTGCAAATTACATCAATTCTGTCAAAGTCAACTACATATTGTGGGCATATGTTACACATCAAAAAATGGTCTTGCCTCTTAATTATATAGAAAAGAGATTTTTACATATCGCTCATATACTAAAACAACGTCATAACTCAAAAAAACTCGTTCTTCAGAAAACAAGTTTAAAGTTTTTAATTTACCAAGAACTCAATGAAAAAGTAAAAAAACTATTCTCCTCTCAAGAGGTGAGTAAAGAAGATATTGTATGAATTTTTCACATAAGATGAAGAACTATACCTAGAACAATTCTGCGTTCTTACCTCAAAAATCATGGTTTTTTTTAGTTATGACGTTGTTTGAGTAAATGAGCAATATGTAAGAAGTGTTGCAATGCCTTTATAAAAAAGTCAAATGCATTTAATCGAAAAAATCACTACATAAGAAATGAAGGAAGAAAAAAATCTTCAGAAACTTCTAACTATTTTAAAAGTCGACAAATTTATCGCCAGATCAAAAATTAAGGGGCCAAATAAGTTTGAGCCATCGGTTCGAAATCGAATGGCTTCTTTCTCTGACATAAAGCCGAGTATTTCTGAATCAATTTTATAATTAATGTTTGTAAGTAATTAGTCGAACTTATATTTGAAAGAAAAGAGTTGTTTGGCTCAAGTTTAAATCCGAGTTTACTCATTTCTTATTATTAATTTTTAGAAATTTTCGTATAAATTCATTATTTTTTATTAAGAGAAGTACTATTTGGAACAATTTTTATTATTCATCAGACTAGCAGAGCGATTCGCTCAAAAAAAATAATTGGTGTTTGCCATCTCTAAAGTATAAATTAAAACGGGTTGCCTCATGAGAATTTCCAAAACTTTTGTGGGTCTAGTGATTACCGTTCATGTGCTGGATCATGACTAAGAATGTCATATACAAAATGATGGTACATCACCAGAAAGTCGCATCCAATGTCGCAACATACAGAAGGAGAGGTCTTTTCATGTCGCGTTCAATGGTGCGATATTCCACAAAGCTGTGATTTTTTAAGAAGTTTTTAATGGATGTAAGACCAATTAATTTTACATATATAAATGTGAAAAAGTGTAATTTTTTATCTTCTAAAATTATAGATTGTTTTGTTTTATTATAGTTCTCGAAATATCTGCGGCTTAGTGAGCTCGAAGATGTCTAAGAAATGTTTTTGTTTTTAGCTTTTTAATTTTTTTCCTCTTTTTCTAAAATGAAGTATAATATATGAAAGGCTTTTGAAGCGCCGTGTGTCCAGTGGTGTACAACACTTTTCCAATAATGCCACCAGCAATATGATATTCAGTAAAAATTTTATTTTTTAAGGAATATCTTATAATTGTGCCATCAGTAAGTTTTAAAATCCATTCTATGCTGCTTGGAAAAAACTTTCATATAATTTGACATTTTGTGAATGTTGTATTGGGAGAACATGCAAAAGCATGTCAAAATAAATTTCTTTAGAGGAATAAAGAAATCCCCTTTCAAAAATAGGGAAAATGTAAATGTAGTGGAGTGTATTTTTTCGAAGAGCCCGCTTAATTTCATTATAAACAAACCGACTAAAATTTAATTTTTTTTCTGGAGTAAAAAAACAGCGTTTATTATACTTTTAATTAGTTGCACAAAATATTACGGATTCTAACAAAATTCCATAATGTTTATGGCTTGTGATTGTATGGCACCGCTGCTCATAATAATTCCAACCAAATTGTAATAAATTAGAATTCAAATGAATTTAATAATGAAAATCTCAAAATAAATCGCTTTCACACGCACATGTTACATTTGCGCCACATTCAGTTTCAATCATCTAATAATTGAACACACATACCAAAATGTTGAATTATAAATTAGAGTTGAGAATTCTCTGTAAAACAAACATTATTTCTTAAGAATCAAATTCACACACAACCCACAAGAAACGATTTCATACAAATGCCGCAAAGCGAAAATAATTTACGATATTTTGTTAGATTCTTAAAGATGATATTTTTGCTTTTACCGATTTCATTCATTTTTGGGGTTAAATGATTATTAAACTATAAAAAAAAAATTAATAGAAACAAAAATCAACAACTACGGCGACTTTTATGAGTTTTTCTTTGTAAAACGATTGAAGGCATAAAAGAAACAGTTGATCTTTGCCGTTCGAAATAAAGTTTTCTGCTTAAATAATTTGTTTTCTCCGACATTAAAAAAAATTTAGTACATATGTATTTATCTTTAGCATGTTCAAAAGGTGTTTTTTACAGACCTCTTTTATCAACTGATCAAACATTAATAAAACTGCAGCATCAAAACAAAATTAAATGAAGAAAATGCGAATTATTTTAAGGTTGCCGTTTGAGATTTAATTAAATAAAAAAATATATATAAAAATTATGATGGATTAAGGAAACATTTGAAATTTTATGAAAATTATACATAAATTAGACCCCCACGCGACCAGCACAATGGGACGAATCGAAAACTCCAATAAAAGACCACAACCTTGAATCATTCACTAACTTTTAAGTTTGTAGATAAAAAAAATCACAATAGTTGTGTCAAACATGTCCCAATTTCCTACTTTAAATTGAAACTAAACATATCGGATTAATTATCATATGGCCCTCGTTAATTACATTTCCCATGTGCACTTCAATTTCATTATTAAATCATGTAAACTCACTGCCTGAGTACTATTAGTGTAAAGTTATAAGATTTTAGTGTGCGTGTTTGGGTTAAATTAATTTTAATTAATTGAATAGTTTTGTGTTGTATTTAAATTAGCATAAAGTTTGCGTTTCGTGTTTTTAATATAAACTTTTTATAAACATGTTTTTTCATAATTTAGAAATACATTCGTACTTTACTCATAAAAAAGGGTTTGATTTTTCTATTCATATATGCCGCGTTGGTTTTGTTCACATTAGGCAAATGTATTAGAAGCGAATATGAGCGCCAAAAAACAATTCAGATTTTCTGGAAATCGCATTATTATAACAAATTATTTAATATTCTAAATGAGTTAAAACACATCAAACCATCACAAAAAAATGGCATTTTCGGCATCATCACCTCCGATTTCATTGAAATTCAACACAAATGTCAGACCCTTTCGGGCTCCGAAATATGACGTCATAAAAGTTATAAACAATCACAAAAGTCTGCTTACAAAAAGCGATAGAACTTTTGAACTATGCAAGATAATTTTTTTGTATCGTTTTAAAGGTGAAAGTGCATCCTGTAAAATTATATGCAAATTGTGTTTTTTTAAGAAAAGGTCAAAGGTCACTTTTAGGGGTCTTTTGTTCAAAGGTCCATATCTGAAAGTGTATATTTTTTAAAATTCTTAAAAAAATATATGTCAAGTATTGGACCCTCTTCTACATTTGCACAAAATTTAAAGATGGAGACTCGATTGGTGTCAGAGTTACAGACCAGAACGTGATCCTAAGTATGTTTTGTGTTCAAACAAGACAAACCTTTTATGTTGGATTTTTAATATGACATTAAGGCTTATTATTCTAAACGTATTTCCCATGCGAAATTGTTTTTAAACCTTGAGAAGGTTGAGTTAAATATAACATTTATTCAGACATTAAAACATGAATTAGTAACGAACATTTTCAATTAAAAATTCTCTATCATTTGAAAAAATCTTTACTCTTACTCTTCTTTACTCTTCTCCTTCAGGAGTGAAACAATGATATTTTTGTGTACCTGCATTTGTGCTTAGCCCAAAAAAGCGTTCCCTTAAAAACTCATCTTGTTCTCTATGATCATCTTCAGAAAGATATATATAATTGTAATTTTTAAGGTTTGTTTGGCACCAATCGAACAAAAGTTGTGGCGTTGTGATCTGGTTATCTAGTGGTCGTTGTAATCTAAATATTTGTACAAAATATTTGTTCCTTAATGAATATATTCTGCATAAACAAAGGTCCGCCCTAATGAACAGGAATGTATTCTGAGACGGTATCAAGACTACGGTAAGTATGGATTTTCAAATAGAATACAAAATAGAACTCTTCAAGCGCAAAATTAGACCTGTTTGCACAAACAAATCGTAGTTAAAAAAACAAAAAGCGATGTGAAGTAGATGGATGCAAATCAGATAGATATGGATGGATTAGAAGTGTACTACTCCTCATTTTGAAATTCGATTTATATTTCTTTGATCACAGAATGAAATATTTCTGTACTCAAATTAATTTTTTTTTGGTCTTCCAATTTTAATTTCCTATTTTAATTTTAAATTTTCTTCAAGTTGTGGAGTGACATGGCTGGCGCTCGAAACTAAATTTTTTGTCTTTTACGAATTTAAATTTAATGTCAGTGTCGCCAGAAAAAAATTTTAAGACCCCTACAAGTAAAATCCCACTAAATGCAACATTTTATATAATCACCCTTATCGAGAATAATAATTGCGGTCGCCAATTTCGTATTGTTGTTGTGATCGTATATTTTTTGTTGTTAATTTTTTCGCCATATTTTTCATGGAAACTATTTGGCGTCAACAAAATGTTCCTTTTTATTCACGATAAAGGTAAATGATTTTACTTTCAAGTGAATTAATTTGATTCAATTTTAACTTGCGCACTAAGTTCATTACTTGAAAGCAAAACCCCCATAAGTTTTAAAAATTTTACTGAGAATTTTCTTTTTTAATTTAACTTGTTATCTTTTAATTTTTTTTTTAATAAAACAATTAATAAAACCTACTACTACAACGGGAAATTCTCGCATACATTTGCCGGCCAAAATTTGTATAAATAAGATTAGATTACATTCACACCTGAAAAGTGACCCACACTGATGATAAGCGTGTACCGGCCTCCGAAAAAGAGCATTGTTTCCATTTAATATTTTTAAGGAACTTATTTATCCCGGCGTATTTATCTGCACACACATATGTATTTTTATTGTAATAAATGTTGGTCTTGATTTATTGAACCAATCTCGTCTTCGATTTGTTTTTAGTAAAACATAAGAACCATTTGTTGAAGGACATCCAGATTGTCTGTAGTCAATGATTAATCCAATATACCATAATTTGCTATGTTCACAATTTTTAGCTGTAGCTGGCAAACGGTTTCCTTGCACCTACTATTTTTGAAAGTTTATCACACTTATCGACACTTCTGTATGTGCATTATAATTTGAGTAAACAATATTTTATGACAAGAGAACAACAAGGATTCTATTAAAAAGTTAACTTACATCGTAATAAGTAAAAGTACAAACATTTTAGTTTTGAAAGCTTAACCAATTTAATTTGTGTTACGAATTTATTTATTTTTTTGAAAGCAAAAGTTGTCTTCAAACATGTTTTAGTAAATACTTTTCAAAAATGGCCACTTTTACATATAATTATTCTTCAGAGTGCAATGTTTTTTTTCAAACAACACAAAAGTATGTCAAAAGAAACCCTTAAGTTGTTCCTGTTTTTTTTTTTTGTCTTGTTTGTCCAACAACCTTTCATTACTTTTTTTTAGACCCCTATAAAAAGTCAGTGAAAAACAGTTGTTTTAAATAAATACAACAAATAAAACAAAAACAAAAACTTATAATCAGTCATTTTGCCGTAGCGTCATCATTAATGAACATAAAAAAGGAACATACAAAAGCAACAACAACAACCAAATTTCATTGTATCTCGAACGCCAAAAGTAATCATGCATAATAATTTTAAATTGTAATCAAAATTTGGGAAGGAGGACATTTAAGACCAGTTAGTGGTTGCGTACGTAATGAATACAACAAATAATCACACATAAATAAAAAAACAAACACGCAGCTGTTTGTGTAAACAAGGAAAAACAAACAAAACGTTTACACACAAACACGTCTTCACACACCCAAAAAAAATAAATACATAAAAATGAAACAAAAACAAAATTACGCGCGCCATTATTGTCCAAAGGCATCGAAGCAAGTAATGTTATCAATAAAATATGTATGAATGTGTGTCTGTACAAAATGTATTCATATAATATCCCAGTGAACGTTTATTTATGTTGGAAATAATCTGAAAATATATGAGACATTCAGCCGAGTTATCTGAAGCTATCTTAGACACTTAGAAAAATAGTCGGCACTTTTTTGGTATACTGCGTCAATTCAGATTATTTTTTACTTTGTCAGAAGAAAAATTTATTTTCTACCCATATAATAATAATATATGTATCACCCCACTTCATCAGCCCAATAAAATATCTGCTGGTCCTGGATCCGCGCCTGCCTATTAACCACTTATATGATTTTCGGTAAGATTTCTACCCAAATTCGGCAACTTTTTCAAGCTTTCCTACAAAGTTCTAATGCAGTATCGAAAAAAATGTTCGCTGGGATATGTGGCATGTTGGTATCAGGCCAAAAACAAACATTAAGCAAACAGAACAACCGAAAACATGGAATACAACGTCATTGTTTACATACGAGTGCAAACAACAAAAGCCCACCATCATACAAACAAATATATTAATTAAATACTCTGCAATTAATTGACGAGAGCAGTTAAGAAAGAGGAAAAAGGAAAACTGGAATGTGAAATAAAACAAACATCCACCTTTTCACAATATATGTATTTTAAAAATCATTTAAACATTTTTCAGTCGATATTTAAAACTTGCAATTTTTTGCGACAATCTTACAAAGGTCTACTTCGTTCTGAGTTTCGTTTTGAGATTTTTATTATATAGAGCCCTTTTCCACGATCAAATTCTACTTTGACAAAGTATTTTCAACTTTGTTTCGATTTTCCACACGCAAAGTTTACTTTGAAAGATTTTGTGTTCGTTTGTTGGATGAACATGCAAACCAAACACACCCATGCAACCAAATACAAGTATGTGTAAACGACGAATGAAGAAGAAAGCAACTTTGCGAGTACAGAAAAGTGTGTACTCACCCACTTTCTTATTTCCCTTATCACCATCAGACACAAGACTTTGCAAAGTGGAAAAGGGCTCTACGAGAATTGTCCGCCAATTGATAACTTTTAAGAAAACCCCGTATTTCAGTTCCTTTTTAAACGACGCCGAAAAACGATTTTGTGTTAATTTTTTAACAAGGGACTTGATCAGGAGTGCTCCTAACTTTGATACAAGAATACTGCCTAAACGTTCTGAGCTTACGGCAATACAACCCCAGATATTTAGGGTATTAAAAATTAATAAATTTATGTATTTTTATATTTAACAGTTGATTGCTTAAGATGAATTTTTTTTTATATATATATATATTTTTTTTTTTTGAATTAAAAAAATTATATAATGAAGACACGGAATAAACCAAGAACCATCCACACTATTCATTTTTCTCTTCAAAGTCATACTGTTACCATTTTTTATAAAACTATTGTATTCTTTTTCCAGATCCTGCCACCTTAAACATTTTTGCCACAAGACCGAATCCAAAAAAGAAACGCAAAAGTCGTACAGCCTTTACCAATCATCAGATATTTGAGCTGGAAAAGCGGTTTCTCTATCAGAAGTACTTGTCGCCTGCTGACAGAGATGAAATTGCCGCTGGCTTGGGACTCTCAAATGCACAGGTGAATAAAGTCAAGGAGAAATAATTTTGTATATGCCCCAATTTTGCAAAACGAAACGTTAGAAAATTTTATGGAAATTTGCTTGATAAACTCGCTTTCGCTTCCGTTTCGTTTTAAAAATCAGGCCCTTAAAAGCGTCTGTTGGTTAACAAACACAACAATCAAATTAATATTTTGTTTTTTAATTTTTATGCACACATGACCTGATGATGATGCCTTGTCCAGGTGATTACTTGGTTCCAGAACAGACGTGCCAAACTAAAGCGGGACATGGAGGAACTCAAAAAGGATGTTGAAAGTGTGAAACAATTGTCAGCTCATAAAAGTTTTTTAGAAAATGTTAATGATTTAAGTATTTTAAAGACACGACCAGTCAGCCGACATCAGCAGCCGCCAACAGCCCCACAGCAACAACCCCATGCAGAAGTCCATACAGCAGCGCATACACATGGCAACCATACTACGGGAGTGTTCAGCACAGCATCTACAGGAAGACTACCACCTCTACCAGCGGGTACAACAGGGAACAACAACTCAGCAGTACAGCTGTTACAGCACCGGCAGCAGCATCAACAACTCAACATTATCGTTCCAACAAACACGTGCAATGAAAGCGGAAACGAATGCAGTAGTTCAAGCGGAAGTAACGAGGACTCTTTACAACAAACTCAACAACAAAATGCACAACAGCACGAGCAGCAGCCACAGCCATCCCGAAACCTACAAATCAACCACAGCCGAGGATAAAAAGGATATAAAATTATTGAAAATGTACACATTGATTCATTACACCCAAGAAAAGCAAAGAAATTTAAATTAATGTAAAATGCGTACGAGTATTGAGTAATTGGAAACCGTATTTCAGTTTCAACAATTTTCCTTTCAAAAATTATAATATTACGAATATTTTTCTATTACATGGCTCAATTTATTTTAATTATTTGCAATATTTGCCAAAAAATATTACATGAAAAAAAACAAATGAGAAAGAAAATATGTGTAATGAAGAATTTTCTTATTCTATTATTTAATTTGAATAACATTAGTGTACTTATTGAATGTGTACGTTTGCATACATATGTGTATTGTGTTCCTAATGATGTTAGAAATATTGTATTTCCTTATTAGATTTTAAATTGAATTTTATAAGATTACATGTGATGTTTTGTTTTTAATTTTTTTTTGTATTCTTCCCATTTTCTTTTTTCTCCACTTTTACTTTCAGCTTTAGATTTTTACGCATATTAATATTAATTATCCTTTTGTAAATGATAATCCTTTGAAATATGTATGTATAATTATTCATTAAGTAAAAATAGTCATGTAAAAGAAAATAAAACTGTAAAGAGAATGTTAAATTATGTAGTTTAATTATAAAAACAATATTAAATATTTTCTTGTGGAGATTTAAATGGGAATGTTAAAAAAACTCTCTATAAGATTCTGAGATTAAATAGATTTGCGTTTTTCAGGACATATGCAGTCACTAATTTATTTCTTTAGGTTGGACAGCATTTTATTTCAAAATCAGAATTAAGGGCCCGTTAGCCAAGCGTTGCTCTACCCGTACCATACTGTTAGCACGTTGGTCCACTTATAGAACATTTAAAAACGTACGTTTGTTTTATACTGTTTGTTTTATTGTCAAGAAAAAGGAACATCTGTTTACATTACAGTGATGGGTATTAAAACTCTTCAATTGGTGACTTGTGCAGAAAAAGTCCCTAATATATATAACTGATATCAGAACTTTATTTTGTGCGTGTATGTATTTACAAATTATTTATTATTTCACATTTATATTATAAAATTATAATATAAAATATAAACAACAAATGAGTGTAAAATTGATACCATTTAAATTTTTTTTATATGTATATACGTACATATCACATTTATATAATATATGTATTTGTTTATTATATACATCTAAACATGTATATCGTCTTATCAAATGCAAAAAATGTTATATACATTAAAACAAAATTTTCACTAGAGATAAAAAACTTAATAAAAAGCAAACTATTGTGATAACAAATATTGTCTTTTCCAGCATAGTATCATTAATTCCAATTTTATTAATGATACTACCTAGAAAAAATAGTTTTTATGATCACAATAGTTTACTTCTTATTAAGATAGGCCGTTTTGCATTTTATATGACGATATGTATGTACATATATATGCAAATATACATTATTTTAAGTTGTTTTGTCAAAAGTACACAAATATTATTATCAAAAAGTACCAAAAAATAAGAGCGGAAATACCCCCTTAACTAGTACCAAAGAAACAGCCCATCACTGGCTTACAAATGTCACGTAACAACGTTAGCAATTATTATTTTATACAAATTGGTACGTTGCAACTACGGTACATTTAAGCGGTAAGCTTTTGTATTGCTTTTCCCATAACATAGACGAACAGCTGATACAGTACGGTACGGTTGCGCTCCGCTAATTCTGCCTTTAAGATTTGATTGCATTGTGAGATCTCTGCAGCCTTATTTGAAAATTTAATAAAAATAATTTGGCAATGAACGACAAGACGCAACAAAGTACCGCCCATGTAAAATCTGAATGCTGTAATTTTGTCAAACAGCTCTTGAGAAATCTCAAAGAAGACTTTAAACAAAAAACAAAAAATTAAAAAATTAAAAATAAAGAAATATAATTTGTACCGACGATTGGGCGCTAAGATGCCAAAAAAGGCAGGTAACGGAGGATTTTATGTTTTTTTACTCTTTCTAAAATGAATTTAAAAAATTTAAGCGAAAAATTACTTTTTTTCTAAAATCAATAAGTTTTTAGCCTGGGAAGATGTAATTTCTTTTTCGCGCAGGAAAAAAAATTTAGTGTTTAGTGTTCTAAGTCTGATAGAAAGTAGAGTCGAACCTTCGATTTCTAATCTGGTTAAGCCCGTTACTCTGTAGAACGTCTGGCAGGCACATGCGTTGTGGTAACTCACTGTCCAGGTAATCAAAGGATTCTAATGTGTAGTTACTCTCGCCTCTCGTGGAGAGATGAGTGGTTGTTGAATTTTTATTCAGTGGGGAAAGTTGTATAGACATAAAAGCTTTACGGCTATCAGGAAATAAGTTGATGGCAGTCCCACTCCAAAAACATAGTTAAAGGGTTACGGAAATCGCTGCTGCCACCACCTTCTCTGCTAAATTTAGTGGTACAGTAGTTTTCCGATTTTGCGAACCTAATTGTTGTCAGGTCTGTTCGTTAATGCGAATTGTTCTTTATATACAGTACAAAATTAAAAATTAATAGCGTCGTCTATTTTATTAATAACTATGTATAATATTTTATTAAAACTAGAGTACGCCTAGTGCTCGAAATTCGACCGCCAGTTTAAACGTATGCCTATTTTAGTTGCAATCATTTAAAGAGAAAAAACTACCTAATTTCCCATTCGGTTCCCCATGGAAAAAACAATAAACGAAATAAAATTGCATACAAACAGGCACCTTTAGAAAAAAATCTTATTACAAACACATTTCATATGTATGTATGGAGAGGTGTTCTTAAACACTCTCATTGCTCTGCTTATGTTTTTACTTGAACCAATGAATACGTGTACGTGTGAATTTCTTGCATTTGTAGTGGTGCCAACTTTATGAGCCTTTTATTCCTTTAATAGTAAAAAAATTTATATAATATATTGTCGGGACACTAAAACTCAACAATGTTTACCATTTCGTAAAAGAATGAAAAAATCGGTTGGCAAACAAAGGAGAAAAAGGGATCTAAAAATCGGTCTTTGCCTATTAGATATAGATTATAGAAATTTAAAATAAATATTTCTTTAAAAATATGTATAAGGAAAGGAAAAATTATTCATAAAAACACCGTAATACAAAAATAATTTAATTAAAAATTGTATAAACACAGTCTGCTTATTGGAATGGATATCATTTTTTAGTGCCATCTTCTTGAAGCTTTCTCGAAAGCATTAAATTTGTGTTACTAACATTGTTTTGCTGAGCCCATTTCATATAAATTTCGAATTGCTTAATGACATCTTCGTGTTTTATTTTGGGCTCTAGAACTTCAGATTCATCAAGCATCGTTTTGTTATACATTTGTTCGTTAAACCGAGGACAATGTAAAATTTTTATTCGTAATATAGGGTTCTTACTTATTAGAAATACAAAATTGGGTGTTCGTTAAATGCGAATGTTCGTTAAATCGAATTTTTGGTTAAATCGGAAAACTACTACAGTAGTAACTCGATTCTTGCACATACTTGATACTTGCACACCTCGATTCTTGCAACATAGAAATATTTTTCATTACGCACTCAGTACTTGCGACATCCGAAAATTGTGAATTCGATACTTGCAGCATTTTTGTATTACTCTTGCGTGCTGCTTTGTTTTCGTTTTCTTAGACTGAATACATTTCGGGTAATCCCCGTCGTTTTATGCTGCTGAGGAAATGTAATTTGAATCAGTTTTAAGCTTGAATATTGAGAGGTGCGGTGTCATAATGGCAAAGAAAAAATTTACGTTGCAGACAATTAAAGACAAAGCTGAGATTTTAAAGAAATTAAGTGCTGGATTTTCCCCCAATTCCTTAGACAAAAGTTTTCATGTGCATAGATCAACAATAACTCGTGTTAAGAGAAATGAAAACACCATAAAGAAATTTGTGGAGCATTCTGAATCCGGCCCTGGGAGAAGAAAGACGCTTAAACCCTCGGAGTTTCCAAAAATGGAAAGATTCGAAACTTAGATTCTAAACAGATGTATGTGCCTTTTATTTTGTATGGGAAATTAATACTCGGTACTTGCGACAACCTCGAAACTTGCACCGAGCCCGGTTTTCATTACGTGCAAGAATCGAGTTTCTACTGTATATGTACATTAGGCCCCTCGAATATAAAGTATTTTTGAGTGGAAATTTCGAAAAAAAAATGTCAAACGTCGCCGTTTAAAATTTTTCACTATATCTTTGGCCTGCTTCACTGCCTTCATTGCATTCGGCTTAAACCACAAGCCATAATATTTCGATTAGAATAATTTGTTTGGCAATGACGTTGCATAATAATCTGGTTTAAAATTTAAACGTACATACTCTACATAAAACGCTACATACTCTATATTTTTGAATTGCAAGTAATTATTAAATTTATTATAATTCATCACACAAAACTTTTTGAATTCATTGAATTGTAAGTCCGAATAGTTAATTTTTTATGAAATTATTCCCGTTCCAATTTAATATCCAAAATAAAGAGATTTCAGAGTTTTTCGTTCAAACGTGTGACAACGTCGTTTTTGGCAAACAAAATAAGGCCCTTCAAAATCGGCCCGTTAATCGCAAGTTTCATAGAGCCGCCATCTATTAATATTATGAAGGTACTACTTACTTCAGGATGAATGTCTGCACTAAGCGGAATTACCTAAAATGTAAAAACGATAAAAAATATACCATTAATTCAGTCATCACTAGCAACAGTCTCTACAAAATGACACTCACCATGTGTGTGGCTGTTGTCTTCACTTAGCAAAATGAAAAATCTACAAAAACGATAACATTTGCAGAAGTCTCTACAAAATGGCATTCTACATTCGTCTGTTTGTTGTCTCTACTTAGCAAAATGAAAAATAGAAGTTACAAGACACTACAAATTGTCTCCGAGTGTGTGGTTTTTATCTTCACTTAGCAAAATAAAAACTCTTAAAAAACGATAACAATTGCTGCAGTCTCTACAGCACGACAGTCTCCATGTGTTGCTGCATTCATTTAGCAAATCTACTAAAATGATGGCAATTGGGAAAATTCTACACAATAATCACTAAAAATTTTTGTCAATATGTTTTGTTGTCATGTATGAGCATGTGTTAAGGTACGGTCACATCTGACAAACATTTGACCAAAAAGCGTAACCAACAAACAAGCTAAATTTCCATTTTCTTTAATTCCAATAATTTTTTAAGTATGGGTTCGGATTTATTAAAAATAATATAGAAATAGCATTTTGCGGAATAATTGACTTCATTTTGTGATATAAAAACCAAGTTAAATCACACCAACCCTAAGCAAAAGTAGTGGTTACGTTTTTTTGGCAAATGTTTGTCAGATGTGACCGTAACTTAAAAAAAATTAAAATTAACGAATTGGATTTTGCAAAACTCAGCTTTAAAACCCGTTTGAAATGCAAACGAGCTCTCTGTATTTTTTATACACATTTTACACTTTCAGTAATATTAATTGGCTATTTATTATAAATTGATATTGATTTACATGCATACATCTATGGACATTACCAAAAAAGAAATGTCTAATTCTTATCCCGTAGGGAGCAATTGCCAGTAGAGTAACTTCAGGTATTGTGGAATATGAGGGTTTGGAAAACTTTTTTGAAAGATATGTAATTTTTGTTTCCAGCTTTTTGCACACGAATATCAAACATTTAGAAAATGTGATTTTTTAAGCAGCAACCTTTTGGAATTGGTATAAACTTTAAAATTTTTAGAAAACGTTGCGTTTGACAAAAGTCAAGCTCTGCAGAGAAGAAAATAAAATTCGAATTATTCAGTCAAATATCAATTTTTTAAAATGCACGTTGCATACTAAAACTAATTGTAATTAAAAAATTCCCAATAGAAAACTCTTCAAAAAAATATTTATAAATTTATAAGAAAATTAATAAAATTTATATGACAAAATTTTTAAACATTTAATTATGACAATGAAATTGTTAATTGTTATATGTATAATCTATTTGCATATATAAATAATAGGTGGGACCAGTTTCTTTAATGCAGTTTATGATCCCATTATACAACCGATTTCGATAAAACTTATTCAATTTTAAAGGTATTTGCTCGCAAATTTGCACAATTTATATTTTACTAAGATCGGTTGTGTATGCATGTGTATTGTTCCAATTTTTTTTTGCAAAGAAGCAATTTTATAACTAACTAAGACTTTACTCAAATTAATAACTCAATTAATTTAAATAAAAATTATTTAATTTTTATTTTCAAATAATTGCATTTAGATTAACACGACCATTTTACATTCTGAATACCCATCTAAACATTATCCTTTATTCTGTAAGATTTTGCCGATGTCACGCCAAGACGCAGCCGTTGTTGACAACGATTGGCTACTATTCGTGGAAATTCTCTATTCTATTCTCTAAGACGCAGAAAGTGGCAAAAGGCTGTTCATAGTAGCCAATTCTTGTCGACAACGAATAGACAATCGGCAATTTCTAAATATTGTCTTGTCGTGACGTCCACAATTTTTTACCGAATATAGAAACAGTATTAAAATCTTCTAAACCTTAAATTTTAAAAAATCAAAACCTTAAAATAACCTTTTATTTTTCTAAAAGCCACAATTTAAATAATAAACATCCAGTATTAAAAAATAACCAAATTAAAAAAAACTTATTATTTGTATTTAAAATTCTTGATCATTTCAAATATTTATGATTTTCCTCTTTCTGTATTTCCAATCTATCATTTTGGTTGTTTAAAGGCAACAAACAAGATGTTGATTATTTTCTAAAGATCTACAAATTATACAAACAATAAATTTTTGAAATTATAATTTACTCGTACGTGTTTATAATCCAAAAGCATTTAAACTGTTGATTATTTCGTAGTATTTCTTTACAAATTAAAATGAAATGAGGGAGAAATTAAATTCACCAAAAAACCATTTGATGAAAATATTTATTTGGTTAAAAACGAAATTTCGACATATTTTCAAAATCACAACTAAATCAATAAGCTGAGGCAATCATGAATTAGTTTTGAATTTTTCTCAGAAACAAACAACTGAAACATTGTGGGTAAAAATGCAATTATGTATAATTAAAAGTAAATGTGTCTATTGTAAATTAACAGATAAGAAACTTATTGAAAAAAAAAACATGATAAGACGAGAGAGAGATGGCGTTAAGGCCTATAATTTTTACTACACCACCAGTTCTCGTCGTGACATTAGATCAATGAAGTGTTTAAAAGGTCTTTAACCTTTTCGAAGTCTTAGAAAAGGGCATCCAAAGATCACTTATCGGTTGTGGTAGCCAGACAGTATTAAAGTTTTGAACTTAAGTGGTTTTAACCGCGGCTTATTAATTGCATTTCATTTGCTCCCAAAAGCCACTTGACTCCAACTTCATTGACAAGATTTTTATTGTACCATAATGACACAATTAAGAACTAATTACGAGTATGATGGTATTATTATGGAAAACAATTTGAATATTAAAATGAAAATCTTACAGTTTTTGAGTTTGCAAAGATGTGGGGTGAAAAATAAATTTCTTTGAGCATTTAAATATTTTCATCGAATACAGAGGACTTTGTAGCAGAATAAATTCCCACAAGAATTTATCACGTATACGAGCGAGGGGTGAATGAAAATTGTAGTTTAAATTAAGCAAGAACTGCATAAAAGAAATGTCGAACATTTTATAAACATCGACTTTAGTCAGTTAATAAATAAATTTGTAATTTAAAAAATCCCTAAAAAACATACAGATCCATAGAACCCCAAGTATCAGTTGAAGAAGAGAACAAGCAAATATGCTGGCGCTGGTCCAGCTTAAACTTTTCGGAGGAAACATTTTCAATGAAGCATGAGAAATATTTTGTCCATTTTTTATAGAGAAATAACTTGCCACATGACTACTTCTTAAATGAGAGGCGCCTGTTTGGTTCTCCTCAAACAGTTCACAGTGATTGGTAAAATAAAATCCTCCTCTACCTTGATATCAACCCTCGTTTGAATACTTTCAGCCAATTATGTATTTACATTTGAAGCAAGCAAGTTAGTAAATTCTTTGACACACTTTCATTCAACTTTATTCTTTCTTTATATTAACTTTATTTCTCATTCTCTGGTATCCAACACATAACTTTACGGTTAGGAATGAAATCCTTTTTTCGTACTCGTTGAATTATTAACACACGAGTGCCCTTGAAGAGGTGATCATTAGGATTTCGACAATGATAATTACAAACAAACTTTTCCCCCTTTCCATTCCATTACATTCATTCATTCAACATTATGTATACATATTTCATTTGCTATATCTAACGTAAGTCAATAAAGAGATTTTTATTGTATTGTATACATTGTCAGCGCACCACAAGAACAATAAAATAACCATTTACATAATAAACCATCCATCCATCCATCCATCCATTTAAATGTTCATTCATTCATTCATTCACTCACATGTGCTTGATTATTTTCTAGATTTTGGAGCATATTAACAGGGAATACTCGTGTTAGACTTTATGGTGGAGAAGAAGATTTTTATGTTTATATTTGCGGTTTCTGTGTGGGGGCCACCCACATAGTGACGGAATTGTTGGGCCTGGCTGTAAATAATGACAAACCACTCACACCTGATCAGCATTAGCAAAAAAGAGATGAAATGAGCCTGCAGCTCATTATGAAAATGATGGATTAACAAGAGTAGGAATACAGCAATCCCTTGATTTACTTCATGCCAGCTTCGGAAAAAGTGTGACATAAATCGAATTTAAAATTTCGCACATTTTTTAGAGTTGTTGTTTATGGCGTTTCCTTTTCTAAAAAAAATGTGCAACATTTTTTACAGTTTTTATTGAAGATTTTAATTTATTAGAAACTATTGTATCATCACTTAGGAAGCAACATTTTTCTCTTTGAATAGCAATTTTTTTTGATAAAAAGTAAAAGAAAGGTTTAATTTTTTTTTTGAAAAAAAAAAAACGGCAATAGAAGCAATTTTTCATACTGTGGCGGTGCATGATTAAAATCGTAATGCATTTATGTAATGAAACATCCTACACGCATGTCATTTGAATACAAACAGAAGGCTTATAAATTTAAAAACGCAGAATCACTGGTTTTTCGAAAAATTTAGGCGATGTAAGTCGAAAAGACAAAGCAAATTGAACCAACTAAAATTTTGTTGACTTAAATCGAAACAATGTATATCGAGGTATCGTAAATCGATGGTTTACTGTAATTAAATCATAATATTTATATAGAACATAAAATATTACAACATCAAATAATGCGCAGCATAATTAAGTT
The DNA here is from genome assembly GCA_956483585.1 of Gymnocheta viridis. NCBI lineage: Eukaryota > Metazoa > Arthropoda > Insecta > Diptera > Tachinidae > Gymnocheta > Gymnocheta viridis. The sequence continues at coordinate 140,074,338 of OY101440.1, forward strand.
CCATGGAACCAAAATGTGGCATTAAAATGTTTACGATGGAATTTTGAATGACTCGTTTCATTATTTGTTTAGACTTCAGTCAATATTTTAAGGACACATGTTTGTGGGTTCGTTATATGAGTATGCGATGCTGTGTTTTCAATTCAGTGCTCCTGGTACTGTTATTAGAGATTGATATTTTTATTTTAAAATATCGCATTTACAAAAAAAGTTTTTCTTAGAAGATTAACGCACCTTTAAAAAATCGCCATAAATGGAAAAAATTAGCGAAAGCGAGGGAAACCGATAAACTATAAATAAATCACCACAACGGAAAATGAGGCAAAACACAAAAAATCTGGACAAAACTGGACAAAATCGACATAAGTGAAAAAATCGGAAGAACATAAATCGAAATTTAAAAAAAATCGCAATAACATAAAAAATTGGCAAAACGGAAAAAATCGCCAGAGCAACACAAAATTGCCAAAATGGAAAAAATCGTTAAACTAAACAACAAAAGGAAAAAGCATTCCATAACAAAAGAGTTAAACTGTAAAGTTCGTTTTAAAAACGCTAAACAAAAAAGCACCAAATCTGTAACGATTTAGATCGACCAGCCAATATAACAAAATATGTTATTTTTTGCAGAGCTGAATAAGTATATTAACACTGGAAGTTCTCAAGGGGTGTGTATTATTGCTACTTTGGCAATAATAGTGTAACGTTACAGCAAATACTAAAAATATAATTGAATTAAAAATTAATAGTGTCAACAGTCGCCTACGAAACCCTTCCAGCGACAGTCTCGCTCTCGGCTGATTCATTTATTTTAAGTTTTTTCAGAATCCTTTCAAAGAATCCTTTTCAAATTTGCAAAAAATTTTTATTTTTGGCTATTTTTTTGTTTTCGCGATATTTTTTGTTTTAGTGACCGCTTTCGTCTTAGCGATTTTTTTTCAATTGTATAGGTTTTAACAGTTTTGGCAATTTCAAAAATATTGTGATTCTTCCGTTCTGGTGATTTTGTTTCATGGTGGCAATTTCTTTTTCTTCGTTTTTGGCGATTTTTTCAGTTAAGGCACTTTTTCTTCTGTCATGACGATTTTTTCGGTCAACGTGTATTTTCCTCTTTTCGCGACCTTTTTCCATTTTGGGAATTTTTTAATTTTAGCGATACCTTATACTCTTTAATATGAATACTAGTGTATCCAACGGTCGACTCAATCGACTGCATTCTAGAAAATAATATTAAAAATTTATATAAAAAAAATACAAAAAAAAAACATTCAAAATAAACAACTAAAAACTCTTTTTCATTTCTATGCAAAAGCAAATAGAACAAACACACATGCACACTTTGTTTATTTTTCAAGTTGAAGCTGATACATGCATGTGTAATAAGTGTGCATGGGTTAGTAGCAACTTTAAACGCTTATAGCCCCCTAAATATTGAACCGATTTAAATAAAATTAAGATTGTACACATCTATGTAAAACCCGCTTAAAAACACATAAATGTTTCCGAAATCGGTTCACTACTATGTACGGCCTAATAGGGATCTAAAAAACGTTTTTGCCTATTAATAATATAGATTGTGACAATTTCAAGTGTCTAGCTATTACGATTCACGAGATAGACATTAATTTAATTGAATTAATTAAATATTTCAATAGAGAAAAATATATTTTTAATGAATTATTTTTAGGAATAAATTAAGAAAATATTTAAATGTTAATGAAAAACAAAATTAAAAGTTTTGTTATGACAACAAGATGATTGTTGATTTTTATAAGTAATTTTTTTTCTTATCATAATTCAAAACTGATTAAATATGATTTATTTGCTGTTGTTGTTGTAGTTGTTGTTGCTGTTGTGATGTTTATGCTTATGCATTGTAATTCTTATTCGAGTTTTTACATTAACATACAAATTTTTTTAAAAATATATGTAGGGCTGAAGTAGAAGTTTACTGATGAGCTTGCACCTGGGCAATTTTTGAAATTTATCCAACTTATTTTCTATATTTTTTTTTAAAGAAATATTAGACTATATATATAATTTTATAAATAAAATAAATGTATTTCGATGATCATTAATGTACAAATTATTAAAAAATCCTACCTTGCCTCAGATCTTCTAATTTCATTCCAGAAATTAAAAATTTTTAATTATTCATATTATTACTTTAGTGTTGATGAAGATGATCCGATCGAATGACATTTTTATATATTGAATTCACTTAAATTTTATTAAAAAAAATTTTGTGTTTATTATTTTGGAAATATTGAAATTAGGTATGAAATTCCAGAATAGAAAATAGAATAGAAAAGCTGTAACGTGCGTTACCTAGCGTGCGTCACCAAGTGTTCACGTCTTTTGATAAAAAACTACAACATTTTTTTCCTGCAAATAAGTTATTTTAGAATTTCCTTATATTAATTTTTCTTTTATGAACTCGATTTTGTGTGCTTTATTATGCACAATTCGCTAAAAAAAATATGAAAACACACTTTGACTTTCAAAGTTACTTCAGTTTTTTTTTTGTAGCGTGCATCACAAATCTTTGTGATCAATTATTCCACAACAAATACCTGATAAAAATTATTTTTTATGCCGTGCGAAAGTACACTTGTATCCCACTAAACACCATGCATGAGTTGAAGGTACCTCTTTTGAAAGACCAAAAACCTTTTATATATTAATGGGAAAACGCGTACGAATGTAGCGTTCGTCACGCAGCATTTGTCCATATGCAACGTCGAAGTGCCTGACCGCAAACAAAGCGGAAACATCTCAAAAATTTATGGACAATTTAGGGATAGAAATGTTTTTACATTTTCCCATACAATAAAAGTTAGAACTTTGGGGACACCCCTCAATAATTTCAGCAGACGCACTTAAACTTCATGCATATGAACACAAAAATTTAACAAACATTTTTTTCTTTGCTTTTGTGATATTCCCTGCAGATAATATTGGACTACATGGTCCAAATATAATAGATTCATAAAGAAAATAAAATAGATTCATATCGAATAATATAATTTGTTTGTTGGGATTTTTGAATAAGTTTCAAAGTAATTTTTGAAATTTCCATTAATTTTTTAAAAGTTTGTGTATAAGATTAGAGGTTCGAAACATTTCCAAAATATGGTTTAAGATCTACTGATGATTTGGCATTAGCACCAATGAAATCCATGTGTATAGACTAGCTAAAAAACCCTCAACAAACAAAAGTTTTTGAAAATCTTTGAAAGAAGATATCGAGGCAATCTCGATTAATAAATTTAAAAAAAATATTTATGTTGAAATTGACTAGTTAAAATAGGGTCCTATGTAATGCAGTCATGGACTGTGTCATTTTCAAACCAGAACTGTTCGTGCTTTCACGATCGTAATCGTGGTGAACAAACTAGTTGTGAGTGGTTCATGCATTAATGACATGGAGTGGCTTTTGGGTTAATGCGATGTAATGCAATCCTGTACTAAATGGTCCAGCCTTAGGACATCGAAACGTTAAAATACCATGTTTTTTATATAAACTTGTACTAGTTTTTGACCATTTACAGACTAGTCCAATCACGCTTGTATGGACTAGTCGGGTTTTTTGCAGGGATGCTTCATTATCTCCCGCTACACATGCGCACATGAGTACGTAACTGTATATACAAGTAAAAAGAGTTTATTAAATATTAAGAAAGAAAAAAACGTGGGCTACCACCAACTCTTCGAAATTATTAATAAATTGACCCGAACTGTTCTAGTACAGAAACGAAAGCAACAACAACTCTTTGCCACACAAAAAACCACCAAAAGAAAGCTATTACAATTACATTGAAACGAACTGGACACACCCGAAGAATGTTGGATACTAATTATAGTTTTTTGGTGTTTTAAGTCCCTATAATATTTACTATACAAACGCATATGGTGACGACATTGTCAAGTGATTGCGAGGTGACTGTGAGAAAATTTAAAAGAATTTAAAACAGTAATGATTAAGGATTACAAAATGATTTGACAACATGACAAAAACATAGCCAGTAAATACTCGTACCATCAACTTAACTATTTGTTTATAAAATAAATAATAAACAAATAAACATTTATGTCATTTATGTATAACAGTAGTTAGAGGAAGGAGCACACGCAAATTACGTGTCATTTCGAATCATGTGCATTCTGAATTGAAACAAAAATCCATATCAAGTGGTCAGAGGCGTCACCTCAAGTAGCAAAATATGCTACAAAGCAATATTTATGGTGGACCTCCCAAATGTAAACAAGTCCTTGAAATAGTAGCAATTTTTAAGTATTGAATTACATTTCAAATATCGTTGAGTGGAGGAGGCCACGTTTACAAGTTATTTGTAGGAGTATTTGCTGTCTAGCCAACTAACATTCATAATTTAAAATTTGTTGTCTATTATGTTGATGTTTTCTATTTTAGTGATAATTTATTTGTTTAAAGTGTCAATGAGCTGGGCATGTAAACAAATGTTTTATTTTTAATACTCGTACTACAACTGAGTAAACATTCCAAGTTCTTTTTAAAGTTTGTTATTTTGCTATTTTGCCAGACGTGGCGCTGCAAAGGAGTGTACAGTGACTTAAAAGATTGAATTATTTAAACACTTATATATCTTTTAAATGAGAATTGTTTATTGTTGGCTGACTGTCTATCAGCATTTTTCTACAAATAAGTGCTATTTCGTTGTTTTTATTCCAATTGGGTCGGGTCGATGTTGACAATCTGTGGCTTGCATGTTTGTTGTTTTAGCATTATCCTTCAAATCGCTTGTTTATTATTAATCCACTGATGCACAAAGGAGTATTTTTGCCAAAAAGGCAAAAATAAATTTAAAGAAATCTTAAAAACTAAATACGCAGCTCGATGCACAACAAATCATATTGTAAATTTTGAAGATTATGTTGCGATTTATAACTCTGAGAGTGCTGAAGTTAGAAAAGTGAAGCAAATTACGTGCGTTTTTAATGTTTTTTTTAGCTTTTAAGATGTTTATATGTTTTTTTTTGTGGCTAAACGAATAAAGGCATTACATTGATTTTTTTTGTTCAAAGATTTGTTCTTGATATTTAAAAAAGGAATTAGCTTGAATATTAATGTTGAAACAATTCGTTTAAAAATTAAAATTAAATAAATTTATACACTTTTATTGCAAAAAAGTAGAATCTCTCATTTTAGTTTGCGCAAGTTTGCGCCATTACTTTTAACGATTTTTTTTAAATTTTCTAATTTAATTTTTTTTGCCCATCAGGCACTTCTTCAAATACTTTTTTGACATCATAATCTATTGTTTGTTGAATTATCGATTTTAAAAGCTGTTCACGTCACTTTTAACACTTCACAATGTGATTACTTGCCTAAAAAATGAATTTGCCAAATGTTTAATATCGATAATATTTATAAGGGAGTGTCCCACAGCCCCATAAAACAGCTTTTATTTATCTGCGCTCTATACAACATTATTTGTTAGAAAAATATTTGTACATACCTAACTAAAGCAATTTTTAAAAGCATTAATCACAAAAATTATATTAAAAAAAAAAAGAAAACATCGGCACATAAAAAATACATGGATCACCCAGGTACCAGACTACTCACTAACTTACGCATAAGAACATAAGTAGAAAAATACATATGCATATACATATGTATGCGTTATTGCACACAATTTTTTTTCAGAACCGTTTTGTAACTGCGAAAGATAACATGGAAAAAGTTTGCGCAAGATTACAGTTATCCGAAATAGTAAAGGAATCTGAGCCATTGACGAGAAGTTGCAGTTTTTAGTTAGAAAATTATGCGAAATTTCAAGGAGATGGGGACATATGACAATGATTTCGACGTTTTTAGTTAGTATAAGAGAGGGGGGTTGTTGGAAAAATATCCAAAGATTTTTTATATCAAATAACACCTAAAACTATCAAAGAACTCAATCTTTCAATTCAAAAAACACTTTTAATAACTTTGACCAGCTTTTTTGGCTCAAATATTCCTCTGTGTGATGTCAAATTCCAATGGCAAGTTACACAATTGTGCAGTACGCCCAAATTGAACTCACACGATGTTCCGCATGCAGTAATACTTTCGTAATGGGCATTCAGCATGAAATATATCTTTGTGAGAAGATAAATACGTCAAATAAAATTCTTTTAAAAAATATTGCATTCTATAATTTTTTTTTCCAATACATATTGCAAGCATTTCATACTGAATTTCCGACTTTTCCAACTGATACGGTCACCGCAACCAAACCCATCTTTCTCAGCGAATCGAAACTAGTGAATAATTGAGTCATGAATATTTCTATGAGGCCTCGTTTACAACTTATGCGAGTCTTACTTTTAAAATTTTTTTTATAAAATTTTTAAGATATGACTGTGAAAAATGCTCAAATATGTATTCCCTGAGCGGTATCGAAGAAAATTTATAGCGTGAGATATTTCTTATCTTCACATAATATACACAAATACTTAAATATCCTTAAAAATATTTTATGTTTTTTTAATATTTCAAATATAATTTTTAACAACAATCAGCACACTGTTAAACTCAAAATCGTCTTTAAAAGCCCACCCGTGTACATATTGATTTTGAAATAATTTAACACTTAAACTAATCATATAATTATTAGAGCACAAAATTATATTTTGTAATTCAATCTTAAAAAAACACCCTCACGTCATATTTCAATGAAAATTAAATCATATTCAAGACATCTAAGTGCACGCAACAGAACATCTTGTCGGCGAAAAAATGTGCAGGCAGTGTTATTGATCATAAAAAATGCTGCCGCTAGGCTTCAAAAGTAATCAAAAAGAAATAAAAGTCCTCTTATGAGACCAACAACAAACTAGACTCCTTCAATTCAATGGTTTTCTTAACTGACTCTCTCCCAAAAGAAGCAACTTTGCGGCCATTAAAGATGCTGCTGTTGCACGTTGAACATAAACAAATACAACAATAAAATGCAAATTAGATAAACAAAAAAAGGATCATCTAACAATTCATACCTCCTTCACACACGCTCACTTGTGTTGTTTTGTGACTTGAGATTTTTTTTTATGACTTTCATTTAAGACCAGAAAAGTACTAAAATTGTCTGCAACTTTAACACACTCCCAAACCAATGAACGCACAAAAGTGTGATCTACCATTACTCCTGATCTTGTTAGTGGTGCTATTGAATTTATTTGTTGTTGTTTCATTCTAAATTTAACCCTTCCTTTTGTTGTCGTAAAAGAAAAACAGCAGACGCTTAAGTTGGCCGGCCTGTCAGTGTTTATTTTTCTTCTCTTGTTATTTTTCCATTAAATGTTTTTAAATTATTTTTAGTACATTTTAACAACTGCGACAGACAATTAGTTGCTTGTTTAGTTAAATAATTTGAAATGTCAATGTATTGAATTGCCGACCTAAATTTTTTCAAATTTTAGAAGAAAAAAAATTTATTTAAGCGCCAAAATAAAATTCATTAGAAATTGGAAAAATATTTCAAATATTTTTAAAGTGAAAATGCAGATGCTAATAATTTGGAGAAAAACTTTAATTGTCTACACTTGGCGGCAGGTACTATTAAAGGTTTAATGGCATTCATGCATTCGTTCATTTGGCAAGTGAAACTCAAAATGATTTTATTAAATCAAGCTTGATTTAAGAAAGCGTTTTCCTATCATTAATTTCTGCGTTGTGTCATAAATTTAACGCAATATTTGAATTTACCTTATTTTGTGCTGTAAAGTGTAGAATATTTAACAGCTAACAGTTTAGAGCTACTAAAAAAGGAGCAGGGCTATCTCGTTAACTTTAGCTGCATCGCATTTGAATCAAGCAGAAAATAAAATTTTCTATGAAAATCAATTCAGGAATATCTTAAAATGTAATTTAAGTTTTAATTTCTATTTTGAAATAAAAATGAAATTCCTAAACGAAACGAAGATCGTTATCCCTCTCACTACTCTCTCATCTATTCTTAAAGACATTTCTTATAGGAACTTGACAAGAACTTTTGGAGTTGTTAAAAAATTTATTTTTTCGAAATTTTTTGCAAACTATATCACTCGGACGGATCAATCGAATTTCATCAAATCGGTGGAAGTTAATTTTGTTATTTTTTTTTTGTTGAGTTCATTATATTTCTGGGAAACGATCGAGTTAGTATTTTAAAATTTATTTGGTGCATGCTCCTGAGCACGGCGTCGAATTGAGGTTGATGGATTGTTTTGAACACTTTCTTGAGCAGCAGTAATGTTTTCAGCCGATCTTGCAGTACGTTGTGGTCCATGCTTGGGCCTATCACCCACAGATCCTCTTTCTTCGAAATCATTCACCACACGATAAATAAAGCATTTTGTAGTCACGTTGTTTCCCGCAAAAATTTCACGTAACTTTCTCATCGTCACAGTAATCGATGATTTATTTTGATAAAATGTTTTAACGATTAAAACACGTTGATTAATCGAATATTTTTCCATAATAAATTTGGCACATGTCTATTTCACGACTGCCAAATGTGAACTGTCAAGACTAATGTTTACCAAAATGGCGGCAAAACAAAGTAGTATATTATTTCCAGAAACGGAAGATCATTTAGTTGTTTTAGGAAGTAACACTCAGGCAATTGATATGCCTACCAACCAGTAGGTGTGCTAACTTCTTTGGGAAAAGGATATTGAGAGAGGATAGATGGTGGAAATGAGAAAGCTTAATTTTTACAATTCTGATATTGCGCAGCACCTCTGATGTCAAGTAGGTGCATTAAATGTCTTTTTAAGATTTGTAGCCATTTTAATAATTATTTTAATTCGTCGCCGATTTTGTTACAATACCGACGAGGAGAGCGCTGTGATGTACACTAGCATACACCAGTATCAGTTGCTGTCAGTACTGCCCAGTGACCAGTGCTATCTATGCCTTCGTCAGTTAAACAATCTAACATCAGCAAATACAATGGGTACACTAATGCACATCTGAAAAATACTGGATATTATCACTTGCCTGAAACTGGGCTCGAGCCCACGTTCTTAGTCATTGTTTGCTTTGTAGTCAACGCGTCAACTACTTCAGTCAACAGCACTCTCCATCATTCTTACATTCTACCTCTACCATGCATCGCAATCCAAAGTTAGTAAGACTTTTTAGCTTGAAATCATGCCGAACCAGGAATTTAGCGCCTGCATAATCCCTTCTTGACTCAAGCGATCTGTGTTTGGTTTAAGAAAATCCGTACTTACATATGTGTATGAAAATATAAATGTGTTTGTAAATCTAATCTATCAAAAATGTCTAAACATTTAATAAATATGAAAAACAACATCTGAAGAATAAAGCTGAAGCCCGATTTATTTATTTCAAACCACTTTGATATAAGTTGCCAAACATTGGCACCTCGTAGCAACACTTAAGGGCATTTTAAGTCTAGACAATTACTGGTGGTCGGAACTTCAATGACCTTAAAGTCCACTTAGAATTCGCAGCAATTAAATTATGTGTGTATGTATGTACTCGTGTGTATGTACATACATATGTATATCGATTTGCGATCAAGTGGTATGTTTCGATTTGAAATAAACCAAGTGTCACCCGCAGTGGCACTCATTCACTTCATTTAAAACAAAGGACCACACACACGCACACAAAAATTTGTGCAACAATTCCCAGATCTGTAATACTTGCAAACTTTAACTTGGACATGTTGTACCAACTAATAAAAAACGACTAATGATGTTGAAATTATGCGGTCATTTTTGTGGTATTTTCATAAAACGTTTTAAAGGCATCCACGAAAATATGTTTCTTTGTTTCATTTTGAAGTGAACAAATAGAAAATAAATAATTTGTTTGTTTAAGAAAAGTTTTACAACTTCAGAATAACATGATTTCTTATGCTCATACATGCATATATAATTTTTTTCAGCACAACTGATTGGATAGCAAGAATATCCAAATTACTCGTTGAACGAGAATATTTCATTTGTGCCCGCCCTTAAATTGTTTTGTTTTCATTAAGAATTCTTACATTTACGTACTAAAAGTATTATCATTATCATCATTATTATAAGTTTTCTCTTAAATCTTTATCATGTGCGGTGGTTAATTTTGTTCCACTAGCAGTTCGGTTGTGGGTGGTGGGGCGGTTGGGTGAGTTTGTGCCGACTAGAAGCAAGAAAAATCGGCCACCCACCTCACAATGTTTAGTTAAATGGTTTTATATACTTCCATTGTAGAGCTTTAAAAGACATCATAAACATCTTTGTTCGTTAAAAAACCAAGGCGCAAAAAAAACGCAATGAAATCCACAAAACAATAAATGAAACGAAATAAGAAGTAATTTTTGGTAAACGAAAAAATAACAACAAAAGCAATAAAAACAACGCAACTTTGAATGAAATGAAAATATTTCTCTGACCGAGTGATTGTTTTTCTTTTAATAAAACATCAAGACATAACAAGAGTTTATGGGCGAGTATGTAAATGATTTAGCAACAAATGAAATGCTAGAAAATCTTTATGATTTGTTGTTTGGGAGTGGGTATGAATGATACCCTACACAAAAGCGTAGTTTTTTAGTCCGACTTCTCATGTATTCTTGTAAACTTTGATATTTTTCATTAAATCGTTATGAGCAGCAGAACAGAAAAGAAATTTTGTTGATATTTCAAACACCCCTGATTTTTTTCTTTTAGATCAGCAATCAGCCAACAAACTCTAAAAGTAACCACATTTAAAAACATTCTATATGCAGTTTTTTACACTGAAAGTGACAGGAAAAGTCTTTGATTACTTACTTATATACATATGAACATACGTACATGAACGAAAGGTACGCAGCAGAAATTTTTGATGGCTTTGGGAAGGTTAGGTTGTAGGTTAGGTTATGCAAGGGTGGCACCCAGAAGCTCTGACTCACTTAGATTGTCTTGGTCCATTGTGATTCCACGGGGACTCTACTTATGCGGAATCCCCACCATCGAACCAACCAGAGCTCAGTATAAAGCTACTTATACGTTGCAGTTCAACACTGGCGACGTCAGAAAGTTATCTGATCTCAAGAGCGCCCATTGAGGCCATTCTCTTTCTTGCCAGTTCATCGACATCTTGGCAGCTGCGGCAAAAATCATTGTGTTCAACCTTTAACCTTTGTGCACGCTTGTCTATGAGACAATGTCCAATTATCACGGACACTAGAATTGAGATTTGTTTCCTATTTCTTAAAAGCAGGAAAGCAACATTTACCTTATTTAGATGGGTTCATAACTGCCTGGTGATTATGCAATCATTTCTTGTGTCCCATCTTCTGTCTTGCGCAGTGTTGCCAAAACGGCGGTTTTCCCGCTATATTTGACTGTATTTTGTTGTCCTTAGCGGGAAGTCTATTAAAAAACCGCCAATGGATTTTTTAGCTGAAAAATTTCTTATAACTTTTCAGTTCGTAACATATTTCAAGCAAATCAACAAGATGTTATTCCATGCTTAGAACAATTAGGGTGTATTCCAGATAATATTGAAAAGATACTAAGCCAGCTTAAAAATATTAATATAGTCAGATGGAATTATACTTAGGATACTACCTCTTTCTGGTTCGAAATTTTAGATTATGAGGACTCTGCAGGAAATAAAATATTCAAAGAATTGGCTGAATTTTGCTTACAAAATTTATTTATGCCATGGTCTAACGCAGAAATTAAACGCGTTTTAGCCAACCAAATGTAACTAAATCAAAACTTAAAAATCGATTGCAAACTCAAATGGTGAATGCTATTTTAACAGTTAAGTAAGTAAAAATTCAGTAAACCCTTTTAGCTCATTTTATTCATACTATTTCTATTCTATTCTATTTTGTTTTAGGTATGGACTTTGACGTCATAGTGAGTGTTGTTTCGACTATAAAGTTCCGGCAGAGTTTTTACGTTTAATTGGAACATCTGATATTTATGCACGTCCAGAAATTATACCGACATTGATGAGTGGGAAGATGTAGATTGACGATCTCATTTACAAAAATATATTTAAAAGACACGTTATGAAAACTGATTTTTTAAAACAAAAAATATTCTTTATATATACATACATATGTACAACTTATATAATTTAGCTCATTCTATTTCTTTTTACTTTAAAGTCATGATAAATAAATAAATTGTTTATAAAAATCTAAGCAGTTTTTGTTAGCGTTTATTTTTACTCTGATAGCGGTTTTAAGCGGGGTTTTAGGAGCTATCTGACGGGAAATGGCTACAACATTTTGGCAACACTGGTCTTGCGCCTATGTATGCACAAGAATTCCATAAAATCTCTCTATGCCCCGGGGTCCAGATGTTCTTAGAAGCGGGGATTCAAGGGCCATAATAGCAGCTCGACTATCAGTGTATATGTTAATTAAAGTCGTTAAAGTAACATTCACTTTCAACCAATCCGCAACTTCTTTTATAGCAAGGATCTCTGCCTGGAAGACACTGCAGTGATCCGAAAGTCGCTTTGCGATACGAAGACCTAAAGTCCCTGAAAAGATTCCATAGCCCACGTTCTTGTGTTTTGGAGCAGTCCGTATAAAAATCAGCGTTTTTCCTTCTGTCTGGAGTAGCATTTCTCCACAATTCTGTAGGTGGTATCCAGATTTTATAAAGACGTTCATGTAACAAAAAAGGGGAGGTTTGGTCAATCCTCCAACCAAACATTTTCCGTTTTACCCTGCCCTTGATCCATGCATGGTTGTACAAGTGGCTCATAGACGCAAAATGGCATCACCTCCAAAAACGACTGTGCCCGTCCCCTAAAATTTTAAAAATATTTTTAGCAAAACATAAATTTGTTCTTTGTAATTACATAAATGTTACAAAGCGTCTAACAAATCGTGCATGACTTTCCATTACACCAACATTTAATTTTTGTTTAAGAAAATGTTTATTATTTTTAAATGTTGTTGATATTTTTATCTTATTGTTGTTGATGGTTTTGGTATTTCATATTATTATTTTATAAGGAAAGAATTATCATTAAAATGATTTTGAAGAATATTTTATAGAGCAATTATTTTTGGCCATCTTTCCTTCGCATACAATGTTTCGATATAGATATTAAATTAAAATAAAAAGACGAAATGCGAACAAATGTCTATGTACGTACGTATTATTTAACAACTTGCCAATTGAATGTCTTTCGATTAATAAAATAACACAAAGATTAAGAAAACAATAATCAGCAATCGTAGACGACATGTGTTGTTTGAGTAGAAATTTATTTAAAGTGAGAAACCTTGAGCTAAAAGTGTGTTATAGTCTGGGAAAACGTTTATAAATTATACATTTTGTTAATAAGCAATTGGTCAATTACAAGCAAGCTTGCATATTGTTCTTATTCGTATTGTGCTTTTCACTACGGCTTAATACTTTGAACAGCTTATGTCTGAACAATTAATGATAGGTTTTTTTTCAAGAAGTCCTAGATAATTTAATATTTTTCAGGCAAAATTAATTTATTTCTGGAGAAAAGTTTTTTACGAAGGCTGACAGGGAGGGAACTCGTTCCCGAAAAGGTGTAAGACCTTTTGAATAAAAGTATTGTGCTCATCCGTCTTTGAAGTTTGTTCTACATAAAACTATTAAGCTTTTATTTACTTATTATTATTATTATTCTCAATTTTTTGTATACAAATTCATTTTGTTACTTATGTAAAAAATTAAATAAAATCCATGTATTACAGTCATTTCCTTCCATTGAGCTCAACATCCGGTGATTCAAATATATTAATATTTTATGCAAAAAATTAAACCCAACAATTCTTAATACTCGTACTTGTACATATGAACCCATTAAACGCCAAGACCATTAAAAATCAAAAAAGACTAAAATTCATTTATTTTTTATACTTAAATACAGTTTGAAAAGATATAGAAAATAACAAAAAATAAAAAAAAAATTCTTGGAAGTGGGTTTTTAGGGCTGTACTCGGACGAGTACAGTGGCGTCATGAGTATCCTATTTTTTTCAGAGTATGAACATTACATACTTTTTCAACACAGAGCTACATCGTATTGCTCACATAACACTCTTATTCATTTAGGACACTCACGACATCGTAACTGATTTTTTTAGTCTTTTATGAAATTGGTTTCCAGCAATATTTGCAACACCAATAGCCAGAGACCGTTTGAAAATATTCACTTTCTTTGTATATACCAAAGTAGAACTCAACATTGTGGTAAAAAGCTGCCACCACCATTTCTTTCCTCGGAATTGTATTCTATAGTTTTTGAGAGCTTGATCGTGGAGGTCAACGCCACCCATTCCAGCATTATATTGTGCGATCAATCTCGGTTGGCTTACACTTAATCATTTGCGATGGCTCAAGACACTCAAAATTCAACCCCACGATTACTGCACTATCGTCGTGCCATTTGATTGGTCTTGTCAAATCTGCTACCAAAATATCCTTTCTTTTTCTTTTTGAAAAGCGCATTGTGGATATTTTTTTGTTCTTGAATCTCGAACAGCTCGAACTCGTATTTTTTTTTTATTCAACTAGATCATATGACGTAAAAAATTTTCAAAAAACACAACATGATCTGAAGGTTAAGAACGAACGTTGTGGATAAAATCAAGCACGACTCGGGATCCAAGACACAGTTTTGATCTTTCTGCAGTTACACCTTTGGCGCCACTTTAGGTATCGAGTGCTGTTGAAATTTGTAAAAGCTTTGCATTAAAAACTTGACGGTTTGATAGCTGTAAATTCCATTTTGGTCTAAGGAAAATTAAAAAAAAAATATACATATCAAGCCATTGTACTCGATTGGGTACACCGATTTTGCTACTCACATAACGTTGTCCAATAAAACAATTTATCTTGAAACTTTTTATTAAATGAACACACAATCACGCTTCTTCAGAAAACCATAAAAATCTCTTGTCTGAACAAAATAGTATTTACTCTACGAATTTCAATTGTTACTGACTTAGCTAAAAATCACAAAACTTATCAAGTGTTACAAAAACAAAACAAAGTACACAATAAGGATATGTTTTTCTTTACATTTTTTTATGTATGTCTCTAAAGCACAATATATTGAATGTAAAAGCAAAATAAATGTTGTCTAATTTCTTTTGCTAAAAAAATTTATGCGTACTTATATATTGCCTTTTTTCTGTACTCAAGCGAGTGCAATGGCTGGGAATGGGTTAATATATTTTAAAGTATCACAAACAATTACATAAGCAAAAAAACAGAAAAGAAAATTTAAAAAAAAAATAGTTCAAGCACCAATTACATTCACTGCATCCTCTTCCATTAAATGTTGTTTGACATAAACGGCATATGAGCAATTTCCGCTGTCATTTACAGTTAAACTGAATTTGAATGTAAACACTGCACAAATATTAAATGCCAAACGAAACGAAGCACTAATAGTGCAATTTGCAGGCGCAAGCAGACCTATTAAACAGTCATCGAAATATTGAGAGTGCATTAATGGGACCGGGGTTGTTTTTATTTGCAGTACTCGAAAAGTGCAATTGCAACAACTGTCAGCTTTTCGAAATGTTTAAAGTATAAACAAATTAAAAATACTGAAACGGAAAATCCAAAACAGTGCATAAATTGAAAACTACTAAAATTTATTAAAAATGTATTAAATTTTAGTTAAATTTAAATGCACAAAAAAAATCAAGTTTGATTTATGTATGTATTTTCCTATTAAACAAATATTTTGTTTATGTAACGAAAAAAAAAATGTTTTCTTTATGGCTACTGTTGTTGTTCTTGTTAAATTAGAAGCAAATTGCCTTTTAAATAAATAAAGAATAATTCTTGAAAAAAAATAAGAAAACTCTTGTGCCAGATTCACTCAGCCACTCACTCAGAACAGTGAGCATTTTAGACCAAATATATAAATAAAATGAAAAAAGAACTTAAAATCTGTTGACCATATGTTTTTGTAACAACTTTAAATTGCTCTTAAATTGTGTTAAAAGAACAATAACGAGAAAAGCATCATCAGTAAAACGGAAAAATATATGTACGTATATAAAAAATCCAAAGGAAAGAAAAGTTCATTTTCAATTTTCGGCGAAATTGATTTTAAGAGTTGAACTTTATTATAAAAAAAACCCGTATTGTTTTCTTATAACTGCAGTGCGCAACTTTAAAAGAGTTGATTCTTCCCTTGATATGACATGATGTGTGTTTAGTGTACTCTCTGACCCACTTCAGCATGCTTTAAATAACAGCAAATTGAGACCGCAAATACTCTAAAAGAGATCCAGGGAAGCTCTCCTATACATCGGTATCCTCTCTATATGTAGGCGATCTTTAGGTTGGCACCACCCTGTTTGACGCACAAGTTCCAACGCAACAGATTAGAAAAAGCATTTCATTTTGTTGTCAAAAGGTGCATACGAGTATTTTGGTTACGGCCAGTGTTGCCATTTTTTTTTCAAAAATATTCGAATCGAACAAAATAAATCTTTTTTTGCACTAAAACTCTTTTTTTAATGTGATTTTATTGAAATCAAATTCAGTTCAAATTTATTTTAATTAAACTAAAGCAATAAAACTTTTTTGTGGACATAAAATTAAATAGCATAAAATATTTATTGCATATACTACGTGTAACCATATTACCCTTTTCGAATCAAATTTAGGTATTTCAAAACAAAATCCAGAATTGTCCAAATCAACACACATTCTGTATTTTTCAAACTAAATTCGGCATTTTAAAGATCAAAATCCGGCTTTTTCAAATAAATTTTATCTAAAACAGGCTGATTTTGATTTTTAAAATTCCGAACTTGGTTTCAAAAATGTAGGGTTTGATTTGTAAAATACGAAATCTGTTTTGGAAAATTCAAAACATCTTTAAATTAAATTCATTAATTTTTTATGGTTACATTATACATTTCTTTATTGATCCATTAATTTCTTTTGTTAGTTCAAAATTTGTTATTATACAATCAGATTTTGTTCAATACAATGTTGGTATATCTAAATTATTTCTTAGTTTGTTCTTATTGATATTGATTTGAGAAAAAATTCTTTCGACGTAAGCTACTGGTATTGACGAAACTGTGTAAACTAATTTTTTTCAAACAAGAAAAAGCCATCGCAACGATTTGCATTCAAAATTATTTCCCAAAATTTTTCAATATTCTTTTCATCCAATAAATTATATTCTTTAAAGTTGAAGTGGAGTAATTCTCGCCACTTTTCAAAACAGATATCTTTTACAAGACATTAAAATATTTTTAAATACAGACGAAGAATTTCATTATGAAATAATTGAATATAAAAATAAAATATCATTGAAATTTAATGGATGGAAGTGTTGCGGCGGTTAATTTCTTTTCACACTTTTAATGAAGTCAAGAAGAAAATATGTAGTATAGTTAACAGGAATCTCAAGTAATAGACCAAAAGTACAAAATATATTAAAAAATCTTTTTTTTTAGCAAAAAAATCTTTTAATCTTTTTGGCACCTCAAAAAACTTCAAAAATAAGATAAATCTTCACACATGGTAACACTGGTTACGGCAGACAAAAACAACAAACAATAAATTTTTACACTCTATCAATGAAATTTATCATTAATCATTTATCAGACATTTAGCATGCAACATTTTCGAGGTAAAAAATTTTTAATAATCGCATTGCGGAGACCATGTATGGAGCTGCGTCAGTTACCATAAGTAATTTTTGTTAAAAAGAGTTTCCAACCTGCGTAATATGCAAACTTATGCAAGTTATATCAATATTGTTTTTTTTTTTGGGAAAAATGTGAAAAATATGCAAATGCAAATGCATATTTTTTATGCAAAAAGCATTGCCCTGGTAATAACAATATGATTTCTAAATACAAGTAACATATAATTATTATATGTCATAATATTTATTTATTTATTTTTATTTATTAATGGTAAATTAAATTTACAAATTAATAATACAGAGATTGAAAACTTGCGTGCATGTAATAAAATTGTGCGTGAAAAAATTCATTAAGATAATGAAGTACATTTCATGAAACCTTTTCATTTTCTCAATGAATGAATTTTCTTTCAGTGTTTGCTTTTCAGAATGAATTCCTTTGAATATTGTGCTCTTAATAAAATCCTTTAAGAACGCAATCAATGTTTATGACATCAATTTACTTGACTGGCTACTGCACAAAATGTATAAGCAAGAAACAACAACATAACCCATTTGACCATATGGTTCGTTTAGGGAAGTATTGTAATTTTGGAAAATACTTTTCTAAACGCACTTTTTTAAAGATACCTTTTTAAGAACTTTATTTTAAATTTACTTTTTCAGAAGGAATTTTTCAAATCTACAAGTTTTTTAAGCGAGTTTTTTAAAGCATTTTTAAAGTAACTTTCTTTAAATACATGTGTGTTTACAAGGTATTTGTTTAATTAAGTATAGATTTTTTATATGGTTATTTTCTTAGTAATTTTTTAAATGCAATTTATCTGAAAATGCTATTTTTAAAACAATACTTTTCAAAGGGTACGGCCGCCTTCCTAAACGCAGGTAGCTTTGCAGTTCCATAATGTCACGTATTACCAAACGCAACCGTGCAAACAAAGTATGGCATTCCTAAAGTCATCTGTTTCGCAGCCAAAATGCAAATAAACTCAACTAACGCATTGTTTAAATTGGAAATGCTTTTTATAAACAATGCAGTGTTGTAAAGTATAATTGCTTGATATAAACACTACTTTGACGTTGCATAAAGCAGTGAGCAAAGCCGAGGAGTTTCAGTCGGCGGCGGCGGCGTTTACAACAAGGACTCAACGGCGGCTTGAATGTCGGCATGAAGCAATATGTAATGAACAAATCTTAAAAATAACAATAAATATTTAGTTTTCTACTATTTTTAGCCAAAAATCTGTATAGAATTGTTATTAAAGGCAGTACTCGTAGTAGTGGATGTGTTTAATCCAAATCAGAGCCAAAAACTAAAATCGAACCCAATCACCCTACTATATTTTCATTCTGTAATATTTATTTTAGCTTGTCCTTTTAAAATGGAGTTTTTCAGATTGGAAACATAAACAGCACTTTCATACATTGTTTTTGTATAAGACACTTCTTTTATTTTATTTTTCTTGTTGATGAGCTGTTGGTAATATTTAATATCCTTTTGCATACCAACACACTCATCTGAATCAGAGCTCGATCCTGAATCGATAATTGATTCAGATTTAGTTTTTTTTTAATAATCCTCTAGAGATTTTTGAATTTTTAGCACTTTAACACCCGTTTTTATTTATTTTTTTATTCAAATCACAGCATGCTTTGAAAAATACAGTTAGAATAGTGTGATATGAGTATGTTTTGGAACGTATTTTTTTATTTTACAAATTAATATTTATGTTTTTATGTTCAATTTTGCTATGAATTATTATAATTTTTAATAAATACGTAGTAATCCGGATAATTTGCAACTCCGGATTGGGGTCTGCAATCAATTATCCGGATTATCGAATTTTTACTGTACACACATACATACATATGTATTTCTTTTAGTCTTCTTATTTTTAACATTTTGAGTCGATTTTCAACAGGAATACAAATAATATTATATATTATTTATCAACTGTCTTCGCTGTGCTGGCTTCCAATGCAACCTTATCGTCCTATTTAATTTCTTCAGTTAAAGCAGCAATATCTATACCAAGTTCATCATCGTCAGCATCTTCACTGCCACCTGATTTATTATAAACTGTAGAATATGGTGTAAAGCAGTCTTGCATAGATCGAAATGCTTCATAACAATCGGACCATTTAGGTTCAGCTTCAATATTATGGAAACATGAAAAGGCTTTACGGAATTTAACACCACAAGGTCCGGTAGCCATACCAGCCAAACAGGGACAACCCCAATAAATTTCGCCATCTTTTGTTATTGGGCCCTGAGCCGGTTCAGGGGATGGCGGATCTACATTAGGAGGTATTGCATGGTTTTCTTTAGTGGCAAATATTACAGTATATTTGGCAAATGTTTGTTTTAAGCTTAAAGACATTTTGTGAGAATTTGAAAAGAAAATTGTCATGCTTAGTTTTAAGATTACAAATGGGTTTTATATGAACTTACAATTCCACATCAAAATAGTGATAATTATTCATAACTCAGTTGCTTTAAAGCAACTTATTCCCTTCTATTTTTAAAACAAAAAAATCTGCATTAAAATTTTATGTAATTTTATCGCAACACATCATTACATTTATTACTTTTATTCATAAACATTATTAATTATATTTAATTTAAATTGTGGCAGAATATTTGTAAAAAACAAACCAAAGAATGTTTTCTTGACAGTAAATTGTAAAGAGAATTTCAAAAGCAAATTCGTATCAAGTTCTAAAAGTAGGAGGTCCTTAGTAAAAAAAGTGTGAGAGTATTGAAACCTGTTAGACAAAACTTGATCGTATAATACCTGTGTAAAGAGCGATTTTAAAAAAGTACTTTTCTTTTTGGGAAGCCCCGTAGACTAGTAGATAGCGTACTAGACTAGTAGTCTGGGGGTCGCTGGTTCGATTCCTGCCTAGACCCTGGGTGTTTCTGCAGACAAGCCAAAATGGCTTCGCGGTTTGTGTTTGTTCTTTAAAAAAAAAATCATTTCTTTCAAAAATACTTTTCCAATTAAACAGGGCTTTTTCAATTAAGTGGTCTTCACTTTTTAAATTAAAAAAAAGTACTTTTTGTAAAAGTTTGTTTTTAGTACATGTAAAAAGATACAAAAGATAATTTTTATTAAGAGTATTAGTAAAAACGTTCTTCTATTTCGAAGAAATATCAAGAAATTTTAAATTCTGGAATGTATGGTCAAGCAGGCATCAAAAACGTGAAATCAAATTGAACAATAGTAAATAAAACTGCGTTAAAATTCTTGTGTATGTACATATATTTATTTAACAATTAAAAAATATCGAGTATTTCACCAAAAAAAGAGGATAAAAATAAAGTGAAAAAAAAAACAAGAGAATGTGTAAACAAAAAATTTAAATAAAAGCGTGTTCATGTGACCCAATCTTATTGTAAACAAATTATAAAATTCATTATATTCCATTTAAACAAAATAAAATTAAAGCAATTTGTTCTTTTCTTCTGTTTAGGATAATGAAAATGGTTCATTTTTATTTTTGTTTATTATTGAAAAACTTTGAGACTAATTGCTGAGGTGCCATATTTTATCACTTTTAAGCGAACAACTAAAAATCTATAAGATTCTTTTAGTTTGTATTAAGCAGATTTAATGTTTAGTTTGTTTAAATAAAAAAATCAATTAATGGCATCGTTGTAGGTAAAGTAAATTACGTACATTCATTCATATATTTGAAAAAGTCAAATAATATAAACAGTTTCGAAAAGTATGTGTTTTTGATGTTTGAGTAAATAACTTTTAGAATATTATAACGTCTTTTCTGTTTATCATATTATTTTTTTTTAATTGTATTACTATTAGTATTAAAAGAAAATTTTTAATCTTCTTTCACTTTGCTATGGAAAAACTCAAACGATTTGTAAAATTTAATTTTTAAGTAAAACGATTAAACGTTTGTTATTCTTGTTTTTGTTTCAAACAATAGGTAGTCGTTTTTAATGATTTAAGAAGCAATTAATAAATTTTCAGTAGAAATCTAGTAGAAATTCCATTTGTTAAAAATATAAAAAATGTTTATCAGCATTTATTTTTTTATAAACTCATAAGGTTTGAAACAAATTTTGAACAACAACTGCAACCAGGGCTGTCAGATGTGGCAATTTCTTGCCAAACTTTGCAATTTTCAAAAGAAATTTTGATTTGGCGGCGCACAGTGTTTCGTTCCTATATAAAGAGTGGGCAAAATTAGAGAAGTTATGAAATTTGGCACACAGAAGAAAAATGTCAAGTTTGAAGAATATCGGAGCTGTTTTGGAGAATATACAAGCATTTTAAAATTTACGTTTTTCGGTGGTACCATGATCCATTAATAAGGTCTATGCATGGTCAGCTGATTATTTTTTGCTCATTTAACTTTCATATCATTTTCATCATGAAGTTTTAAAAATTTGTTTACATTTTTATGGCGCCATTGTTGTTTTTTATTTGTTTACCTTTTAAACAAGCATTGGTTTTGTACGTGATCAGTTTTGTGCGTGCTGTTTTTGACAAACTCATGATGGTGGCTTTTTTATTGCTGTGTTTGTTGTAGAGTTGCATAGACCTTATTATTATTGGATCATGAGTGGTACTGTTTCTTAAACTGAGCGAATTTGGAGGTGAAAAAAAAAGAGAAAAGTCCCCAAATTAAGTAACAACCGAAAAAGCGCATTTTTAAATTAACGCTTTTCCGTGGTGCTTCTTCTGAGCCAGAGTTAGTTAACTTTTAAGCCAAAAAAAATTACAAAATGTATACAGTAGAACCTCCATATATATAGATATAGTTTCAGCTACTATCCGGACTAGCAGATCGTCCGGACTACAGTTAAAATAAAATTTTAAATGCAATACATATATGCACATGCATATGTATAATTTATATTATTATTACCGAAAAGAAAAATCAGTACATATTACAATTCATTTGTATATAATTAATTTACAGAAAACATAAAGAAACATACTAAAAGGGACAAAAAAAATATTCATTTTGAAAAATAAAAATTTATTTTTGTTTGAATGCACATATATTTAATTTGTCACCACTATTTTAACTTCTTTTAAAAATAAAATATCCTTATCTGTCGCCTTGGTTTGTTCCGCCCCTAAAATAGCTTTTGAAATCAGTTCGCCACACAAACTCAATTAAACTAAAATATTTTACACTTTCTTTAATTCTCTCGCCAACACATAACAAGTTATTTTGTCTAGCGGTAAAATAACGAAAAACTGTTACTGAGAAAAAACAACACTTGTCCGGACTATAGAGGAAAAATTTCTAAACTGTCCGAAAAATGTAAATTTCCGGATTACTGGATAGACCGAATTAGCGAGTGTCCGGATTAGGGAGGTTTAATTTTTTTTTGTTTTTTTTTTTATTTTATTTATTTTCGAGATTTATCGAGTATTATCAAAAGATAAAAGACGACCAAATTAACTGCTTTTTCTTGTAAATAAAACAAAAATTTTCTTTAGGGAATTTATATTGAAACAACAATAAAAAACTCAACGTTTGTGTTCTTTCGTCGCCTATTATTATTATTTATAATATCTTTCGGTTCTGCGAGTGCTAATATAATAATCACGTTTTATAAAAAAAATTGTGGTTAATAATTTTGTAGAAATTTTGTTTTAAGTTCTGTCGCAGGCGAATTCATTTATTAAAGTGACATTATGGATTCACCTAAATACAACTAAATATGTTTTGCTTTTGTTTCTTTATGTTCGCATGTGAAATAAACTTCCTGCAGAGGTCTTTCCTGTTACTTTCAGTGTGGGAAAATTCAAATCGAACGTCCACAAACACTACTCCCTTTATCCTCCTTCCCATAACGAATTTTCCTAGTTGCGGCACAATGCATGGCATATGTAGGGGTCATCCCCTGAGTGCTGGTCCAAGTTAAAAAAAAAACTATGAGTTGAGGCGCTAAAAACTCTTGTTTATAAATTGCTTTTTCTCGTGACCTTATTTTCAGTAATTTTTGGATTTTAGAAAAACTTCATTAGCTCCAGGTAATTTATTCCTTTTTTTATTTTGAATGTAAAATTCCAGAATTGAAATTAAATAGAATTCTCATTTTGTAATAAGAAATATCACAGAGTTTTTTTTTGTTGCAAATTGCAGTAATTCTTAACAATTTGATGGCAATTCACATTTTGTAAAATTTTTTTGTACCTGATAAAAAATTCCTCCCACTTTTTGTTCATTTCATTTCTTATTTTTTTTCTTATCTCTACATCTTTATAAAGACTTGAGTTCTTTCTATCTATAATAACTTAACAAGTGTAATCATTTCTCCACCTTTTTTTATAGTAATTTTGTTATACTCTGGTACGTTTAACAGCAATTTCCAATTTCCTTTCTGATGAAGCACACTGCAAGAGCAAATTACATGTCTCAAAAAAAGAAAAAAAATAAAGTTGAAGTAAAAAAATGTAAGAAAAATTGTGTTGATTGGCCTTCTCTTCGTTGAACAAGTTTCTTATTATTAATTTTTTCTTTCAAATAGAAAAAAAAACGTCGAACAATTCTTTTTTGTAATAAAAGGATACAAGGACACAATTTAGAGATTACTTATTATTACTCGTATATTTTGCTTGCGAACGTTATAATTTGCAACAAAATAAGTTAAGAAAAGAAAGGGAACTTTTATTTAATGGCTTTTTGTCAAAAATAAATGAATTCTTTAGTGAATGCTTAGAATTCGTAATGAGTTCTTTCTTTTGGCTGTTAGCAAAAAACTAAAAGAATCTGCTACAAAATTTCCAAGAATAAGCTGAAAATTAAGATTTTTTTGTTTGTCTTAAACTTTTTGTTTTAAAAACAAAACTAATTATCTATTAA
Organism: Gymnocheta viridis; assembly: GCA_956483585.1. Lineage (NCBI taxonomy): Eukaryota > Metazoa > Arthropoda > Insecta > Diptera > Tachinidae > Gymnocheta > Gymnocheta viridis. The sequence goes on from OY101440.1 coordinate 140,098,827, forward strand.
TGTTAAATAAGTTTTATCTTTAAATGAGTCAAGTGTTAATGAAATTTACTTCCTCTTGTTCTTTTACACTTTAGAAAAATCAACACTTTATGTACATATCTATAGGGAAAAGTTTATCAAATTAAACAAAATAATTTCAATTACCAATTTAGCTTAATGAGCTCCCCTGGAGAAATTTTGTTTCTTCCCATAAAAAATCTTTTAAAAATAGTCTTAATATTTGTTTATTTTATGCAGCCAATAAACAAATATTTTTCGTTTTTATATGATTGTAGTGCAGACAGCTCAATAGACATGACAGCGTTCTTAGCAGCAGATTAACTACAAAATAATTGTATGTTCATATTGCAATGAACCATTAGGGTTGCCAGCTGCACATAATTTTAAAATGGGGATAAAACTAAGAATATAAAGAGATAAATATATCAAACTTTATGATTTAAATGTCACACATATATTTATGTTGTTTTTTGTCCAGGTTTGATATATTACGACAGGTTAAAGGGGACGACCATATGAAATTTCAGCTCGCTTTCGAAAATATCCTGTTCACAGGATGAGAGAAAGGTATAGAATATTTTGAATCATAAATATAGTATAATATGTATGTATAAATGGGCTGTTCACGTATTACATAACGCCATTTTTTTATAAATTTTGCTCTCCCTCCCCCTCGTAAGGCATTTAAAAAAATATTCATTAAATATAAAATATTATTCACGTAACAAGTTTCCATCCAAAAGTCGGAGCAAAGTAGAGGGTGTCCGCCGGGAAGGTATACATACTACTTTGTTTGTTTATAATTTTTGGTTAAATGAAAGAGAATGAATCTTATATTGATAAATGTTTTATTTAATGTCGACAATTATGTATGGAATACAATATCAGATAAATGTCCGCTTCTGTTAGCCTCACAAATGCGAGTCCTTTTGAGCACATTTTTCAATACATTCTCACACATTTCACGCGGCATTTTATTAATTTCATTACGAATATTTTTTTTAGTTGCTCAAGCGTTTCTTGTTTGTTTGCATAAACCTTGTTTTTCAGATATCCCCACAAAAAGAAGTCCGGAGCAGTCAAATCAGGCGACCGTGGAGGCCAATCAACATCATCATTTCTTGAAATAACTTGTTGTGGAAAGAGGTCTCGCAGTAATTCCATTGTAATCCTGACTGTATGCGTCTTGTTGATACCACATGTTAATCAACCCCAAAGTATGCAGTTGTGGCGTTAAAAAGTTTTCAATCATATCACGATATCGCTCCCCATTCACAGTTACCGTTACGCCGTTTTCGTTTTCAAAGAAGTAAAGTCCAATGATTCCTTCTGACCAAAATGCATACCAGACTGTCACTTTTAATGGATGCAAAGGTGACTGATAAATAACTATTCTGTTTATTCACATGTCCCCATTCAAATGAAAATGTGCCTCGTCACTCATTATGATTTTTTCATGAAAATCTGGGATGTCATGGGTGAGCTGCAACATCCTATTGGCATGTGTATGGCGTCATCAATGTTATTCTGGAGGAAGCATTTGTGTCAACTGAATCTTAAATGGAAGCGAATGCAAATCCTTGTGGAAAATTGTGGCCAAAGTTGTTCTTTGAAGACCAAGCTCCCGAGCACGGCGCCGAATTGAGGTTGATGGAATGTTTTGAACACTTTCTTGAGCAGCAGTAATGTTTTCAGCCGATCTTGCAGTACGTTGCGGCTCATGCTTGGGCCTATCACCCACAGATCCTCTTTCTTCGAAATCATTCACCACACGATAATTAAAGCATTTTGTAGTCACGTTGTTTCCCGCAAAAATTTCACGTAACTTTCTCATCGTCACAGTAATCGATGATTGATTTTGATAAAATGTTTTAACGATTAAAACACGTTGGTTTATCGAATATTTTTCCATAATAAATTTGCCACGTGTCTACTTCACGACTGCCAAATATGAACTGTCAAGACTAATGTTTAACAAAATGGCGACACCCTGTACAATAAGGAAGTGATGTAGTACTTAAATTTCGTATCCTCATTCATTATATGTATATACATTTTGTTTTCTTAAATCCTTTTACTTACAAAACTGTTTATATGGTAGCCTGTTTATCTACAGCATTATTGAATTTCTTTAAGTACATTGTAGCTTAAAATGATAAATGACTAAGTCAGTCATAAACATGTGAAACAACAATAATGCAAACACAAAAACAAAAAATACACACATATCATACTTGCTTACATATCATGCTCCATTATTTCCGTTAACCCCGCATTATCTCTGATTCATGAAAATATCACAGTTTTTGTTTACTGGAATATACGGTTGTGTTGAACATAATCATATCCAACACTCACACAAACAAACATACAACATCCTCTCATTAGCCACAACAACGACAACAAGTATTTATCGTATCTGTGTGAGGTTTTCGTAACAAATTTGAATATAAAGTTGGTTCATTTATTTCATTTGACTACCCGGTGCAATTTCATTTTCATATCAATTTAAGCCTGTTGCCTGCCTGTTTGTTCTCCAGTATAAAAAGAGAACAGAATAATAGGAAGACTTTTAAAAAGTCAAACGTGCATGCATCATCATAATAAGTGATTGTTTATACGAGTACGAGTCTGTAAAAGAGGTACTCGCTTGCCGAGCGGGTAAATGGGGAAAACAATTTTGGAGTATGGAGTTAATTTTAAGAGTGCTTCGTTCATCTGCATGTGATTTCGGAGTTGCAAGTGCTTGTAATGTGTTGGTAAAGTGTTAACAATGTGTTTTGTTTAGAAAACGTGGGACAATTTCAAAATTTGCTTTTGCTTTGAGCGCCTGTATTTTTGTACATACATTTTGTAAACATTGTTTAGTAATAAATATATATAATAAATAAATTCGTTGCCGTTAAGTTTTATTTTTGAGATAAACAGGAACTGTATAATTGTACACACACATACATACAGAAATTAATTTTAAAAACTATTTAAAACACAAAGCAATTTGTTAATTTATTAAGCAATATACACCAAGAAAAGAAAACAAAACAATTTGGTAATTTATTAAGCAATATTCACCCAGGATATAATTAGGCCGCTAACAACTGCCTCTACGACATTCAACCTGGTCCAAGACCGCCAGACATCCTAAAATAGATTTGTGAAAAATCGAACATGTGGACCATTCTGCAAGATCACATGATTATTGTAGAAATAACCGCAATGGAGAGGAAGAGGAGACGATGGATATTAAGAAATCTTGCCAAATCACAATTATTCAGCTTGTAAGAATCATGAATTGAGCGCTACACTCATGGAAAAAACGAACGAAACCGGCCGAATACGTTATGAAACTCTGTTAAGCTTGCAAATGCTAAAAACCAAATTGATAATCTCAATTTTCGGAACGACATGATGACTTCATTTTCATACAATTAAACCATTCTAAAGTCAAGTACGACACAGCTTGATTTTAGTCCGCAGCATTTTTCTGATTGTAAGACTATTCTTGTGTCATTTACAAGGCGTCATACTCTTATGGTACGTACACACTTTGCAACGTGCTCTGCAACATATTTATCGTTCATATTTCATATTTTGACACACACAAGGCAACCAACAATTAAACCATAAGCGCAATATCGGTTCTGTATTTGGTATTCGCAACGAATATCGCGGGAGAAACATGGAAACAAATACACATATGCACAGATTGCGTGTTTTCAATGAACTAAAACAATGAACAGCGAAACAAACTATACAACCAACATCAATGCGACCTGAAAATATCACAATATTTTGATGTTTTCGAAACCTCGAATTCAAAATGAAATGAAACCATAAACACGAGTACAAACTATACAACCAACAACGAAACATGCCATTATTATTTGATTGTTCATTTCCCCGATGAAGTCAAATACTTTTACGTTACTTTGGAATAGGATTATTTTCTATACTGCCAAAAAGACCATAAAAGCAATTTATGCTGTCAGCATTTCATTCGAAAAATGTCGGGGTTAAAGTCACATATCGTCGGTTACAGGTTGATAACTTTTAACTCGCAAAAGAATCGAATCGGGTTTTTGATGTCAAAAGACTATGTTTATCCTTCTGCATTTTAGTACGTTTTATTTATATTTCCAACACGGTTTAGTAAGGAGTAATAACGTTTTTTTGTTGTCTCCTGAAAAGTACAAAAAAAATGTTAAGATTTGTAAACCTGTGACCGACGATATGATTTACTGCTCATTTAATATTATTACAAGACCAACAATTGACTTATGCCGCTTTCGTGGAAGATGGAGTCATGAAGTTCCGTTCCTACTGTGTCATGGGTGCTGTACACAACTTTACGTAAGCAGGCCTGCAAAAGTGCAGGTATTTCCAAAATGAACACCGGAAATTTAGTGGGACATTTGAAGTCTCTCGATTTGTTTGCATACGATTCTTATATCACGTTATCCGGGTGAACGCAACTGATTTGATGTTGCATGGGAATCTTGATGTCCTTGTTCCTGGTAGGATTCAAAGAGTTAGTAATGGGTGGAATAGAGAGGGTTTGGCTCTCAGGGTATTTCAAGCAGGAAATTGACGTTACAGGAAATTGGAAATACCCGTAGTTATTTCTGGCAGAAGTCTACGCCATCCTCATCATCCCCATCAAGAATAACAGGGGTTATGAAAATATATCTGCCGTTACATAACCATACTTCTCTAAAGGCCTTCATTTATTTTTATATAATTTCAGGGGTTGTCATGAGATAAATTATTTTAGAATTTATAACAAGCGGACACTGTGCTTGAAATTGAAAAAAGTGCAGGTGCTCTATTTGTACTAAAGAGTTCTTTGGCCAATCATCTACAAAAATGCCATAAAATTTCTTTTGCTAAAAAAGGACAAACAACAAACATTGATATTGGAGAATTGAAGAAATATCGGATGAGGAGTGTGAACAAAACAAAACAATTGATTCCGTTTAAAAGTGGACGAAAGGTCCACTTTAATTTTATGTTAACTTATATCGCTCCTTATATCGAAAACAAAAAAAAGTGTTTTATTGTTGTTTTCAAATATTAATTACGAAAGAAACTTTCTTTCGATTTTACAGGGACAGGCAGTTAATAAATACAATTTTAAGTTTTACTTAAAATTTGAAATAAACACCAAACAAGAAATTTTATTTAAAGGAAAAGGAAAGAAAAAATACAAATCGACTATAAAATAATCCATTTTTGCCTACGATTAATCGGTTAATTAATTGGAAAATGGTTGATCGAAAAGTCGAAAATCGATTTTCTGTCTTTTTTTGTGAAATACATAAGTGATCATGAAAATTTCTGGTCATTACGCAAATTATATAAAAATATTACTGAACACAATTCGTTAATTTTTATTTCATATTGACTTCATAATTTACCTTTTACTACAAAACTGTTTTTTCTGCCATAATATTCTTCAAACAATTTCATGGCAAACATTTTTACAGAAATTCGTTTTCTTTTCAGCAATTTTTGTTTGTTCTAAAACACGTTAATATGTCCCATTCAATTTTCTTGTTTAAGAACACACAAAAACTAAATATTTTCTAAGCAATTTATGCCCAAGAACAGAACTACTCGTACATACTTGATATTTTGGCGAAACATCGTCGTGTTGTCATGTTGTTGTAACCAAACTCCTGCTGTGACATGAAGGACTTGAACGTAATTTGTGTGCACTTGTGAATGAAAGTACGTGTGTGAGAAATTTATTCAATAATTTTGTGCAATATTTATAAAATTTTTGATTCACGAAACTGACTGGTCCAAGACTACAACAGACTAATTTGTCATATTGAAGTGTTATTTAGCCGACATTAAGTGTTGCAGGACCCAGGATAAATTCTCAATAGCACAGCGCGAAACCTATTTTTTTTGGTTAAACAAAAATTCATATATAAATAACTGGGTGGCATTTTTTGGTTGCTTTAAAAGAAATTCAGTTAAAGTCGTCTTGCTGAATATTTTTCATAAACTACAAAATACTCGTATGTATGTATACATATTTAAGTATAAATCTGTGTGTATGTATGTATTTATATGTATGTAAAAATATTTTTTTAATTGCTTATATTACGCATTTCAATATGTAATTTATTTTAATTGCAATCTTAGTTGCCTGGTTTTCTTTTAAGAATTGTAGTTAAAAGAGCTTTTTCATTTCCACCAGCAAAATGTGTACTTTTATAATTTGCAATTATAATGAAAATTTTAATAAACGTTTGTATGTACATACATATATGTTTTTTTTAATTTTCAATTAATTGCGAGTACAAGTACTAAAAAGTTTTTCAAACACTTGTGTTGTATGATGCTATTTGTTGTACGTACAATGAATTGAATTATTATTATTGTACTTGTGTCTACTATTAGCCAAGTATTATGAAGCAATCGAAATAATAAATATGTGTATTATTTATAAAGAAAATTAAATAGAATAGAAATCGTATACTATGTATGTAGCAGAATGTGAGACCAGACCGTATGCCAAATTCGAATTAGGGGTGGTACAAGAAATGGCAACGACGTGGATGAAAAGAGGATATATTTATCGCTTGTTTGCTGCCAGGACGTCATAACTTTAATCGCTTCACCTTTCTATGGGATATGATAATTTTTTTTAAATACTTTTTGTAATTTTATGCAAAAAACAACAAATAAAATTTGAACATTTTGTGGATCCCCGTAGACTAGTGGATAGTGTACTAGGCTGCTAGTCAGGGGGACGCAGGTTCGATTTCTGCCTAGGCCCTAGGCGTTTCTGCAGAGAAGCCAGAAAGGTTTCGCAGATTGTGTTTGTCTTTAAAAAAAAATACTAAAATACACATACGCCTCTATTGTATGCACAATTTGAAAGTAAACAAATTGGAACAAAACACTTTAAACAATGGCCTATCTACAGAACTTAAGCAAGTGAACAATGTGCAAAATTACAAAAGTTTTACACAGCACAGTGCTGGTACAGTAAATTACTTTAGAACAACACTAACAACTACAAAAAAGGCATGTAAATCAGAAATCTAATAAATTTAAAGATTTTCAAAATAGATTGCTCATCTGGACAACAAAAATAATGTTAGAAATGCCTGAAATAAATGGAAATGAAAATGAAAATGGAAATTGAAATTGTACTTTAAAATTCCAAAGCATGCAAATTACAGATGTCTTAAAGCGATTACAAGAAATGAAACTTTACACAGAATTAAAAATCATTGAAGTGGGTTGCAGTGGTCCAGAATCATGCCACAGCAAGAACAGCGCAACTCACAATGATGGTTAATTATTTTAAGAAAGAAACTTAAGTAGCTTTTTAGCTGTTTTGAAGTGCTTCTATTTTTTTCGTTTGTACGGAATCCAATAATGATGAGTTTTGCTTTGCTGCTGCATTTAGGCACGAAGCTGGTTGGGTCAAGGCTATATATATTGCCATCATTTTGTATACTTAGTATTAACATTTCTGTGTTTGAAGTTAAATAATAATAAAAAGAATACAGTAATTATGCTTAAGTGAAGGACTTAAGTGGATAATTCTGTTCACATAAGTGCTGTTGCAAAAATCTTAAAAAAAAACTTAAGTACTTTTCTTTATTAATACACACATGTATTTAGCTCGAAACATATAAAAATTTTTATTCATAAGTATTTACAAGATCCTATTACGAAACGTTTATAATACTTAAAGAGTTTTCTTTCTTTCGGCAGATTTTTCGATACACGTTATGTAGTTGCAAATAAATAACATACTCGTCTGTTTTATTAGTAATTTAAATTGTTCACTAACATACGAGTACACAAATATGTACATAATTTAACTTCCTCTTAACATTAATTTCGCATACAATTTTTGTTTAATAGCAAATCTGCAGCCAAACATAAACAATCTAAAATCATCATTCTCATCTTCCTGCACACACCCCACACAAGAAATTCTTAAAAAAAATAATAATAATAAAATCAATTAATTGTCTTCGTTTTCATTTTGTGCTTCAACAACGACTCGTCCGTCGTAAATCATTCATAAAATTCACAAATTGTCAATAATTAATTTTTAAAAGTTTAGTTGGAAAAATCCATAAAGTATAACAAACGCGTTATTTGCATCATCTGAAAAATTAAAAAGATGATCGTTAACCTGTTGCCATAAAATTTCGTATTTGAAATTTAATTGTCCCTATTAAATTGTGTGTAAATATTGAGAATTTGGTAGTTGGCTATTAAGGCGGAATATGCAAAAGAATAGAATGTTTTGTTTGAAATTTTTTTAATTAGTTTCATATATTTGATGGCTTTTTATTTGAAGTGTTCACTACTTTATTTCTTGTAAACCGGAACGATCACTTTAAAATCGATCGGGTTCTATCACACACATATCGTTCCTTTATTGCTATGTAGTCATATCTCAAAAAACGGGTTTTCAGAGTTAAGAATGCAGAAATATTCTTCATATCGCTTTTTATTTTGTGTGAAAAATGTATACAAATATCTTGTTTACGCACCTCTTGAGAGGAGAATACTTTTTTATTTTATTTCCATTGTTATCGATTTTCTGTGAAATTATGGATTACTGGTTGATTGTGGCCAATTTTTTTTGCGCACATCGAATTCTCTAAAAGTTTAAGATTTTTCAATTTCGTTTGTGTTATTATGGGTTTCTGGTAGATTTAGGGCGCTTTTTATATACGATATTCGAATATACACTAAATAACAAAATTTCGAAATAACCAAAATTTTTAACAAGATTTTGACTTCTTTAGTGAAGCTGTACATTTTTGCAGAACTAAGAGGATTCTTGCTGAATTTTCAAAAATGTTTTGAATTTCATATTCGCGGAAATCGGGGCATATTTTGTACATTATTGAATATTATTGAATATTCCCATATTTACACTAAACAACTTTATTGCATGCAACTTTCTTCCTTATGTGGGAAATTCAGAAAAAGAAAATGTATACACTTCTATTGTTAACTTAAATTTAAAATTGCACTTGTGTGAATATGGAATATGTGTGAATGTGGAATTTGTATTAATATTCGTATTTGTATTTTTATATGCTTTAAGACAAAGCAAATAAAATTTTTAAGTTTTTTATTTACACACACATTTGCTGACATTAAGATACTTTGGAGAATTTTGTTTTTCTCGGAATTTAAAAAAACATTATTTTTTTATCTTTTGATAAAATTTCCGCTTGTTAGTGCGATTATTATTATTATTATTACTCGTATGTTGCTTTTCTAATTGCCTGTTCGCCGATATCGAAAGAAAATTTTCTTTCGTATAATTACATATAAAACAAAAACAAATAATTAATGTTTATAAGTAATTAGTCGAACTTTTATTAATATTTTATATATTGAAACGATTAATTTTGGCTCAAGTTCAAACCCTAATTTACCCATTTATTTATTCTAATTTTTTTTTTTTTTTTAATTTTTATTAGAAAATTTTTTAATAAAAATAATGAATTTATCCAAAAAATTTTCTAATAAAAATCAAAAAAAAAAAATTAGAATAAATAAATGGGTAAATTAGGGTTTGAACTTGAGCCAAAATTAATCGTTTCAATATATAAAACAAAAACAAATATTTAAAAGTTGTTTTTGTTTCAAATGTGATAATACGAAGGTTAGGTTAGGTTGTACAGGCTGCCGATTTCAAGCAACCGGTCCACTTGGGTCCAGGAGAATAGGTCCCTTTGTGATGCCCGTTATGGATAGCGAGAAAAAAAAAATAAAAATATTGGCTATCCTATATTCTGGTCAGTATTGAACCAACCGGTTTTCCGAATAAACTTGTTTATTCCCTTCAGATTGCATTCCGTAAGGTCTGCGAGTTCGGGTAAAGTTGAGTTACCTAGATACATGGCTCTGTGATGGGACAGAGCTGGACATTGACAGAGGAGGTGCTTTACGGTTTCTTCCTCCTCCTCATTATGACAACTTCTACAGAAGTCGTTGAAAGGGAGATTTAGTCTATTTGCGTGGGCACCTATGAAACAGTGCCCTGTTAGGACAGCCACAAGTATACGTAGCTGATGTCGAGGGATCCCCAGAATGATGGCTGATTTTGCTCGATCATAATGGGGCCAGGTTAATCTGGAGACAGCACATGTGGGTTCATTGAACCATCTAGCTTGTGCTAACCCTATAAGTTTCTGTTGAATAAGAATTTTGCAACTTTTTAGTGGGGCTCCCACTAGCCGGTCGGTGTCCCATTCTTGTAAACGAGATCCCTCCCTGGCTAGCTTGTCCGCAATTATATTGCCAGGCACATTCGCATGCCCTGGTACCCAGATTAGCTCGAGGTTGGAATGTGACGCCATCTCGTTTAGGGATGTCCGGCATTCCTTTACCAGTTCGGATGTTGTGTAAACACCCGATAGAGCGTTCAATGCAGCCTTACTATCGGTACATATACGAATATCCTGCCTATATACCCTATTGTACCTTAACCAGTTAGCTGCCCTTTTTATGGCCGATATTTCGGCTTGAGTAATGCTACAGAGATCTGTGAGCTTGAAACGTATCCTCTGCTGAAATTGAGGAATGTATATGCCCCCTCCCACCCCTACACCTGATTTGGATCCGTCAGTGTAAACCTCAAGCACTTCCGCTCGGTAATTAGGATCAATGAATGGAGGGAGAGTATCTGAGATTGACACTGCGAATCTTTTCTCGGGCATAAGGTAGGGAGAACGGTAGTCAATAAGTTCGGGAAGGTTTTCGAACTGTCCTATAATGTTCGCATGTCCATCACCTAGTGATTTCCATGTTCCGGCGGCACTGAGCCTAATTGCCGAGTTCATAGCCAGTTGTTTGACCATTAGATCGGCAGGAAGCCAGTGTAGCATTGTGAACAAGGCTTTTGATGGGGTGGTGCGAGGTGCGCCTGTAATCATCAAGGCCGATGTTCTTACGAAAGAAGACCGTTATTCGAATCATAGGTTTCTGGAGAAGTTATATGATTCAAAAATATTAAGATTTCTAATTCCCTGAAAATTTTGTAACATTTCTGGAATGACGCCAATATTTTGAATGTTTTCGACTTCTTTACTTAAATTATGTAATTCTAATGGATTTGTGGGAATTCTTTTTTTACATTTTGTGCTCATTTCGAGCAGTTTTGCTTATAGCTAACTCCAGAATTGTTTTCCTTTTTTTTAAGAATTTTTAAAATTTTTCCAGAATTCACTCTGGCGATAGTTTTTTCTGCACCTATGCCATTTTCTCGGAACTTTTTCGATATCAACGTGTTGTTGCGAATCTTATTCATTTCGCGATATTTCTCTGTTTTTGAATTTTTTAATTGCATAATTTTCAAAAGGAAAAAATAAATGCTTTTTTGGTAAATTTAAATTTTTTTATTTACACACACATTTCGGGCACCGAATTTTAAATTTCTTTATGAATTTTCTTAGTATTTGCTGACATTAAGATACTTTGGGGAACTTAGTTTTTCTCGGAATCTCAAAAAAAAATAAAAATTGATATTTCGACAAAGTCGTCTTTTAATTCTTTTAATTTTCTGCACCGAACATTGTTTTTTTAATCTTTTGATAAAATTTCCGCTTGTTAGTGAGATTATTATTATTATTGTTGTTATTATGTTGCTTTTATAACTGCCTGTTCGCCGATATCGAAAGAAAATTTTCTTTCTCTAAAGAGCAATGCTTTTTCTAATTGGTTTCAATAACTTTTTCTTGATGTGCATTTAATATATTTTTTTTCTTAATATTTTTTTCTGCTGACGGCTTTTCTTTCAACGTTTCTTTATTGGGACCTGTTAGTTTCTATTTGTTAATTTTTTTTATCCGTTTTACAATAAATGTTTAGATTTAAATTTGCTAAAGATCCCGTGAAAACTCGCTTGTGTTTGTTTGTCTTTCGGTTGATGTTTGGAAAAGAATTCTTAAGAAAATAAATTTTATTTGATTGATTAACAATATTGATATGAATGAATATAAACACATGCATATATGTACATACATATGTATATGGATTTACGTGTGTGTGTGTGTGTGTGTGTGTGTGTGTGTGTGCACATCGAGAAAATGCTTGTGAATATCTTGTGCAGGAGGTGTTGCAATATATTAATTCCTTATGTAGTCAGTCCAAAATGTGGAAGAGCCCTTAACTCGCCATTTCCGATTTTCATGAACATTTGTATGTACTTTTAAATTAAAAAGTTTTTTATTGCGTATTGAAATACCGTAGTAAAACCACTTTGTTAGTCACATCAAAAATAAAAAACATTGTGGCCCAAGGGACGCACCAAATGTGAAAACCTGGTATAAGTACTTGCATACGAGTGTGGGTACTCAAATGATAGAAAATTTTTCCCTTTGTTCAAATTAGTAACTTATTTTCAAATCTGGGAAATGTATCATAAATATTTTATTCATCCCATAATATATCAACACTAAGAGGCAAAGTATTTCGCTCAGTGTACATCTTGGTTTGTTCCTTACCAGGAAATTTCTTATATAAAGTTGAGTTTGGACTGTAAACGTTTAATTTTTATAGATCACCCTAAAATTTAAGAGTTTTTAATTTTAACGATTGGTTATTGAGTTTTGTTTTGAATTTGATATTTTCGCTTTTCTGTAGCTTTTGCCAAAAAACTCAAGAGGGTTTCATCTGAACGATATACAGAACAGTATATCGATTATGTTAATCGGATCAAAATCTATTGAGCTGCGGGTCTTTAAAGTTAAAAGAAGTGAATTTTTTAGGTTTCTCAAAATTTATCAGATTTATTACGACAAAATGAAATTATAAATATATTTTAAGTTCAGAAGTCAGAGATACTCTTTTCAGGTTTAGCAAAATAAACATAAAATTTTCAAAATCCCACGTAACAAAAATGTGAATTCAGCAAAATCAACAACTACTACGAATTTCTTACGCTAAGAAAACCACAATTTAATAAGTTTTTAATATTTTCTTAAATTTTTCGATTTATTTGAACATCATATTTTTTATCTTTCTTAAACAAAATACTGTTTTGTGAAACTAAAAAAATAAAATTTATCCACATTGAAAAATAAAACTTAAAAAACGTACATTTCTAATCTTTGGTTGTTTAGCTGCAGAATGATGAATTTATCCTCATTAAAAAGGATCTTATTAAAAGAAGTAACAAATACAAACTTTAACTATATCACAAGCCAGCCACACGAAGGAGATTTCTGAAAATCCGATTTAATGATGGATTTCTAATCAATTTCAACATTTTCCTCAAACTCTTCAGCTTCCGAATGAGACTGTTCACTACCTCTCTCCGTGGGCAAATCACGCTTGCTTGTGCTGCTGGCAGGAGTTGGGTTATGGTTGCTGGTAGTGCTGTTGTTGTGGATGTTGGCGTTTATAGCGGGACTTGAACTGGGCGTGCAATGATTTAAGTGGGTGGGTGAAGAAGAAGCTGACGAGGTGTTGAGGTAGTGGGAGGGCAGAGATGTTTTAGAGTTTATGGCAGCAGCTGATGGTACGTGACTTGGCGGTGGTATAGGCTGGGGAATTTTCGCATTTGCCGGTGCATGAGCATACGGAAAGTAGGAAAAAGGTACTTGAGGTAAAGAAACACCCACGCCATAAGCCATTTGCAGCTGATGACGATAGAGGCTTATAAGAGCTGGATCTAAGCCATGGCCATAACTGGCAGCGGTATGTGGAAACATGTGGGCGTAAGCGGTGGTGCCATCTTCTCTGACCAGCACTTGCACGGGAACACGTTTACTGGCAGCAGCATTCATCAAAGCGGCCTCATGTTGTTGTATCTGCTTGCGCTTTGTCTTATAGCGGCGATTTTGGAACCAAATTTTTACTTGAGTTTCGGTTAATCTTAACGATTTAGCCAGCTCAGCGCGTTCGGGTCCACTGAGGTAACGTTGTTGGGCAAAACGTCTCTCCAATTCAAAAACCTGAGCGTGACTAAAAGCAGCTCTCGAACGTTTCTTGCGATTTAAATTTCCTCCTTGCAAATCATCCTGTAGGGGAGATAGAGAACCATCATTGGTGGGTGAGGTATACAAAACTGAAGAACTGCCAGAAGGCGGCGGGGAATCACAATCTAATATTGGAAAAATAAATAATAATTATTGTTAAATATTTTACACAAATTATGTTCGAAATCTTTTAAAATAAATTAAGTTAGTAAAGAAGTATAGAATGAATTACGTAAAATGATTAAAATAATTCATTTTAACATAATAAAGCGATTTACCTGAATCATTGCTGGCACACCTTCTCATGTCTATAGGACAGTCAACACGACCTCCAGACAAGGCAGCACTAAAGTAACCCAACTTATGGGCCATATAATCCGCATGATTGTTATTATCTAGCCCGTAAAACGAGGGACGAAAATCACTAGATCTAATTGCGTGATCCGATGGACTGTTATCGGGAACATTATTATTTTGCGATGAACGGCTGCATTTGTAATTCACATAATTTTTTAAATTTTGTTCATCCGCCCGCATATTAACGGCCGTTAATTCCAATTCGGATTCCGTCCGTGACAAGCGGCGCTCGGCATTATTGCCGGTTAAAATATCGTTAATCGAGAATGGGGTAGTTAGCACTTTACCGATGCCGGATAAACCACTATTAGCACTTTCCATATTTGTTAACATTTTTATGTTTTTCTTTTTTTAATTGGTATATTTATATTTTGTTTCTCAATTCTATTAATTATTTTTTTAATTTTAACTTTTAACAAATTTCTAAATAAACGTCTTCACTCTCTAAATGCCACTGGGGGTTTGTAGTTGATTCTCTAACATCCTCAGATTTAAATACTGATCTTTCTCTGCCGAATATACAAAATCCACTCAAAACTCTTTATTCAAATTTCATTCAACTCATTAAGAAATCTAAATGTGTATTTGCTCATTAGTCTCATCCAAAGAGGTTGCTTTATTTTTAAACTGTTTGAAGATTTTCATTGAGGCAACCACCACCACCACATCAGCATCACCACCCTCCAGACTGAAAAAGAAAAATAACACATGTGCGCACTGTGCGCCACTTTTCTTTGCTCTTTGAGTGGTTTTTCTTATTTCACTGCTCTTCTAAAAACTGTTTACTGGTTGGTTGGCTGTTTGTTTATTCTCCTGCTTTTTTTTTAATGTATCAGCTTCTTTGCAATGAAGTGTTTATGTTACTTTCAATACTCTTGGAACATAAACAACTAACTGAATTTGTTGCAAGTGTATATTCAATACTTACCTTCAAATTTCAGGATTATAATGCCTAAAAATAAATCCTTTTCAGATTTGTTTATATTAAACAACAATTGCAATTGGTTTCAAATGTGGTACAGTTTTTAGTTTATAAAAAAGTCAAACATTAATTTTGGATACATGAATATTGTAAATGATTCTTTCAAGAAACAAACGACTTTAAAGCAGAGGTACGGACAGATACACTTTTATTCCGAAATAAAAATTTAATCCAACGAGACTAGTCTGGAAGTCATTCTTTTCAAATAAACCAAAAAAGCTAAAAAAATTTTCATAAATGACGGAGGTCTGAAGGAAGAAATATTTCAAAAAATAAAAACAAATTAATGAACTTATCCTGTTTTGAAGACTCTTAAAAAATTTAACTAAGGAAATGACAGATAGAATTGTGTAAAGGGCAGAAAAATAAAATTTTCCCACCAGCAATAAATAATTCTGGTTTTCTCGGGAAGAAAATTTTGGATTTTTATAAAATATTTGTAAAATTTCAATCTTGCTATTGGAAATATATTTGGATAAACTTTGATTTTTTGTTGAACTTAACGATTTTCTGATGAATTTGAGGTGATTTCGATTTTTTCTCTCTTGATTTTTTTATTTCTAAAATTTCGATCTTTTGTGAAATTTTGAATTGTTTGAGAAATATAAATTTTCTGATTTAGATTTTTTAATGTGAACATACATTCGAAGCTAACCCCATAGACTTATGGCTACTGTTGGTGGTACCCTCGATTTTTAGAAAATTTCGCAGCTTATTCGCTTTTTTATGTCTTTTTTTACTTTCTGTGGTCGTCAAGTCAAAGTTGGCCTAGAAACTAAAACATGTTTTTGATTTTGCGACTTGTTTTAACCATTTGTTTTGTGAAAAAATATTTTTTATTAAGTTTTCGAGTTTCAAAAATTAAAATAAATTTAAAAAATATCTTCTTGGAATTAATTCAAGTGTGGAAGCTTGTGGATGTACATATCTATTAGGTTTTGGTTGCAACCTGATTTAAACAACTTTTTCTTGCCTTAAATAACTTGTTGCATACCTCAATTGTTTTTTTTTGCATTAGGAGAAGCCGATCTTTTTTTTAAATGATTATACTTACGATGAATTTTAAGAAACTTTTCACTAAAAACCATAGATTTAAATGGATTTCGAGCTTGGGGAAATCACAAAGTATGTTACTTAGTTGTAGTGACTTATTTTATCTACAATTACACAAAGTTTTCAATTACAAATCATGACCTATGTATGTATGTATATGAATTGCTGAGATGCTGCTGTCAGTAGTCACAAAAATAGTATTGAAACAGTGAATACGAATAGGTATGTAAATAAAAAATAAAATATTTAGCAAACAATTGAATGATAAAAAAGCCTAAAATTTTGTGCCTAAATGCAAAGGCAATTTGTACAGTTGATTTCTTGTGTTTTAAAACGTTGGTGTTATTAGCCTAATTCAAAATATTTATTACTTAAAATATATGTAGATATTATTAGAACAACTTTGATTTTTTGTATATTAATTTTGTTTCCATTAATTCAAATCGATCCCCTAATGAATAGGTAGGTATGTTTCATAATTAAAAAAGATTTAATACCTACATGAATGAATTAAAAAAAAATTAAGAAAATGTCCTACATCTACATGTATGTATGTACATATTAGATATTTCCTATCAAACGTAAATTATGTACATAAGTACATGCTTTCTATAACTGAATTCTTAGAATACTTTGAAGAACCACCACAAAATATATAAAATTTTCAAATAAAACTGAGTATATTACTCAAGCGAAACGATTGGTTTAAGTAGGAAGAGCGCAACTGAAAAGAAAATGATTGGGCGAGAGAAGTCATCGAAAATACAACAAAATAAAAATGGTTGCCTGAAAACAAGAATGACTGACTCAGTTAGTAATAATCTAATAACAACAACAAATGCTCACACACACTCGTAATAAAAAGGCACTTCATAACTGAAGAATACTCTCTTTAAATGAATGAGTGACTTTTCCCTTAATTCACAGGGGAGTTTAATTATCAAATAAATTGCTGTTACTTTTGTGCCATATTGTTACAAGTAACACTGTTCTACAGTAAAAATACCTAATACAAATAAGGAACACACGACGACAACACATTTCGTCGCTAAACAAAGTCTCAAGAACAAAATGAAAATTTCTATCTTATTTAATTGGATAGTGCGAATTGGGACTAAGTAAATTTAATGTACTTCTTCAATTATGGAATCTGATATTTCCCGAATTATTCTAAATTTATAAATTAATTAATTAACAAAAGATAATCTATACATAATGTCTAAAGCTTTGTGTACAACAAAATTTAATTTTGCAAATTACTTTTTATGCAACTAGGTGTTACTTTTGTACAATGGGGAAAATTTTATTTTAAAGCATACTAATACAAAATATTATACTGAGACTCGGTTTAGATTTACGTTCTTGACAACAGGCTTATGTTTAAGACGTTTGAGTTGGGACTCTACATACTCTGTGCTTTACACCACTTGAAATTTGTATTTTTATAATTGAATTGTATTTATCTACATACCTACACACATACATATGTAACGAAACTTTTCATCTTAAAGACATCTAATTAACTTAATATTTGCACACGAGTCAAAGGTCGGCAACAATGTAGTAGTAGTTTGAATTCGACGTCTGTTCTATCTGCTTGCCCATCTAAATTGCGATTTTAATTTTTTTTATCTATAAAATATTATTTATTATTCTTAAGAACGGAAAACTTGTTTTCAAAGAAAAATACAACAACATTCGAATTAAGCATATGAAAATTATTTATAAGTAAAAGTTTGTAGAACAGTGTAATCATTACAAAGTGTAATAAAAGAGAGTACCTATAATGGGTGATTGAGTTATAGTGATTATTTATTTATTTCTATTGTATAAAAAGACCTTGGCTGTTATTATTTGTCTGCGAATTTATTTCTGTTTTTGTTATTATTATTGTTGGCTTTGTTACATTCAAGCTATACAAGCTTTTTAATGATATTTGAATGACTTTTTATGTTGATGCTTGTAGATATTTTGTAGGTTTTTGTTGAATTAGAGTGCAAAATTTTTGTTGCTTCAGGCCAAAAATATTCATTGAATTGTAGTTAAATTCGCAGTAGTTGATTGTGCGGTTGCTATAAAAGTGGCTGCTTGTTTTATTTGTGGTCACCTCTTTTGTTTGGGAAATAAAAATTACTTTTTTCCAATGCTAAGATACAATAAGTAGCAGTTGCGGTTAGAATTAAAGCGACAAACTACATTTCACCTATAAATTTTATAGGAACCCTTTATATCGATATAGGTATGTTTTTAGACTATATCGACAACTACCTTTTACAGCTCGTTGGACTTTTCACGAATTATGTAGTCTTATCTGGGAATTCTTAGCATCACTCTCTCTTAGTAACATATTAAAAAAAACTTACAGTATTAATTATAAGTCCAGTACAAATTTTTAACACCCTCTTCACAGCAAACCTTTCTGTCCGAAAAATGATGCAGAGATCTAGAAGACTTTTTTATGTACAGGAAATAAAATATTCAACGCATACCAAGTAGTAAAGGAAACCAGACATAGTTTCGGGCTAAAGGCAGAAAAAACTAAGCAGTTTTATGGGATGAGATATTACATGCTTATAAAATTTTTTCATACATTTCCCCAAATCAATTAAATAAGCCCATTGTCAGCTTTCATCAATAATATTGCTCAGAAAAGGCAAATACCAAAAATAAGACAGTTGAAAATTGTCGCCCGTCGCTTTAATTATGATTCAAGTTCTTTTAAGAAGAGGGGTTGTTTAGCATGGTGAAAAATTTTCTATTATGTTGACTTTTTCATGCCATTATAAGGAGATGATTCAAGAACAATGGTAGTAGTAATACTTGTACGTACGTACTTGTTAATTATGTTACAATTCAATGGCTTTCAATAATACTCGAATAATTAGGATACGATTATTTTTGTCACAATCTGCAACACAGTTGCGGCAACGGTGTGTGTCTACAGCATTAATTCGTAAGGGCTATTGAAACTGAGTGTTTTTGTGTCGTGGTTCTTAAATTAAGTTAAACAGGAAGTTTAACGTGTGAATTAAAGCGAAAAGCAGTAAATAGGATTAATTGCACACAAATATGTTCTTCATGCAAGATCTTAGGCCTATTTTCCATGTGACGCGTGTCTGAAGTACACCTTGGTATTATGACAAGTATGAAAACATAAAATACAACTAATTCAGCAACCAACAATAAATGCGCATAAAAAAATCACTTGAATTAGTGTCAATAATCTCTCCTTTTTTGTGTTTGATTAACAATGTCGCTTTTCTATGATCTATTAGCATTTTCAATTAATGCATTCTGAAAGTATTTGTTGTGTAAATATTTGACAAGTTTAAATATGAAACCATTGATCCCTTAATGTGGTCCTTTGTTGTTTCTTTTTTGTGGCTTCTTTGCTTGTTGGTACTAAACCACTTAATTGTGTTTAAGATTTCATTTGTTTTTTTTTTCTTGTCATTAAAATTTATTTAGTATTTTGTTGAAATTTAATACCTCTTGGATATCAATAAGAATTTTGCATGATGAGCAAATATATCATCAATTCTCACAAGTGCTCCTTGAGCAACTGATAGCAGCTTATATATTATATTAATTCTTAAAGTTTAATAATAAAGAAAACAACTAAGAATCTAATATATTCTTTACCAAAATACGAACTAAATAAATAATGTTTCATTATGAAATTTATATTAATCGAGATTGCCTCGATATCTTTTTTCAAAGATTTAAAAACTTTTGTTTGTTGAGGGTTTTTAGCTAGTCTATATACATGCATTTCATTGGTGCTTAAGCCAAATCATCAGTAGACCTTAAACCTAATTTTTAAATGTTTCAAACCTCTTTACTTATACAAAAACTTTTAAAAACTCAATAAGAGTTATAAAAATTACAATAGTATAAGCACAGTAATGCTTTGAAACTTATTCAAAAATCCCAACAAACAAATTATTATATTCGATATGAATCTATTTTATTTTCTTTACAACCTTTTTTACAATTAGACGCCCTTTGGGTGACAATAAAAGTATTTAATAAGGCAAAACGGAAAATAAAATGTTAACTAGGTAATTATGAAATTTATATTAATCGAGATTGCCTCGATATCTTTTTTCAAAGATTAAGCACCAATGAAATGCATGTATATAGACTAGCTAAAAACCCTCAACAAACAAAAGTTTTTAAATCTTTAAATAATGTTTCTGAAAAAAATGTTAATGTGTAACGTAACGTCATCATTATTGGAGTAAGAACATTTTTGTAATCTTTTCTACTTTTATCATTTATTTTTTTTATATTATTTTAGCGATTTGAACAAATCTTTGGACATTTATCTCGCAATTTTTGACTCATTTTTGTAATATAAAATTTTGGATTTTCAATCATTTTGTATTTTGCGCAAGATTTTGATTTTTGTTAAAATTACAGTTTGTTGTTTTTTTTAGTCTTTAGGTTTTTGAAGAATGTAAGGGTTGTTGCATTTTTGGTAATTTACGTAATACTTCTATTATAGTGTGAAATGACCTTTAAAAGCATGAATTTGTGTTTTATACGATTTTTTAGTGAACTTTTACTATGTTGCTTGTTACTTCCGGCTTTGCAGTGCGACATGCTACGACTTCGATACTTTTAAAGTAATAAAAATAAATAATTAAAAATAATAACAATAAATTGTCACTTCCGGTGTTTGCAGCGTAACAATAATTCACGAACCTTTTGAAGAAATTCACATCACACTTTGAAAATTTTAGAATATTATTAATACTTTTCAAACTAATTTCGAAATTAATAATAGTTAGACAGTTTTTTTTAATTGTCACTTCCGGGCTTGCATTGCGGCAAACTAACACCTCAGAATTTTTATTTATTTATATATTGGTACATATTCTATAAATTAAATTTGCAGAATATGGTTGCACAAAAATGGCGCCGGTAACTAGACTATACTCGTATGTCCATGATGTTATTAACAGTATTTTAAAAATATTTTTGTGGCTGACTATACCCGATCTATGCCTTCAGATAGGAAATAGTAGCAACGTGGTTGTCAACGAAATTCCACAAAAGAACCGCAAGACCATACGGTTATCCGTGGAAAATCATTAAACCAGTGCGAGCGAGACGAAGGCCAAACAACACACGCAAGCCTGACCGCTCTTAAGAAATAATTACTATGACGCGAGAGCTGTTCTGCAGCCCAGAGCTGCTTAACGACTGTCGAAATTATTAAATTTTGTGAAATTGTCTAGTTTTTGTAGATAAGTTCTCCCTCACGATTTTATACCTATTTTATATTTCTTTTCGATTTCTTATTTGCGAAAATTCATCTTTTTTTCTCAGTAAGGCTCTCATTTAGCTCGTTTTGGATAAATACATGGATATTTTTGAGGAAATATAGCTGTGATAAAATCATATATATTTTTTTTAATTTTTCATATCAATTATGAATTTTGCAAATGATTAATTTTTTTCAATTTCAAATTTTAGTAATACTTTTATATGTATGTACAGTATTTTTCGTTTAGCTGCACATTCAAGTTTGTAGGAAAATTCGTGCCCATAAGCAAAATTTTCTGTTATGCAGTTTCACGTATGCTGCTAAGTGAATTTACTTATTTGCCTAAATATGTTCTTATGTTAAAAAATGGCTTTTATTGCAAAAATAAATTTAGTCTAACTACCTATAAGCATAAGAGTTCTGAAAACTTTTCAAATGTTGTTCATTTATTTAGCATTTGATAGTTACTCCCTTGGAGGACAACAAATGTGGAACCGTTTTTAGAGATCTACTGATGGATTGGCGTTAGCAGCCACCGAAATTATGGCATATAGATTAGCTAACCACAACAAATCAATTTAACTGTTTTTAATTTATTATTAATGAAGGCATTAAAAAACGAAAACAATTCATTAAAACAATAAAATATGCACTTATGTACATACTAAGTAGAATGAATTCGGATTTTATTAAAACGAAAAATTAATGCCGCCGCCAAATCAGTATTGGCTTCGTTCCCTGGTATGCACATGAAGGTGGTTCGAAAAAAAGTTGAGCCAGTCACCCCTGGGATTATAAATTAGTTGAAAACAATTTCCAAAAAAAATTTTGGCACGCTTTTAGATACCGCCCTTTTACTTTTTTGTACACTTCCTCGCTGGTGACTTTTTAAGCCAACATCAAATTCTGGGCGCCACTTATGCCTTCTGGGATCCTTCCCCCTAATATCATATTTTTTGCACGTACGCAATTTATTTTCTAACAAAAATTTGCCATTATACACAACAATTTGTATTTTGTGCAGCTAGACAAAAAATGCAGTCAAGCGAAATGCAGCTAAACGAAAAATACTGTATATGCTTATTTATATATTTTTATTTTTGAATTTTTAGTTAAATTAAATTTGTTTATGACTTTTCGATTGGTTTATTTTTTTATATGCATTTTGTGCGAAATTTAAATTTTTTATGACATTTCGGTTTTTGGAGAATTTTCATTTTTTGAGTGATGCCAAAAGGCTAAATTTATTTTTCTATCATAAACAAAACATGGGCGGTATTCAGTGTTTGGTGCAAATGCTCTTGCGAAAAAGCAAATGCAAAATATCGTAGCTTTTTTGTAATCCAACAACAAAATACACAGAGTTGCCGTTAAATTTCATAAAAAAGCTACGATATTTACACTTTCGCAAGAGCATTTGCACCAAACACTGAATACCGCCATTGTTATTCGGTGTATATTTGTGTAAGTATGTTTTTATATACCTTTTACTTAATACTTATTTCTATTTTAAATATATAAGAATTAAAAACATGTTTAATTGGTATTAATGAACATTAAGTATTTTAGTTTATGTTTTAGAAGCCTAACACACAATATCTAAGTGTATGAAGCTCCTGTCCCGTTTATAATTTTCAAATCGATTTTATATTCCAATTTGGCTAATTGTAGCCGACGTCTAATCACATACTCTTACACCCATTTATGCTCTTTGAAATGCATATATTCATGGTTCAAAGCTTCACTCGTCATTCTTACTGACGTTTTGTTTTAATAAAATTTGTAAATTTAATTTTTTCCAAGTCGAAAAGTAATAAAACTTATTGGTCTGTTCATACAGAAGACTACATTTTTCTCAGGCATATAATTCCAGCAGAGGTGTCCTCTTTAATTTTAAGTTCTACAAGGCACATGATGGCGCTCCGGCCACTAAATGTGGTTTAAGAATTAGATAAATGATTCGTGTTATTGCTAAGCAGCCCAACAAGCGTTTAACATTTGTCTATCAATATATCGCTCCTTTATTGCAACCTAGTCATATCTCAAAAAAAATGAGATTTTTGAGTTAAGAATGCAGAAATATTCATCGTATCGCTCATTTTTGTATGAAAAATTAATACAAACATCTTGACCGCAGAATACTTTTTTATTTTTCCATTGATGTGTGTGTAAATTTAAACTCGTTTTCTGACGAACGAGTTGTTTTTAGATATGACGACGTTGCAATAAAGGAGCAATATATAATTAAAATAAAATGAAATTAAAAGCTTACAAAGTGGATTGTAGTTTTAAGCTTTCATCACTCACTTTCTTCTCCAAAATAGAAAATGTGGGAGCAACAATATTTAAGCCGCCATTTTTCATTTTTAAATTACCCACATATTGGCGCCATTTTTCATTGTCATACACCTTTTAATCAAATTAAAATGGCTCAGTTTTATATATGATAACAACAATAAAAGCATTTTGTGTTCTTATTTCTAGGCTTTTCTTATTATCAAAATTACGTCAAAATTTTCCGCCATTTTTCATTTTATTTACAAAAATATGTATGTTCCAAATTTTCATATGAAATCAATAATTTGGAAAATTTTTTTTAGGTTTTTAATGATTTGTCCTTTGCAAAATTGATTTTTTTATAATTTGGAGCGATTTTCCACATCATAAAATATTAGAGATTTAAAATATTAAAATGGCCTTTAATTAATTTGTTTAAATTATTATAGAGAACATTATTTAAATTAAAATTTTAAAATATACCTGTTTCTTGCATTTACGCCTGATATATAGTAAATACAGTAGAATCTCGAAAAGTTGACTCGCGTAAAGATTAATCGCTCGGTTCAGTTAACCGAATTTTAACGTCCAATAAATGCTCCAAAAATTCAACTAAAATTTAACTTTTAATTAACTCTAAAAAGTTAACTTGGAGCTAACTTTTAATTACCTTTTTAGATCGTGTGAATTGTTCAAGCACATTCAATTCGTGTTGCTATTTTGCTATTCAAATCAGTGTGGGATGAATTGCCTCAAGATGTTCTTATAAAAGCGTGGAATAAGATGAAAAAGTGGGACGATGCAATAATGAAGACAACATTCCGGTGTCTAAATTGATTAAATCAAAAAGGGCTTACAACGATACACTTTGAGAAGTTCAATTGATACTGTCGAAGGTGGGTGATAATGTTGACATCAGCATTGATGACATTGAAAATTTGAAGCAAGGATCAAATTATAGAAGATAACGATGAATTTCGAAGTGTCCGATAATGTACCGACGGGTCAATTTCCGAGCAAGATATTCAACAACCAAAAGTAAGCTTCTCAAAAGCAGTGGAAACCTCGACTGCTCTCTTCAACCCACTCCGCACAAAATAATATCAAGAGTGAGAGAGTCAACAATGATTGTGAACTTTTAGTCAACCGCTTGAAAATAAATCTAAGTTTCTTTTGTTTAGTGATTGAAATAAATTTAATGTGTCATTTACGTAAAATCTATATTTTGGTTGTATTACTTTTCAAATTTAAAAACCGCTTAGAAAAGTTAATAGTTCGAAAAAGTTAATTATCCCTGGGAAATTTCGTTTAACTTTTTCGAGATTCTGCTGTAATAATATTTTTGTGTGCTTTTATTTATATTGTGGAATATGCATTAAAGCGATTACGCAGAAATACAGTGCAACTTCGATGTCAAAAAGAAAATCAAGGTCATTGTAATTACTGAAAAGTTGAAATAAACGCCCATAAAAATAATATAATTGCCTTTTTAAACAAATAGCTTTATTATTAAATTACCCTTATCATAGTTGGCGACATCGACGTCACGTTAACACAATACCAAAAAATTTGAGCTACTCGCTCTCGAAAAAAATTTTGTGCTACTGGCAGTCTATTTCTGTTCTCTAAGGTCCAGAAAATAACATGAGCCAGTCAATAGTAGTCAGTTAGTTTCGAAAACGGGTAGACAAGCCCCAATTTTTTGGTATTGTGTTGACGTGACGACGATGTCGCCAACTGGAATAAGGGTGAATGTTATTAAACCGCGTTACTGAGTTGTCAAAAACTCAAATGACACGAGAAAGTATTAATTAGAAACTTTAGCCACTGAAAATTTTCAAAAGCCACCGATTAGCCGATGTTGCGCAGCTGACACCGACGAATAGTTTTTATTTTATTTCAAGTGTAAAAACAAACGTAATATTACGTTAGATTAATGTTAAAGATTAATAAAAAAAACTTAGTAACACTTAAACTATTTTTAGAAACCATTTGCATTTGTTACACAAACCGAGGTACTGCAATATCGTTTGGTTGCGGATTTCGAACTCTTTCCGTGTTCAAATCCGGATGCGCTTACTAAAGCATATTACGGGGGAGCCCCCATACATTAGTAGATAACGTACTAGACTGTTGGTCTAAAAAAAAATTAAAAATATGAAAACGAAACAAAAATGCAGTGTCATACAAAAAGATCTCTGAAAATAAAATTATATTTCCAAACAGATTTATTTATGTGTATACATATCGATCCGCTCCTTTATTGCAATGTAGTCATATTAAAAAAAACTCGTTCTTCAGAAAACGAATTTAAAGTTTTCAATTTACACGCACCTTAATGGAAAAAGTATAAAAACATTTTCCCTCCTCAAGAGGTGAGTAAACAAGATATTTGTATGAATTTTTTTACACAAAATGAAGAACGATACGGAGAATAATTCTGCATTCTTGCCTCAAAAATCACGTTTTTTGAGTCATATCTCTTTTGCAGTAAATGAGCGATATATTAATTTTCACTTTCGGATTACCGTGACCAAAACACCAGAACTTAATATTTTAATAGCATTTTAAAAAAATTTGTTGCAACATTTGAAATAGACTCATACGAAATTTATTTCAATATCTTCCATTTAAAATATTTGAAATTTGGCAATTTATCTTAGAGTTCAAACAATTTTCTGTTTTGCCAGTCTATCACATTAAATGAATTTAAAATAAAAAATCTATTTCATGTGTGATCTGATCTGTGTGTATTGGATTCTTTATTAATTCATAAATCGTCAGTTGCAAGTTCATCAGTAGCAAAGTAATTTAGTGTAGTATAGTGCCATCAAATGCCAGATTCCATTAGTTCAGTTCCACTATCTGTTGTGATGTCTGCTACCGTTCGTGCGATTTCTTATTGTTTTATATTGAATTGAATAGGAAATGAATGAATGAACGATTTCGAATGAATGTCTGTTTCCCTGTACATGCGAGTACATCTGCGGTTAATTTTTATAATTTTTTTTCTTCTTTTCTTTCGTACTGAATGTATGAAATTGTACATGTTTTTATTATTTTTATATTTTCATTTTGGTTTGTGGTTGTTTCAATTATAAATCAATATAATCAAAAGAAACGATCACATTTTATTTTTAAGGAAGTATTTTTTTGTTTTGTTTTGGCTGCCGTGCATTTTTCCGTGCACATTTTTGGATGGGGTGAAGTTTTGTTTTTGTTCTGTTAATTGCTTGTAGTAGTGGTTGTTGTTGTAAGTAGTAGTTCTTATTTTTACAGAACCCGTTGAACAACAGCAAAGGTTGATTTCATTTCACTGTTGTTGTTGTTATTATTGTTGTTGCATTTCCTAAATGCGCCTTTCTGTTCAAGTCCAACTAATTTAATAAAGATAAAGTGTTTTAAATGTTTTCAGATCTTTTGTTGTTGTTTTTTTATACGAGTATCATTATTTTCAAAAATAAATAAAATGAAAACACTTTTGTTATTTTATTTTTGTAGTCTGTTTTCCCGGCGATATACGAATTTTAAACACCCACCAATGACTTAAGCTAAAAGTCGATAACACGCGTTGTATTGAAGTTACATGCAACGCTCTTTACGCGCCAAGTTTTTTGTTTTGATCAGCTGTAGTGTAAATATTTTTATCAAATAAAAATAACTTTTGCAAAATGGAAAGTGAAATTGGGAGCTTAAAAGAATTTATTTTAATTTATTGAGTTTATGCACATAATATTTTGTGCCATTGAACCCTACGAATTAATGAGCTTCTTCTCCATTGCACTTGCTTAATAAATTTATAAAATTAATAAACATAACAGAGATGAGACTCAGTACGTAAAAGTAGTCTATAACTAAAATGCAAATTTTGTTGACGAAAAAATTGTTTAAAAAAATTACTTTTAATGTATTTTATTCTTAAAATATTTCTATGGCCTTATTCACAAACGATTAATAAAGTTAATGTGTGCATTAAAACCGGGTTTCCAACATTAAACCTACTATAACTTTATTAATCGTTTGTGAATAAGGCCACTAAACTTTATTACGAAAGGTTTTTTTTAATTAAAAACGTTTTTTGGTACAAAAAATAGGTAAAAGTAATCTACGATACGAACATATTTATTAATAACATTGAAAATAGTATATAATTTGCCATCACTGGCTATCAACAACAACTAACATTTTTTAATGACGCTTGAGATGCGTACAAAAGTAGAAAGTAAAACTTCTTCACGCATTGTAAGCGTTTAAGCGTTCTACGCTTTGTGTTGTGTAACTTGTCACTGATTCTACTTTTTTGGCAGACGCTTAGAACACGTAGAACGTGTGGTATGCACTTTCAGCTTTAAACTGATTTTTATATATCTTCTTACACGTTAAATAAAATGTATGTTTGTATGTATAAAGATAAACTTAATAATCTTGGGTTAAATCCTCAGGCAGCCACAAGTCAAATTATTCTGCGGTTTACATTATTAACAGTAAAGAAATCGGATCGTGTGCAACAGATTCTAAAAGGTATTATCCTCGTGATATAACAAATATACTGACACGTGCAATTAGGTCTGAAACATAACTCAAAATTAACAAACAATGTTAAGTTTCATTAAACTGATTATTTTTCAAGATTGAGCCATTGCCGCTTGACCCGGCTTGATTGGCGATGATTTCAGCACGTTTTCCAAATCATCATAATTTTTTCTTATATTTACAATTTCAGCTATTTTTGAATTTTAAGCTTTTTCCAGTTTTAAGCACTTTTTCTACGATTTTGGGTATTTTATGTAGGTCTAAAATCGAGTATTGCTCCTTATTTACAATTTTAGAGATTGTAAAACTCTGATAAGTTTTATATAAATTAAATTAAATAATTTTTATTGCAAGTATCAATAAATGCCAAAACTTATCGTTTTTCGACGGATGTTAATCGAACCTCAAGCCCACCAATTATATGTTCATGTGATTTATCAACACATCTCGAGTAGAAAGTATTCATAATTATTAATTATAATTAATAAATATCAACTTTATTTACAGTTTTATGGGTTTCGAAGAAATTGGAAGTTTTTTAGAGTTTTGCTTCTTATTCAATTTTCTTTTAAAGAAATTTTGAAGCTTTTTCATGATCTTTGAATTTTCTTTTTTTCTTTGTTCTAAAATGATTTTTAAGACTTTTACAGTTTTGCAGATTTGAAATTAATTTTAAAAATTTGTTTCCGAAGTTTTGGTAATTTACGGATACAAATGACTTTTTACTACTTTTGGTCTTTACTTACAGTTGAGCGATTTTCAAGCAATTCTGGAGAGTTTGATTATTTTTATGCAATTTGACTCTTATTTACAATTTTACAAATTTTTTTAAAAATTTTAAGATTTCTTCGGATTTTAGGAATTCTTTTCGAAATTTTGATAGTACTCGTATGTACGAGTATATGATTTTACGGTTTCATTGGTTGAAGAAATTTTTCGTAATTTTGTTACTTTTTAGCTTAAAATGCCCTTAAATTTACTTACAGAACCGTATCACCTGATAAAGTGGTAAAATACATATAAACACTCCTTCTGTTGTGCCCGCTTAGATTGGAATTGGTTAATGTTAATGCTTCTTGTTAAAATACTATGTAATGTTCAATTCTTTCTGACTAACAACGTTACGAATCTTAGTCTAGTTTTAATTAATGTTGGACTAAAATGTTTTATTCTGCTAGTTTTCGCATCTATTCTCTATTCAAACATCTTTGAACATTTTGCTCGTATTTTTATGATTATAAATTGTAAAAATTATGAAAGCATATCTAAAATATTGTTAAAGATTTACGTACGTGGAAAATAATGCAACAGGGAATCGAAGGCAAAGCAAAAGCATTGTTAAGGCAGCATTACTCTCGAATCCGAATAGAGTGTATTTAATAAAATGCAACTGTATAAATCTCTAAAACACAAAATAGTGTTATGGAAAAATATATGCATTTGCTTTAAAATCCGACATTTATGACAGCTTGTTCTACAAAAAGTCCTATGATGAAGAATAAGGAGCATGAAATGAATCATTGTGTGTGGACCATCTAATGATGGCGATTTTGTTCATTCGAGGGGAAGAGAAGTATTTTCTGAGGAGTATGCCAGAGTGGCATATCAATTACTGTATAAACACAACCATAAAATTGACTGACTGAATGTCAGCGTATTTTTTGTACTTGTTTTCAATTATTTTTTTTTTTTTTGGGGGAGCAGGAAGATACACCATACTTTAGTGTAGCAGGGTTGTTGCAAATGGTAGATGCACTTGTTTGATGTGTTTTTATTTGTTGGGGTTTAAATTGCATTCAGCTGATTACACTTTAACCCAAGCGAAGTCTGTAAGAGACCCCAATAAAATACCAACTCATCAAAATGATGTGACTTTTGGGGATGTAATCAAAAGCATTAGATTGATATGAATAAACAAAAAACTATTTACGCATGTGTAAGTATGCATATCTTACATACATATTTCTTGAAATCTAAATAATAATATAATCGTGTTTGACTTCCTTAACAGTTTTGATTGTTTCATTTATTTAAAAGGTCAAGCAGACAGTAATTTTAACAAATTTCAAATATACACCTCTCTAGACATGACTTCAAATACCAAATAAAACGCCTTTAAAGTCATATTGTCGTCATACATACATTTCCTCCCTCCCACAGACATCGTTAAGGATTTACAATCCTTGAAATTATACATGAACTAAACTAAACGATTGTCCTTTTTCTTAATTTGTCGTTAAATCTTTTTCACATGTATGTAGAACTGGTAGGGATTTTTTTTTTGGATCAATTGCTTTTAGGATTATCATGTGTGCTGTATTAAGACACACATGGAATGTGCCCACACTGTAACTGACCGCATTGTTGTTGTTAGTCTGGGCTTCGGATTACATGTCGTCAAAATGTGTTGCTTAACGGCGTCCTGCCACTACATCCTTTTTTATTTTTTTATTTTTTTTAAACTGAAATAACACGCTGTTTTTAAACTAATTTTTTCTTGTTTATATGTATATATATTTTTGGTGTTGTGGAAAAGTTTATACAAAAAGGCATAGAGTCTAGACGTTAAAGGACTTAATGCATGTTAATCATTAATAATATTGCGCAAATAATTCCGTTACTTTTTTACTGTTTGAACTACTTAAACTTGGCGACTGTGATCTTTTCCGGGTGGGTCATTCACCAAAGTCAAACTAAGTGCATAATTAATTTTTTTTAACAAAATGAATACGCTCTTTGGTAATGTTACAGTTTGGAAAAGTTACTATAAACGATATAAAATTATAATAAGTGATTATAAATTTTTTTCTCGAATCTTATATATTGTATTGACTTCTCGTAGTAAATTTTCGGTTGTAACTATCAAATAAGGGCCGTTGTATCAATGGATATGATTTTCTAAATTAATAATAATATTTTGCCATATAAATATAATATTATAACAAAGTATATACACAAAAGGGTGATAAATTGTCTTATATGTATAAATATAATTCTCGAGGACTGTAATTTACGTATCAGTCAGTATAGCAAATTCTAGTCTTGAAGATATTATTATCCTAATGTGAGTAAGCCTGAAATACTAATATTAACGTATGTATGTATGAATGTATGTATGTATGTAAATGAGTGCAGACCCAGCTAACGTTTTCGATGGTAGAAGAATCTTCCGCGATCGGAGCGGGCGATTAAATTTATCAACCACGATGCTGTATTCCGATCGCGTAAGTTCTGTACAACGGGAGAAACTGTGTCAAGACAGCGACTGTTCCACATGAGTCGTCTACGATGCGTCTAATAGAATCGTTTAAGACTCTTTTATTCTATATTCAAACGATCCTTGAATAAATCTCTGTAATGAGTCTTCTCTGCGATGCGCGTAAGACTCTTTTAAATAAAGAGGTTTTTTTTGTGTTTTATATTTTTTAACAATAAATAAAAAAATCAATAAATATAAACAATAGAGATAAAAAATATGAACATAAAAAAAATTAAATTATTTTAATTATATATTACATGATTAAAAACAACAAACTGCAACTTCAATGATGAAACAGAACAAATCTGTATCTTCATGAACAAGCGCTGATAGCCCATAATAAAAACGACGGCAGTTACTTCAAATTCTCTCTTATTAATTGTTTGATTTTCATTTGTTTGCTTTTTTCGTATGTAAAATGTATGTGATTTCTAAAATTGAGAGTATAAGAAAAAACGCTGTAAAAATAAAATAGATTCTATTTCATGACCACATTCTCTGGCATAATTTTATGTCAAACTGTATGGAAAATATTGTTCAGCCTGAAGTTTCAGTTTGTTCTGTTTCATCATTAAGTTTTATTTCTGTCACCCTTTTTGGTTCGGTCACCCTTTCGAAATCGGTTACCTGGATGAACCAAGTGTTGTTGTAAAACATTATTCATCCCTGCATCGTCAACTTTGGAGAATTTCAAATGTCAGACATCATTGAAAAGAATAAAAAAATAAAATCAGAATGCTTTGGTTGTAATTCAAACATGTTACAAATCTTATAGATAAATTGCTTATGTTAATGTATTAAAAACTATAAATAGCTTGTTTGCAAACAACCATACATAGTTTGCCACAACCATAGTATAGTTGTCGTAACTAAGACTTTTCTCTGGCGCATAGGCAGCCATTTTTGACATTTTTTATCTGCTCTCTAAATGAGAATTACATTAAAGCGCTGTCAAAACAGCAATAAATAAAAGTTAATTTGAAAGTTTATCAGAATGCATATAGATATTTACATACATACATACATGCTTACATGAGTATTTACATATTTATATAGAAAAGCTGTCATCCATTGCGTGAAAATTTTATGTAAAACTTTGTTAAAAGTTAACTTTTACATGTTTAAGTTATCATACACATAAGAAAATTAGAAAACGTAATATTTTCAATCAATCTTCATAATGTCCATGTTAAAATTTTTTTCTATTTTAAAACAACAAACAAAGATCAAATCACAAGTGTCGTAAAATTAATTCTTATTTAATTGTCGCAAACATTGGTGGCCACTTGAAATTAAAAACAAAAAAAAAGGAAACAAGTGAATGAATAAAATTTTGAAATAAAACAGAAAATGTTGATATAAAAACTTCACAATTTGAGAAAAATTCCCACATCAAAATCAAATCAAAATTTAATTCTATTTAACAGTTGATGAATAAATTACAAAAAATAAAAGAAATTACTAAATGTCAGCAGAGATCAATAAAAATGAATTTGGAGTAAAAGAATTCGAAAACACTTGACATGTCACTATTAAAGTATTTATTTGTAACGGAATCGAAATAGCGGGACTTTGAAAGTAATAACATAAATTATTAAACCCCCAAAAAAAATGTTTATCATTTAAAAGCGAAGAAAAAAATATAGCGGCGTACTCACCCGTAAAAGAGAAAAAATATGATTTATAGATTTTGTCAATGAAATTCAAAAGTAAATAAACAAACAAAATGGATTTGTTAAACTATAAACAAATTGCTAGTTTTATTAGTGACTAAATAAATGGTGTACATAAATTAAATAACATTTACACTAAACATTTAATTGAAACCCTCTTTTTACTTTGGCGCTTCTCACCCGCTACACATTTGTCAACTCAGGAAACGTTTAATGGAGGCATGCCTATCAAGTAAAAGGATTGACTCAACAGCCCAGGACTGTAATGACAACAAATATCTCTACGGCTTCTGTTTCTTTGATCCTTTAACGCAGGAATAATATTTATGTATTTTTACTACATACAAAAAAACAGCTCTTAAAATAAAAAGTACACAATTCAAAACCGCAAAATAAATAGATAATACTCGTTCGTACATGTTCTAACAGTCAACAATTTGTAAGAGGAAGTTAAAATTGAGCGCCATTTGTTAAGATTGAAAAGATTATTTATTGATTTTTATATTCATATTTGAACGTCTTATCACGGGCAGCCATGAAAGTAAAATGACAAAAAAAAAAAAAAAAAAAAAGATATTTAAATCCACATGGCTGTGGAAACAGCAGCACTTACTACTTGAAGATGTGCTCATTTTACGGGTAATGTTTTTGTGGCGATTTGTTTGAGAATGAAAGTGAGATTAATTTTATTGAATTTAAATTATTGTGGCATTACAAGTCCAAGCACAACAACAAAGTTGCACAAATTTCATTAATTTTGTAATCAGAGTTGTAAATTGATTTTTCTTGTTTTGTTATTAAAACAGGATAGGATAACTATGATTTTTGCCACCCCTAAAATTACAAATAACAAATTACAAAGCCACCTCCGGCCAAGCTCGCTTGCGGAATTTAACGAGTTAATTTTTTAAGCCGCTAAATGAAATAATTTTTTTTTATTTAGTGATTATTTTTCGAACAAATTGGTTGTTAGTAGTTTTTAATCCAAAGTTATTATTATTTTTTGGCTAATGTTCGTAATGTTTTTAGTCAAAAAGAATAAATTTTTATTATTAATATTTATACGTAAGTAGTTGAACTGTTTATGTTTATGTTCAAACCTCGCTTTACTTCAGCCAAACAATGCCTTTCAACTAAGGAAACCCTGATTTCAGTGTTATATAAATCCAGGTACACTGTCAAACAAGATAAGGTAATAAATTTGAAACGTTGAGTCAAGAAAGTTTCGCAAATCATAAAAATAAAGAAGAAACTAAGTTTCGCTTCACATTATGAAAGTTTTCTATCTGAAATTTTCTTTAATTCTCTTTTAAACTTTCATTCGTGTCCACACATTGAAATTTTATGTAATGAAATTCAAGATTTTTGTATGTTCATAAATTATTTTTTACTAAAATTTTTGCTGTCACCACCATAAAAGAAAAGGAGAGTAAAAGAAACTCTAAAATAAAGCTAATGTCAACTTCAGGTTGACTGTTACAAATTACAAAACACAAGATAATTTTAAAGAACATGAAAGAGTGTCACCCTTCTCTCCTCCCTCACCCAAACAACGATTTTTTAAAGAAAACTTTCATAGTGTGAACCGAGACAAAGCTTTCAGGTTATATGTGTGTACGGCTGCCTTCCTAAACGTCTGTATGCAACGTCAAAGCAGTGTTAGAATAAAGCAATTATACTTTATAATACTGCAAATTGAATTCATTGTCTATAAAAAGCATTGCCATTCTATATTAAAAAAATATTTTATATATTCAAAAGAAGACACATTTTCAACTACATTCTTCGGGACTTACAAGTTCGAGACTCTGTCCCTAAGTCCGGAACTTCGGGGTTTTAAAAATCTAGTCATATTTAGCATCTCTACTTTCAACATAATTATTTAATTTGATCGAGAACGGTTTCCAATTATATTTACTCTATACTATCGTTGGGTTGAGCATAATCTAAAAGCAACATATAATTATAGAAATATATACATATGTAGCTGTAGTCAAATCATACTACCATCAAGCTAATTTCGTTATATGAATAATATGGCTGTCTAACTCTTTAATAATATTCTGCCATATTATAATATTACTATATAAGATATAAACAATAATAACATGATCCAAATATATCACATTATGTTATATTTAATCAAGTACCCTTGTTTCTATACCAACAAAATCAAATGACATTTTCTTTTTACCATTTTTCCTCAACTATTAATTCAAACAACAATCAAATTATTGAAATAAATTGTCCATTTTTCTTTTATTTTATTTTTTCATTTATTGCAAACTTTCTTACAGCTCATACATCTTTTTTTCAATATTGCACAAAATATGTCAACATAGTTGAGATCAGCTGACGAATTAAACTGGTTATTGTTTCCACAACAAGAAAAAATCTGTAGCAAATTGACCAGTTGGCGAAAGATTTAAACAAGATTTTATCAAAATCTAAAGCAAAATCAAATAAATTTAGGATTTGCATACAAAAATTTACACATTTAATTAAGCAGAACGAAGGAAAATACATTTCGAATGGTTTTTTCGACACTTCATTTCAGTTTTAGGTAACTATTCATTTAATGAAACGCCTGAAAAGAAAAAAACAATAAATATTTTAAACTTATTAAAGATAAGAACAAACAAATAACACTCTTCAACATTATAACGAATTACACAAATCATTACAATCTTTGCACTCATTATTCACGAACGAAAATAATTGTAAAGCAGCTGTTAAAAAAGCACAAACGTCGACGAGCAAGCATCCTTTATTTTCTCATTTTTTATTTTAGTATGTACATAGTTAAAATTTTTTTTTATTAATTGTTTGCCAATACCAAATTTCAAATAAAACAGACACAATAAAATGTATCCCTAATCTCAAGTGGTTTTTCAAAACTAAAAAGAAGAATACGTTACATTTTTGTTGTTCTTATTTTATTTTATTGCTGTTTATTTATTTTTTTTGTTTTTTTTTATTTTTTATTTTTAAATGACTGACTGAGATGATGCATTTTATTTACAATAACAAATTCCATACAAATTAGAAAAATAGAAATTACAAATTGCATTGGAAATATTGATAGGTATGTTTAATACTATTTATTTTGCACATACTCTTCTAAGTATTATTTAGGCACATTATTTGTTTAATATTATTTTATCATAGTAATTATAACTTATATAAATTAAAACTATATAAGGTACAAATTTATTAATAAAAGATTTGGGAAACTATTTGCTTTCTGCTTTTACTAAGTTAAAAATCTAAATATTAAAAAATTTTTAAAATAAACTGCCGTATTCAAGAAAAAAATCATTTGAAAAGTACTTGAAACAAATTTATAGCCCATTTAGATTTTTTTGATTTCGGGCGAAATCAGCTTGATATTAATAATTTCCTATACATTTTGTCAGTTCCCAAATTAAGTTATTTCGGTTAATTTTGGCAAAATGAACATCTCCAATTTTATGTTCAATTTCATTTTTATATACAACATTTTTACAACTGTGGCGAGTAAACAAATTAAGTTGACAGCAGTTTGATCAAAAAAACTTAATAGTTGTTGAATAAATTTATTAAAATAATTAAAATCTACGAAAAAGAAAATTTGCCCATAGTAGGTATCAAATATACACAAAGCATACCAAAGGCACAGACAGTGCCAATCGAAATCAGGACAAATGGAATTTAGCCACAGTATGAACTGTTTTCATTTCGTGTGTAAATTCGGCACGGTAATTTTGTTGCAGTCTAAATGGGCTATTAAAGCTGACTTAAAATGTGTATTTTTCTTTTCATTGCGGCAGAAAATTTTTTAATTGAGCTACAAAATTAAAAAATAATAAATATTTAAATTATTATTAAAAATATAAGTAGATATTGCTCGTTTAGTATAACACCATCTTAACACATAAAAAGTCTGCGTTTAAATGCGTCATGTCTTATTGACATGATTCTTAATTTTTCTTCTTTGAACTTTCATTGTTGTTCACACAAGTCATGTCATGTTGACGACATTTGCTTGCAAATACCTTCAGGCATAAAATTGCGAATGAGCAAGGCGTATTTAACCAGGTGACAGCATTACAGCAGCTGACTATTCGTTGCGAATGTCAAAATACATACAAATTACTTTAATCTTTCTCTACTTTTTTTCTGCATTTGTTTTCTTTGTTTTATGGGTTAGGTTTTTTGACATACGCAATAAAACTACACAAAAAAATGCCTGTTGTTCTTGTATTGTTGTAATTGTTTTCGTAATGCTGTCACCTAGTTAAATACACCTTGCGAATGAGAAAACAAAACGTAATGACTGTACATACGTGATTGCCAAACGCACACAACTACACGTTTGGTTCGTATTTTGATGTAACGATGTGTGTACACTGAACCAAATTTCTTATTGAATATCAAATATTCGCGGCATTTATTTCGCTAAGATAAACAATCAGGAACTAAATGTAATATAATAACTATTATTCGAGTGTTGTTTTTTGCTTGGAAAATAGTGTATTTTTTAATAGTTTTTCAAGTTTCTATCAATTTTTAATTATTTTTTTAAGTTTTTTTTTATTTTTTATAGTTTTTGTTAAAATTATTATTTGAGATATTCTTCAAATTTTATTTGTAAAAAAGTTTTAATTTGTTGTGGGTTAAGCATATCTATATCTTAAAACGGGGAAACAAGTGTACATAAACACTGGTATAAACAGTTCATTTGTTTCGTTGTGTGTGTACAAGAAAACAACCGGCGTACAAACTTTTCGTTCGATAGCTTGTATACGACCCGGGAAGGAAAATGGCTTTTATGATTTTGTACCAAGTATGAAAACAAAATGTACTTTTTAGACCATGACGGTACCATTTTTTTAATATTTATTAATAAAAACATAAACTTAACAAAAATGTTTATAAAAATTCATGTATCAGGTGGTGCCAAATTAAGAAGTTTGCAATAAAATACTAGGCAGATTTTGTTGTTGCAGACTTGACACCACCTGGTATATGAATTCACTTTGACAACAGCATTGCAACAAAAACAGAGAAGCTGATAGTTTAAAATAAAAAACACACACAAACAAAATTAAAGAGACGTTGGAATTTTTAAATTGTACCAAGTACCTCGCGGTAGTACCATGGTACCAACAAGGTCAAAAATGTACCATAAAAAGTACAATTGCACCATGATTTCCATCCGTGTATACGACTGAGTAAAATAA
This sequence comes from Gymnocheta viridis, assembly GCA_956483585.1. Classification (NCBI taxonomy): domain Eukaryota; kingdom Metazoa; phylum Arthropoda; class Insecta; order Diptera; family Tachinidae; genus Gymnocheta; species Gymnocheta viridis. Next base: position 140,137,434 of record OY101440.1, read on the forward strand.
TCACAGTTGGTATAGTCAGTGTTGCCGATTCGTGTGTTGTTGTACACATATGTACATATGAATACTTATGCGTAATTTCGCTTTTTGTTGTTTTTTGAAAATTTTCATTATTTGCCTCAACGATCACATGAAATGAAATTGTTCGGGAATTAGATTATGATTTCATAGCGATATATATGATGAGTTGGTCCCTAGATTGATTCCAGAACAAAGCCAAGTCTTTCATCAGGTGTTATGTGTTAAGTAGGACCAGAAAATAGCTGTTCCCGTTGCTATTTGTCAATGAAGTTAAATACACATATACTTGTAATGTAAGTATGTAAAATAAGTGGTGCATAATATTTCTTCAAATGCGTAATTTGGAAGCCAGTGATGCGAAATTCTTCATTGGCAACACTTGAAATATTACTTAAGTTCGGCTTTTCACTTCGGCTTTACATGTATAAGACACTAACAGATAGGCGCTGCCCGCGGGCGTTCTACTGGCAAACACTGCTGTACAAGCATCTGAGTGCTCGTATCTTTTCCCCTCGTCTCTCTCGCCAATAAAGTAGTTATCATATCAATAACACATGACGTGTGTAAACGCAGACTAAAAACAATTTTTGAGTTTAAATGTAAAATTATTTGCTGTAACCAGGGGAAGCAAAAAAAAAATGCAAAATAATATATATATTTTCTGTACGTTGTATAAACATATGAGGTAGTTATTTATCCGTTTCAGAGCTTTTTAAGAACTTTGGCATCGATTTGCTGGAGCATAGTTTTTAATCATTTATTTTTTCCCTAAGTACCTTTTTAGAGCATTTTTCTTCTCTTAAAACTTTTTTATTGTTTTTGATTTGAACATTTCGTAAATTTATCATTCGAAATATTCTCCCAATTTAATTTCAAAAAAAGTTCATTTATTGTGAATTTAGATAGTCTATATGCCTGCATTTTACCGCTGCTTAAGCCAAATCATCTTTAGACCATAAACACTTTTAGCTTATTCAACAACTTTTAAAAATCAAATGAGAATAAATTTCAAAGCCGATTATGGTTTTACTTTTTTAATGTGTTTAATTATTATTTAATTTTTAAGAGTTGTTGTATTAGCTAAGAAGTTTAACTTTTTCCCAGAATAATGCTTAAGGAGTACTAATGATTTGGCACCAACGAAATGCCGGCACTCTTAATCAAATTTTATATATTTTTATTTTAAGGTTTTCTAATAATTGCTAACTTAAATAAAAAATATATTCCAACGGATTTTTAGATGTCTATATTAATGAAAAATATAGCAAACCCGATTTCCAAATTTATCGAAAATTTTAAACATCGGCTCATAAATGGTTGAGTTAAAAAACAGCCGTCAGCTGCCTCTATCGATCACTTTTTTGGTTGCCCTGGTTATAACATTCTCTATTTTATGGAAAAAATCCATGCAATTTTCATTCTCTTGCGAAAGTAAAATAAGCATATGAAAGTGAGAGTAAATGAAAAACTGGCGAAAAAAAATAAAACATTAAATATTAAATCCTTAAAGATCCTTTTACAATTGCTGATGTGCGGCCATAAGATGGCCATGATGATGCTGATGATGATGATGATGCGTTGACATTAAATGACTTTGGGTCGAGTGTGTTACTTGATTAGCTGTATGCTGCCACATAGAAATATTTTGTGGCACTAGCTCGGTTTTGATTTTAAGTGCTGCCGGTCCTTCTCCATCGATTTCTCCACGTTTCGATTTGTAACGTCTGTTTTGAAACCAGATCTTTACTTGTGTCGGCGATAGATTTAATTTTTGTGCTATGACTTCACGCTCAGCACCTGTTAGATATTTTTTCAAACGAAATCTGCACTCAAGTTCTAAAACTTGAGCTTGAGAGAATAAAACGCGTGGCTTGCGTTTCGATCGCGGCTTACCATTTTTCCGCAATTCCGATTTAGAGGAAGTTACCAGTGTTGTATCTTCTGTAAGAAAGATAAAAATGTCATATGATTGATTTTTTATTTTAGATATTTATCGTTTTTTGTTATTTAAATTCTGTATCGATAATTAAGAAAGTGTTGAATTAAATTTTAAAGTCTTTCCAAGTATATATTGGCTCGACTTATAGTTAGGGCGTTCATTATATATTGACTGCGATTCAGTATCGCGATATTTATTGAACGTCTGGCATGCAGTATTGACGGAAGTACTTAATATTTTGAAATCCGAAAAATGGATGGCGATACAAATATCACAATATATATTAAACGTGTAGCAGTGCCCTGATATTCTGAAATCAAGATCGCGGATAACGCGATAAATATTGAATGTGTAGCATACTTCGTGATATCAATTCGCACTACGTTAGTAAAAACTTTAAGAATAAGGAACATAAAACATCACGCGGGTCGCACAGCACAAAAATAATCTAAGTACTGACACGATAAATATTGAACATGTAACATACCCGCGCGATTCATAAATTTATTAAAATGGATTGAGATCCAGACATTACTACGCATTGCATCAATAATTGACATTGCTAATTAACCTAAGGACTGTTTAGTTGGGTCAGTATTGTTTACGGTTAAAATATCATTGTGCAAAATATATTGAGGCAAAGAACTTTTTGTATTGAAAACAGAATTGTATCAGGTTGAATTATAATTCAAACCACATTTTCTTATATGAAATGGCATTTCATCATTAAATTTGTATTTTTTAAATTTATTAAACGAGATTGCCTTGATATATTTTAATTCTTTATTAAATTTGTGTGTAAAACCTCTTTTAAAATATACACTTTTTTGTACAAAAAAAAAAAACAAAAAAATAGTAAATTAAAAATAACTTACTTTTTTTGTTGATATCCTGTTGTCTGGACAACAGAGATCCTTGTTCGTACAGCTGGGCCGTCAATCCCGTTGAAATATTTCTCAATGAATTGGAATTATTGGCAGTTTCCATTAAACTATGCATAGTAGTTTGAGTACTTAAGGGTGATTTCTTTTGAGCCGACGAGGGCGTATGGTTCACATCCACCTCTGTTGAACTATTGAGATCCAAAGTGGGCGACGGTGTTACATAGGGAGTAGGTACATACTCATTTTTAACACTTGACTGTGTCAAATCAATATGAGCTGTGGGTGTATTGTTAGGATGAGTTAATGATGCACATTGTTGGATTGAATTGTTCGTATAGGCATCAGCGGCGGCATAACCTGCATAATTGTAAAGTGATTGGGAGGGCGTAGTTTGTGTTGCGTAACTGGGTGGTTGATATGTGGCAGTGGGTGGTGGTATATAATACTGATGGCTGGTATTATAGCCATGATAAGATTGATGTGTAGGTGGTCCTGTATGATGATGATGATGAGGTGGAGGAGGAGGTGGTGGAGCTGGCGCATGCGTGTGTAAAGATCCTGTGTAATCCTGATAAGCTGGATAAAATTGTGCTGCTGCTGCTGCCACAGGGGGTATATGATGGCCATGTGTTACCATGCTGGCTAATGAGTTTTGCGCTTCGTAAGCACGTGCATCATACTCAGCAGCATAAGACGAGGAGAGAGTTTGACTGGAACTGGAAAAATAGAAGAAAAAGAAAGCAGTTAGATTTATTTTTTTATTTAAATAAACCTACTTTCAAATATGTATATTTAGGTAGGCAGTAGATCCCTTGCTTCCTACTGGGCGTTCATGCTTTACATTAAATGCTTTCACATGTGTACATATCTTTATGTTTAAATGTTGCATAAGCGCCCACATATGTTGTTATGTTTTTAAAAGAAAGTCTTGCAATATTTAAAAAAAAATTATATTAAATTTTATTTATCTCTTACTGTGACATCATTTTATAGTTCATCAGCCAGTCATTATTTAAAAATAATTTTAAATGAATACAAAACAGACACATTCACTCGTCAGTCGCACATATTGGTTTTTGAAACCGAAATGTAACTTTCTTATGACCGTCAAACTGAATGGACAGACAAATAAATACTATTTACACACATGTTAAACAGTTGAAAACAAGCAGCATGCTACAGAGTGAGTATTTAAAAAAAACTGGTCATCTTTTTCTTAATTTTTGATATATTTTTTTATTATTTGTATGTGTGACGGACGGATAACCTTCGGCGCCCAATGTTATTTTGGTTAAAACAATCAAGGGTATTTGTTTAAGTGCATGGAAGTAATTTATGCAGTTTAAGAAAATAATCATTTTTTTATGCTAAGAAAAGCAAATATTTAAAAATCCCAAAGTACAATGAAAATACTTGCTAAACAAATTTTTTTTTGTTCTGACGTGTAAGTTGAAATTAATTAATATTAATTTTTCTCTTCTTCCTTTGGAATAGTGTCTCATATCTAATTCTTTCTGGGTAAAAACGTTGCGAACTTTAGCATAATAATTATCACTTTGGATTAACAACCAATTCAGTTGGAATAATAATCGCATTAAAATAAACTAAATTTTTAATTTAATACAAATTAAATTAAAATTATAATTATGTTCGATTTTAGTGAAACATCATATCTCGCCTTTATTGCAAAGTAGTCATATCTCAAAAAATCTTGTTGTTCAGAAAACGAGTTTAAGGTTTGTAATTTACTCACACATCAATAGAATAATAAAAAAAAGACGAGTGGCACTCAGGGACTGTCGCGGCAAAGCTTTTGCATAGCATTTTTTATCAACTTATGCAATTATAATTATTTATTTATTTTTTATTTATGCAGTATTTTTTTCTTCTTTGATATTAATTCAAGTTTTTTCTTTGATATTAATTGAAGTTTCACTTTTTGAGCGTGGTGACCGATAAGAAAACAATTTTTTTATTTTATTGAATAAATGATAAGTTAATATCGTTTAAAATATTTTTATTATCTTACAATTCATGTAGGTTATTCAGGAATTTTTATCATTGAAACTATAGGTTTATAGTAACTGAAATAAGAAACATAAGTTTGAGACTTGAGATCCTCTAAATATCTGGAAAATACCGCGTCAATGGTGGTCCCATATTTTGTGGATTCTTGTGGATCATTATTCATTTTCATTTTGTGTTTTCCTACATGTAAAAATCGGTTCTGGCAATACTGTGTGTTAATGAAATCAATAGCATACGCTAAGCGATTCAAATACTTACAAAACAAAAGACTTAAGAAACAAACTTAGTGTTAGGTTTTATTGTCGTTGCGGAATTTCTTGATTCGGTCGCCGCGCTCAAAGTCCGCCATAAAAGCTATGGAAGGGCTTAAAAAGTATACTCCTGTCAAGATGTGAGTAAACAAGATATTAGTATGAATTTTGATACCATGAATAATTCTTGTAGTAAGATTTGGCTACACAACAAATTATTTTCGGTGTTAAGTTAAAATTTTCAAAAAGCACTATGATTTGTTTGCAACCACCACACATTGTTATAGAGAACATAAAATAGTTATTGCGGCTACGTTGCAATTTGTCTTTTCTCTCTGTGAGTGTATGTTAAGCAAGATTAAATTTTAAATTTAAAATCTTCTGGATATAAAAACGGTAACCATAGGCAAAGAACAATATAGCCACGATAAACAATCTAAAACAGTTGGACTATAATTAAAGAGTTATTACCTCAGAAAAATATTTTCTTCGTTTCCAATCAAAGTAATCTTATGTTTGCCCTAAACAAGAATTATTTATTTGGAAATGTAAAATTATGTATGTACAAGTATATATATGTAGATATGTATACATATGTACGTAAAAACGTGTTGCCTTAAACTCATGGTCAAGACTGTATTTATTTCTTACTTTTTTTGATAATATTTATCTAATGCTTCGTTTTTTTACATTTAAAGATCATGAAATCATAATTCTCTCATAATGATTTGACAAAAAAATATTAAAAGTAAACAATATTTAAGCAAAAATAAACGTAGATCTTGTACAAATGAATAATAAATGCTGTGGTGTGTGAGATGCAGAAACCCTGTTGGCCAACGGTCGTTCGCAACAAATTCTTAGTTGTCCTCCATTAAACACTTTTGCCGAAAACTTAAAGAGAATGCTCTGAAGTTTCTAGTAAGGCCCTCGCAAAGAACTACAAAGGCTAAGAACTACATACCGTATCCATTCCTTTACAGTAGTTATATAACTTCTTACAATTAAATAACCCAGTAAAGTATTCTCTGAGTGGCGCAGTGCCAGCTTATCATACAGATGGTCGGGCTGTTCCACTTCTGGCGAGAAAATAAGCGTTTAGCTCGTAATAAATAGTTGTGGAATATATCAGTGAGTAAGCCTTGAATCAATCACAACAATTCCTTCAAAAATACGAGTTCTATACTGAATAGAACGTAATTCATATATTTGTTGGTATTTTAAATCATTGAAATCAAAGTTTTTGCTGGATTTGTTGTCTATTGAACAAAAGACCGACAATGTCTTTATAATTGTCTGCTGCTATAAACTTTCGGCCGGCGATAATCTCTTAATAAACATCTCTTAGTCCCCGGCCATACTGTTTTTTTGTTCATGCAGCTCTGTATTTTTTAGTCATAAACAGCGAAAGGGGAATACATAGGGTATATATTCATATTTCATCTCTCGCCCACAAACTCAAGAAATTCGGAAACAAAAACGACAATGTCTTAATTAGTTTCCGAAATGACGACTGTTTTTGGTTCACGTATACAAGGGATACACGAAAATATTAAATAATGTTACTTTTAAGATTATATATTTTTATGAAAACAAAGTAAAAAATTAAAAACCTATCTCTGCGAATTCAAGCCTTTAATACAATTTTGTCTATGGTGCTTGGCAGCCAGGTTCACAGTGAATTGGCTAATTAACGGGTCACATTCAGATATACATATTTATCAATATTAATTTTAATTTATAGTACATATTTTAATTGGTACGAAAAACAAAACCTCTGACGAACTAATTGATTAAACTGACAGATGTTTTTAAGTTTTTATACTTTTTTATTCGTATTCTATTTTCATCTGTATAAATGTGTTCTAACCAACATTTTTTAGTACATTTTAAATCCTATGATTCCCGACGAAAATGCCCGCGAATCGGAAAGTGAAAAATTGCTTTATTTCCCGGGAATTCTTTTTCGACCATTTCCGGGAGCGAAACCATAGTCTTGAGTTATTTCTTTACCCAAATAAATGAACATTACCATTTTGTGGTGTACATATGTATTTTAGGCAGAGCTGTGGCTTACTTTCTAAGCGCCTTGAATTATAAACATGTAATGAATTGAACAATCTTGGTTTGTATCACAGATGAAACAGTGTCCAACATTAATAAAAAAAATGTTAAATAGAACAACACAAGTAAATAAAAAACTTAAATTTATGTATTGAAAATACCTATACAGAAAAAATTATTTCTTATAAATTTTCAATGAAACCAACCAATTTATTAAAAACTAAAAACGGTTTCAACTAATTTATAAATTACTTCTTCTTAACAGACTAATAGTCTAGTGCAATATCCACTAGTGTGTGGGGGTTTCCTCATGCAATAAAAAATAAAATTTTTTAGCCATTTTTAAAAATTTTGTGTAAGATTTTTAGCAACTCAATATAAATTTTTCGTCGAAGGTTGAATTAGCAGTTTTCGTAATTGCAATCTTATTCTATTAAATGAAGTCTGCTTCAACATTAAATAAATGTAAATAAAAGCATTTAACATGTGAAGGAAAGATGCTTAGTACACATGTAATTCATATTCATCTAAACCACACTATTCATCATCCATCCAATCCACATCCGCCAATATTTGCCTTAAATCAAGATTTTCATTCCCGAAATAAGATTTTTAGTTATAGCTGAAATTAAAAGTTTAACGCTTGACGAATCCGTTAATGAGAATCAAGTTTCTTGAACTTGGTGTAAGAAGAGATATTGCCGCTTATCCATTCGTCGATGAAACTTCTCTGCCATTTGTAAGAAAATTTCTTCAGCGATTTCTGTGAGTTGTCCTCAATACGTTTTCCACGATTGACTGAGATATTGTACCCATCGTTAAAGATATCTGAACAACGTGGCCAACTGGGTGTGTATGTATGTACGGATGTATATACATATCTACTTCTTTTTTGTCTTTTTGCTTTTTTGACTGACATCCTTTCTCCTTCATATACATACATATATTTTATATACAAAGCTACATACATATGTATGTATGTACGTATGTATGTATGTATGTAAGTATAAACTGGTAAATGCCAGTGTATCTAGGTATGCGAGTTTGTCTCTGATGTGATCTGTTAGTTTGCCTGTCATCATGTTTTTATAGGATTTCATATTTTTTGTTATTATTATTTTGAATATTTATAAAATTTTTCTTTTTTGTTATTTTTTTTAAGCAAATAATATTATTCTTTGGAATCTTGTGTCTCTTCTTCGTGTCTTCTATACAGAAAATGTCAGTTGTTTTTTTATATTTTTAGTTTGGTGTTGAGAACGTTAGAAAAGGCGTTATTTTATCTACATGCGTTAATAAGAAAATAACAAGATCATCAGAGTTTTAAAGAAACAAAAAACTATGTTTTTTAGGCAGCCGCGCAGATCCACTGGCTTAGCCATTAGATAAATATTAACTTTTTGAGAAGATTTTTGAAAAAAAAAAAAAATAATACTCATTTGTTTTGTTTTGTCATTAATAGTTGTATTACCTCCCAGTTAAGAATTTTAAATTCAAGAACCTCTCTCAAATATACCAATGCGAAATATCTTGAAATTATGTGATATTATTTATAATTAAGTATGTAAATATAACAATAAAACTCTATCCTGCTATGTATTGGTCAAAATTAGACTGCAATTCAAATTAAAAAAAAATCTAGATACCAACCGTGAAACCATTTTTATTTTGACAACTATTTCATATATTAGCAATCACCTCGATCTGAACAATACTTATGAATTTTAAATCTTAAGATCCCGGGATTTTATAAGAGAATTCGAGCTGCGATTAAACTACAAGATATCTGACAATTCGTGTATTTTCAGCTGAGTAAATTTACATACGAATTTTCATTAAAAAATTATTAATTTCGATTTAAAAAATCTACAATGCAAATTGAGGAACATCTCTATAAAGCGAATTGAGGCCTAAGTGTATTTATTACTGCTTACGAATTTTAAGCCCTTCCTTAAAAAAAAGTTAGGTCTCCTTGTGATTTCTTCCCTTTCCACGTCCTTAATCCTCAGCACTAACCTTGGTGCATATTCACAACAGATTTGAATACTTTGACATAATGACCCAAATAAATGCGCGATTATTTGTTTTGCTATTTCAGAAACTTTTTTGGGGATCTTAGACGCTTTTTCGGGTCTCAGTTCACTATGAATAAAAACCTAAACGTATTGGGCGTTTGTACATTTACATATTGTTACATAAACCATTTGGCCCATTGTGATACCATGGAAACTTCAATCATGTAGTGTCAACATCGTAAAACCAACGTTAGCTCTCCTCCTCATCTATATCGTGGTAGCTATGACAGAAACCGCTGTTTCAACTCTTAACCGTTTTGTGTGCCTGCCTGTGATATAGGTATTGTCCGATTATAACAGATACCAATATTGACATTAGAGAGATTTTTCCTTCAACGAAATGTAAGATTATGCCGTGTAAAACAAGTTCACAGGCCAGCTGTAGCTCTAGTGTTCCTCTGTTTGCCTCTGTAACCTGGGATCCAAGCTTCGACTATCAGTATAGATGCTTATGGGGCTGCTTGATATGACTGACACTATTAACAAGAGATGGGAACCGCTGATCTAATATAAGTGAAGAATCACGCATGGTCGTGAACTTGAGCATTAAAAAATTTAGGTGGAGTGAAAGTACATGAGTAACATTTTTGCATGATTGTTTCGTGATTGAAATGTGCTGAAATGCTATTTGAAATTTCTGAAAAAGAAAGAGAAAGAAGGCAGTTCATTGGCGAGTTTGAGCGGCAAGTGGTTTATTACTGAGCGTCATTCTGAGCGGTTAGTTGTTGAAATGTCATTGTCAATAGAAGTAGATTTTTTAAAGCTTTTAAGAAATTAATGCGTTTAAGAAAAATAAGATTTGGTATTTACACTATAAGTATTGTCCTTGATTTGCTATTGCAATAAGCCAAAATAAAATTGTCCTAACAATCAATTTCAGAAGAGCAAAAGGTTGTTTTAAACTTGAAATTAATATCTCGATCTGTTTTTGCCATTTTTTTTGTTTGCCGCTCAGAAATCAAAGGGAAATTAAAACAAGTTCGATCATTGTGTGGCCACTTCCATACTATTTCAAATGTTTTCATTTTCATCGCTCTGCCGCTCATTCCGTGGCCTTGGCCTTAAGGTGACAACAGAGACGAATTAAATTCTCCTTGATCGATTCGCATATGGAAATTGTTCCTTATTTTCTTTACATTTTTACTTTATATTTTATATGGAGTTTGATATCCATCGTAGACCAAAAATGTCTGTTGTTTATCTAATGTTGCATTTGTTGCCGCCGCGTTTTCACCTAATAAAATAATTCGCGTTCTTAGATATCTATAATTTCGTTAATTTGACTTGTTTTTTAGTGAGAGTAAGTTTTCCTTATCATGGTTCTTCACACTCACGTGAGTGTGAACAATAAATACAAGGTCGTGAATATTTTATCTTCATGACCGTGAGTGAAAAGTTACTATGTTCCCATCTCTACTTTCATCTGACGCCGCTTAACTTGCTAGGATTTCTACTTGAAAACTGCTGCAGTAAATCGAAGGCCATTTTGAATAATGTCCATGGATATTTTTACGCAATATAACAAACTATTTGACGATTTATTCTACATTTTTAATTTAAAAATCGAGGCCCAATAAGAAACAATAAAATTTGTAGAGCCAAACCATTTGTGTCGACACACATAGTTAGTTATTGCTAAGGTAAAATTTATTTCAAGAGTGTTAAAATGTGTTCAGACATAACAATATAAGTCCTTTTGTGCGTGTAAGTATTCTTAAGCGAACAAAATTTGCGGCAAACGTTGTCAGGTGCTTTTCACATATTACCCAACGCAATCAGATAAAGGGGTTGAACATATTTTTTACGGAGCTTACAATTCACATTGAACAGCATTTTATTACTGAAAGCTATTTGAAAAACTACAGAACTTACATTTTAATAATGTTAAGGATTGACCCCATTCTAGGTTGTTTTAAATACCTACCAAAAATCTACTTTGATAATAAGTAATAGGTTGACCAATTTTGTTTGTCGAATGTACATAAGTATCATGAGTTTTAGTTGTCATCAAATAAATTGGTACCTACTTTGTTTGATTTTAAAAGTTGTTTAATTTTTATGTACAAATTAAAACTATCTAGGTACCTTTAAGACTTACCTTTCTAAAGTTCCGTATTCATAGGCTTCGTTTTGATTAACCATATTTAAAATATCCTTAACTGAAAATGGTGTAGTGTTTAATGAATCTGTATTGGTCATACTACCAGGACTAGGTTGATTATAATCATAGTAACCTTGAGATACTTGTGATGATTGCTGTTGATGTTGTAACATGTTAAATTTTGGTTTTTTCTTTATTTTACTTTTACATACATGTGCATAGGTAAATATTAACTATGAGCTTTGTTTATTATTTTATTGGTATTCAAAATATATTAAGCGACAAGCGACACTTGAAATCCACTCAGCATTTCGTAAAATAAAAACAAACAAAAAAAAAAGAACACTAAAAACTCACTTCAGAAAAAAGAAACAACAAATCACTTTCACTTGTACTTGCACATTTTGACTTGCGCGACACTTTTTTTCACATTACAGAATATGTTAAACTAATAAAATAAGCTAGGTATTTTCTTCTTTATTAACTATTTAATTTTAAACATATTAAAAATAATCCAATGAAAGGAACTACAAAAAAAAGAACCGTTGATAAAGTGAATACGAATACGACGCGTGCGTGTGTTTACAATTTGTCAGCACATCTAAACAACTGAAAGAGAAATTCCTTAACAAAAGAAAAATGAATGTATTTTAAATTTTGAATGGCTGATAATTAAAAGAATTGAACCAACAAGCAAACAACAGTTAAAAACACATGTGCATTCATATAAGCCTTTATGCAACAACAAAAAGACACACCCAAAAATTGAACAGCCTCCTCTTATTTTTGTTTATAAAAGAAACAAGTATATGGGAGTGAGCAGTACAAACACATTTTCAGAGTCATTATATCCAATGAATGAAAGAAAAAGAAATCCATTATTTCTATTAAGTGAGTACTTTTCAGAGCTGGCAAAATCTGCTTTTATTAATATTGAAGACCACATCAAATTCAGATTTCGATGCAACGTTTCTTTAGCTCAACTTTTGTGACATTAATTTTACAAAAGCTTAAGGTATACCTATTTTAATTATGAAGCTCAAAGATATCTTCCTTAAGAGCTCAAAATGTCTCCAATGAGATATCTTCAGAGCACACCAAATTCACCCTACCGTTTCTGATTTCGATACAAAATTTCCTTAGCTCAACTTTTATGACATTAATTTTACAAACGCTTAAGATAACTATATTTTAGTCTACAACAAGATATCTTTAGAACTCACTTAAACATTCAACAAGGTATCTTCAGAACTATTTAAAATTTATACGGGCTTAGATACTGCGTACCATATTTCAAAAAAGGGCATTTAATGGCAACCATCGGAGAACCCTTCGATTGGCTTTTGCCACCCTTAAATTTATTCAGTTAACTCTATTTTATTTTTATAAATTTGAAAGCCCTAAGTTAGCTTATTCATAACGATATATTACATTAGATTGCAGAAAGGCGATTAAAAAACAGATGTGAATATTTTTCGAGCTGTTATACCTTTGCTTAACCATTCATATTTATGTATATGTACATATTATAGTAATAATAGTTGACACTACTTATTTTTGAAGTCGCATAAGTTCTGTATTTTATAAGTGACATCTTTCGAATATATACCGAATGTGAGTTGGGAAGATTCTCTATAACATTATGTACCTATATGCTTAAGTACAATTATATCGGCCAGTTTTTGAGATAAAGGTGTTTTTACTCAAAAAAGTCAGGTTAAGTTAGTTATTGCATTTAACTTGCAGTATATTAATGGATTGAACCAATTTCATGCAAATAGAAATAGATGTTCATGAAACCTTCATCATTAACTTTTATTCATTCGTTTCTATTCAATACTGATGAATAACTATGAAAAGAGAACAATCAACACTCGATAGTTAAGAGACAAGTGCAATGAAGTTTGTTTGTTCACTTATGCAAGAGCGTACTAACATTTACAAATGTGAAACAGAACAAGACTTGAATAAATATCAATAAAGTTCATGCGAAAACAATATGTTTTAAAGATCAGTGTTGTCAGTTGTAGGAAAAAAGAAAATCATTTAAGAAATACTTAAAACATACACAATGAACTAAATCGCAAAAACAAAGAAGGTAAAAACTGTAAAGGTTTTAAAGTTTAAGGATTTCATAAATGATTTCATGTGGTAAAATATCTCATTTAGACAAAATATTTATTCTACAGTATCTCCCGCTATCGTGAAATAGTTTTAGAATGGTTGATGTACATATAATTATTATAATTATATAATTATTATAATGTTATCAATTTTTAAAATGTTGTATTAGCACAAGAGGGACATAACTGAGTTCTTAACATATCACCAGTAGATGGACAATGTACTTCTTGATGAAACTGTTTTTTAAGCGCTCTTTTGATTTAACTGCCCACAACTATTAATTTCTGTTACTATTCCTTAAAATCCCATACAAATTCGTTTTTTCAGTTCAGTTCTGTACCTACACTTTTATAATAAACAGTTTGTTTGGTGTTTTGATTTTTAAGGTTTTAGTCAATGAAAATATGAATATGTTCATTGATGACCAAGTTCATGCAATCATATAGTGTACATACATGCATCCGTTTTATATCATTGGAGCCAACGAGCTAAAACTAAAATTTTTGAATCCGTAACACCGGAACCAAAACATATTACCAAAAAAACATTACGCTTAAATTTTTATGTTAAAAAGGGCAGCAGTGTTGGTATTCTTGAATTAAGCGCAGACTAAAAAACGATTCTTAAATATTCGTTGATCTCATAATAATATTGCAACGTGTAAAAACACGGTGAGGATCTTAAAAATTTTTTACCACGAAAAAATTAACTTAAAAGGTGAAATTTCATCTTGTTTTAGCATTTTTTGTATTAACCTTACATAGATTTTTCTGTCCCTCGTTGTAATTAATAAAGGCATATAACTTTTCATGACCACTGTATCTTGTGTCTCTTCTAATCACGCTTGTGGATAGTTGCAAGAGTGCATTAAGTTTCATCAGCCAATCAAAAAATCGGCAAAAATATTTTAAAAAATGGCTACTCTTTTCAATTCATAGTTGGACTTTTTACGTTTATATATGATTGAAGGGAATTGCAAATAATGAATTCGTGCCATGTTTTTCTCAAAAACGTTCCAAAATTACTGAAATAGCTCCAAAATTATAATGTTTGTATTACGAGGTGCAAACTTATTATCTTAAGGAGTTAGTGCTATCAAGATATGCATAATGGGCATTATAAAATTCCTTTGTAATTTAATGGTATTGTAAAATATTGATATTTTCGCATACTAGATACTTATTAAGTATTGACTCAACATTACTCAGTACACTAATAGTTCCTTGAAAATAGAAATTAAACTAAACGGAAATTTAAAAAATCAGATTCACTCTAAAAAATTAAAGTTTATTAATAATTTAGGTATATACCTATTTTATATTAAAAGAACACATTTTACTTGTGATATATTTTAAATAGAAAATCAAGTTTATATATTTGGACATTAAAGTTTTATGATCTTCTGATGTACTCTACAAATAATTTGTAATACCTATATTTAGCTGAAGCATACAACTCTGAAAGTATTGAGTAACTACTTTTAAGTATCGAATGCTCAAAAAACTGAAATTGTTAAGTACTCATTACTTTTACAACTCGAATGGCCTCCAAGAACCTTGTAAAGTGTTCTTCATATTTTCTTTCTATCTGCTATTTGCTTCCCTAATCATCAGTGTTTTTTTTTGTTCCTAGAAGGAACATAGGAGCTCTTTATTGAGTAATGTCTTAATTCGTTGCCTTCAAGTTCTGTTGACTGTTTAATTCAATAATTAAAATACTCAACACAGAAAAACAACAGTTTTATGTGTATGTCACAAAGTATTAACAAAACATTGTTGTCAAATGACAATAATAAGTCATAAGGTCTCTGATACAACCAAAATAATCTGCCACATGAAAATCTCATAATATTTGAACCAAGGTAATTTAATTTACAAGAAAATGAAAAAATTGTTTACAATTTCCATCTCGATGTGTAGGGATGCAAACGATATTTAAATTTCAATAATGTGCTGTTCATAGCATCCAAGCAATCGAATTGAGTGAACAATTTGTATGCAAAACCAATCTGTTATTCGAGTGGTTTCCATACATATATTCTACTCAAGTCGATTGCTTGGATTCTATGAACAACACATAAGCATTTTATTTCATTGAGTAAACGGTCAAGTTTGTGCTGTTTGTCTACACTAAAACGAACAACAAAAACCATTTTTTCAGGTGAGTTGTCTGATTTTATGAAATACAGCACACAAATCTATTGAAATTACAAATTCTTTTAACTATTTTGAAATTAAAAAATGTTATTTAGCGTTTACACTTGCCACTGCCAGTTCTACAAACACAACATAATCACATATGTTTTATTAATCCACCCATATTTATCGCAATGACAGCTCAACAGTGGCAGCTAAATTTGCATGCGAGTGAAGATTTGGCACTTGCATGATAAACAATGCTACCCTGTTAAACATGTAATGCAAATTTCCTGGATTACTATAGAACTGTAAAAATTGTAATTAAAGTTTCATCTTAAATGAATAATTTTGTGGTTTTCATAAATAACAGCGCATGTCTAAAAATCAAATTTTTCCGGAAATCCGAAATAAGTTATATTTGAAGCTAATTTTTTTATACAATAATGTGTATTTTGGTTATGTCAATATTCCAATTAGTTTTCAATACATAGTTCTTTATGGATCAGATCTAACAGCAGAAAAGAAAAACGCATTTTAGACATCGAAATTGTGTTCTAAGAAAACACTTTATGTCGATATAAATTATTTTTGCTGAACGAAAATAATGTCAGTTATGACCAGGCAAAAGAATAAACAAACGCACAAGTGATTGTGATTTGTTTTTAATAATAAGAAATAATTATAATTATTTTTCCGTGTCAAACTTGAAATTCAGGTAGAACTGAATACTATCACCAGCAGGGGTGCCAAACGTGGCGATTTTACGTCATTTTGACGATATTTTATAGCGAATTTCACAAAATGACGTTTGACGATTTTCGTTAGTATCTCCCTTATTCTTTGACGATTTTTTACTTCGCAATTTTTTGCTCAACATAACCTCTACGTATGGCAAAATGTCCAAGCTCTAAAAATATATTTTTGTTTTGAGGCCAATATCGATGATATTGATACTGTTAAAGAAATATTTAAAAATTCGAGTGATATTAACGAGTTTTACTTTTGTTTTTTAAAATATGTGCTTAGTTTGATGAATAATCTAAAATTGGAGAAATTCAAATTCACAATATGTACTGTGAAATGACGAAACTTTTTTAAAATGTTTTAATCAATTTTTTAGTGGATGATTGTATAAAAAATACGTCTCTAAATCAAATTGATTTCCATAACCGTAAAATTTATTTTAAAAAAGGAAGAATTTTATATGGGTGTGTATGTAAAAGAAATCTACAATTGATGCTAAAACTTACAATCAATTTATTGATAATTGTGTATCATTTTACGTTGAATTGTGTTACCAAATAAGAAAACAAGATTTGATTTCTATGACAAAATTATAAAAAATTTAAATTTAATTACACCATTTGTGATTTTTAAAAAAAGAACTCCGAAAATCTTCATTTATTAAAAGGTTTTCCTATTTTAGTCTCTTAAGAAAAATATCAAGATATTGAGCATGAAATTAGAGAACTCAGATTTTATACTTTTGGAGACAGAGCATTAAATGTAGATATATTTTGGAAAAGGGGAAAGTCAATTAATCTACTAAACAATAAACCTGTTTTTTAAAATATATTTGAATTTGTAATTAACTTAATGAATTTGCCAAACTCTTCAGCTAATGTTGAAAGAATATTTAGCATAATTAATCTTAATAAAACCAAGGTAAAAAATTCATTGAAAAGAGGAGCCTTTGAGGGGATTCTTTTTTCAAAAGATTATTTGAAAAATAATTCCTCTGAATATTACAATGTTAGCATTAAAAAAATATAAAAAAATAACTATGATATTTATGTATAGTATTTTTTATTTTGTAATTACCCAATTTAAATCAATATCATATGTCCTTCTTTCGTACTTTATATGTACATATGTTTGTACGCGTATAAAATCGAATAAATAAAAAAATTAATTCGACTCTACATATGAATTGCAAGTTTATGAAAAACTGTATAATAGTTTATTCTGTGAATTGCTATTTAAATTAAAATATAAAACATCATATACAAAATTAACGTTTGTTTTGGAAAGTATATAATCTGTTTCGACACAAAATCTCTTCAAAACCTGCTTTGAATTGTAATGTTTAGTCGAGTAGTAAAAACCTGAAGAGAATTGGTGTTAGGCAAGAGCTAAGCGATAAGGGACGTATACAAATTTATTTGTCCTGAAGGCTAACATAAGATAGCACAGTTTCTTGGTAGTGCAGGTAAAATATTACAACTTTGGAAAAGGAAATTTAGGTCGAAAAATACAACTCTGCTTTAAATACAACTCTAATGGCAATAGCCAATGAGAATTAAGCTTCTAAAAATTTTGCGACGGATACACACATTTTCTACGAATATCGAAAATTTTAGGCATCGTCTCATTTGTGGACGGTTATTGAAATTGTTAACTTGTGTGTCGGTTGACAGCAGTTTGTGTTAATAATTTTGTAAAGAAAATATTAAAAATATAAGGGAAAATTTTATTAAAAAAATAGTATTCATTTATAAGAAGGTAAGCAAGCTATGGTAACTTATTTATTTGTCTAAATTTTGTTAGATTCAATTAAATTATTTTGCATTGTACAATTAAATTTCCCATTATTTTTTTCCGGTATTTTGTTTTATTGTTTATTTTTGGAACAAGCAAATTTTTGTAGTAGCATATATTCGGCTTTACTTGATTTTTTTTAATGGCATTTAAACTCATTAATGGTTTTTAACAATTTCCATTTACAGCACTTGGTTGTCGAATACATAAATTTTGTATTGATTTTTTTTATTGTAAAAGTGTGTATTACCATACGAATAAGTACGCTACGGTGTAGTTTAATCTTTCAATATGGCGGACGACGAGCAATTCTCGTTGTGCTGGAATAATTTTAATAGTAATTTGTCGGCTGGTTTCCATGAGTCATTATGCCGTGGGGATCTAGTGGATGTGACGCTGGCGGCAGAAGGACAATTCGTAAAAGCGCATCGTCTTGTACTTTCTGTCTGTTCGCCTTATTTCCGGAAAATGTTCACGCAAATGCCAGCCAATCAACATGCCTTTGGTAAGTCTTAAAAATTATCTAATAAACTATAAAAATTAATAAATTTTGTAAATTTTTAGTATTTCTCAAAGATGTTAGCCATTCAGCTCTAAAAGATCTCATCCAATTTATGTATTGTGGTGAGGTAAATGTTAAACAAGAGGCCCTTCCAGCGTTTATAAGTACAGCAGAGGCTTTACAAATAAAAGGTTTAACTGATGTAAGTACATTTATCAGTATTTGAATAGTTTTTTTTTACTTGGCTGCTAGTTTTCTGTTTATATGTGTATATATCTTAACCCCCTAGCATTTATAGTATTGTTTGTGTGCGTGTGTGTATATTTTAGTACTAACTGTACCCTGCCTAATAGTTTCATTTAGAACATACACAACAACCATAAACTATTTTCTCAATGCATACCTGGCCAGCAAACGGTCAAATTTAGAATGATTTTAAATCAAATTGTAATAAACGTTTAATTAGCTCATGAGGAAGTGCTCAAAATTTCTTAATTTTATGCCGAAATAAACGAAATTAAGCTTGAGCATACTTTTTTAACACGTTTTGCTTTGTAGTAATACATGGCGACTTTTTACTTAATAAGTGAAACTATAAAATTTTGGTAATGTAATCAATCTATTTCCTATGCGCAGATAAAGCTCTAAAAAAAAGTTGATAAACATTGTATGAACAAATGAGCCTTGTGTTGTTTGGTGAATTTTGTCTAAATAAGGGTGATTAATATAAATTGTCACAAGGAGTTATATAAGCATAAGATTTAAACTGTATTGTGATGGAAAACCGAAGGGTGCAAAGTTTTTGGTTTTTCTAGATTTGAAAAAAGCAAGCAATATTTTTTTTAATCTTAAAACAAAATGCAATCGTTGGTCAAACAATATAAGGGTTTCTATTTAGTGTTCTTCCTGAAGCTGAAGTTCGATTGCTTCCATAATCGACCTAAAAAGTTGTTAAAATAGAAATCCATACTGAAATACCAGTAAATGTCCTGCAATGGACACACAAATATATATATATAAACATATGCAAACAATGGTAATTTTGTACAGATTACGAACATTTCGAAACCAAATAGGTATACATTATAATTTCACCGAAATAAGCAATATGTCCAAATCCAATTATAGCAATTTAGTTTCTAATAAAGTTTTTTTAATTGAAGTTAAAATATTTAATGTACTAGAACAAATTGATAATATTTGTTAATATTTTCTATTTACAGAGTGATCCGCCGCAATCTCAAACACCACCTGAGCCCTCAACACCCACGCCGCAAGTACAACAACAACAACAAATACAAACGTCACCTCGAGTACGGCAACGTACTTCAACTGCCCGTTCATATAAAATAGAAGCAGTCGATGATTCCGGCGATGACGCAAAGCAAACTACGCAAATAGTCATACAAACTACGGCGCCAACACACCCACCCCAAGCTACTATTACCACCCAACCTCCGCAGCAACAACAGCAGCAGCAACATCACCAGCCTCAACATTTAACTCAACAAACTCTACACACTCAAACACATCAACTTACCAGCGTTAGTATGCCAACAGCCACCACTACAACAGTAGTGACCCAAAAACGACCAGCCCAACGCACTAGCTTAAGTAGTGTTCCACATATTAAACGCTCCAAGAGCACAATCGATCCGTTGGAAGCTTCAGATGCCGCTGTTGCTACGCATCAAATAAATGTACAAACATCTGTTGTAACTGATCCTAAGCCTCAAGTTCAACAACATCATCACCACCATCAGCAGCAACAACAACAACAGCATCAAACACATCACCAACAACAGCAAGCGCAACAGCAAACAAATGAACCTGAATATATTGACTTGCCCATCGAGTTGCCAACAAAATCGGAACCAGATTATGCGGAAGAGGCGGGCGAAGTCGATCAGGCTGAACAGGATGCTACATATGTTGAAGATGAGACTTATGGTGATATGCGTTATGATGAAAGTTACTTTACAGAAAATGAAGATGCTGCTGCGGCGGGTAGTAATACAACTGCAACATCCACACAAAATGCAAGTGCAACGACAGCCACAACTTCAAAGGCAATTGTGAAACAACAACAGCTTTCTGATTCCTCATACATGGATACATCAGCAGATCCCGCAAATAGCGATGCACAAGGTTGGTTGACACTTTTTATACACACAAAACAATTGCCTTTCACTAAATCTCTAGGCGCTGGTCGCCAGTGTTTTAATGCTGAATCGAATTGTTTTGTGGACATTTTTTTATTATAAACAAACTAAATACTATTAAATTAAATTGGTGGAGATTTGTAGGAAATCCAAGCGATAAAAATTTTCATACGCATTTGCATTTTTGAGCCATTTGATTACATATTTTTTAAAAATCACTTTGATTTCTTACTCCTCCTTCCATGTTGCTTCAAAAACATCGTTACTCAAGGTTTTTCATAAATTGTTGGATGTGAAATCCTGAGTTGTGTATGTCTTTGAATGTTACAACGAAAATTATTTTATAATGTAGTTATTTTTAAATAATTTTGCGTTAAAAAAGAGAGAAAAGTAAACGTGCGCGAGTTTATTGCTTTTCTCACATACAAATCTTTGTCGTAAATGTAAATTAAATGCTGAAATTTGTAAAAAGTTATTAAACATTTAATGATTTTTTGACAAAAATGTATTTATTTTTATTTTGCTTCAAAGATTTTTCGGAAATCTTTCAATTTAGCAATTGCCATAATTCTTCACATTCTACTAAGAGCTTTTTTTGTTTCTCGTCCTTTCAAAGATTTTATTTAACGTTTTTGAAAGCATGTATGTACTTCAAAATGGACCTTTTTGTAAGTATGTATTTGTTTTTAAAAAATAATAATTACTATTAATTAATTATTGTAAAAGAACATTTCCAACATGTTTATGGAGGAAAATCAAACAAGCTCCTGTTAAGCGTAGAAGAGAGGACATTGTTAAATTTAAGAACACGTTTGTTAAAAAAAAACAGTTGATTTTGACGTAAATACTAGTACCAAAAGTGATAAGTTTTATTAAAGTGAACACATTAAAATTAATAAATTGCAAAGGGTAAGTATAATCAATGTTTGTAAATTTTTGTAACAATTTAAAATTCATTATTTGAAAGATTTTTTTTTATTATTTAAAAATGGTAGCAACATCACTTAAGACTAATTAAAAAATTATTGTTTGCTTACTAAGAATTGGAATTTTAATGTTAATAACGTTTTTTGGTATTTAAAAATAAAAATAATCAATAGCCAAGATGTTATCTTGTGATTATATAAAAACAAATATTATTTTAGTACAATTGTTTTCGACTAAGAATCAAAGTTTTAGAATTAAAAATCTAAGGGTAGTACTTTTGTAAATTCGATAACTGTACACTAATGAAAGTTAGCGTTCAAAAACGTCCACTTATCAGCAAGTTTTAATATATCAATGCTACAAGATATCTGAGGGAATGTTATATTGATCAAAGCGCAAAGGTATGTTCTATAAATGTATTGAAAGAAGTGTATTTTGAGAAAATATCGTAAAAAGCTTTATCAAATTTATTGTGTTTTTTAATTATGAATATGGAAAGTGTTACAACTGCGGCACCATTTTATTTATGGTTGTAATGGTTTGCAAGCATGTTACACAAATTTACTCTATAAATCCATTGTGTTTAAAAAATTCATAATAAACAAAAGACGGGCGTTTTTAAAAAATTTCAACGAGCCTATTCTGTAAATCACATGTTTTCAAAATATAAATTGCTTTACAGTATTATTAAATTTTATTCGATCTTTGAATTTGCTATAATTCTTGCGATCTACAAAAACATACTTGTGTTATTTTTTTCTTTTGTGGAAATTAGTGATTTACGGAACAGGGGCCGAATTACGGCATTCGATATCGAACGCAATTTCCATCTAAATTCAAAACATGTATGGGATTTCGTTCGATATCGAATGCCGTAATTAATGCCCTTGTCCAAATAATTGTAATTTTTTAAAAACCAGACAAGGGCGATTGTATCGAAAATATTCAACAAAAGGTAAGAAATTGAAACTATCCCATTCATGGAAATTCAGGTATTTTCGAGAGCACCCTAAGCTGCAATAAGTTTTTATTGACGCTGTTACCAACCATAATAAGGATGAATATCTGAAACATTTGCATTCATAAAATCAATAAGTGCAATATTAAAAGTATGGCGTTCAAAAATCATCACCGGCATATTGGGACTGTTTGTAAATTCATAACCGCGCTGCATGTTGTGCTCAATGCAAACAGTGGCAAATCAAACCTACGGACTCTTTTTTTTTTTTTTTTTCTTTGTTCAGTAAATTTTTTAATAAAAAAATTTCCATTTTGGTTATATTTTTTTCATTCATAAATGCAAATACTAAAATGAGAAGCATAAGCAAGCAATAGCTGATTAGCAGTGCAAAATAAACATGCAGCGCAGTGGTGAATTTACGAGCAGGCCCATTTTTTCGTTATTAACAATTGATGCTACACATTTCTACAACTACGGCAACTTTTTGTTGATGAAATAATCTATTGTTACTCTGCGATGCGAAAGGAAATGTTGCAAAATTGAACTATTGCTTTCGCAATAGAAAGTAAACCCCCCAGGTGTACAAATATATTGCATTAGCCAACCACCCAATTTCACAAAAGCCGTAAACAATATCGATCCCGTAACTCTTCAGTTATAAATACTGGAATTAGCGTTTTGGTACAAAAAGTAGCATTTTGCTCGGTTTCTTGTAACAATTTTAATACTGGTATTCGGGTTTCGTTACCTATATAAATCCAATATCGAAATGGAAAAAGAAATTATTATCGTTACGGACAAGCTTTCGTTTTGGCACCTTTTTATATAAATATTACCGTGTTGACTTTTTAATTGAAAAATCTTGGAAAATAATTAAATAAAAATAAAGCTGGAGGGTACACAACACGCGTTTAAAGCTCTTGACGCTTTAAAAAATTTCAAACAAATTTCGTTGGTTTTTTGTATTTTTAATTAAATCTAGTCATATGCTCCAAATGCAAAAAAAAAAGAATCGTAGGTTATAGAATATTTAAAAATAAAAAATTGTCAGTCCATATTTTGTGATTTTGGGCCGCTGAATATGTATACACAATGTCATTTGATTTCAATAAAGCCCTAAAAATTCAAAAACGGCTTACGACTTGGTAGATTTCGGTCCACCAAATCAAAATGCATGTCCCTGCAAAATTTTATTTATTAAAATAGTACTAATTCGTCAAATAGAAATAAATTTAAACTAAAAAAATTTTTGAAAAATATTGCTTAAATTTTCATAGTTTTTTGCTTGTCCTCTAAACTTTTTTCGATGTACAGGGCTTTTATGAATTCATATGACGACATGTTTAGTGTTTTTTTTTTTGTATACATTTGACATATATTTTTTTAATTGTGTATGTATTGGTTTGTTCTGCTAATGCGGGGTTAAAGGTGGTTGAAAAATTATGCCAACCAAAAACGATTCTCTTCACCGAAAATGCCTACAAGCTGCCATGTTATGACAGCATAATTAGTCAAGTGTGAATTGTCTCAATGGGAACCAAGCTTCAGTTTGGATTGCGAGATGTTGAAAAAACTGGTATTTACTGCCTATTTTTAGAAAATGGAAACAAAATTGTGAGTGACAATTAATATTAATAAAATACGAAAATTTGTTTTTAATATAAATTCTCACTCACAATTTAGTTTTCATTTTCCAAAAACGGAAATCATTGTATTTGTTAATGTTTCGAAAATGTCTGTCGAATCGAAATGCATAACACCCTAATAATGTCAATTTCGGTTATTTAATGTTTTTCTGCCGACTGGTAACGCGACTGAAGTTTGGTTGCCATTGACTAAAAGTGTTTTGGGATTTTTTTCTGCGAGAAAAATTCGGACGGAAATTATGATTGAAGAGTCAAACTTTATGTGCGTGAACCAGCACTTACGGATCGATTTGTTAGTGAGAAATTCTAATTTGCCGGGAAATAAGTAAACGAGAAAAAATTGGAATCATTTAATTTTTATACTTATAATCACTTTTATTCTAGTTAACATCGACGTCATGTCAATACAATAACAAAATATTGGGACTTGTCTACTCGCTCTCTAGAAGAATTTTGTGCTACTGATGGTGAATTTCTGTTCTCAAGGTCTAGAAAATAACAGCCTTTTCATAGTAGTAAGTTGTTTTCGACAACGGGTAGACAAGCCCCAATTTTTCGGTATTGTACTGAGGGGTGTAACGTCGGTGTTGACAATTGGAGTTTGATAATTAAAAATAAGAAAACTTAAATTATTTTGTAATGAAAATTTAATATTCAGCCTTGGTTGTTAAGCTATGTACAGACGATTGGCAGATCTTACAATATTGGCAGAAAAATGTTCAGAAAATGTCTGACAACCATCTGAACTTACAATTTTTGTCTTACAACGTTGCCAGAAAAAGCATTGTCAGTTCATTGTAAGACAATAATATTGTCAGACATCTCACAATCGTGAGAACACTCTACTTTGCCATTGTCAGATAATTGTCAGACATTGTAAGCTCTCGTTTTATTGGTAGATGTGTTTAATTTAATACATCTGACAATGCCACCATTGGCAGATAATTTTTTTAGTGGCAACGCTGTCCATAAATAATATATGTCGGCGTTTTTTGCTATTTTGTCATCATCTTCGCTACTTTCTAATACATATGCAGCTAAAATCGTTGCAATTGCTTTTTTATGTTCCATATTTCCACTTCTTTAATTTAATATTTTCACACAATAATAATAAACTCACAATTGATAATTTCTGTCAAAAGCTTTGACAGTTCTGACAAAGTTTAACAACACATCTGGCAGTTTTTCCACACAACAATCTGACAACCGTGAAAACTGACAATTTTTGTTGGCAGATAAATTTATTGGCTGACAATTGTCTGGCAATGAAATTGTAAGGTTTTCTTACAATCGTCTGAACTGACAATTTACCATTTGGTAAAAATTTTTCATTGTCAGTACGTTGTCAGCATATTGCCATATCTTACAATATTGTAAGATCTGCCAATCGTCTGTACATAGCTTTACGCTTGTAGCCGTATGTTCTATATGTATTGAATACGCCGCCAACAATCATAAGGGCGATTGCTAGTGTTTCGCAAACCATTTTGATACAAATTCACATTTAAGAAAATTCATTAATTATAGTATAAAATTAAATATGAAATGCAAAACGGCTAATTCTATTGCGAATACACATCTGATACATTTGCAAAAAAGAAAACGAAAAAATTACAGCAAAAACCTAATTGTAATAGAATAAAATTTGACAGCATATATACATATGTGCATACTTAACTTTTGAAAATCTGACTTCTAGGTTTGGATGTTGTTCGATTATAGAGCAACGGCATTAAATGCCGGGTCTTATAACCTTTACCTGAATCTCATATCAATCTCAACTAAATTCAATACTAATAAGTTCAGTATAAGCTAGTTAAGACTCGTGATTTTGAAATTGTGTCGTTAGGCTGCTTTTAGGTTTGAAGCTGTCGAAACGCAAGAAATATGGCGAAATGGTCGCATTTTCTGTTTTCTAAAGAATTGATTTACATTTCAAACATGTAAAGTGTGCGTTAGTGATACATACTCAAATTTTGACCAGACTCGAAAAAAGTTAACGCTTCGGCACTACCTGTATTACTCTAACATGGTATGCCAGACTTGCTTTGTCTTCGAACAAAGTAGTGTTTCAATAACGCCGTATTGACAATGTTTACATTTTCAAACGCCGTCGACAAATATTAGTAACATTAAAAAAGCAAAAGTTTATGCTTTAATTGTTGACGCTGGGATTGTCTGTTTATACTTTATAGGAGACTAGACCTCTGGACCGATCTTCCTGAGTTTTTCACAACATTTAACTGGATTGAATTATAGGCTACTATTCCGAACCATGCCCACTTTTTTAAATTATGTTACTCCACAGTTTTTTGCAGATTTTAAATTTAATAAAATATATTCTAATTTACTAATATATTTAAAATAAAAATCAAATTTATTTTTTGATCATTAAAGTGTTATTGGGATGTATGTTATTCAAACTTTATATCGTGGGGGCGCGGGTAAAAGGAAGTAAGTCAACTGTAGAGTCCACTTTTCTCAACTAATAAATAGGAAATCGGTAGAAAATATTCAATAGCCAGTTTATAAATGACTCAGCCCGATACCAAGGATATTTTATTTAATCGCTCATTCAATTACGGAGTAAAATCAAACTACCCAAAACATATTGCGCGAGTTGTCACATTTTTCTCGCGCGCCCACGATATATTAATTAAAAATACAGCTCTGAAATTATGTAGCTACTTTTTTATTCCAGTACCTAAAAAAAACTACTTGTGCTGAGTACTCGACACACAAATACTGAATACTTGTACAACTCTAGTGTATTAGTACAACAAAAACTTCTTCAGTACCAAGACGAATTGAAAGCAAAATGTGAATTACGTATTGAAGACACATTTGTTCCTTCCAATATTGCTTAGATCCTTTTACTAAAAAATAAGTGAAATAATATATATATTTATTGAAAAATGTTGGTTTTTCTAAAAAAGCAAAAGATTTGTAAATACATTCACATATATACATAAGTACATATAAACATCCATAGATGTAATTGCTTTGTGGGTCTCTTGAGACAAAAATCGTGGGAAATACAGCCAGATATTTAAGATTTCATAAATATTTTGAAAACAGTCTAGTGAAAAAGTGATGGTTTTGTAAATATATATGTTTTTGTACTGATGGTAAATATTTCCAACTCAATTTAATGGAATAAGAAAATTCTTATACAAAAATAAATGCTTGTGATTTTTGTCAAGGCTTGATTTAAAGCTTAAGCTATAATTATAGATTAGTTTTACAAATATTCAATAAAAAACTAAAATTACCTTTTGGCTGTTGTTTTATTTCCAAAACATTGAATAATCTTAAGTGATATATTGTAGCTGTTCTATAAAAATAAAGCCCCCAAATAATTTTTGTTTGCCTTATTTTTAGGACAAGTGAAATTTATACGCAGCCAGAAGAAAAATGCTCAACTTGTGTACAATGGTTTTATTTACAATAAAAAGCTAACACAAGCCAATGGTCATACTACCTGGCGCTGCATTGACGTATTGAAAATGCGCTGCAAGGCCGTAGTTATAACAAAGAAAAATGAATTGGTAGCAGCTAGACGTGTGCACAATCATGAAGACCACTTGCAGAGAATAAACCAGAGGCCCCTTTACAACGAGGAAGATGATTTGAGCGATTACATTGAATTGAAACCAGATAGTACTTCCATTAACGACTTCTTATCCGTGGCCAATATCGATATTTTAACTCAAAAAAGTGGCAAAGAATATAAATTATATGTACCCACCGCTTGCGCTGGTTTGGATATGAAAGCCCACTCTATATTGAAAAGAGTTCCAATGTAATCAGCATTTATTCCTAATATATAATATGTAGAAAAATATGTAAAATAATGGTTTTATTCTTTTATTTTATTAAAGTTCTTTGGTACTTTACAAATTATAACTTCTGTATACATATTTAATATTGTAATTTAAAGTGAGTTTTTTAAATACTCAATGAAAGTACACGCATATAAAAACAAAACTCCTTGAAAGTTAGTAGGATTTGTTTATACATGTATTAGCTAAATTGATTTGAAAATCAGAATAAAACTAATAAAAATAATTAGTTTGGAAATGTATACTTATTGCAATTGTTTAAATATTTCAATATTATTTAAAAATTAATTATTATCATACAAAATTATATTATTGTAGTGGGTTACAATTTTGTCAGATGCCGGCATTTCACTCATGCTAATGCCAGAATAGATTGTAACGCACAACAAATAACAACTTCGTGAAAATTAATTGGGAGAACATCTCGAATAACTTAATACATATATAAAACATATTTCAAATTTTACTAATCTCTACATTCACTTTGTTTTATCTTCCCTTAGATTCTAAGCTTTTATTTATTGAAAGCCCTTGGGCTACTCCTTGTCTAATATTGAATAATTTCATGTATAATTGCCATAGTCGAAAAAGTAATAAAGAATACTGGCGTTGTCACAACTACTCCAAAAAGCTACAACAAGAACGCTGTCGTTCCCGTTGTGTTTTAGAAAATGGCAAACTCAAAGCAGTTTCGGGAGGACCTCACAACCATCCACCACATACGGATAAAATTGCTAAAATGATTATAAGAAATCGAATGACGGGTCAAAACACCGGTACATTATTACAGCGTGTCAAAATTGAAAGATCTGATTCAGATAGCACGGAAATACCACCAAGACGTCATACACACCAATATAACATAACACAACAATCGCAAGATGATGAGCCCGAAATTATCACTCCAACTATTATGTTGATACAAAAATGATCAAAACTGTAATTTTCTTAGATTCATAATTAAAATTTATTAATGCTAAGACAAGAAATGGCATTCGTATTGTTAATATATAAATATTTCTATAAAAATAAAAATAAATCTTTGTGTCGTACTGGAATATGTATGTGCCAAATAAGTTTTTGGTAATTATCTTTAATGAATATATTATGTATGTCTCGAACTTGCTGTTTTATTTGAATACTAATACACTTTATGTTTTTACTTTTTTTAAGGCAATGATTTGGCTGAGAAACCTATTACGGATCAAAATCGTGTTAAATATCGTAGTAGTTTGAAGGGTTCCTATCAATTGGTTTTGGATGGCTTTCCTTATACAAGACATCGTATTCGAGGTGGAACCATTTATTGGCGTTGCGTACAGTTTCGGCCTTTAAAGTAAGTTACATTGACTATTTATTTCGTTGATTTATTAAAGTTATTCCATACAATTAAGAAACGAATTCGATATGGGTGGACGGGCATTTAATTCGAAATAACGAAATAACGGGACGAATCCGAAAGATTGTGAATGTACACCGCCAGTCCCAGGATGTCACACATATTCCTTCTTTCGTGCAATTTCATTTAAAACAAAAACAAAATTTTAGAATTTGTTTTTGTTTTAAATGTAGTTGTACGAAAGAAGGAAGACTTGTGACATCGTGGGACTGGCAGTAAATAAATCAACAAATATCCAATTCAGTTTATAAATAGTGAAGTTCTGGGAGAACAAACATTAAAAAATTACAAACGAATTGATAACCATCGTTTTTTTTAAAGTCGGTTAAAACATGAAAAACGGTATATTTTTCAGGTAATCCCTGATTTTTCCAACAATTTAAAGCACACGCCCGTTGAAAATCAATCAATTTAAAAAAATTTTCGACAAATATGTTTCCAAAACACTTAACAAATTTAGTACAATCTTGCGGCAATCGAAGAAGCTTTCTTGCTGGAAAAAGTGACCGAGTATAAAAAATTGATTTGATCAAAGGTTTTATAGTAGTTATATAATTAATTAAAAACTACCCACGACGGAGCAGTCGATTTCAATGAATTTTGCAGCTATTGATGTTTTTCGGTATAATAATATAAAATTTATAAAAAAAGATTTTTCGAAAATTTTATTTGAAAAAATTCTCAAAATCTACAGGCTGAAACAGTTCATACGACAATACGGACATCATCGTAAAAATAGGCAGGGTAGTTCTAAGACTTCAAATCGTTGAGATCTTGCAAAAAATATAATAAAATTTTACAAGCTTTATCACATTCTTTATGATTACAAAAAATATATACTCGTACTTATGTATGTAGCTGAACATATTCATA
The DNA here is from genome assembly GCA_956483585.1 of Gymnocheta viridis. Lineage (NCBI taxonomy): Eukaryota > Metazoa > Arthropoda > Insecta > Diptera > Tachinidae > Gymnocheta > Gymnocheta viridis. The sequence goes on from OY101440.1 coordinate 140,167,906, forward strand.
ATCTATAATACAAATATAAATACCATATTAATAACAAACACCGACTTGTTTGCACAAAATGTAAAAAACAAAAAAATTTAATTTATTTAAAATGTGCTTTAACAACTTTCATCACAATCCATATGACCCAAATTAAAATATGTCTCTTTAGTGCAACATAAAAACACCAGAAAACACAAATAAAAAAATTTTAAATATACAGCTAAAAAGACGAAATTGCTAGCTGTACTTTCAACAACACCTGTAAAATGAATTCGCGTTGGTACATATCGTTAGATAAAATGAAAAACCATGTAACTACATTTTTTTAAATTTTGTAGGAGAAACAAAAAATAAAATTTTTCAAGTTATAAGTAGTTGAGTGTTTTTATTTTTGTTTGAATATCATTGTGTTTTTAGGCAACATTATATTTTGATTAAATGCACAATAATGAACAAAAAAACGCAATGGTTTTTAATTTTATATGACGATGTGTAATTATGTGTATAAGAAATAAATAATCCAACATTTTCATTTGCTTGATTAACTATTTAACCTTTTATTATATTATTTAGATACATTATTTTTCATTTCGTTTATTTCAGCTGTAAAGCCCGCGTTAGAACAAATCCATCTGGTGATCGTGTATCTATAGTTGATGAAGATCATAATCATGGCATTCTTAAAGAGAGACGCAAAAAAGGATCACTTAAAATTGTTTATGAGCAACGGAAATTGGCTAAAGAAAGAAAAGCGTAAATTTTGTTAATAAAAAAAAAATATAAATAAATAAACTCAATTTTTTTATGACCAGTGAAATATGATATTTACTATAAACATAATTTTGAAATCCCAAACATTTTTCTGAGCCGTTTAATTATATATTAATGCTTATATTTTTACTTTTTTCTTTTTTTATCTTTAGAAGACTTTTTATTTACCTACAATTATCGTGGTCATTTGGTTTATAAAGATTATTCATATTACTTTCATAATAAATCAGCAGCATCCTGTGTGGTTAACTGGCGGTGCACCAGCTATAATAAAACAAAATGTTCTGTTGTATTGACCACCAAAGGAAAACTTTTATTAAACATAAGAAATCACCATAATCACAACTCGAAAAAACAAACAACTTATGTACCACAAATTTATCAATAAAAAAACTTAAATAAATTAAGAACTTAAATGATTATTTACAAAGCAAGTCGTTTGCGCATTTTTTGAATTTGTAGATATGTATATAATTTTTTATTTATTTATTATTTTACTAATTAATATTAACTTTTTTAGGTTCTACTCGCAAATTAATGCTCCCAGGATCCAAAACATATTTGATTAATAAAAGGTCAAATCAATTGCTCAAAGCCACAGTGAAATTTGTTCCTAAACACAATATTATACAAATTGGTTCGAATGTTATTGACAGCAGCTCTCAGTCCCCGAGAAAAGAATCACCAATTATTTCGTCCATAATAAAGCCAGTTGATAAGAAAGTGATACAGAATCAGTTAAACAGCCCAAAAACAATTATAAAAAGAGCTCAGCATGGACATACATTAAATGTAGTTAATCGCAAACGACTATTGGGCCTATGTGTATATTGTTTGAAAAATCCGAAGAATGACAAAGAGAAATTGCAAAAAGTAACATCATTTTGTCCCAAGTGTCCAGAAGGTTGTTGGATGTGTGAATCGTGTTTTGATGAAATACATCAGACAAATGATTTAGATTCATAAATCTATATATGTAGGCTAATGCTATGTTATTGTTACTATTACAGAAAAAAAATCATTGATTGATGATGCGATTTTGGTTTATTTAACATCACGATATCCTAGGGCAAGAACAGATAATCTAGATTTAAATAACATGTGGATAAATAAAAAATTCAAAATTAATTGATTTTAATTTTCCAAAAAATGTGAAATTTTTTTTAAATTTTTACTAAAAAATTGCAATTAGGGGTTCTTGAAATAATGAACCCTCGTAAAGGATGACCAAATAATTTCTAACAAGTTTGCTTTTTTATAAAAAATGCGTAAGATAGTGAACACAAAATCCGATTTAGCTTCTGTTATGAACTGAAGCTATTTGTTGGGCTTTGAAGATCAAGTAAAAGTTTATTTCAAAATTTCAACTCAACAAATAGTTTCATTTCATAAAAGTACCTAATTGGAATGCTAACAAACATATGAAGTACATACTTTTCACTAATCTGTATGATAAGCTCTACTACACGGCGTAACTCTAAGAATAATTTACTTGCTTATATAATAGTAAGTGGCTATATAACTACTTAAAAGTAATGCAGACTGTATGTAGTTTGTGTGGAAAATTATGTTGTTCTTATATAAAATGGTCGACAAATAAAGTTTGAAAAATATTGTTTATATATTATTTTTTATACATATACCTACATATATATTAAAGCAGTCACAACTCAAAAACTTCTATCGGCCTTATTCATACAAAAATTTTTATACACAATTTGCATAACCCTTTAATAAGCAAAATATTTTTTTTATGAATAAGAAGGGCGTACATTTTCAGCAAGCGACGCAAGTAGTATATAGCAGACATAATGACATTTTCCAGTTAATAGAAACTGTTATGTGAACAAAAGATTTTGATAAATTTTTAATGTTTAGTTGAATTATTTTTTTTATTTCCAATTATTTGTAATCGGAATGGAATCAATTAGCAGTTGTGCGAAACTTAAATTAATCGTATTTAATGATTCACTTCTAATTAATTACTTAACAGCTTTGTCTTATATGTACATACAACTTAGCTACTACAAAGCTACTATACAAAAAATTTAATACAATTATAAAATAAAATTAATATGATGTCATGTACTTAAAAATCAATTTGAAAGAAAATACATTTAAGGTTATTCATATACATATAAATAAATTAAAATAAAAAATTCATTAGATAGTAATTTAAGAAACCACCTTCCTAAAGCAAAAGAAGGAACCATTTAATGCAATGACAAATTTTCGTGTCAGAAATTTTTTTAAGAAAACATAAAAGCTGCAAAAGCAAAAACCTTTCGAATAGCAAATTTTTAGGCTCTTAAAATTTGGGTTACTAAAGTTATTAGTTTAAAAGAATACCTATACTATTTTACTGTGTTCTTTCAATATCATTGTAGTAACAGAATTTATAATTTTGACCCTTTCATGTTTTAACAGCATTTCATGTCTTATGTCGTCGGCGAGTTACGAAGGGGTAGGGATCTAAGAACGCCAAAATAGATTTACGTATTCCCACTAAAATTTTGTACTGTCGGGGAAACGTGATCCCCATCAAAGATGATATTAATTATCTAGGTATCACTTTAGATAAAAACTTCAATTTAAACAGCATGTTAATTACATCTCTGATAAAGCTATAAAATGTGGACGTGCTCTATACCCCATACTTAATAGGAGGTCTAAGCTCAACCTTAAAAATAAGATATTGTTGTACAATATGTGTATTAGACCGACACTGACTTACGGCAGTCCAGCATGGTTTCACAAAACTGCTAAGACCCATACAAAAAAGCTTCAGATTATCCAGCACAAAAATTTAAAAATAATTCATAATCTTGCCTCTAGATTCCCCACGGACTTACTGCACAATAGATTTAAACATAAAAAGTTAAACGCGTTTGCCAATGATCTGACGCTGTCATTTAATGAAAAATTCAGGCTGCCTAATTTTGAAACAATAAGAAATTTACTAAACAGTCGCTGAGATTCTTTTGTTAAAAAGAATCTTACTAGCGATTGTTTTACCAAATTTCATTATAACATTTTCAAAGTTTATACGAGGTTTTTGTGACAAATTTTCCTCAAGACAGTATTATTAATAGTTTCCTTATTCAATTGTAAGATTTAAATGTAGTACGTAAGTAAAATCTCATAACATTGTATATTATTTAGCTTATAAGATTCGTGAATAAAACATTTTAATAAAAAAAAATAATTAATCAAACTTATTAAAGCAATTTATTTGTTGTAGATTTTCTCAAGTTAATTAATTAATTGTTTAAAAGGTAAATTCGTATTTACAATTCGTATAAGCTAAATAAGGTACAATGTAACGATACCATCGCACTTTTGCGTGAAAAGTTTCCTGGCTGTCTGATTTCTCGAAGAGGCGATCACAATTGGCCACCGAGATCTTATGATTTACAGCTTTAGACTTTTTCTTTGGGACTACATGAAAGATAAGACATATTAATGGCCCATAATCGGTTAAATATCCCAAAAATTAAATTAGTAAACTAAGTTATAGAGGACATACAGCCATTTGGCTGATATTGTTTACCATTATTAATGGCATACCTTTCTCTTTACAATTAAACATCCGATGATCTCGATTAAGTGTTCGTCTTTCTGCATATCAAAATTAATCTCTTATTTGAAGACCCTATGTATACAACAAAAAATTAAAATCGTTTTACTGACAAAGAAATTCCATATATAAATTTTGTTGTTTATTTTTTTATATTTTATATTGAGTTTGACAAACATACTATGTATGTATGTATGTATGTATGTATCACAAATGCGTTGTTGGAGAGACGCATACGCTTGAATAAATTTACTAGCAAACGTAAAATTGCTTGAGAAATTCCATAAGTGTTTTACACACACTTCTTAGAGGAACGTAAAGATGAGGCAGAAGTTATTACCAGTCTTTACGGAGTGATTTTCATCTGTGCGAAACATAATATCGCCCGAACCATTCGTAAGATAGAACCAGAAGCCGTAATCAAAGTATTGGAAAATTGTACAACAGGATAAGCTATTGCGAAGCAAGTCGCGGTAATCAGATGCATGGCATGCAAGTGTTCCTTAAGCAATGAATCTTTATTTCTAATAAAAGACATAATATACTAAAATAAATTAAGAAGAATTAAATTCAATTTGAAATTAAATTGGGAGAATCAGGGTTGTCACAGAATCCAATGTAGTCGGGATTGGATTTGAAAAGACGACAAAAAATACATACTTACTTCTGTGTGATGAAATTCAATGTTGTCGGCTGGCTTCATTCTTTTAAGTAGTTCTAGATTGAACATAAAACCGATTCTGCAGCATGCTAATTTAAATTACATCTGACTTGGAGCAAATGGTATTATCTAATAATTTTTTTGAATCTTAGCTAAGAAACCGATTAATGGTCTCATTTTGTAAAATGAAATGTTTTCAAGCGTTTAAAATTTGTATGAAAAACTATTTTTTTTTAATTTCAGTACTTTCATACAAATTTTAAACGTTCAGAAACGTTTGATTTTACAAAATGAGACCATTAACTATACATACACACACTTAATTTTTAAGGGTCTTAAAGTTATAAAATATAAGAAATATATTTTATTCTTGCTGTGTCAAAAGATTTTTTATAGCGAAAATCTAATACCAAACGGAAATGCATACCAGGTATTCGCAAAAGAATTTGCTTTGGAGAATTTAAAACCAGAAAAATGTACCAAAACACATTTTTACAATGAAAAATTATAAAAAACAATGAGTCAGCTCAGCTGTCGAGTCCACCTGCTATGAATTTGCGGTATTGAAGGAGCCTTATTTTACAATATCGGTATAGATACAAATATTGAATTTTCAACGGCATTTAAGCGGTATCGGTATTAACAACGTCATCGGTGGCTAACATTGATTGCAGCAAACTTTAGTTCGGTCACTTGCCAGTTGGCATTCGATGTCTGTATGTTAAATATGATGGCGTAGTTGCATGTACATATATGCTGCAGCATTTTCAATTTTCTAAGAAAAAAATTCCATGTAAGTGATGCTTTTCGAACGTTAAACTTTAATTATTGCACAATTACTGCATTCTCGAATGTAACCTTGATTTTTTTCCAGCTAATAGTGTCACTAGTACCTTCCAATTTTACATTTTTTTTTTGCCATGCCTTGTTTTATAAGATTATGATTATGATCTGATCGTAGTACTTCTAGTTTAGAGTCATTTGTTGTACGCACACGTGCACGACATTTTGTGGAGGAACGGGTTGCACAAATCCATTTAGTGCCTCGAGAATTTTCCATATATTTGACAAAATGATAACCCTCATAAACCAATTTTATTGAAGAACGTTGGCCAGTTGTAAAGTAAAAATGATTACAGGTAAATGCTGAAAATAAATTAAAAAATTAAAAAAAAAATACCGAAACAGTTAGAATATAAAATTTTCAACAAATAAAAAATACATCGAAATACTTTTATTGAGCTGCATATAAGAAAAAAAATTAAGAATTGTTTTGGTTAATATTAAAGTTTTTATTGATAAAATTAAAATAAACAAAAAAAATTAATTTAAAATTTTTAAGAATGCTAGTTAGGTTGGTTGATAGGTATTTTTTATATTCTTGAAATCTTATACATACTTTATGCATATGCTTTTATTTTAAATATTTAATTCTATTTTTTTATGACAAAAGGAGAGGGTTCGACAATTTCTGTAACGTCTGCCACAATTTCTTCGTACTTTAAATGCGTGACATCAATACCTCTACCAGCTGTTGTAGAAGCCGAGGCAGCCGTGCGATCGTAGATTTCCGATTTCATGATGACCTTATCGCTTGATATAGTTTTACGTACTCGTTTTTTGCGCCTGACAATCTCCTCATGCGTATGATACCGATTCAAGGGAATGACCATATCATTAATAGTACAAACACGAGAGCGACATTTTTGGTTCCACCATTGATTACAACGCCAGTATTTCTTTTCTTCGTTGGTAGCAAGTTTAATTTTCTTTTCGAATATGAATGGTTGCCCACCATATATTAACTGCACACGTCCCCTAGAAGTGGCCGAGTACACAGCAATTGTAGCTTCTTGAAAAGTAAAGAAAACAAAATATTAGTAAAACACAGAATTTGTATTCTTAATTATTAAAAGCAATGTTTAATAAAATGAAACAAATATATCTAGAGCACATATATTTATTTAGTTAATGTGTTTTATTTATTATACAATTGTTTAAATCAACTATTTTGGAGTCCAATTGTTTGTGTCTTTTTCTTAATCTAATAGAGGGCGGATGGTTGTGTTCTGGTTTAGTTAAAAACACATTGTACAGACCATTTGGTCTTAAAAATGTTTTGATTCGAGCGTTACACGGTTTGCCATTTTTTACAATTCGACATTTCCAATAGGTTGTATTGTCAGTTCCATTATTTTTCGAGTATGTATAGTTTTGATAAAATAGCAAATTTTTCCCACGTTGTCCGGGTATAAAAACCAGATCTCGATTCGTGTGCATGGCCGCTGCAAAGGATGATTTAGTTTCAATATTAACAACGGGTAGTATATCTCTATTAATCCTACGTTGTTCATTTCCAACATCACGTTTAAGATCTAGAAACAAGACTTGTTTTACATCTGTAACAAACAGAGAAACAATGAAAAATATTAACAAGGTATCTACATACATACATACATATGTAGTCTATAGGCGATTATGAACGGATACACTAGGGGGTTTCTTAGGTATAATTTCAAGTTTTTGTTGCTATTACAATTTATTTAAATACACTTCTTTATAATGTCAACAGAAAATAGAATGCTTTCATTTAATCATTATTCTAGCTTTTACTTTTAGTCTAATTTTTTAAATTTTAATTATTTCAAGTATTTAAAATATTTATACATAGTATCTACATATTATATATGTATTTGGATTTATGGCAAATTAATAACGGATACTACATACATACTTAATTTATCGTTTTCTTAAAATATATTCATTATATATTAATCTGGCTTATTGCGGTCTGTACTAGATTAAAGAGTAATATTTTGTGCTTATTTAAACTGGAACAACTCGTCGAAATCGAATGAGAAAAATTTGCAACCATAATAAGTCTCAATATGACAGCAAAAAAAAAACAAATTAATAAAATGCGTAAAATTAATAGAAGGGAGAGTTAAACTTTTTTTACTTTACAACTTACAGTTCGTATGAGTATGCCACCATAAATGCATTTTAACTAATCAATATTTTTTATTTTTATACTGGGAACATAGGTTCATGTGTATGGACAGATGATGTTACGTGAATAATATCACCGGCTGATGTAAATTTTGTGACTAGTCTAGCTTTGCACTTTGCCTTGTGGTACATAGAACACTTCCAGTCACGACTTCGAGATTCGGGTTTCAATTTTGAATTTGGCGTATAAGTATTATATTTATAGAATACCAATTGAGTACCACGTCTGGAGATAATATAGCGAGCAAAGATCGGATTCATAAGAGCTAAAAAATTTTAAATTATTATTAGAATTTTTTACAAAATACAAACGAACTATTTTACATACAAATATTTTTTACTGCAAATATTCAAAACCTAGTATTTGATATAATTTTTTTAAATTTATATATAATTAATAAAAAGAAAATATATTTAAGAAAAAAAAATTTATTTAAAATATTTGTAGATTTTTTGATCATATCATTTTTCTTTATAAAAATCATCATCATCATAATCTTCATCGTCATCATCATCATCATGAAAGTCTTGCTTTATAGTTTTAGATGGTAAATGTTTTGGATGATTATGGATATTATCTCTGATTAGTATTTTCATTGAGTCCTTACGAATTATAGCTCGAGCTCGGCAGGATTTACGAAAATTCGCACATTTTAAATAGTAAGTATTCGCAGATTGTGAACTTATAACGAAACGATAATTATTTATCACTGTGTAATTTTTAGGTCGTTTACGTTTTAAGACTGAAAGAAATGTAAAAATGTACACATTAATTTAAATTAAGTGTTTAAATTTAACATCGAATAGGAAATATGTTGCATTTTAACACGAAAAGAACATGTTGCAATTTTTGTATAAATAATATTTAATAAAATGGAACTTGTATGTACATTTTAAATTATTTACATTTTATTATTTACATCACTTATCTTTAGGTGTATGTTTAGGTTTGTGAAATCTTCATGATTATGTCATCTTCGTCCAGATTGTATGTCATTTTCGTCAGCGGTTACACATTGTGCTGGGCATCTTTAAAGTTGCATTGCTGTTTTTATTGCAATTCCAGTTAATTTTAGATTTACGTTCAGCAGTATACGCAAAGCATACGCAAAGATCGAGGTGTGTTGTATTTAGTATTTTCTAAAAGTATATTGAATAAAACACATATAAAATATAAGATACATATGATTCAGGATATTATAGTATTTTATGCACCTTATCTTTTATTCATTTATTTTAAAATGACTACTAATTATAGGAACTAAATTGTACTTTATGCGTTTTATTTACAAGACTTTATTAATTATGGTTGTGTTGCCCCCTTAAGGATGCAATTCGGTTGTATTTTGTTATAACTCTTGCTGAACATTTTGTATACTTGCAACGTACTTTAACACATTCCCAGTAGCAGGAGTCCTTTATGCGTCGATTTAAGGTATAGTTTTTGCCATTTATAGTAAGCAAGTTATTACCACGTACACTACGTGTAAAACTTACATTAAGATTATCATAGTGTGATTTTTTCTGATCCAATATGAGTGGTTCCAATAATGAAAAATTAGCTAAAAAAAAGGAAAAAATATATAATTAAATTATTTGACATTAGCACCAACGAAGTGCATGTACTATATAGACTACCTAAAAAACCCTCAACAAACAAAAGTTTTTGAAAATTAAATCAATTAAACATTTATTATAATACACTTTTTTCACAAGATAAAACATTTTGAAATTTAGTTTCATGGATATTTATACTAGTTATTGACCAAACCGATATCATGCTCAAATCAGTTTTTACTTAGTGCATTCTTGCCGTTTGTCACGTTGCCCTTATTTATATTTGGAAATGAAAGTATCAAAAGTGGCCAAGCAATCAATTCCTTTTTTTAATTCCATAGAAACAAAATTCGAGCATGTATTATTAAATACATTTTTTAATAAAACTCATTTATTAGTTTGTCTGGTAGTTTATTATAATTTGGAAAATAAATTTATAATTTGTATAATATACATACATTCATTTCATATAAATAAATCTTTTAAGCTTTGGATTATGACCAAAAAGTTAAAAAAGGTTTAAGGCTTTTCCTAATTAAAGTTACTTCTGCCTTATATGTTGGCATCATATACATATGGACATAATTATATATACATGTGTGTGTATCTGCAATGGCATAGATACATTTACTTTCATCATAGAACTTTATAAATTATTAGTTTATTTTGACACAATCGTCTTGAACATTTTTACACTTTTTACTCTAATGCAATATTTAATTCCTTTAAACTTTTTTTTTTGTAAATAACACACGACACAAAAAATCACAAAATTATCAATATGAAATAGAGAAAACACACCACACCACAAGAAAAATAATTTGACAACCAGCTACAAGGCGTCGAAATAATATGTGCAGTGCTGTTAAACGTTAAAATACCCACCGTCTCGACTAGAAATAAATATATCAGCAATAATGGCAGAATAATACAGTTACATGCATTATCCAAGAACAACGTTAACATTTCGAGAATGTCAAAAAAAAGATCTTTGGAAAAATTTTTCTTCTATAAAGTTTGAAAGCATCACGATAAAGCGCAAATGATCATCAATTGACTTTCACAGACCTGTTTCACTCTGATTGATTTTCGGTCTATGTTACAGCCGTGTTCTGTTTCATCATATGGTGATATTTTATTAATGAAAAGTTTATAAACCATTTTCAAGGAAGTATATTTGAAATACTAATTTATTTCATACAAATATTTAGTAATAATTGTACCATTGAATATGAAACAACAAAATATGTGTGTTAATTAAATACTATAATTTTATACACTTAATTACAACACTGTATAGATATTGCTTTTAAACTGTCCCAAGGCGAATTGATTTTGCAATTCGCTTGGAAACTGTCATTAATTCGCCTTGGTTTGCTGCGTCGGATTGCATGTTGTGACGTTTTGAAAGAATAAAAGTTTAGAGTGAATTTTGGAAAGAATATTAATTTCAGCTAAAAAATTTAAATAAAAAATCTGTGATTATTATATTAAAGTTGTCATCATAACAATAATGTGGTTTCTTTTTAGTACCCTATAGAAGTTTAATTAAAATGAAGAACTGTTATTGCATGTTGTATATTGAAGTTGTGCCCATGAGATAAAATCTTCTGAACAAATTTTTAACTTGAAATAATTTTCCAAATAAATCTTTAAATGAAAAATACATTTCTTAGAATATTATGTGTTTTATTTTCCTCTTTCTCGAACGTTTAAAAAACCACATTTCTGATTTTGCTAACCCTAAGCAAATTGTTTATATATTCCAGCTTCTTTGGGCAAAAAGTCTTTGACGGTTCCTCCTGGTAAAATTCCATTGTGCCCCGGTAGTAGAGTCTATGTCGCTAAAAACGAATTAATGAAAATATTTATACCAAATGCTTGTATTTATACTTCCCGTTTAAGCGACTTGGTATTTGGATTGGAAAATTTGGAAAAAGTGGCTAAATCTGGCACGAAAGAGTGCTTGAAACTTTTAAATGAAGATCTGTTAAAGTCTGTAATAAGTAAGTATGCTTATCAACTGTTTTGAAATCAAATAAGATTATAAACACTTAAACTGAAATATATAAAAGAAAATGCACACGTATGTATGAATGTACGAATATGAATAGCCAACTAAAAAGACGACACTTGCCATTGGATAATTCATTTCTGATGAAAATGAATTTAGCACGATTAAATGGATGACGAACAATCATTTTTTAAAATATTACATTCTGAGGGATAACTTTTAGTATACGATTAGGAAATAAAACTGTTCGCATTTGTATGTTATTCACATTTCAATACGAAAACATTTAATTTGAATCAATTTATAGTGTATAATTATAGTCTACAAAGTACTGATTGCAACTTATTTAATATATTAGATCCGTATGTGTATAACATATACATAAAGTGATTTTTTTTAATTGAGAAATGTTTTTCAATTTGAGTTTTATTCATAAAAATGTTGAACGTTTAGAATCGTCTAAATTTTACAAAATGTGGCTCTTATAATAATAACTTTAAGTTGCAATGAAAAATCATATTATAACTACTGATTTATTCATTGTTCTTTTATTTCTAGCACACGTTGTCCAAGTGTTCAAGTTGCGTGGAGAAACGATTGACAACAATGTGGTTAAACGTTTTATAGAACAAAAAATTGTGAACTTATGTAAAGGAACAGCATCTGCCTAGCTGCGGCTGAAGAATATTAAACAATTATTGAAATGATTTGTTTTTATATATTTGTAAACTGGTTAAGCTCTTTAAGATTCAAAAATATTATAACTACTGTTTTTTCAATTTAATATATCATATTTTGATTATAAATATAAAACTAGAACAAAAATATTTAGAACGTCCAACTATTATTTATACGTACATATGCATATTTAAAAAAACAAACATAAAATTTGTTATATTATTTATTAACAGTACTTTTTTGATTTTTCTTACAGATATTAAATATATATTCGAGGACAAAAATGATACCACGTATATACAATATACAACTACCCAAAGAGGTCGCGTAATGTTAATATATAATGGGTACCGTTATGTGGAGAATCGCCAAAGTCTTAAAAATGTATTTTGGCGTTGTTCTCGATATGTAAAATATGGGTGCAGAGCAACCGTGGTTACTTCTAAAGTCAACGACGATGTTTCGATACGTGTAGCAGGGTCGCCGCATACCCATGATCCAGAAATGAAAACGGATACATTAGTAGAACTGACACCAGACTTTGGGTTTGAAGAATCAAAAATTGGTCTTATGCGTTCTATGGTTAGTTTATTGAGCGAGTAATATGATGTTGCTCAATAGACATCTAGAGTAGTCTTAATTTAATGTCATGATGTACAGAACAAATTTATTTAATTAATAATAAATTAAACATCGAAATCACATATTCACTGATTAAACAACTTGTTTGGACTTTTCTTGACTTAAGATTGCCATTGCATAAATTTATTTTACTAATTCATTTATTCTTGTTTTTTATTTCTAGCTATAAAAAGGAAATCTTCGACAGATGCCAATGAGGAATTCCGCAGACCGTTAAACCTTCCCAAAATTTTGGATGGTAAATTTTATAGCAATATTCAACCACACCCAAAAACTCCGGGAGGCATACAAGCCACTTGTACTTCATGTTTCGGTACCATTTCTGGTACAACAAAGTCAACCGGAAATTTTTTAAGTCACATAAAGAGACGCCACAAAGAAATTTTACCATCATGTCAACTGTATTGTTCTGCCAAAAATTTAAGTTGCTTCAATCAATCCGATTTGAAGTTGCCTGCAAATTTTCCTTTGACTTTAGCAAGTCCGTCAGTACCTATAATGCTGGCTTACACATCATCTGGTGGAAGCAAGGGAACGAAAAAATCTGAACAGGCGACGTCAGCGATTATGGCTGGCTCGTCGACAATTTCAAACTCAAATATAATGCCTGTAATACCTCCATTTTTACGTAGTGATTCGTCTTCCTCAAGCAATACAAATAATGTGGGAAATATAAACAATCCTGCTAATGGCGTTTTTAAATATTCTCCGCCTTCACATATTTAAAAGGAGATATCAATTCAGTATCTTGAATTAATGCCAATTTTGAAATAGTTTTTAAGTTTTTTCCAAAATTGGTTTAAAAGTGTTAAATTTTGATAATCAAAATTCAGGAATTTGTTTTATCCTATAGACAAAATTCGTTTTTTTAGTTAGCCTAATCAATGTCAATAAATACTTACATGTGCAGTTTTCTGTTCGGTTTGTTTTATATGTTGTTTTATATAAAATGGTCAGTGTTTTATATGTAAAGTACAAAATTCTAATAATTTTATGGCCATAAAACTAACTATATAAGTAGCAATGTAAGTTTATAGAAAATAACAAAAAATATTTTTCAATTTGTGTGTAAAAGTATGTTATTTCGATTTTATTTACTACCAGGGCCACGATGTCACACGTATTTGTTCTTTCGTATAATTACATTAAAACAAAAACTAAATTTTAGAATTTAGAAAACTAAGTTTTATAATTTGTTTTTGTTTTAAATGTAATTGTACGAAAGAACGAAAACGTGTCACATCGTGGGCCTGGCAGTTAACATTTATTTGTATTTCAATTAAGTTTTTTGAACATGTATGTGTGTGCATTTAGTTTTTAATTTTATTTGTTCATAATTTTTTGTACAGAATATGCAGTTTAAATAAAAATGTTTTGTAAAATTTCTAAAATTTTTTACAGTTTATCAAAAAATATATACATACATAATTTCCTAAGAGACTGGGGAATACATATGTATGTAATTAAGTCTTTATTGATTTTGTACAAATCACTAAAATTATATTTTATCTTTTCGTAATTTTTAGGAAAATTGGAACATGTCACATTAAACTGCCACTCTCGTGATACTATGTCGGAAAATTTTCAATTGTGTGCTAATTTCGGACTATCAAAAAAATCTCGACCTATATTATTGATAGAAAATTATTCGTTTGTTTGCGATACCAAACCAAAAAACAAATCTGTTTATGTTTCCAGTTGGCGTTGTTCCATGTATGTTAAATATTTGTGTAAAGCACGGGCATCTACCAAACAAATTGGCGGTGATATTCGTTACAGAATAACACATCCTTTTCATACGCATTAAACAATATAGTAAGTATTTACAAATATAATATTACATATCGCTCATTTAGTAGTATAGTATCAATAATCAAAATATTTGACTGCAGAAATCGCGTTTAAAGTTTTCAATTGTCCTTGCAAAAAAATGAAATCTTATAATTTCGAAATTCATAACGATCAAATCAATCAATTTCTAATAAAAAAACTTTCTCTTCTTTGACATGTGACGTTATTGTTGCAAAATTATGTTCACCCTTATTCCGTAACTATTTGTCAACGTCACATGAAGCCAACACTAAAAAATGAGCTCTTCCCTACTCGCTGTCGGCAACTATTTACTACTATTAACTGCCTCTTACTGTTCTCTAAGGCCTAGAAAATAGCAAGAGAATGTAGTCAACCGTTGTCGACAGCGGTTGGAGTAGAGCTTATTTTTTGGTGTTGCCTTGATGTGGCGTTGACAAATAGATACGGAATAAGGGGTATTGATTTGAGGGTCATATATAAAAATCTGTCGTTATTGAGAAAACAAAATAGAAACTGGTTGTTTATTTGTACAGACTTTTTAAGTTAAAATTATAATTCATTAAAAAATATCGTCCTTTATACATCGATTAACTAAAAAAAATAACAAAAATATATGTAAGTATGTATGTATTAGTTGTGCATGAATTTAAACGCACATACATACATATACAAATGAACACTATTTTCCCATTATTTCATCTTAAGATATAACATACAAACAGAAATTGTCTTTTATACATCCAATAATTAAAAAAATTACAATTCAATATCCAAAAAATAAAAAAATATATCGCACTTGTTCCTCTAAAGAGAAGTCAACTCAAAATTTCTCAATGTTCATAGATGTACAGTGGGTCATATCTACTCAGTGTAAAAATCTTAGTATTTTGCCACTACTGAAAATTTTTTAATTTTTAGTTGATTCTCTTTGGAGGAACAAGCGCGATCTGGCGAGCGTAATTCTGATAAAAAGAATTTTTAAATTTTCATAAAATGGTTTTTAAAAATGTGGAATATAATTTTTTTAATCCAGTCATTGATTTTGTCTCTTTTAATTTGTGGTAAACCTGGTATGGTATGAAAAGCTTTGCTTAGAATTATCGCTTTGCTTATTTTTTTCGTTTTCGGATTATAGAAACAAATGATTCAGTAGTATAAATGGGACCACTTTGAAGCATTCGTGTTGATTCCCTTTCGATAAGAGCTTGCGCCGAATCATTTGGGTAAAATATACTTATGGGTGATTGATTTTCACCCCAACTCTGAATAACAATTCCCTGGCAATTTTTTCCCCATTCCCTGTTCTCACATTCTAAATAAAAATGGGAAATTATTCCCCGGGAAAAAACTAGGTATTATGAATATCAATTAAAGAAAGTGATTACAAGTTTTGGGAGTAATTCCGCCAAAAAATTGCAAGGGAGTTATTTAGGTATTTAATAAGATTTGTTTATTATTTGGTTTTTTAGAATATTTTGAATTATTGTAATTATTTTTATGTAAGTAAAAAACTTTTTTACGTCTTTTCCAACGTTTCGTCAATTATTTGTTGACATCTTCAGGGGTTTCACATAAAATATATTTAAATGGCTGTACAGCATACAAAAAAAATTAAATTAAATAAAGCGCACAACTTAAAATAATATCACAGTGGTTTGTTTTAAAATAAAACAAAAATAAAAAGGAAGCAAACAACAGCTAAGATTATAAACGCTACAATAAACATTTTAAATGCCCTTTTGATTTGAATTCTTGCTATTTCTAAAAAATATTTGCAAATTTTTAGTCAAAACAAAACAGCTAGCTGACTTCGAATATTTCTTTTTAAATCTTGGATCAGCACTCAGGGGATGACTTCTACACATGCAATGCATTGTGCTTGAACTAGTGGAAAGGGATAGTGATAGACATGACAGGAGGTGAAGCTTCATTCGTTTTTTACAAATCTGCTTCTTTGCACGTTTATTCTTAGGAGGTTTGAAGCTTGGTATTGTTCTGTGAGCAGTGACTATTGCCTTCGCCACTGAAACCTTCCGCCAACAACTGACACAAAGACACATCAGAGAAGAAATGCGTGGTGTTTTTATTTCATGACTCTGCCTGACACTAGGTTTGAAACCAGGTCCTTCATATTTATTTAGAATTCGGGTATTTACACACAAGTAGCATACGGCGTGTAAGTACATGGCAAACATAAATTTATTTTTTTTTGTTGTCCGGCACAATTGTCCGAATAAAATAATTATTCAGCGTCTTTTGTGTTTGACAAGTTTTTAATATATTGAAGAACGCACATACCGAATTCATATACTCCACGATGACTTAGTTCCAAAAATTGCAATGAATGCATTTCTTTGCTTTTATGTTATACTAGTGCATCCATTCTAGAAATTAATATTAAACATTTACATAAATACATACGATAAAATACAAAAATAAAAAACATTATAAAAATCTAAATAAACGACTTAAAACTCTGTCTGATTTCTATCCAAAAACAAATTGGAGAAACATACATACATTCTTCCAACTTGAAGCTGATACATGCATGTTTGATAAGTGTGCATGTGTTAGTAGCATCTTTAAACGCTTATAGCTTCCTTAATATCGAACCGATTTGAATAAAATTAAAAGCATATAAATCTTTGCAAAATCGGTTCACTATTACGGCCGTAAAAGGGCTCTAAAGAAACGTGTTTGCCATTAATATAATATAGTGAAGTTAAAAACATTTAATTTTGACTTTTAACAAAATGCAGACTTTGCAGTTAGGTAATTGCCTGAGTGCTTGTAAATCTTAGACTGATACGAACGTGTTTATAAATTTATTTGCCTTTTCTCATCTCTTGGCAAATATTTTCCCTTCAAGTGGTTTTCGTTCTTTGTGATTAATTTTCTCTTCTCCATCCATATTGCTGTACATTGTTCACACAAATATTTTTTTGGAACGAAAAATGAGCTTTTGAAGTCCTGCGTAAATGTTCTGTAAATTGAAATGTAGGTGCCAAATTACAATTAAAAATATTTTTCTTTGCTTTATGTTTGGTCAGCGAGTTTCTGGTCTTTCTCCAACACGGTTCTTATTTGAGCGATCGTTGTTCATAGTTTTTTTTAACAGTTTACACACGCGCACAACATTATCACTTTTACTGAAAAACCCCGGTTTCTGAAAAATGTCAAATAATCGATCACCCTAGTCACAATACCGAATATGCCTCTTTTTGAGAACCAGTAGATCAAAACACGATACTGATGAGACACAACTGAGAGATGTCGTTTTTATGAGTAAGAAATGTCGGTAGATATGAAATGAAATAACGGCATTTTCTGTTCTCAAGCGGCGAGTATACAAGATTTTGATTTTAATGTTTTTTACACAATATTAAGCATGAAATAACGAATAATTCAATATCGTTAGCTCAAAAATCGCTATGACACTATACTAGTAAATGAGCGATATGAACAACCTATTTTCATTCTCTTTGTAAGTAGTAATAGTATATACTAGACATTTTATGTATGCAAGTTACAATTTCGTTTAATTTTTTATTTAGTTAATTTAACAATAAAACACTTTTTTTATATTAGCCAATGTATGTCTATTAATACCAGATAATCGCATCCCTACAACAATAAAAAACCAACAAAAATTTCCTATTGTTTTTTCCATACAAAAACCTTATGATCAGCTTGAAATGATGCGACGACTACCTTTCAATATGCCATAAAATTATTATTAAAAAGACAAATGTATTTTGTAACCACATTCAAAATATGTACAATTGTGTCATAAGCAAGCAAGGCAAAAAATAGTCAGTTGCCCTAATGCTGCCACCTGGTTAATAAAATTAAAAAATTTGTAAATTTTAAAATTCAAAACTACAATACAAATTTTAAACAATTAACGATAAATAAATAAAAGATGTATTAATTAATAAAATTGCTTTTTAAGGATGCTTAAGAAATCAAACTCAATGGGTTTCGTTAAGAGTTCCTGTGTACGATTTCAAGAAATATTTACTTCAAATGAGGCATACCATGACCGCTAATTCAACCTCGGCAATTTTCGTATGTCCTATGCACCTTAGTAATAAAGTTGCTCATACAAAATTTGGATGCCCTTAGAATAATACATATGACATTCTTAAAGAATTTGTTTATAGAAAATCCTTTTTTATGACTTGGTCAACGTTCTTAATCTAAAAGTTTTTATGGAGGATTGTCATGTTTTTCCGATACGCAACCTATATCATCGGATTGGAAGGTTGTATTTAAAATCGGTAGCTTCAAATTGATGCGAAAACGAAGAAAAACTTATTGTTTCTGCGACCCTATTACTTTAGTGAATCTTTTTATAAATTAATCTTTATCAATTTGCTAGTAGACCATATTAACATACATTTGCATATGCGCATATACATATACTCAGTGAAATGGTGGTTTATTTGGTATTAGACCAATTGAACTAAATTTTTTGTAGATCAACATGCCAGATCTTCGCGCTAATTCAATACGTTGGCCATCGGCGGAATGATTGTGTATATCTGAAAAAGAAAAAAAAAACTTTAAAGAAATTTTCCTTGTTGACAAACGTCGAGCATATACCATTTGTTACATACAGATCATCGCCAATAGTTTTTAAACGACTTCGACATTTTCTTGATCGATTGTGTATGCATTCCCAGTAAACCTTATCACCCATGGGTCCAAATCTTTTTAAATTTGATCTATAAATAAAATCATTAATGGCCAGTAACGTGCCCCCCTTGCGGCTGATGATAAACAATTGGGGACCACAATTACGGACGTGTTGCATAACTGTAAAAGTAAGAACGTTAAGGAAAAAAAGTGAGCGAAAATGATTTTTTAAACATTACAAGTTACGTTGTAAATTAATTAATATTAAGGCATTTTGTTTATATATAGTTTCGTTTATTGTCATACATAACGATATTCAAGTGAATAAAAAGAAATTATCTTAGATTTAAAAAGAAAATTTTAATAGTTTTTTTAAAGGCACTTTTTTTTAAATATTGAATATCTAATCATTAATTTTTTGAAAAATTGTCGTAATTGCGGTGATTTAGTTAATAAATTTTAAATCATAAATCAATTTGCCAAGAACTGCAGACATGAAAGTTTTCTGTATACTTTTTTTGTAAAATCTAATCAATTTTTATTTTCCTGTTTATAATTTTTTATTCTTTGCTTAAAAATCCTTCTTAATTTATTTCTTTAACTTTCTGTAATTTTACAGTATTTTAAAATGCGTATTACTTAAGTATATTTTGTTGTTGAAATTTCTTTATGGTATATTTAAAAGAATAATTAATCTTGCAATTATTTTATGCAGTTCAATAATTATGCCTGCATCCATGCTTCGATAACAAAGTATTTATCGGTTTATATTTACTTTACGGATCCTCCTCGAAATAAAAAAAATATAAAATTGAATTCTAAGGGATAAAAGCAAATTATTAAAATTCTCGGACACCCATATTTTTCGAGTTATGGGCCTGTGAACTTTTCATATAAAACTGCGACTTTAAATTACATTTTTGCATTTACCAAGTTAATAATATTGGGATCATTTGGAAAATGCTGTGCGAAATCTCATAGAGAACATCTTTAAGGTCGGACAAAGTCCCGAAATTCAAGAAATCTTCACTAGACGGCACTGTTTGGCCATGAATTTTTGTACTTATATTTTTCTTTAGAATTCAATTTTCTATCAGTTAATATAATTTTTTTTTAGAAAAATAAATTTGTTGAAATTTTTTTTAATGCGCTGCATATGTAAGTAATTTTTTGCCTATTGCTTCTTTTTTCCTAACAATGCCTTTTGCAAACGTTTTTTAATTTTTTCCCGAAACTCTTCAGATGATACAATTTCATCTTTCGGCTCGTTATCTGCCGCAGAAGTTTCGGTATCCAAATCTGAAGTAAATTCTAAAGATTCCTGCTTTGGAATATTCTCAACTTTAATATTCGTCTGAATAGGGCGTGGAATTAAGTCTCCAGTATTATCTGTTGCATATTCCTGGTCTGGTTTGTTAGATTTTATGGTTTGAACATCAGTAATAGTTAGAAACTCTGACTCTGTTTTTTCACCGGGCGAGAATTTTACTGCCGTTACACTTTTATCCGTGGCTTGTACGAAATGTATATGTTCCCCATCCAAAGGGAAAACCAACTTTTGATCCGTTACAACTCGCATAAAGCATTCCTCTTTACTTTCTTTGTAGCAACACTGGAATATAGAATATTTACCCTTGCGGAATGAATAGCGGAAGTGATGACCATCCACAACCAATTTCATGGTTCCTTTAGTTGTGGATGCATATAAAATAGGTTTCCCAGGATGCTTATTAACGGCATCCATAATTTTGTTTTGTATTTTTTGATTAGTTCTTGGCATAAGCAAGGGATCTTTTCGAGGCCTGCCTCTTTTGGCAGGTCCACGGCTTGTTGACGAGTCCTGCGGTGCATCTTTTGAAGTACCTAAAAGAAATATATTCAATAATCAGTATAATACAAAATGCAATGTTATTTAAAACTTAATTAAAAAATAAAACAAGTAAATAAAAAGTTTGGTAAGAATATATTCTTTATTAAAATAAAATAGGAAAAATATAATGAAATTAGTAAGTACACGCGTCACTACTTTTTGTACTTAATACACAGAGTTAAAAGCAATAGTATCAAATTAATACAAAATTCAAACCCCGTAGCCAAGGGAAATCCATACCACGTAGTCGCAAGTGAATTCGCCATGAACAGCATGTAAAAGTAAGCCGTTTTATTTTCTCGCAGCACAGGGTAGGCCAGAGATAAAACGATAAAGTTACGTTTTAGTTGACATCAGCTTTTCTTTCCAGCAGATTACAAATGAAGAGATAATATCTTTGATTATGTAGTATCAGATAACCGCGTGACAGAGAGAGAATAACAATAACTACTACTACAGCAGGAAACAGTGTCGTATCACATATTTGGCTCACAGTTCTGCTAACTTTGCTATATTATAAGGATTTCGGAAGAATGCATAACTTTTTATTTTCATTAAGTTATACATACTTATACATGTGTGTACTTTAAACTGATTCTCTGCCGGAGTTGAGCGGTCGCTGACAATTTTATAACGAGTCGCCGCCGACAACCACTGCTTGGGACATGTATGAAGCGTGCAACATCTCTGTACTAGTAAACTTACGCCATTTTGGATAATCTATTACATTTTTATAATAGTTATTAAAGTTCGCCGTGAAATGTAGGTACTGCATATTCCGTAAAAAATAAATTAGTGATATATTTTTAAAATAATAATATCTATGGTGAAAAGAATATTATTTTTAATAATTTAAGTGTGATCAAATGTGGAAAAATAAAAAAAAACTATCGCAATTAAGTGGAAAACAGTATAAAAAAGCTGTCCTCATTGTGTCGCATAGAAAAATGCAAACAAATGTTATTGAAAAATCGAAAAGCATGCCTTAATAGTTAGTTTACTGATATGGATATTCAATAAAGCAGTAGTGAAAGTTTTAGAAAACAATTTTTGAGTGAATAATAAGAATGTGATATATGTGAATGTAAAAAAGTTTTTTTTCGAATTTTTTTCGCTCTGGGTATTGGATTGTTTCATAGCACAGTTATCCATTTCTTTTAATGACAGCGCGAATTATGTACACTCATACATACTTTTGTTTTGTTATGTAGTACAGATTCGTTAAAGGCAAACAAATAAAACTAAAACAGCAGGTATAGTAAATTTCTAAATAAATTATTAAATCAATTTAGAAAAAATTCCCCAGGTTTTATTCTATAAAAGTTATTTACTAAGAAATCAGTTATGAATAAATAAAAAGTGCGTCCTGATATGTATTCAGTAAAACCACAGACTTTGTGGTAAAACACTGTTTCAAACAGTTTCTATTTTAGTATTTCCAGAGCAGTGCGCGAAGTCTTTAGCAGCCGGTGCCGGTTATTTTCGAAATAGCCGCCAAAGTATTCATGAATTGATTCTTCACCAATAAGAACAACAGCCATTTTGTTTTTACTATTCTCACCCTGATTTAAGAAAGAACTTCATTCGCATTCATTATTCATTCGGGTTACCTCTGGCGTACCATAAGGGTCACTATTAGGACCCTTGCTTTTCCTTGCTTATTTGAATGATTGCATTCCCCTCTTGGAAACATTTTGCAAATCTTATGTTTTTGCGGATGATACTCTTCTTATTGATAATATCAGTCCTTGTACGTCTACTTATTTTGAAGAATGTGTTAATAATCATTTGGACTCGATTCTAAATTGGATGCGCCTCAATTATCTTGATATTAATTCATCAAAAACTAAGGCCATTTACTTTCATTTACATACTCAACATATAACTTATTCCAGACTTTGTATTGGGAATCAGCCAATTAGTTATGTCGACTCTCTTAAATGCCTTGGTGTAGTTATTGATTCCAAACTAAACTTTGGAAATCACATAAATTTCCTATCACGTCAAGTTTATATGACCTTAAGAAGATTTTATGCGTTAAAACCATATACACCTAAACATATTAGATATCGGCTGGCCCATGTATTACTTATGACTAAGGTTAACTACTATCTTGAGTTATACTCTGCTTCATTAAGAGGCAATATTAATGTTCTTGAGAGAATTGTTAAAAAAGTTATTAGATATGTATTTCAGGTTAGAGTACGTGAGTATGATCGTGTTACAGCACTTGTGTCTGAATATTTTGGGTGTAATTTCAGAGACTACCTTGACCTGCGTTTGCTTATTTACTTCTACAAAGTTATTAAAATTGGACAAACTGCACTTCTTGTAAATATCTTTTCGTTTATTAACTCTACACGTAATGTTTAGATTGAAATTCCTCGTATATTCCTCTATTTTTGAACGGACATTTAAAATAAGTGTCTGACGGGGTTTGGAATAGCTTACCATCACCTTTGGGACTATTTTCATATTCAATTTCTATCTATAAAAGAATGCTTTTGAACAAGTTTTGCTTGCGAATATAATATTATGACAAAACATTTACATATTTACATATTATTAAAGATTTTCTCCTTCTTGCTAATATTGAGTGGCTGGGGAGCCACTGAGACTTATTTATTTTATTAATAAATAATTTATTTTTGTAGCTCTAAGTGACTATTAAAACATTTTGTATAGATACATGTATAATTGGCCTTTTAGGCATCCTATGTATCGGATTAAAATAAATAAATAAATTAAACGTTTTTGTATAAGATAAGAGGTTTGAAACATTTCAAAAATACGGTTTAAGGTCTACTGATGATTTGGCATTAACACCAATGAAGTGCATGTACTATATAGACTTGCTAAAAAAAACCCACAACAAACAAAAGTTTTTGAAAGTCTTTAAATAAATAAATAAACAAATTAGTTGGAAAAAGCTGGCCAACAATTTAAATTCGCTTGGGCCTCCCACTCTTACTATTTGTGAATGGATAAAGTTAGTACGTTTTTTTATGTGATACAGGAGAGACCTATTGAACATTTTATCTATAGAGTAAGTAGATTTATTTATATATGTTTGCTTATTTTCCAATCCGTTATAGTGCTAGCAATGTATTGAGTAGTGGGTACCGAGTATCGAGTATTTCCTTTTTTCTTTGGTTACTCAATACTCAAAAGTAGTAATTCGAAACTTTTAGAGTTGTATTTTTAAGCAAGTTGAGTGGCTAAAATAGTGCATACAAATACATCACCGTATAAAAATAACTAGATGTAAGATTCTTTAATCAAATCAAAATTAAATAATTTTTTTAGAACAATTAAATTATTTCTTAAGTTGTTGTTGACGTTATATTAAAAGTTAGATTTACATATTTTTTTATTTAATAATAAAAGACATACAAAACCAATGATAGTTGAAGATCTATTTTTTATTTTTGTAGAAACTACTTCAATTTGCAGATAAAAACTATGCGTTACAAATTAAAAACTCCGTATAAAGTATCGAGTAGTATTGAGTACCCAAACGAAAAGTATTGAATATTATTGAGTAATGAAAAGTAGTAAATTTGCCAGCCGTTATTCGTAATCCGTTATTTTTAATATGGTTAGGTTAATGGGGTAGCCACCATTCAAGTGGTTAAGTTTACATTAACTGTCAACTTCAGAAATATTTGCGATATAAAAATTATGACAGTGTGCTAAAAAATGCTATTTTAATCCCACTTGTTGTATAGTTCCAAAATTAAAATCGAACACATTGAAATGAATTTATTTAATAAAATAAATAGAATTATTGTTCGCGCGCACATAATGTATATTTTAATTCCAAGTTCGTTACCTTTTTAATATGTTCGCGATTTAAACATTTTAATTTTTAAGAATGGCACAAAAATAGAATTTATTATTTTTTTTTTACTGGAATTTAAGTGTTGTGTCTGGTGAAGATAAATTAAAAAAAATCTTTTGCTATGAGAAAATTGTCTTCATAAATTGTTGTAAAAATTGCGACTAAGGCTTTCATCATCCTCATTGCCTGCGTTGGCTCAGATAATCCGCCTTCGCCACATGTACATACATACATACATAAATATATAAAAAAGACTTTTTTGTTCCTTGGCGCATCAATATCAATACAGCCAGCGAAGCTCTCCAAACTATCGTAAGGTAAGTCTTAGAATTTATCCCTTTTTTAAATTTAATGTTAGTAATACCCGCAGGGTTAAAAAAATGTATCAATATTTGAAATTGTTTTTTAAGATCATCATTAAGAAATTTGCTGCGTGTTTCATGGGAATTTGTTGCATTGGATAAGACACTATATGCCATCATTGCAAAAAAGTGCACAAAGAAGTTGTTTTTCTTTGCAGTTCACAACAACGCAATTAATATAATTTTTTTTACTAATCACTTCAAATATTCTTAATTTAAATACCCCAAGCCACAGTGTATTTTTTTACTACAGTGACGTCACAAAAAATAAAACAGCAGTCGTGTGTACAAAGTTAACGAAACGACGTTTAATTATGTATTTTTTCTCTTTTTTTCTTTATAAAAACCGCGTAGCTAATTAAATTATTTACAATCATGAGAATTTTTTCATCGAAACCTGCTAAAATTTGCACTTTCATGCATGTTTTGAAGTGCCAACACTAACATATTTAAATTTGTAATATTTAGGAAAAATTAAAACTGCATACAGGTTAGGTTAGGTTAACAGGTTGCCAGTGAAGAGATGTGAAGAGAAAGAGTACCAGCCCACTTGGGTCCAAAGTAATTACGATCCCTTTGTGTTTACCTGAGGAAAGAGGGGAAAAAAAGACATAAGGTGCTGAAAGAAATTGAGTAAAAGTGTTAGAAATGGTGTGGTAGGAAGGTTAGGTTGCACAGGCTGCCGATTTAAAGCAACCGGCCCACTTGGGTGCAGAAGAATAGGTCCCTTTGTGATGGCAGAGTAGGGAACTCAGTGAAGATGTAGAGAGTGTGATGGCTAGAAGTAAAAGGAAAACTACATACACGTAAATTAAAAAAATTTTTGAACAATTTAAAATCAAAATTAAAAGTTATTTACAATTGAACGTTTTTTTTTTAAGAAAATCGAAATCGAGTTTAGAGAATTTTTGGGTGATCATTGGCGGATTTTGCCCATTTTTGGGCGCATCCTTCCTGTCGTTTTAATTTTTCCTAAATATGACAATTAAATATGTCAGTGTTGGGTTTTCAAAACATATTTAGATTTTTAGTTAAATATGTTTTATTTTAGTTAAATATGTTTTACGTAACCTCTTACGTATTTTTATAATTTCTATGATTTTTTTTTGGAAATGTTACTGAACTATAAATGAATTATATTCATAATGTTCTTATGATAAAAATAAATAAATAATAATGTTACCGCCGCCACTGTAACTTTATTTATTTCTTTTATTTTTAAATACTTTGTGGCTCCGTTAAAACAAGTAAATAAATGTATGTATACATACCCACATATGTACATGCATATTCACATATATTCAATATGTATGTGGATATGTATTTACTTACATATTATTGCGTGTTTTAACGGTTTAATCTGCTGATCAACTTTTGCTTTAAAAGACATTGTAAATAAAAATTATTGTTCTTTGTGAGTTGATCAACAGCAGTTCAAAACAAATTGTTTTAAAGCATACATAAATTTAAACTTCGTATAAATTTATAGAAACTCAAAAGTGTTTCAATAAAATAATATAATTGATATTAGTTGCTCTTAAAAGTTGTTTTGTTATTTATTTGCTGGGTCAATTAGAGGACCAACATTTCTTTAAAACAATTTTAATTAAATTAAATAAACAATAAACTTAAGAAAAGTGAGCCACTAAAGAACTTAAGTGTTTTACATAAAAATGAAAAACAGTTCTTTTGGAAAAATAAATTAAAAAAAAACTGTCGTGTTGCAAATAATAAAGTTAAAATCGAGTTGTTCTTTATAAAAACTGTGCGGGACAACTACTTTTAAATAAAAATACAATTAAATCGTTGTAAAAATAAATAGACAAGACAATGTCGGTAAGCGATTTTAATTGCAACAAGTGTACGGAAAAAGACACCGAGCAAATGGTGCAGTGCGACGCGTGTGATAAATGGTACCACTTCCAATGCGTCGGAGTTAATAGTGACATAGCGAATGTAAGCTGGAATTGCTCGTGTGTTGCTGATACAAATAGTGCCTCCAATGTGGCCCAACCAACACAGCCGCCCAGTAACGCTACAGTAGAGTTTGCCGCCGGCTTACAACTGTCGTCATCTCCTGCTAACCATATAAAGGAAACCCTTTCAGATGCG
This sequence comes from Gymnocheta viridis, assembly GCA_956483585.1. Lineage (NCBI taxonomy): Eukaryota > Metazoa > Arthropoda > Insecta > Diptera > Tachinidae > Gymnocheta > Gymnocheta viridis. Next base: position 140,195,432 of record OY101440.1, read on the forward strand.
CCTGGCTCATCGTCGGGGAAAAATGCTCATCCGCCATCAAATCTAAATAAAGATGGATGTGAAAAGAGCAATCCAAGGTTAGTTTTAGGAAACGTTTTGCATAAAACAGCAACAACAGGTGACAAGTTTGTACAGCAAAATCGTGGTTCTCTTAATGGGCAAAACACGTCGTCCAATTCTTTACCGTCCCACACAAAATTGAAATTGCAGATGCTGGAAGAAGAAAAAGAGCTTCAAAGGCAGTATTTAGCGAAAAAATATAGTATCCTGAGTCAAGGTGATGTATGCCAAGACACAAATTCGTTTCTGCCCGTTTCTAGCTTCCAGCCCAATGCTGCGCAAATAGCAGCAAGACAGGTTATTCCAAAAGAGCTGCCAAATTTCGATGGCAACCCAGAAGATTGGCCCCTATTCATCAGCAACTATAAGAATAGCACAGAGATTGCAGGCTATACAGATGGGGAAAATCTAATGCGACTACAGTCGTGCCTTCGGGGTCGTGCCAAAGAATTAGTAAAAAGTAAACTACTCATTCCATCAATGGTAAGCGAAATTATACAAACTTTAGAAATGTGTTTCGGTCGCCCAGAACATATATTAGAAAGCATGATAGCTAAAGCTACAAAAATACCTCCGCTCAAAGACAGGCTCGACAACCTCATCGAATATGCCCTCGCCATTAAAAATATTTGCTCTACAATGGAAGCATGTAATTTAACAGCACATTTAAATAATCCATTGCTCGTAAAAACCCTGCTTGAAAAATTGCCCGACAACCACAAATTAAATTGGGCAATGCATATGAAAGATGATAAGGTTCCGGTAGTTAAAGCATTCAGTGATTGGATTTTTAACATTGCAAGCGCAGCAAGCCAGGTCGTGCCTCCATTAGGCACCAAAAAAGGTGGTTCAGTGCACACTCATTCTGAGCCAGTGTACCAAAATAAAACATTTTGCTACCTTTGCAAAAGCCAACAACATAAAATCCAGCATTGTGGTGAATTTCAGGCACTAAGTCTCGATGAAAAGTGGAATGTTGTGAAACAAAACAAATTATGCCGCCAGTGTTTAAATGCTCATAAACGCAAATGTTTCTCAAAAAAGGTATGTGATATTAGTAACTGCTCATTAAAGCATCATCCTTTGTTGCATAGGTATACAGTAGTAACCAATCAAAATCCAGGATTAGTGGCACAAGGTCGCAGTGGTAACGTAAATGCTCATAATGGCAGCGGTGAAGTAAAACAGTGGTTCAGAATATTGCCAATCCGTATACATTACAAAGGTAGTTCCATGGAAACATTCGCATTTTTAGATGAAGGTTCGTCCGTTACCCTAATGGAACAGAGTCTCTTTGAAGAGTTGGGTCTCAGCGGTAAAAAGGAGCCTTTAGAGCTACAGTGGACAGGCGATACTACTCGAACTGAACAAGATTCTGTAAAAATCAACATTGAAATTTCTGGTACTAAAAGCGATAGCAGATTCACGCTTCACGATGTCCGAACGGTGAATAATCTTGGCCTGCCTGTACAGTCAGTTGAGTTTGGTGAAATCGTAAAGAGCTGCCCACACTTAAAAGGTTTGCCGATTCTTTCTTATACGAATGCCAAGCCGATGATTCTTATTGGTCTCAACAATTGGCGTCTAGCTGTTCCCCTGAAAGTCAAAGAAGGTAAAAGGTGTCAACCGATTGCATCTAAAACTCGTCTCGGTTGGACTCTTCAAGGCAGTGGGCCAGACTCGAGCAAAATTTCTTCACTGAATATACATACATGTGCCTGTGAAAAGCGTTATGGTGAGTTGCATGATAAAGTCAAAGAATATTTTGCCCTTGAAGCACCAAAAGAGAAAAATGTTTTGTCGCCCGAAAACAACAGAGCTATGAAAATACTCGAAAGCTCCACACAGAAGAAAAATCAACAATATGAAGTGGCTCTTCTATGGAAAGAAGATGTTCCTAAACTGCCTGAAAGTTATGATGCTGCATGTCATCGACTGAAATGTCTTCAGAAGAAGTTGAAAAAAGAACCCCAGTTACAACAGACGATGCAAGCCGAAATCGATAAGCTGCTCTTGAAAGGTTATGCTCGGAAGGTGTTAGATTCAGAAATGTTTTCGTACCCTGGCCGCACTTGGTATTTACCAATTTTTGTTGCCCTTAATCCAAATAAACCAGGTAAAGTTCGACTCGTCTGGGACGCAGCTGCGAAGTCACAAAACAAGTCTCTAAATGACTTTCTTATTTGTGGTCCTGATTTGCTTACGTCACTCTTCAACATTTTAATTGAGTTTCGCGTGGGACAAATTGCGATTTGTGGTGACATTGCTGAAATGTTTCATCGTATCAACGTTAGAGATGATGACATGCACGCTCAACGATTTTTGTGGCTCGAAAATCTTGATAATAAACAACAAACGTGTGTATACGTGATGAAGGCGCTCACGTTCGGTATGAGTTGTGCACCCTGTATAGCTCATTTCGTCAGAGACAAAAACGCTGGCGATTTTAAAAGTTTGTATCCCAGAGCTGTCAAAGCAGTACAACAATATCACTATATGGATGACTTCATAGATAGCGTTGACAGCGAAGAAGAGGCAGTAGAACTTGCGCTTCAGGTGAAGACGATTCATTCAGCTGCTGGATTTTATATGCGAAATTGGGTTACGAATTCCGAACTCGTCCGAATGCACCTATCTGATGATGGTTCAGATACTCAAACTTCCTTCAAATCAATAGAAAAAGTTTTGGGTATGTATTGGGAATCAAATAATGACGTTTTTCAGTACAATTCTAGATTCTCGAGGCTACGAAGAGACGTTTTCAACACTGACATAATCCCCACTAAAAGAGAAGTCCTTCAAGTCCTTATGTCGATATTTGATCCATTAGGATTTGTATCTCACTACACAATTGGTTTAAAAATATTACTTCAAGATATTTGGCGCTCGGGCATAAAATGGGATGATGAGCTCAACGAGGATCTTTGCGTAAAATGGCATTTGTGGCTCTCCAATCTGCATAAAATAGCCTCCATCAGAATTCCAAGATGTTACTCCAAGTTTCTGAAAACTACGAAGAATGTTCAACTACATACATTTGTCGATGCCGGTGAAAATGCTTATGCTGCTGTATGCTATTTCCGTATTCAACATGGCGATGATGTCGATGTGTCTATTGTGGCGGCTAAATCCAAGGTAACCCCACTTAAGCCGATATCAATTCCTCGACTGGAACTTCAAGCCGCGTTGCTGGGCACACGATTGGCCACAAAAATTCGAAATGCCATACGCCTTCGTTGCACAGATAATTTCTATTGGTCCGATTCTAAGACAGTGCTGAAATGGCTGTCAATGGACCCGAAAAACTTTAAAGCCTTCGTGATGTATCGAGTCGGTGAAATTTTAGAGTCAACAAATTTAAATCAATGGAGTTGGGTTTCATCAAAGTCAAATCCCGCAGATTTTGCCACTAAAATCGGTACATCTGACAACGATCTGTGGCTCAGTGGTCCAACGTTTCTAAAATGTTGTCAAAATATGTGGCCTAAATGTCCAGATCTTAGTAGCACCAATAATGAAGAAATACGAAATCACTTACTTGTTATCGACAAATCGAGCAGTCTCAAAATCAACATTGAATATTTCTCAAATTGGAAGCGGCTCTACATGGCTCTTTCACGGTTTGTGTTTTACATTGAGAAATTGAAATATATTGCACAAGGAGGCGAAACAAAAGGTATGTGCTTTGAATATATTCAAAAGGCCAAAATTATTTTGTTCAGGTATGCCCAAACTGCTGAATTTTCAAACGAAATAAACTGTCTCAAAAATAAAAAGAAAATTCATCCTAGTAGCAAGCTTAGGCAGCTAAATGTTATGCTCGATGATGACGGAATCTTACGTGTTTGTGGCAGAGCCCAATCCCTAAATTGTAATGATGCTATCGTCATGCCAAGCAGCCATTACATTACATTTTTATTGGTCCGAAACTACCACGAAGATTTTCATCACTGTCTGCACGAAGCTATACTATGTAGAATAAAATCGAAGTTTTACATACCAAAATTGAGAGTTATTTACAAAAATGTTCGCTCAAAATGTCAACAATGTAAAAATCAAGCTGCTGCACCTCAACCACCATTAATGGCATCTCTACCAGCAGCAAGGCTCGCAAGTTTTGAACGCCCATTCACCTATATAGGAATTGACTTTTTTGGCCCGTTATTTGTAGCAGTAGGCAGACACAGAGAAAAACGTTGGGGAGTATTATTTACTTGTCTGACAGTTAGAGCTATACATATAGAAGTCGCTCACAGTCTCGATACGAGCTCGTGCATAATGTGCATTCAAAATTTTATAAGTCGTCGTGGCTCGCCGAAAGAAATTTACACCGACAATGGTACGAATTTTAAATCTGTGGAAAGAGTTCTCCGTGAAGAAAAACAAAATCTCGATATCCAAAAGATTATCCGTAAATATGATGAAATAAGGTGGAAATTCAATCCTCCTGCAGCACCACATATGGGTGGCGCCTGGGAAAGGCTAGTGCGCACAGTAAAAAATACACTCTATGCTTTGTGTCCCGCTTTTAAATTTAACGACGAGACATTAAGAAGTGCGTTATGGGAAGCTGAATTTATAATTAACTCTCGCCCTCTAACCTTTGTGGCTCTAGATTCAGCTGAAGACGACGCCCTTACACCAAACCATCTGTTACTCGGGTCTACTGATGGATACAAACCTTTGTGTGATGTTAACCACGATCTTCGTCAACGTTGGCACCAAACCCAACAGTTTGCAAACCATTTTTGGAAAAGATGGATCCATGAATATGGCCCAACGTTAATCCGACGCAGCAAATGGTTCGAGAAGGTGAAACCGCCAAACGTAGGAGACATAGTCGTATTAGTGGACGATACACTTCCACGCAACAGTTGGCCCAAAGGTGTAATTGCAGAAACTCTCACAGCGAAAGATGGTCAAGTCCGTCGAGTAAGAGTTAAAACCAGTTCCGGTACATTCGAGAGGCCAGTAGCCAAAATAGCAGTTTTAGACGTCGGTAATAATTATGATGGCAAGCTGACGGGCCCCTAGTTCGCTTGCGAGGGGGGGAATGTTACCGCCGCCACTGTAACTTTATTTATTTCTTTTATTTTTAAATACTTTGTGGCTCCGTTAAAACAAGTAAATAAATGTATGTATACATACCCACATATGTACATGCATATTCACATATATTCAATATGTATGTGGATATGTATTTACTTACATATTATTGCGTGTTTTAACGGTTTAATCTGCTGATCAACTTTTGCTTTAAAAGACATTGTAAATAAAAATTATTGTTCTTTGTGAGTTGATCAACAGCAGTTCAAAGCAAATTGTTTTAAAGCATACATAAATTTAAACTTCGTATAAATTTATAGAAACTCAAAAGTGTTTCAATAAAATAATATAATTGATATTAGTTGCTCTTAAAAGTTGTTTTGTTATTTATTTGCTGGGTCAATTAGAGGACCAACAAATAATAACTCGGAATATTCACACACATGCTTTTGTTTACAACACACCCATCAAATCAAAAACAATTTAGAAAAAATACCTTGTAGCAAGCTTATTAACATAAGCCTTAAGCTTAAGGTACGGTCACATTGGGTAAACATTTCATTTAAATATGTTTGATTATGTTTAACCAAAATGTTTTTAACTCAGTATACGATTTGTTTCTGGTCACACCACTCACATTTTTTTGTCTCTGTTTATTTGTCAAACAGCTTTGTCATGCTTCACATGACAAATATTTTTACAGCAAAACTTGATTTTTACTTAAGGTACAACATTTGCCCAAAAAAAACGTAACCGCTACTTTTGCTTAGAGTTAGTGTGATTTAACTTGGTTTTTATATCACAAAATGAAGTCAATTATGCCACAAAATGCATTTGTTTTATATTATTTTTAATAAATGTATGGGTTCGCATTTATTTAAAAAAAATATTGGAATTAAAGAAAATGCAAATTTAGCTTGTCTGCTTGTCACGTTTTTTTCGGCAAATACTTGACAAGTGTTACCGTACCCTTACAAAGCCCATATATCGTTAGCAAAATTACAAAAATGTGTAAGTAACAAAAAATTCGAAGATATTTTTATGCATTATCGCTTATTTTATCATATTAAACACAATAATTAATTAACAAAGCCCCGGTTCACACACGTCAACTTTTGCTGCTCAACTCGTAATTCAGCTGTAAGACAAAAAGAGATATTTGTATTTCCTTCTCCGTCTTTCTTATAGCTGAATTACGAGTTGAGCAGCAAAAGTTGAAGTGTGTGAAGCGGGGCAAACACGACTTAAAGCTTTCCGATGGTGGGTTTGTAATTCAGCTGACGATATGTATGTATATAATTAAAATAGACAATAGAAAAATCAGAGCTTATATATTCATGGATCGTAATACAAATGGCAAAATTATTTTTATATTTGTATCCTACATCATAATATGTATGCACAATGTACTTTGTACATATATGTATGTACATATATTCTGTTTTATGCGTTTTGTATTTATTTATATTTAATTTACAATGTACAAATTTATACACTATATTTCAGCCGTAAAAAGTTACCAAAATGTTAATATAATAAAATATAATTGCTTAAATTTTTTATAGGCCAACAAACAAAATAGTTATGTACCATTTAAGCAATAATTAATTTACATATATATAAAGATTATAAAATAAATAAACATTTAAACTAAATAATAAATAAATTAATGAAGAAACAAACCTTAATTGAAATAAATACATATATTTATGTTCAATTCACAAGCTATTGCATGAGTTGTATGTCATATAAATGCTGTTGGTAATTTCAATATAAGCATATTTCCACAACAAATGTTTATATAGAAATTACCAGCAACATTTATATAACCTACAACACATACAACAACAACATCTTGTGAATTAGTTAATAGAATTCTAACTATTTTTATAATAGTTGTATTCATATTTCATCATTAACATTTTTCTTTATTTCAGTTGCCATTTTGGAATATATTTACACTTCTCGCGGTGCCCCGTTAGTAATTTTCGACAATTATTTATATCGTAAAAATCGTGGCATATATTGGCGTTGTCTTCGTTTCCGCAAACACAATTGCAAAGCAAGTCTTGTCATAAATTTATTTGGTATAATAAAAAGTACTGGAATCCATACGCACGAAAAGGAATTGGAGACAATTAGCTATAACCGAAAACTACTTAAGTCTGGGAGCATTAGTGCCGAAAAGGTTTATAAACTTCCTAATATACGAACGAAAATGTCTAAAAAAATTACAAAACCAAAGAAAATTCGTAAACCACTACATCAGGAATATATTGAAAAAGATGAACTGGAAATAAAGAAAGAAGAGGCCTGAGGATAATGTAAAATTAAACTAAAATCAATTAAAGAAATATTTAAAACAATATTTGTTCTTAATGTATGTAATAAGAGTTCACATTTTTTTGCAATATATCTGAGAAAACGATTTAGAATTTTGGAAATGGGTAGTTTTTTAATGGTGCACAAATTATTTATTTATTTCAAATCAGAAAATCTTAAGCCAATCGATTCAAGTACATAGTTTGACAGTTATATACCATTAAAACACCATTAAATAGCCTTATAGACCTACATACATTTTTTATATATTTTTATTTTACGAACTGTGTTTATATAATCTAATTCTGTAAATATACCTATCAGTTCATCCTCTATTACCTCTACACGTGTGTTTACTCGACGATCTATTTGATAACATTTGCACATACTTCGTTCTCCTCACTATAAATGACTCAATTAACCTAATGAGTGTTATATATTTTCTTATTAAGTTTTTCAATGGTTATTAATAAATAACTGTAATGAAGAAAATATGTACTTAATCTTATAGATCTGCGAATTACGGAGCCTTTTTGAACTGCATTTTATTTTAATTCGTCATATAAGTAATATGATGTCTTTGGAAAGTTTAGTTTTTTTTTAACTTCGGTGTCAAATAACATAAAACTTATTCTATCTAATTTAATACGTTCGTGCTTAAACGTGTAATAATTACGGATTTATAAATACATCTTACACTTATTTTAAATATGCTCCACATGTACATTAAAGTTAGAATTAAGGTATCATTAGTTTTTACTTTTCGTTGCCGTTTTGTGCCGTTCTTTTCTACAGAAAATATTTCTTACTTACTTGTTCAGTGTCTGAACTTTCGGATGTGGACGATATAATTATAGGATTCAATTTTGTAAATGTTTGCAAAATATTTTTTAATTGACAAAAATATATAAACCTTTAATAATATGAATTAAAATAAAATATTCTCCAATTCTGCCTTTAGTTTGTGCGTTCTGTTATGAATCAGCTGTTTTGTTTCTGTTCAATTGAAAATCTGAATGTGTGGTTTGTTATTACTTTTTCGTTCTATTCTATTACGGACAAATCTGTAGAAAATAGAATACAACTGACAGCCAAGAATGCGTATGTTCTAGTTTATTGTGGTACCAAATGTAATACATTTTCAGAAAATTTTATTTTATTTCAATATTTTTAAAGATTTATATCGTCATATGATTTCAAAAAAGCCCTAAGTTACGAAAAATTTAAAATCGACTTCTTGGTTGATTACGATGTACCATAGCAAAATACATGTCGCTGGAAAATTGTACATATTAAAATTTTATTAAATCTTTAATAAGAAATAAGCTTAAGCTGAAAAAAATTTTAAAAATGTTGGTTAACTTTTTGTATCAGAGAGTTTCTGGAATGTCCGTGTAAAATTTTTTCAATGTAACTTAGGGCTTTTATGAATTCATATGACGATATATTTTTGTCAAATAAAAAATATTTTGCTCACATTTACAAAATTCATTCCTATAATTACATCATCCACATCCGAAAGTTTAGACACAGAACAAATGATTAAAATTTTCTACAAAAAAGAATGGCTAATAAGGCCTTAACGGAATTTAAAAATTACGTAAATTCTTTTTTTAATAAAAACTATAAGGGGCAATCTTAAAGGGGGTAGAGTGGGAGTGTTAGTTTCTACTGATTTATCTAAAGCATTTGATCAACTGAATCATTCATTATTGGTTACTAAACTTAATCAGAAGTTTGGGTTTTCTTTGTCTGCTAGTCGTCTGATCTGGTCATACTTGCGAGATCGAATGCAATTTGTTGCTTAAAATGGCATTTCTTCGGATGTTTTAGGAGTAAGATCTGGGGTACCACAAGGTTCGGTCATTGGACCTGTTCTGTTTACCTTGTTTATCAATGACCTTTTTCGACATCTATGTTTTGGTAAACCGTTCGCATTTGCTGATGATATTCAGCTGTTTTGGTCTGGGGAAAGGCAATTTTGTGATACCTTGCAAATTTCAGTAAATTATGATTTGGCTTATTTGAATAACTGGATGGAAATGAACTACCTCAAAGTTAATCTGGATAAGGCGAAAGCTCTCATTTTTAGGTCTAATTGAAACTATAGCCCTGTTTTTGAATTGAGGATATGTAGATAGCTCATTGGTTGAGATCGTTAGTAGTATGAGGTGTCTTGGTGTAATTATTGATGACAGATTGAGTTTCGAGCCCCATTTTGATGATATATGTTCCAACGTCTGCCTTTACGCAGATTGTATCACCTGAACCTTTATTTGCCGTTGCATGTTAGGAGATCTATTGCGCAAGCTTTGCTTATGTCACAAGTAAACTATTGCCTTGAAGTCTACTCAAGCTGCAATTTGGGGTATTAGAAACAAAATCAAATTCATTTTGCATTAAGTAATTAGATTTGTTTATGGTCTCGGGCAAAGGGCTCATGTATCTCACCACTTAAAATTTTTTCTAAATCTTACATTTGAGAATTATTTGAAATTTGGCCTACTTATTTATCTTTATAAAATTATCCAATCTTAAAGTCGCTTAAGTATTGTGCGGACGTTATCCTTCTCCAGATCCCTTAGAAATCAGCAAATATTGATTTCTCGTATCTGCTACTCTGATGATGAGCACAACGAACGTTGTACGAGCGGCTCGTTTATGGAACTCATTGCCAAGAGAGTTACGTTCATATTTGCCCTGCCTCTGGCTAGAGTCAAGAGGTTACTTGTAATTTTTTTTAATAATTTATATAACTGAATAGCTAATTATTGGGTTTCATATTAATCTTCTATTAAATTCCTAAAGTTATTGACTTTTGGTACGTGGGAGTTGTTAGGATGTTAGGTACATATGTTATTTTATTATATTTCATTAGTTTTTAATTTTTATTGATTTTATTATTTATATAAATTAAATTTGTAATGCTTACAGTTTAAATTAATACTTGTAATATTTTTTATTGGCCTTGGGGCTACTTGTATTACATACAATGAAAAAATAAATAAATATAATTTGATAATAAAAAAACAATAATACAACAAAACATCAAATGCAAAAATTATATGATTGGAAAATCATGCAGAAATTTGTTTCGACAATACCATAATCGATTGACCCGCAGAGTGGGTTCAATAGATTCCAGCAGTATAAGAGATATAGCTTTTTTTAATTTGGCATTTCTAACATTAGTGCAAACAAAAAGAGATTAGTTTAAAAGAATTATATAAATATGTACTTACGTATTTTATTCAATACCAGCAAGCAATCAGTATGCGTTGGAAAATAATCCTTAAAACTACTACTCGTTAACAAAATTCTTAAAACTCTAGTCTGTAAATTGCTTTAAAAACTGTTGAAAACATTCAATACAAATTTAAAAATTGTATCTAAATAGAAAGTAAAGCGAACTTATATAATTTATATTTATATCTTATACCTACATACATACATATGTATTCCGTTGTTTATTTTTTGTCTACGAAACTCCTTTCTAAAAATTAAATGTTTTTTATTATATATATTAACACTGCCACAATCTTTATTTTTGTTAACCTAATAAAATTATTTGTTTTTTTCTTATAACCCATCAAAGGATAATAGTTTTATATACCTTAATTATTATGATTTAAAAAAAAAAACAAAATTATAAAATAAATAAATAAATAATACAAAAGTTTTTGATTTAGACATTTAAAATATTTGCCAAAGAAAAATGATCATACTTTATTTTACCCTTATTATAATTTTTCTGAATTTGCTTAATTTCACTTGGCATTTTGGAATATATTTACACATTTTAGACAATTATTTATATCGTAAAAATCATGGCAAATATTGGCGTTGTGTGCGTTTCATCAAACACTGTTGTAAAGCACGTCTTAGTATAGATATATTTGGTTTAGCAAAAACTGCCGGAATATCCATACGCACGAAAAAGAATTTGAGAAAATTAATTATGGCCGAAAACTACTTAAATCTTGGAGCAGGAGTCGCGAAAAAGTCAATAAACTGCCAAATATACAAACGAAAATATCTAAAAAAGCTATAAAACCTCAAATAGCTCGCGAAACACCATATTGGGAATATACTGAAAAAGCAGAACTGGAAATAAAGAAAGAAGAGTCTGATCAGGATAGTGTGAATTTAACTGAAATGGATTAACGAAGTATCTGTAAATACATACTACATACATATGTATATTTATTTTCAATGTATGTCAGTAAGACTTGTTAAATCTTTTCCAATATGTATGTTTAAAACTTTTTTTGTTAATATTGTTTAATGAATTCACCACAAATAACTTTGTTTACTAATACTATGTTCAGACATGCACTCTGAATTGAGACAATTTATTTTTAATTGAGCAATTGCATTTAGTGTTCATACATTTCAATTTAGCTTACTCAATTAGCATTTGGCACAAGGCAGATCAACCAGCTTCTACAAGAATACAAAATTTGTTGTACAAAATACCTGGAAAAATGGCAATCACCATATAACACGGAATACCTATCCAACAATAAAATTTAATTGTTTAACTAATGTATTTTTGATTTGCAAAATTTTAACGGTTTAGTTGAACTGAATTGCTGTTTTGTTATCGGCTTTTTTCCGCCCAAGTTAAAATTATTAATAAAATCAAGTCCACGTCAAGTTTTTGAACTCACTCTTCGTTGGTTTTTTTTTGTTTAAAACTTGGAAAAATTTTAGCACCCCGAATACAAAAACACAAAATGTTCAATTTTCTAGTCATAATTATTTCTTTCTAAATTTTTAAATATTTATCCTGAGAAAAATAAATAAATAATTTTTTATAAAAGTACACACTTATGGAGAAAATCCAATACTGAGCTCTTAGGACAAAATTTAAGATCGGCGGTACTACAACAAAAGGGCCTCCCAACTAAATATTAAATACTGATAAATATATAAGATAATAATACTTTATTTATTACTTGATCTTAATTGACCCATTATTACTTTGATTTTGATTTGAAGTTTGAATGATGTTGTGTTTTTTTTATAATTTTGTTACTATAATTGTTGAATTATTACAATAGTATAACAATTATGTATAATAGTGGAAGGCGAATGTAAGCGGCATACGGCCTCAGGCGGCAATCAGCTGTTTTATTTGCCGCTTCAACTTTATGTAGGTAGGCTAAAGAACGCGGCTTATTTTAAAGCGGCAAATGTCAAAATAAATTAATTTGATTTCTTTAATATAGAAATTAAATAATTTTATGTATATAAAACAGATTTTTGTTATTGTGCACATATGTACATAATATTTAAAAAAAATGGACTATTTTTATTTAGTTGCATTTTGCAACTTTATATGTCATTGGAGTAAATAAAAAAGAAAAGAAGAAAATGGGTGCGTGAGCTCTATCTTCAGAGGAATTCATCTGGATTTTTTGCGGTCACTTTTGAGCATTTGAAAACACGACTAGAATGACGCTGGGCATAAATAGCACTCCTGCTACAAGATAAAAGTTTTTTTCGTTAAGCTTTACATAGCGTTCTCTTATATTTTTCCATCTCGATTGACAAACAGTTTCTACAGAATATGAAAATTTAAAATTTTGGTACGAAAAGTAATTTTAATGACAAAAATCTTACCAAAATACACGTCTTTTATTTACCGGTAATATTGCCGCCGCCCGATGCCGCATGCCTCTTACATTGGCCTTCCACTATAAGAGTTTTTTTGTAAGGCTTATGTTTTAATGAAATATTCGACAAACTACTGACTACAGTGGTAACTTTTATAACTTTGAGCCACTGTATATAAATAAGAGAACGTCAATAAAAAATATATAAGTATGCGCAAACATTATACATATATAACTAAAGCTTATCTTTGCTTAGTAAAACTGAAAACATTGCTTATTTCGCCTCCAACAACATTCGCTTGTTTTCAATTATAATGTTGGTTTGATAGTTAAGCTTTTTATATTTTAACCGCTTTGGTTGTTTTTTTTTTTTAAATACTATCATTACATTTTTTGCTATTGTTCTAATAACTGCTCTTCCAGTATTGAAAATAAAAGGATAATATTAATCACAATTATCTGTGACTGGCATTTTTGTGGCGAAAGACGTGCCATCTACTATTGATATTGATATTTTAGTTAATTAATTTATTGTATTATTCATACATATGTACATAATTAGATAACAAACCAGTTCGAACTTAACTTTCTGAAAATGCGAATTTATTTAGCAAATTGCGTTTTTTATTGACCATAAAATTTTCTTTCTTTTTTATAAATTCTTCTCTGAACGATAATAAAAGTGACGGTAAATAACGGAATCTCTTATATTGAAAATAAAACAGTGTTGATTTTAAAACCAAGTAAAGTTTGTAAAAAATACATTTTTGCAAAAAAAAAAAAATAGAGAAATAGTAACATGTAAATGAGGTACCTATTTTAATGGCCTTGTGTGTATGTGGTGCGATTTGTTATCCAAATTTTATAAAATTTATTCGATCAATTTGAAAATTTTCCCATATTATTTGTAGTTTTTTGTGTATAAAAATAAGAGAAGCGTTACTTAAATTAAATGTATTTCAAATAAAACTATAGAAAAACTTTTTTATTTTTTCTGTAAATAAAACAATAAAAAATAAATTGTTCTAGCACTAAAAGTAAGTTGCTATGCTGTTTACAAATTACGTAACGCGAATTTTGTAAATTTTCGTAATGCATTTAAAAAAAAATTCAGTATAAATTATTAATTCCGTAACTAATGCTCAATTACCAACTATCAAAATGCGCTACATAATATGTGAACAGTTTCTCACCATAAATTTATTAGTAAATTTTTGTAATTTAGTTTTAGTACCGAAAGTAACCTTAAATTGAATAAAATTTTAATAAAAATTGAACTACAAATTTTAAAGCATCTTTCTGCAAGTCGAGGAAGCGACAAAAAAGTTATTTTGTATCTTCGAAACTTTAATTTCATCCATTAAATTGAACACTTACATATCGATGGTTAAATGCTGACAACACGTGACTGATGTTCGCTAAAAAATTACACTACATAATGCATTTGTGTTTTTATATCGCGGTTAGTAGATAATATTTTAGAGAGAAAATTGTATTGTATTTACTAAGCTTTTAAAGTAATAATAATCAGGTACGTCCTTGTCAACCTTTGCTCCTCGATATGTTTGTGACAGTTTTATATGTCTTTTATTAAAAATTTTACTTTTCCTTTGACTAGATATCTTGTTCGACTCTATTTATCTCAAACAAGGAAACAGCGTTAAATAAATATTGTTTAATTTTAGGTCAAATGGAATATATTTATAGCCAACGTGGTCATCCCTTATTGGTTTATAACAACTTTGTGTATTGCAAAAATCGTAATCGTTCTTGGCGCTGCATTCGTTTGGGCAAAGAACGCTGCAAGGCACATTTATTATTTTTAACAACCGAGTTTATACAACTTTTTGGTGAACATGATCATGAAGAAGAAATTGAGAGAATAAACTTAGGACGAAAATCCTTCAAGGCTATACAAAAGCACAAACAACAACAACAACAACAAAAAGAACTACAAATGTCTCATAGTTTGCTTCAAAATCCCCAACCGGAAAACAATTCGGTAACAACAAAGTTACAGCCAATTAATTTGTCCGCCAATGAAGCAGCAAAACAAATTAAGGAAGAAATATTAGATATAAATGATTTTTAAAGTATTGAAAAAACAATTCGAAAAGAATTTTAATAATAAAAAAAGTTTAACTTTATTGCAGTGTGTTGTTTCTATTTTTTTTTGCTTAAGCAAATTGCAGACAAATTAATATTTTTTTAATACTGCAACTAATTCTTTAACTGACATTTTTACAGCCGCTGTTACAGCAAAAGACTATTTTATGTTGCCCTTGCCTATTGGCGTTTGGCTGGAAAATGAAACATATCATTATATGCGTAATCAGAAACAGGGATTAAATCTAATAGTCCGTGGTTATATGTACAAGAAGGAGGCCAGCTTTCGTTCAACCATTAATTGGATCTGTTCCAGCGGCAATGGTAAACGAGTATCCGAAAACAAATGTACGGCTCGTTGTATAACAAAACTGGAAGGTGGCTTGAAATTAGGAAAAAATCCACACAATCATCCGCCAAAATTTACTGACGACACATTACCAACGAATCTTATAAAGGGAGATGGAGTTCTGCCTCAACGTTTGAAATTGTTTTAAATCATTGTCACACAAACATTACATGGTTAATGGTGTTAATTTATATTAAATTAAAATTCGATGTATATAAGTAAATAAGTTTTTTAAAGATTAGTCTTTAATAAAAAAAGGGTTATTTTACTCAATATTAATTATAATATTTATATTTATGTATGTACATATATTCTTACTCTACACTATTTTAGATTTACACAAATATCAGTAGCCTCTGATGTATGCCCAATACAATCAATATATGACGTTATTAAATAGATTTTGGCAACATTATATAGACTTAAAACCAACTATAAGACGATGTTTGAATTCCTTTAAATCAAAAACTTGTAAATAAATTAGTGATCCTTATTATATCTGCAGGCATGTATTATGACATGTTTTAGGGCTAGTTTTTTACTTACATAAACTTAGTTTACCAAACGTTTAAGTTGAACAAGAATCAATTTAAACGCGCGCTCTCTAACCTCCGCCGCGATGATGTTTTTCCCAATGTATACAATTAAATGTGCATTAAAACCGGTTTCGCCACATACAAATCTTACAATAATATAATTAATCGTTTATTAATTTCTAAAATAAATAAAAAAATATCTCACAATTTTGCTAGCACGATCATGCTTTGTTTTCAAATCCATTAATATGGCAGCAGCTTAAATTTCCAGAAAAGCACAATACTTCTAAACGAACTGTGAAAAGAATTTTTATTTTAATATTCAGTATATAACATTTTTTTGAATATTTTTAAAATTTATTAATCGAGATTGCCTCGATATCTTTTTTGAAAGATTTTCAAAAAACTTTAAATATTTTAATTTTTTAGGTGAAATACACAATTTTGTAATTTTCTTTTCACTTTTCTTATATTTTTTAAGCTGTTGCCTAATGTTGCTCGGCCAACCTACTAGATAATCTTTATGGAAAAAATTCATGCTTTTAAGCTTAGGCTACAGTTGTTAACTAGATCTTTAGCCTAATAACTAGCCGTTAGACCATGAACATCGTTGTTTTATGTTTATATGAATTCAATTCTTTTCTATAATATAAAATATTCTTTCCGTTGCCATGAAGAATAATTAAAAAAATACGTGTCCATCGATATGAATTCTAAAATATTTTTTAAAAAACTTTTAAGCCTTGAATATATTAACGAAAATGTGAATTTTTCAATTAGAATCTTGAATATATATTAACTAAATCATGTTTTAAATTAATTCATGTTTTGTTTTTGTTTTTAGTTAATAAATAATTTTGTTTGAACATTTTTTTTAGAAATACAAATTACAAAAAGTGGCAATGCAGAATATATTGATTATAGTGGCAAGAAATATAAAAAAACCCGTTGTACACCTTATCGCAGTTATTGGTCTTGTTTAACTCTCCGTTGTCCTGCCTATTTGGTATTAAGTGATCTTAAGGGTGGCCAATTGATCAAATGCCAAACGCATTTGGATAAATGCTTTGTAAAGGATACAAATAACTTATAAAAGAAATACGCAAAACCAATAAAATTTAAC
Organism: Gymnocheta viridis; assembly: GCA_956483585.1. Lineage (NCBI taxonomy): Eukaryota > Metazoa > Arthropoda > Insecta > Diptera > Tachinidae > Gymnocheta > Gymnocheta viridis. Next base: position 140,212,592 of record OY101440.1, read on the forward strand.
TAAAAACAAATAATTCTTTGTGATATAAAAAAATTGTCTTTCATTTTTGAAATAGCATAATTTTTTTTATTATCAACAAATACTAATTTATATTTCTTTGTTTGCTCTTTTTTTTGCGTAATATATTTTTTAGAAACTTTGCTCTATGAATCAGTTGTTGTGCAGGCTCAAGATCCGGTGCAAGATGAATGTTTAATCAAGGTAGCCGAGGCAGTTGGAGCTTCGACATCTTGTGTTCAAAGACTTTCGACATCCAGTTTGCGTAACAGTAACAATGGTCCTGTATTCGTGGTTAGTAAATATGGTACAAAACAATTGTTGCTGAAACAACATACCTTTAATCGACATGTCACGCGCGAAGATGTTACCTATTGGCGTTGCAGTCAATTTGCCGTTTTGCGTTGTCGTGCGCGCATCAAAACCAAAGGCCACATTTTGACAGTCCTAAACAGTGAACATAATCATGAAGTAATAACACAGGCTCGAAAATATGGATCGCTGAAAACTCTTAAAGCTGAACAAAATGCAAAAAAGAATTCCAAAGAAAAGATCAGTACCTAAAACATTCAGGAAACTTTCAGTTCTAGTAAAAAAATAAGAAAAAAAGCTTTTTTTACCAACAAAATTAAATGTATGTATTTTATAAACAAGATTTTTTAAAATAAATTTAATGTAGTTGTGAAAATATAAATTATTTGTTTATTTAACATTTTTCTGTGCAGTATGATATTTTTGTAATTTCTATTAAAATAAGAAAAAAAGTTTTTTGAAATAAGGTATCGAGGCATATCTCGAATAATAAGTTTACTAAATACTATTAAAATAAGATTTTTTTAAAATCTACAAACTGTTTATCGCAAAAATGAAAAAAATGTTTAATAAAGAAAATAAAAACAATAATAATTAAGTAAGGTCATGTATTAAATACTTAAGTATAATTTAAAACATTTATTATCTTACTTATTTTCTCTCTTTATTATAGTTAAATAATTATTTATTTAGAAATTTATTTACTATTTTGTTTCCTAATAATCATTTGTGCTTTATTTTCTTTTATTTTTCTATTAGTTGGCAACTTTTTCATCACTTATATAACGGGCTTTCGTGGCAGTCGTAAACTTAAAGTTGGCGACTATACATTTACGCGCAATAAAGCATCGGGCAATAAAACCTATTGGTCTTGTGCTCGTGCGGGTGTTCATAAATGCAAGGCTCGTGCTGTTACCATAGATGAAGACTTTCGGCACGATGTGGTCATAAAATGTGGCAAACACAATCATCCACCGTTTTAATAAGAATTTGGCTCATCAGGACAATAAATATTTCAACATTTTCTTTAAAATATTCTCAACAATTTTAACACCAACACAATCATCAAACATTATGCAGTATGTTTTTGCCATCATTCTCTTTTAATTTTCTGCTTTATTTTATATTTTTTTTAATATTTAGGAAAATTATTAGAAAATGGCTGGCACATGAAGTTTTATAAATAATTTCTTTTTTCTTCTTTCGTTTTGTTGCAAAAGTTTATAATAAACTATAAAATATTGTTTATTTATTTTAAAATTTAATACAAAAACTAGTTTATTTTAATTGGGCAGGTCTGGGAGTTTGTAGAAGTTGCTTGACTATGTTTCGTTTTTGATGCTTTTTATTAACATATTTATGTTTTTTTTTTTTGTTTGTTTTATAGGTGGAATTAGGGAGGAAAATGGCGATTTCTCGTACATATTGGGTCAAAGAGGCTGTACCCTATTGGCGTATAAGGGCTATAGATTTGTTAAAAATCGTAAAAGTGGTGTGAAAACATACTGGATATGTGCAAAAAAGGTAATATATTATTTAATTATTTGTACGTACATATGTACATATGCATGTAATTAGCAGAGGCAGAAAGTTCATGCAAAGGCATGCATTTCCCTTTAAGTCTGTAAATGGCAAGACCGAAATATCTTTGCGAATTAACGATTTTGCTTTAAAATGATATCAATTCGATAGTACATACATATATATTTTTGCACAAAAACGAAGCACAGTGGACCATTTCGCGAGAAGGCGATCAAAAATCTATAACTTTTGACTGGGTTGGAATTTTGACACGCGATTTTTTTATTCCCTAGGTGAGATTATAGGTTTCAAGTTTAAAAAGATATAAAACTTTAAAATCGACCGGTTAGAAAAATAGTTATGATGGGTTTAAAATGCATTTTAAGTTTTAGCTGATTTTTGGTGCAAAAGAGAAGTATTAAATCTTGTTAAAAAAGTCTTATATTTTGAGTTACGTTTACAACTTATAATTATTAAAAATTTTAATTTTGTCAGAAAGTGCCAAACTTTGGCCCCCATGATATTTTTAATGCGAAGGGCCAAAGGTTGGTTTTTTGAAGCAGTTTGGGTTAAAAATCAGTTTATTAAGTAGTGAAAATACAAACTGCAAATATTGGTTCAAATTTACTTTAGATAAATAGGTCCAAGATAGACATTATAAATATTATATGTAAACTTTTATTATAAATGTGTAAATTTAAAGCTGATTAATGTACATAAAATGTTAAAACGATAAAATAACGATACCTCTAGTGTTTTAAAAAATTACTATTAATTAAACAATTTTAGTAAATATTTCTACTAAATAGCCTTGATCATCTTTCATCTTCCAGAAGTAGTAGTTTAGCTTCTACGTCTAATTCAATAGAGTTAGTTTTCCATTTTTGTCTGATATTGGACATATAGGGATCTGATGTGCATAATAAGTTAGTAGTCAGGTCTTAATTAGTATAACGTCTGGAAATTTTTCTTGTGTTGTGCTCGCGAGTCTTTATTTCTTGCGCTTCTTCAGATAGATCTCCTATTGGTAGCATATTGTGTTGAATTATTTGTTCCCCATGGTACAAAATTTTATGAACTGTAGATGGCATATATCTCCAAGAATATATTTCGTTATAAAGTATAGCTGTTTTTTTTGGCGTACTCTCCAAATTTTTTTGTATTTATCTTTTTGCTGCATGCTGGAAGATGTAATATAATAATGTTAAATCGCCTTATTAGTTCCAAATCTACACCTGTGATAGATGCTGCAGTTTCTGGATCTGAAAAAAATTTCCTTGCAGTATTTCCATCATTTGTGTTTCCTTCTCCTTGCTTTGGCTGATCGATCATTAGGCCGAATTCTAAATATTCTTCTTAAATTTTTTTTTGTTTTCTTTTTTCTTCATTTTCCTTATTTTTTCTCACTGTTTCGCCTAACGGTCCAAAATCCAAATCATATACTAATTTAAGAATATGCTCCATAAAAAGCATTCTTGCATGAAGAGGGTATCATCTTCTGGGTAAATCAATTAAAAAGCAAAGTACTTTTGTGACCTGAATTATATAAATTTAATTTATTTTAAGTAGGCAACATATTTTTGTGACCAACTGTGCATGATTTAGAAATTGACTAACAGTTACTAAGTTTCCTATTAAAACAGATATATTCACCTAAAACCGGCTCTCATAAAAGCGATTTCATAAAAATAACTAAAATACTTCAAAAAAGAGCATTACATTACAGAAAAAACATTTTTTAACTCGTTTACTCAAATTTTGCAAAAAAAATTTCACCTGCCTGAAAAATTGTTCTGGTGTTCAGGGTCGGATCGGGATGGGTATACAATGGGGTATACGGGTGTAGAGAAGAGTTTGTTCTACAAAAGAGTGCTAATGCCTTTTTGAACTTTTGCAAAATTTAGAATTTATGCTCTAATAAGTGGGAGATTTTAGGAAAATTTGGGCCTTTAAAAAAAAACAAAAAGAAAAATAATTTCTAAAAGTCATAAACACTTAATTTTTCTAGTACTAATAGCTAACAAATTAAGTAAATAAACAAAATTTATTTCGTTTGAAAGTCTTCTAAAGCAAAAAAGTTATGTCCCCGATATTTTAGAAACTGCACATTTGAACTCAGCATACACATTTAAATCTATTAAAAAGGAATTGCTTCAAGATGTTTTCTGAAAAAGAAAACTTAAATAAAATATAACAAGTGTTATTGGATAAAGTCTATAACCAACAATATTCTCAATTATAATACTGGTATTCAAGATTCCGAAATAAAAAAACTCAGTACCGATACCTTGCGATATTTGTAATATTCATTACGTTTCCTGATAATGAAAAGAAAAAATCAGTTACATGTTGTCAACATTTGACCATCGATATGTTTAAATAAAAGAGTACTATTTTCTAAGAATAAAATCATATTTTAAGTATTTACTTGCTTCGACCTTAAAATTGGAAAATATTTCTTTAATTTAGGCTCGAGGTCATAATATTTATTTTCTATCTATATTAATAATAGGCAAACGCGTTTTTAGATCTCTTTTGCGGCCGTAATACCGAACCGATTTTGGAAAGATTTATGTTTTTAAACAATCTTAATTTTATTTAAATCGGGTCGATGTTAAGGAAGCTACTTATAATCGTTTAAAGATGCTACTAACACCTGCACACTTATTACAAATGCATGTATCAGCTTCATCTTGAAAAATAAACAAAGTGTGCATGTGTGTGTGTCCAATTTGATTTTGGATAAATGTGATACCGAGTTTTAAGTTGTTTATTTAGATGATTCTAAATTTTTGGATGTTTTTTTTTTGGTTTTTGTATTTTATCGCATGAATTTATGTAAATGTGTAAAATTAATTTGTTGAATGCAGTCGATTGAGTCGACCGCTGGATACAGTAGTTATTTATGAAACAACTAACTAAATAATTTTTTACTAAATCTATTTTTTAATTCATATAAATTTTATATCTTTTTTGTTTTTGTTTTGTTTTGTATTCTAGGGCAGCTTAAAATGTAATGCCCGCGTTGTGACTGATGTTGTGAACGGCATTACACAGATTGTCTTGGAATCATGCCATCATAATCATTCACAGTTGGTGCCGCGCAAAAACCGTAAATACACAGTAAAAGTGACATAAATAAAGAAATTCAAAATTCACCATGATGTCGAAGACAACAAAGGAGCCGAGTCGGTTGGATGCTTAAACAACAACAAAAATATGGAAAAACAAATGTACTCGAATGAATAGTTTGAAATAATTTAAGAAATAGCACAATTAGCAGCAAGAGTTACAAAAATAATAAAATTTTTAATTATCAACTTAAACTATGTTTAGTTTTTTGTTTTAAGCGTTTTTTTTCTATTATGCTTATGAAATTTCTTTAATAATTTTTTATTTATAATTTTACAATTATTTGCAGATTTACCAGTTTTTGTTACTGGCAAGGGAGGGTCTCAGGTATTGATGCATAAAAATGAAAAATTTGTAAAGAACAGTAAAAACAAGGGGCGCATATACTGGATTTGTTCAAAAAAGGTAAGTTTTAAGAATTTAATACACAAAAAAATATTGATATACACATGTGGTCATTAACATACATACATAGGTGTACCTACAAACATATGTATAAAGTGATTTGAACTCTTGACCCTTTGGTCTTCATAGATTCGCCCAGCATCATTTTCAAACAAATCAAATTTATTTTCATCGATCCAGAGCATATTATGCCATTTTTCTAGTTTCCTTTATGCCAAAATATTTTCTAAATTGAACTTTTCGAGCTGTTCACACAGTTCTAGCCGAAGTTTGATTAATTATTTCAGCTGCAATCGCCTTAGATGACTTAAATGGATCTCGTTTCGCCAGCATTCACATGATTCCATATATAGTTGGTATTGTTTTTTCTCATCATCACAACTTCCATTGTTTTCTGTCGTATAAATACATTTTATCGTTTTAAATAAAATAAAAGTACAACTTTTACTATTAAGAATTTGTAAGAATATTTTGTATCTCAATTTGTTGCTTTCTTTTGGCGGTCTCTTCTTGAGTCAATAAACACTTTCTATTAATAATTGTTACAAATTCTTAACAATTTTATTACTTCTTTATATTGTTGTTTTGGACAATAAGGATGAAAATAACAAAATCAAAATGCCTCTTTTTTTTGTTGTTGCAGAATCAAGCGTACGTAATAAATATACTGTGGATAAAGCTATATTTGATCCGATTAACGAGGTTATACTGTACGTTAAGCTAGGAAAAGAAAGGAAATATAGAAACGTTGTAGTTGTGTTTTCTTTATTTCCAAGTTATTTAAATGGTATCGTAGGCAATAAATGAAACGTTATGGCCTTTTTATTGTTTTTCGCCATTTATCAAATATTTATTACTCGTACTTATTTAAAATTTTAGAATGCAACAAGAGCACGTACTCATATTGTTATTGTTTTTGATGATTTTTGGCGTGGATCGTATGTTTCAATACAACTGCAAACACGAATGTTGGAAATTCGGAAGGCATAAAGTTCAAAAATATTTCTATAAAAATAATAAGTACGACCACATTTACCGAATTTTTATTAGTACATATTCTAGAAAGTAAATTTGCAGAATATGATTGCACAAAAGTGGCGCCGGTTACTAGACCATATGTCCATGATGTTATTGACAGTATTTTAAAAATGCCTTCACATAGGAAGTAGTAGCGTCAATGAAATTCAACAAAAGAACTCTCGAAGGCCAAACAACACACGCAAGGCTGATCGCACTTAAGAAATAATTACGATGACGCGAGAGCTGTTCTTCAGCTCCGAGCTTGTTCTTCAGCTTAGAGCTGCTTAACGACTGTGAAGAAATAATATAAAATCAATTCATTCATTATACCAAATCTGTAGATATGTTTACAGTGCCGATCAGATAAAGCATACCACTTCATACATTTTGCAATACATACATACATATACATATGAAATAACAAATAATTTTATAAAGCAAATGTATTTTTCTATGATTTGCTTGTATTTCCTCGCAATATCCGTTCTTTTTATGAAATCCAACATCAAAATAGACGAAAAACCAACGATATTTTGCATTTGCACTTTTGCAAGACCTTTTGCACTAAACACTGAATACCGCTAATATTTTGATATTTTATGGTTCCATTGATGTTGGTTGCATAATGTGCAGTCGTGTTTATTCTTTTTACTGGTCTAGTGCATTGAAAACCACCAAGGTATGCATATGTTTTTTTTGTCAACCACGGAAAAAATAAATGAGCTTTGTAATTTTGTGTTTTATCATGTCTAATAATTTAAGAAAAGTTTTTTCGTCTTCGCTCATAATTTCTGTAATTTTTTGGCTCATTTTCTTTTAACTCTTTCAATAGTCTTTCAATTGAAAACTCTTCTTTTTTTTATACCAATTATTTTACCATCTCCTTTTTTTCTTTGGTTTTACCTCATTTTCCTGCTCCTCTTCATTAAACAATTCATCAATACTAATAATTGCTGCTGTTTCATTTAGCTCACGGCTCATTTTTTCAACTATGTATGTTTCTTTCTTGCGCGATGTTCAATACGAATACAAAATACAGAAATTATGTTGCGTTCATGGTTTCATTCTTGGTTGCAGTGTCTGTATCATAATATGAAAAATGAATGATAAAGGTGTTCCATAAACACGTTGCAATGTCTGTAGCCAGCATTACAGCTACTATTAGAGTTGAAAAAGATCAGCCTACTCGTATGTAGTCATGCCAAAGTAACAGCCCATGGTAGAATAATACAGGTAGTGTCGAAGCGTTAACTTTTTGTTGGGGTTCGAGAAAAGGAAAAGAAAAAATTCTTTATAGAACAGAAAATGAAACCATTTGGCCTTTTTTCTTTAGTGCTTTTTGACAGCTTCGAACCTAAAAGCAGTGTTGTTGTAGATTCGACACTACCTGTATTATTCTACCATGTAAGAAAGCAAAAGCATATGATTGATTATTGACTTCTTGTATCAACTTTGGATATTATTTATAATTTTCATTTGTTTTTATGAAACAATAGTTTCTATAAGAACTATTCGGCTAAAGGTTGCCCGATGATCCGGATCTATAATACCGCCCTCAATAATAAATTTCAATGTTAATAAATTAAAAAAGTAAACTATAAAATGACAAATGTGATGTCAAAATTAACACAAAGACTTTTTAGAGTGACCTTTTTAGAGTTTATGGGCGAAAAGGGCAAAAACGTGTTCAGCGATTGCAAAAAATTCAAGCGAAAACGTCTGTATAAATCTCATATAAGAAAAAAAAATACCAAAAGCAATCTTATTAATTTAACGCATACAACCGTCAGAACAATTAGTATGCCCTTGTGAATTTCGTTGGTGTGATCTCCGTTATTGTTTATTAAGTACTTGTCGCAAATTATGGCATTCAATATCGATCGAAATTTCAATACATTTTAAATGGAAACTTCTATCAATATAGAAAGCAGTAATTTGCTATTTTTTTTAAATATGTACATACATAATTTTACTGCTTTTCACCGATTTTCAAATAATTATTTGTCTCAAATTTTTTATTTATAATTTTAGAATGCAACAATTTGTCGAGCACGTGTTATTACTGGTATTGATGATTTTGGCGTGGAACGTATATTTCAAGACAACTGCAAGCACAATCATACTCTCAAAACTCCTAATGCCAAAATCCGAAGCATAAAAAATGATACAACTAAGTTTTCCATATCAAATGTTAAATCGTTAAACAAAAATAGGAAACGTAAAAGTCAAAGAAAATTCTGATTCTATAATAAAATTTAATTAAGCATTAAAAAAACCCCAACACATTTGACGCTGCAGCTTTAGTTAACGGCCTTATGTTCTATTAATATTATGAAAAACTAAATTAAATTCGATCTTGCCGTTTAGGAGCCATGCTGGCACATACATGGAGATTCAAGAGGATGAACAGCTTGGCCAATTAGCTGCATAAGAACACTTTCAATCAAGCCAACTTACAAAAAAAAATAAATCAAAATCGGTCAGTCGTTTTGGCTCTACGATGGAACTGACAGACACACAGATACACATTACAAACTTGTAGCACCCCTCGTTTTTGGTCAGGGGCTAAAAATAATAAGTAAGACAATAAATAGATTAACGACAAGAAATAATATAAAACCAATTCATTATCAAAAATCTGTACGTTTAGTTTTTTTTTATTTTTTATGTACTTATGTATACCGTTAAGAATTATGTAAAAGGAAAAGCTCTAAGGATGAATATTATTTTTTAGCATGAATTTTCAAATAAATTTTGTTGAAAATAATTTGCAAATACAAGTATTTCTTTCTATTCCAAATGTATTTTAATTTATGTATTTCTAAAATCAAAGCTGTTATTAATTACATTATTACTCTTTACAGAGCTTGCAGTTTTAGCTACTGGGCAAAGAGGTTGTACAGTGTTACTTTATAATAATGAAAAATTTGTTAAAAATCGTAAATCGAGCACACGCACATATTGGATTTGTTCAAAAAAGGTAAGTCTGATAATATTTAAATGTAGATTATAATTGGAAATACATATGGCACATATACATGCATACATACATACACACATACATACATGCTTCAAAATTGTCATAACTCAAAATATAATTTTTATTTGCACGTGAATCTAAAATTTAGCTTTTAAAAATTCTCCCATGTTATATACCAAATTTTTTGTTTTCGTTACCTAATTTTTTCTAAACTGAACACCAAAGATTTTGGAATGCCAACACTGCATAAACTGGACATTCTGAGACTAAAATATGAAGACTGCGAAACGCAAGAAGAAACGCCGGAGCACATTCTCTGTGACTATCCGGCGGTGGCGGCACGTAGAATGAAGTTCCTTGCAGGCATCTTTATGACCCCAAATGAAATATACAATATCTCACCATGTAGAGTAATAGTCTTAATCTACTTTAGTGAACACTCAGGCTGCACAAAAGATTCTTAGGGTCGCGGTGCTTATGGCCTTTACATAATAATAAACTAGACATTCGAATTAGAAATCCATTAAAACTGTTCTGAAATAAGCATACAATTAGATTAAACAACAAAAACATTTGCGTTTCGTAACTGTCAAATAAACTTCATACACAAAGTATTTATTTTTTTTTGATGTTTTATTACGTGGCTTAGTAGTTAAGAAATGCAGAATAAATGATTATCAGCGGCTCCCGAAAAACAACGTTGTTTCTGTTCTGCCGTGTAAGTTGAAATTAATTGGTGTTAAAAATTTTCCCTTGTTGCTTTGTTGTCTCATGTCCAATTCTTTCTGACTAAAAATGTTACGAACTTTAGCCAAAAATAATAATCACTTTGGATTAAAGAAACCATTAACAACAAAATTGTTCGAAAATAATCACATTAAATGATTATCAGCTTTTTTAATGGGTTTGCTTATAAATAAGCAGTTTCAGAAATTGTAAAAAAATCACTAATCGTATTGATTTTGCAATTGAAAGAAGACTGGATGTTCATATAAATTAGTATTTTTAAGCTATTGTATAGCTTTTATCGCTTTGAGCGCGGCGATCGAATCAAGAAATTCGGTAACGAAAAAACCTAACACTAAGTTTGTTTCTTAAGTCTTTTGTTTTTTTACGTATTTTAATCTCCTAGCGTGTGTTAACCCCTAAAGTATGCTATTGATTTCATTAACAAACAGTATTGCAAGAACAGATTTTTACATGTAGGAAAACAAAAAATGGCGTACTTACGAGCAATCGTGGTTGACAAAAAATGATATACACAAACAAACAGACAATTCTTAGATTTAAGCGGTATTTTCCAAACATTTAGAGGATATCAAATGTTATTTCAGTTACCATAAACCTATAGTTTCAATGATAAAAATTCCTGAATAACATACATGTATACATGTATTGTAAGATAATAAAAATACTTTAAACGATATTAACTTCTCATTTATTCAATAAAAGAAAAAAAATTGTTTTCTTATCGTTCACCACGCTCAAAAAGTGAAACTTGAATTAATATCAAAGAAAAAACTTGAATTACACAGTGCAACACTAAAAAAGTAACCATATACGAACATCACTACGTGATAAAAGACCAAAAAAAAAGAAGACCCGTGTCTCCCAGTTTTGTCCAAAGTCATGCACATTTTTTATGGTCCCCCAAAGATTTGGGGCCTCGGTGTCATTTTTGCAAAATACTGATCATTTTCTCAGGCTCATATCTTGCAAATCGTTCAGAATTTTGATTTACTCTCTTAAGCAAAGTTGTAGACCTTGTCATAAAAAACAAAAATTGTGAACATATAAAATCAAAAAATCTTCATCTTCAAGATGAACATCTCAAAAAATTTAAAAAAATTCGATTTTTTAAACTTTTTTCCACTGTTCAGGTCCATAGGTACCAAACCGTTAAAAATTCAAGAAAATATAAATAAAAAAATAAGTAAATAATTATAATTGCGTAAGTTGATAAAAAAATGCTATGCAATAGCTTTGCCGCCGCAGTCCCCGAGTGCCACACGTCTTTTTTTGTTCATTCACCAACCATTTTAAATTTCTCAAAGAAAAACGTCCCATATATATTTTGTTAAATTATAATTTACTAACTTTTAATCGTGAACCCTCGTGATCCTATTTTTGAAGAAATATAATACGCATGTGTCCTTCCAGACTCAGATCTATCGACGTTTAAAATTTCATTAAAATTGCTTAGAATGTTTCAGAGAGGCAGAAATTGTGCCCCTTACTCAACTCCTGGTACTGTTTTCGAAGATGTCTCATTTATAATATTAGTAGGATTTAAATTTAGCATTGAAAAAATAAAAGGAAAAAACAACAAACGCTTCACATTTAAACAGTGACTGACTCACTACCCGCTTAGATCGTAATCGAAATTGTAAGTAGTGTGTCAGATTACACATACATTACAATCTAGATATCATACTGACGTCATTGATCTTTGTCTAAGTACTTCATTTAATTTACAGCTGGAAAGGATGCTTCGCTCCCAAAATTTTGTGTAGCGAAGCAAGTTGTTTTAGTCATATTTGGAGTGTGAAGCATAAATGAAAATGCCAAGTTAACAAACTATTATGAGCAAAAGAGTTTAAACGAACGATTGAAAATCACTTTCGGTTAGGTTTTCTACGATTATCAATATTATAAAATATGTAAATGACAATTTTATTAATAGTTTGTAAAAATATATATATATATTTTTATTTTATATTATTATTTTATCCGAGTGTGTTTGCTTGTTTTCTATTTCATTTTAGGATATAACCTTGTGTCGAGCACGCATTGTCACTGGTCGTGATGAAAATGGCTTAGAGCGCATACTTCAAAATACTTTTGGACACAATCACACAAGAAAATATCCTGATCGTAAAACCTATAAGGATAAAAATCATTTAATAATATCAAAAGTTTTATCATTAAATAAAAATAATAGTAAAAAGAAAGTTGAAAAACTTTAGAATACCATAACTATACCTTCCTGATTATCATCTAACTTTTAAATAAAATATTAGTATTGTTATTACAAATAACAAAAAAAATAAAAATTTATGAAAAAATCGTTTTTAAATCGAAGCTTCATCTTAAATAATGTTCTATAAAATATTTTTTTTAGTTTTTAACAGTTAATTTTGAAAAATAATTTGATTGTTTTCTTTTTGTTTGCAGACTCTATACGTACCTTTCAATATAGTGTGACAAATATTAAATTGGAAATGTCGCAGGATAATGAAGCATTTTTACGCAAATCCTTGTTAAAGTGCAATAATGCGGCGGCAATGAATAGTGGGAGTGGTAGGAGTGGATGCCGCTCTATTGATACCGTTGTTAAGACAGGCTTATCTAAACGTAAACCGACATTTTTAAATGCTCGTACCTTAGATGATTGGGGCAATATTAAATACACGGATACAGCCCGAGGAAATAAACTTTTGTATTTCGAAGGTCATCGTTTTATTAAAAACAACATTTACAACTCAAATATTTATTGGAAATGTTCGAAATGGCATAATAATTGTAAAGCCAGAGCAATAACCTCCTTAGAAGTACCCTCAAAATGTATTATAAAAGGATGCCATAATCATCCTCTAACAAATGAAGACTAAAACTAAACAACCAAACATTTAAAAACACACAAATTTTAATTTTAAATAAAAAGCAATATTAAAAATGTAAACTACTTGAAAGCAGTTAAATTAACTATATTTATTTCCTTTTGAGTAAATTAAACTTTGTATTCTAAATCTAGAATTATTTTCAATAATTATTATTCCATCTTTCTTTTTTTTAATTTGTCGTTTCAGCTTTTCGCATTGATTTCATTGATTCGAAGAAAAATGGTGGCAAATTGTTGGTCATTAACGGTTTTCGTTTCTTCCGCAATAAAAAACATGGTACTCGCCAATACTGGAAATGTAGTAATTATTATAAGGAAAAATGTCCTGCCATAGCCATTTATGATGAGAACACTTTAAACTTGCGTCTATGCCACCAACATCGTCACCTGACCAGCAATGATATTGAAATTAAACCTTTTTCAGCCAAAGAACATAATATGTTGGGTGAAGCGGCATTAGCGGCTTTTAAAAACTGATTGAAAGCAACACTATTGATGTAAAATATAAATCTTAAGTTTTATAACCTTCTCAAGGGTAAAATCATGAAGAAAACACAAACAACAACCCTTAATTACACAACAAGAAAAATGTTCAAAAAATTTACAAAGACAAGTTTTTTTTACACAAGTAAGCTTTACAAATTTATAACAAAATCTTTTTCACATATTTTGAAAATTTGTAAATTATGTACATAAATTTCTTATTAAATTAGTTATTAAATTTTAATGGTAAAAATATATTATTGTATGTGCTAAGAATGTACGATTCGAAAAAAATCTTGTTAATCAAAAAATTTGATTATTAAAATTCATGTCTAATCAATTAATTCTGATTTTGATTGATCAAAGTTAATTGATTAATCTAAATTTTGAATTATTTATTAAATTTAGAATAATTGAATAATTTAAGGTGAATTCATACCAGATGAACACGACAGCTCGGCTGACTCATTCACCCTTATTCCAGTGGATGATATCGACGTCACGTCAACACAATACCAAAAATTTGGGGCTTTTCTACCCGTTTTCGAAAACATTTGCCTACTATTGACAGGCTCATGTTATTTTCTGGACCTTAGAGCACAGAAATAGACTGCCAGTAGCACAATATTGTTTTCGAGAGCGAGTAGACAAGCCTCAATTTTTTGGTATTGTGTTAACGTGACGACCATGTCGCCAACTGGAATAAGGGTAATTGTGTCTTATCATTTTGCTTTGTCAAAATGTGTTTTTGGTACATTTTTCTGGTGTTAAATTCACCTTGAACAGTTTCTTTTGACAACCAAGAAAGATATTTCTCAAGGGGAATTCTCTTGCGACGACTACCTTTATGCATTTGCCTTGATTAATCGATATTAATTGACTCATGGTAGAATAATACCGGTAGTGTCGAAGCGTTTACGGACTTTTTTTTGGCTCGAGTCTGTCAAAATTTTATTATGTATTACTAACACACATCCACACTACTAAAAAAGCACTTGTTTCAAATGCAAGTAAGACAAGGAAAAGAAACAAAATTCTTTATAGAACAGAAAATGCAACCATTTTGCCATTTTTCTTTTGTGCTTTTTGACAGTTTCGAAACTAAAAGCAGTATTGTTATAATTCAACACTATCTATATTGTTCTACCATTAATTTACTAAACAGTATTTTGATTAATCGAACAGCTTGATTAATCGATTAATCAAACCTAGCACACCTGCATATGGAAAAAGAAAAATGTTTGCGTGTAAATATAAATTTGTATATACATTTGTAGATACATATGCATCCTGATTTAATTGTGAATACAACTACCGAGGAACTATTATGTATTTCGCTTCGAAAGACAACATTTTCAAAACAGTGTACATAAAAATTTTGTATGATTTTCTTTTCGAATCGAAATACATAAAGGGCCAAATAAACCACACAAACGGTTTGACAAACAAGTGCAAATTTTACGTTCGTACAGACCTTTTGCGTTGTTTATGGGGATGTTTGCTCGTTTGCACAAAAGTTTGAGTAGTGTTTGTACGAAAATAAAACATTTTAGATTTTTGGCAAACATGTTGAATATTTGTGTGTTCGTGTATGTGTTTATACAAGTCATGTTTATATCGTGTATTTGCAAACGGAGTGTGTGTTTGTCCAACCGTTTGTGTAGTTTATTTGGCCCTTAAAATAATATAAGAATATTAACTATTAACTAAATTGAAATGTGAAAATTCAATTATTGAAGTGAAATGAAACGAACATTCTGCGCTTTATGACATTTCGAGTTTTTTGTAACAGCCAACGGAATAGTGATGGTATTTTTACAATAAACTTTAATATGCATCAATAACACTTCTCGTTTTCAGACAACATGTACATATATGAAAGAGTAACCAGAGACCATTTTATTTAATTAAAAAAACAGTTAACTTTATAAATAAAAAAATTTTTCAAAATAAAAAAAAACATGACATCATGTCAAATAATGATTAATATAAATTTTAAAAACTATACTCTACGTCCAGACTTGCAATTTTGTTGCAGTAATTCTCAAGTTTATTAGTTTATAAGTTTCGTTATGCTCTGCAATTGTCTTATGCTTTGCAATTCGTACTTGTCAATTCCTATTCCAATTTCTATAAAATATAAGAAACTTTTGTATGAAGTGTCAAAGTATAAAAACAAAAAGAGAAAAGAAGAAGTTATAAGAAATACACAAATCGCAAAACTAGAATTTCATAATGTGGACATTAATACAATTTTAAAGCATAATTAAAAAAAAATGCAGCAAGAAAATTTGCAAGTAGGGATGGGGATTTCCTAAAAGAGGAAAAACCACAAAATTATTTGTAAAACGTACTTATGAACTACAAATTCATTTTGAAAATTTTGTATAAAATATCTTTAGAAATATTCATAAATTAAACACATTTATTAGTGTTTTCATAAAATTTTTTTTAATTTATCAAAACAACGCGTTAAAATATTCCTTTTAAATTATATATATGTAAATAGTATGTACGTGTATTTATACTAATATTTGTATTTTTTATTTTCTTTCAAGAACCCTCGCCACATGGACAATACAAAGGCAATCATCCTAAAATTCAATTTTCCGTGTCAAAAAGAGGTGGCCAACTATTGTGGCTTGATGGCTTGAAGTACTTTCGCAATAATGAAAATCGTACGAATTTATTTTGGCGCTGTCACTGGTATTATAGACGCATACGTTGTCCGGTGTTGATATGTATGAATAAATTTGACATAAATGATTTTCGACAAATACACAAACATTGTCATATTAAATGCACAGCCAAACAACAGTCGGCTAAAATAATATGCGCCTCAATTCCATCACAAACAAATAGTAATGGAAGATGCAATGAGGAAGCTGTTGTAATGAACATGGCATACCCAGAAGAACTGGAATCGGAATCCGATGAAAGGAAACAACAACAACAACAACAGCAATAACAGTGATAAACATTTTTAGAATAGTTACAAATAAAAAAACTACATACACACATGTACAGACTGGACTAAATTTTTAAATAAAAGAAATGTTGAAAAAATAAAAAAAATCCTTTTTTTTATTAATACACTTAATTGACAAAATACTACTTGATATTTGTTATTTTTTGCTAATCTATTTGTTTGTTTGCCTTGTCTCTTTTCATGTTTTAGTGGTTTTAGCAAATGAAGTGGTACCCAATCCTGAAGACGTTTTAATATTTTTCACGCAATCCTTAAGAGGCCGTCCCGCCATTATGGCCAACGGTGTACGCTTTTTGATAATGAGTGAAAATAAAAAGAAAATTTTATGGCGTTGCTCTTCAATGGCTACAAAGAAACTCAAATGTCCAGCCCGCATTACCATGTTAAAGGAAACACCACCCAAATTTATCATCAATAAAGCCGATCATGTTCATGCTCAGTTGAAACGCAACAAATATGGTTCGAGTAAAGCGGTAGCAGCGCAATACAAAGCCAAAATTAAAATTGAAAAGTTGGAATATGAAGAAGATGATAGTAATATTGAGACAACGACTGTTGAAACCACTCAATGAAGAAGACCAGTAAGATAATTAAAAAAAAATCATAAAAAAACTAACTTAAGCCATCTTTTGACAAAGATTTTTGATTGATTTAAATATTTCCCTTTAAGATTTGCGAACGAATGCGTGATGAAAATTTGAAATTTTGTTTAAATTTAAAGTAGTTGTGTATGTTTCAATGCTAATAAGTGCATAACTTTTGTTGGCCTTAAAACCAAGCAAACTATGAAAGTTGCAAACACATTTTCACTTATTTAATAAACTATTCTTATACGTTTTTTTTTCAGGATTATGTATGACAAGAGATTGTTACCATATTAAGATATTTTAGACACACAAACAAAATAATTGGTCGAATCAGGCAAACGTCAAGGTATTTCTATAACTTTCGTTTTATTCGCGCGACAATAATTTCAATTTAATAACTTTAAAAACATGTTCTAGCAGAGTAAATTTTAAATCAAATTTGTGTAGTACATGCTAAGGTTTTATTTTCTTGTTGCAAATGTCAAACATACATTCATAGTAAGTCCTATTTCGGGAGACTATCTGCCTGGCAAACGATGTCGAACAATATCGTTCTTTTGTGAAATTACATTCAAAACAAAAACAAAATTTTAGAAATTATTTTTGTTTTAAATGTAATTTCACAAACGAACAATATCGTACGACAGCGTGGGACAGGCCGTATATGTTAACATTTTTTCAATCAGCCCAATTATAAACAGAAATTCCTCAAGAAATTTTCCCCTTTTTCCTTTTCACCAATTATGAATTAAACTATCAACAGTGTAAAAGGGAGAAAAAAAATAAAAAGTTAAAAAGTAGTTATTCTAAATCTATTTAAGTTTGGGTTTTCCCCAAGGCGAATTCATAACAGGTTGTCTCGACAGCTCAGCTGATTATTTTTTGCTTCTTGCAGCTCCTTACGTTTTGATCTGTTTTGTTTGTCAAAATTTGTTTATGCTTGATTTATATATGTATGTATAGTGTTGGACGTTGATTTTGACAAAGAAAGCAGGTATTTTTCAAAGCGAATTGCGGCGAGTATACCTGTTATGAATTTGCCTTGAGTTAAAAAAAAAAAAAAATTCACAAAAAACCGAAGCGACCTTGAATTAAATTGAAGAAATATTTTCACGAGCAACGACTTTTCCTCACAAATTCCTTGCGATTATTTATAATTGGGCTGAATATGTCTCCGAAATTATGACTTATATTATTAATGAAATTTTTAGGATTATCATTAAAATCAACTTAAATATTTTCTATTTTGATTTGTCCTTTTTCAAATTCTCCTTTAGAGTATAACCCGTTTCAGACCTTTCGCCCTTAATGTCGAAGGTTTTCATTTCAATAGATCCTGATTTCTAATTACATACTTATGTACATTACTTTAATAAAAAAAAACTATTAAAAATCATTTTATTACAGAAATAGTAGTTTCAAAAGATGGAAAATAATACTAATTTATTTTCTCTAAATGCAAATGAAAATTTAATTTAATTTAAAAAGAAGTCAAATATGAAGACTATGAGAAAAATTTCATAATATTACATGAAATTATTCTTATATATATTTTCGACCTTCTGTTTTTTAAATGAATCTAATTTATCTCGAGCATTGATATTTTGATATATTGACATGGTGCTCGAGATAAATTAGATTCATTTAAAAAACAGAAGGTCGAAAAAATATATAAGAATAATTTCATGTAATATTATGAAATTTTTCTCTTAGTTTTTGAATTTGACTTCTTTTGAAGTTTTAAATCTGAGGCATTAAAAAAATAAATAAAAGATAAAGCAGATTAATTAGGTCGGAAAGTTTTTTAGACGTCCCAAAGAAACGTCCCAAGTGAGATTGTTTTTCTTTAACAAAAAAAAAAGTGTTCCACGGCGATCTAAGCTGCATAAAGTCAAAATGTTAAGACCTAAAAACGTCATGGAGTCAATGAATTTATTATTGAAAATATTTCTATAAATATGAATTTTATAAAAAAAATATGGAAATCATCTTTTATAGATAATTTAGTTGACTACAAACTTGTTGCTAAATTTTTTTCTCTCAATTCCGTATGCTTTAAGAGATACTTACAATAAACTATGATTTTATCAAACAAAATTAACTTAGATCGTCCTGAGGATCTGTTATTTTGTTGAAAAAGTTCAATTTTTTTTAGTGAACATTACAAGGAAGTAGTAGTATATGCATCAGAATTGACACAAATTTGCTTAAATTTATCTATAAAAATACCTTATTAATCTGCTTCAAAAAAAAAAGAAAAAAAAAGTAAAAAAACGATAAAAAAAATAAAAAATAAAGATTTTTAATTTTTATTTACTTTTCTGAATTTAATTGTTGTTATACTAATTTTTATTTAAAAAGAACTTTTCTTTTAATAAAACAATGAACTTTTCGCTCATTTTTAGTTGATAAATTAACTTAATTTAGAAAATGTATATATCCCGAGAAATTAAATAGCACGGGGCATCGCAAGTCATAGTAATATGTAAACAGCTTCTTATTTTTTTTAACATTTGACAAGCGAATCAACTAAAGCGAATTCTACTGGCCAATGCTCCCATCTTATATCAAATCGCCTTGTCAAGCGGCCCATTGACACATAGACACTTCTCACATTTACTGTCGATGAACACTATTTATTGTTGAATTATTAAATTGTTCATCGGCTGCATGACTTCATTCTAAACTATTTTATTTTTTCATGTTTACTGTCTGTGCGACTAATGCTAAAAACACAACTGAAACGAACGACGAATTTCGGCCAGAGCGACAAATTCGTCGGTAAAAACTCGCTGTGTTAAAAAAAATTTATAAAGTTTACTGTTTGAAAACTAAAAACTAACGAACGTCGTTCGCTAGCGTTAGAAATATAGAAATAAATTGCAGAGTTTGCCGCGTATGGCGAATTTCGCAGCCGCCATGAGTATGTATATATTTTCATAAACACAAATGTATTCTATTTTTGGCGAGGAACATTCGCGATCAAAAATTCGTCGTTCGTTCCAGTTGTGTTCCTAGCATAACACATTCGTGAGATCGCTTAATTTTAATAACAAAATAGCGAATGGTCGTTAAAGCAAAGAATTTTCGAAATAAAAATGTTCGATAAATGTTTGCGAATTAAAAAAAGGAGGAACATTCATTCGCTACAACGAACTTCTTGCGATAATTTTCCAAAATTCTCAATAGTTAAATTCGAATGTTCGCAATTGATATTCATTGATATCACAAACGAAACTTTGCGCTCGAAAGATTTGCTTCCTCACACTGAATTAAAAATGTGCAATAGCTATTAATTATTTTTCAGAGAGAATTTTTCGTTTTTACATAAATTTGAAACAAAAAAAAACAACTAGAAATTAAATAAACCAATCGAATGTTATCCGCCCGCTACATATCGAGGGGGCTAAAAGTAATATTGAAACAAAAATAAAATTGTGGGAACAAATAAATTATTGTTGTGGCAGCACTAGTTCCAGAGATTTTATATTAAATCATCTAAACGATTCTAACCGCACAAGTTTCGGTAGATTTGTCAGACCGAAACCGAACTCTTTTTTTTTTTTTGTTTAATTAAATTTTAACAATTATAATTATTTATTCACTTTCATATATTATTAATTTTATTATTCCTCCTCTTAAGTAAACTAAATTTAACTAAATTTTTCGTTTTAAAACGAATCCCACACATTATGTGTTCTCTAAACCGAATCCGCATAATTTAACTCATTTTAAAAACGAGTAAACAAACCTGGTCGACAGCAAATCGAAGCCCCGTTTTTACGAGAAATTCTTTCTAAACAATTAAAAAGCACTTTGTATTTCAAATTCAATGTCGATGGTCATACGTTGACATCACGTAACTGAATTTGTATTATTTTTCAGGAAACGTTCGTTCAAAACGTTACGCAAATCGCTAAAGAAACATTTCTATCCGCAAAATAAGTTAAACCGAAATTAATTAATAGTATTTATCTATTAATTTTAAGTTATTTTATTTCTTGGCTATTAACGCTTTCAGGCCTAATCATAATATAATTTCATCAAACTTGATGTGATGTGTGTTGTCAACGTATGACCGACCATTGATATGTTTTGATTTATTTTAATTGGAAAATCTAAATTTTTATATGAATCTTTCCTAAGTTAAGTTTATTTGAGAATATCTTTCAAAAACGTTCTCAAAATTATTCATATTCACTGCACACATGATTACAAATAAATTTCATGAAATAAAGGAATTTTTATATTTAATTAATTATTCAGTTATGAAAATCGAATAAAAAAAAGAAACTCTTTAAACCGGAAAAAGATGTTGGATATGCCCATTATTTTCGTTTTCAATATGTTAAAAAAAATATTGTTCATACTTTTTTCAATCAGTTTTGATAAATATCAATTAAAAATCCTCTGGACAGCAATTTTCAAGTCAACAATTTGCATTTGGCTAGAAAATCATTATCAAAATGGTTCGAAATTCATCACACATTTTCAGAATCCGTCGTACGTTAAACGTCGATTTTTTCAACTGACAACTAAGTTGAAATACAGGTTTTCTATGTCACAATCGGTACGTCTCCGTCAACGCACAGTACTTTTAACGTACGTTCAGTACTTTGAAAAATATAATTTTTTTTGCTTTGTTTTTATTAAGCTTTTTGTGTTGTGTGGTGACAAAATTAAATTAAATAAAAATTAAAGAAAAAAACCAGAATATCCTCTAATTCTATTGAAAATGTGTACTTTAATCAAATGAAGGCGATTTAATGTCCGTCAACAAAGTACTCATTGTGTCAACCTTCTCTGTCGATACTTTAATGTCATTTGAAAATCAACGTATAACGTACGACGGATTCTGTGAGCCTCGGCCTTTTGAAATCGATCGATCGAACATTTTGCTTCTGCATCTACAAATTATTTGTTTTGGCTTGTTTTTTTCAATATTTTTTACGTAAACTTATTTCAACTCAACATATAAAGGAGAAAATCGTTCGATTTATGGTACATCAAGATAAAAACTATTCTGTTTTAAATAATCTCTCGATTTCAAATCGATTTGGCTTACAGAACATAATTTTAATTTGAAAGCAATTTACTTTTTGTGTGTTAGTTAACATTTTACAGGGTTGCATTTTTGTTTAATGGCATGCAAACATGTATAAATAATTTACACAAAATTGCGTGTTCGGCGAAAATTTTACCGAACGCCGAACATCAACCAATCATGAATTTTTATCGTACTTCGACACCAAACCCGAACGTTAGATCGTTGTTAAAACTTTTTAATTTTTAAGATTATATTAACAAATATTTGAATTAAAACTGATCAAAATATTGTACATGAAAACAAATTATAGAAAATAAATGCTGGGGGCAAATTACTGCATTCGATATCGTACGAAATTTCTATACAAATTAAAAAAAAAATTTGTATGGGATTTCGTTCGATATCGAATGCCGTAATTTTCCCCTTGGTGTTTTCTTTAGAACAAAATAAATACATATGATTTTCTGTAAATTCAAAAAGTTACACTGAAAAAATTACATGCAACATATAACAGAAATCTGGTGCACGTATGTTTTACGAAATATTTTCAAATTTTGCAGCACGAAATTCTTTCGTAAAATATAAAGGAAATGTGCACAAAAAAAATTACATTTTATTAAATAATTTATTCAAGCTTTAGGTCCAGAAAATAAATATAAATGATTTAATTTATCCGATATTTCGCATTCGCAAACAAACCAATAACTGTTATTATTAATTTTTAATTAAATATATCCCTGAAGAAGCTTTCCATTGAAATATCGGGTAAAATAAATCATTTATATATATTTTCTGGACCTAAAGCTTGAATAAATTATTTGATAGAAAGGTCGAATAAACCAGAATAATTAAAAAAAATTAAAAAACTGTTCCAGTTGTTCAATGAACCCCGCGATTCGTTGATTTCGAACTTGAAATAAAATTAATTGGATTTAATTAACTTCTTGCTATTAACAAAGAAAACATACTAAAGATTATAGCGTATTTTTTATGTGTACACAGTTTTCGTAAATTATTCTGTTTAAAAAGTGACTACGAAAGTTCTTTATTTTCTAAAATGGAGTATGGAGTTTTTTCAGTTTTTATAAAATAAAATTTTAATGAATTTCAACAAACAAAACTTTTTAAAATTCTTTAAAATAAGATATCGATAATAGTAAATAAAATTTTAACAAAACAAATAGAAATTTCGATAATTATTAAGACCTTAAGAAATTTGTTTAGCGTAACTGTAACGAAAATGTTGATAAATGGAATTCTTGTTTAATTTAAATAATAATATAAACAATAATAATAATAATAATTAACTAATAAAACAAATGTAATTCTATTTGTAAATGTTACGCATTATAATAAAAATTCAAATAAAACAAAAATAAATAAATTTGAACATGAAGAACTTAGTGCAGTAACCAGTTAAGTCACAAAATTAAAATACTGGGGGCAAATCACGACACTCGGTATCGAGCTAAATTTCCATACAAATTCAAAACTTTTTTTTATGGGATTTTACTCGATATCGAATGTCGCAATTTTCCCCCGGCACAAATCCCGCTTAAAAATTAAAAAAAATAATAATAAAAATTTTCTACCTTAGATGTGCAATACGTGTATTTGAGAGGCACTAGAATTGTAAAATCTTTATAACAAGCAGAGCTCTGATATTTAGCAATAAACATATCGTCGTCCCGAAGTTATCTTCTCGTAACCTCAAAATAATTTTTATTTGGGAAATTGATCCTAAAGTTTCGGAATTATATGCAAAAAAAATTCAAGAGCACAAGTTCAGGACCTTAGACCCAGTTCACACACGACATCAGGTTTGGCTCGTCAAGTCTTGAGTTCTTAGAAGAAGCGGTCTTATCTCATTTTTATTTTATTTTGTGATATACGTGAAGATAACTTCGGGACGACGATATATATATGACCTTATTCACAAACGATTAATAAAGTTATTGTAGGTTTAATGTTTTTCTATGAGATAACCGGGTTTAATGTACACATTAACTCTATTAAGCGTTTGTGAATAAGGCCAATAGAGTATACATTTTCAAAATCGCGCAAATAAACTGGTTACTAATCTATGCCCTTCATATGTATATATAATTTTCAAAAATTGTATCTGTAAATATGAAAGAAAACACAATATACATACATACATATCGTCATGTAAAATGTTAAAAGGGCATAACATAAATAAACTTGATAAAATGCAAACTATTGTGATTCAATGAGCGATTTTTCAGGATAGTTAAATTCGAAAAATTAAACACTCATTTCTATCAAAAAAACAAAATGCACACTTTGTTTATTTTTCAACTTGAAGCTGATATATTTATGTGTAATAACTGTGAATGTATCAGTAGCAACTTTAAACACTTATAGCTCGCAACATACTGAATCGATTAAATAAAATTAAGATTGTGCATATCTATGTAAAAAAGCCTTTAAAAATATATACATATTTCCAAAATCGGGTCAGTATTGCGGGCGTAAAAGGGATCTAAAAAACAAGTTTGTCTATTAATTACATATATCGATGGACTCAAGTAGAATTCGTATTTTTTACGAAATTCAGTTTTTCAGTGATACCAATACATTTGACGCAAATACACCTCGTCAAAAAATTTATTGCAGTAGTGTAAAAAATAACGCTTTCACAAGCAGTTGTAGAAAGCAGATGCACAAGCAGTTGAACAGTTTATTTTATGTTTTTATCTTCTCCAGTAAAGTTACAAATATTTCAGTTGGGGCCTTTCTACTTGAGACCAACGATATATATGATAATATAATATATATAATAATATAATATATATAATAATAGAAAGATCAGCTTTTGCGATATGCCCCGCTACCATTAGCTACCAAACGGAGATGCAAGTGGAGGTTGCCAAAGTTGAAATTGATTTATAACTATTTCTATTTTATATCTGTGTTCTTTCTTGAGATCATAATAATAACAATAATTATTATTTCTTGCTTTATTTTAGGTCTATTAAACACTAATAATACTTTTACATCATCTCTAAACAACATGGACGACATATATTACACTAATTCACAAAAGGGACGTATCCAGTTGGTTCACAGGGGCTTCTATTATGTGCGTGAGAAGAAAGTACGTAACAAAGTTTATTGGCGATGTACGCAATACACAACCTGGTTTCATTGTCGCGCACGTCTTCATACCGACGAGGGTCGTATTGTACACAGCAGTCCACACAATCATCACAAGACTGATGTGGGCGAAAAACCAAATATGAGAAAATGTAAAAACCGTAAATTGTCTAATAACGAAGAAACTGTCCCAGCTCAGTTAACAACTTTAACACTTCCAGTGGAACCATAAACCAACCAACCAACCAACCTGGAAAATAAATTATTCAGCTATCAGAAATAAATAAATATAAATTTCTTTTAATTATAAACATTTTCTGAAATTGGCTTTAATTTGTAGCTTTTTGTGTTTTCAAAGGATTTGTTGTTAATATATGCACATATATTTTTATATTTATTTAATATTCTTAAAATTATTTTTAAACATTTTTCGACTAAAACTTGCTCTTTTTTTTGTCTTCTTTTTTTATCATCTCTACTTGGCAGATAGAAAACTTAATATTGCCGTTTTTAGCAATACAAAGAAGAAAAATCGTAAATTAATTATACGAGGCTTTGAATTTGTGGTGGATCGTCAATTGAAACAAAGCACAAATTGGCGTTGCTCACGCTATAAAAGTGCCTATTGTAAGGCACGTGCCACAACCCGCATTAATGCCCACGGAATTGAACATTTCTTTCTGCGCAATCCCCATCATACGCACAGTTGCGCGGATGTAAAAAGAGGACAATTTTATTAAGTAAGAAACCATTTAAGAATTTGCTTGTTTTATTTTTAAGTGCAGTTTTCACAAGCCAGGCGAGGCAAAAAAATAAAAAATAAATTGTATGGAAGTCATTCAAAAAATACAAATTTTATGCTCAAGTGGGGGCCGTCTGGATTTTTTTATTTTTTTTTATTTTTCATTGTGGTATTATCTTATTGTAGTAATTGAATTTGAATTGCATATTTGTATGACAAAAGGGTTGTTGTTTTTGTGTTATTTATAAAAAATTACTGTATATAAATTGGTTTTTTATATGTTTCCAGTTATTCCTTGTGATAAAAATAATGAGCTTTATTTTGTCTGGCGAATTTTGCATTTTTCTTTGTCATTTTGTATTTGATTAAAGAAAGAAGACAATATTTTCTTTTAATATATTACAAAATGTCGTAGTCGAAGGCGAAATTCGAGAAACAAAATAAGGTTAATCATATTTTGGTGATTTTCATTTAATTTTTTTAAGGATTAACCCCTCGTTTTGACTGGCAATAAATATATTGGCAATAAAGCAATAACGCCGGCAGAATAACGGAACAATATCACTTATTGCTTTGCTATGGGTAATCGTATTTATGTTAACACACAATTTACAAAATTTCAAACAGAAAGGTTCGATAATAAAGAAGAAACTGAAAGACTTTTGAAATTTTCATCTGAAAAACTCAGCCTGAAATAAGAAATTTTGCATTTTTATGTATTTTATAAAATATTTTTTGTTTTTCAACTTACCTTCATAATTTATTTAACATTTTGGCATTTTTTTATTTTTGTTTTATCTGTTTTTGCCTTTTTTTTCTTTTATTTGGAAATGCCAAACCGCTTATGACGTTTTATGTTCGCAATAATTGCCAAGTACGAAAAAGATGCGTCTTCACTGGACATAATATAATTTTGAGATTTGCTGCAATATATGTCAATGAATTTATTTCCGCTCAAGACGGGGGGTAAAGTATTGATTCCTCAATCCAGACGATAGACTTGAGTTAGAAGTTTTTATGGAAATCCTTTAAAAAAAACTTAGTGCTTTTCTGGATGTGGAAAGCGCACTTAAAACTACAATCCCAATATCGGTGCTACGTAGTACGTACCGACTTTCCTCGCAATTTATGTACCGATAGTGTGAACGAAAATATTTTTTTGAAATGCGAAAATATGCGCCGAAATTGTGCTGAGTCTGGATAAACAAAATCAATTTTGATGCGCCCATAATGCAAACACGCTATTGCGCAATGTTGACCAATCAATTTGTAAAATATGCGCCGATTTTCATCACGATCACAGTCGACAATCAGTGCCATTACACGGGATGGAAAAACGAATTTTTAAATTGTTCCCACCTGGCTTCTAAAATTAAGTTTATTTTTTTAAGTCTTATTCACATTTATTAAAGCATTTTCAAACTTTGATCTTGAGCTTTTGAACGGCGAACAACAGTTAAAAGAGAGAAAAATTCCTTACAAAAATCTTTCGAATGACCAAACAATTAGCAAAAAGCAAAAAATAAGAATATGTAGTGATCGAGATATGCCCCGATTTATTATTTCAGATTTGTATTTGCTGTGGGTTGAGCTATTCTATATACATACGTGCATTTCATTGGTGCTTATGTCAAATCATCAGTACACCTTAAACCAGACCTTACCTTATAAGATAAGAGGCTTGAAACTTTTCAAGAATATCGTTTAAGATCTACTGATGATTCGTCATTAACTGACTTCCAATACAAAGTTTGTTTACAGTTGTGCTAACGTATTTAAATCATGTACATATGCAAAGTTTCGAAACAATGCAACTCTTTGCTTGGCTTATGTTGACGTTATGATTTTATAGGTGATCCCATAAGTTATAATTATCCATTTTTTTTCGTTGAAAAATAAATTAAAATATTTTTTAGCTGTTTTATGTTAATACTTTAACATAAATATAAATTAACTTACGCTTATTTGTCGTCCATTTTCTCATTTTCTGAGACTACCTGTTGTGGATCTGCCTTGTCTTTTAGTTTATTTTTTTTTGTAATATGTGTTCTGATTTACTGTATTTTGTGTAAACGAACGCAATTTAGTAAAATGCAATAAAGTTCAGTAAAAATGTTTAAAAACTTTTGGGTACTTGAACACACCTATTATTGCGGACATGGGTTTACGAAACTGACGTTGTATTTCCGAATTAACATTGTTGTAGGACAGTATTCAGAAGCTAAAGTCGTCTTTTTGTATTTACGGTGTTGTAGTGGTACAACATTTTGTATTTAGAGTATTGCTATGAAACATCATTTTTAGATGAGTCACAAATTTCTTCCTGTGTACGAGGACGTACGTATGCAGTATATATTTGTTCTAGATTAAGGATTATTCTTTATGTGCATTTTATCTTCTGTTTCTATGTCCTCTCCATATATTAATCATTTATTCTTTTTTAAATTCCAGATTCAATTATTATTTTGAAACTTAAAAAATAAATCTACAACTGGAAACTTATAATGGAGATGTGTCCATACAAAAAAAAAAGAAAGAAAAAGAAATACCAAGGATACGATACGTCTTGTAACGTCAAGAGATGAAAATATCGAAAATTTAAGTTTGAATAAATTAATAATAAAATTTAACTTATTATATGCAAAATTTAAACTTAATGAGAAATCTAAATTCTTAAAATAGAGAAACTCAAAGGATATTTAAGAAAAAAACGTTATTTAAAAATTTTTTCAATAAAAATTAATACTCATATGTAAAATAATTTTCCAACATTGAAACAAATTTATTGCTATTTTTGAATATATTATTTAAATGTCAACTAGAGTCGTTAAGAAAAACAAATAATGGGGGCTATTCAGGAAAACATGTCGATAAAATTAGATTAAATTCTGTTTTGTTTTCGATGTAAAGTTTTAACTGTGGACACAGCACAGCACGTATTCCCGAATAGCGCCCAATATTACTTTAAAATACTTCACTAACATTTTTTCTCACTATTTTTGCAGATTTCGAACAATTGGTCCGTAACAATAAAATTACACTCACCAAAGGCATCAAGGGTAAGCCAAAATTAATCCTAGGTGGACATGCCTATTTTCGTAATAATGTCAAGGGTACGAAAACCTACTGGTTGTGTGCGAAAAATCGTTATAATCGTTGTAAGGCTAGAATAATCACCTGTTCATTGAGTGGTGAGCTGGTGATTAAAAATCAAGAACACAATCATTTACCCATGTTGAGAAAAGAATTGGAATATGAATTAGATTTTTAAGGCATAAATACGTGTTAAAAAATTCCTTAAGGGCTAAAATGCTTGACATCGATTTCGTGTATGTGTGCTTGACGTTAAGTCATACACTTGTCAAGCATACATTTTGAATTTTGTATTATATTGTCAAGAAGTATGTTGGCTGCGGACAAAACACCTGTTCTGTTTGTATTCTTGTTAAAAGTGTAAAAATCACATCAATCATTGTGGTAGTTAAAATTCATTGAACAGATATTTTGTCTGCAGCAAAACAAAATTCAAAATAAATGCTTGACAAATGTATGCCTTAACGTCAAGCACACAACCACGAAGTCGATGTCAAGCATTTTGACAAATGTGCCCTTTAGACATGCATATAGTTTATTGAACTGTGTCAAGAAGACTTATATATTTATATAGAAATGTTCTTAGTATGTATTTAATTAATTTATTTAATGTATATGTTTATAAAATTATGCACATATGTATAACAAAAAATTGCCATGAAGTTAAAAATTGAACTGCACCTTAAGAACTTTATGCGCACAATTTGACATTAAAAATCGCCTTAGAATGTCTCCGAATATCCATCATTTTGTAAACTTGAAACATTTCAAAACGTTTGCGATTTGTATGAAATATTCAAAAAAAGAAAAGAAAAAGTTTTAAATTATAGTTTTTTTAAATACAAATTTTAAACGTTGAGATTGACTATAAGACGTGGCTCAATTTCGTGTATATTTTTTTATTATATGTATATTAATTCATGTATATATAGACATACATATGTGGCCAATAATATAGGTAGCATTTACGTAATTATCAAAAACACACGTTTTTCGATTGGATGCAAACAAACAAATAATTTCTGTTTAATTTTTGAGGCAGGGAGACCCACAACAAAATAGAAATAATTAAAAGTTAACAAATTAAAATAAACAAACAGATTTATATAAAAATGCTAAACACAATCAAATAGATACTGCGAGAAAGAAAGTCGTTCCTTTTGTGGAATCGTTCCGAACGATCCGAAAGATGTAAGGAACTAGGTAGTTCCTTTCGTTCATCGTTCCTTTTTTTTTACTTTGAACAGTGTAGGAACGAGGAACAAGTGAAATTCTCTGTCGCTCATAAAAACGACAACAAACATTTGTTATTGTTTGCTTCAATTTCGGGTCATGTTAAAAAATCTTATAAGTACTTTCGTAAACATTTGTAAAAAATAATAACTTCTATAAAATGAATTGTAAATATAATATTGTCCATTGAGACGGCAACACTGATCTCTATACAAAAAGTCCATCTTGTTCTAAGTGTACATAATATGTGAATGAAGTAATTGTAAGAAACAGTCTTGATGCGTCAACGATTTGCTCGTCAAGCATCATACATAAAAAATCAGAACAAGTTAAGGATTCCTCAAGACGGTTTGCAATTACGGAACGAGGAACGATAAAATAGGAACGCTTGGATCGATTCGCATCGTTCCAATTAGGGAATCGTTCAATGGAACTAGGTAGTTCCGGAACGACACAAATCTAAAATGCATATAATAAAAGAATTTTTCATTGAAGACGAAAAAAAAAGTATGATTGTATCAGTAGCCTGGAAGGTTACCTATTTTAATGACCAATATGTACTTACTATGTATTAACAACCATACTTAAATATGTATGTATGTGTTTTAAATATTTAATTTGTTTGATAGACTTCAACAACATTAATGTTGCGATGCTCATATGCAGAAAATAACTACTGAAAGAACATTTTGTTTCAACTTGTAGGACACAGATGAAGCTCTGCATTGTCCACAGATACAAAAAAATAATAATTTTCAATTGTGCTTTTCAGTAAACCTATGTATGTGCATCGCAACATTAATGTTGCAAAAGTGTTTCAAACAAAACTAATGTTTAAGTGTGCTTGTGCAGCTCTCTAGTATTTACGTAAATATTTATTTTCAGGTAAAATTAGTTATTTTCTTTGGATTAAGCTACTTCAGTCTATCGTCTCGAGCACAATCACCTTAAAATAGTTCAAATTATAGAGTGTTTAGAAAATATATTTTGTATATGTAGTATTAGCAGTGACGCGTCGTGAGCTTTTTGGCAAGGTGGTCACCACCTTTGCTAAATTTCCGAAGATCACGACAGGAACGTGAAAAATAAGGATAATTTTTATTAATTTTTTTATTATTTTTTGTTGTTTGTTTTATTTACTGTCAGACCCACGATGTCACACGTATTCGTACAATTTCATTTAAAATTTTAGAATTTGTTTTTGTTTTAAATGTAATTGTACGAAAGAACCAATACGTATGACATCGTGGGCCCGGCAGTTATTAATTTTATTTTTATTCATTTTATTTTTTACAACTTTATAACAATGAAAAATATCGCATTTGTTCCTCTAAAGGGGATCAATTAAAAATTTTGAAATTTTCACTTTTTGTAAGAAATCGATGTACAGTGGTCATATCTACTCACTTTAAAAATCATACATCATTTTCTCTACTCTTTCGCAAAAAAAAAATACAGATGTATGCCTCTTCTTGATGTAAAAGTAGTATAAAAAAATTGTTTTTTGCCTCTACTGAAAATTTTTAAGTTTTGAGTTGACTCTCTTCAGAGAAAGCAACAAGTGCGATATTTTGATTAGAAAAAAACTTTGTTTTTTTTTTAAATGTTTTAAAAAACTAAAGTAGAATGTAGAATCGTAAATGTAATCGTGTCAGCTGATCGTATCTATTACATGAAAAAGCAATGAAAATTCTTACCTGACCGAAATGTCACTTGGCCGTAACGTACCAACCTGTAGAAAATAGAATTTCATTACGATTTTACTTGAAAAATGTAGACAGTGATGGAATGCATAGATGTTGAATATGAATGCGGCACAGTAGTCCTTTTTTGGTACTTTTTTATTTCGACATTTTAACCATTTTCGTTCTTAAATTTGTATACATTCACTGTATATTGAATAAATTTAGTTTTCTTAATCAATTGATTTTTCTTTATGAAATTTAGCAAGAGACTGCCAATCGTATGTACTTATTTTTTGTAGAATTTAAGTTTCAATATTGAACATATGTAAGTATATATGTATTTACGTACACGTATACATACAAACAAGGGTGCACAAAATGATTTTTAGATAATAATAATACCAATAACAATGGTAGAATAAATTATTTGCACATAATATGTTCCGTATTCATAGAAAATAATTTATTTTTGAAATGTATTTTAGGACAGATTTATCATACAAATTTTCTTTAAAATACATTTCAAACCTAAATTATTTTTTTAAGGATACGTCCGTAATAATACCAACAAAATAGTAGTAAAATTTAATCTAATAAGTATAATACTAGTGTATCCAGCGATCTACTCAATTGACCGCATTCTAGAAATTAATATTAAACATTTACATAAATACATACGATAAAATACAAAAACAAAATCATTCTAAATTAACAACTTAAAACTCTGTCTCATTTCTATGTAAAAGCAAATTGGAAAAACACACATGCACACTTTGTTTATTTTTCAATTTGAAGCTGATGCATGCATGTGTAATAATAAGTGTGCATGTGTTAGTAGCAACTTTAAACGCTTGTAGCTGCCTTAATATGAAATCGATTTAAATAAAATTAAGATTGTAGACATCTATGTACAAGCCCGTTTGAAAACATATAAATCTTTCATATCGGTTCAGTATTACGGTCGGAAAAGTGATAAAAAACGTGTTTGCCTTTTAATAATGTAGATAATGTTTTGGTACTATTTAAATAGTTTTCCTACTTTTTCCATACAATCAGGAAGCAAATTATGGCATTCGATATCAAACGAAATCCTATACAACACTTTTTGAATTTGTATGGAAATTTCGTATGATATCGAATGCCGTAATTTGCCCCCAGAAATATTTTGGACATACTGAACTCCCATCCATCACTGTTTCGATTTTTCATATGTATAAATGAATTTTTGTTGTATATGTCAAAAACACATGACACGATTTTAAGTATTCTATAAGTACGCAAACATTTACATTTACGATTTCTACGGTCGGCTAAAGAGGCCTTTAGAATAAGGAACTTTAATCAACTTTGCGCTTGCGAATATATTTTCTTTCCAACTCAAATGTCACAAACTAATTTACATTGGATCGAGTTTAAGATTAAAACAGGTTCTACTTTCAGACGATTTATTTCTTATTGACATGATTTTTACTTTATTGGCAAGAGATACGAGGGGAAAAGAAACGAGTACTCAAGTCATTATGTTTTGGTTCCTCATTCGTAATTTTTAGCCTGAAGTTAGTTGCAAGTATTGGGTGAAAACCAAAGAAAGTTTAAAAAAGAGAAAGTAAAAATCTTGCCAATAAGACTGGCAACGTATGAACGTAGACTAAATTTTACGCACATTTTTATGTGTAGAGTCGCTGTATTTTTTACCTTGCTAACTGTCTGCCCGTAAGATTTGATTTGATATCAGACCAAAACACAAACCGAAGTTTGCGCAAAAAAAATCTACGAAACAAAAGAAAATAAAATACGTTTGCAAATTCTGGTCATACAAATGTGCGCAATACTTTTCCGCAGTTTATTGTCTTTTCCACACGTAAAGTTTACTTTGCAAAGTCTTGAGTTTGTTAGTGAGAAGGGAAGGAAGAATGGGGGTGAGTACAGACATTGATGTCATACATAATTTGAAATTATTTCAGGGTTTGCGATGTCTGTAATATTTTGAATATTTTGTTCCAGTAATTTTCAAGAGTGTCACCTTTGAAGATAGCTTGGTAGTTAAGAATTTCATTAAGCGCATAAAGACCTGTTGCCATATTTTAGAACATTCGATAACAATTAAAAGTTCAAATAGTTTTTAAACTTAATAATAATAAAGTACAGTAGTTTTCCGATTTAACGAACATTCGATTTAATGAACATCGCATTTAACGAACACTAATTTTTATATCTATTCTTAAGTATATTACGAATAACGATTTTGATTTGTACTCGGTTTAACGAACAAATGTAAAACAAAACGATGGACAAAACGAAAATGAGGATGAACATGATGAAACTGAAATTCTATAGACCAATATAAAACACGAAGATGTCATTACGCACTTCGAAATTTGTATTAAATGGACTCAGCGAAACAATATTAGTGCATAAATTTATTGTTTTTGAGAGAGCTGCAAGCAGATGCAATTAAAAAAATATATCCATTTCAATAAGCAGACTGCGTTTATCCAATTTTTTAAATAAATTATTTTTGTATTACGGTGTTTTTATGAAATTTTCCTCTCCTTATACATAATTTTAAAGAAATATTTTAAATTACTGTAATTTTAATAAAATATTAAAAAAACACTACATATTTATAGTTATGAATGATATAAGCGATGCTATTAATTTTCAATTTAGTACTGGATATAACGAAAAATTCGCTTTAACGAACAGGGCTGACAACCATTAGGTTCGGTAAATCGAAAAACGACTGTATTAAGAAAATACCGAAATATTGCAGTAGAAATAAAGCAAAATAACTGAATATAATTTTCGAGTCGATTATGGATGACAAACAAACAAACCTTAGTTGGGTTCCTTGTTGAAAACGATATTACGGATGGCAACTGGCAATTTTGGCTGCTATGTATTATTTTTTTCCAAACAGAGATTTTTAGTTGCCAACTGGCACCGCAACTGAAGTTAAGTTTGGCTGCTATCCAAGGCGAATTCATAAAAGGTGGTGTTAACAGCTCAGGTGATTATTTTTTGCTCCTTGCATTTTGATCTGTTTTGTTTGTCAAAATTTGTTTATATTTGAATTATATATTGTGTTTGACGTTTGACTTGCAACTGGTTTTGACAAAGAAAGCAGGTATTTTTCAAAGCGAATTGAGGCGAGTCTACCTCTTATGAATTCGCCTTGGTTACTATCCATAATCGACCTACATATTAGTTTAAGTTAGTATGTACATTAAAATTAGATATCAAAAAATCTTTCTCACTTCAAAGAAAAATAAAAAAGAGATAAATAAACGTAAATTGAAAAAAAGTAAATAAATTTAAAACAAATAAAAGATAAAAGCTATTAAAAATTTGGAGTTTTATTATTTTTATTAAATAAACATTAATTGCCGTATTCATAAAAAAATAATTTGGGCTTGAAATGTATTTTAAAGAAAATTTTTGTAAAAAATTTTGTCTTAAAATACATTTCAAATACAAATTATTTTTTATGAATATGGCCTAAATATTTTGAAATTGCACTTCTTTAACAATACTGTATTAACTCGAAATTTCAAAATTTTCCATAGATACAAAATTCACTTCACTTTCATTCATATAAAAAATAAATATCGATAGATAACAAATTAAATATGCTATCGTTAAGAAAGTACGTTAATCATTTGTTGATCGGCTGCAGAAAAATAAAATAGATTTTGAGTTACTTCTATTGTATTTGAAAAATGTTCTTCATCTAAAATGTATTCACGTAATTATTTACGTTGGCGTGGTTGGCGTTTACAAAAAAATAGTACTGCGCTAATTAGTAAGAAAGAATGCTCAAAATATTGCTAGATTTGTACAGTTGGTAAATGTTGCTAAATACAACATGTTAATTGTTTGGAAAATCTGAAAAAAAATTAAATTTCGAATTAATACAAAATTGTGAAATAAAGTGCGTGCGCGACATATATTTTTTTCTTAACTTTTTATAATTTTTAATTTTTATATCTAAATTTCTTTGCAGATTATTTTGACTTTAATTATGTTTTAGAAAATGGTAATATTTTTGATTCCATACAATATGTGAAAGGTCAACGTGGTTCTCGCAAAATGGTTTGCGGTAATTATTCCTACATTTGTTCTAAAATCAAAAAAGGTCGTAAATATTGGGTTTGCGCCAAACAGCGTAGTTGCAACTGCAGGGCCCGTCTTGTCACCGATTTGGATGAAGTTGAATTTTACACGCGCAACATAACACACAATCACGCTGCGGATGCAACTCGAATGTTGAAAGATTGCAAATGAATATGTCGCAGTAAGGTAAAGATTACAAGTTAAATAACTATTCAATTCGATTTAAATCAAATAAAACATTAAAAATAAAGTTGATGTCTTTATATACAAAGTAAATTATAATAAAAAATTGTATTTCTATCAACGAAAAATCATTTAATATACGCAAGAAAGAAGAAACATAGTTGAGGCAACCGTTAATGGGTGCAGCCAAAGTGATTATTATTTTTAGTCAGAAAGAATTGGACAATGTTACGAACATTAGCCAAAAATAATAATCGCTTTGGATTAAAAACTACTAACAACAAATTCGTTCGAAAAATAATCACTTTTAATAATTCTTGAGGCTTCCGAGCCGAGAATGCGATAATTCTGCATGTTAACGTAACTGCCGAATCGAAAATGGGTCTCATCAATCAAGATGATATTTCGATGAAATTCTCGATCAGTTCGATGTATTTGAGTATTTGTGTTAACTGAATTAAAAAAGCTTTAAGATGTAAGTAAGTCTTTATGCAAAATAAGGGGTAAATCTCGTTTGAGGAATGCCCATTCCGAAGATCAACGAGAAATGGACAAAGCAAAGATTTCCTCAACACTTTGGGCTACAACAGCAATATTCTCAGTTGTTATTGAGTGACATGCATGCACGAGTTCAATTCTTCACATCGCTAACTTGTCTCAAAAGCTCCAAATTTTCCATCAGTTTTACAATTGCTGGCCGAAAAGGTGCTAAAGGCGTTCACTGCCAACTACGAGTTATCTCGTAGTCAACATCCGTATCGATAAGGCCGGCTACGAGATGACTCGTAGTAATAATGATTTTATTACACAGAGTAAAGTTTTAACATGACATGTCAAGTTAAATTCATTTAGTTATTTTGGCACAGAAAATTTTTTGATTAAACGAGATAACTAGTAGTAGGAGCTATTCTATTGACGGCATATCTCAGTATCGCGTAGTATATAAAAGTTTATATAAATAGCAAATTACACCTTCAATAAAACTTCATTATGTTCCTTATGCAATATTATCGGATTATTTATCGTTATGAATAAAAAACTTGAACTGGCCTCAGGAGTTGGTTTTATAAAACCAGACATGACAGCGAATACATTAATGACGACCCAAAAATGCTTTATCTTTTCGAACTCTGACCGCGAAATTTTCAGCTATTTTTGTAATTTCAATAATTATAATAATTTAAATGCGTTGCCAGAAGCGTACATACATAAGTACATACATATGTATGTATATCGTTTCATTTATATACATACATATATTAATGGCGTAGTTTTTACTTGTCATCTGTTAAGTATTTACAGGTTCAGGCATGATATGACAAGTGTTAAAATGGTGGTCTATTGAACATGACGGCCATTTTCATTAAAAATTGCGCAAAAAGTAGTATGCACGTTTTACTTACATTCATTTTAAAATACATACTTATGTAGATATGTACCTATTTAACATTTTTCGGCATAAAATAAGTTTAAATAAAAAACTTTATTTTTCAGTTACTTTTAAAGGTCATAGAAGTTGAATAAACTTGCAGTTTTTGTTCTCATTTCGTGTTTAATTGTTTATTAAATTTGTTGTTTGTATGCACATTGTACACTCAAAATATTCTGTACGAAAAATTAACTGAAATTGTAATATAAAATAGATGAAAGTTCACTTAAAAACCGGTTTACTCATTTTTCATTTTAATTTAATCAAAAGTTCATTTAATTTTTAATGTTAAAAAATTAATTGACTTATTCCCGTAAAAACAAAAGATTTTTCCTTTGTTTCTGCTACTTTTTACTGCCAAATAATCAACCCAAATTCCCCAAAAATAAAAAAAAACTGAAATAAAGTGTTAACAAATTATAGTTTTTGATGAAAATACAAA
Organism: Gymnocheta viridis; assembly: GCA_956483585.1. Lineage (NCBI taxonomy): Eukaryota > Metazoa > Arthropoda > Insecta > Diptera > Tachinidae > Gymnocheta > Gymnocheta viridis. The sequence continues at coordinate 140,250,724 of OY101440.1, forward strand.
ATTTTGGGTTTCAATTATTTTCGGAGCGTGGCAGGTCTTCAAACATTCTAGAGGCCAAATGACGGTGATTTTTGTCCATCTGTGTACATGCATGTGTAGGAGAGGAAATCTCAAACAGAATAAATCAAATAAAGCCAGTTAAGAAAATAAAACAGCACTTAAAGACAGCAGACAATATTGAATGTAACCGAAAATCTGTATTAATATGTTCTTAGTTCTTTGAATGAATGTTAGAATCAGTTAAAAATAAAATTGCTTACAATTTTAAATGTTTATTCCTTTAATACTTCTGTGACATCCTTCCTAACAACTCTTCAACTTACATCATTGGTACAGCTGTGCCAATATGTACTTGAAAATATAGTCTTTTACTTTGAAAACAAACGTTTTTACAATCTGTGCATCACAAGCTTTTCTGCTTGATTTTTAATATGAAAGTAAATAATTAAAATGAAAAATGAAAGCATAAAAATCTTTAAGTTAAAACTTATTCGCATTTTTTGCATATACTACATAAGTATGTTGCACGATGCTATGCGGAGAACACAGAGGATCACTGCATTTCGAGCACATCTGGCGTGTTTTACTATTTTTTTTATCACTGATCACTCACAGCTTACAACAACCTTTTACTGCAGTAACACCTGGTGAAGTAAGTTTTGCGGCAAAATTTACCTTCATAGCTAATGCTCTGCCTGCCCATCATGTCCGTGATAGAAGTTTTTGTAATCTATTGGTCCATAATGTTTTTTTTAACACTACGATCTACTCGTAACTTTCTGCATTTATTATTATTATTTTTTTGGAAAATAACTTACCAACGACGTATCGTTGTTGTCAGCATTGTGAAACCCTAATATGGTTGACGGAACTTCTCGGCGTCTATTTGATCGAAATTCTTCTAGAATACAAGTGCAATTTTTTCGTAAAGTTCCCACATACGCCAGGCTATTGACCATGAGTTCTTTGCCAGTGGAAGTGATGTAAAGAAATTATCACCCACAACTGTTCGACCCGTATTGTAATATATTTAAACTAAACGCTTTACTACATTTTCGCCAATATTTGCTTGGTGCCAACGTTTGGGTCATATAGATAAAAAATTAAATCAATTATTTTATTATCAGATACATACATACATATATAGTTGAGACACTCCTAAAGGGTTAGCTCTGAAGGTTCATTAATAATATCAAAAATTCTCTTTCAAAATCCGAATTGGTACAGCTGTACCAAGGATGTCACTGAAGGGTTAAAAATGACTGAACGGATTACTTCTTGAATAACGTTCAGTCCGTTACTGTATTTATGTATGCTATGTTGTACTATGTATGAAGCTATTGTGTTACTGTTTTCTCATTAAAATAAATATTAAACAAAATTAAGTGCAAATATCACTATTAAATAACCTCAATACGATGATAATAGTTCCCAACCATTATTAACAAACAAAAAAGTTACAATATTTGAGAGCTTTGTTTTTCTTTACAAATTACCAATGCCAATTCTTTGAACTTTAGTTGTGAAACTGACGAACAGACGAGACTGACATACACAAATAAACAGCCATACATATACATATGTAGATTGCCAAACAGTCATACAAACTGCTCAAGTAGTCAACTTAGTGACTGCTGCTGCTGCTGCATACGCTGCCCTGGAACCCAAAAATAGTAACAGTTACCCAAAGATAACAACTTTTTACTGAATAAACAGTAATAAAAATCCAATATTCATGAATGATGATGATGGTGGTGAACGAATGTGTTGAGGTGAATGTTGTGAGAAAAATGAATGCATGCTGCGAATGGGGAGAAGGAAGGGATTCAGTAATTTTAATTTTACTAAAAATGATGACAGATTCTATGGCTACAAAAAACTCTGAGTCAGAGTAAAATAAATAACAAAAACCGATTTTGTTGAGGCAGTAATCATTTCTTATGGCTTTTAAGAAATTAGCCAACTTATGTACATATAAATGTATGTATGTATGCATGCATGTACATATATAAATAGGTATTTATAGTATGTGTACGTAGATATGTATATATTTAAGTATGCATGTGTGTACAAAAGCAAATAAAAGAAACAAAAGGTATAAATGAGTAAGCATTTATGAAACGATAACTGTGACAGTGACATTCATGTGCGAACTAACTGCTACAGTGAGTACACGAAAAATAGCATTTATTCTTTTCCAACACATGCTACAAACTAGAGTTGTGTTGCTCCGGAACGACCTAGTTTCATTGAACGATTCACTTAAATTAACGTTTCGGACATTTCTAGAGTTTCCTTTCTTATCGTTGATCGTTCCAACCAAAGTGTTTTTACCAAGGTCTTATTACTACACTTTGGCGTTATTTAAATCACAAATCAAATCTTTAACGGCCTCGAAAATTTCGTTTGCATCATTGTCTGCTTTAACTGGAAAAATGCCGTTATGCCTGCCTTTATGTTACTTGTGCCGCTTGTACATCATCAACTAAAGAGTCCTCTTTTTAGTTATGACAGCGCGCTTAACCTGAAAGTCCACTCCACGCTTTCTGCGCGCTTGCGTTTCATGTATTTTAAGCATTTGACGCTTTAAAAACTGCAAGTTACACACCACGCTTTATACACGTTTTTGATTATCAAATTTCAAGTAAATTTTGCTAACTTTTTGTTCGCTTTTTTTTAAAGTTTTATGTTCTTTAAATTGTTTTAATTTGCTTTTCATCTACTGCTTACGAAAATAGCTTTCTAATAATTAAATGTTCAATATTAAAAAAATTTTATACTCGGAACTTGGCAGTACTAACAGATATTTTGTATACGGCGCTAATAACTTTTCACGCGTTACAAACTTTTGTTTTGTAACTCGCTGTATGAAATACTCTGATTCAACTTTTTTGAGAGACGCGTAGGACGCAATACGCGTAGAAAGCTTTATAAGCAATTGAGTAGTTTTCTTTCACTTAAATAGTATTATTTCGAGTTGTGACATCTTTTTTTGTTGCAATTAACGCTGCCTTCACACATGAACGCAATTTCTTGAAATTTTTGTATATGTATTATAAATAAAAATTTCAGCGAATAATTGACTTTCATGAAAATTTCTTTTTCGTTTTCATAAGAAAGTTTTAAAATTGTCGTCGAAGCGAAGAGCTGCAAAAATTGGTACTTCTAATCATTAGAGTTACCAGTATTATCACGTAAACAAATTTATCGGGAAATAGTTGGGAATAATTATTGTTTATATTTTAATAAGATTATTGCTATAAAAAGACATGAATTGTCTTATTTATATATATTTGAAGAAAAAATGTAATAATTCCGTAAATATACTTACAAAATAAGTTAAATTTGCAATTAAAATTTTGCCACCATCCTGTTGATTGGTGTAAGTCTTAAAGGAGGGCAACAGTGTTTGAAACGTCAAAAAATTACTTTCTTGAAAATATCGTTGGAAGCTGAGTGGAAAGTAAAAAATCTTTAACTGTGCAAGTGAGAAAGTGTGAGTGTATTGCGACTTTCATGCAATTGCTTTCATGTGAAAATGCATTGATTATTAAAGGTTAAGAAAAAAAAGTATACAGTAGGTATCATAAATACAAAGTACAACTTATTTCTTTTTATTGGAATATTTAAAAACGTATTTTTTATTGCTTTTCGCAAGTTATATAAAAAAATTATCATTGCTAAACAATTGCACAGCATCTTTTACAATCTATATTTAAATTAAAGTAAATAATTATTATTTTTTTATCAGATTCAGAGACGCTTTGTTTCTTTCGTCTGGCCATTTGTTCTTCATTACAGAGAAAACACTCTCTGTGAATGCTGCCGTGACAGGAATAGAAAGTAAAAATGAAATTACTTTACTTTACTGTTTGTCCACGGTTTATGCATTTTGTCATAAATCTATAAAACTTATAAATCGCATTCTTATTGCACTCAAACAAAACAAACAAGTGAAATAGTGCTGCAAGATTATCTTTTTTCGAAAAATCGTGATGACAGGATCGTAAGAAAAAATCGCCAATATAAAAAAAACGTCAAAAAATGGTCCTGATTAATATCTTTTGTTTCTCCTGAACATTTGTGAATTTTGAGTTGTGACTCTTTATGATTTAGTGTGTGATACCCGCACGGTTTTGTATATATGCCATTTGTGTTCGATTTTGGCCAGTGAATTGCACAAGACATTCTTTTTTAGCCGTACCCTTCATATGTGGGATAAACTTTCTGGGCAGCTCTACCCGATAAATTTCATTATTCATAATAATATTTTCCACATCACGAGCAACATGCAGTGCTATTTTTTTAAACACAATTGCAAATGAATGATTTTGAATTAGTGATGGGATCGTGTGTATCTTTCACTCACTCACACTTATGCACGTTCACGTGAGTTGAAAAAAAGTCACACGCTCACGAAATACTCTCGATAAGAAAAACTATAATAATGAAAAAATTAAATGAAAAAATTACAATAAACCAAAAATAAAAAAAAATCACGCTAAAAATATACTTATGCACGCTTACTCACACTGAATGTTTTATGCTCACGATCTCATGCATGCTCATGTGATTGAAACAAAAAACTAATCACTATCATGTGTCATGATCATGATTCACGCTAATCACGTAAGCGGTGTCCATCTCTAGTTTGAATTTACATTTGTGAAAAAAAGAAAGAAATTTAAAAATATACGTATGCAAGTGCAAACAGCATCATTGTTTCACAGCAATTGTTGTTGCTGGTTTATTTGGCTTGCAGACAATAAAACCCCCTATTCTGTAAAGCAGTTTATTTTAAAATCGAATGTTTTCTCAAACCGCATAATTTTTAATTTGCTGTTGTTTCGTAAATCTAACGTTTTACTGGAGTAGAAATTGAGTACAAATAAAAATCTAAAAAAAATAATGTTGATATAGAAAGTAAATTATGAATTTAATCGAGCTATAGGTCAATTTTTTATAAAAAACTTTTATAAAATTTTATTATTTAACCGATATTTCGCCACATCCTTGTGTGGCTTCTTCAGGGAAATATAAATATTTTTTAAATAAAAAATTTTTACAATAATCAAAAAACAAAAAATACAAAAATTGTCAAAATTAAAATATCAAAAAATTAACAACTTAATATAAACGTATGTACATATGTATATAAAAATAGAATATTATCAACCAAATATTCAATTTCCGTTTCCGTTCTTATGTAATAAATATCTATGTATATGCATGAGCAACACTAGCTGTATCTGCTTTAAAATTAATTCTATATTCCATTGGAACATTAATAATATGTAGCATCTCTAACATATATAATCTATGGAAAAATAAATTTGTTCACGTTTCTGAGACGTTCACACTTTCGAGTGTTCACGTTTTCGCGAGTTCACTGTATTTATTTATTTGTTATTTATGCAGTATTTTTTTTTTCTTTGATAATAATTCAAGTTTTTTCTTTGATATTAATTCAAGTTACACTTTTTGAGCGTGGTGAATTTCTTGATTCGGTCGCCGCGCTCAAAGCCCGCGATAAAAGCTATGCAATAGCTTAAAAAAATAAAAACAGAAATATCCCGTTTTATCGAATAACTCGAAAACCACACTTTTATAAAAGCCGGGAAATTAAAAAAAGGATTTTCTAATAATTCGAAAGTTTTCCGGAATCACGGCATTCGATTTGCCTTTGATTTGCCTCTGTTACTCGATTTTAAAACAAGTAAAATTATTCGAATTCGGGTTAGAGAACACCAACATATTATGTGGATTAGTTCAAAAACGGACAATTTTGTCAGACTCGGTTTACAGAACGGGGGGTCCTGTATGTATATATGTGAATGTTTTTGTTGTTGTTCCTGTTTTCGAATGATGTGTCAACCAACAACAAGTTACAAATCAATAAACAATAAATGCAGTTGTTGTACGAAAAATCAGAGATGCTGGATTTGAGTTGTCATCGTTGTTCAAGAAGATTTAAATTCTGTACCCATGGGATTGCGTGTGGACGGACGACAACTTATGACGCGGTGTGAGCGAGCGGGGGGTTCTTTTGACTTTAAGACCTGTTAAGCCGACAAGATTAAATCGACAATACAATAAACGAAAAACTTGAAAATGACCAAAACAAAGTCAAAATAAGAAAAATAATAAAAACGAAACGAAATAAAAGAGTAAGAAATTAAAAGTTAATAAGGGGCAGCCAAATGCCGCAGACTATTACTTTTTGTGTTACGTGTGTGTGTGTTTTTGTTGTTTGTCGGTCGGTCGGTTTCATGTCTTTTATATTTGTTGTATGATGGCATGTTTTTGTAAATATTTATTTTTGTACCACCACTTGCTGCTGCTGCTACTAAATACGAGGTCAAGCTGAATGGCTCCTTCGATAATGAAGACATGGATGTTTTTATGTATGTATTTATGTACCTTAGGGTGCAAATTCATGTAGTGAAACTTTTGTTGCTATCGAAAAATCTATGGCACAATATTGATTGCTAAATAGGCCGACCCACCCTAATGTATGTACATGCATTGTTTTAGATCAGGGTTGAGCATTCATTTGCATGAATTGTGATACGAGTACCCCGCTTCCAGCAGCGCTTGCCTCATCGGGCACCATCCGAGTTTGCCTACCATTCGAACAATTGGAAGATATTAACTAGCCTCACTTTCCACTACAATTCTGTGTTCTGTTTCACAAATCGAAGTCGAACCAAATCGCTGTTTTGCGAGGTCATTTCCTATAGTGCCGCTGTGCCTGTTTATCCACATCGTAGTTAATTCATTTATCGAGGCACATCGGCTATTGTTGAGCTCCAGAACATATTGTAAACTACTTTGGACTACGCGCTGCCTTCTTTTAATATCCAATTCATTTTCTTATGCAACGAGAGTTTTCAATTCTTTCCTCTGGCCCTTTACGTATTGGCTCCAACTAAATATATTTGCCTGAGTAATATTTGTTACCACAATTGTCCAAGTATTGTCCATTCAAATTTTATGTAATTTGTCTTAGAGTTGAACCGTCCAACGTCCAACCGTGGCTGATTGTTCATTTTACAGTTAAGAGTTATTTTTCTAATTTCTATGCCAATTGGAGGATTGCTCAATATGTGTTTTTCGCAATTATTCATAGAATGCATGATTTGTTATTCGATCGGAATGACTCCTGTTTTGGGAAGGGCAAATTTAATTTTTCTTTTATATATATATATATATACATACATATATATATATATATATATATATATATATATATATATATATATATATGTATATGTAAATACATACATACCCTGCAGGAAATTTCAATAGTGAAACTGTACTGACTTACTATTGACACAGTCAGCAGTACTAGTGAATTATAATACCCCAGACAATGCTATTTACTATAGACATTTAACATGTGCGTGTCATTGAAAATCCACTATTGACATTGGTACTATTGACTACGTAGTTCTTTTGGGACCATATGTAAACATTGGAACCAGTGATTCACTAGTACGTTTTAGTAATTCTAGTCTACAATTTGGGTACTTTTCTAAAGTAGATGGCAATAAAGAAAATGCAAATTTGATTAACTTTTGCAGTTTATTTAAAAAGGAAATAAAAGACTAAAAGGCGCTAATTCGTAACAGTCGTTTGAAAAATATAGGTAATAAAAATAAGGTAATAATTCATTTCAGTCTTTTTAGTTTTCTTATAGTGACAATGACGCCAAAGTGGTGACTTGGGACACATGTCCCCACGTTTCCTACAGGCTATGTATATGTATTCTAGTCAATTGACTGTGGAAAAAACCAGTTGATAAATCGACTTTTCAGATTAACATGGTTAAGTTCTACTGGTCCATTATTATTCGTATGTGTTTAAATGATGCCTGTGCACAGTGCAACTTTAAGGCCTTGTGTCAAATTGTCTGAATTAAGATGAATAAAATATTTAAGCGAACAACAACAACAGAAAGGAGCTTCACACATAACAAAACAAATGCAAAATGAACAAAAAAAGGCAACCAGAAGTCAGACAAAAGGGCGTAAAGCTTTGTGGTTTTTATTTTTGTTAAATAAATGTTAACACACATACACACACATATAGACAAAAACAAACACACGTGCATTTGTACAAACAAACGCCGTAGAACATGATGGTTGATGCGAAGGATAATGGGATATTTTCATCTTGGTTGACATCGTCCGTGAAGTTCTCGTCACCGTCACCATCACCGTCGTCATCGTCGTCGTTGTTTATTATTCAGTTCACTTGAATTCCTTGTAATAGAGTACGAATGAATTTCTTGTTATTTTTTTCGTTTCCTTTTTTGTTTTTGCTAGTGCAATAAAAGTCTTCTGAGAAATCAAAACAACAGCAACATTATTAACATAACACAACAAAAACAACAACAACACAGCACAGCATAGCACAACAACAGCGACAATGACAAAACATGAAGAACTTGAAGAACCACAAGGAAATTGTGTGAATTAAAACGAATAAAAAGAACAATTTTATAAATACATACAATTTTTAATTCAGTAGTTTGCTTGTTTGTTTGTTTGTTTGTCTTAATGATTCTGATGAATGTTGATCATCAGCATTTTTTCTCTTGTTGCTGTTACTACTGTTGTTGTTTTTGTCGTTATTGCTGTAGTTGTTATGTTTAGTCAAAGACTGGATGGCTGACTGGCCACTACTTTTACCACCAACAACAACAATATTGTTTCCTCTTCAGTGTGTGTGTGTGTGGCTGTATGAGTGAATTATTTTATTGAACACACAAACACAACCAAAATATCATACAAACTGGAGTTGGCAAGTTTGTTTTTTTTATATAAATTTTCTTGTAATTAAAAAAAAGCGTTTCTTTTAAAATCAAGTTAACAGTTGGGTGTTTCTTTGGTCGTCGCTGGTAGGGTCGGTGTTTTCATCATATACATATATGTATGTATGTATGTACATAAATGGCTTTTATTTTCTATGATTACAGTAGTTTTCCGATTTGACGAACATTCGATTTAATGAACATCGTACCTATTTAACGAACTTCCAAATATTTTCTACTGAGTACCTTATAGGTATTACGAACAAATATTTTATTTTGTACTGGGTTTAACGAACAAATATAAAATATATCATCTGATGATTTGAATAGATGCATTGAAAATAAAGCTTTACCCGATGATGAATGCGATGATAAAATTTTTAAAATTATGAACAACTTGATGAAACAGAAATTCTAGAGCCCAAAATAAAATACAATGATGTCATTAAGCACTTAAAATTTTTTATCAAATGGGCTAAGCAAAAAAAATTTTAGTAGCAGAAATTTAATGCTTTTGAGAGAGTTTCAATAAGACATCCATTCCAAGAAAACACACTGTGCTTAAACAATGTTTAAAAAAATTATTTTCGTATTACAGTGTTTTTATGAATTTTTAATTTTCTTTATACATATTTTTAATTAATCTAATTTATCTCGAGCTATAGGTAAATTTTTTATAAAAAAAGTTAATAAAATTGTATTATTTAACCGATATTTTGCCAATTCCTTGTGTGGCTTCTTCAGGGAAATATAAAAATTTTTTAAATAAAATTTTTTTTACAATAATCAAAAAACAAAAAAATCCAAAAAAATGGCAAAATTAAAATATCAAAAAATGAACAACTTAATAAATACGTATGAACACAAAAATAGAATATTATTACAAAGAATTATCACCCTGTGATATTATAATAACCAAATATGTATTCAATTTCCGCTCTTATATAATAAATATCTATATGCTGTATCTGCTTTAAAATTAATTATATTTCCCATTGGAACATTAATAATTTGTAGCATCTCTAACATATATCGACGTTTGTGGTTATTTTCTGTATTTAAAACTGCTACATTACTAAAATCAGGATTGTGATTAAAATTAACACAATGTGATACTTACTAATGCTGTCTTTTGTGAAGAAATGTTATTTTTGTATTTTTGATCTGACCTGTGACCAGCTAATCTAGTTTTTAATTTATTCTTAGTTGTAGCTACATATACTTTACCACATCATTGCCTATCATTGCCACCACATGGTATCTGGTAAACAAAATTAGATCTCTCTAATGTCTATTCTATCTTTTGTCTTACTGAATAATTTGCTAATTGTCTGATGCATCCTATGTGAAATTCCATATTTTTCATTATTATAAATCCTAGATTTTTCTAATCTTTCCGACATATTAGGTACATATGTTAAAGATTTATAAATTTTTGGTTCAGAAGAAACATCTGAACTTCTTTTTTTATATCTATATTGTCTTATTAATTTACAAAGCAAGTGTTTAGGAAAACTATTCTTATTCAAAATATTTTTAATTATCCTTACATTTTTCTCATGAAATTCAATATCACTTACTGATAATATTCTTTCAATAAGATTTAAATAGATTCATTTAAAAAAAGGTCGAAAATGTATAAGAATAACATATTTTTAATTTTAATATATATAATTTTAATAAAATATTAAAAAATACTGTACATATTAAGAGTTTTGAATAAAATAGACGACGCTATTCATTTTTAATTCAGTACTGGATATAACGAACATTTACTTTAACGAACAAGCCTGACAGCAATTAGGTTCGTTAAATCGAAAAACTACTGTATTTCGTTCGTTTGTTTGTTTAACCATCCGTTCGTCCGTCTCTGGGTCTGTTCATTTTACTTTACTTAAAAATGTGTATGTTTGTGTGTTTTAAGACGAAGATCATCAAATTGCCCAAAGGCCGACCGACCGACCGACCGTGTTGGATTGTTTTTGTAGATTGTTTGCTCTTCCCCCCTTGTTTGGTATGCCCAATATGCATGTAAGTGTAAGTGTAAACCACATTCAAATGCACAACACTGCCGGTCGAAAATATTACAGATGTTTTCACTTTGTAACTCTCAGTTTTGCTTAAATGCATCAAATTATTTTCTCCTTTCGTCTGTATCAAAGAAAAGTTTGTAGCGCTGCAAAATTCGTCGATACGCCATTTTGCTGATGCGATACCGAAAAAAATATCTACGATACCGATAAACGAATTTGACAAGGTAAAATTAACAAAATGCAAGTAGAGTATTTTTTTTATTATACAAAATTTTTGTTAATAAAAATCAAAGTACAGTAGTTTTCCGGTTTAACGAACATCGCAATCAACGAACATAACCCAGTATTTTTTAAGGAGTACCTTATATCGACGGCTCCATTCTAAAACATGCCAACTCAAAAAAATTAAGTTTTGAAATAAAAACCTTCACAGTTTATTGATGATATCGCGAGAATGGTCGAGAGTGGTATGAGACAGAACCTTGAGACGTTTTGTGTTCATATCATAATTTATTTATGTATTTTATTTTCATTTACTGTACAACAAGACTGAGTCTAATATTTACGGATTTATTCACAAACGTTTAATAAAGTTATAGTAGGTTTAATGTTGGATTTTTGTATGGGAAACCCATATAGTTAATGCACACATTAACTTTATTAATCGTTTGTAAATAAGACCATTAGAATACAGGAACGCGTAACGTTACAAATTTTTACGGTTGATAAATAATACAGCTTAATAAAAAGAACAAAAATACGAGTGTATAATAATGTTTATATACAGCTTATCAGGCCTGTTCTGTAAATCACGAGATCTCAAAACACGTGATTTCTAAAAATTAAAAGCAGTTATTTTAGTTCTTTGTAAACCGTACGATTTATGAAATTCGAAGCTCGAATAAAATATTCTATTGTGAACACCAAAAACGTAAAAAACAGTAATAAAATCGGCAATAATAATAATTTATTTTTGGAAATCACGTGGTTTGAAATCACCGTGATTTCAGAACAGGCCTGTATGTAATTGATGTCGATGTATTACAATGTGTTTGGTTGTTTATGATTAAAGATAAGTGTGAGAATTTTTAACAGGCTTTCAAGAGAGACTCCGTAAAGATTATTATACACTGAGGACACGCCATCAAACCTTCTTACTGCCTGTATTTATAAAATGAAAACAAAATTGTGAAAATTGTGCGGAGTCCTTTAGCAGTAGCCCAGAGGTAAATTTTCTTGAAGTCATCATTTAGATGGGATATACCTGAAACAATAATTTCTACTGCACTACTTAATTTAAGTTGTACATCGTCTGCATATAAATGAATTTTGCATTTCGATAGCTGTTTTCGCAACTCATTTACATAAAGAGAAATTGTAATAGATTTTTTTAAAATTTATTTGAACTTTATAAATTTGTTGTAGATCAATGTGCACAAATCTATTACCTATTCGTCCAAGTGGACTTAGCATTTTTTAGGTGGTCATTTCTCACTTATATTGGTTATATGTGCCGATTTTTGTCACAATTCATGTGCCGAAAGTGTGAACGCCAGCAACATTTTAAAATGCGACAATCTAAACCGAAACTGTGTGCCGATCACCGTCGACAATCAGTGCCGATGCAACTAAAATTATTATTTTTTTTAGCTTAAGCTTAGTACTCTGTTTGAATTTGCGAAAAATGTTTAGCAACATTGATTATTTCGTTTGAAAATTTTGACAACTGATCAGTGGTGACAATACCACGATTTACAACAAATTTATCGATTTTATTGCCTTGAAGTAAGCACCATTGTTTTTCTTATGTAAACAAAAACCATATGTTTATATTTGAACTGATTAATTAAAAAAAAAATTGGAAAATGGACAACAAAATAATATTAGGAGCTTGCGCTGCAACGTGTCAATTAATGCAAATTGCAGCATCTATGGAGGAGCTCTTTGAAGACACACGCTCTGCAAAAAGTCCCTACCTTCAGGATAGAAATAATAAAGGAAGGTTTGCTTCAGATGTAAGTGTAATTTCCTAATTTATTCAGCTGTTGTTTGAAATTCCGTACGAAATAAGTGGTGCTTATGTACATTTTTTTTGCAGTTGAAAAATATGTTGCCAGAAACATGTTGTTTTTGAAAAAATAATGCTGCCAGAAACATTTCGTATGTTTTCATAAGATAAACAGAGTACAACTTCGGCCATCTTATTTTGCAATTATTTCGCATGCATTTTTTTATATGGACTTTTGACAGCAGTTCGCACGAAATGATGAACAGAGTACCCTGCGTGCTCTCTTAGTAGTATGGGTGTGTGTTACTAAACCATAAACAAATTTTTACAGATGCGAACCTAAAAAAAAGCCCGTTAACGTTTCGACACTACCTGTGTTATTTAAAGCGGCTATTAGACGTTCATACTTGGCAAGTGAGCATGGTCCACAAATCAAGAAAACAAAACAGCACTCAGCCGTACAAAATAAATTTCTACTGCGCATTTACGTCATCATAGAATACAAATGAGTGTTTGTTGTAAAAAGCGTAAGATATTTTTGGCACAAAACTGGAAATAACTAAATAACTTCTAAACGGGTGCATGAATTTCAAAGAAATTTTAAATTGACAGAAAAGAGATGCAATCGAGTAAAAATTTTGAGTTTGGGCTTGAAGCTATTTGAAGAAGACCTTCCTCGGGCTACCAAAGTTTTACATTTCGGCTTGCTTTTCATACAAAAATTTACTTTTGTTTACAACACATATTCTATGTCTACGTCACAACACAACACAATTACACACAACAAAATAACGGACCTACGCAAAGCGCAATTTTTTTTCTTGATTTATGAGCATGGTGCGATTCGAGAGAAAGAAAGAGAGAGAGCGTTTTGCTATTAGACAATCATACCAAGTATGTATGTCATACATCATGCGAACACTGAATAGTGACTTCCATACAATTCAATAAACTCTTTTAATAATGTGCGCTCCTACCAAGCCAACTTCACCCCTTGCTTGCAAAGATTTAAAGAAATTTGCGTTGTGTTTGACGGATTTGCTATTACACGAGTATGATGGCATACAGAAATGTATTTTTTTTATTTCCAATATACCATGGTAGAATAATACAGGTAGTAGCGAAACGTTAACGGACTTTTTTTGGGTTCGCACCTGTCAAAATTTTATTATTTACTAAAATAGCACACTTTAACATTTGTTTCAAATGCAAAATTCCTTATAGAACAGAAAATGCAACCAAACACGCATGAGAATACACAATTTTTGCATTTTTCTTTTGTGCATTTTGACAGCTTCGAACCTAAAAGTAGTGTTGTTGTAGCTTCGACACTACCTGTATTATTCTACCATGCAACATACCAAACTGATACATGAATTTTTCGCTATTACACGAGTATGATGGTATGATGGCATAGCATTCTCACATACCAAGTATGATCGTCTAATAGCCGCTTAAGTTTTATTATTTTTGGCCACTATCGTTCTTCACTGTTGTTAGGAAAAATCAATATTGGAATTGACAAAGTTCACAATACAACAATAAAGAAAACAAGAGCACATCAACAAAAGAGTAAAACTCTAACTAACTCTCTCTCTCTCTGCTTTGCATGGCTCCTCTAAAAGAGAAATACTGGAAGTAAAAGTATTTATTGTAGATACATTTGTCCCTGTTACCCACGAATTCGAATCTATAAGATACAAAACAAACGTGTTTGAATAGAAAAGATTGCAATACAATAAATTACCCTCACGGAGAGTTCAACTAAAAAAAAGAGATTTGGAGAGCAACTTTCCATACTGACTGACTGGAAAGTTGTATGTGGACGGATGGATGGACGGATGGCTGGCTGACGAGTAAGTAAGTAAATTGTAATTTCTTGCAGTCGTCAGATAGGTAGTAGACATTGAACTTAGGCAGCCGTAACAACACACTGAAAATTATTTTTTATTAATAATAAATAATCTACTAAACCAAGAACCTGAAACTCAATTTTTTTTCTTTTCAACAAGAAGAAAAAGTTTAATATGTAAAAGAGATTTATCATCATACTGTTTCTTCTATTTAAAATACGAAAAAAATAATTAAATAAAAATAAGTTAATGCAAATAAATGTATAATTAGAGTGTGTAAAAGTGTGAAGAAACTTGGCTAAACCTGACAGAAACCGATAACAATTTATTTAATAAATTAAAAGCAACTTATTGTTAAAAGAAAAACAAATTTTTTATAAAGTGAAGTTGTGCAAATAAGAATGATAATAAAATCTAAAATTATTGAAAAGATGTTAGTTAATTTTGCTTATTAATTAAAAATTTTAAGTTAAAAAAAATTTTCCTGCTTCATGCGAAGAAAAAAAACAAATGCAAAATTTTGTGTACCCTTAAAAAACCCCTGGTGCGCGCTGCCCTCCCTAAACTCTACATATAAAACAAAAGTACATATAGAACATTACAACAACAACAGCAACTGAACGAAATTAAAATTGTTTGAAGGAAAGAAGTTTACATACACAATTAATCTTGAATGCAGTCACATAAATATTCTGATTAAAATTTATTTTCAAATACAGTTTATCTCGTTTTTTGTGTCTAATTTTTTTTGCAATTGAGAAAAAAAGTGCAAAAGTGAGTTTTTTCTTGTTGTTTTTTATTTTAAAGGAAAAATGAAACCAAAAAAGAAGTGAAGACAAAAAAATTAAAAACGAAATGTTTCGATATCTTTGAATTGTATCTAAACCCATTTTACTACTCATACAAATGAAACAATTCTCATGTCACAGTTTAATTGGATTCAAGTTGAATTGAGAGCAACATAACAAACGCGCGGCGTTTCAAGTATTCCTGCGGTTTTCAGACCCACAACAAACAAAAACAACACAAATCCAACAAATTCTGGCATTTTCTTTAACTCTCCCAAAAAAAGCAAAAGGAGAGAGCATCACAACTTTCCCATGGATTCACATATAAGAGCATATTTTGAAAACTAGTGGAAATTTGAAAGCAAACAAAAAAAAAACAGTCAAATTAAAAAAAGAGTCGCGTGCGTATTTTCATCATCAACATCAACGTTAAACATTTCAAAAACCAAAAAAAAGTTGCAGCAGCAGCAGCAGCTTTATAACTACACCGCGTTAAGGAAACACCTTGCTTTTTTGGAAACCAATACTTAAACCAGCACACACATAAACATACATACACACACATACGCCAGGCAAACAGGAAACGAAAACGAAATAGCTTTTAAAGACCAGCAGCCAGCAGAACTTGTAATTTAAGAATTTTACATTTCTTTTGTTGTTGGCAGTGTTCGAAAACGTTCTTGTTCATGCTGAAATTTCCCATTCATCCAAAGTTATCATTAACATTCGAATTTCTTAGCAACTCGAGCGATCGCCTGCAACAGTTATTTGATCAATAATGGAGCAGCTTTTAAAGGTAAGTTTTTATTTTAGTAAATTTTTTATTCATAAGATATCTGCTTCCAGGAGAAAAGCAAGCAAATATGTACATATACGACGACTCTAACTAAAAAACGCTTATCGATTAAACTCCTCAACAATATTCCAATTGTTTCCTATTTTTTTTTACAATATGTATTTTTTTTGCCGAAATTTTCTGCTTAAAATATTGCCATTCAAGCACTCACTCAGCCAACCAACCAACCAACCACCTTCTTCGTCTTTTTCCAACTTGAACATACTACTTACACTGGAAAGTTAAACATTGAGGAAAAATATTTATGTAGTTTTTCTCAAGTTTTTTATTTTTCTTTAATTTTTTTTTGTCTACAAATATAGTTTTGAAACAATTTGTTTGTCTTGCATTTGGCTGCTTTTTTCTTTGAAACTGTTTGAAATTCTTTTGTGTTTCTGCCGTGACCTTAGAAGCAAAGGATTCTAATCTTCAAAGCAATACATTTGTATTTTTAAATCAAGTTTTGTCACAACTCCAAATAAAAGTCCTTGCGTCAGGCAAAAGGTTGTGTCTGCAGCTTCAACAGAGACGACTGTACAATAATTTCAAATAAGGTCCTTGAGTTTGTTTTAAAAATCTTAAAAACATACATAATAGATTGCTTAGACTAATTCGAGACTTTCACGAAGATGAATTGAAAATATGAAATACAGTCGAAGCCCGGTATAACGAATGATATAATGTCAGACGCATTCGTTAAACTGGCAGATTCCCTATACCGAACAAGAGTCATTTGGCATTGAATTCAAATTTTTAATTTTATTTATCTCAGTAAACGTACGAGTACTTGTAAATTAACACACATCAGTTATTTAAATAATCTATAATAAATGACTGTTTATATGTCAGAAAATTTTGAGTAATGAAATTTATTTTGATCACACCATAAGATGCAGGCTTCAAACCGCTTTATAGCATCTATATTCTTAATAGCGGGTACTTCTGGCTGTACTGGTGGACCATTATTTGCGTTGTCTTCATTCTCAACGTTGGTTTAGTCAATAGCATCCTCATTCGATTTAAACAACTTCTACATTAAATGTTACCTGCATTTTTATCAAATAAACTAAAATATTAAAAAAAGACGTGTGGCACTCGGGGACTGCCACGGCAAAGCTATTGCATTTTGGACCGAAGAAAAATTTAATTTTCCATCAAAAACATGAAATACAATTTTCTTCAACTGTTTCATGATGAAATAAACAGGTGGCATTATTAGGCAAAGCTATTTGCAAAGCAAAAATACAACAATACAACAATACAACAAAAAAAAAAGGATTTTTTGTTTGTGTAAAGTCTAACGCCTTGTCAAAAATTATTGTAAACAAAAATTTAATAAAATAAGTTAACAGAAACCATTGAATTTTTTGGATGCTACAAATGAGCAAGACAAGGATGTGTGGATTACTTTGAAAGTATTGCGGTCCATATAGAAGGTAGTGGCACTCTCAAAACAAACACAAATCGTTGGCTTAATATATGTATAAAGGACGTATCTCGAATTTTTTACTAAGCGCCGTTTTTAATCTTTTCTGACATTACAATTCCAAATAGGCAAGAAAAGCTTAGAATCGCAATTCAAAAAAAAATCAAGATACGTCCTTTCTATATTAAGCCAACGAAATGTATACGTACCTATAAGAAATTATTGAAAATTTTAATAAAAAAATAAACACAAATTAACAAACAAACGCTTGGAGATTTTGTAAATATAAACTATAGATTGGATCGTGAGTGATTTCTCACTCTCGCTCACGAAAACAAATTTACTCATGCACGACCTTATATTTTTGGCTCCCGTTCATGCATGCTCACGTGCGTAAGAAAAAAGTTACGCACAATCGCGAAAACTCACACTCACGAAATATTCACAAAAAAAAATTTTAATAATTAAATTCTGCTAGTCTGATGAATAGACTGTTCCAATAATAATTTCTTAATAAAAATAATTTTAGTTGTATCAAAAAAATTCTAAAATTAATAAAGAAAAGAGTTAAAAAAAGGTACGGTCACATCTGACAAACATTTGCCCAAAAAAACGTAACCACTACTTTTGCTTAGGGTTAGTGTGATTTAACTTGGTTTTTATATCACAAAATGAAGTCAATTATGCCACAAAATGCATTTTTTTAATATTATTTTTGATAAATGCGAACCCATATTTAACAAAATTTTGGAATTAAAGAATATGCAAATTTAGCTTGTATGTTGGTTACGTTTTTTTTGGGCAAATGTTTGTTAGATGTGACCGTACCTTAAGATTTGAGCTTGGCTCAAGTTCCTTCCTTTCAACTTAAACTTAAAACAATTTAAGTAATTACGTAGAAATATTAATTAAAAAAGTATACGAAAAAGTAACAATATAGGAAAAAAATCACGAAGCAATCACGTCAAAAATCTACTTATGCACGCTCAATTTCTTTGTACCCGCGTTCCTGCACGCTCACATAGTTGAAACAAAAAATTGATTACGATGACTCACGCTAATCACGTGAGCGGTGCCCATCTCTAATATAAAGAAAACTGACATCAGATTGGAAAAACAATGCTAGAGCAAAAAATTATCATATGGCGTAGTAATGCCACCTGTTTATTTCACCATGAACTGTTTTTGATTTCCCTGCAACTTAGACTGTTGTTTTTTTAATTGTTTTATTGTTGTTAACACACCCCTTATTATTAGATCATATTTTGCACTAAGTTCATAGTTTAGAGTATTCAATGGAAGTAAAAAAGTGTTCATATTTTGGGGTGTTCATATATTAGAATGTTCATATTATCGCGAGTGCACTGTATTTTATATTAAAATATTATTTTTCCATGTTTAGCTTTTATTCATTAGAAAGTCAACCACAGAGTTTATCTTCCAAAATATTTTTACTAGAAAAATCTTTGAATTTTTTCTGTTTTTATTATAACATTTTATATGATCGTAATATTAACAAAAAATAATAATAAAAATTAGCTACATTTTCTTTGAAACTACAATTTGTCCTTTATTCCTTACGTTTGAATTTTAAAAATAAAAATCCCTACAATTAGAAAATTTTCCTACATCTGGGGGTTTACTCTCTATTGCGATGCGAAAGCGATTTCAGTGTAAAATTAGTTTTATTTTGTTCCAATTTCCTTTCGCATCGCAATAGAGAGTAACCCCCCTGATATCACTGGAATAGCTTTATAGCTATTCATCAAAGGCAAAGTAAAAAGTGTAGACCTTTAATTGACAACATCACAAAAATGTTACCAAAATCGTCGACCCCAGGCTTCTTGCAGGAGGTAGTAAAAGAAAAGTTAAATCTTCTTACTCCGTAACTATTTGTCGACGTCACATCGAGTCTACACAAAAGAAATAAGCTCTTGTCTATCCGCTGTCGACTGCGTTTACCATTCTCTTGCCGTTTTATAGAAAAATGTATGAAACGTTTTGGACATTTTGAGGACCGCTAATAATCATGGCTTAAATTCAATTATCTTTTAAGTGAAATTTTTAAGGTACAACAAATATCCGTCTGATGTTTGTTTTCTTTTTCAATTTAAGTTCACTTCCAAAGATTATTTTTTTTTTATTTTAATGAATTGTATTTTTTTTGGAAAACTGTAACCATGACAATATTTCTAAATATTTCATGAATTCTATTAACATGATTTCATTGTCATTTCGAGTATTTAGCAGATGTCTTTTTAAAGGGTTGATTATTTAATTTTTTTGGTGTTTTCAGAGGACATTTGCATAAAACTGTCAAATCCTCTTGTAATCTTGTAGATGTACATGCATGTATATAAATTAGTTTAATTTGCCTCAGGTTTATTTAAGGATTTATTCAAATATATTTTTGCATGACAAAATAAGTACTGCTGTATGAAAATTATATACTTCAAAAGTGTTTATTAACAGATCGGATGGAATTATTTAAACAATATGGTGGCGATAGAATGTTTATGAAACTAAAATTAAATATTTTGTAAATCTGTTAGAGTTTGTGTTACATTTATTTTAATTTTAAGCAAATATTTTGTCTTACCAAATAATATTTTTTTTTTAATAAGCATAAATAGAAAAATCCTTTATTTTTTGTGTGCAGGATGTAAGGCCACAAAGAATCAGAGAGTTTCAATAGCTGTTGACGAAATAGATTTGATAATGAAATGTCATTACTAAAGAAGGTGATTTTCTCAGTCTACTACATATTGCATTAACTTTAATAACTAATTAACCAGTAAATTATTTGGGATCAAGCTCGTTTGTCCAGAGCGTGCGACTAGATTCTCCAACATGCGAGTGGATCAAATAAATGAAATATTTTTCTTGGTCATAAACTTTCGATATGATTTAGTTAAAAGTTTAGTTAAAGCTCTTACAACTACAATTAGAGTTGAAAAAAAAGTCAGCCTTGGTAGTAAATGGTAAAGTAAGAAAACAAAAACAATTGATTGATTATTGAGTTCTTGTTACAATTTTGATATTGTTTAAACTTTTCATTTGCTTTAATGAAAGTTTAATATAATATCTTCAGTTGTTCTAAGAAATATTTGTGTAAAGTTCCCTGATGATCTGCATTAGCAACAGTGAAATGCGCATAGGAATAAGCTATACCCCTCAATAACCAATTTCAATTTGTTTCTAACAAAATTGTTAATTATCTTTTTAAATTTATTAATCGATATTTCCTCGACATCTTCTTTCTTTTGAAAATCTTTCAAAATTGTTAATCTTTTACTAAATATGTAAAATATTAAACTAAACTAAATTTATTAAAGCCAATGAAAATCCTTAGTTTAGTCCTGACATAAAACGTTTGATCAAAAAACGTGATGATGCTTACGCACGGCGCATGATTGAACCTCACGGATGATTTTAAGGCTTTGCATTAGGATACTCGTAGAGAAGTAACTGAACGTATTAAAGTTGCAAAATCGCAGTTTTATCAGCGAAGATTTTCTTCCGCAATTGATTGCAAATCTAAATGGAGGGAAATCCGTAAAATTGGAATCGGATAGAAAAGTGCTCCTCCGCATAATCATGATGCCGATGCAAATCAACTTAATGATAACTTTTCAAATACCACCAGATAGTAATATTTATGATGATCTATGCCATGTACCAATATCAAACCCATTTAGTTTTCATTGTGTAGACTAGGTAGAAGTTCTTGCTTCCCTTACTGCAGTAAAATCAAACGCCACTGGGATGGATGATTGAAGACCCATTTCTTTTAAAGAATTGTAGTTCCAAGGCTATTGCCTTATCTAACACATCTGTTTAACACGGTTCTGACAAAGTCAACATTCCCAGAAAAATGGAAACTATCAAAAATCATACCTATTCCGTAGGCGAACAATGAATTTCGTCCAATCGCCATCTTACCGTATTTATATAAAGTAATTGAGAAAATTATGGGTAAGCAAATAAGTGAATATATACGAGGGCGGATTGATATTGAAGCTACCTAAGTAGGAAAAAAACATTTTTTTTCAAAAACCTTTATTTCTCAACATAGTCTCCTTTTAGCTCAATACACTTAGTAAGACGATATTCCAACTTTTTTATACCATCTGAATAATACGATTTTGGGAATCTCTCAAAATACGCGTTAGTTTCGGTAATCACTTCTTCGTTTGAGATGAGTCTTTTTTCTGCGAGCAATTTTTTCAAGCTTGGAAACAGGAAAAAGTCACAAGGAGCTAAATCTGGACTATAAGGTGGATGATCAACCAATTCGAAGTGTATTTCATGTAATTTTAGCATCGTATCTAATGCTGTGTGAATCGGTGCGTTGTCTTGAAGAAAGAGCACTTTTTTCTTCTTTAAATATGGTCGTTTTTTCTTGATTGCATCAATCAATTGATCCAATAATGCACGATAATAGTCTCCTGTGATTGTGTATCCTTTTTGAAGATAATCGATGAGCAATATTCCGTGTGCATCCCAAAATACAGTGACCATAATCTTGCCAGCCGATTTCACTGTCTTCGCCTTCTTCGGAGCACTTTCACCAGCTTCCACCCATTGTTTCGATTGATTTTTGGTTTCAGGTGTGTAGTGGTGGACCCACGTTTCATCAACAGTTATTAATCGACGCCAAAAATCAACAGGATTACGTTTTATCATGTCCAAACACCGCTGTGAAGTGGTCTGTCGAACACGTTTTTGTTCGACACTGAGCAAAAGCGGCACCCATCTTGCCGATAGCTTTTTCATATGCAAATGTTCATGCAAAATGTTGAACACACGTTCATATGATATGTTTACCATTTCAACAATCTCACGTAACTTGACTCGGCGATCATTTATAACGATATCGAGGATTTTCTTGATATTTTCTTCAGTAACCACCTCTTTTGGCCTTCCTGTTGATGGTATTGTTGCAGTGCTTGTTCGGCCGCGTTTAAATTCAGCAATCCAATATTTTACCATGTAATCTAAAGGAGCAGACTCACCGTAATGTTTATCGAGCTTTTCTTTTGTCTCTTTCGCCGTTTTCCCTTTCAAATAATAGTGTTTAATCACTGCACGAAATTCACTTCAAGAAACCCAAAAGTTGCCTACTTGAAACGACTACAACAAATAACTAATCGATGAATTTGGGTGAAATTTTACCAGCTCACGTTTGACAGATCGCAATTTCTAAAAAAAAGTTTTTGTGTTTGTGATGCCTTCTAGCCCTAGGTAGCTTCAATATCAATCCGCCCTCGTATAATATTAAAAATTAAATGTTATAATATATATGTAAAACAAAATTTTTAGAAAGTGATTACGATGAGAACAGTTTCATTAGTTGTTTTTTAAGTTATTGTGCGTTACTTAAAACCTGACAGCTTTAGGGGATCGAGTTCCAGCGGGATGTTGCAAATATGTACACTCAAAATATTCCGTACGTAAGATTAAATGAAATTGTAATTTAAAATAAATGAAAGTTCACTTAAAAACCGGTCTACTCATTTTTCATTTAAATTGAATCAAAAGTTCATTTAATTTTTAATGTTAAAAAATTAATTGACTTAAGGCCGTAAAAATATAGGACTTTTCATTTGTTTGTGTAGGAGAGGAAATCTCAAACAAATCAAATAAAGCAAGCAAAAAAAACAGCACTTCAAAACAACCGACAATATTAAATGTAACCGAAAATCCGTATAAATATGTCCTTAGTTTTTTGAATGAATGTTGGATTCAGTTAAAAATAAAATTGCTTACAATTTCAAATGTTTATTCTTTTAAAAATGACTGAACGGATTACTTCTTGAATAACGTACAGTCCGTGTAGTGTAGAAATGCCGTTTTGACATTAAGCTCTTGCACCCAAAATATCTTATTCTTTTCCCTCTGCAGTTATCTGCAAAATAGAGTCTTTTGTAAAGATGTTCTGGTTGTCGCGTATAAGAACTAAAACTCTTAGGTTGAGCAGATCATCAAAAGGAATTGTATACAAGTTGGAAGTAAATACGTTTTTGTTATAAGAATTCTTAACTGGGGTGCAGCATTGAGATGACCATATAGCTCGCAGCATAAAGAAAGAACGTTCACAAGTATAATTGATATGATCAGACCAAGTAAGGGATTTATTGAAATAAACGCCTAGATTTTTAGCAGATGTTACTATGCCAATTTTCTGATTGTTAATAGCGGTATTCACGCCGAGCTTGTTAGTTTGTTAGTCGTTAATAGTTACTTTTTTACACGCATTTTATTTTTGTATATTTAACGCGCTACCGGATTAACATTTAACAAATTAATGACACGGCACCCCTGATAAAATAACTGTTAGTTGGTAACTCACAATCAGCTGTTGCAGTTTCTAAATAAATATAATAAAAAAATATTGAAATGAAAATTTTTTGGCTTGAGTTCAAATCTGAGTTTACCCATATCTTCTTAATTTAAGAAATTATTTTTGGATAAATTCATTATATTATTAAGAAAACAATTTTCATTTCAATATAAACCTAAAGGGTTCAAAAATTACGTATAAATATTAATTATAATAAAAAAAGTCATTTGTGATACATTTCTGAAAAAAATACTTGTGTTTTGGCAATTTTCGTGTACATTGAGAGTAAGTATGTTAATTAAGTATATTTTACTACGAAAGTTACCAGACTAACAAAGTTTTAAAAAGGGGATCGTTCACAGTTGGTAACTTTAACAAATTAACAAACTACCGAGTAACAAATTAAAAAGTTCGGTGTGAATACCGCTAATATACATTTTAGATATAATATTGGATTGTGCAAGTCTTTTTTGAATTACAGCACATTTGGATTTTTTAAGGATTTATTGCTAGACCATTTACAGAAGCCCATTTATAAATATGATGTAGCTGTTCATTTAACGAATTTATGCTATAAGGAACCATTTCACTATTACAACTAGTGTAGAGTTGAACGTCGTCTGCATACATTCTAATCTTGCAGCCCGCTATTATAGTTGGGAGGTCATTGGAGTATATAGAAAATAAGAGAGGATCGACTATAGAACCTTGCGGAACTCCTCTTGCAGAGGTACGTTGAGAATAACTGAGTGGCGGAAGAGGAGAAATTGAAGAAGTTACGTAATTTGTAGCAAAGAATATTATGTTTCATAGTGTCAAAAGCTTTGGAGTGGTCTAACAGTACTAAAAATGCGGTATTGCCTTTATCGACTTGTCTCCGAATATCTTTAGCAACATCAACTAATGCTGTTATGCATCCATGATTTTTTCTGAACCTGGATTGATTTTCAGATGACATATTATTTCGATCGAGGAAACGAGTTATTTGATTGTGCATAATTCTTTCGAAAACTTTGGAGAGAAATGGCAATATGGCGATTGGTCTATATTCAGAACTGGTTTTGGGTATAGGTACAATTCTTGCTATTTTCTAATTGGAGGGGAATTAACTGCACGTAAAAATTTTGTTAATTGAATCTGAAAACGTAAAGGTTACTTATTATTTATTATTCATCCCTTAAGAAACGTCAACGAAGTCACCAAGAGGGTTTTGTTTTATATACACTTAAGTTTACAGTTTCTTTAAGATTTCTTTCATGCTTCAAATTTATTTGTCTAACGAAAACTATTACAAAATATAAACTCGAACTAACGCACTTCGAACTTCTCTTTTTGTGCTTAAAAATGAACGGAAAAATATCATTAAAAAGTTTAATAATTTAATTGATTTCCGAAATGTCATTGAATTGCAGTAGTAAACTTTTAAACTGCCGTTTTCATGTGGCTGGTCTTGCCTCACAATTTCCCACAATTCTTTTGTTTAAACAATATTTTAGCTGTCACAGTAAAGTTTTGTTTCTATATATATAAATATCTTTTTTTTAATCAGATAAATATGAATATTGTTTCCATATTTCTACCCTTCGCTTTTCAATGCACAGCAACACACAGCACAATACAGCACACTCAATTTTCACTCAAAATATATATTTTATTTCTGTATTCGTTGTAGCTGTCGTTATGGGTGTTGGTATTGGTGTTTGGGGGGGAAGGGGTTTTTTGTTTTTTTTTTTGTTCCTTTCCGTTCAATATCAATTAATTGAAATCTTTTATTAATGAATAAAAAGGGTTGTGTTGTAAACGACAAAAACAACAACAACAAGTGCGATGACGTCGCATACAAAATGAATACGAGTGAGTATTTTGAATAATTATGACATATAATTTGTGTAAAAACTATTGTAATTGATGATTTTGTTGCGTTTTTATTTCCAATTCAATTTATTTTCTTGTTATTTAATTGATAATGCTAAGATTTATTTGTTAGTTACGTTTTTTTGTAAAATTATTTTCATTAAATTTATTCTGTATAAATTTAGTCAACCACCCGTATTTGTTTCTATTTTATTACTCTTTTTTTGTGAATGGTAAATACCCAGTGGAATTTCTATCACATACATCTTCGCTCTGAGACCAATGGCAATGTAAGTGCGACCCGTCCAAAGTCTGTATCTAATTCCTACTTACATTTACACAGCGTTGGCTTAGGCTGTCAGATAGATCCAATACTACCGACATTGTAAGCGAAGGTAGGATGGGTCCAATTATTATGGTGATTCGGAGGGCATTAAGATGTACCTGTATGCAATTAGTCTTTAGTAGCAGACATTATATTATTATTAGATGGGTCAAATTAGGATCGATCATAGGATGGGTTTTGAACTATCAAATATTTTAACAAACAAGAAATTTTTCTTCAGATGGTTTTATTTTTATTATATTTATTTATCACATTAATTGGTAAAATTATATAATTAATTAGTTTTTTCCAGTTTTTTATTATACATAGGAGAGCCGTGCACCTCCTGGCTTTATGAATTTTGGAACAATTTCAAATTTTTTCATTTAAATTTAAATATTGACATTTTACTTTCGAAGAATAAAAACAAGGCAGATGATCAACAAGGTCTTGAATTAAAAATTGGAAAAAAATAACGAAAAAAAAGACAGCAGAAAACAATTGAAATTCATAATTGAAACTAATTAGATGCTAGTGCGAAGGCTATATTTTTTTTATTCTTTTCTTCTAGTGTACATCTAATTTTACAATTCGATAGAAAATACTAATCCGAGTCGGATGCAAGTTGTATACGCTTAACTATTTTATTTTAAACGATTCTATTGACATAATAGTATACAATCGAATGTATTTCAATTTATAACAACTTGCGGACTGCTGGATAGTAGTTTTATTCGAGCCTTAACCGCTAGAAAGTCGTAATCTACAAATGTAAAACTGTACAGACGAGGGGATTTTTTAATTACCAAATTATGAAAAAAATTTAACGCTCCTTTATTGCAACGTAGTCATATCACAAAAAACGCAATTTTTGAGTTAAGAATGCCGAATTATTCATTTTGTGTGAGAAATGCATACAAATATCTTGTTTTCCAATAAGACGTTTTAACAGATGTCGTGACTCCGTCTGTAACTACTTGACAGATGACAAGTGAAAACTACGACCATGATAAAAATGGAGCGATATATGTACGTTTCAACAACTCAATGAAATTATTCAAATTCACTACAAAAATGGTAGAAATTTCGCGGTCACAATTCGTAAAACTAGAACATTTTTGGGTCGTCGTGAAGCAACTTCTCGGCCAGCAGTTGTGAAACTGATGCAATAGTTTGAGCTGTTAGGAAAAGTAAGAGATGTGCAGAATCGCACTCGTGCACAGCGCTCAAGAACCACCGAGAATATTGCTGTTCTGGCCCATAGTGTTAAGGAAAACCCAGGTTTGTCCATTTATCGTCGATCTTAGCAATTGGCATTCCGCAAATGCCACATCTTAAAGCTTTTAAAGTTCAGTTAAAACAAAAACTCACGCCCATCGTGAGCGTCTTTGCTGATTGGGTCTTTAAGATGCATCAAACTGATCAAGAATTTCATCGAAAAATCATCTTGATTGATGAGGCCCATTTTCAGCTCGACAGTACAATTATCGCATTTGGGGCTTGGAGTTATTTTTGAAAAGCCTCTCTCTCCATTCTCAGCGTATGATTGTTTGGTGTGGTTTTTGTTCTGGCAGTGTCATTGGACCTGAAATTTTTGAAAACTGTTGCGGTGATTAATGATTTTGCGTGACGGGATTTGTAAGATATTGAAGTGGACGACGTTTATTTTCAGTAAGACGGCGGTACGTGCTACACAAGCAACGATACCAACGCTCATATGAGTGAAAAGTTTCCTGTTCGTGTGATTATAATACAAAGACTTCCCTTAAAAATTAAAATGTAATTTAGTAAAATCGTTTGAGAACTATGATGGGCACAAAAACAAATATTGGAGGTTGTTAAAATCACAAATTTATGTTATTTTTATTATTATTTACTGCCAGTCCCACGATGTCACAAGTATTCGTTCTTTCGTATAAATACATTTAAAACAAATACAAATTCTAAAATTTTGTAAAAACTGTAAATAAAATGTTATTTTTTCTCTAAAATTAACGACTTTTTAAAGTAGTGAAAAATGTAGGGAATTCTTTTTTCTGTGCAGGGAAAAAGGTGAAAATTCGCTGTGCAAATTCGTCTTAAGAAGCCTTCTATCATGGCTTCAAGTAAGGTAAATCCGCTAGGACAACAACAACAAAATTTTTATTTTCTGACTGTCCAACAAATTTCATTAATAACACATTTTGTTTACGTTTTTTTCGTATTGAGTTTAACATTCCGTTGCTTGGAGGGTTTACCTTGTTTATTATATCATGAAATAAATTTATTGTAGAGTTTGCCGCGTATGGCGAATTTCGCCGACACCCTGAATGTGTTTATTTTCATATAGACAAATGTATTCAATTTTTGACAACGGATATTTCCTACCAAAAATTCGTCGTTCGTCCCAGTTGTGTTCCTATCATTATTACTTTAATTTAATGCAGATCTAAGGTTGTAAGTACAAAATATGTAACACTTGAGCGCAAAAGCGTAAAGCATGCTTGGGAATGATCTGCCTTGTGTGCATTGCTGCATCAGTTCATCAGCAGTAGACAGCAATTCCATAAACGCGTCCTTGCACAGTCGAAAGCTTGAAACAAATCTGTAAATAAACTTTCTAAATGATACCCTTCTTAAAATCTCGTGTACTTACGTAGTGGAATCCATTTCCTAAACTTTGGAATCATCTCTCAACCACTCTCTGCTTCTGGTCAGTTCCAGTAAGCATTCATCTTCAGCAGAACCATAATTCCGTCGTTGTCATGTTAATTAATATTAAATTCAATTTTTTCTTTAATAAATTGTTTCTTCAATAAATCTGTTTAGTATGTACTATTGTGAACAATCCAATAGAGTGAAATTCACAATAACGCTATTTTTATCGAATGTGCGGCATAACGCCAACACAAAATTCGCTCGATCACTAAATTCGACCAAAATCGAAAGTTGCTCATAATAGGCACCTTAAGGAACTTTGCGATTACATCAAAGTCTATACTCATACCCATTCTCATTCCTTAACAAGCGCAAGACTTTGCATAGTTAACTTTTCCCGTGGAAAATGGCACTAAATTTAGCCAAATTAGCAATTACAATTTTTCACACACAGCGCTGACTTACTCAAACAACGTTATAATTAAATAAAAACTCGTTCTTTAGAAACTGATTTAATTATTTATTATTATTTCCTCACATTCCTTAATGGAAAAATCAAATAATATTCTCCTCTCAAGAGGCGAGTAAACAAGAATATTTTATGCAAAATGAAGAACAATACGGCGAATAATTCTGCAAAAATATTTAATTTGGGTTATGAGAGCAGTCTTTTAGTAAATCAGCGTTATGTGTGTATCTTTTTTTTTGCGACAACGAATAACTGCTCTAAAATTTTTCTTCTTTTCGATTCTTAAAATTCCAGCATAAACCGAATTTGTGTTTCGCGAACCTTGTTTTTCTTTCCAATATGGTTTGTGGCAAATTGAAATTCAAACAAACGTTTTTCCTGTGACTTTAACAAATCCACACCAGTCTCTTTAAAATGACATTTGCAAACTAAAGAGTCACTTGCGGCTTCTCTGTAACTGTCAATTTAACAAAAATGGCGTAATTACAAATGCTGCCAATAATTGTTATTATGCATTTTATTTGTTAAATATTTTGCATAATAATCAATATTGCAACTGCCCCTGATATCCCGCTTAAGTACTTCATTAAATGGACAATAGTTGAATTAATATTTCACCATTGACTTGTATTATACGCGTTTGTAATATTTGCTGTTGTGTTTTATTGTAATTTTTATTTTCATTTTTAAAAGGTGCGAATTTCATTAAATAAAATAAAACTACAAATAAAACGAAAAAAAAACGATTTCATTAAAGTCCATTATAATTTTCTTTTCTTGTCATGAATGCAAATTCTAGTCGTTTAAAAAAAGTGGGCATTAGAAAGGGTATTTAAAAAAGAAATGTATTTTGTACAATTATTTAATTATGACAAGCTATAATCACAGTATCGCATAATGAAAACACATATCGTTGATTTATTGCAAAATAGTCATAACTCGAAAGAAACTTGTTATTGTAAACGAAACAAAAATTAAAAAACATTCTCAAGGGATGAAAAATGACACGACAAATAATTCTGCAGTCTCAACGCAAAAAACCACGATGTTTGAGATAATAAAGAGCGGTTTGTTAAGTTTTATGGTGACCATAATATGATTGAAAATTACCATATAATAATGGTGTGTTTCAGCTGTAGCCTTGTTATTGCGGTTGCAATACGTCAACCGAAATCGATTGCTTTTCTAAATAAATAAAATAATATTATGAATGAATGAATCGTGATATTTTGAACGATTTTTTCGGGATTTTGTAAATGTTTTTTTTCGAGAAATCATTAATTATAGTTTGCTGTAGCGATTCGCAAACATACGTATACAGTCGTGCTCATATAATTAAGGACACATACAGTTAAGCACCAAAGTTTATTAAAAATGAAAATTTGATTAATTGTAACAAATATTATTGTAACGAAATTAAAGAAACTTAAGTTCAATTCAAAGTAACATCTTATTTTTCGTATAAATTCAAATAAATAAAAAAATATTGTCTTTTATATGGTTTTACTTCAATATGTCGTGCTCATGCAATTAAGGCCCTTGAGAAAAAAGATAGTTTTCGTATTTATATGGAAAACCTCTATTTTTTATATTAAACAAACACAAACTGCAATCCACAATGCTGCAGTAAAAAATTTAACCGTTTTTAGCGACGCAAATCGAAATCAAAACGACGGAAATCGGGGTCAAAACGACGCAACTCGAAGCGACGCAACTTGAAATTGCAACGACGCAAATCGAATTTTTCCAGTTTTTAAAAAGCGACGCAAATCGAAACGACGCAAATTGGGACGGCGCAAGTCGGGGCTCTAGCGTATGTGTATAATTTTCGGTCTTTTCGCTACTAAAGGGTCTTTTACACTATCATACAAGTCTTAAGATTTTCATTGGATTTTCGGTGAAAGAAATCTAACGAGATTTGTTGCGACTGTCAGAAAATCTAACGTAAAATTACATTTTGTTTTCACACTATCAGATCTCAAGTAAAATAAAATATATTAGTAGAAAATAAGCGGTGGCTGAACAGTTTCATGTAGCCGGCGAATGTGCCGGCCTTTTGAAATGTTTAGCAGTTAAAGTATATATATATACTATATTTATATCAAAGTACAACATCAAATAACAAAAAATTGCATTAATTTGGAGACATGTTGTGATGCACATTCCCATTTTTGAGCCTGTGTATGACAAAAAAAAAACCACGCTATCGGCGGCGAAACAATCGACTGTTCAATTTGCTTTTATGAAAATTCAACCCTGATTAAATGAAAAATCTTATCGTTTAGAAAAATTTCTAAAAATGCCTAAGTCTTATGGTATGTCAAATTTATTATCCTATTATTTGTAATTTTAATAACATTTTGCTTTCACACAATCACACTTGCACGTATTATTACAGTTTTTGACTACTCTTAATACAAATTGTTATAGAGTGAAAGGCCCTTAAAGAAATACATATTTTTATTATATATTTAAAAAACTGAGTGCTTTCAAGTTTTGAATTTTGAAGTCCATTCGAAGTTAATAGTTCTAGTTCTAGTCAAAAATTCAACATATAGAATGTTTTATTTAGTTTTACAAAATGAAAGCGATTTCCACCAATAAGCGAAATCTGCTGTTTCGCCATTTGCAATTTCAAGCGACATCCATCCGTGTTTTCGCAACACCCTTTGGATGCGTGTGCATGTGCATGCACATTTTTTGTTATTATTGTGATTATTTCTTCAATAAATGTTGTTGTAGCTTTGTTGTAATGTGTATGACCAAAGTACTTAATGTTGTAAAATATTAATTGAATGCACTCGCCGGCTCGATGGTTTGTTCCACAATGGTTCGTTTACCTTTATTTCGTTTTTGTCATCATTGGTAATCATTTTTATTATTATATGCATGTAGGTACATATGTATGTAGTTGTGTTTGCTGTTGAATTAAATTGTTGTAGGTATAACTATAGAAGTTGTTGTTGCTGTTGTTGTTGTTTTTGTTGGTAGTTATAATATGACAATGTACGAACGAACTCCACCAACGAACGAGCCAACCAACATAAATTGATAATAAACTGGTGGAAATGACATAAAAAATGAATTATGACAACGATCATGATGAAATGAATATTTAATGCATTTTATACAAACACTTAAGCACAAACACATATCCAAACATACATACATAAGTATCCATAGAAACATGTATGTATGTTTGTTTGCATGCACGAGTATGTATGTAGTTGTGTTAATGTTCAATAAAAATGAAATATAAAATACCAACATTTTATTGTTGTTTAATGAGTACTGCTTTTGGCCAACATACAGTGGCACATAAGACGTAAACAACGAGACCGTATTGAAACTCTTCCTTATTTGTGCAACCAAATTACTCAGGGTTGCAATATACGGTGGCTGAAAAAAATACATATTAAAATTTGAGACACACCGTTCCACCGTGCGAGCTGGTTGTGTACATAATTCTTGACGGTTGTTTTCGCATTAAATTAATGCCATATAAAGAATATAATGAATTAAAAGGTGATTAATACATTAAAATATTGAAATAATATTAAAATACATAAAAATATCAAAAAGAAAAAAAAGATACACATTTTCGTTATTGGTGTGTGCAAGTGTTGATGAAATAAGCATGAAATTTTCATTAAATTCATACGTTTATGTTTGTATGGTTGTATGAATGAGAAATTGACACAACACACTTTATCTCAGACTCTCTCAGGTGTCAATAAATAAGCAACAACAATACAAGTGACTGGCTATCTGCATATAAAAGAGGACTGACTGTATGATTACATTGCACATTATATAGACAGACAGACACTCTTGCATTCAGACAAATTACGCACATGCTTAAGCACTTGATATTTATAAAGGAAAATACTTAACGTTTGCATTTAAATTTATCACATTACTTTTTATGTAAAAGAGATATTTCATTAATAACAATTTAAAATTTTAAGAGAAATAATTTAATAACTGGTTTATGTCATTATTTATCAGGAATTCAAAAGCTTAAACTTTGTATAATTTGTAAGCCGACATATTTAGATTGAAATTTACATTTTAGCGTGTTTGTATGATTGAGTCTATGTTGTAAATCGCTTTTATTGGCCTGATAAAACATATTGTATTTGTAATTTGTATGTGGTTGTGTTTGTTATAAGTATGATGCAATTTGTTTCCGTGATGCCAGTTTAGCCTTTTCGGGGCCAGATTTAGCCTCTCTTCTTGTTTTGTATTTTAGCCTCGAAATTTACGTTTAGATTTTAGCCTCAAAAAGAATACATTTTTTCCAAATTTTTATTTTCTGATGAGCCCATAAAATGATTTTGAAACATATTAAAAAATTAATCCAATGTACATATTTATTAAGTAAGTACCAGTGAACGACAAAGGTATACAAATTTCAATACATAGCACATATCGATATTCAAAAGTGTAGGATTATTAAAATGTAGGGGCACAAACAAATATGTTCACAGAAAGCTATAACTACCAATGGGTTACAATATAAATAAGTGCGCATATCGAGAGGTGTAGCATAAATAAATAAAAAATGCTTTTTGTATTGCTAGGAATACGTACAAATATAGATATGTATCGATGGGTATCCATAAATATGACTATAAGAGACAATGTTGTAGCGTTTGAAAAAAATTGTTTGCAGAACTATAACAAAAAGTAACAATTTGCTTTCAACTTATATTTGTTTTAGGCAAAAATTGCACTTCTTTATTTAGTATTATCTTTTTGAGTAAAAATAATTTTTGCATAAAAACAAGGTCAGTGAAATTCATACATATTGGATCAATATTCTGTGTTCATATTTAAAATCTTAAAAATTCAATGAAGCAATAAATCATATCGCAATAATCGCGAAAGTTCGACAAATTTTCCAAAATTTTTAAAAGCCGTAAATGATGAAACCTCGCAATAACTTCCAATCACCAGGAAAATTAAAATGTATAATATCATTTAAAAGTCGATGAAAACAAAAAACGCGAAATTCCGCGAAAAATTTCAAAGTTTTAAAAAAGCCGTAAAATCTTCTAAAAAGACTTAAAAATTTAAGGAATGTGAAAATTTTGCAAATTATGCAATTTTTGGTGGTTTTTGGAAATTTTTGCAAGCAGCTTACCTTTTTTCGTTTCGTTCGCTTTTTATTAAAGGATCTTCATCCATTTCCCTATTCTTAAAAATGTTTGCAAAAATTTGCTTCAAAGTAAAATTGTGTACTTTTCAAGTTAATGTGAATTTTTTATTTTTAATACAATTTTATTTTGCTTAAAAATGTTTCATAATAATTACGAAATAAAATCCATAATACAACTACAGACAAAATTTCTGGCAATCGTTTCGTCGTTGTGTATCGTTTGTCGTTCTCTGGTAAATACACTGAAGACAATATTACATTGATTGAAATCCGATGGCGAAAGCTTTTAAGTTAGAAATGAACAAATGTTGAGTCAACGCTTGAGTTTTGGTTGGAGGTGTGACAATTGAAAAATACGCTGCATGAAAATCCATTTCTTGATTTGGTTAATCTAACATTTAGCCATCTAGTATTAATTAAACTTCAGTAACGCTGAGCATGAAATAAGTTTTAATACATACAATGAAAATAATTAACACTAAAAACCAAATTTTACTATTTAACTAATTAACTATATTAATTTTAATAAATTTGCTTAATTTTTTATACATTCGATGTTCTTTAAAAATGTTACTGAAACGTTGTCATGATTTCGCAGTTACCGATGATTTAATAAAATTATTAGACTTTCGTGATATTTATGCAAATGATAATTCCAATTTTAGTCGCGAATTAATTTAATTAATTTTTGTCAGTCAGTTTAGAATAAGTAAAAATTAAAGAAAAAAATCTTTAAAATATGTGCTACTTATTACTCAATTGTGTGAATAAATTCAGAATTTATAGAACGATTTTAATAACCTTTAGCTCATTTTATTTGTTATATACGAAGTTATCACAATTAACAATAATATTTAAAATATTCTTCTTTTATTGAGTGTTTTAAACAATTTTTGTTTTTTTTTAGAATAATTTTATTTTTTTATAAAATTTTCTGAATGTCTCCGAAACTATAAGACTAAATACAACATGTGCAATAAAATTGGATTGGCTGATGAATCAGAAGATTTCTATTCTGAAGTTTGTTTATTTTTGCGTTTTTTACGTTACTGTTTTTATACTCGCATATACACATTTTAATGTAAATATTTCGAGCTCAAAGTATAAATTAATTCCCATAATAATATTACGCAAATGGATTTAATTAAGTAAATAAATATATACATGTACATATTTCCTTTTACATAATATTATTTAATTTTTAAAGATACGTGGGATGAGATTATTATAATTATTACGACCTTTTGATTAAGTTAGAATTTATAAATTAACAAATAACAAAAAGCTTGATTATATTCAATATTTTGCAAATTTTGTTAAGAAGAAAAAACTTTTATATTGTTTGCAGAATTTTTACAAATAAATGTTAAAAATTCCGCAACAATCTGAGAAATATCGAATTTTGATTTGTTATTTGTTAATTTATAAGCTTGAAAATTTATATTACAGATCTGTGGGATTTTCCAGGATAAGATATTTTGGGTAATGAAAAATAGCAAATTGGGGATAAGGTATAAAATAAAATTAGGAACTCTGTTCAAAAGAAGTACATATCTGATTTCTATGTTAAATATTGATGTATATGAATTTAAAAATATGCAGTTTTCTATTAGTTGAAGGTTTTTTAGCTAGTCTTATGCATGGATTTCATTGGTGCTAATGCCAAATCATCAAAAGACCTTAAGCCATATTTTTTAAATGTTTCAAAGCTCTTATCTTATACAAAAACTTTTAAAAAACCAATCATAATTTTAAAAATTACTATATTATAAATAAGCATAGTAGGCTTTGAAACTTATTCAAAAATCCCAACAAACAAATTATATTGGTCGCGTTCATAAAACGTAACTGTTGCGCAACCGTTGAGTGTTTGTCTTAGGAACGCAGAGTTGAGTAGCTCCGCTCCTCACAACAGTTGAGTATTTGCTGCCATTTTTTCCATCATAAATTTTTCTCGCTACATTTATGCAACATGTTGTGTTTAGCTCCGCAGCTGATCAAGAGAGTTGTGCGCTTTTATATTATAATGCAATGCCGTTTTTTAGGTGGCGACTACAAATTAATTTGTTAAATTTTTCATTCCAAATGCTATAAAGTGACGAAAACAAAGAAATAAAATTAAAATACTAATTTCATTAAATAGACGTTTGTTTATTATGGTGTCTATTTGTATTAATTACCAAATTAGTGAATATTAAATTTGTGGTGCAGATTTTACATTAAATTGGAAAAGTGCTGCCAAGAAAAACTTGATTTCAAATTCTGTGTTGTCCATACTTTTTAGTATAAGCCAAATTAATCAATATTGCAAATTTAAATTATTTCTTTTGCAGCATTTTTATTTCTTTTCAATTGTTGACATTAAACAGCTGTTCATTATCCAATTATTCATCATGCCGTTTCTAAGACGTAACTGTTGAGCTCAACAGTTTACAACAGTTTCACAAAAGTTGAGCTCAACAGCTACGTCTTATGAACGCGACCATTATTCGATATGAATCTATTTTATTTTCTTTACAACCTTTATGCAATTAAACAAAAGTTTTTTGAAAATATTTAACATGTTTTATTTATTTTTTTTAATAATAGTAAATATAACGTTTTAAGCCATTTATTAGATTTTTTTTGGCGATTTAGCTTTTCTGACTTTTTAAAAAATTCGATTTAGTTTCTTTTTTCTCCAGATCCTGGCAACACTAGAAAAATAAGGAATAGTCTAATGTACGAGTACATACAATTGTACGTATTATTGTTTTTATTTTTTTCTATGAAACAGTGTAAATTTAAGGAGAAAAACTAATTAAACCGCTGCTGAAAGTTATTCCCACTCCTTAATACACTTACAAATTAATTTTTTCAGCAAATAATAAGGCAAACATTTCAAAGAAACAAAATAACGAGCGAACACGTCTACAATTATATAGCAGCAATTCTCATTAAAATGAAGAAAAAAAAACAGGCAACAAAACTCAAATATGAGCACAATTTTCCTTTAAAAAAAAATGAAAAATAAAAAAACATTAATTAGCATAACAAACCGAATTACATTTAGCAATTATCCTTGTAAAATAAAAAGTTTATGCTCATTCATTTTTATGTTGGTTGGTAATTGTTGCTAAATAATTTATTAAAAGCTCCAAAAAACGCAACAACAACAACAACCAAAAAAAACTTGTAAATACATATACATATTTATGTTTATGTATGTATATGTATTAAATGAATATGTTGGTATGTATGTATGCATGTGTGTGTAAGTGTGTGAGTGTGTGTATTCATGGGCGTATTTAGTGTTAGCGTGATCTAATTCATATTGTTCCACATCATTCAAAAGCAGCATAAAAAATTAATCTAACATCTATTATTTTTTTGTTCTTACTTCATTCTTCTTCCTTCCTTCCTCTATTTTAGATTTTGGTGTTTTACTTTTTGATTTTTTTTTTGGGATTTTTCTTTCAATTGTGTTGAATAGACGCTTCGGATGTTTAGTAACCATTAATCTTAAATATCTTTACATTGTTCGTAGTATTTTATAGTCCAGCTAAATTAATACTAAAAACTATAACTATGATTACGATTACAACTTAAAATGTAATGGGTACATAAATTTTCTCACACACAACTTTTTATTTACTCACATATATTACGAGTACCTACAAATATCTCTAGATATGTGTGTATGTATGTAAGTACGTACTACATGTATCTGCAACATACTGTAGAGCTGTAGGACAAAATATTTGCACAAAAACTTGCAAATTATAAACTCAGAGTGGACTCTACGAAATAATGTACAACGAAATAATTCGCTAAACAAAATTAAATAAACCTCAAAAGTTTCCCTACATTCTGGGAGTTCTTGCATTATGAAGTAAAAACCAATCTTTGACACCTGTACAGGGCGTTCCAATGAGATGCTTCATATTCAATAGGCCGCCATTGTAACAGTTGTCATGTCATGCCTCAACCTGTATCTACTTGATAGATGACATGTAAAATCTACGCCATTATTAAAAATGGTAGGATACACGATCCAACAACTCAATGAAATTACAGTGCAACTTCGAATATCCGGACAGATAAAGTTTTAGGCTCGGTCGGATTAACAAGTAGTCCGGACTAAATATTGAAATAGTCAATTAAATATGTACATATGCTATAAATTTTTGATAAATTATTTTGCATTGTACTTTACGTTTTCTATTAAATTTTGATCGATAGGCTGTAAGATTGCCATACAATTTTGTGGTAAAAACTAAAATTTAAAATTTGGGTCAAAATTAATTTCATCCGCTTTGGGATGTGAAGGAGCATTATCTAATTAATATCAACAATATTTTGAGTGGTCTGTTAACCTGTTTTATGTGCTGTTCATAGAAACCGAACAATAGAATTTAATAATCAATTTGTATGAGAAGCAGTCAGTTTATTCGAGTTGTTTCCACACATATTTTCTGCTCAAGTCGATTGCTTGGATTCTACGAACAGCACATTAGAAACCCTTTAATTTCTGGAATAAAATGGTTTTTGAGCCAGTCGAAAAAAAGGACATTGACATTCATCCTTTATTAGTTGCTTTATATACCACTGCAATCTTATAACCTTTAAACGCTCTTGGATTAGCAGATTTGCCAATAACCAACGGAGGCAGCATTTTAGTATGGCATAAATGTCACACGATCTTTAGAAATTTTTCTCCCTAAGGCTCACTTTTCCTTTGTATGCACCCATGTGTTACCAGGCAATAGTCTTGAGGAATCAGCAGATGCGTCTGCATTACAAGCAACAATGTCAGCAAACGTTTTATTCAAAGGCTCTACGACGCTCTCATCGGTAGAAACTTTTTCACCATAAATTTTTAGATAACGAATACCATGCCCTACCCTGGAAATGCCCATATGTAATTCCTAATTTCATGTATAATTTTGGCATGATGCATGTGTAGTTTAACATTTCGTTGGTGGCAACAAATGGTCTGACGAAATCATTTTACATTTTTGAAAATGAGGCTGTGGAGCGACTGTTGCGGTGATTAATGATTTTGTATGCCGGGATTTGTAAGATATTGATGTGGTCAACGTTTATTTTCAGTAAGACGACGCTACGTGGCATACAAGTAACGATACACTATCTGTCTTTTGCGTGAAAAGTTTCCTGACCATGTGTTTTCTCGAAGAGGCGATCATAATTGGCCACCGAGATCTTGCGATTTAATACCCTTATACTTTTTCCTTTAGGCCTACGTGAAAGATAAGGTATGTACGAGTATATGCCAATGGCCCACAACCAATTCAAGACCTCAAAGATTATTTGTATGGGGCACTTCCATAACAACTACGACTCGTACTTACAAAGCTAAAATTTGGTATACAGGTAGGCCTTGGTGAGAAGACAATAAGAAAATCCTGAATAAGGGAATTTTTTATTTGTGGC
Organism: Gymnocheta viridis; assembly: GCA_956483585.1. NCBI lineage: Eukaryota > Metazoa > Arthropoda > Insecta > Diptera > Tachinidae > Gymnocheta > Gymnocheta viridis. Next base: position 140,290,704 of record OY101440.1, read on the forward strand.
GAATAGGATGCACCTTATTTGTTTGTGGCCCTTAAAGTAACTGAAATTTATTATAGAGGTGGGTCTTAGGGAATATATATTCAGAAAAATCGAAAAATTAAATCTTTACTTCTATGAAGACTAGAATGCCCCTCCTGAAATAATAACCGGGAAAATCTCTAACAGAATCACTCTTTAGATCCTTGTTATTTGTGATGTACAGTGTTATTGAAAAGCCGACCATTTGCATGAATTTATTTGCTAATAACTCAATTCAATCACACCACTGTGCCGTGGTCAATTACGGCATAAACTTACATTAATTTGTACACGAAGAAAGTAAAAGATGATAATAGTTTGAGAGTATAATTGCAAATAAACAACAACAACAACAACAACAACAGCAACAATAGCATCAAAAAAAGTAATAACAATAAAATATGTCAGCGTGTTTGTAAAAGTGGACTTACAGAAAAAAAAACTAAAGCAAAACTAAAAGAAGAGACTCTTGTTTCATTATAATAAAATGTTTAACCAAACTACAGTTATTGTTAAAGTGAATGTTTGTGTGTGTGTGTGTGTGTGTGCACAAGTATCCTTCGTAAAAATGCCTCAAACAAAGAAAAAGTGTAAATGAAAAAAAAACGAAATACTTATTTTCCTATTAACAATTTTTACATGTGTTTATTGTTGTTGTTGCTGGTTTTTTTCTCCCTTTGTGGTCTTCATGTTTATATTTGCGGTTAAATATCCATTTTATAACTATCAGGTAAATACACCTAACTCTGTTTTTACGCGAATTCGATCTAAAACGATTCCAGACAAATATATTTCAATACATATTTCATTCTTGCTTTAAGAGATTTGATTTGATTTAATGTGATCTAAAACTGTGGAAAATACGAGGAAGAAATTTTGTAATATGGACTGTGTCAAACGTGCTGGATTAGCGCTGGAACAAAATAAAAAGAATTAACGTTGCATGTTGGAATGAATGTTGAGTTAAAAATTGCAACTCGTTGCCTTCTAACACGGTTGAGTATTCCAACATAACAATAGCTCATGATGTTGAAGGAGAAGGCTTTGATGCTTTATCGTCTGCAGATATTCATGAATTATTATTAAATAAGTTACTTAGCAATGATGAAATCGTTTTTTTTTTGCTGATGATGATAAAGAGGTTCCTACCCTCACAGCATCCATAGTTATTAAAGAAGTACTTCAAGTGGCAGCTAAATGGGCCAATCATTTTTGCAAGCAAAATCCTAATGAGAAAAGAACCGCAAAATTTCAACGTGATGTGAAACAGTCTTCTCAAAACTGGATGTCAACAATTGATAAAAGAATTTGTGACTAAAATTTCTGAATCTTCACCATCAATTGAGTGTGCTTCTGAAAATATTTCTAGTTATGAAGGTGATGTCTATGGTAAACGGAAAGTGATACTGATTAAAAATTAATTTTTACATGTTTTTAAATTCTATAAGTTTTTTGATTTCTGTTTTCTAACCCAACAGCCACACGATCAAGTTTTTCCTTCAGGTTTTCACACATCGTCACCTAAAATGCAAAACAACGTATCATCAACGAAATTATAATTTAAGTTTTTTATTGATTACGATTTACTACATCATATTACATATGTGTGCAAAATTTCAAGCTTCTGTTAACAAAAACAAAAAAGCTATGACCCAAATTTAAGATAACGTATCATAAAATGAATGATTTTATTAATCAAAAAAACGTATCATCATCAGTGTTGTCAACTATTTACAGCTGTCCTTTTGCTCAAAATTCGCTAGAAAGCGCTAAAGACCGTGAAAATATGCTTTCAATATCTCAAACAGTTTCCATATTATACCGTTTTTTGTTTCTCCTGTAAACTTTTGAAAAGTGATGTTACGTTATTTTGCATTTTATATGACGACATACTGCTTGTTAAAATTAATTTGAATTGATAGCTATGATGTAGGCTGCACGCAACTTTAAAGCAATTTCGTTTTTCAAGATGTCATCGTCAAAGGAAAACTGCTTCAATCTTTGCTCTTTAAATCGCATAATATCATATTAAATTTATTACTTTTATTCACAAACATATTTTATTATCAGCCCAATTATGAATAGAAATTCCGCGGGAGATTTCTCGAATTTCCCAAAAAGGGGCTGTTCACATTTTTTTCAGGGTGCTTACTTAAATATTTTATTAATCTTCTTTCTTCTCCTGCAAAATCCAAAAAGTGTAGTTACATGGTTTTACGTTTTATATGACGATATGAAGATATCTATATGCAAAGTAGTAAAATGCCCTTTGAAATCTAGTCGTATATGTATGTATGAAGTTACATACATAAATATCTCCTTCAACACACAACAATAAAGTAATATTTTTCATTAATGCACTAAATTAATAACAGTTCTTAATTCAAACATTTCTCAAACAGCCTTCGATGCATATCACCTAAACTCAACAGTTCTCAGACCCCTTACGTAATATTCTACAATGTAGGATCTACATACATTTATTAAAATATGTACTTATGTATGTATGAAACTACACGTACTTATGTACAAGTAATATTAATATTAAGTGCTTTTGTTGCATGTAGAATGTATCTATATCTATTGACTCCTTTACATCACATTTGTAGTAAAGTTAAAAAGTAGCACTTTTCGTCTGTTTTCTCCCATGGACGAGTGACTCTTTACTGTGCATTGTAACGGAAAAGGAAAACACATTCTTATACACACTAGCAAAAATACACATTAACACACACACACGTACACATCCCATTCACTCAGAACACTTTTTAGTCCGTAACACATCATCATCGTTGTACGAAATAAATTGAAGATAAACATGCAAACATAAATTTTCACCCTGTCAGGTGGCCGCTTGGTCGGTTATGGTCTCAATATTTTTTCTTTTTTTTCTTCTTTAGTTTTCATTTCGTTTCTACCAGTTGGACGGCTGAATTTTTGATCATTTTATATATAAAAGTGCTAGAAAAATTGTGCCCATTTCGTAACGATGGCTGAAACTAAATATTTTAGCAACTTCCAGGTTATTTGTAGTCGTAAAATATTTAAGCATCGTCCAAAGTTAATAATAATTATTTATTTATATGCACATATGTATGCATGTGTTTTGTGTGTGTGTGTGCGTCTACTATAAATATTACTTATGTATGTGTTCTACTTATTTCTGTTTTGTTTTTGCTAATTTATGTATTTTTTATTAAAAAATAAAAAATAAAGAACTACAAGAGTATTAATTTCGGAAAAATATGAACTTTAAGCTTAAAATGTATAAACAGTTCACTCGCGATAACATGAATTAATTAAAAGCGGCGTTGTTCATATTTGGGAATTGTTGCTTTTTTCGAATTTTTATAAAAAAAAAATAAAAAATTTCAAGAGCATTACTTTCGGAAAAATATGAAACTTATATGGCATTTACACAACACCAAAATCTAGTACTTACGAGATTTCGAGCAAAATCTAGTTGATTTTGACTAGATTTCCCATACAAAAAAAATCTACTTCGTCACTAGATTTTGACAAAATTTACTCAAAATCTTGTAGTACTTAGTGATGCAACTATGGTTCTCCATAAATAGTACTGAAAAATACTACGCTGTTCAATAACACAATGTTTGTGTGTGGTGTGGTCGCCAGCTGAATGATGATTTTTGTATGGCGTTTGACATTTAAAATAAAAATTCCAATCAACTGTTTTTGCATGAATTCTTTAAAGGGTGTGCTTGCCAGCTGTCTCGCATTTGAGAGATAATTTTTTGTGTGGACTTTGATATTTGAAAATGAAAATTCCCATCAACTCTTTATGGCACCGATGCGAAATCTTGAAAAATGTCACGAATAACCTTGTGTAAAAAGTCTAGATTTTGATAGACATTTCAATTGAAATCTAATAGATTATAGTTTGGTGTAAATGCCATATTAAGCTTAAAATGTATAAACAGTTCACTCGCGATAATATGAACTAATTAAAAGCGGCGGTGTTCATATTTGTGAATTGGTCATCTTTTCGCATTCCCTTATTAAGCCTGGTACTCAGATCATCCATTTAAAAAAATTCATGCGAAATATTTGCAATGCTGTATTTGTACTCTGTTCATTTTGTGAAAACATACGAAATGTTTCTGGCAGCATTTTTTTCCAAGAAGATGAAAAAAATTACCCGGCAACACTGTATTGGGTACATAAAAAACTGACTAATATTTTTTCAATTATAAAATAAAAAAAATTAAATAAAACTTAATGTCTTTGATAGTGATTGTTTGTTCTTGGCACTTAAATAAATTGATTTTCTGCATTTGACTGTAACACTTTAGTTTCCTTCAAATAATAAGTACTCGTCTTTAAAAAAAAAATTGTGCTAAAATCACAACTCAACATCAGGAGTTATCGTTGTACGCTTTAATTGTGTTCAATACTCCTAAATAATGGCATCTTATAGAAAAGGTGACATTTACACCATAATGTAGGATTGACCATTAATCACACGCTCACACAAATAGTACGAGTATTTACAAGTTTAACACATAAATAATCACTTTTACACAATTGCGTAACGACCGTCAGTCACAATTTCCACAGACATTCATTTATTTATGGAACAATCATAAATTTTAAATGTTGAGCGATCGTTGCTCTACTCCAAAGTCAACCATAAACTATTGACAGTTTATACGAGTATAAACGCTCGGACACTCGCTATTGGTATTAAGGATTAAAAAAATATTTATATAAAAAAGAAAAGCATTATGAACTCTCGAAATATGTGTGAGTGTTAAGTAATAAATTGGAAAATAAAAAATTTAATTCCAATTAATTTGTGTGAATATGTGTTACAATTTTCTTCTAACAAAACTGCAGCACAGTTTTCTTAAATTTATATACGAGTATTTATTTCTTTTCAAGGGGAGCAAAATCGTTCCATACATTTTTATCTGTCTGTTTAGTTAATAAATTTTGTTATAATTTTTTTTTATTTTATTTTTTAATTTTAATGGCGTTGAATTTTTCATTATAATTTTACATATTTTCGTATTCGTGCTTTTTTTTTGTTTTTGATTTATGCACGTCTTAAATGTTTTAAAAAAATATATTTTACTGCAGTTTAATGCGTTGAAATTTATACATGTGTCTTTATAATTTTTTATGTTGGCATTTAATATGTATGTATTTAAATGGAGAGGGGGGGGGGGCGAAAGAATTTATTAATTTTGTTTGTATATTAAACTTTTTTTTTTGAAATTAAAGGCGTGAAATTGTCACAGATCATCAGTTTGTTTCGTTGGTCGTTCAATGATTATTAAGTGTGTTTAAAATAAATATATATTTTTTTTAAATTTATTTTTGTTCTGCCTTCTTAAGATGCATAGTGTGAATTTTTTGTAGCAGCTTGAATGTTCGTTAATTAGATACAGTTGAACCTCGGTTATCCGGGCCTCTATTAACCGGCTACATCTATTAACCGGCATGCTCTCAGCTTTGTTCTACGACCTCTATTGTCCGCTTTTTTACCTTAATGATCCGTGCTTCTTTTTATACCTCTATTATCCATGCTTTACATCTATTATCCCTGCAACAAAAATTTTTCCAGCTTATTATTTAGACACAGAATTCAAATTCGCTAATTTCCATTTTTCGTATGGTTATTATAGTTCTCCAGGTATTTCAGACCCAAATATAATGCAGGTATATTGCATACAAGCTCATTTGATTAAATATCAATTAAAAGCAAAAAGGCAAACTACTTTAAAAAAACATATGAGGGCGGATTGATATTGAAGCTACCTAAGTAGGAAAAAACATTTTTTTTCAAAAACCATTTATTTCTCAACATAGTCTCCTTTTAGCTCAATACACTTAGTAAGACGATATTCCAACTTTTTTATACCATCTGAATAATACGATTTTGGGAGCCGCTCAAAATACGCGTTAGTTTCGGTAATCACATTTTTTCAAGTTTGAAAACAGGAAAAAGTCACTACGAGCTAAATCTGAACTATAAGATGGATGATCAACCAATTCGAAGTGTATTTCATGTAATTTTAGCATCGTATCTAATGCTGTGTGAATCGGTGCGTTGTCTTGAAGAAAGAGCACTTTTTTCTTCTTTAAATGTTGTCGTTTTTTCTTGATTGCATCAATCAATTGATCCAATAATGCACGATAATAGTCTCCTGTGATTGTGTATCCTTTTTGAAGATAATCGATGAGCAATATTCCGTGTGCATCCCAAAATACAGTGACCATAATCTTGCCAGCCGATTTCACTGTCTTCGCCTTCTTCGGAGCACTTCCGCCAGCTTCCACCCATTGTTTCGATTATTTTTGGTTTCAGGTGTTTAGTGGTGGACCCATGTTTCATCAACAGTTATTAATTGACGCCATAAATCAACAGGATTACGCTTTATCATGTCCAAACACCACTGTTAAAAGGTCTGTCGCACTCGTTTTTGTTCGACACTGAGCAAACGCGGCACCCATCTTGCCGATAGCTTTTTCATATGCAAATGTTCATGCAAAATGTTGAACACACGTTCATCTGATATGTTTACCATTTCAACAATCTCACGTAACTTGACTCGGCGATCATTTATAACGATATCGAGGATTTTCTTGATATTTTCTTCAGTAACCGCCTCTTTTGGCCTTCCTGTTGATGGTATTGTTGCAGTGCTTGTTCTGCCGCGTTTAAATTCAGCAATCCAATATTTTACCATGTAATCTGACGGAGCAGACTCACCGTAATGTTTATCGAGCTTTTCTTTTTTCTCTTTCGCCGTTTTCCCTTTCAAATAATAGTGTTTCATCACTGCACGAAATTCACTTTTTTCCATTTTTCAAGAAACACAAAAGTTGCTGACTTCAAACGACTACAACAAAAAAACTAATCGATGAATTTGGGTGAAATTTTAGCAGCTGACGTTTGACAGATCGCAATTTCTAAAAAAAAGTTTTTGTGTTTGTGCTGCCATCTAGCGCTATTTAGCTTCAATATCAATCCGCCCTCGTGTTAAGTAAATGAATCTTTGTATTACAAATAAAAATGTAGTATATACGGATATACTTATGACACTTGTTCACTAAAATTTCATGTTTTCATAAAAATTATACGGACTTTTTGCTAAGCATGGTCCCGTGCAAGCCGGATAATCGAGGTTCAACTGTATTTGATTTTATAAATTTTTTGTAGAGTTACATTAAGCAGTAGTTAAATTTATCAAATAAATTAAATAGTTTAGTCTTTGATGTAACAACTGTGAGCTTTAATAAATATTGTACGAGTAGTTGCAAACAAATGAGTCACAGAAAAAAAGTGTTTTTGTTAATTTAAAATAAATTCTATTAATTCAGGTGTAAAAATTTAATTGATAGTGCATTCAATTTGTTTACTATCGCAAATTTAAAAAATAAAAATTTTTAATTAAAATTTTATTTTATGTTTTTCTATGTGAGACAGACAGCTTTTTGTATTTTCCAAAAACTTTCTTGAAGTCCAAACTTTATATTTTAATATTTTAAATTCTTAGCTTTCTGTTGAGTAGGGGAGGGGGTACGAAATATATTTAATGCTTAACTTAAAGCTTATCTGTCATAAAGCAACAATTTTTGTTTTCTTTATACAAAAACAACCCCTGTTAAAAAACATTCTTACACAGATGTAAGAAAACTGAAAAAAAACTTTGGTGTTGGGTGGGGGGGAAACAATATACGAATACCAATCAAAATTTTTTTACACGTTTCTTGGAAAAGAAAAACTTCAAGTATATTTTTCATTTGTCTTTAAAATAACGAGGAGTATTTTTATTTTCTTCCTTTTTTGTAGTTATTTATATTTAATGTCTTTCTACTTTTTGTTTTTGGTTGGCTCTATTTTCTTAACACTCTGAAATTGTGTTTTCTTTATTTTAGAATTCAGAACACGCCACAACATCTTTGGAAGGAACAACAGCTACAGCAACAGCAACGATGACGGCAACACAAATGAGGGCGACATTAATATATTTAGCGCCTTTTTTGCAACCGTGTAAGAATGTTGTAACATCCACAGTTCCAACAAAGACACGAGCCCAGTCAATGCCACAACAGTGTTTGAGTAATGAACAAGATACTGTAACAACAAGAACAACGACAACGGGAAAAATAACAGCAACAGCAGTTGTACTACAGCAACAGACACATGTGGCCCGTAGTCGTCTAAATAGCAGTCGTAATAATCATAATAATGCTATAAATTCGAATAGCACCATCATTAACAACAACAACAATAACAACAACAACATTAGCAGACCTTGTTGCAGTACTACTCCCAGTACGAATCTGACAACAACGACTTTGAGTGGCAAAATGGAGTGTGTCTGTAAGACGAGCAGTTTGGGTAAATGTAGCAGTTGTAGTCATACTACGACCACTAGTACTGCAGCAAGTAGCAGCTGTTGTCATATTACTATGCAACAAACACAAAAAGATAAACAACAACAACAACAGCAGCATCAGCAGCAGCAGGGGGAATTACCAGCAGGATCTGAATACCAGAAAGAAAAACAGGTTAAGGAGCAAAATTTACAACAAAAGGATAAATATTATAAAAATTATGGAATGCCTGGCTTAGAGACGACCACAACAACGATAAATACAACAATGTTGTATTCCTCTAATAATAAAACAAAAGAACAGCAACAAAAACACCTTAAAGAAGACAAACCCTCGTCACCGTCATCGTCATCGTCATCATTGTTATCAACTTCATCATCATTGTCTACTTCAACGCTGAGTCCTCTATCAACCTCATTTGTAAACTATGCGAACAATCGTAGTACAAAATATTTACGTGAACGTGGTCGTAGAAATATTCTACAATTACAACAACAGCAACAACAAGAGCAGACTTTGAAACAACAAAAAACACATGGTTCCATAATAAAACAACAACTACAACCACTTATGCAGCAAACTGTGGGACATGAAGTACAAGAATTAACTGAACAACAACGAAACTTAACGTGTGGTCGTCGTCGTGGTCCTTCTTATACTACGAGGGACCGTCATGGCACCACAAACATTAAAAGTAACAACACGTCAGTGTTGTCAAGATGTCATTGTTTAAATTATAATCAACATTATAAAAATACTAATAATAACAGGAACAAAATTATGCTCAATAATGTCCAAGACATGCAGCAGCAAAAGAAACTGGTAAATAACCACATGAAAATCCTCATGTCCTCGACAAACTGTGATGGCCAGCTAAATAAAGAAGACTTAAATGAGACAGTGTATGATAATCACTCTGAAGCTGGATATATAGAAGAATATATTAATTTAAGATTAAGAAATAAGAATCAGGATGATGAGGAAAAGGTGGAAGAGGAACCACGCAAGAATTCCTATATTAATTATAACAGATTATTATTTTATAAAAATGCAAAAACTATAAATTCTAAATTTCAAACTCCCTCACCAACACCATCACAATCAACTTTATCTTCTATAACAACAACAACAACAACATCATCATCCTCATCATGGAATCCTTCGTATACAACGATATTAAATAAGGAATGTAGGTGCTTTAAACAATATAAACGTGATACTATTGGCAGCGAATGTAATTTAGAACAAAAGAATTTGGAAATAATTAGAGGAGGAGGAGCAGCAGAATCAGCAGCGGCATCATCATTGTCATCATCACCCAGTGATAATTATTGCATGATCAAATCAAGACAAGCGGATAGAGGTGTTGCATTAAGTTCTGCCACTTTAGGTGAATACTTGTGGCTTCTGCTGCCAAGACATTGGCTCGTGTCATTAGTTGGCCGTTCCATGTTAAACAAAACGGTTGCGGTTTCAAAATGGTTGTTTATGTGGCTGTTACTCATCATGCTGTCGACATCGGCTCACTGTTGGGCGGGACGCAATGATGGTAAGTGGCGTTACTTTTATAACATTTCACTCAATTAACTTAAAATTATGCGTGCAGAGTGCTGTAGGTGAAAAAGCATATCCTCCACAAAATTTCTCGTACTGCACATGGAAAAGGGTACACAACTCGAATAAAATCATTTTAGGGCATTAATTATGAAATTGAGGGATTTATTTATTAATTTCGGTTAACGGCATTAGCCGAACAATGTCATTTGCCAAACTCCAACACCGAACCCGAATGTTTAAAGGGTGTTTTTTTAAAAGATCACAAATTAAAATTAAAATATTTTTTTAATGTAAATGCAACTGGACGTATCGGAATGATTATTTTATAGCATTATAAGGTTTGCCAATAACACGCTGAATGTTTTCTTCCAAGTGTTCCAAAGTATCCCTAATGAAAATAATACAATGGGATTAGACCCCACACTCTTGTTGGCCAATTAACAAGAAGACTACGTAAAACTATATGTTCACGAAATGTTTTTTAAAGTTAAATGAATTAATTTCAACATTTTGCAAGCGTTGGAAACTAACTAACAGGGCAGATCTACCAGGTAGTAGCGATTCTACAACAATTCAAACTTTGTTGTAAAAATACCTGACTATAACTGTCAAAACTTATACAAAACAGGGTGGCACTTTTAGCACAGTTGAACCTCTAACAAATGTCAAATATCATATAAAGCTGTGGTGTTTGGCAGTTTGCCATCAGCCATGTTGTCATGAGTATATTATCAACACGAATTTATTTTTACACAACTGATATTTAATCAGGTAAATCAGCTGTGTTATTGCTACTACCTTGATGATCAGCCTTGCTAACTAACAAAGCAAGCTGTCAGATTGCTTATCAAACAACAGTGCTGCCACGTTACAGATGTGAATCTCTCAAAATAACATCCTCTATAATAAAAAACTTAAACTGGTTGAAAATCCTTAAAACTGAAAATGATTAAAAACAATCCATTTGTAATTCAAATATTTTTTCAAGAAACGAACAAAAGATTTAAAAGTGATTTAAAATCGTTAAAACTATGAAAAAACGTATACCCAACTAAACAAAAAAAAAAACTCAAATCGCAAACAAGAACCAGCAAATCTAAAATCTAGAAAATTTTCAAAATGTTTAGAGAAACAAATCTTGTGTTAATTTTATTTTACTTTTTTTTTAATATAAGCAAACTTGGAAAAACGTATAAATTTACGGTCGCATCTAACAAACATTTGCCCAAAGCATTTTTATTGCTTTTTCATGTAACAGATACGATCAGCTGGCACAACTACATTTACGATTCTACATTTACGGTCGGCTAAAGAGGCCTACAGTCACACCATCAAAATTTTTTTCAATTCTTATTCAAGATTTTTACACATACCGCTTGTCAAAATTCACAAAAACTGAAAGCTGTGAAGTAGGCTGCACTCAAATTTAAAGCAAATTTTTTAGCAAGATGCCATCAAGAAAACAACTTAAAATTATTTTTTCCCTACAATTATTAAAGGAAATAAACAAAATCATAGAAACAGAAAAAAACAAACAACAAATATTTTTTTAAATATTTGACTGTAATTTGAAACACTTTATGGAATGACAAGTTGTAAGCAAATTCTTGTCAAATTTTAAAAGTGTAAGTGTATTGGTAAGAAAAGTGAGAGAGAATTTAAAATTTTCATGAAAATTTGATCGTGTGACTACCAAGGCAACTTTTTTTATATATATATTATTTAATAAATATTTTTTAATAAAAGTAGCATTTTTCTAAAAGTGAACAATACGTCGCGAAAGCGACTTGGAAATATGTTAAAGAATTCATACGGAACAATTTTTAAAATGCGTTACGAACGTGGGCAAGGGATTGAACTGCTACAGTTAACTATTTTAAAAAGTATAAGTACAAGTATATTTAAAGAAGTCTCTTTTGAAAAATTTTCTCATTGCGAAAACTAGCCGCCTACAAAAAGAACTCAAAACTAGAGCTGCAAAACTATCGATAGTTCCCCATTCTCTAGTTCGTTATTAAACCATATATAGTATCAAATTCTTAGGGAATGATAGTTTTAACTTTTTATTGACTTCTCGTTTACTATATTAAAATTACCTTCTTTCGATATTATCGCTATCGGGGAAAAATATTGATTATTCATTACAAATAAAACTATCGATATTATTCGATAGTACCATTGATGGCTTTGCAGCTCTATTTAAAACAATATTTTCTTAAGTTTACTATTTTTAGGTGGCATATAAAACAAAATAGTGCACTTAAAACGAACCTTGTAGTTTTCAAAAAGTATTTTTTCCAAAAATACCTTTCGCCTGGTCTTAAGATATCGAAATCTTAAAACTATATAAATTCATGTTGACTTTCTTTAATAGAAATAAAATTTCTTAACATTCCCTTCGTCTAACGCCATAAGTCGCTTTCACGTTTGTCGTTGTCAGTCACATATGTGTAAAGCAAAAGTAACTGAATGAGGTTCTGTCATCGTAATGTCCCATAATAACAAACGAAATTTTTCATTTGAGTGCACGCGAGTTTAAAAATTAACACAATCGTGTGGGGTTGACTAAGGACTAATAATGAAGGCACATTGAGGGAAATTCATTAAAGAATGTCAAGCTTAACAACAACAATATAAAGAAAAGTTCTAGGTTAAATTTCACTACGCTTTCACACGTACATACATACATATGTACATATGTATGTATGTATATAATAGGATTACCAGGAAGAAAATCTGTAAAATTTCTAATTAAAACAAATAAATACGGAGAAATAATATTCTTATTGGTATAACATTACGTGAAACTACTTTTGTAAATACAGATCATTTTTCGTTTCAAAATGGTTACATTTGACAAAAGTAAAAAGTTTTCGTTTAAATATATGTACATACTACATATCGATGCTTTATTGCAACGTAGTCATATCTCAAAAAAGCGGGTTTTTTGAATTAAGAAAGCAGAATTATTCATTGTATCGTTCTTCATCTTGTGTGAAAAATTCATCCAAATATCTTATTTATTCACCTCTTGAAAGGAGAATACAGTAGTTTTCCGATTTAACGAACATTCGATATAATAAACAACGCATTTAACGAACACCCAAATTTTTATTTCTACGCTGTAAGGTACCTTATGTTACGACTCGGTTTAACGAGCAAATGTAAAACAAGACGATGAACAGAACGAAAATGATGAAGAGCTTGATGAAACTGAAATTCTAGAATCCAAAATAAAACATGAAGCACTTCGAAATTTGTATTAAATGGACTCAGCATAACAATATTAGCAGCACAAATTTAATGTTTTTGAGAGAGCTGCAAGAAGATGTAATTAAAAAAAATATCCATTCCAATAAGCAGACGGTGTTTATCCAATTTTTTAAATAAATTATTTTTGTATTACGGCGTTTTTATGAATTTTTTTCTTTCTTTATATATATTTTTAAAGAAAAATTTATTTTAAATTACTATACTTTTAATAAAATGAAAAAAAAACACTACATATGTATTTATAGTTATGAATTAAATAGACGACGCTATTAATATTTAATTTAGTACTGGATACCTACATATATCGAACAATTCGCTTTAACGAACAGGCCTGACAACAATTAGGTTCGTTAAATCGGAAAACTACTGTATTTTTTTATTTTTCCATTGACGAGAGAAAAAATTTAAAACTTTAAAATTGTTTTCTGAAGAACAGGATCTTTTGAGATATGACTACGTTGCAATGAAGTAGCGATATGTATGTATACATATTTATGTGTATGTATATGTTTTCGTGTGATGTACATTTTATTAATAAACAATTGTTGATAGAATTTCTACCGTTTTGTTTTGAAATTGAAATAAGACAATTTATGGAACAAATTTCAAAGTATAGTTAAAGAAACTCACGCACACAAACACACAGACACACACACATACGTCTGTCTCCCTCATGTAAGTTTAATTAAAGTTACAAAAAGTAAATAACCGACGACAAACCCTCCCTGATTAACATTTTGTTTGGTCAGCTGGTAAAATGCAATAAAAAACTAATAAAAATAAATTTAAATAATGACGTCACATTTAATTGTTAAATTTATGACAAGTAAATAAATAAACCTGCATACACATATACATACAATTATAATACACATACTTATGCATGTATGCACATTAGGGCGGCATTACGATGCATTGGGGGGGAATTAAATTTTAGATATTTGTTTTTTAATATTGATGACCATTCTTGTTTCTATTTTGTAATTTTCTCTTAATTGGGCTTTTAAGGTCATATTATATAAAAATAAAAGATTATTTATGTATTATATTTCATCTTACGTTGCGTTGTAAACTCCCAACTTCCTCGGGGATATTTTTTATTAAATATTTAATCTTAATTTTTGCTCATTTTGAGAGATAAATTTAATTTTGTTTTGCATACTTTAAAAATAAAATACAAAAAAAAAACAGAAAACTAAAAACAACGTCAACTGAGGAAGTTGGGAATCTCGAACGAAACGTAAGATGAAATATAAAATATAAATAATCTTTTATTTTTATATATTATGGAATATTGTCTCATGTCCAATTCTTTCTGACTAAAAAATGTTACGCACTTTAGCCAAAATAATAATCACTTTGGATTAAAAAAAAACCACTAACAACAAAATTGTTCGAAAAATAATCACATTAAATAGGTAAAGCTTTTTGACTACAAAAATATGATCTCATATATGTACCATTAAAAGTTTTTATATTAAATAAAATTAATTTTGTATGTAAATATATTTACATTACTGAAATATAAAATAAAATTAAAGAAATCAAATATAAGATAAAAAGCAATGTTACAAAAACTAGCACTTTTTTTGAACTGTAGAAGATTTTAGCACTTTGTTTTTGGCAATCTAGCACATTTAATATGTCTTACTCTGCAACCCTGGTGTTACTGTACTTTTAAAGTTTGAATGTTAAAAAAACAACAATTGTACGAATTTCGCCATCACTGGTACAATTGTAATAATGGTCAGTATATGCTCTCTGCCCCTCCCAATGCATGCATACATTATGCATACAAAAGTACAACAAAACAGTATTCACTAGTACGATATAATTAATAAAAAAAAGTAGAGTAAATACGAAACCAAAACAAACCACCTTGTTTGTAATCACCCAACATACGGTACATTCTTCAACACACAAACAAATTAACACACACACACACTTTTACCACATTGTTATTGTGAATGTGTGAATACGAAGGAACCTATGAATCTAGATTCTAGAAATGACTACAAAAGAATGGTGTGAACATAATGAATGAATAATCGCGTATAATAGTGTTTGGTCACCCTCCCTTCTTCACTTTTGTCAATTAAAATGTTCAAAACTAAATTTTGGTTTCTTAAGTTTCTTTCTTTATTTTTTTTTTGCTCGATTATTTTTTAACACAATTGTGTTAAACAATTTAAACACTCAAACTCTGTTGTATAAAAAATGTTTGTTCTCGTCGAAATAAAAAAGAAGTGACATTTAAATTTTTATTGCTTTTTTCCCTTCCGGTCGTAGTTTTTATGAAAGAGAGTGTTCTTTATACACATTTTTTGTTTGTTAATTTTTAAATAGGATTTTTTTGTATGCACCAACTTTGTGAAACTAAATTATTAAAGGTATTATTTTGTATGAAAGGGAAACTTATCATATTGGGTAGTAGGTCTTTAAGGTGGGGAGGGTGGAAGGTGTTCTAGTTTAACTAATACTCTTTAATTTCAGTACATACATAATTTTATTTTTTGTAACCACAATGTATTTGAAAATATGTTCTTAAAGAGAACTAAAACACTTGAAGGTCATTACTTCAAATTATTATTTTTTTTTTCCAAAATTTGTGTGCAGCGAAAAAGGCAAGATATGTATGTAGGTATGTACATATGTATTTTCATTGTTTGTTCGCATGAAAGCAAATTAAATTAAAATGCCACAAATCTCAATAATTCTTATTTGAAAACTGAAACCACAATTGTTATTTAAATTTTTTTCATATAATAAGAAGTACATACAACCATTGTATGATGTTTAATGCTTGTTACTTTTTTTATTTAAATATTTTTAGTGCCCACCAATTGTACGTTTCCTGCCCGCTGGGAGGGCTCTTGGTTCCTATCGGGCTATCAACAATCCATACACATTAAGGGTTCCCAATTTAGTTATAGGGGAAGATGTGCTGCTTCGGATGGTAACAAATATTTAATTGTGGACGAGTAAGTTTGATTTGTTTAAATTTCTTTACTTTGAATTTCAATGAAACTAAACTAACTAAATTACTAATCCGGTTTGTTACTGAAATTCTATTCAAATCAACATTTTCCGTTCTAAGGAAAATAAATATAGAATATATAAATAAGTCTTTTAGGTATTTGTAATTAATATGTGGGTATTTAAGAAATGATTTTGTTGTATTAGAGAAATTTTGAATTGCATTAAAATTAAAATACATACAAACACAGAATAAGATTATGTACCTATACCGTGCGTTCAAGTTTAGTATATCGTTAGCGGAAGTGCAGAATCATGCAATTGGCAAGAAATATAATAGTTCTTCGAAATTGCCCTAAAATTTTAAAATTCCTGGGGGGTTATTATGCATTTCGATTCGAAACGGAAATCATTCGAATTTACATTGTCTTTCGAAAGTGTTTTCTTTCGAATCGAAATACATAATAACCCTCCTGGACGTTATAAACGAAAAAAATGAAAAGACGTAACTGCAAACAAATATTTTAATTTTAAAGTATTTTCCTTGTCCAGTACAATGAAAGAAAGCGTAGTTACATAATTTAACAGTTAAGCTAACGCTGCACAGTGGAGCCGAATGTAAAAATAGTGGAAACAAATCTATATATTCTAAACTACTGATATTTGTTTTATTTTAAACACAAAATTTAGACACATGTATTATATCACAGGATAGCTAAAGAACGAACTGGTTCATTAAATACAAAAGAAAATTTCCTTCGAACATTTATATTGAGAATAATTTGTTTCTTTTTTTTAAATTTTAGTTCGAGAGAACTAATAAAGGTTCATTATATTTTATTTATATTTGGTAATCGTTTTTAAAATTCATAATTAATACTTGTGAGTTCTGTTAAAGGAAGATGCTTCTTACCGCACTATACACAGTGGCGAGCAAAAGTGCCAAAATGTTTACCAAATTCGGCATAAAACTGACAGAAATGTAACAAAAGCAACAGGAGTTTTGCAATAGTATAAACAATGGCAACAGAAAAAAATACAATCTTAGAAGTTAAACTCAAGATTTTTAAAATATATTGAAAGAAAACATAAAAAGAGGCAATCTTGCACCTTCTATAATTTTAGAAATGCAAAAGTCAAAATGTTTTGGTAAAAACGCTAAAAGTATTAAACAACAAATTTTTAAAAGCTGAAAACGGTCATCTTTGACAGTTTTCATTAAATATTGAAACTTGAATTTAGCTTGCAATCTTGAAAAAATAATTCTAGTTGTTTACAATTTTATGGGTTTTATTGTGTCTCAATTAACTTGAAAAAAATTTAATAACTTCCAATATTTACGTTTGACTTTTTATATTACTTTACTTCTTTTTTTTCTATCAAACAAACGAAAACATTAGAAAATAGTGAAAAACTTCTTAAAAAAAAGTAATTTAGTGACGTTAAAATTTAAATATGGATCGGGGTGAAGTTTTGTTTTACTAAAAACAATTAATAATATCTACCACAATCAATAATTTTGGTATTCATATTCCGAGCATAAAATTTTTAATACCACACATGAAGGAGGTGTAGCGATCTTAAAATCAAAATAAAGGATATTTTTCAATTGCCGCTCACTTCTGTTCAGTTGTAAGAAATTTTTAAATTCCATATTTTGAAATTGATCTTTAAAGTCACAAAAACCCATCATCCTTTTTAGTTACTCGGTAAAATTGTTCTAAAAAAATATGCCTATGAACTTTAAAAAATGTTGGACGTATGACCCACATTTAGTATTCAGTAGTGGTCGGAAATGATCAATTATTAAGCTAAACTTCTTATTATCATGCCTATAAAATCTTGAGGAAGGATTTCATGTTTTTGTAATACATTTTATAGAATGAAAAGTTTCAAAGGCTGCTGGAAAAATTATGATAAAAGGTCCGTTAATGTGTGTAAACAAGCTAATTTTCTTAAAAACAAATTATTATGCCGTAAGAAATATATAAATATATATATTTTAATATTATTTTAATGATGATGATATAATTTCTTTTGAAGTAATTGAAGTTATTGGAGGACGTAACACCTTTAGGTGCCTGTCAGTTAAACAACATTAACTATTTAACTGAATTATTTAATTTAATAGCACCGTGCAACAGAATTTTGGCCCCATGAATAATTCAAACTTAGGCGAATAGGAGGGATAGTTTATTTATTGTTAATTTTAGAGATCTGGTACTTTTGCTTGGTACTAAAATTGCTTGCTATTAGAATATTAATATTAAAACAAATATTTCAAATTTTTATCCTTGAAAAATATCGAGTCCAATAATTAATGGCGAAACTCATTATTCTTTTCTATTTGTTAGCGATTCTTTTTTTGAAGTTTGTGGTTGGTTGGTTTACTTGGCTGCCTTCTTCACGTAGGCTTTCAAGTAGAATCTATATGATTCCTTTTTGATTCCTTCATGACTCCTTTTTGAAGTTTATATTTTTAAAATTATTTTAACCTTTTTAACAACTTAAGCCAAATATAAAAAAGGCAGCTAAAAAATCCACAATTTAGAGCAAGGCATTTTTTACTTATGCACTTAGTTTAATACTCGTGAGAAGGATACAATGAAAACTACAAAATAAAAAACAAATAAAAAAATTTCTCATATGCCAAATGTTCCACTGTATGCAGTATTTTGCATCAGCCCGCAAACAAACATAATTGCGCAACTGCTCCCTTAAGTATAATAAGTTTAAAAAATTTTGGCTTAGCTGTTTTCATATACATACATATTTCCTCTAAATATTTACATAGCTCCACTGTGCAATGTTTAAAATAATTAACTACCGAAATAAAATACAATTATTTCTATACCAAAATTATATAAAAAAAATTGATCTTACAAAATTTTCTTAAAGTACACTTCAACTCTTCATTATTATTATTTTTTTTTCATACGACAAAACTTTTCTCTTGACCCACGTATTAATTAATTAATATTTTATATTATATTACAGTCTCATAAGTCTCATTTATCTATGTATGATATAAGTTTTTATTTTTTGTTTTCTCTTATTTTTGAATATCATTTAAAATCATTGAAAATACCTTTTAAATAAATTGCTAGTAAATAATTAATTAAAAGAAACACTATAAGTATGCAAATGTCCAGGTTGTTTGTAACAAACACAAACATACAAAAAATAAATAAGTAAGGAATTTAACTTGAAATTGAAAAATTATTCAAAACAAGTACGAGTATCAACAACATCCTTATTGCCCAAATACTTTTACTAGAACTACAGACAAATAACACATTCATGAAATTACAAATGAAAAAACCTTAAAAAAAACTACAAGAGATGCATCTTAAAAAATTAAATTTCAAATATTTATTAAAAAAAAATAAAAACATATAATAAACGTACTGCAAAGAAGAAAACAAAAAAATTAACTGAAAAAATGAGGTAAGCTGATGATGTTGAGAGTTTGGTGAAATATAAAAAATAAAATAGGAATAAAAAATAATACAAATATGTATGTAGGTACGAGTACATACAGTGAAAAGTGTAATGAATTGAAATGGACACAAATTCTCTGGAGTGCTATTCCAGATACCTATAAATTTAAACTCAGTTTAGCTATAGTTGTTTTACTTTAAACAGAACATACAAATATGTATGTATGTATAAAAGTATAATATAATACTTGCTTGTATAACAGTTACATACATAAAAAAGTACATTAAACTTTTCGTACTTAAATTGTAATCGAAAAGAAAAAAAATAAACAAAAAAATATATTTGCGAGTTAAAAGTAAAATCTACATATTTACTTACACACATACATACATGCATACACCGCAAGCACAAAAATGTATGGATTGTATGCATGAGTGTATGTGTGTGTACAATACAAAATGCAATAAAGAAGGAAGTTACAAATAAAATAAAATAAAAATAAATCGAGAAATATCTACCGCCTGTGTAGAGTTTGTTTAGAGGTTTAAACATCCCAGCCATGCATATTCTTCTTCATTAAAAAAAAATAAAACCGTGATTGGGTGCAGCAGTCGGTCGGTACAGCCAATAATGTTGTTGTAGTATTTGGTTTTTATTTTATACATATTGTTGTTGTTGTTCTTGTTTTTATTATTATTTTATTTTACTTAACTTTTTAGTTCATACATATTTATTTTATATTTTATAATAAATAACAGCATGATTCGGCTTGCAAAGCTAAAAAGAAAATAAAAGAATGACTTAACGGGATTCGGGTTACGTCCCTGTAATTTTAACCCGCTAATGCCAGTTTCTAAAATAATGGGATTCTGATATCAGCAAGTTTCTCACATAACTTTTCGTTTTTAAATTTAGATGCTTCTGGATTAATCATATTTTGTCCGCGAAATTAATCATGTGAAAAGGAATAATTTATTCTGACGAAATCATGCCTTTTATGCTTTCTTTCTGGTGTAATTATAGAGGTTTGGCCCAATTTTATTTTCGCAGAGTTTTTATTTCAATGTTATCAAACAAACAAAAAATTAAAAACCATTTTTGTCGAAAGTGGGATAATCAAGTTTTGAAAAGAAGCTTCTGAAATAATAAAAGTCAAGTATATCTGTAAAAAAAAATAAAATAAAGTTGTAATCGAGAAACTCAAAATCTCTTAAATTGGTGTTTCTTGATATCACGATATGCAACTGCACATTTTAGTTTTGTTTGCAAATGCACGTGTTTAACACAAATTTCTATAAAGATTATAAAAGAAAACTTTCAAGAGCTCTCAAAGATGTTGAAAATATCTTGCTGCCAGGACGGATCCAGCCCAAAAGACAGCAAAAGCTAAATTAGGCCCCAGTGATATGGAATCTTGTTTATCCATCGTTAACGGTTAACATGTGAGCTATTTAAAAATTAATAGAAACCGAATATGAGAGATAAAAATTCGACAGTAGTCTATTAAATAAAGTTTTTGCATTGAAAATACTCGTATAAAAATTCACGGAATTATCAAACTGCTCTCGTATTTAAGTTTAAGTGGGACACTCCCTGTAAACAAAAATAGAACACAAACTATCGTCCATTTTGTCGTTATACGACTTTAAAGAATATGATTTTTGCAAAGCTCTACTTGCGTACGTTATTCATCAATGATGTAAGGCATGAAAAATATAAATTTTCCTTAACATTTCTTATTTTCCTTAATGATTGTTGTGTGCTCGATTCCACGTTTGATTGAGTTTCCATCCATATGCATACATACTTTGATTTAATTTAAACGGAAACTCTTTAAACAAAAATCATTGAGCGCTTAACTGTAATCCTTACCCCGATTTTAAGTCATTTCCTTTAACTTTTTTCTTTATTTTATTTTTTTTTGATGTTGCTGTTGCTTTCATTATAGTTTTTCCTTTTTATATAAAAACTTTAGTTTTGTTTTTTAATGATGATGACTCTTTACCTCCGCTAACAACAACAATATGTATTTAATGATGGTTTATACCCATATAAATTTCAGTTCTCGGTTCTCAATTTATTTATTTTTTTCTTTCTTTCTTTCAATTTTTCAGTTTAATTTCTTTTATATGTGCATATAGTACATACATATCGTTAGCTTAATATTTAAAGGCCCTAAAGTATTTTTTTTTTCAAAATCGAGTGTTTAACCTACTATTTCGATAAGAGATCCTTGAATTTATTGAAATATGAAAAAAAAATGATTTTGAAAAATAAATAATTAGGGCCTTTCTATATTAAGGTAACGACGATATACATATGTATGGATGTAAATTATAAGTATGTATGTGTGCATACATATGTGCATACATACATATGAACTACAAATATTATAAATGAAGCCAAAAAATGGAGGAAAAATTAAAATTCCAAGTAAAAATCTTAAGAAGAGTTTGCGTGTTTTTCTCCACTTACCATTCAAAAATAAAGAAAAAGGAATAAATTTAATTTTTCAGTTTTATTTTTGTTATTTAAAAATATTCTTATTTTTAGGTTCATTCATTTCATTTTGTTAATACTTCAACGATTTTTGTAGGTTCTTTATAAAATGTTGGGGAAAATAAAAGAAATACAACTTTTCTAGTTTAACGTTTTTATAAGTATTTTTATTCGTTAAACTTTTTTTCAGTTTCAAACCTCATTTATGTTAGTTTTTCTTTATGTTTCAATGAATTACCCCACTTTATTTAAACTACTTTTTACTCCTGAAACATAAAATAAAATTTATTTATTTTATTATGTTGTTTTGAAAATAATAATGCCATTAAATAAATAGTATTTAATAAAGTATTATGATTTTATTCGAAGTTTATTTAAAGTGAATGTTTTATACAAATATTTTCTTAAGATTTAAGCTTTTTATTAAAAAAAGAAATAATAACAATAAATGCAGTTTAATTAATTTTAAGAGTTTTTATTTTGTTTGAAAATCATTTTTTACAATTGTGACTTTTTTAAGTTGTAGCTGAAATGTGTCTTCTTGTTTTTGACTTTAAATATCAATTAAATATTTTACACTTTGTATTTGTTGTATTATTTTCAATATATTTTTTGTAATTTTTACAAAAAATACTTACATACATATATGTCATTTCCCATTCCTCGACAATTAAAAAAAAATTTACTTGTTCATTCATATTTAGCTGCTATTTTTTCTTAAAACAAAAATGATTTTTTTCAAACAATTTTTTATTAAACGTATTTTTTGTCTTTTTTTGTTATTTTAACTATTTTCCTTATAAAATAAGGGCAATCCAATATACAATGCATAATTACAAAACAATTATTAATTGATTAATTCTTAAGAAAAAAAAATAATTAAAAAAACGATTTTTTGCAAAATATTTAAGTTTTAATTATTTTCCGTGCCATTGGAAAAGAACTCACTGTAGAATTATTCATTCAAGCAATGACAATTAAAAGTTTCACTCAGTTTGCAAACCGACATTTTTGTCAGAAATCTCGATTTGTCGATCACGGAGTTCTTACTTCCATATAAATTGTGTGTAGAAAAAACTTACAGAAATTCTGGTTGGTGTATTTGTTGAAGAAATTTCCATTTCCTAGTACGGAGTTCCAAAAGAAAACTACACGGAATGGTTGACTATAAGAGGTTTGTTATAACTACTATAAGTGGAGACTTTTTTCAATTCGTGCACAGACAATTGGTTACACATCGTTTTCTTTTGCTTTGTAATTAATTTGTAATTGGTTTCTTTGTCATATTTTACGAAAATAAATAATTATTTTTCTATGTAGAAATAAATGTAAATTTCAAAATGTGCATATTCGTAAGAACTACGTACCAGCCTTTCTGCCTGAATTTCCGGGTTGAGAATTTGTATTTATTTCTATACAGAAAAATAATCATCTAGATAGAATTGTGTGAATTGTTTCTTAACAAATTCACAAATGAAATTATTTTCTTAACTACCAACGCATACCAGAATTAAAAATTAAAAAACAAAAACATACATACATATGTATGTATGTATATTACCTGACAAACAACTGTTGTCTGT
Source organism: Gymnocheta viridis (assembly GCA_956483585.1). Lineage (NCBI taxonomy): Eukaryota > Metazoa > Arthropoda > Insecta > Diptera > Tachinidae > Gymnocheta > Gymnocheta viridis. The sequence continues at coordinate 140,314,418 of OY101440.1, forward strand.
AGATTAATTTTTGCTTCAACTTACAGAAAAAAGTCTCCAGTTATTGCTTTCACATCTCTGCAATAGACAATAAATGTAAAGAAAAATTCCTTATACTTTTCTGTTGGAGTCATTACTAGCAAACGGAAATTTATTTGAAAAATTCATTAACCTGTATTTCCACAAGTTTGTTTTAAGCGCAGTTCGTATGTGGAATGTGAAATTCAGACAGAAGTCACTGTCAGTCTTAAATCGAAATCAAAATATGGAGCACTTCATGTGTAGCGGACAAACTCATATTCCATTTTTTTCGACTTAAATATGTAGAAATCTTCATAATTACATACATTTGTGTAGATATCGTCCATTTACTAATACAATGTCGTAACGAGATTTTTAACTTAATGCACAATTATTTTTCGTATACTTTTTTAATCTTTTGTAAAAAATACATACAAATATCTCGTTTACTCACCTCTTGAGAACAGAATAGTTTCTTATTTTTCCTTAGAGTTGTGTGTAAATTAGTAACTAAGAGCTCGTTTTCTGAAAAACGATTTTTTTTGAAGTTATGACGTTGTTTGAGTAAATGAGTGTGCGTGTGTGCCTTCATTTAGATACGAAATATTTTACCAATCTTGTGTTGTTAACGAGAATTGTGCGCTACTTTCAGTTTTATTATCTAGTTTTGGAAAACTATGTACAAATAAATAACAATAAAAATTGGTTTATTAAGAATTGTGAATTAAACAAAATAAAGAAAGGTATTCACAATTCACATATTTAACAGTTTAAATATGGCGACAGTGCGACATCTTAAAATGTTCATTGTGAATGATACGCAATGCAGTATAATAAAGTATTAAAATAACTTTTATTCGACTGTTTTCGTCAGTCGAAATACATATTGTCGTATTGAAAATCACAAAAAACAAGAGACTTTTCAACTCATAAGTATGTACATACATAAAATTGTAACGTCGCAATATTAAGGCATACATACATATGTATGTACATATGTATATACATACATATTTTAAAACTTGTATTTAACAAGGTTGCCCTACCTTAACCCATACCCGACCAGCCAGTCCAGGTTGTTGCAGTTGCTGAAAAGTTACAATAAGAGAATACTAAAACTTGTGTTAGATAGCACATAACTACACGGTACAACAAAATCTAAGTTTTTCTGAAATAATAATGTTTTGATGAGTGACAAAAAACTATATGTACGTGTATCAGCGTTTCAAAAGTTTATGTACGTCGGACCCAATGTTATTTATAGGGTTAAATTTTCACCAAATATTTATTGTGAATCGGGCATAGGAAACCATGTGAATCTTCCATTTTTAAATATAGAATGTTGTGCTCGGCAAACTTATTTAAACGACTACAAGAAACAGTTTTGTAGAACATCTTAACCCTCCAACTCTTCAATTTAAAAGACTTTTTATCAAAAAAAAAAAAATAAATAAAATAAAATAAAATCATTAGAGGGTGAAGAAATTCTACTATAAACTTTAATTTTAATCAGCGTTCAATTATAAATTTCATAATTCTAAATTGAAAACAAATAACATTTAAATAAACTGCAAAAATGAAAATGATATACATACAATTATATTAAAATACATCAATTAATTTTCATATTTTCCAGCTTAGAATTGTTTAAATTTAATTTGCAAATGTAATAAAACGCTATTTAGGAGATGAAAAATCGTAAACTTGCAACCCTACCCGGCAAACAAATATGTATGTATGTGGCAATAAAAGCTTAAAAGCATTATTCACAATGATTTCAACTAAACTTAATCTTTAAGCTTACTATTCGACTTTAAAGGATTCGCGGCGCTTAAATAGCTTCACAGATATCAATTTATAGTTTATTTATACAAATGACCTAAATATTTTGCAAAAAATCTTTGTTTATTAATCACACATATTTAGGCCTGTGTTCATAAAAACTAATTTGTAATTTAAAATGTATTTGAAGGAGACATATTTTTTTATAAATATTTTCTTTAAAATACATTTTAAAGTCAAATGTTTTTTATGAATGCGTTAGTTAATAATTAATTGAAACACAATATCATTTAAAATATAAAAAATAACAAATAACTATACTGCATTTTTGACCCCAAAAACTAACAAAAACTAAAAAAAAAACAATTAAATTAACCCATTAAAAGCGCGTGTAAAACACGTACATACTACATATTTTAATTTCCTCTTAATATTTTAAACAAATTTTGTTTATTAAAGAATTTTACTTATAATTTTTTCTCCCTCAATGAAATCTATGCAAAAATTAAAATATTTTACCGAAAACACGAATTCGAAAAATTATTTTAAAATATTAAAAAAAAAATATCCTATAAAACACTTACTAAAAAACATAACAAAATGAAAACGAAATTTTAGGAAAGGATGTCATCGGTGCCTGGTCATTTATGAGAAACACAACAATGTGTTGCAGTATAAAGAAAGTGAGTGCGAAGGTGATAGTATGTATATGCATCAAACAAATCCATCTGCAATGGCGATGCGTAGCGTTTTAAATCAAAAAACCAACAATAATGGTGGTGATCATAGGGGGGGAGCTCATCCCAATTTGAACGGGCATTCAAGACTATCCTCATCGGATCAATATATAATGAGATCCAATGACGATATGAATGATTGTAAGCATTTAATTTCCACTTTATATAACTTCAATTATTATTAAAATTATTTTTAAACAAAAGTACAAAAAAAGGAAAGAATTATTTATTATTAATTTTGTCATTAATTTTTTTTAATTTTTGTTTAAATTTAATTTCCGTTTTAGTTTTATCGTAAACTTTTTATTTTATATGAATTTAAAAAAATATTGAGGTTTCATTTTATTTGTTTTTTCTATAAATTCATTTATTAACAATAAAAAAACATAAAAACACGTTCATAAGTTATTTGTTTAAGATAAATTTTATTAAAATTTTTAATTAATTATTAATTAAAAAGAAAATGAAAAAGTCGTCTACAAAGTTACACTTTTTAACAATTTGTTGATTTATTTTTTTTTTTACTTTCATTTGATTATGTTTTAAGAAATCCACAACCTTTGTAAATAGCTTTCTCTCTTTAAAAAAAAAACAAAAGTTATATCAACGAAAAGCGTTTTAGAAAAAATTTTATTGCTTTCATTTACTCAATGAAAGCAATTTAAATAAAGAGTCCTCTATCTCTGTTTCTCTCTCTCTGTTTGTTTTAAAGGATAAGTTTCGTATTTTAAAGAAACCTACTCCTTTAAAATAAAACATTTTCAAAAATCTGTGTTTTAAAAATAACTTTTCGTTAAAAATCTTTTGAATAGATAAAAAAATAAACTCAAGCGTATTAGCGGAATAGCAGATTAACCCGTCCCAACTTTTGTCTTACATTTTTTTGGAAATACAAGTAAACCCATTAAAAAAATGAAAACAAAATATTTAACAAAAAAAAAATCATTAAATTTCATTAAAATAAAAAACAAAATTTTTTAAGTTTTCACAAAACTTTTTCTTTATTTTCTCAAAATAATTTTTGTTTAAAACTATTTTCCGTTTTAAAAAAATTTTCTGTTGATAAATAAAATTTTTATTTTTTAACTGTAAATAATTAAAAACAATTTTGTAAATATTTAATATATATAAAAAAAATTAAACCTGTTTGTTTACATATTTATTATAAAATATTTGTTTGTAATTTCTGATTTTTTGTTCCTTTTGCCAACTAAAAAATTCACATTAATACCATGACAAAAAAAAAACAGTTTAGTTCAAGAAAAAAGCTTAAACTTTAAAGCTTTTTTAACAACGACAGCATAGAGAAAAACTATCTCTGATTCAGTACGTGTTCGAAGTTACCCAAACTTGTTCGAAAAAATTTGTGTAAGTATGGGTAACTTCGGGCACGTTCGGGAACAGACATATTATTTGCGAACCTGTGAAATGTGCTTCTGTAGCGACGTTAACAGCTTTTACCGAAACTAAAAGCCGTTCTATTAGAAATGCAAGAATGTTAAAAATCAAAGCCTTTTGGCTCTGAAATCTTTTTTACAAATAATTTTTTTTTTTAATTTTTCAAAATACTGTTGAAAAGCTTAAAAATTCACCATTGAAGAAAAAATTAAATATAGCTTTTAGAGATTTACACTTTTTGAGAAAATATTCAAAAACATTAAAATAAAGCTCAAAAGCTTTTTTGGAAAAATATTTTATAGCAATAATTATAAAAAGCTTTAAAATATCTAATCAAAACAAATCGACCCCGTAAAGAAAGCACGGGTTCTGAGTTAAGAATGCAGAATCATGTTCTTCATTTTGTGGAAAAAATTCATGTAAATTACCCTCTTGAGGGCAGAAAATTTTTTCATTTGTCCATCGAGATATTAGCGAATTGAAAACTTTAAACTCCTTTTCTAAATAACGGAATTTTCGAGATGTGACTAATTTGCAATAAAGGGGCGAAATTTCTAGTGAAAGCTTTTAAGAACTTTAAATAAAAAAGTTTTGTAAACAGTTCAATAATTGAATAATAACGTTAGAAGAAGCTCTAATTCTTTTATTAAAAACTAAGTGCAAATACAAGGCTTGAAAGCTTTAAAGTTTAACTAATTTAAAATGAGGGATTTTAAAAATTTAAATCATAAAATAAAAAATACAAGAACTACATATCGCTCTTATAATTTATTATAAAAGCTAATTTTTTCCCAGAGGTTTGACTAAATCAATAGCTTTAAATTCGTTCTCTGAAAATTTGTTTGAGTTATGTATGACAGACTTTTAATAAATAAGCAATATGTACACAAGTATATAAAATATTTTTAAAAATTCGCAACGGTTTGGTGGGAAATATTAATGCATATTTAAAATTTAGCCTTAAAGCCTCAGATTCAGCTCATTAACATAATATTGCTCTTTCGCTGAACACAACGTCAGTACTCAAAAAGCGCGGTTTTCGCCATACTGATCTTCATATTGCGTAAAAATTTCATTCAAATATCCTGCATACTCACCTCCTGAGAAGCGAATATTTTTTTATATTTTTCCATTAAGTTGTAAGTCAATTGAACATTTTTAACTTGTTTTCTGCATAACAAGTTATTTTTCAACTTCATTATGTCCTTGCAGCAAAGACTGCGATATATACATACATACATGTGTATTTATGTAGTATATGTTTCTATCATTGGTTTGAATAGCTTTATGTCAAATTAACCGAACTCATTCATTGGTGAAAGCTTTTATCCTTTTTGAGCTTTTTTGATATTTAACTATTCAACGTTTTGTCAATAAATTTCTTAATTGTTTATTTTTTAAATTTCTTAATCGAGATTGCCTCGATGTCTCTTTTCAACGATTTTTTTTTGGAAATTCTTAATTATTTTTAAGCAGAAAACCATATTAAACTTTAACTATTCGATTAAGGCTTTTAAATTATTTTAAAGCATTAAGCCAAGAATCAATATGTAAGTTTTTTTTCTAATAAAGCTTTTGTCTTGTACTTTGAAATTTTACAATAGATTTAAAAATGTTAACAAATATTTTAAAAGCTATTGCGTATTTTTGCTTAAGCAATAGATGTCTTAAAGCTTTTAAAGCTTTGTATGGCTTTTTATTGCTAAACTTGTAAGCTCATTGAAAAATGTTATTGAAAAGCTTTAAAGTTTTTAAGCAAACCCATAAATATTTCATTAATTTTTTTAGGTGTTTTTGTTGTTTATAAATTTCTGTTGGAAATATGTTTATGCTTCTCATTAAAAGTTATTAACAAATTACTAGGTTGTTTATAAAACAAAACATCTCTACTCATCTGTAAATAGCCATTCTATATAAATATATATGTATATATTATTCTTGTTTATTTATTGATAAAAATCAAAAGAGAATCCTCCAACCAACTTTAATAATAACAAAACATTAATTTAAACGAGAAAAATAATATGCGGTGAATGAAAGATACCAACCACAATCATGAGTTATTTTTCTTTATTATTTTTTTGAAACATTCAAATTTATAACAATTCAAACAATACTTTAATTAATTAACAATTATTGTAAATTATTAATTCTGTTAGAAGTTTTTTCCATTTTATTTTCTGAAAAAAAACAACAACTACATTTTATTTTTATTTTCGTTGGCTTAACTCTGTATAAAAAAATTCAGTTTGATTTATTTTCATTTTTGTTTTTTGCACGCCATAAGCCAATTTAAAATTGAAAGTTGTCTCCGTTTTTGTTTTTATCTGAATTTTTTTTATATTAAAAGATTTAATTATGATTTAATGTTATGATTTTTCCTTATTTTTTTACTGGAACAAAAAATATGATTTTTATGTACAAAAAAAAAAAAAAGAATTGACATTAAATTAAATGTGTGTGTCCTTGTGTGTGCTGTTTAACCCAGTCTCTAAATCCCAATTACCCTCGTTTTAGTAGTTTCAGTTTTTTCCTTTCCTTCATTCTTGCGTTCGATTTTGTTATTTTTCTCTTCTTTTATTTTAATACGAGTTTAATTTTTATTATTATTGAAATGAAAATTTATGTTTTAATATTAAAATAATAAGTTAATTGCAAAAAAAGAAATAAAATGCAAAAGTTAAGAAAAAACTTAATGAAACTGTACGAGTATATTCCACAAACATAAATTAATTACTATTTAAAACCATTTTTTAATTTTTTTTTTTCATTTAATAGAGAGTTAATATTCATAATTCAATTCTGAAATTGAATTTATGCCAGCGTATCGATAACAAAGGGTAATTTTTTTTAAATATTATTACATTTTTTATTCAATTAATTTATCTCAATTCCATAATTAGTTGGATGTACTCGTACTTCGCACCGTGTTCTGTAGGTATGGCTCATGAGTTTTGGATTTCTGTTTTTCTACATAAATTATTGAAAGACCAGCGTGTTTAAGTATTTTTTGTTTCTATTCGAAGTACGCTCAATCCGTTTAAGTTCTTCCAGGTCTGCTCCTAATTCTATGTAAACTTGAGTTGGTGCAAATAATTTTTTTATATTAGCTGAGTTCAGTGTTTCATGCAAATACATGTTTCTAGAAAAGTGCAAATGCAAAATATTTTTTTAATCGCACTTTTTCCTAAAATTGATATTTTACAAAATTAGTAAAATATTAACAGTTTTATAAAAAACAAATTGAAATTGATTATTGAGGGGTAAAATTTGTTTTTAATAAAACTGTTATATTTTACTAATTGTGTAAAATATTAATTTACGTAAAAAATGCGATTACAAATAAGTAAAAATTAAATTTTTAGCAATTCTCATAAAAAGCACCAACATATTTTTTCCGGACATCCAAAACAAAATAAACGAAATTTCTGTTAGATTTCATAGAAAAAAATTACAATATTTTGCATTTGCACTTTTGCAAGACCACGTGCATCAAACGCTGAACTCCGCTACTGATTTTTTTAATGTTTATGAAATAGATTATTTTATGCTTTAAGGATTTGAATAAAATACATGCTACTTTAATTGCAAAGCAAATCTGCTTCAAATTATTTAGGACAAATTATTTTTTTCCCCGAATAAAGAAAAAAAATTAAAGTGTCTTCAGAAAAATTTTTTTACAATTTTTTGTTTGTTTTATTCTTAATATTATTATTTTTGAAATGAAAATGATATTTCTTCGAACTTTAGAAAAAAAAGAAATAACTCTGAAAATGAAATGTTGTAAATATATTTTCTTTTAATTTAAAATGCTAAATAATATTACAAATAAAAGAAATCCTTTTACATGGAAGAGAAGCTGTAAGAAAAATATTTTCTATTTTATATTTTCCTTACCGAAGTCTATGTCAAGAGAAACCAAGAAAGAAATTTAGGGCAGGCACCCCATCATCATCATTCACTCTATACAAATTAAAAATAAGAACTAAAAAATAAATAAAAATCAAAGAATCAGTGTTTGTTGTACGTTAAATGAATGAATATTTTGTTGGCTGCCAGTTTCCAAGCCCAGCAAGCAGCAAGCAAAATCCAACAAAAAATATTCAAATGTAAACTCAACCTCAACATTATTTAGATTTAGATTTAAATTTCAATTTTAGTTTAAGTATTTTCTTTTGCTTGCATTTACTTAATTTTCATTTTAATTTTCAACTTGAAATTCGTACATTCGTATCTCCAGAATGCATTTCATTTAATGTATTTAAAATCCAATCAAGAGGCAAAAGCGACTGCAAAAATAAGAAAAAATAATAATAAAGACCAAATGATAATTGGATGACATGTGAAGTTAATTCTTATTTTATTTCAGATTATTTAGTTTTTTTCTTTCTGTATGTTTATTTTTCATTATTTCTATTTGTCGTTTTTTTTGTTGTTTTTGCAAATTTTATTCCTACAAAGACTTATTTTATACAATTACAGTGTGTGTATTTTATTTAAGTCTCTTTTTTAGTATTTTCAATTAATGTTAAATCAACTTTGACTTGGATGACATTTATTGCAGTTTATGAAAATGTCCCAGCAAAATGTTGTATTGTAATGAAAATTACAGGAAATTAATCAAGAAAAAAATCCCTCAAAATATACATTTCGCTCATTTGCTTAAACAACGTCATAACTAAAAAGAATTCATTCTTCTGGAAACGAAAGTACGAATACATGTGACATCATGGGCCTGGCAGAAAATTATTTAATTTAGATTCAGCTCAAGAGAAAATCAAAAACAAATTTGTAAAATATTCATACAAATATTTTGTTACTCTGAAGAAAGGAATAACTTGTTTACTGTAGTCTGGTAATTACTCTCTATTGCGATGCGAAAGCAGTTTCGATTTCCTAACATTTTTCTTTCGCATCGTAATAAAGATTAACGCCCAGGTATGAAAGTGATTGATAATCAAGCAGATAATCTGATAACCAGACTACCGTGAACAACCAAAATATTTTTCTCTTAAAAGATGAGTGGCAAAAAAATATTGGAGTAAATTTTTATATTCTTATCCCAAAAATTTGTTTTTTCGAGATATGATGCTGTTTGAGTAAATGAGCGATACTGTAGTTGCATTTTAAAATTATATTTGCGAAACAAACTCTTTTTTTTTATTAAATTATATACGAAATAGAAAAGGATATTTAAAAATTGTCTTTGAGAAAGGTACTTTACAAAACGTGTCTTAAAAGGGAGAATTTTTTAAGAGCTTTCCGATTCGATTTAAAAAGAAACATAAAAATTAGAGAAACGTATAAAATCTTTTTTTGAGTCGATACAACGTTTTTATAATTCAATGTTTAAAGATGATTTTACGATGATGATTTATGTAGACCGCGGCTCCGCCTCAAATAGTTCTTTCGCTGGGTCTAGTTTTGGCATACTTTATCCAACATATCGGCCGGTATCTCACGAATAAATTCTTCAATGTTGGCTTTCAGTGCGTCAACTGTTGCGGACTTGTTCCTTCAAACATAAGCCTTCACATAGTCCTACAAATAATAGTCTAAAGGGGTTCAGTCGCACGATGCAGGCGGCCAATAGACTGGCCCCAAACGTGAAACAAACTAGTCACCGACCTCGCTTCTCAATTGGGCCATTGTTTCGCGTGCTGTGTGGAATGTGGCACCGTCTTGTTGAAACCACATATCAGTTAAGTCCAGCTCTTCCATTTTGGGCAAAAAAAAAATTGTAATCGCATCATCGATAATTCACGGTCATCAACAAAACTGGGCGATGTTTTCCTCTAACCGCACTCTAAGTGTTGGTGGTTTAATGTCCAATAATGTAATTTTGGTGCGAAATTTAGTCACAAGATTTCGAATAGCTGCCTCAGAAGGTCGCCCAAAATGACCATAAAATGGAATAAGTGCACTTCTTAACCGAGAATGAATTTTTATAATAAAATTCGTTTGTCGATTCATGGCTAAATTATAATCCAAACTGAACATGTTTAACAGTAACATGTTACACGAAAACAGCTGGGCTGCCAGAAACAGTGTTGAAAAAAAGAAAGTTACTAAAATATCATCCTTTATAAAAATATCTTTTAACAAAGTAGCTCTTGAAAAAGTACCTTTAAAACGTACTCTTATATGACAAAAAAATAATTATTCAGAAAAGTACTTTTTGAAAAGTACGTTTAGAAAAGTACCTTTTGAAAAGTACTTTTGAGAAAGTTCCTTTGGAAAAGTAAATTTTGAAAAGTACTTTTGGAAAAGTACTTTTCATAAAGTGTCCCTTAAGAGAAATACCTTTAAAAACAGTACTTGTCCAATAAAAATTTTTTTAAAAATGTGCATTGCTTAAAAAACTACATTCTAAAAAAAGTGCTTTTAAAAAATATATATTTGGCAATATGTACCTTTTAAAGTAGAAAATTAAAAAAAGTACTGAATGAAAAAAGTTCCTATTGAGAAAAAGTACTTCTTGAAAAAAGAAAGTTATAAAAAAAAGTACCATCCTAAAAACTATTTTTTAAGTACCTTCTTAAAAGCTACTTTTTGAAAACTATCTATTATTAATTACCTTAAAAAATACTTTTTAAAAACATAGATTTAAAAAAATTTACGTTTGAAATAGTAACTTTTATAACAAGCAACGTTTAAAATAGTATGTTTTGAAAACGAAATCCTTATAAAATAGCTCTTAAAAGTGTAGCTGTATTAGAAAAAAGTAGCTCTTTAAAAACTAACATTTTCAAAAAGTACCTTTTGAAAAAAGTAGCTTTAAAAAGAAATACATTTAAAAAAATACACTTTAAAAAATTATCTTTAAGGAAAAGTACGTTTTCAGTTTATGTAAATTTTTCGGAAAGAAACCTTTAAAAAATACTTTTTGAAAAAATCAGCTTTAAAGCAAATACCGCTTAAAAATAGCTTGGCAAAAAGTACTCTTGAGGAAAGTACTTAAAAAACCAGTAGTTTGATCTTGCAAACCTTTTAAAAAAGCTTTTTTGAAAAAGTAATTTTTTAATAAAGTTACCTTTAAGAAAACGAACCTTTTAAAATAATTTACATATAATTATTTAAAAACAAGGTACTCTATTAAAACGAACCTTTTGAAAAAACAACTTCTAAAAAAAAAGATACTTATAAATTTAGTTTCTCTTTAACTAAAAGCTCTCTTAAATAAAAATTTTTGTTTTATTAAAAAAAATACATGATTTTCATTACAAATACTTTAAAAAACTTTTTTATTTTATGAATTATTTAAAAAAAAATCATCTTTGAAATAAATATTTGCTGAAGTATTTAATAATAAATTAATATTCTATTACAAAAATAATTTACTAATAATTATTTTGCTGGGTTTTTTAAGTTTTTCAATTCACCCTTTTGTAAAGTTGTTTGTTCTTAAGTTTCATTATAAGAAATTAAAGAGGACTTAAATTAATTTCTAATTGCCCTTAAAATTGCAATTTTATTGAGTTAAAAACCACAGTGGTCAGCGGGAATAAAACAAGTCAACTTTAGATGGAGTTTATTAAAATACTTTGCAGTAACTTAATTGAGTTCACTAAAGTAGGAGTGCTTAACGATATTTTATGGTCCACGCCCTGCACTAGAACGGCGATTTAAAAATCATTTTAAAAAGTAGAAATACTACAACACCACCGTGAGAAAAGATTTTAGTTGTAATTAAAATTTTTCTTATATAAAAAATTGTTTAACAACTTCATTCAAGTAAATTAATATGTACCACATTTTAAATCAAATGACTTAACTAATTTCATTACAACTTTTAAAGCTTTTATGTGGTTTTTGTGACAAGTTTCATTTTAGACTGTGGTAACAATTTATTTCTTCAATTATTAAATTGCGTTTGTTTGAGTACTTTTAAGTAAATTCTCATACCTCTGTACTAAAGCCCTGCACAAGTGTCATACAGGAAAATTTTATGCCTTGTCATATCGGGCCAACTCAATCACAATGTCATGCGTTATTGTGCGAAGGTAAACGTCATCCCATGTCATTGAAAATTAGTCTCATTGTTGTGTCATGTTTTGTTGGCATGACATGGCAAGCGATGAAATTTTTCTGTATGACTCTATTAAGCAACACGTCTTTTGCAGGGCTTCACTCTGCACACGGAGCTAAAAAATACTTGCATAAATCTAATGAATTTTTCCATAAATAGCATGAATCTAAAGTAACTTTGTGCTCTCAAACATTTTTCTTTTAGGCTCAAAACTTTTTTAAAATTTATATGAATCGCACAAAATGTTTGTTTTTGAAAAACAATTCAAAAATTCTGAGCATTGAAATTGGGTAGGGTGCACACTGCTATTCATATCTCTTACTTTTCTGTCATACAGACTGTGATAATAAATGTATAATATTTTTACTTCATATAAATAAAAAATTTTATTATAGAATTTGTTATGAAACAAATTTAAATTTAAAATACTCTTAAAGCAACTTTGATGTTTTAAATTCATAAATGAAAGAATACTGTACATCATGATACAATTATTTAAAGGTACACGACCCACTTTTGAAATTTCGTACATAATTGCCGATTATTTGATTAATAAATATGAGCACGCTGTGTATCTAATAATTCTTAATTGTTATTAACAAAAGTTTGTGCCTTGTTTCATAATATTTATGCTCAGACTTTTTTCAGTGTACCCAGCTAATATTTGGATTCGAAAATTGATGGTATATGCGCCAGATATGTTTCATGTATACGCAATACATGTATACATACATAACCATCGTATATGCAATTATATATAAATATACAGTATCAGAAATAATAATAGGAACACACGACATTTTTAATATTTGCTTAAATTTTTTTATTTACTTTTACATATGTAAATGAAATGTATCCGATTTGTCTATATCTAAAATCAAGAAAAAAAATCACAGTATTTGAAAAATCAATGTAAAAATACATCTGAAAAAAATTAATAGCGGCTTTTTATTTTTACAAAATAAATATAGTTTTTGCTGTCGAATCCAAATTTTATTTTTATATTTGTTAGAAACTACTTTAATATGATATACTTCTTTGTATAATCGCTTCATTGAACTCAAAAGATTGTTGCGGGTATCCGGGGAAATGGACGTCCAAGCTTCCTGATCCTTATGTCACATTACCTGCTATTACCCATATAATCTACAGCGGTAATTTTTCTTGTATCCAGAAAATTAAACCAACCCAACCGCAGAAAATCACTCCGAAATCGTTAGAGATCCTCCACCTTCACTATTGGCAGGGCGATATACAAAAGACTTTCTACCTGATCCAGACAAACGAGTTTTCGTTTCGTCAGACCACCGAACATTATTTCAACTTTAACTGCCAATATTTTGTCTGTCAAATTTTAATAATATTTCGCTTACTAAGAAGTGGTACTTTTCTTGGACTTCGACCCATAAGTCTGCCCTCTCGTAGTCTATTTCTTGTATTACGGCTTGTTATTGTAGCACATACATACTTTATTTTTAAGTTAATTTGGTGAGTCGAGGAGCCTGTTTTTGCAGTAACGAGTCAACAGTTTGTCTGCATCAGGTTTCCATGGATTTATTTGAGGGAATCACATTAAACACTTTATTTCTGAAGCGATCCGTTCTTTGTGCAATTCGACTAATTGAAAGCTCTTCGGATTTTTACTTTTTAATCACATTTTTTTCAGCAGCTATAGTGCGATCTCTATGACCCATTTTTTCTGACATGGAAAATAAATTCAACTCAAAACGTTACGAATTCTATTTAAGTTAGACACTGCCAGTTTTATTTTTTATAAAAAATGTTTATAGCTTAATTTTAACACGATTTAAAGACATGTATGTATCCCTATTATTTTTTCATATAAATTGAGAATTAATTTTCAAAGAAAACAGTAAAAAATAATTAAACTGGTAGTGAAAGCATGCTATATTTCAAGGCATTTGAACAGTAACTTTCATCAGTAAAAGTTCAGCACAAAAAACACAATAACATGTTCCCATTATTTTTTCCGGCACTGTATGTACATACATATATAAAATATGGACATAAAAAATATATATGTATAGGGGACCATATACCCTAAATTATAATCTTGTAATATTAATTTGTATGCAAAGTAACGCAATTTTCCATAATATACATATGTGGAATATTTATAAAACATAATTTTCCGCAAACACTTCTTCATTAACTTCTTTGCCATTCACTTTAAACACTTAAGATCACCCTTTAAATTGTTTACAACATTTTCATAAATTACACCTTTATTTTCAAAACATCTGTTTCTCTTTCAATGTAATGCAGCTTAAATTAAGTTCGAAATAAAAAAATTTGTAGCTCATAATGACCATTTAGATTAAAATCTCATTTAATCGTGCTGCAGAAAAACAATCCAGTTCCCAACCACCACCATTCTTTTTCGATACTAAATTTTTTGTAAACATAGTGGCACAAAGAAGAAAATTGCTACAAAATCCTTTTAACAATATTGACTTTATTCTTTATAGGATGTAATTGCTATTTTTTACATTGTGTTTGTTATCTACTGTTTGTTGTACCTGCTGTTGTTGTTAATTAATAAATTAATACACATACAAAGAATAAAAAAAAGAAATATTTAAATGACTGAAAGGCAACATAAGAAAGTTACATATTTCTTAATAAGCCCCAGTAAAATGAACGATTTACTGTTTTCCATCCTTTCCTTCTACTAATCATGAAGAGTAAGAAGCCAAACATGGCAAACACAAACCCAACGCTTCGGCAAACAAAAAACCGTTTTATTACAACAACAATAAAACAAGCATCTCCCGCCGCCCCAAACCGCAATGCATTGAATGAATGTATGTATGTAATTGAAACCATTTTAAAGGTATATACACAAACAAACCAACACCAAGAGAAACAAAAACAAATTAAAAATGGTGGGTTGGGAGAGAGATGAGATAAAAATCTTGATTTTTTTTTGTTGTTTATGACTCTTACTCGGTTTAATAAACGACTGAATGGTTGAGTGAGTGAAGGATGCAGTCAAGAAGGACAATTATAGCAAGACATTCTTGTTTCTCTATTTATTGTTGTTGTGTGCTACTAAGTCCAGGTCATAAAGGTTCCATCAAGATTACATTTCTTTGTGTCACAGTTTTTGTTTTTGGTTTTAGCAGTGTGTCACAGTATTTCATGTTGTTGATTTTTATTAAAGCTTGTAGATATTATTAAAAAGTAAAACCAAATATTTATTTTCATAAAAAAAACAATATTGAAAAAGAAATCCAAATAATTTTAAACAAGTCAATTACCCCTAATTTCTTTTGAACATGTCAACATTTTCAAGTGACAGGATAACCCCTTTTTTAATGCTTTATTCTATACTAGTATTATTCTACTTTACTTTTTCTTGCTGTTGTTGTTTTTTTTTCATAAAAGGTCTGAATAGAAAGAAGCTTTTATTACAACAACAAGAAAAAGGTAATAAAAATGAAACCAACAACTTGGAGGACGTATGAAAAGAGAAAAAATTAAACACAAGAAGCAACAGAATCTAAAGAAGCTTAAGACCTGCACCGTGGGTTGAGGTGGTAAATGAAAATGTGACAAGTAAAAAAAATAAAAATTCAAAATAAGGTTAGATTTTATGGACAGTTAAAATTCAGTTGTAAAGTTCATACATAAATGGATTTTTAATATGAGAGTAAAAAAAAATCCATGGATTGCATGTCGGTAATGAATCATTTTTTTGTTCTGTTTAAAAGCTACAGAAATATTTAGTACTGTATTGAGTTGAGTTAAAGCAGGTTGTTACAACGACTTGAATAAATAAATCACTTGTTGAGATTTTCAGATAGTACAGAACGTATTTTTGAACGGCTTTGGAAAGGCAAACACTTAAGCTATAATAAATGAAAGATTAACGCAATTCAAGATTATTGTAACACTGAAAAAATATCCCAAAATAAAAAGTGCTCGAAATTGAAAGAAAAAGAGCCTTAAAAGTCGCAGGAAACATATAAAAATTATTTATTTTATATAAGATTTTGGAAGCAATTTTCATTGTTTGGCTGATAGTGGGCAGATTTAGAAAAAAATTACTCCAGAATATAAATTGTAGAAGCAATTTTCGATTTGAGAGCATTTTCCATTGCAGCAAATTTTTCATGGATTCGTTTTAAATTTCGAATAGTTTTCTAAAACTTAACTTTAAAATATGAAAATGGAAACTTTAAATTTTTTTCGCAAAACTTATAATTATGTACATACATGAAGATACGCATATAAACTTTGTCTGTTTTTAAATTTTTTACTTCTTCAAAATTGGTTAATTATTTTAATATTCTAGGATTAATAAAGTTATTTTTTTATCAAATTTTCAATTCTCTCAAAATAAGAAAATGTTATGTGTTTTGATTTTACTCTTTCAAGACAATTTTAAAAACTTCTTTTGTACTATTTCCGTCCTTAAAACTCATATTAACTGTTACATTTTGTAGTTTCATATTGAAAAATTATCTCTAGCATCCACCAATAATGATATGAAGTTGCTTAGCCTATCAACCCACTGTGCAAGTATTTATATATTTTCTTTAAATCCTTTAAAAGTATAATGAAAGGATTTTTTTATTCAAATTTTTTCTTTCTGCACTTCGTATTATTTTGTTCCTTTTTGTTGAAAGATAAGCATCATATTCTACTTAAGACTTTAGATATTTTATTTTTTATATATTTTTTATAAAAAAAATATATATAGTATATTTTTATGATGATGGCATAGAAATCTTTTCCATTCAATTCTCTCTATGTTTTTTCTATTGCGTTGAAAAAAGAAAGTAAAACAATGTAATAATTAATTAAAGAATGACGTTGAAGAAGCAGGGGAATACAAAATATTCACGCTAATGAATGAACAATGTGTTTTTAAATAAAACAAAAGGATTTTAGTATCCATAACTTTCTCCCTCTCTCTCTCTCTCACTCTTTATTTCCACTTAAGTTGATTTAGGACAAAGGATACACGTTATTATAAAAAAATAGTTATTTTAATATTGTATGTATATAATTTTTTGGTTTGTTAGCATTAGAACGAGATTTTAAAATCACTTAAGTAAATGAAGAGAAAGTATTAATATAAAATAAAAAATATTCTAAAAAATTTGTTTTTAATAAGCATATATTCACCATTTGTTGTTTTAAAACTCATTATGTTGGAATAAATTATATTTTTATTTAAAAAAATTTAAAATAAACATTTAATTCAAAAAAATATATATTGTCAGTGGAAAATTTATTAATAATGATAAACTCCTTTGAACCGCATCGCTCAATTAGAATATTTTGTAATATTATTTAAAAACCTGTTAAGTATTTAAAATTTAAGAATTAGTACTACTTAACTTAAGAGAACATTCAGGAAATTTAGGGATCTTTTTATATCCTGTTTATTTTTTTTCAATTTTTGTTTAATTACAGAAATTTGTGTTGAATATTTATTTTGTTTTTATTTTTTACAAAATAAATATCAATATTTATTTACTTATTAAGTTATTTAATTAATTTTTTTAAATCTAATCACAAATTGAGACGGGTTAAATTTGCTTCCCTCCTTTTAACTCCTTCTAAAAAACATTTTTTTTCAAGTCAAATAATACATATAGAAAATATTTTTATAAAAAGAATACACCACAACACAATTCCCCCCCAATACTCAACACATTCACCCTATTTTATGTTAAACATAATTTTCCATTGAAAATATTAAAAATCTGAAACGAAAATCCGTACCTTTTAACAAATAAATAAAAGAAGAAAAAATTCAAAAGCTAAACGTGAAAAATTTAGTTGTTTTTTACTTAAATGAATTCAAGCTTAACGTTTTTGTTGCTTGTACACAATATGGAACGTAAATGAAAATATAAAATTTAATTAAAATTAATAGTTTAATATTATTTGCCATTAACAGTTTTTTGTATGTATTTTAGAAAATCTGTATTAAAAAAAGAAATCAAACAAAAAAAAAATACACAAACCTAAACTTAAAACAAGCAGAGTGCGCGCGCAATTTCACAAAACCATTCAAACACACGTATGCATTAGTATTTCATCACACCCACACACACACGCAAAACATTAACACACCCTCACAAGCTTGTAGAAAAATTTATACACTTTTTTGGGTAAAAAAAAACCAGGAGTTCACTTCATAACACATCATCTATTGAAAACAGGAAAAGTACCAAAAAAAGGAAAAAAATAAAATGAAAAAACTCTTGTACTTGTGCATACACACACACACACACTTACAGTCAGTGGTTTTGAAACGGAAAAGGATGTAGAAAATAAAATTTCTATGCAAAAATAAAAATACAACAAAATCATAAAAAAAAGAAAACGACAACAACATTAAAAGCTAAAAATTCATGTTGATGACAATAGTACACTGAGTTTTAAACAAAACAGCTCTTTTGCACAAGACGCAGGACTCATTAAGAATGTATTAATTTGTTAGAGAATGATTTTCATTTTTGTTGAATTTGTGTTTGATTTTTAAAGCCACATGCCGTCTTTCCTTCTTGTTTTCAAATAAGGTTCAAGCGTAGAACTTTTCAAAAAATTTAATTTTTATTAAGAAAATAAATTTTAAAGAAGGACTATTCTTTGTTAAGAAGCGCCTTTTCTTAAAAGTACTTCTTCAATAAAAGCTTCATTTTTATGAAAAACTTCCTTTTATTGTAAAGTGTTTTTTAAATACGTTTTTAATATAAAAATTCCTTTTATAGAAATGAAACTTTTTATAAAAAACAACTTTTAATAAAAAAGGACCTTTTTTTTAAAATGAAAATTTTTTATAGAAAATAAGAATTTTAAATGTACCATTTTAATAAATATTAGTTTTCACAAAAAAAAAACCTTTGCATAAAAAGCGCATTTAAAAAAATTTACTTTTTGTAATAAATAGGTTTTTGTAAAAATTTACGTTTTATAAAAAAATAGTTTTTTTTATAAAAAAGTAGTTTTTACAGAAAAGTATATATGCATAATATGTGTCTTATTATTGAGACAAGTACATTTACGTACATAAATAAACAACTTATGAAAAAAGTAGACTATTGAAAAGTGTATTTTTTTTTTATCAAAAAAGTACTTTTTTTTATAAAATAATACCTTTTTATAAATACCTTTTTATTATAAACACATTTCTATAGAAAACTATATTTTTATAAAATAGTTCCTTTTTATAAAAATTTATCTTTTTATAAAAAAGTACATTTTAAAAAAAATTACCTTATAATTTTAAATTAAAATAAATACACCTTTTACAGAAAGTAACCTTTTTTATAAAAAGTTCGTTGTTCGAAAAATAAGATTTTTTTAAATAAAATTTTTATGAAAATGCATGTTTTATGGAAAAATCAGTAGCTTTTCGTAAAACAGTTCTTCTTCTTTTTTTAATAAAGAAGCGCCTTGTAATTAATAATTAATTGCTTTTTGTAATAAAGTCCACCTATTTTAATGAAAAATAAAATTTTTACAAAAAGCAGCTTTCAATAAAAAATTATTTTTTTCAAGAAAGTGTCTTTAACAAACTAGTACATACTGTGGCTTTTGTGGCAGCAGGTTTTTTTTAAAATAACTTTTTATAAGTCAGTAAATAGAAAAAAATCATACACAGTAACTTTTATGAAAAGTATCTTTTTGTAAAAGTTGCTTTTTATTAAAAGCTGTTGATGAAAAGAGAAATTTTTCAAGGAGTTTTTTTTTAAAGTAGCTTTTTATTAAAAATATATTTTTATAATAAGTTGGTTTTTATATTAAGTAGCTTTTTATTACAAGCTTTTTATATTAAGGATATTTTTAATAAAATTATCTTTTTAGAAAAAGGTCCTTTTAATGGAAAGTAACTTTTTATAAAAAATATATTTTTATAAAAATTACCTTTTTATTACATATAGCATTCTATTCAAAGAAGCTTTTTATAAAAATTTGTTTTCATACGAAAGTAACTTTTTATAAAAAATTGGTTTTTATACAAAGTAGCTTTTTGTAATAAGCAAAGAAAAATGTTTTTAATAAAAAACAGTTTTTTTATAAAAATTAGCTTTCTATAAAGAGTAGCTTTTTATAAAAAGTGATTTTTTAAAACTAAAATTAGCTTCTTATTACAAGCACCTTTTTATCATAAGGATATTTTTAATAACAATATCTATTTAGAAGAAGAAAATGTTTTTAATAAAAAGAAGCTTTTAATAAAAGTATCTTTTTATTAAAAGTAGGTTTTTACCAAAAAAAATTTTTTCCAAAAACTAATTTTGTGCAGTAGCTGTTTATAAAAAGTGTTTTTTTAATAAAAAAAAATGTCTTTTTAATAAATAGAAGCTTTCTATAAAAAGTAGCTTTTTATTAAAAGCTTTTTACAAAAAGTGATTTTATTTATAAAAACTGTATTCTTATTACAAGTAGCTTTTTATAATAAGTATATTTTTGATAACAATATTTTTTTATAAGAATAAGAAGCTTTCTATAAGAAGTAGCTTTTTATTAAAAATAGGTTTTTTGCCAAAAAAAGCCTTTTCAAAAAACTAATTTTGTGCAGTAGTTTTGTATAAAAAGTGTTTTTTTTTAAATAAAAATTAGCTTTTTATTATATACAACTAGCTTTTTCTAAAAAGTAATATTTTATGAAATATAAAAAAACTTCGTTTGGAATATTTTTTTTTTCTATAAAATTAACTCTTTTTTAAAAACGTAAACTCTCATACACGATATCTATATCCGATTATAAAAAGTATTTTTTAAGAACTTTTAATTTTCAAAGGGCTTTCTGTTTCATATATGCATCTTCTACTTGACTAAAAGGTATACTTCTATGAAATAAGAGTTTGTATTGTATGTACTTTACTTTTAAAAGGTTCCTTTATGTGCTATTGACTTCAGAAAAAGGAAAAGGTTCTCAATTCGTTCGTATTTAATTTGTTTTTAATATTTGCTCCCTCAAAATGTTGTCATTTATGGTACGATTTGAAAAATTGTTGCTTTATTTGGGAGCACTAACTTTCAGATTGATTTTTTTTAATTACGGATTAAATGTCCGTCCGTCCTTCTGTTTTTAAAAAGAAGTTATTTTTTTGCAAGGAATATTTATTGTATTGTTTTTAAATCTACTTAAGTTGTTAGTTGTAACTAATTTTCTGATTTGAGATTTTTTAATTCCATAAAAACAAAATTACAAAGTAATTTTGTGTTTTGTTATTATTATGTATTTGTTTTATTGGCTCTTAAAGGAGATTTTTACTTAATTTTTTTCAAATGGATTTTAAATTTTAAATCGTTATATTTTAAAGCCTTGAAAGCTCTGTGGCTCTGTGAATTGTACCAACAAAAACACACACATACATACTCCCTGAAAACTACATCCACAGCAAATACTTATACACTTTATTTATACAATTTAAAAACAAAAAACAATAATATAATACAAAAACAAGAGCAGCAACAGCAACAGCAAGAACTAAACGAACTTACAGTACAATACAATAAAAAGCAATAAAAATGAAAATGAACTTTATACAATTCAAATATAGTTTATAATATTCTTTTTTACTGTTTTGCTCCTGCTGTTTTTTTTTGTTGTTGGTTTATATGTGTTTTTCTATACCCTATAAAATAGAATGATGTAAAAATCTGGTATATTTAAATTGCATAAATAAAATTATATACAGAGAATATAATTTTATATAAAATAAAACTTTAAACACTTTTAAATTGAACAAGTCTTTTTTTTTTGTGAGTCCTGTTGTTATATTTGAAGCACACGCATACAATAACAACAATTAGTTTCCGTTTTTTGTTTTCGAAATTTATTTATATAAACAACATACATAAATATGTACTTGATATTTATACATATGCTTATATACATAATTATTATCACGAGTATATTTTTTGATTTCTTTTTTAATTTTTTGTACAGAACCAGCAAATAGTGTCCGGCATTTATAAATTTATTATTATTTTAAGGTAAATAAATTCATTGTTTCAATATGCGTTTTAGTACTTATGAATGTGTGACTTTGTGAAAAATAATTAAAGTGTGTTATTATTGTTTTAATATTAGCCTGCGAATGTTTTTAAAACCCCAAATACCGACAGATATGTACGTACGAGTATTTCTAAAATGTACAAAATTCCAGTAAACTTTTTTTGTATAACATTTATTTTTAAATAAAAATAAGTGTTTCATAACAAAGCTAGTGGCAATATTTTCATAGGTCCTTTGCTCCTTTGTGATTTGTGGCATGTGTCAAATTATATAAATAAAATATATGAGAAGGGCCACCCCTAAACTTCTGCACTACTAAAAAATAGTGAACAATTATTTGCTACACAACATGTACGAGTGTGTTAACAAAAGCTTTGGAATATATAAAGTTTTTTTTTGTATATACAATTTATTTGTTCCATTAAATAGCCAAAATTAAACAAAGAAGAATCATTAAAAACAATCACCTAATAATCTATGAAAGTATTTATAAACACTAAATCTTTTGGAAAAATTCAAAGCAGCTTGAATGGAGCATATTCTCAACTGTTTTGATTTGCAAGAGCCTTATCATCATCCATCAGAACTAAATAAATCATGCCCTTCATGAGAAAAAAAAACCTAATTTTCTATTGAAAACTTGCTCTCTTAACGCAATGAAAAATCCTTGAAAGAGACCCTTTTTGGCCAACTTTTAAGTCTATAACAAATTTCCCCACATAATCTAAAGTGCTGCTAAAAACGATGATGATTATTGCTTCTAATAATTGAAAGTTTTGAAAGAGTTCAAAGTGTGTAAAAGTGTTTTCGGTTTTATTTCGATTTTTATTTTCCAACTGATAAGAGTCTTAATCTTTACAAGGACTTGTAAACAATAAACTAAAATACTAAAAATACCACCCCCTCATGGAAACCGCACAGCAGCCACACTAAAACACCCACCCACCCACACACACACATACATATATAGCTTTACTTTATCCTTGCAGGGCTAAAATTAGGAAAAACGTATTCGTATAGAAACGTGTGTGTTGATGCATAAAGGAATTGTGGGTGTTTTTTTTTGGGAACATGTCATAACTATTTTTTATTGTTATTAAACTTGTTTATCTAGTGAGAGCAAACTTTTATATTTATATTTTTCTGCAAATACACATACAGTACGGCCTCGCCTTGTGCAACCCTCAATTAGTGCAACTCCCCGCCTAATTAAACAGTCAAATTTTTTCAAACATTGTAGACTCTACACTCAAAAGAAAAATCAATCCATCCGTACATAAATCAATCCCAAGCGATCTTAAAAGTACGGGAGCCCCCGTAGACTAGTAGATAGCGTACTAGACTATTAGTCGGGGGGTCGCAGGTTCGATTCCTGCCTTTACCCTGGGCGTTTCCGTAGACAAGCCAAATGGCTTCGCGGTTTGTGTTTGTTCTTAAAAAAAATAAAAAAATAAAAAATCAAGTACAGAAAGATTGATTTAAGTACTGACTATTAAGTGCTCAATTTAATTTTTTAGCTGATTCAAGATTTTTCACGTGATTAAAGAATTTTAAGAAACTCCAGGATTGGTTATCTAAAGGAATTCTTTTTTTTCGACTTGATTAAATTGCATATTCTTGTTATTTGTACTCAAAATTTTGAGTGCTACTCATACTCAAAGTAAGTAGAAAATTGAATTTAGTACGACGTTTTTCTTGCTGTGTATTAACGGCTACACTTTTGTAATTTTGTAACTCGGCTATCGAATTTTATCACTTTTGTTCTCGTTTCGTTTGTTTCTTCTTCTGATATGCAAGTGAATTTTCACAAAATTGGTTTAAAATGTATTTTCTTTTTTCAAGAGTTTCGTGAATCCATTCGAATTACACAATGACACAATGCAAATTCATAACAGGTATACTCGCCTCAATTCGCTTTGAAAAATACCTGCTTTCGTTGTCAAATTCAAATTTTGTCAAAATCAAACATAAACAAATTTTGGCAATCAAAATAGATAAAAATGCAAGGAGCAAAAAATAATCAGATGAGATATGGAGACCACCTGTTATGAATTCGCCTTGACAATGACATTTCTTGTGATAAGAAACAATAAAAAATTTCTGGATTTTTTTCTAATTTATATAAAATTTCCTATATTGTCAGCATTTTATAGTGTCTTTTTATGTGAACATACGATTGTGTATTAAATTTTCTTATGTTTATTAAAAAAATCACAAACTGCAGAAAGTCAAAGGAATCGAACCTTTGACTCCCAGACTAATGGTTTAGCACGACAACCGCTTGTCTATGGGAGTTTTATTCGTTAAATGATTTATTTTATAAACTTTTAATACAATAAAATGAAAAAGTTAAAATATCTACATACATATCATCGCACTTGTTCAGCAAGAGCGAGTTAACTCGAAATTTTTATTTATCAAATTTTTATCAAAAATTCACAGATAATATTTATATTCACCCGCTGTAACAAATTCTACATTTTGGTAGCAAAATGGGAGATTTCAAAATTATATTTCATACATATTTTCATATATCAACGTGTTCAAATTCCGATAAAAGCGTGAGGTTAGAAAATAATGTTGTGATATTCAAAATATATGAATCTGAAAATATAAAAGTAGGAGAAAGTGAGCTAAATACAGAAGAAGATCAAGCAAAAAGACGCTTGAAACAAAGAAACTTGCAAAAGACAACAAGCAGCAACTTGTAAAAATCGATTTAAATATTTTAGTTCTTTATTGATTGAAATTACAAGATTTCTTTAATAGCGTTATGACTTCACTTAAAATAGAAATAAAGAACACACAAAATAAGTATAAAGGACTTTTTAGTCCTCATAACTGAACTAATAAAACATTAAAAAGTAAATGTAAAAAAAATATATCTTCAATATAAAATTAAAAAGTATTTTTCTTCTTTGAAAATTTAAAAATTTCGGGTCAAAACCTTCCTAATCATCAAGTGCGATACATATACATATAAATGGTTCTTACAGGAAAAACAGGACATTAAATTGGCTGTTTTAATACATGCAATATTTATTCGTATTTCATTTGGAGCAGCCTCGGTACCAAATTGTTGCACAACTCGAGGTCATACTGTACATTTGTATATATTTATGCTTACATTTCCATTAACATTATTTAGCCACAATAAATATATTTACATACACATACGAATGTTTACTTGTAATCACACACACATACACATTTTCGTTACATTTATATATCGTCATCTTAAAGGCAAACGGACACAACTATACTTTTATTTCTTTTGAAGGAGAAGCTAAAAGCGTTATGAAATCAATAATAATAAAGTATTCTTTGTAATCCTTTTATTTTTATTTATTTTTGGGAGCCCCCGTAGGCTAGTAGATAGCGTACTAGGCTATTAGTCTGGGGTTCGCAGGCTCGATTCCTGTTTTGACCCTGGGTGTTTCTGCAGACAAGCAAAAATGGCATCGCGGTTTGTGTTTGTTCTTCATAAAAATAAAATTAAATTAATTCTTAAAGCTTCAGGTCAACAATATAAATACATACAAATTATTTATTGATTTTTTTTATTTTGTAAAACAACAATTATTATTAATTTTATTTGCATATATCCCTGAAGAAGCTTTTTTCATTGAGAAAGCGAAAGATTTAATAAAATAAATAATTTATATTTATATTGTTGTCCTTAAGCTTGTAAAAGTTATTTAATAATATTTAATAAAAAGGCCGAAAAATTGGAACAATTTTTACAAATTCTTTAAAATTATTTTATAGTAAAGAGACTTATGCCATTTTCTTTTCTAAAAAGAAATGTAACATTTATTTTACTTTTTATCCAAAAAATATTAGTTTTACAAGTTTTCTTAAGAAAAAAATTTTGCCTCTTTAGAGACGACACAATAATTTCTAATAAACTTACTATTTCAAAAAATCATTAGCGGTATTCAGTGTTTGATGCGAATGGTCTTGCATAAATGCAAAATATCGTAGCTTTTCTTTGCAATCCAACAACAAAATATTTGAATTGCATTTGCCACTTTATTTAGGAACAATGAAAATGGTATAGCTTCTTTTTTTTGCTACGTGCATTGTGTTGTCATCGCTCCTTTTTAAAAGCTCTCATTTGTAAAGAACAAAATTTATTTACAAAAAAAATGTAAAAGCGATGGAATCGACTGAGGCAATAAAACAAACAAAAAGAGAAAAATCAAATAAAAAGTGAAACATCTCTGATCTTAAATTGTTTGGAAGACTGCACAGTGAATTTAAAATATTTTTATTTGTGGATGGTGAACATGCTCCAATAATACAGGTCTGTTCCATAATACAGCTGATTTTTTGTAGCGTTGTGTTTTTTAAAGGTCGAAAATTTTGCCGCTATGACTACTTTCCCACGGTCACAGTTTACTTTGCAAAGTCTTGTGTTTGTCGTTTGCACATACTTGTATTTGGTTGCATGTGTGTCTTTGGTTTGCATGTTCATCAAACAAACGAACTCAAAATTTTCCAAAGTAAACTTTGCGTGTGTAGAAGGGAAACAAAGTTTATAAGAAAATTTAAGACTTTGTCAAAGTAAACTTTACAATGTTGTTTAAAAATAGCGTTCACTATCAATGACAAAATAGTTTCACTGGCAGGGAGTTGCAATGCAAAACGCACTTAGCACTGAATACCGCTATTATATTGCAAATTTTTAATAAAAAGGAGAAAAATGTTGCACTCTTTTTAGAAAATAAAACGCCATTAGTAATTTTTGAATAAGACAAGAAAACACTAATTAATTTTTTTTTCAAGAATTTAGTTACATTAAAAAATACATGCACTTGTATTTACTGCCGTTTAAATTTCTTTAATAAAGGGACCGTTTTTTATCGTAAAAGTCTAACATTTTCCGTGCACATGTAGTTTCACAAGACGAACCATAATCAGTCAAAAATTCTATTTCGAATATTTGTGTAGTTACATCAGTTTGCATTTTACGAAACGATATATATGTATATATATATATGTATGTGTGGGTATGTAAGTATGTGTGCATAGACAAATACAAATACAAAAATATAACTATTTTAGTGAAAATAACAATCATTATAACGACAGACAGACAGACAAACAGACAAACCAAACAACAAACAAAATAAATTCATAAGTTTGGTTTTGTTTTTCAGGGCGATAAAAGTATAAAAAATAATACAAATAAATTTTTGGTATTTTTGTCAATAAAATATAGATCTTAACAATAAAGATTGTCCAACAACAACAATAGCAACAACAAGAACAACAACAAATATGACTAGAACAAGCATAAATAATAAATTTTAAGCTTTTCTTCTTCTTTTGCTATTCGAACACTCATACACGTACACAAAAATAAGTTTTAAGTACAAATAAATACATTCAAATAAAACAGAGCAGACAGAGCTTTTGTGGTATTAATTCCTTATGGAGAAAATAATTGCTGTAGTTAAAAACCAACCTTTAATTTATGTGCTGTTCATAGAATCCAAGCAATCGACTTAAGTAGAAAATATGTATAGAAACACCTCGAACAGCTGAGTGGTTTTCATACAAATTGCTCACTCAATTCGATTGCTTGAATTCTATGAACAGCACATTAAATCGTATTTTTTTTATTTTTTAAAAATAAATATAAGAAAAACTGAAAAGTTTGCAAGATCTAAATTAATAACCACAAAACTACATACATATAAAAATAAAATTGTCTAGGACTAAACTATTTAAATTTTAACTTTGACATATTGTACCGACAAGACAACATTACAAAATCACGAATTCGAATGCGAAATTCGTCAAAAATGTTCTCCGAGATTGCGCAAATCGAAATTAAATTTGAGACTTCGACCATTTGTTTTTGTTGTGTATTTTTTCTTTAATCTAGGTAAGAATTTTCGGTATCGGAATTCGGTGCACTTCGACATACACAAGCAGGAGTAATAGTAATATTTATGGTCGAGTCTCATTACGGCTGTCGTATCGAAACGACGCGACAAAGGAAAAACTCGCCAAGCTAAAATTTCTAACTTAAAATTTGCTTTCTTTTATTTTCAATAAAAAATTACTCTAAATTGTTCAAAACTTGATAAAGCTCATCAGTTGTAGTTTGCAAATATAAATTCAATGTTCGATGATTAATTTTCTACATCATTTCTGGAAGGCTACTGAAAAGTTTCTTCCACCGATCCCTTACCATCACTCGCCGTTCCGCTTAAGATGAGATTCTCCGAATAAAAATATAAATAAATTCAAAGCAATGCTGTTCAGAAATGTTTATGCAACAGATCACTTCGAGTTATAGAATTCATATTCATGTAATTTCGTTCGACTTATGGAGAACTTTGAGTTATGGAAGTTCGAGTTACGGAAGGGGAATCGTAAGTTATTTTCTCTCTTCCCGCTACTGCCAATCGAATTGCATCGAGTAATAAAAGTTCCACTGTATAATTTTGTTTTTAAAATTTCTTTTACATCATTCAAATCGAAGTTTTGTGCATCAGAAAAATGCTACCTTTTCTTGGTTTCATTTCTTTAATATTGTTGTTAAGAAAATAATTCTATGCAGGCTTCCAAGATCATTAACTTGAATTTAACTGCAAATAAAAGACAAATTTTATTTCATTTATATACATATATGTTTTGTTGAGATTTTCCAACATCTTCAGGGATAATTTTCATCTTTTAAAATAATTTGCACTTCAATTTCAGCGACATGATAACGTCCGACATACAATACATGACTTAAAAATGATTGCAAAAATAATCAAAAATAAAATAAAATATCAGAATAATGAATACATTCTTTGCAGTCACTTCTTGCACTTGCTTCCCTTAAGACATGAAACAAATCGATAAATACAGCCGAAATACTAGATAATAAAAAAGTAAAGTTTTTACATATTTATTGTATTGAATTGTGTAAGAAAATGTAGTAAAATACAACAAGAACAAGGAAAAACTAGTGTTTTGTAGTAATAAAAAATAAAAAAATAATATTCATGCAACTTTGTGTCCCAAACCTCCGGCACAGTACTTGTGTCGACTTATGGCACTTGTGTTTACTTTTTCTCAGGCGGGGTGGGTTGGGGTGATGGGTGGTGGGTGGTTTAATAACACTATTTGTGGGTTGGCTGTAAATAAATATGACTATGTGAGTTTTGTGATGACAGAGGGGGCGAGGCGTTACGAATTCACATTAGTTGATTCGAGTCGAATCAAGGCGACTTCAATATCATAAATTTTAGTTTCTTTGATTTTAATTTTTTTTTCATGTATAAAAATTAAATTTATATAACAAAAAATCAGATGTTTTATTAAAAAAAAACACTTATTTTCTTTTAAATCTTTTCGCTTTATATGGGCATTTAGGAGGCAGGGGTTTGTTTTTATTTATAGTATATTTTCTTAAATTTCGGAATTCTTAGCATGAGTAATACTCATACTCATGATCTATCGTACTCTGCTTGTACATTGTTATCAACACTATTTAAATAAAAATTATCTTAAACTAATTTTAATAAAAAAGATAACCACGAACAATTATAATTATTAAAGTCCAAATTGCTTTTAAAACTTTTTTGTTTTGTCCATACAAAATTTGCACTTTAGCCAACTTAGATTTTATTAATCATTTATGAATACGGGGCCGGTCCAATGATTATGAACAACAACACAAAAAGAAATAGGAAAAACTACTTGTTATTATTTTTTATTTTTTCAACTTCTTTCACACTTTTAAACAAACAAAAAACACTCATTCATCAGCACTCCAAATATTAAATCAAATTGAATTCATTTCTGAGTAAATCTATAAATCATTATTTATTGCCAAAACAAATTGCATCAAATAACACATAATAAATAATGAAAACAAATAAATAAAAAATAAAAAAGAATATTGAATTCATGAAAAATTATTTTTATATACATAAATATTTATTTGTTTATCTGTTTGTTATAAATATTATTTCATTCACTTTGTAAATAACTGTAATTTTGTTTTTGTTCACAAGTGAGTCAGTCTTTCGTTTTTAATTATTTATTAATTTGTTTGTATATTTATTTGTTATTAACTAAAATATTTAATAAAATCTACATATAAAAAATTTGTACAGTGTTATATTACTAAAGTTCAACACAAAAATACTTTGTAAATAGAACACAACACCGTTTTATGGAAATTTCTTCTTAGTTCATTTTTCTTTCAGTGTAAAAACCAATTTGTAATGAATTTTTATATTTTTATATGAGATGACATATTTTGCTTTTGATTTCATTTCATTACTTTGACAGAATCTCTGTCAATATAATTTCATTATTATAATCCACTTTTGGTTTTTGCTATTCATTCACTTTTTTCTTCATTATCCTTGTCATTGTATAATTTAATATAATTATTAATTATATTATGATTACAATTATTATGGTTGTTAATAATGAAGTGATGACTAAAAATAGATCCATTAATTTTTTTTAAGGTTCTCATGTTTGCAGTTTTTATCATTTTTTATTTATTTTTGCTTTCATTATAATGAGAAAATTAAATGAGTAATAATGTTTTTGTTTAAGTTTATGTCAAAAGAGACTATTTAATAGAAAGTACTTTTTTATTTCAAAAATAAAGAAAAGTATTGATAATACCGTGTGACAAAAATTTAATTTAGTATCCTTCTGCTTGTTTAATTCGATATAACTTTTTATCTACAGAGCACACTCAGTTTTTCATTTGCTCGTCCTCGGCAAAAAATTTTGCTTTTTTTTTTGGAAAATAAAACATTTAAAGTCCTAAACTATTTTTTTTATAAAAAAAATTAATTTTTAATAAGAAGTACCTTTTTAATAGGAAGTGCCTTTTTAATAAAAATTAATGTTATAATAAAAACGACCGTTTTAATAATAAGTACCCTTTTAATAATGAGTATCTTTTCAATAAAAAGTACTTTTTAATAAAAAGTAAAGTTTTAATAAAAAGCCCCTTTATAACATAAATCACCTTTTCAATAAAAATTTTCTTTGTAATAAAATATAAAAATCACATTTTAATAATTTATTTAATAAAAAGTACCTGTTTACTAAAAAGATACACTTGTACTAAAAACAATTTTTTTTAAAAGTATACTTTTATTAGAAACTACTTTTCCGAAAAATGTATACTTTTTATAAAAAATATAAAGTTTTAATTAAAATTACCTTTTTAATCAGAAGTACCTTTTAATTAAGAAGTACCTTATTAATAAAAAGTAACATTTTTAATATAAAAAGTATATTTTTAATAAAAAATAGATTTTTAATCAAAGACACTCATTTCGATAAAAAAAATTAAAATTAAAAAAAGTACCTTTTTAATAAAACAAAAAATATATTTTTAAATAAAAGTTTTTTTTTATAAAAATTTCAATTTGAATAGAAAATTCAATTTTATTTGAATGAGAATTATTTTAAAATATCAACTATATGTTTTGTTGCCGTCTATCAACGGACATAAGACCTCTTGGGAAATACGTTTCTGTACTGCATATTATGCGCATGTGTGACTGTTTTGCGATGCTTTTCGACTGCTTAGTTGGCCTTGTATCGGAAATGCATCACTTCTGCACATCTGATGCTTATAGATGCTAACTTTGCAATGTTTTGATTGCCTCGTCTGCTTAAGTAATGTTAATACGAAGGTTCAGGACATCAGATGAAGCGCAGTTAAGCATTTTAAGCATAATTAGACTTCCTGTTTATTATACAACTCATTGGGAAAATCGAAAGAAAAGTATGTTTGTATACATGAAGAATGATACATGGCTTCTTAATCAGGTTTTGTGAGCAAAAAGCTGGGGGAAAGCAAACAAAATTTTGTGACGTTTAATCGGAAAGTAAGAAATGTTGTGTAAGAATGTGTTGGTTAGGTTTCACTTTACTCTATTTCATATAAAAGCACTCGTAGCTTGTTACTTTTCTACTGCAAATTCCCATTTAATTTTCACAATACTTATCTTCTAAATAATAAATAGTAAATCATTTAATTGACTTTCATTTATTTATTTAGTTTTGTTAATTATTTAGTTTCTACTTTTTTTGTGAATTATCGAATCTTTTCAGTAGTCTTAAGTATTAAGCATTTTTTTTAGTTCGTTTTACTCATTTAATTATTCTCTGCTAAAAAAAACTCATTCAATTGTAAAATATTCAAAGTATTTGTACAAAAAATTTTGTTTGTTTGATTTTCAGTTGTTTGTTTTACTCGATAGTTTTTTGTAAATATTTCAAAAATTTTTTGTTTCAAACGAAAATACACTGCAAATAATTATTAATATTTTTATATCAATATAAAATGCTTTTTCTTTAATTTATTGTATATATATTCAACAAAGTTCACTTTTAGTTTTCGTACTATGGATTATCAAAAAAAAAGAAATACTTTTATAAATAATACTTTAATTAAACATATTTTTTTAAATATATAGACATTTTCAAATAAAAAAAAGAATATATAAACCCCAATGCAGAAATAAAAACGTTCTAACAAAAAAGACGTTTTCTTGCAAGTAAAAAAAAGAAGAAAAAAAAAATAATAAATAAATAAATGAAAATCCAGTATTTATTTTAGTTTCAATGAATTAAAAAAAGAACACGAAATGTTGGGATGGGCTGCCCGGTGACCGCTAGTATTGTATAAAATTAAAAACTAAAAGAACAATTTTATTAATCAATTATATTTGTCTCATTTTTGTAACTATTAAAAATATACTTTTAATTTTATTTGTTGTGTTTGTTGTATTATGATCAACTTTATTTGTTTGTTTGTTTTATAGTTTTAAATAAATGATTTTGTTTATATTTATTATTATTATTATTCTTATTATAATTATTCATGTGTGAAACAACAATTTCTGTCTTTTTTATTATTTGTGATTTTCTGTAATTCCTTCCAATTCATTTTATTTTTTTAACTCTTCTACTTTGTATGTTAAATGTTAATGTTTGCGGTAGTAATTGTTTCATTTAAGTGAATCTCTCTGTGTGTGTGTGTGTGTGTGCTTGTGTGTGTGTGTGCCTGAGCTGATGGCAAAAAAGCACATACTTAAATTATATGCATATTTATATTTTTATAAGCAAATCCATTTTATAGTTATTTTGTTGCGTTTTTCAATTCGCATCTAAATTGTTTGATCTGAAATGTTTTACAGTAAATGTTGATGTTTTTCTCCTGTCCTTTTTTTAATTTTGTTCTCCAGTAAAAATGTTGTTGTAGTTGTTAAGTGTGTGAGAGTGTGTGTGTGTATTTGAGTGTTTAGTATTAGTAGTGTT
The DNA here is from genome assembly GCA_956483585.1 of Gymnocheta viridis. NCBI lineage: Eukaryota > Metazoa > Arthropoda > Insecta > Diptera > Tachinidae > Gymnocheta > Gymnocheta viridis. Next base: position 140,347,683 of record OY101440.1, read on the forward strand.
TTATACTTGAAAAAGCTTTCATTTACCATCATCCATACCATCATAATTTCTTTCCATTTCAGTTTTATTTTATATTTATTTTAAGTCTATGTTGTTATTCCTGTTGTTGTCATTGGTGTGGTAGTTGTTGTTGTTATTGTTGTTGTCGTTTATTCCAACAAAACACAACATATAAATATACATATTTTTGTATGTGTGTTTTTGTGTGTATATTTTCATATTATTTCTACTGATTGAAATGTAGTTTTTACTTAAATATTTCTTTTTTTTCTATTTCTAAATGTAAAATAGAAAACCATTTCAATTCAAAATATGTACGTACAAGAAAAAAAATACTTTTTATAACTTACAACATCTGCAGCAACAACAACAGCACATTGCTATCAAAGCTAAACATTTATTCAAGTCCTGCCAACAACCAGACAGCTCAACCACCCCAACCAAATCAACTAAAGCTCTAATTTACACACGCACACACATATATATAGAAAAACACACACATACACGCATACACTCTTGTACTATAGTCTCTCTTTAAGACCCACTCCCACCTTCAAACACACATACACTTTTAGAAAACATCACTATAACTGCTCTTCATCTTCATCTCCATCTCCATCTCCATCGTCATCATCGTGAGTAGTAACATTAAGCATAATAGCATTTCCCTCCTCCTTTGCACCCTCCATCCTTGCTATTTCTTTCCTTTTACTTAATGTTCATTATTTTAGCTGTTTTTTATTTTCCTACAAAATAATTTTTTTTTACATTTATTTAGGGATTTTCTTTTAATAATTTTTACATTTAAACCTGCCCTTTCTGCCTGCTTTTAAGACGAATTTTTTTGGTTAATTCTATTTAATTTGCAGGAAATTTATTTCTCTTAATAAAATTTCAAATGCAAAAGGACAAGTTTTTAAAACTACATATTTTTTTCTTCTAATATGTGTTTGATTTTAAAGTAAATATATGTATGTGTGTATATATTTTATATATTTTTGTGCCAATCTTTGCAAGGAATTCATTGCAATTCTGTATAGTAAATTAGCCTGATTCAAAGGACATCATGTAGTTTTTTCGAAATCGCCTCTTAATGAATGAATGCAGCGAGTGAACATTTTTTGCCGATATGTCTGAAGTTAGTTCCCTAAAATGTCCTTAAACATTTAGCAAAATTGACGTAAATTTTCTGACATGTCACACAAAAGGACATTTTGGGAGCAGGCTGCTAAAAGAATCAAAAAAAAAATTTTAAGTCACCGATTTTAACTTCCTTTTTTTACTTTGAAAAGTAAACACTTGAGAGCCTCGATTTTACTTTTTTCCCCTGATACAAAATGTTATTTTTTCTTAGTCAGCTGTGAAACTTTGTAGAAAATGTTTAAGTTTTCAGTGCGCATAATTTCTTTGCGTTTCTGGACATTTTCGAAAATTTTATACGATTTAACATCCGTAGTTTGGACATTTTCGCAAAGAAATTAAATTTCCTACAGATTAGAGTGTTCAAAACCCGGTTTGGGAATTGCAATTCGCTTTACCGAGTCTTTTGTTCTTAAAAGAATTAAGCGGTTTCTACTAATTTATATTTTTTGATTAACTTGACATGCTTAACGGGGTTTTCATCGAAAATTATTTTAAAATTTTTCACATAAAAACGATTTAATTTAATAATATGAAAAACGGGAAACCCAGAATAATGAGAGGAAGAGCTTCATTCATTTCTTTAGTGAATATTAGTTTAAATAGTAATGATGATTCAATAAGGCCTGACAAACTGGATGACTCTGGTGCTGATGAGATGTTGTGACACTGAAAGCGTCCGCCAGCAAGTAGTAAAATTTGCTTTACCTTTCCTTCCTAATAAAAAAGAATAAATGAACAAGTTATTCACTCTTCGATGGAGTCTGATTGTACTCGAACCTTAAGCCCACCACAAATATGTTCATTTAAAGTCAAATACTTTTCGCTGATTTGCTGCAATAACATCATAACTCATAATTATACTGCAGAATTCATCGTCATTTCTTTTTAAAAAACACAAACAGCCAAGCCTTCTTGTCTTGTCAGCAGAAACACACAGGGACTAGGCAGCAATCGAACTTGCGACCTCATGCTAACGGACTAGTACACAATCCCATATTGAATAAAAATTTCATTAAAAAGAAAAATATTTCTTTAATTAACCTTTAAGTTGCAAATAAATTGAAAACTTTTCTGCAAAAAAAAAATTATTTTGCAGCAAAAAAAAGTGATCTCAAGCTCGTTAATTAATTAGAAAATTATATAAACATATTAAGAAAAGGCTGAAAAATTTGTTATTAATAAATAATTTTTATTAAAAATTTTAATACAAATGCATTCTCAAGTCTTCAAAAAGGTCAAGAACCGCTAAATATTGTAAGGTTTTTTAACTCTGCTCTTTATGACCCCTTGTAATTAGGGAAATAGAAAAAAATACGCGTAACAATTAAAACCTGACGCTTTTATTATTAGAGCAAATCATGTGTTAATGCATTGTAATTGCTGTTGTTGTTATTCTAATTTATTCGAATGGCTTGGCAACAAGTATATTTTAGAAATGTGTATTTTTATTTTACTTGTCTACAGAAAAATGATATATTAAATTACATTGTTATTTAATACATGAGATATGTATGCGTATAGCGAAGGAGCGCAGTTCCAACCGGATATACTCAAGGTACCTCTTGTTTTTCTTATTTTATTTTGTTTGACCCTTTCAAAACTGCTTGTGACCAAAATTAAAACAAAAAAAAAACAAAAACTAGTGGATTTATGAATTCAAAATGAGTCGAAACGTGGAGCTTGCCCCGATTTAAACAAAGTTCGGTTTCCACATTCCAGATGGCTGACTTGCGTTGAAAATTTATAAGAAAAACAATCACTTATTTGAGGGATTTTTATACACATTTTCAGCTCAAGTCGATCAATTGTCTGTGGAAGCATCACTCAAATTTTAAGTGCGGTTTCTACAAGACAGACGCTTAATTTTAGTAAAAATTTTATATGATATGCACGTATTTCTTATTATTTTTTTTTTTTTTGAGTAAGTTCCATACAAATTTTCTAGTTAAACCCATCGCTTGGATTGTGGGAATCGCACTTTAATCAATATATCTCTTTGCTGCGCAAACGCAACGAATCTGTGGAGCGTGCGGCTTATGGCAATCGGTAGAGTAGCTCTTGGGAACTTATTCGAACCGCGGGTGCGACAACAATTTAAATTCTGCGATTGTAGCGCGTAGAAGATTCTGCAATTTTAGATTTTTGCTCCACCTAAATGATGAATCACGCAAGATCAAAAGATTTAAAGCGACCGGCACAAAATTTGAAACCCCAAAATTAGTGTGAACAAGATCATCAAGAACGGTATAAGAAATTGAATCATTCGATTAAATGTGTGCAGCCAACTCGAGAACTTAGGCTGTTTTTCCTAAACGCATGTTGCTTTGTAGTATGTTCATCGCAACATGTTCCTAAATGTTATACAGAAAATGTTTATATCATATTTTGTTTTGAAGGACAACAAGTTTGCATTTCATGTGTAAGGCAAAAGCAAACTATGCAGTCAAAAAAATTTAGTTGCAAAACATATACAGGCTATTAAAAATGTTTATACACAATGTGTTTAAACAGTATTGCTACCGTATTCACACACTGTAAACATACGTTTAGGAAAACGATTTTACTTACACACATGTACGGTTTTATTTTTAAGGAATAAATTCCCAAATTGTGTATTTGAACAAGTAATAAACGTTGTTTCGATCAAGGGATTATTTATGTTTTAATCGATCCAATAAATATCAACTTTATTTTGAGACACCTTCTTGTACTTGAAAGTGAGTTTTGCAACTGACTCCAGAAAAACATGAACTGTCATTTTTATCTTTAGATTTAAGTTCGTGGGAATTCATATTAAAAATGAAACCAATTCTCGAAATATGAACTCCATGTGTTTTTTGAGAGTTAGTAGGTATTTTTATTTTTATTTAAACTAAACTTTGTACTTCGAGCAATTTGTAAGATACAAATGTATCAGATAACAAGAAATAACTTAGATAATGCGAGCTGAATCCCAAAATTAGTTGCAACAATTTTGGAATTGTTTGTTTTTTTTAACATAGTTTTGTTTTATAATATAAATTTTTTTGAGTACATTGTATTTAATACAAAATTTGCCAGACAATTATTACTGGAAAAGTGCGCACGACAAAAAAAAACACACCTAAATAACTATAATTATTCAACAGAATTGTTTGAATATTTATTTTTTGGCTGAAAGCAAAATTAATGACAAAATTCTTCTAAGTCTCCGTTTCGTTTTATGTCCTTTTAGCTTATTGTTATTTTTGTTATTGCTTTTAACCTTTTGACAAGTTGCCTTTTTGTTGGCATTATTATTGTTTTATTTTCGTTCCTGTCGCTGTTGTTGGCATAGTGTTGCTTTAATAGCAAAAACATTTCCATTGTAATATTTTTTTTTTATTATTTCTATTTCTCTAATATAATTTTTTTCCTCTTTATTAAATTGCTCGTCTTCTTCCTCTTCTTGTATGGATACAACAAACATCAACAGAATCCTTCATCATTTTTCATTTAGTTTGTTAAATTTTTATTAAGTTTTTTTGTTTGTATTCTGCACTATTTTTACTAAAGACTTTTTCTTTGCTTTTTTACATTTCCGGATGGAGGGAAGAGAGAATACACACGTTTGCTCACACACATGCAATAACGTTCTGCCAGAAAGAAGCAAACATTAATGCCGTTATATTTTTGTATGACTGTTGTTGTTGGTATTGTAAATTCATTGCTTAATTTAGTAGTTACTTTTTTATTTATTTTTGTACTCCCTCTCTGTTTCCCCCCCGCTCAAAATATCGTCGTTTATACTGAGCAGTATTTTTCTATGTATGGAGAAAGTAAATATCCTTTCAATTTCGCCGTAAATAAAAAAAGAATTAATTTACAAATGAGCTTGAGCATACCTTGAAGTTTCCGTTTTATTTTCTACTTCCCCTTAGTATTTGTGTATCTCTGAGTGTGCGTGTGTGCGTGTGTGTGTGTGTGTTTGTGTGTGTATGTTTTGTTTGTTTTTATGTTGTCTTGTAAATGTTTCTTGAGAAAACCTTTTTCTTTACGAATAAAGGAAAAAAAACTTATTGTGTTTTCTTTTTTTATTATATGAAGTACAAAAATTTTATCATTTAATGTCGTAATTTTTATATATTCGTCTCTTTTCAAAAATGCTTGCAGTGTTGTGTAATTAAATTCAATGTGTAGTTTTTCTTTATTAAATAAAATGTAATAAATTAATATCATTAAGTATAAGATTTATTTAAAGTTTTCATTTTGTGTATTTTTAGTAAAAACACACAATTTCTATTAAAAAAACAAAAAAAAACTAAAGAGAGGGAGGACCTATTTTTATCATTTGATGTTTGAATTGTATCGTTATTCTTTTCATTTAAATGTTATAATTTTAAAAAAATATAAAAAATAAACGTACAAAAATGTTTGTAGATAATTAAGAATCATTTACGAAAGCGAATTTATTTATACATTCATATAGACTGATTTGGTATTTTTTAAATTTTATTGTGGTTCCACAATCTACCATCCATCAAGCTTTTAAATAAGCTTTCTATAAGAAAGTCTTTTTAAAAAGATAACTGTCCTAGTAAAAATATAATAATAAATAATAATAGTCTACTTTGGAACACATTAACTATATTTGAGGTCAAGACAAATTTTTCCGATTACAGTAAATATACATATAAGATATTTTGAAGGGTAATGGGTTTTTTACTTATTCGTGGTTCCAGGAGCGCATACGAAAAAGAAATTAAAATATCTTTTGTGTATCAGATGATTCATTTAAAATCTCAACACCCCATAAATCTGAATATAGATTTCCTGCTGGTTCACTGAAATCATAAAAATACATTTCGTTTGCTTTCAAAGCAAAAGAACTGCTTTTATTTTCAATGACACCACGAAGCTTTCAAAATGAAATAAGTCTCAATGAAATAACGCACAAATTAAATAATTTCCTACCAAAATAAATAAAAATTAAATAATTCCCAACACAAAAAGCCGCTACAGCAACGAAATAACTCTTTTAAATTATCTAAAACTATTTGTGTATAGAGATTATGCCTGACTAAAGTCTTATTTAGAATGTGTATATCAAAAACCAATTTGATACTTCAGAGGAGAAACCCCTTGACAAAGGCCGGCAATGCAAAAACACTTCAGTAAGCGAAGACAGTTTCGTTCATACTTTAGAAAATTGTCGTCGAAGGCCGGAAATGCACAATAGTTTTTTATAAAAGCAGACTCACTGTTTTTGATCAGAACATCAGAAAATCAGAATTTTATGAAATGAAATTTTAGGAGAAATTAAATAACTCTGAAATACTTTTAAGTCGCACTGAAATGCAATAAGTCCCAATCGAAAATTAAATAATTGTCGATTTCAATATTTACTCAATTAAAAAAGCCACAATAAAGTGAAATAAGCTCCAACAACTGACAGCAAAATCAAATATCCTCCAAGGAGTTGAGAGTTATTTAATTCCTTTCGTTGGCTATTATTTCAGTTGGGAATTATTTCATGGTACCATTTTCAGTAACGGACATTCTAAGTAAACTCCTCTTCATAACAGAAAAACGCAAATGCGATTGGAATCCAAAGAATTGTCAAAGGTTTAGAAAGATCTATATCGAAAAAGAATATTCATTTAAATTAATATTGAATATAGAACAAGATATTGTTGATTTTTATTCTAAAAAAATAAAAATGTTAATAAGACTTACTAAAGCTTGTCAAACCCTGCTATTTTCATTAAATACAAATTATTTTAGAGATTACAAAAGAAGATAATTAATTTTTAAAAATTCCAAAAAGTTGTAAACTTGTTGCTGTTTTTAGACTCAAAGCTGGAGAGCTTTTTGGGTTCACTTTATGTTGCAAACAAGTTTCAAATAAAAACGAATTTATTTATTTTAAAATAATGTTGAAGTATTTCGCATACATTTGTTTAAAAGAACAAAAATTTTCAATAACTTTTAAAATCTACAAATATTTTTACTTTAATTACTTAAAACTATTTTAAATGTTTAGTTTTATATTTTGCATTTCAGCTTTAGATTTGTATTATTAAAAATATTTTGCATATCAATGAATATAATTTTGTTTTATTAAATATTAAACATAAACATAAAAATAATAAACAAATAAATTTTGTTTAGTAAATGAACGTGTTTTTTAAGTTTTTTTCTTTCATGTTAATTTAATTAAAAATTCATTATGTGTATTGTTTATTACATATATACATACATATACATATATACATATAAATCTACTTATATTTATGGAAAAACATATGGTTCGTTTATTGCAACGTTATCATATCTCAAAAAAAATAAATAAAAAAATAACTCGTTCTTCAGAAAACAAGTTTCAGGTTTTCAATTTACTCGCATCTCAATGGAAAAATATAAAAAATATTCTCCACCTCAAGAATGAATTTTTCACACAACATGAAATCACATTTTTTGAGATATGACAACGTTGCAATAAAGGAGCAGTATGAAGTTCTGTGAAACAAATTTTACAAATTAATGAAATAAACAAAAAATAAAAACAATGAAAAATTAAAAATGATCTAAAGCCAAACTACAAACAATAAAATATTTTATAGCAGGTGTTTAGAATTTGTGTAAATCGTACAGCACTTTAAAACGGCTTGAGCGTAAAAATGTATTCAAATGTTTTACATTTTTATTGTGTGATCCGTGTTCGGTGTATAAAAATAATTAAAATGAAAAATAAATCTAAATCAATAGTGTAAATTAAGTGCCAATGACATTTGGCGTCAATAGCAAATAACAGCAGCGACAAGAGTAGTAAAACACATTGTTAGTTAGTTCGATAGATAGATAAATAGATAGACATCGATGTATTTGATACGTTTATTTGATTCTTTGCTCCATAATGATTATTTGTTCGAATTACAAAATGCGTGGTCGCTGGTTTGTAGTTTGTCAATAAAAGTTATTCTACTCAAGGGAAGTACTCCACATGGGGATATAGAAACAAAAGTGAAAAATTTTTAAAACAAACAATCGGAAAATCATACGATATGCAGATTCTTCATATCATAGAAATTGTTCTATACTATCGTGATAACCATCAGGGTCCTTGATAATAAATTAAGTTTTAATTAGGGTTTGGGAAACGGGAATTCCCGGGAAAAGACACACACATATTCCCGAGAAGTATGCATTATTTTACCAGGTCAAGTTCAAAATGTCATGAACATTAAAAAATACATAATTAATGTTTGTAAATAATTATATTTGTGCATATTGAAAGGTATTGTTTGGCTCAAGTTTATGTCCAAGTTTACCCATTTCTCTTTTTAATTTTTAGAAATTTTTATATACATTTTTTATTAAGAGTGTAACTGATCCATGCTGCTAGTCTGATGATTAATAAATTGTTCCAAATATTATTCTATTAATAAAAAAATAATGACTTTATCCAAAAATTTATAAAAATTAAAGAAAAAAATGGGTAAACTCGGATTTGAATTTGAGCCAATATAAATAAAATTTTGAGTCAAAATTCTTTCAATATAAATAAAAAATATATATGCAAAATGGCAACAAAAAGCGTTAAAAAATGCTCCAAAATGCCATAAACTACTTATGTAAAAAATAAAGATTTCATACAATTTTATATTATAAAATTTTGATTGCACAGTACAATCATTTTATGATCTTTTATTGTCACAGACAATAGTTGAGTACATGGAAAAGACATGTTGGATATCAGTAAATATTACTGCAGCAAATTTGAATGCATTCTATTCAAATGGTGATACGGCTTCGCTTCGATATTCGCATCCGTTTGGTTTTTATTAAAATACTCCAGATTTCTGGCAAGAGAGGCGAAGGCCCTTTTCTCTATATTAAATTTGCATTAAATAAAAAATAATAATAATTCTGGCTCCACATTTCGATTCGAAAGTTTAATTAAGTTCCAGAAAAAAATTTTTTTGTAGGTATTTTGAATATATTTTTTCAAGTGATCAACGACTCCCCCAACAACTGCCTGCGGCTTGTAATTTTGTAGTGTCATCAGCATATCTACTCGTAGTATTGTTGAGAAATGAATAAAAGTGGGGACAGTAAACACGCCTTGTCTCACTCCTTTAGAAATTCAGATACCTTCTGTCATCTCCCCATCTAGTGGAGAAGTTGTGTTTGCTGTAAAAACAACTAATAATACCTTCCACAATACAAATAACTCTCGTATGCTTTTTCTAGTTATTATTTGTATAAATACCAATTTGAAATCACATTCAACGGAGCCACCTAAAAAGTGGCGGATACATGGAAACACACACATGAACACTGATGATGGGAGTGTAGCGGCTCCCGAAAAACAACGTTGTTTCTGTTCTGCCGTGTAAGTTATAATTACTTCATGTTAAAATTTTCCCTTGTTCCTTTGAAATATTGTCTCATGTCCAATTCTTTCTTAGTAAAAATTTTACGCACATTAGCCTAAATAAACACTTTGGATTAAAAAACTGCTAACAACCAATTTGTTCGAAAAATAATCACTTTAAATAAAAAAATCTCCCCAATGACATTAGCTTGTGCTGTTTGATTCCAATATAGATTTCTAATACATCGGATTTCTTTGTCATCTATACCAATGGACACAAGAATTTCCATGAGTTTATCATGCTGTACAGTATCGAAAGCTTTTTCGTAGTCAATGAAGCATAAGCAAACGTCCTTTTGTATATTTTGGCATTCCTGAACAAATATTTGTATTGAAAAAAGTGCTTCGTATGTGACTATGCCTTCTCTAAAATCAAACTGAGATTTGCCCTTTAACTTTTCGCATTTTTCATTTTGAGGGCGTGACTCATTATTTTAATTAGGCTATAATCAGTGCAATGTTTGGCGTGGCTTTTCTTGGGGATTGTTATTATTAGGACAAGTTTTTTATGCTTTTTGCATGAAAAATATGCATTTGCATATTTTTGAAATTTTTCCCGAAAACAGCATTTTTGATATAACTTGCATAAATTTGCGTATTGCACAAACTAGCAACTCTTTCTAACAAAAATTGCTTGTGATAACTGACGCAGCTCTATATATGATATCCACAATGCGATCATTAAAAATTCTTTAACCCGAAAATGTTGCATGTTACATGTCTGGCTCATTTGTTGCATAGAATTGCAGATTTTGCTCGCTTACATTTTGCAATGTTGTAAATTCCGAAACCGTTTTTCTTAAGGTAGAACTGCATACATATATATTATTGCGACAATTTTATAGAAATAACCAGCGTTTTAAATGAGCTTTCTGATGATGAGGCAGAGTCGAAGTAGAAAGCAAAGGCTTTATTTAAGAATTCATCGGTGAAACAAGACTTGGCATACATTAAATATAATTTTGAATGTATTTGCCACAGTATAATCAAATTGGAAACCGAAGGACTTCCTTTACATGAAAGTACATCCATCAGAATATTAACATGCTGTTCATAGAATCCAACCACTCAATTACTCGAGGTGTTTCCATACATATTTTCTACTCAAGTCGATTGCTTGGATTCTATGAACAAACAGCACACAAGAATAAAATATTTGTTGAAAAGCTTTACAAAGTATTCAATCGAAATGTTGGCCTTCAAACGTTGACCAAGATAAAAAAACACTACATATAAAGTAACATCGACTGATGTTGAATTTATATTTTCAATATATTCGATCGTTTTGTGCGACAATCGAAGATCCACTCAATTTGAAAATTGGAAAAAATATATTATTATACTTTCTAATAAACATTTGTTTAAACATAATAATTAAACTAAATTTTTTTTCTGATAATACGATGAACACTTAAGTCTTAAGCGCTTGGAGTGTCCAGAAAATAAACATAAAACCAGAGAAATGCATGTGCATGCACCGCTTGCGATATATCGATCACTTGCTTACAGTATAAAAACATTGTTCGATGGCGAATGCCATAATCTTAAACTAAAAATACGTGATTAAATCAGCTCGTTAACGAAATTAACGATTAGAACCCAGAACTCTTAAAAAAGCGATTTATCGAGACGGTAATATTCTTAACTTTAGTCTTTTTAGTGTAATAATTTCTTAAGACAATTTTAATCTTCCCACGAATTATCTACACTTGTTTTGGCGCGTACCTTCCCCCTCATTGAAGCCGTTTTTAAAAGTAACAAGCGACACGTTTGAAAAGTTGCGTTTGGCTTCAGTTCAATTTAGTTCATTCTTTTATTGTTTATTTAAATTACAAATAATTCGATTAAACAAAAGATATAACAAACAATAAAAATATATTCGAACTCATATAATTTTCTATTGTAAAACGTAAAATTTTATTTATACCTTTTTTATACAAAATCACACAATTATAAATTTCAAATATAATTTCATTTTCGATTATAAAACTTTACAGAGAATAAATAATAAACAGAAATTGTTGTTTGATTTATTTATTAGTTTCTATTTTCCATTCTTTTTTTATTAATTATTATTCTTATTATAATTTTTCTTTTCTGTTTTGTTTGTTTGTTTATTTGTTTGTTTCATTTGTTTGTTTTATTTATTAGTTCTTTATTAATAATTTCCAGCTATTTTTCATTTATGAAGATTTATCTTGTATTTACGTTACAAAGTGAAAAGTTTCTATGTAGTTTCCTTGTCTTAATTGAAGAAGAAAAATAAAATAAAAAATATGTATATAAAAAATATGAAAATTAAAAGCAAAATAAATAAGTTTCCCTTTTGATAATAGATGAGAACATAAAAATTCCATTTAGTACCAATCAATCAAAACCTATTTAATAACTAAACGAACAAAATAATGTTTGGATATCAATGAACGAATGAACGAACGAACGAACTCTTTTGTTTTCAAGCAGAGACAAGGAAACTTTGGAGACAATTAAAAATTAATTTGAAATAAATGAAAAATAGTTTGAATTATTCTTTTTTTATAATTTAAACTAAAACTTAACTGTGAAGATTGTGCATTAATCTATTTTCATTTATTTCTTTGTGTTTGCTTAAAAATCTTTATGTCCCCCAGACTTTTGCAAGGGTCGTGAAACGTTACAGAATCTTTGCGATCAAATACCAGGCGATGCATTATTATATTCATTATTTAGAGAGAGTGCTGAGCCGGTGAAATGTCCTCTAAAAGGTAATTAATTATTTATCTGTTAATTTTGTAATGTAAATGCTGCAATAACCAAAATTGATTAACTGATGGCGTTTTCTTTTCTAAAAAAATAAAACATTTCTATATAGTTTTTATTAAAAAGTTTTCTTAAAACAAAAAAGTTGCTTTGTAAATGATGATGACAATAATTTCGGGTTAGAAAAGTTCATGGGAGATTCATGATAGCATTTTTCCTTTTGAGGTGAATGAATAATTCATGGGAACAAAAATCCCACTTGTTATTCACGATATGAGTGACTATTTCAAAAAATCATTATAATGCAAATTTTCAATAAAAAGAGCAACAAATTTCGGTTTTTTTTTCTAGAAAATAAAACGCCATAAGTCCGAGTTTAGACGGGCGAACATTTGGAAAAAAAACATCTGGATTTCTCTTTTGTTTTTTTTATTCGCATTCACGCAGACCAACATGTTGTTGGCAAAATTTCATTATTATTATTCGCTTATTATTTGCAAAATACAAAGCAAATGTCAACAAAGAAAATGTGAACAAAGCGTGACGCCAAGTACCGAACACAAACACAATGCTCTCCTCTTCCCCACCAGTAATATGCTGTCAAACTAAATGTTTCCCTTCCAAATGTTTGCCTGTCTAAACGTAGACTAACCGCGTAAATGAGATGCGCACTTGGTAAAATAGGCGATAATGTCTGGCTGTCCTTGAATAATAAATACAGTTTCATCATTTCTCGCATTGTAAAAGTTTTCACTTGAAGTGTTAAACAACAAATTTCATCGTTTCTCGCTTTTTAAGTAAAAAGTGTTGCTATAATTCTTTGTGAAAAGCTGACCTTTTTTATCAGAATACTTCCATTAATCATGTATTAGGCAGATGTCAGAATGGGCGCCATAAGCGGTGCGTAGCTAGAAGCGATAATAGTTTTTGCTTTGTCTTGCTAGAAGGTGTCAGAGTGAACACTATATTGAACAAAGCCATTTTGTTTTTGTTTATATTATTTTTTTATGTTTTATAGATGCTTTCGTATAAAAGGTGAATTCTAACGATAAGTTTTTCATGTCAATTAATACTTTTCGTAGCAATTTGTAAAATTGTACGATGAACTTCGAAAGTATCCAGAAAACAAGAATGTCAATAAATACTTTCGATTATATTTTAATGAAAAAATTGGACAAATCTAAAAAAAATCGCATACAGCCGTGCGAGAAGAATCTACAGCGTGCTAGAAACCATTACACAACTTGCCAAGGCAATTCAGCAAGGTAGTAGTGATAGCACAGCTGATTAACCTGACTAGATGTCAATTGTGTAAAATTAAATTTGTGTTGATAATGTACTCATTACAACATGGCTGAATTCTGCCAAACTGCCAAACACCACACCTTTATATGATGTTTGGCATTTTCTTAGAGATTTATGTGTGCTGATAGTGCCATGTTTTGACAGATTGTCCTGTATTTTTACAACAAATTTCTTATTGTTATAAAATCGCTACTATCTGCTTGATTTGCCTTGTAACACACACTCGCCTCTGGCTTCTATCGCACTCTGACATCTTTTAAACGATCACATAAGAAAACACAAGCAGTGCTTTATAGCGCCATCTTATATTATAGATTCTAGCGGCCAATCCGTCATCAGCCTTAGTCTCGGTTCACACTATGCAAGTTTTCTTTCAGAAAATCTTAGTTTGTGGGTAAGAGGGGTGAGAATATTTACTTGTCTTGTTTGAAATTCTCCTTGTGTTTTGTAATTCGTAAATGCCAACCTGAAGTTGGCTGTAGCTTTACATTAGATTTTCTTTTACTTTCTTTAACGGTGGTGACAGCAACAAAAAAATGTGAAGGTAAAAATTCTAAAATATTGAATTACATTACAAAAAAATATTAAAGTGTAGACACGACTGAAACTTTAAAAGAGAATTGGAGAAAATTTCAAAAAAGAAAACTTTCATAATGTGAACCGAGACATAAACAGAGAAACTAAAAGTCAATTCACAATGTTTTTCTTTTAGCTTCACTCGTTTCATGCGAAAACTTTTACAACTAGTGATATACAAAAACGATGTACAGGATATAAAAATGTTTTGAAATTAAAATTTATAAAAGAAAATTTTGTAAAGTGGAATGAATCAATAGATTTGGCACAACGGGCACGTGTGTTGTGATTATTTAAAAAAATTAATATTTTTGTATTTATAGGTCCTTTTATTTTTACCTACAACCGCGGCAATGGCGAGTGTAAAAGTCCTGTTTCTAATATTGAAAGCTGCACAGAAGACAGTCGTTTGTTATTAAGTTTTCAGGCCTGTCCAGATGTTGTGGGGACCGAAAGTACAGGTTAGTGGGACGGCGGGTTTTATTAGATTTTGACAACATTTAACTTTTTTGTTTTGTTTTTTAAGTGGAGGAACTTACTTGCCTGGCTACTTGGAAAGATGGAAATTCTCGCTATTTAGTGGGCTTAGTGTCACATCATCATGCCATATCGAATGAGGAACGTTATCGTTGTTTTGTTTACGAGAAAATATCCTCATTAATGGGTAAGTGGTTCAATATTTCTTTAAAAAGTAGGGTTTTAAATAAAATATATTTTATTTTTATAGATCTAGGCCACTTTGCTGGTCCCAGTATGTCGACATCTAAAGATGCCGAATACAAACTGGCTCAATCGGGTGATGCTACATGTAATGGACTGGATAGTGCGGAGGTAAATAAATCAGGGTTTTTTAAATAAATTATTTTATGTATTTTTTTAAATGTATTGAATCGTAACTGCAATTGACATCCACCTGAAATGTGGAGAAGCATTCACATGAACGCGCTGATGTTGAGGTGGCGATCATTGAAAACAGTACTGATACGTTCTGTTAAAGTGTTAAGGCCGAGGCACATACAATCGGTTGGACAACTAAGTTGAACTACACGTTTTCTTATGAGCTTTGTCACATTCCATACGTCTCCTTCAACGCAAACTACTAAAGTTGGGCAGCCTTTTGACAACTATCAGTTCATTATTTTGCTTCGATTTTATTTAGCTCTTCGTTTTTCGTGTTGTGATAAATCTAAATTAAATAGAATTAAATAAAAATTACAATTAAAAGAAACTCAAGAATATCCTCGAATTCCATTAAAACTGTGTACTTTAATCAAATTAAGCTGATTTAATGTCCATCAACAAAATACTCCTTGTGTCAACCTCCTCCGCCGATACTTTAATGTCAGTTGAAAAAAGCAAAGTATAACGTACGACGGATTCTATGTGCCTCGGCCTTTAATTTACTTTTCCTGTATTGTTTTCATAATGAAATATTTAAAACAAAATTACAATTTAAATTAAGGCCAGACTAAACGACGCTAAATGAAGCTGATTTTTTTTGATGCAAAGAAACAATAGTTTCTTAAACACGAACATGAATTATTGTTTTTTAAATGTTGTTGGCAGCATATAATAGGGGTTGTTCACATATTACGTATCTTATTCAGTGGGAATGGGATTGAACATTTGCTACGGAATTTAAAATTTAATACAAGTTGTATAAAAAACAAGTAAACATTATATACAAAGAGGTTGGGCAGGAAGTCTAAAGAGCTAAGAATGGCGTAACGTTGTTTGTGAACAGCCCCTAGTCTCTGTGTGCATTTTGATGCAAGCTCATTAGGACGCCCCCCTCAACATTTTTCGAAAAGTAAAACTACTAAAACTAAATGAGAATTGAGAATGAGTCCAACATGAATTATGTAAAGCTTTAATAAAAGCACTTTTAAAGATTCAATCTTATATATAAAATTCTCGTGTCGCGATGTTTGTGTTTGAACACCTCCGAAACGGCTTTACCGATTTTTCTGAAATTTTTTATGTGTGTTTAGTAGGTATATGAATATATTTTCATTGTAAAGTATATTTTCTATCGATTTTTTATCTGTGGGCGGAGGGGCGTCGAAAAGTAAAATTTTATTATTTTATCACAAATGTTCGCTATAAAAAAACTCCATTTCTCAAAAAATATTTATAAATTCTAAGGTCGAAGAAAATAATTAACATATTTTTTTTAAATTTGAAACATATAGTGCACGTAACTAGCGACAAGGCCGTAGAATAGTTTTTGGTGTACCACACCCACTTCTACGCCCATTTCTTCTATATATATCTAAAATTCCTACTTACCCTAATTCGTTCTATATAAGAAATTTAATCTTATATATAGATTCGCTTTAAGCTTGATCTCTTACCCTCGAGAATAGATCACTTACACGTTTAATTGACCACTCCTTCTATGGCTACTTTATGCCCACTTTTGTTAAAATATTTAAAATTGGTGTAAATCGCAAATCTATGGTTTTGTATGTTCGGTATACAAAACTCCATTTCTCAACGTATTTAGCAAAAATAAGGAACATATAATTTACGCAACCTGGGCAAGGCAGTATAATAACTTACAATGCACCATGCCCACTTTTTCTTAAATATCTCAAACTCCGATTTACCATAATTTATTCTACATAAAAATTTTACATTTACAATACATTCGTCACTTTTTAATTAACTAATGTATCCAGCGGTCGACTCAATCGACCGCATTCTAGAAATTAATATTAAACATTTAAAACAAAAAATATTCTAAATTAACAACTTAAAACTCTGTCTCATTTTTATGCAAAAGCAAATTGGACAAACACACACTTTGGAAATTGGACAAATGCACACTTTGTTTATTTTTCAAGTTGAAGCTGATACATGCATCTGCAGTAATGAGTGTGCATGTGTTAGTAGCAACTTTAAAGGCTTATAGATCTCTAAATATCAAACCGTTTTAAATAAAATGAAGATTTTGCACATCTATGTAAAAACCCGCTTAAAAACATATAAATCTTTCGAAAATCGGTTCAGTATTGCGGCCGTAAAAGGGATCTAACAAAATGCGTTTGCCTATTAATAATATAGAAAATAACCAAAATGTTCACTAGAAATAAGTTATATGCCCAAACAACGTTCCCCGGGTCACCTAATATTTTATATATAAGTTTCTTAAATGCTCATATACGAGTATTTTGAGGACTTACATTTTCTAGTTTTTTAAACTTTAATATTCTTCCTCAGGTATCTCAAATTCTCATTCAGTTGAAGAAGTTTTATAAATAAAACACTTTTATACTTTCTAAAACAGATTTATAAAGTTTTTCAAGTTTTATTAAAACATTTACTGATTTATTTAAAATATAATATTTTTAAGGTGGGTTCCCGTATAATGTCTTTGCGTAAACCACCGGTCACCGAAAGATGCGATTTCCCAGTGTGGTTTAAAGGTCCCAGACACTGGCATGTTTTAATGGGAAATGCTGTCTACAATTATCATACAAAGTAAGTCACTCGGTCAATCACCTTCAGAAAAGAAGGAATCATAAATTTAATATTTTTAATATATTCAAAGTGATGGTTCCATACACATTATCAAGCCCAACGGTTACATGGAAACTCGAGCTTTGTGCGAACAAATCAATAAACAAACTTCAACGGAAATGATGTCGGTGGTGCATTATACCACAGGATGGTGCGTTACTGCATTTTAATATTAATTATATTTTATATAAATTTAAAAATGAACAAAATATTTATGTATATCTATATTTCTTAGTCAATCTGGTTTTATGTGCATGATGTTTTATCGGCGCGATACTCATGTCATTGAGATACAAACGGGAAAGCCGGCCTCTAGACTAGAGGACGCCTGTGCCATTGATCATTTTGATATCAACAAAACTCCCTACATAACATTACTAGGTAAGCAGGTGTATAAAGACATGTTTGTTTGTTAGAGAATTTCCTTAACGCTAATCCCATATTTACAGCCTCAAATCCTGATCCTCAATTATGTCCCATGGAGGGTTTATATAGTCTAAGAGGTGCAATAGGTCCACCTTATTTAACCACTAGACACAAACGTAATCACAACAAGGTGCATGGCTTGCATAATCATCATCATCAGTATGGAGAAAATGGCGGCAGGGAATATTTACATAAAAGGTTAGACTTTCTTCAAATAATATTCATTCATTATTTTTATCACTTTAATATTTCAACTAGACACAGCTCTTTAAGTTTCCGCAATTCGCAACATGATGAAAAGAATGCTTGGCATTCAAATACTCGCGGTCTTCCTGTACGTTCTCGTCGTGATGCCTCTAGTACGGCCACTCCTGTGGCCACCGTGATATCCAATCAGACACATCTGGCGGAGACAACACAAGAGATTTTGGTAGTCGGCAATAATACAAATACAAATGTTGGTTTCGTTCAGACTCCCGTTAGTGATACTAGATTAAGGAGTAGACGCAATGTTCCTGAATGTGTAACAAACTACAAGGCTCAACGTCAGTTGTGGGTGGGCTGTACGGAACCCAATGTGATTGATGTGCGACCGTTGTGCAATGATGAGGGTGATGAAGGTAAGACTGTATTTCAACTCATTCTACATGAATATCTTTTGATTCAAATATTTACTAGAGTCCTGCACAAGCATATTTCAACATGTGTCATTTGAAACACTTCCGCAACATTAATGTTGCGATGATGCACAATATACTGAAAGAACATTTTGTTTCAACTTGTAGGACACAGATGAGGCCCTGCACAATCTGCAAATAAAAAAATATATATTTTCCAACTGTGCTTTTCAGTATCAGTATGAGCATCGCAATATTAATGTTGCGAAAGTGTTTTGAACGACACAAATGTTTTTAACACATGTTTAAGTATACTTGCGCAGGGCTCTAATATTTACAGCGAAATTTCAGAAAAAATTATCGTAAATTTATTCGAAATTACTATTTGTCCCACCGAACTTTAATTTTCATTTTAATCGATAATTCGTTTTCTTACATTCACACAGAATATTCCTGTCATGGTTCTTGGACCGAAAATGCCACTGTCTATATAATTGCCAGACATAAAGGTACGAAACATGGGGTTTGTATAAGCTATCGGCCGTCAGAGGGCACCTCAGCTAAACTGGTAGTCGGCGATGCCTGTTATCGCGGCACACAAAAACCACCGGAACATCATTTAGTGGCCAATTTATCTGTGTTTGGTAAGTAATTGAAAGGTTGTCAGCGTTCAGACGAGTCATGTCTTTTTGACAAGCTTCTTACATTTTCTTCTTTGAATTTTCCTTGATGTTCACACAAGTCATGTCTTGTTGATGACATTTACTTGCAAATACCCTTCAGGCTTAAAATCACAAATGAGAGAGAAAAACATAATTACAGTACATGCATCTGAGTACTCGTTTCTTTTCCTATCGTCTCTCTCGCCTGTAAAGTAGCAATCATGACAATAAGACATGACTCGTGTGAACGCAGACTTAGTGATTTTGTTTTTTTTTTTATATGTAACATGGTTTTTATTTCTTCTTTATCTTAAGGTAAATGCGGCGAAACAGGTTCTACCGCCTCCACCATGCCCATCATCAGCTGGTTGAATTTGCTAATGGCCTGCATATTAATATTTCTGAGTCAATTGCCCATCATACAAAGATGATTTCGTAACTAGAAATTGCGTTGAAAAAAACAACATTTATTTATAAGCATTTAACGAAATAAGCTGACGGACCTAGAGACGAAAAGAAGAAAAGAATTTTCTTTAAAAACTTGCAAAAATTCACATGTTAAAAACACAATTGAAAATTGAAAACAAAAAGTTGTTTTTTTTCTTAAATTTAAGAACAAAAACTGAAAATGCACTTTTCAAACGTGTTTCTTTTTAAATAAAAAATAAAATAAAAACAAAACTGTAATGCATAAACAAATGAAACATTTTTAAATGAGACTAAAAAAGTGATTTAAAATAAAATAAATCAAATTAAATGTAAATAGCTAAAAGAGCAACTACAATTTTGCATTGAAAAAGAAAATAATTATTGAAAAAAAAAATCCAATGAAAATTGTGTTATTATTAATTAAATAAATTACAAAATTAGAAGTTAAACAAAAATAACTCTGATTTCAAAATATGATTTTTTATTATAAATAAATGTCAATAATTAAGAAAAATTAAAAACAAAATACTAAATGTTGTATAATCCTTTATTCCCTAAACCCAAGTGATTGTAAATATTAACGAAATATAAATTTAAATTAAAAAAAAATCAGCTATTTTGTAAATAAATTGTGTGTTTTTCGTTTATAAAAAAGAAAAAAATGGTTTTGCACAAACATTAAACTTAAATTTAATTAGTAATAATAAATTTAAAAAAAAACAAATATATTAACAAAAACTTTGCTGTGTGTATTAATATTATTATTTTTAATTTTTATTTTTTTTTATTAAATAATTTTGAGGATTTTTATTTGAATAAAAGCATAAACTAACAATATATTTATAAGCTTTATATAAATTGAAATCACTAAACAAAATGTATGTATGCTAACATATATTTTTTTTAATTATTATAAATTGAAATTATTATTGCATTATTGTTTTATACGAAAATAAAAACAAAGTATAAATAAAATTAATTTAAAAGAAAAACATTAAACCAACTACATTGCATTGTTATACGATTTTTAAGAAGCTTTAAGCTTAATTAATGTCTATTCAAAATATTATGAAAAGAAAACAAAATTGGACTGACATATTTGCTTTTTTTAACGCTTCTTTAGTAATTTCATTAACCATATTCCTGACACATTTTCATTAAAAAAAAACAAACAAACAATTGTGCTCCTTAAAACAAACCCGGAAAATAATTTAGTTAAAAATCTTAATAGTTTTGGCTTTGTATGTGTTAAAATTTTAAAAGTCAAGTATCATGTATTCATCAAATTTCCTTATAGTTCGTAGGACGGCTTATTTATTGTATTATCAACACATTTGAAAATTTTAGTAATTGTGTTTTTTACAAAATGGTGGATTTTAATAACAACCAAGTTAAAAATTAATGTTTATCACAAAAAACAAAAGCTTTACAAAACTTAAATTAAAAACACCTAAAACTTAAAATTCACTTAAGCGTTTTAATAAAAATCTAAAGCTTTGCTAAATTTTATGCCATAGGCCAAGAAAAATACTACAAAAATTGACTAGATTCGGTTTAGGCTCTGCGGAAACTCCTTAGCTAAATATGGAATAGAACTGGGTGGTGCAGAATGAAGTATATGTTTTTAAATTTCTTATAAATTTTTTATTTATTTTTAAATACGAGTATAAATATATGTATACAAATAGGCAAAGACAAATTTGTAGATCCCTTTTTCTGCTTTGTTTGCCAACCGATTTTCTTCATTCTTTTATCTAATGGTAAACATTATTGAGCTTTAGTGACCCGCCTATATATTATTTAAATCAGTTCGGTATTAAAGGAATAAAAGGCTCATAAAATTCACACCACTACAAATGCTAAAAATACACACGCACACGCATTCACTTATGTAAGTATTGGTTCAAGTAAAAAGCAAAGCAAAGCAATGAGAGTGTTTATATGTATATGAGTAATGAGATTTTTTTCTTCAAATGAATGAAGTTGAAAGAGAAAAGGAGCTTAGAATTGAAAGAGATGAAAATTAAATACGGTTGGTACATGCTAATTACGTATGGATGTGTTAGCTTCAAGAAAAAACTTAAAATAAATGTGCCTGTTTGTATGCAATTTTATGTCGTTTATTTTTTTTTCCATGGGGAAGGGAATAAATAATTAGGTAGTTTTTTCCCTTAAAATTAATGCAACAAAAATACATATACTTTTAAACTGGCGGTCGAATTTCGACCACTAGGCGTACTCTAGTATTATATAAGCTTTGAAAAATGATACCCTTTATGTCGTAGCCGTTTTTCTGTATCGCACATTTTCTGTTTTTTTTCTTTTTAAATATATTTTCCATAACTTTTCGCAAATTTTTGGGTTGCAATGATCATGATCTCATTTCGAATGTTGATTCGTAGTTGGTCAAAGGTTTTTGGCTTGTTAATACACACAGAAAAAAAAACATTGTAAAATCCACTAAACCAAGGTTGATTCAACTAGTTTTGTTAACAATTTTGCTTCATAAGCGTTTTATGTTAATTTAACATGATATTAAAGCAAAATAAAAGATATAGTTATCCACTTTATAACAGCAACTTTTTGAACTTTTTCTCTTTTATCATGAACTAATTTCATTTCAACATGTTTCATGTTTTTTTAACATACAGCAATTTTATTTTAATATTATTCCAGTCATCATTAATATTTCACAAATTTGATTTAACTGTTTTTAACATGTTGATTTAACGTAAGCCGACGTTAGTTAATATTTAAAATTGACAAAAGCTTTTTCAAAGTATTCTAATGTCATTTTTAATGTTTATAACAATGTTGATTTTACAATAGTTTATCTTGTTTCAACTATATGCAATCTTAATTTTACATGAAAACTGTAATTATTACTACAAAAATGGAATTTACATTGACTGATGTTATTTTAACTCTGTAAAAGGTAAATTGTACAACTTTATTTCAATGTGATTAATTTTAAATCAACATATTTTAATACTAAATTAACAATTTTAACCATTGATTTAACTTAAAACAATGTTAAAAGATTTAAAAAACTTTTGTTTGTTGAGGGTTTTTAACTAAACAAACAAAAGTTTTTCAAATCTTTGAAAAGAGATATCGAGGCAATCTCGATTAATATAAATTTAGCAATGTTAAAAGTAAATTCAATTGGATTTTTTCCACATATTAACAATCAGGTCTTTGTTAATATGTGGACATTTCTTCATGTTGATTTTACATTGGATTTTTTTTCTGTATGTATGTATACACTTTCTTTCAAATATCACCAAAGAAAACTGTCAAAAACTGATAATCCGGTAAACGTGTAAACGCGAAAATGCGAATCGAAAGACGTTGAGGCACCTGCAGAATGTGCTGTGACGCAATCTTGCTGAGACTAAAAGATTAAGTGGGTTTTGCCTGCCTGACCTAACAAAATTGGATTATACTGTACGCTCTCCCCTTACACGCTCAATATTTGGAGCGGCGTTCATTTTATGTGGCCTAATATGATTTTGGGGAAAGCTTACAAATCAAATAGTTTATTGTTGACGCTGTTAAAATTCAATTGTTTTGTTACGTTGTTCGATTGCATCAATGCTTTGACTAATTTAGTAGTCTTTTTCAGCCCTAATTCAAAATACATATGTATATAAAAAAATTTTGATATAAAAATAAAAAAGTATAAAGAAAAATCAGGTTCAACAGAAATATTTTATACCCAAAAACTTTTTGGGTCCCAAACAAAAAAAAGAATCTCCCGACGACAATATACATATGTTCCCCGGCTGATTACACATTTACATACAGACAAACTTGTCGCTGATTCATTCACACGACGTCAAAAATAAACTCGCGCTTCAGAAAACGAGTTCAAACTTTAACGCAGTGATGGCATTTTGGTGCTTTTCCGGTATTTTTTATGTGCTTTTTTCCTCTTCATACGAGCGAAATTTTGTTAAATACACGTTTTTAAAAAGTAAAGTCTTAAATAAATAGTGGAAATTCGTATCGATTTTAAATATGCAACTTCATTTGAATCAAAATCCATTTCGCTGTCACTTACCATCATATTCACTTTCTGTAGTCTGCTAAAATTGTATTTAAATTTAAGATAATTATTGAAAAAGCTACATATATGTATGTACATATAAAATAAAGCCCATATGCATACACAAATAATACTTTTAATTTCCCTTGCGTCTTTTCCCAGGATGTCCTAAAAATTCTATGATTGTAAAATTCATTAAGAAAATGTATCGAAAATTAAAAATTTATTTTATATGGAAACAAATAATGAAAAACACTTGTTGACTTTTTTAGGAACGACAGAGAAGTTCCATCGTTCATTCATTCTTAATTCACTGTTCAAAGTAAAAAAAACAATGAACGAATTGAATGAACTGGTTCCTTTAATCTTTGTGATCGGTCCGAAGGATCCCAAAATGGAACGATTTTGCCCAACTCTATTGCTCATACAAACAAACTGTTCTAGCAATTATCACAAGCCTTGAGAGATTGAAAATTTTAGTTTTAGTACAGTACAACCTCCATAGTCCGGACAGTTATAGTTTCAGCTACTGTCCGCTTTACTGGATCGCCCGGACTACAGTTAAACGCAATACATATATGTATATATAATTTCTTTTTATTACCGAAAAGAAAAATAAGAATTTATTTGTATATAATTTATTTACAGAAAAGATAAAGAAACATAATAAAAGTAACCGAAAATATTCATTTTGAAAAATAATAATTTTTATGTAATTTTTCATCTATATTTTTAAATTCTTTTTTAAATAAACTATCCTTATCTGTCGCTTTAGTTTGTTCAGCACATAAAATAGCTTTTGAAAGCAGTTCGCCATGCAAATTCCACAGACAAAAAAGAACACTTGTCCAGACTATAGAGGAAAAATGTAAATGTCCGTATTAATGGATAGTCCGAATTAGTGAGTGTCCGGATTAGGGAAGTTGTACTGTAATTGAATATACAATTTTGTTTTATATTGGAGCTTTAACATTAACTGATAGTGCTGTTAAGGTAAAATTTTCAGGAATAGTGTTTACAGTCTCATCTACAGAAATTTGGCTATATGTTACTAACACTGTTACTTTTGTAACAGTTTCTGTAATGACAAGTGATTTCTGACAACAAATGAATTCAGTAACATAATGTTAATTTGCCAGTAACAGTTTTATGTTCTCGCAATCTCTTTCACGTTAAAATGCAGTTAAAGTAACAATTGATAATACAAATTATAGGTATTTAGTAAATACTATTAACACACTTAGGTATTTCATGTTGTTACTGCATGCAAAAATTGTGTTTAAATCAAACATAACTAAAAACTATTCTAATATCCAGCTAGTATTTTCGATCGTAGAAGAATCTTCGGCGATCGGAACGGGCGATTAAATTAAACGTCCGCGATGTCGTACAACGGGTGAAACAGTGTCAAGACGGCGACTCTTCCATATGAGTCGTCTACGATCCGCCTAATAGAATCGTGTAAGACTCTTTTAAATATTTTATGTTTTTAATAATATTTCTTATTGTATTATTTCAATTCAAAAACCACTTTAATTTAAAAAACAACTCAATTTAAAATTCGCATCATTACCGCCAGAATGCCGGAATGACGATTAACTCGTCCAACAATCGTCAGAATGACTCGCAAAGGCATCATTGGGAAGAGTAAAAAGTAATTTTACTCCAACAATCCTCTGGACGCTTAAAAAAAAGCGTCGCGAAATTATCGCGCTCGTCGAATAATCTTCCAAATGCTAGTTGGGTATGTACAATGTACATATTAGTATTAGTTACATTGAAAAATGTTGACAGGACAAACAAAAAACGAACTAGTACAATTTTAATAAGTAAAATTTTCCATGGACATGTATCGTAATCAATCAAGAAGCCGATCATGAATTTTTTTTACGATATATTTTAATAAATTTACTTTGCTCCCACACTTTATTTTCCAAAAAAGGCAGTTGCAATTAATGTAGATTTGTTACGAAAAAATATGCACAAGTTCTCTGACCGCAATTCTGAGTTTCCTCAAATATTTTCAATCAATGTGCTTCATCAAAAATTCTAATTGATGCCAATTAATTTCTTGATCAATCAATTGCTCATGTGACTAAAAAAAATTCTAGCAACTCTTACAAAAATTTTTGAGTAATTAAAAATTTTAATTTTAGCAATTGAATTACTGGACTGACGACCTTTAACAACGAAATCAATGATATCTGCAGTTTTCGTAATTGAAGTTATATTTTAGCTTTATCTGGACACGGGAAGGAGAATACATTCAAAATTCATTTTGTTTTGAAAATCTGAATTGTTGAAATCAAATTTTATGTGTAAACGTAGCACTAATTTAACTGCCGCAACAAATCTTAATGTGTATCATCAGAGACTTTTTAATAAAAACTGTTCGTTTTTTTAAAATTCAAGTAGTTTAATTGATTTAAAATTTTTCATCAGTTTTGCTTAATATTTGACAATTTACAACATTCTAATGCAAAGACAATACTAATAAAAACATTAACAAATAGATAATGAAAAAGATAATTAAGAAGTTACTTAACAAATATACACAATTGAGTTTCTAATAAATACTAACGCAAGTATGAATGCATTAAGTTTAAATAATTAAAAGAAATATTTATAACGCAAATATTTTTTTACAATTTTTACATTTAAGTTATTTTGTTTTTACTTAAATTGAAAAAAAAACAATGGCATAAAAAGTTTAACTTTATATTATTTATTATTTATAACTTATATAAAGTTTGTTTTTTTTATATATTAATTGAAGAAAAAAAAAACATAAACTATAAACAAAAAAACTTTTTTATAATTAAATGTACAAAAGACAAGACAACAAATAAGTTTAAAAACATAAAAAATGACAAAATAACAAATATTTTGCATAGAAAAATTGCATTCATTGGTTTCATATATTTAAAAAAACAACAACATTTAAAACAACACAAATTATAAAAAAAAATTATACAGAATTAATTAAAAAATAAACTAGTAACTTAAAAAAATAACTTGAAAAGTAAAAAAACGAAAATTATTAATTTAGTTATAATTAATCTAATTAATTATAAAATAAATGTATTTATAAATGAGTAATATTAAATCTGTATACATACATACATACATGCATAACTACATAATAATGAAAATGAAAACCCTAATTAAGTAGCACTTAAATAATAATTTAAAAACAAAAAACAACAACAAAAAGGTATCATTATAAACAATTTTTTTAATTAATATAAATATAAAATAAAAGCGACAAAATTACAAAAACAAACTCATAGAAATTTTTTCAATATAAACAAAATAAAATAAAATTAAACAAAAAAAAATTGAGAAACAAAACTTCATAGACAGACTCAAACAAAATTAATGGAAAAACTATTATACAATTTAATAAAATCAGCAGAAGAAAATACAAAGACAAAAACAAAATGATTTAAGTTTTTTTTTGTTTTAGAATGTTTAAGGCAATTAAGAGGTGATATAGATCTAGAAATATGTTTAAATTAAATCACAACTTACACACATTAAAAAAAACACACCCTAAATTAATAAATGTCAACGCCCACATACCACTCCCATTTACATCTAAACACACATACATTCCACAATATGAAACAAACAACAACAACAACAACAACAACAAAAATCTATATAAAAATCCGTTAAAATTTCATACCAAATTAAGCGCTTATGAATGCATTAATTAATTAAATTATTTAACGAACTTGTATAGACATGAAAACTTAATAAATATATTAAATAAAGAAGTGAACAAAAAACAAAAACAAAAAAAACAACCAACGGAAGAACTCTTGAGAATGAACTATTTGAAAAGAAAAACTTATAATTTAAGCATGAAAGTTAAAATGCTGAAAAAGTGGCAGAAGATTTTCTTTTTACTTTTACTTTTTAACTCTCACGATGAAACCAAAAAAGGTCAAGTAGTGCATGTAGTGCACTGCATACAGTGGCAGGAGTTTAAGGAAGGACAGTGCTTTAACAAGTTGGAGTTTTATTTGCTGTAAATGAAAGAATAATATAACAATTTCAATTGGGGAAGCATCCGATACCGATATGTTGGCGATACTTCAAGTTTTCCAATATAACAGTATCGGCCACATTTTTATTGTCAATACAGACAGCGAGACTTTTTAATTAGTTTTTAAAGTTCTTCACGAGTAAAGATTAGGAATTCAAACATTCAATGTTTATTAAGCTGGATATTAGGTTCTCCTTTAAATTGAATAAAAGTGTAGTTACGTCGTTACTCGGCGAATTCCTTTGTTTCATTTATGAAAGAATAGTTAATAATATTTCCGTTTTTAGTGAGTTTTCCAGTTCTGAGATATTGCATCAAAGTATTCAAACCTTTTAGGCGACGTTCATTTATTCGTTTTTGGTTTGCAATGGATGTCTAGTCTCTCTATAAAATATGAAGCAAAATGTCAACAAAACTAAATAACGGTTTTCATTTATGCAGTTTGATATCCATTCTACGCAACAAGGCAAATTTATTTTTGCCCCTTCTACCACCTCATAAGATTATTTCGCCATAGGTAAAAAACACCCAAAACTTTTACATTGAAGAAAAAAGATTCTTGGATAATCAACAGAAAACGTTTTTCTCAGTTTTTATCTAGTAAAAAGTATGATGATATAAACAGGTGGCATTATTAGGGCTACAACTACAACAATACAACAAAAATAGAAATTTTTGTTTGTGTAAAGTCTAATCCTTTGTCAAAAATCATTGTAAACAAAAATTAAATAAAATAAGTTAACAGAAACCATTGAATTTTTTGGACGCTACAAATGAGCAAGACAAAGATGTGTGGATTACTTTGAAAGTATTTGCGGTCCATATAGAAGGTAGTGGCATTCTCAAAACAAGCACAAATTTATAAGTACCCAAAAAATATTATTGAAAATTTTAATAAAAAAATAAACAGAAATTAAACAAACAAAAGCTTGGATATTTTGCAAATATAAACTAGAGATGGGATCGTGATTGATAAAAAAATTTTCCTTCCAGTATAAACTTAAAAGAATATAAGTAATTACGTAGAAATATTAATTACAAAAGTATGTATACGAAAAATAACAATATAGCAAAAAAATCACGAAGCAATCACGTCAAAAATCGACTTATGCACGCTCAATTTCTTTGTACTCTCGTTCATGCACGCTCACGTAATTGAAATATTATTGCTAGAGCAAAAAATTATCATATGGCGTGGTAATGACACCTGCTTATTTCACCATGGACTAAGGTGTTTTGAGTAGTAAAAAGGACAACAGCATTTTGACATTTATAATTTTGTGACCATATAAGTTAGGCATTATGTGCAAGTGGGTTAAAATGATTATTATAATATTTAGCACATATATATATAATGGAGGGAAAGTATCCTACTCATGCATCTTTAAAGCCGAAAGATGCACTCATACTTTTGATGTTAACACAGTTTTTTCCATTTTTCAATTTAGGTATATTTCAAATAAAGTCAAGTCGTTATGAAAAATGGCGACGACAAATTCAAGGTCGTTTCAAAACAATATCGCCGTCAAATTTTCTTGTAGAATACAAATTCTATGTTGACTGTCATCGATTATATCTGATAACGACAACTGGAATAACAATTTGAAGTAAACAAGGCAAAACAATATCGTTTTGTACTCATGTTGACAACTGGAATAATGGTGATTAGTTGTAGTTGAGCGACAATTACGAAAACCATGTTGACATGGTGATAGAAGGGAAGAAATTTGATGTTTGAGGTAATCAGTAAGAATTTTTCCAAGGAGTTTTGAAATTGCATTAATTTTAGCGATAACTCTGTAATTAGATACATCAGTTTTACTGCCGTTTTTGAATAATGGAATTATATAAGGTTTTTTCCATACTGATGGCAAATAGCACGATTCAATAGATTTGTTATATAATGCAGTAAGAGGCGTGGACAGGATACAGCTTGGAATACCATCGGGACCAGGGCTAAACGAGTTTTTCAGCGAGTTTATAACCCTGACCATAAAATCAAAGCTCTCATTTCTTTCAAAACATCATCAACATCAAACTTTCTTCCATGCAAATGAGTCGGCCAGTAAGTACTCGTAACAACTTTTTATTATGTGTGTTCCGAAATCTTCAAAATTTTGTGTTTATTAGAATGATATGAGTGTTTGATTTTGAGCGAATCAAGATCATATTAAAATTTCCAATTGGAGAATCGGGAAAAATAGTTCCTTTTGGGTCTAGAGAAATTAGACAGCTAAACTCAGCTTTGGAGTCATAGCCATTATTTTTGAGTTCGCGAAAATAAAACTCCGAATAGTTTTGTAAATGTTCACTTACAATTAAGAAAAAAAAAACAATAGAATTTCAGGAATTCAGATTAGCTTCTCTTATCTAACGATCAAAATGAAAGTGATTTTGTGGTGCATATACTCGTACTTCAGCTAAGTAGGCCCAAGTTTCTTTAAGATACTATAAAACCGATAATATAATTCAATGTACAGAGCTGGGCACGTTGAATTATTTAGCAATAGTAATAATTGATGGATGATACTATTCGAATAAAACTCATTATAATAATACAAGTTTCAATATTATATTTACGACAATCTTCGTCTTCATGAACACTTTTGGTTAAAGGTGAGTATAGCTTTAAGCAATGACCATGAGATTAAAACATTAGAAAAATTAGTTAGTTTGGACGTTAGAGGTTAAAATAGTGTCTGTAAAAATATACACTTTGAGCACAGTGGGTCAGATTTGACCAACTTTTGGAATACTATTTTTCAATCGAGTACTATTTTTTTCTTCAATATTAAAAAAATATTTTTGTCTTTCGATATAAAAAAAAGTTGCAGGCCAATTTATAATAGAAACATTTTGATCCTTTTAATTTTCCATTATATTTTAAAATTTTTAACTTTGCGGAAAAATATTTGAGTTCAAAAGATTAATTTTTTGTTTTCACGCTTGACTGTTAAGTCGTCTTAACGTATTTTCTATTTTTTAAAGTACGAGTAAATTTTGAAACACGTCGTTCGCAATGAAAATGGATTTTTGTCTATTGAGTTTGTCAACTGCTTACTTTTGTTTTCTTAACTTAATATTGGTGACCATAACAAAAGACTTTTGAACTCTATCAGAGACCGGATATTAATACTTTTAACCCCTACTTTTTCATTTTATTTTTTGTCGTCAAAAAACAGTCACGTTCAAAATGTTTTATTTTAACCGATTTCCTTCTCTGATTTGCATTTTAATCGATTTTTTTAATTTTTCATCATGATGAATGTTTATATTTAAAAATCAATATAAATCGTTATTTTTTTTGTTAACATTATGAAAATAAATTTAAATCAACAAAAATATCATATGATGAGAAAATAAAAAACAAAAAATTCTCGGATCTCTGAGGAAAATTCCTTAAGGTAAGTTAACAAATAATCGATGATTTATTTTTCTGAATTTGACAAAATTGTAAGTAAATTAAAAAACATGTACTCTTATATACATATATTGTTTGCCGGGATTTTGCTTAAGTCTGTCAAAACAACAAAAAGTGTTTTTTTCCAGTCAAATTCTAATAACGAAACATTTGAAGAGTGTTTGTAATTGTAATCAAGGCGTAATTAAATACCCCTTGATTGTAATAAATAAAAAATAATAATTTATAAAATTGTAATTCTTTATTTTATATTGTAAATAAAGCCAAAAAAAGAAACACTGTAATACACCCTTTTTATTATGTATAAGGTATCGAAAAAAAGACAATGTTGGGATTAAGGTGGGTAGTACCCACCTGTCTTTGATCCTAACTTCGATGCACAGAGAAGTATCTGGCCAAAAAGCTTGCCAAAATTATTAAACGTGTTTTTTAATTGAAAGATTGAGTTTTTTGATAGTTTTAGGTGTAATTTGATATAAAAAATCTAGTGGCAGAAATTTTTTTTGGTAAATTTTTTAATTTCCTCATATTTATTTATTAACTAGCCACAGCCGGTGCGCTTCGCTACCCCAATGTTGTGCAAATATGGCGATATTAATAATTATGTATGGGCGATATCCGTATCGAATTCCAACCTAAATTAAATTTAAAGTCACACTGTTGTAGTTGTGCAGAAATTAAATATACCTGAATTTAACCGCATTTCAAATAAATTAAATAAGTCTATTTAAATTTCCCAGTCGTAAAACAGTCGAAAAATTTTCAAAAGATCACTCTCGTAGTAAGTAACAAACAAACAAATTATCAAACAAATATACAAACTCAGTTTTATATACATATGTAAACAGATATATAATATTTATCTTATATTAGCTGTGTTCGAGTAATTTTACAGTAAAATGCAGTAAATGAGTAATTACTGAGTAAACTGAAAAGCTTACTCTTAAAAAAAGCTGTTGCCTAAAAAAGTACGCGAACGGAAAAATTTTAAAAATTAGTAAGATTAAGGAAACAGGTGATTACAAATCCATATCGTGTTGAAATATACTCAACTCTTTTTCTTGTTGGTACTCGATGCAATATTTATTATTCTATAATCGTTTCAATGTGTTTATTTTCATTTTATTTGATTTTCCTAATTTGTGTCTGATTAAATTTATTCAAAAGTATTTGTTTTTGCTATTGACTACCTTAAAAGCGAATGCAGTACTAAGTAACCATATACTTATCATTTTCACAACTCCAAGAAAATAACAAAATAACGAAAATGGATGCAAATGGTTTCTACATTTTTTTTTCCTTTTAAAAGGCATATACATACGAGTACATGTTTAACGAACGAATAGTTTAAAAATAATTTATTTAATTGAATTTTTATTATTTTGTGCGTTTACCTTTTTTTTTAATAATCTTTTCACAAATTGTAAACTTTTAATTTCTTACTTTTGTCTGTTTACATTTTGAATCTATGTTTTTCTGTTTTACTAAATTTTACCACAAGAAATTTCTGCAGTAAAAATTTGCAAATTCTCAGCCATGAACTGTCATTTTACGCTTTCAATTTGTGTTCTCATTTACTGTAACTTGAGTAAACGAATTCAATTTAGTAAAATGCAGTAAAGTTCAGTAAAAATTTTTAAAAACTTTTGGGTACTCGAACACACTTACTATTTAATACTTAATACACAAAAAAGATATAGTAATTAAAAACGTCGAAATCATTGTCATGGGAGATGGGAACATTCTTGAAATTTCGCACAAATTTTTATATAAAAACTGCAAATTCTCGTCAATAGTTCAATCATGACATTCCTTTACTATTTGGAATAACTGTAATCTTGTGTAAACTTTTTCCCAAGTTATGTCTGGAAGTCACAAAATCTGGTATTTATATTGGGGTGAGGAACATTCCCTTATAACTACTACCGATAATAAGCATTTCGCAAATTCATATTTATAGGCAGATAACCACATTGTGAAGCGTTAAAAGTGACGTGAATAACATTTGAAATCAATGATTCAACAGACACAAAAGATTATGATGCCAAAAAAGAATTTGAGGAAGGGCTTGATGAGCAATAAAAAATTTAATTTGAAAATGTAAAAAAAAATCGTTAAAGTTAATGCCGCAAACTTGTACAAGTCACGTATTTTTTCCTCATTCAATGTTTGTTTATATAGTAATGATGTTCGAATAAGATCCGTCCATGTGGATGACTAGAATAGGCAAATCTACTTTTCTTGTTTTTTTCTAATCATAAAAATGCTCACTCTTCAATGGAGTCTGATTGTACTCGAACCTCAAAAGCCCATCAAAAATGTGTTCTTTATAATTTTGCTTCGACTATTAGTTTTCCAAAAATAAAAGTTAAATTTTTCCGATCAAAAAAGGCAAGCTACAACTTTTGTTTTAGACAGTTACTTTTTTATCGAAAAATATGTAAATTTCGAACTTTTATTTTTGCCGAAAATATAACGATTGTTTTAAATAATTTCAGTTACGATCCCTGATTAATAAAAAACGACAAATAAATATATCATGAATTTTCATCAATTGATGCAATTTTATTTTAAATACTTGTGAACATTAAACATTATATGCAAACATTGCAAAACAAATGAAATTAAACGAAAAACATTAAAATTATTCATTAATAATTATAAATACAATATATTAATCTACAGTGAGTGACAGAGAAATTGGTTTACTTGGTGCCAACAACATCGTTGTAGTATAAAAAGTTCAAGAATTAAAAAAGTAAACACAAAAATAAGGAACTAAATAAATTAGATTAGATTATTTTATTTCAAGATAAATACATTAACAAAGTGTTAAATTCAACTACATTTTCCTGAAAACGAACGTTATATAAAATAAAAGCTCATGTCACAATGAAATGGTCTACTAACATACTAAATAAGGCACAAAGATAATTTTATTTAATTACATATATATTAATATTATTATCCTTTCTGACGAATAACCGTTTAGGAATAGATTCAAACATTTTCTTTGTACATTCCGGACTTATTTTTCGCCAATCCTCCAAGAGGGCATTTTCAGGTCATTTTGGTTGAAAATGGAATGTTATATCATTTCCATTTCTTCCACGAAATTTTCTATTAAGTCCGGCGATTGGGCTAGAGTTTTTATCAATCTGGTACAATTATTTAACAGCCATTCCTTAACAATTCTAGCCGTGTTTCGGATCAATATCCTGATAAAAATGGAGAGCGTCTTTTTTACCGTGTTTTTCAGCACTTTGTTTAAGATTATTTTTTAAAACATTTAAGTACAGTACAACCTCCCTAATACGGACACTCGCTAATTCCTAATTCGGACTATCCAGTAATCCGGACATTTAAATTTTTCGGACAGTTTAGAAATTTTTCGTCTATAGTCTGGACAAATTACATAAAAATTCTTATTTTTCAAAATGAATATTTTCGGTTACTTTTAGTATGTTTCTTTATGTTTTCTGTAAATAAATTATATACAAATAAATTCATATTTTTCTTTTCGGTAATAAAAATAAATTATATATGTATATATTCGTATATGTACATTTATGTATTGCGTTTGAAATTTTATTTTAACTGTAGTCCGGGCGATCCACTAATCCCGACAGTAGCTGAAACTATATCTGTCCGGATTATCGCGGTTGTACTGTATTGGATTTTATCTATATTTCCTGTACCAACACCAGAACCATCACATGGCCACAAGAATGTTTGACTGTCAAACGTACGCAAATGTTTTGGCTTTCCTCATTAGGGTTTCTTCATACATTTATTCTCCCATCTGACCCAAAAATGTTACATTTACTGTCATCTGTAAATAAAATGGTATTTTATTGCATAAAATTGAATTTAAAAAATTGTTCAATCAAAAATTTATTTAAATCGAATTACTCGTAGCAAGCAAATGCTTTCGATATGTTCGCCAACATGTTTTCAATCAGGGTTGTTCTCTCCAGTGGTGCGATTCTCTTTTCAGTCAGTTGAATTGTTAAAAATATTTAACAGCAAAATTAACGTCAATGTTGTTACGTAAGTAGTAGCGTTTTTAACAATAACGTTTACCGCTAACTCCTGTAATAACGCCAGCAACTTCAGCTACAATTTTTTCATTGTTTATTTCGATTCCAAAATTTTCAAACAAAACGTTTTATGATTTTGCAGCAAACTATGTCTATAGTTTGGATTTGCTCATTTGCAATTCCATAGTTAACCAAAATGGTCTCCAGAAATTTCACTAAAAAAATCTTTTTTTTAAGACCAATTTTTGGTAGTGCCAGCCAAAATATATCCATCCCATTATCCTATTATTGTAATATCATTAGGAAACTAATGGAGAATTTTCATCGTAATATTTTTTTCCATGGACATGATGCCAAATCCTAGATTTTTCTCTTCCTTTATCAGATTTGCGACTACTGTTAATCGGTTTACAGAACTCTGTTAACAGCAAAATGAGGTAGTTAAAAAATTGGGTTCGTGTCGCTGCTAGCTAAATACGAAGTTATCCTCATACACGTTACGCTGTGTTACAAAAAAGAACGAAGTCGAAAAACCAGGGATGTGATGTTATTTTTCTTGTAGGTGCTGTCGAGTAGATCAAGAATCTGTATTTGAAATTTCCGGGACTTTAGAACGGATTTAGAAAGAAGAGACTGTATATGATGTTCATTTTACTTTCAAAAACATGTTAGTAATTTAACCGCAAAGGCATTTTCCGTAAAAAATTTTTTCGCTATTTTTCATACTTGAACATTTTTTTGCAGTATTTTGTAAGAGAACCCTATTTTTTGTACACATAATATGAAAGTATATTTTGTAAGAAAACAAATCCTACTTTGGTTATTAAAATCCGTTAAAAACTAATCGATTTCTTTAACTTTTTATAAAAACAAAATATTTGCAAAAATCCCTACATTCAGTTTTTGGGTTCTTTTAATACGATTTGTTTTTTTATTTTAAACAAAAACGATGTAATAATCATAAACCATAAATATAATCTTCATTGGTACACCAGTGTTCGCCAAAATTTGTATATTCCAGAACCCCATTTGTTACTTATACAAAAATTTATATTCCTTTAAATTAAATTAGTAATAAAATGGATTTTTCTAAAGATATCATAGTTAATAGTTCACACATTGTAACTGAAAAAAGCGGTAATTTTTATATCGGTTAATATTCAACTAACTTACAGACCTTTAAGTGCATAGAGGTACGAAAACCCGGTTTTTTACCCGTAACTCCAGATTTTAGGTGTGTCCCGGAAATTTCAAATACAGATTCTCGATCTACCCGACAGCACCTACAAGAAAAATAATAAAACTTCCCAGGTATTTTTTGTCGCACTGTGTTATTTTTGCTTAAGAATTTGAAAATTTTAACTACGTTGTCAAAATCGAGTTACAGAATTGTGTGTATTCTTACGACCAGCAATAAACTGTGCTGGTAAAATTAACGTTAACGTTCATTGTTAAAAGTTACAGAATCGCACTACAGATTCCTTCAAATAGTCAGACAGGCCATTGTTAGCTGAGAGCAAATGTTTGTCCTTGAAAATTGAATCGTTGTCGGTGCAAATATTATTTAATAATCGTTGTTTGTTTGACCTTTCTAATAAATATCATAAAATAATAATTATTGTTTTTATTTAAAATACAATAAAATTTTTAACTCACCCTCACATACACCATTAAGTTGCGTTTAATTCTAAAGACCTTTTCATTTTCGAAAACATGTCTATAAGGTGTCCGTCCTGTGGT
The DNA here is from genome assembly GCA_956483585.1 of Gymnocheta viridis. Classification (NCBI taxonomy): domain Eukaryota; kingdom Metazoa; phylum Arthropoda; class Insecta; order Diptera; family Tachinidae; genus Gymnocheta; species Gymnocheta viridis. The sequence goes on from OY101440.1 coordinate 140,384,797, forward strand.
TGTCCTTTGACCTGTGGGTATATTATTCTCGTTGTTAAATATGTGTTCGTTCTCTGAGACTGCTGTTAGATCCACAAACTCCAGGTTGTTTGAAGAATTAAGAAAAAAATCCTTTTAAATAAAAATTTGAAACTGAAAACAGATTCAATATAAATCTTCAAATGAAATTTTCTTTCGCCTTTGAGAAACATTAACAACTGCCAGGGCAACGATGTCACACGTATTCGTTCCTTCGTACAACTACATTTAAAACAAAAACAAATTCTAAAATTTTATGGAATAACGAATATGTGTGACATCGTAAGCCTGGCAGTGAAAATCTGTTTCAACGACAAATTTTAACTTTAACAATTTCTTACCGATTTTAACAAACAAGGGCTGATGATTTTGATTGAGGGGTTGGTTATATTAATAAATTGCGATATCTCGGCCTTTTTGGCGATTCCTCGGAAGCGGTTCAAAACATCGCATTTGGATAACTGGTAACATTTTTACTGCTTTGCTGGGATTTTGCCTCTCAGGATGTCCTCAAATTGATGCACCCTGTCGCCCACGGCTCTGTGACTGTTGAAGAACTTAGTGAATTCCATTACACTTCAGGCATATTTGCTCGATCTTTGACGTCCTTCCTTCAATAGATTCCATCGAAGTCAAAAAGGAGTAGCATTCAGATGTTGATCACACATTTCTGCATGATTTTGTTTGTTTGTATCTCTTTATTTTTAGTTTGAAACAATTATCGATCTCTTTTTGAAATCATTTGGCGGGTGAGGTTTTTTCATCGGTATATCTTTTTTAGAAATATACCAAAAATTTCATTTATTAACAGCCTACAAGACAAACCTCACCCTTGAAGATTTTTAGGTTTAATGCATTAAACATTGAAAAATTTGAAAAAGGGACTGAAACAAAGGAGCATTTTTAATTACGGAGCTCAGTAAAGTACAAATTGTTAAGACATTAAAAAGAGATATTTTAAACAAAAGAAGAATGCAAACGGTCATGATGATGATTAACAGAGTTAAGGAGAAAAGCTTACAAAAATAGTGAAAAAACAAACAAAGAAAACAAGGATTTCCAGAAGTGTAGCGCTATAAGTTACAGATAATTTAGAGGTTTCCGTTAAAGATGTGGACCGAACAAATGCAATGTGAATAAGAATATAATAATGTGGCAAAAGTGAAGAGTTAAAGGACAACTTTTAGCGATATTTTTCTCTAGTAGTTAGTTTTATTTTATTTTTTTTGTTTATTAAATTGCTTTAACACAACTGTTATACTATATTGTTCTATTTGATGTAAATAAATTATTTATAAACGCGCTTTAATAAGGAATAGTAAACTGAGACATACCAAAATCAGTAAATATAAGTTTAAAAACAAATATATATGTATGTATTCTATTTAACATAATCTGATACAAAAATTGTTTTATTTTTTAAATCATACGTGCTCTTGAAGTACTTGTTCACATGCTACATACAAACATTTTCTGTAATGTTTTTGTTTGATTAATTTAAAAATATAAATTTACTCAACTGCTTAGGCGTCCTTTGCTTTAGAAATTTATTTATATAAAAACAATAACAACCCAACACCAAAATTAAAACAAATCAACTTGTAAATAGAACAAATGCAGTTTTAGCAGACATTTATAAAAATAAGTCATTCTACTTAATAAAAAAAAAACATAATTTATAATTTGAATCATTTTTCATAATTTTGTTAGCAAAAATCGTATTTAAAAAAAATATGGTTTATATTGTCTTAAAAATTATTATATTTTGTTCGACCACCATAACAAGTTGTAAAACATGCATGCATCCTCCTCTTCTGACCTATTTGGGGGTTATACAGCTATTAGAATTTTTCACTTTCATGATGGCAGTTCAGCTATAAATCTGGCTTTTAGATTTCCCTTTTTTTAATTCGTTGATGCTTGAAAGTTTCTTTTTTTTATCCGTAACAATTTTTTTCTTTAAAATTTCATATAACTTTTATGCGTAAAAGCTACGTTGTCATTTTACATCCTTTTAATTTTCTTTAAACCTTGTTTTCCAGCAGTAATGGATAAAAATAATTTTTTGTTTTGTTGCGCAGTTCGTGTAACATTTATTTTCATTTGACGCTTTAAAATATTTTGTACTCGTAACATTTATAAACAAATTTTCAAAATTTCTTAGAAATTTCAACGCATTTTTCATTTAATATGAGATGTATAAAATTTCGCTGTCTTTATATCATCAATGATCCTTATCGCAAGATATATTTACATGTACATATTGTAACTCTATTATTTTTTAATATTGAATATTTATATTTTGTCAAATTATAACACGTTGGTTTTTGAATTCGCATTATTGGATGCCGCTTTTTATTTTATTATTTCCTCCAGTTGAAACTATTTTTTTCTACTCTTTAAAAGGTGTTCAATTTCGCATATTCTAGCGATAATTATGTACAAGAAATTAATTTTTTTCTGGTTGCCAGAATGCGGCCGCGGGTCCGATTACCACCAAAGGCTTTAGTTTTTCTCTGCAGATCCGCCAAAAGACTGCGTAGTTTGATTTTTCTTTCGCTTTCTCTGAATATTAAACAAAAATTATCGCTCGCTCTTTCGCTTTAACGCAAAGCTTTTTTTGTAAATAATATTTGAACGATTCAAATTCGTTAACGTGTTTCAACTTTTAATTTTAATTAATTTTCCTTAAAAGGATAACCGTTTAATTCAGGTTTTTGATTGGTTACAAAAGACTTTAGAGAACTTTCCTAATTTCAATAAATTGTGTTTTTGTTTTAAACCATTTAAATTATATATTCAGTTCAATTGTAATTTAATTTTTTAATTTCGATTTTAGTTTTGATTTTATAGGAAAATTTCCAAGTTTAATATTTATTAATACCAATAACAGCAAAAACTTTAGGAATTCTGGTAATGGGTAGAGGTTTTTAAGAGATTACAGAGTAATGCATTGACTTGTTTATTTCATTACTAATTTTCTAGGTATAAAAATTACTTCTTGGTAATAAGTAAAATATATAATTGATTTAAATCATTATCTACGGGTAGTTATTTTTTTAACACCACTTTCTTGTTATTAATAAAATAAGTAAACCAATTATTGTGCTTTTCTACATGGAAAACTAATTTTTAACGCTTAAAATACTAAGAAGTGTGTTGGTATCCTCCTCCTGCAGCATAAAAAGGAAACTACGGTGTGGAGAACAATACAAATAAATATGTTTGGAAAAGGTAAAATTTTATAAAAAAAAATTACATTTGAGTTTCAATTTGTTTATTGTTATAAATTTTTATATGTAAGTAAATAGAATAAAAAGTAGTTAATTGCTCTGCAACTGCAAAAATAATCAATTTTTCAGTCAAATCATAGTTATTTTTCGTTTTAAATAAATGCTAGTATACTTTTTTGCCTACTAGTAAGCAACTAAGTAATGTGCTTTGTAAATGTTGTATTAAATAAGGTTTATATTTTAATATATATGTCCTTGTTTGAATTTAATTTTAGGGAGTAACAAGAATTTACTTGAATTTATACTTAAAGAATTTTTAGAATTGTATACGAAAAAATATAAAAGTAAAAATCTAATAAAATTAATAATTATATAATACCAAAAAACTATATAAAATATAATTAATAACTTTAAGGACTTGTAATCAAATAAAGAGCAGAGACTGCTCGGTTTCATAATTATCGTCACTCGGGGTTGTCACAGAATCCAATGTTGTCGGAATCGGATTTGAAAATACGAGAAAAAATACTTTTGTGTGATGAATTTCAATGTTATCCGTTTTATGTTAAAAACAGATAGTAACTCTAGATTGAACACAAAATCCATAACATTGAAATTCATCATATGAATTATTTTTTTGTTGCCTTTTCAAATCCAATTCCGACAACATTGGATTCTGTGACAACCCTGACTATGTTGATAAATAAATATTTTAGAATTTTATTTTTGTATTGTCAGCCATTATTAATAAATATTTTGATTAAAATTGATTTCAATTTGAACTTGTTGTTGAAAATTTTGAGGCATTTTATATTTGTTATTTTTAGTCAAAAACGAAAAATAAAGATAGCATGCTTTTATCCTAAAGGAGAAGCGTTGAACTGCCATTTTTCTTTAGCTACAGAAGGCTTAAGAGCTTTCCTAATGGCCCATTTGATCTTTTTTACTAATTCTTGATTCAAATTTCTTTTTTATATATTTATAAGTTTATTTTAATTGATTTTTAGAATTTTTATTCTTTTTCTTTATATTTTTTTTATTTTAATCTAAATTTCAGCTTTTGGTTTATTATAATTTCAAATATTATTTTATTTGAGCGCTTAAAAAATATTTCAAAGTTGTTAAAAAATATGTCAGATTTATAATTTATTATGGTCATTGTTGGAATTAAATTTTTGGCGTATTAAAGATTTCTTTGAATTTATATTTTTAATTTGTATTTAAAGAGTTTTTAGAATTATGTTGTACGAAAAATAAAATAAGAATCATTGTAAAATAATGTGTTCGAACAAACTAACAAAATAAATAGTAAATAATATAAATAGAAAATAAATAGTAATTTGTTTAATTAGATTTTTCTTCAGGTTTAATTCCCGTCCAGAGATTGATCTGTTTCATTTCAGCGGAGGTGAAGTTATATTCGTTACTGTGTTCATTAAATAAATTAGAATTTTGTACTGTACATCATTAGTGAGAATTATTTTTATTAATATTTAATTAAATTTTGAGGCATTTTATATTTGTTGTTATTTTTAAGTTAAAAACGATAGATTTGCCTAAAGGAGAATCGTTGAACTCTCGTTTTTCATTGGCTACAAAAAGGCTTAAGAGCTTTTAATTACAATTTTCTCTTTTATTAATTTAAGTGGCTTTTTATATTCGCTTTTATTTTTTTATTTTTTTTAGGCCAAATTTCAGCTTTTTGGTTTCCTTATAATTTCTTATATTATTTTATTTGAGCTCAAGTTAAAATTTTTCCAAAATTAATCAGTTTTATGAGTTGATATTTTCGAGTCGTTGTTGGCATGAAATTAATTAAATTTTCATTTATTAATTTGTATTTAAGAGTTTTACGATGGTGTACGCAATAAAAAAACTTTAAAAAAATATACTTATATTCAAACAAAAAATAAATATATAAAATATTCATATAAATCTAAATAAATTGTATGCAAATTGAAGCTACTTGTTTAGTTAACTAGGGATCGCTGTTGGCATTAGAATATGGATGAGAGAGAAGTTGTCATCAAAAAGTAAATTAATTTATTTTATATTGCATATCAATTATAAATAAATAAATTTCGTATAAAGGTTTAAATTATTTCATTATTTTAGTTATTTTCATATTTTCAAATATTTAAAAAATATAAGTTTTAGTTTATCTTTTTATTTTGATACTAAAATAATGTGACATTCGGAGCCTGTTTTGTAAATCGAGTAATTTTCAGACATCAATTTTGGCTTAAATTAAATTATAAATAGTAAATTTAGTTCAGATATAAAATTTTAAGCCCTAAAAAAAATAGAAAACTCAGAAAAAAGGACTATAAAAATGTGGTTGACATTAGTGTTATTAATTAATCGAGTCGATTTAAATCTACCCGATTTTCAGAACAGGGCCGAATAATTTGTGTCGTTTGTAATTATTTTTTCTTTTTGCTTTTGTCAGAATTAAATTTATTAATTAATGCATTTTGTTTTCGTTTAAGATTATGTTGCGAATTTTGAGGAGCTAAAATTTCATGTTATTTTTGTGTTGATTTTAAGTGCTTTCGTTTATGTTTATGTTGGCGAATTTTGAAGATTTTGCTCGACGAGCTTAAATTTTGTCATTTTTGTATAGAGACTTTTTAAAATGAGGTAGAATTGGTTTTCTTATTTGCTTAAAGATTTTATAATCCTAAAAGGTAAACGTGCTTGTATGCTTTTGTAAACACTTTTTTGAAAAAAAAAATAAATAAAAAATAAATAGATAAAATAAATAAATAAATAAAAGAAAATAAATAAAACAAAATAAATAAATAAAAGAAAATAAATAAATAAAAAATCATGTTAAAAAATTACATTTAGTTAAATAAATCGAAATTTGTTTATTTTGGCCTAGATTTTGAAGGCTCGAATTTTTTCATATTATTTTTTTTATTAAAAATGCTAAATATATAATTTGAGAAATAAAATTTCGTAATTGAGTAAATTTTGTTTTTCATTATTTCATTTAGTAAAAATTCATTGGTTGCATTTTGTTTCGTTTAGATGTTCGTTATAAAAACGTAAATTAATTCGTTTAAAAGCTGATAAATTATTTTATAAAATTATAATGCAAATCAATGCTTCTCAGTAACGTTACCCAGGGTCTTGGTGTAGTGTGCTCAATTCCTAAGATTTTACAAGCTCTAAATGTAACAACATATTATTAAATTATTTTGTTATCGAGTTTCTTAATTTTCCGGTTGTTACTGAAATTTGTAGCTGCGTCTTTTTTTGATAAATTATTTAATTTTGAAATGTGACCGATATGTATATAATTGATATGTAATTGATAATTCTTCCGAATTCTTAAAAGTTTACGATTAGTTAGTATTTGCTGGTGTTTTGGAGAAGTGGAGACTTTTTTAATTGAAACGTTTTTCAAGTCGAAAATGAGTTATTTATTTCCCATTTCAATTGCAGTCGTGCATTATTTTGCAATATTTCAATTTCTCTTTAAGACTTGACAGTGTTTGTGAGGACTGGACTTTTCAAGGGACTTCAGGATTGCAAATATGCAAGTTGTTCTCTTTTAAATCATAAAATAATTGCAAATTTCATACATATTAATTATATATTTGTATTTCCGTTCTTGAAGAATTATAAATCGGTTCGGTTGGATTCGCTAAAAAGTTTTTCTTCATTTAAGTGTGTAAAGACTTTAGAGTTGAATTTGAATTTTTTTCAATTCGAGACATTTCTATGGCAGTTGTTTTATACGAAAAGGTTTCAATTATTGTTAGAATAATACATAATCAGGTGTGAAGTTCGAGTTCAATACTTTGTTTGTTAAAAGTTTTAACATTGATGGTGCATAAATGTGCAAAATTTTTCAAGGAACTTGCATCAGGTTTGCAAATATTTGTCGTAGCAAAATTATTCGAGTTGGAATCTTTAAGATAAACCATACTTTCTTCAGCAGTTCTTTGAAATTTAACTTCCTTTACAATATTGATGTTGAGTATTTAAAATACTTTTTGTAAAAATAATCATTTATAAAGCTTTTAAATTTCCCATTTCCTGAAACTTCTTCCATTTTAAATCATATAATAATAAAAATTACTTTTATATTTGTGTATAATCTGTTGCTTTAAATAATTTAACCGACTTAATAAAGGCTTGATTAGTAGTATCCTTGTTAAATAAATGTCTAGTTTAACTGGTAATTTTATTGGAATATCGCATACATATTAAATTAAATTTCTTAGCAGCCCCTTATTAGCGCAGTTGATCGTGTGCTGATCTATATGTCCGCAAGTGGCGGGTTCGATTCCCTGCAATTACTTTGATCTGGAAAGAATGCTCGCTTAGTTAAGCTGATATGTAATTTATAATTTGTTTGTAACATGTAATAAATATAGGCTGCCTGCCGCCTTTAGACTAGTGGATAGTGCGTCGAGGTGTCGCAGTTTAGATTCCTGTCAAAACCTTGTGTTGATTTTCTTCCACCGTTTGTGCTTTTTTCAATGAGTTTTCAGAATAAAGATTAATATACATAAATTTATCTTTCGTCATTTTGTTTATAAAATGTTTCATTACTCGATTATAATTCTCATATTAAATAACGCAAGTTTTTCCCAATTACATTCTTCAAGATTTTTCGTTTTAGGTGAAGACAAGCTTTGCAGCGAAATTCGAGATCTCGTTTTCGATATTTTTTTCCGATTTTGGCTTATGCGATATACATACGCTGCAGTGAAATTGAAAACCTTCGCTGTGGGATGGATGGATGAGCCCAGCAACGAGATAATTAATTTTGTTTTAAATATTCTTGCCGATTTGGCTAACCGCCTGATGGGGGGTCCTGCTGCCATATTCCAGATTTAAAAAATTCCCTTATTTATAAATATAAATAAATTGAAGCTTTCAAATGAATAATTTTAAAATACAAGCATGATAAGATTTGTTAAATACTGTTGTTTTTGAATATCCATTATAAGTCAAAACTTGTTTTAAGTAAAATTATGATGCGCCTCGCAAAGTACTTTATTTGCAGTATTTAAGCGAAGCTTTCCTTCCATGATTGTAAACTTTTTGCAATGTCCCTACCTGAAGCTTTTTGTTTTTTTTTTAGATCGCCAATTTGTTTAAACAAATTTTTAGAGCGCGCTACTACTCGTAGTTGCAATTACGTTTAAAATAAATGCGCTTTAAAGACTAAAGAAGGATTTGTGTTCGAACGATTTTTTATCCAAGATAAGTGCTTTAGCTTTTATTATCTTATTTGTGACCCTCTCTCTCCACTATGCTTTTTAGGAAATATTCATAAATGAATGTATTATTTTTTATAAAAATCGTTGTTTGTTGTGTGGAAATTCAGACATTTTATTAATTTGAAGTTGTTGTTGTGAAAGAAATGCATAAATTTTTAGTTTTTTCTATTTTAATTTTGACGCCGCAATCTGTTGACCTTGAAGACAATTTAAAAACATTGTGAATTTGTGCAATTTTGCATATCAGCTGATTTTCAATACATATTTTATAGTTTGTTATGCTTGCATTGGCCTATTTTTCAAATGACGCTGAGGGTTATGGGTTCGATTCTCAAAAAGATGGCGTAAAATGGTCTTCACTACAACGGCTGAAGAAAGGTCTCTTGTTATTAAGCCCAGTAAGTAAATTCAATGTTAATATATAATTCCTAGCATTTAATCAAATAAATATTTTGATGTTTCGTTTAAAGGACTTGAAGTGAGTGTGTAAAGCTTTAAGACACTCCAGCAACTTTAAAGCATGCTGCAACTTTCTTAATTAATTTGTATTTGAGTTTAAATTATTTTGAATGCCGCTTCTAGAAGAATCAAGATATTTTTACATGTTGTAGTTATGTAAGGAGTTATATACGAGCTTTATAATTTAAATATATTGTTTGAAGCATTATTACTTTTTTAACACCCGCTATTCTTAACTCTTCAGACATTGTGTGTATAATATGTATGTGTAGATATTAATTAATAATCATGAAGATGTTATTTTTATAATTTATAGTTTTGCAGTTAAAAAAATTTTATTAAATATTCGCTGTGAAACTCTTGTGAATTAGTTGATTATAATTGTGTATGGAACAAGTTTCATGATGAAAACAAACAAGTCATACTTTTAGTAAAAAAGATCTGTTGAATTTGTAGATATATTCTAATTAAAGCTGCTTTAGTTATCGAATTACCTGGTACACAATCAGATGTAAATAATTAAGTATGTTGATTGAAGAGATGATAGATATGATGTTTGTCCTTCCTTTAAGTTCCCATTATTTCATTGGTATGTTGAGATGGCTGGATCATGGCGATCACCTGCTCAAATGATGTTTTTCAAGACTTATTTTTTCGATTCCCTTATACTGATTAAATACATTGTATAGTTATTGATATCAAAGGTAATATTAGCTTTTGAGCTTTTAAATATGATGTGAAATAATAAAAAAATTAAATGACAAAATAATGATCCTTTTTTGAGCTGAAAGAGCAATAGTAAACATAATAGTTGTTTAGCGCTTTTAAAATTTTCTACGTACATTTTACATGATTCGCGAAGCTTCATTGCGTTGTTTTATATAAAAATATAGACAGATTTGGAACTTAAAATTTTTTTGAGAATATTTTGTACGACGTCACAGACCTTAATTGCGTTTGATAGCAATAAAATAGTTAGCAAATTGATATTTTTAGATTTCAAACATTATTTTACTCTGCAAAGTTGCAGAATATTTTCTTATATTCAAAAAATTATTTTTATAATTAATCGTAATTATGTAATTTGTATTCTATACATTTAAGTATTTGAATTATGAGCGAGTTTTTCATTATAATTATTTGTGAAATGTGGGGGAGCCCCGTAGACTAGTAGATATCGTAGTCGAGGGGTCGCAGGTTCGATTCTTGTCTAGACCCTGGGTGTTTTTGAAGACAAGCCAAAATGTTTTGTGTTTGTTCTTTGTAAAATTCTTCATATAAACCAAGTTATTATTAAATTAAAAAAAATTGTATTCTAAGAAAAAATTTGATTCATGAATTAATTCAAAAAAACAAATACACACAATTTCAGTTGAATTGTTTTACAAGTTTTAAATTTTCCACTTTAATTATAAATCTCAATTATAATTCTTATTAAATAATAATTTTAAAATGTTAATTTATTTATTTCAATTTTTCGTATCCATATATAAACGGAGCACTGCGCATCGTTTTCGATATTGAAAATATTGTTTTTTTTTCTTTAATTGCTATTCATCACAATAACTTAAATTTTTATGTATTTTACAAAAATTTTATTTCATTGAAGATTTTTGTAAATTAAATTGCATAAACAAACAAACACTTGTAGATTTAATATTTCATTTGAAACATAAAATGAAAATTTATTTAAATTCTAAACACATATTTGGAATTTCATTTACGAGATTTGAATTTTTGCATCAGGATTTCAGGATTGAAATTTAACTTGTTTTATATTTAAGATTTAGATTTTTGTTATATTTCTTTAAATCTAGAATGCAGACGTTTTTGATAAAAGTGCGACAAAGCAAAGTTAACTTGTAAACATAATACTTTAAAATTTAAAAAGGACTAAAACTCTTTTAACACTTTGATACACAACGATTTTATAAAAATTTATATCATGTTTATATTGTGGATATTTTTAGCTGCACACTTTATGATTTTTATATTCAATAACTTGTTATCTCCTTTTTTGGGGCATATTTTGTGTAAACAATAACTTTGAATAAGTAAAATTTGCTTTTTTTAAACCATTCATAATTCATATTTCACTGAATTTTTAATTCATTTTTCACAATTAAAATAAATTTGTTAAAAACATAATTTGTGTAACTAGAAATTTGCTTGACTACATTGCCAAAGAAGCCTTACGAGCTTTAAGCTTTGTTTATACACGAGATTTTCTTACAGGTCGTTTATTACGGAAAAGATTTGTGAAAGAATTTAGACAGAATTTTCTTTAATTCCACTCGAGAGATTTGTGATCTTATATTATTATACAATTTAGGATACTTATCTTAAAAGAATTTAAATTAAAAAGATAATATACAGTTTGGGTTTAGATTCCCCCTTTTACTTTAAAATGAAACCGCTTAGTATTTTTACTTATAAAAGCCCGCTGGGCTTGGATATTTACCTCTTTCTCTTGTGGAGATTTTTTTAAGTATGATTACTGCAGTATATTTTTGTAGTTGAAAAAGGATTTTTAATATCCTTGTGTGAATTTATTTTAGAGATTTTTTTAAAACATTCTTTTAATATTTTCATTACATTCATTTCTTTTTAGATCCACTCAGCAATTTATTCAAAATGCTCTTTTTAAAGAATTTCCTTTTTTGAATTTCTTATAACGTGAAACTTTTTGTATAACTTGAAATTTTTTCGTCTGCATTCACAACGAAGCTTTACAAGCTTCAAGCTTTATTTAGTACGAGACTTGACATTGAGATTTTTTTAAGACTTGAAAAACTGAATTTTCATTTAATTCAAATTTAAATTTTCTCATTCCGCCACTTGAATTTTTTTCGTCTGCATTCACAAAGAAGCGTTAACAGCTTTAAGCTTTATTTGGACATATGCTTGATTTTTTACAAGACTTGATGTTAAGATTTCGTTAGACATAAAAAACAGAATTTTCCTCATTTCATTAAAATTTAATTTTCTCCTTCCACCACTGGAGATGTTTTCTTGGTGATTTTTGATCTTATTTTATGAATATATTACTCGTGATTATTCTTTTTAAATTTTTTTGATCTTATTATTATGTGAGTGTATTACTACTGTTGATCATTTTTTTTTTTTGCAATTTATTTAAATTAAAAAGATTTTATACATGAATTGATAAAATTCGTCGTGGATCCGTAAATGAGTTTGGGTCTAAAGATTTTATTTTTTCTTTAAAATTTAATCGCTTTGTAGTGGTTTTCCTTAGAAAGCCCCGCTGGACTTGATTATTTACTTATTTGAAGGGCTCATTATTTTGCTATTTATCTTTTGAAAAGTTAAAAAATTATTTATATCAGCAACTGATCGTTATAGTTCTCTATTCGCATCTATGTGCCTTTGTCAATATTTTATTAATGCGAGTTCCTGCATAAGAATACTTTTGGAAAGATGTCGATCGGTACGTTGAAGCTGTTTTCTTTAAACATGGCCAATTTTAAATCCAATTTTTTTTGCAATTTCTTTACGGGGGCAAGATCGTGTTGTTTTGAAGATGTGAAGACTTTTCAAATAGAAAAGTTGCAGTGAAAGTCATAATTTTATTTCATTAATGCTTCATTTTGTTGATATTTGTAGATTGCGTTCTATTATTTTACTAAATATGGAGTTTTTGATGAATATATTCCGAAATTCGATATTAATTTTTCAATATATCATATAAATTTTTGATTCTATACATTCATGTTTATTTTTTTTAGGCGACAAGTAATCTATTTAAAATAATTAATAATTACTTGTTTTATGAAAAAGTGTAGAGACCTTTTAGTGCAGCTGCATGTTCATCTTTTCATTATACTTATTATGTAGACTTAAAAAAAATGAAGTTTTGTCTAAAATAGTGTATGAAATGCAGTTTGAAATTATTTTCTTGCTTCGCAGTACGATTCGAAGTGGTTGGTATAATTGTATAATTTGTTTCTCGAGATCAAATTAAATTATTTACAATATTTGGAATAGTAAATAAATGTTTGCGGTAGACTTTTTTTAGTGCGATAAGATATTGGATGTTTTCATTATACTTCTGCTGTAAATATTTGTAATTTCTGCATGTAGATTTTTTTTATTTCTCTCATTTTAGATTGTTGCTGGTTAACATTTTGCTATTTCTTGTTTCAAGTTGATAGATAGAAATTTATGTTATATATTTATAATAAATCATTGCAGACTCATGGAAGGGTGTGGAGACATTTTAGAGCAGTTAGATGTTGATATTTTTCATTGGGTACTTTTTGAGAAAAAAAAGCTGCTAAAGAAATGCAGTTTGAAGTTCGAATTATGTTTTTTTAGGCGATTCATATAAATACTTTATAGAATAGATTGTTGCTTGATTTGGAGGTATGACTGTGATCAGTGTTTTGTTTGTTTTGACATTAAACTAATCTATTTAGAAAATTAATTATGTGTGTACATGTAATTTGATCTCTTACTTTGATGCAGTTAAATTAAATGCTCCATTTATTGGACTTGATTCTTGCATTGTGTAGACTTAGTTTTGTAGTAAATTGTGTTGTGAGTTTTGGAAATATAATTTTTCGCGCGGTTAAGCTTTTCTACTTACAATATTTAGAATAGTAATTATTTGTATCAGGAGGCTGGTCTGTTGAACTCATTTATCTTTTGATTTATTCATTGTGTTTGATGTTTTTAATTGTGTAGACTTTTTGGTGCAAAAAAAAAAAGCTAGCGAAAGAGAGTTAAAATTTTAATTTTGTTTATGAATGCTTGATTTGGAGACCATTGTGTGGACTTGATTTAAATTATATATAATATTAATTATATGCTGCCTTTTGTACGAAAGTGTAGACTTTTTATTGCGTTAAGATATTGATGAGATCTTCTTCATAATCATTTTGTAGGCTGTGTAGATTTTTTGCAAAAAAAGATGACGAAATAAAAGCTGTTTTGTATAAATTTGTATTTATGAAATATGAAGACTGTTGTTAAATTTATGTGATCATGTCATTTTGTTTTATTTAAATGTGATCATGTCATTTTGTTTAATTTAAATGTGGTCATTTTGTTTGTTGCAAAGATTTTTAAATGCTTAATGTTTTATGATTTTAAGGAAGACTTGGTAGTTTTGAGACTTGTGTAGACTTTTTGTTCATTCAAGTTTACGCTCATTGAAAAATTTCCTTTTGTTTAGTTTGGAGATTTTAATTTAATGTTTTGTAGAGGATTTTGTTATTTCAGAACGTTTTTCGTTTAATTTTTAAACTGGTTTCATACAAATTGTGGATTTTCTTGTAGGATACGAACGACTACGACTAATGATTGTAAAACCTTAACGCTTCCTCCTAAGTGGGGTTTTATGTGAATTGTGATGTTGGATGAATTCGTTTGGAATTAAATATTTAATTGATGTACATTTAATCATGACAACATATAATACGTAAAATTATAATATTGCGAAAAGGGATTTCGATATTTAAATTGACAGGAGCTTACGGTGAATGTAATAAGAGTTTGACTCATCATCCAAGGTGATATTGGGTTTCATATTGATTGATGTTAGATGTTGGATGTAAGTGTTTTGCAGTGCTTGAGATTTGAAATATCTTTGAGAGAAATGATAATGCTTTTGGAGACTTGAGCAAATATTTTGTTAAAAACGTAAGAGATATTGCGCTTCAATGTTTATCAAATTAAAAGTTGTGTAGACTTTAAGTAGCTTTTGGTGATGAAAATGAATGTCGTTTTATATGGAAATGTCGAGGAATCTGTAGTACAATCGAAAGGATTAAAATAAGGAACGATAAATAGAATTATATTTGGCTTTGGAGTTTCAATATTAAAATACATATATAACTTGGGATGATATTGGCCGATTTCATTTGATGTCAAGCATTACATTATTTTCGAACGTTGTTGTTTCCTTACAAATTGTAGATTTTCTTGTAGAATAGGACGAAGACTGCAGTTGTAAGCGAAGAGCTTTACGCTTATTGCTAAGTGTAGTAGTTTTATGTGAATTGAGATTACGCTGTTGAGCTGGGTTGGAATTGAAAGACTTGATTGATATACATTTGATCATAGGAGCATATAAATTATATTAATTTAAAAGGGATTTCAATACTCAGATGGACATTAATTTACGTTGAATGTAATTTAAGAGTTTGACTCACCATGTAAATTGTAAATGTTGAATTGAAGTGTTTTCAGTGCTGACTGCATAGCTTTACGCTTGTTGCTGCTAAGTGTGCTTTTTTATGGGAATTGCAGGTTTGTTGTTTTCATGTTGACTCTAGTTTGAAATTAAGGACTTGATATACATTTGTTTGATCATAAGAGCATATAATAATATGTATTAAATTATAATTATGTAAAAGGGACTTCGATACTCGAATCGATGAGCTTACGGTGAATTTAAATCACCACCCAAGCTGAAGTTGGGTTTCATATTGATTGATGGTAGATGTTGGTTTTAAGTGCTGACTGCAGAGCTTTACGCTTGTTGCTGTTTTTTTAATGTGAATTGAAAGGTTTCTTGAGTACGTTATTGAATCTGGGTTGGAATTAAGGACGATTGATACACATTTAATGATGAGAGCATACAATACGTACAAATTATAATATTGTAAAAAGGGATTTCGATATTCAAATTGACAGGAGCTTACGTTGAATTTAGTTACTCAAAGTATTGTTAATTGATTGCCGATGTTGAATTTGTGTTTTCAGTGCTGACTGAAGAGCTTTGCGCTTGTTGCTGCTGTGCTTTTTTATGGGAATTGCATGTTTGTTGAGTTTCCATGTTGACTCTAGTTTGGAATTAAAGACTTGATTGATATACATTTGATTGATCATAAGAGCATATAATAACATGTATTAAATTATAATAATGTAAATGAGATTTCGATACTCAAATGGACAGGAAATTAAGAGTTGTATAAGATGTGTATACTTTCAATAACGCATGGCCTAGAAGGTACATATTTAGATATATGACTGTTAATTTCGGTGTATCATTTCAATTGGTTGGTTGACGTTTGATGTGGATGTTGAGGAATTTGATGGATAATCCAAAGGTACAAATAAGGAGCTATAAATAAAATCGTGTGTAATTATATTGACGTATGTTTAGCATTGGAGTGGAGTTGAATGATATTGGCCAATTTCAATTATTTAGCATTATATTGTGTTATTTTAGAACGCTGTTGTTTGCTTATTAAGATGTTTTCTTACAATTTGTAGATTTTCTTGTAGAATACGAAGACTAGAGACTTGTAACTGAAGAGCATTACGCTTGTTGCTAAGTGTGGTTTTATGTGAATCGAGAGGTTTGTTGAATCTAGTTTGGAACTAAAGATATGATTGATATACATTTAATTATAAGAGCATATAAATAACATCTATTAAATTATAATATTGCAAAAAGGGATTTCGGATATTCAAATTGAGAGGAGCTTATGGCAAATTCAATTAAGAGTTGGGTCACCACCCAAGATGAAGTTGGGTTTAATATTGATTGGTGGTAGATGTTGGTTAAGTGCTGACTGCAAAGCTTTGTGCTTGTTGATAAGTGTGTGTTTCTTTTAATGTGAATTGAGAAGTTTCTTGAGTACGTTATGGAATCTGGGTTGGAATTAAAAACTTGATTGATAAACACTTAATCTTGAGAGCATATAATATTAATTATAAAAATATATAAAACGGATATCGATGATTAAATTGAGAGGAGCTTACGGTGTGAATTTAGTTACCGAGTTGAGTGACTGAAGGTCATGTTGATTGGTTGCCGATGTTGAATTTAAGTGTTCTCATTGCTTGAGCATAATAACGCTTTTCTTGATGTGATTTGATGCTGAAATGTTTTAAAATTTACGACTTTTATAGAATTTTAGCATTTGACGTTGAAGACAAACGAGTGTTGATTTCGTTGTATCATTTAGATGGGCAGGTCGACGTTTTATGGGTTTGTTGAGGAATTTCAAGTATAATTTATTGTATAAAGCATTCGATTGTGTTGTATTGATGAGATGTAGAATTATATGTATTTGGAATGAGAGTTTTAATATTAAAATATTTAACTTGGATGATTTTTTTTCAAACGACGTAAATAAACAATATTTATGTAAAAAATTACGAAATTATTTAAATCAAAAGAAATCAGTTTTACTTACGAAACGCAATTGGATTTAAGATTGATTTTCTTTGTTGCATTGAAACGATATCTATAGTATTGACAACAAAAATTATTTAAAAGAATGTAAAAATAATTGATTTCTTGCGAATTACAATTGTATTTGTTTAGATTTTTTTTTAATTTATTCATTGTAATAGATTTAGGAAAAAATATATATTTAATGAAATTAGAATGTGTAGAAAATGAATCATTATAAAAAGGCTTGAAAAATATTAAGATGTTAATAAAATCAAATTTATATATTTATTAAATAATAAATTCAAGGTTTTCCTTTTAATTATTAGAGAATCTGGGGTACATTTTGTTATAGAACACTTAAATGATGTGTACGTACGTATTTGTAAGGCCTTGGCCGGAACCATGGTCTCTCGGATCTAAGTTGATACGCTATTTCGTTAAAAAAAATTTTATTCAGAATACTTATTGCATCTGCAATTTTATCAAAAAATATTTATTTGCATCTAAAATTTTTGGAATACTAAATTTAAACTTTTAATTATTGATTTCTTAAAGTAGTATGTCTTTAAACTCCGCTGCACTATAATTTTTGAATTAAAGTTTCGATGTTTTGAAATCGTGATTTGTGCTGAAATCAAGCAAAGAACGTTTGGTTTAGAAAATTTTAAAGCTAAAATTTTTTTTTGATATTTTTAGACCATAAATAAGATTTATTTACTTAATTTTGTTTTAAATTTTTTGAATTTCTTCTTGATTAGCAATCGGCTGGTTTTCTATATATATTTGTAGGGTTAAAAATTTCAAGTTATAAATCGAGTTTTATTTGATGTTTGATGATTGATAGTTTAAGATTGACGTTATCACGATGTGAAGTGTGATTTTTTCCTAAAATTATGTTGTTTGGTTGTAGTTGAATATAAAATTGTGTAGATGTTTATTTTGTTAGTGGAAATCGCCGTTTTATTTGTACTTTTTATTCGTAGAGTAATCGTGATTTACTAGAAACACTGTTGATTTAATGGCAGATGTTTATCGAGTTGAATGTTGTACTTGATTGTTTAAAACGCATATAAAATAAAATTAAGAATTTTATAAATACTTTTTCAAAAGATTTAAAATATATGAAAATATGAAAACTTCAGGGGGTTCACGTTTTTAAGAATTTTTAAACCGCTCAACCTCGTAGACTTTTACAAGAGCGTTTGATTTCAATGCCGAAGGAACATTTCCTTAATGCGACGAAGTGTTAAAAGGAACAATTGTTCGAGAGTGCAATTTGGTTAAGGTGCTGTTGAAATTGGATGTTGGAAGTTCGACTGTGTTTCGAATATTTTTGAAGTTTTTACATGCGGGGTCAGGCCGACGTTTTTATTTAACGAATGCTGAAGCGTAAAATTGTATATTTCAAATAGTTTAATATTTTTGGAAAGAGAAAGAACATCGCAGTTGTACGTGCTAATAAATCCTTTTAAATAATTATGTACATATATGTCATTTCGTTATAGAACTAATCAATTGAGGGGTCTTCAGGTTGGATTCCCAACACAGAGTGGTCTATATATCATCTGTGAGGTTTAAGGTTTCTTGCGTTACCAATTCAAATAGCTTAGCTCGGGAATTTGAAATCTTGTTCGCAGTTCCTTTGCTGAGAGGAAGAAGTGAAGCTCGGGGACCTGACATCTTGTTCAGTCCCTTTGCTGACAGGGAGAGGTGGAGCTCGGGAGCCCGAAATCTTGTTCGTATTTTCTTTGCTGACAGGGAGAGGTGGAGCTCGGGAGCCCGAAATCCTGTTCGCAGTCCCTTTGCTGACAGGGAGAGATGGAGCACGGGAGCCCGAAATCTTGTTCGCATTTTCTTTGCTGACAGGGAGGTGGAGCTCGGGAGCCCGAAATCTTGTTCGCAGTTCCTTTGCTGACAGGGAAAGGTGGAGCTCGGGAGCCCGAAATCTTGTTCGTATTTTCTTTGCTGACAGGGAGAGGTGGAGCTCGGCAGTCCGAAATCCTGTTCGCAGTCCCTTTGCTGACAGGGAGAGGTGGAGCTCGGGAGCCCGAAATCCTGTTCGCAGTCCCTTTGCTGACAGAGAGAGGTGGAGCTCGGGAGCCCGAAATCCTGTTCGCAGTTCCTTTGCTGACAGAGAGGAGTGGAACTCGGGAGCCCGAAATCTTGTTCGCATTTTCTTTGCTGACAGGGAGAGGTGGAGCTCGGGAGCCCGAAATCTTGTTCGTATTTTCTTTGCTGACAGGGAGAGGTGGAGCTCGGGAGCCCGAAATCCTGCTCGCAGTCCCTTTGCTGACAGGGAGAGGTGGAGCACGGGAGCCCGAAATCTTGTTCGCATTTTCTTTGCCGACAGGGAGGTGGAGCTCGGGAGCACGAAATCTTGTTCGCAGTTCCTTTGCTGACATGGAGAGGTGGAGCTCGGGAGCCCGAAATCTTGTTCGCATTTTCTTTGCTGACAGGGAGAAGTGAAGCTCGGGAACCCGACATCTTGTTCGCAGTTCCTTTGCTGACAGAGAGGAGTGGAACTCGGAAACCCGAAATCTTCTTCGCAGTTCCTTTGCTGACAGGGAGAGGTGGAGCTCGGGAGCCCGAAATCTTGTTCGCAATTCCCTAATCCACAAGTGGCTGCTCTAAGTTTGGTACATGCACCCCCCGAAGTAGGGGTTTTTGCCATAGATACACGGACTTTGACAGGTTTGAGGTATTTGGTGTGAAGACCAGGAATAATATAGCTCCCTCAATTTTATGCGGTCTTTACGGATCCGCAAGGACTTTGTTTACATGCTAACTAACGTGTCCCGTTGTTTGACATTTGTTTTTGAAAAAGTTTCACTGTATTGACTTATTCAGGCGCTTTTGAAATTGGACGTCGTGAAGTTCTGTGTTGAATATTTACGGATAATTTTTCGATTTAGTGTAACGATTCCTTTAAGCGAATGTTAACGGATAAAGGATATCGCAATTGTAAATACTTAAACCAATAAGAAGATAGTGTTGTTTGGTAGGAGCTGGATGTGAAGTTTCAAGGTTAAATTTTGTAGAAAAGTATGAATCATTTGTAGACTAATTGCGATAAAAAAATATATACTGTTGAATGAGTTGCAATAATTTGTTGAATAGGAGAATTTATGTTGCGGAGATTTAAAGGAGTTGGAGTTGGAAATTTTAAGTTGTTTTAAAAATATGAGTTATAAAATAATAATAATAATAAAATTGTAAACGTTAATATTTATACGTATTCAAAGTAATAACATTTTCAAAAGAGATTAACTGTGAAGACTTTTGTGAGGGAGTTGGATTTGATGTTGAGTGCAACGAAAACGAAACGAAAATGTTGAGTGAAAAGTTAAGTTTAATTAACGAGCTGTTGAAGTTCGAATATGTTGAATATTTTTAGAGAAATTTTCGATGTATTGTAACTGACGTTTTTGTTGAACAAATGTTGGATGAGCTGTTTAAATGCGTTTGATGTTGTAAAGTGTTGAATATAGTTGGGAGAGAAAAAGTCATAACGCAATTGTAATGATCGCACGTGTACTGTGACACGACAGGACGCTATTAAATTTGTCTATTTTTTTAACTCAGTATGAGATTTTGTTATAGAATTATTGTACTGCATTGAGCTAGTACTGGTTGATCATGTGGAGGTTGCGGATTCATTAGCCAACACATAACGTGCTGAAAAACAGGCAAAAAAAGTATTTCCTTCGTTTTCTTTCAATTGTATAGTTGTGATAAAAATAATTTTCGAGTTGTTGTGAATTTGTTGAATAGGATTTATGCTGCATCGTTTTAAAGGTTGATGATTGTTGTTTAAGTTGGTGAACTATCAAGATTTTTTAAATATTTCAAATGTGTGGACTGACTTTTAGTGTAGAGTTTTGTGGTGAAGAAGCAAAATGTTAAATGCTGAAATTTGATCAGGGCGCTGTTGAAATTGGACGTTTTCGCATTTCGAATGCGTTGAATATGCTTTAGTGTGATAAAACGGCGTTTTGTTGATCGTATGTTGAAAAGTAACCTTTTAAAAATTGTTTAAATTTCATATTGTTGGGGTCAAAGAAAGGATATCGCAATTCTTAACGCTTTAAGGCAATAACACTGTATGATGTTAATAAATTGTTTTATTTAAGTAAATATGTATGTAAGTGTATAATGGCATTTTATAATAGAATTGAATTTTTGTAGAGTATAAGAATATTGGTGTTTATTATTTATTAAAGAAAGGATAATGCTGTTTATTATAAAAAAAATACAATTTTCTAAATAGTTGCGGAGGACAAAAAGGACGTTTCGTTTGTTTTGCGGTATTATAAAATAATTATAACATATGATATGTGACTGCGGTAGACTAATTTAGAGTGTTGTAATTCGCCTATTCGGTTTGTTTCACCGCATTATTTAAGGTGTTCGCTGCTTAAGTTAGAATAAAAGTTGTAATTTCTTTGTAACATTTAACAAATACATGAAAACTATTTCCGTTGATTGAGTGGACGGTGCACTAGACTATTAGTTTGGAGGTCTCAGGTTCGATTCCTGCCTAGAATGTGGGTGTATCTGTAGCATAACGCAAGGCTGCTTCGCAATTTGTGTTTGTCTTAAAAAAAATACTGGATTGTGATCGAGAAAGCTTTATTTGATTAGTTTTAATTGCACTTTTAATGGTTTTATTAATTAAATCATTAAACGATAAAGATTTATCTGAAAACGTCATATTTGCTTCGTTATATTCAATCATAATTTTTATTATTTTATATTTTGTACCAATGACAACAATTTGTTTGATATGTGGGTTTACACAAAATCTTTTACATGTCAGGACTTTTCCTTTAATATTTAAATTATTTCTTAGATTTTTATTATTTTTAAGCAGACATTTTTTCATATTCTGTAATATTTAAATACATACTAAAATATTATAATTACAAAAAAAATATATTTGATTTTAAGTGCCCTAATAGACAGACTATTTGGTAATGGGTTATTCTCTTAGCTTCACAGCGTGGGGGTATCGTTTCCCGCTTAAGACTCCGATTTGTTACACTACAACTATTGAAGTTTTTTGTTATCATGATCGATTTATAACAATTTTAAGCGCATATAATTTATAATTGTCTTACAGACTTTATTAAATAAATAGAAATAGTTTTTGTAAGAGTGTTTTCACGTGTAATCGCACATTTTTAAAAATGTTTTTAGTAGATTAAAAATAAAATTCTTCAATTATTTGCATACATACGAGTATGTAGTAGATTATAAAGTTCTTTCTCTTAGCTGGTTGGTGGTGATTGGGCTGAGGTTCGACAGTTCGATTCCCATTGGAGACTTAATGTTAATTAATAGAAAATAAGAACTATAATTTGCATTGTAGTATTTAATATATATAAATTAAAAATTTTTATTTTTTTATGTTTTCGTAACATTTTTACCCTTTTAAGAGAACTATTTTTAATTATTTTCTTGTTCAAAAAATCGCTTCGTTGCAATTAATGACGTAAATTGTTGACTACTTTTCTTTGCCAAATTATATTTAATTGGATTCGAATTTATAATTACAGATTTTCATTTTTTGTATACGCCTGGCCTGTCTTATGTTTAATCACTAACAAGGCGTCATATTTCTGCGACTTTGAATTTTGGGTTTTCAGTAAAGCGTGCCCTTATACGACTGGTGGATACTGTGTTCAAGTATTACCGCCTGAGTTCGATTCCTGCCTATATCTTGGATGTTATTGCAGACTAGCCAAGAAGACTTAGCAGAATATCTTTAATATTTTGGTTTTTATTTTATTAACTCGAATTAAAAAATATATATATTTGCTGAATTTTTCAAAATACACCAACTCTAATTTGACGGAATTTATATAAATTTCAATACGTATGTTAATATTTCGAAATATGTGTATGTGTTTGCGGAACCATTTTATAGTACATATTTAGAACAACGTAAATTTAAGGCATTTAAAAGTTATAACCTCAATTAATGAAATTAATATTTCAATCGTTTAACTTATTAAGAATTTTAAAGCTTAAGTTTCTTATTTCGTTTCGCATTTACATATAAAATATATTAGCAACTGTATTTGTAATAATATATTTTAAATCGTCTACAACCTGAACCAATTTAAATCGTACAATAAACCTTTTGAAATTAAAAATTAAGTCGCTCTGTATATTTGAAATTTGTTTTTTATATTTTCATTATTTTAATTAAATAAACGTATTTCAAAAGTTTGTTCTCTTTCGAAAAAGGAATTTTCATTTTTAAGCGTGTCTTAGTTAATATTGCGCTTGGGCTTGGGAGGCAGCTCGAGATTTCAGTCAGATATACTGGGAGGAGCGTTTCGCTTTACGGATTTAAGAGCCTAAGTACGTTGTCGTGCCCCGTTTAGTATTTAAAATATTTAATTTAAAAATAAAATTATTATTGATTAAAAAAAACATTTATTCAAAAAAATATATTTATTGAAAAAAATCATTATTTATTAAAAAAGATCATTATTTATTTTAAAAAAAAAATCATTATTTAAAAAAAAATCATAAAAAAAATTCATTATTTAATTTAAAAACAAAGTTTTATAAATAAAATATATGTATATGATTTTATAAAAATATGTTAAAAGTTTTTGAAGTAGGAAAATTATTCGAAAATGTTTCGAAGAAGTTTAAGGGATATTAATAATATTTATGTTGAAAAGTATGAATTAAAGACGTAAAATATATCAAAGTTAAAATTATCCTGCTAAAATTATCTTGTGGTTTGTTAATGGCAAATTAAGAATAAATCTAAATAAGGTATTAATTAAATAAATTAAAAATTACAATTAAAAATTCAAGTATATTTTTTAATTAAAATATTAAATATATTAAAAAAAACTAGATTTTAAGCGAAGTGTTGGTGTTACGGGTAAAAGAAATACAATTAATTTTGAATATTTTAGAACTAAAACATGACAATTAAGTTGGAATGCAATATCTGATCCTGTCGGAAGGGCATGATGTACATACATACATACATATACTAACACCAAGTACAACGAAAAATAATTCTTTATACAATTGAAGTGGTTTTCAAAGGAGCCTAAAAATAAATAGAGGTCGACACGACTGTTTTCAATTCCTCTAGTAGGTATCTGTTACATACATATATTTTTACTACAGTGGTCTAATACAACTTTTGTTTACTTTGCTTGATAAAATAGTTAGTAGTAATAAGTGGTATAAATTTTTAATTGTAGTTACATGTGTATTTTAAATTTTAAATAAATAATATGAACACATTAATTACGATTTTTATTTGTTACACACACCTTCGATTGCAATGGAATGAATATCAAGTCCTTTTCTTTTAGGTTACGTATGTACATTATAAATATTTTTCAGATTTAAATGGTTTAACAATTTCAAATTTGCATATAATTTGTGTATGTATTTCAAAACATTTGATAGAAGTGGTTTCAGGGAATCGATCTACAATTAAAATTTTTGAATGTTTTTTTTTAAGAAAAATTTTACAATTTTTGAATGTTTTTTTTAAGAAAAATTTTACAATATTGAAAAAGATGTTATAAAACAGCTGATTATAAACTAAAACAATATTTAAATTAAGAAAATATTATTTACTGGTTAATTTAGAACAAAACTCATGAACCGCCAAAAAAATGAGTTTTGATTGTAAAAAAATTATAAAACATGACGCGGACCCACCCACAGATGCATTTTTGTGGAAAAAACAAATATTTTACGACCAATGAATTTATAAAATCGATTAACGACGCAGTTTTATAGAGAAATGGTACATATTTATGTAACGAATGAGAACGTGGACAATATTTTACGAAAAAAGCGTATAAAACGAAACTTAATTTCATAAATATTATATCTTAGAATATTTATGTCTTGTATAATGGCATAAAAAATATACAATAAAAATATTGATAGGACATCTTTTCAAATATTTGCAGTGTCTGACATTAACTTTAGTACACTACTGTGCATAACTTTAGTAAAATAGAAATATAAACTCGTTGGATGTTTGTAATTTCATAATTTAGATTAAGAAAAAAAATATTTAGTTTGAAAAATTGGTCTTTCATCACAGATGATGCGTAAAGTCGCAGAAGTTTCTCATATTACAGGAATATTGCTCGTAAAGCAGCAGGTTCATTCATTAATTACATGACCTTTTTATAAAATTTAAAGTAAAATTAATATCCTTTGAAAATGTAGACGTATTTTTTGACTCTTATTTTAAAAACAACAATTTGTTAATATATACATTCGTAAATTGGCGTAGTTATGTTAAGACATAATGGGGACAAAAATATTATGTTTGTGGCAACCTTCGTGTGGTTGTAATAAGCCATCTATTTCTGATTTATATTTTAAATACAATTATAGTTTTTTATGATATGGTGCATCTTTCGATTATACATAGTATTTTGATTATTATTTTGCACCATTATGATTACTCATCATATTACGTTTATATTTAATTATATGTATTATTGTTATATGAAAAAAAAATATATTATTGATCTAAATAACAATATGATTCAAATAGCGGCATACGTTTTAATAACATAATTTGACTTTACCCATATAATTTAATCACATTGAAGATTTCTTCATATTACAGATCCAACGCTACTAATGAGATGGATGTTATTAAATTATTTAATTTTACATGTACATATGAAATTATAACTGAATTTTTTTCCTTGTGGATGAGTAAATTAATTTTATCTGACAATAAAATCTTATTGTAGATTTCAAAAACAACAATATCTTAATGTAAGTTACAGTTGGAGCTCTGGAAACTTATGTTATACATTAAAAGATTGTATTATAAGTATAAATTAAAACTGTCAAATTACATTTGAAGTATTTTACAAGTTGAAATTGTAAGCGTAAAGCTTTTATGGCAACATGTGGTTAAATGACAATTAATCTAAAGCTTAGTTCAGTCTAAACATTCGTATTTAAATAAATAATCGTAAAACACTGATTTCAACAAATGTTTGCTTTCAAACTTATATGGTATTTTAGAAATTAAATGAAATTACAGCGAAAATAAATTACATTGGTATTTAGTGGTTATAATTATTAAGACAAATATTTGTATAGTCTGCACTAAATTTATTATAAAATTTATGTACGTATGTACATGTGTATGCATGCGTACATTTGATGGGAATACTTTCATCATGATTGTTCACATCGAAATTACATTTTTTTATATGAGAAACAAAATTAAATTTAAAAAAACCTTAATAAGCAAACAATATACATAACACGTATTATTAAAATTGAGACGCTAAAATGTATTTTGCCGATATGCCCCAAAAGTATATAAAAATATGTAAAACTGAAATATCGAAAAAGAAAATTTATAACTTATTTTTATATAAAAAAAGAGCAAATATATTAACTTTTTTATAGTACATAAATTTTAATTAAAGATGAGCACTAGCTGCATTGGCCATCAGCTCTGTTTATAAATTGTATATAATTCACGAGTACAATTCCACTTTTCCTTATTCCGAAACTATTTCCTAACGTCACATCGATTCAATCCCAACAAAATCAACTCTTGCCTACTCCCTGTCGGCAACTATTTACTACTATTAACAGCCTCTTATCTTCCTAGAAAATAGCAAAAGCATGTTAAAAGTGCTCGACTATTGTCGACAGCGAGTGGATAAAAGCTTATTTTTAGTGTTGCCTTGATGGGGACACGTTGTCAAATAGTTACGGAAAAAGCGGGAATATATTCGAATCGAAATGTAAATTTGAGAAAACTTTTTTTGAAGTTTTACATTTTTAGGGATCTAAAACATATAATTTAAAATATAAAAAATAAACAATGGATGCATTATTTATTTCTGAGAATCACACGATTTACAACAGAACGGGACCAAAAACAGCTCTTCCTGAAAAATGTATTTATTGTTAAAAAGTTATTTTAAATTATTCGGAATAAAAGCGGATTTTTAAAACCCTAAACCTAATTAATTGGTCATTTTATATTTAGGCGATTAGCTTGAAGACATAAAAACTAAAAAAAAAAAATAAATAAATAAATATTAGAGAAGAAAAAACAAACCAAATACTGGTACATGATATTAATATTTTAGCGCTGATATTTTGATATTTTAAAACTTAAATAATAAAAAAAATCTACACATTTTATGATCAGTAGATACATTATTTGAACAAATTCAAAACACACAAAGGAGGATATTTGTAGAATTGTAATTGAAAACGTTAATTATAATTATAACAATCTGTTAGTTTTAGTCTCATTCGATAAACATTTAATAAAAACAATTACAGCCACTAATTATGGCAATGATTTTTTTTTCTTACATTAAACAACACCAAACAGTGAGATGGATAGATAATTCGACTGTGATCTTTTTTTTTAGACAGGAAGCTTTTTTAATTAAGTACTTGCATGTATGTAGTAAATATGTATATATCTATATTTATTTTAATAAGGACGCGTATTTTGAATCTAACATTTTTACAGTAGTTTTGAGTGTGTTAACTTAACTTTAAATACAAGCTAATGATATTCTATTTCAAACAGAAATGTAGATTTACATAAATTTTACAATTAAATGGTTTTGAGAGGCTTAGTGTGTGTACTAAATATGCTATTGGTATCTGTTGTATGTGCTGAAGTTGTAAGTATTCGATATAAAAAAACTTGTATGACTAAATTAGAGTTTCACTAAAATCAAATAATTTACTCTTGCAGCTCATTTATTCGGTCGATCAGTTGGTTTCCAATGTTTTTTGCTTAATTTGTTATTTAATATCAGAAGGTTTTTTTTAGTTTTTTTTTCAGCTGCAATGTTGCCGTTTGAGTTATATTTCACCTTAAATTACTTATTTTTATTTCTAGAATGTATATACGTGAATTCTTTTGATTTCGTTAATAATAAAATTTATTAAATTTATTGTTTTTACAAAACAAAAATATACATATAAACAAAAGAGGTCATGAGCAAAAGTGAATGAAGGGCTGTCAATGCAGCTAACTTTCATTTTGTTGCTGAACTATCAATCGTCATACAAAGAAAAAACAAAATAATGTAATGACAAGCTTAAAACAAAATTGAATGCTGGAATACAAAAAGTGTCCAATTACTGAGCTAAAAGTCGGACTCAGTCATTAAATTGAACTTAATTTGTTCAGGAGGAGCTGCACAACTCTGGACTAGAAGATACCGACAACAATTTTCTAAAACATTCGCACATACAACCCATAAAACATTAGTATAATACTATGAATACCATCTCTCGTTTTATTTTTTTATACAAAATTGGTAAATATTTTGAAAAGTTAAAATGTTTACTGAAACTATTTATGTTAAATTTTAAAACTAAAGTTTAAATTATGGTATCGTGTAGATTAAAATTTTTAAGAATTTCATTAATTGAATTTCGTTTCTAAGAAACCTGTTTTATTTTACACTAAACTTGGTTTAATATTTAGAATTAGAAATAAGTTGCAAAATAACGAAAATCTTTGTTAGGATAAGAGAACATACGCACGTGTGTCTGTGTATATATGCAAGTATTTAAAATTTTAAAATTTTACATTTATAAATGCAAAGTATTATACATAAATTTGCTAAGTGTTATACAAGATATATAATAAAGATTTTTAGAAGTACATAAATTGGCTTAAAAGTTCAAGTTCTACCACAAGCAGTCCTTTATGCTGAAGTCCCATGTTTTAAAGTTTTACAGAGGTGGTTGGTCGGTGGCACACCGAGTTATAATAAAAAATATTACTTAATAATGGGTGCGTATATAACTGTTTGAAAAGTGTTTGTTATTTTATACATTTGCTTGCTCGTAATTATTTGTATAAAATATTTGATTATGGCGATAATTTTTGATTACTGGCGTCATGCAACAAACTGTAGTAAAATATAATAATTATAAATGTGGGGTATATAGAAATGTTACGAGAGTAAAATAATATTCATTTACGTTTCTTAATGACGAAAACTAAGAGAAATAATAAATTTGTACAATCCTCAACATTTCAACATTTTTATAAATTTTAGTTTTTACAAAATATTAAGAAATTATTTAGTTAAAAGAAAAAATTAATAATAAAATTTCCATCATATAAAAATATTAAAAACTAAAAAAAAATCATTCGCCTTAAAATAAAAACAAAATCCATTGGACAAATTTTAGTGAATAAATAAAAAAATACACATAATTTCTAAACAGTTAATAAAAACCGCTCAATAATTTTTTAATAGTTACAAAAATTTTAAAATATTTAAAAGATAACTAAATAAATGATTTGGTGGTGGGGTAATATAAGTTTTTATATAGAAAATTGTTTAAAATTATTTAATGACTGAATAAAATTACACATCATTCACTACTAAATAATGCAGTTTTAAAGAAAATTTAAGCTGTTTTTTTATTGGAGATTTAATCACGAGTATAATATTTAAGTTACATTTCAATTTATTTATAATATAACAAAAGCATACAGGCTTTAAAGGGTTCCAAAATCCCTTAAAAACAAGACATTCAATAAATGGCGCAGACAAATTTAAAATTTAGTCATTAAAGGCTTTTTTAAAAACTATTTATGTATGTGAGTATGTACTAAGGTCTGTAGGGACATATTTCTATATGTATAATTAGAATTAAGAACTTAAAAAAAGCTTCTAGGGCAATGTACATATGTATTTAAACTAATTTAAAAAAAATTAAGTTTTCATATTTTGGTATTTGCCGCTCATGATTTTATATATAAGTTTATAGTCATATTAGATTTTATTGATTTAAGAAATGTTCTTAATATTGTATCTTTTTAATGTTTTAATAAAATAAAAAAACGCAACTTAGCATTTTTCATTCCATATAGCTTTCAAAACTTTCAAAAAAGTTTAAGCTTACACTAACAAAATCACTATTCACTTAGTCAATTTAGTGCTTTACAAGATTTTCTAATATAAAGCTTTTATAAAACTTCTTAGGTACCTATTGTTAGGGGTAAGCTAATCTTTATACATGTATTTCGAATGTAGATGTTTAAAAATTGGTAGCAATCTCAAAAGCGTTAATATAATGAAGTTTTTTTTCTTTTAAATATTTTTTATAATTTGTTTTTTACAAAATAGCTTTCATTCAGCCCACTAAAGTTTCTGTTAACTTTCTGTTAAGTTTTTAATGATTCTCTTAGTGATTCTTTCAGAAGGCTTGTTGTTTGTTCATGTTACTACATTTTAACAATTTTAAACAATTTTAGTCAGATTTTCGAAAAATTAAAAAAATATAATAAAATAATTGTGTCTTTGAGGCGAACCTTTACGCTTTAAATATATTTAAGGTTTTAATTATGCAGTTAAGGTTTTTTAATTACGCTATAAAAATTATTATTTCCCGCGTATAATACAAATTTTGAATGTATATTTCTAGATTTTCAAGCTACGAGCCTAAATAATAATTTAATAAAAGCTGCTGAAGAGCTTTTCAGTAAATTTAAATAAATAAATGTATCAAACATTAAAATTAGTTCAATTAATTTAATTAATTGCTTCAATTACTTGCGTGATTACAAACATAATTATCTTTTTTTACAAACTTTAAACAATTGAAATTTTTAACTTTTAAAGCTTTAGCATTTGATGAACGCAATTTCCGTCAGTGGTTTAATTTTAATTTAAAAAAATATATATAATAATAACTGAAAACGCAATTTTCGTAGTTGAAATCAAATTTTAGTTTTCCTATGAGAGTTATAAAAATTACAATAGTATAAGCATAGTAGGCTTTGAAACTTATTCAAAAATCCCAACAAACAAATTATTATATTCGATATGAATCCATTTTCTTTTCTTTACAACCTTTATACAATTAGACGCCCTTTGTTTTTGTATAAGTAAAGAGGTTTGAAACATTTAAAAATTAGGTTTAAGGTCTACTGATGATTTGGCTTTAGCACCAATGAAATGTATGTATATAGACTAGCTAAAAACCCTCAAACAAAAGTTTTTTAAATCTTTGAAAGAAGATATCGAGGCAATCTCGATTAATATAAATTTAATAGTTTTCCTATGCTTTCAAGTTTTTCGTACGTTTTCTTTTTTTTTTTAAATATGTATTTAAAAAAATTACAAAAAAAAGTAAATCATTTAATTTCGAACGCAAAATAATTGTTTAGTAATTACGGCAAAATTATTAAAATCAACTTTCAAATAAATGAAATGTATTTCATGTAATTAAAACATATAACGAATAAAATATATATAAAAAATATACATATACATACATATGAGAAAATAATCTGGAAATTTTTTCGAAAGAACCCCATTCTTTTACTGATATAGTATAATACAACACATTTTAAAAATAGTTTTAATAGAGGAAAAAATCGCAGAAATTATATAAACGCAAAAAAATCGTAAAATTATTATTATAAGCGCAAAAGTTCTTGTACATAAGTAATTATTTCGAAAAACTCTTATACAGATATATACGAAATTGATCTGTATTAGTCAAGTTTATTTTAACCGCTTATCAATTTGTTATTAAAACTCTTTAAACATTACTTTTAAGATCTCATAAATTAATTTGAAATTTGTCGTTAAAAATTTCGAGTGCGAAGTTCGTAGAACTTTGATGAATATAAAAGCTTTAAAACATATTTTCGATTTCAATAAGAAAAATAATTTTTCAAGTATTCCGATAACGCTCTTTTGACGCAAATTTCAAGGGATTCATAAACATATTTTCACATTCAAGACAATTTAAAAATGTTCTAAAAAAATAAATAAATTATGTGTTCGAAACATAAAACCCATCAAAAATGTTATTTCAAAAAAAAAATTATGGTGTTATAATGCAAAATTTTTGTTAAAACATTGAAGTATTTAAAAAAAAGAGTTGGACGAAACTCAAAAATGCAAATATAATCATATGTATTTTTAATTTTTTTGCATATTATAAACTATAAAGGAGACCGATCGATCTTTCAAAATTTTGTTTAAATAGGATTTATCTGGCCGCTTTAAAAATTTTTACATTTCATATCAAGATATTTTGAATATAATTATAACGCAAAATATTATAAAAGTAAATTAAATTAAACGCTACATAGTAAACGCAAGAACTCTATTATATGCCCCAAACACCTTCCTTGCACACTGGCGGTCATCTTTGCAAATCATTCTTAAAAAACAATCATATACACTTGATTCCACGTCCTTAGTCTTATATAATTTATTTATAATCGAAATAAAATAGTAATCAATTTATACAATTCATTTAGAGAGCCTGGGTTGCGTTATTTGCAGTGTTTATCCTCCGTTTGGCGTTTCTGAGTTCAATTCTCAAGAATTAGCGACTTAAGGTAGTTTTTCCAAAAACACATATTGATACGATAATAGAATTAAATCATGATCGACGTTATGAATAATGAAAATTATGTTTAGAATCGGAAATATTCTAGGGGCGCCGTCCTTTTTAAAAAACACCAACACATTTCAAATTTATGAATAAAATATAAGAAAGTAGAACGTCAACCAACGCGCAATATAACAAAACTTATAGAAACTAATGTTTCAAATCAGACATATTTCTAAAATATACGCTTCAAATTGATCGCTAAAATAATAGATTTAAATTATGATAGGACATTAAATTAACAAAAATTATGAGAGCAAATTAATTTTTAGTATCAGAAATATTAAGGGAATAACTTTAATACATTTAAAATTAATTGATTAAAGAACAGAACGTAAAGCTTCGAAACCAGATATTAATTTAACCCTCACATGTTTAACAACTCGTATACGTTATAAATTTATAAATATATAAACAGAAATAAATTACGATTGAGGTTATGTAAATATAAAATAAAATTACAATCAACATAATGGCAAAAATATTAACAAATTATGTTTAAAATGAGACATATTAAGGCAACC
This sequence comes from Gymnocheta viridis, assembly GCA_956483585.1. Classification (NCBI taxonomy): domain Eukaryota; kingdom Metazoa; phylum Arthropoda; class Insecta; order Diptera; family Tachinidae; genus Gymnocheta; species Gymnocheta viridis. The sequence continues at coordinate 140,417,864 of OY101440.1, forward strand.
CTCGTACGCATTCTATTCGTAAAAATTTTATACGTTTCATATTTACTGATAAAATAATAGAACATTAGATATTATCGCACATTAAAAAAACAAATTACGTTTAGAATCAGACATGTTGAGGCAACTTTCATAATCAGTTTCTTAAAACTCATATACGCCAGAATAAATTTATGTAAAATATAACAGAAATAAATTACAATCGTTGTTAAAAAATAACAAATTATAAACGGAATTTTTTTTAGAAAAATACTATATGAAAGCAACTATACGATCTTATACGATTAAAGTTCATCGATAAGTACAAACGAATTAAATTGTGATTGCTGTTAAAATAACGAAAATTATATTAACAAATTATGTTTATTATGTTTAGAATCATGCCATTATATTAAGGTAGTTTTCGTTGTATATCAATTTTTAAACGTTCATAACGTTAAAAATGACAAAATTATATTAAATTATGTTTAGTATCGAAAATATTGAGGGAATTCTGGAACGCAGTTTTTTTCGAAAATCTCTTATACATTTTTAAATTTATTGATAAAGTAGAACGTCGATGTACCAAATAAGTTCATTTGTAGAATCAAACATATTAAAGAAACATTTATACTTAATTGTTTATAAAGTCGCATATGTTGTAAATTTTTGGACAATATAACAGAAATGAAGTACGATCGATGTTAAAAATAATAAAAATTATAAAAACAAATGTTGTTTAGAATCGTACTTTAGATTTCTTTTAACTTATACTTTTCGATATTATTGATAATATAATAGAACTCAATTATGATCGGTGTTAAAATATAAATATATACAGAAACACAAAAAAAAACTTATACGTTTAATAATAGTATTAAATGACTGGCGTAAAAAAAGGTTACAGTGCGACATATTAATGAGTCTTTCTTTCAATTGTATTAATATAATAATAATAATAATAATTAATAATTATGACCAACGTTAAAAATATCAAAAATTTCATTTTATCAATTGATAAACAAATAGAACGCAGAAATTCGACGTTAAAAGTAAGGAAAATTATACAAACAAATTATGTTTAGAATCAGATATGAAAAGGCAACCCTCATAAAGCCGTTGGTTATAAACTCTTATACGTTATAAGCTTATGAATACAATAAAAAATAAATGATCGACATTAAAAACAAATTTACAAACGCATATCAATGTTTGGAACCAAACATACCCAGGGAATTATCTTAAAGCAGTTCTTTCTAAGAACTCTTATACTAATCAAGTTAATTCAAAATACAATAGGTGTATATTATGATCGAAATTAATAATTGACACTTTCGTACGTAGCTCTTTATAAGCTCTTATACGTTTCAAATTTATTTATGTTAAAGTAATAGAATTAAATCATATTCTCGACGGTAAAAATAATAAAAATAGAATTTAGAATCAGACATTATATTCAGAGGGACCTCATATGCAGTTGTTTTTAAAAAGCCCTTTACGTTTCAAATTCATTGATAATATAATTACATTAAGATCGAAGTTAAAAATAACAAAAGTTATATAAAGCAAGTGTTTAAAATTAAGACATATCGAGCGAGGACACTCTCATACATAATTTTCCTTAAAAACTTTATTTTTCACAATTATTTATAATATAGAATTAAACTGTAATCATGGTTAAAAATAAAAATTATTATAGAAGCAAATTATGTTTAAAATCGGACATACATATTAAATGAACTTTTTATCAAATTAAAATACGATCGAGGTTAAAAATAAACATTTTAAACGCAAATTATGTTCAAAAACAAAATTTATTAGGTCAAATTCTCATACGCAACTCTTTCTAAAATCTTTTATATTTTTCAAAATTATTATTAGAATAATAGAATTAAATTCTGATCGGTGTTGAAAATAATGTAAAATCATTCGTATTAAGGCAACTACTTTTGTAGACATTTTGTTCTAAAAACTCTTATACGAGTTTCTTAAAATTTTGTATTGTAGAAAATTTTCTAATAATTTTTTAAAACATGATAAATTGAAAAATTGTCTTTTAGTAAATAATTATCGTTGATGGAACTTCTGTAAAAAAAAAATTTATTACGTTTTAGTTATCGGAATCAGATTTCAGTATTTTCTGTTTTACTCATTATTTTTAAACGCTATTTTAAAGTATTTTGTGTTCTAGAGAAATATTTCTCTATCTTTTTTATATTTATTTTTCATAATTTTTAAAATTTATTAATCAAGATTGACTCTCGATATCTTTTTTCAAAGTTTTTCATAATTTTATTTAAGATTTGTTTAGTAACTAACTTTGATTATATTAACATTATTTCGTTATATTTTCTACTCTTATACATTTCATGACTTTAAGAATAGCCAAAGTTTATATTTTATGTTTATAATAAATGAAAAAAAAAAGAATATTTAAAAAAAAAGAATATTTTAAAAAAAATATGCCCGCCTCCCACCACACTTTCGGCTTCATTTCAAAAAATTTTTTTTTTAATTTAAGTTCGTTCGCTTTATGATTCTTTACCGATTTTTTTTTTGTATAAATTATATATTTTAGCTTATAAGTTTATATTTTATGCTTATAATATATTAAAAAAAAAGAATATTAAAAAAAATGCCCGCCTCCCACCACACTTGCGACTTTTAAAATTTTTCTACTTCATTTCAAAAAAAAATTTTTAAATTTAAGTTCGTTTGCTTTATGATTCTTTACCGATTTGTTTTTGTATAAATAATATATTTTAGTTTTCAATTATATTTTATATTTGATATCGTAGATCGGGGTTTTAGATCGATTTAAATTGTTCGCTTTATAATTTAATTTTATTTTTATTATATTTAAGTTTCAAAGTAAAAACGCTATTCAATACAGTTACTTCGCCAAGTATAAATAAATTTCGTACTTTCATCCCCACGCAAATGAAATTTAAAACGTTCGCTTGACCAAAATCGCTTAAAATTTAATTGACCACAATGCCGTTATTTTAAAATCGTTATTTCAAAATTTGATACGCAATATCGCTTGAAAATTATATTAATTTTCCAACATCCGCGCAAACATTTACGCTCGTCATATTTGCTTAAAAACATTTTGAATATAAATTCGTCGCGATCTTAGGATAAATAAATTTGTATTTTTTTAATAAACGCAATTTAAAATCAACATACATAATACGACATTCAATATCGCTTAAATATTAAAATTTTTCATTCAAAATTCCATTCGAAAATGTTCAAATATTTTTATCATACAATAAAATCACAAACTCTTATACTTTCAAAGCCATACATAGAATTGATCTCACAGGCAATACAAAAAAAAAAAATTCGCAATTTCTCATTAACTTGATACATTCTTCTTACGTTTTATTCCAACTCTCATTCCTTTTCACTCTGTTCAACGCAAACATACAATTCTTATACAATCGGCATTTTTTTTTACAGAATTTCGCTTCACTTTGCAAACATTCTTAATACATCAAGTCATTTCGAAAGCATACAAAGCTTTTCACACTTTCGTAAAATCACATTCTTGCATTATCAACTCACTCGTGTGGGATCTATCCGATCTTTCACTTCTAATTCTCCACCCAAACTTTCTCTCTAAATTAATACACAGCATTTGCATGAATGACATAACATCCTTTCTCACATACTTTATTTATACCCTCAATCTCAAACAAAATACAACACTAGCAAGCCCTTCTTGATCGCACAGCAAAAAATTGTAATAACAACACAATTTGTAATTGGATCAACTAAATTTATCTGAATAAATATAGAAAAAAATGTTAATGAACAAGTAAAAAAAGCGTATGTACAAATGTTATGTGCTAGGAATACAATATAAATAATTTTGAACAAAGTGAAAATGAAATGAAATTTCAAATAAATTTTTTTTTGATCCGTACAAGATCGCACATTATGCAGCAGCAACACTTTCTCAAGTCACTTGTCTCCACGATTGGGACAGTTCAATATTGATTATTAACAAACTATTAAATTTTGTTTTATTATTCAGGATGTACAAGAAAATGCGCTCAACTAGATTTTTACTTTTTGAAATTATATTAAAAAAAAACATCACGACTTCCACTAATCGATATTTAAAATTTTATAGATCCTGCTTTTTTGTTATCTTTCCTTTATTTTTGAGATGTACAAATCTGATCAAAACGCCCTACTCTCTTCACATATCTCATATTTCAAGCACACTTGGCTCCCTTTTTATTTGCAATACACTCTTTTTACAATCACTAACATTTCAGATCACGCTTAGATTATACATCAGATCCAGCATTCAAAATCACGAGCATCATAATCTGCATTATTTAACAATCACAATAGCAAATATTTAACTACATTTCTACTCTCATACACACGCTTTAAACTTATTTTGTCATTCATATACATGTATGGTATAAGACTTTTTCCCTATTGTATTTTGAAAGAGTTTAATTTAAATAATTCTTTCTCAATCTCTCGCATTTGAATCACATTGGGTTCCCATTGTAGCAACATTCAAAATACGTTTGTTGACAAATTTCATACTCGTTTACACTTCACTTTATCATACAGAGCTTTCATCATATCGTAAAGCTTTTCCAAACTTATGCTCACTTAATTCACAATATCACAACGAAAACTAAAAAAAACGACATTTTCTGTCAAAAACGAAACTCAAATATTCTCATTTTTAAAAACACACAATTTAAAGCCTCAAACACAATTCAAACTGATTTAAATAAACCCAATATCAAAAACTCATTCGAACCTATATATTTCACTTTTACATATTTATATTTATTTCATTCTAACCTTCTGTATCTTTCATAATATTCAAAACTCGCATAATTCATAAACTTATATGCTCACTCCATATGCTCTTTTTTTAACACTCGTTAATGTTGCACTGTACACCCCATTCTTTCTCAAGCAAGTTCAAGCATGCATTTGTAGTATAAACATAACTCGATGTAATTTTATTTCGATTCGAAATAACACGAAAAACATTTCAAAATTTACCTAAAAGAGTACATACATTAACATCTATACCTACTTTTCTGCATTACAAATGAATTTGCTCTTATTTGTTTTCTTCTAGACCATCACTATTTATTTCAAACACTTATACATTTTTCATTCTCACTAAGTTCTCTATATAATACCAAAATATTATCGACTATTCAGTTTATTAAATCTTGCGCATATGTAGTTCTAAAAATATTTCGTTTAAACGCTTTACAAAAAAATATACTACAAACTCTTATACATCTCGAAGTTTAATAAAAAAATAACTGCTACTCGATCGATCTTGTACTTTAATTTCAAATAATAAATAAATCACACGAATTTTAAACGCATTTTTCTTTCTTGTTCTTCAACGTAATAAACTGCTGGAAGTCTTATATTCGTATTCAGTATTTTATATATTTAATGAAAAAGCTTTAAAAACTGAATAATTTTGTTTGTTTTTGTTACAGAAAAATATTTCTATTCGTTTTTATAGACAAGCCGTTTCAAAACTGAATTGATCATCAACTCATACTACGATTTTATATGTATGATTTTAATATTTAAAATAAATTTTTCTACAAAGCGGCGAATACTATTTTAAAACGAAAACATTACTTTTGCTTCGACTCTTCCAATTTTTAAATTGTCTCTTTTAAAATAAATTCATTCCTTTGCATTATGACGCATTTTGTTACACTACGCTGATATTTTAAGTTCAAGATAAATTTTGAAATCCAACACATAACTTTTATATTCAATCTATTCGTCTCTTATATTCACAAGCAGTTCTTGTATTCGCCTTTAGTGTATAATTCCTTTAAAGAATTAGTTTTAATTTAATAAAAAATTTGCGCGCCCAGTTTCACATTTTGTCGAAATTAAAGAAAGAAATATTTGAAACTTTGTCAGAGCAAAAAATAAATAATTTCTTTCTTAAACTCAAAATTATTAAAAACTCTTATACTGAATGTAGCTCACCTGTTATTTTTTATAATTTTTGCTACAACTATGCTCTGATTTTTTCGCAATTAAAATTTTGTTTTTTCTTTGTACGCAGTAAATTTTATACTTATATGTATATGGAAATTTACAATCTTAAAAAATTAATTCATTAAAACTAATTTTACTTTTTTCAAGTATTATAGAAAAACATACGTTAAGTTAATTTTAAAAAATTCGTTAGCATTAATTAATTAGATTTTTATGTGCCGAGTTACGAAAAATGTTTAATTTATATATAAAATTTAGTAATTACGAAGTTCTTATACAGAATTATTTATACAGAATTCTACAGGAAACTGTAATACTAAAAAAGATGGGGTATTTAAAAATCATTCAGACATATTAAGTAAGCAAATATTTAGAAAGGAATATAATAAATATATGTATATCAAGTTGGAATATATGTAGAGAAAATAAGTGAAGGAAATAAAATAAAGACCTGCAAATTAGAAGCGAAGCTCTTGCATTTAGTATATTTAAAAAATGGAATGTTTTCGCTAAATTTTCGAAGGATTTATAACTAAAAGTAAATGTTACAGACTTTTATAATATTATAAACTCAAACAATTCAGTTTTGAAACTCTGAATTAATTTAACGCATTGCAAATCTTCTTTTATATTGCAATTTGTGTTTTTATAAAACGTTTATTACTTAAGGATTTTACGTAACCAATATAGTTGTTAATTTTTAAAATCAATCATTCATTCTTGAATTCATTCATTGTTTAGAATTAAAGCGGTTTCAAATCATGTTCCATTTCAATAATTACATATAATTTCGTTATAATTTATCGGTAAACCGATATAAAAAAATATTTATATTGAAAAACTTATTTTAAATCCCTTAAACGTAGTTTGTCCCATTAACGTAGTCGTTTTCATATAGTTTTTCTTTAAAGGTAGTTTATATTCATACGTAGCTCATATTTAAATGTAGTTTATATCAAAAGTATAGTTTCATTTAAACAGTTTATATTTAAAATGAGTTTATAGATATTTAAAATTAATTTATATTTAAACGTAATTTAAATTAAAATTTGGTTTTTCTGAAACACAATTTAAATGAAAACGTGAATTAAGAGTTAGTTACTTTGACGCTATTTCGCTTTTATTATTTCAATAATTTTTCTAAATATTATGGCTTCACCTTCTTAAAATCTTTGATTAAAATTATGATTCTCCTATTAACGATTTTTATATTAAATTCAGTTTTCTGTTTGATTTGGATTATTTTCGGTTTGTATTATTTTCAGTTTGAATGATTTTTTCAACTCAAATTATTCGATATTACTTTGACGCTATTTCGCTTTTATTATTTCAATAATTTTTCTAATTATGGCTTCACCTTCTTAAAATCTTTGATTAAAATTATGATTCTCCTATTAACGATTTTTATATTAAATTCAGTTTTCTGTTTGATTTGGATTATTTTCGGTTTGTATTTTCAGTTTTAATGATTTTTTCAACTCAAATTATTCGATATTACTTTGACGCTATTTCGCTTTTATTATTTCAATAATTTTTCTAAATATTATGGCTTCACCTTCTTAAAATCTTTGATTAAAATTATGATTCTCCTATTAACGATTTTTATATTAAATTCAGTTTTCTGTTTGATTTGGATTATTTTCGGTTTGTATTATTTTCAGTTTGAATGATTTTTTCAGCTCAAATTATTCGATATTACTTTGACGCTATTTCGCTTTTATTTCAATAATTTTTCTAAATATTATGGCTTCACCTTCTTAAAATCTTTGATTAAAATTATGATTCTCCTATTAACGATTTTTATATTAAATTCAGTTTTGTTTGATTTGGATTATTTTCGGTTTGTATTATTTTCAGTTTTAATGATTTTTTCAACTCAAATTATTCGATATTACTTTGACGCTATTTCGCTTTTATTATTTCAATAATTTTTCTAAATATTATGGCTTCACCTTCTTAAAATCTTTGATTAAAATTATGATTCTCCTATTAACGATTTTTATATTAAATTCAGTTTTCTGTTTGATTTAGATTATTTTCGGTTCGTATTATTTTCAGTTTGAATGATTTTTTCAGCTCAAATTATTCGATATTACTTTGACGCTATTTCGCTTTTATTATTTCAATAATTTTTCTAAATATTATGGCTTCACCTTCTTAAAATCTTTGATTAAAATTATGATTCTCCTATTAACGATTTTTATATTAAATTCAGTTTTCTGTTTGATTTGGATTATTTTCGGTTTGTATTATTTTCAGTTTGAATGATTTTTTCAACTCAAATTATTCGATATTACTTTGACGCTATTTCGCTTTTATTATTTCAATAATTTTTCTAAATATTATGGCTTCACCTTCTTAAAATCTTTGATTAAAATTATGATTCTCCTATTAACGATTTTTATATTAAATTCAGTTTTGTTTGATTTGGATTATTTTCGGTTTGTATTATTTTCAGTTTGAATGATTTTTTCAACTCAAATTATTCGATATTACTTTGACGCTTTTCGCTTTTATTATTTCAATAATTTTCCTAATTATTATGGCTTCACCTTCTTAAAATCTTTGATTAAAATTATGATTCTCCTATTAACGATTTTTATATTAAATTCAGTTTTGTTTGATTTGGATTATTTTCGGTTTGTATTATTTTCAGTTTGAATGATTTTTTCAACTCAAATTATTCGATATTACTTTGACGCTATTTCGCTTTTATTATTTCAATAATTTTTCTAAATATTATGGCTTCACCTTCTTAAAATCTTTGATTAAAATTATGATTCTCCTATTAACGATTTTTATATTAAATTCAGTTTTGTTTGATTTGGATTATTTTCGGTTTGTATTATTTTCAGTTTGAATGATTTTTTCAACTCAAATTATTCGATATTACTTTGACGCTTTTCGCTTTTATTATTTCAATAATTTTCCTAATTATTATGGCTTCACCTTCTTAAAATCTTTGATTAAAATTATGATTCTCCTATTAACGATTTTTATATTAAATTCAGTTTTCTGTTTGATTTGGATTATTTTCGGTTTGTATTATTTTCAGTTTGAATGATTTTTTCAACTCAAATTATTCGATATTACTTTGACGCTATTTCGCTTTTATTATTTCAATAATTTTTCTAAATATTATGGCTTCACCTTCTTAAAATCTTTGATTAAAATTATGATTCTCCTATTAACGATTTTTATATTAAATTCAGTTTTGTTTGATTTGGATTATTTTCGGTTTGTATTATTTTCAGTTTTAATGATTTTTTCAACTCAAATTATTCGATATTACTTTGACGCTATTTCGCTTTTATTATTTCAATAATTTTCCTAATTATTATGGCTTCACCTTCTTAAAATCTTTGATTAAAATTATGATTCTCCTATTAACGATTTTTATATTAAATTCAGTTTTCTGTTTGATTTGGATTATTTTCGGCTTGTATTATTTTCAGTTTGAATGATTTTTTCAACTCAAATTATTCGATATTACTTTGACGCTATTTCGCTTTTATTATTTCAATAATTTTTCTAATTATGGCTTCACCTTCTTAAAATCTTTGATTAAAATTATGATTCTCCTATTAACGATTTTTATATTAAATTCAGTTTTCTGTTTGATTTGGATTATTTTCGGTTTGTATTTTCAGTTTTAATGATTTTTTCAACTCAAATTATTCGATATTACTTTGACGCTATTTCGCTTTTATTATTTCAATAATTTTTCTAAATATTATGGCTTCACCTTCTTAAAATCTTTGATTAAAATTATGATTCTCCTATTAACGATTTTTATATTAAATTCAGTTTTCTGTTTGATTTGGATTATTTTCGGTTTGTATTATTTTCAGTTTGAATGATTTTTTCAGCTCAAATTATTCGATATTACTTTGACGCTATTTCGCTTTTATTTCAATAATTTTTCTAAATATTATGGCTTCACCTTCTTAAAATCTTTGATTAAAATTATGATTCTCCTATTAACGATTTTTATATTAAATTCAGTTTTGTTTGATTTGGATTATTTTCGGTTTGTATTATTTTCAGTTTTAATGATTTTTTCAACTCAAATTATTCGATATTACTTTGACGCTATTTCGCTTTTATTATTTCAATAATTTTTCTAAATATTATGGCTTCACCTTCTTAAAATCTTTGATTAAAATTATGATTCTCCTATTAACGATTTTTATATTAAATTCAGTTTTCTGTTTGATTTAGATTATTTTCGGTTTGTATTATTTTCAGTTTGAATGATTTTTTTCAGCTCAAATTATTCGATATTACTTTGACGCTATTTCGCTTTTATTATTTCAATAATTTTTCTAAATATTATGGCTTCACCTTCTTAAAATCTTTGATTAAAATTATGATTCTCCTATTAACGATTTTTATATTAAATTCAGTTTTCTGTTTGATTTCGATTATTTTCGGTTTGTATTATTTTCAGTTTGAATGATTTTTTCAACTCAAATTATTCGATATTACTTTGACGCTATTTCGCTTTTATTATTTCAATAATTTTTCTAAATATTATGGCTTCACCTTCTTAAAATCTTTGATTAAAATTATGATTCTCCTATTAACGATTTTTATATTAAATTCAGTTTTCTGTTTGATTTGGATTATTTTCGGTTTGTATTATTTTCAGTTTGAATGATTTTTTCAGCTCAAATTATTCGATATTACTTTGACGCTATTTCGCTTTTATTATTTCAATAATTTTTCTAAATATTATGGCTTCACCTTCTTAAAATCTTTGATTAAAATTATGATTCTCCTATTAACGATTTTTATATTAAATTCAGTTTTGTTTGATTTGGATTATTTTCGGTTTGTATTATTTTCAGTTTGAATGATTTTTTCAACTCAAATTATTCGATATTACTTTGACGCTTTTCGCTTTTATTATTTCAATAATTTTCCTAATTATTATGGCTTCACCTTCTTAAAATCTTTGATTAAAATTATGATTCTCCTATTAACGATTTTTATATTAAATTCAGTTTTCTGTTTGATTTGGATTATTTTCGGTTTGTATTATTTTCAGTTTGAATGATTTTTTCAACTCAAATTATTCGATATTACTTTGACGCTATTTCGCTTTTATTATTTCAATAATTTTTCTAAATATTATGGCTTCACCTTCTTAAAATCTTTGATTAAAATTATGATTCTCCTATTAACGATTTTTATATTAAATTCAGTTTTGTTTGATTTGGATTATTTTCGGTTTGTATTATTTTCAGTTTTAATGATTTTTTCAACTCAAATTATTCGATATTACTTTGACGCTATTTCGCTTTTATTATTTCAATAATTTTCCTAATTATTATGGCTTCACCTTCTTAAAATCTTTGATTAAAATTATGATTCTCCTATTAACGATTTTTATATTAAATTCAGTTTTCTGTTTGATTTGGATTATTTTCGGCTTGTATTATTTTCAGTTTGAATGATTTTTTCAACTCAAATTATTCGATATTACTTTGACGCTATTTCGCTTTTATTATTTCAATAATTTTTCTAAATATTATGGCTTCACCTTCTTAAAATCTTTGATTAAAATTATGATTCTCCTATTAACGATTTTTATATTAAATTCAGTTTTCTGTTTGATTTGGATTATTTTCGGTTTGTATTATTTTCAGTTTGAATGATTTTTTCAACTCAAATTATTCGATATTACTTTGACGCTATTTCGCTTTTATTATTTCAATAATTTTTCTAAATATTATGGCTTCACCTTCTTAAAATCTTTGATTAAAATTATGATTCTCCTATTAACGATTTTTATATTAAATTCAGTTTTGTTTGATTTGGATTATTTTCGGTTTGTATTATTTTCAGTTTTAATGATTTTTTCAACTCAAATTATTCGATATTACTTTGACGCTATTTCGCTTTTATTATTTCAATAATTTTCCTAATTATTATGGCTTCACCTTCTTAAAATCTTTGATTAAAATTATGATTCTCCTATTAACGATTTTTATATTAAATTCAGTTTTCTGTTTGATTTGGATTATTTTCGGCTTGTATTATTTTCAGTTTGAATGATTTTTTCAACTCAAATTATTCGATATTACTTTGACGCTTTTCGCTTTTATTATTTCAATAATTTTCCTAATTATTATGGCTTCACCTTCTTAAAATCTTTGATTAAAATTATGATTCTCCTATTAACGATTTTTATATTAAATTCAGTTTTCTGTTTGATTTGGATTATTTTCGGTTTGTATTATTTTCAGTTTGAATGATTTTTTCAACTCAAATTATTCGATATTACTTTGACGCTATTTCGCTTTTATTATTTCAATAATTTTTCTAAATATTATGGCTTCACCTTCTTAAAATCTTTGATTAAAATTATGATTCTCCTATTAACGATTTTTATATTAAATTCAGTTTTCTGTTTGATTTAGATTATTTTCGGTTTGTATTATTTTCAGTTTGAATGATTTTTTCAGCTCAAATTATTCGATATTACTTTGACGCTATTTCGCTTTTATTATTTCAATAATTTTTCTAAATATTATGGCTTCACCTTCTTAAAATCTTTGATTAAAATTATGATTCTCCTATTAACGATTTTTATATTAAATTCAGTTTTCTGTTTGATTTCGATTATTTTCGGTTTGTATTATTTTCAGTTTGAATGATTTTTTCAACTCAAATTATTCGATATTACTTTGACGCTATTTCGCTTTTATTATTTCAATAATTTTTCTAAATATTATGGCTTCACCTTCTTAAAATCTTTGATTAAAATTATGATTCTCCTATTAACGATTTTTATATTAAATTCAGTTTTCTGTTTGATTTGGATTATTTTCGGTTTGTATTATTTTCAGTTTGAATGATTTTTTCAGCTCAAATTATTCGATATTACTTTGACGCTATTTCGCTTTTATTATTTCAATAATTTTTCTAAATATTATGGCTTCACCTTCTTAAAATCTTTGATTAAAATTATGATTCTCCTATTAACGATTTTTATATTAAATTCAGTTTTGTTTGATTTGGATTATTTTCGGTTTGTATTATTTTCAGTTTGAATGATTTTTTCAACTCAAATTATTCGATATTACTTTGACGCTTTTCGCTTTTATTATTTCAATAATTTTCCTAATTATTATGGCTTCACCTTCTTAAAATCTTTGATTAAAATTATGATTCTCCTATTAACGATTTTTATATTAAATTCAGTTTTGTTTGATTTGGATTATTTTCGGTTTGTATTATTTTCAGTTTGAATGATTTTTTCAACTCAAATTATTCGATATTACTTTGACGCTATTTCGCTTTTATTATTTCAATAATTTTTCTAAATATTATGGCTTCACCTTCTTAAAATCTTTGATTAAAATTATGATTCTCCTATTAACGATTTTTATATTAAATTCAGTTTTGTTTGATTTGGATTATTTTCGGTTTGTATTATTTTCAGTTTTAATGATTTTTTCAACTCAAATTATTCGATATTACTTTGACGCTATTTCGCTTTTATTATTTCAATAATTTTCCTAATTATTATGGCTTCACCTTCTTAAAATCTTTGATTAAAATTATGATTCTCCTATTAACGATTTTTATATTAAATTCAGTTTTCTGTTTGATTTGGATTATTTTCGGCTTGTATTATTTTCAGTTTGAATGATTTTTTCAACTCAAATTATTCGATATTACTTTGACGCTATTTCGCTTTTATTATTTCAATAATTTTTCTAAATATTATGGCTTCACCTTCTTAAAATCTTTGATTAAAATTATGATTCTCCTATTAACGATTTTTATATTAAATTCAGTTTTCTGTTTGATTTGGATTGTTTTCGGTTTGTATTATTTTCAGTTTGAATGATTTTTTCAACTCAAATTATTCGATATTACTTTGACGCTATTTCGCTTTTATTATTTCAATAATTTTTCTAAATATTATGGCTTCACCTTCTTAAAATCTTTGATTAAAATTATGATTCTCCTATTAACGATTTTTATATTAAATTCAGTTTTCTGTTTGATTTGGATTATTTTCGGTTTGTATTATTTTCAGTTTGAATGATTTTTTCAACTCAAATTATTCGATATTACTTTGACGCTATTTCGCTTTTATTATTTCAATAATTTTTCTAAATATTATGGCTTCACCTTCTTAAAATCTTTGATTAAAATTATGATTCTCCTATTAACGATTTTTATATTAAATTCAGTTTTGTTTGATTTGGATTATTTTCGGTTTGTATTATTTTCAGTTTTAATGATTTTTTCAGCTCAAATTATTCGATATTACTTTGACGCTATTTCGCTTTTATTATTTCAATAATTTTTCTAAATATTATGGCTTCACCTTCTTAAAATCTTTGATTAAAATTATGATTCTCCTATTAACGATTTTTATATTAAATTCAGTTTTCTGTTTGATTTCGATTATTTTCGGTTTGTATTATTTTCAGTTTGAATGATTTTTTCAACTCAAATTATTCGATATTACTTTGACGCTATTTCGCTTTTATTATTTCAATAATTTTTCTAAATATTATGGCTTCACCTTCTTAAAATCTTTGATTAAAATTATGATTCTCCTATTAACGATTTTTATATTAAATTCAGTTTTCTGTTTGATTTGGATTATTTTCGGTTTGTATTATTTTCAGTTTGAATGATTTTTTCAGCTCAAATTATTCGATATTACTTTGACGCTATTTCGCTTTTATTATTTCAATAATTTTTCTAAATATTATGGCTTCACCTTCTTAAAATCTTTGATTAAAATTATGATTCTCCTATTAACGATTTTTATATTAAATTCAGTTTTGTTTGATTTGGATTATTTTCGGTTTGTATTATTTTCAGTTTGAATGATTTTTTCAACTCAAATTATTCGATATTACTTTGACGCTTTTCGCTTTTATTATTTCAATAATTTTCCTAATTATTATGGCTTCACCTTCTTAAAATCTTTGATTAAAATTATGATTCTCCTATTAACGATTTTTATATTAAATTCAGTTTTCTGTTTGATTTGGATTATTTTCGGTTTGTATTATTTTCAGTTTGAATGATTTTTTCAACTCAAATTATTCGATATTACTTTGACGCTATTTCGCTTTTATTATTTCAATAATTTTTCTAAATATTATGGCTTCACCTTCTTAAAATCTTTGATTAAAATTATGATTCTCCTATTAACGATTTTTATATTAAATTCAGTTTTGTTTGATTTGGATTATTTTCGGTTTGTATTATTTTCAGTTTTAATGATTTTTTCAACTCAAATTATTCGATATTACTTTGACGCTATTTCGCTTTTATTATTTCAATAATTTTCCTAATTATTATGGCTTCACCTTCTTAAAATCTTTGATTAAAATTATGATTCTCCTATTAACGATTTTTATATTAAATTCAGTTTTCTGTTTGATTTGGATTATTTTCGGCTTGTATTATTTTCAGTTTGAATGATTTTTTCAACTCAAATTATTCGATATTACTTTGACGCTATTTCGCTTTTATTATTTCAATAATTTTTCTAAATATTATGGCTTCACCTTCTTAAAATCTTTGATTAAAATTATGATTCTCCTATTAACGATTTTTATATTAAATTCAGTTTTCTGTTTGATTTGGATTGTTTTCGGTTTGTATTATTTTCAGTTTGAATGATTTTTTCAACTCAAATTATTCGATATTACTTTGACGCTATTTCGCTTTTATTATTTCAATAATTTTTCTAAATATTATGGCTTCACCTTCTTAAAATCTTTGATTAAAATTATGATTCTCCTATTAACGATTTTTATATTAAATTCAGTTTTCTGTTTGATTTGGATTATTTTCGGTTTGTATTATTTTCAGTTTGAATGATTTTTTCAACTCAAATTATTCGATATTACTTTGACGCTATTTCGCTTTTATTATTTCAATAATTTTTCTAAATATTATGGCTTCACCTTCTTAAAATCTTTGATTAAAATTATGATTCTCCTATTAACGATTTTTATATTAAATTCAGTTTTCTGTTTGATTTAGATTATTTTCGGTTTGTATTATTTTCAGTTTGAATGATTTTTTCAGCTCAAATTATTCGATATTACTTTGACGCTATTTCGCTTTTATTATTTCAATAATTTTTCTAAATATTATGGCTTCACCTTCTTAAAATCTTTGATTAAAATTATGATTCTCCTATTAACGATTTTTATATTAAATTCAGTTTTCTGTTTGATTTCGATTATTTTCGGTTTGTATTATTTTCAGTTTGAATGATTTTTTCAACTCAAATTATTCGATATTACTTTGACGCTATTTCGCTTTTATTATTTCAATAATTTTTCTAAATATTATGGCTTCACCTTCTTAAAATCTTTGATTAAAATTATGATTCTCCTATTAACGATTTTTATATTAAATTCAGTTTTCTGTTTGATTTGGATTATTTTCGGTTTGTATTATTTTCAGTTTGAATGATTTTTTCAGCTCAAATTATTCGATATTACTTTGACGCTATTTCGCTTTTATTATTTCAATAATTTTTCTAAATATTATGGCTTCACCTTCTTAAAATCTTTGATTAAAATTATGATTCTCCTATTAACGATTTTTATATTAAATTCAGTTTTGTTTGATTTGGATTATTTTCGGTTTGTATTATTTTCAGTTTGAATGATTTTTTCAACTCAAATTATTCGATATTACTTTGACGCTTTTCGCTTTTATTATTTCAATAATTTTCCTAATTATTATGGCTTCACCTTCTTAAAATCTTTGATTAAAATTATGATTCTCCTATTAACGATTTTTATATTAAATTCAGTTTTCTGTTTGATTTGGATTATTTTCGGTTTGTATTATTTTCAGTTTGAATGATTTTTTCAACTCAAATTATTCGATATTACTTTGACGCTATTTCGCTTTTATTATTTCAATAATTTTTCTAAATATTATGGCTTCACCTTCTTAAAATCTTTGATTAAAATTATGATTCTCCTATTAACGATTTTTATATTAAATTCAGTTTTGTTTGATTTGGATTATTTTCGGTTTGTATTATTTTCAGTTTTAATGATTTTTTCAACTCAAATTATTCGATATTACTTTGACGCTATTTCGCTTTTATTATTTCAATAATTTTCCTAATTATTATGGCTTCACCTTCTTAAAATCTTTGATTAAAATTATGATTCTCCTATTAACGATTTTTATATTAAATTCAGTTTTCTGTTTGATTTGGATTATTTTCGGCTTGTATTATTTTCAGTTTGAATGATTTTTTCAACTCAAATTATTCGATATTACTTTGACGCTATTTCGCTTTTATTATTTCAATAATTTTTCTAAATATTATGGCTTCACCTTCTTAAAATCTTTGATTAAAATTATGATTCTCCTATTAACGATTTTTATATTAAATTCAGTTTTCTGTTTGATTTGGATTGTTTTCGGTTTGTATTATTTTCAGTTTGAATGATTTTTTCAACTCAAATTATTCGATATTACTTTGACGCTATTTCGCTTTTATTATTTCAATAATTTTTCTAAATATTATGGCTTCACCTTCTTAAAATCTTTGATTAAAATTATGATTCTCCTATTAACGATTTTTATATTAAATTCAGTTTTCTGTTTGATTTGGATTATTTTCGGTTTGTATTATTTTCAGTTTGAATGATTTTTTCAACTCAAATTATTCGATATTACTTTGACGCTATTTCGCTTTTATTATTTCAATAATTTTTCTAAATATTATGGCTTCACCTTCTTAAAATCTTTGATTAAAATTATGATTCTCCTATTAACGATTTTTATATTAAATTCAGTTTTCTGTTTGATTTAGATTATTTTCGGTTTGTATTATTTTCAGTTTGAATGATTTTTTCAGCTCAAATTATTCGATATTACTTTGACGCTATTTCGCTTTTATTATTTCAATAATTTTTCTAAATATTATGGCTTCACCTTCTTAAAATCTTTGATTAAAATTATGATTCTCCTATTAACGATTTTTATATTAAATTCAGTTTTCTGTTTGATTTCGATTATTTTCGGTTTGTATTATTTTCAGTTTGAATGATTTTTTCAACTCAAATTATTCGATATTACTTTGACGCTATTTCGCTTTTATTATTTCAATAATTTTTCTAAATATTATGGCTTCACCTTCTTAAAATCTTTGATTAAAATTATGATTCTCCTATTAACGATTTTTATATTAAATTCAGTTTTCTGTTTGATTTGGATTATTTTCGGTTTGTATTATTTTCAGTTTGAATGATTTTTTCAGCTCAAATTATTCGATATTACTTTGACGCTATTTCGCTTTTATTATTTCAATAATTTTTCTAAATATTATGGCTTCACCTTCTTAAAATCTTTGATTAAAATTATGATTCTCCTATTAACGATTTTTATATTAAATTCAGTTTTGTTTGATTTGGATTATTTTCGGTTTGTATTATTTTCAGTTTGAATGATTTTTTCAACTCAAATTATTCGATATTACTTTGACGCTTTTCGCTTTTATTATTTCAATAATTTTCCTAATTATTATGGCTTCACCTTCTTAAAATCTTTGATTAAAATTATGATTCTCCTATTAACGATTTTTATATTAAATTCAGTTTTCTGTTTGATTTGGATTATTTTCGGTTTGTATTATTTTCAGTTTGAATGATTTTTTCAACTCAAATTATTCGATATTACTTTGACGCTATTTCGCTTTTATTATTTCAATAATTTTTCTAAATATTATGGCTTCACCTTCTTAAAATCTTTGATTAAAATTATGATTCTCCTATTAACGATTTTTATATTAAATTCAGTTTTGTTTGATTTGGATTATTTTCGGTTTGTATTATTTTCAGTTTTAATGATTTTTTCAACTCAAATTATTCGATATTACTTTGACGCTATTTCGCTTTTATTATTTCAATAATTTTCCTAATTATTATGGCTTCACCTTCTTAAAATCTTTGATTAAAATTATGATTCTCCTATTAACGATTTTTATATTAAATTCAGTTTTCTGTTTGATTTGGATTATTTTCGGCTTGTATTATTTTCAGTTTGAATGATTTTTTCAACTCAAATTATTCGATATTACTTTGACGCTATTTCGCTTTTATTATTTCAATAATTTTTCTAAATATTATGGCTTCACCTTCTTAAAATCTTTGATTAAAATTATGATTCTCCTATTAACGATTTTTATATTAAATTCAGTTTTCTGTTTGATTTGGATTGTTTTCGGTTTGTATTATTTTCAGTTTGAATGATTTTTTCAACTCAAATTATTCGATATTACTTTGACGCTATTTCGCTTTTATTATTTCAATAATTTTTCTAAATATTATGGCTTCACCTTCTTAAAATCTTTGATTAAAATTATGATTCTCCTATTAACGATTTTTATATTAAATTCAGTTTTGTTTGATTTGGATTATTTTCGGTTTGTATTATTTTCAGTTTTAATGATTTTTTCAACTCAAATTATTCGATATTACTTTGACGCTATTTCGCTTTTATTATTTCAATAATTTTCCTAATTATTATGGCTTCACCTTCTTAAAATCTTTGATTAAAATTATGATTCTCCTATTAACGATTTTTATATTAAATTCAGTTTTCTGTTTGATTTGGATTATTTTCGGCTTGTATTATTTTCAGTTTGAATGATTTTTTCAACTCAAATTATTCGATATTACTTTGACGCTATTTCGCTTTTATTATTTCAATAATTTTTCTAATTATGGCTTCACCTTCTTAAAATCTTTGATTAAAATTATGATTCTCCTATTAACGATTTTTATATTAAATTCAGTTTTCTGTTTGATTTGGATTATTTTCGGTTTGTATTTTCAGTTTTAATGATTTTTTCAACTCAAATTATTCGATATTACTTTGACGCTATTTCGCTTTTATTATTTCAATAATTTTTCTAAATATTATGGCTTCACCTTCTTAAAATCTTTGATTAAAATTATGATTCTCCTATTAACGATTTTTATATTAAATTCAGTTTTCTGTTTGATTTGGATTATTTTCGGTTTGTATTATTTTCAGTTTGAATGATTTTTTCAGCTCAAATTATTCGATATTACTTTGACGCTATTTCGCTTTTATTTCAATAATTTTTCTAAATATTATGGCTTCACCTTCTTAAAATCTTTGATTAAAATTATGATTCTCCTATTAACGATTTTTATATTAAATTCAGTTTTGTTTGATTTGGATTATTTTCGGTTTGTATTATTTTCAGTTTTAATGATTTTTTCAACTCAAATTATTCGATATTACTTTGACGCTATTTCGCTTTTATTATTTCAATAATTTTTCTAAATATTATGGCTTCACCTTCTTAAAATCTTTGATTAAAATTATGATTCTCCTATTAACGATTTTTATATTAAATTCAGTTTTCTGTTTGATTTAGATTATTTTCGGTTTGTATTATTTTCAGTTTGAATGATTTTTTCAGCTCAAATTATTCGATATTACTTTGACGCTATTTCGCTTTTATTATTTCAATAATTTTTCTAAATATTATGGCTTCACCTTCTTAAAATCTTTGATTAAAATTATGATTCTCCTATTAACGATTTTTATATTAAATTCAGTTTTCTGTTTGATTTCGATTATTTTCGGTTTGTATTATTTTCAGTTTGAATGATTTTTTCAACTCAAATTATTCGATATTACTTTGACGCTATTTCGCTTTTATTATTTCAATAATTTTTCTAAATATTATGGCTTCACCTTCTTAAAATCTTTGATTAAAATTATGATTCTCCTATTAACGATTTTTATATTAAATTCAGTTTTCTGTTTGATTTGGATTATTTTCGGTTTGTATTATTTTCAGTTTGAATGATTTTTTCAGCTCAAATTATTCGATATTACTTTGACGCTATTTCGCTTTTATTATTTCAATAATTTTTCTAAATATTATGGCTTCACCTTCTTAAAATCTTTGATTAAAATTATGATTCTCCTATTAACGATTTTTATATTAAATTCAGTTTTGTTTGATTTGGATTATTTTCGGTTTGTATTATTTTCAGTTTGAATGATTTTTTCAACTCAAATTATTCGATATTACTTTGACGCTTTTCGCTTTTATTATTTCAATAATTTTCCTAATTATTATGGCTTCACCTTCTTAAAATCTTTGATTAAAATTATGATTCTCCTATTAACGATTTTTATATTAAATTCAGTTTTCTGTTTGATTTGGATTATTTTCGGTTTGTATTATTTTCAGTTTGAATGATTTTTTCAACTCAAATTATTCGATATTACTTTGACGCTATTTCGCTTTTATTATTTCAATAATTTTTCTAAATATTATGGCTTCACCTTCTTAAAATCTTTGATTAAAATTATGATTCTCCTATTAACGATTTTTATATTAAATTCAGTTTTGTTTGATTTGGATTATTTTCGGTTTGTATTATTTTCAGTTTTAATGATTTTTTCAACTCAAATTATTCGATATTACTTTGACGCTATTTCGCTTTTATTATTTCAATAATTTTCCTAATTATTATGGCTTCACCTTCTTAAAATCTTTGATTAAAATTATGATTCTCCTATTAACGATTTTTATATTAAATTCAGTTTTCTGTTTGATTTGGATTATTTTCGGCTTGTATTATTTTCAGTTTGAATGATTTTTTCAACTCAAATTATTCGATATTACTTTGACGCTATTTCGCTTTTATTATTTCAATAATTTTTCTAAATATTATGGCTTCACCTTCTTAAAATCTTTGATTAAAATTATGATTCTCCTATTAACGATTTTTATATTAAATTCAGTTTTCTGTTTGATTTGGATTGTTTTCGGTTTGTATTATTTTCAGTTTGAATGATTTTTTCAACTCAAATTATTCGATATTACTTTGACGCTATTTCGCTTTTATTATTTCAATAATTTTTCTAAATATTATGGCTTCACCTTCTTAAAATCTTTGATTAAAATTATGATTCTCCTATTAACGATTTTTATATTAAATTCAGTTTTCTGTTTGATTTGGATTATTTTCGGTTTGTATTATTTTCAGTTTGAATGATTTTTTCAACTCAAATTATTCGATATTACTTTGACGCTATTTCGCTTTTATTATTTCAATAATTTTTCTAAATATTATGGCTTCACCTTCTTAAAATCTTTGATTAAAATTATGATTCTCCTATTAACGATTTTTATATTAAATTCAGTTTTGTTTGATTTGGATTATTTTCGGTTTGTATTATTTTCAGTTTTAATGATTTTTTCAACTCAAATTATTCGATATTACTTTGACGCTATTTCGCTTTTATTATTTCAATAATTTTCCTAATTATTATGGCTTCACCTTCTTAAAATCTTTGATTAAAATTATGATTCTCCTATTAACGATTTTTATATTAAATTCAGTTTTCTGTTTGATTTGGATTATTTTCGGCTTGTATTATTTTCAGTTTGAATGATTTTTTCAACTCAAATTATTCGATATTACTTTGACGCTATTTCGCTTTTATTATTTCAATAATTTTTCTAAATATTATGGCTTCACCTTCTTAAAATCTTTGATTAAAATTATGATTCTCCTATTAACGATTTTTATATTAAATTCAGTTTTCTGTTTGATTTGGATTGTTTTCGGTTTGTATTATTTTCAGTTTGAATGATTTTTTCAACTCAAATTATTCGATATTACTTTGACGCTATTTCGCTTTTATTATTTCAATAATTTTTCTAAATATTATGGCTTCACCTTCTTAAAATCTTTGATCAAAATTATGATTCTCCTATTAACGATTTTTATATTAAATTCAGTTTTCTGTTTGATTTGGATTATTTTCGGTTTGTATTATTTTCAGTTTGAATGATTTTTTCAACTCAAATTATTCGATATTACTTTGACGCTATTTCGCTTTTATCATTTCAATAATTTTTCTAAATATTATGGCTTCACCTTCTTAAAATCTTTGATTAAAATTATGATTCTCCTATTAACGATTTTTATATTAAATTCAGTTTTCTGTTTGATTTGGATTATTTTCAGTTTTAATGATTTTTTCAACTCAAATTATTCGATATTACTTTGACGCTATTTCGCTTTTATTATTTCAATAATTTTTCTAAATATTATGGCTTCACCTTCTTAAAATCTTTGATTAAAATTATGATTCTCCTATTAACGATTTTTATATTATTTTATTACTTTGACGCTATTTCGCTTTTATTATTTCAATAATTTTTCTAAATATTATGGCTTCACCTTCTTAAAATCTTTGATTAAAATTATGATTCTCCTATTAACGATTTTTATATTATTTTATTACTTTGACGCTATTTCGCTTTTATTATTTCAATAATTTTTCTAAATATTATGGCTTCACCTTCTTAAAATCTTTGATTAAAATTATGATTCTCCTATTAACGATTTTTATATTATTTTATTACTTTGACGCTATTTCGCTTTTATTATTTCAATAATTTTTCTAAATATTATGGCTTCACCTTCTTAAAATCTTTGATTAAAATTATGATTCTCCTATTAACGATTTTTATATTAAATTCAGTTTTCTGTTTGATTTGGATTATTTTCGGTTTGTATTATTTTCAGTTTGAATGATTTTTTCAGCTCAAATTATTCGATATTACTTTGACGCTATTTCGCTTTTATTATTTCAATAATTTTTCTAAATATTATGGCTTCACCTTCTTAAAATCTTTGATTAAAATTATGATTCTCCTATTAACGATTTTTATATTAAATTCAGTTTTGTTTGATTTGGATTATTTTCGGTTTGTATTATTTTCAGTTTGAATGATTTTTTCAGCTCAAATTATTCGATATTACTTTGACGCTATTTCGCTTTTATTATTTCAATAATTTTTCTAAATATTATGGCTTCACCTTCTTAAAATCTTTGATTAAAATTATGATTCTCCTATTAACGATTTTTATATTAAATTCAGTTTTGTTTGATTTGGATTATTTTCGGTTTGTATTATTTTCAGTTTGAATGATTTTTTCAGCTCAAATTATTCGATATTACTTTGACGCTATTTCGCTTTTATTATTTCAATAATTTTTCTAAATATTATGGCTTCACCTTCTTAAAATCTTTGATTAAAATTATGATTCTCCTATTAACGATTTTTATATTAAATTCAGTTTTCTGTTTGATTTAGATTATTTTCGGTTTGTATTATTTTCAGTTTGAATGATTTTTTCAGCTCAAATTATTCGATATTACTTTGACGCTATTTCGCTTTTATTATTTCAATAATTTTTCTAAATATTATGGCTTCACCTTCTTAAAATCTTTGATTAAAATTATGATTCTCCTATTAACGATTTTTATATTAAATTCAGTTTTCTGTTTGATTTGGATTATTTTCGGTTTGTATTATTTTCAGTTTGAATGATTTTTTCAACTCAAATTATTCGATATTACTTTGACGCTATTTCGCTTTTATTATTTCAATAATTTTTCTAAATATTATGGCTTCACCTTCTTAAAATCTTTGATTAAAATTATGATTCTCCTATTAACGATTTTTATATTAAATTCAGTTTTCTGTTTGATTTGGATTATTTTCGGTTTGTATTATTTTCAGTTTGAATGATTTTTTCAGCTCAAATTATTCGATATTACTTTGACGCTATTTCGCTTTTATTATTTCAATAATTTTTCTAAATATTATGGCTTCACCTTCTTAAAATCTTTGATTAAAATTATGATTCTCCTATTAACGATTTTTATATTAAATTCAGTTTTGTTTGATTTGGATTATTTTCGGTTTGTATTATTTTCAGTTTGAATGATTTTTTCAACTCAAATTATTCGATATTACTTTGACGCTTTTCGCTTTTATTATTTCAATAATTTTCCTAATTATTATGGCTTCACCTTCTTAAAATCTTTGATTAAAATTATGATTCTCCTATTAACGATTTTTATATTAAATTCAGTTTTCTGTTTGATTTGGATTATTTTCGGTTTGTATTATTTTCAGTTTGAATGATTTTTTCAACTCAAATTATTCGATATTACTTTGACGCTATTTCGCTTTTATTATTTCAATAATTTTTCTAAATATTATGGCTTCACCTTCTTAAAATCTTTGATTAAAATTATGATTCTCCTATTAACGATTTTTATATTAAATTCAGTTTTGTTTGATTTGGATTATTTTCGGTTTGTATTATTTTCAGTTTTAATGATTTTTTCAACTCAAATTATTCGATATTACTTTGACGCTATTTCGCTTTTATTATTTCAATAATTTTCCTAATTATTATGGCTTCACCTTCTTAAAATCTTTGATTAAAATTATGATTCTCCTATTAACGATTTTTATATTAAATTCAGTTTTCTGTTTGATTTGGATTATTTTCGGCTTGTATTATTTTCAGTTTGAATGATTTTTTCAACTCAAATTATTCGATATTACTTTGACGCTATTTCGCTTTTATTATTTCAATAATTTTTCTAAATATTATGGCTTCACCTTCTTAAAATCTTTGATTAAAATTATGATTCTCCTATTAACGATTTTTATATTAAATTCAGTTTTCTGTTTGATTTGGATTGTTTTCGGTTTGTATTATTTTCAGTTTGAATGATTTTTTCAACTCAAATTATTCGATATTACTTTGACGCTATTTCGCTTTTATTATTTCAATAATTTTTCTAAATATTATGGCTTCACCTTCTTAAAATCTTTGATTAAAATTATGATTCTCCTATTAACGATTTTTATATTAAATTCAGTTTTCTGTTTGATTTGGATTATTTTCGGTTTGTATTATTTTCAGTTTGAATGATTTTTTCAACTCAAATTATTCGATATTACTTTGACGCTATTTCGCTTTTATTATTTCAATAATTTTTCTAAATATTATGGCTTCACCTTCTTAAAATCTTTGATTAAAATTATGATTCTCCTATTAACGATTTTTATATTAAATTCAGTTTTGTTTGATTTGGATTATTTTCGGTTTGTATTATTTTCAGTTTTAATGATTTTTTCAACTCAAATTATTCGATATTACTTTGACGCTATTTCGCTTTTATTATTTCAATAATTTTCCTAATTATTATGGCTTCACCTTCTTAAAATCTTTGATTAAAATTATGATTCTCCTATTAACGATTTTTATATTAAATTCAGTTTTCTGTTTGATTTGGATTGTTTTCGGTTTGTATTATTTTCAGTTTGAATGATTTTTTCAACTCAAATTATTCGATATTACTTTGACGCTATTTCGCTTTTATTATTTCAATAATTTTTCTAAATATTATGGCTTCACCTTCTTAAAATCTTTGATCAAAATTATGATTCTCCTATTAACGATTTTTATATTAAATTCAGTTTTCTGTTTGATTTGGATTGTTTTCGGTTTGTATTATTTTCAGTTTGAATGATTTTTTCAACTCAAATTATTCGATATTACTTTGACGCTATTTCGCTTTTATTATTTCAATAATTTTTCTAAATATTATGGCTTCACCTTCTTAAAATCTTTGATCAAAATTATGATTCTCCTATTAACGATTTTTATATTAAATTCAGTTTTCTGTTTGATTTGGATTGTTTTCGGTTTGTATTATTTTCAGTTTGAATGATTTTTTCAACTCAAATTATTCGATATTACTTTGACGCTATTTCGCTTTTATTATTTCAATAATTTTTCTAAATATTATGGCTTCACCTTCTTAAAATCTTTGATCAAAATTATGATTCTCCTATTAACGATTTTTATATTAAATTCAGTTTTCTGTTTGATTTGGATTATTTTCGGTTTGTATTATTTTCAGTTTGAATGATTTTTTCAACTCAAATTATTCGATATTACTTTGACGCTATTTCGCTTTTATCATTTCAATAATTTTTCTAAATATTATGGCTTCACCTTCTTAAAATCTTTGATTAAAATTATGATTCTCCTATTAACGATTTTTATATTAAATTCAGTTTTCTGTTTGATTTGGATTATTTTCAGTTTTAATGATTTTTTCAACTCAAATTATTCGATATTACTTTGACGCTATTTCGCTTTTATTATTTCAATAATTTTTCTAAATATTATGGCTTCACCTTCTTAAAATCTTTGATCAAAATTATGATTCTCCTATTAACGATTTTTATATTAAATTCAGTTTTCTGTTTGATTTGGATTGTTTTCGGTTTGTATTATTTTCAGTTTGAATGATTTTTTCAACTCAAATTATTCGATATTACTTTGACGCTATTTCGCTTTTATTATTTCAATAATTTTTCTAAATATTATGGCTTCACCTTCTTAAAATCTTTGATCAAAATTATGATTCTCCTATTAACGATTTTTATATTAAATTCAGTTTTCTGTTTGATTTGGATTGTTTTCGGTTTGTATTATTTTCAGTTTGAATGATTTTTTCAACTCAAATTATTCGATATTACTTTGACGCTATTTCGCTTTTATTATTTCAATAATTTTTCTAAATATTATGGCTTCACCTTCTTAAAATCTTTGATCAAAATTATGATTCTCCTATTAACGATTTTTATATTAAATTCAGTTTTCTGTTTGATTTGGATTATTTTCGGTTTGTATTATTTTCAGTTTGAATGATTTTTTCAACTCAAATTATTCGATATTACTTTGACGCTATTTCGCTTTTATCATTTCAATAATTTTTCTAAATATTATGGCTTCACCTTCTTAAAATCTTTGATTAAAATTATGATTCTCCTATTAACGATTTTTATATTAAATTCAGTTTTCTGTTTGATTTGGATTATTTTCAGTTTTAATGATTTTTTCAACTCAAATTATTCGATATTACTTTGACGCTATTTCGCTTTTATTATTTCAATAATTTTTCTAAATATTATGGCTTCACCTTCTTAAAATCTTTGATTAAAATTATGATTCTCCTATTAACGATTTTTATATTAAATTCAGTTTTGTTTGATTTGGATTATTTTCGGTTTGTATTATTTTCAGTTTGAATGATTTTTTCAACTCAAATTATTCGATATTGGTTTGACGCTATTTCGCTTTTATTATTTCAATAATTTTTCTAAATATTATGGCTTCACCTTCTTAAAATCTTTGATTAAAATTATGATTCTCCTATTAACGATTTTTATATTAAATTCAGTTTTCTGTTTGATTTGGATTATTTTCGGTTTGTATTATTTTCAGTTTGAATGATTTTTTCAGCTCAAATTATTCGATATTACTTTGACGCTATTTCGCTTTTATTATTTCAATAATTTTTCTAAATATTATGGCTTCACCTTCTTAAAATCTTTGATTAAAATTATGATTCTCCTATTAACGATTTTTATATTATTTTATTACTTTGACGCTATTTCGCTTTTATTATTTCAATAATTTTTCTAAATATTATGGCTTCACCTTCTTAAAATCTTTGATTAAAATTATGATTCTCCTATTAACGATTTTTATATTATTTTATTACTTTGACGCTATTTCGCTTTTATTATTTCAATAATTTTTCTAAATATTATGGCTTCACCTTCTTAAAATCTTTGATTAAAATTATGATTCTCCTATTAACGATTTTTATATTAAATTCAGTTTTCTGTTTGATTTGGATTATTTTCGGTTTGTATTATTTTCAGTTTGAATGATTTTTTCAGCTCAAATTATTCGATATTACTTTGACGCTATTTCGCTTTTATTATTTCAATAATTTTTCTAAATATTATGGCTTCACCTTCTTAAAATCTTTGATTAAAATTATGATTCTCCTATTAACGATTTTTATATTAAATTCAGTTTTCTGTTTGATTTGGATTGTTTTCGGTTTGTATTATTTTCAGTTTGAATGATTTTTTCAACTCAAATTATTCGATATTACTTTGACGCTATTTCGCTTTTATTATTTCAATAATTTTTCTAAATATTATGGCTTCACCTTCTTAAAATCTTTGATCAAAATTATGATTCTCCTATTAACGATTTTTATATTAAATTCAGTTTTCTGTTTGATTTGGATTATTTTCGGTTTGTATTATTTTCAGTTTGAATGATTTTTTCAACTCAAATTATTCGATATTACTTTGACGCTATTTCGCTTTTATCATTTCAATAATTTTTCTAAATATTATGGCTTCACCTTCTTAAAATCTTTGATTAAAATTATGATTCTCCTATTAACGATTTTTATATTAAATTCAGTTTTCTGTTTGATTTGGATTATTTTCAGTTTTAATGATTTTTTCAACTCAAATTATTCGATATTACTTTGACGCTATTTCGCTTTTATTATTTCAATAATTTTTCTAAATATTATGGCTTCACCTTCTTAAAATCTTTGATTAAAATTATGATTCTCCTATTAACGATTTTTATATTAAATTCAGTTTTGTTTGATTTGGATTATTTTCGGTTTGTATTATTTTCAGTTTTAATGATTTTTTCAACTCAAATTATTCGATATTACTTTGACGCTATTTCGCTTTTATTATTTCAATAATTTTCCTAATTATTATGGCTTCACCTTCTTAAAATCTTTGATTAAAATTATGATTCTCCTATTAACGATTTTTATATTAAATTCAGTTTTCTGTTTGATTTGGATTATTTTCGGTTTGTATTATTTTCAGTTTGAATGATTTTTTCAACTCAAATTATTCGATATTACTTTGACGCTATTTCGCTTTTATCATTTCAATAATTTTTCTAAATATTATGGCTTCACCTTCTTAAAATCTTTGATTAAAATTATGATTCTCCTATTAACGATTTTTATATTAAATTCAGTTTTCTGTTTGATTTGGATTATTTTCAGTTTTAATGATTTTTTCAACTCAAATTATTCGATATTACTTTGACGCTATTTCGCTTTTATTATTTCAATAATTTTTCTAAATATTATGGCTTCACCTTCTTAAAATCTTTGATTAAAATTATGATTCTCCTATTAACGATTTTTATATTAAATTCAGTTTTGTTTGATTTGGATTATTTTCGGTTTGTATTATTTTCAGTTTGAATGATTTTTTCAACTCAAATTATTCGATATTGCTTTGACGCTATTTCGCTTTTATTATTTCAATAATTTTTCTAAATATTATGGCTTCACCTTCTTAAAATCTTTGATTAAAATTATGATTCTCCTATTAACGATTTTTATATTAAATTCAGTTTTCTGTTTGATTTGGATTATTTTCGGTTTGTATTATTTTCAGTTTGAATGATTTTTTCAGCTCAAATTATTCGATATTACTTTGACGCTATTTCGCTTTTATTATTTCAATAATTTTTCTAAATATTATGGCTTCACCTTCTTAAAATCTTTGATTAAAATTATGATTCTCCTATTAACGATTTTTATATTATTTTATTACTTTGACGCTATTTCGCTTTTATTATTTCAATAATTTTTCTAAATATTATGGCTTCACCTTCTTAAAATCTTTGATTAAAATTATGATTCTCCTATTAACGATTTTTATATTATTTTATTACTTTGACGCTATTTCGCTTTTATTATTTCAATAATTTTTCTAAATATTATGGCTTCACCTTCTTAAAATCTTTGATTAAAATTATGATTCTCCTATTAACGATTTTTATATTAAATTCAGTTTTCTGTTTGATTTGGATTATTTTCAGTTTTAATGATTTTTTCAACTCAAATTATTCGATATTACTTTGACGCTATTTCGCTTTTATCATTTCAATAATTTTTCTAAATATTATGGCTTCACCTTCTTAAAATCTTTGATTAAAATTATGATTCTCCTATTAACGATTTTTATATTAAATTCAGTTTTCTGTTTGATTTGGATTATTTTCAGTTTTAATGATTTTTTCAACTCAAATTATTCGATATTACTTTGACGCTATTTCGCTTTTATTATTTCAATAATTTTTCTAAATATTATGGCTTCACCTTCTTAAAATCTTTGATTAAAATTATGATTCTCCTATTAACGATTTTTATATTAAATTCAGTTTTGTTTGATTTGGATTATTTTCGGTTTGTATTATTTTCAGTTTGAATGATTTTTTCAACTCAAATTATTCGATATTGCTTTGACGCTATTTCGCTTTTATTATTTCAATAATTTTTCTAAATATTATGGCTTCACCTTCTTAAAATCTTTGATTAAAATTATGATTCTCCTATTAACGATTTTTATATTAAATTCAGTTTTCTGTTTGATTTGGATTATTTTCGGTTTGTATTATTTTCAGTTTGAATGATTTTTTCAGCTCAAATTATTCGATATTACTTTGACGCTATTTCGCTTTTATTATTTCAATAATTTTTCTAAATATTATGGCTTCACCTTCTTAAAATCTTTGATTAAAATTATGATTCTCCTATTAACGATTTTTATATTATTTTATTACTTTGACGCTATTTCGCTTTTATTATTTCAATAATTTTTCTAAATATTATGGCTTCACCTTCTTAAAATCTTTGATTAAAATTATGATTCTCCTATTAACGATTTTTATATTATTTTATTACTTTGACGCTATTTCGCTTTTATTATTTCAATAATTTTTCTAAATATTATGGCTTCACCTTCTTAAAATCTTTGATTAAAATTATGATTCTCCTATTAACGATTTTTATATTAAATTCAGTTTTCTGTTTGATTTGGATTATTTTCGGTTTGTATTATTTTCAGTTTGAATGATTTTTTCAGCTCAAATTATTCGATATTACTTTGACGCTATTTCGCTTTTATTATTTCAATAATTTTTCTAAATATTATGGCTTCACCTTCTTAAAATCTTTGATTAAAATTATGATTCTCCTATTAACGATTTTTATATTAAATTCAGTTTTGTTTGATTTGGATTATTTTCGGTTTGTATTATTTTCAGTTTGAATGATTTTTTCAGCTCAAATTATTCGATATTACTTTGACGCTATTTCGCTTTTATTATTTCAATAATTTTTCTAAATATTATGGCTTCACCTTCTTAAAATCTTTGATTAAAATTATGATTCTCCTATTAACGATTTTTATATTAAATTCAGTTTTGTTTGATTTGGATTATTTTCGGTTTGTATTATTTTCAGTTTGAATGATTTTTTCAGCTCAAATTATTCGATATTACTTTGACGCTATTTCGCTTTTATTATTTCAATAATTTTTCTAAATATTATGGCTTCACCTTCTTAAAATCTTTGATTAAAATTATGATTCTCCTATTAACGATTTTTATATTAAATTCAGTTTTGTTCGATTTGGATTATTTTCGGTTTGTATTATTTTCAGTTTGAATGATTTTTTCAGCTCAAATTATTCGATATTACTTTGACGCTATTTCGCTTTTATTATTTCAATAATTTTTCTAAATATTATGGCTTCACCTTCTTAAAATCTTTGATTAAAATTATGATTCTCCTATTAACGATTTTTATATTAAATTCAGTTTTGTTTGATTTGGATTATTTTCGGTTTGTATTATTTTCAGTTTGAATGATTTTTTCAGCTCAAATTATTCGATATTACTTTGACGCTATTTCGCTTTTATTATTTCAATAATTTTTCTAAATATTATGGCTTCACCTTCTTAAAATCTTTGATTAAAATTATGATTCTCCTATTAACGATTTTTATATTAAATTCAGTTTTGTTTGATTTGGATTATTTTCGGTTTGTATTATTTTCAGTTTGAATGATTTTTTCAGCTCAAATTATTCGATATTACTTTGACGCTATTTCGCTTTTATTATTTCAATAATTTTTCTAAATATTATGGCTTCACCTTCTTAAAATCTTTGATTAAAATTATGATTCTCCTATTAACGATTTTTATATTAAATTCAGTTTTGTTTTATTTGGATTATTTTCGGTTTGTATTATTTTCAGTTTGAATGATTTTTTCAGCTCAAATTATTCGATATTACTTTGACGCTATTTCGCTTTTATTATTTCAATAATTTTTCTAAATATTATGGCTTCACCTTCTTAAAATCTTTGATTAAAATTATGATTCTCCTATTAACGATTTTTATATTAAATTCAGTTTTGTTTGATTTGGATTATTTTCGGTTTGTATTATTTTCAGTTTGAATGATTTTTTCAGCTCAAATTATTCGATATTACTTTGACGCTATTTCGCTTTTATTATTTCAATAATTTTTCTAAATATTATGGCTTCACCTTCTTAAAATCTTTGATTAAAATTATGATTCTCCTATTAACGATTTTTATATTAAATTCAGTTTTGTTTGATTTGGATTATTTTCGGTTTGTATTATTTTCAGTTTGAATGATTTTTTCAGCTCAAATTATTCGATATTACTTTGACGCTATTTCGCTTTTATTATTTCAATAATTTTTCTAAATATTATGGCTTCACCTTCTTAAAATCTTTGATTAAAATTATGATTCTCCTATTAACGATTTTTATATTAAATTCAGTTTTGTTTGATTTGGATTATTTTCGGTTTGTATTATTTTCAGTTTGAATGATTTTTTCAGCTCAAATTATTCGATATTACTTTGACGCTATTTCGCTTTTATTATTTCAATAATTTTTCTAAATATTATGGCTTCACCTTCTTAAAATCTTTGATTAAAATTATGATTCTCCTATTAACGATTTTTATATTAAATTCAGTTTTGTTTGATTTGGATTATTTTCGGTTTGTATTATTTTCAGTTTGAATGATTTTTTCAGCTCAAATTATTCGATATTACTTTGACGCTATTTCGCTTTTATTATTTCAATAATTTTTCTAAATATTATGGCTTCACCTTCTTAAAATCTTTGATTAAAATTATGATTCTCCTATTAACGATTTTTATATTAAATTCAGTTTTGTTTGATTTGGATTATTTTCGGTTTGTATTATTTTCAGTTTGAATGATTTTTTCAGCTCAAATTATTCGATATTACTTTGACGCTATTTCGCTTTTATTATTTCAATAATTTTTCTAAATATTATGGCTTCACCTTCTTAAAATCTTTGATTAAAATTATGATTCTCCTATTAACGATTTTTATATTAAATTCAGTTTTGTTTGATTTGGATTATTTTCGGTTTGTATTATTTTCAGTTTGAATGATTTTTTCAGCTCAAATTATTCGATATTACTTTGACGCTATTTCGCTTTTATTATTTCAATAATTTTTCTAAATATTATGGCTTCACCTTCTTAAAATCTTTGATTAAAATTATGATTCTCCTATTAACGATTTTTATATTAAATTCAGTTTTGTTTGATTTGGATTATTTTCGGTTTGTATTATTTTCAGTTTGAATGATTTTTTCAGCTCAAATTATTCGATATTACTTTGACGCTATTTCGCTTTTATTATTTCAATAATTTTTCTAAATATTATGGCTTCACCTTCTTAAAATCTTTGATTAAAATTATGATTCTCCTATTAACGATTTTTATATTAAATTCAGTTTTGTTTGATTTGGATTATTTTCGGTTTGTATTATTTTCAGTTTGAATGATTTTTTCAGCTCAAATTATTCGATATTACTTTGACGCTATTTCGCTTTTATTATTTCAATAATTTTTCTAAATATTATGGCTTCACCTTCTTAAAATCTTTGATTAAAATTATGATTCTCCTATTAACGATTTTTATATTATTTTATTACTTTGACGCTATTTCGCTTTTATTATTTCAATAATTTTTCTAAATATTATGGCTTCACCTTCTTAAAATCTTTGATTAAAATTATGATTCTCCTATTAACGATTTTTATATTAAATTCAGTTTTCTGTTTGATTTGGATTATTTTCGGTTTGTATTATTTTCAGTTTGAATGATTTTTTCAGCTCAAATTATTCGATATTACTTTGACGCTATTTCGCTTTTATTATTTCAATAATTTTTCTAAATATTATGGCTTCACCTTCTTAAAATCTTTGATTAAAATTATGATTCTCCTATTAACGATTTTTATATTATTTTATTACTTTGACGCTATTTCGCTTTTATTATTTCAATAATTTTTCTAAATATTATGGCTTCACCTTCTTAAAATCTTTGATTAAAATTATGATTCTCCTATTAACGATTTTTATATTAAAATCAGTTTTCTGTTTGATATGGATTATTTTCGGTTTGTATTATTTTCGGTTTGTATTATTTTCAGTTTGAATGATTTTTTCAACTCAAATTATTCGATATTACTTTGACGCTATTTCGCTTTTATTATTTCAATAATTTTTCTAAATATTATGGCTTCACCTTCTTAAAATCTTTGATTAAAATTATGATTCTCCTATTAACGATTTTTATATTAAAATCAGTTTGCTGTTTGATATGGATTATTTTCGGTTTGTATTATTTTCGGTTTGTATTATTTTCAGTTTGAATGATTTTTTCAACTCAAATTATTCGATATTACTTTGACGCTATTTCGCTTTTATTATTTCAATAATTTTTCTAAATATTATGGCTTCACCTTCTTAAAATCTTTGATTAAAATTATGATTCTCCTATTAACGATTTTTATATTATTTTATTACTTTGACGCTATTTCGCTTTTATTATTTCAATAATTTTTCTAAATATTATGGCTTCACCTTCTTAAAATCTTTGATTAAAATTATGATTCTCCTATTAACGATTTTTATATTAAATTCAGTTTTCTGTTTGATTTGGATTATTTTCGGTTTGTATTATTTTCAGTTTGAATGATTTTTTCAGCTCAAATTATTCGATATTACTTTGACGCTATTTCGCTTTTATTATTTCAATAATTTTTCTAAATATTATGGCTTCACCTTCTTAAAATCTTTGATTAAAATTATGATTCTCCTATTAACGATTTTTATATTAAATTCAGTTTTGTTTGATTTGGATTATTTTCGGTTTGCATTATTTTCAGTTTGAATGATTTTTTCAACTCAAATTATTCGATATTACTTTGACGCTATTTCGCTTTTATTATTTCAATAATTTTTCTAAATATTATGGCTTCACCTTCTTAAAATCTTTGATTAAAATTATGATTCTCCTATTAACGATTTTTATATTAAATTCAGTTTTCTGTTTGATTTGGATTATTTTCGGTTTGTATTACTTTCAGTTTGAATGATTTTTTCAGCTCAAATTATTCGATATTACTTTGACGCTATTTCGCTTTTATTATTTCAATAATTTTTCTAAATATTATGGCTTCACCTTCTTAAAATCTTTGATTAAAATTATGATTCTCCTATTAACGATTTTTATATTATTTTATTACTTTGACGCTATTTCGCTTTTATTATTTCAATAATTTTTCTAAATATTATGGCTTCACCTTCTTAAAATCTTTGATTAAAATTATGATTCTCCTATTAACGATTTTTATATTAAATTCAGTTTTCTGTTTGATTTGGATTATTTTCGGTTTGTATTATTTTCAGTTTGAATGATTTTTTCAGCTCAAATTATTCGATATTACTTTGACGCTATTTCGCTTTTATTATTTCAATAATTTTTCTAAATATTATGGCTTCACCTTCTTAAAATCTTTGATTAAAATTATGATTCTCCTATTAACGATTTTTATATTATTTTATTACTTTGACGCTATTTCGCTTTTATTATTTCAATAATTTTTCTAAATATTATGGCTTCACCTTCTTAAAATCTTTGATTAAAATTATGATTCTCCTATTAACGATTTTTATATTAAATTCAGTTTTCTGTTTGATTTGGATTATTTTCGGTTTGTATTATTTTCAGTTTGAATGATTTTTTCAGCTCAAATTATTCGATATTACTTTGACGCTATTTCGCTTTTATTATTTCAATAATTTTTCTAAATATTATGGCTTCACCTTCTTAAAATCTTTGATTAAAATTATGATTCTCCTATTAACGATTTTTATATTAAATTCAGTTTTGTTTGATTTGGATTATTTTCGGTTTGCATTATTTTCAGTTTGAATGATTTTTTCAACTCAAATTATTCGATATTACTTTGACGCTATTTCGCTTTTATTATTTCAATAATTTTTCTAAATATTATGGCTTCACCTTCTTAAAATCTTTGATTAAAATTATGATTCTCCTATTAACGATTTTTATATTAAATTCAGTTTTCTGTTTGATTTGGATTATTTTCGGTTTGTATTACTTTCAGTTTGAATGATTTTTTCAGCTCAAATTATTCGATATTACTTTGACGCTATTTCGCTTTTATTATTTCAATAATTTTTCTAAATATTATGGCTTCACCTTCTTAAAATCTTTGATTAAAATTATGATTCTCCTATTAACGATTTTTATATTATTTTATTACTTTGACGCTATTTCGCTTTTATTATTTCAATAATTTTTCTAAATATTATGGCTTCACCTTCTTAAAATCTTTGATTAAAATTATGATTCTCCTATTAACGATTTTTATATTAAAATCAGTTTTCTGTTTGATATGGATTATTTTCGGTTTGTATTATTTTCGGTTTGTATTATTTTCAGTTTGAATGATTTTTTCAACTCAAATTATTCGATATTACTTTGACGCTATTTCGCTTTTATTATTTCAATAATTTTTCTAAATATTATGGCTTCACCTTCTTAAAATCTTTGATTAAAATTATGATTCTCCTATTAACGATTTTTATATTAAAATCAGTTTGCTGTTTGATATGGATTATTTTCGGTTTGTATTATTTTCGGTTTGTATTATTTTCAGTTTGAGTGATTTTTTCAACTCAAATTATTCGATATTACTTTGACGCTATTTCGCTTTTATTATTTCAATAATTTTTCTAAATATTATGGCTTCACCTTCTTAAAATCTTTGATTAAAATTATGATTCTCCTATTAACGATTTTTATATTATTTTATTACTTTGACGCTATTTCGCTTTTATTATTTCAATAATTTTTCTAAATATTATGGCTTCACCTTCTTAAAATCTTTGATTAAAATTATGATTCTCCTATTAACGATTTTTATATTAAATTCAGTTTTCTGTTTGATTTGGATTATTTTCGGTTTGTATTATTTTCAGTTTGAATGATTTTTTCAGCTCAAATTATTCGATATTACTTTGACGCTATTTCGCTTTTATTATTTCAATAATTTTTCTAAATATTATGGCTTCACCTTCTTAAAATCTTTGATTAAAATTATGATTCTCCTATTAACGATTTTTATATTAAATTCAGTTTTGTTTGATTTGGATTATTTTCGGTTTGTATTATTTTCAGTTTGAATGATTTTTTCAACTCAAATTATTCGATATTACTTTGACGCTATTTCGCTTTTATTATTTCAATAATTTTTCTAAATATTATGGCTTCACCTTCTTAAAATCTTTGATTAAAATTATGATTCTCCTATTAACGATTTTTATATTAAATTCAGTTTTCTGTTTGATTTGGATTATTTTCGGTTTGTATTATTTTCAGTTTGAATGATTTTTTCAGCTCAAATTATTCGATATTACTTTGACGCTATTTCGCTTTTATTATTTCAATAATTTTTCTAAATATTATGGCTTCACCTTCTTAAAATCTTTGATTAAAATTATGATTCTCCTATTAACGATTTTTATATTATTTTATTACTTTGACGCTATTTCGCTTTTATTATTTCAATAATTTTTCTATATATTATGGCTTCACCTTCTTAAAATCTTTGATTAAAATTATGATTCTCCTATTAACGATTTTTATATTATTTTATTACTTTGACGCTATTTCGCTTTTATTATTTCAATAATTTTTCTAAATATTATGGCTTCACCTTCTTAAAATCTTTGATTAAAATTATGATTCTCCTATTAACGATTTTTATATTAAATTCAGTTTTCTGTTTGATTTGGATTATTTTCGGTTTGTATTATTTTCAGTTTGAATGATTTTTTCAGCTCAAATTATTCGATATTACTTTGACGCTATTTCGCTTTTATTATTTCAATAATTTTTCTAAATATTATGGCTTCACCTTCTTAAAATCTTTGATTAAAATTATGATTCTCCTATTAACGATTTTTATATTAAATTCAGTTTTCTGTTTGATTTGGATTATTTTCGGTTTGTATTATTTTCAGTTTGAATGATTTTTTCAGCTCAAATTATTCGATATTACTTTGACGCTATTTCGCTTTTATTATTTCAATAATTTTTCTAAATATTATGGCTTCATCTTCTTAAAATCTTTGATTAAAATTATGATTCTCCTATTAACGATTTTTATATTATTTTATTACTTTGACGCTATTTCGCTTTTATTATTTCAATAATTTTTCTAAATATTATGGCTTCACCTTCTTAAAATCTTTGATTAAAATTATGATTCTCCTATTAACGATTTTTATATTAAAATCAGTTTTCTGTTTGATATGGATTATTTTCGGTTTGTATTATTTTCGGTTTGTATTATTTTCAGTTTGAATGATTTTTTCAACTCAAATTATTCGATATTACTTTGACGCTATTTCGCTTTTATTATTTCAATAATTTTTCTAAATATTATGGCTTCACCTTCTTAAAATCTTTGATTAAAATTATGATTCTCCTATTAACGATTTTTATATTAAAATCAGTTTGCTGTTTGATATGGATTATTTTCGGTTTGT
Source organism: Gymnocheta viridis (assembly GCA_956483585.1). Taxonomy (NCBI): domain Eukaryota; kingdom Metazoa; phylum Arthropoda; class Insecta; order Diptera; family Tachinidae; genus Gymnocheta; species Gymnocheta viridis. Next base: position 140,457,402 of record OY101440.1, read on the forward strand.
ATTATTTTCGGTTTGTATTATTTTCAGTTTGAGTGATTTTTTCAACTCAAATTATTCGATATTACTTTGACGCTATTTCGCTTTTATTATTTCAATAATTTTTCTAAATATTATGGCTTCACCTTCTTAAAATCTTTGATTAAAATTATGATTCTCCTATTAACGATTTTTATATTAAATTCAGTTTTCTGTTTGATTTGGATTATTTTCGGTTTGTATTATTTTCAGTTTGAGTGATTTTTTCAACTCAAATTATTCGATATTACTTTGACGCTATTTCGCTTTTATTATTTCAATAATTTTTCTAAATATTATGGGTTCACCTTCTTAAAATCTTTGATTAAAATTATGATTCTCCTATTAACGATTTTTATATTAAATTCAGTTTTCTGTTTGATTTGGATTATTTTCGGTTTGTATTATTTTCAGTTTGAGTGATTTTTTCAACTCAAATTATTCGATATTACTTTGACGCTATTTCGCTTTTATTATTTCAATAATTTTTCTAAATATTATGGCTTCACCTTCTTAAAATCTTTGATTAAAATTATGATTCTCCTATTAACGATTTTTATATTAAATTCAGTTTTGTTTGATTTGGATTATTTTCGGTTTGTATTATTTTCAGTTTGAATGATTTTTTCAACTCAAATTATTCGATATTACTTTGACGCTATTTCGCTTTTATTATTTCAATAATTTTTCTAAATATTATGGCTTCACCTTCTTAAAATCTTTGATTAAAATTATGATTCTCCTATTAACGATTTTTATATTAAATTCAGTTTTCTGTTTGATTTGGATTATTTTCGGTTTGTATTATTTTCAGTTTGAATGATTTTTTCAGCTCAAATTATTCGATATTACTTTGACGCTATTTCGCTTTTATTATTTCAATAATTTTTCTAAATATTATGGCTTCACCTTCTTAAAATCTTTGATTAAAATTATGATTCTCCTATTAACGATTTTTATATTAAATTCAGTTTTCTGTTTGATTTGGATTATTTTCGGTTTGTATTATTTTCAGTTTGAATGATTTTTTCAGCTCAAATTATTCGATATTACTTTGACGCTATTTCGCTTTTATTATTTCAATAATTTTTCTAAATATTATGGCTTCACCTTCTTAAAATCTTTGATTAAAATTATGATTCTCCTATTAACGATTTTTATATTAAACTCAGTTTTGTTTGATTTGGATTATTTTCGGTTTGTATTATTTTCAGTTTGAATGATTTTTTCAACTCAAATTATTCGATATTACTTTGACGCTATTTCGCTTTTATTATTTCAATAATTTTTCTAAATATTATGGCTTCACCTTCTTAAAATCTTTGATTAAAATTATGATTCTCCTATTAACGATTTTTATATTAAATTCAGTTTTCTGTTTGATTTGGATTATTTTCGGTTTGTATTACTTTCAGTTTGAATGATTTTTTCAGCTCAAATTATTCGATATTACTTTGACGCTATTTCGCTTTTATTATTTCAATAATTTTTCTAAATATTATGGCTTCACCTTCTTAAAATCTTTGATTAAAATTATGATTCTCCTATTAACGATTTTTATATTATTTTATTACTTTGACGCTATTTCGCTTTTATTATTTCAATAATTTTTCTAAATATTATGGCTTCACCTTCTTAAAATCTTTGATTAAAATTATGATTCTCCTATTAACGATTTTTATATTAAAATCAGTTTTCTGTTTGATATGGATTATTTTCGGTTTGTATTATTTTCGGTTTGTATTATTTTCAGTTTGAATGATTTTTTCAACTCAAATTATTCGATATTACTTTGACGCTATTTCGCTTTTATTATTTCAATAATTTTTCTAAATATTATGGCTTCACCTTCTTAAAATCTTTGATTAAAATTATGATTCTCCTATTAACGATTTTTATATTAAAATCAGTTTGCTGTTTGATATGGATTATTTTCGGTTTGTATTATTTTCGGTTTGTATTATTTTCAGTTTGAGTGATTTTTTCAACTCAAATTATTCGATATTACTTTGACGCTATTTCGCTTTTATTATTTCAATAATTTTTCTAAATATTATGGCTTCACCTTCTTAAAATCTTTGATTAAAATTATGATTCTCCTATTAACGATTTTTATATTATTTTATTACTTTGACGCTATTTCGCTTTTATTATTTCAATAATTTTTCTAAATATTATGGCTTCACCTTCTTAAAATCTTTGATTAAAATTATGATTCTCCTATTAACGATTTTTATATTAAATTCAGTTTTCTGTTTGATTTGGATTATTTTCGGTTTGTATTATTTTCAGTTTGAATGATTTTTTCAGCTCAAATTATTCGATATTACTTTGACGCTATTTCGCTTTTATTATTTCAATAATTTTTCTAAATATTATGGCTTCACCTTCTTAAAATCTTTGATTAAAATTATGATTCTCCTATTAACGATTTTTATATTAAATTCAGTTTTGTTTGATTTGGATTATTTTCGGTTTGTATTATTTTCAGTTTGAATGATTTTTTCAACTCAAATTATTCGATATTACTTTGACGCTATTTCGCTTTTATTATTTCAATAATTTTTCTAAATATTATGGCTTCACCTTCTTAAAATCTTTGATTAAAATTATGATTCTCCTATTAACGATTTTTATATTAAATTCAGTTTTCTGTTTGATTTGGATTATTTTCGGTTTGTATTATTTTCAGTTTGAATGATTTTTTCAGCTCAAATTATTCGATATTACTTTGACGCTATTTCGCTTTTATTATTTCAATAATTTTTCTAAATATTATGGCTTCACCTTCTTAAAATCTTTGATTAAAATTATGATTCTCCTATTAACGATTTTTATATTATTTTATTACTTTGACGCTATTTCGCTTTTATTATTTCAATAATTTTTCTATATATTATGGCTTCACCTTCTTAAAATCTTTGATTAAAATTATGATTCTCCTATTAACGATTTTTATATTATTTTATTACTTTGACGCTATTTCGCTTTTATTATTTCAATAATTTTTCTAAATATTATGGCTTCACCTTCTTAAAATCTTTGATTAAAATTATGATTCTCCTATTAACGATTTTTATATTAAATTCAGTTTTCTGTTTGATTTGGATTATTTTCGGTTTGTATTATTTTCAGTTTGAATGATTTTTTCAGCTCAAATTATTCGATATTACTTTGACGCTATTTCGCTTTTATTATTTCAATAATTTTTCTAAATATTATGGCTTCACCTTCTTAAAATCTTTGATTAAAATTATGATTCTCCTATTAACGATTTTTATATTAAATTCAGTTTTCTGTTTGATTTGGATTATTTTCGGTTTGTATTATTTTCAGTTTGAATGATTTTTTCAGCTCAAATTATTCGATATTACTTTGACGCTATTTCGCTTTTATTATTTCAATAATTTTTCTAAATATTATGGCTTCATCTTCTTAAAATCTTTGATTAAAATTATGATTCTCCTATTAACGATTTTTATATTATTTTATTACTTTGACGCTATTTCGCTTTTATTATTTCAATAATTTTTCTAAATATTATGGCTTCACCTTCTTAAAATCTTTGATTAAAATTATGATTCTCCTATTAACGATTTTTATATTAAAATCAGTTTTCTGTTTGATATGGATTATTTTCGGTTTGTATTATTTTCGGTTTGTATTATTTTCAGTTTGAATGATTTTTTCAACTCAAATTATTCGATATTACTTTGACGCTATTTCGCTTTTATTATTTCAATAATTTTTCTAAATATTATGGCTTCACCTTCTTAAAATCTTTGATTAAAATTATGATTCTCCTATTAACGATTTTTATATTAAAATCAGTTTGCTGTTTGATATGGATTATTTTCGGTTTGTATTATTTTCGGTTTGTATTATTTTCAGTTTGAGTGATTTTTTCAACTCAAATTATTCGATATTACTTTGACGCTATTTCGCTTTTATTATTTCAATAATTTTTCTAAATATTATGGCTTCACCTTCTTAAAATCTTTGATTAAAATTATGATTCTCCTATTAACGATTTTTATATTAAATTCAGTTTTCTGTTTGATTTGGATTATTTTCGGTTTGTATTATTTTCAGTTTGAGTGATTTTTTCAACTCAAATTATTCGATATTACTTTGACGCTATTTCGCTTTTATTATTTCAATAATTTTTCTAAATATTATGGGTTCACCTTCTTAAAATCTTTGATTAAAATTATGATTCTCCTATTAACGATTTTTATATTAAATTCAGTTTTCTGTTTGATTTGGATTATTTTCGGTTTGTATTATTTTCAGTTTGAGTGATTTTTTCAACTCAAATTATTCGATATTACTTTGACGCTATTTCGCTTTTATTATTTCAATAATTTTTCTAAATATTATGGCTTCACCTTCTTAAAATCTTTGATTAAAATTATGATTCTCCTATTAACGATTTTTATATTAATTTCAGTTTTCTGTTTGATTTGGATTATTTTCGGTTTGTATTATTTTCAGTTTGAATGATTTTTTTCAACTCAAATTATTCGATATTACTTTGACGCTATTTCGCTTTTATTATTTCAATATTTCTAAATATTATGGCTTCACCTTCTTAAAATCTTTGATTAAAATTATGATTCTCCTATTAACGATTTTTATATTAAATTCAGTTTTCTGTTTGATTTGGATTATTTTCGGTTTGTATTATTTTCAGTTTGAGTGATTTTTTCAACTCAAATTATTCGATATTACTTTGACGCTATTTCGCTTTTATTATTTCAATAATTTTTCTAAATATTATGGCTTCACCTTCTTAAAATCTTTGATTAAAATTATGATTCTCCTATTAACGATTTTTATATTAAATTCAGTTTTCTGTTTGACTTGGATTATTTTCGGTTTGTATTATTTTCAGTTTGAATGATTTTTTTCAACTCAAATTATTCGATATTACTTTGACGCTATTTCGCTTTTATTATTTCAATATTTCTAAATATTATGGCTTCACCTTCTTAAAATCTTTGATTAAAATTATGATTCTCCTATTAACGATTTTTATATTAAATTCAGTTTTCTGTTTGATTTGGATTATTTTCGGTTTGTATTATTTTCAGTTTGAATGATTTTTTCAACTCAAATTATTCGATATTACTTTGACGCTATTTCGCTTTTATTATTTCAATAATTTTTCTAAATATTATGGCTTCACCTTCTTAAAATCTTTGATTAAAATTATGATTCTCCTATTAACGATTTTTATATTAAATTCAGTTTTCTGTTTGATATGGATTATTTTCGGTTTCTATTATTTTCGGTTTGTATTATTTTCAGTTTGAATGATTTTTTCAACTCAAATTATTCGATATTACTTTGACGCTATTTCGCTTTTATTATTTCAATAATTTTTCTAAATATTATGGCTTCACCTTCTTAAAATCTTTGATTAAAATTATGATTCTCCTATTAACGATTTTTATATTAAAATCAGTTTTCTGTTTGATATGGATTATTTTCGGTTTGTATTATTTTCGGTTTGTATTATTTTCAGTTTGAATGATTTTTTCAACTCAAATTATTCGATATTACTTTGACGCTATTTCGCTTTTATTATTTCAATAATTTTTCTAAATATTATGGCTTCACCTTCTTAAAATCTTTGATTAAAATTATGATTCTCCTATTAACGATTTTTATATTAAAATCAGTTTTCTGTTTGATATGGATTATTTTCGGTTTGTATTATTTTCGGTTTGTATTATTTTCAGTTTGAATGATTTTTTCAACTCAAATTATTCGATATTACTTTGACGCTATTTCGCTTTTATTATTTCAATAATTTTTCTAAATATTATGGCTTCACCTTCTTAAAATCTTTGATTAAAATTATGATTCTCCTATTAACGATTTTTATATTAAATTCAGTTTTCTGTTTGATTTGGATTATTTTCGGTTTGTATTATTTTCAGTTTGAGTGATTTTTTCAACTCAAATTATTCGATATTACTTTGACGCTATTTCGCTTTTATTATTTCAATAATTTTTCTAAATATTATGGCTTCACCTTCTTAAAATCTTTGATTAAAATTATGATTCTCCTATTAACGATTTTTATATTAAATTCAGTTTTCTGTTTGATTTGGATTATTTTCGGTTTGTATTATTTTCAGTTTGAATGATTTTTTTCAACTCAAATTATTCGATATTACTTTGACGCTATTTCGCTTTTATTATTTCAATATTTCTAAATATTATGGCTTCACCTTCTTAAAATCTTTGATTAAAATTATGATTCTCCTATTAACGATTTTTATATTAAATTCAGTTTTCTGTTTGATTTGGATTATTTTCGGTTTGTATTATTTTCAGTTTGAGTGATTTTTTCAACTCAAATTATTCGATATTACTTTGACGCTATTTCGCTTTTATTATTTCAATAATTTTTCTAAATATTATGGCTTCACCTTCTTAAAATCTTTGATTAAAATTATGATTCTCCTATTAACGATTTTTATATTAAATTCAGTTTTCTGTTTGATTTGGATTATTTTCGGTTTGTATTATTTTCAGTTTGAATGATTTTTTTCAACTCAAATTATTCGATATTACTTTGACGCTATTTCGCTTTTATTATTTCAATATTTCTAAATATTATGGCTTCACCTTCTTAAAATCTTTGATTAAAATTATGATTCTCCTATTAACGATTTTTATATTAAATTCAGTTTTCTGTTTGATTTGGATTATTTTCGGTTTGTATTATTTTCAGTTTGAATGATTTTTTCAACTCAAATTATTCGATATTACTTTGACGCTATTTCGCTTTTATTATTTCAATAATTTTTCTAAATATTATGGCTTCACCTTCTTAAAATCTTTGATTAAAATTATGATTCTCCTATTAACGATTTTTATATTAAATTCAGTTTTCTGTTTGATTTGGATTATTTTCGGTTTGTATTATTTTCAGTTTGAATGATTTTTTCAACTCAAATTATTCGATATTACTTTGACGCTATTTCGCTTTTATTATTTCAATAATTTTTCTAAATATTATGGCTTCACCTTCTTAAAATCTTTGATTAAAATTATGATTCTCCTATTAACGATTTTTATATTAAATTCAGTTTTCTGTTTGATTTGGATTATTTTCGGTTTGTATTATTTTCAGTTTGAATGATTTTTTCAACTCAAATTATTCGATATTACTTTGACGCTATTTCGCTTTTATTATTTCAATAATTTTTCTAAATATTATGGCTTCACCTTCTTAAAATTATGATTCTCCTATTAACGATTTTTATATTAAATTCAGTTTTCTGTTTGATTTGGATTATTTTCGGTTTGTATTATTTTCAGTTTGAATGATTTTTTCAACTCAAATTATTCGATATTACTTTGACGCTATTTCGCTTTTATTAATTCAATCATTTTTCTAAATATTATGGCTTCACCTTCTTAAAATCTTTGATTAAAATTATGATTCTCCTATTAACGATTTTTATATTATTTTATTACTTTGACGCTATTTCGCTTTTATTATTTCAATAATTTTTCTATATATTATGGCTTCACCTTCTTAAAATCTTTGATTAAAATTATGATTCTCCTATTAACGATTTTTATATTATTTTATTACTTTGACGCTATTTCGCTTTTATTATTTCAATAATTTTTCTAAATATTATGGCTTCACCTTCTTAAAATCTTTGATTAAAATTATGATTCTCCTATTAACGATTTTTATATTAAATTCAGTTTTCTGTTTGATTTGGATTATTTTCGGTTTGTATTATTTTCAGTTTGAATGATTTTTTCAGCTCAAATTATTCGATATTACTTTGACGCTATTTCGCTTTTATTATTTCAATAATTTTTCTAAATATTATGGCTTCACCTTCTTAAAATCTTTGATTAAAATTATGATTCTCCTATTAACGATTTTTATATTAAATTCAGTTTTCTGTTTGATTTGGATTATTTTCGGTTTGTATTATTTTCAGTTTGAATGATTTTTTCAGCTCAAATTATTCGATATTACTTTGACGCTATTTCGCTTTTATTATTTCAATAATTTTTCTAAATATTATGGCTTCATCTTCTTAAAATCTTTGATTAAAATTATGATTCTCCTATTAACGATTTTTATATTATTTTATTACTTTGACGCTATTTCGCTTTTATTATTTCAATAATTTTTCTAAATATTATGGCTTCACCTTCTTAAAATCTTTGATTAAAATTATGATTCTCCTATTAACGATTTTTATATTAAAATCAGTTTTCTGTTTGATATGGATTATTTTCGGTTTGTATTATTTTCGGTTTGTATTATTTTCAGTTTGAATGATTTTTTCAACTCAAATTATTCGATATTACTTTGACGCTATTTCGCTTTTATTATTTCAATAATTTTTCTAAATATTATGGCTTCACCTTCTTAAAATCTTTGATTAAAATTATGATTCTCCTATTAACGATTTTTATATTAAAATCAGTTTGCTGTTTGATATGGATTATTTTCGGTTTGTATTATTTTCGGTTTGTATTATTTTCAGTTTGAGTGATTTTTTCAACTCAAATTATTCGATATTACTTTGACGCTATTTCGCTTTTATTATTTCAATAATTTTTCTAAATATTATGGCTTCACCTTCTTAAAATCTTTGATTAAAATTATGATTCTCCTATTAACGATTTTTATATTAAATTCAGTTTTCTGTTTGATTTGGATTATTTTCGGTTTGTATTATTTTCAGTTTGAGTGATTTTTTCAACTCAAATTATTCGATATTACTTTGACGCTATTTCGCTTTTATTATTTCAATAATTTTTCTAAATATTATGGGTTCACCTTCTTAAAATCTTTGATTAAAATTATGATTCTCCTATTAACGATTTTTATATTAAATTCAGTTTTCTGTTTGATTTGGATTATTTTCGGTTTGTATTATTTTCAGTTTGAGTGATTTTTTCAACTCAAATTATTCGATATTACTTTGACGCTATTTCGCTTTTATTATTTCAATAATTTTTCTAAATATTATGGCTTCACCTTCTTAAAATCTTTGATTAAAATTATGATTCTCCTATTAACGATTTTTATATTAATTTCAGTTTTCTGTTTGATTTGGATTATTTTCGGTTTGTATTATTTTCAGTTTGAATGATTTTTTTCAACTCAAATTATTCGATATTACTTTGACGCTATTTCGCTTTTATTATTTCAATATTTCTAAATATTATGGCTTCACCTTCTTAAAATCTTTGATTAAAATTATGATTCTCCTATTAACGATTTTTATATTAAATTCAGTTTTCTGTTTGATTTGGATTATTTTCGGTTTGTATTATTTTCAGTTTGAGTGATTTTTTCAACTCAAATTATTCGATATTACTTTGACGCTATTTCGCTTTTATTATTTCAATAATTTTTCTAAATATTATGGCTTCACCTTCTTAAAATCTTTGATTAAAATTATGATTCTCCTATTAACGATTTTTATATTAAATTCAGTTTTCTGTTTGACTTGGATTATTTTCGGTTTGTATTATTTTCAGTTTGAATGATTTTTTTCAACTCAAATTATTCGATATTACTTTGACGCTATTTCGCTTTTATTATTTCAATATTTCTAAATATTATGGCTTCACCTTCTTAAAATCTTTGATTAAAATTATGATTCTCCTATTAACGATTTTTATATTAAATTCAGTTTTCTGTTTGATTTGGATTATTTTCGGTTTGTATTATTTTCAGTTTGAATGATTTTTTCAACTCAAATTATTCGATATTACTTTGACGCTATTTCGCTTTTATTATTTCAATAATTTTTCTAAATATTATGGCTTCACCTTCTTAAAATCTTTGATTAAAATTATGATTCTCCTATTAACGATTTTTATATTAAATTCAGTTTTCTGTTTGATATGGATTATTTTCGGTTTCTATTATTTTCGGTTTGTATTATTTTCAGTTTGAATGATTTTTTCAACTCAAATTATTCGATATTACTTTGACGCTATTTCGCTTTTATTATTTCAATAATTTTTCTAAATATTATGGCTTCACCTTCTTAAAATCTTTGATTAAAATTATGATTCTCCTATTAACGATTTTTATATTAAAATCAGTTTTCTGTTTGATATGGATTATTTTCGGTTTGTATTATTTTCGGTTTGTATTATTTTCAGTTTGAATGATTTTTTCAACTCAAATTATTCGATATTACTTTGACGCTATTTCGCTTTTATTATTTCAATAATTTTTCTAAATATTATGGCTTCACCTTCTTAAAATCTTTGATTAAAATTATGATTCTCCTATTAACGATTTTTATATTAAAATCAGTTTTCTGTTTGATATGGATTATTTTCGGTTTGTATTATTTTCGGTTTGTATTATTTTCAGTTTGAATGATTTTTTCAACTCAAATTATTCGATATTACTTTGACGCTATTTCGCTTTTATTATTTCAATAATTTTTCTAAATATTATGGCTTCACCTTCTTAAAATCTTTGATTAAAATTATGATTCTCCTATTAACGATTTTTATATTAAATTCAGTTTTCTGTTTGATTTGGATTATTTTCGGTTTGTATTATTTTCAGTTTGAGTGATTTTTTCAACTCAAATTATTCGATATTACTTTGACGCTATTTCGCTTTTATTATTTCAATAATTTTTCTAAATATTATGGCTTCACCTTCTTAAAATCTTTGATTAAAATTATGATTCTCCTATTAACGATTTTTATATTAAATTCAGTTTTCTGTTTGATTTGGATTATTTTCGGTTTGTATTATTTTCAGTTTGAATGATTTTTTTCAACTCAAATTATTCGATATTACTTTGACGCTATTTCGCTTTTATTATTTCAATATTTCTAAATATTATGGCTTCACCTTCTTAAAATCTTTGATTAAAATTATGATTCTCCTATTAACGATTTTTATATTAAATTCAGTTTTCTGTTTGATTTGGATTATTTTCGGTTTGTATTATTTTCAGTTTGAGTGATTTTTTCAACTCAAATTATTCGATATTACTTTGACGCTATTTCGCTTTTATTATTTCAATAATTTTTCTAAATATTATGGCTTCACCTTCTTAAAATCTTTGATTAAAATTATGATTCTCCTATTAACGATTTTTATATTAAATTCAGTTTTCTGTTTGATTTGGATTATTTTCGGTTTGTATTATTTTCAGTTTGAATGATTTTTTTCAACTCAAATTATTCGATATTACTTTGACGCTATTTCGCTTTTATTATTTCAATATTTCTAAATATTATGGCTTCACCTTCTTAAAATCTTTGATTAAAATTATGATTCTCCTATTAACGATTTTTATATTAAATTCAGTTTTCTGTTTGATTTGGATTATTTTCGGTTTGTATTATTTTCAGTTTGAATGATTTTTTCAACTCAAATTATTCGATATTACTTTGACGCTATTTCGCTTTTATTATTTCAATAATTTTTCTAAATATTATGGCTTCACCTTCTTAAAATCTTTGATTAAAATTATGATTCTCCTATTAACGATTTTTATATTAAATTCAGTTTTCTGTTTGATTTGGATTATTTTCGGTTTGTATTATTTTCAGTTTGAATGATTTTTTCAACTCAAATTATTCGATATTACTTTGACGCTATTTCGCTTTTATTATTTCAATAATTTTTCTAAATATTATGGCTTCACCTTCTTAAAATCTTTGATTAAAATTATGATTCTCCTATTAACGATTTTTATATTAAATTCAGTTTTCTGTTTGATTTGGATTATTTTCGGTTTGTATTATTTTCAGTTTGAATGATTTTTTCAACTCAAATTATTCGATATTACTTTGACGCTATTTCGCTTTTATTATTTCAATAATTTTTCTAAATATTATGGCTTCACCTTCTTAAAATTATGATTCTCCTATTAACGATTTTTATATTAAATTCAGTTTTCTGTTTGATTTGGATTATTTTCGGTTTGTATTATTTTCAGTTTGAATGATTTTTTCAACTCAAATTATTCGATATTACTTTGACGCTATTTCGCTTTTATTAATTCAATCATTTTTCTAAATATTATGGCTTCACCTTCTTAAAATCTTTGATTAAAATTATGATTCTCCTATTAACGATTTTTATATTAAATTCAGTTTTCTGTTTGATTTGGATTATTTTCGGTTTGTATTATTTTCAGTTTGAATGATTTTTTCAACTCAAATTATTCGATATTACTTTGACGCTAGCTATTTCGGTTTTATTATTTCAATAATTTTTCTAAATATTATGGCTTCACCTTCTTAAAATCTTTGATTCAAATTATGATTCTCCTATTAACGATTTTTATATTAAATTCAGTTTTCTGTTTGATTTGGATTATTTTCGGTTTGTATTATTTTCAGTTTGAATGATTTTTTCAACTCAAATTATTCGATATTACTTTGACGCTATTTCGCTTTTATTATTTCAATAATTTTTCTAAATATTATGGCTTCACCTTCTTAAAATCTTTGATTAAAATTATGATTCTCCTATTAACGATTTTTATATTAAATTCAGTTTTCTGTTTGATTTGGATTATTTTCGGTTTGTATTATTTTCAGTTTGAATGATTTTTTCAACTCAAATTATTCGATATTACTTTGACGCTATTTCGCTTTTATTATTTCAATAATTTTTCTAAATATTATGGCTTCACCTTCTTAAAATCTTTGATTAAAATTATGATTCTCCTATTAACGATTTTTATATTAAATTCAGTTTTCTGTTTGATTTAGATTATTTTCGGTTTGTATTATTTTCAGTTTGAATGATTTTTTCAACTCGAATTATTCGATATTACTTTGACGCTATTTCGCTTTTATTATTTCAATAATTTTTCTAAATATTATGGCTTCACCTTCTTAAAATCTTTGATTAAAATTATGATTCTCCTATTAACGATTTTTATATTAAATTCAGTTTTCTGTTTGATTTGGATTATTTTCGGTTTGTATTATTTTCAGTTTGAATGATTTTTTCAACTCAAATTATTCGATATTACTTTGACGCTATTTCGCTTTTATTATTTCAATAATTTTTCTAAATATTATGGCTTCACCTTCTTAAAATCTTTGATTCAAATTATGATTCTCCTATTAACGACTTTTATATTAAATTCAGTTTTCTGTTTGATTTGGATTATTTTCGGTTTGTATTATTTTCAGTTTGAATGATTTTTTCAACTCAAATTATTCGATATTACTTTGACGCTATTTCGCTTTTATTATTTCAATAATTTTTCTAAATATTATGGCTTCACCTTCTTCGTTATGTGCTCAAGTTATATTGTATTGCCTTACTAAACTTTTCTGTCGCTAAGTGATCTTATCGATTTAAATTTATAAAAAACGTTTTGAATTATAAGAGAAAAAATATTGCAATGTTAAAATTATATTGGGGGTTTTACGTAACGTAATGGTTTACTCAAGTTACAGATTAACAAATTAAAATGAGTAGATTTAAATTATACAAGTTTTTACTTATAAAAATAAGATTTCAATGTTAAAATTATATTAAACGAAAGTTTTACGTAACGTAATGGTTTAAGTTATACGTATTACACAATTGAACTGTCCCATCTCTAAAGTTAAATCGATTTAAACAAGTTTTCAATTATAGACTTCTTTAATATAAAAATTATATGAAGTTTTACGTAACTTAATGGTTTATTGAAAATATAGATATTACGTAAATAAACTTTTCATCGCTTAAGTTAAATAGATTTTAATAAGACAAAAAAAGATTTTAATGTTAAAATTATATTAAACGGAAGTTTTACGTAAAGTAGTGGTTTACTCAAGTTATAGATTAACCAATTAAAATAATGAGATTTATATTAGAAGTTTTTACTTATAAAAATAAGATTTCAATGTTAAAATTATATTAAACGAAAGTTTTACGTAATGTAATGGTTTAAGTTATACGTATTACACAATTGAACTGTCCCATCTCTAAAGTTAAATCGATTTAAACAAGTTTTCAATTATAGACTTCTTTAATATAAAAATTATATGAAGTTTTACGTAACTTAATGGTTTATTGAAAATATAGATATTACGTAAATAAACTTTTCATCGCTTAAGTTAAATAGATTTTAATAAGACAAAAAAAGATTTTAATGTTAAAATTATATTAAACGGAAGTTTTACGTAAAGTAGTGGTTTACTCAAGTTATAGATTAACCAATTAAAATAATGAGATTTATATTAGAAGTTTTTACTTATAAAAATAAGATTTCAATGTTAAAATTATATTAAACGAAAGTTTTACGTAACGTAATGGTTTAAGTTATACGTATTACACAATTGAACTGTCCCATCTCTAAAGTTAAATCGATTTAAACAAGTTTTCAATTATAGACTTCTTTAATATAAAAATTATATGAAGTTTTACGTAACTTAATGGTTTATTGAAAATATAGATATTACGTAAATAAACTTTTCATCGCTTAAGTTAAATAGATTTTAATAAGACAAAAAAAGATTTTAATGTTAAAATTATATTAAACGGAAGTTTTACGTAAAGTAGTGGTTTACTCAAGTTATAGATTAACCAATTAAAATAATGAGATTTATATTAGAAGTTTTTACTTATAAAAATAAGATTTCAATGTTAAAATTATATTTAAACAGAGGTTTTACGTAACGTAATGGTTTACGCAAGTCATAAATATTACGCAAGTTAAATCAATTTAAATTATAAAAACGTTTTAAAATATCAAGAGAGGTTTACGCATTGCAATACTGTACTCAATTAAATTGTTCTTATAACAAATTAAAACCGTTTTAATATAATAAAAAAAAAATTTTAAATTATATTAAAGAGCGATTTCACATAACGCAAGTGTTTCCTGAAGATGTAATTTGTGTTTTAAATTCTCTTAAAATTTTTAAAAATATTTAAACAATTGAGCAACGCAAGGTAAAAAAAACTTTTTTTAAAACAGTAGCGCGGCTTGAAATCCAACTTCAACGAAATTTAGAACTTAATGACATGGCAATTTCAGGCTATATGTATAACAAGCAATTAAATTGTACTAATAATATTGTAAATAATTTCTTTAAACATAAAATTGGTAAAGTTTATTATTAATGTTTTTTCATTCTTTTTCAAAAAGATTTAAAATTTTAGAATTTTGGTTTGCAATAAAATTTGCAATTATTTTGAAATAATGCAGGTAGTGGTGAATTGTTTTACGCAAACTAATGCACAAATATTTATTAAATATCTTAAAAATTAAGATTTAAATAATTGGGATTTATGTATATTAAAAGGACATTCTAATATTTTCGTCCATTTTATCGTTTTTGAACGGTAGCGATTTTTAATAAAATCAAAATTAAACCTTTCAAAACATTTAGGAATGTGATGATTTTCTAAAGAAGCGGTCATAAATATGACACACTACTACGTAAGTCAAACGGAAAGTAAGGAACGCATTCTATGGACGCAAATTCATATGTATTCGTACATGTGTCATTCTTGCTTAGCGTGATCGTGGCACCTTCTTTCTGTAAGCCTTTGAACTAGGAATTTTTTAATTTCAGACCAGTAATAATTTTGCAAAAATTTTATTTTGTAAAGATGTACAGATTTAAATTTTTGAATTCGAAAAAAAGGATTAGAAAATCTTTTAAATCCTGATAAAACATTTCAAAAATTTGTACATACGCCTGTGAATGTTTATATTAGTGTAACACAAGTGTCGTACATGCGGCTCTTCGTTTATTTTATAGATTTCTTTCTTTCAGCTTTTTTTACACTTCTGAGCTTTGTATTTAAATTTTATTTCACAACAACACTTTTTTATTATCGCTTGTCCTTATTGTTTTAAAATTCGTACGGATATTTTTATTTTAAGCATATTTTAATTTAATTTGTGTATGTATGTTTGAATCTTGTCTATTTGTTTAATAACGCTTTTTCGCTTAAGAGCTTTTAACTTTTAAATTTTAAGCCTCACGTTTATCTCTGGATCATTTCAATTGTTTATTTTTATTTTCAATATGAAATATTTTTATGTTTAAGCTTTATATTTTACACCTATTTAATTTTATTTACTCATTAAACTTTCTTTGGCGATTTTTTCTGCATATTTCAATCGTTTTTATATCTTGTTTCTTGTTGAATTTTTCATTTTATTAATTTTACGTTGGAATTTAATTTAACCCTTCAGATTATCGCATTTCAAAATCGTTTAAGAATATTGAAATTTTGTTTATTACTTTTAAGTTTCTTCTGACTAGTGTATTTTCAATATTTATGTTTCGAAAACATAATTTTTAATTCTGACGCTTCCGATTCAGTAATGAAAAAAATACTCTAATTTTACCGCAATTTTTTTTCAATTTCAGTTTATTTTCTTTATGCCGCTTTACTCCGCAACGCTTGATCGGTTTTTTAAAAACTTTTTCAATTTGATTTTATTTCTTTATTACGACTCCTTTTAATGTTAATGTATGATAAATAATTTATTATGATTAATTCTATTTTTTTTATTTGTATTATTTCCAGTTTCAATGACTTTTTCAACTCAAATTATTCGATATTACTTTGACGCTATTTCGCTTTTATTATTTCAATAATTTTTCTAAATATTATGGCTTCACCTTCTTAAAATCTTTGATTAAAATTATGATTCTCCTATCAACGATTTTTATATTAAATTCAGTTTTCTGTTTGATTTGGATTATTTTCGGTTTGTATTATTTTCAGTTTGAATGATTTTTTCAAATCAAATTATTCGATATTACTTTGACGCTATTTCGCTTTTATTATTTCAATAATTTTTCTAAATATTATGGCTTCACCTTCTTAAAATCTTTGATTAAAATTATGATTCTCCTATTAACGATTTTTATATTAAATTAAATTTTTTGTTTGATTTGGATTAGTTTCGGTTTGATTTACTTTTTTTAATTCAAATTAATCGATATATTTGACGCTATATTTCGCTTCAGTATTTATGTACATATGTATTTTAATTTGTCAATTTATTAATTCAGTTTTCTAAATATTAACGCTCCGCTTTCATAAAATTTTTGATTTCAACGTTGTTTTAATTGAAATTTAAATTTTAAGTTTCAATGATTTTTTTGTTACTTCGATTCAAATTATTCGATTATTTAAATGATCCATTTAATTTGATACATATTTTGGATGCTCTATTTCCGCTTTTTTCATGTATTTTAATGATTTTTCTACATATTATCAATTTAATTTTTCTTATTTCAATTCAAATTATTCAATTCTCTAATTGTTACATTTTAGTTTTTGACGTTTCTACTTCGCTTGTTAACCTTTTTATTTGTATCCTTTTATTATTATTAAATTATTATTATTTTAATTTGCTTCGTACTCTCCTATGAAATCTTATTTCGAACGTTTATTATAAAATTTATTATTTTTAACCATCGAACAAATTTAATATTCGCTTGATATTTTTTTCTTGTCTAAAATTGATTAATTTAACGATTTATTAATATAATTCCTTGACCGAATATCAATTTTGTTTTATACTCATTTTTTAATATCGCCTATTATATTTTATATTAATTTAATTTGAACGCATTTCTAATTTGATCCCACTAATTTGAGTTTTAATTTGGATTTCTTTTTTATTATTTAATAATTAAACATTATTATTTTGCTTTGATCAATTAATTTTTTTTATGCATATGATTTCATATTTCAGTAGTTGTAGAATTTTTTATTGGTTTCGAGGCAATTTTTATAATTTTGCATTTTTCTGTTAAATGTTCCTACTCTTTCATTTTTACATCGCAGTTTCGCTTCAGCATATTCCGAATTCAAAAAAAATCGCTGGGTTGTATAACTAAACAAGAGTTTTACAGTAAATAATTGTTAACGTAGTAAATGATATTCATTAAATTAAAAATTTATACAATTCTTATTTAAGATTTAATTAAGCATTTGTGATTTACATTTACAAAAAGGACATTACAATTATAGTCAATCAAGAGTGTAGAGTTTTAGAATGGTAACGATTTTTAACAAATCAAAATTAAACCTTTCAAAACAATTAGGAATTTCGTGAACTTTGAACAGCGTTCTCAGTTTAGGGATTTGCCCCCAAATCGTGTTTGGGAACGAAAATTTCGTGTTGATGATTTGGGATTTTTGGGGATAAAATATTTCTTTCTATTAAATCTTATTTTTCTTCAGTTTTTCTTTTCATTCCGAATTTTTTTGTATATCACGCTTGAAAAAAGAATACTAAATTAGTCGAGTTTTACCTAAATTTCATAATTTTTAATTAATAAAACTTTTCAAATATTTGCAATAAAATACAATTGAAAATATTTTTTATTAACTTCTGGTTATCAGGGTTCCAAATAAATATTTACTTGTGCAGTCTATAGAGGCGTAAATAAAATATTTATCAGTTTCAGAAATTAAGAATTTTGGCATCGATTTGTCAGTGCATATTTCACCCTTGACAGCATTTTTGCATATTTCAGTCTCAAGAGCATATTTACAGCATTTACTTCGAATTTATAAAGCATATTCGACCATTTTAGAGTATATTATGATACTTTAATAAAATTTATACATTTATTTATAAAAAAAATGTTCGCAGGGGAAACAAAAAACTTGTTTTAAATTCGGAACTACATATCACTTTGTTATTTTGTATATTAATAGTTGAAACGTGCTGCTATCGAATCGATTTATCGTTTGGAAATAATGTAAATAATGACTTGTCGGACGAAATTGCACTAGGCAAACGAACTTTACGTATTATCGATTAGAAACAAAAAGAGCTTCATTCTTTATTCGATATATCAGTCGCGTAAATGCTTCAGTATTTTTAATCAGCCATATTTTTTTAATTTTAAGTTAAAGAGAATTATTTGTTTTTCTGTACTGCTTTAAAACTGTAACGATTTATGTAAAAATAAATCAAATTTAAACCTTTTTAAAACATTTTCGGAAAGGAAATATGGGATACAATTTCTATCTAATTTCGGGTAACATTTTCAGTTGGTTAAAGTTTTAATAGAGCGTTATCTTAAAAAAACTACACAAATCTCATTTCGAACAGAAGAGTTTGTTGCTACAAGAATTTTTACATTATCATTTTACGTTGCGTATTACAAATTATTTATTAGGCATGAATAATTACTTGCTCTTTATTCGATATATCAAACAAACAAATTAAACTCAAACAATCAGTAGACTTGGAAGATCAGTTTGTTTAGATGGATGTAGACGTTTTTTATTTTTCTTTTAAGATATCGAGGCAATCTCGATAAATAAATTTAAAAAGTAATATTTTTATTGAAAATCTAACTCTACATATTGTTGTTTATTACAATAACAGTTGCCAATTAAAGGCTTGTATTATTTTATTCAGATTTCAATTCCGATATTGAGATTTCTTTTGAAATTAAAAGTACAATTTTTGTTTTTTTTCAGTTGGATGAAAAATCCAAAAATGCGAGATGACTTGAATAATAACGAGGAAATTATGAGCCAAATTATAAATCTTCTTCGTGGAAAAAATGTTCTCGAGTAAATATTCATCAAATTAGAAATTCGCAGGGGAGAAAAGCGAAAATTCCTCACGAGATTTTTATTGTTAATAGAAAAGTGAGAAATTTTATTTATGATTGGGTTGTTGTATATTACAAAATTAATATATCCCTGAACTTTTGTTTGACGCAAGAAGTTTGGACGAATATCATCTGGAGTTTTCATATTTCATGATTTTTTGAAGATCTCCAGTTTCTTTAAATTTTCTTTATAAAAGAAAAACTTGTGGTTTTTCTAATTTCAAATGCATTTTTTTTAAATGATTTGAGATATTTTCAGATTGAAAAAATTATAAATCTTTTAATTAAAATTATTTTATTCTTTAAATAACTCGGCCCATAACTTTCAACATTTTATAATATTATGGTGGAAGTTTTTGCAGATTTTTTCTTTTTCGATTTACTTATTTTTAGTGTATCTGTTTAAATTAATATGAAATTTTTGTTGGCATAAATTTGAAAGGAGTTATTTTTAATATATTATTAATTGATTATTAATGGATGTACTAAGATTTATTAAATCGTTAATATCAAATTATTGTTGTGATTTACATAACAAGGACGAGAGTTGGAATTCAAATCCTATTTCTCAATATGTATTGTTGTTTTAGAATGGTAGCGATTTTTAACAAATCAACATTAAACCTTTCGAAACAAATTGGAATTTTGGGAAATCAACTGAGAATTGTATATCACGTTAAGAACTTTAGTAGTTTGACGCATTATAAGTTTTGGCGAATTCTGTTTACAGTTGTACGATTAATTTCCACGATTAATTTCATATTTCAATGCTTTATTACGTTTCAGTATCCCTACGTTTTTGATACTTTAATTTTTAAAATTTTTTTAATTATCATTTTATATTTCCTTTGATGCTTCTTATTCGTTTAATAATAACTTTTTATCCCAATCATGTTATATACAGTTGCAAACATGGAAATAGCAGTACCATTACATTTTCGATTATGTTTTAAGTTATGCATGATAACAAAGTTTTTATTTTTAATTCATATTGTAAGAGATAATATATATTATAACAGAAAATAAAATGTATGAAAATTCAATTCCCGTTGGTAAAAACAAAACTTAACAGTAAAAAACGGTATTCATACTTAACATAAAAATAGCAGTGGCTACAGGTATTTCGAATTCTTTCCAAAATACACGGAAGAAAATAACTTTTTTAATTTAGATTTAATATTAATTGCCTAGTACTTTGTCGCAAATCCCTTATTTTTTATAACGGCAACACAGCGACGTGGCATTGAGTTTACTAAGTCTTGACATCGACTTACTGGGATTCCCTTCCAGGCTTTTTGAACAACTTCCCGAAGCCGCTCGCTACTAGATGGTTTTAAGTCGTGTACAGCTTTTTAGTATCTCCCCAAAGATGCTCAATTGGGTTGAGGTCGGGGGACTGCGCTGGCCACTGCATAACATCAATGTTGTTGACACGAAACCAATCTTTAGCTTTTCTACTAGTATGCTTTGGGTCGTTGTCCTACTGGAAGACCAATTTCAGCGGCATTTCTTCACCACTGTATGGTAACATTACATTTTGCAGAATTTCAACATAAGCGTGTTGATCCATAATGCCAGTAATTTTATGTATGGGGCCCACACCATAATACGAAAAACAACCCCATATCATAATTTTTGATCCACCGTGCTTAACAGTTTTCACCGTATACTGTGGTTGACATGCTGAAGATGGTGGACGGCGAACATATTGCCTACACCCAGAATTTCCATACAGAACAATTTTGGACTCGTCAGTCCACAAAATATTTCGCCACTTGCTCGCAGGCCAATCGACGTGATTTCTGGCGAATTCCAAACGGATATCTCCATGTGTTTTTTAAGCAGTGGCTTTTTTCCAGGACTTCTCGCAAACAAATTTGCATCTATAAGTCGTCTTCTGACCGTCATATCGCTAACTTCTAAATTTAATTCGCTATTTATTTGCCTGGCTGATTTAAAGGGATTACATTTGGCAGCCCTTACGATATTTCGATCGTCCTGGGGTGAAGTTTTTCTTTTACCGCCTCTACTTTCTGCTTTGTCTTTATATTTTATTGCGTTTGAAATCATTTTTGCAGATCATGATAGAACCCTTTGAATATCTAATTAAGATTTTCCGTCTTTCCTCAGTTGTAAAATTAATTTTCGTTGCTCAATAGTGTAATGTTTAGCGCGACCCACTAAAGCCAAAAGTTATCGGCAAAAAGTGTATTTAACATTAAATATACTGTAAACTAATATTATTTAACTTACTTTCATTTTATTCTCCACAAAAATATATTTTTTATATAAAAATTAAAAGAAAAATGACTCGGTCGTTTAGCACTGCTATTTCAATGTTACCAAAAAAAGACGCTTTATAAATATAATTTACCGTTATTTTCAGACTTACGAAACTTGTACCAAAAATAATTTATTGAAAACAATAAACAGACTTGCCAGATTACTAAAATGTATGAAATTTGATTTAAAAATTTTTTAAGTACAAAGTACACCGTTTAAAAAAAATATACTAGTGGTACTGCTATTTTCATGTTTGCAACTGTATGTATATGCATATATGTATATAAAGTTAAAAAGTTAAGTTTTACTTTCAGCTGGAGTATTTAATTTTTTCAAGTTTTTCTATTCGTTTTATTATAATTTTTGTACAAGAAGTTTTGTAATGTTTTTACATATTTGATTTAGAGTATTTTCACTCGGAATTAAAATAAAATTATTTGATTTTAAACGATGTAATATTTTATACACGATTTATATTTTTGTATTGATTTTTCAATGCCTACTTTGTCAATTTTATGTTAATAAATTTTGAATTTTTAAGAATTTTTATGTGACGTTATTTCTGTTTGTTATATTTAATAAAATTCTGTGGGTTTTTCTTCTTGTAACGGTCATGAAGATTTCGTTTTATTTTTGTTACATTTTACGCTTTCTCTAATGTTAACGCCTATTATTGAATTTAATTTCAACGCAATTTTCAACATTTTGTTTACATTCGCTTACGATTTCTACCCATTATATTTATTTAGAACGATTTTGTTCCGCTTATACTTTAATTTTTTTTACAAAATTAATCGCTTGGCTTAATATTTTCTTAAGTGTTTCGAGCTCTTTTGTAACTATCGTTTCAGTTTTATTTTTGTTAAATCCTAATTGGATTTTTTATGGTCATTTCGTCTGACGCAGAATAAAAATTTCGTGTTACTACGCATTTCGGAATATTGACGTTTTCGTCCATTTTCTATAATTTGATGCTTTTATGAATTTGAGATTTTCGTTTGATAAATTTTTAATGAATTGAAATGTTTTGCGACTTATTGGAATATTTCTTATACAATTTATAGACCCTCTGCGGTCGGTTAACAAAAACAGGTGAATTAAGTTTGCTTAATGAATTCTGGAAATATTGAGAGAATGTAGTTTGCCTGCCCTCCTGTTACTAGTTTAGCCGTTCGTAGCTTCTTTTTTTTAACTTCTTAAGGAAAGATATTGAACACTAATTCCAGTCAGTTGGCTTTAAGCCTTTGTGAAAAAAATCTATATATACACACGTGACCATTAGAATAGGTACTTGACCTGTAAGACTCCTGATTTTTATATAAAAATATGAGTTATTGTAGATTGTTTTATTTTATCGAAAGAAATTTCGTTAGTCTCTCACTTTTATTAGTGCTAAGAAATATCAATTAAAATTAAGAACATTTTTGTGGCCAATTAGGGAGGGGCACTTTCATACAAAATTTTGCATTTTCAAACATTTTAATTGATTTTTATTTGATTGAAATTTTGGTTTTTGAATTAAAAATAAATAAATGTCAAAATTTTAATATGCCACCGCTGAAATTGAGATTTCAGATATTTTTTTATAATTAGCATGTTACGAGTTAATTGGACTTTATATAAATATATATTTTTTTTACACACCCTTATAACGAAAAGGCATCCATCGGGCTTTAGTACAATATTTTGTTAAATTTTTGTTACTTAAATCGCAAAAAACTTGTTTTTTATGTTTGCGCGATTCATAGCAAGTTGTGATAACTTAAAGTGTACCTATTTAAAAAAATATCCCCTGTTTTTAAAATTTACTTCACGAGTATAATTATATTTTTCCTTCGAGCTTTAGTGTATTTAATTTTGTTACAGTATTCTTATTGGTTACTTTATAAGATCATTAGGTATATTATTTTAAAATTATATTCTGTTCATTTTGTTAATATACATATAATTATAAGTAAATTTTTGGGGAAAATTATAAATGTAAAATATCTACTCACTTTGTATTTTTTTAAGTTTAGATTTTCTAAAGACTCGGAATCGCTGTAATTAAGAAATAAATTTTTAGTGCCTCTTGTGCTTTTAAACACGATTTATGGCAGATTATTTTTAAGAAAAAACGTTTTCAAGGTGGTATAGAAAAAATTATTCAAATTTTTATTTAAAAATCTTTTGCTTGTTTTGATTTTTTTTATCTTTTGTGTTTAATTTTTTTTCTTCAACAATTTTGTGTGAAAAACAAGTTGTTTTGTTTTAAACAGGAAATGAAAAAAACAACAAAGTAATGCTTATAAATTAAGAAAACATTTTTTATAAAATCTACAAGAAAAAAGAACTTAAAATAGATGATTTTTGTGCTTAAATCGTGGAATGATTTAAAAAAATCTTACAACTTAAAGTGGATGGGTTATTTATTTCTGCGTTTTTCTCTTTTCAATAATCTTCATTACGATTTCTTTAATTTAGGGTTTTATAGTGTTTATGGTATTAAATGATAAAATACAACACTGCCCCTCATTATTTTTTTTAATAAAAAGTTTACGCTATTGTTTTCTAACATAAAAAATATTTAAAAAGAAAATATAATATTAAAGATGATAATTGTGAATTGAATGATTATTTAAAAACCATTTCTGGTGTTTTAATTTTGCCTTAAAACATTTATTTATTTATTTTGGCCGCTGTTATATGATCTAGGAAGCAGTAGTCTTCTCTTTCGCAATCATCATCGTATGATTTTACTGACTTTTAAGCGTACGAACGAACGAGTTCTCTTACATACTGCCTGCCTGCCTGATTTTCTCTTACAAACATTTTATTTCTTAATGCCGACCTGCCTGCCTTGTCTTCTCGTTCTGTTTATTTTTCCGATTATTTTAGCTTTCATTTAATGAATTTGTCATGTTCAGGCTTTTTCGCTTAAAATGGGCTTTAATAAACTTTTTATATTTTTTTCTTTACGCTTTTTCAATATTTTCGCATTTTCAGTTAAGTTGGTTTTTATGTTGTTTAACTTATACATTTATAGATTCTTTATAGTACCATTTTGTTGTAGTTGTTATTTATATATGTTGTTTTTGTATGTTTTCAACAAGATACGAGAGACGTAGACGAGACTGACTTAGCAAAATCATTTAATGTTTTACGAGAAAAGGCACACATACACAATATTCGCTAAACAATTTAAAAAAAGAAAGTTTTTTGTAAGTTTAAATGTTAAATGTTTTTATAGAAAAATTTATGAAATAATGTAAAGCTTAAAAATATATTTTATTAATAAACAAGTTACTAATATCATTTGTTACACAAATACAGAAAAAAATGAAGGGGTATTTATTTTAGAACAGTTACTTTAATAAGTATGTACATACATACATATATAGTAAACTGCAACAAGGTATAACAGAGGAGAAATTAAGATTTTCAAATGCACTGTTAGAATACTTAAATTCGCTTTTAGTACTATGGACATGTAAAATGTACGATGAACACTTAAATCAGCTCTGTACACCAAATCGATTTACATTAAATATGTATTTGAAAGAAATTAATCTTTGTTGCAAGTATAATTGGAGCAAGTACAGATTTTTAAGTGGAAAAATTAAAATGATGTTACAGAAACTGTTAAAATATTTGTACGTTTATGCAGTAATGCTTTACGGCAAACTCAATATTAGCAATGATGCGGCTTATTTTACAGCTTAAATTAAATTCGTAGGACTTGCCGTTAATTTTAATAACAAAAGAACCACGTAATGTAGAACTAAATACATAAATACAATAAGATTGAATGAAAAAATTATACACAGCAATGTTGAAGACAAATGTTTCTTGGCATCTCATGAAAAAATTACATTACCGTGCTAGTAAATTATAACAGACAAGTGACAAATTTGAAAAAAGATGTGTATATAACATACAAATAAAGAGGGGAAATTATGTTAATTTTAATGCAGAGAAAAAATATAGAAAATTTAATTTAATAAATGATCGAACCAATAATTGGAGACGATTGTTTGCCTAATTTTTACTAAAAATAATATTTTGGAATATATTTTAAGGGGTATACACAAATTAAAAATATGGTCGAACAGAACTAGAGCAATTTACATCAATGATATGTTAAAACGTGACGTGGTGCTATATAGAATGCAATATATGCACATTAAGCAATAAAATAGTTTCCGGTTTGAAAGATATTCTTGAGAATAAAATATTTTAGAAAAAAAACAGCTCCCCTTAAAATACCTGAAGGAAGATTCGATTAAATAATACAATATAATTATGAAAGTTGCAGCCATTCAGAAGACCGTATACATGTTGAAAACATAAACGTTTACAGAAAATTCAATGTAAAATATTACATGTATCTATAACAACGCGTTTATCATTTGCACGAAAGAGACAAATATTTAATGTCTAAAGTAGAAAAACACGTATACACATTTTTGCTACGTATAAAAAAATGAATCACCTTTCCAAGGAAAATAAAAAAAATATTGCGCAGCTAGACATAATTTATAGATATTTTAAAGATAATACGTAAAAAATTCTTATAAACTACAAATGCTTACAGATT
The DNA here is from genome assembly GCA_956483585.1 of Gymnocheta viridis. Taxonomy (NCBI): domain Eukaryota; kingdom Metazoa; phylum Arthropoda; class Insecta; order Diptera; family Tachinidae; genus Gymnocheta; species Gymnocheta viridis. The sequence goes on from OY101440.1 coordinate 140,483,875, forward strand.
ACGGCCTTTTGCAAAAAATTTACATAGTTTGTAGGAACCCAGGAAGAAATGATTCAGCGCTTGCAGTGTTAAACTCTACAACCTTCCTTTATTAACCCATTAAACTCCTCAGGGAAAAAAGCACATTATTCTCACCACCCACAAACAAATGGATGTGCCATCGATGGTCCGTAAATTCATTTCTTTAGATCAACCTCAATCCTCGCCTGAATCTTTCAAAAACCCTCTTCGGCAAAATTCCAGGACATTTTCTAACTATTCGACATCAAAAAACTCCTTGCGCCCAGTATAATTTTCATCTTTGAATTTCATAACAATGCACTATTGCATTAGGTTCGATGTTACGGCCGGCCATTATCAAGCGAGCAAACTGTCCCATTTTGCAAACAATTTTTAATAATATTATGCAAATAGCCCACACACTTTATTTTAAACAAACACTTTTTCACTTGAAAACACTGGAATTTATTCACTTTATTGATGCTATACAAACACACCAGTTGACTTTTTCTTTCCGAATGAATTTACTGGTCGACCAACAGCCGTATTTATACCAGTGCGTACGTGATTACAAACAAATGCAAAGAATGTTCAAGAACTTTCCACTACCCCTTTCTGACATTATCGATTTTCGTACTCATGTCTTTATTTGTAGAGTAGTTGTCTCTGTTCACTGTTTAAAATGTGTTATACTGATATTGTGCTTAGGATGCCAGATACAATTTTTCGTAATTTAATGCGGCTTTGTAAAACAATTATATAAGATTTGAGTAACTATTGGCCAGTTTATGACTTTATATTTAAATACGCATTTAGTTAATTTTCATTTAAATTTAAGTTGCATTTAAATACAGTTTCAGTTTTTCAGTGTTAAATAATTGTTTGTATTTAATTACGATAAAAATGTGGCAGCATCACGAAACTCTCTCAATTTTTTGGAGAAAAAGCTGTTGAAAAAAATTAAAGAAAATTTCTAATGTGAATTCTTTTTCAGGCTAAAAATAACAAAATTAATAGGTTGCTGCAATGTTTTAAAAGTGTAAAACAATTAAGAAGGAAGATATAATAGAATAATATTAATAAAAGAAGTCCAAACTGCACCCCAAAAGATGTTGATTTTTCAATGGCCGCAAATTTTTTGTTTACTTTGTTGCGCGAAACAACAACAAGGTAACAAAACCATATGTTTGTGTATGTATGTGTGCACAACTTAAATAGAACTTAAATCAGCATGGTTGGTCATTTAAATATTATTTAAGTTTCATTTAAGTTTGTACTGCAAACTTAATTTCGTATTTAAATAGAACTTAAATATAAATACCATTTAAATACGAAGTCATAAACTGGTCCTATGAATATAATTTTCATGGATCTCTTGTGCCCAAACAAACACCAAAGATGATGAATGATATACAACTTCAATTAGAGTTGAAAAAAAGTCAGCCTAGGTAGTAGATATATGTATGTTATGAAAAAAAGACGTGCGTAACTTGGGGACTGCGGCGGCAAAGCTATTGCATAGCAGTTTTTATCAACTTATGCAATTATAATTATTTATTTATTTTTTATTTATGCAGTATTTTTTTTATTTGATATTAATTAAAGTTTTTCTTTGATATTAGTTCAAGTTACACTTTTTGAGCGTGGTGACCGATAAGAAAACAATTTTTTTCTGAAATCAATAGCATGTCATTATATGCTAGGCGATTCAAATACCTTAGGAAAACAAAACACTTAAGAAACAAACTTAGTTAGTTTTTACGTTACGGAATTTCTTGATTCGGTCGCTCCATTCAAAGCCCGCTTGCAATAGCTTAATAAGAATTCATATAAAAATATGTAACTCTGCGTTTGTCAAACTGCAGCTTTAAGTTTGCGTGTAAAATATGGGCACAAATATGAAAAGAAATATGTACATAGTATGTATGTTTTATTTGTAGAAATTTATTTTCAAATTAATGGTTTATGCTACAAAAAACCCTTGACTGATACTTTTTGGTACACACTATCAGTCAAAAACCAATATGGCCGTTGACTGTCACTCAACCGCAAAAATGTTTGTGGTTGACTTTTGACTGACGAAATTTGGGTGCACACTGTCGATCAAGCCAGTATTTGAGCAAAACTGTCAGTCATGTGTGTGTACCCCAAATAAAAAGTGAGAATTATTATATATACCTCTGAAAGAAATCTCTTTTGTTGGCTGGGTATGTACAACATACGAAGATTTACACTTTCCTAACTCTGGCACCTCTGTTTACGCTTTTTGTATAACAGTTAAAAAAAAAATTATTTAAAAAAAACAGCAGATGGGTTTGTATTATTTATTTTCAGGGTGGATTGAATGAATATTCATATATGTATGTAAGTATATATGAGATATGTATGTATGTACATATGTATGGATTTATAAAAATAAAAAATTTTCCAGCATGTTCCCAGGTATAAATAATTTCAACTTAGGTAGTTAGATATGTATAGTATATACTACATACATACATAAGTATTTATGTATGTGCATGTGTACATACATATGCTCAATTGTCTGTAGTATTTAGTATGTACATACTTTTCATTTTATTGTTTTAAAAATAATAATGAACACTATTTTATTTTTGTACCTTTTTATTATCTAATTTTTAAGTTCAATAATTTTATTTTTCTCCTAAGATAAAGTTCGTGCAACTTTGGACAGGAAGTGAAATAAAAAGACTCCTTCAGAACTTGCTTACTTGCCCAATTTTTGTCATAAGGAACGTTTTTCAGACAAGTTTGTGTAGCTTTGAATAAAACTGCTTGACTTCAAAAACCATCTAGAACAGACTTTCTGCATCACTTTCCTACATACACACGTGCATATGTCCATATGTAAGTATATTCATAAGTACATACTCTATGAAGTGCCTTTAAAAAGGAAATTGTGTACTTATGTATGTACATACATAAGTATGACTGCATGTAGATACATATGTACATATGTAGGCAAGTACATATGTGAGTCAAAAGTGCATTTAAGCAAAAGGCAGTTAAATAAATCGAAACCACAAGTAGGTACCTTTTTCTCTTAAACCACGTGAGTATAAAACAATTTGGCATTAGTGAGCTCGAATGAATAGAACTTTTGCGTTATTGTTTCCTGATTAACTGCCAAGCCCACTATGTCACATCTGTATACATATGTACATATTCCTTCTTTCGTTCAATTACATTTAAAACATAATTTTAGAATTTGTTCGACTTGTCTAGAAATCACTCAAAAAGATTAACGTGTGCTTTTCATACAATTTCACCACATGAGTCAATCGTCTGGATTCGTACTTAAGTTTTCTGAAGTGTAATTTGAAGTTTCTGGAAAACATTTCGAAGGTTCTGAAATACTTATCGCTCGTTTAACTGCCTGTTTTTAAAAAATGAAAACAATATTGTGTTGATAATTAATATTCAAAACAACAATAAATAACGAAAATTTGTTTTTGTTTTCAATAAAAATTCTCAATCATAAGTTTGTTTCCATTTTCTAAAAACAGGCAGTAATAATAATCTTAATAATAATAATTTTTTTTTTATTTGAGTTGTTAGTAAATTAAAAACTTCAAACTGGTTTTCTGAGCAACGAGTTTTTTAGTCATAACTCTCATGGCGTTGATTGAGCAAATCAGTTATACATACGAACGAGTACGTATGTATGTACATAAAAATGTTATTTCATTTTCTAATTTCCTTGCAGTGTTTCTTTCACGAGCTGGAGGCTATTCACATGTATACCACGTAATGTCATTTTTATCGCACTGTTTAACAAATTTTCAGCCCTAGGGGAGTAAGTTACGTTATGTGTGTGTCATCTAATAAAAAGGCTTCGGAAAGAAAATCATAGCAATTAATTAATTCCTTCTAAGCCTTGGCTGGCTACTCTATTTATTATCAACAATTTTCATGAATGTAATGTAATTGTTTGTTTGGTTATTGAATCCACTATTATTTCCTACCTCGATGCTTTTCTTGCCTGTACAAATTCAAAGTTATTGCAGCACAGACTTCAACCATATATTGTCAAATTAGCAAGACCATGCGGTGGTGAATTTTTTGTTGTCGTTATAAGCCAGGTTATACATATAACGAAAATAGGAGTAAAATTGTCATAGTGTAAGGTGGATTCATCCGTTTCTTTGGGAAATATTCTGAAGCAATAAAACGATGAATAAAACTCATACTAATTAGGATTGGTTCGATTCAGAGAACTGTTTGTCAGTAGTTGTTTCCTTGACGACTACATCTTCACAAAAAAATGGGTATCAGCTTGATTGCAGCCGATGTTACAGCTGTCGATTCAATGAATTTTGAGAAACACTATGAGTGATAAGCTTGAAGGCTATTTTTTAAGCGTGAAACCCGGCGCAAGCTGCTTAGCTGCCATCGCCGACAAATTTTAGTACTTGCTCCGCCGATGAAGGTGTATACTCGCCAGCGTTGTCAACTTTTGAATTTCAAAAAGCACCAAAATCAAGAAAAAAACTATTTTCCAAAATAAAGCACAAAATTTAAAATTATTTTGACTCTTTTGGTTTACTGATTTTATATGCAAAATAACATATGACAAAGCCGCTATCTGTTAAATTTGAACCTATCTGAAAATTTGAATCTACATTTGATTTTGTTACATTACGCAACCGTTGAGTGTTTGTCTTAGAAACTCAGAGTTGAGCAGTTCAGCTCTACACAACAGCTGCGTATTAACTAACATTTTTTTCCATCATAAATTTTGTTTCGCTACATTTAGTCAACATGTTGTGTTTGGCTCCACAGCTGATCAAGAGAGTTCTGTGCTTTTATATTATAATGCAACGCCGTTTTGTTAGGTGGCGACTACAAATTAATTTGATAAATTTTGCATTACAAATGCGATAAAGTAACGAAAATAAATAAATAAAATTAAAATACTAATTTCATTAAATATACGTCGGTTTATTATGGTGTCTATTTATATTAATTACATAATTACGGTATAAGATTTTTTTAAAATAGTGCCGGCTCAGCGTTGAAATATAAACTATTATCGGCGCAGGTTTATAATTTTATTGCGATGTTTTATTGTGCATTTTTATGTTGTAAATATTAAATTTGTGGTGCAGATTTTGAAATAAAAATGGAAAATTCCTGCCAAGAAAAACTCTATTGCAAATTCTGTGTTGTCCACAACAGTTTCACAACTGTTGAGCTTAACAGCTACGTCTTATGAACGCGACCAATGTAAAATCCAAAAGTATTTTACATCTATTGAAAATTTTAAAATTTCGAGTTAATACGGTGTTGTTAAAAAGTGCTATTAGTATTTAAAATACACTTTGAGTTATATTTTAGAAAAATAATCAACTTAAGTTTGAGGCTTCTCATTCTTAAAAATAAGTCATCACTTTCAGAGAGAAAAAAAATCATAAAATCGTAATTTTGATAATCATTGGCGATTATCAGAAATCGTGAAAGAACATTAACTGCCGGGCCCACGATGCCGAACACATTCTTTCTATTGTACAATTACAAATTCTAAAAGAAAGTTTTCTTTTACGTATAATAAAATTTTATGATTTTTTGGGAAAATGATCTATATCAGTGCTATTCAACCTTTTTGGCTCGTGTACCACTAAATTCACGACAAACTTTTCGCGTACCACCAAAAAAAAATATAATGTACTGAAAAAATAATTAGATCAATAAATACCAAACAATTTTAAAATTTTTAATCCATTTTATTTAATAATAATAAAAAACAATAAAATTAAAAAAAAATAATAAAAATCACAAAAAACATAACAAGAACATGTACATTAAAAATATATTTTAATAAGGAAATCTTTCATTTAATTTTTTATTAAATGTATGTAGATGAGAGTGTTACTTAAATTTAAAAATTCAAAATTTTACAAAAAAGGTATACTTTTATGATGATTTTTCTTTTTGTTTCCAATTGCAAAATAGAAATCGTAAAAATTTTAAAAGATTTCGCGCACCACCTGGAAATTTTTCGCGTACCACCAAGTGGTACGCGTACCATAGATTGAATGGCACTGATCTATATTTAATTAATTATAACTTGAATATAGTCGATTGCGTCGGCCATCGGAAATACCAGTAAAAATTAAATCACAAAAATTTATTCAGTCGTTTGCTTGTGTTTATTCTGACTTGTGAGGAAACGCGTCCCCGCGGCCGATAGTTTTTTCATACCTAATTTTTCAAAAGCACAAATTATTTAGCGTAGATTTCATGTTTATTAAAATGAATTATTTTGTTAATAAAAGCTTCGATAAAAAAATATTTATATATATGCACCATATGTATATTAATGAGTCATTAAAAAATTTTTATCAGTGTACAATTGCACGTTCATACATATGTACACACATACATGTATGTACATACATATGTATGTACATGTAGCAAACAAGCACAACAAGGTATTTGAACTTTTGGCCGCGTTTTACATTTAACACACACAGGCACACACAGACAGCACACAACTTAAGAGAGAGAAAGAGAGAATTTTTTCTCTTTGAAAAACAAGGACATTAAAGGAAAAGAGAAAGAAAGTTGTGCTTGTTTATTTGTGATTTAAATGAAAAATGGTAACAAAGTAGACAAAACAAAAAGGAAACTATAAAAATATAGTAGTATGATGTGTGTGTGTGTGTGCGTGTGTATATCACCTAAATGCTCTACGAACAGCTAAAAAATGTTTATAAGTTTTCCTTCAAAATAATCTTAAACGCTTTGGGTATATTTTTTTTTGGTTGTGTCTGTCAGATCCCTTAAATTTGTGTCATTGCAAATGTGTGTTATTTCATGAAACAAACATAAGACTTTTATTCATTAAAGGATGTACGACAATCTTGTTGCTAGATTAAAGGGAAATTAATGGAAATTAAAAGTACAATAACAATTTGCCAAAGCTAATAAAAGCCTTGATACAATGGTAACGAATGAAATTAGCAGCAGGGACAAACAACTAAAAGGAAACTGGACAATGGTGATGACAAAGTTGATATATGTATGTTTAAATGATATATTTTTTTAAGGATCATTGAAATGTAAATTAGTTTTTTTTCTTAGCAAAGCGGGCTTAAACGATGAGCTATTCGTTTGCAAATATAAAACATAATATTAATTAGTTTTCTCTGAGATAAAGGCAAATTAATAAATAATAGGGACACTAATGGGTTGAAAAACATTTTCCACGACACCAGGCGTTAAAAGTAGCTTAGAAACTGGCAAATAGAAAATTCGGTGGTGAAGGCTTCTTCTCGCTTTTGTATGTTCATGGGGCATTACTAAATGGGCACACATACAGTTTGTAAAAAAATATTCAATGTTAATTTTTAACTTTTTAAAATTTTACTTCGAGTGACGAATTACAAGAACAATTGGATTTTGTTTATTTTTTATATTTAAGATCCCATTCGACGGCTTTTCCACAGGCAAAGTTTACTTTGACAATATTCTTTTCAATATTCCTTTAAACTTTCTTTCCATTCTGCACACGCAAAGTTTACTTTGACAAATTTTGTGTTCTTTTATTGGATGAATATGCAAACCAAACACATACATCCAACCAAATACAAAATATGTATGTATATGTGTAAACGATGAACGAAGAAGTAAAAAACTTTGCGAGTACATCAAAGTCTGTTCTCAGACCAATTCTTATTTTCCTGCTAATCCTCTAACTAAAGACTTTGCAAAGTTAACTTAGCCTGTGGAAAAATGGTATTACTTTGCTTTTTTGCGACTAGAACACGCTACATGACTGAAAAACATTCTCGCATTAGAATAAAATTTGTTGTTCGTAACATTTTTTTAGTCTGAAAGAATTGTACATAAGACAATATTCCAAAGCAGCAAGGGAAAATTTTAATACCAATTAATTTGTTTAGGTGGCTCGGTTGAATATGATTTGTCTTTATACAACTAATGTCTAGAAAAAGTACACGAGAGTTATTTGTATTATTAGTTGTTTTTACAGTAAACACTGCTTTACCACTATCAATATTAAAATTTTACCATCACTAATTAACGTTGAATTAACCCATTGTTACTCGTTGGTTTTATCTCATGTACCATTTTTCTTTCTAATTTTTGTTTTACTTAAGACAAACTTTTTATCGTTTGATTAATAATTAAGTATTATTGCTTTTTGTTTTTTGTCAATTAGTTGAGTTTTGTCAAAAACAATAAATAACAATGTAATGTTTTGTAGTTTGTAGTGCCAAAAAAATGTTTGCGCAAAAGAAAGAAGAAAAATAAAATTGTTATATTTTTTTCATCATACAAAGATTATAAGATAACGCATTAAAATTAAATAAATGTATGTGCAATGTCTTGTAAGAATCGATGCAGTCGGAGCTATTGAAACATAATATTTGCTTTGCGTGGGCGTGCCACTGCCCACTTCTTCAATCATAATTTTGTATTGCCACAAAAATTAAATGCATGTTGTAGATTTCATAAGAATCAGTTAATTTCATGTATTGGAAAAATTATATGTATTTACTTTGTATGGGCAGGACGCTGTCTACTTTGCAACGAAACCAATCTGGAAGTACAACTATAAATAAATTATAAAATAAATTATAAAAAAATTAATCGAAAATCGGTTTATAAATGGCGGAGTTCTGACGGAACACGCATAAAAGAACTACAAAAGAATTGATAAACTTCTTCTTTTTTTTTTAAGTTGATTGAAAACTGTTTCATTTAAAGTTCAAACTGATTAAAGTTTGTTTTACAAAGTTTTTGTTATCCTTAAGAATATTTTGTTAAAGATGACCGACCACATACATTTTCTCATATAAATTTTCTAAATCGACAACTTATCTTGCAACAAAAATCAAAATTTTTTTATGCTTAAGGGGAAATTGTTATTATATAATTCAATTTTATTATATAATGGATAATTTGTGTAGAGTTGTTATTTATTTCGAGCTTAGTTGTTAACAACTACGACGTCGCCAAAGACGACGACGACCACGACAACGATAACAACAACAACAACAGCGGCGATGATAAGGAAATGTTGATTGTTTCAGTTACTTTGAAGGCCTCCAGTAATAGGCTTTTTGTTTTTGTTTTGCTTCTTATTTTCTACACCAACTATAAAACTAAAGTTTATTTTATGCTTTAACACACCAGCTGACACTCATGCATACATACATAACTATATGTGTGTGTGTTTGTATGTGTGTGTGTGTAAATGTGTGTGATTTTTTCATAAATATAAGAAGCAAGGACAACCAACAGTCGTGGTTAATTCGTACTATTCCCATTTTTATAAGGCACACACACAAGCCCACAAACACACACACACACACACATACACACACGGTCGAGTATTGAAACCACCTTACGGCCGGCCCCCGGAGAAAACTCAGCAATAAACAAACACTCAAACTACTGAGCTAAAGTTTGTTTAGAATATGTGAACCAGCAGAATTAAAGAGAGTGTTAAATCGAATGTATTCGTTGTACCATACGCCAATAAAAGAGAGCAATTGTGAAGGACCTACATTTTCAATTATAAAATGAAAACGTCGAGAAACGAAAGTAAAATATATATCAAGGATGCGAAAAGGAAATTACGAATGGCACCAACAGGATTGAAGATTGTGTAATTTTTGTTTGCAATCGTACCAATATGTATTTTAGCGAAAGTACTCTTTAACTTTTTGGGGGTGGGAAGGGAAATAATAATTTCGTTTTAATAATAAATAGTACGAAAACTGTTAGACATATTTTTGTTTAACTTTTAGTAAAAAACTTTTGAAAACATTTTTATTTTTTTTTTAAAGATGTGCCAACTAAATCACTGGTGCATCTTTGCGCAGTGGTACCAATCAAAGAAAGTACCAAGTTTCTTCATCCCTTTTGTTCAAAAAAAAAAAAAAACACACACACACATAACATACAATTAAGTAGAGTAGCATGCATTGTGGCCTTAAACAAACGCAATTTAACATTTGCTCCAGTATTGCTTGGCACGCGGAACTGTTCAGTACGTTTTTATTAGCAGTGATCAAAAACATGGATTGAACAAATATATTCAACACATACAGTAAAGGAGTTATAATGTAACGACTATTTCAATTTGAATTTAGTTAAATTTAAAGTGTAACAACACATGAAGTAACAATAAGAAAAACAAAAGAAAAAAATAATACAAATAATTTTAAACCATTTAACTGGTTTTGACTGTGTGTGTGTGTGAGTGTGCGTGTGTGTGCGTGTGTATACAAATTTTTAAAATTGCCAAATATTTTCATAAGCAATAACATAAAACTAATAAAAAGGATTTTTATATTCAAAATGACTCTTAAAAGCAAAAAACTTTTATCGAATGGTTTTAGTATATATATTTTTTTTATTTGACATAAACAAGAAAAGTTATAAAAAAATGAAATCACAATAATTGTTGTTGTACATGTCACGAGATGTCTGTCATAAAAGTTTAATATTTTTTTCACTTCATCATCGCATAGTCAGTCTTTGGGGGGCGGACGACGTGCAAATTGGCACCGTTACACCATTTCATTTGGGGCTTATCATTCCTCTACAAGAGTGCATTGAAAATTCATTTTAATTGATTCAATTGCGTTGCAATTGTTATGGCCACATTTAGTGCAGCATGTGGATACATTAATATGCGACATACATACATACAACTACATACGAACATATGTACGAACTATGTATATACATATATGGTACACGCATGTATACATTTAAAATTAAATTAAATGTTGCGAAAGGATTCGAATTCTTTTGTGCAACTTTTAAATAAAATTCAAACGTGTTGGGGGTATGAGTAATTAATTTTGCTCCAAAATAAAATAAACTAAAAAGAAATGAGATTTCATTAATTTAAATGTAAATACGCAGAGAATAATTAGTTCTTGGCTAAAATCTATCCAAAAGAAAACTGTAGCTAATTAAACGCAAAAGTACTAACTTTGACCCTTGACCTTGTTGTTGAAAAATTTCATTGTTCTTATTCCAAAAGTAATGAATATTAGGCTAAGGTTCGTAGCGTAAATGTTTTTATCAGATGGAATTGAACATGAGGCAATATTTTAATTAGTAAAAGATACATTAATGTCAAACAATTCCACCCTAGCTCAGGCAGAACAGAATAGCGTTGTTTTCGGAGGACGCTGTGACCTCCCACCACGATGTTCATGTGTGTATCATGTACATATTTCACCACTTAGCAGGTGATGTTGGTTGAAAGTAAATTTATATCTATATTTTATGCAAATAGAATAGGAGAGTTATTATGATGCCAAATTACACTGGTAAACAAAAAAATAAAAATATAATAATATTACCAAGTTTTTAAAATTCTTGTGTCAGAGCTGCCAGTAATATTTTCCGAAAAATCGTAAAATTTTTGAAATAAAATCTTCTGTTTTATAAAACATATAAATAAAACAATCTTTCATTTGAAAATTAACAATTCAACAGATTTATTAAAAACTTCAAACACAAAATAATGGAAAACTCAACAATATATTAAACATTTTACAGTGAAGAGTTAGAGGGTTAAAATGTTTCACAAAAATGTTGCTCGCTCGTAGTTTTCTACATTTATCTGCTGAACACAACTTATAGCTAAATTGTAAGGATTACAAGATTTCCTATGACGATTTATTATCGCAATGTGCCAAAAGGGGGAACGCCCCTTAAAATAGTACTGAGCTGTATATTTTCAAAACGCCAATAAATGTATATGTAGCCATGTTATTTTGAAACGTTTTATATTTTGTTTGTACAGTGTTATAGTATGTTCGGACATACACCTATATTGAGATTATCGTAATAAATACCAAATTGAGTACAACTTTAAATACAACACTTTTCACAAGTATGTTTAGTGAGCAAAACTATCTACAATAGCAAATGTCAAGAAATATTGAGTATGGCGAGTAAAGTTGAGGACAAGTTTTCCAAAATTTTAAACTTACCAATGGCCCCTAGACATTGCGGAAAACCAAGCATTTGAAATCTATCAATACATTAATTTATGAATTCTTGCGTCGGAGGCAATTTCTTAATATACTGTGTGGACAACACCAGCCATACTTCCTCACAAAATTCAATTAAAATTGTGCACACAGTGGATTTTCCAACACCAAACAGGTCAGAAACTACTCTATACTCCCCAGATGAACTGAGTGTGAATAAAGCGATGGATATGCGTTTTTGTAGCGTTATCGCTTGCCGCCGTTTTGTGTCGACTTTGTTCAACTTCCCTGACAAACCACAGAGGATGTCAAAACTGGTACGGGTCATACGAAAATGCCTTTTAAAGAAATGGTCATCATTGAAATGGCAATTGCATTCCCACAATGCAGATTGACGATTTTATAAATTGGAAATGTAATAATTGATTTAAACAAAATTGTTCATATTTCATTTACCAGTTTCCATAAAACCCTTTCACTTGCGTTTTCTTCTAATATTGCACGAAGCTAAAGCTACTGTTTCCTTGAACTTTGCAGAATTTCTAAATTTCTCTTTTTTCTTTTCTTAAGTAAAACTACTTTGGAATCAAAACACGTCATTACCAAACGCAACTGGAACTTATTTCCATTTTTGTAATTTTGAAAACAAATTTTAACGGCCAAACTAAAAACAATTTTATTGTCTAAATTTCAAATGATTATTGAGTAAGTTAAATTTAGTATATCTGAACGCTAAAATAATTTTATCAATAAACCGAATATTGAATCAATTAAGAATGCATGTCTGAACACAGTATTATTGCAAACTGGCATAATGTTGTAGAATTTTCAAAAAAACAGTCTCCATTCTGCTGTCGCACTCACTGAATATGGACTTCTAGCAGAACGGTTTTAAACCCTGAGAAATACATTTTTTTAGATACTTTGTTTTCAATTAACAACAATTACTTTTGCCCTGCAAAGCATATTTCTATCACAAATAAAAAAAATCAAATCATACTTTTGGGGTGGCTTTGAAGATGAATAAATAAATCCTGTCACAATATTTGCCAACGAAAATGGTGTACGAGTTAATAGTTAAATGAAAACAAAACTTTATATATTCTTTCACATAATAAAAAATATAAAACAGCATTAAAATTGTGTGATTCTTTGTGTGTATTAATTTTATTATACAACTATTTGTTGTATATATGGAGATGTCGTCATTTATGGATAAAAATTTTTTCAGATTTTATTTGATTTATGCGGGTTAATGTGCCACTTGGTGCCTAAATGTCTGACTGTTCATGTGACACGCACTATATTCCAAAGAAAACACTCAAACACAATCAAACAAGCAGACACTTCAACACTTGTATCCTGGTGCCCCTATTAAATGCCCCATCACTCCAGCAGACAAACCAGCCAGCCAGGCAGCCAGCCAGGCAGCCAGCCAGGCATCCACTTATTTAAACATTCTATATATTTTTTTCTGGCTGACTGAATCTGTGCGGGCTTTAATAATACACTCTTATTCAAAGGATGCTTTCGAACACTTATATGTATACAAACATACAAGTGTACTTGCTACACATATAAGTACATACATACATAGGGATGTATTGTATGAAAAGTTCCTTTTTCACTTGTTTCCCTCTACGAGTATTGTAATTGTCTTTTAACTTTCACTACAAAATCCTAAGACGAGATATGCACATTCATTTGCTTTTTTATTTTATTTTAGTTTTAATTGCTGCTGTTTCAGTTGGTTTGTGATTTTTGGAGGGAGAAAAAAGAAATAAAAAAACTTGTTTGTATCCTTCTTTTTAATGCTATTTGATTGATGGCGTTTGTTTCTTTTCTTTAAGTGTAGTTTTGACTTTTCTTACAATTAGTTAAGACATTTTTTTTCTTCTTGATTTTAATGTGAAAAAAGATTAGAAAAACTGTTTATCTGTGGAATACTATTAAAAATTGTTTATAGCTTTATTTACTAAATACGAAATTAATGCATTTGTGCGTGTGTTGTAAGATAGTTAATGGATGTATGTTGGGTCAAAGGTTATAAACTTGAAAATGTAGGAATAATGTTGTTACAACAGCAAAAAACAAAAAACAAAAAATAAATAAAAATACAAACTAGCAAACATAAATATCCAAATATCCTCAATGCCATTCAGCTTTTCAAATAACGCATTTGCTCAACAATAGGGAGGAACTCTCGCAACAGTTTAGAAATTTCTGTGCAGATGAAAAGGGGAGTTTATAATATTTAAGGAAATTTATAGTAAAATAATCAAGTGCTGTTAAATAAATCTAGTTTATTTATGTATAACACTATTTATCTTTTTCATATGTTTAGGGATTGTTGGAGAATTTTTATGTTCCTTAAAGTATTAGAGAAATATTTGATGAAATAGGTGTAACCACTATATTTGGTAACTTTTTGTGGCTTTCAACTTGACTTGAGCAACATTTTTGTACTTCCTTAATATCTTTAATGATAAATTTGAACAGTTATTAAGAAAATTTGGAGGCATTTAAGTATTCAATGATAATAAGAGTTGCTGCTGCAAACAATAAGTTTGTTTAACTCAAACTAACTAAAATATATTTTCGAAACGTTTTCTTATGCATTTGTTCGTTAAACCGAGTATAAAATAAAATTTTTATTCGTAATATAAAGTTCTTATTTATTAGAAATAAAAAATTGGGTGTTCGAATGTTCGTTAAATCGGAAAACTACTGTAATTTTATTTTAATTCAAGATTTTTAAAGTTTTATATATTTTTGTCAAATAAAAAAAAAAGTTGCACACATTTGCAAAATTCATTCTTATAAATACATCGTCCACATCCGAAAGTTCAGACACAGAACAAGTATTTAAAAAATATTTTCTACAGAAAAGAACGGCACAGAACGGCAACGAAAAGTAATAACTAATAGTGCTGGCAAAGTATTGAGTAGTAAGTACCGAGTATCGAGTATTTCCTTTTTTGGTTACTCAATACTCAAAAGTAGTTACTCGATACTTTCAGAGTTGTATTTTTAAGCAAGTTGAGCGGCTAAAATAGTGGATAAAAATACATCACTGTATAAAAAGACAAATAGGTCTAAGATTCTTTAATCAAATCGAAACTAAATAATTATTTTTTCAGAGAACAATTAAATTATTTCTTAAGTTGTTGTTAACGTTAAATTAAAAGTTAGCTTCACATTTATTTTTTATTTAATAATAGAAGACATACAAAACCAATAATAGTTGAAGACCTATTTTTAATTTTTGAAGAAACTACTTCAGTTTGCAGATAAAAACTATGTGTTTGTTACAAATTTAAAAAAATTCGTTAAAAGTATTGAATATTATTGAGTAATGAAAAGTAGTAGAATTTGCCAGCACTAATAACTAATGAGGCCTTTAGTTTGAAAAATTTTTCATTTTTTATATTTTATAATCTAAAATGAATTTAAAAAATATATAAACCAAAAAGTTATTAAATTTTTAAGCTCCAAGGTGACTTTTGGCCCACCATTTTTGGGGAACTTTTTAGCCCCTTAAATCCCTGTTTTAATGGTGGTTTTTTTGCCTTTAAAGAAAAAGGACTAAAAAGGCCCATACCTTGAGGAGTTAGAGGTTTAACATATTCTACAAAAATGTTTTCCGTAGCATTTTACATAAATTTGCTGATAACATTTTATACCTAAAATGTAAGGGTCACATGGTTTATTATGCCGATTAACAATAAGAATGTACCAGAGCTGGGAAACTTTAACCCCCTTCAAATGAAATTCAGATGTAAACTTTCAAAACGCCGATACATGGTTTCTTTTTTTGTTGTCTTCTCTATCAAAAATTTATAGGCCGGATCTTGTACTTTTTTTTGTGTTGTTTTTTGTAATTATAGTTCTCTATTTCTACGCTGTTCGGCGACTCAGATGATTGGGACCATTTTCAACTGTCAAATTCTTGATGTATCTTAGTAGTCTTCGCTTCGTAGCGTGTTTTAGGCAACCTTCAAATGTTTTTAACACCTGATGTGATCAACTTCAATACCCTGTAGATCATCGTGTATTTCAATGGAGTCAACCAAAACTGAATTTTCTGAAAGCTTAGGTCCTCCCTCCCGCCCCTTTTTTTTACATAATTTTATCATCGCATTAGTAGAATTATTTACGCGTTTATGTATCGTTTTCTTTTAACACCAAAAATCTTGAACCGAATCGGCGACATGATATTTTCAGGTAAAACCAGTTATCTCCCTAATAAACAAACATACAAGTATAAATGTATGAACGCAAGCTTGTACTTGTACCAAAATGGTTTTGATATTTTTTGTAGTTTTTTTTAGTTTTTTCTTGTGCAATCTCTGCACAATATGTTTTTTTGATAGTGTATGTTGGCTTTGTTGTAGCATGCATACTGTTTGTTTGTATGCATTGACCTTAGCTGTAATATGTTATCAAGGTCTGCACGATTCCCTTGTCAACAGACAGACACACATTATTATCATCATCATATATTATTTTAAAATTATGCTAAGACTACAGTATGAGAAATGGAAAACTTAAGGGATCTTAAAAGGCAAAATCAACACAAAACACTAATAAAATATTCAAGTGACAGGAAAAGAAAGGAGTTTCCATAGTATTCTCTTAAATCCTTTTTGGCTCCTTCAAAAAAAAATAAATTACACCAAAAAAACCTTTTAAGTTGGAAATGGAAAAAAAGATACAAGTAAACTTATCAGAGAGGTAAAAACACTTAGAAAAAATGTTCGAATGAAAACTTGCGCTTATCGCACTTCTTTAGGGGTTTACGTGGCATGATTTTTTACATCTGACTTGTAAAATTTTCCACTGCAAAATTTATACATGCCCCGTGTAAGCCTTGTCAAATATTGCTTGTGTAAAAGTGCAATGACAAAATTTCAATTAGAGCGCGCTCTATTTTGATCTGACAAAGCATTTGCCTTCAGCTGTTTTTTTGGTATAAAAAAGTGTGCGTAGCGGCAAACACGTAATGAAAAAATTATTAAAAAGTAAAAAAGCATTTTATAGTATTGTTACGTTTAGACCTTTTCGTATACGTTTACTTGCTCGGGTTCTTTTAATTGCTCTTAATAAAGTAAAAAAAACACAAACAGATTCATTTCTTTGTACAATACTGCGTATTTACTTTAAGAATAAATACACTGTTTAAGAATAAATACACTTAGTAATTTTCTTTGCCTACTGAAATTCTCGAGATTGATTGATTCCTTTCATACTAATGCAAAAGTGTATTTATTGATCAAGGGGAATATTTAGAAAAACAATAAAGCCATTTAAAATAACAATGTTTGTTATTATTTGCTATTATAATTGTAGTTTTAAGTTATATCTGTTATCGTAGTCTGTAGGGATTGTTTATAGTAGAACTGAAACAATTATATAAATAAATACAAAATAAATAAAATCTAAAACCATTTGAGATCCCTGTTCATGTCATACAATTAAAAAAAATCTTTATCATGATAGAAAAATTTAAAAATGCACACCACTATGTGCAGCATATTTAAGTCGTTACTGCTGTTACTATACGTCTCGATTAGCCACCAACTTGGTATGAACATCATGTCGAAGATCGCATGCGGCTATTGTAGACAATTCATGTCCATGTTTCATCCATGCTCTGACATCGATGCCCGAGCATATGGCTGAGTTACTATGTTCGACATCAAATGTAAAGAGATAGCGCAAAAACAGAAATATTATCTCTATTGGATCACGTGAAAATTATATGAGCACATAGAAAATCATGGACATATTTAATACCTTTGCTCTGACGGCTTCATGTTCATGTCATGCTCAAGTCGATGGCTCGCTAAAACGTAGAATATCCCAAACATTTTTTTTCACTCATGGAAAAAAAAGAGTGATTAAAATAAAGCGATTTGTCATTAAAAACACAAAATCGACTTATTTTGTTATACATGAACACTACAGATATGTATACTTGTAAATTATTTCGTATTTAATAGACCAAAACAAGCGAAAATAAATTGACTAATAAATCACCGGGCGCAATTAAAAGTGTTAACCTGTATAATTTTCATAACCATTCTACGTAACCACTTTATAGTCTTTGATGGCGTCTCCTTTTTCCCCTTTTTTTATCAGCTACAATTTATTTGTTATTCTTTTAGCTGCATTTGTATTTGTGTTCCAATGAGTTTTCTATAAATTTAGGAACTTGTAATTGAATTTAAACAAACATTAATCACTTCTAAGACCTGTACTTAAGAGCAGTTTTTTCTACCTTAAATTTATGTGTCAAAAACAAAATGTTATCGTCAATAAATCTCTATTGAAATGCCATGGAAGTGAAATAAAGAACAATCAGCATTAAATTAAGAACGTAATTATTTTTTATTAATGGTTGCTACTTTGGCAGTAAATAATAAATTTAAAAATATATAAAAATGTACATATCGCTGGCTTAATTTGCAAAGGGCATAACTATATTTTTTCAAATTTAAATTTTTTTCGCATTTTTCAATAGATGATCTTTTCTTATATCGAAATATGCAAAAAACTTGGTTTGCAAAAAACCAAAAAATTTATTTAGGACCTTTCTATATTAAGGTAGCGAAATGTATTTCATAAAACGATTCAGTGTTTGATAATACACAGCAATAGATTTTAAGACATTTTAGTGTTTGCTTTTGATTTTTTAAGCTAAATTGCTCTGCTTCAAAAATGAAAGGCTTTTGTACTTTGCAGTTGACAACTTCCTTTGGTAACAACTGATGCTGTGGAGCAACGACTGATAGATAAGACAGGAAAAATTAAATTTGAAAAAAAGTACAATTTTAGTTCTACTTTAATGTACTCGTACATATTTCAGGAAAGAGGGAGACAATTTTCTTTATAATTTTATGTTTCCTGTAATTTCAATCGATGTTTTCCGCAGACTAAGATATTTTGAAGTAGAATTTCTGCTTTCGACACCAAATTCTTAAAGTGTCTCAGAGGGTTTTCGCATTTGAATGGTCGAAAGTTTTAATATAAATAATTTTTTCTAGAATAAGTATTTTCGCTTTATAAGAGGTGGCAAATGAAAGGAAATGAAATGACTTACTGCATGTTTTTGGAAAATGAAAACAAAATTTTGAGTGAGAATTTATATTAAAAACAAAAACAAGCTTTATGTTTAATTAATTGGTGTTTCAAAATTAATTTTCACTCACAACTTTGTTTTCATTTTCTAAAAACAGGTAATTAATACGTATTTCAATTACATAATTTGAAAATTAAATTGTGTTTTAATTTTTTCGAACGGCAAGATTAGACGCTCAAATCCACATTTTCGAAACACAATGTATAAGTTATATAAATTCGAAGGATTTCCGATTCGAATCAAAATACATAATAGTAACCCCAGTGGAATTTTCAATTATGCTCACATCCGTTAATATAATTTTTTATGAAATTTAATTATTTCTTATGAAAAAAACGATTTATAAAGAAAGATGCAACAATTTTAGAAAATTTTTAAGAACTTCTAGTTTTCGAAAAACCGCACTTTTTCAAACCGAGCTCGAAACTCGATAGATTTTTTCAGATCGATATCGATTTATTGAATGGAAACAATTTTAATTTTTGTGATTTATTTGTTTCGTAAAAACAAAATTAGCACTTAGAAAAACCTTTTATATTGATAACTGTTTTGAAATTTAATATTGTAGAGGGTTTTTATTTATTTGTACAACGTTCGAACATTTTAGCGAACACCGAACACCAAAAGCGACCGTTCGGCTCGACATTCACAACTGGTAGAGCTGATGCAACATGCCATTTTTCAGAGAACACCACACCTCCTTCGTCTAAGCTTTTTTTTAATTATTCCAGCCTCCACGCTGAGCGGCCTGTTACACAAATGTGGCTTTCATGGATAATAAATTTTTTTTGGGAGATAAAAAAACTTTTTATTATAAATTTTGGAATTATTGGGAAAGTTTTTGAATATTTTTCAAAAAAATTCCACATTCCAAATTAAAAAATCAATTGAATCAATTAAAGGACGTACTTCGACATAGTTTAATTGAAAAGATATAATTTTTTTAAACAAAAAGTGCGATTTCAACTGGAGTAAAAAGCTTTGGCTTTTCTGCTCTGTCTTAGAATATCAAAATCAATTACAAAATTTATTACAAAAAATTTATACGATTTAATTAATTTTTTGTAATTAATATTTTAATTAATTTTGATATTCTAAGACCTGTTAAAAAATTATTTAATTACATAATTAAGAAATCAATTGACACAATTAAAAGATGTATTTTGGAAAGGTGTTTAATTGAAAAGATATTATTTTTTAAACAAAAAGTGAGATTTCAAGCGCAGTAGAATGCTTCAGCTTTTTTGCTCTGATTTAGAATATCAAAATCAATTAAAAAATTAATTGCTAAAAATTAATTAAATTAATTAAATTGTTAATTGAGTTAATTAGTTACAAAATTAACTGATTTAAAATATGAAAACCGATTAAAAAAACTATTATTTTTTTAATGAACTATGAATCAATTAAAAGATGTATTTTGGAAAATGTTTAACTAATAATATATAATTTTTTTTAACAAAAACTGCGATTTCAAGTGGAGTGACAAACTTAGGCATTTCTGGTATAATTTAAAATATGAAAATTAATAAAAAATTAATAACAAAAAATTAATTATACCAAATTAATTGAATTGTTTAATCACAAAATTAATTGTTTTAAAATGTAAAAATCATTTAAAAATATTATTTAATTAGTAGTACTAGTTTAATTAAAAATATTTATTTTTTATACATAAAGTGCGATTTCAATCGAAATGACAAGCTGATACGAAGTGACAACCTTTCCAACAGGGGTGAAGAGTGTATCATATATAAAGTTGCTTAATAACCCAAAGACAATGTACAATTAATATGATTTCATTTTAATAATATGAACTGTTTATAAAATAGAAAATTATGTTAATTTAAGACTGTCCCGGTGAAAGCTTAAGTCTTGGACAGTTTGTTTTGTGCTGAACTTATAAAAAAATAATAAAATTGTACAAAAACAAAAATTGTGGCCAGAGCTAATACTAAAGGACATTCACATTAATGCTTTTCCATTTAAGTTTAACGAAAATATATTTAATCTTAGAACAAATGAATCAATGACTTTTAAATTAAAGAAGAAAAAATACTGCAGAGAACATTAAAACTAAATCATCTAAAAATAGAAATAAACAAATATTGAGTTGAAATGTTGTAAGTATTTTTTAAAAATAAATTTAACTCTAAAAATCCTTAAGCAATCTAAGAAATGGTGGCATCTCATAACAAACGAAAACATCTGCATAAAACGCAAAAATCCTTTAACAGCTACAATGATCCTTTGCCAGCATCAAAAACAACAACAACAACAACAACAATAAACTCCAATGCAATTCAATTGAAATCAATGGATTATTCTGAGGCCGTTTTTGATTTCAATTTGACAAAAATCAGCGACAAGGGTTTTTTAAATAATAACAACAATAATAATAATAACAATATAAGCAACAGCCTCAACAACCTCAGCAGCAAAAACAATAGCATTAACATAATGGACGATTTTAACCACAATCTATTTGAGTTACAACCTTTTCTAGCCAACAGCAACGAAATTCTTACCAATGCGGTCAATGATTTTAATTCTACTGTATCAGTGGATATTTACGATACAGCCTTTAGTCCCACTGTACTTTTGACGGATGCTACAACAGCTGCCGCTACCGCTGCCGTTACAGCGGCCAACAACAATCGCGGTCTATTAATGGACACACTGTTGGGTTCCGTTATGACCACAGCCACTGCCACCGTTACATCGTCGTCATCATTGTCACTGTCGGCATCTTTGGTGTCTGCTGCTGCATCACCGTCATTGTCGCCATCTTCATCTTTAACCGGATTACAGGAACATTTTTATGAAACCACCGTTGTTGCTGTTAACAGTATGATGCCAACAAACAATGAATCGGCCTATTGGGAATTGGAAACGGCTGATTTTGATTTTCTCTACAGACATTCATTGGTAATGACCATTGTCTACTGTGTTGCTTACGTGATTGTATTCCTGGTCGGTCTGGTGGGCAATAGTTTTGTTATTGCTGTTGTCTTGCGCATGAGAAACATGCGAACTGTTACCAATTACTTTATTGTCAATTTGGCCATTGCTGATATCTTGGTAATAGTATTTTGTTTGCCAGCAACATTGATGAGCAATATATTTGTCCGTAAGTATTAAAAGTTTAATTTCATTCGTTTTCCTTAATCCTCTATTTATTGCATAATCTTGGAAAAATATACCAAATAATTTGTTAAAGATTTGTTGGGCAAATGGGTGTGAGCCGTGTGGATAAACAGAACACGCTCGTGCATTTTTATTTTTGAAAATTTAGTTTGAAATAATGAAAAAATACAAGTAAATCGCAGATACATATACAATTTGTTTGTTTGCCAATTGTAAGTGATAACGGCGCAATCAATATGATGTAATAAAAACTAAAATAAGTATTGGATTACAGACCATTTTCATTAACAATAAGTTGAGACGCAATTAGAGATGGGTTTGTGTGCTACTTTTCTCTCACTTTCATGTATGCCCAGTAAGTAACAAATGAAAGTTACTAATGCACGGCTCACACTCATACATGCTTACGTGAGTGAAAGTAATATTTGTCACGAAAATACACTTTCACTTAGTGGTCCTGAAAAAAAGTATCTTAAGTAAATAAAATCAAGTAAATTTATTATTCGAGATATTCTCCCAATTCACTGCCAGGCCCACAATCTCACACATATTCGTTCTTTCGTACGACTACATTTAAAGCAAAAACAAATTCTAAAATTTTATATTTGTTTTAAATGTACGTAATTGTACGAAAGAATGGATATGTGTGACATCGTGGGCCTGGCAGTTAATTTCAAAAAGTTTTTTTTTTGTTCAATCCTCAAAAAACAAAACATTTAGCCAATAAAATCATTTAGAATTATTGTAAATTTTTATTCGAATTGTCTAATGTCTTTTCACTTTAGAGAATTGTTGAGATTGTCAAAAAATTGACCGTAACTGTACAATTTGTTTTTACACGCTCACACTTTAAATAAAATAAAAAGTGTTGGCGGCTGGCGATAGATGCGCAATTTCAATTAGACGGCGGCGGCGGCGGCTTTTGAAAATTTTCGACCGCTCATATTTTTGTCATATTCTTTTTAAACCGCGAAAAACGTCATAAACAAAGACTACAAACATTTAGACCTGGCTTATGTAGTATATTAAGGTGCGCTTTCAATACATCGCACTGAAAGAGAGTCAACTCAACATTTTTCAATTTTAACTTTTTGCAAGACATCGAAATACAGTTGTATTTTGGTATTTATGGTGATATAAAAGTGGTTTAAAAATATAGTTTTTAATCTCTACTGAAAATTTTTTAATTTTAAGTTGATCTCTTTAGAGGAACAAGTGTGATATATTTTCCCAGCTAAAAAAATTTGGCACCGCTCAAGTGATTAGCGTGAACCATGCACGATCGTGATTAGTTTTTTGTTTCAATAATGCTAGCGTACATGAACGTTACCATAAAAAATTTACCGCGAGTGAGCGTGCACGAGTAGATTTTTAGCGCGATTTTTGAATGATTTTTTTTTGCTTTATTTTAATTTTTTTTTCATTTAATTTAAATTATTTTATAGTTTTTTCGTGAGTATTTCATAAGCGTGAGTTTTCGTGACAATATAAATGTAAGTGATTTATGTAAATATGGTTTTTTTATTAATTAGGCTCTAGGTCATACTATTGAAAATAAAACTTCTTTTCTTTTGTTTTATTAAGTATTGTTTAACGTTTTCATGTGTTTTTTTGACTTTATTCGATATTTCGAACACCTTCGGTGCTCTTCTTCAGGAATAGTGCTCTTCTTCAGGAATAGAATGTTTTTAACAAAAATATAAAAAACAAACAAATTATTTAAATAATATATATATATAGGTATCAGAACTTTAAAACTTAAAAAACAACTTTATGTTTTACATTATCAAAAAAAAATTTTTTTCATAAAAATTAAAAATTAAAACTTTTTTATCAGAAAATAAAAATAACACATTTTTTGAGTAAAGCCGTCTGTTTGTTTTATTGTAATTGGAAGAACTCCCTTTATTATTGAATGTTTTAATTTTTCGCTAATGTCTGACACATTCGAACTCGAGCCCACACAAAATGTTCAGTAAAATTATCAATAAAGCTCAATCATAAATATTGATATTCTTTAAAACTTAAAAAATATTGTTTACAAATGAAAATAAGTTGGTTTTATTAATGATGTTTCATGAATGTTCTTTTCCACTAAGAAGAACATTAATTTCAAAAACTTTGAGCTTAAGTTAATGGCAGCAATATGAAATATGTAATATAAGTTTTGTGTTAAACCAATAGTTTTGAATAAATTTAAAATGACAATGCTGATCTTGGAAAACATTTGATTTTATGATTTCGGATGGGTGGGGGAGGGACTGTTCTTCTGTGGTCATCTTCAAAATGTATCTATTTCAAACATAATGTCATACATTTGAACATAATGTCCAAGCTATATTAATCTTATCGGACTTCTCTAAAACCTTAAACAGCCCAACAAACTTTCATAAAAATAATCACTTGACATTTTTCTTCTCAACCATACGTTTGTTTGTAAATGGCAGCGTATTAACTTTTAAACTCACATTAGGTTTGTATTTTTTTTATCCTTATAAAAAAGGAGAACGTATATATTTCTAATATTACATGAGGGGTGAGGTTGGCTTTAATAAAAAATAAAAAAATAATAAAGAAAAACTTTTATATAAAAAAACATAAAGGCCAAACAAATACAACGCAAAAATATTCAAATCTAATGGATTTCATTTAAACAAATATTAATATGAATCAGAAAGGATCTAAAGTGCGTTATACACCATAAAAATTCAATTTTGTCAACATAATCCTTTTAAATTAAACTGGATAACAGCCACAACAACAGCTCAAAAAAAACACATAACAAAAACAATAATAATAAGGACCTAAAATAGGGCACATACTCATGCTGCTTACACTAGAAATAGGATTTAAAAAACCTATAAACAAAAAAAAACATCAGGAAAAAAGTAAAACCTGATAATATCGTCATTTGGTTTTTGTTAATGAAATTCCTCAATGGTTTCCTTTAACCATAAAAGCGAATAGACGGTGGTAGCTAAATAAACCAGGGAGGAAATGGCGAAGGAAGAGAGAAAAGAAATGAAAAAAAACAGAAACAGAAAAAGAACTTAGACAAAAATAAACGATTTGTGGCAGGACTTCAATAAAAGAAAAAACAACATGGTTTTATAAATTACAGTCAAGCATTTTAGTACACAATGATATATAATTTTTTTTCGTTCGTTCGTTCCTTCGTTGCAAATTGCCACCACTCACACAAAGCAAAGTAAGTCACTAACACAATAACATACTAACATTTGTATCCAGTGCTTCTTGCTTGTTTGCTTTCCATTTAATCCTGAGTCACTTACAATTAAATTGTTGTGCCTACGAAAAAAGATGTGTATAAAAATAAACTAAACGAGAAAAAAGTTAATGTTATTTTTAACATTGCACTCGCTCGCATTAAGCTCTCATACAAACTGCTTAAAGAGAAAATTCAAGAGGAGGTAGAGTAGGCGTGAAGTGATTTTAGCAGACAGCACAAAAGGGTGGTTGTTTTCTTTCCAAATATCAGCTCCTTCCATATTAAATGTATGGGCTGTAGTAAATGTTGAACACTTTTGAATGTTGTTCTAAGTTGATTTTTTTTCTTAGGTTTTTTTTAGGTACTCACACTCTCACTGGAACAAATGCTCACTAGAATAAACAAAAAGCGAACCAGGAAACAATTTAAACGGTTCGTGCTTTCAAATCAACTACAACCAGTTTTTCATGTCAATTCTTCATAATGCGAACTTTTTGAAAATAATCTGAAAGTTTGGAAAATAATTAGAATATTGTGAAATGGAAATGGTGGATTGGCCGCCGTGGAGAGTGGGTGTCGTCCGCTTGTGTTTATCTCTAAAAAAGATTATAAAAAAGGATGTCAATGCCAGAAAGTCCTTAAAACCCCGTTTTTACTAAAATATAATGGCAAAAACTAAACAAATCATTAAGTTAAGCCATAACAATCATAGTGGTGCTTCCTGGTGCATGAGTACAGACTAGAGCTGTAAAACAATCGATGGCACTATCGATAGTTTTATTTTTAGTAAACTATCGATGTTTTTTCCCCGCTAGCGATACTATCGAAGAAAGGTAGTTTTAACACATGTGGAGCGAAATCAGCAGGCCACTGCCTACGTGAATAGCGTGATAACGCATAGTCGTGATAATGCATAGTCGTGATTATTTTTTTGTTTCAATCTCGCGAGATAGCATGAGTAGATTTTTGGCGTGATTGTTTAGTGATTTTTTTTATTGTCATTTTTTTTTCATTTAATTTTTTAATTATTTTGTGTTTTTTTAAGTATTTCGTGAGCGTGAGCTTTCATGATTATCTTCCCTCTTACGTGATCGTGCATGAATGTAAGGTCACTCATGATTCCATCTCTAGTAAGAAGTAGTCGGCAGCGCCTTTGAAATGTAATTTTGACTGACGTTCGCGTAGTTCTTTTAAGAATTCGATACTATCGATAATATCGATAAATATATATAACGATCTATCGAAACTATCGAATGGGGCGACTATCGATAGTTTTGCAGCTCTAGTACAGACGAGCATTAAAAGGAAATAAATATATTTTTTTTAATATATTTTTTTTAACAAAAATATATATATTTTTCAAATATTTCAAATCCCGTTTTTTTGAAAATGTAGATTTTTTAATGCTCTAACACACCCCATTTTCTTATTAGGCACACTGTAATGACTGATGTCAATTAAATTACTTCTTGGTAGGCTTTAAATTCGAATTGAAATCATTACAATTGAAATAACTTTAGTTAAATAAAGAACGATATAAATATGTGTATTATTATGAGAATTGTTTTACGTTTCCAGTAAATAAATCATATTCATCGCCCCAGTTGCACATTCATACCTTGATACTTTGATCGAAACAACTTGCTAAAATGAGACATTTAAAAAAAAGATCTATATCATTTCTGAAATATTTTAATTCATAATAAATTTCTACCGACAATTTCTGTAGTCGGTAAATTTTGTAACAAATATTTTTGTTATCGATATATTTTTTATATCGATAGTTTATTTTGGCAAAAGTTACTTTTTGTCAAAAAAATTCTTTTATGAAAAGAAAATATTCGTTATCGATAGCTTTTCTTAAGAAAACATTTGCTATCGATAAATTCTCCACAGAAAATGTTTGTCATTGATTAACTTTTCTGCAGAAAACGTTTGTTATTTATAAACATAAATGTTTTTAGTTTTAAATAATTTTCTACAGAAATTTTCCGATATCGATTAGTTTTCTACACAAAGTCTTTGTTATCGATAAGTTTTATGTACAATATTTTTGTTACAGAAAACTTTTGTTTTAGAAAAATTTTTGTCATTCACAAATTTTCTATAAATAATTCACAAATTCATTCAATGGACACTTTATTCTTATCGATAAATTTTTCATTAAAATATTTTTAATCGCTAATTTTCTTCTTCTTCTTCATATCTTAATAAAAAATTTTTTTCATTAACTAACCTTTCTGGAAAAATTTATATAAACTTATGATAGACATTTTGACAAATTTTGTTTATCAAATTTTTGTTACCGACAAATTCCCTTTAGAAAGTCTTACTGCCACTTTGCCGATATCGAAAGAAAATTTTCTTTCGTATAATTAAACTTAAAACAAAAACAAAATTTTAAAAGTCGTTTTTGTTTCAATTGTTATAATTCGAAAGAAATTTTTCTTTCGATATCGACGAACAGGCAGTTAGTTAACAAATTAATTGAAAACTTTATAGATAATTTTTGTTATCGATAAATTTTCTTCAGACTTTTTTCGTTATCGATGGTTTTTGTATAGAATACAATTGATATCGATAAATGTGGTTTAAACAATTTTTGTTATCAATTAATTTTCCATAGTTTTTGATAAATTTTCTAAATGCGGCTTTTGTGACGCACAAGTTTAGTACGGAAAATGTTTGTTATCGATAAATATTTCTTGTAGATAAATTTTTCTTGTCAATAAAATTTGTATAAAATATTTGTCCATGGCAAAAATTTTCTATAAAATTCGATAGATAACTTTTTTTACGGAAAAATTTTCTATAGACAACGTGTCTTATCGATAAACATTGTTGTTATCGAAAAAATTGCCATGCAAATTATTTTCATCGTTGTCTTTTTAACGAGAATTTATGTTATTAGCAATTTTTTTGCAGAAAATTTTTTGAATGTTTTGATGACAATTTTTGTTATCGAAAAACTGTTTACATTGAAAAATTTTCTATAGGTAGGTTTTGCTATCGATAAGTTCTCTACAGGCAACTTTTGTTATCAATAAATTTTGTATTGTGAGTTTTTGTTATCGATAAATTATTTTTAACGCAGCATTTTCTATAGGAAATATTTGTTATCGTTAAATTTTTTATAGAAAATTTTTGCTCTGATAAATTTTGTATGGAATTTTTTTCT
The DNA here is from genome assembly GCA_956483585.1 of Gymnocheta viridis. Classification (NCBI taxonomy): domain Eukaryota; kingdom Metazoa; phylum Arthropoda; class Insecta; order Diptera; family Tachinidae; genus Gymnocheta; species Gymnocheta viridis. The sequence goes on from OY101440.1 coordinate 140,512,575, forward strand.
CCTGATAGTTTTTATATAGAATATATTGAGCCCTATTTACGATTATATCGCAAGCGACAAACGTAAGAATTTTCTGGGGAGGGTTTTTATTGGTTTTTTTCCTTAAGCAGTAAGCAAAACTCTGCATTTTCTATATAACGGTACTAATTTAAACTCTATGAACTTGCAGGACGTTGTAACTAGTTCTTAACAAAAAACTAATTTTTATAAATTGTCGCTTACGATATAATCGTAATTAGGTCTCGATGTATTTCCTTTACTGCTCTGGGGTGCATAGGGCCGCATAATAATTTTTGTTATGGCACAATTTTCTAGACAACTTTGGTTATCGACAAATATTGTATACGAAATTTTTGTTATCGATAAATCTTCCATAAAATATCGTTATTATGATCGTTTACAAAAAATTATTGTTATTGATAAATTTTATATGGAAAAAATTTTTTATTGACAAATTTTCCATGAATAGTTGTTGTTATCGATAAATTTTCCATTACAGATAAATTTTTGATTTGAAAATTTTTCTGTTTGTTAAATTTTTCATTATAATATTTCTAAACGATAGTATTTTTATATGTAGAAAATGAAGAGATTTTTATGGAGACATTGATCGCATTTTTAGCGGTTATAACATTATAACAGCACATATTATGTTTAAGTTCCAATTTGTTCTGGAGAGCTACGAAACGTTCTAAATATTTAAAAGAAAAAACATTTTTTGAGCGGATTAGGTATGTATGTTCACAACATTTTAATAACTTATTTATTAAGCAGTCAATTACAAAAAAATGTAGTTAAGAATGTGAAAATCGCAAGTTAGAGGAAGCGGTGATGTCCTGGCTCATCCGGCAGCGCAATATTCATGTGCCTACTTCGACAGAGATTAACAAAGCAAAACAAGGTATCACAAACAATTTTGGAACCAATAATTTGTTAACGATTTGCTATTCTACAGCTAAATGGAATGAGATGCCCAAAAATATGCTAAAAGAAATTGTCAAGTGATAGTTCTGCTATAGAAACATTAAAAAAAATATATTAAAAACTATAGAAGAAATAGGCAAATCACATATTAAAAATAAGCCTGACGAATCTGCGCTATTTTAGAGTGTACTTCCAACAACATGCTGAAATTCGGCTCCTGGTAGAAAATTATCAAACGATGGAGTTACCTTACTTAGGGGCTACACGATCAAGCTTTGTCTAACAAGTTTCAATACAATCACTCTATTTTACTAATACTTCTAAACTTGATACGAGCCAAGGCGTATTAACCAGGTGACATCATTACTTTCTATTTTGAATGTTAAAAAGGCTGCCTTTATATTTTTCTGCTTTTGTTTTCTGTAGATGTTTTTGACAGAAACAATATAAAAAATGCCTGTTGTTCTCGTATTGTTCTAAATGTTTTTCTAATAATTTCACATGTTTAATACGTCTTAATATGAACTTCCATCTGAAATTGTCTTTCCATTGAGTGTTTCAATTTACTGTCAAGAAAACATTTTTTGGTTTGTTTTTACAAATAATCTGCCGCAATTTAAAACTACTAATTAAAAACAAATAATCAGAAAAATATGTTTGTGAATAAAAGTAATAAGTGTAATAATGTTGTGTGATGCATAGAACAATAATTTGAAGCTGTTTTCTTGACGATGACATCTAGAAAAATAAAATTGCTTTAAAATTGCGTGCAGCCTTCGTCACAGCTATCAATTTAAATGGTTTTTGATGTTCGTAAGCAGAGCGTGTAAAAAATTTTAAAGAAAAGTTTGTCCGTGTGGCTGAAGGCTTAATGCTCTTTAATTACTTTGAACTTCCCGACGGGTTGACTGTCGACTTTCGTGCTTAACAATGGTTCCATAAAGTCTTTATCAGAAATGTGAATCGATTATTTAGTGTTGGACAATACGCTATTCGCAATTAAAAGTAAAAGAAAGCAATACTGATCCAAGCTTTCATATTTTGTTTTCTGCATTCAAGCAAAAATAACTTCGTATAATATTCCTCAAATACATCTGATGTGGAGGTTCACAGAAATCAGGATTCAATAATCAAGAGAATGCAAGGGAGCCTTACCACAAGCCAAATATATTTCAACAAGTGGACAATAAAAGCAAATTATGATAAAACGCAGGCCATTATATTTCCATATAATAAATCATCAAGAAGCATTCCTACAAAAATATTGTAATGTCGGGGAAACGTGATAACCATCAAAGATGATAATTAATATCATCAGGTATCAGTTTAGATAAAAAAAACTCAGGTTCAAAAAACATGTCAATTATATCTGTGAAAAAAGTATAAATATTTTCTCTATATCCCATAATATCCCCTTAATAGGAGGCTTAAGCTCAAGCTTCAAAATAAGATATTATTAGTATACAAGGAGCTACACCAGACTGACCCTAAACAAAATCCAAACTTGTATAAATCGATGTCTAAGACAAATTCTACGGATCTTGTGGCCAAATCGAATATCAAATGTGACACTGTGGCAACAAACTAACAGAAAATAGGAAGACGTAATAGGATCGGTTATACTCCTAGACGGCCTCTATGCTAGATGGCTAGAAATTCCCTCGAATGGAACCCTTAAGGACCCCGCAATCAGGGACGACCACGTAATACTTGGAGACGCTGCACAAGACAGAAAGTCGCATCAGCTCATACAATATGGAGACAAATCAAATCCCTTGCCAATAATAGAAGAGAATGAATCGAATTTGTTAACCCACTATGATCTTCCTGAACTTTTTATTGTTTTGCTAAATTTCATTTCTAAACATTTCCAAGGCTTGTAAGAGGTTTTTTGTGACAAATTTTCCTCAACAGAGTGTTATTTATAGTTTCCTTATTCAATTACTAGATTTAATTGTTCTAGTGCGCTTAACTGAAATCTCATACCATTATACTTTATTTAGCTTATAAGATTTGTAAGTAAAAATTTCCTTTTTTTTTAAGAAAAATAAGTTCGTATTTCAAGCATGAATTTTTTTAATCACTTTTCCTTTTGGTTTTTACATGCTTCTTTTTTTTCTTAACTTTGTTTTGAGTTTGCAATTTCTGTAGTCTGTCCGGATTGATGAGCTTATACTGTGTTTGTTTTCTGGTTATCAAATAAAATATTGATTTATTTACAAGTTTCTCAAAATCTCTAACGTATAAGCAACGTGAAACTATTTATCTAAAATTAGTCATTCGCCTAAAGTTTGTTTTGTACCACAATCATTATTTATAGTTTCCTTATTCAATTACTAGATTTAATTGTTCTAGTGCGCTTAACTGAAATCTCATACCATTATACTTTATTTAGCTTATAAGATTTGTGAGTAAAAATTTCCTTTTTTTTAAGAAAAATAAGTTCGTATTTCAAGCATGAATTTTTTTAATCACTTTTCCTTTTGGTTTTTACATGCTTCTTTTTTTTCTTAACTTTGTTTTGAGTTTGCAATTTCTGTAGTCTGTCCGGATTGATAAGCTTATACTGTGTTTGTTTTCTGGTTATCAAATAAAATATTGATTTATTTACAAGTTTCTCAAAATCTCTAACGTATAAGCAACGTGAAACTATTTATCTAAAATTAGTCATTCGCCTAAAGTTTGTTTTGTACCACAATTAGGTTTATTATCATTTTCTTTTCAATGAAGTAAAAGAACATTTTGTGTATTTAACAGTTTTTTTTACAAAAATTAGATATATTATAATTTGCTTTTTAACTGCGTAGTAAGTAGCAAGCAAAAGTTTTTATATTTAAAGAAATAAAATTAAATATTTATTACCGTTGCAATATATTAATGATTTTTCTTGTATAATATTCCAAGTTTTGCCTGATTTAAGCTCGCAGTTCAATCAAAAAAAGGCAACTTCAATATTAAAAAAAAAAGTGTTAACCAAACAGTCGTGCACTCATTCACAATTGTTAATTTTTCAACCTTCTACTTCTTCTCTCTCTTCTTCATCATCATCTTTTTGCTTTTTTTGTTTTTGTAAAAAACCTGCTCACATAAAATATTTTCTTACACAAACTCGAAAAATTGTAAATATACACATAAGATTTGTAAGTATACAAGCATATGTATGTATGTATGTTGTGTTATTTTTTGTTCAATAAAATATAAATGCATGTTTTGCCTGAGGGTCTGTTTGTGTCTCTGTGTGTGTGTGAATGTATGCACACTTTAGTCTAAAGGATCATCGACACAAAACTGACCTAATTTCGATTCTCAATCAACTTAGGCGCAAGGCTGGCGCAAAAGCTGTTGTTGCTGTTGTTCTTATTATTGTTATTGTTGTTGTTGTTGCTGCTGTGTATTTTTGTACAAGTGGTATAATTTTCAGTTTTACGTTATTGTTGTTATTTTCATTTTTAGTTTGTTGCCGTTAAATTGAAAAAGAATGTACGAGAAATAATATTTAAGAGAGAGAGAGAGAGAGCATCAACTATGAGAGCTACACAGAGTTGAGGAAGGTGGTACTTGATTATAGAGCAGAGTTGATTTTTTAGTGGGTCAGTGGGTGAATTTAAAGGTGATTTTATATCAAACAACAAATGTACTAAAAAAAGCATAGAGAATATAAACATATACACCAGCACAGGCTTAACAAAGAACATATGATGTGGTCACTTCTAGCAGGGATGCATAATGGAAATTAAATTTTTATTTTCAAAAATAACCCTTTTATGTCAATTTGGATAATTTTATTTTATTACCTTAAACTTAATTGGGATGATTTAAGGTTTATTTTTTTAATTTTTTTCCATGAGATTCCTGAAATTTTTGGACATTTGGACATTATATTCATGCTACCCTTCACTATCATTGGGACCATCTGTCGCAACAGATATCATATTGGCGCAACACGTAAATTATATTGTATTGTAAGATTTATCTATTTTTGCAAGTTTTTTGAGATGCTAAAAGTTTTTAAGTTTTTCTTCTCAAATAAAAGTTTTTTTAAAATTTGTGTACACTAGAATATTTGTTTAAAATAATTTTTATATTTTTTTAAACTTCGCTATTTGTTGTGCATTTCAAAAAACTGTTCAAGCTTTACTTAAGATAATGTTTCCCCCAATTCTGTTTAAAATTTTATGTTGAGGTCTGCAATGTCATTTTAAAAATGTTTGATGAGGCCTTAGCACCTGTCAATGTAAATAATATAAAAAACAAATGTATATTTATGTGGTTCTCTGCCAAATGTAATTGATATACAAAATATTCAAAAAACAGATAATGAATGGCTCGAACTTCTTCACTTTGGCTTTTCGAAAATTAATCTGTTGAAAGAGCGAAACATTGAAAAGTTTTGGAGAGAAAGTTTTTAATTTTTTTAATAGTTTATGCGCTTCTGTCGGTTCCTATATCTACAGCCAACGTAGAGCGAATATTTTCGCAAATTAATTTAAATAAAAGTAAAATAAGATATAAATTAATAATTTAAACATTATGTCCATTCTAAGAACTAGACTTTTTACAAAATAAATAATAGCAATTGTACAAAATTCATTTCAATTTAAATTTTAAAATTTTATAAAATAATGTACGATTAATATTTTTTATAATACACATACATATGTACATACATATGTGTATGTTTTAATAATAAAATAAAACTAAAAAATACACATTTATACTTCTTTTTAATGATTTGTAAGAAAAAAATTTTAGGCCGAAAAATAAAGTTTTTTATTCAGAAATTTTAAGATTACCAAAAAAAAATATGACAACACTGATTGTATTATTCCGTCTTTGAATAATTTCTACGCCAAAAAATTTTAAACATTGCTCATATTGTATATCGTTTAAGAACCCCCAAAGGATTACATATTGGTAGTAAAAATTGCTAAAAAGAGCTAAAATTGGTAGTAATTCATAATTTCTGTTCTTAACCTCTCATATATCCTTTATTTTAAAATTTTACTTTTTGCTACCATTATGATCAAAATGCAGGAGAAATTAACAACTATTTCTAAAAAAAATGTTTCTAAGCTTTCTATTGCACCTTAATTGTTGCGAGAACATACTTAGCTCTTATATATCCATAATTTCAAAAATTATCCTTTATTTTAAGATCGAAATGTAGCGAATATTTTGCAACTATTTCTTAAATTATGTTCTTAAGCTTTGTAAAAAATATCACTTCAATTGGTGCAAGGACATACTTAGCTCTCATATACCCTTTATTATAAAACTAAAATTTTTTTGTTACAATTAATATCAAAACGCAGGGGAAATCAATAACTATTTCTAGAATTATGCTCTTAAGTTCTGTAAAAAATTTCACCTTAATTCATGCACAGACATGTCTCACTCCCATATTTCCTTTATTTTAAAAGTTAATTTTTAGTCAAAATTATCAAAATGCAGATAAAATTGGTAATTATTTTGAAAATGATGTTCTTAAGGTCAAGAATATATCAAACTCTCAAATATCCTTTAGTTTAAAATTAAAATTTTAACTACAATTATTTATTGAAAATTATTGAAAATTGTTAGGTAGGCCAAAAAATCGTTTTTTAAACTTTGTAGTAAATTTCATATTTGTCATTGTAGGAACTTGTCCAACTTTCTTATTTTTTTATATTAAAAAATGTAATTTTAGCTACCATTGTGACCAGAAGAAGTTGGTAGCCATTTTGTAGAAATATACTCTTGAGCTGTGTAAAAATTATTATTTTCAATCCCTGCACAAGGAAGGAATCGTCTTATTCTCATATATCCTTTTTGTTAAACTTTCTTAAAAACCTTTAAATGTTGTTCGGCAGTGATAAACTTAAGCAGGTAGCTCAATAAAAGTCATGGACTTGTATTCTCAAGCTTATTAAAATCACTTTGTTAAAGAGTTTGTTTTATTTTGCGGATATTCATTTCGTTCGCATCCTTTGGAAGAGTTTTCTGAAAACTTAGCGCCACTTAGTGGAAGTTCTTTATAGCACTGCAATAAAAATGCCAAAACCTGGGTCAATGCATTGATGGTTTTAATAGATGACAAATTCTTTTGATGCGGCATACGAAAACTGTTAGAAAGGTGGACGAAAGTAGCGGCTGGAGAATGTTAGTATTTACGTACTTTCACGCTTTTGTCTATGAATTTCATGAAATTACTGTTTAGGGACTGTTCAGATATTACGCAGTGCATTTAAGGTGTCAGAGGTTTGAAATTTTGTTACGGAATATATCATTTACAATGGAATATATCATTTTTATGCGCTCTGCACAGTGGGTAGTGTTTGAAAACCGCAAAAATTACATTACATAATGTGTGAACAGCTCCCAAAAGTGTAAATATAGTGTCATTAAATTAGATATTCAGAATGACAAATCAGAATGATGTGAAAATCTACACTGTGATTGTTCTTCATCTGTTAAATCATGCGTGATTTTGAAGCGATATATATTATTTTGTTTAACTTACAATTACATAAACATCAATTAATAGGTGTCATAAAAGTGAATTGTAAATGAAGATTTTATCTTAAACTAATATAATTTGATTAAACAGCGTATCTACATATAACTTTTTGTTACGAGTATTATTGAAATTTATACACAAATATATATATATATATTTTTTTTTAAAGAATTTCAAAATTATGAAAGGTAATTTAAGCTAATCTATTATTAATAAAACGATAGCATTGTGTTCAAAAGCCACAAGTTCTCTTAAAAGATAACACTTTTAATATAAGTGGCGGCATCAATATTTCCGACCCTGCTACTCAAACATAAAAACTTGTTGTTGGATAGGTACATATTATAATGTGTGTATGCATGTATGTGTGTGTGTATGTGTGTAGATAAAAGTAAATGTAGGTTTTTTAAATATTTATTTATTCAAATATGTACATACATACATATGAACATGTGTATTATACCCTCTGAGCTAAAAACAAGTTGGTGGTGGCGTTCTTGCCTAGATTTTCTTGCTGTATTTTGTTTTGTTTAGTGTTTGTTTTAATTTCTGTAGAATTTTTTCCATCCTAATAGGTGTAGGTTAGTTCATTTCTTAGCATTTCTCATTTTCCTTTTGTTTTCTCTACAAAGCAGTTTCATTTTTTTTAAGTGCTTTCATGAATTTTGTTTAATTTTTTGGTACGCAAAATTAAACAGGAACAATCGAAAACAAATTTCTATAGGTTTTTCATTTTTATTCAACGCACGCACTCATTATCATAAATGTAATGTAATGTAGGAAAAAAAGGAAGAAGAAATACACACCATTAAATTTGGCCCTGTCATACAATGATTTTATGCTCCTTCTACGCACAGTTTTATATTTCCAATTCCCCTTTTAACGCCTACAAAAATACTCGTACAAGTATTTGCAATTTGTTTTATTTTTATTATCATTTCTTGCTGCTGTTATTGCTGTTATTGCTGATTTTGTTGCTGTTGTTATTTTTGCTGTTGACAGCAACAGAAAAGGACCCTCTTTTATATTTATTTCCAATACATGCCATTAATATATGAGTGTATTATTTAAATCTTTATACTCGTATCTGCCCAACAAACACAAATATTAAACGTTTGATCATTTGAATTCAAATGTAGGTTAGTTTAGGTAAACAGGTTGCCAGTGTGAAAATAAGAGAAAGAGTTCCAGCCCACTTGGGTCCAACGTAATTATGATCCCTTTGTGTTTACCTGGGGAAAGAGAAAAAATAAGACATAAGATAATGAAAGAGATTGAGTAAGTGTTAAGGTACGGTCACACCTGGCAAACATTTGCCTAAAATAAAACGTAACCAACAGACAAGCTAAATTTGCATTTTCTTTTTTTCCAATTTTTTTTTAATATGGGCTCGCATTTATTAAAAATAATATAAAAATAGTATTTTACGGCATAACTGACTTCATTTTGTGATATAAAAACCAAGTTAAATTCCACTAACCCCAAGCAAAAGTAGGGGTTACGTTATTTTGGGCAAATGTTTGCCAAGTGTGACCGTACATTTAGAAGTGGTGTAGGGGAGAGCAGAGTCGGAATGTCAGTGAAGATGTAGAGAAGTGTGATGGCTAGAAGGAAGAGGGGAGATGATGTTTTTAAGATTCGAGCCCGACAGCTCCGAAAGGATATTACAGCGTCTTTTGTCCAGGAAACGAAGGCGTTGGTGCTCTAGTGCAGGGCAGAGGCAGAGTATGTGAGTTATGCTCTCTTCCTCCTCCTCGTCCTGACAGCTGAAGCAATAGTAGTTGTGGGGGATACCCATTCTTTTAGCATGCGTTCCGAAGGTGCAGTGCCCTGTGATTGTACCCGCAGTTGTTTTCTTGAAAACCCGAAGAGTTGCTTTGTTCTGGCTGTATCAAGGTAAGGCCAGAGTGTTCTCGCTATAAGGCAGGTCGACTAAGTGTGCCATCTATTGTGGGTCATCTGCATAAGAGCTATGTCAATATTTTTCCAGCAGGAGGAGAGTGGGATTCCGCAGAAGTTGTCAATGTCAACATCTCCAAGCGTGGTCCCACCCTCTGCCAGACCGTCAGCAATGATATTGCCTGAGGTGGTCCTATGACCCTTCACCCATTTAAGGGTGACCGTTGAATTACACGCTACCTCATTAAGGATCATGCGACATTCCCGAACTAGGTTGGATGTTGAATACGCACGTATAAGAGAATTGATTGCAGATTGACTGTCGGTTATAATATGGATACTTCTGTTCGTTATGCCATAAGACTTTAGCCAATTTGCTGCTCTTTTAAATGTAAACGCAAAAAAAATATTTTCATTCGGATACCCAGTGGATTCATTAATTATACTTTCTTTCATTAACAAGAAACCCAGACGAACATAAGGGGTTACTCTCTATTGAGATGCAAAAGAAAAATGACACGGAATCGAACTATTGATACACTGAAAATGCTTTCGCATCGCAATAGAGAGCAACCCCGCAGATCCTTTAGTAAAACCAAATTTTTATTGATTATAAGCTACATTTAGTTTGTCTGCTGATCTTTCCTGAATTGTCACACTTGTCACAATCGGAAAAAGGCATTGTTCTGGGTGGTCCAAATACAAGTACTTTTTTGGAAAATTAAATAAAATGAACCAAACTTAATTTCTTTTCGTATGTAAATGGCTTTATTAGGAATAACAAATATTCCCATTCATTCATGTGATTGCCGTGGCTGGCTTCGCAGCACCATATTCTGTCGGTTGTAGTTTCCGAAACCTTGCTGACGCAGCTCCGAGGCGGCCAATTGAACTTGTCAGGATGTCTGATAACACGACTAACGAGTCTGGTGCACAAAAAATCGATTCTTTGATGAGCTGTTTGACTTTCGGTCACAGTAGCCACATTCTTGTCAATACGTTGACAGCGACCATGAGTGTTCTCCACTAGCAACGCAACCTTATGAACTTTTTGCACAATAATGCATGCAGCATTCCCGGCGTGTGCTTCATTTCTGCCTAAACATATTTTTTACAAACGTACAGCTTAAGCAACAGATCCTTCACTTTGGAAATACCTTTGCAATATTTCCCAACGTTTTTCAAGTGTAAATAATCACGGTTCACACTATGAAATTTTTCTTTCTGAAAGTGTTAGTTTGTAGGTGTACGAAGGGAGAAGATTGGAAAGGAGTACATTCTTTCATGTACTTCGAAATTCTCTTGTGTTTTGTTATTCGTAACTGTCAAACTGAAAAAGGGTGCAGCTTTATTTTTAATTTTCTTTTACTTTTCTTTTCTTTCATGGTGGTGAGAGCAAAATTTTGTGTACAAAAAAAGAATGTCTTGAATTTCATATTTTGAACCCGGACATAGACTCATTTTGGTCCCAGGGGGATACTGTGGAAAGATGCTTGTTGATGGTCAATATTTCAGAGAGACAGAGAGAGAGAGAGAGAGAGAGGGAGAGAGAGAGAGAAAATCTATCAGTTAATTTTTTTATTGGAGGTTTTGTTTTTACTGTTACTATTATTTTACTTATTCAGCAGAATTTAAAAAAAATGTGATTGATTATTGAGACAGTTTTTGTAATTGAAATCGTATTTTAGCTTATTAAGAAAATCTTTCCCTTTTTAGTTGAGAGCGTTTTGTTTTTCATTTACATTTTCAAATGTTCGCTGGGGGCAATAGCATTGTGTATGGCTGCGTGTGTATGTGTTTGTTTGAATGTGTATGTGTGTAAGTTTTAAGGTTACATTGAGTAAGAACGAATGGCAGGAACCAAAGGTATTTTGATTTGATTTGTGTGCATTGATTGTTGGCAGGGGAAGTATGCCAAATTGGAAATATTATTATTTCGATTATTTCTAGATGATTTGATTTAAATAAATGTCAACAAATATTTATTTATAGTGATTGCCATTTACATGTACTATATTTTTTTGTTCTAAAAGAAGTTGAATAAAAATAAATGCTTTGCTCAGAACAAAAATATCGAAGCAGCATGAAGAATTTTTTTTATATTATCTTCAAGTATATTTAATATATGTACTCGTACATAAAGTGTTTAATAAGAAAAAAACTTACAGCCTGTAAGAGATGGCCATCGCTCAGTTTTTTGCTCCAATCACGTGAGCGTATAAAAAGAACTTAACGTGAGTGAGCGTGCATGATTAGATTTTTTGCGTGATTGTTTCGTGATTTTTTCGATTTTGGAATTTTTTTCATATTTTTCATGAAGACATAAAACGTTGTGTCGGTATGTATTAATGTACTGATGTGAATGAACGAGTCAAAGTAGCAGTATAAGTCCGAATTTCGACTGGCGAACATTTGGAAGAAAAACATCAGCAATACTTTTTCGTTTTTTCATTCGCGTTCACACAGACGAACAAGACCTACAAATTTCAAGTTTTTGGAAAAAAGCTAAAGATCTTCCAATTCTGCAAAAATTGGCTAAACAAATACTGTGTGTGCCACCCAGCTCAGCTACAAGCGCAGGAGTTTTTTCCACGTCAGGAAGAATACTTGAAGAGAAAACTTATATTTTCTTTAAGTATTTTCAATTCTATTCAATTATCAAATTTAATTTTAACTACAAAGTTTGAAATCGCTATTGAAGGTTTTTGTCTAAAACGTGCAACTCACCGATTTGGGCACCAGCCTATTCGATACAGCGAATGGCGAGAACACTCTTTAAAGAAACGATAATTTATAAATCACGTTCATTGTTAACGATGGATGTTCTTTAAAAATCATTGGATCGCTCATCTCTAGGTCCTATAAATTTGGCATACATCACTTTGTAATCGGATGAGTAGTTTAGAAAATACAGAGTTTTTACCATTGTTTTTTTCCGACGGACCCACTGTGCGTTCTGCGGATTAAGTTTGTTAATTAAATCTTTATTGCCCCAAAGCCCAAAAATTCTACTAATATCATAAATTTCTTAAAGCTTAGACTGGAACATTATTATTTGTTATTTTATTACAATATCCTTGTCTGCTCTTTTCATCTTTAGAATTTCTTAAAAAAAATTCCTTTCAATATTATTTAAATAAATGTAGACAAAAGTTTTCAATCTATTGCCCATCCATTGTAAAAACTGGACATTTTATCGTAAAACGAAACATATCTTCCTTTAATTTTTATTTAAAATAGAAGTTCATTCTCCTGAAAACATTCTTAAAAAAAATAAAAACAATAATTTGTTGTCATTTATTGAACTTTCAACGGTTAGTGCACGCAAATTGTTAAAAATTGTTTTTGTTTAACTTTTGGGTTGTGTATTTTAAACATCAGTTTTGTTTCATTGTTCATTCTGGTGGCTGTTGAATATTTTAACTTTTGTTGTGCGAACATGAAACAACAACTTTTATAAAGTGCAAACGTGCTGCCAAACTTTCCAACATCATTATGATGTTGACCATCATCATCATGATTAAGTTGGAAATAAAAGTTAAATTTGGTTATTGTTGTTTGTTGGCATTTTAAAATTGTATTCGTTGTCGTACAAGGAGTTTTGTATTACTATTATCTTACAAGTATGTATTTATGTATGTAATTATTTTGTATACAGTAATACACACACACATATATGCATGCACATGTATACATGCATATGGAAGTGCAAACACTTTGACAGACAGGCAGATAGACAGACACTCTGGCTTACTTGCTTAAGCTTTCTGACAAACAAAACAATACATTGAAAAGTGTGCATGGTGGCATTTACAATACATACATACATATATACTTACATATATATATATGCATGTGTGTAGCTTTAAGTATATGCAATAATATATAGACAAAAAAAATGTGCAAGCGAAGCACACCTTCAGCCTTAAAGTGCATCGGAAGGTTGTTTGTTGTACTCAAGGATTTTTGCGGCTGGATTGATAAAAGTTGACCTAAATATTTTGCTCAACGACCTAATCATCAGGGTTACCAGCCATATTTATACACATTTCTACACACACACACACACCCATACAGCTACGAGTATATGTATAGGAATAGACATTTGTATTCATTCATTCATTCATGTGCATACAAGTGCCATACACCGCAAAATTTCTTCACTTCTTCATTTTGCCATCGAAACACCTGCAAAATTTTTTGCTTTTAAAATTAAATTTGGCACAATTATTAAGTTCAATTGATTTGTTTTGTTGTTTATTTAGTGAATTTTTTTTATTCTTTAAGAGCATTATATTACAAACGATAGATTAATCATAGAATATTTCTGAGGCGATTTTATGCTATTCGAAGAGCTTAAAAAGCTTTAATTTCAGTGTTTTACAACCTCTATAATAGTACAGCTGCTAGTCCGGACTATCTAGTAATCTGGACATGCGATTGTTTCGGAAAATTTAGAAATTTTACATTTAAAGTCCGGACAACAGTTGTATATTTTTCTTGTAATACCCTGCAGGAAATGTCAATAGTGAAATTACTCTGATTATCTATTGACGATGTCACCAGTACTACTGACAAATTATACCCAAACTAATGCAATCTACTATTAAGATTTAAAACAGGCTTGTCCACCGGAATCTACCAGTAGACTGCGTACATACTGACAAGGTAGTTTTTGTGGGACCATATGGAGAAGATGTCAATAATAAGAATATACTGACATACTATTGACGATATCACTACACTTTGGGAAATGTCCGTAGTAAGACTCTACTTATTCGCTATAGACTCTGTCACCACCTGCAGGGAAAGTAAATATTAAAATTATACTGACAGTGCCACCAATTTAGTTCAAACAGTGACAATTATTTATTTAAAATAATATTTAGAAGTAAAATAAGGTATAAAATATTTTATACTCTCCTTTGAGGTATACTTTTCTTATTGTTAAATAACATAAAAGGAATTTCGTTTCGTTTTAAATTAATGATTTGTTTTTAACCGTCAAACATTTTCCCTACCTATCAAAAACAAAAGTAAAGAAAAGAAAATAAAAAACAATTTGTTGACATTGTCACCAAAAAGACACCATAATTGTTGACAATAATATTGACATGGATACACTTAACGCCATGCTTCCTTCGGGTAGCTACTTACTATTTCACCGCTAGATACAACACACATTTGTGTATGAGCAAGAATAAAAAAAAATGTCATGGAAGATTATTGGGCTTCAAAATATACAGAAAATTTTCAATATGAAAGCAAAATAAGAAAACATGCGTCTCAAACTTTGAGACGATCAGTTATCAAAACATTTTAATAATTTGTTTATTAAAAAGTCAATTCAAAATAAAAAATGTATTTAGGGAAAAGAAAAACTTTGAGACAAAGTGAAAAACGCCTGCAGCCCATACAGCATCCTAATTTTCAGGTGCATGTACTCGTATATAGACTAGCTAAAAAACCCTCAACAAACAAAAGTTTTTGAAAATCTTTGTAACTATAAAATGCTATAAAATTATTTTGTAATAAATTCTTTATTTTTTTGTTAAATTTGAAAGCTTTATTTAATTTATTGCATGTCGAAAAATAAAACATCCGAGCGACATGAAAAGCTGGTAAATTTAATGGCAACGAAGGATGATTTTGCGTGTGGATATCAGAAGCATCCCAAAGAAGAAGTGCAGGCATTCTGGGATGAATTTGTATAGAAAATGAAAATATCACCTACGGCGCTGCAGGATTCTCAGATCGTGGATTTTTAGTTAATTAATTATATCGCGCGCTGTGCGATCAGTCAACAAGCTCCATTTGAGGCTCGAAAAATTGCAATCATGTCTCTCACCGTTCACTGAAGGCTCTTAGCATAATCATTTTTGAAGAGATATCGACAACGATTCTAGGGGCTCATAAAGCGCAAAAGCTTACTTGCACTGGATGTACTAGTGTTTCGAAAAGGGCTTGTGAAGTGAATCACGGTCGCATCAAATGCGTCAATTTTCGTCCATCTAACCAAAAGTGTGTGTTAATCCTTGAAGGAGGTAATGCGTGATAACTTTATCAAACTGAATCAAGTAAATAATTAATAAAAAATGGCTACACAGCTTAATACATTTAATGCGCCTACTTGACATCAGAGACGCTGCAACACTGACCTGAAAACTAACACAATGCGCAATATCAAAGTTGTAGACATTAATCTTTCTCACTTTCACCATCTGTCCTCTCTCACTATCCCTTTCCCAAAGAAGGTAACACACCTACTGGTTGGTAAGCATGCCAATTGCCTGAGTGTTACTTCTCTTTAAAAAAAAGGAACTCTTTTGTTTCCGCTAAAATGTCTGTCCATCTGTGTGTCTCATGAGCCTGAAATTTTCAAAAGATATTGCTCATTTGCTGCAACGTCGACATAACTCGAAAAAACCTCATTTTGCAGAAAACGTAACTTAAACAGTCCACCACGAAAAATACTGAATGTTACCGACTGCCCGCAACTGTGCTCGAAACCACGTCCTCAGTCATCGTTTGCTTCGTAGTCAATTCACTAACTACCTCAGCCGACGGCATCATGCCATTCAGTCCTGAGATATTTGATGGGAACTGAAGTTAACATCCTAAAATTTAAGCTGCTATTTTTACAACATATAAAAATTTACACACAACAAAACAAGTTAATAAAAAAATATATTTATAACTGAACCATTTAATAACGTAACTGTTTAATACAATTCTTTATTGTCTTTTATGGATGAAAATGCACATACTCCCGCACACACACATAAATATATTTACAAACATACATATATATGGATGTATGCATGTACTTATCTATGTGATCAACAGTTAAAATACTCTGCCATAAATACGAGAACATGCATACATATTTACAAAATTATCTATACATCTACTAATGAAATAAAATACAAAATATTTTCCACAATAGTTGTTTCCATACCAGATACATACATACATACATACATACATACATACATACATACATACATACATACATACATACATACATACATACATACATACATACATACATACATACATACATACATACATACATACATACATTCATACATACATACATACATACATACATACATACATACATACATACATACATACATACATACATACATACATTCATACATACATACATTCATACATACATACATATTCTAATATTAAAATATTCTCGATTACTTAAGTATATTATCATAATAAACTCAGTAATTTAATGGCGTCCTTATGTTCTGTTGTAGCATATTTAGCAGCATCCTCTTAAAACTGTCTCTCAAATTCTAATCAGGCGTAGTTCCAAACACTTGTGTATATGATTCATAAGTTGTAACGGCCCTTAAATAACAGTTCATAACAAACGGAAAAGGAAGGTTATGATTGTTTGTTAAGACTCCGACGTGTGTACATACATACATACGTATATACCATACATACATATTTAGCTTGAATTCAATGTGTTAGAAGAATTTGTAGCGATAAAATTTGTTTAATTTATTAACCATAAACGCCACGATAGTCTGCTTATTTATTTAAAGCTATTGAATTTGATTTCATTATTTCTTTCCTATTCACAAAATATTTAAGTTCTGGTACCAGATTTGTTTGTCTTGTGATTGTGATTGTTGTGCTCCTTTCTCTCCGTGAGTGTCGCTTGGTTAAAAGTGCTTTTTCGCTGCCGTTTTGTATGGAAGCGTATTAAATAAACATAATTACGTGATCTGCATATAAAAACAATAATAAAAATAAATAAAAAGCATGACGATGCTAATGATAATAATACTTTTACTTGCTAAAATAGAAAATAATAAAACATACTTAATAATGTCACAGGCTGTGTGCGTGTGGGTGTGTGTGTGAGGACGTGGCTTTGGCATTTTGCTCTCCTCGGTTCCGGCTTAAAAGAAAAAGCTGTTGGTTAAGAGGCACACACGCACTCAGAACTTTTTTTTCGCTTTTTATTGATTGCGAGCAAACTTCGTGATATATAGGTTTCAATAAAAAATTTTAATGATTTGTTAACAGTAAAACACTATAAATAAAATTGGAATAATTTTGTCATAAAAAACCACAAATCAGTCAAAATGTCAATCAAAATGAAATGGTTGAACGGCTGGATGGATGGATGTATGGATGGATGGATGGATGGCTGGCTGGTTAAATAGATGAATGGATGGATGGCTGAATGTATACTAGGTTTCAGCAACAAAAATAAATTAACATTTTCACAATGAAGTTACATTAGCCACAAGTAGAAAGGTCAAAAGATGATCAAGATTTTTATTCAATTGATTTTTTTTCCTGAAATTTTGCAACATGTCCGCCTTTGTTCCCTTTAAGATCATTTTAAATTTGAGCATCAATTTTTAATCGCTCCATATGGGCCCATAGTTTTGAGAGTGAAAAATATATTTGTATTTAATATCCCATTATTCATATTGATTACCTTAAGAAGTGCTGTACTAAGAAACCATATATACGTAGCACTTTCCCAACTCCAAAGAATTAAAACAACGCAACGAAAATGGCTGTAAATGGTTTCTATAATATTTATTTCCTATTAAAAGGCATACATATACATATACATATGTACATATACACAGAAAAAAAGCCACTGTAAAATCAACATGAAGAAATGTTGATATCAGGTCATTGTTAATATGTGGACAAAATCAAATTGAATTTACTTTTAACATTGTTTCAAGTTAAATCAATGCTTAAAATTGTTAATTTAGTATTAAAATATGTTGATTTAAAATTATTCACATTGAAATAACATTGTACATTTTAAATTTTACCTTTTAAATAAAATAAATTAAAAAAAAACTAAAAGTAAAAATTAAAAAAATGCCTTAGGAAAATGTGGCACTGCGGCTACGACTACTGGTAAATGCCACCACACTTGTATCACTAGCACTACTTGCACAGCGACTAGTCGTGCCAAGTGCAATTAATGCATGTCATACCTCTTCAATTCCGACAACTACATAATAATATCTCAGGGTATTAGTGGCTTTCCAGTTTCATCAGGTGATTCAGTTGGTACTATTAGTGGTACGCTGGTTGGTACTACTTACTGCCTCAGCTCTATAGTCAGCTTGTATTGATAAGCAAAGGTAAATAAACAATTTATAAAATAAAGAACAATGTAAGAAGTTTTTCATATGAAACATGTTTTTTTAAATAAAAAACTTTTTTGTGTTAATCGAGATGAATTCATAACAGGTAGTCTAGACAGCTCTGCTGATTATTTTTTGCTCCTTGCATCTCCTTGCATTTATATATGGTGTTTGACGTTGATTTTTTCAAAGAAAGCGGGTATTTTTGAAAGCGAATTGATGCCAGTCTACCTGCTATGAATTTGCCTTGAGTATTAATATACTTGAATAATTTTTTCTGTCTTTATGTAAACAAACAAAATAATTAAAAAAATTTTGGCAGCCAAAATTCAAGCGGATTGAGTCACCTGATCCCTCGAGGCCACCTGTTATGAATTCGCCTTGGTCAAAATTTTAGTAGGCAGTGTCATGTGTCATTAGTAATATATTGGTATGCTCAAAAGGAATTCTAACAGATTGCCTTCGTAAACCTTTTTGTTTTGGTTTAAAAATACATCATTAGCAGTCATTTTCGGTCTCTGAATTTAACTTTTAATTAATTATAAAGGAGCAAAATAATTATGTACTCGTATGTAGGAAAAAGTTGGAAGCAATTAAAGGATGAATTTAATTATTCAGTAAATAATAAAAGTATGTCGGCACATAAATACGAATATGAAATGACTTTCTAATTAGACACGCAAATGGTGGAATGATGTCATAGTTGTGGCCAGTGAATGCCAAAAGTAGGGAATTTTCCTTTTTTGTAGAGATTTTATTGGAAATTTTCAAGCGTAGGAAAAAAGGGAAAAACTTTTAATTTTAAGCAAACTGTGGAAAATTTTTAAAACTTTGTTTTACCCCTTTTAAGTTAATTTTAGACGATATGTTGAATCAGCATATTTATGCTGAAAAATTTGTTACAAGTGCTTGCATATCGTGTAAACGCAAAATTTTTTCAGCATACGTATGTTTAACAGCATTTGCTAGCACTTTGTTAACAATACCAACAAACGTATGTTGGTAAACAGCATATTATTTGTGCTTAATGAAAAATCAAAAAAAGTATTTTGCTTCTGTTGAAAATTTTAAAATTTCGAGTTAATGCTCTCTTGTTGATCAAGTGCGATATGAATAAAAGATTTAAGAAATAAAAATTATTTTTGATACAATTAAGCTCAAAAATATTTAATTTTAGAAGCCAGGTGCAATTTCAAAATTAATTTTTCCGTACCGTGTATCAACACTGATTGTCGACTCTGATCGGAGCACAAGTGGCCGATAAAAAGCGCAGCATATTCTACAAATTTATTTGTCAACATTGCGCAGTGGCGTGTTCACATTATTCTCAAATTTTTACTGCAGATTTTTTTTGTAGTAAAGTAAAAGCAAAAATACATATGATTCAAAAGGTAAACAAGCAAAAGTAAGAAAACAAGAATTGTACAATGTTTGAAAAAATTATTTAAAAAAGAAAAATTTAAATAATAAATCAATAAAAAATTAAAAGTGAATAATTATGTTTAAACTATTTGTTCCTTAAACATGTACACTAGGGGTATAACTTATTCCCATTTTTCGCAAATATCAAAATGGCCCTAGCATAGTCGAAGAGTCCTTTGAAAACTATTAAAAAATATTACATTAATTTTTCGCAGTTTAGAAAAAAAGGTCACCTACGTGGTTACGTGGTAAAGTTAGAAAATTATTTTTTTAAATTTTTTTGTACTTATACATTTAGCCAAAAACACACACACACACATTAAATTTGAAATTCATGTCCTTTAATAATTAAGAAACTTTTTAACTTTTTTTTTCATTTATTAATAAAATATTGAAAATTTTTATATTAAATTTTTTTCTTTAGGGATTTTAGAAAATCGCTTTTGTGGGAGCGGTTTTTATTTTCAAACGACCCAAAAAATTGTTTTCGTAAATACTACAATATTCGATAGTGCTAGGGCAAAAATTTGATTATACCCCTAATGTGCACACACAAAAAAATCATTGCAAAATCAACCAAAACAAGGTTGTTTCAACTAGTTTTGTTAACAATTTTGCTTCATACGCGTTTCATGTTAATTTAACATGATATTTAAGTAAATTAAAAGTTATAGTAATCCGTTTTAAAGCAACTAAAAATCATGTTGAGTTGACATTGTACGCCAATTGAATCGAAGAGAATGACATGTCAAAATAACGTTAAGATCCTTATTGAAACAATATTAAGAAAATTTATAACAACATGAATATCATATTGAATCAAAATAAATTTTATGTCGAATCAACTATTAAGCCATTTAGAATTAAGTTTACAGCCATATCGAAATAACATGAAAAGATGTTAAAATTACAGGAAATTCCATGTTAATTTAACATGGTTCCTGAATTGAAATAACATTTACGCAATTATGTTTAACAATGGGACAGACAGTTAGTAAAAATCAGTTAATTTTTTTTGTTTTGTCTTTATTCATTTTTAAACACATACACATAGCAAATACATTTAGGTTTGCAAATATTTGTTTCTTAAATATATTTTACGATTATTAATTGGAAAAACATTTAAAGGTGGGCTTGGGAACCTTGTGTCGTATTTTGAACAATTGGATTGTTCACTATAATATTTCGTCACTAACAAGATTAATATTTTCTCCTCCGATTGATAAATTTTCCACAAACTTTTTTAAATTCTTATTATCATTGTTAGCTGCAGAGATAATGAAATTTAAAGAATTTAATTGACCTAAAATGCGCAGTAAAGCTGCGATAGAATGAAACTTGCTGTTTCTTTAATGCTGTAAAGTTGAGGTTTTATTGAATTTTCTCTCTTTTATCATGAATTAATTTCATTTCAACATGTTGATTTAACATATGCCGACGTTTGTTAATATTTACAATTGACAAAAGTTTTTTCAAAGTATTCCAATATAATTTTTAATGTGTATACGAGTAACAATGTTGATTTTAAAATATCTTGTTTCAACTATATGCGGTGTTAATTTTACATGAAAAACTGTAATTATTACTACAAAGACGTAATTTACATAATTAAACATTGATTGATGTTGTTTTAACTCTGTTAAAGGTAAAATTTAAATATTTTTTAAATTTACTAATCGAGATGGTCTCGATATCTTCTTTCAAAGATTTCCAAAAACTTTTGTTTGTTGAGGGATTTTTAGCTAGTCTATATACATGCATTCCATACTTTTGTAATTTTTGAAATTCTCATTGGTTTTTTAAAAGTTTGTGTATAAGATAAGAGGTTTGAAACATTTCAAAAATCTACTGATGATTTCGAATTAGCACCAATGAAATGCATGTATATAGACTAGCTAAAAACCCTCAACAAAAAAAGTTTTTTAATTTCCAAATATTTTGTATTTTTTTATAGTGGTGGGTGCAGGGAGAATAAAAATAACAAACAAAATTGTGGGTTTGAAAAAATATTTAGTCAAATATTTTTTATTATTCAACCAAATAAATCGTTGGTTTGACTAAAATTTTAGTCAAGCTAACAAAAAGTATTGTTGGAAAACTATTCATAACTCAAAAAATTTTTTTGCCAAATGGTATTATTTTAGTCAAATAAAAATTGACAAATTACTTACAATTTTATTTATAAATATGACAAAAATATTTATAAGCTGGATATTGACTAATTTTTTAATCAGATCTGCGTTTTTTTTTTAGTCAAATACGATTTTTCTTTTTTTCCGTGAAGATTTGGATTTCGCGTTTGGATAAGTTTTATGTCTCGCAGCTGTTAAGGAGAACAGATTTGACATTGGAGTTGAAGACAATGATCTTTGTCCAAGCTGTGATGCTGCTGGCCCTTCAGAATTTATTCAGCTAGCTGAATGCCTGCTTAGCTTTGAAAAAACTATTTTGGATATCCCCTTTACTGCCTCTGCTTTTAGATATTAGGCTTCCCAGATAGCAGAAGCAATCGACATCTTCAATGGATTGACCCGCAAGCTGAAAACTTTCAGCAACTGACGTGTTAATGCGCATCGTCGTAGTCTTGCTAATGTTGACTTGTAAGCCAGACTTTTTCATCTTTCCAACATTTTTGAAAATAGAAATCGTAAAATAGAGTTTATTGGTCAAACGATTGAGCGGTATACGGGTTCCCAGTGAATATTGTAGAAATTACAAACCTTACATTTCCACTTTGGGGCGAAGGGTATAAAAATACGCAGCCCAGTTTGTTGGTTAAAAAGTATCAGGATTTGTAAGTTAATACTTTTCCTTGATATGTATGTATCGGAGCAATCAATAAACCACTCTTTTAATGAAAATAGTTCACAAAATTTATGTTTGCTTAATTTGTTAAACAAATGTTAACCGCATGTGGCCTAAAAGGAAAAACCTAATGAAGCAAATTACAAATGTAATCATACCAGCGTTTGACCTGACTTACGTTGTTTTACTATACACACGTATGTGTATGTATGTATTTATTTAATTTATTTTACTTTCATATTTCTTAATGGCTTATTGTAAGCTGAAATGAGGACATAGAAGTTATACTTTAATTAGTACTTGCGCTGCTTTCACACACTGTAATAGCGCTTAACTTTTATTAAAATGGCTTAAATAAAAAACTATTTCCAATACAATTCCACTTGACCTTTATTTGAAAAAAAAAACAAAAACTTTCTTTTGTTATAGTTTTTAAAAAATCATCTATTTATTTAATTTAATTTTGAATTTTTTTTTTCGGTCTAAATTTGTTTACTTTTAATTCGACTTTAATTGTTATTTTTTTCTATTTTAAATTTACTTCCAACTTTTAACCATTAAAAGTTTTTCCCTAAAATAAAATAAACATTTTTCTATTTGCAAATTCTCTCTCGCTCGTTGTAGTCAAACTTGAAAACTCAAATACTCATCCTTTTCAAAATGTCATGACATGAGAGTAATAACATTCAGAAGGATTACAAGCAAAATATTCGCAAATATAATGACAAAAAAGGAGAATAATTCATTACAAAAAATGTTGTGTAGATTAAAAGTTTAAATTAATCATTTGTATGTGGGGTGGGTGGTGTTGGTGTTGATGTTGATGTTGAGCGCGGAGGTTGAGGAAATATAAAGTGATATCAATGTATGTATGTAGTATTTCTTAAGCTTAATTAAGAAAGTTAATTTAAAAGGATTTCGATAAGCTTAAGTACTTTAAGGGAATTAAAAGATGAAAGTGCTGTTTTCAAACTTAGCACAGGATAAGTTTCCTTACAACCTAAGTTCGTCTCCATAAGTTTGATATGCATACATACATACATAATACATACAACATACAAGCATACATAGTTAAAGTAGTTTATTCTAGTTATTTTGTGGGAGATTTTAATGGTTGTAAGACTAGTCACTCAAGGAAAAATCGCCCAAAACAAAAAAAAAAAAACAAACGCAAAAAATAATTGATTGTTCACCAACTTTAAGCGATTTAAAATTTTTTAATATTCTTTTAAATTTTGAAAAATATCAAATCGTTTAAAGCACTTTGCTGATTGTTCATTAGAGTGCCATGCACAAAGTGTAGCAAAGTGTGTAACTCTATTGTTTTCGCTAAAATGTTTGCCTGTCTGTCAACGGCATCTATCTCGTGAACCGTAATACACATGAAATTTTCACAAGATATGTATGTATGTACGAGTGTGTATGGCCACTATAACAACAAGTACTAAAAATAGAAACTATAGGGTATATGGAGAAGATAGAACTGCAACTTCTAAATGGCAAAGATATTGTAAATTCTCACATCGTGTATTGCAGAACTGAGCCAAAATTTATAGGATCTCCCCAATAAAATAAGTATAGGACGCTCTATACGCGAGTCGGATTCGCACTTGACTGACATTCATTAAAAATTTTACTTTTTAATGATTATTTTTCAAGCTCTATTTTTCGATTGGAAAATAATAGTAATTTTCAGAGTTGTTCTTTTTATTGCTTGAAAATAATAGTTCAAGTTCATTTATTTATTTATTTATTTATTTATTTATTTATTTATTTATTTATTTATTTATTTATTTATTTATTTATTTATTTATTTATTTATTTATTTATTTATTTATTTATTTATTTATTTATTTATTTATTTATTTATTTATTTATTTATTTATTTATTTATTTATTTATTTATTTATTTATTTATTTATTTATTTATTTATTTATTTATTTATTTATTTATTTATTTATTTATTTATTTATTTATTTATTTATTTATTTATTTATTTATTTATTTATTTATTTATTTATTTATTTATTTATTTATTTATTTATTTATGTATTAATTTATTTATTTACTTATTTATTTATTATTATTAGTGAATTTAAAATTAACCAGGATCATTGATTGTAATGAGTTTGAAAAAGTATTAACTCCCGGGATCGTATTCAATAGCACATTCAGTTAAATAGCTAAAGTTTATTATAACTGATTCCACTTACAGAGTTCAAGCGCAGACAATAATCGCTGATTTCGTACTAGTTTAGATTTTCATTTTTCAGTGTTTTTGTACGCTATTTTCATATCAATTAACCGCATTACTGCTACTAAGAGTACATATTCTCATAAAAATTCCTTTTGTCATTGACGATGGATGACTATTCTTCGTTTACAAAGTTGTAGATATTTTCGCAATTTATTTAGAACTTTACCTCTCTCCCACAATGTAACAAAGTTTACCTTTCTATTTCGTTTTCTTACAGCATGGATTCTTGGCTGGCTGATGTGCAAGACGGTTCCCTATATACAGGGTGTATCTGTGGCAGCCTCTGTTTACAGTCTTATAGCCGTATCATTGGACAGGTAAGTGTAAAACTTAAATGAAAAAACAATTATTTTTGTTTTCTCTTTCGACAATGTTCATTTTTATTAAGGAAGTGATTTTTTTATGGAGTATAATTTATTTACTTTTATTTTTTATTATTTTATTTTTTTTTTGCCAAGGGAGTTTTACAAGGTGTTGGGATATGGCAGGATTAGGTTGTATTGGGGTTTATATTTGTTGTATAATAAACTCAATGATGAGCTATAACAGCATGATGAGCATGATGGACAGGTATTACTGGCACCACTGGTTTGACTACAGGTATAACTGGCTTCACTAATGCTACGGGGGCATGCACTACAGTTTTGACAGGTGCTGGATGTTGAATAACATGACTAAAAAATATTTTTAGAAATAATAACTGAATATATTCTTTGATTTGAATTCGAGGGAAAAACCTACGAATGCACAGCATGAGCACCATGATGATGTATAGCACCATGAGCTACAACTGGATGAGCAACCACTGGAGCAGGAGCAACAACAACGCCGGGCTTAGCAGCAGCAAAAGCGAAGATAGATAAAACAAACAACTATAGAAAAAGAAAGAAATACAAATTCATTAGTTAATCCCTTCAAACATTCAAAGGCGCCTGTTTCTCTACAATTTGTTTTTTTATTTTTTTTTTTTTATTTAATTTTTGTATATTCAATACTTACCAGCTTGAACATGATGCTAATGAGTTGGTTTGTTAATGTTTACTTTAATACAGGCAAACAAAGAAATAGAATAATGTTTCAATGTAGACTTTGATTGGCAAATAATTTGCTACTGACGACAAACATAAAACTTAACGCGGCTTTTATACTCTTTAAAGTGTCTACGAATATTAAATAAATTCTATATGAAAACGTTTGCATTAGACACATGACGCCTGTTTCAGTTTAAAAAAATTTCATTAAAAATTAAAAATAAAAACAATTCAAATAGTTGAAATTGAAACCAGATGACCGCCGTTTTTTTTTAATACTTATTGTATGTACACGAGTAATATTTATATTTAATATTCTATTTACTACCGGCGAGATAATAGCCTGACTTAAAGTAGAGTTAGTTAGCAGTTTAATACGTCCTCCTTTCATTAGACAGTTCATGTTTACACCATTTCCAAAACAATTTCCAAAATAATTTCCAAAATAATTTCCAAAATAATTTCCAAAATAATTTCCAAAATAATTTCCAAAATAATTTCCAAAATAATTTCCAAAAAATTTTTTTCAAATTCTATTTGTTCTGGCTTAAGCTAAAGCTAGTCTATATGGATGCATTTCATTGGTGCTTATGTAAAATCATCAGTAGATCTGAAGCCATTCGGCGTTAAAGTGCCATCGGCGAAAGAACGATGCATATGATGGTCTCGCGATTTCAATTCCTGCACCAGATGGATCTTAAATGGGTCTAGGCCGAGATCTTTGTGCAAAATTTTCAACATATTTAACGGACAAAGTCCCAATTCTTGCGACCGAAGACGAATCGATAAAATTGGATATTCTTCCACACGTTCGTTTACAGCGGTGATATTCTCTTCCGCGGCGATATAGTCGTCCATCTGAGCAAGTTATCTGTCGAAATGTCAATGGATCTCATACCACTTACTCTCTAAATGATGGAATAACACCAACACACTGGGGTGCTAAACGTGACGACTTTACGTCATTTTGACGACTTTACGTCATTTTGACGATTTTTTATAGCGAATTTCACAAAATTACGTTTGACGATTTTTGTTAGTATCCTTCCTTATACTTTGACGATTTTTTTACTTCGCTACTTTTTGCTCAACATAACCTCTACGTATGGGCCAATATCGATGATATTGATACCGCTAAAGAAATATTTAAAAATTTTAAAGACATTAACGAGCTTTACTTTTGACTGGTGTTTTTGTGGAAATTGTTAAAATTTTAGTATTTTAAATTTTTAATCGCACTATTTCCCACAATTAATATTTTACTTTACTTTTATTAAAAACGAATTGATATTGATTATTGAGGGGTATAGCTTGTTCCTATGCGCATCATCAGGGATGCACATCATCAGGGAACTTTACCCAAATATTTCTTAAAACAACTGGAGATATTATATTAAACTTTCATTAAAGCAAATGAAAAGTTTAAACAATATCAAAGTTGTAAAAAGAACTCAATAATCAACCAATTTGTTTTTGTTTTCTTACTTTACCATTTCAATTTGTTTTTAATAAAACTGTTAATATTTTACTACATACGAGGATGGATTGATATTGAAGCTACCTAAGTAGGAAAAAACGTTTTTTTTTAAAGAACCATTTATTTCTCAACATAGTCTCCTTTTAGCTCAATACACTTAATGAGACGATATTCCAACTTTTTTATACCATCTGAATAATACGATTTTGGGAACCCCTCAAAATACGCTTTAGTTTCGGTAATCACTTCTTCGTCTGAGATGAGTCTTTTTTTGTGAGCCATTTTTTTCAATTTTGGAAACAGGAAAAAGTCACTAGGAAAAAGATTTGTTGTATAAAACAAAAGATTTTTGAATGACGATTTTTTGATGACTTTTATTGAAATACTGACGATTTTGACGATTTTATTTACAAAATTTTACGATTTTTCTGAAAATTTTACTGGCAGCCGCGCCGAAGTAGGCTTGTTAGGCTGATGACTTGCTCAGATGGATGATTATAAGTTCCCGCTCGTTCCTACAAGGAGCATAAAGGCTCAATAAAATGTTTGAACGTCTCTCTATTTTGTGCTAACGCCTTCACTTCTCTCCAAATCTTGCAACTGCTATTTACTTCTGCCTCAATCTGTCTTCTCCATGTATGAGCTGGGCGTCCCCTTCTGCTGTTCCCTTGTGTCAGTTCCAGTCAATGTCAGTTCTATTGAATTGTTTGTCTGCTTTCTAACGGTGTGGCCGAGCCAACACCATTTTCGTCTCCTCATTTCAATCGATAGGATTTGTTGACTTATTCTTTCCCAGAGCGTATTTTTAGATATGGTTCTCGACCAGAATATACGCGGGATCTTGCGAAGACTGCGGCTCACCAATACTAGCATTTTTTCGTATATCACGAGTGGCAGCGATTGTGGGCACCATAAAAATCACAAAGTCGTCGTCTATAAGTGGCATGAATAATGAAGGATTTTCAAAGCAAATCAGGATAATTTAGTAGTGTTGTTCAAGCGAGAATCTATTCATGATAATCTGCCAGAGTATAGTGATCATAAATGTCAAAAAGTGAGCGCGATATGACTGTTAACCCTTTCGTAAGTTCTATTGGCGTTAAAGAAAAACACCCTTTACAAGTAAAGAATAAAAATAAAAAGAAAAGAAAATCTTTTCACACCTCTCACGAACTCTCGTGAGCACGCAGACTCACGTTTAACAACCCTGCTATAGAGAATATACTAATCCCTCCTTTCTCAAGACTTTTTTCATTACAACGAGTTAACTAAAATATTTGCTTTTCATCTTAAATTTCCATGGAAATAGTGTAGTTTACATAGTTACAGTTAAATTCATTTACATTCACAAAAGGAAATTCAAGGAGACGTCATGTCTATCATGAAGTAGTAATCACACATGCTGTGTAAGAAACAAATAATAATAATAAATCAGTTGCAAAAAACAAATAACGATAACAAAATTCAACCTTAATGATGATTTGTAAATAAAATTGTCGCAATTGGCACAATTGACAACAAAATAATGAAAGTTTCATAAAGTTACTTAAATGCTGTCGCTGTTAAGAATGTTGTGCATTAAAATTTTCTTTGAATAAAAACTCATTTCTAATAAATAAAAAATTAAATACAAGTATTCGCATATTGAGCGATTTTAATTTAGAATTTTGTTTATTTTTTTTTTGTCAGATTTAAGGTAAACAACGTTATGTTTAATATTAATAACACTTGCCGCAGCACAAACAGCATTAGATCATTTGATTTTGGACTTGAGTTGAGTTTACTTTATGCTGTTTTTTTTCAAGCAACTTCTACTTCTACTTGTTTTCAATTTATGTTTGTTTTCACAATTATTAAATTTTTTGGCGAATGAACGTATCCAATAGATTAGTTTTGTGGAAAAATAAGATCAAGTTCACTAATTGTATGTTAAACTCCTTGACCACTTCTTAAACATATAAATAACCCACAGAGTGTGTGTACGAGTAACTAACTGTGCGAGTGCATGTTAAATATTTTATTGGAAAAAAATTTATTTTTTTTATTAGAAATTAGAATGAATGAATGTTTAATTTAAATAAGTTGTAGAATTTATTTTGTACATATAATGAGATGTAATCGATTTTCTCTAATAAATTGTGCGTTCAATTAATTATAAGTCTGTTGCAAATGTAAAACAAATTTATTTGCAAGCATTTATAATGGAGAACAATAAGTGGTATGGTCAGACTGAGCAAATATTTTTTGAAGTAATCGTAACCACTATTTTGGTCAAATGTTTATACATTTTAACATGATACATACAAGATAAAATGAAATGTACTTATGTAATATTGATGGTTTAATGCCTTTTATTTGTAGAAGACAGTCTATTACTTGACAATTATCTGTGTAAAATTGAAGAAAATATACAATCACCCTTATTTCAGTTTTCAACAGCGACGCCACGTGAGTACAATACCAGAAAATTGAAGCTTATCTACTCGCTCTCGAGCACAATCTTGTACTACTGACAGTCTATTTCTGTTCTCTAACGACTAGAAAATAACATGACCCTGTCAATAGCAGTCAGTTGTTTTCGACAACGGATAGACAAGCCCTAATTTTTTGATATTGCATTGACGTGATGTCGATGTTGACAACTGGAATAAGAGTAAATATTTATTGCCTTTCAAAAAAATTCCCACAAAGTATACTTTTGAAAAGTACATTTTAAATATAATATAGTTTAAGACGGCTTTTCCACAGTCAAAGTTTACTTTGCAAAGTTAATTCAGCTAAAAGAAAGACAGAGAAACGAATATTTTCTTATTTTGTCTTTTTAACAGCTGCATTAAAACTTTGCAAAGTAAACTTTGACTGTGGAAAAGCTGTCTAACAAATTTACCTCCCAAAAAAAATACTTTCATATAAAGTACCTTCAGAAAGTACCTATTAAAAAATATCTTTTAAACAACACTTTGCATAATAAGACGGCTTTTCCACAGTTAAAGTTTACTTTGCAAAGTTTTAATTCAGCTAAAAGAAAAACAGAGAAACTAATATTTTCTTATTCTGTCTTTCTAACAGCTTCATTAAAACTTTGCAAAGTATACTTTGAGTGTGAAAAAGCCATCTAAGTGCCTTTAAAAATTCCCTTTTTAAAAAGGTACTTTTAATAAAAGCTACTTTTAAAAAACTTACCTTCAAAAAAAACCTTTTAAAAAAAGCAAGTTAAAAAATTAACCTTTTACGGCCGTTAACAATAAAAATAATAACTTGAAGTTAACACTAAACTCGAAATTTGAACTTTATTTAGTAAAAATTCATTAACACAAAGCGCTGTTCAGTTTTAACTTTAAAAGCCGAGGCACATAGAATCCGTCGTACGTTATACGAGTACATGGATTTTTTCAACTGTCATTAAAGTATCGGCGGAGGAGTTTGGCACAATGAGTACTTTGTTGACGGACATTAAATCAGCTTCAGTTGATCAAAGTACACATTTTCAATCGAATTAGAGGATATTCTGTTTTTTTTTAATTTTAATTTTTATTTAATTTAATTTTGTCACCACACAACACAAAAAGATTAATAAAAAAAATAAAAACGTACGTTAAAAGTTGCCCAATTTTAGTACTTTGTGTTGAAGGAGACGTACCGAATGTGACAATGCTGATAAGAAAACCTGTATTTCAACGTAGTTGTCAGTTGAAAAAAGCAACGTGTAACGTACGCCGGATTCTATGTGCCTCAGCCTTAATTCACAATTAACTGGGGGCAAATTACGGCATTCGATAGCGAACGAAATTTCCATATAAATTCCAAAAATTTTGTATGGGATTTCGTTCGATATCGAATGCCGTAATTTGCCCCCTGAAATATTTTTTGAGTTTGATTTCTTAACTGGAAAAAAAATTATGACATTAAAAAATAAATTACTTTTTGTTTATTTTAAAAATATTTTTCACAAATTGTTAAGAAAAATAAGTGATTGAAGCTTTTTCATCTCCAAAAGTAAAATTTTTGTGCAGAAATCGTATTAAAATGGGGTTGGTAGATGGTGCTATTTACATCTTTTTGCATTTCAGAAAAATAAATTGTTGATGTGATTCACAATAGTATATAAAAGCAAATTGACAAATTTTTTTATTGTTAACGAAAATGTTTAACTATCAGTTTAAAATTAAAGTAAAACTTACAAGTAAAAAAACTAGCATAACTGAACATTGTGTTAATGGGGGTTAAAAATATATCATTTACCCAAACAAGGTACATTTTAATTCACACTTCAAATAAATTACGTTTCAAAAAAGTTCCTTTTAAAAAATAATTAAAAAAGCATTTTAAAAAACTATTTAAGAAAAAGTTGTTTAAAAAAAATCTCTTTTCAAAAGTACCTTTTTTGAAGTGTATCAATAACATTAAGTAAAGTATTTTGAAAAGTATTACCTTTCCAAGAAATTAGTTTAATAAAATGAACATACGCACATACGAGTAGATAGTTTTAATAGAATAACTTTTTTGAACTTATTGCCCATTCAGATTCATTGCCATTTGGTGGCCCCTGCGTCAACTCTCGAAAAGTCGAGCCCGTTTCATGATACTTTGCATTTGGATTATTGCCTTTGGAACTACTATACCCTGGGCTTTGTATTTTGATTTAGTGCCCGCGGCCGAAGCTTTCCCTTCCGCTCCAGATATGTACTTGTGTCAGGAAGTTTGGCCACCAGGAACGAGTGGAAATCTATATTTTCTGTTGGCTCATTTGTTAGCCTGCTATGTGCTGCCCATGGTGTTGATAACCTTGTGTTATGTTTTAATATGGATTAAAGTGTCAACGCGCTCTATACCTGGTGATACCAAAGATGCACAAATGGACCGTATGCAACAGAAGTCCAAAGTGAAGGTTATCAAAATGTTAGTAGCTGTGGTCATTTTGTTCGTTCTATCTTGGCTGCCATTGTATGTAATATTTGCACGAATTAAATTTGGTAAGTAGAACAAACATTGCATATAGAATTGTATTTATATTTTTATGTGTGTGAATATGTATGTACACATGTATGTACATATGTATATAAAAAGCTTATCGATTGAACTGGCAAATGTTCATTCAGTCAGTCGTACGTATGTACGTGCTGCATACATATTTATTTGTTCTTCGAAATTCTTTTCTTTTTTTTGGTTGTAAAATTGGTTGTTTTCCTGGTTGAAGGTTGTTTAAACAAACTATGTGTTTGTATTTTTGTCTATTGAAGGAAAAAAACTATTAAGGACTTACAGACAGACTAACACTAGTTTACCTTGCATATCTCTTGAACATACTTTCATTATGAATGCAATATAAAGCCTCCCAAATAAAACTCCCACACTCTTTTGCTCCGTCTCTTTCTATTACCTTCAAATAGTTTTACACTCAGAAATTTTCTGTCAGCTTTAGGAAGAAATGTGACATACATTTTTGCTTAACCTTTAAACTTTTAATAGCATTGATTTAAGAGTATGAATTGGTTTACCACGGCTGGGAAGCAGGGCTCCAGGTAATAGGGCCCCAAGCTGTAAAGTACTCGTATGTATGCGGCTGCGTTAAATAAAGATTTTCTGCCTGGTCGGCTCACATTGCTTTGTCCCATAAGCAAAATTTCAAAAATATTCTGAGAATATTGGTAAACTATACATTAGGGGTATTACTTATTCGCATTTTTTGCAAATATCAAAATGGCCCTAGCATAGTCAAATAGTCAATTGAAAACTATTTAAAAAAATATATTAATTTTTCGCGGTTTTCAAAAAAGGTCACCCACAAAACGCGGTAAAGTTAGAAAAAAAAATTTTTTATTTTTATTTGTACTTATACATTTAGCCAAAAACTCACAGTTTATTTTTATGAAATTATTCATGTCCTTTAATAATTAAGAAACTTTTTAACTTTTTTTCCATTTATTAATAAAATATTAAAAATTTTTATATTAAATTTTTTCTTTAGGAATTGTAGAAAATCGCTTTTTTATTTTCAAACGAACAAAAAAATTGTTTTCCTAAATAACACAATATTCGCTATCGCGTAGTGTTAAGGCCAAAATTTGGTTATACCCCTACTATACATATTTGTGTAGCTAACTTAATACCTTGAATAAATAATAATAGAGGGCGCAAAAAATAAAAAAAATAATGCAAAGCAATTATTAAGCTAAAATTCTATAGACTATACAATATTATTGAGTACAATAAATTGCTATTATTATTGTCGTTTTGTGGAAGGAGCCCCAAAAATAAGAACTTCTGCATGATTCGTTTTGTCAAGTTGGATTTTTTTGTTCAAAGTGGATATTTATCTCGGTTATATCTCGGTATACCGTACGTATATTTGTTATTTTCCATATTTAAATATTCAATGTTCTTCTGGTTTTAAAATGTAAATTAAATTATTATGCAGTCAACTTGACAAAACGAATGATGCAGAAGTTCTTATTTTTGGGGCTACTATCACGTGCGATTCTCATAATTGAGTTCCGAATTAATGAGCTGAATAATGTTGAACCGGGTTATAATAATGTTTATTATAAGTGCGTTCGAGTACCCAAAAGTTTTTACAAATTTTTACTAAACTTTACTGCATTTTATTAAATTGGGTTCGTTTACCCAAAATACAGTAAATGAGAACAGAAATTGAGAGCGTAAAGTGACAGTTCATGGCTGAGTATTGACAAATTTTTACTGCAGAAATTTCTTGTAGTAAAATTTAGTAAAACAAAAAAACCTATGATGCAAGCAAATGTAAGAAAACAAAAAGTATACAATTTGTGTAAAACTTATTTAAAAAAAGAAAAATTAAAATAAAAAATGAAAAGTTAATTATGTTTAAACTATTTTTTCGTTAAATATGTCCATATATGTCTATGATTTGTTTATTTTTTGGCCAAGTTATTTTTAATATTTTTGTTAATTTCCAAAAAGCTAATTGGGCCTATTATTTTCATGTAAATAAAAAACTTTTATTTTTTTAATTTTTTTTACATCTTTCTCCCAACGTTTCGTCAATTTTTTTGACATCTTCAGGGATTTTTTGTAATTATTTAGTAATTTATCACATTAAATTCTATTTAAATGATTGTACAGCTTACAAAAAACATTTAACATAAAATTAAATTAAACACACAACGTAAAACAATATCACAGTGGTTTCATTTGTTTTATTTAATCACAACTTTGTAACTGGAACTAATATTATTATACATGGCTTTTAAAAGGAAATAAATGTTGTAGAGACAAATAATCACATACTTTTGAGTAAAGTTAATCATACACAAATTAGCAAAATCAAATGAAATAAAAACAAACATATGGAAAAGATATCAGAAAATAATTTATTTATATTAAATATTGTTATAATAAATATTCCATCGATTACCAACAAGAAAAAGAGTTGAGTAGTCAAAAGTATTAATATATTGCAATACTACATTTATTTGCAATCAGCTGCTTGCTTAATCTTAATAATTTTCACAATTTTTCCGTTCGCGTGCTTTTTTGGGCGACAGCATTTTTTGAGAGTAAATTTTTTAGTTTACTTAGTAAACACTCGTTAACTGCATTTTTGGTGTTAAAAATTTGAAGTCCATGGGTGCGAAGCCGTACGATTAGGCAACTAGCTTCATCATAAGAGTCTAACTTTTTGCCCTTTAACCTTTCACGAGAAGAAGAAAATGTAGATTATTGCCTATACAAACAGCATCAATATTATTTTATTATAATTCAATATCATCGTTAACTCCTTGTGCAATAGTGAGTGACCTTCAGCAAAGCATCACAAAAAATAAAATTTATTTATATTCTTACAATTTTATTAATAACATTTTTGGAGTGTAACACCAACAAACTAAAATGTACTATATTTATATGTGTATTATATTTATATTGTATTTTATTTTTCTATTTTCAATGCCAATCGCACAAATTCTTGATAAACATTTACACATACCGACCGACCTACACAAAATAAAAAAAATTATAAACACACACATACATGCGTACATATGTACATTTTAGGTGGAGAGATATCCATTGAGGAGAGTGAAATCTTGAACAAGGTCACACCATTTGCTCAGTGGCTGGGCTCGTCCAATTCATGCATCAATCCCATATTGTATGCATTCTTCAATAAAAAATACAGACGAGGTTTTGCCGCTATAATCAAATCACGCTCCTGTTGCGGCCGTTTGAGGTAAGTTTGAGTCTGTGTGCATGAGTGTGTGTACGTGCATGTGTTCTTTCGAATGATGCATACTTATAATAGATGTTTGTGTTTGTGTGTGTGTGTGTGTATTCATGTGAAAGTGCAAGAGTGCAAGTTGTGTTCAAGTTCATTCCAAAACAGTTACAAGGTTATTTTTGGAGTGGTTTTTTTAATTTAAATCTTTTTGTTTTATATGTTTTGTTGACAGGTACTACGACAATGTTGCCATTGCCTCGTCCACAACCAGCACCAGCCGTCGGAAATCATCTCATTACCAAAATGGCTCCCGCAAAAGTCCCAGCAGTCCCGGTATACGTAAAACGAATGCTGTATCTTATATTTATGAGCACAATTCGTTGCGGCGTCATAACTTAATGTGCAAACAGGACAGTAATTTATCTCAACAGATGCTTTTGAAACAGGACTCGCATGGTTCGCGCCAATATCTGATCAAACAGGAGAGTGCCTCCAGTGATGGTTCGCGTCGTTTGTTGTGTCAGCAGGATAGTAATGGCTCGAAGGTGTCTCTGTCAAAACAGGATTCTGTTGTTTCCTACTATCTGGAAAACAAACGTGCTGGTCAAAATCATCAAGACTCGTTTTCAGCACAGGATTCCATATCCGTAGATTCGCGGCGCAATACTATAACCCGCTGCAATGAGAATAGTTCACCAGTGGTTGGTGGTCCTTCATTGTTGGAACATAAGAGGCAGAAACTTGTCAAACAGGATTCCATTATATCGTTTGTTGACCAAAGGCCAGGTGAGTGCAAGTAGCATGAATTAAAATAGATTATTTAAGCAGTTTTTCTTTTAAATCTGTTCAAAAAAAATTTTTTTTGCGTGATTGTGAAAATAATTTTACTTAACCAGAAATCTGTAAATATTTTGGGGTAAAAGCTTCCTTTTGAAGCTTTTGAAAGGTTTTGTAGTAAAAATTTCGAGAAAAAAACTGTTCTCTTTTAGAATCCTGATGCAAAATATCATAAATTTATGTGAAAAAGATTGCTAAAAAAAACAACAATTTTGTTGCATTTGCGAAACAACACAACCTACTAAATAATATTCGCTAAAATAGATTATCAACGAAATTGAACGAAATATCGGGTTTTATGAATAAAAAAATACAGATATAAATAATAATTCTTATATATTTTTTCGACCTTCTGTTTTTTCAATGAATCTAATTTATCACGAGCTACAGGTCAATTTTTTAAACGTAAACAAAGTTTTATTAAAAACCGATATTTTGCCACTTCTTTGTGTGCCTTTTTCAGGGAAATAAAAAATTGTGTAAATAAACATTAAAATATCAAAATATTAACAACTTAATAAATACGTATATACAGAAACATAAAATACAAATTACTAATGTTCCAATAGGAAATAGAATTAATTTTAAAGCAGATACAGCTAGTGTTGCTCATGCATATAGATATTTATTATATAAGAACGGAAACGGAAATTGAATATTTGGTTATTATAATATTTTATGTTTTTGTATATACGTATTTATTAAGTTATTAATCTTCGAATCGAACATAAAATGTCGAACTTGGTTTAAAAAATGCTGGGTTTGATTTGTAACATACGGAATTTGTTTTGGAAAATTCAAAACCTCTTTTTTAAAAACCTGAACTTGATTTGGAAAAGGCCAAATTTTAAGTTAAAAGCTTATAATTAGAGTTGGTTTTGTTGGTTTATCTAATTTCTTAATTTGTTCTTATTGACATTGATTAGAGAAACAATTCTTTCGACGTTAGCTGTTGCTACTGAAAACTGTATAAACCCAAAATGTTGAAGTGGACCAATTCTCACCATTCGCTATTAATTTGTTGAATATTATTCGAATAGATGACGTATGGAAAGAATTTCGTTAATTGGGAAATACTTTTATTATTGCTTTTCATAATATTAGTAGGTGCCAGGAACTCAGCACATTTTGAAAATTCGCTATCAAATACAAACTTTTTTAATAAACTGTTACATAACTCAACATAAAACTTTAGGCAATTATTTCAAAATTACATTTCATCTTCATCTGATAATTTATGAGTAGAACTAAGTGCTATAGTTATTTGAGATCTCAAGTATACATATGTATATCCTTAATATCTTTAAATTTGGTTAAACTTTTCAAAACAGATATATTCATCTTTTACAATGTATTCAAATATTTTAAAATACAGACGACGAATTTCATTATAAAGTAAATGAAACGTCGTTGGAAGTAAACAGTGTTGCAGCGGTTAACTTCTTTTCACAATTTTAATGAAGTAAAGAAAAAAATATGTATTTTAGTTAACAGCAGTCTCAAGTAATAGAGTAAAAGTACAAAATATCATATATTAAAAAATCTTTTTTTTTTTGCTAAAAAATCTTTTAATCTTTTTGGCACCTCAAAAAACTTCAAAAATAAGATAAATCTTCGCATATGGTAACACTGTATGGGGCTCTCACTCGCTTATGTTATTGCATCCTCGTAAGCGAGAGAAGATGCAGGTCATATAAAAAAAGAAAAATAGATGGATGGCTTCAATTAACAACATCTACGGCTGCGCTTCAGCGAAGCACATTTAGAAGACATGTCATTTTTTTACTGCCTTCCGGTACCAAATTTATTTTTGCTGAGGTAGTTCAGTATTGCAGCGTCTCAGCTGTCAAGCAGGCGTATTAAATCTGTTTAAACTGTGTAGCAATTTTTTTTAATTAATTATTTTACTTCTGCGACGATTCTGCTACATTACCAACGAAGGAGGTTGCTGTGATGACCAGTATTAATTGACCAATGCTATGCCTTCGTCACTTAAACAGCTCAACAATAACTAATGTTAATCAGGAAAATGCAGGATGTTAAGACTTGCCTGAAACTGCGTTCGAACGCTAACTACTTCAGTCAACATCACAGACGATTTCTTTTAGAAATTGGTTTGAATTTTAAAAGCTTTTATTTAGTTTCATTTTTGCTTGTCTTTGGGCTTGTAATCAAATCTTGCAACAGTTTTTTCTACTTATGAATCTTTGTATATCGTTAGCTAAAATCCAAAACCACGTAACTAACAAAAAATGAGAAATCGGTTTTTTGATCGATTACAATACATATCATCAACATCCATGCTCCACCAATTTTTACTCTCATATAATAAAAATTAGACATCTTGTAAGCGAAAAAAAAGCAGGTAACTACATACTTGTTTCTGGGAAATATTCACCTAGTTTCTTATCCTAAAAAAAACCACGTTAGTTACGTGGTTTTGGATTTCAGCTGACGATATGCAGTAAGTTTGAGTGACAATACATCAATATGATTAGAAAAATGGGCAGTGCGATGCCTCTATACAAAGAAATAATTCTTACAATCGCCCGTTAGTTCTCCTTTTTAAAAGATATTCTAGGAAAAAATTTTTTCATAATATAAAATTATTCTTTGTGAACAAAAAGGAGAAAAAGAACACGAGAAAATTTACACAAACTTAAATAACTTTGATTTTAATATAAAAATATTTTCAGAACCTCGACGCCATCAATTAGTCAAGCAAGACTCTGTTATTTCATTTGCCGATCAACGTCGCGGTTTATTAAATAAACAAGATTCCATTGTGGGATGCTCCAGCCGGTCTGGAGATGGCACAGTTGGTCATCATGTATCGATCTTAAAGAAAACCGATTCACAATTAAGTAGCGGTAGTTTTTCATCACCACGTCGTAATATAGAAATTTACGAAT
Source organism: Gymnocheta viridis (assembly GCA_956483585.1). Classification (NCBI taxonomy): domain Eukaryota; kingdom Metazoa; phylum Arthropoda; class Insecta; order Diptera; family Tachinidae; genus Gymnocheta; species Gymnocheta viridis. The sequence goes on from OY101440.1 coordinate 140,551,979, forward strand.
AAATAATTAAATTAGTTTTTCAACTTTCAAATCATTTGCATAAAAATACAAAGAGAAAAAATATATAAAAATTAGATGAATTGAATTGGACAAACAAGCAAATACTCGAAAACAATAGCACATAGTTATGAGCACACATATCCTTAAAAACGTCAGGCAAAGAAAAAAAAGAAACAAATTAAACTTAAATTTTATAAGAAGAAGAAATGATCAAAAGAACGAAATGAGGAAAAGAAACAAAACAATCAAATTGTAAGTTCTATTTTTTTCGAAATTTTAACTAAAACAAACCATTACATTGTCTCTACTCTTTTGAAATACAGTGATATTTTAGTTTAAATTTGTTTTATTTTTGTTATTATTGTATTGTACTACTTTCGAAAACATTAAATTATATGGAAAAAATAATATATAAAAAGAAAATAAATAAATAAATAAATAAACATACTCGTACATATAAGAATAAAATACATATTAACTGTTAACTGTTTGCTAGAATTTTATTATTTATTTTATACCGAAAAAATAAATAAATTTAAGAAGACATTTCAAAATGTTTAAGAAATAGAAACACTTACAAAAGAAAACAAAAAAGCTTTTTATATATAACGAAAGTGTGTGTGTTACATTAAATAGAATACAATTTGCAAGGTTTTTGAAGGCTCCAGGATAGACCAAAAACAAAACGCAAAAACACACAAACCTACAAATATAACAAAACATTTTTAACAAACTTACTGTAAGAAAAGGAAATTTTGCAATGGTTTTGTAATTAATATATAGAGTAAAGGGGTCCATGAAGCCACTTACTGTCCAGTGTATTTCAATAAGTTGGGAAGCGTGTGACTGTTTAAACAATGAAAAAAAATGAGTTTTAACACCGTTTCTATTTAAAGTTAAATAAAAAAATACGCATAGATTTAAAATAAATAAAGTACCTTTACTAATGACAAAACAACAACAAACAAACAAATAAAAGTAATAAAATTATAAATAATAACTAAACACATTTTTGTATTGTAACATTTCTAACAATTTATATACCATACAATTTGTATTGAAATTTTTTTTAAATATAAAAGCAATAATTCTACTTATATATGAATATTATTATATTTAAAAAAAGAAATAATTTATAAAAAAAATCAAATATATTTAAAAGAAAAAAAATAGAAAGAAAGACAAACAAAGAAACAAAAACCAAAGAATCTAAATTTTATAAAGAAAAACAAAATAGCCTAAGCTTTAATCCCTCTCACAACAAAAAAGTAAACTTTTGCCCCAGTTGACAATTATCTTAAAGTTTTATTTCTTATTCCCAAAATGGTCGTCATTTCCGTTTTTTTATGTATCCGCTAAGTTTGGCAAAGCATGACCGGTGTTGCCAAGAACTTTTTAAATAATATATGAGCTTCCAACAGCAAAGCCATAAAGAAATAAAAGCATAAACACATAAATATGTACATGAATACGAAGGCCAAATCGAAAGTGTTTGAGAAAATATATTTACAAAATATTTATTTTATAAAAAAAAGGATTTGCGTTTATTTTTGGAAACAATTTTATTTGTTAAGGCCCAACCTTTAGTCCCGGTTCAGACTATGAAAGTCTGCTTTCTGAAATATTCTATAAGTCTCTTTTGAACACATTGAAATTTTTTGTAATGAAATTCAAGATTTTTGCATGTTTATCTTCACATTTTTTTTGTACACAAATTTTTGCTCGCACCACCATGAAAGAAAAGTAAAAGAAAATCAAAAATAAAGCTGCAGCCATTTTCAGTTCGACAGTTGCGAATAACAAAACAAAAGAGAATTTCAAAGTACATGAAAGAGTGTACCCCTTCCCAATCTTTTCCCCCGTACATCTACAAACTAACACTTTCAGAAAGAAAAATTTTATAGTGTGAACCATGACTTAGTTAACTAATGATGGCCGTTTAACCAATGATAGTTAACTAATTACTGAGAATATGGGCCTAATTATTTTTAAATATTAATTAAGTTTTATACATAACAAATCGCAGCACTGTGTTTCCGTACCTGAATTGACTTGAATAATCATGGCAGATCAAGCAGAACAGCTGACGAATCTGTCGACATGCCAAATACGTGAAATTTTATTGACTTTGATGAAATACCCATAGCATCCTGTCTTATTTGAAACTATCAAACACAGTTTTTATCAGTTGATACGTAACATAACGGTACGAATAGACTAATTCTACCATATAACAGTCGCGGATCCAGTAACAATGTACCATTGTACTTTTGAAGTTAAAACGTTACCAAAAAAGTACAATTGTGACAATTTTGCCAACACTGTTGTATCATATATAGTATAATAGGCTTCCGTGCCATTTTCAATATCCATTAAAAAGTTAAATGCAAACTTTCACAACTGAAATAAATTTATGTGTGCCTAATTGCAAACATGCATATGATCATACGAACTCATAAACGTCCTAAGTTACATTGAAAAAAATTTACAGTACAAGCAAAAAACTCTCTAATATGAAAAGTTATCCAACATTTTTCCAAATGTTTTTCAGTTTAAGATTATTTCTTATCAAGTAATTAGTAAAATTTTAATACGAGTATGTAAAATTTTCCAGGGACATGTATTTATTTTCATATGGGGCATCGTAACCAATCAAGAAGTCGATTTTGAGTTTTTTGTAGCTTAAGGTTTTTTTTTTAACCATATGACGATATTATTTATTATTTTGAAAATATAAGCAACTGCAAGTGTTTTATTTTTTCCTATGATTCTACAACATTTTTAATCTAGTTGCGGAACTATTAATATTTTTTTGCTTTGGAAGTTGTTTTATAAGAATTGATTCCAAAACCAAAATATGACTATAATAATACTTTATTCTCTGTTACATTTACATAAAAAATTAATGTTTGTAAGTAATTAGTTGAACTTTATATATATTGTATATAAGTATATTGAAACGAATAGCTCAAGTTCAAATCCGAGTTTACCTATTTATTTAAAAAAAAAAAAAATTATTTCATTTTTTATTAGAAAGTTTTTTGGATGAATTCATTATTTTTTATTTAAGAGAGTACTATATATAGAACAATTTTTATTATTCATCAGATTAGCAGAACGGATCAGTACTGATTTCGAGGTCGCTACACCATCTCATCAGCGTTCTTTGTTCAATTTTATAACTTTTGACGGTGGATACTAGTGATTAGGGATATCAACTATTTAACCGTATAATTTAACGAATTAGAATACGAAAAGTGCAAACTTATTCATTTTTACACGTTAAATCAATTTCGGTTATTACGAAATCCCATCTCTGATGAATAACTGCTCCCATATATTCCAGTCTCTCTCGTTTATTCAGTGCCATTGAAAATTAGAAAAAATAAATGGGTAAACTCGGATTTGAACTTGAGCCAAACTATTCGTTTCAATATACATACATACATATATACAATTTACATAAATATTCATACCAATATTTATCGAAAATGATATGTAGTTATTTATGTCTTTCGTCTTTAGTTTTAATGAAAGTCTCCCCAAATGAAATGGCATGCATACATATAATTCAAAGTTTATTTTTTATACTAAATTACAATAAAATATATATATTAATTGAAAAATATAGAACTATTAAATATTATTATTAAATTAAAGAAAAAAAAAACGAAAAAAAGATGTAGTCATTCATCTTCAGGCAAACATTGTATTCAAAAACTAAGCTAAACTTTTTGAGCACAGTGTAGGCATGAGTAATTTGTATACCTATTACTTATAACAATAATAATACCTACATAATTAATCAAAAAAACTAGCAGAGTAAGCATACATACATACATACATATTAAATTTAAAGTAAATTTAAAATTTAAAACAAAGCACAAAATATCATTAAAGAAAACCATACGACAATGTAGTTTTATAATTATTTTTAAAATAAAAATATTTCTATATAAAAATTTAAAAGAAAAAATATTTATTTTGTTTACCTCATAGCAAGGGCAAATATTATTAAACTAATAATTTAAAAAAAATATGTTAATTTCATATAAAAGAGAAAATACAAAAGGGAAATGAAATCCTTAACAAAGTTCTAAATAAACTCCGCGAGTTAATATTAAATGAGCTTAAAGCTCTTTTAACATAAAAGCTTAAACACATGCACAAAATGTGAAAAACTACAATGAAATGAAGCCCTCTTCAAATAACAACAACAAAAAATATGTCAAACATAAAGTTATAAAAAAAACAACAACAGATTATATATAATTTTTAGTTAATGTACATTTAATAAAGAATCTGTAATATTAAAAATAAATTACTATAATAAAGCAAAAGCGAGTAAATCGAAGGATTTTAAGTTAAGCGAGATTTTAAAAACGTAATAAAACTTCTAATTGCTGTAATTACACATTGCGATCAAATAAAATATTTAAAAAAATATTTTATGATTATTTAGGGATTATTTGACAAGTTTCTATACAAAATTTCTATACAAAGTTTGTCAAATAAGCCTTTAAAAATCATCAATTTTTTATAATATAATAAGCAGTAAGCAAACAAAACAAAATTACAAGAATTAAAATTAACAAAAAAAAAAACATTTTGTGGAACTCCTTTTAAGAAATTGCTCGACATGAAATCACTCGATTTACAGAAGAGCTCTGCTACTTAAGGCCGCCTCAGAAGAATGCATGTAAAAATGTTGCAAAGAATTTCATAGTTCCAATTAAAAAAATATATGTATATATTTTTTTATTAATTTACAAAAGTGTCCATAGTCTGTTATGAAAAGGTTCGAATCACTATAGCCCAAGGCCACACCAGTATTTTAAAATCGTGCGTTTTCCACATGTTTTGCTGTCAATATAATGATCTGAGCCGATCGTAACAGCAACAACAACATTTACAAAAGAAATATATATACATATACATACGTTTATAAAATAGTGATGTGAAATGAATTAAATTTATGTTTTAGTTTTTTATAAAAAGCATCCTTGATAAAAATTATGTATATTTAAAATATCACTGACCCCAAACTTGAGCTCCCCAAGTTTGCATAAAGCGACATACTGATGTATATATACAGTCCTCGCCACTTGAATAGGACAACCCTAAAAGTTTTCCTAAAAAGTTGCTTAAGAATAAAAGCGTGTAATTTTTTTCTTGTTTTTTTTAAGTACCGTTGTTTTTTAGTTTTTCTTTTATATATGATCGAAATTCTTGCAATTTTTCGCGCCACTTGAATAAAACAGTTTCAGTTGATACGAGTTTTTTAAGACTTCATTTGTTGTGGTTAGAAATTTTTTGTTTCTTTATACAATTTAAGATTTTTAAAGTAAGAAAAATTAAAAATGGGTAGAGGAAAGTGTCTGACCGAAGCGGAAAAAATAAAAATACATACTTTTAATGATTAAAATCGCCAAAGAAATTGGTAAAAGTCGCCATGTCGTGTCTAATTTTATAAAAAATAATGAAAACTAAAGAAAAAAATATGAATGGCCATACAAAAAGCGTGCTTTCACCTGCTGATAAGCGAGCAATTCTTAGATTAGCCTCTAATTCCCACGATACTGTATCCCAAATAAGAGCTAAATCGGGTGTTTCCGCCAGTGTGAAAACTGTACAGCGTGTTATTTCCAAAGCTAGACATTTGAAGCGACTAAAATTAAAGAAAAAATCACCACTAACAGGGTCCGCAAGGAAATACGTCATATGACATGGAGTAATGAGTGGCACCGTGTCGTTTTTTTTACGAAAAAAATTTTAACCTGGAGGGTCCAGATGGATTTAGTTATTATTTTCACGACTTGCGGAAAGAAGAACATAATTTGAATCACCTACATAGTCGGGAAGGGGCTGTTATGGTCAGGTGCAGTATCTCTTATTATGGTACCTGTGAGTTGCAATTTTTGAGCACTAAAATGATTGCTAATTGCTACAAGGGTGTGCTCCAGCGGTCTTTTCCATTCTTCAGCGTTCTTTTTGGAAACCTGCAGTGGACGTTTCAACATGACAACGCTCCTATTCACACCGCCAGAGCAGTGAAGTCATGGATTTGCGACCAGAATGTATGAACGTTTGACTGGCCACAATACTCTCTAGACCTGATAATTATAGAAAATGTTTGGAGTTTGGCTCGCTCGAAAGGTTTACGCTTCCGGTAAGCAGTACGAAACCAAGCTGGAACTTATTGAAGCGATCAAAGCTGATTGGTCTTCAATTTCCCTCGATTATTTGAAATCGTTATACGACTCCATTCCAAATCGTATTTACGAAGTAATACTTAAAAAAGGTGGCTCAACACATTATTAGTATAGCATTTAGAATTTAATAAAATGTAAATAAAAATATGTAAATTTTTTCAAAATTGTGAAAAAATATTTTAAGCTATTGCTTAGCTTTTATCGCGGGCTTTGAGCGCGCCAACCGAATCAAGAAATTCCGTAACGAAAATAAAACCTAACACCCCCCACTCTGCCTGCCATGTAGCTATGCAATAGCTTTGCCGCGGCAGTCCCCGAATGCCACACGTCTTTTTTGCTAGGGGGTGTTCTATTCAAGTGGCGCAAAATCTTAAGAACTTTTTCTTCATGTTCAATAACAAAAATAATTTTTGGCTTGGTACGAGGCAAGAAAATAATTATGATTGATAAATTGTACAGGGTATCAAATGTGCTTTCAATAATTAAAAATATAAGGTGCTATATTTTTTAGTTTAGAAGTTATTAACGCATAAATTAATCGAAAAAGCAATGTCCTATTCATGTGGCGAGGAGTATATATATAGTATATATATATATATATATATATATATCGGCGGCTTAGAGGTAAAACTAACTACCTTTCATTTGGAACTATTGCGAGAAAATTAAATTTTTTGTGAATTTTATCTTAAAACCGACTTTTTAAAAGATGCACTTGGAAATATTTTATCCGTTCTATATCTGGAACTAACAAGAAACAGCACTTGATCACAAAGGAGATCAGAGATGACACGAGACTGCATGCTGCCGTAGTTATAGTTGCTGTAATTCTTTCTCTGCCACACAATAATCTTTTATTTTATGATCAATGATATTGCTTTATCTTTTCATTCATAGTCTGATTTATGCTAAAACATAGCCTCATTCTTTCATTTCTGGTCTACGCTGTGACTTGATGACGTTTTCAATGAAAACTGGACCAAATTTTATATAGGATAGAACATTTAAGGGAAAGTAAAAAAATATTTCACTTAATTACAGTCGAACTTCCATAACTTATGTCGAATTTTCTCTACCTCGAACGAATTCGATTGGCTGTAGAGTTGAGAGTGTAAATAATTTACAATTCTCCTTCCATAACTAGAACTTCCATAACTCGAACGAAGATACATATTGTATGTACAAATGAATTCTATAACTCGAAGTAATTTCCTTACTTATCAGATGGCCAGTTGCATACACCTTACTGATGTGCATTGTTTTGATTTATGTTTTTTTATATTTTATTTCACTGCAAGGCGTATTTAGCCAGGTGACAGCAGCTGACTATTCGTTGCGAATGTCAAAATACATACAAAATACTTTTACCTTTTTTTCTGTATCTGTTTTCTTCGTTTTATGGGTTAGGTTTTTGACATACGCAATGAAACTACACAAACAAAAATGCCTGTTCTTCTTGTATTGTTGTAATTGTTTTCCTAATGCTGTCACCTAGTTAAATACACCTTGATTTCACTGTAACTTATTTATTATGTATATCGTCGGTCACAGGTTGACAACTCTTAACTTGCAAAAAATCGAATCGGGTTTTTGATGACAAAAGACTGTGTTTGTCCTTCTGCATGTTAGTACGTATCATTTATATTTTTAAAAAATTTCCTTCCATACTTCTGCTACTAATTTTGGTTTTTTTATTTACTTCCAACACGGTTTAGTAACGGAATAATAACATGTTAAGAGTTGTCAACCTGTGACCGACGATATGTAGTTTTCAGTAACTGCATATTTTAAACAAAAAATTTATTTTCACCATTTAATTTACGACATGCTGCAATTGATTTTTTTTTCAACAAAAAAATTCTATAACTCGAATAATGATGATTCGAGTTATGGCTGTAGTTTTATTCCTAAACCGACGATATTATATTTAGTTTTTAGTGCAATGTGTCGTTTATTCAGAACATTATTCCAGTTAGCATTTATACTTCTCTTAACGATTTTTCTTCTATTCAAAACATACATATTTAGTAAAAAGTACCCATTATAAAAAGTACACTTTATAAAAACTACCCTTTATTGAAGGTACCCTTTATAAAAAGTGCCCTTTGTTAAAAGTACCTTTTATAAAAAGTACACTTTGCAAAAAGTATCCTTTATAAAAAGTACCCTTTGTGGAAGGTACCTTGTATATAAAAAACCTTTTATAAAAAGAACCTTTTAAAAAATGTATCTTATACAGGGTGTCCGCCGGGAAGATATACTACTTTGTTTGTTTATAATTTTTGATTAAATGAAAGAGAATGGATCTTATATTGATAAATGTTTTATTTAATGTCGGCAATTATGTATGGATTACAATATCAGATAAATGTCCGCCTCTGTTAGCCTCACAAATGCGAGCCCTTTTGAGCATATTTTTCATTACATTCTCACACATTTATTGCGGTATTTCATTAATTTTATCACGAATATTTTGTTTGAGTGGCCAATCAACATCACCATTTCTTGAAAGAACTTTTTCTAAAAAGAGGTCCCGCAGTTATTCCAGTAATCCAGGCTGCATGCGATGTGGCACCGTCTTGTTGATACCACATGTTATTCAAGCTCAAAGTATGCAGTTGTGGCGTTAAAAAGTCTTCATTCATATCGTGATCGCTCCCCATTCACAGTTACCGTTACTCCGTTTTCATTTTCAAAAAATTAAGGTCCAATGATTCCTCCTGACCAAATTGCACACCAGACTGTCACTTTTAATAGATGCAAAGGTGACTGATGAATAATTTGAGTGTTTGCCATTGCCCAGAACCATTCACTACACTATAAATAGTGCGTTTTGTTGGCATGTTGTTTCTCTCAAAAATTTCACGTAACTTTCTCATCGTCACAGTAATCGATGATTGATTTTGATAAAATGTCTTAACGATTAAAACACTTTGGTTTATCGAATATTTTTCCATAATAAATTTGCCACGTGTCTACTTCACGACTGCCAAATATGAACTGCCAAGACCAATGTTTACCAAAATGGCGGCAAAACAAAGAAGTATACCTTCCCGGCGCACACCATGTATAAAAATTACCTTTTACAGAAAATACCTAATGTAAAAAGTATATTTTGTAAGAAGTACCTTTTATAAATAAATACATAAAAAAGTACCTTTTATTAAAAAATACCTTTTAGCTATCATAAAAAGTATCTTTTATTGAAAAAAACTTTAAAAAAAGTACATTTTATAAAAAGTACTTTTTATAAAAATTACCTTTTATGTATATAAAGCAATTGTCATATAAAGTACCTTTTGTAAGAAGTACCTTTTGTAAGAAGTACCTTTTATAAATAAATACATAAAAAGTACCTCTTATTAAATAATATCTTTTGGCTATTATAAAAAGTATCTTTTATTCAAAAAAAAAACTTTACAAAAAGTACATTTAATGAAAAGTACTTTTTATAAAAATTACCTTTTATGTATATAAAACAATTATAATATAAAGTACCTTTTGTAAGAAGTACCTTTTATAAATATTTACTTTTATACAGAGTAGCTTTTATAAAAAACTACCTTTTATATAAAAGTGGCTTTTATAAAAAAGTTATAATTATAAAAAGTAACTACTATAAAAGAAAATTATACATTTTATATAAGTAGAACATTTATTTTATAAAGTATCTTTTGTAAAAAAGTACCTTTTATATAAAGTAGCTTTTATTAAAATGTGTGCTATATAAAAAGTACATCATATAATAAATACCTTCAATTAAAAAGAATCTTCTGCAAAAAGTACCTTCTGTAAAAAGTACCACTTTTTATAGAAAATTCCCAAAAACTATTAATATTATCTATTTTACTAATAGTTCGAATAAAAATTGTTATTCATTATTCGTTCAAATATTCAGAAAAAAATTTTATATTACTCAATCACAGCTAATCAGTTATATTTACTGTCGTACTTACTGCCCTTTTTTAATGTTGGTGCCAATAAATTCCTTTAATGATTTTTTACATATCAATAAAAAAATGTATCATTAAAAATATAATTTCGCAAAGATAGGCGCTGTTAAGTTTGTCTAATATACCAAATAGCTTGCAATTACAAAACTTAAGTTTAAATTTTCTAAAAAGTTTATTTTCTTAAGCACGACAGGGGTCTCCACTGGTTTTAAAGTTTTCCTGTTTCACTGGAACTGAAATTCACTTTATAAGTATACAAATAAGATTATTTAAAGATTCCTATTTTAATTGAAATTAAATATATAAATTTAAAGCACTTATATTTTTTGGAAATTAAAAAATGTTAAAAATAGCAATAAAGTCCCTGAATCGACAAACAACCTTGACTAAAATTTGGTAAACAAAAATGTGCTGAAGGGCAATATAAGAATTAATTAGCTTTTATTTAATAAATATTAATTTTACAGGCTTGAATTAAAAAATAATAATAATTTCTATAAAGAATTATACAACTTTAAGGAAATTTATTTAATTTATTATAAATTTATTTCATTTAATATAAATTTTAAAAATATTATATTGAATTAAAAATTATATTGAATTATAAATATCAGGATCTTCTGACACATTTGTAAAACATTTTTAATATAATAATTTTTTTCAAATACTTATAATTAAAAAAATGTACGAATTAAAAATATATTAAACACCAGCAAGCAATTTGTTATTCATCAGAGTTTTAGAGGCGATCTAATCTAAAAACGAGTTTAATAGAATAAAAAATTTTAATAATGTGAAAATTTGTAATAATTATTTACATACATACATATGTATATGAATATAATACGTACTTATATGCAAATTCCCGTTGAGCCACTAATTAAAAACAACAAATTATAATAAATTTTTTAAAATTTATTTTTAAAAAACTTAATCTTAATAAATAAAACTGCTTCAAAACAAATAATGCCACCAAATATAGAAAAAAAACATCGTAAATACTACAAAAGAATTCTGTATTTAGCAAAAATATGTAATACACATATTCATACATATTCATTGTTTTAATTAATATAAGAAAGTAAATTATATACAAATAAACAAAGTCACAATCACGGATGTTTTTGAAAACGATACCAATAGAACAAACAAAAAATACATACATACATCATACATACATGCAACAAAATAGATAATACAATTCAATTAAAATAACTACTCTAAACAATAAAATAATAACAAGCAAAGTCAATAGCATAAAACAAAGAATAAAAAAGATAATTAAACAGAATAATTATTGTTAAAAATAAAGAAGTAACAAAAAAATAACTACTTTTGGTGTTTTTCTTTTGCTCAGAAATTATGGAGATACAGGACAGACATATGATTGATGCAACAATGTGATATTTAACAACAATGATATGTTTTAAAAGTTTAAAACAATTAAAAAAATATATAGTAGAATAATCTATGTATATATAAATAGGCAACCTTTGTTTGTCAACCGATTTTCTGCAATATTTTGCCAAATGGTAAACATTGTTGAGCTTTAGTAACCTGACTATATATTATTCAAATCGGTTCAGTATAAAAGGATTAAAAGGCTTATAAAGTTGACACCACTACAAATGCTAAAAATACACACGCACACGCATTCACTTATGTAAGGATTGGTTCAAGTAAAAATAAAGCAAAGAGAGTATTTATATATGATTAATGAGAGTAATGAATGAAAAGGAGATCAGAAATGAAAGAGATGAGAATTAAATACGGTTGGTACATGCTAATTACGTATGGATGTGTTAGCTTCAAGAAAAACTTAACAAAATAAATGTGCCTGTTTGTATGCAATTTTATTTCCTTTATTGTTTTTTTCATGGGGAAGGGAATAAGAAATTAGGTAGTTTTTTCTCTTTAAATGAATGCAACTAAAACTGGTGGTCCAATTTCGACCACTAGGCGTACTCTAGTATTAATAAAAGAAGTCCAAATTTCAATGGCCGCAAATTTTTTGTTTACTTTGTTGCGCGAAACAACAACAAGCTAGCAAAATCTGTGCTTGTGTATGTACATATGTATGTACATATGTGTGCACAACTTAAATAGAATTTAAATCAGCAATGTTGGTCATTTAAATATTATTTAAGTTTCATTTAAGTTTGTACTGCCAAACTGAATTACGTACATAATTAAATAGAACTTAAAGATAAATAACATTTGCATGTATACAAAGTCATAAACTGGCCATAAGAATCATGTCAATAAGGCATGGCGCGTCTAAACACAGTCAAATGACTGTTTTGGTTTTTTTGATGTAGTTTTAGTTCTAATACTGCCACCTTATTAAAATATGCTAGGTTTCACGCAACGCAAATCAGCAAGGCAATAGCAATAGCACAGCTGAATATTCAGATTTGATGTTAATTGTGTAAAATTATATTTGGTTTGATAACATACTCATAATAACATGGCGGATTTCAAACTGTGAAGAATCTTATACGAATTCAGTTTTATATTGACAATTTCTAAAAGATTAATTTGTTCTGACAGTACCAACCGGCTAAATATATTTCTATATTAAAGAAATTTGCTATTGTTGTAGAATTGCTACTAGCAAGGCAAATTCATAACAGATAGACTCGCCTCAATTCGCTTTGAAAAATGCCTGCGCTCTTTGTCAAAATTAAACGTCAAACTCTATATATAAATCAAACATAAATAATTTTGACAAACAAAACAGATCAAAATGCAAGGAGATGCAAAGGACCAAAAACGAATCACCTGACCTGTCAAGACCACCTGTTATAAATTCGCCTTGGCTACTAACTGGTTGATTTGCCTTCGTTTCATTATTAAATAAACCAGGTAAGACCATCAAGGAATCCAGTTGCTTATGCAATATTTCCTGAATATTAGGCTCGATATGAAAAAAACATATCCCATTTTTTATACATGGGATTTATTTGACAGTAAGAGAATATAAAAATTGTTGTTGTACTAACGGGATTATCGCGTTTATTGTGTCATGTATATTTCTGTATTTATTGTAGTACGAAAATAAGCAACAATGTGTGGTGTTTTTCGTTACCTCTGCAGCCAGTCAGTCGTGTTTTTCTTAATTTCCCTACAATAATATTTTTGGTTTAGAAAATTCAAAGATAATTCAATAATTATAATTAAATTCAAAATAAAAATTACTTTAGAAATAATAGTACTATACAAATATATTGCATAAATAATATTGCTAAAGAAAATAAAAGAATGAAGGTGTTTTTTTTCTTTGTGACGACATTGACACATTAATCATCGTTCAAAGCTTTCTTGTGTTCCTAATTCAATTACATATTACAAAACACAACACAATTTCGTAAAGCAGCCTAAACAACAAAATTGTATCGCTGAAGAAACCTACAAAAATATTGAACGTAAAGAAGAATAAAAATAAAGAGGCCATCCACAATACACTGCAAAATAATTATTATTTCGTCATAGCTATTTTCGTCAATTGTAATTCAAATATAGAAATAAACACATCAATTCAGAGTTCATAAGACTGAGAGAAGAGTGGGACTGGTTTCGCGCTCCTCATAATAAAAACTAGTCGGTATACATAAATACATAAGTATCTATTATTTAACATACAGTTTGTAATATTACATCAAAACAACGAAAGTAACATTTTTGAAAACTATTCAACCATGGCCCAAGCAACAGCAACATCTGCTAGTGCTTCTGTTGAAGACGTATCATCGTCACCAGTGGCTGGTTTCGATATGAACGATATAAAACATTGTTTTGAAAATTTAATTGTAATTGATGCAGGCGCAAATCTCACTAACAAAAAGTATAGTCGTGATCTGGACTCGGTTATACAAAGAGCTAAAGATGCCGGTAAGTAAAAATTTCAAATAAGTAATTTATCATTAGAACTTGGCAGTGTAAACATGTGTGTAAGTTTGTGCTTTGCGTGGCTGTATATTAAAAGGCATTGGAAGATCAGTGCCAACAAGTAGGTACAATGGTACTTTTATTAAGTTTTGTTATAAATCGCCATGATTCGGAAAATGGCACTAAACTAATCTTGAGACAAATTTTTGTTTTGGCGACGGGCAAAACAAAAAGTTAGGGCGATGTAGTTTTTTTTAATTACATTTGAAAAAATATAATAATTCAAAGAGTTTTAACTTACAAACTGAATGAATCGAGATTTATGTGAAAACTTATTTGCTTGACTTTTGTAGTTTATGGACGAAACAGTAGCAGCCCATAAGAGAATTCAAAAACTCTTCGTTTTATTTTAATCCTGTTTTTAGGCTGCTACTAAAAATCATGTACTCTTCATTTTCTTTATTTACTCTTTTATAATAAAATTTATATCAAAACAGAGGCGAATTCACTTACCACGTGGTAAAGAAGCTACAACAAACTTCTGGAATATGTATTTTGCGTACACTAAGAAAATAGAGCTAAAAACAATCAGTCGGTACGTTGCTGCCACCTGGTGAACGAATTCTTGATCAAAACCCAAGGCGAAATCATAACAGGTGGTCTTGGCAGCACTTATTTTTCAAAGCAAATTGAGGCGAATCTACCTGTTATGAACTTGCCTTGATTTAAACCCTGTCAAACAACAAAAACTGTAACCTGAGAGAAATTTAAAGAAATCTCAAACCTATTTGCTTATAAACAAAAAGACGTATATAAAAACATTTTTGACATTTTATCTACAACAAACAACAACATAAGTTCTTCTGACTTGTAAGTGAATTCGCCTTGCTATACATACATATGTATGTCTTAATTATCATGAAAGTACTAAATTGTATAAAAAGTACTAATCTCAATATCAGCAACACATCTCTAACAATTTTAAATGAAAAGAAAAACGTGAGTCGTAATGTCTTCACACATATTTTTCTTTCAGGGCGTCGTCTTAAATATCAGTGTGGGCGATGACTTGACCTCCTACATGTGTTTGTGTGTGTCTGTTTATATGTTTCCTTTGTTCACTGTTTTGCATTTATTATTGAAGTGATTGACTAGACTGACTGATAAGACTATTGTTTACATTGCCAATTCGTACTAAGAAAATAATATATTTAGAACTTTCTTCCTATAAATAGGTGTACAGAAACTAATGGTACCCGGCACTTCAGTAAAATCGAGCAAAGAAGCCCTTCGCCTCTCCCGTATTTATCCTGATTTTATTTACTCGACTGCTGGCATACATCCACACGATTCTAAGTCAATCATCGAAGATCCAAGTAGTTGGTTTGAGTTTCAGGAAATCGCTGCCTCCCAAGAATGTGTAGCAATTGGTCCCTGTGGCTTAGATTATCAACGTGATTTTTCTGATCCTGACTCACAAAAGGAAATTTTTGAAAAACAACTACTGTTGGCATGTAATTTGGGCAAATCAATTTTAATACACGAACGTTCAGCCCAACAAGATGTACTCGATATATTAGACAAGTTTGTTTACAATTTCTTTTTGTATGATGGATAATATTTATTTTAATATTACGTTGTTATTTATCTAGATTTGAGAATTTGCCGCCGGTGATTATTAGAAGTTTTATGGGCACTGCTGAAGAAGCTATTAAGTATTTAGATAGAAGGTTCTATATAAGTTTAACTGGTTATTTATGCAAGGTAAGTTATAACTCATTAACTGTTGTTATTATTTTCAAAAAATTAATAATAAATTCAATAGTATTTGTGTTATTTGCAAATCCTTAAAAAAATTTAAAGACTATTTTGAAAAATAAAATTTCTAAGCATTTAAATTGTTTAAAAAAATTCACTCATCAAAAGTTGAGAAACTGTATTTTCTTATTTATAAAAAATGTAAATTAACAAATTCTTTTTAATCATTTTTGATCTTGAGCATTCATAAACATGAGTATAAGAAATTCAGTGTGAATGACAGTACATGAATAGAATTTTTTCGTAGTACATCTCCACCAAATGTTTGAAATTTTCGAAAAACAGCTGGAAAATTTGGAAAAAATAGTTATGTATATTGAATATAAGTTCTTAAAAACTCATCATGAATAATTTCCAAAACCTTATGCATCTAACCAATTATATATAGTTTTTTAAACCAATTTATAAAGAAAACTTTTTAGAAAAGCTGTTTTACATAAAATTATAGTTCTAACATACATATATAATGAATATTATTTCAGGACAAATCAGATACCGGCGTACGCCGTTTACTTGATAATGGAACTTTACCTTTAGATCGTTTATTAGTTGAAACTGATTCTCCGTTTATGTATCCCAATACTAGAGCTTCAAAGCTGCCACAACATGTTAAGACTGGCATCACAGAACGTTCTTTATTGTACTTACACAGGTTCGAGATTGCAAATCTAATTTTCTTGTAAATAATAAAACTTCTAAAATAATTTATCTCATAGATACTGTACATTTCAACGTAATGAACCATGTAGCTTACCTGCAATTGTGGAAATGATAGCTGCATTTATGAAGAAGACCCCTGATGAAGTGGCTTTGGCAACTGCCTTTAATGCTTTAAAACTTTTTGGTCTTTCTTAAATTGTCTGCGCTGCATGGAAATTCATAAAATTGTTAAGAGTGATGCTGTTTTTTTAAATAAAATATATCCTACAAATAAGTGCCAAACTACTCATACACAGAAACATAACGATAAAAGCATGCAAATTACATTACACTTATTAACACTTCAAAACGCGAAACGAATTAAAATCCTAAAAAAAATCGAGACTTATCAAGTGCCTTAAAAAATTAAATCAGATTTTTAACTTAAAAAAAAACTAAATAAAAACGACGTCTTAATGAAGTGAACAAAAATATAATACAACAAACAGTAAGACGATAATAATTTAAATATAAAGTTAACTGGAAAAGAAAATCATCAATTAAAAGCAAAGTTTTGGTAGTGAGTAATCACAAATTAATTTTGCTTTTATTTGATAAACTATCGAATTTCGGGGCACATTTTAAAATTAATGATTTCTTGATTTATTAAATTATTAATAAAGAACTAAAATAATTATAATAGAAGAAACAATCTATACTAAATAATTCGCATTCTTTAAATGATACAAAAATATGTATTACAAAAACTCAATTGCACTACTCTAATATAAAATATCGAATTTCTTTTTGTTTAATATTTTAGCTTTAAGTTAGTTATTTATAGTTTAGACATTTAGAAACATATTTTATAAGGTAAACAATTCCATTGTATACTGTCGTCGCCGAAGATGACGACTGCCTTGTTGAATAAACACCATGGAATTGTTTATTAAAAAAATAAAAACATAGCTTTCGCAAGCGTTTGCTTTACTTGTGCTAATTAGCACATACATATAACTTACTATTACTTTTAAACAGTGATGCAGCTTGTTTTAATAGTTTATTAATTTTATTTTTTACCTTTTATAGAAATCTACCTATTTAAAAGTTTATATAATTTTTATATATATATTTATTATGATGCCAATTTCATTTATACATTACAATTATTATTTTATTTCAATATTTATGTAAATACGTTATTTTTTTTATTCATGTTTTTTCACAGTTATTTAATTAATTTATTGTTATTGTGTTCTATTTTTTATAAGAATGATTAAAAATTTATAGTGCCTTACTGACACGTAAAAAAAATATTTTTAGTGCTATATACATACATACATAAATATATTTTTTATACATAAAAAGTGAAACCAATCTTGAAGAGACATGCATACAACATTTAGTTTTGTAAGTTACTCATTCATATCATGCCGCATGATTGATATGCAAATTGTGATCATTATCTAAACGAAAAAAATAAATAAAGAAATTTATTATGTTTTTGCCAAGACTTTCCTTTTTTACATATGTTTCTGTTTTACTTTTAATAATTTTGTTTTGCATACCACATTTTTCACAAAATAAAAATCAACTGAATATACATATAACAAAAATTATGAAAAAAAGAGGAAATATTTTTATATAAGTATGTATTTTGTTTGTTATATATTTTATATTTATTATTTCATACAATTTTCATACTGATTTCAATTTAATTAAGTCCAATTAATCAGACATAACATAACATATACGTATATGTTTATATATATTTAAGAACTTTAATTTTGTTACTATGAATAAAAACTGAAATACATATATAATTGTGTCCTTATGAAAATTGTGTTTTTCTTTAAAATTTATTTTAAATGGTATTAGGAGAAGCTTTTAAATAATTTACAATTAAGGGCTACAAACTATAACGTAGATACAAACTAAAAAAAACATTTGACTGGTCCAAAATGTAAATATTTTAAAATCATGGGCCCACAATATCCGTGTCGCAACCGCCAAAGATGTGAACGTACATACGTATTTAAATATTCATAGTGTAACAATACAGAAAAGCTAATAATTTGTACCAAATTTGTTTTTAATAAGAACGTTAAAGAAACACAAAACCAGTGCTACCACTTTGATCTGACCAGAAAAAAATTGGCCTAACTTTTTTACTTATGTGTGGAAGAAGTGGCAGTTTAAATGGTTTGTTACAGTTTTTGGTTAAAAAAAAGGATTTGACCATTTATAACTAAAATCTACAATTATTTCAGTATAAAATTTATAATATTCTTTTCAATTTTGTTGGTAAGTCCTCGAAATACAAAGACTTTCGATCTCCAGGTCGAAAAGAATCTCACCCATTTCGGACCAACTTTTATTTATATTTTGAATATTACATTGCTAATACACAATTCCATAACAGTGTATATAATATTATTATGGTAGGGAATATTGTATTTGATAAAATATCTTTAGGCCCTGTTAAATGCAGTAAGTACTAAATTTTGCATCTTCCACTTGAGAACTTGCTAGGTTTATTGTAGCAAATCCGATTTCTGAGTATATTTTAGAAGTATCTTTGACATGTAATGCGAATGCTCGTTCGTACTTACACAGATAAAAATATAATACGGTTGCAAACGAAAACTGCAAATAAAACGTAAAACCATGTAACTACACTTTTACGATTTTACAGGACTGGGAAGAAGCTTAATAGAATATTTAAGTAAGCAACCTAAAAAAAGGTTTTTCAAAACCTGCATAAAATTAACAGACTCGCCTATATTTTGACAAAACATTATAGTTTGTAGGAACGTGCATATTTACATACATGTTACACAATATTCAATAAAAACTCTATTTTGAAATTTTTGTTACTTACATGGTTTCATATGACGATATTCAATAATGCACCAATTTTCAATTACTCAAAATTTTAAAAAATTGTTAGACAATTTTTTTTGCAATTCATTACGAAATTAAATGAAACAAATTATGATTTTTGATCAATTGAATTTATTGAAATTTTTTGGTTTTCTGTATAAGTATACATTTTATTTTTCTATTTTGATATTGATGTAAAAATTTCAGTCTTCTTGCGCATTACACCGTATAAGAAAAAACAAACCAATTTTTGCTTCAGTACATACATTCATACACATGTACATATGGATAGCTCAGAGGTGAAGTGAACCAAGTCATAAAATATGAAAAATTTTAAAACTAGTGCGAAATTCTGCGAATTTTTTAAAGTAAAAGTCTTTCGTTCCTAAGGCTCTCATTTCTTGCAATTGTATTTTTGTGACCTGGTTCACAAAACATATATATTTTTCATCTTTATAAACCAGTAAATTGACTAATGCTTTTATTCGATTTTTCAAAAACATTTTCTAAAAAATACGTTCAAAAATAAACTGAATATGTATATATGTAGGTATTTGCTAAAGATTATCATAACAAAAGCTTTCTTTTATGTTTATAGAAAACGTTGTATTTCATTGTGCTGTTCGAATTTTTCCAATTGATGTAAATTATCCCACCACAATATTAAACGGCTTTGTAGTATCAATTCAAACCAAGGTGTCAATGGGGCATCAAATCTTTTTATCTCTTCGTCAATATTTTTACGCTTAATGTAACGTATTTCGCTTACTTCATTTGCATTCGGTTTGAGATCAACATCTTTCTGTAAGAAGAGTATGTAGTCAATCTCATGTTCACCCCAAGTACCATCGCCGGTATTAGCATAGTGTATCCTTGTCAAATAATGAAAATACTCTGGTCTTATTTGATTCGTAGGTATGCCCAATTCATAGTTTAAGCGGCGTTGGGCAGCTTTGCGAATACCGAAAGCATTCTGTTCCTCACGTTCAACATCGATTTCATGTAGGGGGTGACTACAGCAGGCATTTGTGTAAGTATCGGGGAATGTGATCTATAAATGAAAACAATATATGAATGTAAAAGTTTTTCATCTATGAGTCAAGTGGACTCACCTTATGTTCAGATCTTCTTTGTACTAGCATTTCACCTTTGGTATTGAACAGAAACACGGAAAACGCCCTGTGTAATTTCACTTCTTTAGTTTCTTTATGAACGCGATGGCAGTCAGCTTTTGTGGCAAATCCAATTGATTTGTCGTTTTCGTCAACCAATATACACTGCTCCTTGAGTGCTCGCTCTTGCAAAACATCATGCCTCTTTTGAAGACTTTCGGGTTGCTTAACTGAAGCGGGAGCAACGCAAGTTCGTATGAATGACTTATTTATTTGTTGGCTGACGCTTCTCGATAGTGCTGTTAACATTTTGCCGTCCGTGCTTCACAAATCGCTATAAAAAATTAAATCTATTTGGCACAAAGTGATTTGGGAAAGAGAGATCAGTCAGGTAGTAGCGGTTCTACAACAATACAGAATTTGTTGTAGAAAATACCTGCTATGGCAAAGTGTATTTAACCAGGTGGTAGTATTAGTAAAACAATTACCACATTACAAGCTGTGTAAGCAAATAACAAGCCGAGTTGTCCTGTCAGCACAGATGAATCTTTAACTAATGTCAATTACCATATAAAACTGAATAAGTATTTTGTGTTTGATGGTTTCAAATAAGCAATGATGTCATGAGTATTAACCTCAGCGAAAATATACTTAAGTGAAATGTAAACAGATTATTCAGCTAATCCAAGGCGTATTTAAGACGGTGGCAGCATTGCGGCAGTCGAAATTTTGTTTTACATTGTGATTGTCAAAACGTCTTGAATTGTTATAATTGTTTTACTAATACTGCCACCTAGCTTTATACGCTTTGAACTGATCTAGATCAGCCTTTTGTTTGGGTGAGCGATAAAGGAAAAGTGGACAAATTTTAAACCGTAGTATCATGCGTAGTACAATAACTAATTTTTTTTATGTTATAAGCAATAGAGCGCCAAGAGTTCTAACTGAAACGTCAAAAATCTAAGTCAAAGCTGTTTAGTAGTAATCTGTTGGGGTAAAATAATCATCACAGCACAAAAACAACTCCCAGTTGTATGAGAAATATCTTAAAAAAATTTTATTTTTTAAACACAAATTTCTAGACATTAAGCACAATTTTTTATTTTGTTAATAAATGAAAATATAAATTTAGAACTTTTATGAGTACATTTGTGTCCAAAAAGTATTGATAAAAAATTTAATACAAGATAAGAAAAAGACAATATTGTTGAGTGAAAAATTTTGCCTAATTTCAAAAAGTTTTTATATGTTACGGTCTATATATGTACATGCATTTCATTAATGCCCATGCCAAATAATCAGTAGACCTTAAACCATATATATATATATAATTTCAGAAACGTTTGTCTCAGAAAGTTTCATATCAAGAGCTTAAATGATCACGGACTACAAAACATTGCCGGTCGAGTTGTCTAGAAAATGTATAGAAAGCACTGATTTTTAGGTGATTTCATATAAGTATAATATATTAATAATAAAAATGAATATGTATATGAATACATAAATATATTAAAATAACGTTTTTTAAATTAAATTTTAACTAATTCTGTTTTAAATACTTTTTTAGCAATTTCCTTATTTACCAGCTGCTTGAGTTATTGTGACTCTTTATTTTTGTTTTGCAAGTCCGGAAGAAGCAGCATTTGACATTTATCAATATTTTTATGCTGTGCACTTCGTTGTTGTTTTCTTTTATTAGTATTAGATGAAAAAAGACGTAAAATTTGTGGATCCATATTCAAAACTAAATTAATAGTTTTTAAATTTAAGGAAACCTAATTATGTTATGGCTTCAAGTAGTAGTGACGATAGTTCTAAAGCCCCTGAAAACTTTCAAGTTTCCAGCACCTCAAACGAAGAAGATGATGTAGAGTTGAAAGGCAAGCCTTCGAGCAGACTAAAAAGAAAACTTAAATCTGGTGTTGGCGGCTTAGATAGTGCCGCGGCACCATCCTTAAAATGTTTAATATGTTTAACACAACAACATAGATTTCACTGCCGAGATTGTGTTAAATCAGGATACATAACACGCAAGGGACAACCCCATGGCGAATGGTACGTAATTTTCTGAGGAACAAAAACTTTTAACATTGAAATTTATCATTATTTCTAGTTTATCAGAAAAACAACAAAAATATTTAAATATCCAAGCTGGTTTAAAAGTCTTTAGTCAGCGATATGAACATTTAATACAAGAAAAACGAGCGAATGAAAATCTTTTGTTTGAAATTAAACGCCATAGAGAACAAGTGGATTTATTGCACCATTTGATTGCTAAAAAGAAAACAAATTTGCAGGCTCTTACAGAGCATCGCAATGATCTATGCAAAGCTAATTCCGATAAACGTAAAACGTTGCCAAAATATCCTATTAAAGTTAAAGAATTGGAAGATTATGTTTTGGATCGCATAGAAAAAATAGGAAAGTTACGAGAACGTAATTTTTTGCTCTTAGACAAACTTAAAGATCTTACATGTCGTGGTATAAGACAATTGGTTGAATATATATTTCCAATTTCGGAAATTGTGCTCAAGGATGAACGTCCTCCGAATAAACCAAAATCACCCACATCTTCATCCGATGATTCAGAAACTATAGCTGCTTTAGCCGATGCTAAAAATACATCTTATATACGCGGTAAATGGATTTTTCACGGAAGTGGTATAAGTGAAATGCAATATCGTATTGTGGCACCATCACTGCCGGCAAATGGTGACTATTCTGCGTACCTGGATTGGTTGAAAGACAACAAAGACGATGTGCCCAAGACGACAGCTAACGAGATAGTACCAAGCCGTGTGAATGGCTTTCGTATTGTGGGTGCTTTGACGTATACAACACAATTATTGCAATTGATTTGTTACTATTTAAATGTGAGATTACCTTATAAAGTAGTTTATGGGTAAGTTATTTTTTTTAAATAATTTGAATGTTTTAAAATCAAATGCGTTATGTATAAGTACGTTTTTAGCAACTTAATTTAACATCTCTAATTAAAAAGACATCTGCACCTTTCATTGAGATGCGCAAAGTGCTCTGTTTTATGTTGTTATATTGTTGGTAAATTTGCTAGTGATTCTGGGAATTGTTTAGGTCATGCGACGTCTTCAATATTTTCTTAGGGTGGACATGCAAATTCGAAAACTTTAAATATTAATATTTTAAGTTTTCTTAATAAAATATAACTACGTGTTTTAACATACATACATATCGTCATGCCGTTCTTCATATTGTGTAAAAATATAATAATGCATGCGTCTTGTGCATTTACCTCTTATGAGGAGAATGTTCTTTTATTTTCTCATTAAAAACTTTTAAACTCGTTTTCTGATTTTTTTTTTTACTTGTGACTATTGCAGCAAAGAGGCTCGAGATAGCAAAATTGAGTGATATCTATTTGATTAATTTTTTTATTTCTTTTAAATATGTTTTTAACCATTTCAGAGATTTTTGTAAAAAATTAAACGAGGAACAATTTTTACGCAAAGTATCAAGGCTTAATTCAAATATCATGTATTTGGCCTACACGCAACAGGTCAAACTCCGTTCCCTTAACGAGAATCACACATTGGAAAATATGCTTATTATTTTGGATCCCGAAAAAAGCGATTTAGGACGTCATGGGTTTCAAGAAGTGGCAAATGCACCTTTGATGAAATCTGTAGATTCACTACTTATAGGCATAGAAACAGCCACAGAATCAGAATCTGAAGGTATATCCAATTATTCACTTTATTATAATATTTACATACATATATAGCCTTTATTTAAATTTCATGTACGGAGAATCCAAGTTTTTTTTCATCCTAATTATAAATTTAAAAATATTTTCTTAGTAACAAAAATTTCTTGTTATAGATGAAAATTCTTTACGTTTAGACTGGGAAGCAGTACCCAGCTTACCGACGCAACATGAACTTGTCAATACAAATCTAATGCCCACAGCAACTGGGCCACAACAACAATCCACCATTGCCGAGGGTCTAATGACATCGGCTGCCAACCGTTTAACATCTATATTGCGTTGGATTAAGTAAAATCAGTTAATCGTTTATGTCTTTTTCTCTTTCTAAGTTTTGCCTCTGCTGCACACAAACAGAAAATGAAAGGATTATTAATTGACTGTGATGTTTTTTTTTATAAATTTAAATCAATGTAATAAAAACGTGTACCGTCGTAATACAATCTTTCTTACCTACATATTTAATATTTTTTCTTTTTATTATATTTTAGCTTTGATTTTATTTTAAATATTTACTGCTATATTTCTTATTTTTATACATGTTTTCAATAGAAATTTGAAAATTTTAAAAGTCTATGAATTTAAAATATGCATAGTTAATAGTGTATATGACCCACTCGGTATTCACTTACTTTTGAAATTAAAACAGCTTTCAAATCGAGTTTTTGACCTTAAATAAGTGGAAACTTTAAATTTAAATAATTTTTATATATATTATAATATTTTTATAAATTACAACTCACCTTCCCGTAAGATACCATTTAAATGTACATACATGCACATAATTATAAATAATCATAAATAAAAGTTTATTTTATACAATAGTGAAAAAAATATATTTTCGGTCTTATTCATAAACGATTCTCAAAGAACCCCGTATTTAAAACATCTATTAACTTTAACAATTAAGTTTTAAATGCATACATATGTTTTCAGTACTGTGTGGATCAAAGTTACCATCATGGACCAACTCATTTTTAAACAAAAACTTATTGCTAAACGACACGTGTTCGTGCTTAGAATTGGTCCGATTTAAATTAAAGTTGGACTATATTGTCCAACCCTATGAATTGACAGGTCTTTTAAATTGCTCCATTATGATGAAAAAAAATTAATATTTCTTTTCAATTCAATTTAAAAACTTACGATATATTTTTCGGAACAGTCTATGTATGTATGTAGTTATACTTGCTCTACCGCGAGTTTCAATAATTTATTTTTTTATATAAGGAAATTTGGACAGAATCTATAGACCTTCCTAAGCTTTTTGCTATTTCGCGTAAATACTTTCCATAGTTTCTCATGATTTTGGATAATTTTTTTCTCTTCTTCGATGAAATTACAGTTTCTGGATCTCTTAACGAAAAACAAATAGTGGCAACGTTTCAGAAGGAACTTCTAGAGCTAACGTCTGTTTAATATCATCTTATAAGTTCTATCTATTACTTTCAGCAGTTGTATATGTACACTAAAAACTATGTTAAAATGTCTAACGTTAAAGATTATTTATTAGCACGTAATTGACAAAATTTATCTGCACACTGTACTGTATGTATGCAAATACACATACTACATGCTTGAATAAATATACATATTTACAGTAGGTTTAGTAACGATATCATGCATTCTATTTTCCATGCAGTTTCACTGATTTGCAGGTTTTATTTTATTACAAATATGTTTTAAGTCCACGAAATTATAAAAATAAATTAATTTGATGGTAAATGTAGACTATTCAAAAAATAGGCTATAATTAAACCCTAAAATATAAAAAGATATCAACAATATTAACATAAAAGAGTTATAAATTAAATAAAAATTTTAAAATAAATAAATTGTAAACATTTTATAAATTATATGAGTTTTAATCATCAGGTATATGATGCAAATCGAGATTGAAAACGAATTGGTTTATTTAAAAGCAAAAAAAACATGAATTTGTGTAAATACTATTTTATATACATAGTTTTTATTTGATCTTCTTGTGAGGCTTTTCAAGTCAATAATTTGAGATTTATCAATATGGATTCACTATTTGCCAACCTAGTATATAAAACATTTTTTAGTACATACTACATCGATGGTCAAATGTTAACAAATTTAACTTTAATTTTATATACATAGTTTTTATTTGATCTTCTTGTGAGGCTTTTCAAGTCAATAATTTGAGATTTATCAATATGGATTCACTATTTGCCAACCTAGTATATAAAACATTTTTTAGTACATACTACATCGATGGTCAAATGTTAACAAATTTAACTGAAAGGTTTACTGATGATTTAGCATAAGCACCAATAAAATGCATTATGTACATATATATAGACTAGCTTAACCCTCAACAAACAAAACTTTTTAAAATTAAATTGAGAGAATATCGTGATATAATAATAATATAATAAATTTAGTTAGTAAAGAAATTACATTACAATTGCTCTGAAATCGTTGCTAATAAAAACAAAATCGAAAATAAATTAATAAATAAATAATAGTTATTTCATGTACATGTTTAGGAATAGTTTTTAGCGATTTATTTGATTGTTAGATTCATTACTTGAAGAATTTGAAGAAATCAGTGAGTTCTTCGACACGACTACCTAAATGAGTTTTGTCAAATTTTGCAAAAAGAAATACAGTCCAACACAGTCTAATTTTTTCGAACTCGATCGGGAATAGCGTTAAGGGAGTGAATAACATAAAATTCCCCATCCTTTCGAACGAAAATATATGCATAGGAATTCTATAACTCGAAGTAATTTGCCTACTTATCAGTTGGGCTGTTGCAAACACCTTATTGATATGCCGTTTTGAATTCTATTTTTTTTATTCAGTGGTTCCAGTCTTTAGCGGAGTGGCGGGTGTTCGGTGGAAGAAACTATTTATCAGCGTTCCAGAAACCACTATAAGGCTTTAAACAAATTACTGTTATTTTTTATTGACTAATTCAGAATATTTTACTTCACTGTAACTTATTTAATATACATACATACATCCATACATACATACATACATATGTATGTAGTTCTCAGTAACCGCCTGTTTTAAACAAAAAATAATTCGATGTGTGTTTCGGATCATTGTCGTGTTGAAACACCCATCGAAGTGGAATATTCTTATACTTGAAACGTTCCATTATTCCATCAATTTAATGAAACGGAGCAACTATGTCTGCCAAGAAAAAGGTACACATTATTACAGAACCACTTCCATGTTTGAAATTTACTGTGCGATTCCGTTGCAAGAGGCGTTTACCAGGGTACCGCCGAACTGTGCGCATTAAAATTGGACTCTTTGCTAAAAATCACAGTTTTTCACTTTTGTACTGTCCAATTTATGTAGATGTTTTTGGCTACATTTTGTTTAAAATAAGTTTTTTGTTAAGGAAATTTCAAGATATTTATGGGAAAATGCATGGTGATAATAAAAAAAAACACATGGAAAATCGTACGTTCGCGACCGGTACTTAAGCCAATTAAACAAAAACCAGTAGAAATTTCTTATTTGTATATAATGAATAGGGAACTACATTAATACACTTTTAAAATAAATTAATCACTTTTGAATATTCCGTTCCATTTCGCGGATTTTTACACTTCACTACTGTCAGCTAAAAATTGACTTCTATTTGGCGTACGTTCGTGACACATGTTTATAACTATCATTATGAAAACTTAAACTCGATGAAATCCATCTTTTGCACTAAACATAGAGCTACCAAAATGCTATCGAATCGCAAAAAAATGTGTTTTCTATAATCTTTGTACATCAAAAGCGTACGAACGGACGTTCGTGACGCCCTCATTTAGATTTAAAGTTCTCACAACCACCTTTGAGGTGGCAAAAAGATTTTCTTAAAAAATACGGACAATTTTTATGTCTTGCCGTTGAGTTATTGTTGATGTACGGTTACATCGTTTTTAGATTTAAATTTCTTTATTAATCTAATAATAGACCTATTGATATTATATTTTTTGGCAATTGAAATTTGTCTCTCCCCTTTATTATAATCGTCTAACATTTGATACAACAACGAGAGCTCTGTTTTACCGACTGAATTCGGTACTTACAATTCCGACTATTTTTGTTTCACTTATTTCACAGTCCGACCGCTAAGGTCAAGAAAAGCGGCTTCAAGAGATTCAGTAAATTTATTATTCGAGATATGCCTCGATATCTTATTTCAAAAAGTTTTGTTTGTTGAGGGGTTTTAGCTACTCTATATACTTACTTACACATGTACATATGCACATGCATTTCAAGAGATTTAACAATTTTTTTTAATAAATAAAAATTCAGGAATCAGATAAAAATGACATCTGATAAAGATGATTACTTACATGGGATGTTTAACTCTTAATTTTTTTTTAAATAATACAAATATTACTGAAAAGAAATTATCGACTTTATTTTAGACTTTTTATAATGTATTTTTTTTTAGAAAAAAAAAACTATTGGTAATATGATATATCTTAATGAACAAATTTCTTTAAAAGTATATTTATTCTGATTAATATTAAAAAAACAAATTACAAATAATAATTTTAATGCTATAACAAAAATGAAAATCATAAGGAAAACATTAATTATATTGATTTTTATATAAAAAATAAGCATTTATAAAAATCATGCAACAAGTTCGAGAACATTTTTTTAAACAGATTGCAATAAGATTATTATTATTTCTGTACGTGTTGGTGATGGGTAATATGATGATTGTACGATGATAATGCTGGTGATTTTGAACGACGATCGCATTTTGACAGTGGCGAAGGGGTGTTTGAAATTAGAAAAGGATTTGGGGTTAAAAATCCAGCATTTTTTGAGGCAGACATACTGGTTGGCGAGGATGAAGTTGAATGAGATGAAGGTGGTAAAAGTGACTTCATATTTACACCAAGAGGGGATATGGATGGAGACAGAGATGATGATGACGGGGGTGGTGGTGGTGGTGTTAAAAATAAGGGCAGTGTTGCGAAATTATTAAATTTTAAATTATTATCGGATGTGGGTAATGTTTTTGCTGTTGTTGTTGTTGTTGAAAATTGTGATATTCCCGCCGAATTAGCCATGATTGTTGGCAGTGACGTTGTTGACTTGTTTCCGGTGGTACATGTCGTTGAGGTATTACCACACATTGAGGATAATACTAAGGCCGCTGCTACAGTTTGTTCAGGATTATAAAATGATGTTGCCATTGAAGTTGAAGTTATTGAAGGCAATAAACCACTTGCTGCGAGATTGAACAAAGGTGTTGTGGGTCATTGATGTGACCCAGAAACCTGCGACATTTGATTTGAAGATGATTTCGTTTGTTGCTGATCAGTCATTGTTAAAATAGGTTTGATTTGTAATTCCTGTAATTAATACATATGTACATAATATACGTCTTTGTGTTGAGAAAACTTTTAATATTGCTTTTATTTGGAAATAATTTAACTAAAAATATTTAATTTTACTTCATGAAGGAGAACTAGTTTTTATTTTTTACTTAAACCTGATTTAATGTGCGTTTTAAGTCAAACAAAAATATAAATGTAGACACAAATATATACATATGTAGTTTAACTGTTGTTGCAGTTTTTCAGTAATGGGATTATCGGATGAGATTTCAGACGATAATTGGGCATAAAATATTTTGAACCTGAAGATTACAAATAGACAGTTCACTCTACCCAGAATTTAGAAATGTTAAACTGCAAAGAACCGTCATCATTGAGAGAATTAATTTCTAAGAGATGCTACTTTTTGGATTTACCCGATTTTTCTTTTTTTTAGATTCCTTTTTAACAGTCCGCTACTTATGAACCGATTTGAAAAAATTTTGCTTTATTTCGAAGAACTTACTTCCAGCTTGGTCCCGCTTAAGATAAATTTTGTTTTATTTTTTCATTTAAAGACACACAAACTGCGAAGCCTTTTTTGTTTGCATAAACCCCTGTTTTTAGGTCGGTGGTTTTTGCAAGAATTATTCAGTATTGCATATATACATACATGCATACATAGTTTATTTAGGAATGTTCTGCAAATCAAGTTCTTTCAAATCATACGATTTCAAAAAACATTTTTAGTGAATCCCTGACTTATTCGTGATATTTGTAATCTTTTCTGTGGGTTTTACGTTTAAAATATTGTATTCAAAATAAACTTTAAATGTGTAATTTAAAAATAACAATTTGACAATTTATTTAGTTTATGAAATCGCACAATTTTAAATCACTTGATTTACAGAGCAGGCGCGATTATTTTTAATTATTGTAAATTTTATTATTTTCTTTTGCTACTATTGTTATTTTTGAGTATAATTTTTTAATCATGTGTGTACATAAATAAGTAAAACTGTATGAGGTTGGTTATTTTGTAATACTGCTGTTTCCAAAAAGTTTTTAATTTAAAAATTAAAATTTTTCTTATTTATTTGAAAAATTAAAAATGATATGTATTGCAACGCTGGTATTTTGTAAGAAAGCCCCGTTAAATTTCGAACATTTCAAACAAAAATAACGACTCAGTCGCACACATATTCTCACTAGGAAGATCGGTTTCTCTTTTGATTTTTTTTATGAGGAGATCTTTGCAAAAAAAAAAGTTGATAATTTCTCGGCTACAAAAACGTTTGATGTTTTTACACTCCGTCAGAATTATTAATGTGCTTTTTACTTGATAAATCCTCACGTTTAGTACTTTTTTGACTAAAGGACTAAATTAAAATAGGAAAAAACGCTAATTTGGCTTTGTTGAATTTAGCGAAGCTAATTCAAGGGAGAATTAAAATATTTAGTTCCTATTTACCTTTACTTTGAATAAAAATTATTGCTTTTTGTTAGATTTTCATTCTTTGAAATACCGAAAAACATCCAGAATCACAATATTTTTTTTTGTCAATATTTAATTTAAAGGAATAAGTAACAAACTATAAAAACTCTTTTAGTACTTTGGAATTTCTAACGACTGCATTTATTTGAGCATTTGTAGCAAGAAATTAATAATATTTTCAATATTTTTACTAAAAATCAATATGATATATTTTCTTATATCAATATAGTAATTTATGTTTTGGTTCTTCGCTTCTAAACAGATGTTTTTTAGATTTAACAGGAATATTTTTTTGCATTCATTAAAATATTTATTTAGAATTGTTCAACTTACATCTCCCAATTCCATAAGAGTATTAACCATTTTATTAACATCCATGCCAGGTAAACTGGTTAAACCTGAATTGGCTCCTTTTTTGCGATTGCTGTTCTTATTATTATTACTGTGATGATAAGAGTGATGGTGGGAACTAGATTGCAAAGCCTTTCCAGTATTAGGATGATTGAAATTAGGCGTATGGCTACGATTATTTGTTTTTAATTTTTTATTTTGCTGTTTGGCCGGAAAGACACCAACAATTTCAATTTCCGAATCGCCACTGCTTTCCCGCCGCGTTACAGTAGACTTAGCGGTTGTTTTTAACGATGAGACTGCTGCGTTTGCGGCAGCTTGCATTTCTTTCGATGTTTGGAGTATATCACCCACACTTTTATAGTTATCGAGATCAATGACATGTGTGTTAGTGGAATGTTTTAAAGGCTGTGAAACAGCAGCAGTAGTGGCACTAAAAATTGATGAAGCTATAGAAGGTAATACGTTTCCCTCTGTTGGGGACATTATATGATTAATGCTGTGGTCAGTTCTTTTGTTTGGTGACACTGAGTCGACCGATATTGCAGTTGGTGTGTTTCTATTGTTCTTACTATTGTTATTAATTGATTTCCTTTGGTCTCCATTCAACTTCGGCGCTTTAGGTTTAACAGGTTTACTACGTGTTGCACCTGTGTTTTTACGCTTTAAGCCTGATGAAGTACTACTGCTGGCTACAGAATCAGTATCTGAATTGGCATTGGAGCGGTTCGTAAATTCCTCGAACTGTTTTATGAAAGAAACCGGTTGTGTTGTTGTCGTACCTGCTATATTGGGAAGAAAGGCGCTTATAGTTGTTCCAGCTAATGAGGAAACGTTTGCAATTTGTATTGACGTCAATGGATTAATAGCCGTATTGGGATTGGGTGATGATTGTCCTGAGGTGGCGGCTGAAATTGTCTTCTTTTTCTCTTTAGCCTTTTTAGCTGCCGTTTTACGTTTTTCAATTTCTTTTTGTAATTCCTCGTATCGCATCCACCCCTTAGGCCAAATATGTACAACTCTTTCACGCATAAAGGAAGTAATGAATTCTTCGAGAGTTTCTTTGCGAGTACCCAAAACGGGATACGACGTCCAACGTACTTGATAGACATCGTATAAAAGATTTCTGGAGTACAATGACAGAAATTAATAATTAAAATTTACTTAAACAGAATATAAAATACCTTAAATTTGTGTTCCAAGGGAATTTTTTCTTTGGCATTTTGGGAGATTGATCTGTATTGGGATTGGCTCTAAAATAAAATTAAAATAACGTAAAGTTTCCTAAGTTTATTTGCAAATTTTTTAAAAGCTTACTGCAGTTCAGTATATCTTTTTAGCTCCGCTTCGTAACTGGCAATTACTGCTGGCATCGTTTCCGTTATGGCCGTGTGTAGCTTATTAAATGTTCGCTTGCTTTTAAGTTTTTCTTCTTTTATGCGTAACTGTTTAGATTTTCTCAGAAAATAGTACTTTGGTAGCAATAGTTGATATTCCAAGTGAGCAAACACCATATTTCGTTGAGCCTTGTCCAAACACAAAAGCGAATCGTCAATTCTAAATAAAAATAATATTAACATAAATGCTTTAAAAGGTATATTTCAAAACGTACTTGAGAAAATTTTCTGATAATTTGTCATCGAATTGAAACTTCTTGCCAATCAAATTTTCAGATTTTACTCCATCTCTAAATTCAATTATACTAGATAATACGTCCAGCTCAAGATCGGGCAAATTAGTGTCGCTTGTTCTGAGTTCTATAATGAAAATTTAATAAATTGTAATAAGAATTGGTTTGTTTTAAATACGATCGTACTTTCGTTTCCTTGTTCTTCTGTTGCAGATGTCTGTTTTTTGTCATTTGACGCTTGAGCTGCACTTTCATTTGAACCGCTATTATCATCTGAATCATCTTCGTCGTCATCATCGGAGTCGTCGCTTGAAGAATCATCTTCGTCATCATCCTCTGCAGATGACTTACACTTGGATTCGCCATTCGATGATGTGGTTTGTGATTTTAAAAAATTGTCTCTCTGCGCTTTAAGCATATCCTTAACTGTAGTGGTTTTCTCCACTTTTTTCACGTTCCTTTCAATATCGGAAGCTCTGTCTTCTGCCGATATTTTCGGTGAGCTTGAAGCAGAACATGAGAGACCGGTGGTAAGATTTTTCTCTTTATTTTTCTTAGACACCCCTCCATTTTCAATAGCAACAGCTTTCTTTTTGGCAGGATTGGATGTTGTCGTAGATGATTGTTTGAGTTTTTGATCATTCGTGCTTGCAGATGATTTTGATTTACTTGTTTCTATCGAGGACCCTTCATTAGACTCATCATCATCGTCGTCTGAATCATTGTCATCATCATCACCGTCACCAGAAGATGATGATTCTTCCGATGATGAAGAGATCACGCGTTTTTTCGGACGATTTGGCATTTTTATTATTTCATCTGTTTTTGTAGTGTAAGACTCGGTGTGTAACTTTTTAAATTCCAAAGCTCCACAGTTAATGTAGAAACCTCCTTCAATTGTCTCAACTTCATCGGGAATTAATTCGTCATACTAAATATAATAATAATAATAAATAATTTGAACTAAGTTAATTTTTTGTATTAAGCCAAAGTTTGCTACAGTAATCTCTTCTCGTAAATTATTTGAAATTTACATCGTTTAGGTATATTTTCCTTATTCAAAATTATTTCATGTCTAATTCTTTTTTGATAAAGTTACGAACTTTAGTCTCATATAAAACTTAATTCAATATTACTTACCGCTTCTGTATTGTCGATGAAAGAATCCGATTCATCATAGCCCATTCCAATGTCGACATCATCTCTTTTATTTTTACCACGACCTGTGCTATAAGAGTTGCCATATTTCTTTTCAAGTTCTTTTGCGATGCGTGTCACGTCATCATCATTGTCTTCAAATGGATCCGAGAATCCATTTGATTTTTGTTTTAGTTTTTTTAGTTTTTTCTAAAAATGTAAATAATTATTTTATTAGTACGAAATTTTTTACTCTGTATTTCATAAAACTTGAAGATTTTATCATAATATGAAGTCTCAATAAAATTTATCTTATCCTTTTCTCAGGGAACTGCAGAAAATATTTAGATAAAATTCTACAGAGCCTTCTTTTTTATTTGATATCAGTATTGCTGAAAAAATGTGACAATTATATACGAAAAAAATGTTTAAATAAGCATTCTAAAAAAGTGGAAAAGATTATCAAATGATAAATCAATTACGCAATTTGCATATGTTTTGTCCTTTGACAAAGGAGTGAGTAAATTAGCTTTTGTAGCAAAAAAAAAATATGGTGCCGCATGGCGTAATTTTTTTTATAAGTAAATTTAGGAGTATTTTTAATACTTTATAATAAATTCTTTACATATTCTATTATATTAATGTTTATAAAAAACTCTGAGGAAAATTATTATTTTTTATAAGGTATACAATTTTTCTTTTAAAAACATTAGTATTTCTTTCAGATTTAATATCGCCCGGAAGGATATTGTAAAAATGTAGTCCTTTGTAGAACAGTGAACGTAGCATTGCAGTTGTTGTTGCTTTTGGAAGTCTGAAGTTGTCCGCATTTCTCCTACGTAGTTTAGGTGTTCAATAAGATATTCTGGTGCATTACCCGTTTTCATTTTTTGTTATAACGTTTTTAATATTGATGGTTTGCAAGGTATTCTTATGTGCTTTAACACTTATAAAAATAAAAAAAGTTATCACAATTATAAAATTTGTTGTTCATGCAGTCCCAGTGCTGTTATTCAAATTATTTTTAATATTTGGTGACGTAATGAAAGATTAAACAATATTTTATTCGTATTTAGCCGATAATTTGTTTGGGTATGCCATAGGGAGTATTTTTCATGCATTAGAGTATGCCATTGTATTTGTTGTTGTCGGAGTGTTTAAGTGATGAAGGCAAAGCACACTGGTCACTGAACATTTCTGGCAGCAATTGATACTGGTGTATGCTAGCGGACATCACAGCGCCCTCCTTCGTCGGTATTGCAGCAAAAATTGCCGGCGAAGTAAAATAATGAATAAAATGGCTACAACAGCTTAAAAATACATTTAATCCGCCTACTTGACATCAAAGGCGCTGCAACACTGATCCAAAAACTAACACAGCGCGCAATATCAGAGTTGCAAAAATTAAGCTTTCTCTCTCTTTCACCATCTGTCCTCTCTCACTATCCCTTTCCCAAAGAAGGTAACACACCTACGGGTTGGTAGGCATACTAATTGCCTGAGTGTTACTTCTCTTTTTTAAAAAAAAAAAAAATAAAAAAAAAATGGTAAAAAATTTTTTTGTAGGCTTATTGAGCACATTTTTTGCCTCAATTTTTTGTTTAGATGATCAATAACTTTAAATTTTCATAAAGAAAATAGCTATACAATAGCTATATATGTTTGACGAAATGTTTAGCAAAATGCATATATGTACATATGTAAAAGCAAATACATATCTGGTATACAATTAAAAAAATACATTAAGTAGAAACCTGAAGAATTCATAATTAAAGTAAAAACTAAATAAGAATTTAGTAGTTTCTGGGGGTAATAAAGTAATTATAAAAAAATTATAAAGCGGACATTTTTAAGAGGACTGCGCATACCTACAATATGTATGTATGTAAGTAGAACACCAAAAAAATTATAATAAAAATAAAAAATATATACGAATTTTCAGAATAATAATAATGAATCATTTCCGCGGGATTGGCATTTGTATTTTCACAAAAACAATATTTAAAATTCGAAAATTCGACAACCGTAATAAGGGGCCTTTCATACTATCATACAAGTCTAAAGATTTTCATTGGATTTTGTGTGAAAGAAATCTAGCGAGATTTGTTGCGACTATCAAAAAATATAACGTACCATTATGTTTTGTTTTCACACGATCTGATCTCAAGTAAAATGAAAAATATGAGTAGAAAATAAGAGGCGGCTGAGCAGATTCAGGTAGCCGGCGAACGTACCGGCCTTTTAAAATGCTTAGCAGAGTGTGTATACAAACATATCCTATGTATCAAAGTACTATATTAAATAACACAAAATTTCATTAATTTGGAGACATGATGTGATACAGATTCCAAATTTTGAGCCTCTGTATGACAAAAAAAAACCCCATCAGAGATGGCACGCTATCGGCGTCTTTTATTTTTTTTTGCTTTTATGAAAATTCAACCCTTATCAAATAAAAAATCTTATCGCTTAGAAAAATTTATAATAATGGCAGTCTTATAGTATGTCAAATTTATTATTGCAGTTTTTGAGAAGTCTTAATACAAAGTATTATAGTGTGAAAGGCCCTTTATAAAGAAAAATGTATTCACAAATTTATTTTAACTCAAATTATTTTTATTTGAGAAGGCGAAACTTATTCGGAAGAAAATAATATTTCTCCTCTAAAAATTAATCAAATAGATTTAAATAGAAATAAATACATATTTAAAAACATTGCTTTTAGAAATTTTACTTTTCAAAAGCCACCTTTAGTTGTCCATTTTCAAAATGAATCACGCAGTGCTGCAAAGTTAAAAAGTAATGAAACAAATAAGATATGATACAATCCCCTTATTCCATAACTACATATTTGTCAACATCACATCAAGCCAACACCAAAAAAATGTCTTCTCCACTCGCTGTCGAAAACAGTCGACTACTTTCTAGGCCTTAGAGAACAGTAACAGACTGTTAATAGTACTAAATAGTTGCCGACAACAAGTTGACAAAACCTATTTTTTGGCGTTGGCTTCATGTGACGTTGACAAATAGTTACGGAATAAGAATGAAAAATTTTAATAAAATGTAACTGCATTAAATAGGAAATAATGTGCGCATATATTAATTTGAAGTTTTGGCGTTAATTTATGCAATTTGTTTGCCATATCGTTAAATAGGTATGTATGTAGTTTAAGGCATTTGTAATGCTATTAAAAAATAATAAAGCCCGAGCTTAAATGGCATAATTAGTATTATCCCAAAAAAATGACAGATTACTTTTATGAAATTATAAGAAAAATATTTAATTGTCCGTATTTTCAAACTTCACACTAGCTATAGGCCGATAAGAGTCTTAAGTTTACTGGACAAGGTCTGTGAAAAAATAATTCATAAAAGATTAGTAGATTTTGCAGATCAAAATAATATTATTAACCATCAACAGTTTTGATTCCGTAAGCAACTCTCTACCGTGCACCAGATAAAGCGAGTTGCGAATTTTATCGAAAACAGCAAAATAAATCGCATGAATATTGGCGTTGTTTTTCACGATATAAAAAAGCTTTTACTTCCATCTGGCACGATAGCATGTTATTCATTACGTTTCTCATTGTATTTGCAAAAAACTTCACAAAGTTTTGTGTGTTGACGGTGAATTCTCTATAGAAAGAATAATACCAGCGGGGTTGCCACAAGGGTCAGTATTATCACATACACTTTACTCCGTGTATACGTTGTGTTAAGGTGCACAGAAATCTGGAAGCAGCATTTTATGCTGATGACGCTTTTGCGAATGATCTGAAGCTGACATTTAATAAAAAATGCAGATTGTTTCGTTTTAAAACAGTAAAAAATTTACTAAAGTCACTGAGAAATTTTTGTTAAACAGAATATTGCAAGTGATTGTTTTACCAAATTTCATTATAACATTTTAGTTTTTAAGAGGTTTTTGTACCAAAATTTCCTGAAGACTGTATGCTATCAATAGTTTCCTTATACAATTATTAGATTTAATTGTTGTAGTAGGTTTGTTTAAGTAAAATCTCATAACATTGTACCTTATTTGTAAATAAAAATTTACTTTAAACAAAAAAAGGTACGTGTGTATGTATGTAATTATTTTACTTACCTTTTCTAAATGCAATAATTTTGCATAATTAAACTCTGGATATTTATTAGAGTCGGTTTGAAAAAGTTCAACATTTAAACGGATAGTTCTCGCCGAAACCTTTGTACCAGTTGAAGCTGCTGTAGACTGTGCCGTAGACTTTTCCGTTTGGGTTAAGAAATCTGCACCCAAACGATTGCTGCCTGACGAACCAGCCGTCATTAAGGAAGAGCTGACAGTGCTACTAATAGTAGTGAGTGTTACACGTTTTGCCTCTGTCATGATTCTTAAATATTACTTTGTTTTTTAATGTTTCACGTAAGTAAACTTTATTGTGGACCGCTACTAATCAAAGCACAACCATTGTTTACCCTTCGCCTTCTTCTCGATAACAAAAAGAAATGTTTTCAAATTCTACACGTTTTCTCTTTTTGTTTCTATTTCGTGAGGTCAGAGCACCCTCTTTTTCACAAATTCTCTTAACAGAAGTTTTCAACAAAAAATATTTTTACAAATTAAACAAAAAACAATTTTCACTTTTCATAAACAATTACTGAGTTTCAATATCGTTTTACAGTTATTTCGTTTTATAATAGATTACTTTATTTGCATTTTTTAAGTCCTATAAAAAATTAACCTTTTCTATCTAAATTGTTCACAATTTTTTATCAAAGCCACCATTGAATTACAGCAAAATCGACGTGTGAATTTTTTCCAGCAAGGTTTTTACATTAATTTTATAAATTTATTTTATTTATATTCTTAGTTTTTAAAATAAATTCAAAACTGTTTTAAGAGGACAATTTATTTGGCCGTATTTGGAAAATTTTACACTTTAGTTTTAGGCACAATTATTTTATTTATTTTTAATAAAACTTCCAATTTTCTGCAACAAAAATGAAATTTTTCTTCGAGCACCGCTCATTTTGCAACGTTGTTATTGGGCATTATGTCTTGGCGACATGGTTGTATTTATTTTTACTAAATTTTATCAGAAGGTACTAACATTTTAGTCGGGTTTATTATCTAATCACAATGGTTATGTGTATATATAATTTTTAACAGTCACATAATTGATATAAATTTATAGAAAAATGAATTCCTTCAGAGCTTGTAATTGTATACCGTTGGAACATCTGTGGAATTGTGAAATCTTGGATATGATCAGAAACTTTACATTGACTTGTAATTGTACTAAAAAATAATTAATTAGTTGGAATAACTCATATGTCTTAATTCATTTTTATAATACAAGATTAAAGTTCACACGAGTAACCGACATTTCTTTCGAATAACCTGTTCACAAACATGGCTCTTCAGTTTTTGTTTTGATTCTTTGTATTCCCAATTTTGCATGATTGAGTAATAAGCAAACGTCAAGAACAAAGAGAAATTAGAAAAATATAAATTTTTTATACGTAGCTGCCAGACTTGATTAATCGCCATTGTACGTACGATTTTCTCCAACCAATAATAAACTTTTTTTGAGAGCTTGGTGCAATAATACAGGTAATTCTAATAGTACAGCACAGTAACAATATGCGTGGTTAGTAAATTTGAGAGAGATAATGAATGTGTGCGATACACAGGCAATAGATTTTGACATAAACGTTGTACTTTTATTTGAAAGTCTGCATTTATATGGATCATGTCTTATTGACATGATTCTTACTTTTTCTTTTTTGAACTTTCATTGTTGTTCACATAAGTCATGTTAACGACATTTGCTTGCAAATGCCTTCAGGCTTAAAATTACGAATGAGAAAACAAAACATAATGACAGAAAATGCATCTGAGTACTCATTTCTTTTCCCCTCGTCACTCTCAACAATAAAGTAGCAATCATGTCAATAAGTCATGACATGTGTAAACGCAGACATATGTAGTATTTTAATGCATATTGTAAATATTTAAATTTTTAAAGCTGTGTTTTTTTTATATCAACTAACATGGTATAGTTATTAATTAAAAAAGAAACAAAACACTTTACAAACAATATATATATATATATATTTAAAAAACGAACCCAATAATAAATTATTTCTCCAAAGATTTTCAAAAACTTTTGTTTGTTGAGTGGTTTTTAGCTAGTCTATATATATACATGCACTTCATATGTGCTAATGCTAAATCATCAGTAGACCTTAAACAATATTTTTGAAAAGCTTCAAACCTCTTATCTTATACAAAAAGTTAAAATACCAATGAGAATTTCAAAAATTATAAACGTATAAATAAGCATAGTAGGCTTTGAAAATTATTCAAAAAAACCAACAAACAAATTACATTCGATATGAATCTATTTTATTTTCTTTACTTAATAAATTATTCTTATATATTTGTTCGACCTTTTGTTTTTAAATGAATCTAATTTATCTTGAGCTATAGGTAAATTAGATTCATTTACTAATAAATTAAAAAAAAAAATTTCTTAGATTTTAATGCATATTGTAAGAATTCAGATTTTTTAAGTTTCTGTTATTTTTTTATGGCACATAACATGGTACAGTTATTATTTAAAAAAAGAAACAAAACTTTTATTAGAAACAATATATTTTAAAAACGAAATAGCAGTACGTTCGTATATACATTGAAACTACCATTTAATTTTGATTACTTATATTTGTTGCAAACAAAACTGTGAATACGTTAGAACGATATACATATACATACATACGGTATACACAAAAACTTCATAAAATCGGCTGGAAACGGGACTCATACCATTTTTTCTACCCCAGTTGTTTCTCTAATTTCATGCAT
Organism: Gymnocheta viridis; assembly: GCA_956483585.1. NCBI lineage: Eukaryota > Metazoa > Arthropoda > Insecta > Diptera > Tachinidae > Gymnocheta > Gymnocheta viridis. The sequence continues at coordinate 140,593,007 of OY101440.1, forward strand.
GCATCTAATTTCATGGAAAATTCCATCCTCTAAATTTGATATATTGATGCTTTTTTGAGAAATACGATTTCTTTTCAGTTTCATCTGGGACCCCTGATTGCATATGCGAATTTTTATCATTTCTCATCAACAGTTGCTGCTTGCATTCACAATTCTTTCGTTGAGTAATTAAAAAATCTAATAAATATAAATATACATATAAATATCAAATGAGAAATTAGAAATAAAAACAAAACCAATTAGATATAAATATAAACAAAACTCTAATAAGCGCAATCATAAAATTAGAAAGACAAAATTTTCGCACTCACAACAGATAGAAAAAAGTTATCAATATAAATGGTAAGTAAAAAAGTGGTTTAATACAACTTTGCAAAAAATACTTATTACCCGATAAATATTTTAATTTAAACGTGAGTATTGAGGGTTTCCAAGAACAGTCATATAGAGAACGTGATTAAACGTTAAACAATTTAGTCATTCGCACAAAAATAATTTTATTTCTTGTATCGATCGATAGCAAATAGTAGCTAGCAAGTAATGCTATGAGTTCAATTACAATGGATCCGTGCTTAAAAAAAATTTCCTTATTTTAACAAACATTCGCAGATGAACTATGATGGCTTACTGTCGCAGTTAACGGAGGAGAAATTATCATTATTTCAAGGAAGATCAGCCACATCTACGGCAACTGCGGCTAGTATCATACCAGTAGAGGAGGGTGCCATAGAGGAGGAACAGGCAGCTACTATACAATGTATTAAAAGACCTCCGATTGCAGTGGGAGCAAATACCAGTAAATCTGAAGTTTCCACACCACAAAGAAAAATATCAACATCTTCACGTTTTATAAATGCTTTTCAACAGCTATATACCACTTCGAGTAGCTCTTGTGTTAACAATGCAACGGAAAGTGATGACAACGATGGAAACACGGCATCATCGACTTCCGCATCTACACCAGCCGCTGGCAGGACTCCCACAAAAGGTATGGAGTCTAAATTACTTACTATGTGGCACAATGTAAAATACGGTTGGAGTGGCAAATTAAAATCAAATTTTTCTAAAGAACAACCAGTGTGGTTATTGGGAAGATGCTATCATCGCAAAACATCACCGTCCTCTTCTATGGAAACATCAGCAGAATTGACCAATAGCACAGGACAGGATAATGGTATTATATCGAGTGCATATGATACGATACAAGCAAACACGGATAATGTTATAACGCGCAATAGTAATACCGCTCCATTGTATCCGGTATTAAATCCACAAGAAGTACAAGAGATAGTTGTTCCTCAGGAGTTGGCTACGGATGCTACAGAAAATCAAGTAGGTGAAAATCCCTGGGAGGAGGGCATTGAAGGATTTAAACGGGATTTCTATAGCCGAATATGGATGACATATCGTCGAGAGTTTCCTTTGATGAATGGTTCAAACTACACATCAGACTGCGGCTGGGGTTGTATGCTACGCAGCGGTCAAATGTTATTGGCTCAGGCATTAATTTGCCACTTTTTAGGGCGCAGTAAGTTAACTTGCAAAATTTTTCATTATACATTTACATTTATTATACATTTTTTTCTTAAGGTTGGCGATATGATTCAGAAACACAATTGCATTCGACCTATGAGGATAATATGCATAAAAAAATCATTAAATGGTTTGGTGACAGTTCATCAAAATCATCGCCTTTTTCAATTCATACATTAGTTGGACTGGGAGAAAAAATGGGTAAAAAACCTGGTGATTGGTATGGCCCTGCATCGGTATCATATTTATTACGGCACGTCTTACATACAATAAAATAATAGTATTAAACTAATTGATATTTTCTTTTCATTTATGTTTAGACAAGCTTTAAAAAATGCCTCTCAGGAAAATGCTGATTTCGATAATCTTGTTGTATATGTAGCTAAAGACTGCACAAGTAAGATCCTTTTAATATCATTAGGGAAGATATAATATTTATTAATTTTTTTTCTAGTTTATATCGGAGATGTTGAATCTGAATGTTCTATACCCGAACCTACACCCAAATCCCACGTACCTTGGCGTAAAACAGAAACGCCCAAGTCGGCAGAAGCTAAACAAAATTGGAAATCATTAATTATATTATTACCATTACGGTTGGGTACTGAAAAATTAAATCCTGTTTATGCTCATTGCTTGAAGTTATTGCTCAGCACTGAATACTGTATAGGCATTATTGGAGGTCGTCCAAAGCACTCATTGTACTTTGTAGGATTTCAAGGTAAATTAATTTTGTTCTCGCAAATTCTCATAAATATAAATGTCAAAAATTTGTTCGCGAATGCAACCTTCGACGCGTGGATAATAAACGCAACGCTTATAATGATGTATGTATTAGAATGAGCGACTCAGCAAATCGTGGTCAACAGTGACTCAGTTTTCAGTTCATTTTGGTTTACTGAAAAATAATAGAACTATGTATGCATCAGGATAGTTTCATTTTTGTTTAAATGAATAATCTAAGCTCAAAGCTGTTAATTACTACAAAAGTAACATTATGTTACTAACATACATATATTATGGTTTTTGAATGTGTTGCAAATAATTTACATAAATTCATATCGCTGATCTCTTAATGATTAAAATGCAAAAATTAAAATTAATTAATTGTCAAAACTTTAAATCGCTTATGTCGAAAAACGGCTAGCATCATTGAATTTAGCGTACATACTCGAATTGGATTTTAAACTGCTGTACCTGGGTGCTAGCTAGTTGCAAAAAGGTAAAGGTTTCAAATTCAAGCAGTGTTATCATTATTATTATTATATCAAATCAGACTACATGTAAAAAAAACATCGGTTTTATGAACGAAAATAAATAAGAACTTTACCAGAAAGTGTAATTACAGGATTTAATCTAAAATTATGTATGATTTAAGCTGCTAATGTTATATTACTATTTTTATTTGTAGAAGATAAGTTAATACATCTGGACCCCCATTACTGCCAAGAGATGGTGGATGTTAATCAGGAAAATTTCCCTTTACACTCATTCCATTGTAAATCACCCAGAAAGCTGAAAGCAAATAAAATGGATCCGAGCTGCTGTATTGGCTTCTACTGTCAGACTAAAATAGATTTCGATAATTTTATAGAATCTGTGCAAATGGTAAGTAGTCAAAAGCAAACAAGCTTTTTTTCAGCCATCAATCCAAAACAAAATTTTTATCGTTGAATCCTTCGTTCATTTTTTCTCCCCACAAGGAAGGAGAAAAAATGGTTCATAAATAAACAGAAAATTTATTTCACTTGTTAACATATAGGAATTTATTTTCAATTAGTATCTTCATCCAATGCGTTGTGCTTCCGGTTCTTTGGAAAAACAGCCTCCGATCAACACGCACCAACAGCAAATGCCTTCAAGTTTGACCAATAGTTTTACTGAAAGCTCATCATCACAATATGCTGAAATGAATTATCCTTTATTTTCATTTTCAAGAGGACGCTGTTTGCAACATGAGAATCAAAATGAAATGAGCGATTCTTTATATAAACCTCTTCAAAAGCAACTTCAACAAATTAACAATGATTTTTTGATACAAACAAACAATGATGACGATAGTGAAACAGAAGAGTTTGTTTTACTTTGAAGGAATATTTTTTAGTTTTATGCTTTTACTACCTGTCAGCTTATAATTCAATTAAACCTTATATAGTATCAGTCAGTAATATTCTACGTTTTAGCGGTCCACTACAAATCATAAAGGCGTCAAAATATTAATGGAAATTTCGATGAGCTATTTAGAAAAGAATAGTTTAAAAATCTCATGTCATTAGATTATACAATACTATACTATACTACATACAAAGTACGTCTTTTTTTGTATAAAAATATGTATCTCAAAATTTTAAGACTAATTTATTAATTTTTAAATTTATTTTTTACCAATGCAAAATCAAATTTTTATTTGTATTATTATTTATACAATTTATACGCATTGTTTATTAATCATATTGTATACACGTTATTTAATAAATTTATATACATTATTTATTACATTCTTACTTATTCTTATCGAAATTACGTACGTAAAAATGTTTATTTAATTTTGTTTGTAGTTTAAGTTAACTCGTATAAAAAAATGATTTATTTATAGTGCATTTCAATGTCATCTATTTGGTATCTATTTAATTCGTATTTTATATACATATTTGTTATGGTGCAAGTATTTAAATCACAAGAAACCACACTGCATACTGCATTAGTGGTAACAAGTAAAAAACTTATAAAATTATTCTATATGATATTTTCAAGTATGTACTCGTACCTTATTATCTAATTTATAGTTGACAAAAATAATTACATATTTAAGAAAATGTTTATAAATGTATTTCTTTTGTTTTACTTTATGGAATAACATTTAATGCCTTTTTTGCCACTACATTAATACCAACAATATTTGAATTTCCATTTATAATTATAGAAATATCATTTTATTGTATGTATTTAAGTAAATCCATTTCCATTTATTGATATTGAAATAAATATTAAATAACTTTCAAGCATAAACAAAAGCTTTTAAAAATTCTTCTTCTAAAAAAATTATATTCAGCCTGTTCATAAAACCCAATACGAATTGGGTTGAAAGCAATTTCTCAGCAATCCCGAAACAGAGTTTTTACATTAATTTAGAAATGCATTTTATAACTGTGGAAGTGGAAACATTATTGCAGTACGAAAATACAATAGGTGGGGGTACATTTAATATAGAAGGGTAAAAGTACAGAAAACAATTGATTCTCTCGTTGATTTGTAAATAAATCTTGGGATTAAATTAAATGAAAAAAATGATTTGTTAACAAATCCAACGTAGACTTTCCGACTCTATCTTTGGAATATAATCATCCTTTGCCAGTAAAGGGGAAACATTTTCAAAAACGTGATTTTTGAGTTAAGAATTCAGAATAATTCATCGTATTGTTCTTCATCTTGGGTGAAAAATTCATACAAATATCTTGTTTACTCACCTCTTGAAGGAATACTTTTTTATTTTGCTATTGATGTGTGAGTGAAGAACAAGATTTTTTTAGATATGCGATATGGTCTTCCGGCCGAAAATTGTTAGCCAGTGAATCCGTTATTCGATAAACCAGAGCAGTAAACCTTTAAACTGAACGGAAAGGAAATTAAAATAAAAGGTTTTTGTCGATATTTTTGAATTTATCGTTAATATTGTAAATTAGCTTATATTATTAAAAAAATCTACTTTAAACCATTTAACTACCAATAATCCTTTTCAGTATAAAATCGCAAACATAGTAATTTCGATTGCAAAAATTAATGTTTTATAGCACAAAATCGATTTTCGATTGGAATCGAAATCGATTTACTATAAAATTATGAAAACTTATTTTAGACACTTTTACATTTTATATAAAAATATGCAGTTACATATCACTTTTAAATTAATATTTTTACGTGACTATATTCAGTTTTCATATAAACACAGGCAATAAGATCAAATATTTAGACAAATTAACAGATTTTCTTTTTATGTATAGAAGTTTAAGTTGTTGTTTTGTTTTGTGTGTACATGCATATGTACGTACATAAGTGTACATATGTACATATATAGTATATCGCTTATTTACTTTAGCAATGTCATAACTAAAAAAAACTTAATTTTTGAGTTAAGAATGCATTTTTTCGTATCGTTCTTCATATTGTTTAAAAAATCCATACATTTATTCATTCTATTGAGGTGTGTGTAAATTAAAAAATTTCAGGTCGTTTTCTAAAGAACGATTTTTTAGCTTGTTTCCGCTTGTTTTCCGAGATCGCTATGTTAAGTAGGTATATTTTTCGAATTTGTTCAATAAAATATATTTTTATATGGAATGATTTAACTTGAAAATTATTTTCTAAAAAAATTTTGAGGCTTTTCTAACATATGCTCGTGGTCTTTTCTATTTTCAAGCTTCTCCTTGGCTAATCTATTTACTAATTTGCCCAAATTATTTCTAGCTGTAACCGCTTTTTGAGGATTAGCATCCACAGCGTTTCTATATGAATCAATAGCATCGTTTAATCTATTCCAACGATGATATAGTACAGCTAAATTAGTAAGATACATGTAATTCAACGGTTCCCCGCTAATGATGCGCTTATACAATTGTTCAGCCTCTATATATCGACCCAACTTTCCAAATACATTGGCACGTAAAAATAATACTGAATTTTCATTAGGCAAATGGGTTAACGCCTGTTCGGATAGGCGTAGGGCATCTTCAAACATATTTTTCGAATCAAGCATGGTTAACATATTTATCCATGCTTTTTGAAAACGTGGATTTAAAGCTATGGCTCTTTGCCAATGATTTAGCGCCTCAGTAAATAAATTTTGTTCCAAATATAAGTTACCCATATTATAATAACAGTTTGCATAATTCTTACGATACTTTAAAGCATTATTATAACTAATTAGAGATTCATTAAATTTTTTACTAGCCGCTTGCACTATACCCAAGTTCATCCAGGCTGCAGCCATATTTGGTGTCACTTTAAGAGATGTTTTTAGATATTTTTCAGCCTTTCTCAAATTGCCAATCTCACGATAAAGATTCCCCAAATTCATGAGAGCGGCATCATAATCAGGATAGAGTTCAATGGCCTTGTGATAGTGTTTAAAGGCTTTGGTAATATTTTTCATATCGGTAGATAACCGTGCAATGTTATAATGTACCTACAAAAATTATAAAAATATATTTACAATATGGGCTTATTGTTATGATTTATGAGGTTGTATTTTTGTATATTTCAACTCATTCAGCAAAGATAACAAATTAAAGAACCAAACGGCTTATTAAAAAAATTTCTTGTTTAATGAGAATAATATGAAAGTCAGATGGACTACGACCAGGAAATTGGTTCTAATGAAAGGCATGTATGTATGTATATAGACTAGCTAAAAACCCCTCAACAAACAAGTTTTTGAAAATCTTTGAAAAAAGATATCGAGGCAATCTCGATTAATAAATTTAATAATTAGACTTTTTTAAAAAAGAAAGAAATAAAATTATTTCAAAGCACATCAATTATATGCATGATAAATTAAAATTTCATGTTTTAATAAATAATTTGTAGTTTTAAAACATCCGTAATTGGGGATTAACAAGCTTTTCTTTAATTGCACTCTGTTCTTTTGACGGGACGCTAGATGTTCGTCCTTAATAGGGAAACTTGCATACATATTATATAAGAGTACTAAATATTTACTTACAGAGGAACATAAATACATAAACTTACCTTCGCGTTATTAGGACACACATCCAAAGCGGAGGAAAATAATTTTTCTTCCGTTAACCATTCTTCAGACCGCTGTCGACAGCGTAAAATGAATACTAGCACTAGCATAATAAAACTAAACGATAGAATTAGGCGAATTTTTAACTTTTTATACAGCGACATATAACCCCACGAAACCAAATAGCAATACCCAATGGATGGCACATATAAAACACGTTCTGCAATAACAAAACCTACCTTTACAAGGCCCGATGCGGGAAGAAATGGTATAATGATCAGGAGTATACCATACACAGCAGCAAAATTATATCGATATTTACAAACGCAAATGATGAGTAGCGCATATAGAGCAACTATTGAAATTATTCGTAGATCATTAAAATTTTCTACAAGTTTTAAGCAATCATATGCCCAATCAAAGCTCAAGTACAAAGGATTTAATAGCGTTTCAAAATTATATACATATAGATAGCTTTGTGATAATGTTCGCGTCAAAAAACTTTCTGCATGAGCAATTGGGTTGTCAACATTTCGAAATTTTGGGCTTTTAAAGTCTGCTATCCAAAGGCGTACTGTGATTATAACAATTGTAGATAAAGCGACGAATATGTTGGGTTTATTTAACATTTTTTTAAATTGTATTTTCCAAGACAACGTATAAGCTCGTTTTAGAGTATAGTCCAAAAAAACGCTAGCCAAGGGTATCGTTATGGCGGTTTCTTTAAATAAGACTCCTAGACTAGTTAGGCATAATATTAGCAACGGCACCCAAAATGTATATGTAGCATGCATTTTACAAATGATAAGAAGTGAAAATAAGTACAGTAAACAAAACATCAGATCAGCTCTAGAAACTATTCCAGAAACAGCTTCTGTGTGAACAGGATGTACCGCGAATAAAATGGCCGTTAGTAAGGCTACTTTTTCTGAAAGACGGGAAAATTTAAGTTGTCTTGACAGAAATAAAACCAAAATTGTATTGATGGTGTGTATAAGCAGGTTTATCACTTTCATATGGAATGGATCTAGCTTCCATTTAACCCACTCCAAATGAAACATCAGTGAAGTAAGAGGCCGGTAAGATTTATGAGAATCGTCGTCGACAATACTTGTGCCCCAAAAGTCACTTATAAAGATGGCGGTAAAGTTGGTGGGTATTTGATTGATAGCAACGTTTTCTTTAATTGCTACTCTATCATCAAAAACAAAGTTTCCTCTTAATGCATGGCCATAGCTTAAATAACATAGCCAACATAATAGTAGAATTTGAGGAATTGTGGACTTAAAAAATGATGTGTAATAAAAGTTGTTTATATCTAAAATAGATTCCATGTTTTAAAATTTTCTGTATGTAAATGCACTTGTAATTGCAGTAAAAATGTATCACAGTAAACACATATTAAACATATGTAGTCATGTCTTTCGTTACGGAAGTATGTCCATATTATTATTTTCAAAAAAAAAACAATCACTTTGATTTCGAGACTTATTTTTATTAATATATTCTATTAATATTTATTTTCATAAGATAAAATTTGTGATAAATATTATATACCGGTGTTTGCTTCTTAAATTTACACAAACAATTAGCAAGATCAAATATAAACAAACTTACAAGCAGTGTTGCCTGAGCTGAATATTATTTATGGTTATTTAAAGGTACTCAACATAGTACTTTTTTTAATTCTAAATATAATTTTACTTCTTAAGCTTTTAACATACTATAGACAAGAAATATACAATTTAGGATTAAAAGTCGGTATTAAGTTTAAGAGTAGCAGGTCCTTGTACTTTTTTGATAAATTCTTACTGCCATTATTGCCAAATTTAATTTCCATTTTAAATCCCCTTACACTTTTATTAACAAGGAGCAAGGGCGTAATTCTCTATTAATATTTTATAATAATTATTATATATAGCAAATTACTGTAAGTAGGTTACTGTTTCGTTTTTATGTTAATTAGGATATTACATTTTAGTCTTAAGCTTTCTTATGTTTGTTATTCATTTTAATTGTATTGTTGTTTTATAAAGGCTCAATAAAATATACCTACCCTACCTTAACAACAAACACATGAAAATTATTTAAATAATTTTTTATTTCTCGTTTGATTTTTCAACCCTTTAAATTTTAAAAAAGTCATTAATACAAGAACGCGTGTACGCTAGCATTTAGGCCCAATAATTGACTACTCATTTAAGTTTCATTTATCTTTAAATGCCACTTAAGTACCAATTTCATACAAACAATAATTTCACACTGAAAAACTAAAACTGTATTTAAATGCAACTTAAATTTAAGTGGCAATTAGCTAAATGACATTTAAATACGAAGTCAATTATTGGCCCTTAGAAACAGCTCTTGAACAAAATTAAAGAAAAATTTCTAATGTGGATTCTTTTTCAGACTGAAAATAATAACAATGATAGGTTGCTGCAATGTTCTCAAAGTTTAAAACAATTTTAAAAACCATGAAAAAGAATAATATTAATAAAAGAAGTCCAAATTTCACTCCGAAAGATGTTGATTTTTCAATGGCCGCAAATTTTTTGTTTACTTTGTTGCGCGAAACACCAACACGCAAGCAAAAACATATGTTTGTGTATGTATGTGTGCAAAACTTAAATGGACTTTAAATGCAGAAGAATGGTCATTTAAGTTTTATTTAAATGTCACATAATTTTGTACTGAAAAAATTAAATTGGTAATTACATAAGTAGCATTTAAAGATAAATGACACTTAAATGAGTAGTCAATTATTGAGCCTTAGTCTAAGAATCGCGCTTTGATCCTGTCCCACATTTGTTATTTATCTTCGGTCTATATACATGCATTTCATTGGTGCCATTGCCAACAAACAAAACCTTTTGAAATTCTTTGAAAAGAGATATCGAGACCTGTCTTGAATAATAAACTTAATAATAATAAGAATGAATGAAGAGCAAATCCCTTTGTTTACTTGTTATAACAAAAAGAGCACAAAACCGTTACAGATGGTGTCTGTGTAAGCACAGTCTAATAGTGGTGCCAAGTCGCTACATTTACATTGCCCAGCTGCCGAAGGCATATTCACAATTTGTTTACATTTTAGTTTTATGTAAATAGATAACAAAAATACTTTATAAAATAAAATGTCCGAAGATATTGTTTTTGACTTCTTGCATGCTGAAATAGTAAATTATTGTCTAGAAGACAATAAGGTTTGATACAAATAAAATATATGATCCAAAACATATGTAACTACGCAGACTAAATTTTCCTTCCAGCAAAATGATTTTTCAACTTTGGAATACGTGGGATTTACAACTGGCTTTCGCCTAATCGAGCGTCTAACCCGCGATGTCACACGGTTTAAAAATGAATTGGAAACGATCAAATTCATATGCACCGATTTTTGGACAATAATTTACAAGAAGCAGGTGGATAATTTAAGAACCAATAATCAAGGAATGTATGTTGTGCAAGATAAAGCATTTCGTTTCTTGACTCGTATGTCACCGGGCATTAAGCAATTAGAACATGCTCCCAAGGTGTGTAATCTGAAATGAACATAATCCATACATACCTACACAAATATGCATATTTGTCTTAATAATTATTATATTTTCAGTTTGTTGCTTTTACTTGTGGTTTGGTAAGGGGTGCTTTAAGCAATTTGGGTATTAACAGTACTGTTACAGCTGAGGTACAATCAATTCCAGCATGTAAATTTCACATAGAAGTTAGCAGAGCTTAAATATCATATTAGGATTCTGTTTAACATAATACTTAAATTTTATAGCGCCAGTTCCATCATTAAACGATTTAGTAAAACAATATTACGTTACAGAAAATACCGGATTATTAATTAAAAAATTATTTTCTCTAGTTTCAGAGATAAACGGAAAATTGTATAACCGTTAACCGCTATTCATTGTAAATTGTTTGAATTATTTTAAAAAAATTGCTGGCTTTGCTAGTGCTAGTATTTTAAAATTTTTTAAATAAGTAACATGTATGCTTAAATTGCCAATTTTTATTTTGGGATAAGTTCTCTACTTGGATTTTACAGGTTACTTGCTTTATTAAAAATTTAGGAATATTAACTAGTTAACCGGTTTATTTAACGAAATAGAATGTGAGCTGTAAGGATAAAAGTTGATATTCTTACTAGTTAGTATCCACCGTGATAAGGTGTATAATTAAGAAGAGACCGCTGATGATATGGCGCAGCGAGAACGAGATTATTACAGATACATTCTGCTAATTTGATCACTGTCTTAATAAAAATACTTTGAATTTTTAAAAAATTCTTATATAAGAAGTATTTCAAATATGGAACTCAAACCAAAATAATAACTTTGAAATTAAAATTTTATTAATAAAATCCACATATAGATTACGTTTCGCCAATGACTTGATTATTGGTTATTTTACATTTTTCATATAAAACGAATATGTTGTTATTTTGTATGGGTAAAGATTTTGTTAAAATCCATTTATCTATTGAATCTTCTGGAAAATTTGGTTCTAACGGCAGGGGATCAGTATAAACATTGGATTTTTCTGAGGGTCCAATAATTATAATGTAATTGCCTTGGTAATGTTTTAAGTATTCCAAAAACGCTAAACGGTTGTTGAAATAACAAAACATTAAAGCGAAATTCCAATTATTAGTAACACAGCACTGCTGTAGAAAACTACCACCACTCGATTCTTCTTTTATATCTTCGATATAGTTAAGAGGTATAAATGTTTTAATAGCATAACTACAGTGCCACCACTTGCTATCCACTTCCAAGCCATAAACTTGCAAATCTTAAAAGAAGCAAATTAAATAATAATTAGTTTTAATTAATCTTGAAGAAAATTTAACATTACTAACTAAGGGCCTCTTTTAACAACCATTCGAATAAACCATTGCCACAGCCTATGCTTAAAACGTTAATGATACTGCATTCGCTTAACAGTTCATTGATCTGCCATAAATTCTCTTCCGTGGGCCATAGCCATAAGACTTTACGCTTGAGTTCAAATTCCAATGTTTCACCATACTTTACTAGCTTACGCCAATTCTTTGTAGCCTCTTGTGTTAAATAATATATTTCAGCCAGAGCATCCTCCTCGTTTGATGGCGCTAACATTATTGAGAATAAAAATTAAAAATCAGCTAACAATACTAACGCCTTTAATTGTTATTATGACGTCAAATTCTTCGCTGCTTTTGATCACGGCCATTGCAACCAGAAACACTTATGAAATTGGATAGGGGCCAAAATCAAAAGAGCAGAGTGGTACACAACAGATGAAATGTTAATGCACTTTAATTATAGCGCATTTGAAAATAATTATGCACATCCTAAATTAATTTTTTTTGCAAACACAATTTTAGGTACTAGCTTTTTGCATAACAAATTATTATTATTTATTATCCATATATATGTATATTATAATATATAATTTTATTTTAATTCACAATTTTTATCACGTGTTGTATTTTTTGTTATAAAAATCAGTCATCTTAGCTCAATGATAATTAAAAAGGTTTTAATAAGATTTTACAGGAAAGAATTTCTTAGTTTCAAATATTCAAAAAATGTATACTTTGTTTTTTTCGGATTTTAAAATAATAATATTCCTTATTGAAGTTTAAAATCCACAAAAAAACTCAAATTGTAAAAAAACAACTTAAAAAAAGATTCTATATATTAGGATAAGTTCAACTACAAATTACTTATTTTTTTCTTAAAAAAAATTTTTCTTTTTTATGGAATGCAGTTTTTTTTATTTGAATATAAAGTTAGTCGAATAATTTGAGTTATTTGAATAATCTAAAAACCCTACTCTATAAAAATCGATTAAGTAATACTCGAATAAAACCAAAAGTCCAATAATTGGATTGTATGTAAATGTGTATGTATTAGAGATGGGATCGAGGGTAACAAAAAAAAACTTTTCTCATAACCGCAGTTGTTTTATTTTTACTCATGCTGATTCATTTTGCAGTGAAGGTTAAGAAAAATTAGTCAAAACCACAAAATACTCACGATAGAAATAAGTAAAATTAACGAAATCCTTTTTTATTAAGCTTCCCAAACTGCTTTTTAAAAACATGTGCCCAATAATCTCCAATTTCTAGTTGTATTTTAGAAATGATCGACTTGTTATTTAGAGTTTTTAGAAGACATTTATCAAACACAATTGAAGGGAAAATGTTACAATCATACTTGATTCATTCATGAAAATCATTTGCCTTTGGCCATCTCCATTGTATATTTATGTATTTAACGTGCTGTCTTAGCGATTGTTTTCGACAATCGTTCTAGAACCGGTTCTTTAATCAACGATTTTTAAACTGATAACTTGAAACTGTTTACACAGATTTGTTTGGCAATCATACTCCGAGTCGTCATTTGTTTATCAACCTTTGTTATAAATTTTTAGAACAAGCTCTTAAAAAATTGTTTTCTATATAAACTTATAAAACAAATAATTATATGTATATGTATAATAATTATATGTGTACATTCAAAAGAAAACTTATTCAATCTTAGTCTATAGAAAACTGTTTCAAAAGCTTTCTATAGAATATGAAACATTCCAAAATTTATGAGCCTGTCGTTTCATAATTATTTTTAAAACATTTACGCCAATGCACAGGAGTTGGTGATTTCAGCATATGATCGCACTTTTCTTGTTTTTCAACATTTTCATCATCATCTTCATCACAGCCCAATATTTTCCGATATAAATCGATATTGTAATTATTACGAGAGTATTTTTTATGCTTATACTCTAAAGACATTTGGTTTATTGGTTTAGTGGACGTAACAATATTGGAAGTTAAGTTTTTCGTTACATTTCCGACAGATCTGATAACAGATGAATACATTTGCGTTGTTCTTGGTCCGTTTTGAACTTTTTGTTGCTGGTATACAAGAGCAGTATCAAGAATTGTTGATTCATTTTTGTCTGTGTGAAAATACTTTAAAGAATTGGCAGATTCCTGTTCTATAATTTGCTCCTTCCTATGATTAGGAGTTTTATTTAAATCTGAGTGAACAGGATTAAGAAATGAAATATTTTGCTCATTAACAACGCTTTGTTCAATAACTCTGTTATGCCCAAAATTAAAATCAGAGTTTGTTGCAACTCGAATCGTATTCTTATAGGAAGCTCCTTGATTTTCAAATATGGAGTCTTTTTGTTCATGCTGATGATTATTTGAGTTTTGGTATTGTTTTGTAAATTCTTGTGATGTGTTTTCATTCTTGTCTGTAAATATTTCTTTTTTGTAGTTGGGAACTGCAGTGATAACTTTAATCTGATTTGTTAAAGGATATTGTACAGTATTATCTTTGTTTACAAAGCTTTTTAAATTATCTTTCGTAGATTGCTTCACTTCAAGAGGTTCATGCAGTAATATATTTTCAATTATTAAACAACTTTTATCGGATTTAGTTATATTGTCTTGCATAGTATTATATAAGTCACAGACCTCATTTTCTACAGCTGTTTGTTGACTTGGAATTGGCCTCGGAGATTTTATTGTTTCAACAATCTCTTCAAACTTTTCTTCTGGATGTAAGGTAACAAAATGTCTCGTCATATTGTCTTTTCTTAATATACTCTTGTCGCACAATTTACAATAATATTGTAAAACACTTTCTAAATAAAAACATAGGATTAACGTTAAGTATATGTATGCCATTGGTTAAGGCATCCGATTAAATTACCTTGATGTATTTTACGATGCCTTGCCAATGCTCCCGATTCGCAGAAAACTTTCTGGCATACCGTGCAAATATAGCGGTTCGTCTTGTAGTGACGTTTTAAATGCAAGTTTAAAATTGAATTCCGTTGAAATAGCTTTCCACAAAATGTACATTCAAAACGTTTCTCTGAAATTTTAAAAGTGGTCTTTTATTTTTTAGTTTTTTTTTGTACAGTGTTAAGTTATATACAGGCAGGATTTAGATACGCATTGCGATATATGTATGTATGTATTTTATTCCAAGTTAGTTTATTGTACAAGAAAATGTTTACGTTGAAAGTAGGATTTTATTGTTTCCTAAGATTTTAGTATTTAATTTTTTGTTTTGAGAAACGTCCCTAAGCCGTAAAGTAAATTTATTCCAGACTATTTCATTATAAATATAAAGATGTTGCAAGTAAATAAATGCATACACATACATACATATGTATGTATGTTTGTATGTACTATGTACCTATTGCACAAATTTCATAAACTTACTTTCATGTGTTTGGAGATGCAGATGCAATGAAGATTTTGAAGCATATTTTTTACTACAATGCGCACAACCATATTGAAGTTGATTGAGATGTTGGGCTGCAATATGCTGATCCAATGATATTTTACTTTTGAAAGTTTTATGACAATGTGGACATAACTTCGGTTCTACATTATGTAACGATAAATGCTTTTTTAAACCTAAAGGATTAGAGAAAATTTTTCCACATTTGTGGCACTCATTGACAGGAGATATGTGCGATTCAGTGTGATATTTCCATTGCGTTTGGCGGGCAAAACTCTAAAAATAGTTGTGTAGCTTGTACAGATAAAAATACAAATGCATTATAAAACAACAAATACCTTATCACAATATTCACACTCGAATACAAGATTTTGCACATTACATTTGATGTGATAATATCTCTGGGAACGACTTCGAAAATTTTTTCGACATGCTGTGCAGCTATATTGAATTTCTCCATTTTCACCAATTTCTTCTATTATGTGGTTTTGCTCTGAAATTTTGCACTTTTTATTTATCTTTTCTTTGACGGCTTGCATTGTAGACTCCATGTAATAGGACTTCGCAACATATTTACAGACCACTTTATTAAAAACGACTGCTAGTATTCTTTTTAAATTAAATTCTATACATACATTAAATTAACCTTATTCAATAGTATGTCGAAAATATCTCGAAAACAATAATAACTTTATGCCCAAGGCAAATTCATGAATTCGCCTTGGTTTATGCATTACCAACCAGTAATGCCAAAGCTGATTCAACTAAATCTATAACCAAAGCGAATTTGTCTTGTTTATACACACGTTACTTTCAGGCCTGCCACAACCAAAAAAATATTGCAACCTACATGTTTGAAAATGTTACGAACTCTAAAAAATAACATATTGATTATTATATGATTATAAGTGATTATTATTATTTATTAAATGCAGAAAAATTACTGCATTTCAATTTCAGTGTAGAAACAAACAAACAATTATATTTTTTGCTGGGAATTTTGTCACTGACTGTCAAAACAACAATGTAAAAGATTAGCTAAGACTGACAACAGCTGTTGAATTTCCTAATGTCAAAAGTGGTTCTTTTGTATAGAAAAAACGACGCCAATTTTGTATTTTAATAATCGTTGTGGTTTTTGTATAGTTTCAGGGATGCGGGATTATCTGCCATGGTGTCTTTTGGCATATACTTCGTACATATCGTTAGGTGAAATGTAAATCAAGTAACTTTTTAAGTTCTCGCTTCCAATAATTTTTTGGGCTTGTGGATTTGATTTGATTTTTATTTTTTTTCTTTATATCCTACAGTGGTGTGTGTAGTATACTAAGGATGGTGGTGAGTTTCGGATTTCTTTAATAAATAATTATTATTAATTGACTGAAGTAATTGTTATTTTAAATTCTCTTTAATTACATACATATACGTCTTATATATACATATGTACATACATATATATGTATATTATTATTTAAGTACATATATTTCGCTTTATTATTACCGTAATACACACTATTATTGGCCAATAGGCTAAATGTATTATAAATGAATTAATTAAATAAATAAATAATAGAGAGTTACTGATTTCACTTAGAGACCGAAAAGTTGTGACTTCTACCATAAAAGTTGGGCGATAACTCTTGTTTTCTGATTTTTATTGTTATGAGCAAAGAATAAGAATTATTTATTATTTTATAAAAGTTATTATTTTATATAAGCATATTTATTGAGTTTTGTCTTACCGATTTTGGCCTTAGGTTCCTATTAATTTTTAAGTTATTTTTTTTTTGTGAAACTGCCTACGCCTGTCAGAGATTTGCATCATAAAGGAGACCAGAGATTGAATGCTGTTGTAGTTGAGCAAAAAGCAAACCATATTCGAAATATTTGGTACGCGACGATCAAAATGGTATATCCGACACTTTCTTATGTGTGTTTTTATGTTTAAAAATTCAAAATACATAGCTGTTATTTTCGGTCCCTGATTTCACCCCAGTTTTCGAAAATCGAGTTTTCATCAGATCTTGATGTTTTGAAGTAGTGGAAATTATGTCTGTATGTAAACCTCTCATAACTTAAGAATAGCCTAACCGATCTGAACTACATTTGCGGCATTCGAAATCAATGTCGTTTAGGTCGATATCGAGAGTTTTCGAAAAAAGTATTTTCAAGTAAATTTGAAACTACTATACTGATTGAATCCAAAATTTAATCAGCTTGTAAGCTCAAAAAATAATGCTGATTGTTTCATTTGAGAGATATCGTTGACGAAAAAAGTTGAAAAAAGTGCTTTATATTAATAACTTCAGAAGTTCACGTCAAACAGATTTTCTGCATTCAATTACTTTTTATAACTTAAAAAATCCGTTGAATACTGCGTATTTGATAGATATCGGTTATATGATTCGAAAGATATCGCGTCAAAAATATTCGAAAATATTTTTTAATCCATTTAAAAAATTATTTTTTAAAAGCCTTGGTCGAATATCAAATCTTGTTCAGCGATTTCCATTTAGCGGGAAGTTCCAATTATGTACTGCAAGGAAATTTTTCACGAGACAGATAAAACTAATTAAAATAGATCTTCCAACTACAGTCAATTAGTTTTATTTTCATCTATAATTTGACTGTTTCTTATAAATGGAAAAACGCGATCTGGAACGATTATTGAACGTAAATCATTTTACATTTCAGCTAACGATATTTATTTCATGGATACAATTTCAAAGTTACTTTATGTACATATGTACGTATGCATGTATAATAATGAATATAATCTTAATTGTATTTATCAAGCACAGAACACGTTACTGTTTCTGATTTCAGCACAACTTAAAAACAAATTAATTTCAAACATGGCAAAAGTTTTTGAAGGAAAAATTGTACACACAAAATCTATCAAAGATTTTGTACTTTATACTAATGGATTTGTGGCGGTTAATGAAAATGGAAAGGTAGTGGAAATAATTAAAAACTAAGCTTGTATTTTTTTAATGCTATGTACTTATGACCTTAATAGATCGTTGGAGTTGGTGATAATTATTCCTCATGGATTTCCTCTAAACCAGAATTTTCAAGCAACTTTGAATTGGTAAGATTGAGCAAAGAACAATTTATTATGCCCGGCTTTATCGATTGTCATATTCATGCTCCACAAGTGGCACAAATTGGTTTGGGCTTAGACATGCCATTGCTGGACTGGCTAAATACATATACATTTCCGCTCGAGGCAAAATTTGCTGATCAAGAATTCGCTGCTAAAGTGTATAAACAAGTTGTGGTAAGTGAACATACATATGTATGTATGTATTTGATGTGCTTTATCAATCATTTTGTAAACGTTTGTGTAGTTACATATACATATGTAAATATTATCAATCAATTTGTAATAAATATTAATAAACTGCAGCATACCATATTACGGGAGTTCGATTTATAAAAAAATGAATTTAATATGTAATAGAAAATATTTACACATACATACGAGTGCACATGTATATGAATATTTTTTTAACATTTTTAATTAAAATTAAACCACCAACCAAAAATGTAATGCGAATTTCTTTAAAAAAATATTATTTCTTATTATTATATTATTATTATTAGTTTTCAAGCACATGCGAAAAAATTCAAGACCTGTTTCTAAGAACCTTTATGATTTATTAGATTTATTTAATAATGTTGAAAGTTAAATTAAAAAGTATGGAAAACGGTTGCCCTTGTAGACCATCCATAAAACTTCCCGCTAAGCGCAACACCGAAGCGATTACAAATTCAAATATTTTCTATCAATCCAACTTTTTGAAATAAAAAAAACGTATCGAATTCTATTTGAGAAGTTACTCATTAACTTTTGCCATTTATAGTTTTTCATACATATTTACTACTTTTTTTGCAGAAAGCAATTATTTTTAAAAGAACAGAGTAAAAAAAGTAAACTGATATTAATATCCCATTGCGTTTGAAAGAATTTTACAGTAAGTTTCATCAATAAAAGTTTAACACAAAAAATTATGACATGTTATTGGGAAGAAAGATATTGGCCGTATTATTTTTTCCGACCCTGCATAGCTCAGCACATAAAAAGTAAAAAACCCTTTAAAATAAGATACTCGTAACATATCTCGAATAATAATTTTACTAAATATTTGTGTGTTAAGCTTTATGATATCTAAAATATAGTTATTACTTATTCATCACATTTTAAGGAATCTACCATTAAAAGTGGCACAACATTAGCTTCCTACTTTGGCACCAATAACAAGGATAGCACCATAATTTTAGCAAAAGAAGCAATTAGACAGGGACAACGCGCATTAGTGGGAAAAGTTTGTTCAAATTGCAACAGTCCTGATTTTTATGTGTAAGTTGTAAACGTTTGTTAAGGTACGGTCAGAATAGGCAAATATTTAATGAAATATATGTAAACGCTAAATAAATTTTGCTTCAAATATTTCGTCAAAAATTTGCATCGTCTGACCAAACCTTTAGATTTATTTTCATAAGCATTTCTTAATTTAATTTATTAATCAAATAGTGAAAAAACCGATTGTTCTTTAAAAGACACACAAGAATTTATAAACGATATAAAAAGTTTAAACTCGAATCTGGTGAGTCCTACAATTACTCCCCGATTTGCCATTAGCTGTACAAAGGAGCTTATGAAAAGTTTGGGTGATTTAGCAAAAACTCATAATTTGCATATACAAGTAAGCAAATTATAAAAAGTATTTAAACACATTTTCCTAACATGTATGTATGCTATGTATGTATTTTCAGAGTCATATAAGTGAAAGTGTGGCAGAAATTGATTTCGTTCAAGAACTGTTCTCGTGTTCTTATGCTGAAGTATATTATAATGCAGGCCTCTTAACCAATAAGGTAGGTAAGAATGTAAAACATGATTGAAAGATAGATAAATATGTACATATGTATATTGTATGTATGTATAAATTACGAAAGTGAACAAAATTCTTATTTTTCAATTTATAACGTCACTGACACGCAAACCGAATGCGTCAAATATGTTTGTGTCTCTATTAACAGCATGAAAAAAACACAAAATATCACAAAACGTTTTCGTTTTTTTACGTTTTACGAATTTTTTCTTATTTTTTATTTTTTTCCTTTGGGACAAATACAAATGTAATTTTATTAAATAATAATAATAATAACTAGTATATACAGCGGTCGACTCAATCGACCGCATTCTAGAAATCAAAATTAAACATGTACATAAAAACACACGATAAAATAGAAAAACAAAAAAACACTAAATAAACAGCTTAAAACTCAGTCTCATTTCTATGCAAAAGCAAATTGGACAAACGCACATGCACACTTTGTTTAGTTCTCAAGTTGAAGCTGATACATGCATGTGTAGTAATAACTGTGCAAATTTAAACGCTTATATGTAGCTCCCTAATTATCGAACAGATTTAAATAAAATTAAGATTGTGCACATCTATGTAAAACCCTATTTAAAAACATATAAATCGGTTCAGTATTACGGCCGCAAAAGGGATCTAAAAAACGTGTTAGCCTATTAATAATATAGAAGATAATGTGTCAAACGACGAATGGAAAAAATAATCACAAAACTAAAAAAAAATGTTTCCACTCATATTCAGCCATTTGCGATCTGTTTTCGAAGATAGCTAATTTTTTCATAGAAAACTCGGTATTGAATAGCCAAACATGTTCCCTTAATTTTATAAACGTTTTCTGGCTTCGCTCATGATACTGTGTATTTTAATTTTATTGATTTAAATTGTATTATAAATAAAATCAACATGGCTTTTTTAATAATTGATTTAGACAATAATGGCCCACGCCGTTCACTTGGAAGATGAAGAAATATCTTTATTTAAAAAAACTGGAACATCTGTAGCTCATTGCCCTGCCTCAAATACTATGTTAAGTTCGGGATTCTGTGATGTTTTACGTTTGATAAAAAATGGAATTAAAGTTGGCTTAGGAACAGGTAATATAGTAATACATTTGTTATTAGAAATTGTAGCGCAACTGAACATTGTAGTAAATATGTAATTTTCTTCAAATAGATGTTTCTGGTGGTAATTCAATTTCTATACAAGACTCCATTTTACGGGCTTTAGATGTCTCTCATCATTTGGAATTTTGTAAAAAACAAAATATTAAAGGAACAGGCAAATTACCAAACAACAAAGATAATGAAGCTTATACACCTATAGATTACAAACAAGCTATTTATTTGGCAACATTGGGTGGTGCGGAGGCTTTAGCTCTCGATAGTGTTTGTGGCAATTTCGTTAAGGGCAAGGAATTCGATGCTTTGATTATTGATACAAGCTTATATCCATTGCATAACTTTTGTGTTTATAATCCAGAAGTCTATGCGAAAAAAACTGATGAAGTCAAATTATTAGAAATGGTCCAAAAATTTATTTACGTGGGTGATGATCGGAATATAGTTAAAGTTTATGTTTCAGGCAAACAAATCAAGTAAACAGGGGAAATTTTTTTTCATTATTTATATATGTATATTTATTTTTTTAAAGATATTTTTCAGAGCAACTAAATAATGCATATTTAATATTGTAATTTTTATACTTATTACTACTTAATAAATATATATTTATGTACATTAAAACAAAAATAAATCTTGTAATTTTTGCTAAGGAAAATTATTTCATTGCGGAAAACATTGAAAAGCACACTTTGGAATTTGTTGCAACAAAGATTTAAAGAATTTTTTTGTATTGTGTCTTAGGGAAAGTAATCCATAATAATAAAAAAAGTAAAAAAGCCATCGAAGAAATATTATATAAAATACTTGTAAAAAATAGCTGAGCTAATATAAACATGTATATTTTTTAGCGAAACTTAAAAGAAAATTTCATATAAAAACTAAATGAAAATATTGGTTTTAAGAATGTGTTGTATTTTTGATGTTTTGCAATATTTTCATTTTTTTTAGTACATTTCAGAGCAAAAATTTGTTGAAAGTTAAACTTTAAAAAAATTCTACTACCTCCACGTTTACAATAAAAACTTAATTACTATACTTAGTTACTTATAATTTAATTCAAAACGATTTTATAAACATTTATAGAACTTCGATTAAATTAATACTTTCCATTTATATAATATATATATATAAGAACAAATAAAAAAATATTTAAAGAGTTTTCGTTTAGATTTCCTGTCTGCTTTTGAAAATGATTGTTTTGGAATTTGTTTTTGTTTTTAATTAATATATACTCCCAATTAAGGCGGATTCGTATTACAGCTGGTGTTGAAAGCACAGCACCGACTGCATATTTCAGTTTTTTATATGTATTTTCTAGTGTTTTCTATAGATTTTTTGGCTGTAGACAATAAATAATATGTTGCACGAAATATTTTTGTTCGGGAAATATGGATTGTGTGAAAGTTGATAAAAATACATTTTAAATTAAATTTCTTTTCTTGTTTTCGACATTTGTACCAGCCAAGCACAAATATCTTTTCCTGTATGTTGTAAAATCAACACCACCTGTAAAATGTATATTCCCCTTGTTCCCCACTGAAAACTTTTATTTTTTTCCAAAAACAGGCAGTTGCTTTATTGTATTGAAATATTTCAATGATAAAAAATTAAGTAAATAATGTCCAAGGTCCAGTGTTTTTAAGTTATAAGCTTAAAGCATTAATAGTTCAAATTTATTTAAATATTTTTTATGTTACTTATCAAATAATATGTATTTTGAATAATCATCAGTGGTGTATATTACATTGTGGCTTTTCTTCTTCGCTTTACTATAAATAATAAAATAAAAATAAAGTATATTTACCTATTTAATTAAAAGATATTATTTATTTAATTGAACATATTCTGTTGAGTGGCATCGTTTTCAAAATCAGTCCAAGCATTATTCAAATCCATAAATATCATTTTAGCGATTTCTTCATTGTCAGTACCATTATGCTAAAGAAATTTTTTTATTTTAAATATTTTAAAAATATATTATATTAAAAAAAATGGGCTAGCTCAGTTTGCAAATATTATTTCATTATATAAGCTAATTCGTTATTATACTTCATATACGTCATACTACGATACAATTAACTTCTTTTTATCGAAAAATAAATGTACATATCTCTTCGTTATTGCCACGTAGTCATATCTCGAAAAAACTCATTCTTCAGAAACCGAGTTTAAAGTTTTTAATTTACTCACACCTTAATACAAAAATAAAAAAATATTCTCCTCTCAAGAAATGAATAAACAAGATATTTGAATGAATTTTTCACAATACGATTCGAGGAATAATTCTGCATTCTTAACTTAAAAATCAGTGTTTTTGAGATATGATTACGTTGCAGTAGAGGAGCGATATATACATATTTTTAACAAATATATTTTTAGCGATTGCAGAACCATTATTATAAAAATTATTTCTTTTTAAATATGCTAAAAATATGTGGAATGTTAAATGATAGTATAAAGTTAAGTACAATCATATATTTGTTTGAAGGCGAGGCAAGCACATTTATTATAATTTTCAGTGAAACGAAATATATCCCATAATGTTTAGGTGAAATTGTTCATGATTGTTTTTAAAAAGTTCTGTTCTAGACCATTTTCTTCATATTATAAATATACATATTCAAAGATGTCTGTCTCTTTGAGTATAATAAAGATTTTCTGGTTAACAGTGATGTTAAATATTTCTCTTTAGTTTTATCGTTAAAAATTGTCTACAAGATATTAAAATTAAACAATTTTTGTATGGAAATTAGGAATTGCTTCCAACTAAAGTGTAATATTTAGAAGAAAATAACTAATAAAATATGTAGTATATAAACTCAATTACCCATCTACATCCTAACCATCTTCAATTTTTTTAATATTTTTCAACATATACATGTATTATTAAATATAGTAAATCGATTTCAACTTTAGTTGATAACCGATTGTTATCGCGAGAAATAAGATTATTGTGCGGTCGATTATGCACTGTTAACTTTATTCTGAAATCGGTTTTTGGCGACGATAAATCGAGAAGTCCAAGAAATAGGAAAATACTAATAACCTTAGACTTTTTTCGTGCGCCATCGCTCGCGTGTAATTGAAGTTAATAAAATCCAAATAATTTGCATTCGCAAAAAACTTCATTTTAATCTATATATAACATAAGTAAAAAATGGCTTCAAAACATGAAAATAGTAAAACTGGCCTCGCGATTTTATTTTATTTAATAATTTGGGAAACTAATTTAATAAATTAAAAAAAAATTTTATAAGTCATTAAAATTAATCATAGTAAAAATTAAGTTGTTGAGCGTATTTACTAACTCTTATATAATTTTTCTGCAGAAGTAGTATCATGTCATAAGAAAAAAAATTTCCAAAAAATTCATTGAAATCTTCTAACCATTTTCAAAATTCGGAATTCACTGTACATATATTTAAATAAATCTATATCACTTTGGCAGCCTGGAAGGTTACTCTATATTGCGATGCGAAAGCAATTTCAGTTCCATTTTTCTTTCGCATCGCAATATAATTATTTTTGAGATTTTATAATATTCTAAATTTTAAATAAAGTATTTAGATAACTTACTTTATCTGGATGAACGGCTAGACAAGCTTTTCTATAAGCTTTTTTAACATCAGTTGGTGTTATTAATTGAGACATTTCACATTTGGTCCATTTGGCATCGGCCCACAATACAGTATGCATTGAACATAACAAAGCACGTATATTATTCTTTTTACCATCAGTCTGAAAAAATATTGCTTTTAATATAAACACATTCACATAGAATTTTTGGATTATTTAAAACTAACCCATTCCATAATTTTGACTTTATTCGGATCCATATCTTTAATTAAATCCTCTTTGCGCATTTCGTTTATTGATCGTGGTCCCTGATTTCCTTTACAAGTGAATTTATAACCTTGTTCACCTAAAATATCTGCAAATATATCTGAACTTTTCGCTTGCTGTTGTGACGCTGGTTTGGATTGTTCAAAATGAGACCGACTATAGTCAGGCCGATTTCGTGTGTTGTTTGATCCAATACTTGGTACAGCTGAAGGTATACCAGAAAATTGTGTCGAATTTTGTGTAGTGGTAAAATGCGTGCCAAAGGTTGCGGAATTATTTGGAGATTTCATGTGATTTGGCGACGTTGTGTTTGAATTGTGTGTTTGAGGTGGCGGAACACGCATATTATTAGATGAAGTTTGAGTATGCGTCGGACTTGAAAATTGTGTGTTAAATGGACTGCTACCCACAGGAGTATGTCCAGCAGATTTACCGCCTAATGTAGGATTTGGCGTAAAATTTATATTTAAACTTGATGCCAAGTTGGCAATATCAGCAAAAGGATCTTTGGACTGAAAAAAAATGAATAAAAAATTTATTTTTGTTAAGTTTTGTGAAAAAACTATTTTCGATAAACTTTTTGAAAAGTGAATTTCATAATTTTGTGTCAGTATATAGTTTTTAAATTATTTTAATTTTGTATACCAGCTATTTGCAAAATAGACACATTCGTATTTGACCATGAATTGTGTTCGAAATTTTGAAATTATGTATTACAAAAATCAACAAGCTGTTTTCTTTTTTATTATTACTCATCAATCCTTTATTGCAACGTAGTAATATCTCAAAATACGTGATTTTTTTATTTGAAAATGCAGAAATATTCGTCGTAACGTTCATTTTGTGTAAAAAATATATGCAAATATCTTGTTTATTTTCCTCTTGAATAGATTTTTTTATTTTTCCATGCAGGTGTGAGTACATTGAAAACTTTAAACTCGTTTTGTGAAGGAAGAGTTTTTTTTAGATATGACTGCGTCGCAATAAATGAGGGTTATGTATGCATGAATGTGCACTTTTCGTAATGATTGTAATATCACCAAGAACAAGTATTTTAAGCACTGCACTAACCTGTTGCGGCGAAGGTTCTTTAGTAGCGGGTTGTGTTGGAAATGTAGGCAACGTTCCAAATGATGTTGAAGTTGATGCTGTTACTTTTGAATTCCCAAAATGTGTTGGTTGAGGTGTCGATGAGGCAAAAGAATTAAAATCTAAATTAAAGGAAGGTGTTGCATTGGAATTTAGTGGACCAAATATGTCGTCCAAATCTGCTGCAGACTTTGGTTGATCATTATTGGCCAATATATCCGGTATGGGTGCCGTGCCAATCCCTGAAGAATCATCATCACCAAATGCTCCCAGTAAATCAAAACTGGCATCTGTTGTTGGCATTGCAGTAGACTGCGGATCATGTGGTGGTTGCTGTTGGCTTGTAGGCTGATTCAAATTTAACAAATCTATTGGGGGTGCCGGCTCTGGTGGAATTTGGAAAGCTTCTCCCGCTATTTCCGTTATATCAGGCATAATTAATGGCGGAGTTCCTTTTACTGGAGCTGAAGATCTGACCGAAGCTTGCTTTAGAGGCTCCGGGGCTGTGTTGGAATTTGGTTTAGCCACAAAGTTATCTATCATTTCTTCATATTCCAATTGAGAGCTAAATAGGTTAAATGCATTACGTCTTGGTTTGATAGGTAGCCAAGGCGGATTACGATTAGGAGGAGTCTCCAGATCAGTAACAGTCAATGACAAAGACACCGTAAAGGTTGGAGATACGCACTCAGGATCGGGCAAATCGTCCAAATCTTGGGAGCAGAAAGTTATTAAAGTCTCAGGTTCTGGTATAAAACCAGTGTGCAATTGAAACTGACATATTTTTACCCCCTGAGGTCTTACCATAGCCTTACGAGCATGATACAAGACTACAATAAGATCTCCACATACAGTTAAGTTAATGGGTAAAGTAATCTTTCCTGGTCCAGCTATATATAAACGCATGTTCTCATAATCTTGCATTGTTGACATCAATAGGCGTTCATTGCTGTATACTTCCATGTAGATGCGGCAGCCATCTCTGGTCTTCGTCATGCGAGGTACAGGTTGACAACTTAGTGATACCAAGTTAATATTTTTATAATGTGGCATCAGGGGTGTAGGACGTAATATATCACCCAAATAATAGAGGTAACGGAATTCAGAAGGTCTTAAATTTACTGGATGTCTTTTGACGGCAAAAACTTGCACCGCATCCTCCGGCTCTAATATGAGATCAGAATACATTAAGAGAGCACATACCAAAGTGGCCGCAGTGCAACCACCAGCGTCTCCTGTTTGTATGATCACAATTGATTTTGGATCAGCTATTAAAAACCCATACATATCCTCAGCTACAGAAAATAGTCCCTAGGAATATATTTTTTAAGTAACGTAATTTTAATAAAAATATTAACCACAGTTTTACCTGTAAATTTGGTGCTCTTGCCTGTGTGCAGCCATATATGCTTCCAGCCTCTACAGTGCGAACTGGTGGAGACAGACGTGGACATGAACGAGGACCAAAATTGTAAACACTAACTTTTTGTGGAGGAAACCGGCTCTCTATCGATAATCGTACATCTTCAATATTATTTGTTTTGTAAGCCGACTCAAAACCTTCTGATGGGCAAGGCATAACTAACACACGTGATGTTATGTAACTAATGTCTAAGTCAGCACGAGCGATTGTTTGCTGCATAGTTTGCATTACCTTTGAGGAAGTGTCTTTTAGGTTTTTCAAGAAACTACCAGCTCCACCACGTATTGAAGAAAATAAACTACCATTAGCCGCCGTCGAATTCACCGCAGAACTTTGTGTGGAAGCTAATGAAACATGAGGATGAGGTGATTGCGGTAGTGAACAATTGGCGGTAGCTGAAGAAGGATCATCATAAAATGTAGAATTACCGGGAACTATACGCTGTTGTGAGAGAACTTCTGCCGGAGAGGCACAAGTATGTTCTGGTGTGGTAGTAATAACTGGCTTGCCAGTAAGTTCTAATGGGCCTTTCAAAGGCCAACACATAGTTTCCGATATGGCTGCTAAACGATCCAATACATTTGAAACGTTAAAACGTTGAGCAGGATTGACCGCTAAGCAACCTAAAGTATAATGAAAAATTTAATGGAGAAACAATTTGTAATCAAAACTATTTTGCAACGAACCTTTTATTATTTCATGGAAACAAATGAATCTAGAATCAGTTGGAATAATGAAATTCCCATTAACGATGCGTAATTTCGCAGAGTCCTCAAAAGGATGTTTTTGAAAGCACAGGGCATATAAAATACAACCCAAAGACCAAACATCCACTTTTAAGCCCACCTCATAATTAGACCAAGTGTCAAGCATTTCAGGAGCACGATACATGGGAGTTGTAACACTACTCAACTGTTAGACAAAAATTCGATGAACATATTTTTGCTGATTAATATTTATTAATTATATATATATTTAATATTATCTACCTGATCTTCCAAAGTATTACGTTGTTGAGCATTCCAATCTAATGTGGGAGATACAATTTCAATAGATGCAGAACCAAAATCACACAATTTTAACTTTTTGTCATCACCTAACAAATAATTTTCAATCTTAATATCTCTGTGCAATATGGGAGGTGATTGTGAATGCATATGCGCCACAGCTTTAGTGGCTTGATAAAATATTCTCAATATCAAGGGTGGATCCAAATTTGAGTCTAAACAATCAATTAAAGAACCACCTGAAATAATTATTTCTTATTGTAAAGTTCAAATAACAAGATTTAAAAGTATTGCAACACGATTATTAAACTAACGCTAGTTTAAACAGTTCGCAAACCTAATTGTTCACCTTCTTTATATAGTTACCTTTACACAGTTCGGTCAGAAGCAAATATTCTGCTCTCTGTTGCGGTCCATTTGTTTTATCGATGAAAGTTGCAGAAACAAAACCAACGATATGTGGATGACCTGTTAACTTTTTATGCGTATTAATTTCATTGATGATAGACTGGCATGATTTCTTATCAGCCCCAATGAGTCGTTTTAAGGCGTATTCTTTATTGGATTGTATATCTTGAGCGACATATACAAATGCAAAACCGCCTGCAAAAAACACAACGATTAGAAAATGTAAAGATAAAATAAATTTGAAAACAAGAATATAATGCACATTAAAAACATCAAATAAATAAACACATTGTAGATAAAAAATTGTAATTTAAGGTAATTTTCATAGTTTTATACATTCAGATAGGATCATTCAAACAAGTGCAAACACTGTTACTCATGACCGACGTTTTTTTCACACCAGTTCATGCATGCTCACGTTAGTGTATCGAAAGGAAACTGAATAATAAATAACCTGAACTAAAACTAACTCCCACTAACTACTCACGAGAATAAAATATAAATAAATATATTAAAATCATTTCTAATTTTTAACAATATTATACTAAAAATAAGCACACAGAAGATCATCGAATTAAAAAAATTACCAAATGGGAAGTACTTCAAATCAGTGCTTAAAGCATATTATAAGTATACAAAATATATGAAAAAAAGTAAAAGGGTCAAACTGGAAATATATCCTTTGAAATTTCCAAATCGGTTTATAAATGGTATTTCTTATGTAACTCTAGTTGATAATTAATAGTTTTTAATACCACTGTATTCAGCGTATCTAAGTCTAGTTGCTACAAATTTTTCATGTTTGTATCTTATTTAGGATAACAATTATCTATCACCAACGCAATAGGTTAGGTTATTTTTTTATTTGTATTTCTGGAATAAGAGTCTAAGAAAAGATATGTGTTTCTATCGAAATCGGCA
The DNA here is from genome assembly GCA_956483585.1 of Gymnocheta viridis. NCBI lineage: Eukaryota > Metazoa > Arthropoda > Insecta > Diptera > Tachinidae > Gymnocheta > Gymnocheta viridis. The sequence goes on from OY101440.1 coordinate 140,623,242, forward strand.
TTTGTAGTTTGAAGTAATGGTCCGACATTATTTATTGGCCTCATTTTGTAAAATGAAGCGCTAATATGGAAAAAAAATTAAATTAAAAAATATTTTGGAAGCTTTACTTATACAAAAAAAAAAGAAGTTACTAAAGCAAAAGTGATCCTTAATACGTTTTTGATTAGTAAAAATATTAGAATTATATCTATGTAAGCCATAGTTATATGTACTTACTAACCGGCAAATACCTATAATTTTTCAACATTTAATCGCATTTTTTCTAGTTTGAACTTTTTTAGATATCACTCAAAACGTTGCAATAAAGGAAATGTTTGTACGTATAATATAAAAAAGTTTTTAAATGAAATAAATCTTTAAATTTTATTGAAATTTCGATTGATACCAAAGCAGAATTTTATACTAATCGTTAAAAATTCTTCAAGTCTATAGTTTATTGAATAAATTATTAACAAAACATGCAATAAAAGGCCCATTTCAAAATGTAATTTTGTATTTATTTCTATCCAAAGTCCAATTGGAATATTGAAAATATTTTTTATATATACATGTAAATAAAAAAAACCCACTAGTACCAAAATGTTTTATCAGTACTTCGAATTTTTTTATGGTACTTCTGTATTTCTGATTTAAAAATTTGTGGTAAATAATGCGCAAGTGAATATTTGTGAGAATTGTGCACAACAGGTAGTAGAAACCCCATAAGAAAACAAATGCGTACAACAGCCAAAAATAATGTACTACAATACACTATAATAGTGATCGGTTAGTCACCAAATTTATGCACAATGAGATTTTTTTTGATTTTTTTAATTTATGTAAATCTTTATTTATTTCTTCTCAAGATCAACCTTCTTAGTCAAGATGTTTTATTGGAAAAGGAGAAAAAGAACAGAAATAACAGAAAAGTTTGTTCAAGGTTAAATTTTAAATATAATTTGTGTCCTCTGAAAATGTCATATTAAAGGATAAGCCGAATAATTTTCATTTAATTCTTATCTAAACAAGCATCCGCAATGAAAAATTATTAAGTAATAAAACAAATAATAACGAACAGGAACAACGATGCTACACTTGCTGCTCCCCAAACTACAGAGTAATTACTACACAATGAACTTATCAAAAAATTGCAAACAGACAGACGCCCACTATATATAATGCATCATAAATTTTATATTGATTTTTTCTTTGCTTTTGCATCAATAAAACAAACCTTCGGCAATAACTCTTTTAATGCGTAACTTATGTCCATTTATCTCTACGATTTGGCCACAAAATTCATTGTCTTGTGCCGCTGCTGATGATGAACTTTTGTATGTGTTGGCATTTATAGCTCCACTGTTCGAGGAACCACCACTATTAGGATTTGATGCACTGTTCGATGATGATGGATTATTAAAATAACCCATAGCAGATTTAAAGAAATCACTCATTTTTGTGTTATATATTCCCCTAAGATTATAGAACTCAAAATGGAATTTATACAGCAACTTTATGAAGATATTTCACTATTTGTTTCTTTTTTAAGACAGAACAAAGTAAAAAACAAGAGTTATTAGCAGAAAAAAACCATTGATGATTTTTGTGTCAAAAAACTTTACAAGATAATTTTTTGGAAGAGAGTAAAAAATAAATAGTGCCATACTTTTTTGTTCGATTGCCTATTGTGAATGAAACATATTTGAAACAATTGGAAATATGAATATCAGTGATGATGCAGTCAAAGGAATTATCCATTGAAGTGTGATTTACTGTTCTGTACTCCAAAACAAAATGGTTCAATAATGAAAAATAATTCCTTACATAAATAAAAAGTATACACACATTACTAGGAATAAAAAATTAATATGCGGAATTCTGATCTTTCAATGAATAAAAATGGCTGTATTTATACTTTCGATAAATAAAAGATACGCCTTGATTTTGATTATTTGTTTAATTTACACTTTTTTTTTTTAAAAAAAAAAAAAAGAAGTAACACTCAGGCAATTAGTATGCCTACCAACCCGTAGGTGAGTTACCTTCTTTGGGAAAGGGATAGTGAGAGAGGACAGATGGTGAAAGAGAGCAAGCTTAATTTTTACAACTCTGAAATTGCGCGTTTTTTTTAGATCAGTGTTGCAGCGCCTCTGATGTCAAGTAGGCGCATTAAATGTGTTTTAAGCTGTTGTAGCCATTTCATTAGTTATTTCACTTCGCCGGCGATTTTGCTACAATACCGACGAAGGAGGGCGCTGTGATGTCCGTAGTAAATGTTGTCATGTACATTCAATAAAATTAAAAGTTTGTTTTTGCGAAATAATATTTGTAATAATAGATTTCGTAACTGTCCAAGAAGTTAATTAGTACATTTTTAAAATTTTCTTACCTTTTATTTGTTTATGATTATCATTCTGGTCAAAAATTGTTAAACAAATTATTTATATGAATAATCATATTATAAGGGTCGTAATTGTCTGAAGGAAATTTCCATTCCTTAGTATGAGTTTCAATAGAAAAGTAAACGAAATTTTTGACATTTCGTTTTCTTCTGGTTTGAATTTAATTTTGATTGATTTCTACACAACTCACATGATAATTTTTCGAAGTGATCATAAGTTTCAAACCGTGTATATCCGAGAAAACCTCGAACCAGCCCTTAAGCTACTTATTAGTACCAATGTGATGTAATAATTTCCCATCACTGGTACATAGATATCGACAGCGCCATGATATAATAAAAATACGGTCACTAAAGCATTAAACATATTTTTCCTGAATATCAAACTCAATATTAAAAAAATGTAAACAAAATTTTTATGTATGGAATTTGAGACAGTAAAATAATTGATTTTGTTGTACTAACGACCCTACCCTGTTTTGCTAGACATTGAAGGAGCAACAATTGTTGTTGACATCAAAATTATAAACAAATATTTTTTTGCTGCAATGCATTTTTTGCATTTACTTCTTATAATTTTTTTATTCTGTAAAAATTTCTTTACCATAAATAATTTGACAGACGGCGATTTAACACAATGTTCAAAAGATAAGAAAAGCGATTGTCTGACCAACGAAAACATTTTATCTATAAATGAAAGATACCAAGAAGGTAAAAACAATATAATAATATTAACAACAATAATACATGTTAACAATATTGGTATTTTAATTTCACAGAAAACAATTTAGTATTTCAAAATATCAATACAGCAAAGGAAAAGTATCTTCCATGTACCACCAAACGCGATGATCCCAACTGTGAATGCTATGTGGATGTCATTCGCAAAGACTTGGCAAAATTTAAGGACAAGGGAATTAGCAAAAAAAATTTAAAAGATGCTGCTAATTATGGTACGCGATACAAAATCTATAAACATAAGCTCTATAGAGATTCAAATTGCATATTTCCATCTAGATGCGAAGGAGTGGAACATTTCATTTTGAAACTCCTGCCTAAGTTACCTGATTTGGATTTTGTTATAAATAGCCGTGATTATCCTCAAGTACATTCCACATTTGGTAACCAAATGAGACCAGTATTTTCGTTTTCGAAAACATCTGATTACTTGGACATTATGTATCCAGCATGGACATTTTGGGCTGGTGGACCAGCTATTTCATTACATCCTACAGGCATTGGAAGATGGGATTTACACAGAGAAAAAATATCTAAAGCTGCTGAAAAATATACTTGGGACTCCAAACAATCCATAGCATTTTTCAGAGGCTCCCGTACTTCAGATGAACGGGATTCGCTTATTCAGATTTCAAGGCGAAAACCAAAATTAGTGAATGCACAGTATACAAAAAATCAAGCTTGGAAATCAGCCAAAGATACCTTAAATGCGGAGCCGGCTAGTGAGGTCTCCTTTGAAGACCATTGTCGTTATAAATACTTATTCAACTTCAGAGGTGTAGCCGCTAGTTTTCGCTTTAAACATTTGTTTCTTTGTAAATCGTTAGTTTTCCATGTGGGAGATGAGTGGATGGAGTTTTTCTATACTTCTATGAAGCCTTGGATACACTATGTTCCACTTAAGAAATATCCAACCGAAAAAGACATAGAAGATATACTTAAATTTTTTAAAGAACATGATGATTTAGCTCATGAAATAGCAAGAAATGGATATGCCTTTATATGGAATCATTTGCGAATGCAAGATATTGAATGTTATTGGAGAAAATTATTGAAAAATTACGCCAAAATGTTGAAATTTAAAATTGAAGAAGACAATAGTATGATCGAAATAAAGACTAAATTATATAAGTAAATATGAATATTTCATATAAAAGTAAGAAAAGTAGTTAATATAAATATATAACTACATACATACATACCATACGTATTCCATTTTAATAAAATTTCTTATTTCAAATATGTATGTATGTATACTTGTATTGTTTATGTAATAGCGTAAACTCTGAAAGCAAATTATAGCTGTTGAAATTCTACTGAGCTATGTTTTTACTAATTTCCGATCCATAATATTATTTGTTACTGTTTAAAGATTTAAAAAATAAATCCTCATAAGTTGTCCCATACAATTTTTATATATTGTAATTTAAGAAATTAAAAATTTTTTAAAACAAAAATCGCTCTAAATTTAGCTACAATTTTTGTTATACTTGTACATGCATCGCTGAAATAACAACACTGCCTAAGCAAACAATTATTTTCATATCTCTTTTCGTATACCATTTCTTCCAATTGCCAAAACGAACGAATAACGACGGACATGATTTACGGTCTAGCATAAAATTTTCTGGTTGATTTCGTGTTAAAATCGTTAATATCCATGTAAATTAAAAAATAATTATTTAAAAACATATTACAGCACTAAAAGAAACCCAAAGGAATCAAGTGATATTAAAATCAATGTTACCAAACGTAATTTAAATCGTGCAAGATCTACATAGTTTATCCATTTGAATAATTTACTAAAAAAGGGCGAAACAATATCAAATTGTTGGGAATTTGTTAAAAAAACAAAGTATAAACGAATATTTAACAAAAAAGTAAAATCTCAAACGGTAATCTACAACAAAAACAATAGCACTTGCACTAACAATCCAAAGTATACGTAATTTGGCCAAATCATTGGGTTAAAGCAGTACTGGAAAGAAGAAAAAAAAACATTAGAAATAACCACCATGCAAGACAAAAATAAAACAAGAAACGAACGAACGGAGGGGAAACCGAACTAAAAACTTGCTTTTATTTGAATATTTGTGTTTGTGTGTGTTAAGTGCCAAGTAAAAAATTGTATTTGATTAAAAAAAATTTCTTATAAGGTGAGAGGTTTTTGTTATTATTTTGATGGAATACAAAAATTTACAGTTACATACATTTAATATATTTTTATTGTATTGAAAACGACATATTGATTTTTCCGTTTTTACACTTCCTTATATTCGCTATATAATGTTGCCACCTAATAACAAACTTCAAGAATGTGTCACATTTAAAGCGGCTATTAGACGATATATCATTTTGCTCTATAATTTTTCTCCATTCCTGTTTAAACTCCTCAAAAAAAGACGAAAGCTAAAGGCAATGTTCAACGGGCACTAAATAGTAAATTTTTTACACTTCAATCAACTCTTTTAAAGCGGCTATTAGACGATAATAATTTTGTGTTTGTCATCATATCAGCATAATCGTGTAATAGCTTTTCTGTTAAACACACTCGAAATTTCGTTTGTATTAAAGGGTTATGAATTATTTGGATTTTCTACATACAGTTCACATGGCCTTATTCACAAACGATTAATAAAGTTATTGTGTGCATTGAAACCGGGTTTCCCATATAAAAATTCAACATTAACAGTGTTTAACTCGAGTCTTTGTTTTATGTACATATATTAAGCAATTTTAGTGTTTCTAGCATAAAATTTATTTATGCATATAGAATAGACTAAACATCAACAAACAAACAAAACCTTTTCAAATGAGGCATATCTCGAATAATAAATTTACTAAATGCATCTATTAAATTTCAATACCTTTCCCATTGCTTTATTTTGTATTTATATCGCATTATTTATAAGCTAGTATCTTAAGTTGAATTATAAAATATAACTCTTGTAAACAACCCCTAATAATTGAGTGCAAATATGTAATTCCAATTGTATAAAACTAATATAAAGGATTTAGCTTTTATCCGAATTTCTGCAATCTAAAATATTTTCCGAGTTATTTGTCTTTTTTGTCTTAGTGATATAGAATGTGGTTTAACATTTTTTCATTAGTAATTTTCGGCGTATTTAGGTTATTTCTGCGGTATATGTACTTATGTATAAACTTTTCATAACATGATGGTAGTTTTTTTGGGAAAACAAAAAAAGAAAAATAATTGGTTATGACATGATCTAATAATACAGGTCTGTTTAGTACTACAACAATAAAATAATAAAAAAAACAACGGGCATTTTGTTTTTGTTTAAAATCGCAGGGAAGTCAAAAACAGTTTAAGAAAATTATATTTTTTGTTAGTGATGGAAAATTAAATTTTTCTTCGGCACAAAAAAATATATTTTTCAATTTAGTACTGTGGGGCTTTTTTGAAAACTTTGTTTCTTTACTAACTAAAAACATATTGTATTTGTTCTTGCGTTTATGTTATATTATCGCATCAAACACAATGGTTTTATCTGCTTCCAAACGTTATTCTTAATTTCTTTTCACACCAAGATAAAGGTTTGATGTTCAACTACATTGATCTTCTTCAAGACAGCGAATATTTATAAAAGTGTGTTTTCCTAAGTTGTATTTTTTCTCAAACTAAAAATACATTTCAGTGTAAAACTTTGTTGTTTGTCCGCTAATAAGTTTACAATATTTCAAAACGTTGTTCATGCGTAAAGCGACTACTTTTGGTACTAGTTTTTGTGATACTGACCGATAGTAAATATTTCGGACAGAAAAATCCTATAAGTGTTAAAGTAACATATCAATCAGAAAGAGGCTTGTACTTGAACCATCCGTTATATTACGTCGTAAATAATTAATCCAAAGATTTATTATATAAAAGTATGAAAAATTTAACTATTGTGGAATAATTTAATTTCAATTATATATTAAGAACTAACACATTTCTCAAGTTGAGAAAAACTTTTATGCAAAATTCTATCTTTCAGAAGTTACGTGCAAATGATTTTGAAATGATATAACACCCAAAGAAATATAGTTGGGAGTTATCACATTTTCACATCTGTTGTAGGGAGTTATTTACTTTTTGTGAGGCTTTTTAAATTGGGGAAATATTAGAATTGACAGTTAATTAATTTTTGCTTAGGAATTATTTAATTTCATTCATACTTATTTAATTTCTTTGGGAGCTATTATATTTGTCCTAAAATTGCGGTTCATGCAATTCTTTTGTTCTTATTTCATTTCTGTTGAGACTTTCTGTACAAGGAATTTCACTCTTTTTAGGACTTTTTTCATTGGGAGCTATTTAATTTCATTTGGAATTATTGTATTAGGAATCATTCAATTTACAAATTATTTCATTTTGCACTTTAGTTGTTATTTCATTTTTTCCCGTTGGCCCATTTTTTATTTTGTTTAGAAATTATTTCATACTGTTATAACAAATCGTTCTTAATTTGCGATTGAAATTGTTACCTGGATATGTAGCGAGACCTGTAAAAGTATTTTTAAAGACAAGCTTAAGACGTTGTACTCTTTTAAAATAAAAATTCACTATTTTATATATGTTGAGATATACTGGAAAGCGATTGTTCAACACGTAGAAGTCAAATTAGTTTAAAAGTACTAAATGAACTGCAGGTGTAAAACGGGTCAAAAAAGAACAATTTAAAATGTTTTTTTTACCGAAGAAAAATTTAATTTTCATCACTGATTTCAACACAAAACTTTTGATAATTTCACAATTTTCGGACATTAAAAAAACAGCGCTACAAAAAATCATGTGGACTTTTAAACAGACCTGTATTATTTTATCATGGTTATGACAGTAACAGAAACATAGAATGTAGAATATTATTATTGTAGCACACCTTTTGTATTAAAGAAGAGAATAAAAATATTTTTATACCATATTAATATTTTAGAACAATATGACAAGAATCTCCCGAATTGTAATTAATTAATATTTTTTAAACAATTAAAAATATATTATTTCCGGTCGTACACAAAAAACGTTATTAATAAATTATTACAGAATACGTTTGTTCACTATGTGAACAGCCAGCTTCCCAGTCAAACTAACAATTATTCGAGCGTAAAATTCTCGGGACATTACATACAAAAGTCAGTAACCGTTCATTAAACACTGAGTTAAATTTTATGGCTCGTATTCATAAAAAATAAGTTGTATTTCAAATGTACATATTTTAAGACCAATTTTTCATAAAAATTTTCTTAAAAATACATTTAAAACCCAATATTTATGTAAGTATAAATGTTATTCTTATATATTTTTTCGACCTTCTGGTTTTTAAATGAATCTAATTTATTTGAAACACTAGGTAATTTTTAAAAAAATTTACCAAGTGCTCAAAATAAATTATAAAGTTTCATAAAGTAAAATTACTAAAGAAAAGTTCTCTATAAAAATCCAAATTTGTTGCTGAAATTTTTTTTCTTTGGAAAGAAAATATTTTTTTAATGTATATCTCAAAAGAAATAGCAGTTTCGTCTGCATAGAAAATCCCATATTGGGTAAATTGTTATTTTCCGCAACTTGCTTTCTTTCAAAAGTATTTCTGCTCCGTTGAAAAATCGGTATTCTAAACATTTTGTTAATCTTTCCAATCAGCTGCGACTTGTACATGATTCTTCTCCATATCGCTTTTTATAAATTTTCTTTTTCTTGTACTGTGAAATTTCTTTAGGGCATGCAGATATGTATGTTGGTAACGCATCCAGGGGGAGGGTCGCCCCATCAGAATTGATAATGAGTTTTTTTTTAACGCAACGAGAAGAAGGAGGTGGTATAGAATTTACAAGAATGACGTTAAGTACAATCTGAACAGCCCCTAAGTCGTCTACTCCAATTATAAATTTTTAATGATTTTTTTATTTTATTTTTTGCCTATCAACCAAAAGATGCATCGCTATCTCCTTTAGGAAACGGATAATGATAGAAGACAGACGGTGAATTTTAGAAAGATTAATTAATTCTTTTTTCGAAATTCAGAACGGTGTTCCAGCGCTTCTGGTTTCAAGCAGTCGCATTAAAAATTTGTTTTTAAGCTGTGTACCCATCCCTAATAAATGATTTTTTTCGCCGACATTTCTGCTACAATACCGAAGTAGTAGAGCGCTGAGTTGTACATTAGCAGTCAGTACAGTTCAGGAACAGGTACTACGCCTTATCACAATACCACATTAATATGCATCAGAATAGTTATGTTGATGACTTATTTAAATCTGGGATCGAAACCACGTTCATAGTCATTATTTGATTTGAAATCAACTTCATTTTATCACATACATATGTACTTCTATTTTGTCTAAAAACTAATTAAAAGCATATACACTGATACCCCGGTTAGCGTCGCTAATTGGGACCGGAAAAACGAGACGCAAACTGAAACGACGCAAACCGAATCACAGTTTTCCATACATTTGTATTAATTTTCATTTAATTCGTTCCGAGACTCATAATTTTAGTAAAAAAAATTATTTTTCAATAGAAAATACCAATTTTTTATTATTATTTGTGTGATAATAGTGTTTGGACTAGTCCACAAATAATCAGGGAGTGGTTCAAAACTAGTCCAAATGCATATAAAAAACATGGACTTTTTAACGTTTCGATGTCCCAGGGCTGGACCACATAACCCAGCTTTGCATTACATCGGACAAACCCAAAAACTACTCTATGAACCACTCACAAGTAGTGTATTCGGCACGAGTACTATCGTGAAAGCACGAATAATTGTCGTATAGCAATAATTTCTTGTTTGAAAATGACATACTCCATCACTGCATTACATCGGACCATGTTGTTACTAATCCGACGACCACGTAGTCCAATATTATCTGCAGGGGTAAAATACAAAAAATGCTTTTTTGTTAAATGAAAAATTGTAATCATGTTGCATTAAAAATTGTAAATTGCCTATATTACATCTCACTAAATCGTATTAAACACGCGCGCTTTATTTATGTACTGGTAGTGCAACTGAATTAAATAATTTAAAAAATCGCCTTTTTATAAATAAAATAAATGCTCATGGCACGATTCAGTTAACACGAAACTTCAAGAACTTTTTAGAATCCATTAAATTTTCTGAAACTGAGTAAATTTCTTATTCTACAGTTTTTTATTTAACATTCTGTGGGAAAATTGAAACAAAATTTTCAATGAAAATAAAAAAGAAAAAAAAAAACCGACGAGCGATTGATTCCTTAATTAGTTTACAAATGTATAAAGTATGTCATAAAATAAAATAACCGCTTAAAAACATTTTTCCTCAAGCTTTATTGTAGATACCATCAACCACTTAAATTTGTTTTCTCGAAATAAATGAATAAATTTTTTAATTACGTTTAATTAAGTCTGTTTCGAATTTTTCTTTGTTAATTTGGAATATTTTAATAAATACATGTGATGATATTTAATATTGATTTTATAAAAAAGTTGATATTTCTAAAAACCGGCAGACACATCAAAATGTTGAGAAAAGTAATAATATCCTAAATCATATTTTGCTGCATCTTTTAGAAAAATACCCACAATGTTGTTGCGGACCTTCGTTTGAGAACCTTTGCTTTAGCGGGCAATTTTTCAAAAATACAAAATATGTATATGTTTTTATTAAACAAAGTTAATTAAAATTATATTTTGCGTTAAATCATTTTTTGTTTGCTTGTAGTTTTTGTTTACTAAAACAAATTATAAATAATCTCGCGTTGGCCTCTCAAAACATCCAAATAAAAAAAACGAAAGAAACTAAAAAAAATTTAATAAAAACCTCATTTGAAATTACTGTTGGCAAAAAAATATAACAAGTTCACTTATTTTCGTTAATGAAAATACGCTGCTGAAAGCAGATAAAGTAAGTAAGTTAGTTAAGCTTTTCTGTTTTATAAAAATAAGACAATAATCATCAAATAACAAGAGGAAACGATAAAAAAACTAATTTGCTTTTGTTTTAAATCAAAAGTTTAATCACAAGTAAATTAAGGTGGCTGAGTTTGAATCACAGTGAAATGTATACGACAATTAAATAGACAATTGTTTGCGCACGAAAATGAAAATTACATGTTAAAATCGTCTTATTATTCACAGGCGATCAAATACAATTTGAATTGACTTTATTACTTTATTTACAAATTACTAACTGCTTGATTAACCGATTTGGTAAATAAAAATAACAATTCGGATTTCCTTAAAGCGGAGTACATTTTGAAAATGTAAAATTATATGTATTAATGTGTATCTTTGATAACTTTTTCTCAGTTAATACTAGATATAGGATCGTGAGAGACTTTTCACTCACGCTCATGCGCGCGCTCACGATAAAAAAAATTTTACTCATGCACGATTTTATATTTTTGGCTCACGTTCATGCACGCTCACGTGGGTTCAAAAAAAATCAGTTAGTAGCCACAATCACGAAAACAAACTGCAATTATATACTAAAATATCCTTGATAATCTCTCTGTTCCGTCTGTGGAATCTTACATCACTAATAGTCAGTACTCTGTCTATAAGATCATTCACTGTATTAATAATTATTCTCTTTGGATGTTTCGAATAATAATTAATAATCCTCCCTGTTGCTGTCGGTTTCTGATACAAATCAATTAATAAACTATTACCATTCCTAATCAGCAATGTGTCTAAATAGGGAAGTCTATTATCCTTTTCTCTTTCGATGGTGACTTTTATGTCAGAATGGAATGATTTAAAAGATGTTAGCATATTTTCCATTTCACAACCCGAAATAATACAAAATATATCATCAACATATTTAGTTATAATTTTCGGTTTAACAGATAAACAAGCTATCTATACATCCATCTAATAATTCTTCCATGACATTGTCAGCTATAATTGGAGATGCCGGAGATCCCATAGGAAGTCCTCTTTTCTGTAAATATATCTTATTATAATACTGAAAATATCTACTATCAACTATACAAAACTATAAAATACGTAGAAACAATTCCTTGTTCATATCAGTAATACTAATCGCTAGTTCTATTGAAACACTTGGAAATAAAGAAACAATATCAAATGATACTAATATTTCATTATTATATATCCTAACATTTTCTATTTTATCCCTAAATTGTAATTAATTCTTAATCTCCCTTATTCCAGTTGTCAACATCGACGTCACGTCAATACAATACCAAAAAATTGGGGCTTGTACACTCGTTCTCGAAAACAACTGTCTACTATACACAGACTCATATTACTTTCTAGACCTTAGAGAACAGAAATAGACTGTCCGTGGTACAAAATTGTTCTCGAGAGCGAGTAGACAAACCTACATTTTTCGGTATGTATTGACGTGACGTTGATGTTGACAACTGGAATAAGGGTAAATATTATATTTTGAATCCTTAGTCAAATTTTTAAAAATTTGTGTAATAAATTTACTAAGTTCATAGGAAGGTGAATTTATAAATGAACAAATCGGTCTCAATGGAAAATTATACTTATGGATTTTCGAAACTCCATATAATCTTGCTGCAGTCGTTATATTTATTTTTATATGATTTTTCTCTGAAAGAGTAATAATCTCCAATTTAAAGAGTTTTTCTACAATTTCATTATTCAACTTCTGTAATTTGTTTGTTGGATCCTTATCTAAAATTCCATATGCGGCACTATCATTTAAAATGTTGTCCATTCTTGATAAATAATCAAGTTTATTCATAGCTACTGTTGTGTTACCTTTGTCAGCATTCAAGATAAGTATATGATTGTTAATTTTCAAAACTTTTCTGCCTTTCTTACATTGTTAAGTGCAAACTTATCTCTACTAGTTAATCACATCTTATTCATGTGTCCATCTATAATAGTTGTTAATCTTGTCCTAGCGATTTCTTGTCTTTCCTTATCTGGTATTGTTTGTACAAAAGTTATCTCAACCAAGCGCTTGATAAAAAGAACTGAATTTAGGATTTTTCTAACGATTTACCAATCGTCCTCTGCATAGATTTATTTTCATCATCTCGTTTTTTATACAAACCATGTACAAATTTCTAAAGGCCAAAATTAGGTTTCACATCACATACGAACCGAGATTGTGTACAGCAGTGTTCGAAGAAGACTATGTTTTAACAATTATACAAGTTTTAAACGAATAACTTTTTGTCATTTCTAACTTTATGTATTTTTCTATTAGTCTGGGATTGTTACGGCATAAATTTTACTTGCAAAACTGGAGTAAAGTCATTAACAGCAATATGTGTGTATGTACATACATATATAAAAATAAAATCCAAATAAAAGAAACAATGACTTCGTCCATGTCGAAAAGACATAAAATGAAATTATGTTTTGACGGCAAAATAAAAACTCGTAAGAATATTTGATTAAACCGCCATTAGAATTCGTAGTTTATTTTGACGCCAAAAGTCCATTGAGTTTTGTTCAAAGGCAAAAAAATAAACAAAACTTAATAAAAACTGAAAAGCGAAATAAATAGGTGTCATTAATTGTATCGCTACAAAATATATTCTTTCTGCTTTTAGCAGCCAAAACCTCAAAACATATTGCGCGTCTTACTGTCTGCTACACATGACGATTTAGCAGTTGAATTTTGTCCTGCGTTTGTTGTATTTATTTGTATATATACTCGTATGTATGTATGTTTGGCTGTATTTAACTCTTTAAATATCCTTGAATTATTTATTAACTTGTGCATACGGATAACGCCAGTACTTCATAATTATTTATCATATATATTTTTTTGCATTTTATATCTAACTGAGCCAACAGCTTACCAAGCCTCCCATTAGCCCTAACAAACTTGAACTAATAGATCACATGTCAGTGTAAGAATAATATGACTACATTGATACACTGTACTATATAACCAGGGCAAGTTTAAATATGCACAAAAATTAATAAAATATGCATGCAAATATTCCAAAAAAAAACTTTAAAATATGCTAAAAAATATGCACCTGAAAAAACACAGACTAATAACACTGTGTGTAATTTTTTAAGTCATGGCAAAATAACCATATACGGACACGACTACGTGATAACAGACAAAAAAAGAAGACCCGTGACTCCCAGTTTTGCCCAAAGTAATGCTCTTTTTTTATGGGCCCCAAAGATTTGGGGCCTCGGTGTCATTTTTGCAAAATACTGATTATTTTCTCAGGCTCATATCTTGCAAATCGTTCGGAATTTTGATTTACTCTCTGAGGCAAAGTTGTAGATCTTGTCATAAAGAACAAAAATTGTGAACATATAAAATCAAACAATTTTCATCTTCAAGATAAAAATCGCAAAAAATTTAATAAATTTCGATTTTTTTACCTTTTGCCCACTCTTCAGGTCCATAGGTAGCAAACCGTTAAAAATTCAAGAAAACAATCAACTACAATGTACCTAACATCTCATAGAACATATGAACTTCCTAGGAGTGATTCTTAATACCGTTTAGGTAGCGCTCAGGTAGTCGTGAAAGTGAAAAATTTCCGGAAAATTTTGTAATTTTGTTTTTTTTACTTCAACATTGGGATAAATACCATACAATCTATTACAAAAATGTACCTAAGATCTCAATAAACAACTCACGCTGTCACGCACCGACCGCAGCACCACAGGTAAAGGCAGTCAAAATAAAAATGACTGAATTTTGGTATTTAAATTTTTTTTTTTAATATTTATCATATTGGGGGTGACTGGCTACACACATGGTTTTTTTTCTTGTAATTACTCTAATTTGCCTAATAATAAAAAGATTTGAAACGACCAACATCTACTAGTTTTAAATGTTTCGTTGGAACGCTTATTACGAACTTTTCTAATCATGATTCATGAAATATTAACAGTTAACGGAGTTTTACTGTAGTTGTTAGGCCGCGTTTTTCCTGACCCATATTAAAGCAGTTGATATCAAGGGCTTGGTTTACAGACTTGACTTTTTGTCACAAACATACATACCACATACAACACGTATGTACATACATATTACCAATATTGTACAACCATAAAAATATATATGTACATACATACATATTTACAATATCTTTCTTTCCTGGTTGTAACGAATGACTTTTATTATATTTTATTATTGCTAAATTTCAACATGAAAATATAAAAGCGCATGCTCTACACTTCCTTTTTACCACTTCAGAAGGGATGGCGAATGTAAAACGACGGTATGGTGAATATTTAAAAATCAGCCTCAATAAAAACAGAGTTGCATGTTATCATATATTTCTTGCTATCTACTCGTGCATACATACATATGTTTGCATGTGTGTATCTTTGACACAATATTTTGTTGCATTTTACAAGAGCAGCAAATATTGTATTTTTCATAATTGAACCGTCTTAATAAAAGACTTCTTAAATTTCAAATAAATAACTTTGTCTTTTCCTTTTTTGCTTTACTTCTTTGTGGCATTTCTTCCAACTTTTTATTTCTACGCCATTATAATGTTTTGCCTAATTGCTTCAATTGACATTAAAACGTGACTTGCTTCCTTAAAAATAAGTTTTTTTTGTTGCAGTCGAAGGATGTTAAAAACATATTTTTTATATATTTTCTTATTTACTTCAATTTGTGGGTGTTGTCCTTTTAGAGAAATTTCTATTTTGCTTGACAGATAATAATTATGTTTTTGCCATTTTTGCGAAAAACTTTTTAGTTTCTTATGTGAACTTCTTTTATTTAAAACGAAAAACAACGTTAGAGTTTATTTTATTTAATTTATTGCGTTTTATGATTCTTTTAAAGCAATTAAAACTTAAAGGGGTCTTTAGAAGAAGTATGATTCATTTATGATTTAAATTGTCTTGTGTGTCTATGAGTAAGTTCGTATTTATTTTTGCAAGTTTGCCACATATGGTGTGCTATTTAAAAATATTAATTAATTCTTATTAAATATTGCGTAGCGATGTTGTATTTTGTCTCTTTTACAGCAAAATTGCGCTAAGAATAATTGTCTTGAGAACTGAAAAACAAAAGTTTGGCATTTAAACATGGGAAAAATATGTATTTTTTTTTAACTCTTGCTTTAAGCATTTGCGACTTGATAGATTTTATAATCATACGAGGGCGGATGAAAAAGTCCATGACTTTTTGAATGAAACACAGTTTTTTCGCTTAGTCCAACGTTTCTCCATTTTTTGTATCCCTTCCAAAAAAAGATGATTTTTCGAGGTTCTTAAAATATACATTTGTTTGGTCAATAATTTCATCGTTGTAGCTAAATAATTTGGAGTTGGAGTATTGTTAAATTTTCATTTAATACATCGTTGAAATTTTATAAACATAAAAGGATTACTATGATTTTCAATAAATAATAAAGAAATACAGATTAAAAATTGAAAGTTAGTACAATTTTCATGCATGTAAATAAAATGTTTCTGAAAATTTTACTATTTTTAGTAAATCTGCTCTAATGGCCACATTTGTGAGCGGGCGGGTAACAATTATAAGCCAGATTAATTGCATTAAATATATATAATATAATTTATATTTTTTCTTAAGCGAATAATTTAGAATTTCGTTATTCGGCCAATGCTGGATATAGCGTACATGCTTTAATCGACTTAGACTGCAGTCTAATCCTTTGAAATAATGAGAAAGAATAATTTTGGTTTTGAAAAAATTTCGAACAATCAATCGAACTCTCATTTCGAAAATTCGACTTTGGTCTTTTTCACGACTACATGAATTAAGATCAATTAATTAATTTTTTCTAATTGGAGCCACTGTGCGGTGGTATAAATAATTAAACTTTTTCAAACATTTTATTTTGTTTTGTCATATCCAAAGAGTATAAATTTGAGAGAAGTGTGAGAGAATTTACATAGTGCTTGTGCTTCCTCGTCGAATGTTTTATCCAATATTTGATCAAATGTTTTGAATCGGAAAAAATTGATTTGAGTGTGAAAGCTGTTTGATAAATAAACAGTGACAAAAAAATGTGCGTAGTGTGACCAGATAATAAATTGTGTACTGAGCTAAAAACATTTTGGTTAAACATAATCGAACATATTTGAATGAAATGTTTTCCCAATGTGACCGTACCTTTAGTTTTTCGGTATGTTTATAAGTCAAATTACATATACATACATTCACCAATTACGCTTGCTTTCTTTTTTTTCTGATCGCTTTGTTAAGCAATGATAAATAATTATTTGATTGGCTTACAAAATATAAGGTATTGCCTAAAAAGTTCGTTACAATCCTATGAAATATTCATTCAAATGTGTTGGGACCGGAGAAGTAGAGCGTTATAAGTGAAAAGTCGTCATAGCCAGTGTTCGTTGTAAGCAAATTCCACTGTATTAAGTTATTCGTTTTATAGTGCTGACTAACCATCAAAGCCTTTCATTCAATGACAAAAATAACCTGCGTGGTCAACGCACTGTTAAACATAATTTTTTAACTAATTTCACTTTATGATATACAATTCACTCTTATATCAATAAACTATTTGAAATCGTAAATCATAAATTAATATAGCGAAATAAAATTTAAATTGTATGTTTTCTTCTTTCTAATAGTAATTTTATTATTTTACATAGTAAATTCAACATTTCTTTTTCTATTAAAAAAATATTGAAAATTATTTTAAACCAACTAAAGTTTCGTTTGGTATAGTTAAAATAAAAATCGAATGATTATTTAATTAGTTTTAATAGTTTATAATTTGTTGTGCAATATATTTTTCTTGCTGTAACAATAATAAAATTTTGAAAATCACGCAATGGAGTAATAAAAGAAGCAATGATAGCTTCATTCATAATCATTTTGTAGTTGCTATCATTTTAAAGAATGCCAGAATGTATATAATAAATAAATGCTTTATCTCACTATTGTGAAATAAAACATGAAAATTACAACAAATAATGAATTTCAAAAGAGTTGTTCGAACATACCTTCATCATACTGAACAGTTTTTTATTGCTGTTAATAAGGATTTTCGATTTGAGTATTCATATACATACATATTTAAATTTTCCAAATGTTTTTAATAATGGGTTTGTGTTCTTCTATCGGCGGCTTACTAACTTAAAACTGTGAATACCACTACTATTTATTATGATTATTGTTATATTATTCTATTTTTACAAATTTAGAACTATGAATGCCACTAATATTAATTGTGATTATTATTATATTTTCTATATTCACAAAATTTACAAAAACAAAAAAATAATGATTTCTTGTCAATGCTTACATAATTCAATACATTTTGTTTTTCATTATTTCATTGTTTTCATGCCGCAAGCAAGATAATCCTCTTAAAATCCAATAATATCAGCAACATTACCATATTGAATGTTCTTTTTTCTTTGTTTAGAAACTTAAGGTTTGATTTTTTCATATCAATTATTAGTCTGTCATGCCGGTTTCAAATTGACAATTGTTTTTGTTTACTTAATACTCGCTTATAATACTCTGAGTAAACATTTCATTGCTATTAAAGTGCCGTCCTATTGAATAGCTTGTATACCCTACTATAAGAAATAAAGTTGTACTACGTTTGCCATGATGCTTGTGAAAATCTTAAAAATAAAAACATGTCTTATAGTTTGAATTGCTTACGTACCAGGCCGAAACTACTGCTTCGTCGTAATGATGCCTTTACACACTATTGGCCTTATTCACAAACGATTAATAAAGTTAATGTGTTCATTAAAACCGGTTTTCCCATATAAAAATCCAACATTAAACCTACTATAACTTTATTAATCGTTTGTGAATAAGGAAATATGTATTTTACAGTGTGCTTGTAAAATTTCCCACTGCAAAATGCATACATTGTGTGTAAACAGGGGTTCCAAACGTGACGATTTTACGTCATTTTGATGATTTTTTAGATCGAATTTCACAAAATG
The DNA here is from genome assembly GCA_956483585.1 of Gymnocheta viridis. Lineage (NCBI taxonomy): Eukaryota > Metazoa > Arthropoda > Insecta > Diptera > Tachinidae > Gymnocheta > Gymnocheta viridis. The sequence goes on from OY101440.1 coordinate 140,642,249, forward strand.
ACGATTGACGATTTTTGTTTGGTTTCCTTTATACATTGACGATTTCTTGGCTTCACTACTTTTTGCTCAACATAACCTCTACATGTGGCAAAATGTCAATCTTGATAGAAAAACAATATTTATATTGAAACGAATTTTTTGGCTTGAGTTCAAATCTTAGTTTATTTCTTTTTAATTTTTAAGAAATTGTTTTTAGATGAATTCATTTTACTAAGAGAGACGTACTATTTGGAGCAATGAATTCTTCATCAGAGTAGCAGAACGGATCAGTACTGATTTCGAGGTCGCTACACCATCTCATCAGCGTTCTTTGTTTTTGGTTTCTGTAGTTAACTTTCGTAGTATTCAACCACATGTGCCAATATAAACCTGGAGTTTATGACGGATGCTTCGTTTTAAATAATCAATGTTTATGCGTAATTTGTTGAACTGTTTAGTTTTATATTGATATGAATATTGAACTAAAATATAAATCATATCAAATAAAAAAAACTTTATTTTGGAAAATGTATTAACTGTTTCGACACAAATCTTGCTTTGAATTGACCAAACATGTTTAGGATATTGTTGAGTTTTCCATTATTTTGTGTTTGAAGTTTTTAATTAATCCGTTAAATTGTTAATTTTCAAAAGAAAGAATGTTTTATTTATACAAAACAGATGATTTTTGTGTGTCGATTTTGACGATTTTATTTCCAAAATTTGACGAATTTGCGGAAAATATTGCTGGTAGTCCTGTGTGTAAAAGGAAAAAAAAATGCTTCTGTAAATGTCAGGCCGCTTTTACAGTGCAAACATTATCAATTAGAGCGTGTTCTATTTTCAACTGACAAACCATCTGACATCAGCTGTTTTGCAAGTCTATTGTGTATGGCACCAAGAACATATGGTTCGGCAAATAATTAAAAATGCGTTAAAATACTCGTATATATTAAAAAAAATGTTTTTATACATATGTTTTAAAAAACAACATTTTTTATTACTTAAATACAATTAATTGTTCATACTGTTGTAATCGATTATAGGTTATGTCAGATGAAACCAAAAATTCAAGTGTAAAAGCAAAAATTATAACCGTCTGTAAATGTACAATTTTGACAGACATGCGCAATTATAGAAGCATTTTCAATCTGATAACCACACTGTAAAATACATAGTGCGTAAAGGCAGCATAAGCAAATCCGTAACGGAATATCCACTTGCTATGGTGTAGAAACCTACTTACGTATGACAATATATAATCATGATGCCCCACTTCTAAGCATTTACTGTTAAGGGCTTAATTCATTGCAGTAAATGTTGAGTTAAATCATCATTGTTTTGTTCTATTATGTGCATTTATTGAGACACTGTGCGGTGATTAAGTTTTATATTTTATGTGATATGGCAACACCACACAACATGTATATTTTGTCAGAATTTGACTTTATATGGCATTTACAGCAGACTCAAATCTAGTAGAGTTGAAATGAAATCTCTATCAAAATCTCTACCGTTTACACCGGGTTATTCGTGACATTTTTCAAGATTTCGTATCCATGACAAAAACAATTAATTGGAATTTTCATTTTCTATCATGATTGGAATATTCATTTTTAACTGTCAAACTCCATACGAAAATTATTATTCAAATGAGAAAAACCTGGCGGGCACACCCTTCAAAGAAATGTTATAGAATAGCGTAGTATTTTTCAGTATAATTTTGGAAAAACCATAGTTGCATCACTAAGTACTACCAGATTTTGTGTAGATTTTGCCAAAATCTAATCACGAAGTAGATTTTGTTTTGTATGGGAAATCTAGTCAAAATCACAAGGTCTTGCTCGATATCTCGTAAGTACTAGATTTTGGTCTGGTGTAAATGCCATATTAGCTACTAACATTTTTATAAAAATATCCCATGATATATTTTTGTTTTTTTTATTACATAGATATTTGATAAAATTAATTTTTCTAAAATATTTTGAAATTAATAATTTTCTTTAATTTTTAGGTAATTAATTCATTATTTGTACAATGGAAAATCGGTAAGTAAATATGTACTAAAATGATTTTTCATATCTTAAAATTCATGTTTAAAAATTTTTTCATACATGTTTTAAATTGAATTTCTAATGAACTAATACTTTTCCGTCACTGATACCCTATTAGGCATTATCGTATGTATGAATGTGTTTGTTTATGTGTAGTCAGTTGTGTCTTTATATAGACAAGAAATGATTATAATTCTGTGATCGTTTGTTCATTCGTACTATCTATAACTCCCATAAAGTGTGAACATGTAGCGAATATTATAAAAAGATAAAAAACGTATATATGTCGAAAACAACAATCATAAACAAAGAGACTTAGGTATGTATACATTTTTATATTCCTGAAACTTTTTTTCAGTATAAAATATGTCTTTTAAATGCATATTTATTGTTTTTGCTCTGTGACTGCTTGTAAAATGCAAACGAAATGCATTCTTGCTCATCGCTGCGCTCAAATTTATTTATCTTTATATTGAAAAAGTTCTCTCAAACAGTGAGTCTTAAACTGTGCTTGAATTTCGGAGAATTAAAAGCTCAATTAGAAGTTAAAGAGTACGCCTAGTGGTCGAAATTCGACCGCCAGTTTAAACGTATACCTATTTTACTTGCATTTATTTAAACAGAAAAAACTACCTTATTACTTATTCCCTTCCCCATAGAAAAAACAATAAACGAAATAAAATTGCATACAAAGACGCACATTTATAAAACAAATCTTATTACTTATATACATATGTACATATGAGTATGTATGTAGGTACTCATAAACACTCTCATTGGTTTACTTATGTTTTTACTTGAACCAATACTTACATAAGTGAATGCGTGTACCTGTATTTGTGGTGGTGTCAACTTTATGAGCTTTTTATTCCTTTAATACTGAACCGATTTAAATAATATATAGTCGTGTCACTAAAGCTCAACAATGTCTACCATTTGGCAAAAGAATGAAGAAAATCGGTTGGCAAACAAAGGAGAAAAAGGAATCTAAAAATTTGACTTTGCCTATTTATATGTATATAGATTAGCAAGTTGCAAGTTTTTGCCGGTAACCTAATAAAAAAAAATTTCTTTTTCAATTCTACTCACTGAAAGTGTTTTCAATCCGAAGACATACACATTGTGTTGTTCGTTTTGTTTTCGACCGAAATCAGAAAGTTTTCTGACACCACTGGGAATATTGAATATTTTGAACAAATCTTGACCATGCAATTTGTTATGCGAGAACACGAAGAAGTACTTTACGGAAGCTTTCAGCTGGTTTGTCAGAGTTCGCTATGTCATTTTGGAGAAGGATTCGTCTTGATCGGTAAATGTTTCGTGCTTCCTAAAATATGGAATGGAAACAAATGATTGTGTACCGCCCGGAATTGACAGATTATCATGAGTACCCACCATGAGACAACACCCAATACTTGTTCTCTCGCATGAGTAATAATGATTTGATGCATCTCAAGCAGGGAATCCAACATTTCTTTAGATATTTATATGCACACCCATTGCTCTGTTATTCCAAAGACTGGACCTTTTTTCCTTAATTCGACTACGGCTTATATGACGGTCTTGCACTATATGTTCATACAAGGCATCAATGTTGTTTCGCGAAACTATCGAATAGCTTTCACGATTGAATTCCAGTTTAAACTGGAACAGCGCCTGACCAAAAGTTAAAAAAGTTTTGCTGGTACCATTTTTCATTAAAGAAATCACGAAATGTTTGAGAACCCCATTACTTTAAGCCAACCAAGAAAACTAACTGACTGCCTGCCTTCCATATCCGATTGTCAGCTTTTGTTTTGTTGTTCACTAAGCCTTAACAGTAATAAATCTATACTATATGCGAACAGTTGTAATAATACGCGTGAGCTGCAAACAACGAAAGACTACAAGTCAAACGAAATAAAATAATGGCACGCGTGTGATTCGATAAAAAATAAATAAAACAAATAATGCATATTGAATAATAGAAAAAAGGGTTAAAAAATGTTGAAAATTTTTGTACTGCGGAGATGCAGTTGTGTTTTTTAAGCAAGAGATTTCCTTGCTGATTCGGTTTTATCAGCTCTTGTCGAAAATTTCAAACCGATTGTGAGAGGATTGACTAGAGAAGAAGAATATCTAAGTATGTAGGTAAAAATGTTAACTAACCACCACCACGTACGAGTGAAAAATTCAATCTTATTTTGTTTTTGATAGTTATTTGACATATTTTTCATCTAGTGATATCGAGTTATAAGACTTGAGAGAACATGAGCATTTGGTAAGCGAATACTACTCATTCGTGTTCGTTAGACAAATTTTGTTTGAACATAATTTTTATGTTGACTTATTTGGAATATCAACAACCATATGGTAATTATGGTAGTTAGACTTTTTATTGTCGTTCACATTTGATTTTCAATGAAAAGCGCCCTCGCTTTGACAGCAGAAAAATACTTTTCGTAGTATAGGTACTTATGTATACATGTGTGCATGTGTTTCAAACAGGGATGAAAATGTTACTACAAAAGTACTTTTTCGTATTTTTAAGAAGTTTCACAAATATTATTAACAAAAAAAACTTTGCCCGCCCATAAAACTTGTATAAAAACTACGATTTTATATGGATTTAAATAAAAATAATAGTGTCGGGTGTTTTTTTTGGAGGGGGAAATCTTCAAATTGGCAACCAACAGTAATTTCTATGACAGCGAATTTGCCGGCACTCTCTCATATAGTTTGGTTTTAGCAGCGTTTGCAAGTTGTTAAAATTTATTTTTGAAAATCTGGTGCAATTCTATAAATTCACCGAACATTATGTGATTCACTGATGAAGCAAACTTTTGGTTAATTGCCTATTTTCTTCAAACAGCTGGTTGTACACCAACAACAACTTTATTTCGAACGAAACCCAATGCGTACGATAATGTGATTTTCGTCATGTGTCATTTATGCGAACAAAATGACAAAGCCGTCACTTGTAAATTTTTTTTATTTAATTCTTTTTATACATAATTTTGTTTATTACTTATTTAACAAGATATTCTTTTTTAATTTTATTAAAACACAATACACTAAATATTGGTTTTCGATTTAAATCGATTCGATTTGAGAAAACTAATTCCACGCTTTTTTTTCGCTAAAGCTTTAATTCGATACCTTGGCACAGGCTGTTTTTACGGAAAAGTAAACAATTTTAATTTCATTTAGAATTCAAGTACATTTTATAATTATGATCTTCCGTCCCTGGCCTAAAGTGCATATGGGCGAGTGAGTTATTTTTCACTCACGTTAATATAATCTCACGACCAGCAAATCTTAACCACTGTCATGCATATCATTTTTTTCAAGAGAATAAAAAAATTTGGTCACCACCGCGAACATTAAATTAACAATGTTTAATTTTATCATAAAATTTAAATAAAACGTTTTAATTAAATATTTTTCAATGACTTGCTGACTTAACTAGACAATTTACAATTGCATTTCAGAACTTTTCGATTGTACATGAGAATTTATGAATCGTATTTTTTACTGTTTCTTCCAATTGTTCATTAGAATACCAGTTCTCAAAACTAAAAGCTACAAATTTATAAGTAAAAAAATAGATATAAAAAACAAAAATGTTTTTAATAAAAGGTAATTTATGTTAAACTAAAGTTCGAAACATTTTATTCAGAAAATCAACAAAAATTAAATTTATTTTGTTCTATTTTATAAAAAAAAGTTTGGCTTCGAGTTCGGATTCGGTATGAAAAATATTTCAAGTTCGGTTTAATGAGGCACTAATGAAAATCATTCATTAGTGCCTCATGTTCCTTTTTCTTCTTTCTTATTTAATTGCAAATAGTAAATTAGTGCTTCATAAAGTCATTTGCAAAATTTGTTTATTATATAAATATAATATAATGATTTTGTAATTAATGTTTGGAAGTAATGTAATAATTATTATGGGTGAAATGTAAGAAGGGTCAGCTATTCAACCCACGTTATACTACACAGTACAACATTTTTCAGCTCATTGACTTGGGACTCAATTCTGAGAATTGCACGTGAAAGTAGCCCCAAAAATAAGAACTTCTGCATCAAGTTGACTGGATTAATTATTTAATTCACAATTTAAAACCAGAACATTGAATATTTCAACATGGAAAATAACAAGTATACGTACGGTATACGTGATAAAAATCCACCTTGAATAAAAAAAATTTGTATGGCCATTAAATTATTAATGCAGCCAACTTGACAAAACGATTAATGCAGAAGTTCTTATTCTTGGAGCTACTTTCACGTGCAATTCTCAGAATTGAGTCCCAAAATCATGGGTGGTAATGTGCGATAAAAACAATCAAACATGGTGGCATTTTCGGTATTTATAAAGGTGGTATCTATTTCATTGACTGCATGTGTAGACATGTATGTATTTTTTTAAATTAATGGGATGAAATCATCGAAAAACGCTCTCAGTGATGGCGTTTACCAGGAGTGCAAGACCTTAACCCGGTAAACACCCCTTTACACTGACCCAAACGTATGTCTGTATGTCATGGTATTGCAACAACTTGTGATCACGTCACGCGAACATCTCCAGCGTGAAGAACAAGTAATCCGCCAGCCATTTAGCTGTTATGTACACATATATATAGAACATTATAACACTCCAGGCTCTCTTCTATTTTTTTGTTGTGTTCTAAATGTAAAGTGAAGTTTCATTTGTTGTTGTTGATTGTTAATCGTTAAACATTTGTGTATCTATGCGGCAGCTTTTCAATCGTATGAGTATCTTTTTGTTGCTTTTAAATATGTAAACAGAAACGAAAGATATTTTATTGATAAATTTTTTAATAAATATGTATGTATTTATTTTTAAACAAAAACTTTGTGCATTCTCTCGTGTATCGGTAGTGTTGAAATGAAATTTCCATGCTGGAGTCTATTTAAATCACAAATAGTCTTGTTTATTAATTTTTAGATGAATGTTTGATGTTGAAAGAAATCCCAATCTCTCAAACCAAGTGCTTTATTTATTTATTTTTTTCTAATTGTATCTCCACCAAACTCACCACTCGTTTTTCACATTTACAATGTTATACACCACCGCCCTCTTCATACAAATGCTTGTTCTCGTTCTTTTTTTATAACACAATTCTACAAATTCGGTCGCAAAAGTACTAAAAATGTGCAATGAATTTCATTGAAAAAAGTGAATTTGTTAAAAGAAAAAATCATTTAAATAATAAAATGCAATAAAAAAATTGCAAATAAATAAGAAAGTAAAGATGTGCAAATTCTGAAAAAGAAAAAAGAAATCCATAGTTAAAATACGTACATCATGTTAAAAAGTTTTACTAAGAAAAAAAAAACCAGGAAGATATATTAAATTATGGAAATGAATTAAAAAAGTGTAGCTTTTCTAACTTATTAAAGGAAAATTTATTTTTAACAGTTTTTAAGTTAAAGAAAAAGTAAAATAAATAATTATAAAAGCCAAATAAAAATCCATTACGTTTATAATATTTTGTGTATGTGTGAAAATTATAACAAAAAATAAAAAGTGTTTTTTTTATAACCTTCATAGCAATCAACTCTCCCGTTCACTCTCTTTATTTTACATATTTAGCTTTTTTATATAAAAATTTTTATTTTGCAATAATTGTTTAAACAACTTGCGAAACCGCGTATCATTGATAGTCTCCATAAAAAGGATTAATTTTTCATCAGCAGGTATAAAAAGGTAGGTGTGTAAAAGTTTTCTTTAAACATAGAAATTATAAAAAGTTTCCTAATTTCCAATTGTGGGTCTTATTTCTTGCAACACACGCACACATGCTCATCCCCATCTCTTGCTCACATCACCTTTTAACTCTGGGGTAAAAATCGATTTTCTTGCTTCTTTTCAATGAAAAATAAAAAAAGAAAAAGAATTAGTAAAATAGGAAAAGCAAGCATAAAAATTACACATTTGTTGGTTAAACAGTGGGCTCCACATATGTATGGATGTATAAGTGGAAGTTGCTTCTAATTTAAGGGTTTCTTATAATTTTTGGGAAATAAAATCAAGGAAATAGACTGTGTTGTTAGTTGTTGTTAATTTATTGTATGTACAACAGGAATGAAAAATATATATGTATTTTTTTAATAATTCTTAACTCTGTTGCAGCTGAAATCGCTATTTTAAAGATAATAATGCAGAATTAATCATCACTTTATTCTTAATATTGAGTAAAAACTTCATTAAAATATCTTCAGCTCTTGAAAGGAGAATATTTTTTATTATTTATTATCCATTAAGTTGTGAGCAGAGTTTATTTATTCAAGCTTGGTTCTACAACAACAAAAACAACAGGCATTGTGATTTTCACCCTTATTGTCGAAAACAGCTGATAGCAAGATAGAGTAATAATAGGTCTGTTCATTAACTTAAAATTCTTACGAATTTGTAACAATTGTTAATAGGAACTCTTTATTAACTCCAAAAGTTTTAAAGGAGATAGCGTCAAAAGAAGGCCACAAATTGAGACACAAAAAATTTTTCTAACAGCTGTTTAGTGTTTGTATTTACAAATTCGGTTTTCTAAAAGAAGTGGAAAATAAAAATATTTAGCGAATTTTTAAGTAAATGTAAATTTTTAAAATGAATAAATCTATTTATATGATATGAAACCCATTTTAGTTTAACTTAGGATCAACAGGTCCAAAATATTTTTTTATATGTTTATTTATTTATTTTATTTGCAAAAGTTGTAACCTAGCACAACAAGATATTAATCTTATAAATGACAGTGCTAGTGAAATAATCAGATTAAAAGCAAAGCGTATAAATAAACATAATGATATAAAACGAATAATACTAAGATATTATAAACATAAAAATATAGAAATACATAGTTTAGATAAAAAGATAAAAATATATATGATGTACATCTAATAATGAAAATATCAAAAAAAATACATTAAAGCTGAAATATAGCATTATGCAAACATTTTATGTAACTCCTTTTTAAACAACTTTGCATTGCCTACATTTTGAATATAGTTTGGCAAGGAATTCCAGAGACTTGTGGTATATATAAAAAACTGTCGTTGTGACACCAGGCTCTTAAATCTATATTGAATGATTTTCCTCCCTCGATTAGATCTAGCAAATATGATGTCTAAAACAAATTAATTAATTATATAGTACATCAGAGCCGAAAAATTTTGGTGATTTCTGTAGTCTAATGTATTTTCAATTTAAAAATTAATAATTTTTTACTATTGCATATATTATGACTACCAAGGTACACTCGAGTATCTACGAGTAGGTATACTCGGTACTTTACGCTATGGGTGGTAAAGCGTTCATTTACTTTTTATTATTTTTGAGAGCAATTTTACAAGATTTCTTCTAACTCTCTCGTTGATGGTATCTGATGGAAAAGTAAATGAACAAAGCCATTAAATCATTTTCATAAACAAAGCAAAACAAAAGGAATTCCTCACACAAACATAATTATTGAAATTATTTATTTTTTTTCGTTATTATTTTTTTAATTATTGAAAATTTTAATGTGAAAACATATTTAGGTAAATAAACATTAAAATATAAAAAAAAATTGCCAACTCAGGTGAAATAAGTTGTTAATCAGCTGCTGAAGTGAGTGTACTTGAATAAATATACTTTGGATAACTAGGTTTTTGAGTTATGACACCCTTGCAGCAAAGAAACTATATGTTTTTTTTGACAACAAGCGCTCAGTTTTTTTGTATATAGAGTAGTTTTCCGATTTAACGAACATTCGGTGTAATGAACATCGCATTTAACGAACACTCAAATTTATATTTCTACTAAGTAAGTACTTTGTATTACGAATAAATATTTTATTTCGTACTCGGTTTAACGAACAAATGTAAAACAAAACGATGAACAAAGCGAAAATAAGGAAGAGTTTGATGAAACTAAAATTCTAGACATAAAATAAAACACGAAGATGTCATTAAGCACTTCGAAATTTGTATTAAATGGACTCAGCAAAACAATATTAGTAGCACAAATTTAATGTTTTTGAGAGAGCTTCAAAAATATGACATTAAAAAAAGATATCCATTCTAATAAGCAGACTGTGTTTATCGAATTTTTTAAATAAATTATTTTTGTATTTCGTTGTTTTCATGAATTTTTCCTTTCCTTATACATATTTTCAATCAAATATTTATTTTAAATTACTATAATTTTAATAAAATATTAAAAAACACTATATATATTCGTATTTATAGTTATGGATATAACGAACAATTCGCTTTAACGAACAGACTTAACAACCATTAGGTTCGTTAAATTGGAAAACTAATGTACATAAATACATACCGTTACCTAAAGGATATGCCCTAAGTATCTTTTTTTTTTAAATCGATAAGAGATCTATAAACTAAATTTTGAAAAAAGTTAGTTAGGGCCTTTCTGTATTAAGGTAACGATACATATGTACATCACATTAATAGAGCACCTTATCACTGTAGTAAAGAAGGCAAAACAATTTTGTATGTAATTATTTCATGAATCTATGTAATCAGTTGCAATAAAATAATCAAGGAATTGCCTTTAAGTTCAATTATTTTATTTATGTAAAGCTAAAGAACAATTTAGCGAAATATGGAAAATTTTATGTTTGCCTATTATTTTTTCATACAATGTATACTATTTTGCTTCATCTTTAACAACAATGCGATTTACTACAGCAATGTGTAAACAGGGAGTAAATTTAGATCCCCTTAAAATAGGACTCTAGTGTAAACTTTCAGAATCATTCATTAAAACCTTGTATTTTTTTTCTTTTGTAAAGCATAATGCAGGTTAAAGAAAGGCAAAAATTGCGTTATGTAATTTATTAGGAAAAGGCCATTTTTTGGCAATCGTTTCAATTGAAATGTACAACTCTTTTAATAAGTAAAAATTTATATTTATATGCAAGGCTGACTTCTCTTTTGTTGATGTTCCAAATTTTAAATAAATCCGAGCGGTAGTATATATAAGAATACTTCGTACCATTAATTATGCAATTAGTCCCAATGCGCAGTATCATTTTTATTAAACTTATTAAACTATTTTATATGAAAAGTTTCACCTTCAAAATCACCTCATAGCAGTTAATAACATTTTTAAACCTGATGCAAGTCCAGCAAACAGCACAGCAAATAAAAACAAACTTCTCAATTTCATTGCTTGTTGTGCAAACATGTAAATGCTCTAACATAACACATACGATAAAAAACTGTTCAATTACAAATTAATTAAAGCAAGTAATTGTGCTTGAAATCGGAGAAATTACAAGTTGTTTTAAAAAGAATGGAAATTTTGAAAAGAAAATGAAAGTTTTGAATTAAAAAAAAATTTATCAATAAATGAGAAATATTGAACTATAAGAAAAGCATATAATGGAAAAAATGCAAAAAACTTAGTAAATAAATTTGTGTATGGCCAATAAAAAGAAAAATAGAAATAATACAAATAAATGCATGTGAGCGCGCTTCTTTAGTCTTTATTTTGAATACTCATTAAAAAAAATTGCCTATATAAGAATGCAAAACCACTGCTTCGTTAGAAGCAGGCTTGTAAGCGAGAGGTATTGGCTGTTGTTGTTGTACTTGTTGCTTCGAAATACGCTTCCAGAAGTTATGATTTTGTTGTTCGCGATGTCACAGTTGGGAGCTAGTTCCCTTTTTTAATATAAAACTCTGCTTCGTTCACAGCATAAAAAATGCAATGAAATCGTGCCCGATTGCGTTATTCGATTCATCGCTAAACTCCGATGTTGAACAACATTAATTTGAGTTTCCCTCTTCCACTAAATAAGTGAGAGATTAAACCATTTTGTGTTTGAAACAGTGTTGCCACCAACGAAATGTTAAATTACACATGCATCATGCCCAAATTACACATGAAAATAAAAATAACATGCTCTCTTTTTTTTTTTACAAAATAACGCGCTTCGGTTTGTTTATATGGCATTTACACCAGACCAAAATCTAGTACTTACGAGATTTTGACTAGATTTCCCATAGAAAACAAAATCTACTTTGTCACTAGATTTTGACAAAATCTACTCAAAATCTTGTAGTACTTATTGGTGCAACCATGGTTGAACTAAATTGTACTGAAAAATACTACGCTGTTCAATAATCAATCTTTGAAAGGTGTGATGGATCGCCAGCTGTTTTGCATTTCAGTTATAATTTTTTTATGGAGTTTGAAACATGAAAATCAAAATTCCAATCAACTGTTTTTTCTTGAATACTTTGAAGGGTGTGCTCGCCAGCTGTTTCGCATTTGAATGATGATTTTCGTATGGAGTTTGACATTTGAATATATAAATTCCAATCAACTTTTTTTGGCACTGATACCAAATCTTGAAAAATACCACAAATAACCCGGTGTAAACGGTAAAGATATTGATAGAGATTTCAATTGAAATCTACTAGATTTCATGCTGATGTAAATGCCATATTAGATTACCTTTTTATTGTAATTCTAAAATTTTTTTGATGATGAATATGTATTCAAAATTTGGGCTGTCAAGGTCATTTAATAAAAGATTACATCTTACATATTATTTCGACGTTTCGTTTGTGTTTTCCAACTTCTTCAGGGTGTTTTTAATCTTCTTTAGACCAATTCTACATCGTTCTCTTTAAAAATACCACGGTTTTGTTTTGTGTAAAAAGGACAATCACAAACAAAAGCTTAATAAATTTAAAGCAAAAACAAAAAAATGCAAAACAGGTTCATACATAAATTAAAAGATCCTCATTTGTCGTCATCACTATAAAAAAAGTATTGCTCAAAAACGATAAAATTTTAATTATACATGAGTTACACATGCAGCCAATTACACATGGGGGGCTACACATAAAAATAAAAAATACCTATAAGGTGGCAACACTGGTTTGAAAATAAATGACTGACCTCTCTCTGCCTTCTTATTATTGTGCATCCTGTGAAGCGCTTTAAGATGGAGCATTTGGAAAGCATGTAAATTATTTACTGCTTCCAGAATCCTAATATTTTTTTGCTGGGTTGTTCGTTCCTATTCAATTGAAATGAAAAAGCAAGGACAACGAACTGAAGGGTTATACATTCAGCCAATGGATTTTGTTTAAGTTTCATTCTACCACGCGGAAAGCCTGCACTACAACTTCTCTTCCTTTTTTTATATGAAACCACATTTAATAATAATAATCACTTAAGTAATCTAGAGATCCCTAAATAGAATGAAAAACTTTTATAAATTAAATCCATACACTTAAAAAATGACCTGTTACAGCTTTACTTGATACAAGAAAATATTTGCTTTTCTTTGATACAGAAAAATAAATAAATGAAATGTAGGTTAACAAAATGTGCTTGCTAAGTGTTTAAATAAAGTTTATCTTTACAAGAATGTAAGTTATAAAACGTTCTAAATGTTTACATACAAGTCTACAAGCAAGTAAGAAAAAATTCTCAAAATGCTTAAGAGAAAGCAATTAAACAAATATATGCAATGTAATAGAATTATAACAACTAGTGTATTCAGTGGCCGACTCAATCGACTGCATTCTAGAAATTAATGTTAAACATTTACATAAATACTTATGATAAAATACAAAAACAAAAAAAATTCTAAATAAACAACTTAAAACTCTGTCTCATTTTTATGGAGAAACACACATGCACACTTTGTTTAGTTTTCAAGCTGATACATGCATGTGTTAGTAGCAACTTTAAACGCTTATAGCTCCCTAAATATCGAACCGATTTAAATAAAATTAAGATTGTGCGTGCACATCTACGTAAAAAGCCGTTTAAAAATATAAATCTTTCCAAAATCGGTTCAGTATTACGTAAGAGGGATCTAAAAGAATGTGTTTGCCTATTAATAACATAGATAATCACCCTTATTCCAGTTGGCGACATCGACGTCACATCAACACAATACCAAAAAATTGGAGCTTGTCTACTCGCTCTACTTGTCGCCATTTGGAAAATTTATAACATTTTGGGACAAGTGGCAAAAAGCAATAGATTAATTTTAGCTAAATTCTATTGCAGGAATTTTTTTTATAAAGTACCTTAGCAATTATATATAATCATTCCCTCTATGGATCAGGTATAATTCTTGGAAACGAGTTTCTAAAAATATTAAAGTTATACATTTTTAATATTATCAATATATATTTAGTATTTTAAAAGAGATAAAATAAAATACTATAGACATCTTGATGCCTGTATATTTTAACAAAGAAATGTGGGTCAACAATATTTTCAATTTAAGTTGAAGAAAAACCTGTACAAGCTGCTCTTTATTTAACGGACAAACAAATGGGAAAGAAAGATTGAGTTAAACATGTGGTGGGAAGAGTTTCGATGATTAATTACAGGTATTAAAGAAATATGAATAAAATACAGCATTATTGGCTTAATACCTACTTACACCTGTGCTATTAAGTAAACAAACTCCTTCACAGATAAAACCATGATGACTTTATTACATTTTTATAATATTGTTTTTTTTTCTGTCAGTGGGAATATTATACTACGAGTATAAATTAGAAAAATTCTGTTTTTCAAAACCGATAATATTTAACTAAGAAATGTTTGTTTTCTTTTTAAGGGAAAGAAATAAATACTCAATATTAAATACAATCGTTTTCGAGCATTTGTTAGAATGTTTTTCTTTCTGTTTACTTTAACATCATTCAATGATAATGAAAAAAAATAAATATGAAATGAAATTACATCAATTTCAAAGTTAGAGAACTCATACAAAAATACATATCAGGCGTTAAATCAGAAGTTGAAAAATTTCTCGTACACTCAAAAGAAAAATCAATCCATCCGTACTTAAATCAACCCCAAGCGGTGTTAAAAGTACGGTAATCGCAGATTTACTAAAATCAAGTACAGAAAGATTGATTTAAGTACGCACGGATTCAAATACACAATTTAATTTAAGAATTTTTTTGTTGATTCAAGGTTTTTCGCGTGATTAAAGAATTTTGTACTAATTTTAAGAAATTCCAGGATTGGTTATCCGTTTTCGCATTGATAAAGTACATTTTATTGTTATTTGTATTCAAAATTTTGAGTACGATTCGTACTCAAAGTAAGTAGAAAATACTTGAATTTAGTACGGCGTTTTTCTTCCTGTGTATAAAGACTGTTAAGTTAACATAATTGATATTCTATAACATTTTAATATATAGACAGTTTTTGAGAGTAAAAAAATCGGCCAAAATTTAAAAAGGGTAGAAGCACAAGGCATCGTAAGATTCAGAACTGAAGAGATTTTATTCAGAATCATTATAGTTTTTGAGAAATTACGTTTTGAAAAATGGTGCAATGTGAGGTGTGTGGAGAAAAGGACAACATACGAGTATGTATATCTATTTCTCTCGAAAAATTTATGCTATCAATACTGCAATTAGATCAATGGTTGTCCAAAAGTATTAATATTAGCCGCTCTTTAGAGCAATTTGCGTTTGCCTGAATATGTTTTAGAACATTTATAAATAACTCAGACATCATCCAACCACTTTTGCTTATCATTCCCAAAAAGCCAGGAACACACTTTTTTAACGTTGCCGTGGAAGAACATAAACCGGAGGAAGCCGATTACCACTAGCGTTGATTATTCCTACAAGTGTTACCAAACTACCTCTCTCAGCTGACACCGCTTGTCGCTGTCCTTTAACTGCAATTACCTACACATTAACAATATAAATGATAAAAAATATATAGATAGCTTCATAACTTTATCTCGTAATTCGAATAGAAACCTTAGGTGTATCAACAACGGTCGTGATACCTGTCTCGAACCACTTCAAAGGCTAAATTGCAAATGAACCTAGAAATAATTATGAAAATTAATTTAGCACATTATGGGGCACATTAAGCAGATGCTGATTGTGCCCCAATTTCAAACGCTGAATCTACCCCGAAGCACTATTTATAATTGTTTATTTTTTTGTATTTTATTCTTCAACAAATATTTAGATTTCACTTATGTTTTAGGAAAATAAATCAATTATTTAATCTTTATTTGTAAACTAAATTTTAAATATTGAATAATTTTATATACAAAATCAGAATATTACGAAAACACTTGCAAAAATTCTAAAACACGTCTAGTTAAGTAAGTCGGTGCATTTAATTTAAAGTTTAGTGGTGTGAAATAAGTACTTCATATCGAAAATAGTATTGCCGAAGGTACCCCAAAGCCGAAGCTGCCCCTACTTGTGATATCGTTAGAGAACAAGCCAAATGACTGACGCCTGCAATGAAGCGGGAAAAATGCATTATTTAGAATATTATCTTTGCAATACTTGTAACAATATCTGACTCAACGGACCTTAATCCGGTCGAAAAATTCAATTCTTTCATTATAAATAGAAATATTAAAATCCACTTCAAATAGATCATTTTGTATCCCATACACTATTGTAATAAAAAATGATCTTGTCTATTTTCATTAAAATCGGAGAAGGTGAGAGGTTCACCCTTTATTTCATTTGAAGTGGGTTAACTCTTTAGCCTTCATTTTGAACTGATAAATATTTAAATTTCGTTGAAAAAGCTCAAATGAAAGTATACATAGTCCTAATAGATTAAGAGGGAATCCGTCCATGATTAGTCATAGAACCAAATATCTATAATCATCACTTCATCATACTGTTTTCATCTTAATTGTTTGAACTTTCCATAAATAATTTAAAAAGTACACAGTACATTTTCTACATTTTATTTAAGTCTTTGGAGATAGAAAAAATTATGTATGATACGAATGAGGCATTTAAAGACTAATCACTCCCCATAAAATACAACAACAGGACTACGATCAATAATCTGCCATTTGCTATTAAATATTCAAAAGGGAGTTTTCTTATTTATTTATTTTTTGAGGTTGAATTTTTATTTCAACAGTTTTTGCTTGTCTAATGTTCGCATACATAAGTACATGCACAAACAAACAAATAAATCCTTATTTGTAAAGGAATAAAAGTAATTTCTTATGTGCCACGAACCAATTTCTAACCAAAATTAAAATGAGCAACATGTTTAGACATGAATCATTATGTCTTGTTTTGGGGGTTGTTTGCTTATGCTGCCATTGTGATTTAGTAAAACAAAGGGAGTCTGTTTCGTCTCTGGGGTTGCTTTTTAAAGCGCTAAAGCGAACGTTAGCATTAATGTTTTATAACATGAATAAAATCCAATATTATGCCCGTTTATTAACACTGCAACAGTTTTTTTGCTAACATGGTTTAAATAATTTTTTCAAATAGAATCAAACGCGTCTTTTTTCATGCTTTTGTTGTGCCTCTTTTGCTTGTTAGCAATGTTCTGATACATTTAAATTATTTGTTAATTAAAATTATTTGTTTCAATACTTTTACATAATTTCTTTTTGTGAAATTTCTGTCTCTTTTTCGATTTGTTGGAGAATTTTCGTTAGGTTTTTTGGGAAAATTCTTGTAATAGTAAGAAACGATTTTATAAGTCTTTGATAATAAATAATAGAATTTGTTTTATACGTATTATTTTATTTATTTTTGAATTTATGAACAAGTTAAAGCTTCTTAAAGACAATTTAAAAACTTTATATTCACAAAAAAATACTTATGTGTAATGAATTTTTACATCTAATCAGACTTTTCTACCCCAAAATTATTCATTAATGCTAAGAACTTTATAATAAATAAGTTGAAGTAAACATAACTTTTGTTTGGAAAAAAAAACTTTAAAAATTGTGAGTATAGAGGAACATGGAACCTACACATTGTTGAACAAAAAAAATTTTAAAAATTAATAGTATGGAATGATTTCATAAGTCTTTGTTAATAAATAATAGGATTTATTTCATACATGCACAGAAAAAATTTGGAACATAAATAGTATGAAACGATTTCATAAGTCTTTGACAATAAATAACAGGATTTATTTCATACACAGTATTATTATTATATTATTGTATTTTCGAATTCAACAAATCAAAGTTGCTTCAAGAAAGTTTAACAAATTTCATAATTTAAGTTTTTATATATATGAAGTAAAACTAATATTAATGTATTACAGTCATCATGAGATATGAGTGGCATTGTGTAGGTTCCATGTTCAATACTTACAGTTTTAAAAATAATTTTTTGTTTTTAAACATTTTATTTGTTAGCCTAAATGAAAAATGTTTGGGGGAAAATAAGTCATGTTAAATTCATTGGATATAAGCATTTTTTTCTCGCGAATTTTTGGTTTTTGAACAAACTTTTATTACTGATCTTATTACAGTTTTACGTTAATTGGCAAAAGTAATTGTTTCTTTCATACATATAAAATATATAGACTGTTTCTAAAGTTGAGGTGCTCGTATTGTTTGGCATTTCAATATCACATTTCGATAGAAACCAGCAAAATAAAAGATTTGCTTAAAAAAATCATATTTTTGGAAACTGAAAGTGTTAAGTGTTTGGTGTGGCGCTTCACCCTTTATATTTTTGCTGAAGCGAAGAAAACTTTTAAAAATTATATCACCATTAAATCTTAAATGAAATCGCAGCACTTAAATATTTTATGGATTAGACAAAGCTTTTTAAAACTACTTACAAGTTTTTATCTGTTTTTAATTTTTATTATTTTTATTAATCAAAAATTGCTGTACAAGATCTACTTTTTTTAATTTATAGATTACAAGAAAGTATGCAATTTATTTCTTTATAAGAAGCGTAATTAAATTTGTTAAGGAAAGTAATAAAAAACCTGCACAAAAAAATAATACCATTTTTGGAAAAGTCTGCATTTGCTGACAGTTGGAAATAAAATAACAAAAATACCTGTAAGTATAATAAAAGTAAAACCACAAGCTTAGTAAAAGTTATCTATCAGGCAACGAAAAGAAGTCCATTTATGAAACGAGGAAAAAAAGCGTAAAAGAAAATTAAACATCAACCGAACCTACATTTAAAGACAAAACCAGAGTGTACAGTGGTCAAAATGTTAATAAACAAAATTGAATTTAATAAAACTCAATTTAAATAAATAAAACTGATACGCCTAAATGTTCATGTAGTATTGAATATTCACTAGTGGAGCTAACTAAAGCCGAAAAATTACTCAATCTTAAGGTAAATCAGTTCATGCTCCTTGGTAAAGCAAGCTTTTTTGGGCGGCCGTCATGCTATTCCTTCTGAAGCGAAGAGTGTCTACGATTAAATCACCAAAGTTGAATAAAGTGAGGGAACAAATCAGTAAAGGAAGTTCTTTCTTACTAATTGTACTTCATAAATTAGGTTGCAACATTGTAATTGCATTTTAAGATTTAGTAAGAAAATAAATATTAAATTTCTATTTCTAAAGCTTCACTGTATTTATTTATTTTTATTTTTTTGTGAGTTTAATATTTTCAACAACCAGTAGTAAGTAATACGTGTCAAACATAGTTTTTTTTTATAAAATATGTATAAGAAATGTAGGTTTGTCTTATTTTTTCCTCATATCTGCAATAGAAATACAAAAGCTGAACTTACCATAATTTTATGCACTTTGTTGACGATGACTGTAATTAGTTTTATTAGATATAAACAGCAAAATGGCAAAAAAAGTAAATGTTCGTTTTGTAATTTGTAATTTTAATTTGAGTGGAGGTAGTTGGTTTTTGTATCAAAGCCAAAAAAAAAAGGAAAAAATCTTACCCACTTTTGTAATTTAAACGGTTAGACGAAGCGCAAGTGCAAATAAAAAACTTCACATAAATCGGTAGAATTAAACTGAAGAAAATGTTTAAGCAAACTTCTTAATTTGACAACATTGCTTCGAACTCATGACACTTAAGAACTGCGGATGAATTTTTTTTGATATTCCAGGGTAAACGAGAAATACGAAACATTTATTCATCTAATTCAAAATCGTTCGTTTGACATTCGCACGCCTCTTGTGTGCAAAGCTTCTTAAGTGTGTCATTCATTAGAGATCTACCCTTATCTGTCAAACATATCAACCGATTTCAATACCGTACATCGTTTTTAATAATTTGAATGCAGCTTATTTTTTTCTTTGGAAATTTTTCAATATGACATTAAATTCTAACAAATTGATATTTATGTCGGTTAAGTCTTTTTGGCACCTTGACATTTGACAACCAATAGTAATTAGTAAAAATAGCTTTGTTCTGATATGCAATTTACTTGCGCAATTAGGAAATTTATGCGATTAATGCTCAATTAATTTAGCTCAATTTGCCATAGATGAACTTAATTAATAACTTGAGCAATGAGCAATTAATTGCATCATCACTGATTGAGTAAAATTCGAAATGTGAACAACCCTTGTCACAAGTACGTTTACTGAGAAGTATGTTCAGAAAAAAGAAACAATTCTTTCTATACAATACAAACCAGTACCCATGTTTTGTAACTCCCGCGACGAGAAACTTTTCGATTGAAATGTGTGAAATGAAACAAAAATGCCATAAAATGATACAAACAGTATATTTTTCTCACTAAACTGTGTCTGTAATTTTTTGGCGAGTAATAGCTGTCACGTAAGCAAATTACTTGCCAATTTACAGAAAAAGTGTGTCTGTAAAATTTTTGCGAGAAATATACTCGCAAACAAAAACGCTGTGAGATAAAATTGTAAAAATACAAAACATATTGAAAATGGAAAATGTAATGAATAATAATACGGAATAGGTATCTTCTTCTTAAATGATTTATTCATTGTTAAATTATTTTATAATGTATATATGTGTATTGAAACGATTAATTTGGCTCAAGTTCAAACCTGAATTTACCCATTTATTTATTCTAATTTTTTATTTAATTTTTATTAGAATTTTTTTTTGAATAAATTCATTATTTTTATCAAGAGAATACTATATATAGAACAATTTTTATTATTCATCAGACTAGCAGAACGGATCAATACTGATTTCGAGGTCGCTACACCATCTCACCAGCGTTCTTTGTTCAATTTAACTATTTAAATATTTAACCGTATTATTTAACAAATTAGAATACGAAACTTATTTAAGGTACAGTCACATCTGACAAACATTTGCCGAAGAAAACGTGACCACCGGAAAAGCTAAATTTGCATTTTCTTTAATTCCAATGTTTTTTTTAAATATGGGTTCGCATTTATTAAAAATAATATAAAAATAGCATTTTGCGGCATAATTGACTTCATTTTGTGATATAAAAACCAATTGAAATCACACCATCCTTAAGCAAAAGTAGTGGTTACGTTTTTTTGGGCAAATGTTTGCCACAAGTTTGACCGCAGCTTAAGTTGTGTACATTGCAATTGCGTGAAATTTTGTTGTTGTAAACGTATTCCGTGTAATATGTTGTTTTGACACTTTTCTCAAGATTCAGCTGTGATGACAGTGCCAACCGGAGAGATGTATGAAAACTAAATTTAATATATTTAGTGATACCGCTGTAAATGACAATTCTATTATATTTTAGATGGATCTATGTCCAAACGAAAAATCCTTTACTAAATCATTAGCTGAGTGTAAAAACTAGTCGTATAAATTAAAGTGTGTTTATTGTTTTGTTTGCAACTCATAGACGAAAATTACTGTTAACATACTTTTTATTTCGCATGATGTCAATTCGTTTATTTCTTTTCTCTTAAACGTTTCTAAGACTTAAGTAAATAAATAGAAATCTAAAAAAATAAACTCGTTTTAATACCAGCTATTTGCACAATTGTTTTAAACTGGTTTTTTGTGTTAAAAAACTCTTTTGGAAATTTGTTGTTTGGCATATCAAGCACTTATTTTGGTTTTGGTTTGCAAAAAACAAAAGTTTCTCAAAGAATATATTAATATGGTTTAATTGCTGTTTTTATGAGGTTTTCAAATACAACAATTAATTACTATTACAGGTAATTTAATTAATTTGTAGATATTTCATTAATTTATAACAACTTATGCGGGTAAATATTTTAACTCTTGAGTTGGGCAAAAGATAAATGAATTGTTCAATTGTGTGACAATCTCAATAAAATAATTCAAAGAGGACTGTCAAAGCGTGGGGCGGGTTTCGGCAGTTCACAAACTCATCGTAGGTAGCAGGGGGAAAAAATGATTTTAAATTTATAGACTGAATCAACATTAATGGCAGTCAGGTAAAATATATGCTTTCCTGTGATTTAAATAAAAATTACAAAATTTATTTTTCGTATGTATTTTAATAAACTATATAATACTTTTTAATAGATTAAAAAAGTGGTGCAGAATTAAAGGAAGTCATTGTTGGTATGATGCAGAAACCCTCCATTTGGCACAAGAAGTAGCTGCGAAACTAAATTGACATTAGCTGTGAAAAATTACACAATAAATCAAAAATGTCCTTCATGCAACAAAGCTCGTAAATTAGCCCAATTGCATAAACGACACTTTTAAGCGCTTATGATTTTTCTTTTCAATTTTATAGACTAAAATGAGTTGCAATTTTCGTAGAGGAATTTTTTTTTAAACTAGAGGAACATACTGGGTTTTATTGCGGATTTAATTTGAAAAAAAAAAACACACAGTTGTGTTTTTTTTTTGAAAATAAAATAAACAAGATAGTACAATTTTCACTTTTTATTAACAACATTAAAGATAAATACAAAATTTGGAGTTTGACAACAGAGCGGAATAATATTTTGCAATTGAATTACGAGTAGTTATGCATTCAGATGTTTAAATCGACTGCAGAAAATTATTATCAACTGTGCTAAATGTGTAAGTGTACGGAAAAGTTCTCACATTCGATACTGAAATGATTTGTACGATAGGTCGATCAATGAATTTTTGACGTTGAGCATTGTTTGTTGTAACTCAAAGAAATTATTGATATTCTCTCTGGCTATATACAATTTTAAATGAGTGTTGTATTTTTTATCCGACGAAAATCGTTCCAAATTAAAAAAAAATTTAATTTTATTTATATTCACCTTTATTCCACTTGTAAACACCGACGTCATGTCAATACAATACCAAAAAATTTGGACTTGTTTCCTCGCTCTCGAGAACAATTTTGTGCTACTGACAGTCTATTTTTGTTCTCTAAGGTCTTGAAATTAATATGAGCCTTTCAATAGTAGTCAGTTGTTTGCCACAACTTTCTTGGTATTGTATTGACGTGACGTCTATGTTGAAACTGGAATAAGGATGATTATTTTTGACTAAAAATGCAAACTTATGAAAATTATTGTTATTTGGATTGGCGATTGAGGAAAAAAGCAAAAATAAAATGCCTATTGTTTTTGTTGTTGCAGAAGCGAGCATATTTGATTTAATATACTTTTGCTAGGATTAACCAAAAACGCACACAGAGTTGTAATTTGAATTTTAGTTGCATTGAACTCATTACTTGAATTTGTAGTTTAATATTCTCTGCTTACTTTTATTTCATATTGACGCATTAAATTTTTGCTTAAAATAAACAATTTGTTTCATAAATGGTGTTGAGTAACGTAAATAAAAACTTTATTATCTCGTTGCATTTTCATAAATGATTCAATGAAAAAGCTGCAACAGTGTAGGCAAACATTATTTAAGTTTGCTTATTGTATTTTGTTGTTTAAATCCATCCAGAAGATTACTTGACTTGATATTCCAAGGTTGGCAACCAATCGAATTCGAATGAAACTCGAATTCCGGCGATTTATACATTTTTTTATATGAAACCCAACAAAATTCTATATAACAACTATAAAAACTCTCTTGAGCTTTATAATTTTTAATATGTCTACATAAGTACGCTGAATCTAATTTTAAAATTTTCAAGATATCTTAAAGTTAAACTTATATTAAAGTAAATGTTTTTGTCTTCTTTCATAATCTATAGCAAAGATATATTTCAAAAAGACAGAATGCGTTGATTGTATTGGTTAAGTGCTTGTTTAAAATAAAAACTTTAATTTCGCAGTTTTTATTGGAAAAATATGATTGGTAACAATTTGTATTTTCATGAACTGAGAAAATAAAGAAAAATGTATTAATCTAATTTCTTCAAGCTTTAGGTCAATTTTTTTTTATAAAAAACGTATTATATAATAATTTCTTCAAGCTTTAAAGGTCACACTTGCCAAATATTTGCCAAATAAAAAAAATGTGACCAACAGACAAGCTCAATTTGCATTTTCTTTAATTTTAACACGAATAGCAAAACGATGATCAAAAAGGCGGAAATATTTTGCACAACACTTGCAGAAACATATGCTGACTTTGACAGCTCAAAGCTGTTCTTCAGCTGTAAGCTGAGCTTTTAAAAATCGATACAAATCTAGTGAATGTATTTGTTATCGATTGTTAAAAAAAATTAACGGTTTTTCAAATTTGAAAATTTGAATTAAATGCCGCTAGCGAAGCCAAATTGGCCACTGTGCGCTGGAAGCAAGATTTATTTTTTGTAATTCCTTTACGAACATCAAACTATTTCCAATATAAACAAAATTATGTACATAAAAAATTACAAAGGTGATGATTCAGCATTCTAGTAGTATGTTTTTAAAACAGCATGCCATAATTACACTACGTTAAATTTTGATAAATATCTATTCATTGGCTTCCGATCCGATAAACAAATTTTCTTAAATATTAATTTAAAACACGATCCTTCACAAAAAAAGACGTGTGGCACTCGGGGAATGAAGCGGCAAAGCTATTGCATAGCATTTTTTTATAAACTTATGCAATTATAATTATTTACTTATTTTTTATTTATGTAGAATTTTTTTTCTTTGATATTAATTTAAGTTTTTTCTTTGATATTAATTCAAGTTACACTTTTTGAGCGTGGTGACCGATAAGAAAACAATTTTTTTCTTTTATTGAATAAATGAGAAGTTAATATCGTTTATAATATTTTTATTATCTTACAATACATGTAGGTTATTCAGGAATTTTTATCATTGAAACTATAGGTTTATGGTAACTGAAATTAGAAACATAAGTTTGAGACTTGATATCCTCTAACTATCTGGAAAATACCGCGTCACTGGTGGCCTCATATTTTGTTGTGGATTCTTGTTGATCATTATTCATTTTCATTTTGCGTCTTCCTACATGTAAAAATCTGTTCTCGCAATACTATATGTTAATGAAATCAATAGCATACTTTAGGGATTAACATACGCTAGGCGATTCAAATACTTAAAAAAAACAAAAGACTTAAAAAGCAAACTAAGTCTTAGGTTTTTTTTCGTTACGGAATTTCTTGATTCGGTCGCCGTGCTCAAAGCCCGCGATAAAAGCTATGCAATAGCTTAAAAAAATATATTTATTTTTATTTGAAACTTTTTTTAATACTTCATACTAAAACGCTGATACCATTATGACACTGGTATTGGAGGAAACACTAGTTAAATCCCGGTATTTTGCAACCAAAAGAGTTACGGTATCGGTATAGAAGATAAATGTATTAAATTTTAAACGGTATTTAATCGGTGTCGGTATTATTAACGTTGTCGGTTGCCAACCTTGTTATATATTGATTGAGAGCTCCTTAAAAGGAGCGAAATTTAACACATTAAAGTATAAGTATTTATATATTGATTTAATTGTGGGAGGAATTGTGTCATCATCCACGTATTATACATTTATTTATTTAGCTTATTGACAACACTGAACGCTACCATTAAAATGAATTGTAAATAAATAAAGTAATGAATTTTTAATATTTTTAAATACATATCGTTCCTTAATTGCAATGTAGTCATTCCATTGAATAAAAATTTTAAACTCGTTTTCTGAAGAACGAGTTTTTTGAGATATGACTACGTTGCAATAAAGGAGCGATATGTTTGTTCTCATAATTCAGATTAATTTTATTTGTTTTTGTGAAGTAAAAGTAAATTATTCTTAATTAAAATTGTAAACTACGCTTTTTTCACTTTAATTGACAATGACTTCATTAAGAATGTATTTTGTGAAAAAAAAGATTTGAAATTGTTAAATTGTGTAACATTTAGCTATCTACTTTATTTTGCCGTTTGTTGTCGTTTTTCTATGGGGTTTTATCATGTATTAAACTTGTCATACGAGCTGACAGGTTAACAGACACTGGAGCCCTTGTTAAAACCATATGAATCAACAAAAAACACCAACAACACAATAGTATTTTATTAATAACAAATAACTTTTGTTGTTGTTATTGTTGTTTGTGTTCAGTTTTGTTTTCAAAACTGCATGATGACAATGACATGTGTGTTTAAATAAAAAATATGAATAATGAATTATGCGACATAATTTATTTAAGCCGTCGTGTCGTGTTTTAGTATTCGCTATGTTAGAATTATTTATGAAAAGATTTTTAAGGTTTTAATTTTTTTCTATTGAGTGCAGCAACACTTAAACAAAAAATGTGGGTTAACTATTTATAATCACCCCTATCTTGAATATTTTTCCCTCGAAGTTATTTCCTTTTCCCTGATGTTCCAATCGTGAATAATTCAATATTTTCAGGGAAATTTTTACACTTTTCCCTTGGTTTTGTTCACTTAATGTTTGAAGGTGCACTGAATATATCATGTAAGTTTTAAAATTTTCCTTCGAATAACATATTAAAATTTATAAATAGTTCTTTTTAGGACAATATCAGTAAATACTGTTCATTAATCTTAATAATAATTCTCCACAAAATCTTTTTAGAGTATGTATCTATTTATTATATAACCATTGTTATAGAATTATTCACTGCATCGAAAATATTTAAAAATTCAACTTTATTTACACTTAAAAATATGTATTTCATTTATAACCAAAAATGTGTATTTCTTCATTGTTAAATTTAAATTTGTTTATTAGTAGTTGCAATCCAAAGTGATTATATTTTTTGGCAAAAAAGTATTGGATATGAGAGTACTTTTTTTCGGGCCATAATTTGTATAAATAAAAATGTTAAATCACATTCAACCGAGTCACCTAAACAGTGGCGGATACATGAAAACACACTTGAACTCTGATAAAGCGAGTGTAGCGGCTCCCGAAAAAAACGTTGCTTCCGTTCTGAAGTGTTATTTGAAATTAGTTGATGTTAATTTTTGCCTTGTGCCTTAGGAATATTGTCTCATATTCAATTTTTTTTTTACAAAAATGCTACGAATTTTAGCCAAAAATAATTATCACTTTGGATTACAACTAATAAAAACCAAATATGTACATAGTTCGAATAATGATCACATTAAATTAAATTTATTTGATTTTTCATACATTCTTAAGCTTTACAAATCTTCTTCAATTTTATACATTCACTGAAAACTGATAGCGGGAAGTTCGCGATAGTATTTTGCCCTTCACGGGGAACAAAAATTGCACTTGCTATTCACAATAGTTGTGACTAATTAATTAAAACGAAAGACTTCTTAATTTATTTCGTATTCAAATTATCTATTACAAAAATACATATGTACATATCAAAGCAACACTCTATAATTTGGCGTGGAAAAAAATCATTTCCTCTGTATTAAAAATTGGCTTTTCAAGATTTGTAAATGATTTTTTAATTAAATTATTGTTTAATTTTTATTTTAGTGAATAGTTCATAAATATAAACAATAAAGCTCCTAGCTCTTTCTGCAAAGTCTATGTGGAACAAAATATAATATTGTCAGATTTTTTTGCAATTTAAAGTCACCGAAATGAGCTGCCACTGTGGAACATTCATAACACCCAGAGCAATCTTTTAAAAACTCATCCAACTAAATTTATTTACAACTAATAATTTTATTAAAACAAAAAGCCTCTTAAAGTTCTTTAATATGTACATATCGTTCATTACCTGCAACAGCGACATAACTAAAAAAGCACAATTTTCGAGTTAATAATACAAAATTAATATTCATATTGTTTAACAAATTCATTCAAATATCTTGTATACTCAGCTCTTTTCATTATTCCATTAAGCTGCGAGTCAATTCAAAACTTTAAACTTGTTTTCACTAAAACTTGTCTTCGGAGTTATCACGTCCTTGCAGCAAATGAGCGATATGTGAATTCTTACAAAGCCTATAAAGACAATTTGCTGTTCAGTGTTCGCCATTAGTTATGAAATTTCCACAATTTGCTTTACTGATTGTCACGTAAATTGATATAACTTGTTTTGTTCAACGTTCCTAAACGGAGGAAGAGGAAAAATAATTCAATAATGCGTTAAAACAAAAATAAATTAATTTGCTGTATTGTAAATAAAACAATAAAGCAAAAATTATTTCATTTAAATAAAACTCACCAACCAAAATTTTTAAGAACAGTTTTTTAAATTAAATTTTTAACTGTCACACTTATTTATGAGTGAAAAGGTCAAAAACTTTAGAATACATATAAAATTGGTTAGGTTTTTGGTTAACATTTATAACAAATTAATATCGGGTTTATCAATCAAGTAATTTTATATCTAATTAAATATACGAGTGGTTCGTGAGCTTGTTTAATTAAATATTCATTCTTTCGGTAATTAAAGATTTTTTTTAAATCCCACGTTGAATAGTTTCTTTGCAATTACCTTGAGATTTGTTTTGTATGTCTTATAGTTTGAAAATTGTTTTTATTTGTTTTTAAAAATTCTATTTTAATTAATTCAATGTTTTTTTCTTCTTATTTTCTTTGCAGGTAATTCAAGCTGTTGACGAATTTATTTATTGTTATTACCGGGGACAATTTGTATTTTTGTAAATAAAAAAATGTAGAGGGCTTATTTTTTTTGTTTGTTTTTAAACTGATTACCGGAAATGCGTGAGTGGGCTAGTAATAATTCAATTTAATCACATTTGTACACTGTAGTACAAAGTGCGTACTTAACTATTTAAAGAAGTAATCGTGACCACAAAAATGTATTAATTTTTTTCAATATATATTTCAATCTGAACGTCGCACATAATAAATAAATTTAATAATTGCAGAAGTTTTCGAACTTTGTTGTTGCCCTGTAGAACTACCTGTGCTAAAACAGTGTGTCCTTCAAATACAGTAATCGGAAAGCCGTAAAAATCTTTAATTAGGAAATTAGTTGGGTTAAAAAAAGCTTAAAGTGGCGCTTTAAGGTCTGTGAATTCGTTAAAACTTCTTTATTGTGCCTGCATTTGATTTTGTTTGTTTCAGTGTTGCCAAATAGCGGGAGTGACATAAATTTTGTGTATTTTTATATTATATTCTGTGTGGGCACCGCTCACGTGATTAGCGTGAATATAATCTAATGCAATGTTTGAAATCTGAATTCATGGAAAGTTTGAAATCTGGGGGCAAATCACGGCATTCGATATCGAGCGAAATTTCCATACAAATTCAAAAAATTTTGTATGGGATTTTACTCGATATCGAATGTCGTGATTTGCCCCCTGAATTCAACTAGGAAAGTTAAATAATTGATTTTTTCAATTCATTTAATTGGTTAATTGTCAGTATTATAGAAAAGAAATTTTCAGAAGAAGCTACACAAAGGAGTAGCAAAATATTGAAAAAAAAATCATTTAAAAAATTAAATACTGACCTCAAACTCAAATAGTGAAAATATAAGATTTAAATAAAAAGATCGAACTGAACAGCTGGCTTTAATTTTTTCTGCAATTATATGAACTTTTGTCGCAGTTATAAATCTTTAAAGTTACAATTTCCTAAGATAATTAAAGAAATGTTATTAAACAATGGACTAAATAAAACAAATTGTACCGATTTATGAAGAAAAGAGTTGTACCACGCTAAATAGTCTAAAGTCTTCAATGTGGTACTGCATTGTTTTTTTCTATGGATATCATATTCTTAAACATAGTTAAACAATATAATAACATATAAGCCCAATTCACAATGTTGTGCAAATGGTCTTGCATCGTAGGATTGCAAAGTGGTGTAGCATATTTTTACACTACACTAACAAAATACACAGATATGCACTTGCTACTCGTGTATAATTAAACAACACAAAAACCTGTAGTTTATATTTACACTTCATTTTGCAACAATCAATTGAGAGAATTAAAAGAAGATTGAGCGACCTAAAAAATGAAGAGAGGAATTTCATGTTTTGCAACATGTTTTTAGAAAACATTGTTCATAATTGAGTGTAAATATTTACAATTGCATAAATTTGAATTCTCAAATGCACAACATTGTGAATTGCGCTATATTAAATACCAAATTATTGATTATTTAGCGAGACGATAATTTTAAGTTTAATAACATTTGCGTTTAAAGAAAAATCTATAATTTTATAAATTTTACTGCACATTCTTCTAAATGGATCAGCATTTGCGTAATTTGATCTGAAGAATTTAATTGCTAGCAATTCAAAGTGTCGAGATGGCCGATGAGGAACATTAAACGAAATGTTATCGAGCAGGAAAGTTGATCAAATATCACAATTATTTAAATTTAATATAAACGACACATTCAACATAGTCCTTTGGCTTTTAAGAGTTGGAAGTTTGATTAGAGCAAGGCGGCTAGTGTATGACGGAAGATCTAATGGGTTCCACAGTAGACCATGAAGGCATAGTCTCAAAAATTGCTTTTGTACAGATTAAAATGTAATTGTTGTTAGTCATGTATATGGGATCCCAAACTATAGATGCATATTCTAAGACAGGTCTGATGCGGGAAACATAAAGTTGCTTTGTAACTTATGGGTCTTCGAATTCCTTTGCCAATCTTTTGATAAAACCAAGAATACACCGTGCTTTATTTACAGTTATGTAAAAATGTGAATAAAGTTCAACTTAGCTTCCAACAAAACTTTAAGATCCAACATTGTAGCACAATTTTATATCTGGTGGTTCTCCAAAGAATAATTTGCTTTTATATGATTTCCTCTGTGGAAGCACATATGTTTACATTTTTTTAGGTTAAGCTCCATTTCTTCGCAATCATCAAACAAAAAAAATACATATATGTACATATATATAAAATATATATTAAAAAAATTGTATCACAACCTCGATAGATTAAAAAAAAAGCCGAGGATTTTATTTGGAAAATTTAATTGCCGCAAAAAATTTTGATAAAAAAAATGTCACAAGGTGCCGATGACTGGCCAAAGTATTAATTTATTCCGTATTTTTTTTATATGTCAAATCACACGAAAATCAGTCCCAACTTCTGTGGCAATTGTTGTGGACTGAATTAGAAATTTATTTTTTTTATCGCAAATTTTCAACAATAGTGTATTAACTTAAAATTTCAGAGATTTCAGTAAAAGCAAAAAACTTTATAATTTTACATTGAATGTATGTGATAAATAGTTTTTTTATCATTCGTTTTATTACTAAAAAGTAGACAAATGCAATGCGAAATTTTCACTACGGATGAATGTGAATATTACAATAAATTTTTTATCAAAAAAAGAAAAAAAAAACGAAAATTTAAAGTTAATACACTATTGTTGAACATGTGCGATAAAAAAAATAAATTTCTAACTCAGTCCACAATTTACAGCATGTAAATTTTCACTGTAAACATTTAATTGGTTTTCTCTTGAATTTCAACTTTAACATCGATACACGTAAAAATAATTTTTCTTTGCTCTTTATGGCCTGTTGTTTTTTGTTACAATCAAACACTATAAAACAGTTTTTCCACATATTCCGACAAAAAAACTTACATTATTTAAATATCCATTGATAGAATAGAAACCATACTGGAATTAAACGCCATCACTAATGGCAATTTATATATCGTTAGCTGAAATGCAAAATCATGCAATCATGTAGATAAATTCAATATCTAAACTAGATATTAGTAATTGTGCGTTGCATTCAATCCTGTCCCAATGTCCTTTTAAACTTTCAACAATCGACCACGAAAACAACAGTGACGCCAAGAGTAGGCAATTTTCCCATTTTTGTAAGGAATTCATTAGAAAATTTGAAGGGAAGGGAAAAGGGACAATTTGCTCATTTTAAGGAAAGTGTAGGGAATTTTTAAAACTTTGTTTTTCTTCCTTTTATATTGCGTGTAATTGCGTGAAACATCCCACAATAGTGATAATACATATAAAAATCTAAATTTAAAATTTTGTTACAGTATTACACGAGATATTTCATACAGACAGAAAGCATATTTTGCTAAATACTATATCGAGACAATGAAAGGCACAGAAATGTGCGATTTTCTTGGGAATAGAATTTGTATGAAAAATAACAAATTTGAAAATTTTGTCATTTTTTTGGGGGTTTAATATATAAATGAATACTTTTTATAAATATATATTAAGCTATTTTAAATATTCAAATGCGCTCTTATAAACAAACAAAAATAACTTTCATTCCTTTCATTCCGGGTCACATTTTTTTAACTTGTATATAATTTTATTAAGAATTTAGAATTACGATTATGATTACTTATTAGATCTCCACATCTTTATTTTAAAATTTAAGAAATCTATATAAGCAATGAATGAGAAGAATTATAAAAAAATAGTGCAACAGCTCTTAATTTAATCCAAAGACTTCCCTTAAAAATTAAATAATTTTTGAACAATGGTAATTAGATGGCACAAAGGCGGATATTGGAGGTTGTTCAAATTACAAATTTATGATATTTTTTATTATTATTTAATTTTTTGTCTGGCGACATAAATGTACAATATTTTAAAACCCTAAATAAAATGTTATAGTAGGGAAAAATGTAGGGAACTTTTTTTGCGTATAGGGAAAAAGGGGGAATTTTTTCGAGAGATCTAGGAATTTTGTTAAATTCCTGCTGGCATCACTGATTTAAAATGAAATAAATGGTTTTGGTTTTTAATGAAAACAAATATTTTTCTAGAGTCGGCGGCGATATGCTTTCTGCACTTCTTGTGGTGGTTGTGCTCCTCACATCTGCTCGTAGTTACTTATGGGCTTAGCACCTCCTTCCAAGTACCATATTTGTACACACTATTTAATGCACAAGTAAATACTTTTCTCAAATACGTACTCGTAAGTATACACAAGCACATAAAATGTTGTATAAGCGTTCATAAAAAATCTTAACTTTTTCTTTTTTGCATTTCCAATTTTCTTTTATAACCACATAACCTTGAGTTTGAACGTAACACCATCAAGAATATATTTTTTTGTGGGCTTTTGTTCTGCATTGACACTTGGGAATATGATATGTATTGTTTTAAACCGAAACAGTGAAGTATAGTTATGGAAAGTGAGTGAGTCTAGGATTGTAATAACTAATAAAATTCAAGCAAAGTATAAAAAAAATCATACTTCAAAGCAGAATGAGTAAAAGTTGTTATGGAAATAATTGATTTATTTGTTGCGAGCAGCCATTGCGTGTCAAAGTAAATTATTTAGATGTTTTCTTTTTTCTACATGTCAAAAGTTTTTATCTGCAACTCCAACATTTTCTTTAAACGAAAAACAAAAGTTTTATTATTATATTTTTGTTTACACTTTTATTGTTTACTTTTTTATACTTGACCTAAAATTATAATATGCAATATTTTAATATTAGAACGTAATACACACGTATAAATATTTATTTATAAACTTTTTTAAAATTTTTATGTTTATATCTGTTATTTTGAAATTTACGTTTTCACACGTTTCTCTATTTTCTATTTTACGTTTTATTTATGTTCAATAAATGATTTTTTTATCTTGTTATTTCATCTGAAAATGGATATAAAAATTTTATTTTATATCGAATGAAATTAATATTCATTTAAGGAATATTTCGACTTTTAATAAAAAAAACTTTTTGGAGTGAAAAGCGTAACTTTTTGTAGTCTAGACCTGGTAACATTGGCAAATATATAAATTTTGAAAGGAAAAGCGTAACTTTTGTGAAAAACTTATGCTATCTGGTGAAAAAAGTTCTTTATCAAGTTGAAAGTGCTACTGGGCCAATAATTTAGTTCGTCACTGTATTTTTAAAATTTTTTTACAATTAAAATTTAAGCAATTTAATTTTTAATTGTTAAAATTATTTCGTGTGGTAACTTCTTTTATTCGGTGTTTGCTCTATGATTTTTAAAGTGTTGATTAACTGCGCGGCTTTCGAGCTATAAAATAATATGCCGAATAGTACCTGATCTAAAAACACTGAAAAAATATTTGATTGAGACACAATAAGTTTTTTAATTAATTTTATTTTGTAACTCAATAACTGCTTTTTAAAACTTATAGGATAAATAACGATAAAAATAATTATTTTATTTTAAGAATAAAAAATTGAAGTTGCATTTTTCTTAAAATTTCATACAAAGAAATTAATTTAATAAACGAATTTATTTATAAGAACATCTTTTAAGAACAAGAAAATGCTTCTTAATCCCTGCTTTGTTTTTAATAACATAAAAAAATAATTTTTTCAATTATCACGAGTAGCAACAGACTTATGACAATTAAAGATAAGTATTGGAAATTTCCAAAATCGAAGACCTATTACGAAAAAAGGCGATTGATTTTTTTTTCAAGGAATTATACCGATAAAAAATATTTCGAAATCAAATTTAGCACTTAATTTTTTATTTTTGAGTATAACATTCATTCATTCATTTCTAATACAGCAAGCATTTTTCATCTAAATTCATTGCGGCACCAAGTTCGCAACTAAAATCTCTACCAAACTCCACATTATTACTCAGCGGTCCATTTATGTCATACTGTTCGAATGTACGACGATATAAAGGCAAAAATTCTGGCGGCAATTCGGCATTTTTGCGGGCTGAGCAGTGAGTTTGAGCAAAATTGATAAAAAATAGTTGAGTGTTTGTAAAATTGATATCGGGCAAAGTTTCCAGCTGCAATTCGGGTCTTTGTCTTAATGGAAGCTCCAACCAATTGAGATAGGCACTGAAAGCTATATTTAGAGCACTGGTTTCTACCATAATTTCACGCGCTTTGGTGGCATTGCGGAAAACATAAGGATTGTTATGAAAATTATTGCTAATTTGTGATCGAAAGCATTCGTTGATGAGAGAGAAATTGTCCATGGTTGAAGGATCCCAGGGGAAGGTATTCATAGGATTTTCTTGCAAACCCTGATCATCAAATAGCTTTATAATTTCTCTTGCTATTGCCACCCCAATGGATGAGTATTTAATAGAGTTCGAATAAAATTGCGAGTAGAAAGGCTTTTGCAGGAGGCCATATCCCACAACCAATTCGTAAGCTAAAGGTTTTTGTTTTATGCTTACAGCTGGCGCTTCTATAAAATTGTAATGCTCGTTGGTTAATCTTACTTGTAGCATTGTCTGATTGGCATTATACCTCATTAAGTTCTGCAATTTCTGCCAATAGTAAACATCTTCATCAGGCACCGGTAGACCTCTAATAGCTTCCTCATTTTGCGGATATGAAGGATAATTAATTTTTAGGGTATTTAATTTTTGTTTTATCGCTCGCTTTGTATTGTCGCTCATCCAGGTAACATCCGACTGTAGGTACTTGGCAAAAGCCTGCTTGATATTGTAGAAAATATCCTGCACATCTTGTTTTGCTTCCATGTGTTGAAACTTTTCATTGTAAATTTTACCCAAAGCTTGAGGAAAATAACGCATGATTTGGTTGGTGCAGTAGTAAGGTCTTTGGCCATGCCGCTCATGTAAGGGAAAATTAATTTCCGACAGAGCCCGATACATAATATAGTTGGCAAATGAAGCCTGTAAACCCTTTTTGGCTATTATGCTCAACTGTTGAAAATACTCTTGGGAACGAAAATATACTTGTGAAACTGTGGACGTATCCAGACTGTGTTCAACAAACTCTTTGAAATTTAAATGGTAAGTTTCCGATAACCTATTCAAGTTCTGTAAGGAATTGGCTGTGTTCATTCGGACTCCATGCATTTTATTTTCCACCATGCGAGCTGACTGGTAACCTCTTCTATTGGCATTCGAAGTCTGTTGCTCCTCTTCATTGTCAAGTGGCGTTGCTGATGTTTGCTCGAGTCGCATATATTTACACAAATCAAATTCGAATCGAATTATGGCTCCCGCTATACGCACCGCATTCGATTCGTTTAGCTCGAACCACTTGTTTAAATTTTCTTTAATTTCTTCTTGTATTTTATCAAACACTTGATCTTTCTCATCGATTTGTTGGGTAGCCAAAGAACTGCAGAGTTCTGGGGGCAGCAAAGTAGTCTGGGGTTCTTCTATAAATATGACCTTATGGTTTGGATTTGTTTTATCAATTGTAAGGCCAATTAATATGTCCAAGCCATAGTTACGCCGCAAATCGGCTATAATATAGACCCAGTTGTAGTTGGGTTGCCAATGTGTACCTTTGATTTCTGGCAAGCCGCCGTGATTTAAAACGAAACTCTGCATAAATTGTCTTTGGACCGGAGATGAGGCAGCTACTCTTAAGCATGATCGATAGAAATCTTTGGCCACTTTAGTCTCGACAGAATCTAGCGAAGTCATGGGTTCGTTTAATGTAGCCTGCAGCTGTTTACTAACAAGTTTCTCCATTTCACTTTGAACACTTATCAGATCGCCATCGTTGGCCATATTAATAGTTTGTTCTTTTAACCAATTGCCACAGGCAAAATCATAGAAATCTTTGCAGACATCTGCTTCCGAGTTCATGTATTTTAACATTTCTCTGGCTTTGTGTTCTCGTTCTTGAATTATTCTCTGCCCTAATTGTCTCATTTGAGGCTGTTGGGTATTCCTACGGCCTTGAGTTTGACCTTGGTTCTGTTGTCGCTGTTCGCTGATAGTGATTGCGATTATCAGCGAAACAAAAACTATTTTAAACTTCCGATTTTGTAACATTTTTACTCTTAGAGTTTAGAATTGCTACTAAGCTCGAAATAATATAAAACTATTAAAAACTAAATTTTGCTAACGACTAAGTCTCTTTTAAGCGTTTTAAAATGTCTCGTGCAATTTAGTGTTACAGGCTAAAAATTTGTTTATGCGATAAGACTTGGAATAATAATAAAAAAAATAAATAAAATATGTGTACATATATAAAAATGCTGATCACTAAATTTATAATAATTAATCAAGTTTAAAGTAGAGAAAGCGAACTTGAAGCGAACTGGCTGTCATTTCTAATCTAATAGAAAAAAATGATATAAATAAAAAAATGCATGAAAAAGGTGACAGACAGTATTGCAAGTATTCTTACGTTCCCAAGAGTTAATGAAATAATTTTGTAAAGAGTGTCAGACGGGGGGTTTTTTCAATTTAAATATTTTTTAAAGCCGGTTTTTATAAAAGGACGGTTTTCGAGTTATTCAACAAACCGGGGTTTTTGCTCAAATTATTAGTAAAATTCTTTTAAAATTATTTTTTCGACCTTTTTTTTAATAATTATAAAAGATTTCTCCATGCTTTAGCCCAATTTTTATAAAAAAATGTATACTATTTATTTTTTTAATTTTTTAAAATATCAATATTTCGCCAACATCGTTGATTGGCTTCTTCAGGAAATGAAAAAAATGAAAAAAATTTAAATTTAATTTAAATTTTAAAAGCTTGGAGAAATTTTTTCAAATTATTAGACTAAAACGAATAATTTTGATTTTTTTCTTTATTTGTTAATTTTTGTAGAAAATTCGCTTTATTGGAAACTATTTTTTCTTTGGAAGAATATACTTGTAGTATTTCGCTAGATTTTTTTTAGTAATCCGTTGTCGTAACATTTTTTAAGTTTGTGAGCTAATCTTCACTATCAAAAAAGTGGTCCTCAAAAGTTTTTTTTTAATTCTTGAGCCTTACGAAAAAAAAAATATTGTCAAAATAAGAAATGAAAAACAAAAAAAAAAAACCAAAACAACAAACAAACAAAACACGGATATAGTATTTTCTATTTCCTATTTCCGTTCTTATATAATAAATATAATTTTTATATAATAGTAGCATTTCTTATTTTGACAATATTTGTTTTTTGTTTTATTCAAATGTAAAAATGTTTGAATAATGTAAATCAAAATGAAAAAAAAATTTTTTCCTGAAGAAGCCAATCAACGATATTGACGAAATATCGATATAGAAAAATTTAATTAATATACGTTTTTTTATATAAACTGACCTAATGCTTGACAAATCATTTATAATTGTTAAAAAAAGGTCGAAAAATAAGAGAATATTAAAAAAAAACTGAAGTAAAAAACAAAATGTAAGAGAGAATTTTAACTTTGCTTGCAAAGTTGCGTTAATTGAGGTCTTGATTTTTGAAAAGTTGCTTTAACAGAGTCACCAATGTTAAGCATTTGGGTGTTGCGAATATCGAGGTATTGCGCTTATCGGGGATTGCGTTAACCGAGTCTGCACTGTATTTGTTTAAAATAATTTTTATATTTTGTAAAACTTCACTATTATTGGTTTATTTCAAAAACTGTTGAAACTTAAGTAAACAATGTTTTCCCAATGCTGGGAACGTCAGATTTTTCAAGCCGAAAAATTCGGTTTTTACTATTCTTTTAATTTAGTTGTCATTTGAAAGTCCAACCAAAACATGCTGCCTGTGAAAACATATATAAAAAAAGTTAAAGTCTTATCAAGCCCTGATTCGTGTGTATGTAAAGTTCATTAAAAATACCTTGAATTTGCATCTCTAAACATATAATGAAACATCTATAATCAA
Source organism: Gymnocheta viridis (assembly GCA_956483585.1). Classification (NCBI taxonomy): domain Eukaryota; kingdom Metazoa; phylum Arthropoda; class Insecta; order Diptera; family Tachinidae; genus Gymnocheta; species Gymnocheta viridis. Next base: position 140,680,793 of record OY101440.1, read on the forward strand.
TCGTCCCGGCAATTAATAAAATAATGAAATATCTTAAAATATTTTTAATTTCTTCTTCTCTTGTTATTAAACAAATATTAAAAACATTAAATAATTCAATAAATAATACACTTGTCAGCCGCATTCATTTCGGAACCAATTGCACATCCAAATTCTCGGGCGAATTCTTTAAAATTGGACAAAGGCCCATTGACCTCATACTTTGTCATTGTATGCTTATCCAGGGTACTTAAAACCATCCAGGACTTTTCAGACTTTCCCAAATCTTTGCGCTTAGCTTTGCAATGCATTTGAGCAAATGATATGAAAAATAATTGAGTATTAGTAAAGTTCAGCTCATACAAAGTTTCCTGAGATAAAACACCATGATCGTTGTTGGGATTTTGATACCTCAACCAGTCAAGATAAGCATTGAAGGCGATATTAACGCCAGTATTTTTTGCTATTAAATCTCTTGTTTTGGTAGCATTATGAAAACTATCGGGATCATTGTTTAAATAGTTGCCTATTTGAAGACGCAAGCAGTTGGCGCGTTTGTAAAATTCAACCGCTGTAACAGGGTCCCAGTTGTTATGACCGGTAATATCTGTGGTCCAGCCATAATCGTTGAAAGCTAAAGCCATGGCTTCTGCTAGTTTTTGACCCACAATAGCAAAGCGTATGGAATTTGGTAATTGTGGCTGATAGTTGGGAGCTTGCAATAAGCCCCAACCTATATCGATACGTTTGCGATAAGGTCTGTAAACAATTCGTGTTTCGTAGGCCTCAACTTCATCCTTGGGCCTGGGCAAGCCAGTAGCAAATACTCTACTTAATTCAAACTGTCTTACCTCTCCCATTATTAAAACAAGATTATTCCAATAATCACTGCGTGAAAATTGCAAATTCAATGTGGTTTTATCGTAGGTTGGAAAATATAAATTCATTTCGGCCAGTTTATTTTTACCCAATCTTGCTGTACTAACTTCAATCCAATCCTGCTGAAGACTGGTGGCAAACATTTCCTTAAGTTTTTCAAAAATAGTCTCTACCTGTTCTTGATACACCGCATAAGCATATTTTCGATGGTACATCTCACCCAAGATTTTGGGAAAATATTTCTTAACAATTTCCAGGCAATATGGAGGTCGTGATTGCACTGTGTCATTTAGAGGCAGATTAATGTAAGACATCGCTCTATACATTATATAATTAGCCACTGTTGTACTGTTGTTGCCATCCATTACTTTGACAAGTTGTTCGAAATATTGAGGACTTTTCATAAATACAGGTTTATAGACGGGAACACCAAAACTTCTCGTTACTATGGTATTCAAATCGATTTTATTTTGCAGCTGGTGCGAAAACTCAATCAAGGTTTTGCGAGTATATTTTTTGTGCAATACTTCGGGATTGCTGCTGCCCACAAAGTCTTGCTCCTCAGCTTCATTTGTATACATGCCCGCACACAATTCAAACTCAAATGTCAAAATATCGGCAGCTAATTTCCAGGCTTGCTCCTTATTTAATGACAACCACATGCGTAAATTATCTGCCACTTCGGTCTCTATTGGCACATATTCCAGATCTGTTAGCTCTACAGCTTGCGTACCCTTGTAACTACACAAATGTTTGGGAATTATAGTGGCAGGTTCACCCAAATAAATACTATTCTCGTGCATACTTTGGTAGTTGATGTTAACTTCCATGCCAATCAAAATGTCCATGCCGTAGTTGTAACGCAGGCCAGCCACTATTTGCTGCCAGTCATAATTGTGATGATGCAGCAACCAATTTGAACCTGGTATGGCTGGAAAACCTCCATTGATTTTAATGAATTCACTAAGAAACATTTGTTGGCGCAGCTCATTTCTTTTGGCTTCCAAACAAGACTTATAAAATGTTTTCACTTTCTTGGCGGTTGTGGTATCCTCTATAGTTACACTTTCATCCAATAGTTTATGCAAATCCCTATTGACTTTCGAGTCTAGTAAAGTTTTTGGTGTCTCGCTTTCTTGTTTATTTACGGGCGTATGAAATTTGTGCCAATTTCCACAAGCATACTCATAGAAATCCACACAGGGATCTATTGAAAGTTTCATGTAGTTGAGAATTTCTCTTGTTTTCGAATTTCGTATGGCTTCGTCTTGTTTGAAAATGGGAAAATTAGTAGTTTGTCCGCGTATCCTTAGAGCTGGACACAATAAAATCAAGAACACCACGATGTTTGGTAAAAATGCCTTTCTCAACATTTTCTTCATTCGCTCAAGGCTTACGAACTAAACTATTGCTTTGTAGATTAATCTAGTTACACAGAAGCTTTTCTTTTTACGTCTTAACAATCACGTATTAATTGCTACTCTCTTCTGCGATTCTCTCTGAACGAAAATATCATCAGGGGTTGCCAGGGTGATAAGCAATATACCCTGACAACCTGGCAAATCAAACCAATTCTATTCAATATTTTTTTTTTAATTTATTAATCGAGATTGCCTCGATATCTTCTTTAAAAAAAAACCCTCAACAAACAAAAAAATGTTTGAAAGTCTATTTAATATTTTGATTGTAAACACATTATCAAATATACATATATATTTTTTTAAATAAAAAATAATGATGGAATAAAAATGGGATTAAAAAAAAGTTTAAATATTATTAAATAATTTCTTGAAGAAAATAAAAAGGTCGAAAAATTAGAATAATTTTTAAAAAAGTTTAAAGTTAATTTCTTAATAAATTCAGAATATATAAAAAAATTTTAAATTCTTTATCGCGATATATCTAAGAAATAAGCAAAATTATAAATAATGAATTATTAGAAAATGTGTTTATTTCTTATTTATTTCATATTATTTTATTCTTTATTGTAAATACACTTCAATTATTATTTGTTTTTCCTGTCTAAACTTTAGCGGCAAATCGAAAGTTGAAAAGATTATGGCGGCGGTTCCTTGGCCGGTTTTAAGCCGATGGTTTTGTTTTTCTGGACTGTAAGAAAATAAATCTGGGTGAACATAAATTCAACAAGTTACTCAATAAACGGCAGTTAGTGTATGTATGCGACACAGATTTTCCAGTTAAAAAAGTAACTGAATGTAGAAAATCGAAGTGATAAGAATCTTTCGCGAGGATTCTTATCACTTCATTATAAAATTTCTCGATAACGATATGTCTCGAATGAGTAAAGATATTCTGAACGAATTTGCGTCATTCAAGTAACAATCGATAGAAATTGAATTTCGGAAGTGAAATAATTTTATATTGAAAGGAACTGTTCAAATCTGCGTTTAGCCATTTCTTTTTTTTAACTTTCGAAATTAATTAGAAAGTGAAATAATTTAAAAATATTTATTTGAATTTTTTCGGAAGCTCTTAACATTTGCCGGTTTGATTTAATTTATATTCTCACGAAATCTAAGTGAAATTAAATCCTTGGCATGTCATCCAAAAGCTATGAGAGGATTCCACACAAACATGCACACACACACAAATATTGTCATCGTAAAAGCAGTCAGAATAGCTTCCGAGGAAGGACTTCAAATGTCTAAAACTGTTGAAACTCGATTTGCGAAAATCGAAGTAAAATTACTAAATTACCCATTTTTTTTTTAAAAAGGGGGAAATTTAAAAAAAATTATCAAAAATCTGAGTAAGCTTTAAATTTGAACTTAAAAAAAAGTAAATATCCTTGCTACAGAACTCCATTCCAACAGAAATTGGCTCTTCAAAAAATCTAAAAATTCTTCGAATAGAAAGTGGATTTTCAGAAAAATAAATTAGAAATTAACAATTTCCTGGGAATGAAATCGCTTTTAATTTTCAAATTTAATTGCATTGAATGAAAACTATAATGGTTTCTTTTAGAAGCGGCAAAAAAATAAATATTTACTCCGGAAATTTTGCGATTTAGTAAAAAGCTTAAATGGAGCTTTGCACTTAAAAAAAGGGACCATTTTACCCTTAAGGTATTTAAATGTTTTATGTTCAAAATAATAATAGAAAACAATTGGAGTCTAAAAAAGGCTAAAGAAAAACGAATCAGATTCTAAGTACGAAATTAAATCCATTCCCATCGGAATGTTAAACATAATATTTTTGTCACATATTTTTCTTTCATATTTAGATGAATGTGACGTGTAAGGGGCGGCACCCATCATGCTTATTGTATTTGATTTTTTTTATATGGCAACAATGTTCTGAGAATTCCATTTATTTTTTCTCATCTCTGCAGTAATTCTCACTGATAAACGTTTAATAAATACTCAAAGCTATAAATTGATAAATACTCTTTTTCTAAAACTAATATTTCTGAATGGAATAAAATAAAAGTATGTGAGATTAGCAAAGGTTATCATCGTTTAATTTCACTATTTGTAAAGATAACTCTTCGTTTTTGTTGTTCTGACCTAAATATAATAATTAGTCTCTAGACTTTTCAGTAAACATATTTTTCATATTTAATTTTTCATTTATTCAAATAATTTGTAGTGAGTAAATATGTACTTTTAAAAATAACAAGATCTGACATGCAAATTAATACAAAATACATTTTTGTTCAGGATTCATTTTCTTGCCCAAAGCACATTTGTATTCCCTTGCAAAATCATTAAAATTTGCCAAAGCTCCAATCACACGCCAACGTTCTGGCAATTCTTCGTACTCTGGAATATCGGGCGAATAGTCTGCACACCAAAGCTGAGCAAAACCAATGAAAAACAATTGACTACGAGAGTATTTGTCAAGAAGCGGTAAGGATTCCTGTTCGGCTGACACATTGTTGGCCACATTTTCCCACCATTTACTGTAGGTCCTATAGGCAATAATCAAGGCCCCATTGTCCGCCACATAAGTGTCGGTAAGTTTCTTTTCATCTCGGCGCACCCAATTGGGGAATTTATAATTTGAATACTGTTCTGTGTAGCATTTGGACTTGTCATCAAAGCTATACTCGGTTATGGTATCCATCCACAATTTCTGATTGCCATGTTTGTCATATTTGCGTCCTTGGGAATCGAAAGCCTTAAACATTTCTTGAGCTAACAGATAACCCAAAGTGCTGTAGACTAAAGCATGGGGATAAGAAGAATCCGTGAGGAAGCGTGATTGCAGAAAAGTAATGGGAACTAGAATTTTATTATTTGCATAAGAGTAGTGTGGTGAATCGAATTTCTTCTCTAGTTCGGTAGATCTTTCATTGAGCTTGGCTAAGTTTTGAGCACTCTTCCATTGCCATATACTTATGAGATTTTGGTAATAATTAGTTTTTCTAACCAAAACCTTTTGCATTTGCTCGCCATACTCCGTATTGGCCGAAGACAATTTAATATCCATGGCATCTAATTTTTCAATGAATTTCTGTTTAGTATCCTGACCAATCCAACTTAATTTGGCCGATGTTTGCAATTCTTCACGGAAAGTTTTTCTAATATCAGACCAAACAGACAGCAGTTCATTCCAGATTTCAATCGTATGATAGTTTCGGGTATACATGTCTTCCAAAGCATCTGGGAAATATTCTCTGACTTTGCTCACACAAAAACTATTGCTCTTTGTATAGTGCGCCTTTGCTAAATCGAATTTATTCAGCACTTTCCACATGGTGTAATTTGCTATGGTCAGTTTTGGTGTCTCTTTGATAACATCCATTAAATTGGAAAAATAATCAATGGGGCTTTCATACACCTGGGCATAAATGGTGGAATTGAATATTAAATTTAAGTAACGATTAATGTCCACATAACTTCCATAAGCTGCCTTCAAATCGGAAGAGTATCTCAAGCGTGATTTTTGTTGTACCGTCAAATCGGGTCTGGCAAAACCGGCTGCCAAACGTCTTTCTACATGAACAACTTGATGGGCCACCTCATGAGACCATCGCTCGGACATTTCAGGAAAATAACGTTGTAATTGCGTTTGTATGCTTGTGGCATAAGCAGTTCGCAAGCGTTCATTATCTCCATCATCTAATAAATAGGCCTGCTGTGACAAGTATAATTCAGGAGCTCCTACCATAATGCGATGCATATCCATTTCCGTAAAATCCGGCACCACCTGCAGGCCAATCAATATATCAACGCCAAGATTTCTTCTCATTTTAGCCACCACCTTCAACCAATCGTAATCCGATTCATACCATTTGCTATTGACTAGTTTGGGCCAGCCTCCCTTGAAATCCACTTCATTCATAATATATTCCAAACCCATGCGATCAATTTTGCCTGTTTCTAAACAAGATTCATAAAAGTTCTTCAATTTGATATCCAAACCAGAATCAGTTCTGGCATCACTCTTCAACATTTCGCCACATTTACGCCAGTACAACTCCTTCAATTGGCCAAAATTAGTACTTTTTCCTTTTGACGGTGCTGGATGTAGTCTTGGCCATTTGCCACAGGCAAATTTATAAAAATTTTCGCACGGTGGCTTGTCCTCATTCAAATAGGCCTTTATTTCCGAAGCCTTAGCTAATCTTAATAAATCTTGGGTGTAATTTTGTGTCACTGGGACGCACTCACAGATTATAACGCAAACTCCTACAAGGAGAATTGTATTATAAATTATATTCATTACAAAAGTTTTAATTTTTTTCCTCCGTTTTATTAATTTTTGTTGTTAATCGTTGTCGTTTTGAAATAAAACTAAATTCTAGTTAATTTTTATTTGATTCTATATACTGACCTTATCACCAGATGGTGTGCGGATGAGCGCATATTTAATTTTTCTTTACGCTGCACGTTTTGTATGCTGAACATGATTTAATTAATTGAATTAAACAATTAAAAGTTAAGAGAGATGCTTACACCAACAAAGTGAATGAATGTACTCGCGTTTGGAATTAAAAACAAAAATATTAATAAAAATAGCCTTGATTGGACAAACGACACAGTCGTTTTTCAATTAGTTTTTGGGATTCAATCTATTTGTTGACATTGAGGAAGTAACAGATCCAGTTGAAATTTTCATGTATTTGTGACCTTAATTTAGCAAGAAACGGAATATCAGAGATGCGTTACTGTATGAACCATTTCCTTACTTTGTGGGATTAAAAAAATTATAATGTGTGATGGAACAGCATTTGCAGGAACTACAGGGCACAGACTACTAAACAGATATAGCAACTTTGACATTTGAAAAATGGCCATATCATGAGGGGTTAACCTGATATTGTGAAGAGTAAAAATATATATGGCATTCTCAAAAACAATGAGTGAGTGGCAACAAATATACATTACCTTAATTGTATAAAAAATGTAAACAAAGAAAATTAATAAAAAGTTTGTTTGCAATAAATTTTTATTTATTTATATGAAAAATATAAAAATGTTTATTTTAAATAAAATTGCTGCTCTCAATCTCATCAACAAATGGTAAGTATAAGCTGAAAAGAAAATAAAATACATTATAGTTGGTTTTTGAAGTGTAATTTGTTTGTTAACTTACAGACAAACTGGAAGGTGGTTGAAGACAAATCCATGTGCAACAACTTGTAGCAGCAGCAAAATTTCTGGGAAATAAACGAAAATAGTAAGTAAAATGTAATTAAATATGTGAAAACAGTTATAAAAAGTTAAATTAATATCATTTTATAAGCATTAAATCTTGAAGAACTCACCTGCTTTTAAGATTGCCTCGATGGCAAAAATTGCCCTGGTAAACAGAAGTGGACGGAAGTGTTGAAGACTCCCACAACAGTTTGGCGGCGGTGAAAACATCATAATGGATGGTAAGTAATTTTCATGCATGTAAAGATAAAGATAAAACACAATATTAATGTTTGATTTCTTTAAATACATTTTTATGCATACCATCTAAGCCAAAAGTGGACTTCTGCTTTTTATGATAACGTTTTAGCCTACCATTTTGGTCAACAAACAAAAGTGTTCGCATCCAGTGAAGACTCACAGCGATTTGGTGACAGAAATTGTATGCTGTAATTATATTTAATGAAATTAATATTAAAATGTAGAAAATTTTTTAATAAATTTGTTTTTTTAAACTCTTATTAAAACACAAAAAGCTTTTTAAAAATTATAAATAGTAAATGCAAAATTCCATTGAATTTAAATACGATTTTTCAATTTTAACACTTTCAACATATTTTTACAAAATAACTAACACATTTCACACAAAAAAGGAAAAAACACTAAGTTTAAATCGGTCAAACCAATTGAAAGCCAAGGACATCAAGACACAGCTAGAAAATATTACTTCCAAACAGCTGGAACCATTTTCAAAAGCGGTTGTCTTACAAACAAAAACGAAAAACACAACTAAACACACTCACTAATAATTATTTTACCACTATTGGTTAACTTGATTGTACCAATTGGAATTAAAACAGGAAACAGTTACTTGTGATGCAGACAATTTTTGATTTTGGACAGAATATATTCCATTCAAAACCAAAAACTTTTCAAAAGTTTCCTGTTTTAATTTTGCACTTCTTAATTAACATTTCTTATATAAACTTACCTTGTCAGATTTCTGGGAAAACGATGTAGCTTCTCTCCTTTTGGACTCCTGAAAAGAAATGAAAATTTAATATTTATTTAAAAAACCACAAAAAAATACTTACATGTTGATTCTTGATAACCTGTTTGTTCGCAGCTTTTATTGCTGAACACAAACAGCAAACCTTCTCGCTAGCACCCACTTCAAGTTATTCACTTCTTGTGTATAATTGGCGCAAAAAAATTGGAAAATTCTGTCAAAAAGTCCGCCTAAATCAGAATTTCCAATTTTTTTCCGCCAATTTTGTGAAAATTTAACACAAAAATGTAAACAAAGTTAACCCGTTCAAATAAAAGAGATAGACATATCCAAAACAAACATTTGCTGTCCTTTAATGGAAATGGGGTTAACGTAGTGCTACCACTGGGATGCCATTTTGACAGATTTTAGTGCAAATACAAACCACCAGGTGGCCGTGTCCAATCTAGTTAGTTATCTATGCTACAGGGTTATGCGATTGAAATGTTAATATCTTTAGGTTGGCACTACTGGCAAACCGATAATGACAGCTACGTCAAATACATACTAATGACAGCTACCACAAGCATTTGCATATACAAGTTGTAGAACAAGAATTATTCGAAAAATTATTCGAAAGAACTGAAAATATCCCAGCGAAGCTCCGACGCATATGCGAAAATGAGCTCAAGATAAAGCCTTAAACGTCCCAAAAGACACACGATCTTACACCAAAGAAAAAAAAAGTGAGACTCGAAACAGCAAAGGGACTGTTACGCTTGCACGGACGTGGCGAATTTCGAAATATTGTGTTCTCTGACGAAAAAAATTTTTCTATTGAACAGTTCATAAACTCTCAAAATGATCGTGTTTGAGCCTATAAACGGTCACTCGAAGTAACTTTTCATTTCAAGCCATGGTATAAGCAGCTGTAAACGCAGATGGACGATGTCCAATCGTTTTCATTGTGCCTGGTGTCAAAGTCCATCTGACTTATTATCGGGAAAATGTTTTGGAAATTGCTTTAGAGCCGTGGGTACGCAAACATTTCGGTCACAGGCTATACACGTTCCAACAAGATTTGGCACCGTCTCATAAAGCTCGTGTGAACCAAGAGTGGTTAAAAACCCATGTTCCACACTTCATTTCGTCCACGCAATGGTTTTTGAATTCCCCAGATGCAAATCCGACGGACTATTCCATCTGTGCTATTATGGAGAGCAAGGTGAGCACTAAAAAATATACCAGTATGAACGCGCTGAAGAAAGCTATTGTACGGGAATGGTCCAAAATACCGCAAGATTATATTCGTGCAGCGTGCAACTCATTTTTTAACCGTTTGAAGGCCATAGTCAATGCAAAAGATGGCCAAATCCAGCTAAATTGAATGGACTCTGAAATTTTAATTATTTCCACAGATTTTTTAAGGATTAGACTACATTGTTACTATAGTGATTCATTAAGAACTAGACTTAGACAAGTTATTCAGGATAGTTCTATTACCGGGTTTTAAGATGCCATAACTGGGACTGGTACTAAGGATACCACCACAGGACAAGTACATAAAGCTTAAGTCTAGTACTTGCTTACCGAGTATTTTAATTATGTCAATTGATCCACTCCAATGACAACGACATATTAAAGTTAACGGCACCTCTCATATAAAGTTTCGAAACTCGAATCGATTGCTAGTCCCCGTCAAGCGACGTGTCCTGTGACAGGCTCTTTTCCCTCTAGGATATTTACTAGTGAAGCTAGTAAATTAAAATAAAAGCGCATTAAAAATGCATGGTGGGCCAACTTGTAATCGTTTTAATTTTTTTTATTAAGAAAAATTTTTTTAATTTACCGCCACATTGAATTCTTTAGATTTCTTATTTTAAAAAATATTCCACTTAATGAATTGTAATTAATTTGTGTCTTTTTTCCTCTCTCCTCTTTCAGGCAAATAAAATTTTTTCTCATCAATTTGTAAACAAAAATTATAAATCCACGAACTAAACTAAAATTTCTATAAGCAAAAATATTTTTACAATATTCTTTGATTAAAAAATAAACAAAAAATACTTTTATGTATTTTCGTCACTTAAGGAAAATCAAAAGAGAATATTCGTTACAACTTCATCATAACAATGAAAGAAATTAAATTATAGAAATTTATTAGTTTTGAAGTATACAAATTTTGGAGTTGTTTTCTATCGAAGTAAAAAAAAAACAAATTATTTTCTTTTACGGACTCAGAGGAATTAATTTTAACACGGTAAGTTGAATTTTTTTTAAATTATATTTTTGGATAATATTTTGATTAAGAAAAATTGCATAAAAGGCTCTGTTTATGTTGTACAAAAAAAAATGTTGGAATTTTATAAAAGAAATTAATTTTCTTTTCTTGTGGAAAACCCCACGATGCATTCTGATACCGAACCCGAACCTTTCGTTTTGTTATTGAGAGGCGAAAGTTTGATTTATGTAGCTTATATATTTAACAATAAATTTTTAATTAAAAAAAACCCTTGCAGGAGAGACGATTTTGTTGAAACATACCTGCTAAGAACACAAACGATTAATCTCATATAAAAAAAAACTAAATCAAAATCGGCTGAGTCGTTTGGAGACACACGGACACAGATCAAACTTTAAAAAAAAAAACTTGTTAATTCAATAACTGCGCAATAATGAAAAATTAGAGTTCTAAAGCCACCACTTGGCAGTACATTTTTTCGTGAAAATTTTCTTTATGCATACAATAAAAATTGCTACTGCAAAATTTCTGCAACTAAGGCAACGTTTTATTTACTGTTGCAATAGTTTGTCAAAGGTTACACAGATTTACTGCATTTATGGAAAAGTCTATTTACTTCACCTCCTTTTCATAACTTTTCTCATTTTTTCTCAGAGTTATTTTTTGTTTAGAATGAGTTACTTGGCCTTACAGGGCATATTTATGATTGCGAACATGAACATTTTTACACTTCTTTCTGAATCACCTCCTCAAGGTTTTGCAAGCTACTGTTGTGTAAACGAATACCTTACAAATCAGCATCTCCGTTTTTCTTAGAAAATTTATGTAGGTCCTTTTTCTTAAACGTTGCAGACGGTTGCAGACGAACCTGATAAAATTAGAATTTCTCTACGTTTTCAAGTATAAGTTACTCTTTATTTGTGCTCATAAACAAAGTTGCCAAACAAATTTTTCAAGCATTATTTTTTCATGATTTTTGTTCTTAAATGCTTTAAAACATTATTAAAGTCAATTAGTTTTAACTAGTATTTCCGATAGCCGAGACAATCGACCATTTTCTAGTTATAATTAATAAATCATTAAACATTTACATGCATGCGATTAAATACAAAAAAAAACGAACATTCTAAATAAAGAACTTGAAATTAACGAGCTCTCTTTTGTTTACAAAGTAGAGGGCAAAGTTCTGCGCATTTCTTTCCACAAATAAATTGGACAAACCCAAATGCATGCAATGGTCGCGTTCATAAGACGTAACTGTTGCGCAACCGTTGAGTGTTTGCCTTAGAAACGCAGAGTTTAGTAGTTCCGCTCCACACAAACAGTTGAGTATTTGCTGCCATTTTTCCATCATAATTTTTTTTCGCTAAATTTAGTCAACATCTTGTGTTTAGCTCCGCAGCTGATCAAGAGAGTTATGCGCTTTTATATTCTAATGCAACGTCGTTTTGTTAGGTGGCGACTACAAATTAATTTGTTAAATTCTGAGATACAAATGCGATAAAGTAACGAAAATAAAGAAATAAAATTAAAATATAAATTTCACTAAAGGTACGTCGTTTTGTTATGTAGTGCTGGCAAAGTATTGGGTAGTGGGTACCGAGTATCGAGTTTTTCCTTTTTTTGGTTACTCAATACTCAAAAGTAGTTACTCGATACTTTCAGTGTTGTATTTTAAAGCAAGTTGAGTGGCTGAAATAGTGGATCAAAATACATCACTGTATAAAAAGACAACTGTAAGATTCTTTGATCAAATCAAAACTAAATAATTTTTTTTGAGAACAATTAAATTATTTCTTAAGTTGTTGTTAACGCTAAATTAAAAATTAGCTTTACATTTATTTTTTATATAATAATAAAAGATATACAAAACCAATAATAGTTGAAGATCTATATTTAATTTTTGATGAAACTACTTCAATTTGCAGATAAAAACTATGCGTTACAAATTTAAAAATCCGTTAAAAGTATCGAGTAGTATTGAGTACCCAAATGAAAAGTATTGAATATTATTGAGTAATAAAAAGTAGTAGAATTTGCCAGCACTATTATTATGGTGTCTATTTATATTAATTACATAATTAGTTCAATATAAGATTTAAAGATATTTTGAACACAGTGGAGTTTTAGCGTTGAAATATAAACTACTAACGGCGCAGGTATATCATTTTATTGCAGTGTTTTGTTGTGCATTTTTATGTTGTGAATATTGTCGATACACGTATTGGTATTTTAAGTAACTAAAACATTTTCGCAGTTGGGCGCAAAGTTAACGTTTGAGTAGTAGAGCATTTAGACATTCAATTGTTACACAATTTTTTTTCTTCAAATGTTAATAAAAACTTTTTACTTAATTTATTAGCAATCTCAGACATATATTTTCTAAATAGAAAATTATTTTTCCCAATTTTCGAAAATCAAGTTTTCATCAAATCTCGATGTTTTTAGGTCTTGGGAATCTATTATATATTTACGATGATGTATAGATGTTTGCGTTTGTGTGTGGCTTTATGTATCTATGTATATAAACCTCTGATAATTTAAAAAGTGCTTAAACGATCGCATTCAAATTAATTGCATGCTAAAGATATTGACCTCGCTTAGATCTCGTGAGATAAAGAACGAAAATATGGTTTCGAAAAAAATGTTTGTTTCAAATAAATTTTAAAATACACACAACCGCTCGAATTCGAAATCTAATCAGCTCTTAAATTCAAAAAATAAATCATTAAAATCGATTGACCCTTTTAAAAGATCGTTGATGAAAAATTTCGGAAAAATAAGTTTTTGAAACGCCAAAGTTGTTGTACTTGAAAAACTGCGTCAAATGTCACAAATCGGTTAATAACTGATCATATAAATCGGTTAATAACCGATCATATAAATCGGTTAAACAATTCGAGAGATATTGTTGTCGAAAAATTTCGTAAACCGTTTTTCTGTTTTTGGAGTGATAACAAGTTTATAAAATTTTGGCCACGGAAACTTTCACGCATGCCCTGCAAGGTCTAACGTTTTCCATATTTTTTTTAATGAAATCGGTACTTAAAATCAGTTTTTACATTAGAAAACTTTTAATCAAGACGATAGATATTTATTATTTTTTTTTAATTTTAACCTAACGATTTTAATACATTAGCGCTTAGTCGGACAACGTCTTTGGGTAAACGTTTTAATTTATATTTCGCTCTGTAACCATTTTTATCGGCCACATATTCTGTTTGGATCAAATAAAAAAAACCTACATTCGCAGCGCGTAAATCCTGTGAATGAGCGCCCTCAATAACTAATTCTTCTGCGGCCGAGTTTTCATTTTTCAAAGAGAAAGTTTCTTCGCGAATTGCATTTTTTCTGAATATAAAATACGAGTACCTGCTTAACTTCACGTGACACTTTAGTATCTCCTTGGATGTAGCAAAATATTGCTAATGACACATTAAAAATCAGCTAAATTGTTTTGCAAATATTTAATTTTTGTTTTGCAAATTTTTATACAAGAAATAATTACCCAGGCTTTCATTTTGTTTGTATTGAGTCTTCCAATGTCCAATAGGTACTAATTAAATTTTTATAAAATTTGAATGACTGAATGGATTTTGGAAGGCTATTTTTAATTTACTATCGTGGCCGATAGTTATATAAATATTCTTCGTACAAAATTGATGGCTTTTAATAATTTGCTTTTGTAAAAAAACATGTAAAACTTGTTTATTTTAAATGATTTTAAGGTTTTGCGGTTTATTCAATTCACATGTGAAATTAGTTGTTATTCATATTTAAATTTATTCAAGGAAAGAAAAATTGTTTCAACATAAAGTTTATTTAACACTGTGATTCCCAAAATGGTGTATATCGCGCCCAGCAAGAAGTCTATGAATTAACTTGATAATAAAACGTCTTATTTGAACACTCTATTACGAAGTTAATATTCTTCAATTCTTCGACACTGTTGACTTACAAATAGTATTGTATCATTTACATTTGACATTCCATTAACACTTGACGTACACGTGAAGAAAAAGGGGAGAGCATTTTCTATAAAAAAAACTCAATCCGATATTGCCTACAATCTTTTTTTGGGAACCGCCAAACAGACATCACTAGAAAACTACCAAATGGTCTGCAAAGGCAAAAAAAAAAATTGAGAATCTCTGACTTAACCGGTCTTTTAAATAATTCCGTTTTCAAAGCTAAAAATTTAAATGTAATTTGCAATTTTTTGTTTGTTTAGTTTAGTGTTAAAGTTTTGCTGATTTTTTTCTTTTTTATGCAGATGGGTCCATAGATTTTACGAAGAATTTTTCTCTCGAATACTCCAAGTACTGCCTCGTCTGCTTTCGCAAGTACCCATGCTTCAGAGCCATATAATAGCACGGGTAGTATCAGTGACTTGTAGAACGTGATTTTTGTCTGTCGAGAGATGGCTTTGCTCTTAAACTGCTTACTTAGTCCAAAGTAGCATCTATTAGCCAGTATAGTTCTTCTTTTAATTTCAAAACTGATGTTATTCGTTTTGTTTATAGCGGTGCCGAGGTAGATAAAATCGCTGACTATTTCAAAGTTGTAGTTTTCAACTTCCACTGTTGGCCCGAGTCTACCGGACGTCCTGTGCGTTGATACCATCAACTTGGTTTTATCTGCGTTTACCACCAGACCCACTTTGGCAGACTCTTTTTCGACTTTTTCAAAGGTGGCAGTCACTGCTCGCAATGTTCGACCCATGATGTCAATATCGTCGGCATATGCGAGTAGCATGTGTTGTTTTGTGTATAGTGTGCCAGTTCTATTCACATCTGCGTCTCGTATCACCTTTTCCAGCAGGATATTAAAGAGGTCACACGAGAGACTATCTCCTTGTCTGAAACCTCGCTTGGTACTGAATGGCTCGGAGAGGTTTTTTCCTATTTTGACTGAGGATCGCGTATCAGTAAGGCTCATCGTAGAAGTTTTGCCGGGATACCAAACTCAGACATGGCCTGAAACACCTTTGATCGTATGGGACTGTCGAAGGCGGCTTTGTAGTCGACAAAAAGGTGGAATGTGTCGATTTGTTTCTCTTGGGTCTTTTCCAGGATTTGGCGTAGTGTGAATATCTGGTCGATGGTGGATTTGCCAGGTCTAAAGCCGCATTGATATGGCCCAATTATCTCTCCAACTTTAGATTTAAGGCTGTCACACAATACGCTCGAAACTATTTTATATGCAATGGGCAGGAGACTTATTCCTCTGTAGTTGGCACATATTGTCTTGTCTCCTTTTTTGTGCACGGGGCATAGTATGCTGAGGTTCCATGTGTTACACTATAATTTACGTTTCTATTGGCATATCCCCCAGTTCGCTCACAGGTTTGCTTTCGATGTTAGTGATATTCGCTGGCGCCTCGGATTACTTTCTAAGCGTGAACACAGCGAATAAACAACTTATGAAACTTTTATGTTATGGCGAAAATAAGCGAAAGAATCCAACCCTGATATTTTTTATCGTCTTAAATTCTGATCGAAGGAAGAACCCAAAAACCAATTTCACTTGAACAGGATTATATAAAACTGAAACTTCTTACTTTATGGAGTAAAACTGCGTTTTCAGTTTTTCATTTCGGTTCATTTAATTTTCGGTTTCCTTTTTAAAGGACTTCAAAGTTTCCTAGCACAAAATTATAAAAATATATAAATATGTTTTCCATTCTAAGTTTTCAATATTGATGACACACGAAAGAGGAAAATCAGAACTATTTTATGCAATTATCTTTTTTTTTGTCCCCCTCTAAAATTATCACCATGATAATTTTGAATATATGTTGGAAAAAATATATACTTAGGACTTGGATATTAAGCAACACATACCGAAATACCAACTTTCTACCAGCATTCAGTATATAAATATAATTGCATTAAATAGTCCTGGGGGCAAATTACGGAATTCGATATCGAACGAATTTTCCATACAAATTAAAAAAATTTTTATGGGATTTCGTTTGATATTGAATGCTGAATTGAATGGTGTTTTTATATCGAATTTGCATAATTTTACTCGTTTTAAAAACGAGCAAACAAATCTGGTCGAAAGCAAACCGAAGGCCGTTTTTGGCAAAAATTTTTTTCTAAATAATAAAAAAACACTATTTAAAATTCAATTAAATTTTTATTGATTTTTTTAAGTATTTGTGAATTTGTTCTAAAAAAAAATTTCCAAAAAATATCTGAAAATTATTCATATTAACTGCAAACATGATCAAAAATAAATTTGATAAAATAAACCCATATTTATTTTTAATTATTACTTTTTGATAAGTTGTATTCAGCATTAATTGGTTTTGTATGTTTTCAATATTTTTGACGTTTAAAATTCTTTTTTCAACTGACACTGAAGTAACGGCGGAGGAGGCTGACACAATGAGCTCGATATCGAAAGTCACGATTATACCATGGTATTTTAATTTAGTTGACAGTTGAAAAAAGCAACGTATAACGTACGACGGATTCTATGTGCCCCGGCCTTATGTGTCTCGGGCCTTTAATCGTTAGATTTAGAATCGAAACAAAATATATATTTTTTTTAACTTTTAGTCTTAAAAGTCCTTTAACAAAAAATGCGGAGCTCGAAATAAAAATCTGTACACGCGGCTCTAACTTTAGTTGGTTGACCCTTTCATCTGGTTCAAGTGTAACTAGT
The DNA here is from genome assembly GCA_956483585.1 of Gymnocheta viridis. Taxonomy (NCBI): domain Eukaryota; kingdom Metazoa; phylum Arthropoda; class Insecta; order Diptera; family Tachinidae; genus Gymnocheta; species Gymnocheta viridis. The sequence goes on from OY101440.1 coordinate 140,698,155, forward strand.
TTTTTTTTACTTTATTGGAAAGTTTTTTTTTGTTGATTTACTGCCTGTTTTTGGAAAATGAAATCAAAATTGTGAGTAAGAATTTATATTGAAAACAAAAACAAATTTTCGTATTTCGTTTTCAATATTAATTCTCACTCACAATTTTTTCTCATTTTCTAAAAACAGGCAGTTAATCTTTTTTGGAAAGAGTTGCAATGTCATGCACAAGTTTCTTTAATTTTCCACACAGCGAAATTTCTATGGCTATGCACACAGGACCTTGCAGCGCTCTCCACTATTCTCGCTCTATCTTCAGAACAGTTGATCGTACAAAATACTGTTGCATATAAAACTGGTAGAACATTTTATTGTTGACAACTTTAGTAGCAGCTTTAAAAGTGATTTTGAAGAAATGAAACGAGATATTCTGAAGAAACCGATTTTAATACTTTCGAGCTCAGTTCATAAAACGCTATAACAAACGTGTATTTTATGTCTTATTTGTCTAGATTCAGAGTTACACACTCATATTCATAAAAAATAATTAGTTTGGGTTTAAAAAAATTATAAAAAAATTTGTCTTAAAATGAAAATTGTTGGTCAATTCACAAATGCAGCAAATAAAATGTGTTGCTTTTTAAATGCTAAACTTTTATTATTGCGCAGCTATTGGGTTTTCGAATGTACTCTATTTTTTTATGAAGACTTTAAAACATTATAAGTTTCTTAAAAGAATATGACTACACAATCTTGAAACATTTTAACCTGCTAACGATTTCAATGAAGATGGATTTAAGTGTAGAATTGGTGCGTAAGGCTCACGTATTAACTTATATTTTACTCGATAGCCATCTTTATCGGCCACATAAATTGTTTCAACGCGATAAATAAAATCGGTATTATCCTTCGGATATATACTCTGTGAATGAGTGCCCTCAATAACTAATTCTTCTTCGTCTGAGTTTTTATTTTTAACGGAGAATGTTTCCATGCGATAAGCATCATCACTCTGAACGCTGAAAATTTCAAGTAGAAAAATTAAATCGTTTATGATTATAAAATGCCAGGACTTACTTAACTTTACGTAGAATTTCAACATTGCCTTGAATATAGCAAACTATTGCTAACAACAGCGTCCAAATCAGCTAAATTATTTAATAAATATTAAAATGTTTTTTTTTATTTTGCAACAAAAATTACTTACCCAGCTTTTCATGTTCTTGATGTTGATGTTTAATCATCTAACGTCTATTAGTAACTATTTTAAAGGTTTTTTGATGGATTCTGTTTTGCTATTTATGCATCTCGATAGTTATTTAAAAAATTTTAGCAGATCATTGCGATTTCTCTAAGTATTGATTAAAAAACGATCCGCGAATAAAACTTGTTCTTCCAGTTTTCGAATTTGGTCTTTTGTTGCTTTGCCTTTTTAGTGATTCACATTTGGTTAAATTGTACAATTAAATATGTATTCGTATTTGGACCTTTGCTATTTTATTATGTCGTCTTTATACGGATCTTTAAAACTTAAATCTATAAAATGTTCAGCTTTAAATAAAATAGTTTTGATGCGTATAAAAGTTAAATAATTCTTTTCATACATACATATCTATTAAGATAAACAAATTTACGATACTACATAAAAGTTCTTAAAGGCCTCAAAGATTTTTAGAACTTTAAACTTTAAATACAGGGAAACGCAGAATGAGTTATATATCTTAAATTATTTATAACTTTTTTATTTATGTGATTATTAATATTATTTTTAAATACAGTATGTTATTGCGATTGTTTTTTGATTAGCTTTGAGGAATGATATCGTCAGCTGAAATCCAAAACCACGTAACTAACATTTTTATTATTTTTCAGTAGTAAATACAATTTTCCTCGGTTTAAATAATGAGTAATTGTCCTCCTTCATCAATGTTGTCATAAAATTAGGAAAGGAAACTAGTTGACTATTTCCAGGAAACAAGTATGTACGAGGGCGGGTCAATAAGTCCGTGACTTCCCTCGTAGTTATATGAAATGCAACACTGTTCCCATTAAGTACCACCTGTTAATAGACTACTGTAAAATTTTGGGCAAGTGTCGTCATTTACTTTGCATTTAACAGCTGTTCAAAACATACAATCTCGTGTATTTTTCTAAAAATGGAAAGTGGTGAATTTCGAGTGCTCATTAAACATTATTTTTTGCGAAAAAAACCGTCAATCAAACCAAAGAAAAGCTCGATAAATACTATGGGGACTCTGCACAATTACAAATGACGCTGAACGTTCTGGACGGCCAATTGAGGTCAGTACACCCCAAAATGTCGAAAAAACCCACGATAGGCCGATCGCCATATTCTCCGGAATTACCCTCTAGTGACTACTTTCTATTTCCTAACCTAAAGAAATTGCTCGGTGGAAAGAGATTTAGCTCCAACGATGAAATTATTGACCAACAAATACCTATTTTAAGGACCCCGAAAAATCCTGGAGAAACGTTGGACTAAGCGTATTGAGTTAAAAGGAGATTATGTTGAAAAATAAATTTTTGTTTTGCAAAAAAAAACTGTGTTTCATTAAAGAAGTTACGGACTTATTGATCCGCCCTCGTAGTTACGTGCTTTGGTGTATATAATAATTGCACTAGTAGTTACGTACTTTCGGATTTCGCTAATAAAAGGTCTAATATGTACTATATGAGAGTAAAAGTTGGTGGGGGCATAGATGTTGATGATATGCACTGTAATCAATCAAAAAACCGATTTCTAATTTTTTGTTAGTTACGTGGTTTTGGATTTTAGCTAACTATATACTGTATCTGATGGGCATTTATGCTTCGCACTTACGTGCCCTTTTTAAGATTTTTATCCATGACCTTTCCCTAAATTTCTTGTGTAATGGCCACTATTTAATTTCGAATGTTGTTTTTTAGTTGGCGAATAGTTCTGGGTTTCTTTAAAATATCCCCCAGATAAAACCGCTTGTCAACGAAATAATGCGTTCGCCGAATATGTCGCTTACCAAACCCATTGAGGCACCTGGCCTACTCGTTGTTGGCAACTACTTATTACTATTAACAGCGTCCTATAGACCTGACAGACATATGATTTGTATACTACAATAGTACGACGTACTGCATTTGTGTAAACCTAAACCACAGTTAAACTATCGAGCAATAAAGCTTGTTCGTATACCATGAAAATCTACGCAGTATAAATGTGGTATCTCATTAAACACAGTTTTTTTGCTGTGTTCAATAAGAACTGTGGAAGCCCAGTCAACAGTGCACTTCAACAAGGTAGTAAGTAGCACTAGACCAGCTGACTAGCCCTTGAAAAGTTGTGCATGTTGATTATATACTCATATCATGGTTTATTTGAGATTATCACACACCGTATTCCGTTTTATATTGCGCTTGACATTTTCTTCAAGATTCATCTGTAACACTGACACTCTTCTAGCGTCATTGAGGTCCAAATAGCTTGTATTTTATCCTTTAACCCCTGTAAAGTTCTTTGAGGCTCATTACGCAAGCGCCTCTTCATTAATGCGCAAAGATTTTGTATAGGATTGAGGTCAGGACTAGAAGGAGCCCAATCCAAAACGTCAATCTCGTTGTCTTGAAACCACTTTCTTGTGATCTTCGCTGTATGACATGAAGCGCCGTCCTGCTGAAAGACAAATACGTCAAAAGTAGTTAGCATGGGCACGGATGTAAGTAAGTGTTTCTCCAAAATTTGTTTATATTTTTCTGCATTTACAGTACTTTCTATAAAATGCAGCTTCCCTACACCCTTTGCTAAAAAACATGCCCATGCCATAACACTTGCTGGGAATTTCACTGTTCGTTTTATACAGTTTTTATGATATTCTTCACCTTTCTTACGAATAACGCGCTTCCTAGTATCACCAACACAAACGTCAAATTTGGACTCATCGCTAAAGATGACTGGGTTCCATTGTCGTTGAGTCCCGGAGGTTTTGATTTTCGCCCATTCTAGCCGCTTTTTCTTGTGTAGGGCAGTCAACAGAGGCTTTTCCTTGGAATAGCAACAAAATTAAGCTAAAATTAAAGAGTATATGAGCTTCCTGCTTATAATCTCTCATTTCTAGTTGAAAGCGACAATAATGCTTACAGGACAAGGGAAATGTTTATAGATATATATCGTTTATCGAATTCAACTTCAAAGACTGCAGCGGGTTAAAATATTTTTTCGTTATGTACACGCACATATTTATATTGTCAGGAAGTAGAATATTCATAGTGAATAATAATTTATCAAAGCTTTATAAAAGTTTTATAAGGCAAATTTTTTTCTACAAAATCAGTTTTATAAACCTTTAGTAAAACAAAAATATTTATTTAGAATAAGGCCCTTGGGAAATAAGAATTCTTATTTCAATATTTAATACTCTTAAAATATATCTAAATACATGGTGGCGCAGAATGAGCTATATGTTTTGAATTTTATATAACCTTTTTAACTATTACCCCTTATTCTGTAGCTATTTGTCAACATCACATCAAGGCAACACTAAAAACACTCGCTGGCAAGAACAGTTGACTGCTTTTAACATTTTCTTGCTGCTATTTTCTAGGCCTTTGAGAATAGTAGCTTTGAGAACAGTAGTATCCCTGACAGACATCGTCATGCCGAAGTTATCTTCACGTATCTCCAAAAATTTTTCTTTGGAAAGCTGAGTCAAAAATTTCAAAATTATATGCAAAAAAGTTATTAGATATCCGAATTTGCACTACTTTCGGAGCACAAGTTCAGGATCTTACGTCAGTTTTTACTCGTCATGTCTTGAGCTTTTAGGAGAAGCGGTTTTGTATCATTTTTTTTGATTTTGTGATATACGTGAAGATAACTTCGGAACGACGATATGTAAACTATTTGTAAAATATAAAAATTATCAACATTTTACAACAGACTCAGTACATATTTGTTATTTTGATTTTGCACAAAAGTTATTTAAAATTATATTTTGTAATAGAAAAAGAAAATCAAAATCTAAAGAAAATAGATGCAAAATTTTCAGTTGCTTGAGCTCGCTCGACAAAGGGTTAAAACTTTCTTTATAAAATATATATTTTCATAAATTAATAAATATTTTGTATTAACAAATAGTTTTATTCTTCCTTCTCCTTAATTTTTTTCATTAAAAAAGTTACTTTTATCTTATAATAAATATTTTTCAATTCTTTTATATAAAAAATATCCAATTTATTTAAAATTTCAAAAATGTATTTTAAAAAGATTTTATTTTATTTGATTTTAGTTTGATTTCTGAAAAAATATAGGAAAAGAAAATGTTTGGAGAGGGGATAATAAATTGCATGTGTGTTTAACCTTTTTTTTAATTTTAATAATGAAATATTTTTATTTAAGAAAAAAATATTTTATTAATTTTTGTTTGTTTTTGTTTAATAAAAATAGTTTTAAAAAGAATTTTTTTTCTTTTGAACTGATATCCCCTCTTCAACTTTTTTTCTTATATATTTTCAGACCCCTCCTACAAAATGTTTAAGAAAATTTTAAGAAAATTATTTAAAACACATTGAAAACTAACAAAAAAATAATAATATTTGGTGGTGGTGTTTGTTGTAAAGAATCTCAATAGAAAGAAATTGAAGTCTAGTAAAGAAAAAGCTAAAAAGAAAATGGGAGCCAATGTCTCACAACTTGAAAAAGAAATTGGCTCGGATTTATTTCCACCCAATGAACATTACTTTGGTTTGGTGAACTTTGGCAACACCTGTTACAGCAATTCGGTGCTGCAGGCTTTGTACTTTTGTAAACCTTTTCGAGAGAAAGTATTGGAATACAAAGCGAAAAACAAAAGACCCAAGGAAACTCTATTGTCTTGTTTAGCTGATCTTTTCTACAATATAGCCACACAAAAGAAGAAAGTGGGTTCGATAGCCCCAAAGAAGTTTATTGCACGTTTGCGCAAGGAAAAGGAAGAATTTGACAATTATATGCAACAAGATGCTCATGAATTTTTGAACTTTCTCATCAATCACATAAACGAAATTATATTGGCCGAAAGAAATGCTAATAAAAATGGATCTGCTGCAGGAACGGCAGCAATTAAATCATCCTCTACCACATCAACATCTACCACAGCTTCAAACTCCTCCACCAATGGCACGTGTTCCCAATCGACCGGCTCCATAAATGGCATTGGTATTGGCATTGCCGATGCCTCGACGCCCACACAAACTAACAGCGCCAACACCGAACCCACTTGGGTACATGAAATATTTCAAGGCACTTTAACTTCAGAGACCAGATGCTTAAACTGCGAAACGGTCAGCAGCAAAGATGAACATTTCTTTGATCTACAAGTAGATGTGGATCAGAATACTTCTATTACACACTGTCTGCGCTGCTTCAGCAATACCGAAACTTTATGTTCCGACAACAAATTCAAATGCGATAATTGCTGCAGTTATCAAGAAGCTCAGAAGCGCATGCGTGTTAAAAAATTACCCATGATTTTGGCTTTGCATCTAAAACGTTTCAAATACATGGAACAATTCAATCGTCACATTAAGGTTTCTCATCGTGTGGTTTTCCCCCTAGAGCTAAGACTTTTCAATACCTCAGATGATGCGGTAAACCCGGATCGTCTATACGACCTAATGGCTGTTGTCATTCACTGTGGTTCGGGTCCAAATCGCGGCCACTATATTAGTATTGTTAAGAGTCATGGCCTGTGGTTGCTATTTGATGACGATATGGTGGATAAGATCGAGGCCTCAACCATAGAAGATTTTTATGGGTTAACTTCGGATATACAAAAGTCTTCGGAAACTGGTTACATATTATTTTATCAGTCAAGAGATTGTAATAACTAAATGGCAAGTTAATGGATGGTTAAATAATTGAATTTAAAACATTTTGAATATTTATATTATATTTATAAATAAATAAAATAATAATAACGATGCATTTCTCAGAATTTCAGTCAAATAACAAACGAAATTGGTTTTATTTTTATATTGAAGAGGAAACAAAAAATAAATAGAATCGTAGGTAATGACGCTACACTTCCACACAACAGCAGGAAAATAGACCTTGATAAGAGTTCCGAGTGTGTAGAGGTTCAACTCACGCCGTATGCAGTTTTTCCAATAGGTCGAATTTTGTGGCCTCCCAAAAGCAGTTTACTTGTTTCGATTTGATCTCCACTTTTATTGACGGTCAGCTTAGAAAGAGACAACTACATAATACTACGAATAATGGAATGTTAATAAAACAAAAATAAACAATTGTACACGAAAATCAAATTAAATTTATTTTTATTTTAGCTTATTAATAATTATAATTAAATTATAATAACTAATAAAAGGAAAGGCTTTCGACTCTCTTTTTAGTATATACATATCGTTCATTAACTCATACAACGTCATAACTCAAAAAACTCATTTTTCAGAAAACACGTTTTCCACAACGCAATGGAAAGCAATGCAAACCATTTTTGTAGAATTTGTATCTAGATGATTTTAATATTTTTCTCACACGCGTGTCTAAGGTGGAAAAAACTGGGGGCAAATTACGGCATTCGATATCGATCGACATTTCCATTTAAATTCTATTGTAATTTCGATCGATATCGAATGCCGTAATTTGCCCCCAGGTGTTTGTATTCTATCGAAAACTTGTTAATGGGATAGTTTGCAGTGGCCGATTCTAAAGATGCGGTCACATCTGACAAACATTTGCCCAAAAAAAACGTAACCAACACACAAGCTAAATTTGTATTTTCTTTAATTCCAATATTTTTTTAAATATCGGCTCGCATTTATTAAAAATAATATAAAAATAGCATTTTGCGTCATAATCGACTTTATTTTGTGATATAAAAACCAAGTTACTCGTAAATCACACTAACCCGAAGCAAAAATAGTGGTTCTACGTTTTTTTTGACAAATTTTTGCCAATTGTGACCGAACCTTAAAGCGCACAAATGTTGTGGTTTCACTTCTTTATCTCCGATTGGGTCGAGCTTTGAGCTTTTGTAGTTGTGAGAAAGATATTGATGATATTAAAAATATCACGAGCTTCTCTAGTCGAATAGTTTATCAAAGGTCGCCGTTTTGCTTCTGCAGCAGCTCAGTCAACGTACGCGAAAAATAAAATCACAAAGAATGCAATTAATTTTTAAATTTATTTTTGTTGCTTCTGCGTTTAGAGTGAGTCGCAGATGAAGCATATTACAGTGCTCCCTTTCTGATACCTTCGTATTCTTTGGGGTTCTTCTGCTGTCAGAAATAATTATCTTTTCCGGAATTCTTAATAAAAATAATTTAAATGAATAACACTGTGCAACAAAATCTAAAAACAACAAAACAACTATTTTTGTGGGACGTTTTATTTGAACTTTTATCTTTACAATGTAAGAGACTCTTGTTTTTCTTAAAAAAAAGAGGCAAAACTACTCTTAGGCAGGAATATAGCGGGCTAAAATGTTCTAAAAAAGTATTTTCAATTTGCAATTTTACTATAATTTTCTAAATACATCAAGAGTGAAACTTGAACGCCAGAACTAACTCACAACTTAAAATGTGTTTATCGGTTAATTTCATTTTCATACTCTTTCAGACATTTTAAGTTGGTGTTCAACTTGAATTTTGAGCTTTTATGACAAATATTTTTATAGGAAATTTCAGCCTGTTTTACCACTGTTTGAGTCAAGTTTTACACGTTTTTCAATAAAGAGGCAAAAAACACCGTATACTCCCGGGGAATTTAACTTTTACCTGAAATGTTAAGGATTTCTTTATATGGCATGACCTGTAAGTTTTGTGACCCATCTGTAACATCGCATATCTGTCACAAATGTCAATTTACAGACGGCTGTAATGCTCTTGCAGAGTTGACATCCTCTTTCGATTCTCCCAGTTTGTTTCGTCGAGCCATTTCTTTGAATTTGGTAGCAGTCTGGAATATAAGTTGAATGAAGCAACAGTTTGAACCTCATTCATATATATATTTTTGCCATCGAAACTGTCATATGAGCTGAAATATGTAATGACGGTACAAAATCTCAACCAATCGATTACTGAAAAGAAGATGAATAATAAATTGTTCGCAAAATTTGCCACTTGTGTTTTGCAAATCGACACTCGAGAAACCTACAGTCATTCAAAATTCTTAGTGCTCCTTTTATGTCTTGGGAAAGACTTATTGACTTACCTACGTATTTTAAGGCAACGGAATGCTGCACATATAAATTACTTTCGACTTTGGAAAGACTTATTGTACATATAAATTACAAAGAGAACAAGAAGCTTATGCGTGTACCCCATCCACCTGCTGTAAAGGATATAATGATAATTAATTCAAATGACATTAACATAAATTATTATGACGTTTGACATATTTCTATTGTAAAAGTGAAAAATATTAAGTTTTCAAATTATTAACTAGCATGTACAATGACTAACCAACAAAAAAATTGTCTCTTTAGATTTAATTAAAAAAAAAAAAATCAGCATGTGTAAAACACTCAAGCCAGCAGAGCAGCCAAACCACACAAACCACTTCATTCTTTCAAATCTCCAACACTTTTGGCTCTCACTGTCACAAAGTTATGGATAAAGGGTGTGTTTACAACAGTGACTAGATGTGACAGCTTTAGAATCATGCTGTATGACTTTGTGTATTTATTTCAATGTTTCAAATAACAAACTGGAAACAAAGCAACTACTCGTAGATGCATACTACACATTAAAACACACATACGAGACAACACAACAAAACAAACAACATCAAAGACTTTTAAAATGACATGTCCGCCAGATTGCATTTACAAGATACAAAATAATTGGTTTTGCTTAGAATTAAAATACGATTTCTTTTGGGTAATTTTTAATATTTTTGTTAAAAAACTTTTATTTTTTTTTCCTTTTTCTAAATCTGTCAATACAAATGACTAAAGCAAAATGATTAATAGCTTTCTTATAAAAACAATTCATGCATATTTTTTTGGGAAGCACACATTGAGAGGATCAGATTTTTCGAATGTTATATTTTTATTTATTTTGTAAGAATAGATTGCTATGATTTATTTGATTAGACAAAGCAAATACATACATATTGCTTATTTATTTTGTTAATAACTTGTAGGTTTCTTTGTTGATGGGATTATGCATTAACAAAGTAAATTCATTCAAGTATATGCAACTCTACAACAACACATTTGTGATACATCGTGTGTTTGTCAAACTCCATATAAAATAAACAGAATTCTTTATAAAAAGGGTGCTTTTTTAGTCCTATAGAACTTTAAAATAAAGTAAAAAAAAGTTCATTCGAGAATGATTTATGTTTGAATATGGCTTCCGCTATACGGCCGCCGCGGTTGGCGCGTAGATGGCGCAATCTGGATGTCCAATTTTCATACACTTTTGGCAATAATTGCATCCGTAGTTCGCCAATAACTCGCCGAATGTTGTGTTGCAAGTGTTCAATCATCCCAGGTTTATCTGCGTAGACAAGTGACTTGACATATCGCCTTCAGTATCGTGTCATTTAGTGTTTTAATAATCGATTTGATTTCTTAATTTAAAAAATGGAATAAGAATAAGTCCTTGGTACATTTTCATTACCGCTTAGTATTTGTGTATACACTCAAAATATTGTGTACGTAAAATGAAATAAAATTGTAATTTAAAATAAATGAAAGTTCACTTGAAAACCGGTCTACTCATTTTCATTTAAATTTAACCAAAAGTTCATTTAATTTTTAATGTCAAAAAAATTAATTAACTTTCTCTCTTTCCTTTATTTCTGCTATTTTTACTGCCAAATAATCAACCCCAAAATTCCCTAAAAAGAGATTTTTCACTTGTTTCTCGTATTTTTACAGTCAATCAAAATTTTTGTGTTACATATGTACACATACATATGTGTAAATATAAATACCTATAATAATATATAATTCAGGTGAAGGGGAAGATATTTTTTTTATTAAATAATTTATTCAAGGAAAATAATTGATAATTATTTTTTTAATAATTACTGTAATTAATAAAAGCATTTTACGTTTCAAGTACATGATGGTTTGACTGTTTAAATTTTTTAGCCATCATTAAATGAATACATACATGAATGCCTATGCGTGTGTAGGAGAGGAACTGTCAAAAAGAATAAATCAAATAAAGCACAAAGAAAAAAAAACAGCACTTGAAAACAACGGACAATATTGAATATAACCGAAAATCCGTATTAATATGTCCTTAGTTTTTTGAATGAATGTTAGAATCAGTTAAAAATAAAATTGCTTACAATTTTAAATGTTTATTCTTTTAAAAATTACTGAACAGATTACTTCTTGAATAATGTACAGTCCGTTTAATGTAATAATATTGTGAGTGTAGAATTGGGTAAATAAATTTAAACGTGCCTCATCTGTGTCCTACAAATTGAAGCAAAATGTTCTTTTAGTAGTGATTCGCATCGCAACATTAATGTTGCGGAAGTGTTTCAAACAAAACAAATGTTTTAAACAAATGTTTAAGTATGCTTGTGCAAAGCTCTATTATATGTTGCAGAGGTCACTGTTTCGGACGCCCTCACTCAATATTCTTTTTAAGTATAAAAGTCGTTCTAGGAATTTTTTAACAAGATCTTCGGGCTGAATATTTTAATTCAAATCCAAGGCCTCTAGATTGGTGGATAGTGCGTTACTCTATTAATCTGGGGATAGCATGTTCAATTTCTAACCAAGACCCTGGGTGTTTTTACAAAAAAGCCAAAAACAGTTTGTGTTTATAAAAAGAAAAGACAACTATTTCTTATGTACTTTCTAATCTGGCAAACAGCTTAAAAACGAATCTCATAATGTGTCTCTTTTCTTAAGAACCTAATGAGATACTGTTGACATTTGTTTGCTGCCATTGACTGCAATGCACTGTTTCTAATAAAGTTTCACAAAATAATTGAAATAGAATTTGAGATTTTCATTAAATGATAAAATGTTATTATTTTTAATTAAGTGAAAGTATTGTAGTTGCCAATTAAAATTTTAATCTTTTAAATTTTCTATATTAATTCCAACACCAACCAGTTGATGGAGATTTATTGCCAAATTATTATTATTTTTTCATAGTTTCCTAAAAATAAATTTAAAAATTGACTTCTTTCTCTGTATCGCAAACTTACAGACAAAACGGGAGTCTATTTATCATGCGATTTAACTGGCCACTTAAGCACTTATCCATTTATTCATTCATCCATTGATGTATTCAATCTGTCTTATCTATTTTGCTAAATCTGTTAATGGTCTTAAACTACTCCTTAAAGTGATTTTAACACATGTTGGAATAAAAATGTGAAAACATCAAAATAAACAAGTTATTTAAAATACACTACGTTGTACTTCCTAAATCAATAACTTGACTTTACTGACCGTAAAAAATTGCATCAGCAAAAAAAACCGCAGACGCATTATTGAGACGTTTAACTGGAGATTTGTGAATTTTGCTTTAATGAAAATTTAATTGGATTTCTGCGTCTATTACGCATAATGCTTGTTGGTGTACGCTTTTATTTTATATATATTTTTTGTTGTTGTGTTATTTTCCTAGTGTTTCACTACCTGCCAATGTTGTATTTTAAGTCGAGGGAAAACACGTTGGTTTACAAAATAACTGCAGACTAAGTGACTTGGTTGAATTTTGAGACTGTTAAAAAATATAACTGGGGTGGCCAATTGCACATTTTGTAGAAGTTTTTTTTAAATGATTTTTAAGTGCTGTGGATTTTGTTAAACCTTAATTTTTCTACTTACACAAGTTATAATTATAACGAATATTAGTTGCAATGATCATGATTTTAAGCATTTAGTATTGCTTTTTGAATGAATTTTGACAAATAACTAAAGATTTTTTTTTAATTTGAAATCTTAAAAAAGTTCATTTTGATAAAGAGTTTAAGATAGCAGATACCCTCAAGCATTTTCACCAGGCTTTGTGATAGTATTCGTGAATTGTGTGTTTTGCCTGTCATATCAAAAGTTTTGTTTTTTTGAATTTTTCATTCAGCACTGTCGGTGTGTAACACTATGCTTGATGAATATGCTTGACCGAAGAGAAAATATCGACACAACAGCAAATGTCATGTTCTTCTAGTCCATCTACCATATCTCGCTTCGAAAGAATTTCATAGTACGACTATAAAACAGAAAAGAAGACTCTTTCGATACCTCTGGACGGATTCTTTAAGGTTGTTACTGTTGCCAGGATGAACACAGGGAACAGATTTAATAACAAACGGATAGTCAATATCAGCCCAATTATGAATAAAAAATTCCCCGGGAGATTTCTCCCTTTTCCCAAAATCGGGCTGTTCACATGTAATATGCGTACAATTAATATGTGAACATGTATGTGAACAGCCCCTTTTTTTTTTGAAAAAGAGAGAAATCTCCCGGGGAATTTTTATTCATAATTGGGCTGATATTGACTATCCGTTTGTTATTAAATATGTGCCCTGTGTTCGTCACTTTTTGGTTTATAAATATTTTTTCTGTTTATTATTAAAATTTCACAACCAACACTTAGGTCCTTATTTTATAAAACGAAGCGACAAGCGTTGACATATTTTTAGCGTGCTTTGCTTTTATATATTGAATTCTTTCCATATAAAATTTATCAGAATAGTGGTATTAGTTCTTAAATTGTCTCCGACATTTTAATTATATCATAAATTAAAGAATTTTAGAAAAGAAAATTAAAACTCGTGATAATCTAGAATTTTTAAAATAAATCTCAGGATTCGGGTTTTGTTTGCATCGGGATTCCAGTATAGGCATCCCTATCTAAAACAGAATGGAATTTTGCGAAAATAATCTGCTTCCTTCTTTATCCCTTTTTGTTCAAGGCCCCTTGCATTTTTCTAAATTAACACAACTCGGCACTTTTTATTGGCAATTTGTCTTAAAATATATTGTCATTTTGCAGACAGTTAAACAGAGGCGACAGACCAAACAAAAACAATCTGCATCAGTAAGTGCGTGTCTGGTCCAAAAACTGCCGTACGTAAATTACAAATAATATTTCATTAAGTTTAATTTGATTTTCGTTTTTTCTGCTCCTAACACATTTTTATTTATTCATTTTTTATTTTTTCGTTGCAATAAACGTTAAAAGTTAAAAAGCTTTTTCAATAAAATGCGCTGCAATCAAGTCTTAATGTTGAAATGTTGATGTGCAATAAATTATGTTGTTTAAATTGTTTAATTTGATTGTGGCCATTTTTCCAATGAAAAATGGAAAATTGGACATGGTCAAGTTAAATTAACGAATATGTTATTGAATATTAAATGCGTTAATTATTATGATGTAAGTTTTGCGTTTTGAGTAGGAAAAGAAAAATATTAAAAAACCGATAAAGAAAACTGTTAATTGACTGTGCAACAATGACGTTACATAAAATGTGAACAGCCCCGAATCCAACAATTATATCACTAGCATCCACCGTCAAAAGTGGTAAAATCGAACAAAAAAGGACGCTGATGAGATGGTGTAGCGACCTTGAAATCAGTACTGATCCTTTCTGCTAGTCTGATGAATAAATTGTTTCAAATAAAAAGTACTCTCTTAATAAAATAATGAATTTTTCTCAAAATAATTTCTTAAATTAAGAAGATATGGATGAAACTCAGATTTGAACTGAAGCCATAAAAATTTTATTTTCAATATATAACCTAAGTTCAACAATTACGTATAAATATTAAAAATTTAAATTTAATTACACCATCCCTGATGTTGAAAAAAAACTTCGAAATTCTTCCTTTATTACAAAGTCTTCCTAATCTAGTCTCTAATGAAAAATATGGAGATATTGAGTATTTTGAATTCTGGAGACCGCCCATTAAATGTAGATACATATATTTTGGAGAAGAGGAAAGTCAATTAATCCACCAAACAATAAATCTGTTTTTCCAAATTTATGTGAATTTGTAAATAACTTAATGACTTTGCAAAACTCTTCAACTAATGTTGAAAAAATATTTAGCAAAATTAATCTTAATAAAACCAAGATAAGAAACTCGTTGGAAACAGGAACCCTGCAGGGGATTCCTTTTTAAAAAGATTATTTAAAAAATAATTCCTCTGAATGTTACATTGTTAGCATTGTATTATGTTTAAAAATCATAATTATGATACTCGTATTTATGTACAGTATTTTTATTTTTTAATTACCCAATTTAAATCAATATCATATGTCCTTCTTTCGTACTTTCTTTATTGTACGCATATAAAATCGAATAAATCAAAAAAATAATTTGACTCTACACATGAATTGCAAGTCTATGAAAAACTTTATAATAGTATATTCTATGGAATTCTATTTAAATTAAAATGTAAAACATATCATATAAAAATTAACGTTTATTTTGGAAAGTATATAACCTGCTTCGACACAAAATCTCTTCAAATCTTGCTTTGAATTGAGTAAAATGTATAAAGTTATTGTTGTTTTTAATAAATCTGTTAAATTGTTAATTTTTGAATAAAAGATTGTTGTATAAAACAGAAGATTTTTGAGTGACGATTTTTTTTTAAATACTGAGGATTTTGACGATTAATTTACAAAATTTGACTGAAAATATTCCTGGCAGTCCTGGTCACAGGTGGCACCCGCTCTGGCGGTAGCCTGTTTCATGTCTTTTCTGAATGTTCATTTGATATACTTTAAAATTATATTTTAGCTTCTAACGCTTCATCTGTAAAAATCCTCTCTCTGAATCTGCTTCCTGTTTACATCTTTTTAGTATTGAGCACCCGAAAAATACCATTTATTCAATACGAGTACCCGGTGACCACTATTTATTTCTTTGTTCGCACTATTCACCAGTTACAATTTTCAACAAAAGGCAGAACCTCATTTATTATGTAATAGCTTAGAGAGGTATTTTTCAATCTTAACTCATAATCTCATGTTAGTCAATGTCATCCTGCATGTCCTTTTTAGATTTCCAGACAAAACTGTTATTTAATAAATCTTATATTTTGCATGTTTCATTAAAAGTATTTTTTTTATTGAATGCGAAATACTGATACCTGAAACCAATAAAGATCAAATTTCTATTCAATAGACACTTAAAATCAATAAATGTCGCCATTCATTAGTTCGTCAAGCGCATTATAAATTAAAAATAAATCCAAATGACATTAAATTTGAGCAGTTTTTTTCTTTCGTTTGTGTATTGAGTAGTTTATTGTTTAAAATAGCAAATGAAGCAAAAAGTTATTCAATAATAGTAAAAATAATATTAATGCTTTTTATTAAAAATAATTATGCTTTTTATTAAAAATAATTATGCTTTTTATTAAAAATAATTATGCTTTTTATATAAAGTGCCGTTCAAGGTTTCTTTCTATTTCTAATGTTTTTTTGTTCATTTTAAACCGTAGAAATTTCGTGCAATATTGAGTATGACTCTAAAGTTCAGCTCGTTTTGACCAACACTGTATGTACATATATTTTTAAAAGAATACTGGTGTCTGGTAGAAAGCTTCAGATACAAAATTTATTCCAAAAAGTTTCTGTTAATGTCTTCTTTGTTGTAAATTTGAAAATTTAGCTGATACTAAAAAATACAGCATACCATAAGGATAAATTTAACTTGAAAACTTCTGATAAGTATCATAAAAAAGTAATGCATATTTTATGTTTATATATTAAAATAACAAAGTATTGCATAGTTTGCGGCTTTAAAGCATTTTTACTTAATTTATGGACACTACAAGTTATTGCTTTCCTTCATATCAAATGAAAAAAATATTAAAGAAAATGGCAAAAAAAATAAATTATATTATACAAACGTGACCCTTGCTCGCATGATTAGATAACTTGCTTTTTACAATTTCCAATTTGCTATTTACACGAATTTAATGCAAAAAATAAAACAGTCTGGTCAGTAAATAAAGTAGAAAAAGAAATCAACTTGAAATGGAAAACAAACAAAAAATTAAAGAAAAAAAATCTTAAAAAATAAATGTAAAGTAAAAAAAGAAAGAAACGCATTGATGCCGCAATCATGTTAACGTCACTCATTTATTCAAGGCAAAGAAAAAAGAAAAAAAAGGAATAGAGTAGTTCATCGTTTCCCAACATTCCGTACAATTGCAAGCAACTTGTGCCAGTATTAATGAAACAGAAAATGAAAGACGGGGAGAGGAGGTATTGTTTTAGGGATAATACGGACACTTCTGGCAACAACATACGAATACATTGCAAATACCTCCCATTCGTGCAGAAAGAAGCAAACAGTGTGGCATAAACAAAGTAAAAATTACAACTGAACTACTCTGGGTTATTGTATGAGTTTTGTAATTGTGTGTTGTCTGTCGGTTTCGTTGCTACTAAACAGCTCTCCTGCTAAACTGCAAAGAACAAAGTCCAGAATTGATGCAGGAAATACGGGAAATGTTTACAATTACACACAAACATTTTTACATAGACTGAGATGCTCAACATGATTGCTTGCATATATTTTTACATGTTACACTGAGACAAATCGTCGTCACGAAGTTATCTTCACGTATATCACAAAATAAAAAAAATGAGATAAGACCGCTTCTGCTAAAAACTCAAGACTGGAGGAGTCAAAACTGACGTGTGTGAACCGGGCCCAAGATGTGAAACTTGTGCTCCGAAAGCGGATCATATAGTGATTTTTTTGTATATAATATTGAAACTTGAGACCCAATTTTCCAAAGAAAATTATTTTGGAGATACGTAAAGATAACTTCGGGACAACGAAATGCGAGTGATGAATTTTTAATAGAAAGTAATTTTTCATTGAGGCCTTTAATTATTGTGAATATCTGAATTTATAAACAAAATATGTACATATGTATTTAGATTTCAGATTGTATCAAAGTTGACATTTTTTTTTTGGTTGATATTTTCTGCATAATTCTTACGAAAGTGAAAACAAAAACATGTTTAACTAGAAAACGGAAAAATCGAAAATTTTGCGTTTACATGAAAAACTGTAATTTTTACTACAAAAACGAAATTTATAAAATTAAACATTGACTGATATTATTATACAGAGTTAAAAGGTAAAATTTAAAATGTACAGTATTATTTCAATATGAATAATTTTAAATCAACATATTTTAATACTAAATTAACAATTTTAACCATTGATTTAACTTGAAACAATATTGAAAGTAAATTCAATTGGATTTTTTCCACATATTGACAATGACTTGATATCAACATTTCTCCATGTTGATTTTACATTTTTTTCTGTGTGTGAGTGCTAGTCCAAGTTAAAAAAATAAAATGTACATATTCTCAGGGGCGACGAATAAATATTCGAGTTTAAATTTGCCGCCTTAAGATATGTTAATTTTTTATAGCAGAACATTTTATGAGAAGTATGAAAGATGAAAACCTTTAGAATTGGAACATATAAATTTTTCAACTTTCAAAAAAATTCTGTGACAGACCTGATCGAATTATCTAATTTAGGAATTAAGAAGCTAAAAAAGAAAAGTTTTTGTGAGATACCAAGTTTCCTTTTCTAAACCCAAAGAAATGTGGCAGCAACGATCAAATCATTGAACAAACAATTGCATATTTTGAGGACTTTGCGAAATCTTATGTTACTCTCATCAATTTTATAAAAATTGCTGTTGAAATAGAAAGTTAATAAAAATGTAGAAAAGGTATTTTGCAACGTTTGCGTTCTTTTGAAATTCTGCTTATAATGCAAGAACTAGTGCAACAATATTGTGTACAGAACTTGTCTCGAATGTCATATTGACGTAGACCAACGGCTACATTACGGGTTTGTAAATTATTATCATTATTGACTAAATCAGCAACAATAGAAACGGTCAGCAGACGCCGCCCTGTTTAGGTTTTTCATCTTTATTTTCACTCATTGAAAAACAAATCTCATTCTTGCTCATATGTGAGTTGCAAACTTTTGCTAACAAAACTGAACTCTGCTGCAACAATTGTTTGTTGTGGTTCATGCGTTTTTTTATCTTCTTTTTGAAAACATTTTGTATTGGTTGGTGCTTTTAAATGCAGCTACTGGAGAACGTACAACTCGAACCATCAGATTAATATTGTTCAATTTACAATTGACTCTAAAGAATAACAAAAAAATATATATAAATAAAATAAACAATAAGCAATGTTAAGAATTGTTTAATGTTTATTTACATTGATGATTTTATATTTGTCTGGCTTTAAGTACCTTTTTTCGACTTCTTTTCCCTGGCGGTATTGTTGTTGTGGCAACTTTAATATTTAGTTTCTTGTTATTCGTGTAAGTAGTGCTTGTTTAATCATCATTATTATATTCTTAGTTTATGTGGCAGTTGAGGGCTCCAACGCATCCACATGTAGGAGGTCATTACTTCTCCTTGGTTGAAAAATAATCACATACACGAGGTACCACCATGCAACAAGAAGTGCAAATGCTACGCCTTCCAACGTAACTTAATGCCATTGTAATGATTATTTATGACTGGTTGAAGGGAATGAATGATTTACGCAATTAATAATCGTTTTTTTGCGCTACTTCTTTGTAATAATTGTTATTTTTACATTCTGGAAAGTACTGCAATGCGAATTTTTCATGTACTTTGAATGTGTGGTATAACACAATTAATAAATACGTACTTCTTTCTCATATAACAAAATAATATTTTTCGTAAAAAGAAGTTTGTAAGTTTATTTCATAATAGATATTAAAATAAAACTCAACTAAGAAATCTAAAAATACAATAAACATACATACATACAAGCTTGAACTCCATGAGCCGGTGACTTGGGTTAAGAAAAAAGGAAAAAAAGGGATATGAAAAGGGGATTATCAAAAATGGAGAACTTCTACTTTGGTAACGTTATGAAAAACGAAGAAGGTATTAAATTGTGTATTATTTATAATTAATTAAATAGTTCGGTTAAATCGCTGATAAGCCTAATTATTGGCAGGCAGCTGAAAAGTGATAGAGACAAACAAGTGAACATTGAAATGGTATGGTGAAAGCCGTATGCAGTACTTAAATATATGTATGTTCAGCTACTATAATTAACTGTACCTGTGCCATTCTTAATAAAAATTAAAAAAAAAACTATAGATTCTAAATTAACAAATTTATCCATCGAATGCAAGCCTGGTTAATGATTTATCTTTTTAATAAAATTTCTGTCTATAAATGTCGGGATTTATGATAAAGTACTCCTGGTTTTTTTGTTTTCATTTTCCAATCAGATTTTTATTATTTGAGCAACCAAAAATGTATATATAAAACATATACTTTTGGTAGTTACAATACCATCTCATTTCTAGGCAACCTGCTAGCTTGGCAATATTTTTCTGCCTTCCTAATATGGTTAAGAATAATGTGGAAAATGTTGCGCAACTTTCGACCTTTTCATGCTATAATTTTTTTGTAGCTTAAAATCGTTAAAACTTTATAAGGGGGTCAAAAACACAAAAGTAGACAAAAATAATTAGGAACATCATTAAATGGGTTAAAAGTTGCTAGGTAGATTATAAGTAAGGATCAAAGTTTTGAAACTCTTAAAAAATTCACAAAATGGTTATAAATTCCATAAACTGTCAATAAAAATTATATTATTATATTATATTATATTAAAACTATAAATAAGGGACATAACTTAAAAAATATTTTAAATTGAAAAAGAACAACCAATATCTACCAAATTTTTTTTAAATATTTTATAAAAAAAATATTATAATACATATATAAATATTGTCAATTTAATTTCAATAATACATAAAAATATAGAAAAAATAATCAAAATAAACAAAAAATACCTGGAAATGATAAAACTCTTCAATAGAATCTTTTAACTGATTTTGTCTTAATTACTTCATCCACTGATGAAAAACACAAGTTTTGATTTAGTGAATAACAATAACACTTGTTAATTTTATGTTGAATTTTTCAAAAAACAAAGACTATTTTAGACCATAAATCTCATATTTTATAGGCATTTTTATGTGCATAAAATACTTTTTTAGAGCATATTTTTGGTTTCTCTGTTTATTAAAATTTAAAATTTTTTTTTCTTTTTAGGTGAGTGAAATTTCCTAAACATGTACAGTATTAGAGTAAGTAATGTATTTTTATTTTGTTAAAAAATTAAAAAAAATCTATATAAATTTTTGTCTTATGGAAGAGCTTCTAGTAAAATAATTTTTGTGTACCCAAAATCTTAAGTTCGAAAAAGTCATAATTTGGAGCTAGAGGTCTATTCCTAAAAAATATTATTACAAATATAGTCAGGCTGTTTTGCAGCAAAAAAGAAAATAATTGAAACTGATCCGTGTTCCCGCCATAATTTTTACAGCCGCGGAAAAAGCATTGAAAATAAAATAATTCGATATTAAAAATTCAAAATCTACATAAGTTGACTTACGCTTTTATGCGTAAAAACCATTTATGTACCAGCCGTAGCGTCCACATGACCAAAATCATTATCGTATCATAAATTTCAATTTCATGGATATTAAGAACATTTTTACTGTGTTTTGTTTGAAGTTAAAGTTCTTTGCCTCTAAAATAAAACTCGATACTTAAAAAAATATTCGGTTGGATTATGAAACCACATTGTTTTAATTATCGTTAAAGTTCTGCATCGTTCATTCATTAATGCATTATATTTCTTTGATTTTATTTTTTAAAAGAAACCGGCCATCAGCTGCGATCATATTTTGACTACTTAGGCCAAAAGTTTTATTTTCTATAAAAACAATTTTGAATGCACCAATGATTGTGTGTTTTAAAACATCCATTATTTTATAATTATTGCATTTTGAACGTATTACAAATTGTTAAAGTAAGTAAAAACTAAGAATATCATATCATAAACAATTTTCTCTAACGCTACCAGAAGCTTCAACACAAATTTGTTGAAAAATATTAATTGAAGTCTCTTGAAAGTAATTATGACAGCACATTAAGATACCAAAAACCCCATAATTAATTTTAAGCGCACAGAGAGACACCCTCTCTTTGGAAAAAACAAATGAACCTATTAAGTTACAACATAATAACTCGTTAAATACTCATTACACAAAATTTGAAGACAGAAAAATAAAATCACCCTGCACCAAATGCCAAATATGACTTTGTAATATTCAGAGAAATAAAATCTAGCAGCGTCATAAATGCACAATGCAAACACATCCCTAAAAAATTTTCACTGTAGACGATATTTAAAAATGCAAGTGAAAATTAGACACCTACTGCGAGTCAGGGCGCCTTTAAAACGTACTAAACTGTTAGTGAGGAAACGAGTGTAATGTGCGTTGTTTTTGTTGCACTACGTCGCTTTTTTTTTAAAGCAATATTTAACAAATCCACAAACAAACAAACTTCAACATGTAATTGTCGTATACATAAAACTAAGTTACTAATTAAGATTCTAACCACGAAAGAAACATATAAATAAACATAAAATTTGACACCTCTGATGACTCTTTCTACGATTGCTACTACTTGGGATTTATTTATTATTTTGTTTATTTTGTTGATGTCTTTGATTTGCAGCTAATTCTTTGGAAAAAGGGGAAAGTTAGATATATTCGTATGCCGTTTTCGCCATTGTAACATGTTCAATGTCCGCTTAAAAAAGATAATATTTTTCCATTATGAATTGATTGTATTTGAGAGTGTCCGACGGAACACACTTTTTCAGACTGAAGCGAACCAGAACTCGAACTCTACACCGAATTCTTTTTATTGAAAATAAACAATTTTAGTTTTTGTGATTTATTTATTTAATTAAAACAAAATTAAGGCGCTATGAAATAAGGCCCAATTAAGAAAATTGAATAATTTTTAATTGGGCCTTATTTCATTTTTTGGGCTTTATTTCATAATGAAGTAAGACCCAAATGTGGTAAGACCCAAAAAAATTATATTGAGTCTTATTTCATATTAAAAAATTTTGGGCCTTCATTTTATTTGGGCTTTATTTCATATTCTTAAAAATTGATTTTGTATTAATTTTAAAGACATCCATTCCAAGTAAAAATCGTTATTAACGATTAAAATTTTTTAGAAGTATAGTAGTTTGTTACCATTTGGTAATCGAAAAGCGGCTTCGCTGAGTAAAGTTTTGTGCATAGCCAGCATTCGGCCTGGCTTCAGGGGTTTTCCTCTCGATATATCAAAAAGCGACTTCGCTGAATGAAAGTTTATTTTTAGATTTATTGATTTTTTTATAAAAATTATTATTACAAGTTTGTAATGCATTTTGGGTGTTATTTAATTTTTTTGGGCCTTATTTCATTGGGCCTTATTTCATAATTTCCTTGGAAATTTATTTTTTGTTAAATAAAGCTCAATAATTGGGCTTTATTTCATTTTCAGTTTGGGCGTTATTTCATTAAAATTCGGTTTTATTTCATTTTTTATTGGGCTTTATTTCATTTTATTTGGGCTTTATTTTATTGTGTCTTATTTCATTTTCTTAATTGGGCCTTATTTCATGCCGCCTAAAATTAAATCATTCAAAAACCTTTTATTTGGCAACATTATACTTTGTTGTTTTACAATGTTGCACTTTTGCGTATCTTTGATGATAAACAAATGTGTAGAAAAAAATCTATACAAAGTAAGGTGTTCGGCAGTATTTTTGCTGAACTGCAACATCGAATCGCAACGTTCGGTCGGACACTAATGAAAAGTCTATAGTATTAAAAAGTAACTACTTAAAAAAGACAATGGCTCTTGCAAGTATCTTCTGAAATAAGTTATTTTCGTCAGTAACAAAGCCATGATTAAAGACTTTTTTTTGGTCTCAACATGATAGTGCATCATGTCACACGCTCATCAAACAGTAAATTTTTTGTGCACTATGTTCCATAATCGTGTTATCAGCCATTTTGGCGATTTTAATTGGCGCATCGGATCTGTGATTTGACCCCTTTAGATCTTTTCATGTGGGTTTTATGATAGAACCAGTCTTGGAAAACAGGACTGACGGGATTAGTCACTGCGGAGCCACCCGCGGCGGTCACTTAAATGAAGTCGTAATCTATAAATAAGCCCACAAAATTAAGTTTTGTACATGTTATTTAGTTTTTAAAAAGTTACATGTATTTTTGGACCACCCTCACTAGACTAATGGCGTTTTCTTTTCTGGATAAAGTGCAAAATTTATTTTATTGAAAATTTGTAATATAATGGCGGTATTCAGTGTTTGGTGCAAATGCTCTTGCGAAAGTGCAAATGCTCTTGCGAAAGTGCAAATGCAAAAAATCCTAGCTTTTTTGTTAAATCCAACAACAAAATATACAGGGTTCCCGTTAAGTGTCATAAAAAAGCTACGATATTTTGCATTTGCACTTTCGCAGGAGCGTTTGCACTAAACAATGAATACCGCTAATGATTTTTTGAAATAGTCAGCTTATTAGAAATTATTATATCATCATTTACGAAGCAAAATTTTTGTCTTAAGAAAATTTTAATTAGCAATTTTTTCTTTAAAAAGTAAAAGAAATGTTACATTTTTTTAGAAAAGAAAACGGCAAAAGAAAGGCAAAGCAATGACCAATTTTTGAAACGTTTGTTTGGAAAATTGCTTAATCTCAGAGCCAATGGGTCCGGAAAAAGCGAGAGAGTATGAAATATTTGGAATAATTAATCATCAGAGATGAAATTTCGTACTAACTAAAATTGATTTAACTTGTATGAAATGAATAAGTTTCACTTTTCGTATTTTAATTCGTTAAATAGTACGGTTAAATAGTTGATATTCCTAGTCACTAGTATCCACCGTCAAAAGTGGTAAAATCGAACAAAGAGCGCTGATGAGATGGTGTAGCGACCTCGAAATCAGTACTAATCCGTTCTGCTAGTCTGATGATTAAATTGTTTCAAATAAAAGTACTCTCTTAATAAAATAATGAATTTATCCAAAAAACAATTTCTTAAAAACTAAGAAGAAATGGGTAAACTCAGATTTGAACTCAAGCCAAAAATTCCATTTCAATATAACCCTTAAAGCAATTCAATAATTACGTATAAATATTAAATATCCAAATTTTAATTTCTTTTTTTTTCAATATATTAATTTTTTAATAATTATATAAATGCGCTTCTACAATCAAGAAAGCTCTTGGTTCATTCTTTCTATTCGGAGACACAATTATTTTTTTAACTTAGCAAAATGTTATAAGGAAATCAGAATTAAGATTTAATTATTTTATAAAGATCTGCACATACGTGTTTCAAAAATTTAGGAACTTTTGCGAAACAAAGGGCAGGCTGGCTGCACCCATTACAACTTTAGAATAAACACAGAAATAAAGAAGAAGTTGGTGCAGTTTAGTACTCACCCACGATGTTATTTGGCACAAGGATCTCCCGATATGGTTATTAAAATTAAGCATTGGGTCCATCTTTTTTAATAAATTTTATACCAGACGATATGTGTAAAAATATTCAAATAAATTGCACTTTTCTAAAATCATAGTAGGAAAAAATGTAGAGCATTATTTTAGGATGTAGGGAAAGAGAGAGAGAGACAGAGGACAAATTATTTTGAGGCATGTATGGATCTTTTGAAAATTTCTGCTGGTATCACTTTGTGGTTTGGGGTTGTAAATATTATTTCTCTTAAGGAAAATATTTTACCTGGCAGCCCTTATTTAAATCTACTTATGAGCATTTTTTCAATTATCTTTTCACAAGTATTTATATAAACAGCAGGAGAGTCTTAAACTTACTAAACGACTTATTTAATCATCAGCATCATTGCCATGATCACCATTTCTTGTGTTTATTTTATTTTATTGCTATTATATTTAAGAAAACAACATCAAAATATAAACGAATCGCAGCCATAGATGCGGGAGTAATTTTGTTTAGTACTTTTTCATTCTTTTTTTTCGCACTTAAGCAAGTTAAGGAAGGGATATTGAAGTGGGAAATGAAATGTTACTTGTGTATTTGTTATTCATGCAGACAAAATTCTATAGAGTATTATTTTAAGCGTCTCATAAATGACAGTGGGAGGTCAGTTTTATTAAATTAATGACAAAGATATTTTCAGTAAGAAAAGTACTTTCTTTCTTACTCGCACATATGAATTTATTTAATTTATTTTTGTTGTTGTAATGGGCTTGAGGCAAATAAAAACAAATAATAATATCAGTGGCCAGCAGTTACCATTATCTAGTTACCAAAGATGAAATACTTTAAACTTACATTTTCCAATGAAATGTCTATTATAATTTCTATAGAATTTTTATTCACATGTGCGGTTTTGCTTTTGCTCACGATATGATGATCTTTATGATTTCATAATATAATCGTACATGAAACCTAACGAAGCATTCTTCACTCATGCAATGAAGTACATATGCATTAGAGTGAACGATTATTCGACATTTTCCAGAAACCGGTTTTTGAATAGTTCGAATATTTGAAATTTTAAAAAACTCAGTTACGGTTTTTAAAATTCAGGAAAAACCGGTCAACCGGGTATTTTTCAAGAAAAGTTTTGATTTTTATTTTTTTTCAAGAAAAGTTTTGCTCTATTAAAAAAAGAGTTAACAGTTCATGTAAACACTATAAAAAAATACCTATAAAAATTAAAGGTTAAGCATAAAAATTAGCTTCATATCGTTCATAACATAGAGTTTTTGATTGATTATGGTTTGTCAAAGTATGTACTTGTTTACGGGAAATTTTAGACTGCTACGATCAAAAACAGACCCTTTGTTACAGAAATTCAAACGGGAGTAAATACCAGTGCATGTATTTTTTGCACTCTTGCAAAAAAAAAATTGTTGAGGTGTCCTGTTCAAAAGTAAATAAGTCTATATTATAAAAAAATTAAAGAATTGCAAGGAATACTTCATTATTATTGACTTTATAACGTGTTTAGCTTCTCTTTTAAATTGAATAAAAGTGAAGTTTCTTCGTTACTCGGCGAATTCCTTTGTTGCATTTATGAAATAGTAGTTACTAAAATGATCGCTTTTGGTGAATTTTCCAGTTCTGAGATATAGTATTAAAATATTCAAAACTTTTAAGCGACGTTCATTTATTGGTTTGTGGTCTGCAATGGATGTCTAACTCTATATAAAATATGAAGCAAAATGTCAAGCAAACTAATTACAGATTTTCAAATATGCAGTTTGATATCCATTCCACGCAACAAGGCCAATTTAATTTGCCCCTGCTACCACTTCATTAAATAATTTCGCCATAGTCAAGAAACACCTAGAACTTTTACAAAAAAAAAAAAAAAATACTTGGAATCAACAGAAAACGTTCGTCTCAGTTTTAATATAGTAAAAAGTAATTTTATTTGAAAAATATACAAATTGAAAAGTAATCGACTGAGCAGGTTTTTTAATTGTATAAAAACCGGACTATTCGACATTCGAAAAATCAACATTTTGAAAAAACCGATAACCGCATTGTAGAAAATCCGGCTTTAAAAACCGGTTGAAAACCCGATTCTATCACCTAATATGTATGTATGTACTTCGCCAGCTCGTTCTTAATGACAAAATTTTTTGATGCACTGAAGCATTTTCTCTTAGTGCATTTGTAATATTTATATACTTTAGTTTGTTACTGATCAAATTATTGAAACATAAATGAACTGTTGTTGTTTCGTAGGCCCTAAAACATCGTTTTTTTATATTTTCTATTAAATTTTTGCTGTTGAAATATTAATGATTTTATCTAACATAAAATCGCCTTAAATATGCCCATAAAATAATCCTTTGAAACATATATGACCAAAATTAACAGCAAAATTCGTTGAAAAAATCATTAAAAATGTTCGCTAGATAATAAATTATATTTTGTAAATCAGGCATGAATAAATTTATGAACAAAATTCAAACGCATGGACAAATTTATGTAGATCAGTATTTTAACTAACAAAAGAAATAATTGACTAAAAACGTTTTGTTTTAAAAATGTGACACAAGACATGCACGCTTGAGCGGGACGGGGCAGAGGCTTGTCTTGGCGGGGAAATAAATTTTTACACTTACTAAAAGTTGTAATGAGGCGAAATTTAGCCCATAAGAGAGTGTTAAACTAAAAGTGGAGGGAAGTGTATTAGAGGGTTTAGTAAAATGATCATTTTTAAAGTACGTTTGTAAGTATCTTAAGTGTGACTAACTGTTTCTTAAAGACATCAATATGGTTTTTATTTATTTAGTTTTTAAAGTATTTATACTGATAGATTTTCCCATTCATAACACGCTCCAGTTCTGTTTTGAAGTTTTATTTGTTTAGAGTTTTAAACATGTTTTATTTAAACTTCTGTCTCTTTGACCTTTTGTTGGTTTTGTAATTTAAATCTGTTTTCATGTTCAAGTGTTTCCTTTTACAACATTAAAGTACGCACTTGAGCACTGAAGGGAGTCGTCCTTTTCTATAAAATATACAAATAATTGTTGTTGTAAAACCATTTTCAGTTGCTCATAAGTTTGAGGGTGTTCTTTGTTTTATTGTTTCCTGAATTTATTATTGGAATCAGTATTCACAACATGTTGTTTACATTTTTACAATATTGTTGTTGTTTTTTTTTCTTTAAATAAAAAATGAAGTTTTTCGAAGACTATTGTTTCTTTGCGATCACCCAATCCCGAATGGAAATTTCATATGATCTCAATCAAAAGCAAAAAAAAGAATATTTTGATTTGTAGCTTCTTTTGTAGTCCATCAATTTCTGTGATATTGCTTCATTTGAATTTGAAAATAAATCATTGTTTTTTGTGTATCTTTTTAGAGGGGGATTTGCTAAATTTAAAATATCTAATAGATAGTTTGTAGTCTTGAGTAGCAAGTAAATAAATCAAATTTGAACTTAAAAATTTAGAAACATTGTTTACACAAATGATGCAGAAACTAAAGTAATACGTGCATATTTAGAAAACCATTCTTTTGAAATGACTTTATTAAAAATAAGTGTTCCGTATTTGTTTACAACCCACATTTTAAAAAAAACAATTGCTCAATTCGGAAGGATTTGTAAGTTGTTAGAATTTTGTTGGTAATTTCTGCATAAACATTTGCTTAGAATCATGCTTATATAGAAATTTCCAACAAAATTAAATAATACATCTTACGACTCCTACAATAGGTTGTGAATTGGCAAATGTTTCAGAATAAGTTTACAATACATTACGTAATTTGAGATCATATCACCGTTTTTTGTTCATAACGTTGTGTTTTTCAAGTCATTTTGAAATCGTTATAAATCGCTTGTTAGGAAATCATTGTCAGTTAGAGATCAAACTCGCATATTTGGTATAAAGTAAAATAAAGGTCTTTTTAATAAGAGCGGATCGTTTCGGCTGAATATACTTCGTTCACTGCGTGGCACAGACACCGGCAATGTTTTCAGCTGACTCTAATAGTTTACCGAACCGTCCCTTTTGTAACTTTAGCGATCCGACTAGAAATTTTATCAGAAAACCCAAAACGAATGTAATAAAGTAAAACAAAAAGTGTCGGAAGTATTTGATAAAATTCTCTATACATTTATAACTTTCTCTCTGCATTTACAATTGAGTGTAAAGAAGAGCAAAAAGTAAAAATATGTAATCAAGTGGCATAATAGGAAGGTCATTTTATTAGTAAATTCAATTCAATTAACATTAATTGATTCATAAGTGACATATGTACATACATAGATACAAAAATGTTCAAGCAGAGTGTCACAAATGTGGTCTACACCCCGCCACTACATTATGAAACTACGATATAAAAACAGGGATGATAAATGATAAAATTAATTTCGTACCAACAAGCATCTACAATTATACTTTTTCGACCCAAATTGTACTAAAATCATATTTCTTTTATTATCAATTCAATAAAAAAAATTTCAGATCTTTTTCTTTTTATTTCTGTATAATTTTTTTCTAAAAAAAACTTCTATAAATTATTATTCTCTCTTGTGGGTATAATTTTCTGGATGTAAAGTTCTGCATATTTGGCAGAAAGCGAAAGAACTTAAAAAATAATATTTGTGTTTCTTTTATCCTTATAATTTTGACGTTTGCTAAAAAGCTTTAAATAAATTTTCAGAATGTTAAACAACTCATAAAAAGGAACAAGTGTTACTATTGAACTTTAAAACCCACAAAAAACTATAACAAATTGCACCGTGAAAAAAACCGTTTCTCCGCTTTTCTAAACGTCAAAATTCTAATAATAATCAGCTGGGCCCTCAGAACCATCTCTTCTGTATTGTTGAGCCAGCATTGAACAATCTCCAAAGTGCAAATGAATCGATATATTAATCAACATAAAACAATACGGCTGTGAAATTTTTAAATAGGACCAAATGAGTAACGGAAGTACCATCGTACTTTTCAGTTCTCAGTTGTACCAACTTGATCAACCCTGTTTCCGAATAATTACACGTGAGTTATTTGAGCTTAAATTTGACGACAATAAAACTGACAGCGATGAGAATGACGATGCTGACGATCAAGTATTTTATTGCTTTCACAAAATCTTTGTTGTAACAGCAGTATGTATGCATGCCAAATATTTGCCGGGAAGAACGTGACCAGCAGACAAGCTAAATTTGCCTTTTCTTTTTAAATATGGGTTCGCATTTATTAAAAATAATATATAAATACCATTTTGTAGCATAATTGACTTCATCTCGTGATATAAAAACCAAGTTAAATCACACTTACCCTAAACAAAAGTTGTGGTTACGTTTTTTTGGGCAAATGTTTGCCAAGTGTGACCGTACCTTTAGTTAGTACCTGGCTTTTCTCTATAATATAGAATTAGTCTCCAACAATGTGCTGTTGCTTTATTTCCTCTTTTCTTCAGTACAAAATCAATTAAAATTTTATTGTATATTTTTTTTATGGGAGAAAATAAAATCGACGAACGAAAAGAAATAATATTCTCATATATACACATTCATACGTCCATGGATGCAATAAAGATGAAACTAACTTAATGATAGGAACACAACTAAGACGAACGACGTATTTCGCCCAACGCGACGAATTCTTCGGTCAAAATTCGCTGTGCAAATTCGTCGTATGAAGCACAATAACGACGAAAAAATAACAGCTGTTATACTGTTACTGTTTGTACTGGATTGTGTGACCATATTAAAAAAATAATACTTAAAAAATTAAAAATTTTAAAAAATATAACTAAAAATAATTTTTGCAGTTATCTAATTTATCATATTTATTTTATAGTTAAAATAAAATTTTAAGCACAATACATAAATGTACATACATACATATATATAATTTATTTTTTAGAGAAATAAATTATTTTTATATAATTTATTTACAGAAACATAAAGAAACATACTAAAAGTGACCAAAAATATTTATTTTGAAAAATAATTTTAAATTCTTTTAAAAATAAAATATCCCTACCTGTCGCTTTGGTTTGTTCAGTCCATAAAATAGCTTTTGAAAACCGTTCGCCATGCAAATTTTACTGAAAAAAAGAACACTTGTCTATACTATAGAGGAAAAATTTGTAACTGTCCGAAAAATTTTAATGTCCGGATTACTGGATAGTCCGGACTAAGGAGGTTGTTCTGTACTATTGCAGAGCTTGTCGCGTATGGCGAATTCCGCCGAATTTTCTAGACGACTAATATTCGCGGCCGAAAATTCGTCGTTCGTCCAAGTTGTGTTCCTAGCATAAGTCAATAAGTGGACAAACACGCGAACGCTTGATAAAAAGTCAAATTACTCGTACTTTCGTATGAGTTTGTGTGGCAGTGACTGTTATTTAGAGTAAAAATACAAATACTCGCATAATAAAGACAAATGTTATTCAATATGTATTGAATTTATTTAGTATATAGCAGATTAAAGATATAGAATGAAATAAAAATTTAAAGAATTTTTTAATTATAATATTATTGCTTTTAAATGAGCTTCAATATAAAATTATATGACATATTTAGGGCAAACGTAGCATAAATTAAGGGCTTATAAGAAAACAATTTAAAGTTCTAAATGATTCTGAAATAAAGAAAATATGTACGTGATTTAAATGTATATTATATTGTGTTATTTTCCCAACATAGAGATATGTATGTTGTTTTCTATGAGAACTGCTCATCAGGAAGGTTTTCCCAAAACATTAATGAGATATCGCATAGAATTTGTTTTCAAACTAAACAGCCACTTAAGAAACTTAATATAAATATTGAAAAGAGCAACAGCCAGCAAACAATGAGCCTTGACAGCTGTGGAGTTTGAATTAAATGCGAAGCTTCAGATTTTTTTAACTACTAATCATTTTGCATAAGTTTTAATAAGTAATTTATCAACGCCGCCCCCTGTTCTGTAGAACTAGTTGAATTTCAATCGAGAATGTATTCTCAAAATCTAACACTCGGGTATTTCGTAAATCGAACGATTTACTTGAGTGTAGAAATTGAGTACAAGTAAAAATTGTAAACGTCAATAATACAGAAAAAGAACAAAAATTATTGTATTTCATAAATTTTTTTGCAGTAAATATGAATAATTTTGAAATACATACATATATTTTTTGTTGAACTAATTGTCATAAAAAATATATTTTTTTAATGAAATGAAATAAAAACATATGGAAAAATTTTGCGTGAAGAACGCTACATTCGTATGAGTTTTCACAATAATTATATGCAAATTTATTGGCTTTTCAAAAGAGATACCTTCAACTTATGCATGGTGATTAGTGGGATATAAGTGTACTTTCGAATGGCATAAAAAAGAATTTTTTTAGCAGGTATTTGTTGCAAAATAATTGATCACAAAGTTTTGTAACGTACGCAACAAAAACGGAAGTAACTTTGAAAGTTAAAATGTGTTTTCATAATATTTAGCGAATTTTTCATAATAAAGCACACAATATCATCTAGTTCCTAAAAGACAGCTGAATATAAGAGAATTCTAAAATAACTTATTTGCAGGCAAACAATTTTGTCGTTTTTTATTAAAAGACGTGAACCCTTTGTGACGCAGGCTACGTGACGCACGTTATATTTTTCCTATTCTATTTTCTATTCTGAAATTTCATGCCTAATTTCAATGTTTACAAAATAGTAAACACAAATTTTTTTTACTAAAATTCAAACTATAAAAATATGGCTTTCGATCGGGCTATCTGTATTAACACTGAAGTAATGATATGAATAACTAAAAATTTTTAATTTCTGGTAAGAAATTAGAACATCTGAGGTAGAGCAGGATTTGGTAATAATTTGTTGATTAATGATCATCGAGATACATTTATTTTATTAATAAAATTATATATAGTCTAATATTTCTTAAAAGAAAAGATAAACAAATAAGTTGGATAAATTTAAAAAAAATTTTGGCCAGTAGCCCATTGATATACAGTTAAATAAAATTTATTTGCAGCATATGTACCTATGTATCACTAATATTTTATATATCTTTTCTTTTTAGGTAAGTTATCATCAATGTACTCATATCCTTCATAATAACATTCGTTTAAAAGGCTTTCAATCGTAATAAAGTAAGTTTGTTGCCAAATATTTTTTTAATATAGTTAATACGAGTATGTATACATACATATGTACGTAGTTACTTTCATATCTGTTTGATTCACGTAATCTATGACTCATATCGAAATCCTAGAAAGTAAAAGTGCCATATGTATGACACTTTGAATTATTATTGTTTATTCCTTGTGTTTCCTTTATGTGCTACACTTGCCGTCACCCTTCAACCGTGACATTATAAATGAGTCATTGATTTGGTTCATTTTATAAATAAAAAATCTTAATCACACACATACATACATAAATAATATAATATGGGAACTAATATTATTTCTTAACTATTTTAATAATTTATTGTTGCAAATGATACACAAACAATATAAATTTTTCTGAATTAGCTTAAAAATTGCTTTTTATTTACTCTTTGTATTGCTAAAAGGAATTGATAACGAAAAAATCAAACAGTTTCATTTAATATGTCCATATGTATTTAATATTATAATAATAAAATTTTTTATTTCAATATTAATAAATCGTTATCACAAAGAAAAACACTTGAGAAGAAATTGAAAAAGGGAGGCAAAATACGGTATAAAATTATATTATGTAGTTTTCTTGATTGAAAAGTAAAATTAGCATCCACTTGCTCTACGTATTAACAGAAATGTTACTTAACATTTTGTGGTATTTAGCTTTTAATTTGCTATACTTACATACTCTGCTTTTTATGAGTGTGTTCTTTTCTTTTCACCCTATTCCAAAGTTTATCTTCACCAGAGATGGAACATTCAGTGCCATCACAGTTTTTCCAATACTTTTCGCAGTGTACGCTAACCAGATATTTTATTGTCAAAAAGATAAAGTAAATAAATGAAGTACAATTTAAAGAAAAAAAGTACACTGTAATTCTTTAAAGGCATCAGGTATGTAAATAATTGTAATTATTAGTAAAACTAAAGAACTGCAGAGTATATTTTTTGACGAATGCAAAGAAGCAGTACATTGTATAAAAAGAAGTATTCGTAGTGGTGAAAACAATACGCCTGTCAAGCAATCCGCAGTATCCCCTTGTACCAGGTTCCATTCTGAAATTGTGGACTACAGGCCCTGATTCACTATCCTACACGATCGCACGATTCATTCACAGGAAAATTTTACTTGGCTGACAGACTTTAAAAAATCGTTTCGAAATGGCGTTTTAGGTGCCACACTATTAAACAAAAATTATGCATAAGCATATCGACCCCTGTGCGCGATATTATCGTATGTTGGAAAAACTAAATTTTACAGGAGAACGTTTTTATTACTATTATATACTATAAAACTGTTACATACGATAAAATGTGCATTGTGTTATCTCCATAACTATTATATTTATCGCTATAATATTGTGTCAATAGATGAATTAATGGGTTTAGAACCAATTTGCATAAAAAAGTCGAAATCGAAAAAAGTGTAACATACGATTATTTCGCGCACAGGGGTCGATATATGTATATAAAATGAATATAAAATGTTAATGAACAAAGAAAAAGTTAAAATATTATCATCATTGGTGCTGGTTAAGGCCCTGATCATACACGAGTAAATAATACTCTAATTGCACAAAAACTATAATTTTTAAAAATTTTCATAAAATTTACCAAATGGCACGTCTTGCCAAAAAATCTGTCACACAGTTGTATTTTTAGTCCACACTACCATACTTTTATAGCACACATGCCATATTTAGCAGATCGTGCGATTTTGTAGGATAGTGAATCACGGCCTTAAGCAGAAATAATTAGAGTCCGATCGAATATTAGGCTAGGAATTCGTTTTTGGCCCTATTGACTGAATATTAAAACTTTTGTGTATCACTACTCTATGGAAAAGGTTTAAGGACTTTCAAATGAAATGGTGGCAACTTTGGGTAATTTTTTTGTTGTGGTCTCAAGAAACCGGTTTCGGCTGATCTCTATAAATAATGAAACAAAATTTAAAAAAATAATTGTAATGATAAGAAAGAAGAGGCAAAAGCAAATTATTACACTTAATGTCAAAAAGTGCTTTCAAGTTGAAGTTCAATACACTTTTTTTAATTTCCATGTCTGAGTTTTATTAATTTTTTCTTTACATGTGTGTATGCCTGAGGCTGATAGCGTGTGTGTGACTACTATAGTGTGTGTGTGTGTTTGAAGTTCTTTTTATCAGTTTTAAAAATTTTTAGGGGGTTAAATTTTACTGTTCATCTCGTTAAGTGCTCCTTATTTTAAAATTAAAAAATTTAATTTGTAGCTTGTTTTTGTTGCTATGTTTTTGTTGTAAATGATAAATCGTTTGTATTTGCTAGATTCTTATGCCATGGTGTTGTAGCAGTTTTATTATTCGAAGTTCGAATGTGTTTAAGTGTATGAATTTGATAAGAGAACTCTCTATTAATTTCATTTAACATTAACGATAATTTGAATAAGTGAAGAAATCTTTGTACATATCTTCATGAATACATTATTGATTCCGTATCCATCATATCTAAATAAACTTCTAAACAATTTATGTATCTTGCATTAAAAAAGTTTTGAGTTGTCAAACCGGGTTTTTTAATTCGAAAATCCGGCTCTTTTTTATTTTTCATTTTTTATAAAAGGACGGTCTTCGAGTTATTGGCCAAACAGGTTTTTTGTTTGTCTCGAGTTATTTGACAAAAACGAATATACCTTTTATTTTATAATTTGTTTATTTTATAGATTTTATGCGGCTACTTTTAATAAGAATAACCCATCATTTCATAATAACATATCAATTCATGTTGAATGTCATCAATAAGGCTATTTAATAAGAACATACATCGATTGTGTATTTTTTGTATATGGTGTTTGACAATCGGAGAACACGGTGAATTTGATCGGCTGAGCTCATTTATGTAGTTGATATAAATAAAGTATATTAATAAATATCCTTTCCTTTGAAATTTGAAATTCTGTGTAATTTTTAAATCGTTTCGATGGGAAGTTTTTTTAAATTTACGAACAAAAAATGTTGTATGAATTTTTTTTATAAGATCAACAACTTCCAACAACTGCCTTCGGCTTGCAATTTTTTAAAGCTTGAACACATAATATATTGAATATATTGCAATGACGAAACTGCTCTCAACGTTTTCGAGAATGACAAGTTCGAGTTTTTTTTTTGTAGCAAATTTCATATAAAAAATATCTGGGGCCTAATCGTCGCTTACGATATCGAGCTGATTCGATCGAATTTTCGCTATCGAACAATATAAACACATTATACGATATCGAATGTCATAATCAGCTCGATATCGAAAGCGACGATTAGACCCCCTGCTTTTGCAGTTGAGATGCCATGGAATGTACTTTATAGCGCCATAGAATAAAGTCAGACTTCAAAAATTACATTTTAGGACAAAGTATATTAAAAAAGTATTTCTAGCGAAATAATTGAAGAAATGGCAAATGCAATTGAAAATGGAATGTGACATAAAAAACTTGCCCTGTTTATGATCGTCTACATGATGAAATCCCAAAAATTGTGGCGTAATAAAATGAAAAATGATCCATACTGAAAATAATAATTGACCAGAATTTTCTATTACTTCAGACTTCATCGAATTTTCTAAAATTTACAATAATAAAAAAGTGAATAAATGAGAAATCTTTATTAGAAGACCCCTAATGACGAAGAACTTAAGTTTACCGGGAAATCTCAAACGACGGTACTGCGAAATTGACAACTTTCAAATCCCGTCCAGTAGACTTCAATCATACCCCTAAACTGATATAGCAGATAACAGGCGATATGAATAAATTTTGTTTATATAATTTATTTATTTATTTTATTTATCATGTGATAGTTATCATAGTGATCATATATTAATTCCAT
Organism: Gymnocheta viridis; assembly: GCA_956483585.1. Classification (NCBI taxonomy): domain Eukaryota; kingdom Metazoa; phylum Arthropoda; class Insecta; order Diptera; family Tachinidae; genus Gymnocheta; species Gymnocheta viridis. The sequence goes on from OY101440.1 coordinate 140,735,530, forward strand.
CAGCTGTTAGCTATAAAAGAGTAACACACCAATAATTTTATTTATCATCTCGCACAGGGAGTTTAAAATTGTGGAATCCCTCTCGCTCATTTGGTATCCGTTTGATTGCTCTACATGCCACTATGAAATAAAATCAGCTCATCATAGCTGAAGCACCCGTATTCCGTAGATAAATTGTTCATGTTTTTGTTTCATTATTATCAGGTCCATCGTACGTGTTCGTCAGATTGTATATGCACGATTTTATTTATTTTTCTCTACTAAATTCAAACAGCAACAACATCACATTCATGTTTGCATTGTTGGATGCATGTTGTTGTTGCTTCCTAATTTTTTCACCATTTACTACCAGTTAGTGTTGTTGGTGTTTGGTGTATTTCTTATTGCTGTGTCGTATCTGTTCAATTCGTATGACGGGAGCAAGCGAATTTTCCTCGTCGGCTGTTATTTTCATATTTAGTCTCCTTGAATATGTCTGACTGTGAAAATGTATAGACGTTACGTAGTCGCGTGTTTTTCGTGAATTTTTCTTTAAATAAATTTATATAATTTATTTTTTCTTTAAAATTTGTTTTTCTTAAAAAAAAAAAAATATATATATTATTTAACAATTTCTCCAATCAATCGTTCGCTAAATGTAACAGTGGATGAAATTGATTTTGTTGCATGATAATGAGAGAAAGAAAAAACAAAATTTAATTGACCGTGAATTGTTAGAATTGTTTTTCTTTTTTTGTATAAATTTTGAGAGTGTAACAGTGTGAAAAAATAACAACATGAAATTAAATAAGAATAATAAAAATATTTAATAATGATAACAAACCAACAACAAAAAATATTTATATGAAATTTTTAAATACATACATTTGAAATGACGCAGTTTTCCATTTTATAAGAAATAATTGAAAAGAAAAATTAATAAATTAATACAGAATTTAATAAAACCAACTACATAAAAAGATTCAATTAAGAAAACTAAAATATTTAGCAATGTGACATAAGTTTTATTTGTATAAATTAATAATAAAAATAAACATATAAAAACCAAAATGTGTTAAAAATAAAACCTGTTTGTACTTTGTGAAAAATAAATTCCTTTTTGTGCAAAGAGCTTATTGAGTTTCCATGTCTAAGCGACTTTAAATAGACAATAATAAACGAACTTCCTTTTCCTCAATGAAATATATACAATTGGATTAAATAAAATATAAAAAAAAAAAATAATTTTTTTTTTATCAATCTACACAAATATTTTAATTTGGTATATATTCCCTTTTATATTGGATTATTCAAATTAAACTACATATTTGTAGTAGCAAAAGCCCATAAACACAAACTAAAAAAAAAATTATGAAAATGTTTTTCATAAATTTCTGGTAAAAAATTTTCTTTGCATATTTAGTGTTTTTAAAATTTTATTGTTTGTATATTTAATTTGCTATTCATAAACATTTGGATTTTAAGTTTAAAAACTTAACAAAAATATTACTTATTTTTTAAAACTAATAAATATGTACATATATAAGTTTTCTTTAGTCATTAGAAAAGAAAATACATTTTCAACACATTATTAATACATACTACTCGTCTTATAACAAAAATTTATGTACATACATATGTACCTATATGAATTCGCATTTGTTTTGTATTTTTAAGTTTTATTTTTTATACTGTTCAAGGAAATTCTCTATGGCTTTTTTTTACTATAAAATAGATCTTCCATTATTGATAACAAAAGAAAATGTAGTGTTTTTATCTGACTCAACGTTCTAGCTGAAACTAAAATTTCATAATATATTGCTTCTTTTACGCAACATGGTTATATCTTAAAAAAAAAATTTTAATTTTGAAGTTTTTGAAGAAAAAACTTTTTTAACACAGTCTTTATCTGTAAAAAGAACAAAAACAAAACATCTGGAAAAGAGCTAAAAACATGTAAAATTCACTTAGGCCATAAATCTAAAAATTTTAAAGCTACCATGTTGCAGTTAGGGAGCGATATATAATAAGCTTATCAGCAAGGAAACCGCAATATCATTTAATTTTTTTGTGAAAACTGTCGAGGCGTATATAACCAATTTATCCGTTTTTGATATTTTTAGACATTGTTTTTTGCATCGATTTGTTAGTGCATATTTTTGCATATTTTTCTGCTTATTTCATTTTTTCATATATCAATCTTAAGAGCATATTTGCAGCATTTTTTGTTCCATTTCCAGTTCACATTTGCTTAAAGCAAAGCAGTTTTAAAAAAGCTTTTATTATTTTATCCAGGGTGTTTACTTATGGTATCGAGATCTCCTTCGAAATTGAAGAATAAATTTTTTGTTTTTCATTCAGTTGTTTTGTTTCTTGTTCTTTTTATGTTATTTATATATTTTTTATGAATTCAAAAGTCATTGGATTGCTGAATAAAAATACACACATACATATGTATACTATATCTTTTGAAACAAACCATTTTGGTTTATTTATAAGAGCATATTTTTCTTCTTTAGTTTTTACGGCATATTTTCACTTTGTTACTGCATTTATATTGCGTATAAATTACTTATTTTTTAGATCATACTTCGGGTTTCCCTGTTTATCAGTATGCCAAAGTTCTGGGGGCAAATTACGGCATTCGATATCGAACTAAATTTCCATACAAATTCAAAAAAAATTTTATGGGGTTGCGTTCGATATCGAATGGCGTAATTTGCCCCTGAACTGTGTCCCGCCTAAAGCTATCGTTATACTATCTGAGTTATCATCTGATATCAATTGTTAAAAATAAAATGGTGTATCTAATATAAAATTTTTAATGTATGGCGTTCTTTTGTGGACTACAAAATAATTTTATTCTTAACTCTTTATTAATTGCATGAGGCCAAAGCATTTGCGCAATTAAAAAAAAGCACTTCGAATTTCTCCGTGGTAATAATAGTTTCCCAGCTGGCAGCAAAGTTTTTTCCTGGAGTGGAAAAAAGCATCGCTGCTCCTAGAAAAACGTCGGCTTTGCAATAACTGCCCGCGTAAAAGCGAAGCTCAATTAAGGACTTCATTCTGTAAAATTAGGTTGTATGTCTGAACATAGTATTACTTAAAAATGTTAAACGTTTGCATTTAAAACTGTATAAAATATGCGAAAGGTAGTTCACCTTTGAATAGGTGAAATTCGCTAGAGATATTTTACTCTACTTATTTGATTAGTCAACTTAAATTACTGGAATAAATTACTAATCGAAATTAAACACCTTAATTTGCTCGAACAATTACACTATGACCTTTTCGATCAGTTTGCTGCACTTAAAATGTGTTCTGTGTTCTCAGTTTCTTTCTATCACCAACAGATTTTTTATGGGCCTGTTTATTTCTGCCGCTAAGTAAATCATTATATTCACCCTAGCTCGTGAACGATACGCCAGATATCGTTTAACAAACCCCCAAAAAATGCATGACAAACTTATCTTTAAAGTATCATAACATTATTATTTTTAATCAATTAACGTTTCCTTAGTTATTCACAATTTCGTTTCGAATAATAGTTTTTTCTGGAAATTTTTTATAAAAAAATTTCAAAATTAAATCGGAACTTCGTGCTGTGGAATGTAAGATTTGAATATTATTATTACCAGCAACCTAGTTCTTGACTACGTCCGATCAATGGTTGGGACCATTGTCGTGTTGAAGAGTCAAAACTAATCCTCCAATATCGCCTTGTACATTTCGCCCATTATTTTTCCTGCCAATTTTAAAAATTGGATCAACTCTTGATGAGGTAAAGCAAACCCACCCCATCAGCGACGAGCCAACGAGCCACCATACATGCATACGTGGTTTTAGTGTGTTTAAGATTATTTTCTTTCAGCGGCGGCCATTTGATTTATGGTTTAACGTCACAACTAAAGACATTCACCCCTATCGTGAACAACAAGTGGAATTTTTGTTCCCCTGGAATTTTTATTCCCCTCGAAGGGAAAATTGTTATCGTGAATCTCCCGTGAACTTTATTTCCCGCCATCAGTTCTCAGTGAATGTATAAAAGGGTTTTTGTGGGGAATTATTATTAAGAATAATAAACAGTATTTACTGATGTTGTCCTAACAAGAAATATTTATAAACTTAAATATGTAATTAGAAGGAAGATGTTGAAATTACATGCGGTTTTTATTCATTTCACCTGCAAAAATTAAGTGATCAAAACCAAGGGAAAAATAGTATTCATGAAAAAGGGAATTCATTTTCTCATACGAACATTTTTCATATATATAGGGAATAGGGAAATATTTCGAAGGAAAAAATATTCACGATAAGAGTGATTAAATTTCGACTAGTTACTCAAAACCACTAATTTCTAGAATTCGGTGTCTGTTAAACACTTAACTTAATGACTAACTTAATTATTTGAGCACAACTATAAGCAGATACCTCAATTAATTAACTGATTTTTGCATTTTTTCTCAACAAGAAATCATATCATCAAATTAAAAAAAAAATCGAAATTGTTAAATACTATTCACTACGTAATGCATGTGCATTTCGATATCGCGTTCTGTGATATTAGAGAGAACATTATATTGCAATTACTGAAATTAAAAAGTATGAGAACCTATTACGTGTTGTCAACCTTTGACCGTCGCTATTTATTTTATTTAATAATATTTGATTGATTATGATTCACTATGTAAAATATTCTTTAGTTTGCTGATAAGGTATAATTAGCTGTTAAAGTTGAAATATTTTTTCCATGATAAGTTTGTTAAATGTGTTATTATATTGCAAATATTTGTATAAAATTATAAATAACAATAAGAAAATAACAAATGATTTCTTTTTATAAAATATTTTTATAATTAAAAAAAAAAAAAATAATTGAATATGAGTTGATTTTGTTTGATATTTAATAGGGGAAAAATTATTATATTTTTATTGTACAACAAAGTCTCTTTTTCATTTTGTTACACTTCATTTGGCGATTCTTCAAATTTGTAAACGCTCCGCAAAGTAAGATTCGAGAGGTCAATCAAAACATGTTTCTGTTGCAGATTTGGTAATCTCTCCCTCTTTTTTTAAAGCGCAATTTTCTTAAATTCGGAAATAGGAAAAACTCACTGAGAGACAAATCTGTACGCGAAGAAAACATACTATGATTGAATGATATGGTTGCAGTCGAATCATAATGTTATTGAATTATATGGTTAAAGTCAGGTCATGTTATTTATTATCAAACCAATACCGTTGAATGATTTATGTTATTCTTGTTAAAATCAATAATAATATTTGTTTATTTAACAATAAAATTATAATTAAATATAAACATGATGTGGTAATGAATAACCATAATATGGTTTAAAATTATCATCAAATATCGTGGTTTCCAATAAGGACTTGACAACTACTTTTTTTTAATAAAACGCAAACTATTTGAGATATATCCAAAACTTTATGATCGACTTGAAATACAATCAAAATATTTATGAATGGAATTCGACTCGGTCGATTCGTTGGTCCCAATTTTCGATGACTCGGTCACACATTTCGGCCGTAACGGCAGCTATTTCGCGTTCAATGTTTGCTCTGATTTCTTCCAACGTCGTCGGCTTGTTGGCATAGACCAATGATTTGACGTTGTCCCAAAGAAAAAAGTGTAGAGGCGTTAAATAGCTCGAACGAGGTGGCCAATTGACTGGTCCATTTCTTGAAATAACACACTCACCAAACTTACTCTTCAATAAAGCGATTGTAACGTGTGCTGTGTGGCTTGTGGCACCGCCCTGTTGAAAGCACATGTCGTCCAAGTCCGTGTTTTCCCATTTGGGTCAAAAATAATCGGTAATCATGGCGCGATAACGATCAAAGAGGTGTTCCATATGATAAACTTCTCTTTAGGTGCCAGTGTAGCGACTTATCATTTAAATTCATTTGCCCTATTGAAGAAAGTTCTTTGTACAGGCTCAGATTTGCCATGGACTTCCTCTAACTCATTTCTGATATCCCAACATATTTTGCATTTCAAGTGTTCTGTTATCAATAGAAAACTTTTTTGTATATTTAAAAAATAGGAATAGCTGTCTGTCGTCTTTTGTATTTTGGCATTTATGAGAAAACTTTTGTATGAAATTCTTAGTTGGTTGGCTGCCCACTATGCGCAAGCAATCAAGTAGATCAAATTCTTATTGCTCTTATTGCTATATGATTTTGAAGGACTTCCTCTAGTAAAATTAATTCTTGAATAAGTCATTTTGTACTTGATTGAAGATAATCCGTACATGCAGTACTTGTGACATCCCTAAAGACGCATTCCAAGTGCGTCGTAGTACTCAATTTTTTGATATGAGTGACTAAATGCCGCTGTGTGCTAAACATGTGCTCTTTTCAACTTTGATGCCAAAAGAACTCCAGGCTTTTGTATACAAAAATTATAAAATTGTTAATGCAAATATTATTTATAAAACTGATTGTAGAATATGCACATTTTATTAAAAATTTACATAAACAATGTTCTGTGTATGTTATTTCCTCTATAAATATCTCAACAATTTAATTTAAACGAAATTTATAAAAAAAAATAAATAGAACATTGAAGTAAAAAGTTTTGAATTTTTTACCGTGGTTTCTCTTAATAAATACACAAATATACCCCCAGATGAATGAATAATGACTCTGTAGAATAAACAGAAATGTTTAATGTTCGACCAAATAAAATGAAATGTTTTTAAACTTTATTCCACCTCATTTATACAATCGACATAAGTAAATGGTCGGTCTATTTGGACTTTGCTGTGTATTTAGCCTTTAAAATTTTTTAACGAATTTTTCTCCATTGTTTTATTTATTTTTTTTAAGGCTGCAAACAATACAAATACTAGCATAAAGTACAAAAGAAATTTTTTTTATCTACAGCATCTAAAGTAAATTTCCGCATTGCATGTAAAATGAAAATGAAACAGAATTGACTTTGTAAATCAAATGAGGAAAATAAAATCCCGTAAAATGAAAACAGACTCTGCAAAATTTTCTGCGTTTAAATTAATGTATCTCTTTAATATTGTTCGAAAACAACTATAAGATACAGACTGTAAACATGCAATAAATCAAAATAGATTGAAAAAAGTTTTCTCGAGAAGAAATTATCTTTAAAAATAAATTGATTTCGTAATTTGCATGCAGGCTAGAAATGAGCAATCAATTTACTTTAATTATGTTTTTAAAGAAATTCAACTGCAAATTTGTCCAATTCACAGAGTATTGTAGGAGTTGTAGGTTCAAAGGTTGTAGGTTGTAGGTACAAATATTTAGCAACATGTTTATGAGGAAATTATAAACAGCTTTAATACAACTTACAACTAAAATATAATAAGTTGTGAATTGGATGAAGTGGTCGAATTTTAAATTTCAAGCGTTTGATTTTTTTAGTAGAATATGAAAATTAAATTTTCTAAATTGCATGCAAATTTTGTGATTTACTTTCAAAAAAAATAATTATATATCTAGTTTTATTGATCTATGCTGGAGATCTAATTTTTAAATCATCTCAGTGACATAATATTTTCTTCAGAGTACCACATTTCAATCGTTCCTTTTTTTATGTAAAAATCGATTTAATTTAGTCCGCTACACTGTGCCATGTTTTGCGAAAAATTGGGCAGCATTTTTTTTGTCATGAATTTCAAAAATTGGCAGGTTTTATAAAAGTAAACACCTGCGAACCGCAAAAAAACAAAATTTTGTCAATCCTTATTTTAATTATTTGCCTGCGATCAGAGCTAAAATTCAATATTTTGTAGAAAATATTTACACTAATCATATCTGTAAAACATTCGACTACGACATACATACGTAATCAAGGTGAATGTGTTAAAATAAATCCTTAAAAAACAAAAATTATACAAAATGTTTTTTCTATCAAAAATCTATAGATTTTTCGCCGGCCGCTAAATCAGCGCCGTGTCACCCTAATATTGTACATGATCAACGTTTTTAGATGCCAAAAGAAGAAGCGGTTAGTGCATTCAATCTGCATGTTTTGCAGGTGGCTTCATTGGAGGGGAAAAACTGCTTTGTTGTATGACGATGTGTCTTAACCAGCATTACGAATCCTTTGAAAAACAATTCGGAAATATTTCTTTTTTAATGTATATTTGTAAAAGTCAGCCCTCTTTGTGGTTCTTCCGTATCCATAGCCTTCAAAATATCTTTATAATCCCACTTTCCATTGATTCATATTGTCTTTATTAACCAATTCATATTTTAAAATAAAGTGTAACTATTTTTTTTTTTTTATTTTGCGAGAGCTTGTCGCTAACAACAAAAATCTTATATCTATATAAAATTTCCGGTACTAAATGAGAATTTTTAAGAATACTTATTATATCAAGTTGTTTGCTTTCGGCGAAAAAGTGAGTTGGCTATGAAAATTTGGTAAATAAAATAAAATTCTTAACCGTCCCTTTGCATAATATGTTTGTCTAAATTACGAAGTAGTAAAAATATGCATCAAACGATCGCTGCTAAAAGCAATATTTAGTAGAAATTAGTGGTGGTTGTTTCGCTTATTTCCTTCCTTAAGTCACGGTTCACACTATGAAATTTTTCTTTCTGAAAGTGTTAGTTTGTAGGTTGTGGGGTAAGGGGGGGGGGAGAAGATTGGGAAGGAGTACACTCTTTCATGTACTTTGAAATTCTTTTGTGTTTTGTTATTCCTAGCTCTTAAACTGAAAATGGCTGCAGCTTTATTTTTGATTTTCCTTTACTTTTCTTTTCTTTCATGGTGGTGAGAGGAAAAATTTGTGTACAAAAGAAAAGAATGTGAAGATAAACATGCAAAAATCTTGAATTTCATTACAAAAAAATTTCAATGGATAATGAAATTAATGAAAGTTCAAAAGAAAATTAGAGAAAATTTCCGAAAGAAAACTTCCATAGTCTGAACCGGGACTAAGATTTAACATGCCAATATGCACATACAGCGAAAGCGAAATTGTAAGCAAGCTTAATGATATGCCGATGTAGACACGCAAATTAAAATCTAATGCTTTTAGAATAGAGTAACAAAAGCACTTGTAAGGTAAATCAAGTGCGTTGTACAACTTATTCTACTGGTTTTGTAATTGAAGGAACGATGCATGTTCATTTGAATTCAGTCTTATGGTGGACAAATTTTTTTATTTTAAACAAAGTTGGAATTCTTCGCAATTAAACCGTAACTGACTGCCCACTTACATGGTAATCGGTGTTATAAGTAGTGCATGATACATTAGATTACATTTACATTACAATCTAAGTGCTTAGATTCCTCGCTTACGATGTCATACTGAGGTCTAAGTACACTTCGTTACATTTTTCGCTTTGTATATAATATTGTAGCATAGTTTTTAATTCTTTATATTTTTCTATAACTTCTAAACTGCATATAATATTTTTTTATGTATGTATGTACATGCACTAAATACATGCATTCTTCAAAGTGACTTTTACTTTTTAACTTGTAATTGTTTTCAATTATCTTAATTGCTATCTAAAATATAACTTGTAGCAATTATTAAAAAAGCCCTCAATGCTACATGCTTCCAGCCTGCATTTGACTATACAATAAAAACTAAAACAGTTGCCTTCAATAAGTTGTCAGCAACAGTTTCATAAATGCAACATAAAATTTATTAATGTCTCTCATGTTGTACTAATACACACACACACACCATTGCACACATATTTTATTTCTTTCACTTTACGAAAGTGATCAAGTTGAGTGAGAGTCCCACTACTTCTGCTACAATGTTTTAAATTTACATTTGCTACCATGAATTTTGATTTATTTTTCTCTATTCTTTGGTTCTTCTATTTTCATGAAGGAGTTGCACGCATGTGGTATTTAGTTGATTTTTGGCGCGCTAATATATTTTTAGCTTGCAAATTTATTTTCCTTTCAACTTACCTTATGTTTTTAAATGTTGTTTGTTTGTTTTGCATTTGCTAATGTGCAACATTTGGCAACATAACATTTACATAAATATAACAAGAATAAAATCTTGGCAACCTAAAAGCACTTGCTCGCATCCTACTCCCATCATTCCAACCATCTACACGTCCCATCTTTCCCCTATTAAAAAAAAGCCCCATTATGTATGCTAGTGAGTTCATGTAAAGGGTTGTCGAAAAAAAGAAGTAGCGCTGCACTTCATTCTTTTATGTTTCTTTGAGTAGTTTCTTTGTAGTTATTGTTGTAAGATGGTGCAATATCAGTTTTTCTGGTAGTGGTTGCTGTACGCAATATAGGCCAACAAGTACATTGAACTAAAACATTTCAATGTATATGAAGTGTATTTATTTTTGTGAAAATGCTTTTAATGAAACAAGCCAACAAAGAAAATACTAAAATTTTATTTTTATAACTGATATGATCAGGATTTAATGGTGGGGAAGGCAAAATAATAAAAAACTAATGCGGACATTCAATATTTATATACAAAACTAGTGTCCTTTTGGGTAACTTAATTTGACAGGGTTTTTGCAAGTGCGCCAAAAGCGCCTGGTTAGAATATATAAATTTACAGTTTATAACAGGCATTTTGGGGTTGGATGATTCCCTCGGCAATCGATAATACTAGGCTGGTATATTAAAACCCATACAGCGTTTGAGGATGGCAAATCGAACACTTGTGTTAACGCCAATTGAAAGTTTAATACTCTTGTTGGAAGGCGTTTACAATGATTTTACTTTAAGGAGTGAATAATTTATACGGCAAAAGTTTTAGGTGGGCGCTACAGAACTCCTAAAGCTGATAGTTCATATATTTGTGCTATCGCTAATTTTGTCATAAGAAGTTTTAAGTAATATCTAAATTATTAGAATTGGGTCCAACTCGTTCAGCCGCTCATTTTAGACAAAAACTTTTGATAAAACCCATATAAATTAAATGGGGTTGATCAAAGGTTTTTGTCTAAAACGATCGGCTGAACGAGTTGGACCCAACTTTATACATTATTTTAGAGTTCAGTTCACATAAGGCAAGTGTTCAATACGCAGCGGCAAGTCTGTTCATCTAGAAAGAAGGGAAAGTAGACACAAGAAAACTTTCAAATGAAAGTTCTGTCTGATCGATTTATTTTTATTGTAACACTGTGCAAAAGTACATATTACATTTTAAGCGGATGACATGAAACTAGCTACTACATAAATGGAATTGAGGCAAGGGGACAAATCACGGCATTCGATATCGAGCGAAAATTCCATACAAATTCAAAAAATTTTGTATGAGATTTTACTCGATATCGAATGCCGTGATTTGCTTTCTGTTTCTGTTAATGCGAAAGCAAATTTCATTCGAACACATTTATGTATGTTTATTGAAAACCCACAAAATTCGAGTTTTGTATTTTTGATTTTAATATAATTGTTCAAAAGAGGTTTTCTTTCTTATTTAGAGAACTTTAGAGCCTCGTTTTCAGTTTTTTATTTAGTAATCTGGCACTTACCTTTTTTAAAACACTTGGCTGAACGTTTCTAAAAAGTAAAATTTTCAACAACATTTTTTAAATACTATTTTCTATTCTAAATTAGCAATATTGGTGCCGCATAAAAAATGACAATCATGACTATTTTATGCGATTATTTAATTATTATTTAAGCAAAAAAAAAAAAAATAAAAATAATTAAAAATAAAAAAAATATTAATGGTCCGCATTTAAAGCTTCGTACTAAAATATCTTTTTATATTAAAAAAAAGAAAAATCCGAGAGAAACATATATTGAGTAAGAAACACATACCGAAATTTCATTCTCCTAACAAATTTAGGATTAGAAACTACTCCAAAATAGAAACGTCGAAGTATGTACCTTAAAAAAGAAATTGACCCACGAAATGAAATTCCTTAAACGCAGCTTATTTATACATATTTAACTTGTTCACCGCTTCAAACGCACACATGTACTATATATATATCACCTGGTACAAACGCAACGACTTTCTAAATTTGTAGAACGGTTTAGTTAAAAATTAATACCTTTCTAATGAAATGCAAATTCATTTTCAATCTTTTTTCACAACGAAAATTTTCCATTAATTTGTTACCGAAAACATGAAAGCTAGATTGAACGCTAGTAAAGTGAAATGCATTTTCAGTGCTTCGAAGTACGTCATCAGCAACTCTTTCTTAAAAAAACAATTTAATGTAAAAACAATACGAGAATTATTATTTCACTTTAGTTTATTTCTCGTCATCCGTCATGTGTTTTTACGTTCACCTACTGCTTAAAAATTATTTTCTTCAATTTTTATAAATTTCCTCAGGGGAAATGTTCCAATTCAGAACTTATCACGTGACTAGCGCTTACGTAATAGAAACCGCCTGTAGTTCCAAAGTGGGAGTTGTCACAATTGACAACAATCTATAGATTAGCAGATCTTTATAAAAAGTATATTTCCAGATTGTTTCTTCACTTAGGAATTTTCTTCCTATCATCAAGCACACTGATATAAGCGATGCACGAGTAGGTAGGTTACCATCTCCCTTTTATTTTGTTTTTATATTATCTCTTCAACATTATCTGAATCTTCAATGTTTATTTACCCAAAATATTAAACGAAAAAGAATTTGCCAACAAAAGAACCAGGCTAAACTAAGATTAAAAAATAAAATAAAATATTACAGTTGTCATTAAAAGGACAATTGCTTTTTATTCGTGGCTTCAAATATACAAAATCCTCTTAAGATTATTTCTTTGTCACTTATTGACAACTGTACCAATTTTGTTCATTGTTGCAATAAAACACTGACTAAAATATGTATGTTGTTGCATATTTTTTCTTTAATTTACCTCTAAATAGCAAAAGTTCAAAATGTGATTGAACTTGTTTATTTTTTATTTCTCCATGGCTCTATACGAGTATCTAAAGATTTTCAGTTGTATTTGCATTTTGTATTTTGTATTTTATGTTTCTATGCTCTTTTTTCTCTTTTTTATTCTGAAATTTATGCACGCTCATGCAAACGATAGAATAGTACGTCTAAAATTTAGACTCTAAATGCTAAAATAACAGGAAAATTGAGTTGTGGTTATTTACAATACATGGGATTTTTTTTTATATAAATTTTCCCAGCAAAAACTTTTAATGGCAAAAGTAATGCGTTAACATGCTAACAAACATATGACGTTTTAACTCATTACTTTAACATGGCGATGCAATTACTTATCACCTTGGCTTACACATAACGAGTTAAAAATTTTAATACTCGGAAGTCAAGTCATTGAATACACAAAACATAATATAAATTAAAAGTCTGCTGTGATGAGTATTTAACTAGTGCTTTTGAAGGAATTTTTGTGTTTGATGTCAAGTGTTTTACTCACAGATATACTGCGCAACTATTTTATAATGCTATAAAAATTTGTTTTCACACATTCCTTCGTCAGGGTTCGAACGAACGCTCTACTACTGCGCCACTCAGAGAATGATTTACATATGTATTTACTAAGAAATACTTATTTAAATAACTACTGCAAAGTAATGCTTCCGGTATGCAGTTATTTGTGTGGAAAAGTATGTTGATCATAGAAGTCATTACCAAATGCTTGCTGGGTTTGCATAGGAATTTTATCTTTATTTATTTATAGCACGTCACGTGCTCTCTCAAAAGCTTAAAAAACTGATAATAAAATTTTGTTGTTTCTATGACGTGAAATACCAGATTGTTATTTATGTTGAATTCACAGGCATCTAAAAAGTCACTTCATTAGTGAAAATCGAGCCATCCTAATCACAAAACCCTTTAAGAGAAAAAAAAATAAGTACAAAAATGTTTTTCTTAGCAAACTTTTTTCTATTCAAATACCGACTCAGGCTCACTCAGGGTTGTCACAGGACCTAAAATTACAATCTGTTTTGAACATAAAACCGATAACATTCAAATTCATCACACAAATGTATTTTTTGTCGTCTTTTGAAATCCAATTCCGACTATATTGGTTTCTGTGACAACCCCGACTGACTGTTTTATTTATTTCATTAGTTTTGTAAACTTTTAACTCACCTTTTTCCCTTTTAAAATAAACCATTCACGTTTAGCTGTCAATGTTTAGGTTTATTTGCAGCAAATTAGTTTAGTTCGTTTCAGGTATTTTTTGAGGGCGTTTTTAGAAACTGGATATATACACTATTTATCCACAATTTCTCACAGTGCTTTTTTGTTCAACCAAGAATTTTTTGAGTTTAAAAAGTTGTTTTTGTGTTGTGGTTTGAGTTTGTCATAGTTTAGACTCTAGGCTCATAGACTAGCTCAACACACAACAAATATAAAGTTGTTGAAATTAATAATTGTAGCATTTTCCAACTAACAGCATTTGAGTGTTTGTAATAAAACTATTTTGCGACCTAATATTTGCGAAGTCGAGCTCGATTTTTTATGAAAATAAAATTAACGAAAATTAAATGGACTAGCCGGCATGCAAGTAGTGCTGGTGATATAACAGTGGTGGGAGGTTATGAGGTGCTTCGACTTACAGATTTACAGGCTTACAAAGTTTAAGTAAAGTGTAAGTAAACGTTGACCTGCAGGTACGCCTGTAAAAAGCAATCAACTAGATTCTACTTGAATGTGTGCGTGAAGAGGACAGCCAGTGAAACTAACCAAAGCATACACAAACACCCATCATTTGTATGACCGTGAGATTAGGATTAGCACGGGGAAAAGAAGTTGCTTACGTTGCCGTAATAGTAACGGCAATCAAAGTATTTGACTCTGATATGGCTAAAGCCGTAGGAGCTGCAACTGCTGCTTCTGCTACCTGTGTGTCTAACAAGCTGATGGTAACACATTTCACACTATTTGTGCCTTTGCATATACGGTTCGAACTGTCTCATCCGAAATACTTCCTATGTCCAGTTTTCCTTAACCATTCCTATTTTCACATTTTCCAAAGCTATTTTTTTATTTTTCTTATAAATTTGTCAACCATTTTGAACACATTTGTTCATATTTTTAAGGCGAATTCGGATGCGACTACTTGATGTGAATCTGCTTTGATTTTTATGTTGTGTTATTTGTTTAATACCTTTTTATTATTTACAAGTAAATTAATTATAATTTTATTTTAATTCAAATATGTGGATGAACTCAGTTCTTCTATCTTAAACATCTTTGACCTTATTCACAAACGATTAATAAAGTTATTGTAGGTGTAATGTTGGATTTTTATATGGGAAAACCGGTTTTAATGTACACATTAACTTTATTAAGCGTTTGTGAATAAGGTCACTTGTGTATATGTATTTTGAAGCAAAAACAAAATTATATTTTATGATTTTACACCTTATTTAAATAAGCAATCCCTTATTTTATAAATTGTTAAAATTTTTTGACATAACAAAATTAAAAAAAAAATCTGGTGCTTTTTTTACCTTTTTTTCGTATTGTTTTGCGATTTTTCCGTTTTTTTTTTTTGGAAATGTTTGCGGTGCGTTTTTCTTTCTAGAGATAACACAGTTTTCTGTTATTCATTCTGCGTCTCTATACATCTCTCTCTTTGTCTATCATTTTCATCAGTCTCTCTTTGATTATATGCCTTCTTTAAGTAACTGAGTTGATCACAATTAGACGGGGCTCCCACAGTTTCGGACGTAGATCCCCGAGAATTTCCCAAATAATATGAATTCAAAAATATTTTTCATATTTTCAGCTTAGAATTGATAAATTGTAATTTATTTTAAACGTTTCAGAAATTTTGAGAATACTTCGACAAATATTGCAATATTTAAAAAAAAACGATATTTAAAAAAAATCGGTGTGAAAACAACAACAAAAAATCAGGTTCAGTAGTAGAAATGTGTTAATCTCAAAAAATTTATAAATTTGGGGATAATTGCGCTAAACTGGGAACGCTGTGTTAAGAGCAATGTGTTGCAACATTTTAGTCAACACACTAAATCAATGAAAGATGTCTTTGAAAGCTAAAAAAAATTTTTTCTTAACACCGCAAAAGTACTTGTGTCGTAATGATTTGTTGAAATTTTTACAATATTCTCATTTTCAATGGTGGCACAAGAGCGATGAGAAAGAAATCTACACAACTTTGCAACTGAATGATGTAGAAATGTATTTTGGTATTCATACCTACCACATGTGGCAGTTCGCAAATCAATAAATATGTTGTTCTGCAACATATATTTTCTGTTTTGTTTCTTAGCATGGGTAAGATTTTATTTGCATACTAGAATGATCTCATGCACACAATTGGGTTTTGTTTTCTTAAGCTAAATGCATGCTTACAGTTTGGTAAAAAAGTTTACGTACGCACTGTGGATATTTTAATTTTGGTGTTTTTTCTTTTGCGTAGATGTAAAGAGATGTTTTTCTAACATTTGTAAAATTTTTCTTATTAATAATAAACTAATAATAATCAATGGTAAATTTAATTTTAAAATAAACTGTGACGTTGTTTTTGAAGCTCGATTTTATAAAAACTTCTAATTGTGCGAATACATAAATGTAGAGTATGATTTACTCATCCATACTCTGATTGTCTGTCAGTGAACGAGTGCTTGCATACTAAACTCGTACATTAAAATATTTTTGTATGCATTATATCTTTATGTTTTCTATTTCATAATTTAAATTTTCAGCACTCGGTTAGAAACTCGTAAACTAACATGAACTGTTTAGTTCGAATACTCTTTATATTTTATGCTTGTTTTCTTTCCATTTTTCTTTTTTTTTTGTAATAACAATTTTTTGTTTTGCATTTACACTTAAAATAGTAAAACGCATTTGAAATGTTTGCACTTGTCTTCAATTTTATTTTTTCTGTTTTCCATGAGATGTAATTTTTATTATCTTCAGTTTGGAGTACAGTTGTGTGTTTTAAATTTTATACGAGAAATACGTTTTTTTTATTATTCTGATTTGAGATTATTTGTTTTTCTTTTAAATAATTTTTATCAACTCTTTATAAATTGATTTGCAATCAATACTTTATCAAGCTGATTTAAACTATTTTTCATTATTATAATGATCAATCTTTGTTTTTATTGCTACGAGGGAAAGTCGATGAGTCTTCGAAAATACATTAATAATTAATTGTGAAATGAAAATATCCAAAATACAATACAAAATGAGTGTCATTCCTACGTTGGGTTAGGTTAGGGAAAAACTAAAAATCGCTAATAATCTACATAAAGTGATTACTATAAGGCTACAGTTCGTATCGTTTCCGGTCGGATATGAGACAATATTCCGAAGGAACAAGGTAAAAATTACAATAAGTAATTTCAAAGTACACGGCTGAACAGAAACAAGGAAAATTTTTAAACACAAGGCGATCACGAAAAAACCTGAGTAACTATTAAGTCTTAGAACATATTCTAGCATCAATTGGGAGATCACATTCGCTTGCAGCATGCATCTTATAACTGAGTGCAATGAGAATTCTATTCTTCTTTACCTGACTGCCTTTCAGCTGATATAATGCATTACATAAGCTCCCAATTCTTTGTCATATAGACGGATACATACGTCCCTTAACGCATGACACAGGAGTGGCGTAAATAACTTGAGTGAACAACCGCTCCCTCCTGTTCTTGCGTCCACGAGAGATCGATAAGTAAAAATCTTGATGCCACTCTCTATACATTCATTATCTATATTATTATCCACAATTAGAATCGGAGGCAGTATTTCAACCACCTCTAACTGCTGTCAAAGGCTCAATATGTTTGTGTATATTTATGAAAACGTACAAAGCGGTTCTAATATTATGAATTTCTCTTTCTGTCACACTGACAACTTCTTGTAGAGCTGTCTCTGCAGATCTGTCTGCTTAGTAATCATGTTGACATCTATTCAGGCTAAACGACTACAAGCAATTTTTATTTATTTGCTTATCTAAAGCATTTCGTAAATTTTTTATTAATAATTTCATAAAGTTTTCTTCATTTTTTATGCCTTGACCTGGTCTATATGTCTGCTGGGTGTTTATGCCAAATCATGTCTTTAGACCATATTATCTAAAAGTGTACAATATCTCTTGTACAATAACTTAGCTCGTACAATAACTCTCAAAAATAATTTGATTTTCTATTGCGCATAAGTACCAAGCAGAATATAGACTACTTAAACCCATAACAAATGAAAACTTTTTATTCACACAAAAAGTCTACGTATTAATTTCACACAGACTTTAATAAACTACTTGCTAAACTATTATATTTATATAATACAGTTTGTCCACAAAGGAACCATATTATTCATTAAGAAAACAGTAATACATTTATTAATGGATTAATTAATAACTAGTGTATCCAGCGGTCGACTGAATCGACCGCATTCTAAAAATCAACGTTAAAAATTTACATACATAAATACATAAGATAAAATAGAAAAACAAAAAACTGTGATAATAATTGTAAGAGAGTTTGGTTTTTTTAAATAATTTTTAATTTGACTTTGGTTTGCATTTTAATTTTATAATGTGAAAACAAAAGTAAATTTAAATATAAGTAAAAATTAAGATTAAATACTAAATAAAAAAACATCCCTGAGGAAGTTGGAAATTTCCAACGAAACGTAGGATGAAGTATATTAAATAATCTTTTATTTTTATATATCATGACCATGACCTTAAAAGCCCAATAAAAAGGAAAATTACAAAAAAAAAACATTCTAATTAAACAACTTAAAACTCAGTCTCATTTCTATGCAAAAGCTCGAATTGGACAAAGGCTCATGCACACTTATAGCTTTCTAAATATCGAACCGATTTAAATTAAATTAAGATTGTGTATAAATCTTTCCGAAATCGGTTCAGGAATATAAGAAACGTGTCTACTTATTAATAATATGAATAGTTATGATCAAATTCATTGAAATTTCTTTTCTCTGATATTTGAATTACAAAAGAGTAAAAAAATCTGGATTTAATTTAAATTATGTACATTTTGAGTAGTTCAAATTTATTTGCAAAATAATATTTAAAGTTTAAAAATATCGAGCATATCATTTCTATTGGCTCAATTTTTTAACCTCAAATAACTTCAATGCGACAAATTTTATTTACGTTTTCTCGACTTATCTGTCCTTTAAAGATTTTACTAAAAATACAATAAATTTAGTGTTTTCACTTTTCCTTACTTGCCAGCATCCCACAACTATGTAGATGCTGCTTAAAACTTTTGTTGAGAATTTATTTCGTTTTATCCATAACCCCAACACCTTGAATGCTAAAACCAACTAACTGCTATTTCCCGTAGTGATGATATTTGTATCCTTGCTAATAATGTTGCAAGTTTTATTTCGGTTGCCATTTGCCACAGTCGGTGTCTAAATGCTTACATATAAACACAAGCCATATAACAACACGCTTTTGCTCAAACTACTATTTTTCATAAATATATATATTTTTTATATTTTCACATTAAAATGCTGCAAAGAAGCTTCTAGACAATAGTTGTCTTGTTAATGTTACATATAAAAAAAGCAGTCATAAAGATGAAAGAAGGAAAAAAAACTCGGTTCATGCCTTTTAAGTAAACGTGTCTGTCTTTCTTAACAAGTTCTAATAACAACTACTGCTAGAGACTCTAAAACTCTCTTATCCTGCTTCGTTGCCAGCGAACCAGGCACCCATCGCCACAATGCGTCGTATGCTTAGTAATTTTTTATAAGAATTGTTTTCCCCCCTTTTTCTGGTAATGTATGGATGTGTGTTTATGAAGTTTTCTGTAACCATCTAAACTTAAACACATGACTGGAGGTTTTCTTTTTGTCATTTTATTGTAACAAGAAAATAATGCGTCAAAAGAAAAGTTTGTTGATGATGTTGTTTGTTTTTATAAAAATGGCGTTCTTTAGATTTTTTTTTTACAAAACAAGTGCTTCAGACAGGACTTTAAGTATTTTTGTTAAATTTAATTATTACAGATATTATTTTGCTGCAATCAGAATCCGGCTCGAAGGACTATAAACAAATTGCAAGCTTTAATTGTTTATTTGTTTGTTATGATTATACACAGCTTTTTGAGCATAATCATAAAACTGCAGAATGTATTCGTAGTTCTAGACTGCAATACACTTGGTCAGCATTACTGGGGGAATCCGATTCGAAAACAAAACTCTTCGAATTTGTATGCTATTCAGATTGCAATTCGAACACATTTTCCTTTGATTCGAATTAAAGGTGTCTTGGATTTTGCTGATTTCTGCCAAAAGCTAAAGAAACTAAATGAATTTATTCTTTTCAGTACTATTCCTCTAATATTGTATTCTGTTCACGTTGTTAACTTGCCTCGTGTCTGATATTCCTTTTTCTGATTTTATTATCTTTTTTTTTGTCAAATTATTGTCAATATTTAAGTGTGAGTATGTGTTGCTTAAACACGCACATTCACACAAGTTTATTTTGTCCATGTTTACTCTCTCTTGAAGTGTACATAAATATTTTCAAATTTAACTTCTGTTCGTTTATTTATCTCATATACAATTTAAGTATATTTTATGTATTTTCATTTGCTCTATATGAAAAACTTTCCCTTTCATTTTTAATATCCTTACACCACACCTACTTGTATTTGATTTCTTTTTTTTTCATGATAAAAAAAGAAAATGGAGGATATTACATGTCTGCTGGATTTTTTCTTTCACCATTTATCTTCACTTTTTCTTGCTTATTTTTTACATTTTTTGGCAGACAGCAAAAAGCTTAGCTTTGTTGTCATTATCGTGTAATTTTTTATGTTCATTTTACTGTTTTTGAAAATAATTTATTTTGGAAGATCCTTTTAAATTTTTTCTAACGAAGAAAAAACAAGGTCTTCGTATAAGAGGAAACAAAGCAGTATACGTTCAGTGAAATTGAAAGTATTAGTTGTTAAACTTATATATCTGGCTTAATAAAAAAATTGTAAAAAAATTTTGAAAAAAAAACTAAATGGTATTTAATAAATTTATTATTTGAGATATGCTTCGTCATCTCATTTCAAAAAGGGTTGTTTGTTGAGTTAAGCTAATCTATATATGTACATGCATTTCATTAGGCTAGTGATGATTTGGCATAAGCACCAATGAAATGCTTGTAGACTAGCTCAAACCTCATCAAACAAAACTTTTTGAAATTCAATGGTATTGTTTGACTCAATTTGAAATTTGACTACCAGTTTCTTTTTTAGTTTAAGAATAGGAATTTTAGATATATGGAAGAAATGTCCGTAAAAGTGGGTGTGGTTCATCGAAAAGTATTTTACGGACTTGCCCAGGGTACGTGCATTATATATTTAAAATTTCAGCAAAATCCTTTAGAAATGGAATTTTGTATAGCGATCATTTGTAGTAAAATATTAAATTTGATTTTTCCACGCCCCTCCGCCCACATAAAAAATATCATGAAAATCGGTAAAGCCGTTTCGAAAGAGTTCAAATACAAACAACGTGACACAAGAATTTTATATATAAGAAGATTATGGTTGTCGAATTTACGACTTTGTCGTCGACAGCTTGTACTAGATTAAACAATGATGTTGCTTCGTATCTTTAATGCAGTAAAACATGTCGAAATCGAAGACGAAATTCGACAATCGTCTATCTTATCATTTATTTCGTTTTTATTCTACAAACATCTTTTGAATTATATTCAATATATTTTCTATTTAAATAAATCAGTTCTGCACTGCACTGAATGATCTCACGTTTAAGATATTTTTACTTGAAACATTTTTATTAAGTATCTACAAACACATGAATAAGTTTGTATTTCCCTTTTAAATTTTCTAATAAAAACAACACCTGCTCTTGCGATACACAACAGTTTGTTGAATTTTATTCTTGAGAAAAGACAAGCAAAATCTAGAAGACAAAAATCAGACACCACAAAATTCATTTTTCAGATGACAGAGTTTGCTCCCAATATGTTTTTCCGAAAAGCTTGAAATGTTTTTTTCTTAGACTTTTGTCTGAGAAAAAAACAACAAATGATAAACTTGAACTGAAAATATTCAAAATTGTCTTTTGTGGGTTTTTAATTTTGAAATTGAAAAAAATGTGTACATATTTTGTTGTTTGCTCTACATTTTTATGCGAAATTTTTATTAGTTTATAATATCAACATAATAACTTTGCAGCTATAAAATTATTTGTTTATAAAGAGATTTTTTTAAATTTCTAATTTTTTAGTTTGTTTTTGTTTGAGTCTGCCCCCAGCCCCTCTGTCGCTCACTCCTTTTCCTGTTGAATTTCTTAAATGGTGTGTTTTTAGAAATAATTGCCATTGCCAAACCTTTGAGTATCTCGATGCCATAAATTACCTCGCACAAAAAAAATCTTTTCACTATGAAGTTTTTGAAGTTGTTTTTATTTTCTTTTTTTTGTAACTTTAAAATTTATTATATGCGCTAAATACGTACGTTAAGAAAGAAACCTAAAATACACTTTGTTTTGCATATATTCGCATTATAATGAATTTGTATGAGCAAAAGTGAACTACTAACGAAAAGGTTAAATTTAATACTAGCCTTTGGAAAAACAAAATTAAAACAGCCTGCCACACGCCAAACAGGAAATGTTAGTTTGTTGTGCTCCAAATTGTTTAGCGAAACATATTGGCTCACAACAAACAAAAATCTATAGAAAACTTAAAATAAATTTTCATAAATTTTGCATGAAAGCTAAAAAAAATACTCGTACAGTACTTGAGGTGAAGGCAAAATCAAATACAAAAGCCATAAATTTTTCGCAAAATTAAAAATTTTTCAACTACAATTAACTTAATTTTTCTAAACGTTATAATGAAAGTTGATGATTTAATGAGGCTTACAAGGCCTTCCTTGATGTATTTAACTTATAAGAACATTCAAAAACATTGTTAATTGAAAATTATGTACGTAGAATGAAGTTGTAGTTTGATAAAATGATATGAGAAAATTTAAAACTAAGTTCGCAAATGTATCCTTCGTTTTCATGGTTGAAGTGTTTTTTTATGAAAATTATAATTCAAAGAAAAATTTCAGTACTTTTATCTTACATTTAGTTGAATTTTATATGTTCAAAGGTAAAAACATTAAAATGCAATCGTGAGCATTTGAGATTGCAAATTTGTGCAATTGCAAACATTTTGCATCCATCAGTTGTGAACTGCATTTTTGCAATACTTGTTGCGAAACACGAAATTCACAGGTGATTACTAAAAATAATAATTTTCAAACGAAGTTCTTAGAGACAATTTAATAGTTTTGTTAATCTCCATGGGTCTATTTTTTATTAGGCTTATTCATACCTTCTATGATTTTTCATTAATATTTTGGTTTGCTCATTTTTATTGTCAACGGTCAGTCAGAGAATAAGCGGAGGTTCAATTTTTTATTTCCTTATTTTAAGTGAAAAAAAGGGTGGCGAAAAAAAGTATTAGAAAAAAAATCAAACATGCCGTGAAAAAAATCAATTCATAGCCGACAAACTCGACTAATATTTTTGAGCCGATGCGGTGGTGCCCTGTCAGCTTTAAGCTGTTCGGCTAGTTCCACTCTGTACCTGGATTGCAATTTGACGGTGTATACGCAGAATAAAGAGGTTAAAAGTGTTGCATATGTACACAAGAATAGCAAGACCATCTCTATTTATTTTGTTAATGTAGAGTAAAAGTGTATTAAATTATTTTGCAAAAGCTATGATGCTAGAGCATTTTTACAAGAGCAACGAAGTTCAGTGTTTGATGCAAATGGTCCTGCAAAAGATTAATTGCAAAATATAACAGACTTTTTTTTTAAATCCAACACAATTTTCGTGGATTTTGTTGTTGGATTTCAGAAAAAGACTCGACTTTTTGCACTTGCACTTTTGCAAGACCATTTGCATCAAGCGCTGAAATCCGCTTTACTGAATTTTCAAATATTTTTGCAAGAGTAATGTTGCGACGAAAATATACTGGAAAAAATATCGAATAACTTATGTGATAATCTTGTACGACAAAAATAATTTTTCCACACATTCTACAAGTTGCAATATATATTTTCCAATTGTAATTTCTAGTGCGTCACAATATTACTGTTGCGAAAATACTTGAAATAAAGCAAATGTTTTAAACAATTCATCCACATATGTATATGTATTTTTTAAACTAGAGATCTAGCTTAAATTAAAGACCTGCACAAACACAATCAAACACGTTACTCATAGGTATTCACTACAATAAAGTTTCATTTAAAATATTCTTAAAAAAATGACTAAAGGAGACTTTAAATATTTACACGCTTACACTCTTTTAGTTCGATTATGGTACCATGAGTTTAAATATTTTTAATTTATTCCCATTAATGCAGAATTCTTAAATGACTAAATACAAAAAGTATTTTAAATACTAAATAATTAAACATACAACAAAAGAAAGACTGAACCAGAAAAACAATCAATGAAAATCTATATAAATAAAACATAAATCATCCTTCAAATATCAAAAAGTGCATAGCAACAAAATAATTTATTAAAAGATAAAGCAAAACTTTGCATGGGTCTTCAAAATTATAAAAAGAAACACATTGATGTTGAAACAAGAATAATTATAATACGAGTACTATAAATAAAAAACAACGAGAAAATGAAAAACAAGCCACAACATTTTTGCTCAACAAATATCAAAAAAACATTACAAAAATAATATATAATTTTAAATTGTTGTGTATAATAACTCTCAAAGATACTCTGGACAATAAAAACTCTTCAGCTACAATTTCATTTAGCTAAAAACTAAATGTTCTTAATAATATTAGCATTTCTAATGAAATTCGTCGACATTTCCAAAATGCAGAGTAAACGCTGTATAAATAATAATAACAATAATAATCATAATAACAACAACACCTATAACATGTCACAAAAGCGGTGGCAGCAACATAATGCTAAAACAAATTCAAATTCTAGCAGTACCAGCTCAGGCTGTGATAGTTCAGCCTCTTCCTCATCCAAAGAGAATAATTATAAACAGCAACATCAACACCAGCAGCAGCATCATTCTTTGAGCCCCCAACAATTGCAACAATTGCGTCGCTATCAAAAATTACAGCAACAACAATTACAATTACTGCAACAGCAATTGTTGCAAAGAAAACGTCTGCAACAGCAACTGCGCGAACAGGGAGTGGAAATAAAAAGACTTCCCACCGCAGCAATGGCATCACTGCCATGTAACCAACAATATTTAAAACAACTAAGATTGCAGCAACAACAACAACAAAAACAGCAACATCATCAGCACTTATTCAATGTCACGTTGCCGCCGCAATCGCAGCCTCAAAATATCGATAATTTTATGTTTCAAAATAAAAATCTCAATAATAATAATCTAAATGATATTTTAAATAATAACAACAATAACAACAATTTCAATACGGAATTACAACACCTAAATAACGGTGGTCGTCGTATGATGTTTAAAGGTTGGATTTTTAAAAATATTTATAAATTTCCTTTAACAATTTATTATATTAAAATCTTTTAGCAACAATTTCTATTCAGCAACATGTTGCGGATAGTTTTTTTTTACATTTTGATGATTTTTTTACACGAAAAACCAATAATAATAAGTTTGTTTTATTTCACCAGTACACTTGCACCTGATTTTTTCCAATGATTTTTTCGACATTAAGTGTGTTTTGTAATGAAATCACCTTGCGTAGACCTCATTAATCGGCCTTAAGAAAAAAAAGTGTTGTGGTTACTCTACTAGACAATTCGATAGGTTAACCATTAATCGGTTAAACGATTAAGTGTTCGAGTAATTTAAAATTGGTTAATTTCAACTAACGATTCAATCGGTTAATTTATGTGGATTAACCGACTAACCTATTAAACTAAATTTACGGAATTACAACAACTAAATAACGGTGGTGGTCGTGTGATGTTTAAATTTAAATTTCCTTTAACAATTTATTGCACCAAAATCTTTTAGCAACATATTGATGATTTTTTTAAAATTAAAATCCTTAAGCAACATTTTTTATTTAACAACATGTCTAAATGAATTTTTTAAATTATAAAGTAATTTATTACTGCCTGTTCGTCGATATCGAAAGAAAACTTTCTTTCGTATAATTACATTTAAAACAAAAACAAAATTTTAAAAGTTGTTTTTGTTTCAAATGTAATAATTCGAAAGAAATTTTTCTTTCGATTACGACAAACAGGCAGTTAGTAATTTCGTCATGTTCTTTACATAATTCATCTTCAAATTTAGCATTTTTTTGTTTTATGCTAATACATATATTTTTGAATACCGGCCAAATTACGTTTTGTTGTACTCATTGAAAAAAACTAAAATAATTTTGAATGTTCATAAAATATTTTTTTGTTTAAGTTAAAATATACGTACATATTCTGGTTTATTAACCCTGATGATTTTTTGCTTTGTTTGAAAAATGAAATATTGATTCTAAAAGAAATTAGATGAGCTGTAGTAAGTAGATTTTGTGTTTTAGTTTTGGCTGAAAATGTGAAATAATTATTATTTTTTGTTGATTTTAATACTGTAAACAATTTATCACTCGTGTAAATATTTTGCAATATCGGATAAATGACATGGATTGCTGATTAAATAATAATCAAACAAATAGAAATGGAGCGAAATATTAATTAAATTATGGCCTTAAACATTTTTCTAGAAAACTATAAAATATAAATTATTTATTTATTTAATTTTGGTTGTAAATGTAGCATTTCTCCTACAATTTTTTAAACATTAATAATTGAATTCTTGAATTTCAATTTCCTTATTTAGTTTAGCATATTCTTCAAAAAAGAAGTGTCAAAAAGATTTTAAAATTGCACACAAAATCGTTCTAAATAAAACAAAAGCAACAAATAAAATTTTAAATTTAAACATTAACAAATTTGAGACCCTGTGCCATGAGGTCTGGATAGTTTCTAATTAAAACTCCAATTGGAATGTACAAGTAAAAGTCAGTAAGTTTCCACATAAAGTCGAAAAAAACCAAAAGATGAATAATTGAGCACTTTACCGTGTCCCCGATTACGACAAAATGTTTAGTTTTAAAACGAATATATATATGTATGTATGTATGTATGTATGTATGTATATTGGTGTTCTATAAACCGAATTCGCATAATTTTACTCGCTTGAAAATCGATTAAGCAGACCTTTGCCGAAAGCAAATCGAATGCCATTTTCTCCATGAAATTCTTTATAAATAATGAAAATAGCAGTTTGTATATAAAATTCTAAATATTTTTATTTGTTTTAGTTACAAAATATATATGTATGTGTGCATATATTTTTATGTGAATTTATTAAAAAACAAAAAATATTTTTCTAAAAGGCTCAAAATTATTCATATTTTATTTTTAATAATTATTTTTTGATAGTTTATTTTCTCCATTTATAAATTGTTTGATTTCGCGAGTTTTTTAAAGCTATTGCATAGCTTTTATCGCGGTCTTTGAGCGCGGCGACCGAATCAAAAAATTCCGTAATGAAAATAAAACCTAACACTTTTTCTTAATTGTTTTGTTTTTTTAAGTATTTGATTCGCCTAGCATATGTTAATCCCTATTGATTTCATTAACATACAATATTGCCAGAACAGATTTTTACATGTAGGAAAACACAAAATGGCGTACTTACGAGCAATCGTGGTTGACAAAAAATTATATACACAAACAAACAGACAATTCGTAGATTTTTAAGTGTAACTTGAATTAATATCAAAGAAACAACTTGATTTAATATAAAAGAAAAAAAATACTGCATAAATAAAAAATTAATAAATAATTGTAATTGCATAAGTTGATAAAAAATGCTATGCAATAGCTTTGCCGCGGCAGCCCCGAGTACCACACGTCTTTTCTTTTAAGTATTTTTGACGTTTACAACTTTTATTTTTGTTTATTTCTTTTCTACTGCAGCAAATCGTTCGATTTACGCAACACCATATTGATTAAATTTTGGGAAAACACTCAATTTAAAATCGACTCGGTATTATACAAACATTTAGCTTAAATCTTTTAATTTGTTTCCTCTTCCGTGGAGTCGTTGTAGCTAATTCCATAAACATCTAAATATAAACGTGGGGCAACCGCTTAGAAATAGAAGATTTATTTTTTAAATCATTTTTTATTCTGTCCACTGTGGCCTCTGCAAAATAACCCTTAGCATTTTCAAACCTTACATCCGTCCGGTCATTGAATGTAGCGGCTCAATAACACACATGCAACCCTCAATTATGAGTCGTTTATTTATGCTTTGTGTGCCGTTATTATTGCATTTCTTTTAAAATTTCTAAATATTGCACGTACTTTATTTATTAAAACAAAGTCAACTATATAAATATATGTGTGTAGGTTTATGTGTATGCATACATAAGCACTTATATGTACATATGTATATGTATATATTTTTTAAATTATAAAAATTAATTGAAACTTAAGTTTTTTCTGTTCCCATTTCATTCTCTTTATCGCTTCATTTAGATTTTTATTGTAAAAGCTTGACATCCAATCATTCTTTCTTTGTTTCAATTATACTACGGTTGCTTGTTTATTTATACGAGAGTTAAATAAAAATATTTTTTAATATTTTAATTTTTCAAATTAGTATACCTTGGTCGTATGCGGGAATGATGCATGATCGGTTGCCAGTGTTCCTTAATTCTACGAAAAGTATTGGCAAACAAATGATTGTGTAGCATTGAGAGTTTACAGTCCGATCCGTTGATTCTTCCAATGTGCAGCGGCCTTCTTTTTCTGAACAGGCGACAATTTCCACCGAAGTGCTTTGGGTTTCGAACAAGTTTTCTACGATTTAACTCACTGATCGCGAATTTTTGCAGCATTTTCCTGCTCGGAAACATATCTTAAATTGTTTGCTAGCGAATATTAAATTGCATATGGCTATGGAATCCAACCCGAACAAAAGCTCCTTATACTTAAATAGCCATACAATATTGAGTATACACTTGTACAACGGCAACCCTCGTCTTTCTTTCACTTATCTTTAATTGTTATTTTTTGTGTGTAAGTGGAAATGTTTTGTTGCTTATAAGGAGGGAGTTATGTATGACATCTTATGCAACAATACAAATTAACTGTAAGCAATTTATATACAAATTTTATTTTTTCTTCAAGTACGTTTTGTAAATGTTATTTATTCACTTTAAAGTACAATTTCTTTCGAAGGTTTTTTGTGCAAACAATTTAACTTTTCAAGTGGGCATTATTATTTTCTTTTCTTAAACAGACAATTGTTATTGTTATATTTGCCGTGGTTATGTGTGCATGTTTAAGAAATTTTTTCTTTTGATAATTACAGTTGCAATATGTTGCAGTGGATATGTTTCTTATGCGACATGTTTCTTAGATTTTCACTTATCAAATATGTATGTACATGTTTTTTACACTATTGATTTATGAAGTTCCATACACACTTTTTTGTGTCAAATTTAGGGTCTACACGAAAAATCTAAAATAATAAGTTTGTTTTATTACACCAGCACACTTGCGCTTAGTTTTGCATAGCTTTTGTCGCGGACTTTGGAGAATTTTTATTAATCGGTTAACCGAACCCGGTTAATTGAATACCCTAATCTGTAATGAAATTTTAGGTAAATGTGTGCCAAAGTTTTTGCGAGTTCGTAGAAAAACGTATCCTTTTTGCTTCATACACTTCAATCAGCTGCCTAACTCCTATACTCCTTATCGCTATAATAGTTTACCAAGCGACATGCCAAAGCCTCAAAAACAAATTTGTAACAAAAAGGAAATTTCGTAAAAATCGCGATAATAAAAAATTCAGCGCAAAAGAACAGACAACATATTTTATACTCTTGTTTTAATTAGTTTTACACGATTTTATTAACTTGCTTTGTTTGTTTTTTTTCGTAAAGTAAATTTTTTGTTTTTTTTTTCTTATATAAACTGATGTTCGTAAAAGCTTTAATTTATAATAAACTTTTATGAAAAACATATGTACATATGTCTGACAGGTCAAGAACCCCTCCTTAAAAATATTTTCACTTGGCTCCATTTTTAATATTCGACTATTTGCTCTTGTAAAAGCAACACTTGCCAGCAAACATCTACATACATACATATGTATATGTATATAAAGGGTGTTTTTTTAAGCTAGATAGAACATTAAATTGTGAAAAGTAACACAAAAAATTAAATTTTGATGAAACATTTTTTTTTATTTGTTTCAGTATACTCTGACAAATCATCATGAATAGACTCACGCTTGAACAACGCTACGAAATTATCCAAATTTACTTTGAAAATCAGTCGTCGATTTTGTTTGTTGTTTTATCGCAAAATTGTGTTCAGCGATGAGGCGCATTTTTGGCTTAACGGGTTTGTTAATAAGCAAAATTGCCGCATATGGAGTGAGACCAATCCACAAGAGACCCTACAGACTCCATTACATGCAGAAAAATGCACCGTTTGGTGCGGTTTTCACGCTGGTGGCATCATCGGACCTTATTTCTTCAAAAATGAGGCCGGAGCTCGCGTTACGGTCAATGGAGATCGTTACCGCACCATGATCAATGATTTTTTGTTTGAAAATATGGATGACATTGATCCGGAGGAGATGTGGTTTCAACAGGACGGCGCTACGTGCCATACGGCGAACGCAACCATCGACTTATTGAAATCAAAATTTGGCGATAAGTTGATTTCGAGAAATGGACCTGTCAATTGGCCTCCAAGGTCGTGCGATTTGACACCTCTCGATTATTTCCTGTGGGGCTACGTGAAGTCACTGGTTTATGCTGATAAACCAGCAACAATTGACGCCTTGGAGGCCAGCATTGTTCGTGTTATTCGTGACATACGGCCAGCAGTGCTCGAAAAAGTGGCCCAAAATTGGACGTCCAGAATGCGCTTCGTCAAGAACAGTCGCGGTGCCCATATGCCCGAAATCATTTTCAAATGTTAATGTCACATATTGATCTTTCGAATAAAAAAAAATTTTGATTACAATTTAATTTTTTGTGTTATTTTTTACAATTTCAAGTTCTATCGGGCTTAAAAAAACACCCTTTACATACATAGATGCATATACATACATATGTACTTATACATTGTATGCATATGCAGCTACGAACACATATATAGTCCCATTACAATACATAGACCCTTATTATGAGCTGCATTCGATGTTCGGTCTTCGCTGGCTATCGAACATCGAGTAGCGAATGTCAAATTCGTATTATGAATTTTCACTCGAACACAAGTTTGCTTTCGATGCTGTTGGCAGTTTGTAAAACTTATTGAAAATATAAGTATGGATTTGTAAATTTTTTTTCTTGTTTTTTTTTTTAAATACCAGTTGTGAAATATTTTATTTTAATTTCATGCAGTTCTAAGGTTGTAAGAATAAAACAACAATTGGAAAATCTCATTTCTCTAATTGAACAAAACTTTCAGATGGTCAAAGGTATTTGTACAAAAGTGCAGGCGGCATAGGAAAATGGGAAATCACGCAGGAGTTAAATAATTAGACGAATTATCGAACCATAATTCCGTCGAGATCTTGTTAATTAATAATTAATTCAGTTTTTTTTTAAATTTGTAAACAAATTATATTTTTTATAGTGACAGCTGATAAATATTTACTATTGTGAAATTCACTATAGCGCTATTTTTATCGAATGTGCGCCATAATACCAAATGAAAATTCGTTCGATCAGTTAATTCGACCACAATCGAAAATTGAAATTTCCTCATAATAAGCACCATATATTTAAAATACTTATTTTTCTATACATCTGTTCGTTTGTTCAAGCTTTTCCAGAAACTCATAAAATAGTCGGGAAACCAAAATATTTAAATCAAAAGCATTAATTCTTGTATGACCACAATTTAAGCTGGACTTCGAAACATCAATATTTTTCAACCTGTAAAAGAAATTAATAAATATTTATATATTTTAAAAAGCAAATTCAATTCTTTTGTGCAATTTCTTTTTAATATTTTATAAAGTAAGCATAAGCATAATTTTTTAAAGAAATTAACTTCTTAGATGTAAATTTTAAATTTACTTATGGCATGTCTCTAAAGGAATAAAGTTCCAAGCATCCTGTGCATATACTCCTAACTTAACTTAAATAAACGGCGAGAAATTTTGTCCCTCGCGATTTTTCTATCCACCGAACAAAAAATACAAATTCCGGTAGAAAAAACTTTTTGCTTTTATTCACTATAAATCGAATAATTCACTATTTTTATTTCAAACTTGACATTGTCCCACAAATTTTCAATAGGATTCCTATTTTGAATTTTATCTGACTACAAAGAAAGAAGAAGGAAAGTTATCAGTTTGTTCGTATTTTTTGTAGTGTTTGTTCCCTTAGAACTTCCCCATTTAGTAACCGATTTGGACAAGGTTTCCATTATATGAAAGTATGTACTTACTTCATGCGATTGGTTCCGTCATATTTTATTTCGTATCGAATTTCCATTTGTGTGTTTTGTTAAAACTGAAACAAACAAAAAATATTAACTTCGACATTTCAATATATTCCATATTAAATTACTCCATATTATAGTGTGAAGATGCGCTATTTCTGTGTTCCCAGCTGTGTATACGAACTCCTCTATAAAAAAGTTCCAATTCTCAAACAACGAATTTTCTACCCCACACTTGTATTCTTTTGATTTGAACAAACTTTTGTACATTTTTACTTCAATTTGTAAAAAGAAACAGACTATTCGAAAAAAAAGAAAACAAAAACACTTTCAAGTTAATTATGAACACACTTGATTTCCAAAATTTGAAATACGCAACTGGTTAAGTTTAGAATTGTATAATACTCAAATAGAGGGGACGATTTATTTGTTTGCGTTAAATTAATTTCTAATCTATATATAAGTATATTTCACTAAACTCCAATATGGTATAAAAATATCTTAATTTAAAATTTTTTAAATGGAGAGATCGTTTATATGTACAAACATTTTTGCCGCTGTTAAAAAGTTATCGAAAGTGAAAATGTAAACACAAACTCTTAGAAACGAAAAAAAAACTTGTTGTTTTTGAAGGTGCAACGAATTTAAAATTATCATTGCTTAATTCACTTAAATCAACCTTTTGTTCTTTAAATTTCACATAAAACTTTTTTTTTAAATGTATTTAAATCTCATCGAAATTTGTTGTCAGTCCCCAAGACGATTATAAACTTTCATCATAAAAGTTTTTACGATTTTTTAAAGTCGTAAAAATTAATTGTACTTTTCAATATTTACCACAAAAACTACTCTACATAGTTGTTATTAATGCATGTCGGTTTATCCAGAAAAAAATGTTTTTAAAAATTATTTTCTTTTTCTTTATGTTTATTTGTTCCAAAGTCTTACGCACAACAGCCATTTAAAATAATTAAAATGCTAAAAATATACACATAAAATTTGTATTTTTAATTGAGATTTTTTCAACAATTCTATTAATATAGACAATAAAAGTGAATTTAAATCTTAGGTAATATAAATTAAAATTTTTAATCCCTCATAATAAACTTGCGTTAAAAATTTTAATAAGTCACCACACAGTTTAAGATCAGTTCAAGGTTGATGTATCTAATATCATAAAATTAACAGAATTCGAGTTGATCAGACCTGTAGAATATGGTAGGTAGCATTTATTCCTACATATCGCTCCTTTATTGCAACGTAGTCATATCTAAAAAAAATCGTTCGTCAGAAATGAGTTTAAAGTTTTTAATTTATGCACACATCAATGGAAAAATAAAAAAGTATTCTCCCTTCAAGAGGTGAGTAAATAAGATATTTTTATAAATTTCGCAAGTTGAAGAACAATACGACGAACAATTCTGCATTCTTAACTTAAAAATCAAGTTTTTTGAGATAGGACTCCGTTGCAATAAAGGAGCGTTATGTATATTCATAACATATATATATTTTAGTTTTAATTTAGATACTTATAAATTTTATGGCTCTCCTCAGTTTGGCAAAACTAAAATAAGTTTTCCATGAATTAAAATCGCAATTTAAAAATATTTTTGTTGAATTTGTAAAACATATAGAAAAGTTTTTCCCATCCTGCAATTAAATAAAAATGTTTTTTCAATAGTGCTTTCCAGTATGTGTTGGTCACAACATCAATGTTGCAAAAGTATATAAAACAAAATATGTATATGTCTTAAACACGGCATCCATGAAGATATATTGTACATTAGGATGACGCCTCTTGATAAAAAATATGTGATTTTCTTTTTTCTAAAAAAAACTTGTGCCTCAAGATGATCTAAGTTCCATTTAGACAACATTTGAAAATCTACAAACGCTATTATATTCGTATACGGAGTTAATGAATTTTTTATTGAGAATATCTCCATATATATATTAATTTTATGAAAAAAATGGAACAGGTCTGTTTTGTATAGAATTTAATTTCCTACAAAATTTGCTCCGATCGTTTTCTCTCAAATTCTTTAGAATACTACGATTTTATTAAAAAATGAACTGGATCGTCTGGAGGCAAAAGTTGTTTTTGTTAAAAAAAGCTCTTTGGGGCATCGCTGTACATGGCTGTAATTGCAACTAAACTAGAAATTAGGTTGACAGGAGGTTGATGGTGAAGTAGGAAAGGTTGTGAAAATACCAGCACACATGAAATTATTATAATATATTTTTCGTCGATCAAAGTTTTTGGCAAGTTCTCAATAAATAATCCTTTATTATTTTCTTCTAATTGCAGGACAAAAATCCTTTCGTGGTATGACAGAATTCTCTACAAACAACGATATCAACAGCAAAACTCATTTATCATCTCAACCGCTTCAGAACTCACCACGTCATCATTTCACACCATATCCGATTTCTAATCCATCATCGAACACAACACATCATCTTTCATCCTTAACAAATAATTATCCCATTCATAGCACAGCAAACACAAACACAAATACACAATCATCTAATGCACAATTTAATAAGCAACAATTTACACAAACATTGAAACAACAGCTCATTAATAATAACAAAAATAATCAACAAACGCTTCCCTATAACAATTGTTCGGCAAATGCACTCACTCCATCGTCGAATGGATCGTCTGTAACACATTCCCCAACGCATCATCATCATTATCGTAAGCCCTTTAATTCGCCAAATAATTCACCATTCGCTTATTGCGGCACTGGAAATCAACAACAGCAGCAGCTGCAACAACAACAACAACAACAGGCTCGCAATAGTGGTAAATTACCATTTCTAACTCACACTCAATATCAGCAACATTTGAATGATTTGCTCTTGCAACAACAGCAATTGCAGCAACAGCAACAACAATTGCTACAGAGTAAAGACGCTTCCGATGACAGTGAACTGAGCGAAGAGAGCTTAAAGCAAAATGTTGCCATTGTCCTGAATAACTTAGATCGTTATAATAACGCTCTGCGAAGTATTATTTTGAATGAGCAAGTCAACACGAACAGCAGTGTGTTTTACGACGAAAGTGATTTGAATATTTTGACTGGTGGCAACTGTGGCGTTGTAGGGAATAACAACAGTGTAAATTTGTCACATCAACATCAACATCAACAGAAATTAACAACAATGGCTACAGCCATAACACCAGAATCCGATTACAATAGCAATGCTACAACGCCTGGTTCACGGAGTAATATGTTGCCGTACGAGTCCAGTGGCAATATGTTGCTACATAATCAACAGCAGCCACATCAACATTTGGTAGGTTTTTCCAACACAAGTACGTGTTGTGGTGGTGGTGGTGGTGTATTAAATAATGCTAGTGGTGTTGGTTATATGGGAAACAATTTAAATTGTTCTCTCGCTTCATCTCATGATTTTACTCATGACAATTCTGATTATCAGTGGTTCTTGGACTATGGCTACAGAGATGGTTGCGGCGGTATGCAACGCAGCGTTCTGTCGTCATTATCGGCTTCCTACAATGGCCTTGGTGATTTAATTTACGAGGATTTGGCTAAAAATCTCGATGCCAATTTGGCAGAAGTCGATATGGAAAGTTTTCGGGCCGAAGACATTCATTCGTTACTCTCACAATTACCCTCGTATTGTAAAAGCCTGGGAGGTAATCGCCTGCAACAGTCATTGATGTTGCAACAACACATGCTGCCCTCTGGCAATTGTCAACATCAAATGGCTCACAACATGTCTCAAACATCTACTACGTCAACAAATGATCTAATAGACAACTCATTCTGTAAATCGGAATTGCTATTTTCACCCGTCAAAGAATCGCACATATCAGTGGATTCTTTGGATATGGATGCCTATCCCGACGATGGTGATATAATACTGACTTGTAAGGCCAACAAGGATAATTATACAATTGCTTTTGAGGGTAGTGTTTTGTATTCAGATGAAAGTTTTTATGGTAAGTTCGATTCAAGTACATTTGAATTCATTTTATGTCTAAACTTTTTTTTCCTTCCTCCCAAAGAACCAAATGAAATTGCTATGAGAAATAAGCAGAATTTCATTAACCTACACAGCAATTTGGATGACATTGTTAAACGTAAATCCTTAGAAGTTTCAATGTCACGTTCCGAACAACCGCAGCCATGCAATTTACGTAATAAATTGCAAAAGAGTCATACCACACAACTTCAAAGGTAAATTGCTAATACAATGATATGAACATTTTCTATTTAGTTGTGTTTATTTCAAAAAGAAACTGAACATTGAAATCTTTTTATTTTGCCCCTTTTTGAAAAAGTTTTGTAAATTTAAAGAAATATACAAAGAAATAAGTTTTATATTTATATTTATTATGTACGTTTTCATTTTATTTGTACCAGAGTTGGAGTGCAGAAGCATTTTACTTGCATCTCGCTTCTTTATTGCAACGTAGTCATATATAAAAAAAAAACTCATTGTTTCAAAAATGTTTTTTGTTCATAGAACCCAAGCAATGGGCCTGAGTAAAACATACGGCTGAAAAAATATATATAACTGAGTGGGTTTCATACAAATTGTTTACTCAATGCGATTGCTTGGATTCTATGAACAGCACATTATTCTCACTTCAATCCAGAGATAACGAAATATTCTGCACTCAAGAGGTGAGTGAGTGAGTAAACGAGATATTTGCATACATACATTTTTACACAAAAATAAAAACGATCTTAAGCAGCCCATACACGTTTCAATTCAATTGTCAATTTGGTCTTTCAATAACATTGATTCTTGATCAAACACTCATAAACTGAAATGAAAGATTTTCATTCAATTGTCAAGTTTATATGATTTTTACAATAACAAATTGAAAAATTAAATACTTCTATTGCAATGGCTGAAAAAAGACAAAATTATTGCAATAATGTTTATTGCATAATGCATTGTTGATTGCAATAATGTTTATTGCATAATGCATTGTTGATGAAAAAAAATAGAAAAGCGACGAAGAATTTTTTATTTTCCAAATTGCTGGATTTTCTTCGAGCAATTGGAAAATTTCTCTGCCAGCATCCATGTTTGCAAACAATATAATTTTCATATTTTTTTATTTAAAATTCAATGAAATTAAAGAAATATTTAACTTTTTCTTTGCAAAAGAAAACTACAAACATAAATTTTGACATCTGATCAAGAGACTCGAACACACACAGCACAATCGAATAGAAAGACTTACTAGCCAACTTGAAAAATATAAAAATCTTATTGATTTTGATTTTTCTTCAACCAATTCGCCAAACTAATCAATTGACAGAGCCATACACGCCTTGATTTGGACAACAACTGACTCAGTTGTCAATTGGTTGAAAGGTGTATGGAGTGCTTTAATAATAATTATGCATTCTTAACTCACAAATCACATTTTTTGAGATATGACTACGTTGCAGTAAAAGAGCGATATATGTATATAGTTTTAGCTCTGCCTCTAACTAGAGCAGTAGTGAACAAATCAACACTACACTAAAATAGTACAAAATTTGAACAGTCACTACATGAAGTCATAATTACAAATATTTTCACTAAACTATTTTTAAAAATTTTAGATAAACTGTTATCTCAACCTTTCAATTTAGTAAACGATTTTTACTTCCACTAACATTTAGTGAAAAAAATTGCGTTAGACTGAAAATTGTTTTTTTTTACTACCAGTATATAATTTTTTTAATATCACTATCATCACTATTGGTTAGTGAGGCTGATATTTTTTAATTCACCACTAAACATTAGTGGTAGTGAAAAATGTTGCACTATCACTATCTATTTATTAGTGGGGAAAGATAAATTTAGTGCACTAACCCCAACTCTGGTTTATGCATCATAATTATGATTCAGTTTAGTGCTGTTTCACTTATCTGTCCTACTGACTATAGGAGTATGTAGTTATTTAAGTCAATTTCCGTTTAACAGTTTATCGTTTTAATATTTTATGTGTACAATATGATAAACATGAATATTGTTTTAATATGTTCCTTTTCGTTGTTGTATTTTTTTGTGCAATGTCTATGAGGTCATTTCAATTGTCTTTAATTAAAATTTATTAAATTTTATACATGTGACGTTGAGGATCAACACTAAACAAGCATTTATTTAGTTGTTATGTGCATTTTTATGGATCTACAAATTGTTTTGGTTTATTTAAAATTGCGACAAAGTTTTTGTTTTTAATTTAGCCTAAATTTCTTAAACTTTTATGCACAAAATTCTATTTTTACGCGAATTTTATTTAACGCGATTCCAATGAAATAGTTCACTCTTTTTTTACGCGATTCGATATGATTTTGGCCAGATGGCGTTAAAATTAACACCGCAGTGCTTTCTAACACGGTTGAGTATTCCAACATTATAGCAATAATCCAGGATGTTGCTGGAGAAGGCTTCGATGATTTAACGTGTGCAGGTAGCGTCGATTAAATAATTTGTTTGCGCTTGAGGCATCCGGTACCTCAGAAAGTAGCGATGATGACGATGATCACTGCATCCATAGTTGAAGAAGGACTCCAAAATGGCAGCTAAATTGGGCGATAATATTTGCAAGCTTGATACTAATGAGGAATTACATAACAGTCTTATCAAAACTCGATAACGGAATTTGGGACTAAAATCTCTGAAGCTCTGAGATTTTTCTAGCCATGAACAGCTCTATCGCGTAAAAACAGAATTAAGTGTATGCGATTTTGCAATAATTTTTGTAGAATAATTTTCACTATTTCCAGAAATATAAGAGATCACTTACTGAAATATGCATAGAAACCGTAACAGTTATTTCATATTTTCCAAAAGAGTCAGCAAAT
Source organism: Gymnocheta viridis (assembly GCA_956483585.1). NCBI lineage: Eukaryota > Metazoa > Arthropoda > Insecta > Diptera > Tachinidae > Gymnocheta > Gymnocheta viridis. The sequence goes on from OY101440.1 coordinate 140,774,745, forward strand.
AACACTGTACAACAGAAAAAAATTATAACAATGTTCTAACCCTTAAATTTTCTCTTATTCACAATTAAGGCTGGTACTAAGTTTTCCACGCGGAATGCTGTCAAAATGCATGCATAAAAAATATGTGTGGAAAATTCGTGAAAAAATGTTGCCCTGGTAGTACTTTGTTTTCTTGTGGAAAAACATATGAAATGTTTCTGGCAAGATTTTATCAAAGCTGTGAAATAAAGCATATGGACATGAAATACTAATCTAAAATAAATTAATAGAAATAAATACATATAAATAAAAATAATTAATCGCATATATTGAAAAAGAAAAGTGTAGTGAAGTGGAGAAGAGACAACTTATTTTAGCCGCCAACACCACATTTTAAATGTCAAAATTTGCAAGTGATATTATCAATGTTGCTCAAAATTTTTCACAAATTTGAACAGAGTACTAAGCTTTAGTGATAAAGTGCCCCACAAAAGCGGATTTCATAACGCCATTTGCATTAAAAATATGTTAAATTTAACTATAAGCTTTTGTACAGTGTAATCGATATATTTTCGATGGAAAATAAAAGTAAAAATTTTACCGAAATTAAGTTATAAATTAACAAAAAACAAATAATAGTTAAACTTCCACGTTTTATTTATTTTAATCTGGAATATAAATATCAAATTTTGAGTTTTATTTTTGATAAAAAATGTGTGTCAAAAACTGAGGATTATTTGTATACTTTTTTGAAAAACGTAAAAATACAAATCTTGTAAATCTTATGAGCTTTCTATTATTACGTAACGCACCCTGGGGTGGGTTTGCAAATTTGTTATGCAATTTATACCTGTGTTTTTGTTTTAGAAATTCATTACTAAAGAGTTGGAAACTCTAATGCGCCATAAATGACGTTACGTATCTCTATGAACAGCCCCTTAGTTAATAAGTATCTACATTGCTATAATCAAAGAACAAATATTTCTCTGTTTGACTTTTTGCATTGAAATTTCTATACTAACTATTTTATTCGATTCCTGATAATCAGCCTTATAGCAAATAAGAAGCGAACATTTTCTCGCGTGAAAAAACAGCAACAATAAATAATTAGCGATCGCTATTTTGGCGAAAAGGAACACAATTAACGTGAATAAGTTTAGAATGTTTTAGACGGAGAGAGGCTAGTCGATATTGCGTACTCCTGTAGTATTTGAATAATTCTATTCAGAAATATGCCATATACATATAAAAAGTTTAATCAAACTTTTAATCAACAAGTTCAGCTTTCATCGGTGATATTTTGATTTTTAAACTCAAACATTAACCACATGTGGAAAATATTCCTAATCTAATACATATTATTTGAAATGACAATTTGTTTCTTTGTTTATTTTTTTTTTCTTTGTAAATAACAGTTTTTACTGTTAAACCACATATACTCGTACATACATTTATCTTAAATTTTAATTTATTTATTTTTTTTTCTTCCCTCTCTACCAACCACTTTACACACATTTTTAAACACATGTATGTTTATGTATTTTATGGACTTGATTATGCATAAAAAGTCTGTATGCTTTACTTTCTTCTCCTGCGCGTAGATATCCATCGGGTAATAACAATAATACTCCTGAAACTATAACTATTATACGTCCACCCATTCAATTGACCTCAGGTTGTGTACGTAAATGCAGCAGTTTGCCAAATTTGCAAGACAGTGTACAAGAGCAAATGAACTTGAGTCAAACTCAGATACATAACCAGCAACAAACGCCACAAAAACAACAACATCACCAGCAATTGAATGTATCAGCAGCGACAACAACATCGCACATAGAACAAAATTTACAACAAGCCAAATCGCGCAATTTATTACCCATGTGCCAGATACCAATATCATGTAATTCCACAGACGCTTCGATAGAAGAAAGATTGAACATTTTAGGTTTACAACAGCAGCAGCAGCAGCAACAACAGCAAAGCCACGTCAGGCAGCCAAAACATAGATGTTGTTGTGGAAGTGGGGTTGTTGGAAGTGGTGGTGGAGCAAGTGGCAGTAACTTAAGTAATAATTCGAATGCCTCAATAGGTAGTAATAATGGCTCAGCTACCGTTACATCTCATCATTTAAATAAAGGTCATCATATTACAGGCTCTGCTTCTTCAGGTTCTTCGAACCCGCCTGCTTTTAATCTAGTCAAATTGTTTATTAAACAAAAGAGCACAAATTGTTCTCTTGAGGATCAGCCGAGTGCTCATACTTGTATGGATATTTCCTCCGGTTGTTGGCCATCTAGTGATGCCAACAATTCCAGTTCTAGTTCATCGTTGGAGCAACGTTTGAGGAAGAAGAGTATGAATGATTCGGGCAAAGGATCAGCTTTAAGTAAACATGACGAAGAAGCTGATACCACAACATCCACATTCCACATGGATGCTTCGGCTTCTACACCTAAAAAACAACATCAAGGACGTTCAAGTTCAACAGTTTTCTACGAAGACGATCCAAGTTCAAGTTCGACGGGTTCATTGACTGCTACAAATTCTCCAGCTCATAGACGTAGAAGTATGCCTTTACGTAATCCCGCCTTAAATAATCTGACTCTACAGCTTAACGGCAATAATAATTCATCTGCCAGCCTATTATCTTCGGATAATACCTCAGAGCAATTGACCCAGGTGCAGCTATCTGCCGGACAAGATTCTTCGTTCTCCTCAGCCAAGGCGGCTGAACGTAATAAACAAAGAAGATGTCGAGATGCGTCCAGACCTATTTCAAATGCTTCATCATCTGAGATGATCACAAGATCTATGCAAACATCATGTGGTTCTTTGAGTACCCGCAGCAGCTTAAGTGATCGATTTCGCTTTGTGCCACCCTCATTTCTGGAAAAACTTAATAATTTAGGAGAAGAAAATCAAGCTCCCATCTACGTCATCTATCCCAATTACGCATTACCCGATTTGGGTTTCGTGAAGACTTCAGCTACACCGGATGTTATCTTTTCACCTTTCAATTATAAAATGAATATGGGTGGCAACACATCGCCAGATTCATCTTGCGCTTCAATTAAAAAGCGTTTTAGCCTTATGTCGGGCAGTGACGAAGACGAAATTCTTAAGACCATGGATTACAAGCATGTTATGGATTGGCACTCGTTGGCCACTTTGTTGCCCGGTGACTACAGACGTAGATTAAAACACATTCCGGAAGTGAATGGCATTCTGAGCCATTTGGAAAGAGAACTGTCACAAAAACCTCTTTTCTGTTTAACGCCACCAGTGAGACGTAACCGCACACATATTTGTGACTGCAATCAATATTTCCAGCGCGGCGAACAGCACACGGAAGCCGCCGGTGGATCATCAAGTTCGGGATCTAGTCAACAACCCTCGTCTGGCTACAGAGGCTCTTCTACGTTGCTTACCGATTCAGAATTTGAAAATGCCAATAATACCGCTAATAGAGGTGGTGACAATCTGAAGCAGATGTATGTCTATCAATACGAGCAACAGCGCATGGATTCAGGTGTAGAAATGAGCCCCAAGGTCCATTCTACGCCCATACCTATGCCACGGGGTATATTGCGCAAAAGCTCTTCGGCTGTGAAAAACAAACGTAGTTCAATGATTGAACAAGACTCCAAAGTGACAAAATTGGAAAAACGACGATCACTCCAAGAGCCACCATACAATTATCATATTGGATCGGCCGAAGAATTGACCGAGGTATTTGAAGAGGATTCTTCCACTGCTGAAATTCAAGACTCACCACAACCACGGAGTGAAAGATTATCACGTAAAGATTTGGATGCAAGGGCAAGGGCAGAAAACTTCTTGTCTTCTTTGCCACGGAATGAATTGAAATATTATGCTGAAATAGCTTCAATATTAGAGTCTTCCGAACAACAAGTCCAGTATGATGCAGCTGCTTTGAAAAAAGAAGTATCACGAGCATTGAGCCAACAGAAAAAGGTTTCGTTCAACGACAAAGAAAAAGCCGACAGCACACAAAACAATTTGGCCCATATGCCAACCGAAACTCGACAAAGATTTTCAACACCACCAAATTCGCCAAATATTTCAATGGCTACAAACGCCAATACAAATAATTTGGCCCTTCGACAACCATCCTCAGCACCTCCTGTTGCTGCCAGACGTTCCTCTAAACGTGATGAATTGGAAAAACAAAAATTAGAAAGTAATCGCTTTAAACGTTTACAAATACAATGGGAATTGATGAGCAAAGATTCGAGTATGCTTAAAGAACTGGCACAAGCAGAACAAACAAAGAGTGGGGGTTCCACACCCACATCAGCTGTAGCTGCTGCAAATGCTGCTGCTGCCGCTGCAGCGCAAAAGTCACGTATACCTCGTCCAGTTAGCTATCCAGCTGGAAAGTAAGTACTCTTTATATGTACATAACTCGGTGTTTTTAGAAAATATAGAATGGGCTCACGATATTAATTAGTTGTACTTGTAATAATTAATATAGTCAGTTATTCGACCTATATTATTATCGTTAAATATAAATAAATGTGCTTGTGGTCCAGTTTTTAATATACAAATTAGTATTTTGGAAATTAATTATTTATATTTACTTGTAATATTTACTGGTATTTCGGTATATTTATTTAGCCAATTCACAAACTCTTCTAAAGTGATAAGTTGTAATAAAGTACTATTTACGGCCAAATGGCGCTATGTATTGCCATATAAAAAAAATTGTCATGAACATTAAACGCCTTGAATTTTTAAACAGAAAACAGCTGAATAAATAGCACACTGTACATGGTAGAATAATACAGGTAGTGTCGAAGCGTTAACGGTAATTTTTTTGGGTTCGGGTCTGTCAAAATTTTATTATGTGTTACTAACACACACCCACTATACTAAAAAAGCACACTTTAATATTTGTTTCAAATGCAAATAAGAAAAGGAAAAGAAATAAAATTCTTTATAGAACAGCAAATGCAACGATTTTGCCATTTTTCTTTTGCGCTTTTTGAAAGCTTCGAACCTAAAAGCAGTGTTGTTGTAGCTTCTAAACTACCTGTAGTATTCTATCATGACAGTGTAAAAATGTCGGTAAATAAATAGTATTGTCCGATTATATTAGGTGCGTTCGAGTACTTTTGCAGAAAAATACAGTAAATGAGTAATTACTGAATGAGTAAACTGAAAAATTTACTCTCAAAAAAAGCTGTTGCCCAAAAAAGTACGCGAACGGAAATATTGTAAAAATTGTTAAGATTAAGGAAACAGCTGATAGCAAATAAATATAGTGTTGAAATATATTTACACTCTTGGCTACTCAATTCTTTTGCTTGTTGGTACTCGATGCAATATTTATTATAACACGAACATTTTAAGAAAATATAAACAAATTGGTTTCTGTAATCTTTTCCATACGTTTCTTTTATTTTATTTGATTTTTCTAATTTGTGTCTGATTAAATTTATTCAAAAGTATGTGATTATTTGTTTTTAATATTGATTACATTAAAAGCGAATGCAGTACTAAGTAACCATATAATTAGCACTTTCACAACTTCAAAGAATTAAAATAACACAGCGAAAATGGCTGCAAATGTCCTTTACAACATTTATTTCCTTTTGAAAGGCATATACAAGTTTTGTCGACCGAATAGTTTAAAAATAATTATTCACTTTTTATTTTTATTATTTTATTTCTTCCTTTTTTTAATAATTTTTTTTACGAATTGTATACTTTTCGTTTTCTTCCTCTTTTTTGTTTAGCTTTTGAATCATATTTTTTGGGTTTACTAAATTTTACTACAAGAAATTTCTGCAGAAAAATTTGTAAATACTCAGCCCTAAATTTTCACTTAACGATCTCAATTTGTGTTTTCATTTACTGTATTTTGAGTAAACGAACGCAATTTAGTAAAAAGCAGTAAAGTTCAGTAACAATTTGTAAAAACTTTTGGGTACTCGAACGCACTTATTTTTATATGAAAAATAGCATTTTTATTTACAACCATAAAATTTTACGCAATACTACAAATATGACGCAAAAGAACAGATTGTGAATTGGCTAATTGTGAAGATACTTTATATTTCATATTTACAAATATGTATGTTATCTGGTTTGTCACACCTCATTTGTGAGATCTTGTGTTTGTTTTGTTTAATTCTCATACAAATTATTTCTTTCTTTTATTTATTTCTTTATAAACTCTACCCGCACATCCCCTCCTGCTTAACTGTCATCAAAATTTTGTTTGGTGTTTTAATTTTTTTATTTTTTTTTTGTGTAATACGCACCCTTTACATTTGTAATCCCGGTTTATTACCTGCATGATTTTATCTATCCAACTATACACATGTAAATTAATAGAAGAACTGATAAGTGTACAATCCCAAGAACAACCACAACAAAAATGACTGAAAATCCACATAAAAATATTACTGTTATTAATAATGCAAAAATTCCTAAACCTTCATGTGCTATTTCTCCAAAAATTGCTAGAATAACAAATCAAGCAGATCCTACAAAAACAACAAGATCTCCAAGTCGTATACAGCCACCAAAACGTTATAGCATGACAGCTGTTGCAGCAACGCCAATATCAAAAATAACGACACCAACAACATCGGCAGTTACCACTGCAACAACAAGAGCTCGTACACCAAACAGTAGGGTGGCCCTGACGGCACCGAATACCCCAAAGAAACGAGTGCAATCGCCAAGGTGAGTTAAACAACATTTCTATATAATGTCGTTATTATTTTTTTTTAATCGCCCTTATTCCAGTTGTCAACATCGACGTCACGTCAATACAATACCAAAAAATTGGAGCTTGTGTATTCGTTCTCGAGAACAATTTTCTGCTACTGACAGTCTATTTCTATTCTCTAAGGTATAGAAAATAACAAGAGCCTATCAATAGTATGCGGTTGCATTTGACAACGGGTAGACAAATCCCAGTTTCTTGGTATTGTATTGATGTGACGACGATGTTGACAACTGAAATAAGGGTGAATATGTACGCATGTCGCTCGATTTGTTGCAGTCTGTGCTTGCAGCAATCAATACAACTTTTTCGCTATAGATATTCCACATCCATTCGTTGATTTACAACTTACAGACTTCTTACCATTTATTTCGCGAAAGTCCCCTGTAAAAGGGATAATTTTAATTGCTATTAAATACACTTTTCAAATATATATTGGTCAACGTAAAATCGTGTAAATAAATATTCAGCAAGATTAATTGTTCTGCCATTGAAACCCGTTTAAAAACTAAAAGTTGGTGATAAAATGACTCCGTAAAAATGTGTCTAGTTCGTGAAGATATAATATAGTATATTTTAATTGATAACATTAGGTTAAAAAAAGATACAAATTAATGTAGCCATCTACAAGGTCTACAACCTTGGCTTGGTCATTTTAAAAGTAACACCAAATTTGTCTATCTTGCCACACCGTGTTATTTGTCTTGAATATTAACTTAATTTTATTCTTCTAACTTTACAGAACAATTCCACGAGTGCGATAAATTTCCAAGAAAGCAGTAAAGAGAGAAGAAAACACATTCCCCTCCTGTGTTTCCTTTTCTTTAACATGGATTCCTCTTCATCATGCACTAGAGTTTATATATTAGTTACGCAATTCTATATATATTTACTCACAACAAAGGATAAATAAACAAACATGCTTATAGAATTTAATTTATAAGTATTAAAAGAAACAAAACAAACAAAAATTGTAAACTATTTATAAATTATTTATAGGCTGCAAGAAGACATTCAAACAGAGAACTACTCCTCCCATTAAATGATATTTTGCGATTTGTAAATTAGTTCAAAGATCCTGCCCTTTAAAAAAAACCAATAGACCCGACAGCAAAATATTACTAAAATCTTTTCCTTTGTATCTTCAACATCTTAAGTTCTCTCCAGTGATATTATAGAAAATCAGAAGTTTATTTTAGGTGAATTTTATTCCTTATAAGTACAATGATTTCGAACTAAGGCCCAGAGGCAAAAAGAACAAAAGAAAAAATAAGACTTCTTCTGATTTACTAAAAAAAACAAACAAATCATTTAGGTTTTTCTTTTTTTTTTTAATTTTTCTATTAAATAAACAAATAAACTCTATTTTAAGTAAGGAAAAAGGTTAAATAAAAGTAAAGCTTTGTAAATGTTTTTTGTTGCAATATACTATACATAACATACGATAAAAAGAAAAATATAGAACATTACTGAAATGGTATCATATTTGTAAAGTAATAATCTAAACATTTTCTATATATTATATATACTTTAAAATAAACGGCATCTAATTAATTAATGCTAACATACATTACAAATTTAGTATTTTTCAAACAAGCTCAAGTCATATTGAAATCAAGCAATTATTCCCAAAATTTGCTTAAAGTTATACAAATGAAAATAGTAAATCCAAACGAAAAGGATATTAAATTTAAAAAAAAAACTACACAGAAACACAAAAATGAACAAAGAAGAGACAGAATTGATATGATTTTTTAGTAAGATATTATTGAATCCTTTTTATTTTCTATTCCCCTCATCATTCAAATAACTGAAAAAATTATCTTTTGGTTTTTCTTTTCGATCAGCTGCATCAAACAATTATCGTTTTAACGGTATGATTGATTTTTATATACATTTATAGAACCAAGAGAAATAAATTTATAGTAAAGATGCCTTTTTAAATATCATCTTACAAGAAATAGTTAAACCGTACTTTATATTTTAAGTACAAATGAAAACAGAAAACCCTACAGAAATCATGCTCTTAATTAATTGTATCTCTAGTTTAGAAACAGTCTAATAAATTATTTATAAATTTCAATTTTATTATCAAATATTTGTTATTTTATACATATATATTTTTTTAAATTAGAAAATTAAATTTTCTCCAAATTTTTATTTAATTTTCAATTTTTATTTGTAACACAAAGTGATTCATTTTATTTTTATGAAATTATTTTTCAAATTTATATTCTTTTCTAATTACATTAACCGTTCTTCCGTTTATATACCTAAAAATAGTTTTAGTTAAATAATTATTTCATTATACATATTTACATATATTTAACTATACTTTTTTAATTTTTGTATTTTATTTTTTTTTTCATTTCAATTTCTTTAGTTATAAACAAAATTTTCCTATTATCTTAATTATGCTCTTCTTTGCTATCCTTCTTTAAAAAAAAAACAGTGTTATTATTTCAATAAAAAGAAAGAAGGAAACCACAATTCTTTATTATATATTTAATGAAAAAAAATATTGTATTTAAAAAGAAACGCAAAACAAAAATAATAATTTTGCAGAAGAATTTATCATCAACCAATGGAATAAATATACTTGTATTTTCCTTTACTCTACTCTCTACTAAAACTAAAAACTAAAAAAATCATCATCTAAAATGTATAAAAACCCAACAATTTTAATTTGAAACAAACAAAAAAATGATTATATATATTAAAAATATTAATAAAATAAAAATAAAAAATAAGAAACACAATTGCTTTATTTATCTAATTCTGGTTTGTATAATAAATTGGCCAAGTTTATTACTGTATCTGATAGGTTTTAAAGAGTTGTAATGTCAATGTTTCGTGAAGGAGGAAGCGTTTCTGAAACCTGCAATATAATGCTTGAATGGAAAAAACTTAATTATTAAAAAACAAATATTTATATCTGATAATTTTTACGCACTATTTCTGTATAAAATCTCTATAGCTTTGATGTACATACATATGTACGTATATGGGCAGATTTGTAAATTATCCCATTTAAATGACTTTTGGAATAACTAAATAGTTTTTGTAAACGCTAGAGCTGTCCAGTTTGATGGGCCCAGATCGCTAACAACCGATTATTTTAGATAGTTTAGCCGGCTAACTTAGCTTACCTCGGCTAATTATCTGATTAAATGAGTAGTTTTCTATATGCTGTTTGGTAATATCAATTTACGGAAAAATTCCCAGCCGTATATATGTGAAAATGTTCTTCGAAAAAAGTAAAATTTAATTTCTTTAAAAATTTTTTAATTATGTATACTGAATTTTATTTTACTTCATATAATTGGTTCCCGAATAAAACATATATACATATGTAGAAGTTTGTGATGGAAAGTTAACTATTTCAAATTTAATGTTTTTAGAAGGAGTATTGAATTATGGTCGATTTTGTGAATTATTTTTGAGTTAATCTCAAAATATTTACTTTTAAAAAGTACATCAGGTACATACAAACAATCTAATTAAACTTTGAAATTAAATTGCTCAAAAATTACTTAAAAACTATAAAATATATACATATGTATTTAAATGCACATCGTTACCTTAATTTAGAAAATGTACTTAAAAAAATATACAGAAGAAGAAAACATCTTAGTATAAAAACTTTAGAAGAGTTTAATGTAGTTTTTAACTTTAAAAAAGACTGTAGAATGCAACTTTTCCTTCATTTATTATATCTCTAAAAATATATACATACAGTGAACTCGCGATAACGTGAACTAATTTTTACCAAGGCAGTTCACATTTTCGAGTTTGTTTACGTTATCGAGTACCCAAATTAAAACCAAAAAAATACTCTCTTTAATATAAAAAATTATATGTTATTAAGTAAAAATGCTGAACACTATCAAATTAATTATTTTATTAATTTTTAACAACAAAAAATAAAATGCAATATATTCAGTTCACTTTACATTCGATAAAATATATATAAAATATAAAATAAATTCATATTTAATTAACAAAAACAGGGATAAATAAACTAAAACTAATAGGAAAATTTTTTTGGTTGGATAATTAAGAATCAGTTAAAGTTTAAAGGAGAAAATCAGTATTTTTTTTGGTAAGTTTCTTGTTTTGCCATCTTTAATAGAACTGTTTCTCAGAACTCTAATGTAACTTTGGTCTAACATCTCGTTAGCAGTCTATATTAAGGCCTTATTCAAAGCTTCTACAGCTTCCTTGGATTTAATTGTAACTTCTAGCTGGAATATAATCGAATCATCATCATCGTCGGTATCATCCTGATTGTTAATAATTCCTACTTCTGTGCAATTTTCTTCAGGATTGTTGTTCCAATCTTTGACCGTGAAATTAAGTGTAAATTTGTTTTTGTTGTATTTTTTCCTATTTCAAACTGATTAAACGTTTTTTTTCAACATGATCTCTTTAAATATCTATGAATTTATGATACGATCGTATATATAAATGAAATAAATTTTTTTGAACAAAAAGTATAATTTCATTGCTAATAATTTAGCTAAACCGTATATATTTTTAATGTGCAAACTCATCATTGACAGACTGTACATAAACGAAAAAAAAACCTTTAAACATAAGTAAACAAACAAATAACCTCTAATTCGGGGATTTCCCAATTTAAAAACAGATTAGAAAACAAATATTAAAAATTTTCACTTTTTAGAGCTATCAGATTTTGTTCACGTTTTAGAATACTCTATGGAAAAATAAATTTGTTCGCGTTTCTGCGACGTTCACACTTTCGAATGTTCACGTTTTCGCGAGTTCACTGTATATACATATGTATAAATATCTCTGAAGAAACTTTGGATAAGGAAAGCGAAATATTGGAATTTTTGTTCCCATGAAATTTTTATTACTATCGTGAATTTCCCGTGAACTTTTTTCCCGCCATCAGTTCTCAGTAAAAGAGAAGAAGATCTGTACAGCTTACAAATTAAACAAATTCAAGTTTAATATTAAAGTAATATACAATTTTGGTAATAAATTAAATGTTTTTAAATGTAAATAAAGATGTGTTTAAAATATTTTAAGTGCACTGAATGATTCTATACCAATGGTTATAGACCAAAAAGATGCGTACTCTGTCCAAAAGGTTATTAAGAATAATGAACAGTATTTACTACTGATCTTGTCCTAAAAAGAAATATTTATAAACTTATGTAAATTAGAAGGAAAATTTTAAATTACATGAAAACAGAAATTCCTCATGAAATAAAAAATAAAAAGCTAAGAAGTAGTTATTCTAAATATATTTAAGTTTGGTTTTCCCAAAAAATAATTCCCTCACAAAACAGAAGGGAGTTTCAATTAATTGGAGAATTTTTTTCTCGAGAAAAACCTTTCCTCTTGAAACAAATTCCTTGCGAATATTTATAATTGGGCTGATGATGTTTTTATTAATTTCCTCTGCAAGTGAACAAAACCAAGGGAAAAGTGGGAAAATCGCCCTAAAAATATTATTTGTGATAAGGGGAATCTGTTTTCGTACAAAAATTTTTCGCGGGAATTATTCACGATTGGAAAAGGGAAATACGACGAGGGAAAAAATATTCACGGTGAAAGTTATTGGTTACATTGTTGACCTTAAGTTTATTCAATATTAAGGCCCGTTATTATGGGCAATAACTAAAGATACGATGTTATTCGTCAGTTAATTTAAATAGAATAAAATGGGAAATCCCATATTTACATCCAAACTTATATAATCACACAAAAACTTTTTCACATGTTGGTTCGATTTAGAGAACATAAAATAACGACGCCAATCGAAATCGTAACGCAGCGAATAGAACAATTTAGAAGTGCGACACAAAGCGAAACGGTGCAAATCGGCGTGATATTGCTTTACACTTTTTTTGTTTAAAAGACCCTACTTTGCTTAATGATATATAACGTAGCAACGTATTTAAAAAGTTTGACTTCGTGTTTATTGGGTAGCTCGCTGTCCCACACAACCGCATTTTAAGATTTGCATGCTTATACTTGAGCGATAAATATTTTATACTTTTTTTCAATTAAATTTAGATTAGCTCCTTTTGTCACTGTCAGACGTAAGCTTGTCTTTTCTTCATTTTCTTATTTTCTGTACAGAATCGGTTCCTTTTTGTGAAAGCTCTACGACGTTTGTTTACGTCCTTTTTTTCTTTTATTTTTTTTTCAAAAAGAGCGGTAATTTTCATTGCTGATGAACCAGCTTTGAGGGGATTGATCATTTATTTTTCTCGTTATAAGTGTTAAGAAAAAAATCTAAAATTAAAAATAATATACAAAAGTTGCTGTAAAAAAAAAATTGAAAGTTAAATAATCAATGGCTATATTGATGACCCCTTATAAAAAGAAAAAATGTATAATAATAATTAATTAAAAGAATGTGACATAATTGATGGGATTTTTTAGTTTTTATCATAAAAAGTAATTCTTGACTTTATCATTTTTGTTTTAATTTTATCATAACAATAGCTGAGAAATATCTTCAAATTCGGCTCTTATCAAGTACAAAAAATCGTTACGAAATCTTGATACGAATAGAAGGGCTGTTCAAAACAAATCTTAGATAAAAAGTACAAAAATGTCGAACTTTTACTAAAAGTTTTATGAATTAAGAGTATACGAAAGTATTTCCAAATATAAATACCCACTTGACCTGAGATTCGAAACAATTGATTGTTCCCGAAAGCAAACAATTTTCGAAACAAAAATGTCCGATAAATGTTCGCGAATTAAAAAGAAAGTACAAACGTTCGCTAATTTATCGAAAAATGTGAGAGTTTTGCTTTGCATAAAAGTTTGCTACAGCGAACTACTCTCGAATGTATTTTTTACACTTAATAAATAAACCTGAAGATAATGCTTCGGTAACCTCGTTGATTGTGTGCTACTCCTGGGTGAAAATTACCGCATTCTATATCGAACCAAATTTACATATAATTACGATTGAACTTCCTTTCGATATCGAGGTCGCATGTTCGAACCTCAGTAAAGGTTCTTGGCTTTCTAATTATTAATTTGAATTGTAACATTAAAAAATATCAAAAGCACCATGAATTAAAAAATAATAAATAAAGAAAATAGAGATAAACATTAAAACAGCACCATATAATGGCGAGAAATGATTTTTGAAATCTACTCGATCCGAAATTGTTTGCTTGGATAGCTTTTGATGTTGCTAAAGACTGGCCAATGATATTACGAAAGATAAGGGTTTGAAACAAAAACTGAGCGATACGTAAAACTTTATCGATTCGTTTTTAATTGTCTATCACGAATGTTTTACACAGAAAAAAATTCGAGATACGTTCGAAGCCAAAATCATAAACGAAGGTGTCGGTCAATTCGAGATACGTTGGTCCTAAGATTTACTGTAAATTGAATCTTAATTTTACGCGGATACTTTTGAATAAGTTCATTTTATACTCTATTTTTTATCGTCGTCCCGAAAAATTTTTCCTTGAGAAATTGCGTTTAAACGTTACCAAAAAAATTTCATTTTATTATAACCCGTATTCCATAATAATTCGTAGATTAGCAAATTAGAGTTGTGCTTTTCTGCTTTTTTCAGTGAGCGCTAGTTTCAGCTCAGCTCACTTGACTCTACTAGGACACTTTTAGTTCAGTTAGTTCAATAGTTCAGTTGCTAAGTATACGAAGATAAAAGAAGTGAGCTTTATAAAATCAGTATTTTTGATATTTGTAAAGAAAAGCGACAAAAGTATTAAGCACAAACATGGGCAACAAGTAAACAAAAGTACTAACATAAATATTGTCTCGATGAACATTTTTTAATTAGTATAAAACTGCACATATTGTTTTATGTAAAAAATTAAATAAAACAATTAAAATGAGTTTATGTATATACATATGACAATTTGACGGAGATTTCTCTATCAAAGCTTGTCTCTTTAGAACTGCCAAAGAACATACAAAAGGAAATATTTGTATGGTATTTGATAATTTGAACAAAGTGATGCAAATATGTGGAATACATCAGCCATTATGTAACAAAATGTATGTAATTTGTCAGTAGTGAGAGTGAGCGAAAAAGCAAATAGGAAACTAAAAGAAACATAAACGAAAAATAAATATGAATGTAAAAGAAACATGAACTACGGAGCTGAAAGAGCTCACTGTCATGACCAGCTCACTTAGTTCACTTGCGTGAGTAGTAAAATTGAACTAGTTCGATCATGAACCACCCAACTGTATAGCAAATGTAATAATGCATTAAAAATATCTAACTAAATGGTCAGGCTTATTAATTGTTGCAAATGATTTAAAGGCGCCTAACTTTCCTGAAAACTGAGTTTTCAAGTAAAATTTTCGTATTTACATATGAAAATGCATCTCTGAAAGTATTGAATAGTTAGTTTTGGGTATTGAGTACCGGAAAATATCTCCGGTATTGAGTACTCGGTACTCAAATACTCAATACTTTTACAACACTATTTTACTGTCGCTTTCTTTATAATTAAGAGGCTGATTTTACGGCGGAGCATGCCGCAAACGGCATTTGCAGTCTTGTTGCTGGGTAGTTGCAGTTATCTATATGTTCAAAGCATAAGTCTAAAGGTACGGTCACATCTGACAAACATTTGCCCAAAAAAACGTAACCACTACTTTTGCTTAGGGTTAGTGTGATTTAAATTGGTTTTTATATCACGAAATGAAGTTAATTATGCCGCAAAATATTTTTATATTATTTAAAATAAATGCGAAACCATATTTTAAAAAAATATTGGAATTAAAGAAAATGCAACTTTAACTTGTCTGTTGGTTACACTTTTTTCGGAAAATATTTGTCAGATGTGACCGTACCTTAAGCTAATTTATATGCTGTTATCAACTGGCGCTCATCGGGCACTAGTATTATTGCAAGCAAATGGGGTTTGGTGGCTGCCCCAACTGAATTTGCACTATGTGAGCCACCCCTGAACTGATGGCTGGATCCGCCCTTGTGCTTTTGCCAGATCATCAGTAGACCTTTTACCATATTTCAGAAAAATGTGGAATGTAGCAAATTGATCAGCTTTTAACTCACAGCCAATAATAGCTTTTTGAAAATTAATTTGGAAAAAATTGCCTCACTATTGCACCACAATGTCTATGAAGTTTATGTATGCGTGTGTGTATACATATGTATGTATGCATAATTATATAAATATGATGTGCATCTACACCAACCACTATCGATTGATCATGAATTAAGTTTTTTATTTCGGCCACCGTCAATGAAATTACAAATTAATCTATTTCTATGAAAAGAACAATCAGCTTCATACACAATATTTTTTTAATGCCACATAAAGTATGTATTGTAAGTGTGTACAGTATGTATAAATACTTATAAAAAGCGTATAAGAAAACTATTGACAACGAAGTGCTTATGAAATCGATTTAATGAACTGGAAATGCCACAAAAAGGGATCAATTGAAAATATACTTAATTGTTAAAAGATTTTTTAAGTGGATAAAAAATATTGTTTATTAGTTGGTGTATTATGTTACGATCTAAAAAAAATCATAGATGTGGGAGTTGTAAGTATTAGAGTACTTTTAAGTAAAAGAATAAGAGATATTTATTAATAATGAAGTTTTCTTTTTCTACTAAATTGTGTTTATTTTACTTCAGACAACTGTTTCCTTGTTCCTGAATATCTTTAATTAGTTCAAATTTTATATTTTTATTTTTTTTTAAAGCAAATTTAAAATTAATTTGAATTACATTCTCAAGATTTTAATTGCCTATTTGCTGTAATTAAAATTAAGGCCTAAACAAAAGGAAATGTTTCGAATTTGAATCAATTTTATTCTCTATTCACTTTCCATTTTATAGACAACGCGTGCGAAGTAGATGATGTAAGGTTTCAATGAAACCTAAAACCTAGTGATGTTACATATAAAAATATTTAAGTATTTGCGAATACGAATGCAAATTCGAATAGCTGCGCCATCATTCGCGGATACGCAAATGAATATTCAATTTGAAATTTAGCGCCACTTGTATATGCGTCGAATTGAACGTCTGTATAAAAACTATATTTAAAATTTAATATTAAAAAAATATCCTCTTTCATTTTTTTCATGCTTTTTGCAAATATTTCCAAAAAAGCATTTTTGATATAACTTGCATAAATTTGCATATTACGCAAATTAGCAACTCTTTTTAACAAAAATTGTTTGTGATAACTGTCGCGGTCCATGTATGATTCTTACAATGCGATCATTAAAAATTATTTACCTAAAAAATTTTGTGTTACATGCAGATTTTGTTCGCTTACATTTTGCAATGTTAACTCACTAGTTGCAAATTCCGAACCCGCTTTTCTTAAGGTAGAACTAGATACATACATACATAATTTAGGGTATTTTTCCAAATAAACTTATTGTCTTAATTAATTTCCAGGCGCTCTCTAGTATCAAATTAATGCACTACTTTTGCTTAGGGTCAGTGTGATTTAACTTGGATTTTATATCACAAAATGAAGTCAATTATGCCGCAAAATGCTATTTTAATTATATTTTTAATAAATGCGAACCCATATATAAAAAAATATTGGAATTAAAGAAAATGCAAATTTAGCTTGTCTGTTGGTTACGTTTTTTTTTTTTTTTGGAAAATGGTTGTCAAATGTGACCGTACCTTCACACTTTTTTACTAAAACAGTCAAACTTTTTTAATTGAAAACTAGATTGCTATCAATTTCACCTATCCATTTGTCTGGCAATTTTATGTTCAATTTGAAATACATATTTGTGCTTTCTTTCAAAAATATACAAAAAAATTTGCGTTTTAAAAAAATTTTATGCTTTTCTATGATTTTTTGGTATATTTTTTTACAAATATTCTGCCTAAATTTAAAACTTTTAATTAAAATAATATAATATAATTGTGAACAAAAGTAATAAGTGTAATGATGTTGTGCGATGAGCATTTGAAGGTGTTTTCTTGACGATAACATCTGGAAAAATAAAATTGCGTGCAGCCTATTTTTTTAATTTAAATGAATTTTGATAAGCAGTATGTGTGAAAAACTTGACAGAAAAACTTGAACGTGTGGCTGCAGAGTAAGATTTTTTTCCACTGTTTTTCATAATTTTTTCTTCCCGGGTTAAACAATAAAAATTGAAAATGATGGCATTGTCTTTTTAAAACTTTAAAATATACAACTTTCCCCAAAAAAAGTGTCCTCACTCTTCTCTATCAAAAAATTTCTTTAGGAATATGCAATAATTTTGTATATTTATCTGCAGGTAATATTTACTAAACTATTTTCACAAATCCAATTTAAAAAATAATTATTTAATTTATAACTTCACATATCAAAATTACCATATAAACTGCATATTTGTTTTTGTAAATAGATTTGCACTTAAATGAAATTAAGTTTTATTTTACTTTTGATTTCGTAATAAAAATTAATATGCAAAATGCATAGAAAGGCAGGCAAAGAAAAAAATTTCTATATATTAATATATTCTTCATTTTTCACTCTTACGGGCAAGTCAATGGATTGATCTTAACACAGAACCTTTTCCTTTATACACTTTTATACATATGTACATACTACAAGAATAAAAAAAATATTATTAAACAATAGAGTTGTTGTTTTTGCTTTTATATTATAGATTTTTAATCTACGGCAACTTTTTTCACACTATAAACTTTTCTATAAAAATAAATTCTAAGAAAATCAATAACCTAATGGAAAAGTTAAAACTTAAGCTTTTTTGCTGCCCTCTCATAAGATCAATGGTCGTCAATACATTTACAAATTAACACATGCAGTAGACATAAATTAGCAGAGGCCTTTTCAAAGGCCTTTTTAATATTTGTTTGAGCATTTGTTTCTATTTAAAGATTTTGTACATATAAAGAGCTGGACCAAGAGACAATAGCACTTGTTGACATTCAAAATCTAGTTGTTTTACGGCTTGAGCAAGATCTTAACCGCTCTCTAAATGTTTCAGATCCGTTCGGCAAAAGTATCAAAACCTAATAATGAAGAATTTGCTTCTTTTTACAATGCTTAGAGACTGTTGATTAGTTTTGGCGTTCTTAGACAACCTCCATCCTTTTGGCAACGCACTGAATAGGCCCTTATGAAAGAAAGAAATTATGGGTGCTGTTGGGTGCAGTAGTTAGTTAGCGCATTGACTACAAAGGAAATGATGAACATCCTGCATTTTACAGATATTTGTTGTTGTTGGACTGTTCAAGTGAAGAAAGCATAGCTCGGGTGACTGAACTGTACCGGTAGCAAATGATATTGGACTAGCCTAATGTACATTACGCCACCTTCCTCTGCCGTTATTATAGAAAAATAGTCGGCAAAAAAAAACTAATTAATGAAATTGCTATACAGCTTATAAGCATATTAATGTATCTATTTCACACCAGAAGCGCTGCAAAACTGCTATAAAAAACACGCAATAGCAGAGTCGCAAATGAATTATTTACGCCTACACTAATCTACACTACGCCTTTCCCAAAGAAGGTAACACATCAAATGATTGGTAGGCGTTAATTGCCTGCCCACTAACGAAAATCATTATTATTTTAGAGCCGATAATCAGTTGTTGTTGTTTTCCTCTGATTAGTGTCCGACCGTACGCACTTTTTAGGTATTTTTTTGCAGACCGATCTCAAATTCTAACTCGAAACCGAAATTTTTTTCTTGAATAGATTTGAAATAATTTTAATTTTTGTAGTTTTTTCGTTTAATAAAAACAAAATTAATGCACACAAAAATCTTTGATTTTGACAACGTTTAACTTTTTGTACTTTAATATTTTACAGGGCTTAACTTTTACGTAAATTTAATCTTTGATGATAGCAAACATGTATAAAAAATGTATCTAAAGTTCGGTGTTCAACAAACATCAACCGAAAGTAAATTTTTGGCCAAAACTTCGACACTCAAACCGCACGTTCGGTCGGTCTTAACTATGATGATTTTCTTTTTAGTCGTCCAGTCAAAATCAAATAAAAAATAAGCAACAAAAAGAAAAAGCGGAGTATTCCATAGATATTATTTTTACACACATTTTTAACACGAAAAACTTTTGGCACCCGAGAAAGATATTTCAGTCAAAAAATTGAAAGAAGGCTTTACAAATGTTTAGAAAATTTAAAATACGAGTATGTAATGGATGCTTAAGAAAAGATAAAATTTCAAATGGCATACAAAATGGAATTGGGACCAGGAAACGAAGTGAACGTTTTTGAAGGGGGTCTATGAAGTGAAGACCTTACATTTTCCGTCCTGGGCTTATCAGTGTCTATGAATGTTTACGTTTTACAAATAATATGTACTCGTACCTACAAATATGTTAAGACCATGATATTCAATCATCCATGCACTTTAATGTATTACAACACTGGCAATTATAAAGCAAATTGAGTGCATTCCGTAACAATATTCAAGTGATGTTTCTACAATACGTTCATTCAACACGTTAGAAAGTGTCTAAAAACTTCACTCAAAAGACTGTGTGGTTTTGATAACGACTTTTTAGACATTTTGAAGGAACGCTTTATAGAAACATTACTTAAGTATTTTATTTTTTCATTATAAATATTTTTGTTTACTTATTTCTACAAAAAAAAGAGTATCGAAGTTTAAAAGAATATTGAAACAAACAATACGAAAATAATAAGTTTATTAGCAGATTAGGGCGATCAGTGATCATTTAAATCAAGTAAATAAAAAAATATTGTTGTTGAGATTAGTAGGAACAGTACAACCTCCATAATCCGGACAGATATAGTTTCAGCTACTGTCTGGATTAGTGGATCGTCCGGACTACAGTTAAAATAAAATTTTAAACGCAATACATAAATGCACATAGGCTTATATAATTTATTTTTTTTACCGAAAAGAAAAATAAGAATTCATTTGTATATAATTTATTTACAGAAAACATAAAGAAACATACTAAAAGTGACCAAAAATATTCATTTGGAAAAATAAGAATTTTTATGTAATTTGTCAGCTCTATTTTTGAACTATTTTAAAAATAAAATATCCTTATCTGTCGCTTTGGTTTGCCACGCAAATTTTACTGAGAAAGGAGAACACTTGTCCGGTCCATAGAGGAATAATTTATAAACTGTCCGAAAAATTTAAATGTCCGGATTACTGCATGGTAAGAATTAGCGAGTGTCCGCATTAGGGAGGTTGTACTGTATGTCTGTATGTGGGCAAACAAATTCGGTCTTAGTTCATAACGAACAGAAAAGATTGATTTCTTTATCTTTATTGAAATTTTTGTATTGTAATACTTTTTTATCAGTGGCATACTTTGTGACATAACAACTTTGCCTTTATTTCTAAGCGGAAGTTTAAAGTTTTTCCAGTCTACATCAGCTTTGATTCCAACATAAAATAAATTTGTACAAACATGAGTCCATGTGTATTTGAAAGTGGAATCTGTAAATAAATAGGCAAGACCATATTTTGTAACGCAGTTTATGCTCACATTATACAACCGATTTTGACAAAACGCATACCATTTTAAAGTTATTTGCTTGCAGATGTATACAATCTATATTTTATTAAGATCGGTTTAGTACTTTGGGAGCTATACTCGCTCAAATTTGCTACTAGTTCATGCACACTTATTACATACACATGCATGTCTCAGCTGGAAGTTGAAAAATGAACAAAACATGCATGTGGGTCTGTCCAAAGAAATGCTGCATAATTTTTTTCAACTTTGTAAGCAAAAGAGAACGCAATAATTTGAAGTTGTTTATTTAGAATTTTTTGGATTTTTATATTTTATCGCATGCATGTAAATATTTAAGGCCTTATTCACAAACGATTAATAAAGTTAATGTGTGCATTAAAATCGGTTTCCCATATAAAAATTAAACCTACTATTACTTTATTAATCATTTGTGAATAAGGCCATTAATGTTTTATTAAATATAATTAGATAATGATCGATCGCGTCGGCCATCGGAAATCCTAGTTATCACTTAATTTTCAACTTGGCCACGGCTTTACTTGAAAATGGTAAAAATGTATAAAGCCAAACTTAAATGCTCTACAAACTCTTCAAACAACTGAAAGATTTCATTCCTTTAGAATTAGAACTTTTAACCATTTTTATAGGAATATATTAGAAGTGTTTCAATGGATCTGTGCAATTGATGTGCGTATTT
Organism: Gymnocheta viridis; assembly: GCA_956483585.1. NCBI lineage: Eukaryota > Metazoa > Arthropoda > Insecta > Diptera > Tachinidae > Gymnocheta > Gymnocheta viridis. The sequence goes on from OY101440.1 coordinate 140,796,668, forward strand.
TGTTGTGTCTGTTTACATTTTTGTTTAATTAAAAAAATGTATCAAAATAAAGAATATAAACGCATGGATGATTGCTATGCAGCGTCAAAATGATTTTATACTTCTGAGCAATTAACGAAACTAATTAAATAAATAAACTCAATAGATAAGGAATAATATAAACTTAATGAAGGTGATTTATTATGTATTATTTTTGCTTCTGTTTATTATTAAATCTCTCTCAAAAGCTATTACAGCAAAAATATAAAAATATATTGTCTCCGTCATCTGAATTACAATCGGATATCGAAATTTTTTTTTAAAAGTCAATTACAAAATTTGGGAATACCATATGATTTCGGAACTGCAATATGTAGTATTATGACAGCCAGTGTTGACAGGTGCTAAAGAAAAATTGTCCATTAATAAAAGTCAGAAAAGGCTAAATATATCAAAAAAGAAGTTAAAAAAATGGCTAACAAGATTTTATTATCAAAAATGCTCTACAATTAAAATTTTTTTGCAAAACCTTCCTAAGTAATGCAATTTGTCCGCCAAACCTGTTAGAAAAAAAATTATCATTTACAAATATTTAATTTTTCCGTACAGAAAATTATCTTTCTGTTGGGTACAATAATTTTGGCATTTAAAATTGTATATTTATTTGGAGCTCTGTCCTCACAAATTCGGTATGTGCTCAAAATTTTGTTATTTCTACATGCTGAAGAACCAAGCAAGTATTTAATTAAAAGTAAATAGTGAAAAATTCATTTAAAACAATTTACAATAACGCTGAACTACTTGAAGTTAATTCTAAAGCATACAATGAACTGATTTTGTGAAAATAATTTTTTTCACATCTTCTGATTTTAAAGTGAAGTCCTAAGAAATTGGGCGAAAAGCATAAAAAATGTGTGCAAATAGAAAAAATAAATAAAAATAAATTTAATTTTTTTTTAATCCAGAAAACATAAATATTGAGGCTACATAGGCTCAATCTAGCCTAGAAAGGGCTAACTAAACTGGCAACGCTGATGATAGCACAGTGGAACGAAAATATCAAGAATTAAAACTATCTGTTTTAATTTTATTATATCTAAGTTTTAATATATTTAAGAATTTTAATGAGTAGAGATTGATTAATAACTAAAATATAAAGACTAAAAAACCAGGGCACTTAAACACTCACAATTGTAATATAAATTTATTTGATATTAGCGGTATTCAGTGTTGGATAGTGCGAATGGTATTGCACAAGTGCAAATGCAAAATATCGTAGCTTTTCTTTGCCATCCAACAACAAAATATTTGAATTTGCATTTGCCACGTTATTGCAATTTAGCAACAATGAAAATGGTATAGCTTTTTTTTTGCTATGTGGATTGCGTTGTCATCGCTCACTTTTGAAGCTGTCATTTGTAAAAAACAAATTTTATTTACTAAAAAAAATTTAAAAGCAATGGAATCGACTGATGCAATAAAATAAACAAAAAGAGAAAAATCATATAAAAAGTGGACCACAAATGGAATATTTTTAATTTTAAATTATTTGGAAGACTGCACAGTGAATTAAAAATATTTTATTAGTCTTACAGGTCTGTTCAATAATCCAGCTGATTTTTTGTAGCGTTGTATTTTTTTTAATGCTCGAAAATTGTGATGCTATGACTGCTTTTCCACGGTCAAAGTTTACTAAGCAAAGCCTTGTGTTTGTGTGTGATAAGGGAAAGCTGTACTCGAAAAGTTGCTTTCTTCTTCGTTCGTCGTTTACACGTACACTCAAAATATCCTGTACGTAAAATTAACTGAAATTCTAATTTAAAATAAATGAAAATTCACTCAAAAACCGGCCCACACATTTTTCATATAAATTGAACCAAAAGTTCATTTAATTTTTAATGTTAAAAAAATAAATTGACTTAAGCCCGTAAAAATAAAAGATTTTTCTTTTGTTTGTGTAGAAGAGGAAATCTCAAACAAATCAAATAAAGCAAGCAAAGAAAAAAACAGCACTTGAAAACAACGGACAATATTGAACGTATCCGAAAATCCGTATTAATATGTCCTTAGTTTTTTAAATGAATGTTAGAATCAGTTAAAAATAAAATTGCTTACAATTTTAAATGTTTATTCTTTTAAAAATGACTGAACGGATTACTTCTTGAATAACGTACAGTCCGTTACTGTAATAATATTGTGAGTGTACTTGTATTTGGTTGCATGTGTGTGTTTGGTTTGCATGTTCATCCAAAAAACGAACACAGCACTTTTCAAAGTAAACTTTGCGTTTGTAGAAGCGAAACAAAGTTTAAAAGAATATTGAAATGACTTTATCAAACTAAACTTTGCAATATTATTTCAAAATACCGCTCACTATCAATGACAAAAAAATTGCACTTGCAAGGAGTTGCAATGCAAAACGCACTAAACACTGAATACCGCTATTGTAAATTTGTATGATGTAGTAAATTCTTTACTAGCTCCTTTAATATTAAATTTAAGTCCTTATAAGTATTATCTTTGCATGTTTCTAAAAAAACTGAATTTGGTAAATTTTAAAACTTTTCTATATATAAATTATTAAAATTTAATTTGAACTTGTGAAAAATAAAATTCAGTTGAAGGCAATATTTTCAGTTTAAATTGCAAATCGTTTTCAGAATTCATTATGTTTCTTAACACAGAAACCTTAAACCTTATTTAACGACATGAATATATAAAATAAAATGACAGCTTCACAGAATTGTCATGGTATTAATGATAAATGTACTCGTACTTAAGCAAAAAAGTAATTCAATTCCCATTGTAAATAATACGTGTCACCTATAATTTTCTGCTCTTAAGCAATGAAAAAAAAATAAAAAAACCTCAAATATGTACCAGCAAACTCACTCGTACTAACTTACATGAAAAGTGTTCATACATGCATACATGTGTATGTATGTATTTCTGTATATATTTTGCGGTTATTTAAAACAATTTTACATAATTACACATGATACATATTTCAACACACTGTGCCTGCCACTCCGTGGTGTTGAGTCAATACGCGTACAAAATTCTCGCATTCTTACTTCATGCATGTAACAGTTGCATGCGAGCGAGTCTGGCGAATAGAAAAGCCCAACAATGAAACTCAAATTTGTATTATTTAAGATGATAAAAAACGAGTGAATACGTGTGCGCATAAATATCAGGCAATAATTGCTATTAGATATATTTCCACACATCATTTTAACCCAATTTTAGAGGTTTGATTGCTCCGTTTGTATGTCAAGATGTTTTAATTTAAAAATTATTATTTTTTTATTGACTAAAAAATAAATAACTTAGGCACTTAAAAATTACCTAAATGTTAAAAAAAAACCAAATAAATTGTTATATGATATTTGTGAGTATATTTCATAACTATTCAGATAATGATCAGTAGAATGAAGAATGAAGAAAAAATGTTTTCGAAAGTCTTGTCTTCTTAATTTTAAGTGTATTCAAACAAACTCACAAAAGCCTGCTGTATGGGTTGCATGTAGGGCTTGGGAAACGGGAATTACAGGAAAACGAAAAACCTCTTCTTCAGTACAGTAAGTGTAAAAGCGAACCCTATTGCTTTCGAACAGCACATAAGAGTATAATGTTATACTAAATATTTTTATTGAACGCTTCAGCCTGCTATATCTATATTTAAGGGGGAGATTTGTTCACCTTTGTTCACGTGTTGGCGGCCACATAATCGAAATCATATTCAGACACTTATGTCACGAAATTAGCTTCTACATAAGGACATACGAGGGCGGATTGATATTGAAGCTACCTAAGTAGGAAAAAACATATTTTTTTCTCAAAAACCATTTATTTCTCAACATAGTCTCCTTTTAGCTCAATACACTTAGTCCAACGTTTCTACAGTTTTTGTATTCCTTCCAAAATATAGGATTTTTCGAGGTCCTTAAAATAGGCATTTGTTTGGTCAATAATTTCATCTTTGGAGCTAAATCTCTTTCCACCGAGCCATTTTTTTAGGTTTGGAAATAGGAAGTAGTCACTAGGGGCTTTTCTTTAGTCTCTTTCGCCGTTTTCCTTTCAAATAATAGTGTTTAATCACTGCACGAAATTCACTTTTTTCCATTTTTCAAGAAACACAAAAGTTGCTTACTTCAAACGACTACAACAAATAAACTAATCGATGAATTTGGGTGAAATTTCAACAGCTGACGTTTGACAGATCGCAATTTCTAAAAAAATTAAGTTTTTGTGTTTGTGCTGCCATCTAGTGCTAGTTAGCTTCAATATCAATCCGCCCTCGTATTTTGTGTTTAATTCCAATTTAAAGTTACCCGCTTCTTAAAAAAAACACATTGACAATATAACTCATATTTACTATTTAGCACAGAAAAAATTAAGTCTGTTAATAAAGCGCTAAATTGATAAAAGCTGTTTTCATTGTTGATATTTTGTGGCCCACATTGATATAAAATAGAAAAATCGCTTGGAAAAGCTTAATTTTGTTGGTGGCTGTTTATATTGTTGATACTGTGCACGCAAAAAAAAACAAACACATGTTGGTTGCTGGCTGTATGGCTTGGCTGTTGGCTGTTGGTTGTTGGTTGTTGTAGTTGATTTTATTCTATGTGTTAGATTGTTCGGTTTGTTGGTTAGTTGCGTTCTCGTCTGTTTAGTAAACAAGCATTGAGTTGTTTAGAAGCTCAAATACCGCCACCGCTAATACCAAAACAAACCCAAACACAAAAAAAATTAACAAATACAATCGCATATGCATGTATTTTTATGTGTATGTATGTACTTTATTAGACAATACAATCTCATGAGCAAAATGCCGCCTCATATGAAACGATTCGATTTGAAAATGAATTAGAAAATTAAAAAAAATATAAAAAGAAATCATGAAAAACAATGTGCCGAGAAAAGAAAAATAGCTGAAGAGTTTTTAGTTGTTTGGGTGCCATGTTCGTGAACACAACGAAAGTACAAACAAATATATGTACATTCATATGTATTTTTTAAAATTTTGAAATCAAACGTATATTAACGAGTTTTAAAAATTCCCAACTAAGCGAAAAATAATGAAATTAAATTGATTTGAAGTAACGGTCGGTAGAATTAAAGGAATTATAATGAATGAAATGATCTTGAAAATGTTATGAAGAAGTGCCTTTAAATAAAAAAAAGTAACAAAGGCATTCATTACAAATATTATTTGAACTAATTTACAATTTGAAATTTGGCACAGTGGGTCGCATTGAGACAAAGAAAACCAATGCATGTATGACTCATATAATGAGCATAGCATCATTATTGTCATTCATGCTTTGATTATTTACATGCATGACTGTGATTGTGACGCAAATTGTGTGTGCGTGTGATTTGTTTTTATTTAAAAGGAAAACTTGGAAAACTTAATTGTTATAAAATTATCTTTACACTAAAATGTAAATAAAGTCCGGGAAAATTGTGCAGAAAGCAACAAACTTGGAATCGAAAATTGAAAATCGTATAAACAAACCTTAAATGACAAAATCATAAAATTTATTTTATTTAATTAAGAAAACATACGTACGTACATATTTACACTATACAAATGTACATATTTGTGTATGTATGTACATATATCCAGATGAGTTTATCTTATCATAATCAATTTTTAGAACTTTCGTTTTCTACTTCTTTTACTTAAAAACAGTGTGCAATCATTTTATTTTTGGCATCATCTATGAAATTTAAAAATTTTGGTTTCATCATTTTATATTTGTTATAAAAAAAAACAAAACAAATATAAAATAATAAATAAAAGTTTTCACAATTTTTTTGTGTTGCTTGTTGTTAAAAGCAGAAAATATTAATGCAACAAATATATATATATCATATATTTTATTGTAATTTATGACAAGCCCACTGCAAATGTTGTTTTGAAATTTAAATTATAATTTTATTTTTGCACATACATACATACATTATTATTTTTATTTATTTTATCTTTTTGAATTTATTATGAAACATATTACGGGTACATAATTATTTTAATACAGTGCACTCGCGATAATATGAACAGTACAGTTTTGCGAGATTGTTCATATTTGCGAATGGTATCTAATTCCCATCTACAAACGTTTTTTTCTATGTTAAATTTTCTTTCTTATGTTAAATTTTTTATTTATTGGTGATTGGATTTAAAAAACAACAATTTATTTTAAAAAAATATAAAAAGAACTTAAAGTTATTATGCGAAAAAATTGGTTTTAAAGTTTTTGCACTAAGTTCGCAATTTAGAGTAGTCAATGGAAGTGAAAAAGTGTTCATATCTTGGGGTGTTCATACGTTAGACTGTTCATATTATCGCGAGTACAGTGTATAAGATATAAATAAAGTACTATAATTTAATCTTATTTACAATTGTGATAAAATAAACAACCGGAAGAAATGTTTCTGGTTTTGTAATGAAGAAGCTTATTTGATCTTGCACAATTTTTGCCACAATAAACATTGTCTGAAAATATAATTACATTTGTGTTTGAATGGATTTATAGCAGAACTTTGGAGTGGAAAATAACACTGTACAACAATATTAAAATGTGTTTTGGAGTTACTTACTCATACATTTTGAGTTCTGACTTATTTCTGGTATTCAAGTTGAATTTTGAACTTTGCTTTATTAAAGGGCTAAAAAAAAGAGAAGAGCTGCAGACCGCAAAAGCTCTTTGGGAATGATTTCTTGATATGAGTCAGATCAAATCACTGATTGAACGCTTTTTTAACAAGAGAATCCTGCAGTTATATACGAATGACTTAGGACTTGTTACTGGCTTTCTCAATTAATTTTGATTATATAAAGATATATATATATATATCGATGGTTACAAGTAGAAACCCCCAAGTTCGTATTTTTTACGAAATTTAGTTTTTCAGTGAATCCAATACATTTCACACAAGTACACCTAGTCACAAAAATTTATTGCAATAGTGTAAAAAATAACTATTTTACAAGCAGTTGTTCAAATCAGTTTTACAGTTTCTTTTATGTTTTTACCTTCTCCTGTAAAGTTACAATTAATTGAGTTAGGGCCTTTTTACTTGAGACCATCGATATGCATGTTTTATGTTAAAGTTTCTAAATCTATTATTCATTTCTATAAAAATTAAAAAGTCTTTACAGTTTGAAATGCTGAAATTTATTACTAATAAATATTTTGCCTTTCACGGTTATTTTGGTTTAGATTTATTCAAATTCAATCAATTATTCCGTAGCCATTTCAGGCGTGTGGTTAATTAGTAGCAAAAAAAAACATACGCCAAAACAAATTATTTACATTAGATTTTTATGTTAATTTATGTAGAGAATTAAAAAGAATATCTAAGTTTCTATATTAAGGAATGTACGTGAGTTTTCATTTCTTTTTTTTAAAATATACTTAACGTTTGTATATCGTCATAGATCAGATATTTAAAATAGAACATACGAGCATTTAAATGATCATGCTGGCCGTTTTATTTCTTTTTACTTAAAAACTACTTAACGGAAGTTATAGAACGTTTTTTCCGCTTCAACAAGATTTTCTGGGTAAATATTTGTTTTTTTTTTAATAAATACGCATGCAAAAATTTGTATTTTTTGTTTATTAATTCTTTAAAATAATAATTGATGGGATGTTAGAATATTAGTTGTGTTTTAAGAAAACACATGGACTGGTTTTAATAACTTGCGATCGATTTGTGAAGAAGTACAAAAATTACTATGGAGTTGAATATTTTTCTTGTGTGTTCAGAGATTTTTATAAACTAAGGCCTCGAATTATTTTGCATTTTTTGGCATATTTCAATTTCAATACCTGTTGTATGTGGTTGTAAACTATACACTCTATAGTTTCATATCTACTACTATCGCTATTTCAGTACAACAGCAATACCAACAGCTGTTACTGAGAAATCATGTAAACTAGTTATAAGAATATAATTAATAAAGATCCATTCTGGAATTTGCTTTTATATTGATTGGACGTTTTCTTCTGCTCGTTTGTCTCTTATTTTGCCGCTACATTACAATAGCATATGCGACACTTTTAGAGCATATTTTGATACCTTCATTGGTTTTTTTTGAATACGCAAGCTAAAAATTTGTTTTAAATTCTGATTAAAATAATGGGCTTTCTATTTTGTATTTCTATCAGTTGAGCAGTCTATATTTTCTTAAACCAAAGCTCTTATAATATGTGATATTTTTATCCCTTTGTTTATTCCACGAGGGAACAAAGGCTTTAACAAGATATGCCCAACTTAATCTAATGTTTGCCTCATCTCGTGATTTACTGATGTCTGCTAGTTCTTTCCTTACAGAAATACGCCAGGTATTTTCAGGTCTTCCTCTTCGTCTACTTCCATGTGGGCTCCACTTCAGCGCCAACCTGATTACAATATTTACTGGCTTTGTTAAGGTGTGTCCTATCCTTTTCCAATTTCTGCGTTTTATCTGTATGTGTACGGGGTCTTCTTTGGCTAAGCTACAGATGTTTTCGTTTGTTATTGTGATGGGCCTGTATGTGCCACATATAATGCGAAGGTCTTTATTTATAAATTTAAAGCCGATGATTTTGCCACACTATCCCACAAAAAAGATGCAAACACATACATACATGTGTATTTTTCACTCAAGTAATTTTAGATTTTATTCATTTTTTGCGCCTAAATAGTTGCACATTTATAAAATAAATAGTTTTAATTTAATTTTGCTTTCGTTGCAACTTAATTTCTTAAAAATATGCATCTCTGATCGCATGAAATCTATCATTATATGGAAATTTTCATAATCATATCCAAATCGGACAGATTTGTCAAAAATCCGCCTTACAAGTTCATTTTATGGCCACACTATTATACTTTTTGAACACACACGACTTTTTTGGCAGATCGCACGACCAAGTAGAATAGTGTTTCACGGCCTTTACTAAAACATAACTTATGTTTTAATAATACATTAATATGTTAATTTAAATTGGGTATTAATTACCACAGGAACTTTATTTTCCAACATGGAAAACGTGTATTTTTATTAGATGTGATCAAAGTAAACTTACACATATAGGTGAACATAAACAAAAACATAACAATTTAGTTAATAAAAATAAACATAAAATAATATAGAAAAAATAATACAAAGTAACTCGAGGCTTGAATTCCAAAAGAAAAATATTAAATTCTTAAAATAAGAAAATACTTTAATATGATAATTCATATTTTTTGGTTTAGCAAATAATTCTTTAAAACGCTTAAAGCGTTTATGGACACGTCAGAAAGCATATTTCCTAATTTTATTAAAAAATTGTACTGCTACCGAAAACTCCCGCTCACTTTCTACCGTTAAGTTGTCAATTATGTTTTTTATTATTTCCCGGGATCCCGCATGAAAAATCCCGGGAAAGCGGGATGCTTTTTATTTAAAAATTTAAAAAAACTAAGAAAATATTTTATTTATTATTGCAATAACAATTACCAATAAAAATTTTACTAAAAGTTTTTGAGATCTGATCACCTTTGAATTTTAAATACAGTTTTTTTATTTTAATTTGATTGTTTTCTTTCTTGTTCTGTTTATTTTTCTTGGTCTTATTTTAAATGCAATTATTTTTGAGTTGTTGAATAAAAAGTATATAAAAAAAGTTTTGTTTGTTAAGGGGTTTTTTAGCTGGTCCATATCATCATGCCAAATCATCAGTAGACCTGAAACCATATTTTTGAAAAGCTTCTTATACAAAAACTTTTAAAAAACCAATGAGAATTTCAAAAATTACAAAAGTATAAGCTAGTATGCTTTGAAACTTATTCAAAAATCCAAACAAACAAATTAGTTTGTTTAAATAATTCGAAAGTTAGCGAAGGTTAGCAACGCTATAAACAGCGGTGTTTTTCGTTTTATTTTTAAGCCTAGTACTCTGTTGAAATTTGCGAAAAATGTTGAGCAACAAATGGACAGCAAAATAATTTTAGGAGCTTTTGCTGCAAAGTATCAATTACTGCAAATCACAGATGCTGCGCAGGAGCGCTTTTGAAGGCAAACGTTCTGCAAAAACCACTTACCTCTATTTTATATTATTTTTACAATATTTTCCATTATTTTAATTATGTGTGCGCAACAAACTTAATGCCTAGTAAAATCTGATCAGCTGTTGTTTGGAATTCCGTACGAAAAAAATGGTGCTTACATTATCTCGCATTTGGAAAATATGTTTCCAGAAGCATTTTGTAGTTGAAAAAAATGCTGCCAGAAACATTTTGTATGTTTTCGAAAGATGAATAGACTACAACTTCCCATATTATTTTGCAACTATTTCTCATGCTTTTTTTTATAAGGACTTTTGACAGCAGTTCGCACGAAATGATGAACAGATTACCATGCTTTAAAATCAAAACAAGTAGACTCCTGCGCTTAAAAATTTGTACGGCGACGAACAAAAACGGCCTCTGCTGAAATTAAATTGACATTAAGACTGCTTAAAGAAATATTGCTAATATAATAAAAATTCAGTGTCAAACAAAACTTTTATAAAATTTTAGAAAATTTATTCAAAAACCGGACTTAGCGGCTTAACTTATTCCATGCGCAAAGTTATTCATTGAACTTTGTAAATTTTAAAATCTGCTGTTATAATTAACTTGCTAAACGCATGGAAAAGCACTCATCTATGTATGTTAAAATTGCAGATGTTCAACGAAGGGTGATTTCCGCTGGTATATTGTACTAATTTGATAAATTGTTCGGGGAAGCTCATGTCAATCAAAGTATATAATTGTTGTTTTCATTTAAGCCTAAATCTAAGCAATCGGGTGCGTTCTGTAAATCACAAAAGTTAATATCACGTGATATCGAAAATTTAATAACAACCAAGTGATTGTTTTGCAAATCGCACGAATTATTACATTCGAAGATCGAATAAAATGTTATATTCAAAATGCCAAACACGACATAAACAACAACAAACCAGCTATAAGCCGCAATTTACTTTTTGAAATCATGTGCTTTGAACTATTTAGTAATTTACAGAACAGGGTCGTTTATTTAATAAATAATTAATAAACCTGTCACCAATAACATTTGCTTTCTTTAATTTCGATCGTTTATTTAACAATTTGTATGTCATTAAAAGTGCTTGATTTTGCAATTTTTACTTTAAATTATAACAATAACATGCTCTCTCAATTAAAATTATTCAAGCCACAATTAAAGTAAAATAAGTGTAGGTTTCCCAAACCGGCAGCTGATAGTTTAAATTATTTTGCCTCTAGGAAATCGAAATTACTATTTTTTTTATAATTAATTTAAAATTTTTTACTTAATAAGACAAACCTTCAATAAAATAAATTAAATTTTTCAAAAACATAATGCCAATGCCAAATTGTATAAAACTGTATTTATTTTTCCTATTTATTACCAGAAATATTACGAATTCGTGTGAGTAGGTGCAGTTGCGGTAAAAAAATTAGCACTATAAAAAGAAACTTGTCTTAAAAAGAGTATTGTTTTATTGAGTAAATAAATGGTGCTTGTGGCACATAGCAGTAATGAAACAAACATTTTCAGAGAGAGTTTCTGCTACAAATACTGAATTTCAATAACATTATTGGCAACAAACTGTTTAAACTTGAAAGTTAAAATAGTTCTTTAATTTTTAGATAACACAAAGTGGGAAAAAATATAAAAAACATAAAACCATTAATTGAGACATAAAATATAATTAATTAATATTTTGTGATATAACGTTTGTTGCCTATAACGGCAGTGCATGGCCTTGGAATTGAGTCTACTAACTGTTCATATCTCTTCTTAGGAATTCTTTCCCACGACTCTAAAACGATATCCCCGAGTTGCTGATTATTAGTTGGTTTTCACTCAGAAGCGTGTTTTTGTCATCAGCCCAACGATTTTTGATCAGATTTAGCTCCGGCAATCAGCTAGGCCAATCCTTTACGCTAATTCAATTGTCTACAAATCATTCCAATATACTTTTTGGAGATCCAGAACAGAGATATTTCTTCTTCCACATAAAGCAACAGGCAATTTTTTTAATATTTGAACGTAAATCTGTTTATCCATAATTGTTTTTAAATAGGAATATGACACACTCAATATTAAGGGAAATACGTCCACCCCATAATGCTTTAACCTCGGTATTTTGTAGTCTTGGATTCCTATCCATTATTATGTTCCATCCTTAATTGCCACGTAGCATACGCAAGAGCGCTTCGTCCATAAAAAATGAATACAATTTCTAAACGGTCTGTTTAGTTGTCATCGTGAGAACATTATTCGTTTACGTACATGTCGTACAGTCAATAGTGGAACTGTTCGTGGGCCGCCTCTAGGTTTTCAGATTGTGTTCTCACACTTTATTCTGAACTGTATTAACACGTATTTCTATCTGCAGATATATTTTTAACTCATTGGGAGCCTTGAAAAGAGTCCTTTTGCTTTCGCGAATCTTTGATCTTTTTTGATATAAATTATGACGTTGGGTAGCTTTATTTTGGAACAGTTAAGCATTTGTCCTATTTCATTAAGGCATAAAGTTGCAATTAATAAAAACAACTTATTTTATTACTATTATGCGATTCAATTAATTTTAGTTTTTACTAAAAACAAAATTTCTAAGGAAAATTATTATCAGTGGTTTTTCTACCGGTAGATTTTACGATTCACTGAAAAAAACTGCTTCACAAGAAAACATCGCTTGATATTATTAAAATTAACATAAGTTTTTCAGCAATGATACATACTACAATACATTAGATGTAGTGTATCGAAAATGAATAAAATACGGATAGTAAAAATTTGTTATAAAGACAATCAGTCATATTGACAAAAGTGCTATTATTTTTAACGGCACTGTATGTGTTTTCAAGTGGTGGGCGCCCAACTATGTACTTAATAAACTAATACGTCATTATTCAAATACAAATGTTGGTTGGCCTCTCGATATGAATTCAAACACACATAGAAGTTATTGTTTTAACTTGTTGTCTTTTCCATTTAAGGGCGTTTATTTATGTAACAATAATTGCAATAAATTGTTGCAGAAATATTGTTGCACTTGTCAGTATCATACTTTGCTATTATGGAACTTTCATTCGCAGTTAATTTTAAAATTTAATATTGTATGGCTTTTGTGCATAACCGCTTATGTCTGGTTATCAATCTGCTTCGATTTGGTGGCAAACCATGGATCAACGATATTCAAAACATTTGTAGACGAACGCTGTCAGGAGCGCATTATCATCAACAACGGAAAATCGGTAAAAATTAACATACAAAGTTGTTCATAAAAACCACACAGAAGTAAGAAACGTTGGTGTTATTCTGTGTGTGATTTGAATGTAATAATGCAGGCAATGAAGGTGTTAATTTGCTAAGTCACACAAACACAGATAGAAAAGCTGAATTTAGTAAAACTTGTATAAAATGTAATTCTTTGCACTTTCTAATAAGCCCTCGTGCTAAATCATATACACATACATATGTATGTATATGTACATCGTAATGTTTAAACTCAGCTTTTGCTATTTGAGAAAAATTGTTTCGAATTCAATAAACGGCAATGGCACGCGACAAGAATATAATTGAATTTAACATTCTTAGGCACGAAATTATGATGAAAAACTGAATAAATGCGTTACGAAAATATTGAATTACTTCGATATAAATTAATGAAAATTTGCCAAGTTACAAATTTACACGTTTGCTTGGTAGACAGAAAACTCTTATGTTTGTCAAAAGTATTTTTATAAAACACTTCTTTCTTTAACTAGATGCATTAGGTTTGGTTAGGTTAAAGGAGTAACCTGCACATAGCGGTTACACTTGGAGTTCTATAGCCTTAATAATTTTGGCTCCTGTGGACAATGCTTTATTTTTCGTAATATTGAACGATCTATCTTTTCGCGCACCTCCGAGACAGTTCAGGTCCTGAAAGGAATGCTTGCCTATATACGTATCTAAGCCCAAATTTTTGCAAATTCAGGCAATCACCGAGAAGGTGTTCAACAAGTAATTCCTATACTTCAGGAAAGCAGCTTTAGAGTAGCAAGTGTAGTGCAGACCTCCAAGCGTACAGTGTCCCAACTTTCTTATTGGCGGTTACTTTGTCCAGCATAAAGAGGTGTGTCCTGTACTGCGCCAAACTATTGCTTCATAGCTGGGAATAGGCTTGATCAATTTCATGTAAATATAATATGCGTTATACGGCTTGAGCACCTATTTCAACACCCTGTTTCAATAAAAAAAAATCTCATAAAGACTTGCAACATTTTATATCGATCCTAAATTTCCGTTGAAATATCTTTGAAATTTCAATTGATGTCGAATACCGCAATCCTAGAATTGTATGTCTGTTGGTAAAACGTAACGGGTTGATAGTCCTTGGGCTTATCAATGTACTTCGCCTTGGGCAGTTTCCATAAATTCAGAGAGCGTTAGTTTGCAAATGATTTTATTTAGAACCAGGCTCTAGATGAGTAGCGATGGAATTATATTATCAATCACTGACAGGAAAATATGATTCAGCTTTTAACAATATGCCGTGTACTTTTTCTGTGCTCATAGAAAATCTTTTTTGAAGCGTTTTCTTAATAACCACTCCCTTAAAAGGAGGCGCATAAAAACTTATTTCTAAGTTAAGTATTTTTTTATGCATATCCAATCTACTTCTCAGATTTGGGGAGCCACGTAGACTAGTAAATAGCATACTAGATCATTAGTCGACGGGTCGCAGGTTCGATTCCTGCCTAGATCCTGTGTATTTCTGCAGACAAGCCAAAATGGCTTCGCGGTTTGTGTTTGTTCTTTAAAAAAAATATTTGAAGCTTAGAACAGTAGTAGATGATTAATGAAGCTTCGAGGAACTTATTTAAAAAGATTAGCATTTTAAAGACAGATAGCGCTATATTCGGTCAAAGCTGATCATCTAGAGTGTGAACAACTCTTCACGTCTAGTAACTTACTTAATTCCCAACCGTTTTAAGATTCCGCTCTCTTGTGCTACAACTTTTTTGAAGTAATTTTTTTTTAATTAAAATTTTTTTATACATAAACTTTTAAGTTCTTAAAGAAATTGAAGCCTTGACGTATTTTAAAAAGCCGCTTTACGGAATTGTTCTCAAAATTGTCTTCATTTTTTGCTTATTTTTTATATGTATAAAAAGAAAGAAAGAAAAAGCTGGTTACACCCACCCACATCTCTTCACCAGCGTTTAAGCGCATTGAATGATCTAGGTGGTGTCAGTTACTGCAAGAATCATTCTTATTTGCATACCAATCCTCACAGAATATGAGAGTTATTAAACAACTAACAGCCAAACCTAAATCAGCGCGTCAAGCGTTTTGTATGTCTCAAAAATTCTAATGCTTATAAAAAATGTATGAAGCAAACCCAAACAGCGTAATGTCAACGCTTTGCAATTGGAATATCCGATTTTGACAGCACGTTAAGTACTCGTAGTGCAGTTTGCTGTCAAAAAACTCTTTTTATTCTGTTTTCTTCTGTTATTGATACAAAGTAATGGCAATTTATCTAGTTCTAGGTCAATACGGCGGTTTTATCGCCATTTTTATTTATAGTTAATGGTGTCCATTAATTAAAATAAGTTAACATTATTTGAATAAGTAATTTCAGCGTAAGAGCTTGGCGCTGTAAAACACTACCCTTGACGGTTTAATTTAGGTTGGGTCTATAATATACTATATGTATGAGAGACCAAAATTTACAAAATTATACTTTCCTTCTCTATATTTTTATTATTTATTGATTATAAACATGACCCCGTAGGTTAGTGGATAGTATGGGTGTTGTAGGTTCGATTCTTGCAATTGCTTTGCAAGCCAAAAATAAATCGTAATAAGTGTTTATATGTTTCATTGAAAATCTGAAAGTGCAAGGACAATTTTTTTAAATGTGTTTTTGTAATAATTTTAAAAGATTTAAAGTTATTAATTAAAAATTGTAAATAAAATTGTTTAATTTTTGCTTTTATAAAACTGAAAATAAAATTTAAATAAAAATATAATAATAAAATACAACAAAATATATATAACAATTTAATTTGCCACCAAGCAACTTTATTTAGTTCGCACTCTAATTTAATTTTTTGCTTAATTAAATACAAACATTGTATTTAAATAGAAAAGTTTACATTGAATGCATTAAGATCATTAACGTTTTTCAAATTTGTTTATAGAGCTAAAGTATAAATAAAAAACACTCCTTAAACCAAATACATTTAAGAATAAAAGAACCGAATGCATTTGCGGAAGTGTTGAAAAAAGATACAGCCAGCAGAGGCAGCAAAAAACAACAAATAGTGCGGTGCTGCCAGTAAAATGTGCAAAAGTGAAATTTGAATAAAAAAAAATAAAACGACAAGGCGTGAATTCAAAATCAAAATTAGAAATTAAATTGTAAAAAAGGCAAAGAAAAATTTTAATAAAACATTAAAAAAATCATACGAATTCTACGTACACAAACACACACACACACACCGAGGAAAATATACTGACTGTTACCAATAAAAGTGCAGGCCATGACGACAGCTAAATTACTTTGGTATTTAACACTAACAATATTCGGTAAGTATAGACAAGATTAATAAAAATCAAATTATGTAAAATATTTTCAATCTTAAAGAATTATTAAAAAAACAGCGTGAAACTATTATACCTTTCAGTTGCATATTTATATTTCTGTAAGCAAACTACACAGCCAGGCACAATTAGGGGAACAAAACAAAGCTAATATTTTTGGCTTTTAATTTTTTGTTAAAATGAGTGTCTACAAAAAAATATTACAAAATAACAATCATTAATCATGTTTATTTATTTATGTGAAATGCCTAAACAAAATTTAAATATTACAGAATTTTTACATAAATAGCATGAATCTAGCATGCCATTTTTCTCCCACAAATAGTTCATTGAAGTTAAGAATTTTGTAATAAATATTGTGAATAGTATTTGTTTAAATAATGAGACATATTAAACATTCTGAGTAATGAACTCAGAACTGAGATAATAAAGGCCTCATTAGCTTTTACTTTTCGTTGCCGTTCTGTGCCGTTCTTTTCTGTAGAAAATATTTATACTTTCTTGTTCTGAGTCTGAACTTTCGGATGTGGAGGATATAATTATAGGATTGAATTTTGTAAATGTTTTAAAAATGTTTTTACTTAAAAAATATATAAATCTTTAATAATTTGAATAAAATGAAATATTCTGACTTAAAACAAAATTTGTAATATTTCATTCCACAAAAAACTAATACATACAAACTATTGGCTGTCACTTAACAGAACAGAACGTACAAACTAATTCTACCTTACTGCTCACACAAGCAGACCGTATCATATAAAGAGAAAAAATAAAATTGTAGAATTTAGTATTAAAAAATGTTTAAAATTTCCTTTGCAGAAGCAAACGTGCAAATGTCCAATGAATTTTTACATAAATAGTCTTAATTTAACAAGATTTTCCCTCCAAATATTTTCCATTGAACTGTGTAATAATAATATGAACTACAAATAAATTTTATCTAAACAAAAGTTTTTTAATTGTGTGCCATACAGAATATAAATGGTGGCTTCACCCATTTGTTTCGGACAAAATTTTCGTCCGGATAAAATATTATTGATTTTTCTGCAACACGATTCAATCATTTGAATAAAATGTTCCGGAATATCAAGGCTACCATGTGAAATATATAAATAAAAAATTCAATTCTGTGACAAATCGTGTAGAAAAAATTATAAAAGACAAGTGCCTCTCTTATTAGCTAATGAACTAAATAAAGCAAAATTATTCCCAACGAAATTTATAGAGAAAAGAACTAAACTTTGTTGCGGACAAAAATTAAAATAAAAACAATTCAAGTCGAGACTTGTCCGAACAAAATCATTTCTATCTCTCTCTCTCTCTCTCTCTCTCTCTCAAGAAGAGGGACATCAAACTACATATGAAAAAAAATTGAAAGGACAAACATTTTATGTGTGACTCCAGCTTAATACACTTTAAATACTTTAAATAAATAAAAAATAAAATTTTCAATACAAATTCTTTCAAATTCCTTCAAGCAACTTTGATTTCTTGAACTCATAAATACACAAATAAAAGGATACAAGGTTGGAAATAATTTGGATTTTTTATTAATAATAGTTTATGAAATATTTGACTACCATTCATGCTAAACTTTTTTCTTTGTTGGGATGCCTTTGCCTAAAATTCGTGTTTTTGAATAAGCTTTTCAACTTGCCTCGATACGCTTGATCCTGCTTCTTCTTTAAGCTGTCATTCTACTGGAATGTTTTTACGAAAAAGAATTTCTTTAAATTTGGAAACGAGAAAAATTCGCTGGGAACTAAGTCGGAAGAAAAAGATGGGTGCGGCATAATTTGAGCCCCAACACTTATAATTATGGCTAAGTTTTATGCACTGTAATAGTTTTTGTTCTTTAATTGCATCACTTCTCACAAAATACTTTAAAAGCGTAACACCCCTTTTATTGATCTTCCAAGTTTCGAAAATTTAAAACGAAATAATTGCTTATTTATTTTGCTATCGAGCCCACTGTGCATTGAGAGATTATTGCAGCAGGTACATGAAAAGCAAAATGCTATATATACTTTCTGCCAACAACTGAAAATATCAAAATTTTCAGTTAATACGCTCGATATTATTGAATAAGCAAATCATTAGTTTTTTTTATGGATATTAATAACGTCACTCATGGCGTATGATTGTTATTCTATTTTTAAAATTGGTTCTTTCGTGTGACGAAATTCGTTTAAATTTCTAAAATTAGTCTCAATTCTCATGTTTCTATTTGTATCATAATTTGTCCAAAATTTATCTTTTGATTGAGCGTAAATCAAATAACTAGAAATTAATTTCTGACTTTTGTTCTTTCTATTGAAATGTTGGCAAATCACTTGTCTATTTTTGTGCGTGAGTTTATTTGTCTTTGGCAATGAATGTCGTCGACAACAACAATAAAGAACAAAAAATGATGATTCTCTTCTCAAGGGAGCCAATCGCCGATAATTATGTTGTCTGGGTCGTCGTTGCTGCCATTGAATTTATTCAATCGATGATCATCCATCAATTATTTTGCTATAATTTATAATATACAAAAACACATTTTATTCTTATTTTTATTTTATATTTTTATACAGATGTTTTTTTTATTGATTTGTTTTTCAAAAAGTTAAAAATTTTTCTAATTTTCCATCACATTATTAGTTTGAAAGAAGTATGTGTAACATTAGTTAAGTGAATTTTTAAGGAAATATCAATTCTTTGTTATAAATTACTAATTTCTCAATACTTTAAAAACTTTTAATATTAATTAATAAGAATGAAAAACATTTTTGTTTACTGCTGCACTATGGGCGAAAGACTGAATCAATTATGCTAAAGAATATTTCTATTACGAGGTTTCGATATCACTTGCTTTAAATCTGAAATTTAAAATTCGTATGAAAAATAGTTATCTCAACAAGCTAATTTTCATTAACAAGAAAAACACAAACCACTCGAGATCGATCACAAGGCAGTGGCACGCATAAAAAGTTACAGTTTGGTGCAAATTTATATTTTTTTATATTGGGCCAGCAATCATATACTCATGCAATATACTAGTGTACATTCGCTATGAACCTTCCCGCAATGAAAGTGTCCGAAAAGATCTCTACAAGGAGCTTATTCCACATACCAACTAAAAAAGAAATTCATTCTGTAACACGTAGTGCGATTCACTGGCCAATTAACCATGAATGGATGAAATCTAAATGAAAATAGTTTGATATGCGAAAAAGTGCTGTATCGGGAACGACTTCGCTGATTGGATCAGAGCATATTATATTTTGATAACGAATTAACACATCCCACATTAATTAAAGTCACAGGAGGTGGTTACCCTACTGTCACCTATAAGTTGTTCCTTTCTTTCCTGTACACGGTCGAGTAGCTACAAAACAGATTTTGAGAGTTATGTTCCATTTTCGGTCGAATATAGGTGGTAAAAATAGTAAAGAGATCTAACGGAGTGAAGTATATTTGTATATTACAACCCCTTTAGAATCTTAGGTAAATTGATGTTTCATTTGAGACATGAAAATAAGAAATCGAACATCATACGGGATTGTCATGCCAAGAAATTCAAGAGTCATAATTAGATATGAATCAGCGTGTTCACTCATAGATCTACGCGTGAGTATGCAGCACTGGGTCTTACAAAATCGGGTTGTTACAAAATCTTAGTTAAGAGAATTATTGACATTTCGCCTCATTGAAATGACAAATGCTACTATCATCTTTAAAAGAGTAGATAGAATTGTAAGTTTTACATAGAACGTCATTAAGAACATCAAGATATATTTAGAAAAAAAATGACCTTGAACTGATAATGAACAACTCGTATAATGCGATCCCTTAGAAACAGATGCCGCCAGCACAAAATTGCCTCAAATTTCTTCGTTAACGATGTATTAAAATCGCCTCCAAAAATCTTCTCTAGTCTGAAATTTCTTGTTCTAGACCAATTGCAAAATAAATAAGGGTACTTAAAAAAGTATGAATTTGACAGCTCAAACATCGATTCGCTTATTTTAAATTTCCAATACTGGTTTCCAAGCATTTTCTGCATGTTGAAAAACAAATTAAAAAAAATATATAAAACATATGAAATTTTTTTTAAATATATTTTCCAGAATTAATTTTTTTAATATTTTCGAGATTAAAATAATTTGAAACGTTGGTCGAGCTTCAGTCTATTCATTATAAAATGTAAAACCAATCTAAACACAAAGCAACTGTCCTGTCAAATCGGTTGTCAAACAAATCAGTGTTGCCAATTCAAATTGTTATCTAATAATGAAGATAAAGATTTAAAACATTGGCAGACGAGTTTTTCAAATGTTTGCTTTCGTATGTGCTTTTCTGATTTTAAAATCGCCGACCACAAAAAATAACCGTTTGGCCGATATTTTGAGATGGTTGTTGTTGATAAGTTCGCCTGTACAATGTCAATCATTAAACACTCACGTCTTGTGTCAACTTAATATAAAGTAATTATTGAGCTAAAATACAAAATTTTAGATTTCAACAAGTTTTTTTTTAACAATTTAAAAAGAAAACATGTCAAATTTAATGATTTTCCCACAACATTTTGTTTTTGTGAATATTATTGCTTAAATGATTCAAAAGTTTCTGGTAACTAAAATAGACAAAAATTAATATAGACAATTTTGTTTACTTTATATTTATTAATTTTGAATTCTATGAGTCCAAAGTGATTATTGGTCTTCCTTTTTTTGCACAAATTATTTAGATTATATTTTTTTAATATTTCGACAATATTGTATGCACATAATAAATTGGTATTTAATTTAAATTTGTTGTTGTTTTTTTTTCTTTTCTTGCAGCTGTGCTGGCGTTAACGTCAAATGCCGAAACCACAAAAGGATTTGTTAGAGAAGTTTGCATGTATAGAAAATTGGTATGAAATAGAAATTATTTTTAATAGAATATATGTATGTATCTATCTCCGATCTGAAATGAAGAAATTGACATAAAATGGTAAAAGTTAGATTCTTAGAAACATTTTTTTTAATGACTGGTCGTTTTTTTCATTTCGGGTCTCATAGATATTTTAACAAATATTATAAATAAGCAGTTAACTTTTGTCTATAGCTACAACCATTCAGTGATCATCGTCGTCGCTTGCTTGCTGTACGCGAGCAAATGCAAATAAGAGCCTCCTTGCAGGGTCCTGAAATAGATGCCTACATCTTACCCTCCTACGATGAACATTTGAATCAAGAAGTGGCTGAAAGAGATCGACGTCTTAATTATTTGACCGGGTTTACTGGTACTAATGCATTTGCCGTTATTACCAATAAAGGTGCTGCACTGTGGGTTGAAAATCGTTATGTACAACAGGCTGATGGTGAATTGGATTGTGATTGGGAGATTTATCGTTTGAATGATACCACCACAATTGCTGATTGGCTGGGTGTAAGTATCACCGCAAGTTAGGCTAGAGAAAATTTTCAATTATTCAAACATGTACAAATGTTTCATATGGATTTATTTTAGTCCCAGCTGTATCCCGATCAACGTATTGGAGCTGATCCCCATTTAGTGCCTCACCTTTTGTGGATGAAATGGGAAAATCAAATAGCGGACAAATTATTGGAATTAACAAAAATTAATAACAACTTAATTGATTTGATATGGAAAGCAGAGAGACCCGAACCAAATTTGGTAACTATAAAAGTGCAAGAGAAAACATTTGCTGGAGAAAAATGGGAAGACAAAGTCAAGGAGCTAAGAAAACGTTTACGTCATCACAATTGTGATGCCATGATTGTAACGTCATTGACCGAAATTGCCTATTTACTAAATATCAGAGGAATGGACATACCATTTACGCCAGTTGTTAAGGTAAATGAAGAACTTTTGCAATAATAAAAAAAAAAACAAAAGAAAAATTTATTTACACAATTTCATATATCAATGAAGAAGCCACACAAAGAAGTGGCGAAATATCGGTGTTTTTAATAAAAATTTTGTTAACATTTTTAAAGAATTGACCTAGTGCTCAAAATAAATTAGATTAATTTAAAAAAAAATAGAAGGTCGAAAAAATACATAACAATATGAATGTAAATGAAAAATATTTTTTTTTAGAATTTTGTCTAATCATGTTTGTATATTGAATAATTCCGATTTAACTCCTGAGAGTTTTTATATAGATTCAGGCTTGAAATTTTTCAAGATGTTTTGAAAGGTCTACTGATGATGATCTGGGGTAAGGAGCAGTGAAGTTTAGCTGTATGGTTGTAGTGACTTGTACTGTAACAACTTCTTA
Organism: Gymnocheta viridis; assembly: GCA_956483585.1. Taxonomy (NCBI): domain Eukaryota; kingdom Metazoa; phylum Arthropoda; class Insecta; order Diptera; family Tachinidae; genus Gymnocheta; species Gymnocheta viridis. The sequence goes on from OY101440.1 coordinate 140,819,557, forward strand.
AAAATTGGATGCAGACTTTGACATTTAGTTTATTTTAGTGACCGATAATTTTAGTTCATAACTCAAAAATTGTCCAGGTCGATCTTCTGCTTCAATCCATGTAAAATAGTCAAACTTCGTGGAAAAATCATAAAACGGCTTTTTTCAAATTGTCAATTTCAAATTTAAATTATTTTTATTTATTCCTTGTTAGTTTATAAATATAGTTTATTTAAAATAAAATCATAAATTTATTATGCATTGATTGTGGACACATTCTCAAAAAGAAATTTATAATGTTCTATAAAATCATAAAGTTAAAAGTGTTGCTAAAACTACCATATTTTGAATTGACTTTATTTTTCAAAAAATTTATATTATCTCTAAAACTGATATTGCATAATATTAAGAAGCTTCAATATCTTGGAAAAAGTAGAGTCAAATCCTTTTTGCGCAAATACAAGCATTAAGTGATTCTATATATCCAGAGACCAGTGCTTAGATGCGAATAATTTACAATTAAAATGTATAAACATAGCCAGCAAAGCTGAGATGCTGGCTATTATTCAAGCATACCACATGCTACGGCGGCACCGCCACACTACAGACAAATTTGAATTAGCCGAAAGCTTCGAATTATGTATTATAATTTTTACTCAAAAAAATATAACATCTTAGCTTATTATTCCTGTTACGAATATAAAAATTTTAAGCCCATATAAAAAAAATATATTTCCTGAACCGTTCATTCGTCGAAAAAGTATCAAAGATAATATTGGAACACATATTATGCAACAGTAGGATCTTTCAATGAGAGGTTTCCTTTTTATGTATGAAAAAACGAATATTTAATTGCAAAGAGGAGGGTATGCCACTGATAATGGAATATCAATATCAGCCAAATGGCTGTCACGACTACACTTGCAGGACTTACTCCTTTCCATGAAATTTTCTATCACCAATTCGAGCATTTGTTGCTATACTTCACGAATTCTATTGTGGTATTTGTGGGCCATTGGCATAGACCTTATCTTTCACGTACTCCCAAAGAAACAAGTCTAAAATTGTTAAATCACAAGATCTCGGTGATCGCCTCTTCGAGAAATCATATGGTTAGAAAACTTTTCACGCAAAATAGCGATGGTATTGTTACTTGTCTGACACGTAGCGTCGTACTGCTGAAAATAAACGTCGTCAATATCTTTCGATTCTAGTCATACAAAATCATTAATCATCTTTCGATAGCGCAATCCAATCACAGTAAAAATTGCTCCAGCGCCATTTTCCTAAGGTCCTATGACTCTGCCAGACAAAAACCCGCACTAAACAGTCACGAGTTCGATTTTTCACATCACTAACTTGTCCCAAAAGCGCAAAATTTCTCTAGTAGTTTCACAATTACTGGCCGAGAAGGTGTTTCACGAAGACCCAAAAACGCTTTAGTTTTGCGAACTGTGTTTGCGAAATTTCCACAATTTTTGTAGTGTATTGTAATAAAATCAGTGCGTTTATGAATCGTATATCGGTAAGTTTTTATTACCGTCGTATTCTTTATTTATCTTCTGTCAAGTAATTGCAGGTTGAGTCATAACAACTGTTAAAATGGCGACTCTTGAAAATGAAACGTCTTATTAGAGCACCCTGAATATTCTTATAAATGTTTGCAAAAATATGTGAATTTTTACACAAAAATAGTTTTTTGAAAATTTGTAAAATTCGGGGCTAATTTCGACCGAAAGATCACGAAATTAAATAGAAAAATCTGGCAGCTGTGATTAGATTTATTGTTGAAAACACTGGGTAAAACAATGAACATATGTCTGGTTCATTTCAGTTCATTGATCCAGCAACAGGATAAAATTAATTTTCTTTGCTTCGTAGTTCAGAATTGAAAATTTGATCTAGTTCGTGCAGTTCAGTTGATTGAATCGTTCAATTGAATTAGTTCAGTTCGTGAACAACCCAAGCCTAATTGGAATAATATCACGTATTGCTAAATTAATTTCATTATTATTTGGTTTTTACTTCTAGTCTTATTTAATTGTCAGCCATCAAGACATATTCTTCTATGTGGATCGCTTTAAAATTAATTTAGGCATCGATTTGCATTTGCATACCGATTGTTTTAACGAAATGTGCGTGAGGTAAGTAAGATCGATCACAAAACTTTTTTTAAGGTCATTCAATAAACAAATTAATTATTTTGTTTTGGAATCAGAATCTTATATTTTTTTAAATTTTTTATTTGTAGAATAAAAGAATATCATCAAGTCTGGAATGATATACGTACTTATTCTCAAGTCTGGAAACGAGTTTTGATTCCAGCACCCTGTGTGCAGGAGCCAGGAGCATCGGAGGCTGTATTTTCTTCATTCCCTTTGAAAAATATTTTCGAACACACTTCTCCTATTATAATGATGAAAGCCCAAAAGAACTCAGTAGAGCAAAAAGGCATGCACACGGCTCACATAAGAGATGGTGCCGCTCTTTGCGAAGCCATGAGCAATTTGGAATTAAGAGTAAGTATTAGAACTGCAATTTCTATATAAAAATGTAAAACAAAAATTTGTCTACACACACAAGTTCTATACCGAACAATGGACAGAGGAAAAAATTAAATATGAAATAGAACGTTCCCGTTTATCACAAAAAGCGGTCAAAGGATTATCTCTGCGCACTGTAGTGGCGTACGGTGAACATTCTTCTTATCCCTATTACATTTCAAGTAATGTTACGGATATTGAGGTTAGCGATCAGAATCTTTTGGTCATTGAATCTGGTAGTCAATATTATGATGGCACTACTGATGTTTCCAGAACGTTTATTTTTGGTGAGCCGACTGCGGATATGAAACAGGCCTATACAAATGTTTTGGCGGGTATTTTGAGATTGGCACATTTGAAAATTCCCTCCGATTTGAAACTATCGGAAATTGATGCCTTAGTAAGAGGTCCTGTTTGGTCTTCATTGAACGATTATCCTCAGGCCACCGGCCATGGCATTGGCGCTTACGGTGCTGTGCAAGAACGTAAGTGGAAAAGCTAAGGTCGAATATTTTGTTGCGTTTTATTTCGTTTCACTTTTTTAGCTCCTATTGCTGTGGCCTATGGACAAGATAGTCATTTTCATTTTAGAGAGGGCTATTTCTTTTCAAGCGGTAAGTGGGTGTCAAAAATACTTGGCTAAGTAAAATAGAAAATAATTGGGATTTGGCTGAACAACTCTTCTAAATAATATATGTGACCCGGCCTATGAAAAGCTGGCTTATGACTCAAAAAAGAAATTGCGAGAAACAGCTGTTAAAGATAAACAATGCATTTCGTCAGTTTCTTAGTAGTTTTTCTTTTTTATTATGAACAGTCATGCCCAAAAGGCAACCAAAAAAACGCAAAAGAGCATAAATGAGATAAAATCGTGTATGTATATAAAGAGCGATGTTTTTTTCAATGCAAAGCACAAACCAGTTTCGTTTTTGCAGCGTTCAATCCTGTTTTTAAATTTTTCAATTCCATTTAAGCAAGTTAGGACTTTCTAGTTTTCACCACGTGAAAGAGCGTCTCAAAAACTATCGAAACCAAAAAAAAGTGTTAAAATTTTTTTTGAGTCATAAGCCACCTTTTCATAGGCCGGTTCACATATATGAAAGACAAAAAGTGGTTTATAAAATTTTATTTAAATTATTAATATTCTCGCTGAATATTAATTACCCATAATTATTTTCATAAAAATTTTCCTAGAATCTGGTCACTATAAAAACGGAGAGTATGGCGTGCGGCTTAAGAATGTTTTAGAAGTCAAAGATACTGGCCGTAAACATCCTTCCGGAGCGGAGTTCTTATCATTCCATGATGTAACATTAGTGCCTTACGAACCCAAACTTATAGATAGTACATTGCTAAGTGCCTTAGAGGTAGATGTAATAATTGAAAATATTCTTTTAAATAAAAAAAATTATTAAACCAAAATGTTACAGAAACGTTGGCTGAATGAATATAATGCCAAAATTCGACAGTATGTTGGTGATGAGCTGAAGCGTCAGGGTAATATGCAAGCGTTTTACTGGATGATGAATAAAACCCGTCATATACGCGAATATTTGCCCGAAGAAGAATATCGAGCTGCCACTGGGGCTGGCACTCGTATACGAGCTTTTTTGACAGTAACAGTACCGGCCATATTGTTGGGATTAACGGTATTTGGCAGCTTTTTACGTTGGCTACTTTAGGATTTATTGTTTAAGTCTTTCCTTAGTTTTAAATTTATAGTTTTAATGTAAAATTTCACTTGATATTAATATTTTAAAGAAGAAATTTAAACTTATAAGTCTTAGATAGCCTAAATAATATTAAAAAACAAAAACAATTCGTAAAATTGGGACCAACCAAACTGGCGCTATATATATGTACTTCAGTGCGACTCGCCGTTTACGAAGAAGAAAAATGTTTTTTTGTTAGACTTTAAAATTAAAGATCAGTCAGTTGTATGAGAATTGCGGATACATTTGGGGAACTTTGCGATAATCGCTGTTGAGATGTACCATTTACAACATGTAAAATAATTGAACCGACTGCGTTAGTATAAACAACTTGTTCAATAATGACATCTTCAAAATTCTATTCCGTAAAAGGTTTTTTGTTAATATGGAATATCACATTACTGATGGCACTCTTGAACAACTGTTTTCCGCAATTGGCTTTGGCTTGAAAATTCCTATCATATGTCATTTATTTTTGTATAATTTGTTTTGGTAGAGAATACGAAAATACGCAAATGTAACATTTTACGACACGGTTTAGCCCACAAAGCGCCATCGATGGAGCCTAAAAATTTTTGGGTGTCCTCATTAAACACACCGTTTATGATTTGAAGGCGCTAAGAATTTTTTTTCGGTGAGTCGTTCTAATGTACTTATGTATGTGTATGTGAGTTTGAAACTGTGGTTTTGTACAAGCTTGTAATATTTCTAAATAGTACTTTTAATTCTAATACTTATTAGTTATAGTTAGAATGAAATATTTTAAACGTTTTGCGAATTTATTATATAAAATACATTATTTACGAAATTAAAACAAACGAAATTTTAAAGTTGTTTAAGTTTAAATTAGTTGGGCAAACTTTTAATGTTAAAACCTTGATGTGTTTTGTTTGTCGGTGGCATCGTAGCTCCCAAACGGCTGAACGAACTTTGATGAAGGCTTTCTATCATTTTTGAATCGTGGAGTATTGGATCAGCAGCGCTCTTAACCACTTATACGACAATCAGTTAAGTTGTTGGGAGCTACAATTCCACGAAGTCAGATATGCATTTGATTTCTTTATACCGACATATTTATATTAAATCAAACAGTTTACTTCCAGCTTGTGCCATACATTTATTTCCATAAGTGGGGGTTTAAAAAAAATCTTCATATGAATAGAAACTAGTTCGAAGTTGTTTAAATCATGTACTATAACTATATTTATAACGATCAAATGACTTAATTTTAATAGGAAGTTCGCTAATCAAGTCTATAAATCAAGTTAATAAATATTAACTCAAAAGTTTCTTATTTGATAAATAACTTAAGCCTATTTAATAAACCAATTAAAATATACATATCTTCAATTTCTGGTGAAAAACAAACTTTTATTAGTTTGTAAATAATTATCGGACCTACTTTATCAATTTTCGATAGAATTTTGATGAAAAAGAAAGGCACTCATAATAATTAAATGTATAACCACATTTAGTGTACCTTTATGTATTTACGACAATTTATTACCAAATCTTAAGCGATAAAAAATAAGATAAGAAATCAATTCCATATATTGATGTACAAAGAAAACGAGCCTATAAATACAAATGGAGTGAAGCTAATCAACAGCAGTCTTTTAAAGTATTTTATATCGTAACGTGTAAATAAGTTTTATTAAAGAAAAATGTTTACTGTAAATAAATTTGTCCTGATAACTTTGATTGCTTCATTGGCATTTGTGTCTTGCGAAAATCAAACTTTTGCGGTTGCAGATATTGAAAAGAATATCGTGGATACAAACCCGGCAGAGATTGCAGTCCTAACGCAATTAAAATCCAGTAAATCGGATTCGGGTGATGACATTTACACGTATAAATGTACCGTAGGATCATATTACTCAAGTAAGTTGTTTTATATTAAATTTGATTTTAGTTTTTCAATTCTATAAGTACACTTTATATTGTCAGATCGTTTGGCGTGCACTGCCCGTGATAGCACATCATGGTCTTCTCCACATAATGTTGAGCTGAAATTACGTTGCCCAAGGAGTGGATCCGGTTTGACACTGTCGTATGTTGAAATTAATTATTCTGTTTCTTCGCCCAATGTGAGCTGTTTTGTGAATGAAGGAGCTGTTGGTTTGGGTTATATTGGCATGACTATACAGGCTTGGAACACCTTATTATTTAATTACTCTGCTTACTTTTATACTTACTAAGCTTTCAATATACATACGTAATGAATTTAAATATGTATAGTCATTTATAATTAATTAAATACTACTAATTGATTGAAAATGAACAATAATTATTTTTATTGTTAGATGATCAATGTGTATTTTTGGAGTGATCATAAAGAAATTTTGTTAAATAAATAAAAATGAAGTCACGACACCCAAGAATTTAAAAGCACTCGAAAAAATATGCCTAAAAGTAGGCTGAAATAGTAGCAGATCATAAGTTCAGCTGAAGAAATTTGCAATGTAAATATAATTTATTAGCAGTGGCGTTATAGTTTACCCACTAGTTACGTGTTTTTTAATATCCTTTAAATGGTTAATTGTCTCGATCGGAGGAGAACTCAAAGGATAATGGACAAAATTTGAACAACCGAGAGTTGCAAATAATAAGAGATCATATAACCAAAAGGGTGTTTGAACAAATTCAAATAAACAAGAGTTTGATAAAAATTCTTGATTTTTCATTTGAAGTTTAAAACGGCACGGAAAATTTGTCTTAAAAAAAACATGCAAAAACATTTAAAATGGCGCAAAAAAGGCATTAAATAAAACTGAAGAATAAATACTTAATACAATTTTAGTTTGTACAAATTTTGCTTGCACAGTAAAATTTTGTGCTTGTTTTATATGTTAAGAAATAAATGATCGTCAATTGCTAAATACGACAGTTGAGTAAAACAAATGGCGATAGAGTTTCAATATACTCATCCGTTGTATTGTAATGTATTACTCTTAAATGTACAATTTCGTATTTCAATTGCATGGATTTAGTCAATTTAAGATTTTTTTGTAGGTATCTTGAGTACATATTTTTTTTACATGATCAAGAACTAATTTCAATGGCATTGTTTGGCTCAAAAACAAATCGGACTTTACCAATTTATTTTTAATAATCAAAAATTGTTGATAACTTCATATTATTATTATTATTATTTTATTAAAAAAGTAATATTTGAAACTTTATTCATCAGACTGGCGGAATGAATCAGTTTTCCATGCATTTTATACATCTTTTATTTTAGTCAAGTTTCTAACCCAGTACCTATTTCGTTCAAAAAGTTTCAATAAATTTATTAACAAAATTTCTTTCTAGGCATATTGCATACATTTTGTATACATGATCAACAACTTCTGAATTTTCATTTCAAATGATTATTAAAATTTATACTACCGAATCTGCTCTTAACACTTCTGAAAATGGTATAATGCACATATTTACAAATATGCATAAGTGTAATTATCGAAGAAAAGGGCCGACGCTTCCGGGAGTAAGTTATTTCAACCTATCCATGGCGTATCTAATTGTTGGACTTATTATTGCAAACTGTCATGCTCAATGCATACATAAAAAATTTGTATTTACTTTTTTTTATATGAAGTTCGATAGTTTGTTAAAGTCAATTGTTGATCATCTGGACTAACGACGTCACATGTTACTGGATTCACCTTGAACCTCTCTATTGTCTAATGGATTTTATTTAATGTTTACAGCACTCACGAACAATTGCAATAAAATAGTTAAAATTATAGACTTGTTAGAAGCACTACTTCAAAATATAGAATATCGGCGAACACGATGTCTTTCCAAAAATTATCGAAGGGGCCGAATTACAGTGATTTTTTTAAATTCATTGAGTTTTTCAAGGGACTTGAAAAATACTTTGGATTATCGAAAGTTCAAATGTGGGCTTAATTAAGTTTTGTAATTTGCTAAAATAATTTTTTAAATCTTTTCATTTGAAATTATAAAGTTCTGCAAGTTTGGTAGCGAGAGTCCAATTAATGTCATCATTTATTTTCAGTCGAGAAATAAAAGGTACGAAATATGTTGCATTATTTAGTATATAACAAGACAGGAGAGTTAGTTTGAGATTACAATTGATTACGAAAGTACAGCAGTATCGAACAGTTAATTGCTTTGCAATTTTTACTGATAAGTTTTATAATATTATTAATAAAAGTCCAATTGAGAGTAAACGGCTACAATTTTCGGTTAAAAAACAGTTCTTGAAAAGCTGTTGACACAAACGCAACGTCTACTGTGTTCCAATTATTTTTTTTTTCATTTACTTGTAAAATATAAAAAATATCGTAATGAATTATTTGAAAATATTATTGATTTTATTTATAATTGTGAGCCAAATAAATCAAGAAATAAATGGTGATAAAATTAAAGTGGTTAATTTAAACACTTGGAATTTATCGAATGAAAATGGAAGTGAGTTGTTAAGTGAACTGTAAATAAAATTAAATAATATTCATTAAATTAAATTATATTCATCATAACAATTAAAAGTAAGGAAAGGAAGGAATTAATAGATTTCAGAACAAAGTAGGATTTTTTAGGATTTTCAAGTTGAGAAAGAAGTTTTGCAGATTTTTTTACAATCGATTGCATTTTACAACAACAACTGTCATAAAATACATCTACTTGTAATTGGATAAATAAATAAATTGAATAAAGTACTGGGCGGGCATTACATTAGATAAATAATAGATGATAAAAATCTTCAGTATATCCCTGGAAAGATTTTTGCGCAAAAAATTAATATATTTTTTTTTATAATATTGATCGTTATCAACACTAAAGCAATTTAAAATTTGGAAAATATGCTCTTTAGAACATCATAAATTTGTCAAGATATTTTAGAATTTTATAAGAAAGTTGTTTAAAAATCTTAAATAGGTTAAACGGTTTAAAAATTAAATTAAATTCTTTGAGGCAGAATATGGCCAAATCGTTAACAGTGCTAATGAGTTGGCAATCAAATAAGAATATCGCTAATACTATTTGTATTCTGATTCGAACACTCTTCTGCACTTAAGAATCTGCTGAAACATATTTGTTGCTTTTTTAACATTTAGTTTTCTTTATTTATACGTTTTTTTAACACGACAGAAAATTGTAATCAATAACAATTGAAATTTTTAACGCTTTGTGTTGTGTTGTATTGATTCTAGGTGATAAGATAACATTTACAAGGTGGCGCAAAATTAACGTTAACGTCTAAATGCTTTATAGATTTTTGCTTTAGAATTTCTTGTTTTCTTCTGTTTAAGAAGGAAAGCTTGGGAAATTCAAAATGCAACAGTAAATATATTTAAGATAGATTAGTGCACAAGTTGTGCAGATCGTCTTCTGGTTGATGTTTCTGGATTTTCTTCCACAGAGTCTCGGGTACACGTTGAATATTTACGTCGGCAACAAAAAGAATCCTTACCGAAGCGTGTTGACGAAAAGTGGCAACCAGCCGATTTATTGTTGACACTAAGAATCCATAATGCTCTTTAAAATGTCGACAATAAGCATGCTGCGCCAGAAAAATAAAATTAAAACAATATTCAGTTCAGATTTTTGTTCGTTGTTTTATTATGTGCGTAGTGATCCATTTTCAATTATCCAAATCTTCTTTGCACAAATCTTGAATAAAAAACAAAAAAAATAATATTAAGTAAATAAGCTATAAAGCATTCACATCATAACGTTAATTTTGCGTCACCCTGTAAAATTGTTGATCAATCTTAGCGTGCAAAATAATTTGTTCCACTTTCTTTATTAAATGTTTATCAATTATAAAGTAAGGGTGCAGTAGCAATTATTTTGATAAAGCTTCAAGTTTGCAAATTTTTGCAATTTAAATATTTTCCATCAAATGTGAACAAGTTAGTTCGCTGTAAAATGCGAAAGCAAATGCTGATCGACAAAAAGGAAATTTGAATAGGTTTTTTAATTTCTATATGTAATTTTCTTCTTGATTTTGTTCTTATTGTCAACTTTCAGTCGGAGAAACAACGGGAGGCAAAACTATCGGTCACTATTATAGTAGACAGTGGCGTGCCGCACAAATTTTCGGCAGATAAATTTTTTTATATACTTTTTTTGTTGTTGAAAACAAGCGTGATAGATTGCCAAAAATTTAAATAAAAAATACACAAAATTTCCAGCACTGTTGTCAACAAAATTCATTCAACTCAACTCAGCAAATTCGCATGGTCGGTTTCGAGCGTTTAGGCATTTTTCTTAATTGCCAGTTTGCATACGCAAAATAAATCAGCCCGACTTCCCGAGAGAATACTTTTCCAGTTATAAATTCGCAGTGAAAAAAAGAGTGAGAACAACCGAAATTTCTCAAGAAGTTTTTATTGATAAAAAGAGGGACAAAAAAAAAAAAAAGTAAGAAATTTCATGTGGAATTTGATTGGGCTGAATATAAATTAGATGTTTTAGGTGCTGCATATTCAAAACAAAAATATACTGAACCATTTTTGCGAATGGCTTGATGAAAGGAAGAGCATTTACTCAATATTGTGAAGAGCTCTTGTTTTAAGCAAATATTGGGCCTTATTACGGTTGTCGTATTTTCGCCTTCGTCTTCGACAGCGTGTACTAGATTGAAGAATAATTTTGTGTATTTTTTAATCTAGTACAACCATCTAGTACAACTTGGCGAAAACACGACAACCGTAATAAGGCCCATTAATAAAATGCGATCAAAACCAATTATGGAAAATCTCGACAACAGTAAAGTGCTTTATTACAATATAAACTAGACCATCGGCATATAAAATAACATTCTCTGTATTCTATTGATATACTTCTATATACTTTTTATCATTAATAGTTAATTCTGTAGATCGAACTTTAATTATAATTATTGAAAAATTCTAAATTTAATAGATTTTCTTTACTTCGACTTAGAGATGAGATCGTGAATAACTTTTCACTTACGCTCATGCACGTTCACGGTAGAAAATTTTACTCATGCACGCTCATGCATAACCTTATATTAAGTCATAAACATGAAATCTCACGCTCGCGAAATACTCTCGAAAAAAATATTTGAAAACAAATTAAAAATTATATAAAAGAAATATCAAAATCTATTCATGCACTCTAACTCAGTTCAATTTTTTTATACTCACGATCATGTACGCTCTAAAAATTAAAAAACTAACTGGGTCAGCTAATTTAATATTTTTATATTTATTTAGAAACGACACAACCTTCGCAAATAAATATATCGGTGATTGTAATCGAAATATCATTGCTTCAACTAACAGATTGAATATGAGAGAACTTCAGAATTAATAAAACAATCAATGTTTCGTTAAATTGTCGTAAAGACGCAAAGTGGTGTAGCATGAACTTTAAAAGAGTTGTATTTATATATGTCTACATTTTTTTCAAATTACAGCATGTATTTTTAACATAAAAATTACTTTTTTTCCTTATTAAAAAATCCAAAATTGAAAAAAACTGATTTTTATTCAAAATAAAATAATTTTTAATCAATGTTTGAAACATATATTCCCAATATTTTTTAGCGAATTAATTCAGTAATTATATCGCTCCTTTATTACAATGTAGTCATATTTTAAAAGAACTCGTTCGCCAGAAAACGAGTTTAAAGTTTTTAATTTACGCACACATCAATGGAAAAATAAAAAAGTATTCTTCCTTCAAGAGATGAGTAATCAAGATATTTGTATGCATTTCTCATACAAGATGAAGAACAATACCATGAATATTACTGCATTTTCAACTAAAAAATTATTCAGATATGACTACGTTGCAATAAAGAAGCGATATACCTACTGAATTAATTCGCCAAAAAATATTGGGAATATATGTTTCAATCATTGATTAAAAATTATTTTATTATGAATCGACTTACGACAAAATTGGTTACCACGACGCATTTGTGTTCTCTGTTTCCGATTACAGTTAAATTATGTCATTTATATTTTTCAGCCATTCATGTCAATAATCTTAGAAGTCCTATTGGAGTTTATAGTGGCCTGAAGGATTCTTATGGCTCTATTTTGAATTCAAAAAATGACGATTACTTAAGATGGATTGCCTACGATAATTGGACCTTCTCCACACATTTCACTTGTATGTATTAAAAAAAAACACAATTTAGAAACTAAAAAAGGAACATAAGTGTACTATTTTAGCCACCTTTGACAAGGAGCAACAAATTAATCTTACCCTCCATGGCATAGACACTGTGGCAATTGTGTATTTAAATAATTATGAAATTGGTAAAACTGAAAATATGTTTGTACGCTACTCCTTTGACATTTTGCCATATTTAAAGTCCGATAACATTTTGGAAATCAAAATCATATCACCTGTATGGGCTGCGAAAGTTCGAGCAAAACATTTCAAGGAAAATGGTATCAATGCACCACCAGATTGTCCACATAGCCGAACAAATG